>JAQPPZ010017036.1:2946250-5892500 GCA_028583015.1 Wollemia nobilis | reverse complement strand
CGAACAATGTGATATCTCACACCGGGTAAATCTTTAACCCTTCCTCCTCTTACTAATACTACGGAATGTTCTTGTAAATTATGGTCAATACCAGGTATATAAGCAGTGATTTCATATCTAGAGGTTAATCGTACTCTAGCAACTTTACGTAAGGCAGAGTTTGGTTTTTTGGGGGTGATAGTGGAAAAGTTGACAGATAAGTTACCTTTACTGTCGCTCTACAAAACCGTACATGAGATTTTCACCTCATACGGCTTCTCGTTCGATTCTTTTGAAGTAGGATAAATAGGGTTCTTTTTGTTATTTGAATTCTTATTTTATTCATTATGAGTAACTAGAACTAATTCAGTTACGTTTTGGTGTTCTAAAAAGAAGCACTAATGAATCCTATTTTTTTTTTACAAAAAAAAACTATGCAAAAGCTCGGAATTTATTCTTTTTGCTGTATGCTGTATTAAATACAGCATTTGAAGAAAGAAATAGATAACCTTTTCTTTTGTATAACTTTATATTATCACACGCTAATTTCTTCTTGATATCTGATATATCATTCCTCCAAATCGCAAAAGGGCTTCAAAATTGACGGGTTAATGTGAGCTTATCCATGTGGTTATGCACTGTTCAGGAATCAATTTGATGAAAAATTTTGGCTTTCGTGCTTTGGTTTGATTGTCCAAGATCATTTCGGTGACCTATGTTAAAGCGATACGAATATGAGATATGATCTGACGCGTAAGATTTGCGGATAGCAATATGGCCGTAGAAAGTCTATGGAAAAGCATTTTACTCTGTAATGAACTGCTGGCATCCGTTATCTTTTTTCTGTGGACCAAAAGTAAAGTGAGTGAGAGCTCAGCAGGAAAAGGATTGTAGCATGAGAGAGCAGAAGGGTCAACCTGTTTTAAATAAACACTTATCTTTATTTAAATCAAGAAGTATATGGAGGTATATCTATCCTGCTAGGCGAGAGGATAGCAATGTTAGTTACAACTTCTATTCTGGTGGTATGCCCATGTTTTTCTATTAAGTAGTTAGCGATTCTTTTCTCTATTTTTTTTTTTTTTCAGTGACGAATCAATTATGTATTTATAAATTTGTCCATTTTTAAAAGTTATGCATTGCACATCAACAAAAGATATTTGGGAAAATTTGCAGAAAACATATGAGGGGGACAATAAGGTCAAGATGGAAAAATTGCAAAATCACAGGAAAACATTTGAAAACCTAAAGATGAAGTATGAGGAAGACATCTCTACATAATTACTTCATGTGGATGAGGTTGTTAACTCCATGCAAGGACTTGGGTTTAAATTTGAAGAAACAGATGTTTGTCAAAATATTTTAAGGTCACTCTCTAAGAGGTATAGTGAAAAGGTTTCAGCCGTAGAAGAATCAAAAGATACTAAAATTTTGACAAGGGATGAGTTACATGGAACTCTCATAGATTTTGAGATGAGAATAGGAAAGGATCCTATCCCCTAGAAAGAAGTAGCCTTCAAAGTTACAAAGAAGACAAAGGTTAAGAAGTCAGATTCAAGAAATGAGTTATCTAGTGATGAAGAAGTAAACTATGGCAGAAGGAACAAGGACACAATAAAGTATAAATCTATGAAAATAGTTAAGTGTTTCAAATATGGTAAATATGGTCACTATGCATTTGATTTTCCAAAAGCTGGAAATAGCAGTGGTGATGAGAAACTGGATTATAAGAATAGGGAAGCAAGAAAATATAGGTATAAAAATAAAAGCAGGGATGGACAAGGCAAGAAAGGAAAAAAATATTCCAAAGGCATAAGAAGAGTTTTTATGCAGATAAGACATGCAAGAGTTCAAGTGATAGTTATGGAAGGTCCTTAGATAATTAAGAAGAAGAAATTATATTTCTAACAGTAGAAAAAGATGTTAAGAAAAAGGTAAAAATGGAACCAATAATTCTCAAGTGTTTTAGGTGTGGTAACTTTGGTCATCTTAAATATAATTGTACAAGGAAAGGATTTTAGTTCCAGTGAATATGAATATGAAGATGCTCTTAAATATATAGAAGAATAAAGTATTATTATGGCAATAGAAGAAGAAGGAAGTGCTCCAATTGAAGATAAATCATAAAGGAATGAAGATGATCTAAAAGATGAAGAATTAGAAAATGAAGAGGAAGGAGAAGTTGATCTTGAAGGTGAACTTATTTCTGATCTTAAGGAATTAATGAAGGTAAGAAAGTAGAACTCAAAACTCAAGCTTCAATTTCAAGAATGTGATGAAGAGAAATGAAGGCTTATACAAGAACTCAATGACTTAAAAGTTAAACTTAAAAAGAAAAAAGGAGTTGAAGAGAACATGATTGAACATTTAAATATGAAAGAGCAAGAATGTGAAAATTTTAATAACAAGATATATCAGTTTAGGAAAAGTTCAAAGGATTTGGATGATATTATCAAAACACATAGATCTCCATTTATAAGGATAGGAATTTTTTTTGAATAGGAATATAGAGAACGAGGAGATGAGTCAATCTCAAGCTCCAAAGAAGAAGAAGCTTCAAAAAAAAGAGTGAAAGAGAAAGTGAGACTTTTGAGGATAAGTTGGAAAATATAAGGTTCAACAAGGAAAGGAACAATGCACAAATAAGGAACAGATGGAATAAGAAACATCATAGATAAGAAGAGACTAAGAAACCAATGGGGTTTAGGCAAGGTTTCTTCAATGGATTTTGCTTCTCATGTCACAAGTTTGGACACACGACTATGCAATGTAGGACACATGAAATATAGGGACATGGTTTCACCAATAGAAATTTCAAAAATGGACATCTCTTTCAAGGGTATTGTTACTATTGTAAACAGTTTGGTCATAAGGCAATTAATTGCAGGGCTCATGACAGGAATGGACATGGCTTCACCAGCAAGAACTTCAAGACATTTGCACCTTCAAGGAACCACAAAATTAAGTATTATAATTGCAATAATGTTGGGCATATGGCTAAGTGGTGTAGAATAGAATTTCCAAAGAAAAGCAAGAACAGGAATATTCAGATGAATTAGAAGGATCGATTGATGAAGAAGGTGGAAAAAGGAAAGGAGCAGTGTATACTGGGAGTAGAGATACTCCCACCCCAAAATTAACCACCTCAAGGAGAGGATTTTGGGAGGGGGTTGAGCTAAGATACTTATCTTTAGCCCCAAAGGTAGCCCTTTGCAATTGATGACAAAGGGGGAGATATTTGAGTTAGGGGAGAGAGAATTCAGTCAGGGGAGCAGTTTCTCAAGGTGAACAGATTTAGAAAAAGAAAAAAGGAATAGTTAAGGAAAAATGGTTGCCATCAATGACAAAGGGGGAGATTGTTGGAAATTTTGAGTAGTTGTGGTGTCATTGATGTCAAGATTCAGTGTCAGTGATCAGTGCAAGGATTTGGTAAAAGGAGGGTTAAAATATTTATATTTTAAGCCCAAGATATTTGGTTTAAAAGCATCAAATGATTGGTCAAAAGGTTGGTTAAATACCCTGAAGGAAGGAGATACCTAGGCTCAAAGGAAATAATATTATAATATTTATTATTATAATATTAAATGTGGTAAGATAAGGTCTAAGGGTGAAAAATAAAAATACCTAGGCCCAAAGGAAATAATATTATAATATTAAGGTTTAAAAATAATGCCTAAGGTTATTTATAAATTATTTATAATATTTATATTATAAATTAATTTATAAAATAAATTTATTAAACTCTAAGTTAGGGTTGGGCGCAAAAATATTTAAATAAATATCTCCCACCGACGTTCGAAGAAAAATATGAATGGTATTTATACTGTAAGACTTGCAACATTAAGGCAAGTCTCCAAATTAATGCATATGTGATTATTGGTTAAGGCTTGATGTGAATTCGTGAGCATAAGACAAGAGGCTATTAATTTTTTAAAAGCAGTAAAAAATGCATGGATTTTAAATCGACTAAGGCTTAAATCCTTATCACCAACCAAGTGGTTGGGCTAGTGGCAAGACAACTTTGTGTAAGGCACGGGGTGAGCGGAGGTTTCACGTTTGAGTCTCGACGGCAACAAAGAGGTAAAGTTTTGTTTTAGGTTTTGGCACCAATCGAAGGAACAAAGCACACGAGGTACTTTTATGTTCCAACTGATCGCCAAGCTCACATAGTGGTTAGGCCATGGCTAGGGCGTTGGTGGCAGCGCGACAGGGGATCGAATCCCACTGAGGTAGCATGTGCAAAAGGTATTTAATTTTTTTTTTAAATTGTGTAAATTGCACTTGGTCTAAGGTTGATGGTATGTACCTTGAGGATTTATAGGGTGATTGAAATAAATATTAGTTTTGCCATGGTTGAAAGTGTTGAATGATTTAAATTTTGGTTTGGAAAGTACATTGGAATATTTCTAAATAGTGGTGTTAATAATTTTGATAATGCAATTTTTTTTTTGAAAAATAATTTGAAAAAATTGGTATTAAAACAAAGATCATTTACAAGTTGGCATGAGACTTTTCCTAGCCTTAGTCAAAAATAACACATGTTTACAACAGTAAAAGAATATTTGCATTGGAGCCAAATCTCTTAAACCATATTTCTACAATGACTGTTCACCTGTTTACAACTATAAAATAAGATCTACATTGAAGCACAAATCTCCTAAACAGTATTTCTAGAATGGTTATCCAAATTAGCTAAGCACTGGATTTGCTCACCAACCTGCCTAATCATCTCATCCTCAATAGCCATGTCACTGTGCCACTGAACCCCTACCTCCTTCTTAGTGCCCATATTAGCCAGGAATTCTACCACTTTATTTAGATCTCTACTCACATAAACTGGAATCACATCATCTAATTCCCTTCATAATTCCTTAATTTGAGTGACAAGAATCCTCAACCTCCATGTTTTCAAAGCAAAGTTCCTCATGCAATCTAGAGCTCCAACCATTATTTGAGAATTTGATTATAGGATTATCCTCCTGTGACCTTGTTTTACTGCCCAAATAGAAGCAAATTTGATAGCTAAGGCTTCTGCTTCATTTTTTGTGGCTCTTCCCAAGCCTTGCAGTTCCCAATAGAGCACTGTTCCAACATGATTCAAGTAAACCACTCCAATTCTAGCTCTACCCAAATTACCTTTTACAGCTCCATGAGTATTAATTTTAATCCAACCTTCTGGGGGTGGTTTCCAACTAGCTTTGTCCTGTCCCTCTTGCACTTCAACTTCCTTTTCCATTGCCCCAATAACAACCCGAGTTTCCTCTTTAGCATAGACTGCCATAGTTTCTGTGACTTTGCTCCAAATGACCTACCAAACTTCATCTAAAGAAGAAAAGTTTCTCTAAAAATTTTGGCATTTCTCTCCAACCACACTTGCCACCAAATAAATTTTAATCCAAGCTCCCAACCAATACAAAGAGCTTTAGATTTAAATCTACCCCTCTTCCATCTTTCCCAAATATTAATCTGATTCAAATCACCATTAACTTGAATTTTATAATATAAAAACCATCTCTCCCAAATCTTGCGCGTGAATGGGCACTCAAAAATCAAGTGATCAATTGTTTCCTCACTCTTGTAGCATAAAACACATTGATATGGACCAGTGATTCCCCTACATATGAGATTATCAAAAGTAAGAATTCCATTATGCATGAAATGCCAGGCAAAAAATTTTACTTTCGACCAACCCTTGGACTACCAAATATTTCTCCAATCCTCAACCTGATATGTATGAGGAGGAGGCTCTGGAAGGATCTTATCATATCCATCCTTCATTGTGTAGACACCAAGGCTCCCATATCCCCAAGCTAATTCATCCTCCTTGTCTCTACCTATGAGAAATATTTCTACCAAGATTTTAGTCATGATGGGTGTCAAATTTGGAGGGATTGAAATTGTCCACCCATCCAACTTCTTAAACTGCTTAAACTTATAATCCCCCAACTGACTAGTGTTGAAATAACTTTCAATTTGGACCCATACCCTGGTTTCTATGGATTTTTTTATTGGTTTCAGTTCAGGAAATTCAACAATGATAGGTGGGTATTGATCCCATGAATCTGTCCAAAATCATGCCTTCTCTCCTCTCCCAAATTTCCAAAATAATCTATCTTTTACTACATGAGATCCTAACTTAAGATCCTGCCACACTAAGGATCCATTAACATCCAAAGGGAAATTACCCACCTCATTTGGATTTACCTGTCCCAAATATTTACTAGTTAAGATTCTACTGAATAAAGAAGTTGGTTGGGAAATCCACCTCCAATAAAGCTTTCTAGCCATATTCTCAGTCCCAAACCTCCTTTTACCTTGGGCTGGCTTACTTTCTCCCAACCTACTGAGGCCCATTTCCTCTCTCCTTTTACTCCTTCCCATAAAAATTTTCTATCTATATTTTCCAACTCTTTCCATATGGTATGTGGGGCAGCAAGGATAGAAAATTTATAAATTGGCATGGCTTGAATGACTGACTGTAAAAAAAGTTAATCTACCCCCATAGCTTAACCATTTGTGAGACCAATGATTAATTATGTCCTTGATACAGTCTAAAATATTCCTCTAGATATCTATTTTTAGTTTTTTTAAATGCAAAGGGAACCCCAAGTATACCACTGGGAGATAAGTCCTTGTGAATCCCAAGATCTCTAAAATTCTATCCTGAAGCCTTTGATCAAGATTGAAAAATACCACTTTAGATTTGTTATCATTGATGACTTGGTTTGTAGCCCTAAGGTTGACATTAAGTGTTTCTCTAATCATTATTGCTTCCCTAAAGCTGGCCACTCCCACCAATCTTGTGTCATCCACAAACTGTAGGTGAGTCAAAACTTCCTCACCCACCTTGATACCTATTAGCAAACCTTGTTATCTTCTCCTCAAGATGAGTCTACCCAATCCTTTAGCCAATATGATAAAAATATAGGGAGAGAAAGGATCTCCTTGATGAAGGCCTTGAGTAGCTCCAAACAGTTGCGAGGGAAGACCCTTGATTAACACTGAGTATGTTAGAGTAGAAACACAACTCATGACCCATTATATCCAATCCTGATAGAAACCAAAGGCTGCCATCATCTTTGAAAAGAAGCTCCACTCCACCCTATCATAAGCCTTTGACATATCTAATTTTATGAACATTCCTCTATTACCAGATGTTTACATTGAATGGATTGCCTCCTGAGCTAGAACCACACCATCCAAAATCTGCCTACCCTCTACAAAACCCCCTTGCTCTGAGGAGATAATGCTATGTAGAAGAGGTTTTAGCCACTCAACCATTACCTTTGTGATTATTTTATATATAACATTGCATAATGCAATAGGTCTATAATATGAAATATGTACCCCCTCCTCCCCTTTTGGAATTAAGGTAATGAAAGTATGATTTAATGCTTTAAGAATTCTTTTACTACCTTTGGACTCCTCTATAACAGCCATTACATCCTCCTCCAAGTTATCCCAGAAGGCCTGAAAAAACTCAATTGGAAATCCATTTGGACCTGGTGTTTTTTCGGTGCTCATTCCAAAGACTACATTCTTCAATTCCTCTCTATCAATGGGTTTAAGTAGGGTATGATTTTCTTCTTCAGAGATAACAAAGAGTATGACAGAAATAACTTCTTTTTAAGCCTCTTCATCTTGCACCATACTTTCCTTAAATAGTTTAGAAAAATAATCCATTGAATGGAAATGCATACCTGGAATTGTATCAAAGGAGTGTTCGTTCTCATATCGAAGAGCTTCCATGTTGTTCATATGTCTCCTAGCACAAGCAGTCCGATGGAAAATTTGGTATTTTTATCACCTTCTAATAACCAAGTGGTTCTTTCTCTCTATTTCCAGTAAGTCTCCTTTTGGTTGTCAATGTCCTCAACCGCTTTATGCAATGCATCATCCTCTTCTTTGAGCTGCTCTGTAATTTTTCCTTCCCTAAATTTTTTTTGAACCTCATCCCATCTGGCCACCAATGGAGCTCTTTGGACCTAGAATTCTTTCTTGTTAGCTCGCCTCCATTGTTTCAGTTGAGACCAATGATTAATTATGTCCTTGATACAGTCTAAAATATTCCTCTAGATATCTATTTTTAGTTTTTTAAAATGCAAAGGGAACCCCAAGTATACCACTGGGAGATAAGTCCTTGTGAATCCCAAGATCTCTAAAATTCTATCCTGAAGCCTTTGATCAAGATTGAAAAATACCACTTTAGATTTGTTATCATTGATGACTTGGTTTGTAGCCCTAAGGTTGACATTAAGTGTTTCTCTAATAATTATTGCTTCCCTAAAGCTGGCCACTCCCACCAATATTGTGTCATCCACAAACTGTAGGTGAGTCAAAACTTCCTCACCCACCTTGATACCTGTTAGCAAACCTTGTTATCTTCTCCTCAAGATGAGTCTACCCAATCCTTTAGCCAATATGATAAAAATATAGGGAGAGAAAGGATCTCCTTGATGAAGGCCTTGAGTAGCTCCAAACGGTTGCGAGGGAAGACCCTTGATTAACACTGAGTATGTTAGAGTAGAAACACAACTCATGACCCATTCTATCCAATCCTGATAGAAACCAAAGGCTGCCATCATCTTTGAAAAGAAGCTCCACTCCACCCTATCATAAGCCTTTGACATATCTAATTTTATGAACATTCCTCTATTACCAGATGTTTACATTGAATGGATTTCCTCCTGAGCTAGAACCACACCATCCAAAATCTGCCTACCCTCTACAAAACCCCCTTGCTCCGAGGAGATAATGCTATGTAGAAGAGGTTTTAGCCACTCAACCATTACCTTTGTGATTATTTTATATATAACATTGCATAAGGCAATAGGTCTATAATATGAAATATGTACCCCCTCCTCCCCTTTTGGAATTAAGGTAATGAAAGTATGATTTAATGCTTTAAGAATTCTTTTACTACCTTTGGACTCCTCTATAACAGCCTCCTCCAAGTTATCCCGGAAGGTCCTGAAAAAACTCAATTGGAAATCCATTTGGACCTGGTGTTTTTTCGGTGCTCATTCCAAAGACTACATTCTTCAATTCCTCTCTATCAATGGGTTTAAGTAGGGTATGATTTTCTTCTTCAGAGATAACAAAGGGTATGACAGAAATAACTTCTTTTTAAGCCTCTTCATCTTGCACCATACTTTCCTTAAATAGTTTAGAAAAATAATCCATTGAATGGAAATGCATACCTGGAATTGTATCAAAGGAGTGTTCGTTCTCATATTGAAGAGCTTCCATGTTGTTCATATGTCTCCTAGCACAAGCAGTCCGATGGAAAAATTTGGTATTTTTATCACCTTCTAATAACCAAGTGGTTCTTGCTCTCTATTTCCAGTAAGTCTCCTTTTGGTTGTCAATGTCCTCAACCGCTTTATGCAATGCATCATCCTCTTCTTTGAGCTGCTCTGTAATTTTTCCTTCCCTAAATTTTTTTTGAACCTCATCCCATCTGGCCACCAATGGAGCTCTTTGGACCTAGAATTCTTTCTTGTTAGCTCGCCTCCATTGTTTCAGTTGATCTTTGACATAATGAAGTTGGTTGTGGAATCTAAAAATTGTTGTCCCATATGCTGGACAACCCTCTTCCCACCATTGTGGAATTTTCTTTTCAAATTTAAATGGTTTGTGATGTTGCATTGTCTTGTGGGAAAGTGGTATGAAACTGGACCCTCCAAAATCTAAAATTTTATATTCCATTTTACAAATGCCTCCTCTAAAACCAAAAAATGGTCTAACTTCACCTTCCTACTATGTGGCTCCCTCCTCTTATTAGTCCAAGTATAGTTGGTTCCAGGGCATTTAATATCCACCAAGTGTAATGCCTGGACTTGGGCAATCATAAGTCAATCCCCTAGGTCCAAAATTGGGATTCCTCCTTCCTGATATCTAGAGGATAATTTAGCATTAAAATCCCCAGCAATAATCTATTCTAAATCTTCCCTTAAGACTCTCATGTTATGCACAACTTTCCATTGATGCATCTAACCATCTAGGTTTTGAGCCCCATAAAAATTTGTAATTAAAACATGTTTAACTGTGACATTATTTCTAAAATGTGATGTGAGAACACCCCTCCAAGCTATATGTTCTATTGCAGTCCATTCAAAAGAGTTCCAAAGAGTAACTATCCCCCCTGAGGCACCTTGGGCAGCCACTTCCATATGACCAGCACCCCTCCAAAGTCTGTTAACTGTTTTACACATAAGATCTAATGACATTTTTGTCTCTTGGATAAGCAAAAAATATGTTTTACATTTTTCTAAGAGTCTTCGAACAACAGATTGATGGGTTCTACTATTTAAACCCCTAACATTCCATGATTGTATAATCATTGGTTACCTTGAGAGTAGTAAAAATATGTTGGCCTCATCGATCCTCTAGTGATCAATTTGTCTCCTTGAACTACTATCAATTCCTTATTTGATTTTCTACCCAATTCTTGAGAGTTGTTATTTTTTAATCTCTTTTCCACCTGAGTTATCCCTAAAGTTGGCCTTTCTCTATTCTTTTCTGCTATGCCCATGCTAACATCCTTAATTATTGGCTACTCTTGGTTATGCACTATCAATGCCCCTGCACTCTCTGACTGTGGTAACTCACTATACTCAATTACCTGCTCTATGATGGGGGGAGATGAAAGAGGAGCTTGAACATGGCTATTATTATTTTCATTATTCCCATCCACTCCTTCCATGAATTGTTATTCTTGGTCCATTAGTGTCTTAAATATATCATACCTATTGGAGGGCTTGAGTTGGGTGTGTGTGTGTAAAGTTTTCAATTTACTAACTTATTTAGAAGAAGAAATAATGTGTGTGTAAAGATATATTTCTAATTTTGCAAAGGGGTTCCAAAAGTGAAGTTTGCCTTGTCCTTTTTCAAGAGGATTAATTATTTCATGAGGTGACAAGGTATGCAATATTGTGATTTATTTTATTTTATGGTATAAGTGGTTTTGGGAGTGAAAATGCTATGCAATGTTTTGATTTATTTTATTTTATGGTACAAGTGGTTTTTGGAGAAGGAAGTTGTACAATTAAAGGCCTTGGTGATGATTATTGAAAAGTGGAGAAATGTTGATTATTTTGTGATCTACTAACCCTTATGAAGATTGGCAAAAAAAATTTGTGATTGTGGCAGATTTACAAAGAGGTTTTTTCATTTTCATAAAATATTTGAGGACAGTTTTGGGACAGCTTTGTGGACAGCTTTGTGGAAATATTTATAGAGCAGATTTGGGCAAGTTCTTGGTGAGCTTTCTAGAGCAGATTTGGTCAAGTTCTTGGTGAGCTTGCTAGAGTATATTTGGGCAAGTTCTTGGTGAGATTTCTAGAGCATATTTGGGAAAGTTCTTGGTGAGCTTGGTTGAGCAGAATTGGGAAAGTTCTTTGTGATATTTCTAGAGCAGAATTGGGCAAGTTCTTGGTGAGCTTGCTTGAGTATATTTGACAAGTTATGTGTGAGCTTGTTAAGAAAATTCTGTGTAAGCCTATTGTATAGGTTCTATGTGAGCCTATTGAGTAGGTTCTTAGTGAGCCTATTGATAGAGCTTTGGAGGTGACATAGTATAGAGGATAGAGTATTAGTGGATAGAGATCTAGCAGCCAGCACAGTTGAAGATAGATCTGAGTGAGGAGTCTTCAAGTGGAGATAGGTCCACCAGTTAGTATAGTAGAGAGACAGAGTCTTCTAGAAGATCACATAGCCAAATCAAAATGGGAAAGAGTTCTCTTGTGGAAGAGATCCACAAACTTGAGATTTAGGGATCAACATATCCTTTGGATAGAGATCCATAAATATTATAATTTGGAGTGATTCCCAAAGAGATTGATTGAAAAAATTTTAGTAAAATATTTTATCCGTGGAGTAGCCCACATTGGGTGAACCATGTAAATTGTGGTGTCTCTATTGTGTATGGTTTTTGTGTGTTGCTTTGATTACTACTATTGATACTGCTATCTTTACACAACATAATATTGATTTGGAAGAAAAATAAAAAGTGGTATGATACTGTTCACTCCCCCTCTTAGTATAAGCTTATGTTTTTCAATTGCTATCAGAGCAGGTTCCTTTGAAAATGCTAACAACTTGAGGGTAGATTCTACAAAGAACACAAATGGCTTCATAGAAAGGATTATCTTCAAATAAGGCTCCATTTTTTTATGGTAACAATTATGCTTTCTAGAGCATGAGAATGAAAAACTACTTGATATCACAAGGATATGAGGTATGGCAGATGGTTGAAAAAGAGTATAATGTTGAAGGTGATCCCGAGGAAGATAAGACTACCAGGAAATTGGTTGAGATAAATTAAAGAGCAATGAATTGTATTTTGAGTGGGCTACGTAAGAAATATTTTGCAAAGGTCATGGTATGTACTTTGGCTAATGAGATGTGGACCAAGTTGAGGAATACTTATGAAGGAGATTCCAAGGTAAATTTGGCAAAGAAATCTTACTACATTGTAGAAGCAAGTGATAATTTAGATTATAGTGATAAAGATCATTCAGATGAAGAAGAATGTACATTCTTTGGAATAAATGAAGAAAAACAAGAACATCTATTCCTAGGTATTGAAGTTAAAGAAGAAGATGTGCCTATTGAAGAAAGACATGAAGAGCTTGTCATAGCCATTGAGCAAGCATATAGGTACAAGAAAGGTCTAAGGATACTAAAATTCTTCATATGTGGAGAATTTGGGCATATAGATGATGATTGCACATACTACAACAATTACAAGGAAAGTGTATTTGAAAAAGAAAGCAGCAGTTCTAGTGACAATTCTAGCAGTAGTGAAAACAAAGAAGTCTCATTTTTTGTAATAGAAAAGGAAGAGGTTGAGCCCAGTAAACAAAAAAAAAAATCAAAAGGCTAAAATAATAATACAGGAATCTTGAAAACAAGATTCAAACAAATGTCAAAATCAGAGAACTACTTCAAACAATCAGTAATCTCAAAGAAGAGCTTCAAAATGCAAAAAGGATATAAGAAATGATGAATTAAGAACTAAGGGTAACCATGGAAAGACATGATAAATTATATGAAAATATTCAAAAAGGAGTGGAAACTTATTTTAAGGTTGTATCTTACTTCCAAGAAAAGTCACACTCAAAAGGAAAGGAAGTTCTAAAAGATGAAAGCAAGGAAGAACCTAAAATTTGTGAGGAAATTTCCAAAGTTCCTATGGCTCCAAATATTCAATTTGGTTCTTGTTTTGAGATAGGTGAATCAAGATAAAAGGGAAAAGAAATTCTTGAATAAAAATGTAAGGAAGAAACTAAGGAAGAGGTTTTAGATGCTACAAAGAAGGTTCAAGAATGCAATGCACAAGTTGAAGATTATCATAAGGATAATGGTCAAGAAAGGTATGAGGAACCAAGGCATGAACAAAAGGCTTTTCAAGGATATTATTTTTCTTGTAATGGATTTGGATACAGGGTTATACATTGCAGGATCCATGGATCGAAGAAGTTTTATTTTTCTAGAAGGAACTTCAAAGGAAGAAGGTATGGTTTTCAGGGACATTGCTTCTCATGCAATAGGATTGGTCATACAGCTTTTCAGTGCAAAATAAATGAGCAACATGGTTTTTGTTTTAGAGCTACACAATTCATAAGTCATGGTTATAATGGTCATGAAAATAAAACTTCACAATCCAAAGTTCAATAAAGGAATGGACATGGAAATTATTTCAAGAAAGAATTCGGGACATGGGTACCATCCAAAGGCTGCAATATCAAGTGTTTTAATTGCAATAACTTTGGGCATATTGTAAGATGGTGTAGGACTCAAATCCAAACAGGTTCAAGGCAAGAAGGTCAAACAATTTCAAGGCAAGAAATTCAAAAAGGTTCAAGACAATAAGATCAAGTAATTCATCAATAGAAGGTTATCAAAAAAATATGGAAGGAAGTTGATAGAAGAAAGAGATAATGTGAGATGGGAGTAAAAGTACTCCCACCCCAAAATTAATCACCTCAATAGAGAAGGTGGTGAGGGGGCTATTCTTAAGAGTCATATTTTTTAGCCCCATAGGTGTCCCTTTTGCCATTGATGTCAAATGGGGAGAGATTTGAGTAAGGGGGAGATATTTGAGTTAGGGAAAGCAGCCTCCAAAGATAGTATTGAGTTAGGGGGAGCAGCCTCTGTAGAGAATATTGAGTCAAGGGGAGCAAATTTGATTCTCAGAGATGGTTTTTGCAGTGATTGTGGTGTTTGCATTAGAGGTGTTGCCATCAATGACAAAGGGGGAGATTGTTAGAAATTTGTGTTAATTTTAGGTATTTTATGTTGTCATTAATGTCACATGGATCATATTTGGTTTTGGTGGCAAAAGCACTCCATATATAATCATTTATGATATTTTGGAGAGCATGGCTATATATAAGGTTTTTATGAAAAACAAGGCAGGAAAAATAAAAGGTTTTATTTAAAACCATGGTGGGCTTATGTGGAAAGGGCTTTTCTTAAAAGCCAAGGTGGAATTTTGTTTCATCAAAAAAGGACCTCCGATGATGAAGATATTAAAGTTTAAATTTTAAGTTTAAAATAATGGAGGGCCGACCTATGTGCAATTAATGGAGGTTGGCATAGAGATATGTATATATATGTGTGTGTGTGTGTGTGTGTGTGTGTGTGTGTGTTAAAGTTTTCAATTTATTTTGGAAAGTGGGCATATTATATATCTTCGAAAGGATTATTTCTAGGGCTACTTGACAAACTTATTTAGAAGGAAAAATAAGGTGTGTAAAGAGATATTTCTGATTATGCAAAGGGGTTCCAAAAGTGAAGTTTGCCTTGTTCTTTTTTTTTCAAGAGGATTAATTCTTTCATGAGGTGACATGGTATGCAATATTGTGATTTATTTTATTTTATGGTATAAGTGGTTTTGGGAGTGAAAAGGTTATGCAATGTTTTGATTTATTTTATTTTATGGTACAAGTGGTTTTAGGAGAGATAAGGAAGTTGTGCAATTAAAGGCCTTGGTGATGATTATTGAAAAGTGGAGTAATGTTGATTATTTTGTGATCTACTAACCCTTGTGAATATTGGCAAAAGAATTTTGTGATTGTGGCAGATTTACAAAGAGGTTTTTTCATCTTCATAAAATATTTGAGGACAATTTTGGGATAGCTTTGTGGACAGCTTTGTGGAAATATTTGTAGAGCATATTTGGGCAAGTTCTTGGTGAGCTTGCTAGAGAATATTTGGGCAAGTTCTTGGTGAGCTTTCTAGAGTAGATTTGGGCAAGTTCTTGGTGAGCTTGCTAGAGAAAATTTGGGCAAGTTCTTGGTGAGCTTGCTAGAGCAGATTTGGGTAAGTTCTTGGTGAGCTTGCTAGAGCAGAATTGGGCAAGTTCTTTGTGAGCTTGCTAGAGCAGAATTGGGCAAGTTATTGGTGAGCTTGCTTGAGAAGATTTGACAAGTTCTATGTGAGCCTATTGTGTAGGTTCTATGTGAGCCTATTGAGTAGGTTCTGTGTGAGCCTATTATGCAGGTTCTATGTGAGCCTATTGAGTAGGTTCTTAGTGAGCCTATTGATAGAGCTTTGGAGGTGACAGAGTACAGAGGATAGGGTCTCAATGGATAGAGATCCAGCAACCAACATAGTTGAAGAAAGATCTGAGTGAGGAGTCTTCAAGTGGAGAGAGGTCCACCAGTCAGTGTAATAGAGACAAAGTCTTCTAGAAGATCACATAGCCAGAGTAGAAGGGAAAAGAGTTCTCCTATGGAAGAGATCCACAAACTTGAGATTAGGGGATCAAAATCTCCTTTGGATAGAGATCCATAAACATTGTAATTGGGAGTGATTTCCAAAGAGATTGATTGAAAAAATTTTAGTAAAATATTTTCTTCATGGAGTAGCCCACATTGGGTGAACCATGTAAATTGTGGTGTCTCTATTGTGTATGGTTTTTATGCATTGCTTTGATTACTGCTATTGATACTGCTATCTTTACACAACATAATATTTATTTGGAAGAAAAAATAAAAAGTGGTCTTATATTGTTCACCCCCCCTCTCAGTATAAGCTTGTGTTCTTAAAAAGGTGATAGTCGCAAGATGTTATATGAAAAAGTTTTACGGCATGCAAGCAAATATTGGAGATGAGATAATTCACCTTGGGGATGCCATTTTCTAAGGCGGTTTTGGGTCTATGAAGGCAAGATAGCAAGAGAAATAGAAATCTCTAGGGGAAAATTGACCCCTAACTTACCTGCAACTATGAAATTGAGGAGGGCTATGTAGAAATCGATACCTTGTTGTTAGGTACCTAGTTTTTGGAGCACTTTGGAGATTAGTAAGTTACTTAGTTGCCTTGTAAGTTGCCTAGTAATTGTCTAAGATATACGTAGGCTAGTCGACTTTTGCTTCAACCTCAATTAGGCTTAATCACTAGTGATAGTTACACACTCACTAATTATATGAAGCCCTATGAGCAAGGGTTTCTAATCCTAACCTACCTTGAGGGTTTCTCAAGTATAGGGGACTCTCTTTTATGAAGTCCAAAAAATCACTCACGGGGGCTACTATGGTGTTTAGAAGGTGAGCCAACAGTTGGATATGAAATCCAACATCATTGGTCTCAATTGGGGTTGGTGATTAAATCTAACCGAACCAATGTGTGAAATACGTGCAAGTGTGTGAGTTGATTTTACTTCTTTTTTTTTTTATTTGTGGAAAACATCCCAAAAGGGATGCCACTTTCGGGTAAGACCCAAGGAGGCAGGGGTATCCATTCCGCCAAAAACGCCCAGGACTCGGACCTGGCCTACCACCTTTGACATACTCAAGGAGCAAACAAACACACAAAACCAATTTAAAAATAAGTAAATAACAACAAAAATAATAAAATAAAATAAAAAACATGCTCCTTGAGTGTGTCAAAAACAAAAGCACAACCAAACACGCACAATAAGATAAAAGAAACCACAACACAAACCACATAGAAAAACACAAGAACCACATAACAAAACACAAACAAGACAAAAACAACAGAACACTACAAAGACATAACCCAAAAAAACATGAAAAATAAACACAACCAAAACCTAAAAAATAAAATAAATAAAATAAAAATAAAAATAAAAAACAACCAACAACAGACAATAAACAAAAACAAAATACATAGAAAACACTCACACATAAAAACACGAAATAACACAAACAAAGAGAAACCCAAGAACAAGAACGAAAAAAACACAAGAACAATAACAAAAAACATAAAAAAAAAAAAACAACAAAAAACAACACAAAGAACACAAAAACAAAACAAAACAAAAGAACCCACCCACCTTAAAAAACTAAACAAAAAAAGAAAAAAGAAAAAAGAAAAAAAAATGAACAAAACAATGACCTATCTAGACCAGAAGACTATTAAGGCAAGAATCAACAGAGGAAACAAAATAAAGAATAGAATGAGCTAGGGAACTAAAAAAAACTGAATGAACCAAAGAGAAGCAAAAAAAAAAACAAGAAGAAACTAGGTACCTTCGAAACTGGAGCCATCCAAAGAAATGATAGAAAGAAGAGCTTCCCTAATTTGAGAAGCCCACCATATAGGAGGGTGGCCATAACAAGTAAGATCACCTTTGTCCAAAGCCCAATTAGCTAAAGCATCAGCACTCTTGTTTTGATCTCTAACCACATGATTGTAATCAACTTTCAAAAATCCCATCTGGATTAACTGAATCTTCTCAATAATTCTTTTTATTCTCCAATCCACCTTATGATTCTTAGAAGGAGTCTTCAAGAGATTAATCATAAGTTGAGAGTCGGACTCAACTAACACCTTTTCCCATCCAACCTTAGTAGCCTCCTGAAGACCTCCGAGGATACCATACCCCTCAACAAGGTTATTGGAAAGAATACCCAAATTCTCAGCAAAAGTAAAAACCAGGGAGCCATCCGAAAGTCTACCAATTCCTCCCACACTGGCTTTTCCAGGGTTCCCTCTAGAGGCTCCATCGGTATTGACTTTTCCAAAATCCTTAGGAGGAGGTTGCCAATTTCTAGTCCTATCCATATTACTAATACTCACATTCCCTTTAAGTTGGTTGCCCTTAGAAGGTTTAATCTTCAATATTTGCATCACTTGATCCCATATTTGGTGGGAGTTTTGGGGGTGATTAAGGAGTTGATGGACTGATTCAACTAAGTTGGCTATGGTCTTTTGCCAAATATAGTGAATATCCTTCCTATCTTGATTAAAAATTTGGTTGTTCCTTTCATTCCAAATATTCCAAAGAAGAATGGTAGAACCCATCCAAACTAACTGCCTAATAAAATGATCAACACCCTCTTGATTAGGCCAATCCCTCCAAAGTTGTTCAAAAGTAAAAAAATTGGACCACTGTAAGCCAAGTAAAGTGGCCATTCTCCTCCATAGCTCAGAGGCTAAAGTACACTCAATAAAAATATGGTTGATATTTTCTACATTCTCTTCACACATTTCACATCTAAAAGGGCCATGAAAACCACGCTTCATAAGTTGCTCACCGAGTAAGCACCCTACGATGCAATAAAAGCCAATTAAAAAACCTCACCTTAGGCCGAGCTTTTGAGCCCACAATCGAGAAAATATGTCAGAAGAATGGTTGGGATTATTATGGCATAAGGTCAAATAACCTTGAGCAACTGAATACTCACCCTTAGTAGTGTTGTTCCATCCAAAACAATCTTTTTCATGGGACCAAGAGAGGGATCTCATATGAAGGATGCCTTGGATATCTTGTCTTTGCCTTTCTAGGATTTGAATAGGCCAGTCCTCAATAGGGATCCAATATCTACCAACATTTGAATTACCAGTATGGTACCGACAGTAATTAGCCACCTTTATCCAATTAGCTCGGTGAAGCTCCTCCATCCAAGGCCTCCAATCGGGAAACTGAGTTATCAAAGGCTTGTGACCATCCCAAGAATCTGTCCAAAAATTTGCATGTTGACCATTATGAATGATCCAAAATAATTTTTTCTTTATCAAATCCTCACCAGTCTTAAGAACTGCTAAAATGGGAGAACCTTTGGTAGGAAGTTGATAGCGAACAAGGTCTTCAGGACTTTTGTTCTCAGCATATTTAGCACAGAGATTATTGGCCCAAAGAGCATTGGGGTTATGCAACATCCTCCAATATAATTTAGCAGCTAAAGCTTTGTTGTTATTAATTGAAGACCGGAATCCTAACCCCCCTTCACTCTTAGGAAGACATAAAGTATCCCATTTCACCAAGGCCCATTTTCTTTTCTCCTTAGTACCACTCCAAAGGAAACGATGACTGATTTGATCCAATTCTCGAAGAACAACCTTTGGGATATTCAAAATGGAAGAAACATAAATAGGAATAGCTTGAAGGACTGATTTTACCAAGGTGATTCTACCCCCAGAAGAAAGCCACTTGTTGGTCCACTTTCCAATTTTCTTCTTGACTTTGTCCAACAACCAATTCCAATATTTATTTTTTTGCCTTTGAATATTTATGGGAATACCTAAATAAGTGATTGGAAGAGAGGTCTTCTTATATCTTAATTTATCCAAGACCATGGATTCTTGTCTAGAAGAGTAGTGAAAGAAAATAACTTTAGATTTGTCTTCATTGATCAACTGCCCGATAGCCTTAGAAAAATAGCTAATGATTTGCTTAATATTAGAAGCTTCCTTAACTGTAG
This sequence comes from Wollemia nobilis, assembly GCA_028583015.1. Taxonomy (NCBI): domain Eukaryota; kingdom Viridiplantae; phylum Streptophyta; class Pinopsida; order Araucariales; family Araucariaceae; genus Wollemia; species Wollemia nobilis. Next base: position 5,872,845 of record JAQPPZ010017036.1, on the reverse strand, counting down.
CTTTACCTAAAAGAGTAGAGTCATCCACAAATTGAAGATGAGAGATAGGTCTAGCTCCATGAGCAATGGTAACTCCCTCAAGGGTTTTGTTTTCCCTCTTTTTGGTTATAGTCCTACCCAAGCATTCAACAAGAATGATGAATAAATAAGGGGATAGCGGGTCACCTTGCCTAATACCTCTGGAAGCTGGGAAATACTGAGAAGGCCTACCATTGATAAGAACTAAGTAGGAAACTGAAGAGATACATCCCATAATCCAATCCATCCAATCCTTAGAGAAACCAAATTGCCTCAAAACTTTGATAAGGAAGTGCCAATCCACTCTGTCATAAGCTTTGGATAAGTCTAACCGAATGAACATGGAAGGAGAATTTTGCATATCCATGGAATGGATGGCTTCCTAAGCAAGAACTATCTCATCTACTATTTGACGTCCTTCCACATAACCCCCTTGCTCTAGGGAAATAATCTTATGCAAAAGAGGCTTCAACCTTTCTGCCATGATTTTAGTAATGATTTTGAGAAGAACATTACATAAAGCAATAGGTCTAAAAGCTGAGATATGATCAACCTCTTGAGCTTTTGGAACAAGAGTAATATAAGTTTTATTGATAACCTTCAAAATTTCTTTGGCTTTCCTGGCTTCTTCCACCACCTCTAATAAATCAACATGAAGGATATCCCAGAACTCTTGGTAGAACTCAATAGGAAAACCATCGGGACTTGGGGTTTTCCCTTTTTGCATTTTAAAAACTACTTGTTGAAGCTCATTGATAGTAACAGGAGCAGTCAAAATAGAGTTCTCCTCGAAGTGATAAGAGAAGGGATTGCTTGAAGAACATTATGTTGAGAAGCTGAGTCAAGAGGAGTAGCAGCAAAAATATTGGAAAAGTAATCAACAACAATAGAGTTCATGCCATCCCAAGTATAAACAACATCTCCAGAATCTGATTTTAAGGAAGAAATAAAGTTGTGAGATCTTCGAGCTAGAAGAGATTTGTGGAAGAAATTTGTGTTTCGATCTCCTTCTTTGAGCCATTGAATTCTAGATTTTTGCTTCCATAAGATTTCTTCTCTTTTTTCCCATTCCTCTAACCGAGTTGTGAGTTTAATTTCATCTGCACTTCTCTTCTCTGTGAGGCCATCTAAACGGATTTTCTTATTCAAATTTTCAATATGAGCAATAACTTCATGTTTTTTTTATGAACATCCCCAAACTCTTTCCAGTTCCAAGTCTTGATTTTGGATTTAATGTATTGCGATATTTTGGCAAAACAGAACATCTTAGTCCCATGCCTAGGTTTACCTTCCTTCCACCATTGTTGCACATGAGGTCTGAAGGAAATGTCTCTAAGCCACATTAATTGAAAATGAAAAGGAGAGAAACTCACATTGGTTTTCCACATTTCCACCATGATCGGCCAATGATCCGAACCAGACATTGTTAAGAGTCTTCACTTTAGGAATGTGACCATGGATTAAGAAATTTTTGGAGAGCAAAAACCTATCCAATCTCTCCATTATACAAGCTAAGCCTTGCCTTCTGTTAGACCAAGTCATAAGGCCATTATCTGGTTGGATATCCACAAGATGGAGGTTTGCAATATATTCGCTCATGAGGTCGGTGCTTTTGTCCAAATTTCTATTTCCCCCCTTTTCTCATCCAGAGAGAGGATGGTATTGAAATCTCCTCCGATCAAGATCCAAGCTTTAGGAAAATGAGAGATAATATGAGTAATATCCTTCCACTTGTCTTCTTTTTTCCTCCAAAGAAGTCGGAGCATAAACAGTAATGCAGAGCATAATCTGGTTGGAATGTCTACTTTGAATAGCTATAGCCAACAAACCCCAACCGCTAACCATATGGTGAATAACTACCTCTTTTGGGTCCCAAAGATAAGCAATGCCACCCGAAGTCCCTTGGGAACCGAGGGAAACCACTTTTCCAAGCTGGCCAAATTTTACTTGGCAATTAAGTCCATATCCTCCATTGACATCTTTGTTTCTTGAAGGAAAACAAGATGTGGATGATTTATCTGAATCATTCTTCTAATTTCATTTTGTTTTGAAAGACTCCCTTTGAGTCCTCTAATATTCCAAGTGATGATCTTCATTAATACCAGGGCTAAAAAATTTGGGAAGGGCATTAATCTTACCTTCCTCTACAAGCTTTTCACCTTCTTTTACCATATGATATTGATTGGTCTTGCGACCTACTTTTTGATTAGAATCCATCTTCAATTTTTTTTCCCTGTTTCTTGACTTATTCCAATTGAATCCGAGATGGCTTCTAACCTTGAAGAATGCTCGTACACAACCAAAATTTTACTAGATGGTTCAATGGAGTCTATATTGGGACCTGCATTATTTGAAGTTTTGACATTTGAAATATTGTTTTTCTTGTGTAAATTTTCTCCTTTTTTTCTATTGAAAACCTTTGATTTGTTGGTTTGTCTCTGAGTTCTTCCCTTCATATTTAAATTGTGTTTCTAAGATTTCAGTTTCCATTATTTCCTCTTCCTCACTTGGGACATCATTTGTGGAAAGGATTTCAAACATATTAGCAAGATGACTTTGGTTGATCCTTCATAATTGGCTTTTCTGAGTGTTCTTCTTCTTAGGTATTTGGAAACCTGCTGAGTTTATATCTTCTTTCTTTTGATCAAGAATTTTATTTGGGCAAGCATTGGCCAAATGACCATATTCATGGCAAATTCTACAACGAAAAGGAATGTTCTCATAGTCCACTACTTGCTCCCAAGTGTCTTCCCCAAATTGTAATGTGATCTTTTTAGGTAGGGGTTTGTCAAAATCCATTAAAACACAAATCCGAGCATAAATAATATGTTCAAAATTTTGAGTACAATCAGCGAGTCATCATAAAAGTTCCTAAAGAGTTTCCAATTGAAGAAAAAATAGTAGGATTCCAAAATTCAATAGGGAGGCCAAAGAGTCTAACCCACACGGGAGCTATAGAAGGCATCTCTTCTTCGGCTTTAAATTTAGTATGCCAGGGCTTCATGAAAAGCCCTGCCCTTCCAAAAAACCAAGGACCCCCTTGAAAAGTTTTCTCTCTATCTTCATTATTAGCAAATAAAACAAGAAAATAACCATTTGGATAAATAGAGATTTGTAACTCACCTTTAGTTTTCCAGCTTTTTGTAGCCCAGACTTTGAAAGCAGATAGACTCGGACGAAAACCCATGAACCGACAAATTAGTCCTCTTTTTTCCAAATCTTCAATGCCAGTCTGAATGTTACCCATATCAAGCTTAACAATAGGAGTTCCATCAACTGCTTTAAGACATCCTGACTCCATTTTCCTGGGATCAATCTTAGGCATTCTTAGAGGTTTATGGGAAGCCCTAATATTGATATTAGCATTGGGCTGAGGTTGTCCACCATGAAGGGCATCCCTAAAATTCATTTTTGGGACTGAGTCTTCGAAATTCTTACCCTTGACAGGGGTTTTCACAGTAGAATTATTTTGTGGGTGCACCTTAGCACCAGATTCACTTGAGATATGAGCCATTTTTTGATCAACTACTTGAAACTTGTTTCGTGATCTCTTTAATCCTTGCCCTAGACGTCGTGGAAAGGTATGGTTTTCACTTTTCTTTTGTGCAGCAAATTGGAAGTCGTTGTCACTCAAGTTCATAGTATGATCTGTTGAAAGACAAATTTCTAACCCATATTGTATCCCCTGCAACATTTCCTGCTAAAATATTGAGCATAAACCACAAAAATATTGGCCGCTAGGGCCCGAAGGCCCTAAAAACCAACCTCTGGAGCTGCTTGCACTCAACCCCAGATGAAACCCTCGCATAGCCGCTTGCCAAATATATCGTTCACACATAGGGATGTGCTAGGATCTGTGTTGCTCCAAATGATATGAAAATTTGTGGAGACGTTCTAGGGTTTTTTAGGCATCTACCCTCAAAATTTTAGCTCAATCCGAGTCCGGATGAGTGAGATATGGCCGAAACAAGTTCGGTAGTTTGGGCAGTCCTGCGAAAAACGTCTAATCAATTTCGACTCATGTTACCTCGAACCTTATCATTCATTCATGAGTTTATTTTACTTGAATCTAAGATGCGAAAAATAAATTAATCTACTTAAGTGATAAAGAAAATGTTTTTTTAGTTTTTGTGAAGAAAAAGTTCCTTTTGAAAGGAAAGTCTACACTAAACAAGCAATTAAAGTTGTGTTTTGGAAAGAAAAATTCTATGCAAAGGGGAAAAGTAAGAAAGGTCACTTGATTTCAATAATAACTTATATTAATATTTTCTTGAGCACAAATTCTATCTATATTGACTAAGATAGACCAGTTAAGGCTATGGTCAGATGTCTCACTAGGGTTTTATATCTCGATCTATTCTCAGCTCAAGGAGATAAGGAAGTTTGAGGCTTTCCTTATGCCTGATGCAAATATTTATTTGAACTTTTTATAAAGCAACTAAATGAGTGACCAAAAGGGAATTGGTGCTTTTTGTGAAGCCTACGATGAAGGAAATGCATTTTTGTGAAAGATAAAAACCGAAAAAGGTGTGTTTTGTAAAGTGGCCCAAAGCAATTTGGGGCTTTTGTAAAACAAGTGTTTTGGGAAGAACTTTGTAAAATTTGACTAGAGAAATAGGGTTTTGTGTTGTTTACTTGTTATCTTCAACTTCTAGAATGGTTTTTGGTTGTTTGCAGAGTTTGAAATGCGTCTCAAACATATTTTCACCCCACCATATGAATATTTTTGTGGTAGATTTACACCCATCCGTGCGAATGAAAATAGGGTTGATTTTTTTGGAAGATTTATGCCATAAGTTGTAGTCTGTGTTGTAAATCTGATTTTGTAAGAGAACCTGCAAAAGAAATAGACAAAAAGTTAAATTTATACAGAAATCAACAACTAAGAAAGTAATGCACTATTGTAAATAAATGTGATAGTCGCAAGATGGTATATGACAAAGTTTTGTGGCAAGCAAGCAAAGATTAGATATGAGAGATTTCACCTTGGGGATGTTATTTTTTAAGGTGGTTTTGGGTCTATGAAGGTAAGAGATCAAGAGAGATAGAAATATATGGGGGAAAATCGACCCCTAACTTACCTGCAACTATGAAATTAAGTAGGTTTATGTAGAAATCGATACCTTGTTGTCAGGTACCTTGTTTTTTTAGCGCTTTAGAGATTTTTAAGTTACCTAGTTTCCTAGTGACTGTCTAAGACCTATGTAGGCTAGTCGACTTTTTCTTAAGTCTCGGTCAGGCTTAATCACTAGTGACAGTTACACATTCACTAATTATATAAAGCCTTATGAGCAAGGGTGTATAATCCTAACCTACCTCGAGGGTCTCTCAAGTATAGGGTACTCTCTAGTGATGAAGTCCAAAAAATCACTCATGGTGGCTACTATAGTTTTTAGGAGGTGAGCCAACATTTGGAGATGAAATCCAACATCATTGGTCTCGATTGGGGGTTGGTGATGAAATCTAATCGAACCAATGTGTGAAATACGTGCAAGTGTGTGAGTTGATTTTACTTGAAGCTAAGATGCGAAAAAAAAAATTAATCTACTTAAGCGATATAGAAAATGCCTTTTGATTTTTTGTGAAGAAAAAGTTCCTTTTGAAAGGAAATTCTACACTAAACAAGCAATGAAATTTGTGTTTTGGAAAGCAAAATTCTATGCAAAGGGGAAAAGCAAGAAAGGTCGCTTGATTTCAACAATAACTTATACTAATATTTGCTTGAGTACAAAATCTATCTATACTGACTAAGATAGACCACTTAAGGCTATGATTAGATGTCTCCCTAGAGCTTTATGTATGAGATATATCTCGATCTATTCTCAGCTCAAGGAGATAAGGAAGTTTGAGGATTTCCTTATGCTTGATGCAAATATTTTAAGCTATTTAAACTTTTTAGAAAGCAACTAAATGAGTGACCAAAAGGGAATTGGTGCGTTTTGTGAAGCCTACGAGGAAGGAAATGCATTTTTGTGAAAGATAAAAACCGAAAAAGATGTGTTTTGTAAAGTGGCCCAAAACAATTTGGGGCTTTTTTAAAACAAGTGCTTTGAAAAGAACTTTGTGAAATCTCACTAGAGAAATATTATGGTTTAGCTGGTACCTTCAACTTTTGAAATGGTTTCTGGTTGTTTGCAGATTTTGAAATGTGTCTCATACATATTTGCACCTCACCATATGAATCTTGTTGTGGTAGATTTTCACCCATCTGTGCGAATCAAAATAGGGTTAATTTTTTTGGAAGATTTATGCAGTAAGTTGTAGTTTGTGTGTTGTAAATCTGAATTTTTAAGAGTACCTACAAAAGAAATATACAAAAAGTAAAATTTATATAGAAATCAACAACTAAGCAAGTAATGCACTATTGAAAAGAAAGGTGATAGTCGCAAGATAGTATATGATAAAGTTTTACAGCAAGTAAGCAAAGATTGGAGATGAGAGATTTCACCTTGGAGATTCCATTTTGTAAGGTGGTTTTGGGTCTATGAAGGCAAGAGAGCAAGAGAGATAGCCATCTCTGGAGGAAAATTGACCCCTAACTTACCTGCAACTATGAAATTGAGGAGGGTTATGTAGAAATTGATACCTTGTTGTTAGGTACCTAGTTTTTGGAGTGCTTTGGAGATTCGTAAGTTACCTTGTTGCCTCTTAATTTGCCTAGTGATTTTAAGTTTCCTAGTGATTTTCTAAGACCTATGTAGGCTAGTCGACTTTTGCTTTAGCCTCAATCGGGCTTAATCACTAGTAATAGTTACACACTCACTAATTATATGAAGCCCTATGAGCAAGGGCATTTAATCCTAACCTACCTTGAGTGTCTCTCAAGTATAAGGGACTCTCTAGTGATGAAGTCCAAAAAATCACTCACGGGGGCTACTATGGTGTTTAGGAGGCGAGCCAACAGTTGGAGATAAAATCCAACATCATTGGTCTCGATTGGGGGTTGGTGATGAAGTCCAACCGAACCAATGTGTGAAATACGTGCAAGTGTGTGAGTTGATTTTACTTGAAACTAAGATGCAAAAAAGAAATTAATCTAGTTAAGTGATAAAGAAAATGCCTTTTGACTTTTTGTGAAGAAAAAGTGCCTTTTGAAAGGAAAGTCTACACTAAACAAACAATGAAAGTTGTGTTTTGGAAAGCAAAATTCTATGCAAAGGGGAAAAGCAAGAAAGATCGCTAGATTTCAACAATAACTTATATTAATATTTGCTTGAGCACAAAATCTATCTATACTGACTAAGATAGACCAGTTAAGGCTATGGTCAGATGTCTCACTAGAGCTTTATGTATGAGATATATCTCGATCTATTCTCAGTTCAAGGAGATAAAGAATTTTGAGGCTTTCCTTATGCCTGATGCAAATGTTTTAAGCTATTTAAACTTTTTAGAAAGCAACTAAATGAGTGACCAAAAGGGAATTGGTGCGTTTTGTGAAGCCTACGATGAAGGAGATGCATTTTTTTGAAATATAAAAACCGAAAAAGATGTTTTTTGTAAAGTGGCCCAAAGCAATTTGGGGATTTTGTAAAACAAGTGTTTTGGGAAGAACTTTGTGAAATTTGACTAGATAAATAGGGTTTTGTGTTGTTTACCTATTATCTCCAACTTTTGGAACTGGTTTTTTGCAGAGTTTGAAATGTGTCTCAGACATATTTACACCCCACGATATGAATCTTATTGTGGTAGATTTGCACCCATCTGTGCGAATGAAAATAGAGTTGATTTTTTTGGAAGATTTCTGTAGTAAGTTGTAGTTTGTGTATTGTAAATTTGATTTTGTAAGAGTACCTACAAAAGAAATAGACAAAAATTCAAATTTATACAAATCATCAACTAAGCAAGTAATGCACTATTGAAAAGAAAAGTGATAGTCGCAAGATGGTATATGACAAAGTTTTGCGGCAAGTAAGCAAAGATTGGAGATGAGAGATTTCACCTTGGGGACACCATTTTGTAAGACGATTTTGGGCCTATGAAGGCAAGAGATCAAGAGAGATAGTAATCTCTGGGGGAAAATCGACGCCTAACTTACTTGCAACTATGAAATTGAGAAAGGTTATATAAAAATTAATACCTTGTTGTCAAGTACCTAGTTTTTGGAGCGCTTTGGAGATTTGTAAGTTACCTAGTTGCTTTGTAAGTTGCCTAGTGAATATTTTCACTCGTTCCCATACAAAGCACAACAACAAACATTGTCGACCATCTCACGTTACCCAAATTTTATCACGTCATACTAAAAATGCCATTGCCTTCCTAAAGAAATAAAAAAAAACGAAGCAAGTAATACACTATTGAAAAGAAAGATAATAGTCGCAAGATGATATAGGACATAGTTTTGCAGCAAGCAAGCAAAGATTAGAGATGAACGATTTCACCTTAGAGATGCCATTTTGTAAGGCGTTTTTGGGCCTATAAAGACAAAAGAGATAGCAATCTCCAAGAGAAAATTGACCCTTAACTTACCTAAAATTGAGAAGCGAAAGTAAAAATCGATACCTTGTTGTCATACCTAGTTTTTGAAGCGCTTTGGAGATTTGTAAGTTACCTAGTAATTTTCACTCATTTCACTCATCCCCATACAAGGTGCAACAATGAATGTTGCCGACCATCTCACATTACCCCAAATTTAGTCACGTTGGACTGGACTGAAAACGCGGTTGACCTCATGTGGAAACCCAAAACCGCGCCTCACCCATGGTTTAATTGACCCAACTTTTTACATGGCACAAGAGGCATCTCACATGGTTTATTCTTTCGAGCGAGCATACCATCCACGTTAATACCTAAATTATTAGGGTTTTGATTTACTTGTGCGGATTCAAAGGCGAGGGGTTTTTGGGGAGGGAGAAATTGCTTCTTTGGGATTCTTTTAATTTTTTCCCTTTTGTTTTTTTTTGTCTTGATAATTTCTTTTTTAAGTTTTAGTTGTGGTTTTTTTATTTTTTTTTTATTTTTTTTTTTATATAGGTTATTTGGTTAAGGTTTAGATGTGATTTTTTATTTATTTTTATTATTTTTTATATAGGAAATTGGCAATTATCTTTGAACAACTGGTTATTCGATTGTATCTTAAAAAAAAATTATTGAATAACTATTTTTTTATTTATTATTATTATTTGATTTTAGATGGCAGAATTGGTAGTTGCCACGATGATACGGTCCACCTCGAAAGTTGCTATAGAGTACTTGCAAAGTCCGCCCCTATAACCACCATGTCGCAATCATTTTAAATCTTTAATGCCGTTTAAAACACCAGGAAAGAGACAAGCATTCGGTTCGACGAGACCTGAGATTTGAACCTTGTACCTCCGCCTCCCTTATGGGGTTTGAAAGAACCAATTGGTCTACACCTCGAACCTTATTTTTTATTATTATTAAAAATAAAAAATGCTTTTTTGGTTACATAGCAAAGTTTGTCACAACCATACTATTTTTTAGTGACTGACATGCGTGGGGTTCAAATCACAGGGGTTGCTCCCACAAAATCTATTCCACCTCATTATTGTTGACCTAACGTAAAGTTCAAATCATAGGGGTTGCTCCCACAAAATCTATTCCACCTCATTATTGTTGACCTAACGTAAAAGGAGCCATCGGTCGCTCAGGCTCGAGATTCCTATTGTTATTATTGATCTAGCACACACTCAAAGGAGTCAGATTAGACTACTACCTGGAGGGGGCCACTGGTTTCTCGAGTTTAAGATTCGCACCGTCGTCATCGATTTGGCATGCACTCAAAGGATTTAAATTAGACTACTACCTTTGCAAACAGGCTACCCCAAGATTTGAACCTAAATGTCTTCCTGATAAATATCTCCAACAAACACTTACCAATCCACCTAACCCTCACACTTACCAGTCCACCTAACTCTCACAAACCAAAAAAAATATTATTATTATTGAAAATTAGAGGACACTTCTAGAAAGTCCAAAATTACATTATTCGGATCCACACATAAATATTGTACTTTAACGGTTGGTAATTTTGGTTGAGTTTTTTTTTTGATGAAAAGCTAAATTATATTAATAATAAAGTTTAACATGAAAAAAGTGGCAAGTGGCAATGATCACACCCCTGGAAGAAACAAACCAACCCTAACTACGGGTTGGGAAACCACAAACCAGAGCTCACTACAAACTAGGCAACATCAATCAAACAGGCAGTGAAACTTGCATGTAATCAGAAAGTTTGTGGCTGCACGTCTACGATGGAGTCCCATGGAATGGCCAAGGTATGCAGTAATCCATATGTGTGTCCCTGATCCTCATGAACATTTGAATCTCCCCAGCCCTGTCCTCAAGATCTATCAAGCTGGCGATTATGTGCACTTATATCCCCTGCATTCCAGGCACAATCCTGTGTGCCACCATTAACTTCCACCAACTCATCCCAGGAACCTCTGGGTGGAGAACATGATGGTGATTGAATTGGTTGTGCATTCCATCCATCATTGAAGGTAAAATTGTCATGTCCCCAACCTCCCTGTGCATGCACCAGATGTGGCAGTTGATGAGACCTTGAGCGGGAACAGAACGTCTGCTGTGCGTTGTTTGGAGAAACCCTGCTAACTGAGCATGGTGCATTTTTCTAGTCATCCAAAAGTGCCTTCATGTGTGCCTGCTCAATGTCAAGTTTAGCCTGCTGAATGCAAATCTGGAACCATGTATCTTGAAACAACTCTATTTTGTCAGCTAGAGAAAATTCATCAGAAGGATTTTGATGTTGAAAAACTATCTTGTTTCTAGATTTCCACATGTGAAAAAGAAGACTAATTCGAAAGATGTGCCACACTTTGGACAAGGAAAGAACAAATTTAATCTTATCCCCTAACAGAGCTTGCTGCCATGTAAGGGATTCATCCTGGAATTGGGAAAAAAAAGACCATCCCCATTCCCAGGCACTCCTTGCTCTTGTGCAGAACCAAAAAATATGATGAGAAGATTCATCCTCATTACAGATGCACATTTAGGGTTTGCAACTCCCAAGTGCCTGAGTCTATCTCCTAAGGGTAAACTTTGAAAGAGAAGGCTCCAAGAAAAAAATGATTGTTTTGGCTCGAGAAAAGAAGACCAAACTATCTGAAATTGAGCCTTCCAAAAAGAAACTGCCACTGGATCTCCCCATTTATCATTAAGTCTAGGGACCATTGGCAACATTGGGGAGAGCCACTTGTAACCCAATTTAGTTGAGTAATTCAACAATGGTATATCTAAAAACCAGGACCAATCTTTCCACCATGGCCTTTGAGAGTGCTACGCACACTTGTGCCACATGGAAAAGGGGATAATGTCAATTACTGAGTCATAAGTGAGCTTGTCACCAGTGCTCAACTGAAATTGTTGTTTAAAAAGTGGCCAAGGGATCCAATCCCTCGAGGTTTGAGAATAAAAATTAGAAACTATAGATATACCTTTTTTAAAAAACTTTTGGGCATGAATCCATGGGACCTGAGCAAGAGGAGTTCCCTAAATGTTAATCACCGAAGACCACCAGATGTTTAAAGAATTGATGGACAGTCCTTTATGGACTCTATTCCCTTTCCACTTAAGCCAAGGAGTGAATTGATGCCATGATTTCCAAATACTTTTAATCACAAAAGAACCAGATATTTTCACAAATACTGGCATTACAATTAGGGAAGGGAGGTCAATTCCTCTCCAGGCTTGTTTGTTCAAAGGTAGCCCTGAATAAATACGATGTCTGATGAGGATTTTCCAGGCCTTCGAGCCTTTAAGGGCTCGTATGATCCAATTGTCACAGAGAGTCGTGCCTTGTCTTTTACAGTCAACCATGCCCATTCCTCCTGAAGCTTTAGGTAAACAACACATATCCCAAGCAACCCGGTGAAAACCTTTCTTCTCAACTGAGTTTGCCCACAAAAAATTCCTCAATAGTCTTTCAAGCTTAAGGTAGCATGCTTGTGAAGGGACCCAACAAGAAGAGTAATACACATGAGTAGAGGCAAGGACCTTAGAACAAATCTGGAATTTTCCTGCCAGAGACATATTTTTAGTAATCCAATACTCAAGATTTTTCTCAACTTTCTGTAGAACATAGTTCCATAACTGAACAGGGGAACCATAAAAGGCAAAGGGATCCCTGGAAATTTGAACACTTCTCCTGGAAAAATCCAATGCCATTGAAACTGTTCTAGCCAAGGAGGGAGCGGGGTAGGGGACTGCCGATAACAAGAAGTTTTTCTCCATTGAATACTAGAACCAGAGGCCTGACAAAAAACTTCCAAACATTTGAGTGCTTCCTTCACTGAGTGTTCCTCCTCTAAAAGAGTGAGAAAAGAGTCATCGACAAAGTGACCATTAATGAGCTGACCTTGGTTATCAGGGAGAGAAATACCCTTAATTTGGCCCAAAGAAGCATGCCTAGAAAGCAAATATCCAAAGGCTTCAGCAGCAAGGATATACAGAGAAGGAGCCAAGGGACAACCTTGCCGAACAAATCTGAACAAACCGATTGGCCTAATTTGATGATTATTCAAAGATAAAACAACCGAAGCATCCTGAAAAATAATATTGACAGATTGAACAAACACAGGCCCAAACCCTAAAGACTGTAACATGGAAAGAATGAAGTTCCATTCAATTCTATCATAGGCCTTTTTAAAATCAATTTTAAAGAAGAGGGCTTGCTGACCAGACCGCCTAGCCCATTCCATACCTTCCCAAACTGCAATGACATTATCCAAGATATATTTGCCTTTAATAAATCTTGTTTGCTCCGGCCTAACAATAAGAGGCAACAAGGGCCGGAGTTTCAGAGCCAGGGCTTTGGCAATAATCTTATAGCTGACATTGAGCAGGGTAATTGGCCTCCAATTTGTTATACATTCAGGATCCCCTTGTTTAGGAATGAACTTGATATTACCTCGGTTCAAAATTTCTCCAAGAGAGCCATTGTGCATGGCTTCAAGGTAGACTTTGTGTAAATCAGAACCAACAAAGTCCCAAAATGTCTTGTAGAATTCACAAGGAAATCCATCCAAGCCTGGGGCCTTCTCATTGGCCATTTGAGTTAATGCTGAGGCAAGGTCATCAACAGACAAATACTTTTCACACTTCTCTCTTTGAGGTATAGAGAGTTTGTTAGGGACAACATCCATGCAAAGCTTGAGAGCTTCATCCCTCACTGGAGAAGAAGACTGAGCAGCAAAAACTTGAGTGTAATGCTTAACAAAAATATCAAGAATACCGGGTAGAGAGGTATGGCAAATACCATTGTCCATAATAGCTTTGAATTTAGTGGCATTGTGAGGAGGATGTAACTTTTGGAAGAATTCCTTAGAAACTCTATCCCCAATTTTAAGCCAATGTAAGCGAGCCTTGATCTGAGCACCTTTAGCTTCATAGAGCTCTGCCACCTTGAGCTCATGACGAACCTGAGTAGCATGCCCCTGCAAAATAGGATAGAGAGGGTTGGCTTCAATCCTACAAGAGGCTTTTGTCAGTTCGGTGCGTAAAGCAAGCAAAGAATATTTTCTAAACTGAGCAACTTTCTTGCCCAAACTGTGAAGAAGGGTTGTGGTTCGGGATATAGCATCATTCCACCACTCAATCCATCCTTCTTCACCAACAGGTTTGTCCCCCAAATTCTAGACTCTCTGAATATGACACATCATGGAAGAATGCTGAAGAAAGGATGTGTTAAGAAAAAACTGAGACTTAATACCCTGAACAGGTACCACGAGAAGATAAAATAGTGAACATAATTGGGGAATGATCAGACCCAAAAATACCAGCAATAACCTCCACAATTGGAGCATCTCCATGCTTTCGATGAAAATAAAACTAGGTATGGTCTGACAACATAGCTCTATCTAAACGTTTGAGAATCCTTGCCCACCCAACTTGAAAGTTATTCCAGGTAAACCAAAGGTGCTCATCAAAAGAAGCAGGAGAAAGACAAGAATTAGGGTCAGACAAACATTTTTTTTTTCATAAAAAACCAGGCTTCACGCTCACCAAGGGCCCACCTGTGGTTTAGACCCCTAATTTTATCAGAAGCACGCTCAACCATATTAAAATCTCCACAGACGATCCAAACTACAGGAGGTAAAGAAAAGGCACACCATTTCCAAAGCAAACAGCACTCCGGAGCACTATTGGAGGCATATACATTTAAAATTCCAAAGGACATTCCATCAACTTCAAGCAAAATCCAAATAGCTTGGTTAGAAGGGTCAACCCCCCAATCAACAAAATTCCCATGCCATCTATTGACCAGGAGAATAACAGCACCACCATGACCGGGAGGGTGCTTGGTGGAAAAAAGTTGACTATTAGGGTAAATGAGCGCATAGGCACACTGCAATTGAACTCTGTGATTTTAACTTCTTGCAAGCAAACGATATCTGGGCCCCCATACTTGGTTGCACAGAAAGTAATATCATTACAAACCATATATCTTCAAATTGGTTCTGTCAGTCCTCTAACATTCCATGATAGAAAAATCATTCTGACCTGTCGAGGATCAAACTTTCTCTGACCTCATCAGAGTCACCCAGAATAGCAAGCGACTGAAACGAGTTGCTAGAAAAGCTTCCTATTTGTCGGTTTTTGTCTGCATGTAGACCCTGCACTGGACTACGATACCTTCATCTTCGGGTGTTCATGCCTTCTTTTTGCTCCAGTTGGTGAGCAACCATGGAGACAGAGAGGATACCATCATATTTAAGAGCCATCGACATATCTTCAGCCACAACTGCTGAATTGGAAAGGATTTGAGTACTTGGGGAAGCATTTTGGGATGGAACTGGGACATGCAAGGGCAGTTTGATCGTTGTGGCTTGAGCATAGGAGCCAACAGGCTAGCCCCCCTGAGGATTATGGACATAGGACTGGCCTCCCTGAGGGCCTTTACCAGGGACATGCTTTCCTTTCTTGGAGACCACCTTCCAGTCACTATCAGAACCATCTTTGGTTGGCTGGTTTTTCTCATTAGAAGCTTGATTAACAGGGGTTGGGCCCTTGGAATTAAACTTGTCTGCCATTAAGGGACAATCTTTAATCTTGTGTGCGACAAACTGGCACCTATAGCAAGTGTTTGGAAAATTGACATACACCACTCTTTGGTGGATATTAGTATCACATACCTTAATATCAATAAATTCCTTGAGGGAAGTGGCCAAATCAATTTTCACACAGAGCCGACGGGTAGGCCGAGCATTATAGAAGCATTGTGGTTCTTCACATACAAATTCCCCAACTTTCATGGCAACATCACGAATAAATGGGACCAATGCCATTGGCAAACCTGGGAATTCAACCCACACAGCGACAACAAGAGAGACACCATTGGCAACCTGGAAATTCTTGTGCCATGGTTGACAAATAAGCAAAGTGCTATGAACATAACAAGGACCCTTGTCGAGAACTTTTTGACACACTCTGGATCAGAGAACCGAATATGAAAGAAACCTTTGGTCAAGTTTTGCACAGACTCTACAAAGATACCATATGGGTTCCAATAGCTTTGAAACCAGTTTCGTAGAATTGCATCAGAGGGGATACGGCCCAAGAAATAGCCTATGATAGTATTTTGCTCTAGCCAAGTACAAGCTTTATTGAAACTATCGAGGGGAATAGAAATTTTTGACACATTACCTTGTGGAACACTATGGGAATGAACTTTCGACGTTGCTTGCTCGCCATCCTTTTCTCCATCGGCTTCACCAGACGATGAACCAGGAGGAACCAAATGTGACATATTAAAAAAAAAACAGTAACTCCGCCCAAGGCAGATCAATAATGGAAGGACAAAGTAACAAATCCCATCCACTGGCACATGCAGCACTGTGATGAGGCCAAAAAACACACATGCAAACGATGAATGCAAAGTTGGCTCGGCTCCTCAGGATGAGTTGCAAAGCAAAACCCTCAAAACCCTAGGCCATCTTTTCCTATCTGGTTGAGTTATTGTTTAATGATGGAAAGTACGGCAGCTATAATTTTTTTTTGACAAGTCCATTGTTTTCTTTATTTTTATAATTAATTTTTTTAATATATAATTTTATAATAAATATTTTATTTATTTTAATATTTAAAAATAATTATTTTAATCACTATAAAGTATAATAAAAAATTTATTATAAATATTAATAATAATTAATTAAAATTATTATAAGTGTGTGGAATTTGTGATTTTTTTGGTGATATTTTAAATATGTTATTGAGAGAAGTTAATGTTACTTGGGTCATTTCAGTTTCTTTCTTTAATCAGGAGCAAAAATGCATTTCGCATATTTGTTGGGGGATTTGGTTAGAGAAAAACATACGAGTGTTCAAAAATAAAACCAGAGGAATAATTGGGGTTTATGCCAGGATAAAATAAACCCTATTGGAGGATTGTATTAAAAACATTGTCGACCAGGAAAATCTTGCAATGATTCGAGAAAAAGATATCTTAAATATGGAAAAAATCAATAAGGTGAGACTGGATACTAGATGGGAACATCCTCACAAAGACTGGGTAAAAATTAACTTTGATGGAGTTGTAAATGGTAACTCGAGTCATGCTAGTGGTGGGGGCCTCATTAGGAATGACAAAGGTCATGTAATGGCTGCATATGCTGAGGATCTAGGAATTACCACAAATCACCATGCTGAAGCAAGGGCAATGCTTACAGGTCTTCGAATTGCAATGAATTTGGGTTTTCAGAGAATTGTTCTTGAGGGGGATTCTAAGAATATTATAACTTCCCTTTGTTAGCGTATATAGTTGTTATTACATTATTTTATGCTAACCAATATGGTTAGCATATATTATTACATAGTACTTGATTGTTAGCCTTGTTAGCGAGCATATATAATGAAAATGTAAATGCAACTAACAACAAAAAGTGCCCACAAAAAATTGAATTTTAGGTGTCGATTTCCACTGAAAATGCACCTAATTACAATGCCAAATTGCTTAAAAAAAATTCAAGTTTCACTCACTATTCCCCCCTTTTCATCCTGTTTTGAGAAATTTACAAAAATATGACATGATAAAATGTTGATAAATCTGAATCTAATTTTGATTCGTCAAAAACAATATTCACCTTGGGTTGCTTGTGTTTGTTCTATGGTTTGTTATGACCCTTGTTCTTAGGTTGTTTATTCTTGTACCAACATCGATTGGTGTCCTGGATATCTTTCTCACAAATTTTGAAATATCTCTTTGGTTGTTGAGGTTGTTTTCCCTTGGAATCCTTGGAAGAATATCCTCCCTTCTGAAAATTACCTTTCTTTTTAGAACCCTTCTTGTGTGAATAGAGGACTGTATTAGAAATTTCATCTTTTTGAAGTTGGATGCCTCCTCAGTTTGAAGCGGATTGACCAACTCTACAAAGGTAACTTGTCTTTGTGACACTTGAAGGGAAGTTATCAACATTTTGTATGAATTACGTAAAGCTCTCAAAATCACTGAAGTGAGGAACTAACAACAAAGAGTGCCCACAAAAAATCATTAAGTATAAAATCAAACACAATTAAGTCCCCACCCCAAAAATTGAATCCATCCATGCAATTTATTTACATAGAAACGTTTGGTATAAAGGGTACCTTTGGCCCAAACTTACAGGTAAAGCTATCATACTTTGGGCTACTGTATCTATCACCTAACATAGCTGCAACAACGATGTCTGAGCTTGTTATCTATAAACCATCGGAGAGATTAAGTTTAGCATTTTGTTATTTTTTCACTCTATTCACTACCCTAATCATTATTGTTGTTAGACATAAATCCTGACGAAGTTTCTATCCAAAGTGTTTAGGGGAAGTTACGCCCCATGCATGAGGAAGACCTTCTATGGTAGGTGTCATAAACAAAACAATTCCCTTTTAGTATCGCCTATGTTCCACGTATCATTATGCTATAACGTACATATAGTCTCCCTCACGTAAGGGCAGGTATTTCGAGAGGTTTGGTATAAAGGCTTGGCAGGTATAAAGAAATGGGGACCATTTGGTGATATAAAGAACCCTCTTTATCGTAGTCATACACAAATATCTATCACATACTCAGTTACTAAAAGGTTCCAATTACGCACCATGGAAGACAAAGATGAAGGCTATTCTACAAGTAGAATAATTGTGAGATGTTTTTGGCACAACAAAACATCCTACAGCACCAAGTGCAGATCTGATTGCATTTGACAAGAAATATATTATGGCAAGAATGTTCATCTTGCTTGCTATCACAAATGATTTTCAACCTCACATAGATGATAAAGAACATGGTAAAGATGCATGGGATGCACTTAAGACCATCTATGAGGATAAGAATGATTCCACCATTCTCAACCTTCAATCTCAACTTCACAATTGAGTATGAGGTATGGAGAGACAGTTTAACTATTTCTATGTAGAGTAGTCGAGTTGAAGTCAGGATTGAATTCTATGAGAGAAAATGTAGAAGATAAGTTCCTCACTTCAGTGATTTTGAGAGATTTACGTAATTCATACAAAATGTTGATAACTTCCCTTCAAGTGTCACAAAGACAAGTTACCTTTGTAGAGTTGGTCAATCCGCTTCAAACTGAGGAGGTTATCCAACTTCAAAAAGATGAAACTTCTAATACAGTCTTCTATTCACACAAGAAGGGTTCTAAGAAGAAAGGTAATTTTCAGAAGGGAGGATATTCTTCCAAGGATTTGTGGTTTACAACATTTGAAGCTAAGGTGGAAAAACTATTAACTATTGATGATGATAATACCTACCAGGTTTAGGGTGAGGGCACAGTTTTAGTCACCCTTCCAGATGGAAAATGTTATATTGATAGAGTCCTATATGTTCTAGGATTGACGAATAATTTGTTGTCAGTCCCTCAAATACTGGATAAGGATATGGTTGTTGATTTTTGTGTTGAGGATGGAAATAAATGTCCCTTTATCACCAAGAGGGGTAAACACATCGCAATAACTTCATACAAGCATGACTTGTTTACATTAGATGCTATCTCCACCCCTCATGTTGCCATGGCACTCTCTACAAAGGAGGCTACTTAACTTTGGCACAAGAGATATGAGCATCTAAGTTTTGGATATTTACTTGAGCTAAGTAAATATGAGATGGTAAAGGGTCTTCCCTCCCTTTCCTCTACATTGCCAGTGTGCTCTGATTGCTTAGCAAAGAAGCAACATAGAGTACCATTTGAAAAGAGCTCTTCACGATCAAAGAAACCTTTGGAGTTAGTTCACACCGATCTGTGCGGTCCTATGTCGAAAAACTATGGGGAAAGAGGTACATTCAGTTGTTTGTAGATGACTATTCACAGAAGATGTGGGTTTTCTTTCTTCATATGAAATCAAAAGCTTTCAGTTACTTCTAGAGCTTTACGTAATTCATACAAAATGTTGATAACTTCCCTTCAAGTGATTTTGAGAGTTTTACATAATTCATACAAAATGTTGATAACTTCCCTTCAAGTGTCACAAAGACAAGTTACCTTTGTAGAGTTGGTCAATCCACTTCAAACTGAGGCTATCCAACTTCAAAAATATGAAACTTCTAATACAGTCCTCTATTCACACAAGAAGGGTTCTAAGAAGAAAGGTAATTTTCATAAGGGAGGATATTCTTCCAAGGATTCCAAGGGAAAACAACCTCAACAACCAAAGAGATATTTCAAAATTTGTGAGAAAGATATCCATGACACCAATCGATGTTGGTACAAGAATAAACAACCTAAGAACAAGGGTCATAACAAACCATAGAACAAACACAAGCAACGTAAGGTGAATATTGTTGTTGACGAATCAGATTCAGATTTTAAGTGAGCTTTACATAATTCATACAAAATG
This sequence comes from Wollemia nobilis, assembly GCA_028583015.1. Lineage (NCBI taxonomy): Eukaryota > Viridiplantae > Streptophyta > Pinopsida > Araucariales > Araucariaceae > Wollemia > Wollemia nobilis. The sequence goes on along the minus strand of JAQPPZ010017036.1, from coordinate 5,853,027 downwards.
TTGATAACTTCCCTTCAAGTGATTTTGATAGCTTTACATAATTCATACAAAATGTTGATAACTTCCCTTCAAGTGTCACAAAGACAAGTTACCTTTGTAGAGTTGGTCAATCCGTTTCAAACTGAGGAGGCTATCCAACTTCAAAAAGATGAAACTTCTAATACAGTCGTCTATTCACACAAGAAGGGTTCTAAGAAGAAAGATAATTTTTAGAAGGGAGGATATTATTCCAAGGATTCTAAGGGAAAACAACCTCAACAACCAAAGAGATATTTCAAAATTTGTGAGAAAGATATCCATGACACCAATCGATGTTGGTACAAGAATAAACAACCTAAGAACAAGGGTCATAACAAACCATAGAACAAACACAAGCAACCCAAGGTGAATATTGTTGTTGACGAATCAAATTCAGATTTTAAGTGGGCACACAGGGTGCTCATGACTAACACAACCTCCAAGCAAAAGGATCATGTATGGTATATTGATTCTAGCACCAGTAAACACATGACTGGCGACAAGTCATGGTTTAAGACATTCGAAGCCAAGGTGGAAAAATTAGTAACTATTGTTGATGATAATACCTACCAAGTTTAGGGTGAGTGCATAGTTTTAGTCACCCTTCCAGATGGAAAATGTTATATTGATAGAGTCCTATATGTTCTAGGATTGGTGAATAATTTGTTGTCAATCCCTCAAATACTGGATAAGGATATGGTTGTTGATTTTTGTGTTGAGGATGGAAAGAAATGTCCCTTTATCACCAAGAGGGGTAAACACATCACAATAACTTCATACAAGCATGACTTGTTTACATTAGATGCTATCTCCACCCCTCATGTTGCCATGGCACTCTCTACAAAGGAGGCTACTTAACTTTGGCATAAGAGATATGAGCATCTAAGTTCTGGATATTTACTTGAGCTGAGTAAATATGAGATGGTAAAGGGTCTTACCTCCCTTTCCTCTACATTGCCAGTGTGCTCTGATTACTTAGCATAGAAGCAACATAGAGTACCATTTGAAAAGATCTCTTCATGATCAAAGAAACCTTTGGAGTTAGTTCACATCGATCTGTGCGGTCCTATGTCGAACAACTATAGGGAAAGAGGTGCTTTCAGTTGTTTGTAGATGACTATTCATGAAAGATGTGGGTTTTCTTTCTTCATCTGAAATCAAAAGCTTTCAGTTACTTCTAGCAATTCAAGAAATGTTTTGAGGAGTTAGGGACTTTTATAAAGACCATTCGCTTAGATTGAGGGGGGGATTTCACCTCTAAATATTTTTTCTCATATTTGATTGTACATGGGATCAAGAGACAACTCACTATTGCCTATACTCCATAGAAAAATGGACTTGTTGAACAGAGGAACCGTTCCATCATGGAAATGGTTCATTGTATGCTTACAAGAGCCCATCTAGAGCAACAATTTTAGGCAGAAGCTATCACAATAGTAGTGTACCTGTTGAATAGGGCACCCAAAAAGGCCCTAAAGGATATAACTCCACAAGAAGCATGGAGTGGTCTAAAACCCTCTATTTCTCATCTACGCATTTTTGGATGTAAGGATTTTATGCACATACCAAAAGTAAAGAGGAAGAAATTAGATGAGAAGACCTTACAATGTGTTCTTCTTGGTTATGATGAGAATTCAAAAGGATATCGGTTGTTAGATCCTTTCACCAAGAAGATTCATGTCAACAGAGATGTGGTATTTGATGAAGCTTTCACATCACATAACACATCCAATGTATACCTTGATTTTAAGGAGTCTAATGTTGAGAATTCTTCTTCTTCTTATTCACTATAAAAAAATATTCCTAAGTGGTATACAAGTACTATCAAAGACTGAAAGATATCCACACCACCAAATATGACTTTGAATAGACCTCGTACTCATAGTATGGCTTGACAAGAGAGAACATCAACTGAGACTACTGAGGTTGATGATCTTTGTCAATCCTTTGAGGAGCTTTATGTAGATGCAACAAGAGAAACAAAAGATAGGATGTGGATGATGACAAGATTTTTATATATTCACTAGATGAGCATGAACCCGCAACAATACAAGATGCTCTTGGTGAGCCACAATGGAAGGCTGTTATGGATGCAAAGTACATGTCTCTGAAGAAAAATCAGACTTGGAAGCTTGTTGATATGTCGTATGGAAAGAAGCCCATTGGTTGCAAATGGGTGTACAAAGTGACGTACAAGATATATGGAATAATTGATAAGCATAAGGTCCATCTTGTTGCAAAGGTCTATGTACAAAAAGAAGGCATCGACTATGAGGAAACTTTTGCACCTACTGCTCGGATGACTACCATTCGAGTTCTTTGTGCTATGGCAATGTATGATTCTAAAAAGAATACACCCTAATCTAGTAACAATGATAAGTCACATAAAGCATACAAGAATTGACAAAATTAAAATAAACCATAAAGAAGGGTCTCTTTTATTAAATTTCCATCAATTCAAGATTACAAATTCGTCCCTCTTAGGGATACTCAATGTGATACAATGTTACAATCATGAGAAATCTCTCATAAGGGTAGGTGTAATCTATAGGCCTTTTAGAATGACACGAACTACTCCAAGGTGTAGGTGACCTTCTTCTCCATTATTAGAGGTATTTTTTGCGTTGAATGACACGACCCTATTAATCCTGCATTCAAGAAACAACAAGAAGCACATTAAAAGCAAAGGTAGCCTCTCTTGATGAGGCCTTTAGAGGAATCTTGTATACATGATGATATAGAAAACAAGAAACATGTAAATCTATGAATATCAGCATAAGATCATCAAATTACTACAAAGCATATAAAGGAAAGCATGAAATCTAGCAATTAGAAAGCCTAATTAACCACAAGAACTTGAAAAGCATGAAACTAACCTAGATTGACAAATTCAAGGAAAATGGAAGCAAATCTAACTCTAAATCCTAAATTGAACCGGTAAAATATTTGCTAAAATGTTGATCTATGCTAAATTAAGCTAATTGCATGACTGAAAATAGAAATATACTGCTAAAATGGATGAAAGAGAGCATCAAACCCTAGCCACATGTTTGAGGCGTAGTTAGCACTGTTAGCCATGGCTAAGGTGAAAATGTCCTTTCTCTCAAAATTAGGGCCAAAAACAATCAAATCCTTCAAGGAATAAATGATCAAGGGTCACCTCATTGTTCTGGAAAAGATTGGTGGTTGAATTCAGTAGAATTGACAATGGAAGTATGTCAATTGTCAAGATTTCTCCTCAAGATCTTGAGATCTCCATTGATGCATGTACATTTATCATTGGTCAATTGGACAACACTTCGTTACTCCTCAAGGGGATATGAAATTTCTCTCCTATCTGACAAGGCTCCGCTACATGCAATTGAACAATTCTCCAGATTTTGCTCTTTGAAATTATGGTCTTAAGTAGACTCCCAAAATCCTTGCTCTAGCTTCATGGAAAATCCAAGAACAAGATTTGGTAGTTGGGAGGAAGATTATGGATGCTTCCAAGCCCGGACCACTTTTGAAACCATCGCAAATGGTCGTTGCAATTGGTTTTACTCGACTCTGATTACCCGAGTTTGTTATAGGGCTAGCCATGGGTTTTAAATGTGGCTAGAATGCTAGTCGCGGGTGACACAAGTGGCTAAGAATCCTAACTATGGTTGACACAAGCGGCTAAGGCTAGATAGGCCAAAATGCCCAAATTGAGTGGCTAGAACCACTACTTTTGCATTGAAGTTGTCCAAGATCATTCATATGGTCTGTTAGCATGTCCCATATGAGTATTCCCCTCGACATGACACATTTTAGGTATCTACAGATGCCCCTTGTTGGAGCTAAATTTGACTCAACTTTGAAACCCCCAAATTTAAATTTTTGGTTTTTAATCAAATTGATAATGATGTTGGTCATTATTTGAGTTCTGGTGAGTAATTTAATTTTTCATTGGTTAAATGATGTCTAAACCTTGGTTGTTTATAAGGTATACCTCTTTCAATTAATAGAATATCCCAAAAGAGAAATGACAAAGTTTAATTAATAAAAAAATTTAAAGTCGAAGTTCAACCTTCATAAACAATAAGTTCCCTTGGGCCTAAACTAATTTCTAAAATCATAAAGTCCTAAGGTATGCTAAAGATAAGGGAATAATTAATCATCGTGGTCTAAAAACCCAAAAATCTAAAATTCCAAAACAAAAATCTTAAGTTAGACTTGAGGGTGTGTACCCCACTAAGCTAACAAGCAAGCACCTCAGTTTTAATCCAAGGCCTGCGCTCAATCCAAAATAAATCGGATGAAAACGCATTAATAAAATTGACCAAGAGATAAACCAAACAAGTCAAAAGTAAAAATATCGCACCTTAGGCTTAATTGGATGGTAGTGCATCATCTTAAAAAAAAATTACGGATGCGCTCTCATGAATAAATCCGAAAGATAAGTCAAAGGGTCAATAAGGTTTAACCTAAGGTTTAAAAATCGAACATCTCTGATTGATCTAATGGATGCGCTTGATCCAAAATAGATCCAACAACCATGCAATTTCCAAAAAGCCAAAGGTTTAAATAAAGTCATCATGGATCAAATATTTGAGTTAAAATCTGTGCAAGTTCGACAGATCGAATGATCATGCCAAGCAAAGCCTAGATCAACGGTTGTGATTGCTTCGATTAAAATGAACTTTAAAATCAATATTAAGATAATGTGCCCTCTTTGGACTAATCATCAGGCTAATTAAGAGGATCAAATGACTGCGATCAAACAATAATAGATCTAAACGTGGCGTGCTCGCAGAAGATATATAAAACTTTTTAAGATTTTGAAATATTAATTAAAAGTTAATCATATCATTAGCGAGGTTCTAACATGTTGGATAACCATTCCTCTTTTGGCTTAATAAGGATTAATATTATGCACCCTTGGGTAAAATAACTCGCAGGTTGACTAAATCTGACAACGACTCTTATCTCCACTCAGATCCAACGACCTTGCCAAAACCATGAACAATAAGAGAAAGGTAAAGTTAAAAACAAAATTAATTGTGCTTTAGAAAGGGTTTAATACATTGGTTGATTTCCTCCTTTTTGGCTAAATCGTGATTAATATAAAATCAAAAGTTTTAACATTGGCTATATAGTGTGCATCTTATGAACAATCTAATGGCAGTGCCCAAACTAATCTGAGAATCAATGGATGCAAAGGTCTGTGGTGGCGACAAAAGATCCAAAGCTAAATGAAGACGTCTAAATCGGACAACGGTGTTCATTCCTCCTCAGATCCAATGATGCACATATGAAAAAACAACCGAAGCTTAGCCTAAGCATTATATTACAAATTATTGATAAAATTAGTCCAAGGTATGCATGTTTTTTCCCATTTGTTAAGAAATACGTGCATATGTATGATCCAACGGTCACATCCCACCATAGTAAGATCTAACAGTGATCGCAAAAGGAAAGTACACATTATATGTTACCATCGCTTGATACGAGTTGTTAAGGTTTAAAAATATGAGGATTAACATTGGATAATCATGATTAAACAAGGACCAATAAATTGTGTTGTTTCAAGTGTTTATATGCAGCCCAGTACATTAACTATTGTGCAAGTCTCGGGATATCAATGGTCGTGCTAAAAACCTTATCAATACCAGACGACAACGCATCAATCGATGTTTTGAGAGCAAAATCAATCACTTAGATCTGACGATTGCGATTAATCAGAGTTGACTTAGGGAAAAATGGGACCTCAAAGATAATAAAAATTGACACTCACACCAAGGACCGAATGTCACAAAAAAAACCCGAAGGAAACATAACCAATCCCAAAGATTTAGTTATCACTCGAATCTAATGTGGCACGAGGTTCAAAAAGGACACTATCTCTGCCATGCATACCAGTTCCACATTAGATTAAAAGGACCCCATAGACGAATGAATAGAAGGCCTAAATGATTACATGCACACAAATCAAAGGAGCCCAAGGCACGTAAGATAATGGACAACACCCATCATAAAACACTAAATTCCAAAAAAGGACGAGCTGACGTGATTTTGTTGGCCAATTTTAAACAACAATTGGTGGCATCAGATCGATGATGAAACATGCAAATTTATCAAGATCACTCAACCACCCTGTATATAAACTTATGAAACTAGTCAAGAAAGTTGATACATCAGAGGCACAAAGAGAAGAGAGTATTCAAACTTTGAGAACTCAAGAAGAACTTGACCAATAGTCACAAGAGCAATGGCATCATGGGGAGATGTTTTTGTGCCAGAAGATACACGAGAAGCCATGAAATTTATCACAGATAGGTCACCCTACTCTATGATCTCTGAGCCACCTATTCTTGGTACCACTATGTATGAGTTTACCCAAAAATGTGGGGCAGATAAAAAACCCAACCCAACTCAACTGTACGAGATTGGCAACACCTGTATTAAGAGTTTCACCCAAGTGATGAAAGGCGATAACAGGACCCCATGGATAATAGCAAATTTATTCCATAAAGCTCATAGGTTATAGTATAAGGGTTTTCCCAGAGACAACATATGGAACAATAACCTTTGGAAGCTGATATACCCGAAAGTGCACTTCTCCTTAGACTTTATGGCTTGACTGGTAGTAGCATACAATGAAAGAACAAGGACATTTCGAGTTCACAAGAATCGACCAGTGTTCAAAATCAAATTCGAACATATCCAGGAGGTTTTCAAATTGACGAATTATACCACGTATTTGGTAGACTAGGTAATAGAACACCAATCTCGTATGTTTACTGATATGGAAGTTTTTAGAAAATTATTCGATACACATGCAACAATAGAGAAAGAATTCCCCATTAACAAAAACACTTTTAAACCCTGGGTACAAGACTTCTATGACATGACAAACATAGTATTGGGAGTACATGATATGAATAGAATAACAAAAAGGGTTTTGTATTTAGCTGCACAATGTAATAGAGGATATAATACTCCAATATATGTCTGGTAACTGGAATTAAGCACCCAAATACACAAAGAAATGGTAGAACTAAGAAGAGCAATTTTTGAACAGAGGCAGGAGATGCCTCACTTTTCACAATATTCATTTCTCATTCACTTAAATAGCAGTCCAATTGGAGGAAAAAGCCCATAAAAGAGTAAAATCCATCACCAGAACCTATGTTCATAATAGCTTCTAGAGACTTCATGAAGGACGAACTCACATGGGTTGGTTCTGTGATCATTTCCTGGTAGAAATCCATTGGACCTTAACTAGGTTAGTTCCAAAGAGATTAGGGCCAGGGGTAAGAGCCTTAATTAAAGAAAATAAAATAGGAGATTTCTTATTTATAGAGGGTTTTAATTACATCAGATTATATGGAGATAAAATCCCTCCTAAGGTGTTACCCCAGTACTGCCCATTGTCCATAACATCCTTAGAATTATGCAGATAGGTAGCAGAAGAGGCTAAAATGAGACTGGTTAAGAAGCATGGCAAGGTCCCCTAGCTCGATGTTCCCTGTGATTTTGGAGATTTAGTATTTGATGGATAACCTTTCCTGCTCAAAGGAATGTTCGAATTGGACAACATGGGATTCGATGAAGTATCTTGGAGATTTTATGACCCAAAGGGAACATACAACAAAATGATGGAAAAAGGGAGTATGCTCGAATACGACATCGGGAAGATGCTTTTGAAGAAATCTTGGTGGAAGCTATAGAGTAAGGATCATATTTTCAAGTAGTATGAGATAATTTCCCCCCAAAAAAAATAGGTAGCACACAAGTTCATGAAGCTTATGACTACCCAATAGAACTAAGAAGGCTTCGAGAAGTTTCAGTGGATGCAGTAGCACCTGTTTTACCAAGGACAAACCTAGAAATCAAAGAAGACCCCTTGCTGGAATTGATAGAGGAGTAGGACATCAACTTGATGGAGGTCACCATTAGAACTGTTGATGTAATAGAACAACAGGTTAGGCCCACTATGAATAATCAACTCAGAATAGAAGCAACACCAAAAGAGGTTCCTCAACAAACCTGTACAGACAAAGGCAAAGAAATGGTAACTTCATCCTCTCAAGCTGTAGTTCCCATTTTTGATAATGTATTAGTTGTAACCAATGTGAATAAATTGGCACCCATGGTCGTCCCTACCTCTATAAACATAAAGGGACAGGAGATCAAAATCCCATCAGTGATACAAATGAATCCCAAGAGAACTGGTGGACTGGGTGGCCTTTTTCAAAGCTACTTAGTAAAGAGTCAAATAGAAATAACTCTTGTAGAAGCCAAGAAGCTAAGATTGTCATTAATGGTTGCCAAGGTTGTTTTGGAAATAAAATATGAGCAGAACGCCTTCACTGTTATAGATGAACAAGAATTGCAGTTAGTGGTAGGGATGGGAAATACAGAAGAACAATTTTTAGAAAGAGCATAATTGGGAACAACTATGTCAGATATTGTTGAGATTAATCTCCCTCTTCTACAAGACCCACTAGTTTTCAATGCTAACGAGGAAACATGAAGTTCATCAGTATTGGGGAAATACGTTGATATAGCAAAAAATTTCAAGACAATGAGTGCCCAGGCCATAGACCAATTTGTTGAAAATATTGAAAATCTCAGGAAACGATTGGACCAAGAGGAGAAGGAAAAGGCAGAATTAAAAGCAATGATAAGTAGGTAACATGAATAATTGATTCAAAAGGACATTTCAAGTGCACAACCACCCAAACAATAAAATTCTAAGATCATGTTTATTATCTGAACACTATGAAGAAGGATATGTCAAAAAGAATAAGAACCCATGCCAAAGGTTTTTTCGAGATGTTTAGACAAATGAGAGTGATCCAAGTAACTGCTTAGGAGATACTTACATTATTGCAAGAAAGAGAAAGAGATTTTCAAACCATCCGCCCTACCTTAGATTTTATAGGGAAATATTTTGAGGAAATGCAAGGGCAAGAAGTGGTAATAAATGATGGTAGCAAAATTTAGCTTGGATTCGAGTTCTTCAAAGAAGCCCTGTTTGGAGCAAACCAAGGAAGGTGGATTAATGTGGTAGATGAGATGAATAAAATGATAAATGATGCAATGGAAAAAATGGCAAACATCAGTTTGGAAGTTAAGGATATAGAAGAAGCATTGCTTCAGACCATCGAGAGATTCGAATGTGAACATGGTGATGAGGTACAGATGATTAAGCAAACTACTCTCATGGTAAATATTGTAGAGATTGTGTTGTTTCAATATGAAAGAAATGGGTCCACTATCACTATCCATAAAAATAGAATATTACAAGAAATGAATATGTTAAGGATTACAACTAGCTTTGATACAGGAGTTTGGAAGTTAATATCTAAAAAAATAATAAGACTATAGACAATATTAAAAGGTAAAGAAGTTAAAGTTCAAGGTCAATAGCTAGGAGCTAGCTCCTCACAACAAGAACCTACAATAATAGGAAAAGTCACTGAGATAATGAAAGAAGCAGTTGAAGAAAAAGCAGGTGCAGAGAAAGAAACAGGTTCACCAAACACCCCCATCACCGGATAAACTAAAGAAACTTTTAAAAAATTCAAAGGTAAAAGACACAACCAAGGAAATAAGTGAAGTGGAATCCAGCTGTATGAATTTTGAAGTCTAATCAGATGTTGACAAGTGGAGAGCAAGAGCTCAACCAAGAATAACAGAATCAAGAACCAGCAGCTATAAAAGGAAGAAGGCAGGTCTGGATTCTACATCAAGCAATTAGAGAATAGCATTTTTGCTAAGAGGTATACTTGAGTGCCCGATAGTTGTGTTGTTGTATTTCCTTTTTGTGTCTATTTTCTTTTATTCATTCTTTCTTCCTCCCCTTGCTATGCAGGATTGTATGATAGGAAAGTGTTTAAGAAGCTGAGAATATTTCTAGTCTTATTGAGCCTAGTATTCAGAGACTCTTTTGTTATTATATTGAAATAAGGAGAGTAGGAGAGACCTGTTACATCATTTGAACAGAGTCTTATTCATTGTATTGATGTATTATATTGAGAAAAATAGAGTTTAAAGGCATCCTGCCCACTCTACATGTAATATTTCATAAATCAATACAATTCCGAGTTTTATTCCTATCATTTCTTTGTCTTGGTATTGTGTGTCACTGTATAATAGGTTACATTATTTTAATGCATTATATACATTTATCTTATTGGTTAACTCTTGGTTTTATTACGATATTAGAATAATATTAAGAATGCCAATTTCTCTCTTCCCCTTCTTTCTGTTCATGATAGTATTGTTGTTAAATTGCTATAATAGCCCAATGAATCTAGGCACCGGTCTACATAAGGCATAACAAATGGTTGTTTTCATGCTTGGTCATTTTAATACATATAATATAATATAAATCTAGAGCGTGTAATTAGAGTTTTAATCATAAAATTACCACTAGGGTTTCCTTACCCGTTCTATAGTTTTCCCTTAGCAATATTTGTGTTTAACAGAACATTAGGTAGGTCGACCAGAGCCTATAATAACTTGTTGGTTTCAAACAAATTCTTGTAGCATGATAATCAAAATCCTACGTATGCTAGAATCGGTTCCAACAGTTTTTTGGCACCGTTGCCAGGGATGAACTTATATGTTAATATCATCTCATCTTAAGTTTGTTCACCAAACGACATTATTTTTAAAATACGGGTGGCTAGTTCGAATAAAGAACGTTTTTTAATTTTCACTGTTTTTACGTTCTTTATTTTACCTAATTCCCGTTTCTTGATTTTCTTGAATTCTCTTTCTTGATTTTCTTGAATTTCCCCAAGAATCTAGTTTTGTAAGGATGATAGATAATATCAAGCATTCTTGATAAGAGTATACTTTGTTCTTTCTGCACTCGAGCACTAGTGACTCTACTTGACAAACCCAGAAGAAAAAAAAAAGGAGAGAACTGAGCATGCTGGTGAACACCAGGAGAAGTGGTAAGGCGCTGTTTCCAGAACTCAAGAATCCATAGGTATTTATACATACCTATAAAACTCCACTTTTTAAGAATACTATTTATAATAGTAGATTAAATTTTAGTGGTAAAAGGTACATGAAGAAAATCCATAATACTATTACTGTTGATAATACTGTAGATGAACGTTTAAAATTAGTAGTAGAAGATATATGTGATTATTCTCATTCAAAGGTAGATAATTCATCAGTCTATGTTCAAACTGCCTGCGACCCATACCACCGTAGGTACTACATCTGTGAAATTAAATTCTACAGTAGCAATGACTCTAGTTAATGTTCATTTGTGAAGATCTAACAGATATAGGCCTTTTGTATTACCAATAAACTTAAATGCCTTACCTAGTAAAGCTCACAAATATCTCCCTAAGTTTTTAGGAAACAATGCAGTAACTGGAGAGGATCATATAAAAAGTTTCTTATATGTAGTGGATAGTCTAGAAGTTGAATATGAAGATGTAGTATTAAGACTGTTTCTACAGACTTTAGAAAAAGATGCTAGAGAATGGTTTAACTCCCTTATTAACAATGATATCCCAGACTTCACCAAAATGGAAGAGGTGTTCTTAAAGAAGTATGGTGAAAGGAAAAATAAAAAATCATTGTTAACTGAGCTAGCCACTATGAAGAAGAAATAAAATGAGGTTGTTAGTGATTTTAATAGAAGATTTTCAAAAACAAGAAACAAAATCCCTACCAACCTCAGGCCTAGTGATATTTAGTCTATTTATTTTTATAAGAATGCTTTTCAAGGAGAGTTTAACTATGAATTAAGGCAAGAACAAGCCACTACCATTGATGGTTGTATGGAAAAATCAATTGATATAGAAAGAAATATGCTTAACAGTGGTAAGATGAAGCTTTATTCTTTAGAGGTTAACATGCCTGAGAGAAAACCTAAGAGAGTAGCTTTTGATATACAAATAAGAACTAAAATTGATCATGTGGAGAAGTTGACTAGTCAAATGATAGAAATGTTCAACAACATGAGTAACATGTTAGCAATAATTGAAATAAATAGAAATAACAGTGAATATTTACAGATAGAGTGACCACATGTTGACAACTATCGCCCCTTTAAGAAATATTACAAGAATTGGGGAAACAACAATGGTTTTGAAGAAGGGAATAGGAATAGGTTAATGGGAATAACAACTAGAAAACAGAGATTCTAACAGGGATTAGAACAATGTCCCTAACCCAATGCCATATACCAATGTAGTTGAAGGTTTTCCTTATTTTTTCTCTACTTGTGATGCACCCCATAACCCTGATGCATGTGGAATACACCTAAGTGATCAACATAATGTAGATATGCATGCAAAATCAGAAGAGGATATAAGAATCAATTCATGTTGGTTCGTTGAAGATGAATCCAGAGAAAGGTTGTTTGAAGAAGACATGGATAAATATGCTTCAAATCATCATCCTCGGATCTTAGTAACTGAAGGAACTAAAATCTTGCATAAATCACATGAGTCAAGATATGATAAGATGAAGTAAGGGAAATTGATTCCCACTGCTCAAGAGGTTGAAGAATTAGAGGCAAACCATGTTTTAAATTTGAGGAATAGAACAGTCCCTGAAAGAATAGAGAAATTATCTACAAATGAAACAAGAAGATAAACTTTCACCAATAAAAATATCAGTAAAGAGAAAACTGATAGGAACCCTAACAAAATTACTCCTGAGGTAATAGAATCAATGGAAGAAGTTCCCAAAGAAGAAAGTAATAAACCATTGGATATAAATAAGATAGAATTTGATGTTGGATTAGAACTCAGTAAGCAAAAAGTTAATATCACATTTGGTGAACTTATGAAAGTTCAAACATACAGAGAACAAGTATGCAGAGATTTTGGATTAGTAGATCAGAAAGAAGACCCTACTTGTCATGTTGCTAGACAAAATCAACATGATACAAGATCACCATCTTCTATCAGACCCTTTTATGTGTCATTGATGGAGGGGAAAGATATGTGATTCATAATTGCATGCTCGATAGTGGAGCTTCACATAATATCATGCCTAAGCTAATAGCTGACCAAATGGGATTAATCTATACTAGAGATTCTACTCCTATTTCTATAATGGACAACAAACAAATTCCCTGTGTAGGGTTGATAATTGGATTATTAGTTTTCCTATACCAACACCCCAAAAAGATCATTGTCATGGATGTAGTAGTAGTTGAAGTTGACCCATTATTCTCACTATTACTTAGTAGGCATTGGGCATAACAACTAGGGGGATCAATACAACTAGACTGGTCTTATGCTACCATCCCCATATCAGATAAGGAGAATATAATTTTGAGAAGGGAACCATTTAACAAAAATTTTGTAGAGTTAATTCAAATAGATGAAATCATGATTAACTTATTTAACTCTATGGAAGAAAAAGGGATGGGAGTCTATTCAATATGGCACAACCCATTCCTTATGGAAGTACCAGATGCAAAGAACATGGATCTAGAAGATATGAGAAAAATTGATGCTAAATAAAATCGAGTATTAACCCAAGAAATATGGACCATGTCATTTCATAGGGCTAAATCCCAATCTGGAGTAGGTGCAGGTGTAAATTTGACTGATATTAAATGAAACTACCTTAGTATCCCTTATAGATTGCAATTTCCTTGCACAAACAATGTAGCTAAGTACGAAGATTTACTATTAGGGCTAAGGAAAGCAAAAGAGTTAGGTATTAACTACTTAATTGTAACAGGGATGCAAAACTTATTATACTATAAATTAAAGGCAAATATCAGACCAAGCATCCTAGACTTAAGCAATATAGAAATGCAGTACTGGAAGAAATTGATAAATTTTTGGCTTTCAATATTTCATATATTCCTAGAGAAAAAAATCATGTTGCCGATCTCTTAGCTGTGAATACCTCAAGTCTATATCACCTAGAGATAACTACAGAATATATGGACAGATTTCCAACTATCTCAGTCTATAAACCTTCTGTGCCAGATAACATAGTCTATCTTCAGGTATTTCAAGATGATATAGATATTAAGGATTTTATGACTTTGCAAAATTAGTATGCAATGGTAATCTATGATGAAAAATATGAAGAAAAGCTAAAAGATCAGATAGGAGAGCCAGTAGAAGTAATCCAATTGAAAATTAATAGAATACCCAAAGGATTGGTGTCTCTTGAAAGCCTATTTGACGATTTTGACAAAGCCTATAAACCTATACGTAGAGAAGTGATATCTGAGGATATTAATATTGGCTCAATGAAAGAACCCATAATAGTGAAAGTAGACATCGCATTACCTGCTAAAGAAAAAGCTGGATATATAAGTTTCTTAAAAAAGAACAAAGAACATTTTTCTTGGACTTATGAAGATCTCAAAACTTTCAAAATGGATGTGATGACACATATAACACTCTTGAGAGAAGAGGCCAAGCCATTTAGACAAAAATAGAGAAAGTACAATCCAACTCTGCACCAAATAATGCAAAAAGAGGTACAAAAATTGTTGGACTCTAAGATAATAAGTAAAGTTAGGTTTTCTTCCTGGATATCCAACTTAGTACCAGTTAGGAAAAATAATGGGGACATTATACTATGCGTGGATTTTAGAAATTTAAACAAGAGCTCCCTAAAAGACAATTTCCCATTACCTAACATGGAACAACTGTTGCAAGCAGTAGTAGGTTCAACTAGATTGTCCCTGTTAGATGGATTTTTAGGGTACAATCAAATTTTGATAAATCTAGAAGATAGACACAAGGCAACATTCACCACACCCTGGGGCACATTTGAATATTTAAGAATACCTTTTGAATTGTTGAATGCAGGTGCTACTTTCTAGAGAACGATGGACTTTGCTTTCAAAGGATTAATGTTCAAAATTGTAGTAGTGTACTTAGATGATATCACAGTTATTTCTAAAAATCCAGAAGATCATCTAGAACATTTGACTACAGTTTTTTCCCGGTGCAAGGAATTTGGAATCTCTCTAAATAAATAAAAAAATGCATATTTAGAACTACACAAGAAAAATTGCTAGATCATATAGTTTCAAAAAATGGGATAAGCATTGATCCAAAAAGGATAAAAGCCATTTCTAAAATTCCCCCACCCAAGAATCTAAAATGGGTAAGGTCATTCTTTGGCAAAATAAATTTTATTAGAATATATGTCCCACATTTTGCAGAAATTATTGGAAATTTGAGTTAATTTGAGGCATTTTATGTTGTCATTGATGTCACATGGACAATATTTGGTTTTGGTGGCAAAAGCACTTCATAGATAATCATCTATGATATTTTGGAGAGCATGGATATGTACAGGGTTTTTATGAAAACCAAGGTAGGCAAAATAAAATGTTCTATTTAAAACCATGGTGAGCTTATGTGGAAAGGGATTTTCTTAAAAGCCAAGGTGGAATTTTGTTTCATCGAAAAAGGACCTCCGGTGATGAAGATATTAAAGTTTAAAGTTTAAGTTTAATTTAATGGAGGGCCGACCTATGTGCAATTAATGGAGGTTGACATATATATATATATATATATATATATATATATATATATATATATATATATATAAAGGTTTCAATTTATTTTGGAAAGTGGGCATATTATATATCGTCAAAAAGCTTATTTCGAGGGCTATTTGACTAACTTATTTAGAAGGAGAAATAAGGTGTGTGTAAAGAGATATTTATGATTTTGAAAAGGGGTTCCAAAAGTGAAGTTTGCCTTGTTATTTTTTAAGAGGATTAATTCTTTCATGAGGTGACAAGGTATGCAATATTGTGATTTATTTTATTTTATGGTATAAGTGGTTTTGAGAGTGAAAAGGCTATGCAATTTTTTGATTTATTTTATTTTATGGTACAAGTGATTTTAGGAGAGGTAAGGAAGTTGTGCAATTAAAGGCCTTGGTGATGATTATTGAAAAGTGGAGTAATGTTTATTATTTTGTGATCTACTAACCCTTGTGAATATTGGCAAAAGAATTTTGTGATTGTGGCAGATTTACAAAGAGGTTTTTTCATCTTCATAAAAGGTATGGGCACATTATCCTATTGACTATTTATGGTGGTTGATTTCTGAAATATCATTGGAGAGAAAAGGATTGATTGTGGTTTCCTTTTCGAAAGTGATTGGTTTAATGCTTCAAGGTTTTCTAGTTTGAGAGTTGAGGTTAAACCTTGTTTTATAAGCATTATTATTGAAGCCCATTGGTTGTGAAAGAACTTGAGTTAGAAAATAACATGAGTATCATTGTTATGTGAGATTTGTGGTTGAGCATTGTTGGAAACATTTGAGTTGGTTGATACATACTTGGACTAGGGTTGTGTGAGAAATATTTGTCCCTTGTGATGATTGGTTGAGTTGAGTTGATTGAGCCTAGTCAAGTGATGTGTGAAGTGATTGTTCAAGTTCTATGAAACAAATTATTCCATCATTCTATGTTGATTTGAGATTAAGGTTAGAACATATTGAGTCTCTAACAATTCTCTTTATGGTTCTATAAGACTTGAGTTGAGTTGAGGTTGACTTGAATTGAGTTGAGGTTTATTTGAGTTGAGATTGAGATTAGAAAATATTGAGTCTCTAACAATTCTCTTTATGCTTCTATGAGTTGATTTGAATTTAGTTGAGGTTGATTTGAGTTGAGAGTGATACTAGAACATATTGAGTCTCTAAAAATTCTCTTTATGCTTCTATGAGTTGATTTGAATTGATTTGAGGTTGATTTGAGTTGAGAGTGAGTTTAGAACATATTGAGTCTCTAAAAATTCTCTTTATGCTTCTATGAGTTTATTTGAGTCGATTTGAGATTGATTTGGGTTGAGAATGAGTTTAGAACATATTGAGTCTCTAAAAATTCTCTTTATGCTTCTATGAGTTGAGTTGAGATTGATTTGTGTTGAGAGTGATATTAGAACATATTGAGTCTCTAAAAATTCTCTTTATGCTTCTATGAAGTTAATTTGAGTTGAGATTATCTGCTTTTTGTGGTGCAATGGTAAATGCCCTGGGTGATGGTAGAGGCCGACCCAGGTTCCATTCCCCTTGTCTCCATCCTACAAATATATGGTATAGTTAGGAATGTCCTATGTGCTGGTAGAGGCCGACAAGGCTCCATTCCTCCTATGCCCAACCTATTGAAAGTGGCACCTCGAAATGGGTGTTTTCCACTATAAAATAGTTTTACCCAGGTGTTGTAGGTGATTTTGAGAGGATAGGGCAATCCTCCAAGGGAGGTCCCAGGTTTGAATCTCCACCCTACCAAAAAGCTAAATTGGGTACCCAAAATCTAATTGATAATGTTGGTGCGGGCAGGGTCGGGTGTGACCCTCGGGTGACTTTGATGGTGTAGAACCCCCTGTTCGTGGTCTCTTAGACCAAGGCGGCCCCGCAAGGGGTTTTTTGCTTTAAAAAAAATGAGTTGAGATTGCCACTCATTGTTGAGTTCATTTTAAGTACTTGAGAATGTTTGATTAAGTTCTATGTGAGCTTGTTATTCATCATTTGACAAGTTCTGTGTGAGCTTGTTAAGCAAGTTCTGTACGAGCCTATTGAGCATGTTCTTAGTGAGCCTATTTACACCTATTTTGAGGTGATAAAGTACAGAGGATAGAGTCTCAGTGGATAGAGATCCAACAACGAGCATAGTTAAAGACAGATCTGAGTGAGGAGTCTTCAAGTGGAGAGAGGTCCACCAGTTAGTGCAGCAGAGAGACGGAGTCCTATAGAATATCACATATCCAGAGTAGAAGGGGAAAGATTTTTCCTGTGGAAGAGATCCATGAACTAGATATTAAGGGATCAACATATCCTTTGGACAAATATCCAGTAACATTGTAATTGGGAGTGATTCCCAAAGAGATTGATTGAGAAAAATTTAGTAAAATATTTTCTCCGTGGAGTACCTCACATTGGGGGAACCACATTAAATATTATGTATCAATTGTGTGTGGTGACTTGCACTCTTGCTTACTACTTTTATCTAAGTTATTAATGCACACTCCTATATTTGGTTATTGCAATTAAAGACATTAATTGATATTGGTTTGGAAAGAAAGTAAAAAGTGATCTTATACTGTTCACCCCCTCTCAGTATAATCTTGTGTTCTTCAATTGGTATCAGAGCAAGTTCCTTCGAAAAGGCTAACAACTTGAGGGAAGATTCTACAAGAACACAGATGGCTTCACAGAAAGGATTATCTTCAAATAAGGCTCCATTGTTTGATGGTAACAATTATGTTTTTTGAAGCATGATAATGAAGAACTACTTGATATCACAAGGATATGAGGTATGGTATATGGTTGAAAAAGAGTATAAGGTTGAAGGTTATCTCGAGGAATATAATACTACCAAGAAATTGGTTGAGATAAATGCAAGAGCAATGAATTGTATTTTGAGTGGGCTACGTGAGATAGATTTTGCAAAGGTCATGGTATGTACTTCAGCTAATGAGATGTGGACCAAGTTGAGGAATACTTATGAAGGAGATTTCAAGGTAAAGTTGGCAAAGAAATCTTACTACATTGTAGAAGCAAGTGATAATTCAGATTACAACAATAAATATCAGTCAGATGAAGAAGAATGTATATTCTTTGGAATAAGTGAAGAAAAGCAATAACACCTATTCCTAGGCATTGAATAAGAGGATGTGCCTATTGAATAAAGACATGAAGAGCTTGCCATATCCATTGAGGAAATAGATAGGTACAATAAAGGTCTAAGGATACTAAAATACTTCATATGTGGAGATTTTGGGCATATAGATGATGATTGCACATACTACAACAATTACAACAAGGAAAGTGTATTTGAAAAAGAAAGTAGCAGTTCTAGTGACAATTCCAACAATAGTGAAAACAAAGAAGTCTCATTTTTGGTAATAGAAAAGGAAGAGGATGAGCCAAGTAAACATACATCAAAAATCAAAAGGTTAAAATAAGAATACAGGAATCTTGAAAAAAATATTTGAACAGATGTCAAAATCAGAGAAGAACTACTTCAAACAATCAGTAATCTCAGAGAAGAGCTTCAAAATGCAAAAAGGATATAAGAGAGGATGAATGAAGAACTAAGGGTAACAATGACAAGACATGATACATTAGATGAAAATATTCAAAAATTAAAGGAAGTTCTAAAATATGAAAGCAAGGAAGTACCTAATATTTGTGAGGAAAGTTCCAAAGTTCCTGTGGCTTCAAATATTCAGTTTGGTTCTTGTTTTGATATAGGTGAATCAAGCTCAAAGGGAAAATAAATTCTTGAAGAGAAATGCAAGGAAGAGGTTTTAAATTCTACAAAGAAGGTTCAAGAATGCAATGCACAAGTTGAGATGATCATAAGTATAATGGTCAATAAAGGTATGAGGAACCAAGGCATGAACAAAGGGCTTTTCAAGGATATTGTTTTTCTTGTAATGGATTTGGACACAGGGCTATACATTGCAAGGTTTATGAATCAAAGAAGTTTTATTCTGATAGAATAAACTTCAAGGGAAGAAGGTATGGTTTTCAGGCACATTGCTTCTCATACAATAGGATTGGTCATATAGATTTTTAGTGCAAAGGAAACGAGCAACATGGTTTTGGTTTTAGAGCTTCACAATACAGGGTTCATGAAAGGAATGGATATGGAAATTATTTTAAGAATAATTTCATGACATGGGAACCAACCAAAGGCTACAATATCAAGTGTTTTAATTGCAATAACTTCGAGCATATTGCAAGATGGTGTAGGACTCAATTCCAAACAGGTTCAAGGCAAGAAGGTCAAACAGGTCCAAGACAAGAAGATAAAGTAATTCATCAAGAGAAGGATATCAAAAAAACAAGGAAGGAAGTTGATAGAGGAAAGAAAAAAAATGATATGGGAGTAAAAGTACTCCCACCCCAAAATTAATCACCTCAAAAGAGAAGGGGGTAAGGGGGCTAAGCTTAACAGTCATATATTTTAGCTCCATAGGTGTCCCTTTTACCATTGATTTCAAAGAGAGAGATATTTGAGTTAGTGGAGTAGCCTCCAAAGAGAGTATTGATTTAGGGGGTGATGCGTTTTCGTTATACACATCATTAATTCTTAATGAATTTGTCAATCTAGGGCTATGTACAAGGCTATCTACGAAAGAAGGGGTAAATAGGGTTATAACTTAGGTCAATCTGGAGCAACAGGTTTTATTGGTGAAACCGATTGTGTGGGGGGTTTTAGGACATTCATATCTCTAAATTGCATGAATTAAACCTTAATCTAAGTTGCAGAATTGAAAACTAATCATTAACTGCAAAAATGAAGTCCTAATTACAATTGCAGAATGAGACCTATTTATGTTGCAGAAATAATAGTTGTAGAATTGAAAGTCTGATTCTAATTGCAGAAAGGAAATCTAATTATTTTTGCAGCAATGAAAATCTAATTCTAACATAGAAATGAAAACTGTCAAAGCTTTGTAACAGAAGGTTGTCAATCTTCTGTGCAGGGGTTGACAGCAAAACATAAAATACAGGAAATTACAAAAAATAGCAAATTTTGGAAATGACAGTCTACAATAAATTGAAAGCTTTGCTGAAAGTGGGGATTACGACCAAATAATTAATAACAAAATATAAAATAAGCTAAGATGGCAAATATCATTAGTTGTTTACAAAGGAATGAAAGGACAAGTTCTACAACTCATTCTACTACAAAGAAAATCAGAATAAAAACCTGTTGTTAGTCCTCCTCCTAGGTCTGGAAGTGGCCAGCATCTTTGTCCAAAAAAAGGTATGAGTCTCTCTCTCTCTAGATCTTACTCACACTCATTTACAAACAATATGAAATAGAAACAATATTATTGATGCAAACATATGATTACAATAATGCTACTGAAAACTGTTACAGGACTGTAACAGTCACTTTTTTATTATAACCTATTACTGATTTCTCTATCTTCTATTCCCATTACTCTCTACTACTTTATTTTCTTCTCTTATACCTAGCTCAACCTGAACGGGAGCCATATTTATATATGTCCTAAGATCTACTAACAAGCTGAGAATATCTCAGAAGATCTAATCCTATTATGCTGCAACAATTCTAGGTTTTATCCTAAAAGAAGATCACACTTTGATCTTTCCATAAATGGTGGCTTTGGTCGGCAAGGACGGCAAAGTCAGATCTAATATATTTCCCTTTATCCTTTTCAATCTTTATTTCCCTTTTTCCAATGTCAGAATTCGATCAATAAGTCAAAAAGCACATTTTGTTTTCATTTCGAAGATAAGTGGCTCATTTCGAAGATACTGCAATTCTCATTTCAAAGATCCGCTCATTCCGAAGACACTACAACTCTCATTCTGAAGATCTGCTCATTCCAAATACATTACAGTTCTCATTTTGAAGACCCGCTCATTCCGAAGACACTGTGTTTTCTCATTCCGAAGATATCTGTTCATTTCGAAGAGACTTCAAAATGAACAAATGTGGGCTCCTTAAATGATTTTCTCTGCATTTCTTATGTGGGTTACTTCTCAGGATCAGATTCCAATGGTCTTCATCTCTTTCCACATGTGAATTCCATGCCTTGCCATTCATTGGCAGCTGGCTGGAATTTACATGGAAAACCCAGTTTTTGCTGCACAGTAATAGTTTTCTTGAACTGTTGCCAGATTTAGGTAAAATGAATGCTTGAGACATATCAAAACATGATTAGTGAAATTATGTTATTAATCTAAGCATATCTCATTTTAGCAAGTCATAACAAAACAACATAAAACTTATACAAAAAGCTGTAAAAATCAGAATAGAGTACTTCAAATACATTTATTATGCAAATAGTTAATACACAGCATATTGAATTAACTTAACTATCATATTAGATTAACATACGAGTTTATAGGCATTTTCAAGCCTCATCAGGGGGAGCAGCCTCCATATAGAGTATTGAGTAAGGGGGAGCAGCTTTGATTCTCAGATATGGTTTTTGCAGTGATTGTGGTGTTTGCATTAGAGGTGTTGCCATCAATGACAAAGGGGGAGATTGTTAGAAATTTGAGTTAATTTGAGGTATTTTATGTTGTCATTGATGTCATATGGATCATTGATGTCACATGGATCATATTTGGTTTTGGTGGCAAAAGCACTTCATAGATAATCATCTATGATATTTTGGAGAGCATGGATATATACAGGGTTTTTATGAAAACCAAGGCAGGCAAAATAAAAGGTTTTATTTAAAACCATGGTGGGCTTATGTGGAAAGGGCTTTTCTTAAAATCCAAGGTGGAATTTTGTTTTATCGAAAAATGACCTTCGGTGATGAAGATATTAAAGTTTAAATTTTAAGTTTAAATTAATGGAGGGCCGACCTATGTGCAATTAATGGAGGTTGGCATATATATGTGTGTGTGTGTGTGTGTGTGTGTGTGTGTGTGTGTGTGTGTGTGTGTGTGTGTGTAAAGGTTTCAATTTATTTTGGAAAAGTGGGCATATTATATATCATCGGAAAGCTTATTTCGAGGGCTATTTGACTAACTTATTTAGAAGGAGAAATAAGGTGTGTGTAAAGAGATATTTCTTATTTTGCAAAGGGGTTCTAAAGTGAAGTTTGCCTTATTTGTTTCAAGAGGATTAATTCTTTCATGAGGTGACAAGGTATGCAATATTGTGATTTATTTTATTTTATGGTATAAGTGGTTTTGAGAGTGAAAATGCTATGCAATGTTTTGATTTATTTTATTTTATGGTACAAGTGATTTTAGGAGAGATAAGGAAGTTGTGCAATTAAAGGCCTTGGTGATGATTATTGAAAAGTGGAGTAATATTGATTATTTTATGATCTACTAACCCTTGTGAAGATTGGAAAAAGAATTTTATGATTGTGGCATATTTACAAAGAGGTTTTTTCATCTTCATAAAAGGTATGGGCACATTATCCTATTGACTATTTATGGTGGTTGATTTCTAAAATATCATTGGAGAGAAAAGGATTTATTATGGTTTCCTTTTCGAAAGTGATTGGTTTAATGCTTCAAGGTTTTCTAGTTTGAGATTTGAGGTTAAACCTTGTTTTATAAGCATTGTTATTGAAGCCCATTGGTTGTGAAAGAACTTGAGTTAGAAAAGAACATGAGTATCATTGTTATGTGAGATTTGTGGTTGAGCATTTTTTGAAACATTTGAGTTGGTTGATACATACTTGGACTAGGGTTGTGTGAGAAAGAGTTGTCCCTTGTGATGATTGGTTGAGTTGAGTTGATTGCGCCTAGTCAAGTGATGTGTGAAGTGATTGTTCAAATTCTATGAAACAAACTATTCCATCATTCTATGTTGATTTGAGATTAAGGTTAGAACATATTGAGTCTCTAAAAATTCTCTTTATGGTTCTATAAGACTTGAGTTGAGTTGAGGTTGACTTGAATTGAGTTGAGGTTTATTTGAGTTGAGAGTGAGATTAGAACATATTGAGTCTCTAACAATTCTCTTTATGCTTCTATGAGTTGATTTGAATTGAGTTGAGGTTTATTTGAGTTGAGATTGAGATTAGAATATATTGAGTCTCTAAAAATTCTCTTTATGCTTCTATGAGTTGATTTGAATTGATTTGAGGTTGATTTGAGTTGAGAGTGAGATTAGAACATATTGAGTCTCTAACAATTCTCTTTATGCTTCTATGAGTTGATTTGAGTTGATTTGAGATTGATTTGGGTTGAGAGTGAGTTTAGAACATATTGAGTCTCTAACAATTCTCTTTATGCTTCTATGAGTTGAGTTGAGATTGATTTGGGTTGAGAGTGATATTAGAACATATTGAGTCTCTAAAAATTCTCTTTATGCTTCTATGAAGTTAATTTGAGTTGAGATTGCCACTCATTGTTGAGTTCATTTTGAGTACTACTTGAGAATGATTGATTGAGCCTTTGAGAAGGCCTTTGGGATAGATTTGAGGACAATGTTGAGATATATTTGAGGACAGTGTTGGGATAGATTTATGGAAATTTATGGGCAATTTCTTTGTAAGCTTGCTAGAGCAGATTTGGGCAAGTTCTTGGTGAGCTTGCTAGAGCATATTTGGGCAAGTTCTTGGTGAGCTTGCTAGAGCAGATTTGGACAAGTTCTATGTGAGCTTGTTATTCAGCATTTGACAAGTTTTGTGTGAGCTTGTTAAGTAGGTTCTATGTGAGCCTATTGAGAAGGTTCTTAGTGAGCCTATTGATAGATATTTGGAGGTGATAGAGTATAGAGGACAAATTCTCAATGGATAGAGATCCAAAAACTAGTATAGTTGAAGACAGATTTGAGTGAGGAGTCTTCAAGTGGAGAGAGGTTCGCCAGTTAGTGCAGTAGAGATACAAAGTCTTCTAGAAGATCACATAGCCAAAGTAGAAGGGTAAAGAGTTCTCCTGTGGAAGAGATCCATGAACTAGAGATTAGGGGATCAACATCTCCTTTGGATAGAGATCCATAAACATTGTAATTGGGAGTGATTCTCAAAGATATTGATTGATAAAGTTTTAGTAAAATATTTTCTTCATGGAGTACCTCACATTGGGGGAACCATGTTAAATCTTGTGTCTCAATTGTGTGTGGTGACTTGTGCTCTTGCTTACTACTTATATCTGGGTTATTAATGCACACTACTATATTTAGTTATTGCAATTAAGGACATTAATTAATATTGATTTGGAAAGAAAGTAAAAAGTGGTCTTATACTGTTCACCCCCTCTCAATATAAGCTTGTGTTCTTTAGAAATGACCAAAACCATAAATGATATGGTGAAGAAAACTAGAGAAATAAAATGGACATAAGAAAATAGGGAAACATTTAAAAAGATTAAAAAAGCCATATCAACCACTCCAGCTTTAAGTTGCCCTAATTATGCAAAGGATTTTAATATCTATTAATATGCTTCTGAACACTTTATTGTTGTAGTCCTTTCACAAAAATATAATGAAAATAATGAAAGTCCAATAGCCTTTATGATCTTAGGACTAAAAGGAGCAAATCTTAAATACACCCTATTGGAAAAACATGCCTATGCGGTCATCCAATCTTTAGAACACTTCAAAGGTATATTTGGCTCAAAAAAAAATTACTGTTGTATTCCATTTATAGCAATAAAAGATATCTTTTCTCAATCAGAGCCATTAGGAAGACCAGCAAGATGGATTGTAAAACTTTTGTAATACGATGTTGAATTCAAAATAGTTAAAATAGTCAAAGGGTAGGGTTTAGCTAAATTGTTGGCTAACAAAGAAGAAGTAGGATCTAAAAATATTCTCACCATAGATCAGACATATGATGACAAAAGAATAAAAAATGAAGAATGTAAATGGTATGAAGAAATATTGTCATACTTACAAATGTTGTCTTTTCCCAGAGATATAACAATAAATAGAATGAGGTCAGTCAAAATTCAAGCTCAGAAGTATTATATACAAAATGGATTATTATATTGGAAACATCCTGATGGAATATTATTAGTTTGCTTATATGAAAGAGAAGTCCTAGAAATATTTGATGAATTTCATAATGGTTTCTGTGGAGGACACTTTGCTCCAAGAACTACAACTAATAAAATCATGAGAGCAGGATATTATTGGCCATTCATTTTTAAGGATGTATATAAATATGTTAGAAATTGTCATAACTGCCAAGTTTTTACAGGGAAAAAACATCTACCAGCCATGCCCCTCAAGCCAGTAATTGTTGAAGCATATTTTTCTCAATGGGGTATAGACCTGATTGGAGAAATCAAGCCTAATTCATCTAGCCAACATAAGTGGATCATAACTACAATAGGTTACTTCAGAAAGTGGGTGAAAACTACACCTTTAAGAACATCTACAACTTCTGTAGTCATCAGATTCATAGAAGAAAACATCTTGACCAGGTATGGAGTTCTTAAAAAGCTAGTAACTGATAATGCTCAATATTTTGTGTCATTTGAAATGGTAGAATTTTGTGCTAAATATGGAATTGAATTATCTCATTCTGCCAATTATTACCCCCAAGGAAATGGTTTAGCTGAGTCATCAAATAAAAATGTAATAACAAGAATAAAAATTTCATTAGGCAAAAAGAAAGGGGATGGGACAGTGAACTTAATTTGCTTTATGGGCTGATAGGTTGTCTGTAAAAAGAAATACAAGAAGAACCCCCTATGAGATGGTTTATGGAGAAAAAGCCCTACTACCCCCAAAAATGGAAAAATGACACTTTTCCTTTTATTGCAAGATCATGAAAACCCTTATCCCATTCAGAGAAGGCTTGACCAAATTGTCTTGTTAGAAGAACAAAGAAGAAAGACCCTCAATAGAATGATAGAACAAACCCAAAAAAATGTAAAATTGTTTAATAAGAAAGCCAAGGGTACTCCTTTTTCTCAAGGAGATATAGTCATCTATTGGGATCCTAAAAATGATAAGCATGGTGAAAAGGGTAAGTTTGAACCTAAATGGATTGGCCCATACCAAATTTCCCATGTTATCAGCCAGAATACTTACAAGCTTCAGACTTTGCAGGGAGAAATAATGGCTATCCCTATTAATGGCCAACACCTCAAAATGTACAATCCCTGTTGAAGGTGTACAATATATATATATATATATATATATATATATATATATATATATATATATTACACAAAAAAAAATATGAAAACAAAAATCCAAAAATGGAGTGGTGAGTTTTGTTTAGTAGCTAAGCTTCTTTTTTGTTCTTGAATAATTTCGAGTTTACTGTACACATGATATCTCAGTTTGATGAGTATATCTAACTTTTTATTCCACCAAAGACTAAGAAAAAATGGGATTTGTTTTAGATGTTGATGAGGTTTACAATTCTGTCAAATATAAGTGTTTATGCAATAGTTGTTTGATATGAGATAAAACAGATAGAAAACAAAGCTGATTGAAACATCATGTCAAGTCTTACATTACAAATGATACTTAAGATGATTTCAAAGGTTTAAAAAACTGAGTTATCTTTGAGAGGGTATTTGAGCCAAAAATAATTACACTCATATTTTATATCCAGAAACTAATCCTCAACTCAGACATACTTATTGCACAATTTGCTTATAAATCCAAACATTTCTCTCATGAGAAATAAAAATAAAAAATAAAGTAAAACTGAATCACTGCCTGAGATTTCTTGGAAAACCTCTATCGGACCTATAGACGCTTGACTGGCAGTAGGGTAAAATTAATATGGGATTAGAAGCAACTCCACTGAGGCTATAGATGCCTGACTGGCAGTGGAGCCCCTGCAAAATTGTGAAAATTTTTAAAGAGTGAAATCACAGATTAGGCTTGGCTATTTTGCTCAGATATGGTAAAGTTCTAAAAGATTTAGAAATCCAAAAAAGAATGCACAAACACACACATGGACAAAAATATGATGAAACAAACGGTTGTGACAAAATTTGTGTAATCATATCTTATGACTTAGCTAAAACAAGCATTACAATATTTCAAAATAAAACTCATTGATTTCAAAAAATTCTAACTTTTGTTTCCAAATTGAATGAAAAGGGATTTACAGTTTTTCATACTCTACTTGCTTTGATATCATGTTGTTCATACAGTTTTTCAGTATATAAAAAAAAAATGAAGAAAAGAAAGAAAAGAGGAAGAAAAAGTTTTCTTTTATACAATTCAAGCTTTACTTAGCAGTTCAAAGTTTTATTCTTGTTTAATTTATTTTGCAAATAAAACCGAGATATTATGGAATTCTCAAGAGCCTCAAGTTTTCAGCTCCTTGTCCCAGTCAGAGCCTATGTTCGAGCCAAATTTGACTCAACTTTGAAACCCCCAAATTTTAAATTTTTCATTTTTAATCAAATTGATAATGATGTCGATCACCATTTGAGTTCTAGTGAGTAATTTAATTTTTCATTGGTTAAATGATTTCTAAACCTTGGTTGTTTATAAGGTATACCTCTTTCAATTAATAGAATATCCCAAAAGAGAAAGGACAAAGTTTCATTAATAAAAATTCTAAAGTCGAAGTTCGACCTTCATAAACAATAAGTTCCCTTGGGCCTAAACTAATTTCTAAAATCATAAAGTCCTAAGGTATGCTAAAGATAAGGGAATAATTAATCATCGTGGTCTAAAAACCCGAAAATCTAAAAGTCTGAAATAAAAATCTTAAGTTAGACTCGAGGGTGTGTACCCCACTAAGATAACAAGCGAGCACCTCATATTTAATCCAAGGGCCACACTCGAGCCAAAATAAATCGAATGATAGCGCATTAATAAAATAGACCAAGAGATAAACAAACCAAGTCAAAGTAGGTCAAAAGTAAAAATATTGCACCTTAGGCTTAATCGAACGGTAGCGCATCGTCTAAAAAAAATTTGATGGATGCGCTCTCATGAATAAATCTGAAATATAAGTCAAAGGGTCAATAAGGTTTAACCTAAGGTTTAAAAATTGAGCATCTACGATTGATATAACAGACGTGCTTGATCCAAAATAGATCCGACGACTGCACAATTTCCAAAAATTCAAAGGTTTAAATAAAGTCGTCATGGGTCAAATAGTTGAGTTAAAATCTGAGCAAGTCCGACAGATCGGATGATCGCGCCAAGCAAAGCCTAGATCAATGGTTGTGATTTCTTCGATTAAAACAAACTTTAAAATAAATATTAAGAGAACGTGCCCTCTTTGGACTAATCATCAGGCTAACTAAGAGGATTGAACGGCTGTGCTCAAATAATAATCGATCTAACGGTGGCGCGCTCGCATAAGATTTATTAAACTATTTAAGATTTCGAAAGATTAATTAAAATTTAATCATATCATTAGCAAGGGTCTAACACGTTGGATAACCATTCCCCTTTTGGCTTAATCAGGATTAATATTATGCACCCTTGGGTAAATTAACTCGTAGGTTGACTAAATCTTATAGTGGATCTTATCTCCACTCAGATCCGACGGATGCACCAAAACCACGAACGGTAAGAGAAAGGCAAAGGTAAATAAAAAATTAATTGTGCTTTAGCAAGGGTTTAATACGTTGGTTGATTTACCCATTTTCATTTAAATTGTGATTAATATAAAATCAAAATTTTTAACATTGGCTATATAGTGTGCATCTTATGAACAATCTAATGGCAACACCCAAACTAATCCGAGAATCAATGGATGCGAAGGCCTATGGTGGCGGTAAAAGATCCAAAGCTAAATGAAGAAGTCTAAATCATACGACGACGTTCATTCCTCCTCAGATCCAACAATGCACATACGAAAAAACAACCAAAGGTTAGCCTAAGCATTATATTACAAATGATTGATAAAATTAGTCCAAGGTACTCATGGTTTTTCCCATTTGTTAAGAACTACGTGCATATGTATGATCCAACGATCGCGTCCCACCACAGTAAGATCTAACGGTGATCGCAAAAGGAAAGTAAACATATTATATGTTACCATCGCTTAATATGAGTTGTTAAGGTTTAAAAATATGAGGATTAACATTGGATAATCAAGATTAAACAAGTACCAATAAACCATGTTGTTTTAAGTGTTTATATGCATCCAGGTACATTAACTATCGTGCAGGTCTCGGGATATCAACGATCGTGCTAAAAACCTTATCAAGATCGGACGACAACGTATCAATCGATGTTTCTAAGAGAAAAACCAATCACTTAGATCCGACGGTTGTGATTAATCACGGTTGACTTAGGGAAAAATGTGACCTCAAAGATAATAAAAACCGACACTCGCACCAAGGACCGAATGTCGCAAAAAACCCGAAGGAAACATAATCGATCTCAAATATTTAGTTATCACTTGGATCCGAGGTGGCACGAGGTTCAAAAAAGACACTATCCCTGCCATGCATACCAGTTCCACATCATATTAAAATGTCCCCATCGATGAATGAATATAAGGCTTAAATGATTACAAGCACACGAATCAAAGGAGCCCAAGGCACGTAAGATAATGGACATTACCCGTAATAAAACACTAAATTCCAGAAAAGGACAAGTTGACGTGATTTTGTTGGCCAATTTTAAACAGCAGTTGGTGGCATCGGGTCGATGATGAAATGTGCAAATTTATCAAGCTCACTCCACCACCCTGTATATAAACTTACGAAACCAGTCAAGGCCACTATCCTAGTAATCCAAGAATTAAAGTTGATACATCAGAGGCACAAAGAGAAGAGAGTATTCAAACTTTGAGAACTCAAGAAGAACTTTACCAATAGTTGCAAGAGCAATGGCATCATGGGGAGATGTTTTTATACCAGAAGATACACAAGAAGCCGTGAAATTTATCACAGATAGGTCACCCTACTCTGTGATCTTTGTGCCACCTGTTCCTGGTACCACTATGTATGAGTTCACCCAAAAATGTGGGGCAGATAAAAAACCCAACCCGGCTCAACTGTACGAGATCAACAATGCCTGTATTAAGAGTTTCACCCAAGTGATGGAAGGCGATAACAGGACCCCATGGATAATGGTAGATTTATTCCATAAAGCTCATAGGTTATAGTACAAGGGTTTTCCCAAAGGCAACAGATGGAACAGTACCCTTGGGAAGTTGATATGCCCAAAAGTTCACTTTTTCTCAGACTTGATGGCTTGGCTAGCAGTAGCATACGACGAAAGAACAAGGACCTTTCGAGTTCACAATAATTCGTTGATGTTCAGCATCAAATTCGAACATATCCAGGAGGTTTTAAAATTGATGAATTATACCACGTATCTGTTAGACCAAGTAATAAAACACCAATTTAGTATGTTTACTGATATGGAATTTTTTAGAAAATTATTCGATACACATGCAGTAATAGAGAAAGAATTTCCCATTAACAAATACACTTTTTAACCCTGGGTACAAGACTTCTGTGACATGATAAACATAGTATTGAGAGTACAGGATATGAATAGAATAACAAAAAAGTTTTTTTTTTTAGCTACACAATGTAATAGAGGATATAATACTCCAATCTATGCCTGGGAACTGGAATTAAGCACCCAAATACACAAAGAAATGGTAGAACTACGAAGAGTAATTTTATAACAGAGGCAAGAGATGCCTCACTTTTTACAGTATTAATTTCTCATTCACTTAATAGCAGGCCAATTGGGGGAAGAATACCGTAAAAGAGTAAAATCCATCAATAGCCCTTATTTTCATAATAGCTTCTAGAGACTTCATGAAGGACGAACTCACATGGGTTGGTTCTGTTATCATTTCCTGGTAGAAATCCATTGGGCCTTAACTGGGTTAGTTCCAAAGATATTAGGGCCAGGGGTAAGAGCCTTCATTAAAGAAAATAAAATAGGAGATTTCTTCTTCATAGAGGGTTTTACTTACATCAAATTATATGGAGCTAAAATCCCTCCTAAGGTGTTACCCCAGTACTACCCATTGTCCATAGTAGCCTTAGAATTATGTAGACATGTAGCAGAAGAGGCTAAAATAAGACTGGTTAAGAAGCATGGCAAGGTCCCCTGACTCGATGTTCCCTATCATTTTGGGGATTATGTATTTGTCGAATATCCTTCCCTGCTCAAAGGAATGTTTGAATTGGACAACATGGGATTTTATGAAGTATCTTGTGGATTTTATGACCCAAAGAACATACAACAAAATTATGGAAAAAAGGGAGTATGCTCGAATATGGCATCGGGAAGATGATTTTGAAGAAATATTATTGGAAGCTATAGAGAAAGGATCAGATTTGCAAGTAGTATGGGATAATTTCCCCCCAAAAAAATAAGTAGCACACAGGTTCATGAAGCTTATGACTACCAAGCATAACTAATAAGGCTTCGGGAAGTTTCAGTGGATGTAGTAGAACCTGTTTTACCAAGGACAAACCCAACAATCAAAGAAGACCCCTTGCTGGAATTGATAGAGGAGTAGGACATCGACTTGATGGAGGTCACCGTTAGAACTATTGATGTAATAGAACAAGTTAGGCCCCCTGTGAATAATCAACTCAGAATAGAAGCAACACCAAAAGAGGTTCCTCAATAAACCTATACAAACAAAGGAAAAGAAATGGTAACTTCATCCTCTCAAGCTATAGTTCCCATTTATGATAATGTATTAGCTGTAACTAGTCTGAATAAATTGGCACCCATGGCCGCCCCTACCTCTATAAACATAAAGCGACAGGAGATCAAAATCCCATCAGTGATACAAATGAATCCTAGGAGAACTGGTGGACTGGGTGGCATTTTTTGAAGCTACTTAGTAAAGAGTCAAATAGAAATAACTCCTGTAGAAGCCAAGAAGCCAAGATTATCATTACCATTTGCCAAAGTTGTTTTAGAAATAATAAATGAGCAGATCGCCTTCACTGCTATAGATTAACAAGAATTGCAGTTAGTGGCAGGGATGGAAAATATAGAAGAATAATTTTCAAAAAGAGCAGAATTGAGGACAATTGTGTCAGATATTGAGATTAATCTCCGTCCTCTATAAGACCCACTAGTTTTCAGTGCTAATGAGGAAATAGGAAGTTCATCAGTATTGGGGAAAGACACTAATATAGCAAAAATTGTCGAGAAAATGAGTGCCTGGGTCATAGACCAATTTGTTGAAAATATTGAAAACTCAGGAAACAATTGGACCAAGAGGAGAAGTAAAAGGCATAATTAAAAGCAGTGATAAGTAGGAAACAAGAAGAATTGATTCAAAAGGATACTTCAAGTGCACAGCCACCCCCAACAATAAAAGTCCAAGATCATGTTTATTATCTGAACATTATGAAGAAGGATATGTCAAAAAGAATAAGAACCCATGCCAAAGGTTTTCTGATATGTTTAGACAAATGAGAGTGATCCAAGTAACTGCTCAAGAGATACTAACATTATTGCAAGAAAGAGAAAGATATTTTGAAACCATCCACCCTACCTTAGATTTTATAGGGGACCATTTTGAGGAAATGTAGGGGCAAGTGGTAATAAATGATGGTAGCAAAATTCATCTTGGATTCGAGTTCTTCAAAGCAGCCCTGTTTGGAGAAAACCGAGGAAGGTGGATTAATGTGGTAGATGATATGAATAAAATGATAAATGATGTAATGGAAAAAATGACAGACATTACTTTATCCTTAGACCAATGCTCAGAGGTCTTGGATATAGAAGAAGCATTGCTTCAGACCATCGAGAGATTCGAATGTGAACATGGTGATGAGGTAGAGATGATTAAGCAAACTACTCTCATGGTGAATACTGTAGAGATGTTGTTTCAATACGAAAGAAATGGGTCCACTATCACTATACAAAAAAATAGAATATTACAGGAAATGAATACGTTAAGGATTACAACCAGCTTTGATACAGGAGTTTGGAAGTTAATATCTGAACAAATAATAAGACTATAGTGTTAGCGTACTTAATTGTTTCTATTACATTATTTAGATGAACTGTTACACTATTACAACTGATGTAACAAGATCAGTTCCGCCGGTGTGCTATTCTCGGCTGCTGTAAACTCTATTTAAATCATTCTTCTGAATAATACAGATTGTTCACTGAGTTTAACATGGCATCAGAGCCAAGTTGCAGGGAGTTGTGAGAAGCCGAGGTCTGGAGGCGGACGTGCAGTGCGAAATTTTGTTTTTAAAATTTTTTTTCGCCGCGTGATTGCAGCTGAGGAGGCCTGCAGCGAAATAAAATATATATATATATATATATATATATATATTTTGCCCCCGACGTCCCTGCGCGCAGTCGCGCCCAGGAGGGACGCGACGTCGCAGACGCAAATGCATCCAGGAGGGACGTGACCCCCGCGCGCAGACGCAGCCGTGTCCGCGGTCGTGCGCAGACATAGGCGCATCCAGCTGCCCCCCCGCGACGTCCGCGTCTGCGCAGACGCGTCCAGGAGGGACGCGCGCGCAGGCGGCAGGGACGCAGGGCGTCGAGCCTACTCGACCCCCCCCCGCGACGTCCACGCTGCGCAGACGCATCCAGGAGGGACGCGCACGCAGGCGGTAGGGAAGAAGGGCGTACAGGCTGCCCCCCGCCCCCCCGTAGAGGAGGGTCTGCGCGGGAATTTAAAAATTCCCCCGCACGAGAATTTGGGATATAAACCCCCCCCCAAAAAAAACAAACCCGCATCTGCGTGCGCAGCAAACGCACTCCCCCGGGCTATAAAATAAAAAATAAAATAAAAAAAGCCCCCCCCCCGCGGAACACAGACGTCCAGTCCGCGGGAGCCTGGGAAGACGTCCAGCGCTGCGAACGCAGACGTCCAGCCCGAGTGTTGCAGAACGCGAGACAGAAGCCGCGAGTTGCAGAGGAGGCTCGGGAAGCGGGAAGCAGAGAGGAGGTGTTTTTAAGTCTGATCGGGCTTTCTCCTCCCAGATCAGCCCACGGGCTCACTGGCAAGTGAGCTGCGTGGTGGGTTCCGGGAACCCAGCAGTCGGGGGTTCAAATCCCGCCGACTCCCCCCAAGGTATAATTTTTTTTTTCAAAGTTATTTTTTTAATTATTATTTTTTTAATTAAAATTTTTAATTTTAATTTTTTTTAATATAGTTTTTTAACTTTATAAATTAAAATTTTAATTTTAATTTATTTTTTCATAAGTTTTAAAACTATATAAATTAAAATTATTTATTTTAATTTTAAATATATAATAATTATTAAAATGCTTTGTTAAAAGAGAATTTTTTAAGGGGGGATATTTTTTTCAAAAAATCAAAGGGGGATTGTGAGTAATTTTTTGAAAAATAGCAATTTGGCGAATTGTAAAAGGTGCATTTTTGGCTGTGACCGACACCTTGTGGGTTATTCTTGTGGGCAGTTTTTTATGTTGTATGTTGCATATTTCATTTTTTGCACTATAACATTAAAAACTTAAAAGCAAATTCACTCCCTAAGTCCCCAGAATAATTAAAACCCATCCGTGCAATTTATTGCACTGCAGCGTTCGGTATTTGTGATACCTCTGGCCAGCACTTACAGGTAAAGCTGTCGTGATTTGGCTACTATATCCGCCGCCTAATATAGCTGCTACAACGACGTCTGAGCTTGTTCTCTATAAATCGTCGGGGAGAGATAAGTTAGCCATTTTTGCATTTTTTTACTCCATCCACTACCCTTTATCGCACTTGTGTTTAGGCGTAAATCCTGACGAAGTATTCTTCATAGTGTTTAGGGGAAGTTACGCCCCACGCATGAGAAGAATCTTCTATGGTAGGTGCCATCAACAAGGCGATTCCCTTTCGGTACCGCTTATGTTCCACGTATCGTATGATCTCTAAAACTCACCTATAGTCTCCCTCACGTAAGGGCGGGTGATTTTTGTTGATCTTTCTAAATACCTATAGTTTCCCTCACGTAAGGGCGGGTATTTTGTACGGTATATTGGCCTAGCAAAAGGTATATCGAAAGGGGGACCAATTGGTGATATAAGGAACCTTCACTATGGCCGTTGTTGCAAAGTTGATGGCTGATCCGCATCAGTTATTGAAAGGTCCAAATTATACACCATGGAAACATAAGATGAAGGCAATTCTCCAAATGGAAGATTTGTGGGATATTATTACTGGAGTAGCAACTAGGCCTTCACCAACATCAGGATCCACAGGTCCTTCCGCAGATCGAGATAGCTTTTGACAAGAAAGACGAGTCGAGCAAAGGTGCTCATTTTGTTTCGTTGTTTCAGATGAAGTGCAACCTCATATAGCTGACAAAGCAAGTGGTAAAGAGGCATGGGATGCCCTTAGAACCATCTATGAGGGAAAGAATGATTCCACCATTCTTCATCTTCAACAACAACTTCATAACTTGAGTTTGAGACAGGGTGAAACAGTTGAACTCTTTCTGTGCCGAGTGTCTGAATTGAAAGAGAAATTGAGTTCTTTGGGAGATACTGTGGATGAAAAGCTTCTCATTTCACTTGTGATGAGAGCTTTACCTTCTTCATTTGATATGTTGATAACCTCCATCCAGGTGTCTCAACGACAAATTACCTACATCGAGTTGGTCAATCTGCTTCAACAACAGGAGGCACGCCAACTTCACAAGGATGATTCTTCCAATACAGCCCTATACACCAACAGGCGGGGTTCTAGGAAGAAAGGTAATGGGCAAAAAGGAGGCAACTTTCGGAAAGGAGGAAATTCTCAACAAGATACGAAAGGAAAAGGCAAACAACCTCAAGAGAAGAAGAGGTGGTGCAAGATCCGTGAGAAAGACAACCATGACACCAACAGGTGTTGGCATAAGAACAAGCGAAAGGCCAAAACAAACCACAAAATAAAAACAAGCAACCCCGAGGTGAATGTTGTTGTTGAAGAATCGACTCGGATTCTGAATGGGCACACAAGGTGCTCATGACTACCACAGATTCCACACGAGAGGGATCCCATTTGGTATGTCGATTACGGAGCTAGCAAACATATGGTCGGCGACAGATCGTGGTTTGAATCATTTGTGGCCAAAGAGGGCAAACCTGTCACCATTGTTGATGATAAAACCTACGGGGTTCGGGGAGAGAGTACGAGTTTTAGTCACTCTTCCTGATGGCAAGTGTCAGATTGACAAAGTCCTCTATGTTTCGGGATTGGCTAACAATTTGTTGTCAGTCACACAAATCCTGGATAGAAATATGGTTGTCAACTTTCGTGTTGAGAATGGAAAGAAGTGTTGTACCATTACCAGGAAGGGTAAGCAGATTGCAACGGCTTCATATAAGCACGACTTATTTGCACTAGATGCTATCTCTACTCCACATGTTGCCATGATTGTCTCTACCAAGGAGGCAACTTCCCTATGGCACAAGAGATATGGGCATCTTAGTTCTGGCTACTTACTTGAGCTCAGTAAGTATGAGATGGTAAAGGGTCTTCCTTCCCTTTACGCCACATTGCCGGTGTGCTCGATCGCTTAGCGGGAAAGCGGCATAGAGTACCATTTGAGAAGAGCTCAACAAGAGCACGAAAACCTCTGGAGTTAATTCACACCGATCCGTGCGGTCCTTTCACACCCAACAGTTGTGGAGGGAAGAGGTACTTTGAGTTATTCGTAGATGACTACTCACGAAAGATGTGGGTTTTCTTTCTCCAACTGAAATCTGAAGCTTTCGCATTCTTCCGGCGAGTTCAAGAAATCCGTTGAGAAGGAGTCAGGAGCTTCTATTAAAACCCTCCGCTCAGATCGAGGGGGAGAGTTTACCTCTAATGAATTTTTTGCATTCCTAGATAAGCATGGAATCAAGAGACAGTTAACAACTGCCTATACTCAGCAAAATGGAGTTGCTGAGAGAAGGAACCGTTCTATCATGGAAATGGTTCGTTGTATGCTCACAGGAGCTACTCTTGGGCAACAATATTGGGCGGAAAGTTGTCACCACTACGGTGTATCTATTGAATAGGGCACCCACAAAGGCCCTAAAAGGAATGACTCCACAGGAAGCATGGAGTGGTCGAAAACCCTCCATATCTCATCTACGTATTTTTGGATGTCACGCTTTCATGCACATACCGAAAGAGAAAAGGAAGAAGCTAGATGAGAAAACTCTGAGATGTATTTTTCTTGGTTATTACGAGCACTCTAAAGGATATCGGTTGATAGATCCTTTGACCAAGAAAATTCATATCAGCGAGAGATGTTGTCTTTGATGAAGCTTTCACATCACAGAGCACATCTAAAGTACACCAAGATATTGTGGAATCTAAGGAAGAGAAGATTCCTTCGTCAACACAGACGGGAGGTCCTTCTACATCTTCTTCAACTCCACCGAAGAAGAATCCTAAATGGTGTACAAATACAATCAGAGACGCAAATTTATCCACTCCTCCCAATTTGAATTTGGATAGACCTCGTACACGTAGTATGGCTCAAAAGGAAAAAGAAGCCAAAGAAACTGGTGAGGTTGATGATCTTTGTCAATCTTTTGAGGAACTTTCTGTAACTCCAAGTACAGAAGTAGAGGATATGGATATTGATGATGACAGGGCGTTCATGTCTACCATAGATGATCTTGAACCTGCATCAGTGCAAGATGCTCTTAGTGAGCCTCAGTGGAAGGCCGCTATGGATACAGAGTATGAGTCTTTGATGAAGAATAAAACTTGGAAGCTTGTTGATTTGTCGCATGGAAAGAAACCCATTGGCTGCAAATGGGTATATAAAGTCAAGTACAAGGCAGATGGAACAATTGATAAGCATAAGGCCCGTCTTGTTGCAAAGGGCTATGCTCAAAAAGAAGGCATTGACTACGAGGAAACTTTTGCACCTACTTGCTCGGATGACCACAATTCGGGTTATGTGTGCTATGGCAGCACAATATGGGTGGAAAGTTCACCAGATGGATGTCAAAAGTGCCTTTCTAAATGGTGATCTCCAAGAAGAAGTCTACATGACTCAGCCTGAAGGATTTGAAGTGGAAGGCCAAGAGCAGAAGGTTTGCAAATTGGTCAAATCCTTATATGGTCCGAAACAAGCTCCTCGAGCTTGGTATATAAAAATGGACAATCACCTTATGCGGCATGGATTTAAGAGATGTCCGTCGGATGCAAACCTCTATTTCAAGAAACAGGGTTACGAGATAGTGTTGCTTGTACTCTATGTGGATGATCTGCTCATTACGGGGAGTTCGAAACTATGATCTCTCTTGTCAAAAGAAACTTGTGCAAATATTTTGAGATGACGGATCTCGGACTTCTCCATTCTTGTCTTGGTCCGGAATTCAGCCGGAAGGAGCACTCCATCAAAGTGTCTCGGAAAAAATATGCCAAGACATTCTTTGGAAAAATATCGCATGATCGATTGCAAGCCAATGGCAACTCCAATGGAGAATGGACTTCGATTATCACGATATGATGATTCACCTCGGGTAGATGGTACTCTCTATCGACAGTTGATTGGGAGTCTCATATATCCGACCAATACTAGGCCGGGATCTCGTATTTGTTGTCAACTATCTTTCGAGGTTCATGCAGGAGCCTAAGACCACTCATTGGAAAGCAGCAAAACGTGTTCTTCACTATGTCCGTGGTACTATGGAATATGGCCTAGAATACAAGAGGAACAACAAATTCTTCTTGCAAGGATACACGGACTCCGACTATGCTGGATCATTTGATGATCGCAAGTCAACTTATGGATACATTTTTCATCTGGGATCCGGTCCTGTCTCTTGGCACAGCAAGAAGCAATAGGTGGTTGCTATTTCATCAACAGAGGCAGAATATCGCGTCGCACGTGAAGCTGTGTGCGAAGTGATATGGTTACGTCGCATTCTGACAAGTATGGGCCATCCATCAAAATCTCCAATACACTTGTTTTGCGACAATCAGGGTGTTATGAACCTCGTCAAGAATCCAGTCCATCATGAAAGAACAAAGCACATTGACACACAATGTCATTTCATTCGAGATGAAGTTCCAAAGCACCAAATTCAGCTTCGACACATTCCCACCGATGCTCAAGTTGCGGACATTTTCACTAAGGCACTTGGACGTGTCAAATTTGAATTGTTTCGCAGCTCACTTTGTATTGCAAAATAATGTAAGGGGATGTTAGTATAGCTATTAGTTATTACATTACCCAAATAATGTAATAAAGGGGGATGTTAGCGTACTTAATTGTTTCTATTACATTATTTAGATGAACTGTTACACTGTTACAACTGATGTAACAAGATCAGTTTCGCCGGTGTGCTATTCTCGGCTGCTATAAACTCTATTTAAATCATTCTGCTGAATAATACAGATTGTTCGCTGAGTTTAACATATAGACAATCTGAAAAGGGAAAGAAGTTAAAATTCAAGGTCAATAGCTAGGAGCTATCTCCTCACAACAAGAACCTGCAATAACAAAAAAATTCCCTGAGACAATGAAAGAAGCAGTTGAAGAAAAAGCAGGTGCAGAGAAAGAAACAGGTTCACCAAACACCATCACCGGATAAACTGAAGACACTTTTGAAAAATTCAAAGGTAAAAGACACAACCAAGGAAATAAGTGAAGTGGAAACCAGTTGTATGAAATTTTAAGTCTAATCAGATGCTAACAAGTGAAGGGCCAGAATTCAACCAAGAATAACATAATCAAGAACCAGCAGCTATAAAAGGAAGCAGGCAAGTCTAGATTCTGCATCAAGCAATTAGAGAATATCATTTTTGCTAAGAGGTATACTTGAGTGCCCGGTAGTTGTGTTGTATTTACTTTTTGTGTCTATTTTATTTTATTCATTATTTCTTCCTCCCCTTGCTATGCAGGATTATATGATAGGAAAGCATTCAAGAAGTTGAGAATATTTCTAGTCTTATTGAGCCTAGGATTCAGAGACTCTTTTGTTATCAAATTGAAATAATGAGAGTAGGAGAGACCTGTTACATCATTTGAACAGAGTCTTCTTCATCGTATTGATGTATTATATTGAAAAAAACAAAGTTTAAAGGCATCATTTCCACTCTGCATGTAATATTTCATAAATAAATACAATTCTGAGTTTTATTCCTATCATTTATTTGTCTTGGTATTGTGTGTCACTGTATAATAGGTTACATTATTTGAATTCATTATATACGTTTCTCTCATTGGTTAACTCTTGGTTTTATTACGATATTTGAATAAGATTAAGAACACAAATTTCTCTCTTCCCCTTATTTCTATTCATGATAGTATTGTTGTTAAATTACTATAACAGCCCAATGAATCTAAGAACCAGTCTACATAAGGCATAACAAATGGTTGTTTTCATGCTTGGTCATTTTAATACATATAATATAATATAAATCTAGAGCGTTTAATTAGAGTTTTAATCATAGAATTACCAATGGGGTTTCCTTACCCGTTATGTAGTTTTCCCTTAGCAATATTTGTGTTTAACAGAACATGAGGTAGGTCGACCAAAGATTGTAATAGTTCATTTGTTTCAAACGGATTCTTGTAGCGTGACAATCGAAATCCTATGGATGCTAGAATCGGTTCCAAAACCCCTTTTGTGATGCATTGTGAATTTACACAATGCGTGAGAAAAAATAGACCTAAAATGATGTCATAGTTTGCATGATGATCATTAGTCTGATCAACATTAGATGCCCCAAATCCTACAAAAGGATACGCATCCTAGAATCATTGCTTTCAACTGGGTGAAAGGCTTAAATTTTCTTCCAACTAGATGGAAGGATTACATTTGGTGCTTTGGCATTTTCGGGTATAATTGGATAGGACCGATAGACGGAGTGACAAAGGCTTAA
Source organism: Wollemia nobilis (assembly GCA_028583015.1). Taxonomy (NCBI): domain Eukaryota; kingdom Viridiplantae; phylum Streptophyta; class Pinopsida; order Araucariales; family Araucariaceae; genus Wollemia; species Wollemia nobilis. The sequence continues at coordinate 5,811,875 of JAQPPZ010017036.1, read as the reverse complement.
CTCATATTTTTTTATTTTTGCCCCAACAAAGGGTAATCTTATGATAGTTTTTAGCAATGATTCGTAATACGAATGCAATTTTGACAAGATCAAGGGATCTTCTATTGACTTTAATTATGATTTGATATTATGACTACCCCCTCAAGCGACGAGTCGATGAGGGTAATGACAATTAAATGAAGCTACGAGTTCTCTTGACCACTATGAAAGATTTTGAACAACTTAAGATTTAGCAATTAAATACTTAGCAAGGCCTAATAATCTATGATTGCAACTGTTAATAGTAATTGCCTATTTATATCCCATGGAGCAGTCCAGCAACGAAGGCCTTCTTAGGGAATCAAAATAAAGACAATCCCAATTAGGCATGTGTTGAATCATATTATCAATGATATGCTGAAAATATCATAGGAGAATTGCGATGAATAGCTCATTCCCTTAAATGACTAGCTTGATTGTCCTATTTGGGAACCTACTGATTCTGGAGATTTTACTGTCAAGTCAGCCTATTTGCTCTCCCTCAACATTATTGAAAATCCTATCTTGTTCAAGCTTGTTTGGACCAAATATTTGATCCCCAAGATTGCTTCCTTTTCTTGGTTATGCATCCAAGATCGAATCCTAACTACAAAAAACCTCATAAAAAGGGGCATTCCTTTGCCTAACAGATGTCATCTTTGCCTCTCTGATTGGGAATCTACTTCTCACATTTTCTTATTTTGTTCCTTCTCAAGATTGGTGATTAACAAAATTTTCCTCACTTTCAAGATCGCTTGGGCATGCCCTCCTTCCATTGTCGACTTGTTCCAATAGTGGCCAAATCCTTTCAAAAATCCTATCCTCAGAGGACTTTGGAAGTTTTGTTTGCAACATTTCCTTTGGCAAATATGGCTAGAACGTAATAAAATAATTTTTTACATGAAAGCCTTGGATGCCAACATTATTGCTAGTAAAATTATCCTTTATGCTAAGGAGAATGGCCTTGCTGCTCCTTTTGATCCTTTTCCTTGTTCACATTTTGAGAAGGTTATCCTGAATTCCTGTAATATTTTCATTGATATCCCAAGCCCTGCTAATCATTCCTCGTCTAGGACCAACATTAAATGGCAGAACTCTCCAGTGGGGTGGGTTAATCTTAATTTTTATGGCGCTGCAAAAGGTAATCCTAGCATCGTAGGAGCTGGAGGAATCCTCCGTGATCATCTTGGCAATTCCATTTTTGCCTTTTTCGAACCATTAGGAATCATGTCCAATCATTCTACTGAAGCTAAAGCAGTGTGGAGAGGTCTTCAGTTCTTAAAAGATATTCCAGGAAAAGTTATTATTGAAGGAGATTCTCTTAATATCATAAATTACCTAAAAACTTCCAAACCCAACATCTAGAGGATCAGGAATCTTTTGAAGAAAGCAAGCAAATTCTTCACAAAAAAGTCAATGTTTTGGTTCAACACACTTTCAGGAAAGGCAATTATGTAGCTGACAAATTAGACAACATTGGCATTAATGCACAAGGATTGATGAATTGGATGGATGTCCTCTCTAATGAAGTTGACGAGCTGGTAAAATGTGATCAAAATACTATCAGTCATGATGAATCTCAAAATCTTTGATTATTCCATTACCCAAGAATCTCTTTTTTTCATGATTCATTGGGTCAAATAAAATCCAAAATGGAGATATTATTCATCATTTGCACTATCTTTCTTTGAAAAGGAGGTCTATGATTATATTTCCAAGTTCTTCGTCGCCTCTCATAAATGCCCCTTCTTTTTTGATAATTATTTCCATGAGGAATCCTGATGTTAGGTCCACCTTATTTTTTAATCATCTCTTTCTCATGTGGATTGATGTTTGTCCTTTTGCCTTTTCGAGAACCCTTTCTCAACACTTTGTCTTTCGCATTCTCCCAAGGCCTCCTGGGATGAGCATCCCAATCCTTTTTGCTTACCGTGCCTGCTTTTCTTATTGGCTTCGTTGCATCAGTATTACCAAAAGCTCCATTTTCCATGGAATGGTGTTTTTCCCTATTGCTCCTACCTACCTTTATCACCCTATTTTGTGTCGTGCCTACTGCCCTAACCAATATTATCCTTTCTGGCAGTTTTTTCCTTTTTGGCCAAGTACTACCTTCTATTTATTCCTGTTGTGGTTTTATCAGTGGATGCACTATTCTGTCTCTGTTCCTTTAGGCCTGTGTTTTTTTACCTTCAATTTCTTTCCTTCCTTAATTCCTTTTGCAATCATGAAGGAAGGGAAAGTTGTGTTCATTGAGCCTGAGACTCTTGAACTAGATTCCATCTCCACTGATATGTTTAAATATAAAAAAGGAATCATTGATTTCTTCAACTTGTTCTGTAGTGTGGATGAGGAGGTTACTAAGGCTTTCATGACAACTTGGGACAATGGCTTTGTTTCCATCCACGACGTCCAATTATATATTTCCTTCGAGTTGCTGGCAGACCTGACGAGGCAAGATTTGGACAAAAAAGTTATCAGAAGAAACAAGCACAACTGGGAGGCAGAGTTGACTCATTTAAAAAAAATTCACCTATTCACAAGAAGGTAAAAAAAAAATTGTTTCGCCATCACTTGTCAACACCCTGGAAAGAAATTTTAAAGCCTATAATGTAATATTTTACTTGTGACAACCCCGAGTCCCAACTATGCTGTTATCATATAGCTTTTGTAAATCATTTTTGGGATTCAAAAATGATGAACATTCCTACCGCATTATTCTGGTCCATGGACTATACTATCACTACCAATCGTTCCAAGAAAGATGAAGCCAAACCTTGTCACCAGGGTCTTTTTAAAGTCCTATACAAGTTCCTCCTTCTGCATTTCCCTTCAGGAAACCTTCCTGCCCCTGAGTCTGAGGAAGAGAATTCTTCCTCAACCCCGAGCCCAAAAAATACCAGATCCAAAAGAAAATATAAAGGGGGCAAATCCATTTTTGATTTTTCCGCCAAGAAGAAGGCCAAAGTTGAAATGACCCTTGTCCATAGTTCCCAGAGGCTGAAACACAAATAAATTGCCAAAACCCCTCCATCCACCTCTGCAAAAACTCCAAAGGATAAGTCTAATTCTCCTGACCTAGTTGAAAGGTATCTTCACAAGTTGGTTGTGCATGCAACTTTAGCCACCATTGATCATCTTGAAACTGCATATTTGACCATTCTAAAGGCGATATCAACTCTCAAAGAACAACACCATGCACTAAGTCTCTTGTTTTTCTGTGACAATTTTGATAATGATCTAGTATTGGCTAGTGTTAAGGTATCCTTGGATACCAAAACTAACGTCAAAGATGTTGCCAATGATGATGATGTAATGGAGATTTCTAAGGATTCCTGTACCGTTGCTCTTAAGGATAGTACTAAAGAGATTTCAAAAATAGATGTAAAAGATGTTGGTCTGGAAGGTGTTGCTTCATCTCTCAAGAAGATGGGCATCCCCTTGATGGCTGAAGGCTTTTTCTCTACTTTCAGGTTCCTCTATGGTAGAGGATCATTTCTTTTTAAGTTCCTCTGTGGCATAGGATCACTTGTTTTTAGGTGTTGTCATATTTTTGCCTATTTCTCTCAGTTCCTTTCTATCAAAGGATGCTTCTTTTTGTTCCTTTGAGTTTGAGGATGTAATTTTTTGTTTGAGCAAGCAGTTTTGTGGGTTCTTTTCATCTGTTCTTTTTTGCTTCTTTGATGGACAAGGCATTGGAGCGCCTTTCAAATGCTCTATTTTTTAATATAATTATTAATTTACCAAAAACAAATATCTCATTTCCTTGGAGTAGTCTGGCTGTGAAGGCCTTCTTAGGGATTGAAATGAAGCATATCAATTCCACGATGATGAATTTGCCCCAAATGTCCTTATGGTAATTTACTCATCTTGTCGGATTGCATGGAGCGCAAGTCGCTGCAACCACCAAGTGTATAGGGTAAATAACTAGGTACGAGGCACATTTGGCTTTTGAGTTATTTGATTTTTTTGTTATTTTTACATTTTTGAGATGCACGTGGATGCAATGCTTATATTGATTTGATGCTATATGATGTGATGTATGGATGACATGCACTAGCTAGATGATGGTTGTATGATTTTAGAATGCAATGATATACATGTGTAGGTATACTACTTATGATGACTGTATATGAATGCAATATTTTGATGCTAAATGCATGTATACTTTGCTTCACTTGTATGCATTTAATTTATGTTGTTATGACATAATCTATGCCATGTATGTACTGCATACTTTTCTTTGTTTCTTTGAGAATGCTTTTATGAAATGGACATGTATGCTTTAATCACTTAAAACATAATGTATGAATGCAAGATGAGTTTGAAAATCTAATGGATGACACCACCGAATGTATAACAATCATGGATTGTAGTTGCTTTTTCTTTTTATGAAAGATAGTACACCCATATGTGAGATGCAATTATATATGGTTTCTATTCATGAGCTTTTGTAAATTAAAAGAATATGGATAACATAGTCAGTGGCCGTTTAAATATCATTTTTGACATCCATCCGGTATCTAACATATATTACGAATAATTCTAATAAACAAACTCTCATAAAAGAAATTGATGTTTTGATGATTGCATTGAAAATTGTTTGTTGCTATTTGGGAATTTTTGAGGTTTTCCATGAGACTCAAACACCCTAGTTGACTTATCAAAAGTTGTATACTAACCATACTAGACTTCTAAAACATAAGGCTTTCGCTAGGATAGGCCCTAACTATTCATTATCCCTGTGTGTGCAAATGAGTATATTAAGATAAGGCATAAGCATACCCCAATGTCAGGTGGGATTCTTTCAGCCCATTGCTAAGATTGGGGGTCCACATATGTCTATCCAATCCTAGGTTTAGATTTTAGTTGGACTAGACCACTAGGTGATACAGGACACCTGAAGCTAGCTCTTCCACATTCAAACATTGGTCTGCACACAAGCAAAATGCTAATGTATCAGATATATCATCATGCGTAAGGTACAATAGTGCTGACAATTCCAAGGATTCAAGTTCACTCCCTTCTTTTCTTCAATTTTTTGGGATACTTGCTCATATATAGTGATAAAAATCATTGTTTATTTTGTACTATACTGTTAAAAATCTCTATTTATTTTTTTCTTTTTTTTCTTTTGAGCAAGGGATTTGATACTGATTTGACTTTCTTTGTACAATTTGATCTTCATTTGATTAGGATTTACATTTGATAATTTGCTTCAGAAACTTCCTTTGGGGATTTTACTTTGGGAAACTATTTCTGGGATATCGATCTAGGATATCGATCTTATGATATCAATATGGGATATCAATCTGGGATGTCGATCTATGATATCGATCTAGGGTATCAATATGGAGGATTGATCTGGGATATCACTCTGGGATATTGCTCATTTTAACGTAAGCAAGGGATTATGGGTAGGGAATAAACTTATCCTTTTGCCAATTGCCAACATTTCCCAAACCATCCGCATAGGGGGATAAGCAAGAATAAATATTTTCACCTCAAGATACCTGGTCTTGCTTCGTGGCTTTCATCTTCCCCTAGTCCTTATTAGGATTGTTTAATTTGTTGATTAGTGATAGGATTATGATATGCTAAGGGCTATACTAACTAGACCTCATCTACAAAAGCAAAGCAAGCTTTCTATCAACTCTTGAGAAGACCTCTAGGTATGGTTGAATGACCGAAAAACCCTAGTATATTCTTCATAGCAAAAATATGGGGTTGTGTTGAAAAACACAATTACTCACAAGGGTGATAAATGGATGAAAAAGATAGTGCATAGATGCATGATTGAAACACAAACGTGGTGTCATTTGTAATATTGTAAACACAATTTATTCTAATGCAAGTGCGACGGATGAATATGCCTAATGCAATGCAAAGATGAAATGCATGTGGATAATGTAATGCAATGATGCAAATGAAATGCAAGTGATGCAAATGAAATGCAAATGTTTTTGAATTTTGATATTTTCCATTTTTTTTGGATTTTATTGCTTTTTAATTTTTTTATGGATTTTAAAATTTTGATTGACCAAAGGGCTTACATATGCCTTTGGAGCCTTTTACTGGGATGACCAAAGGGCTTACAGATACCTTTGGAGCCTTTTAGGAGTTGACCAAGTGGTTTTGAGAAACCCTTGGAGCCTTTTGGGATTGACCAAGTGATTTTGAGAAACCCTTGGAGCCTTTTGGGATTGACCAAGCAATTTTGAGAAACCCTTGGAGCCTTTTGGATGACCAAAGGGCTTACAAATGCCTTTGGAGCTTTTGTGGAGGATACGCTACCTTAGGTACCCCCAGTGTGTGTGCCCCTCAATGAAAGTGAAGGAGGTGTGCTACCTCTAGGATCCTCACTTTGCCTCATTGAATTTGGCATGGATGGTGGGGAAGGTATGCTACCTTGAAGACCCCCAGTGTGCATGTTATCTACTGAAATGTAATCAGCTTGCTTAGGAAGAGTGATAGAAATCAACTCTCCCAATTGAGGCATGAACCTCAGTGGGGTGCCTATGTCTTGGTGGGGGTGAACAAGTGTGAACCACTTTCCTAAATGATTGACACCCATAAATGTTATGCCCATGTATACGATGATATCTACAAAAGAAACTTCCATCAATGGGCCCACGTTTGGATTCTTTTTGCTCGACCTCAGGCAATACAAATGCCCTTGCCTCGTACAATTTTTGAAATAAAGTTGCAATAGTCATTTGAAATGAAAATACTCGTTGAGGTGGCTTGGTGGGCCTATGAGGCGACTGATGACTTTGGGGTTGCACATGAGAAGATGAGGTCTCTACTTTAGTAGGTTGAAACACTATGGGTGAACCATCTATGGGATAAACCCCACTATCTATGAGGTTTTGAACCTTATGCTTGAATCCATAACAATCGCAAATGCCATGGCCCTCTATTCTATGATAGAGATAATAATGATCCTCCCTGTAACCCTTAGTTTTAACTCTATTTGGATCTACAGGTTTGATTTTAGGTAAGGTGATGACCTTAGCCTCTTGCAGCTTTTGAAGAATGTCAGACATAGACTCGCTTAAAGGAGTCCAAATGCGTTGTGACTGTCTTGGGTGCCTAACCCACATTGGTTCATTTTGATCACTCGATGATTGGGTTGGCCGAATTGGCTCTTGCTTTTGTTGAGGCTTTTCTTGTGGTTGCATAGGAGATGGTTTGACCTTAGATGTGGGTTGCTTTTGTAATTCTAGGTTTTCAAGCCGGTTCATGATACTATGCAATGCCTTATCTTGCTCATCCATTCGATGTTCCATTCTCTCTATACGACTTAGAATGGATCGCAAGACCGACAAGGAATTCATGTGTATTTCCAATGATTGGTTCGAAATACCTTTGTCTATTGAAGAAGGTGAAAGAGTGGCTGCTAAAGATCCACCAGATAAGTGCACATCACCAATTTCCTTCCTTTGAGCTGATGTGGTTGCTTCTTGATGATTCACTTCGTTAGTGTCATCCACATGCTCAGGTTCATGACTCAGTTCATTTTTTTGTTTCACTTTGTTGTGTTGAACTGTGTCAGCTTTAGTACCCCCAGTTTGATATAGGGAACATACCTGTTCTTGTTCTTGAAAAGGTGCTATGAAAAATGAGTCAGGAGTGACTAATTTCAAGAGTTCTGACCCCTTTGATGTGGAAGCAACATCTGATTGCACCACCTATTGTTTTATCTGCTTTAGAATCACTCGATCCTCTGTCTGAATGTTGACCATTCCCACAAACTCATGAGAAGGTGCTTTGGCTTTCAGATCAGTTGTATGTAAATCATCAACTAGTCGAGGTGCTTCTGCATCAGTCATGCTAACTGATGTTTTCTTCTCCTCATCAGGTAATATGATACCATGATTTTTGGTGATGGGAGAAGGTAGCAATTTCTTGATGCAAGCCCTAGTTGCATGTTTGATGATTTTATTCGAATGAATATTTTGAGGCTCGCATGCCACTAGAGTTTCTTGTAGCTCATCAACTTTCTTGTAATATTTGAATGGCTCCGGATCATGGGGGACCACATACACTTGTCCTTGGTGTATGAATTTTAGGTTTTGGTGCACTATGGAAGGCACGCATTCCATATCCCTCATCCATGGTCTACCTAGAAATATGTTATACTGCCTCTCACCCCCTAGGATATGGCACAACGTAGGAATTATCTTTATCCCAACCTGTATAGGTAGGACTATTGTACCGATTGTTGGGGATGTGGCATCATTGAAGGCTCTCAATGTGAATGTTGAGTCCTTAATGTGCGAAGGTGACAAATTTAAATGCTTCAAAGCTACAGCCATGATGATGTTGATAGATGACCCGGTGTCAATCAAGACTCTCTTGTACGAGATCTGATTGATGCTTGCTATGATGTGTAGCGGAGGATCGGGTTCATCCTTAGAGATTGGCTTAATCTCCTATCTATGAAAGGTAATCACAGGGTCCTTTGGTGAGTGAATTAAATTCACTATTGGTGTGGACCATGATAGATTATCAACTTTAGTTGAATTTTTTGGTATGTTGGGCTGATCAAGGCATCTCTTACTTTGTGTTGTAATATTGATCATACCGATAAAACCCTCATCAGGCGGGGCTATGTGCACTTCATTGACGTGCTCAACTTGATTGTTGTTGACCTCATGGTTGTGTTGAGGGTTTTTGAATATGTTGATGTTTTGATTATCGATAGCTAAAGGGCTATCTATTTGCAATTTGTTCTTATCCAACATATTCTGCACTACATTCTTGAATGCAACACAATCCTGGATATCATGGCCATTTTTCCGATGATAAACACAATAGAGATCTTCTCTATACCCTTTAGGTTTGAGGTGATTAGGATCCAGGGTGCGTACTTTAGGCAATATTAGGGCCTTAGCCTCGCAAAGGTGATTGAAAATTGATGCCAAAGATTTAGGCAATGGCGTATATTTATGAGGTGGATGTCTCTGTTTGTCCTTGCCTTGATTCCTGTTGCACTTGTTGTGATGTGCAGGAGGAGGTTGAGCCTGATAGTTCTCTTGTTGTTGGCTCTGTGCTTCTTTTGGAATGTTTAACATGATCTGGTTGACACGCACAGGCTCAACCTGCTGTGGTTGATATCGCGTGCTCTTGTTCCATTCTTTCTCGCTACGGAGCTTTAGGTCTCCTTCCTCTAGCTTGATATCTTCAATGACCTTGGCTTGTGCCAAAGCCTCTTCGAATGTTGTATATTGTTGCAATTGGAGCAACAATGATATGTGCTTGGCACAAATTTTGGTAAACATTCGGGTAAGTTCAGTAGTGGGAATAGAGAATGGTAACTCTGCTATTAATTTTTGCCACCTATTCCCATAATCCATGATTGGCTCATCATCATTTTGACATAGATTGGCCAAGTCAGATAGATTAGCTTTCTTTTTGGTGCCAAATGAGAAGCGCTCAAGGAAAGCATCCACCAATTGTTCAAAGTTGGTGATGTTGTGCCTAGGTAATTGATTAAACCATTCAGTAGCTGCACCTGAGAGGGTCATAACGAAAGTTCTTAACATCAAGGCATCATCATGTTGTAGCTGGAAACATGCATTCATGAAGCCTGTTATATGCTCTTGCGCATCTTCATCACCTTTAAACTTATCCCATTTAGGTATTTCAAAATGCTTAGGATAAGTAGGGCTTGGCACTGATGGACACAATGGTTGATTGTGTATCTTGCTTAAAGTGGGCTTTTGACTAGCCACATCTTGTTTCTCGAGAGATTTGACTCTCTCGATAAGCACCTTGTAGGCTTGAGAAGAGATGATCTCTTCCTCCCAAAGGGATCTTCGGGGTGCAAGTGGAGGTAAGTTCCTTTGAGTACGAGGTGGTCGATTGTATTCATCGGCCACGTCTATAGAAGATGGTTCAAGATATTGTTGATCCTGGTCATCTGACTCTGATCTTTCATACTGCCTGTGCTCATGCCTGTTTGGCACTAAACGCTCTCGTGGCTGAGAAGCATGTTGCGAAGTATGGCAAACATAATCATCTACTCTCCTATTATGCAGCTCAAGGTGTGAAGTAGCATGTCTCTCATTGTGTTGCTGCCTGTACTCACTATGAGGAGGTAATTCAGATCGAGCCAATCTATTTGATCACTTTTCTTGCTCCTTTAAATCGAGGAGGCGTTGCTCTTCTAAGCGGTGTTCATATAACCGTTGTAGGTGCAACCACTATTGTTTTGCACTTTCTCATTCTAGATTTTCTAAACACTCATGCTCAATACACAAACCCTCCAATTGGTCTTGGAGCATTTGTTCTCTCTGGATTGCATCTGACCTATGTGATCGATTTGATCGGTTTGTTGTGCTAGGTCTAGGACTCTACAACTCCTTGTGAGGGTTCTTGTTTGCTTCAAACTGCGCAACAAGGTTGGCAACTCTTTTTCCTCGATGATTCAAGATTGCACTGATATTATGTTCTTCCCTTGGGGTGCAATCCTCATGCAAGGATGTTGCAGGGGTGTCGCGTGTTCGCTGGGAACACTCACTATGGGTGCGGATAGGATGCAACTACGTGACAGTTCCTTCATCCATGATGTACTCTTTAGTAGATCCAAAAAATCCATGAGGGGTACGATCATGACATATGCTCCCATGCTCAAACATCCCATGGTGGGATCTTCCAGCACCTTGATCTAAGAAGTCAAGGTGATGGGACTTCCAAGGTTGGGCAAGAGGAGTACCTTCCTCGCCAACACTATGGTAAGACAAATGACATCCTCCATGATCGGAAGGATTTGGCATTATAATAGGCATGCGAATGGTTGTCTTACCTCTATCTCACCCTTCATTGGACTGATTTGAACTCTCAGTGTAATGAGATGTGGTAGGTCTGGAGGTATTCTCGTTTAGGTCACGAGAAGATCTGTTGTTAATTCTCCTGAGCGGGGTTCCTTGATGAGATCCATTGTGAGTGGTGTTGTCTCCTCTGAGACTACCTAAAGTGCATTCAGGTATGTTTTGGGTAGGTGTGCTACCTCTAGGGTGATCCAGACCCTGTGGTGCATTGGGTGCAACCTCAGTCTTAGATCGGGGATGGCCTCGTGCATTGACCATGACCTTATGAATTTTGACTTCCAAAAAAAGTTGTAAGTGTTATATATCAAAATGATCAGTGCGATGAGCTGATCACAATGAGCTATAACTCAAAAATATGATTTTTGGGTCAAAATTTAGTATTTTTGGAATATTTGGCCAACCGGGGCTCGTGGGGAAATGACCACTTTTAGGAATTTTTGGGAAATTTTGAACCATGAAGAGTTAGGACCCAAAATTTTTGTGAGAGGTGCACAAGGGCTAAAATAAGACAAAAAAACAAATTTGGCAATTTTTGGAGTTGTCTAGACCATTTTATGACCGTTTTAGTGCAGTTTTTCCCAATTTTCGGCTTCGAAAATAGAGTAATCATAAAACCAAAATAACTTTTTTGTTATAGCTCCGATTTACATGATTCTCGAACCGTTGGATGTAGAATAAAAAAATTATTATTATTAGGGTTAGGGTTTGGCCCTAGATCAAGGATCTTATGTTGATTACCCAAATAATAATAAGAACACACAAAGTAGAAAATATGATTATCTCTTTTAAGGATTAGATGTGTGTCCTAAAACTGGTTTAGTGTGTTTTGAAATTTGTTGAAAACTTAAACTACTCTCATCATGTTTGAAATTGTTGATGTAATGCTCAATAGTTTAAGGCTTTCACCTGTATACTCGTAGCTCGACAACCTGGCGATGAACTCCAGGCCACGTAATCCAACCTATAATGTGTGGTAATGAAGTCCACACACGGTCAAGGAGCACAGGTCCTCCCAGATCCTCACCCATTTTCACCCAGTCAACGTCATACCCTCCGAAGAGAAGTATATGCAAATTTTCTAGGCTACGAAAGGTTCTTGGATCCGATATTGGTCTAGAACATAAGGTACATGGGAGTTGGGCCAACGGATGGAAATCACCTCCACCATCGTTGAAACCCTACTAGTGGTTGGATGTGACTTCCAACTCACTAGCGTTTAATATGAAATGTGGTGTGTGTGGTTCCTTTTAATTTGCATGAAAATAAAAATGCATAATACAACATTCAAATGATTATTCTATATGCAATGCAAAAAAGAACATTTCACTTTAAGAGAATGCAATATTACACTAGATGATATTCAGAGAATGCAACTATCTATGATGAAAATGGCCACTGATTGGGCCTCATACATGCAAACTCTAAACAAACAATGGCCTAGACCGCTGGAGACTAGGGCGGATTGCAATCAGAGATCCGCTATTCCTAGCAACGACTAGTAGAAAACTAAAAAAGCATCTAGGATTTTGCCATTTTACTTTTTGCTATGTTTTCTAATTAGCATCCATCTATTGCATTTTGCTTATGTAAAAACACAGATAGAAAAAGACAAAGAGGAAAAAATGACCCTACCTCAGGTCCAAGTCTGATGATGGTGTCTGATATCTGCTTTTTATGTTCTCTGCTGACCGCGTATGTTAGGCGCGGCTACGATTATTGCCTGTGGATGTCAACCGCGGTTAGCACTTGCAACAAAAACATAGAGAAAAATATCAGTGATCACAAAATTTTTGGGGTCCCACCATGATCGCCTTCTGTACGATCCTAAAAAGCATACACCCTAATCTAGTAACAATGATAAATCACATAAAGCATACAAGAATTGACAAAATTGAAATAAACCATAAAGAAGGGTCTCTTTTATTAAATTTCCATCAATTCAAGATTACAAATTCATCCCTCTTAGGGATACCCAATGTGATACAATGTTACAATAATAGGAAAATCCCTCACAAGGGTAGGTGTAATCCGTAGGCCTTTTAGAATGACACGAACTGCTCCAAGGTGTCGATGACCTTCTTCTCCATGATTAGAGGTATTTGTTGCCTTGAATGTCAAGACCCTGTTGACCCTGCATTCAAGAAACAACAAGAAGCACGTTAGAAGCAAAGGTAGCCTCTCTTGATGAGGCCTTTGGAGGAATCTTGCATAATGAATGACATAAAATCAAGAAAGCATATAAAACCATCCATCTATGCAAGAAAGGATAAGATCATCAAATTACTACAAAGCATATAAAGGAAAGCATGAAATCTAGCAATTAGAAAGCCTAATTAACCATTAGAAAACTTGAAAAGCATGAAACTAGTCTAGATTAATAATTGCAAGGAAATGAGAATAAATCTACCTCTAAATCCTAAATTGAACCGGTCAAATGTCTGCTAAAATGTTAATCTATGCTAGATTAAGCTAATTGCATGACTAAAAATGGAAATCTACTGCTAAAATGGAGGAAAGAGAGCATCAAACCCTAGCCATGGGTCTGAGGCACAGTTAGCACTGTTAGCCATGGCTGATAGCCGTGGCTAAGGTGAAAGTGTCCTTTCTCTTGAAATCAGGGCCAAAAACTCTCAAATCCTCCAAGGAATTGATGATCAAGGGTCGCCTCGATGTTCTAGGAATAGATTGGCGGTTGAATTCAGTGGAATTGGCAATGGAAGTATGTCAATTGTCAAGCTTTCTCCTCAAGCTCTTGAGATCTCCATTGTTGCATGCACAATTGTCATTGGTCAATTGGACAACACTTCATTACTCCTCAAGGGGATATGAAATTGCTCTCCAATCCGATAGGGCTCCACTACATGCAATTGAACAATTCTCCAGATGGTTGCTCTCTAAAATTGGGGTCTTAAGTAGACTCCCAAAATCCTTGCTCTAGCTTCATGGAGAAGCCAAGAACAAGATTTGGCAGTTGGGAGGAAGCTTCTGGATGCTTCCAAGCCCGAACCACTTTTGAAACCATCGCAAATGGCCATTGCAACTGGTTTTACTCGGCTCTGGTCACCCGAGTTTGTTACAGGGCTAGCCACGGGTCTTAAACGTGGCCAGAATGCTAGCTGTGGGTGACACAAGTGGCTAAGAATCCTAGCCATGGGTGACACAAGCGGCTAAGGCTAGATAGGCCAAAATGCCCAAATTGAGTGGTTAGAACCACTGCTTTTGCCTTGGAGCTATCCAAGATCATTCATATGGTTTGTTAGCATGCCCCATATGAGTAGTCCCCTACACATGACGCATTTTAGGTGTCTATAGGTAGCATAGTTCAGGTGGAAAGTACAACAGATGGATGTCAATAGTACCTTCTTGAATGGTGATCTCAAAGAGAAGGTCTATATGTCACAACCTGAAGGATTTGAAGTGGAAAACCAAGAGCAAAAATTTTACAAATTGGTCAAATCCTTGTATGGTTTGAAACAAGCTCCACAAGCTTGGTACATTAAGATGGATGATCACCTATTGTAGCATAAATTTAAGAGAAGTCCTTCAAATGCAAATGTCTATTTCAAGAAATAAGGTTATGAAATAGCGTTACTTGTACTCTACATGGATGATCTGATTATCACAAGCAACTCAGAAAAATTGATAACTGTCATCAAAAGGGACTTGTGCAAATATTTTAAGATGATAGATCTCGAACTTCTCCACTATTGTCTTGGCTTGGAAGTGAACCAAAAGAAGCATCAAGGTATCACAGAAAAAATATGCCAATATATTGTTTTTTTTTTTACTTGGTGGAATCGATAGCCGCCACGAATTCGGGCAAACTGTCCGGCGTTTCATGGCTGCCACAGTATTATGCGTTGTTCACCCTGGAAGCCACCACACAAGTCTTCGTACAGTCTGACCCTATAACTACCATTCCATGATCATTTTAAACCTTTTACGTCGTTGAAAGCACCAGGAAGGGGACAAGCGTTCAGTCCGACGAGGCCCGAAATTTGAACCTTGGGTATGCCAAGATATTGTTAGAAAAGTATCGCATGACTGATTATAAGTCAATGGCAACTTCGATGGAATTAGGGCTTTAGTTATCACGGTATGATGATTCACCTTAGGTAGATGGTACTCTCTATCACCAGCTATTCGAGAGTCTCATATTTCTGATGAACACTTGGCAAGATATCGTGTTTGTTGTAAATTATCTTTCGAGGTTCATGCAAAAGCCTAAGGTCACTCATTGGAAAGCAACAAAATGTGTTCTTCACTATGTTCGTGGTACTATTGAGTATGGCCTAGAGTACAAGAAGAATGATCAATTTTTCTTGCAAGGATACATGGACTCCAACTATACCGAGTCATATGATGATCGAAAGTCAACTTCAGGATATATTTTTCATCTTGGATTCGGTCCTGTCTCTTGGCACAACAAGAAGTAACAAGTGGTTACTATTTCATCTACAAATTCAGAGTATCGCACCACACGTGAAGTAGTGTGTGAGGCGATATGGTTGTGTCACATCTTGACAAGTATGGGTCTTCCATCCAAATCTCCAATTCACTTGTTTTGCGACAACCAGGGTGTTATGAAGCTCGTCAAGAATCCAATGTTTCATGAATGCACCAAACACATTGACACTCAATGTCACTTCATTCAAGATGAAGTTCCAAGATACCACATATAGCTTCAATACGTTCCCACCAGTGATCAAGTTGCGGACATCTTTACTAAGGTACTTGCAAGTGTCAAAATTGATTTGTTTCGTAGCTCCCTTTGTATTTCAAAATAATGTAATAAGGGGGGATGTTAGCGTATATAGTTGTTATTACATTATTTTATGCTAACTAATATGGTTAGCATATTTTATTGTTAGCCTTGTTAGCGAGCATATCTCCTAGGTTAGCATCTTCTAATGTTAGCTAGGTATGGTTGATTAGATCCATTTTACATAGACTAATTTGGGCATTGATTGTATTATTTATATTTCCTATGATCAACGGAATAAATCGATGATTAAGCTCCTAATACCATTCAAAAAGGGAGAAATAATTCTAACATTTTCCAAACAATTACAAATGCGAGAACTATTTTGGGAAACCTAGAAGAAAGTCAAGTTAAACATATTTATAGAGAGGGAAACAAAGTTGTCGATAAAATGGTGAATATGATAGTTAAATATGAGAATTTCAAGGTCTGGTCATATGCCCCCATGGAGTTGGAAGAGATTATAAGAATTGATAATGAAGCTAACAAATAAAGAGGGCAGAGCAAAACGCAATACTTAATGGGATCATGCGATGATGGATTTGAGCACACTAAATTACATTATTGTCACCAGTTTCTTTATAAATTATGTACAACATTGAGCACTACATAAGCCACATTAAATAGAAAGATAACGGAAGGAATATTATTTCAGTTTCTCCATCAGCATGTTTAGCTCAAGTTTGTTTGTTTTACTAAGATAGGGCTATCTTGCATTTGTATGATCTTTTCTTGTCTTTTTCTTGTACATCTTTCAAACTCTATGTAAAAGGTTTGGGCCCTTCAACCCCTTTTTATAAATACCAAAAAAAATTAAATTAAATATAATATTACATATAAAAAAATATGTGAAATTCAAGACAATAAAAATTATTGTTGTGTGCGTCTCAAGTAAAATTGATGCTTAAATAAATATAATAAAATAATATCGATGCGACCGTAGAAAAGTAGCATTACTGTAATTATAATTTTTTAAATGAGAGTTTCCTAAGGGTTAGTGGATTGGCAAAAGACCTAGATTCAAACTTTAGGAGTACCTTTTAGAAAAGGACCTTTCAATGTGTATAAACAGACCATACAAATCCTAAGCCCTGGGTGGTCTCCATCTCACAAGACGAATACCCTATGTAACAATGATAATTGTAACAATTAAAATGTAAATATTTTCATTGCTCGAATTCGACAAAGGGGAACCCACGGAGTCGTTTCTTAGGCTCAAGGATTTCGGTAGAGACAGAAACCCCCGCCAAGCCGCCGGTGCCACACCTCCCCAACGGGCCCACCATTCCAACCCTCATAATACGTCCATTAAAATTGACAAGTTATTGATTATTAACTTGTACACATCAATGGCCCTTCCAGACGTGGGAGGTCACCACGATTATGACTCGTGGGGCCTCGCTATCCGTACGACTTATGCAACCACTAACTTCCTTGGTCATAATTGGTCCACCTTGGTCTCCATAATTGACTCGTGGGTCCCACAACATCTTTCAGTCACCCATCCCTGGGCCCACGCGGACGTAAGGAAACCATCGACTACAGTTTTGTTTGTTTCGCATCCGTCGGGCGCGCTCGATACCCTCTCGCACGGAATTCTTAGGTCCAGATTCGGTCCTATAACGCCATACCCTCTTTCTTGTATTCTGCAAGGTTATGTTAAAACGGGCTGAGAGAGTTCCAGCAGTGTGCGGCCGCTCAATATTGTCAAACGTCCCCCATCTGTTTTAGTCGGTGATTTTCTTTAATTTAATGGCCGTCCTCAACTGTTGATATAAATATCAACCTCATAATTTTTTTAATATTTATAAGAGATGGTGACAACCACACTATTCTTATTCTTAGTAGTTGAAAGTGGGGTTGCATCCACCAAACTTATTACACCTTGTTATTTTATAACCTGATATGATATGGACTATCGGGTGGTCGGGATTCATACCATCATCGTCAATCTAGCACACACTCAGAAGATTCAGATCAAACTATTACCTTTGCAATAGGCTAACCCTTGGTAATTGATAAAGAATGCATTTTAGTGGGTGATTTCTTAATTTTAGATATTTTAGTTAAACCATTATTACATGGAATTATACGGATTCACGTTTATTACAATGTGATCGTGTTAGTGTAACACTTCAACAAACGACATCACATTATTAATGTAATAATATATATATATATATATATATATATATATATATATATATATATATATATAAGATTTGAATCTTTTGGTTCGTAAACCAAAAAGGTTTTTGCCTTGGATCTAAGGTGTGTTTCAGGGTTTTGGAGGGTCCTAGAACATAGAAGATGATAAAGTTGTTAGTTAGCAAGTTAAACAATGAGCTAAAATATATAAAAAGTGGGTGTTCCCACTATGATCACTATAAATATACATGGAAAATGTGTTGCTTTGCATTGATATTCAAAGGAGGTTATAAAAGTGTCCTTTTACAAAAATGCCATTGGAGGCTACAAAATGGGTCTTCCCAAGAAGGAAGCCCTCTTTCAGTGAAGTAGTCAAGCAACACCAAGGTCTTTCATGAACATCTCAAAGAGGAGGGGGTTTATTACGTGTGGGTCACTACTAGTCACACTGGTCCTCTAAACATGTATAACCCTACAAAACTCTTTAGAAACATTTGGGGGCCTGTCTCAATTAGACCCCGTGTAATCAAAGACAAAAAGACTCAAAATTTATTCTATTGCATAATTAGAGTGTTGGAAACTGACTATAAATAGAAAAATAGTGATCTTTTACCTGATTTTGTGGTCGACTACAAGATTTTGCACTGAAAACTGTCCCTTTAGGGGGTTTGTACTCTAGGGTACAAATATTTTGGTTCGTACCCCACCATACAAATCTGACTGTGTTATTCAGAAATAGTTTTGGGTAACGTAGAGGGTCTTTTGATGCTCGCTGAGTCACCTCCTGAACTTGCAATTAATAATAACCTACAAGGCAAAAGGGGGTGGTGATAAGTTCATGTGGGTCTTAATGGGGGTTGATAGTGAGTGATGGTGAATGTTGAGTAGTCTAGACTGATTTTTGCAGAGTTTGGGTATGTGAGCGCATGATTATTGAAAGTGGAGGAAATGACAACCTATTTAAAGAAACTACCAAGGTTAGGGGGGTTGATGTGTCCTGTGAGGCATCCCATGAATGGTCCTATGAGGTGTCATGCCTAATCAATGGGTTTGGGTGAGAGAAGTTCTCACCCATCCATATGCATTAAAGGGGTATGGGTGAGCCATCCCTCATAAATGCATGATGGAGAGTGACTCATCAAAGCCTTCAATGTGTTGAATGCCTTGATTACAAAAAGTCTCCAAATGTCATTTATGACATTCAATGGGCATAGAAACATGTGTGGAGCAAGGGTCAAAAAGCCAACCATGATTGGATTAACCATAGGTTAAGGGTTGACCAAGGTGAGGTGGAAGGTGACTCACTCATGCCTTCAATGCTTTGAAAGCCAAAAGTCTCCAAATGTCATTTATGGCTTTAAATGCACATGGGAATATGTGTGGAGCAAGAGTCAAAGTTGACCATGGTTAGGTTGACCATGGGTTTATTTGAGGTTAAGTGGGTGAGGTGGAGGCTAGGCTAGTCAAAGGGTAGACTAGGTGATGTGTCCATTGGTTAGGTTGACCATGGTTAGGTTTACCATGGTTTTGAGTTTGACTATGATGTGGAGTTTGACCAAGATTAGGAGTTAACCAAGGTTAGGCTAGGGTGAGCTAGGCTTATGTGGCATGTTGACTAGTCAAAAGGGTAGACTAGGTGATGTGTCCCTAGTTTAGGCTAAAGGGGTGGTCATGTGGTGACTAGGGGCTTAGCGTAGGAAAGGGATTAAGTGGCCAAGGGGGTTTATATAGGATGAATAGTGTTTATAGACTAATTTATGCAAATTTTGTGGGTTTTGCAAATTAATCACCTGTTATGATGGGATGGGGTATAACGTGTGATTTTTAGGTGTCTACAAATATTAATCAGTTGGTGACATTTAGAAAAATTAATGCCAATGCTAATAAAGTGAATTATTAAATTAATTCTTAGAGATACTTTAATTATTGTATTATTTCCTAATGTTTGGAATAAAAATTTAAATGGCTTACAAAACTTAGATTAAGCCTTTTATTTATGATTGTCGTGCTTGGGTGGCACTTTAATTAGCACAATGGTGGCATTGGTGAGTAACATTTTCTTGAGCTTGTGAAACATTACCTTCACCATGCAAAAGAGTGCCTAAGTCTATTTGAATGGAGTAGGATGTTTTGGGGCGAATCATTTTTTTTTGTTTTGGAAGGCTCTAGAAGCTTGGAAGGAGGCAATGCAACTCTAGAGAGGAGGATATCGAACATGCCTGACAAAGGTAGCCTATCTAGGTGCTTTATTGTTTGTTTGGCTAGTCCCATTGTTTTGGCATGGCTACGTATTGCTTCTTGCATTGCTTTGGCTTCTTGTTGGCTATTTTGTTGTGTTGTTAAGCATATGTAGCTTACAAACCTTCTTGAGAATTGTTGACCTAATAAATCTCAACCTTTAGGCATCACCTCAAAATTTGGTCGGATGTCCTTCCTTAACTTGTGTATCGTCAATTTACCTTTATATTGGCTTTGGCTCTTTTACGCACGCCTGGCTGTAGCGGGTAGTGGTCTGTAACATTTTTTTCTCCTATGACCATGTGCCTTTTTGATAGGATCTAAGCATTCATATCTAGGGCCTTGTATATTCAGTATGTTGCCTTCTATTTTAGAGAGAAAATTTTGGAGTGCTTGGTGTTCGATCCTTTTTTATTTGAAGACATTAACCTTGCCATTATTTTTGAGAAAATGTTTTGTCTTTGGCAAAAGAAATTTATTTTCTTACATTTGTGTTGAGGTCGATTCCTTTGTTTAAAGGTTGTTTAAATGCTTTAGTCAAAGTCATCTTCATTTCACTCTCTTTAGAAGGAAAAGGCTTGATTTATTTTATATATTAATGTTTATGTAACTCTTTTAGCTTATGAAAGTTGAGTTTTATCTAAATGAAATGCTTTAGAATATGGAAGTTAAAGTTAGTAAAGGAAATATTGTTGGATGTAATTTGAAAGTTGAAAATTATAGGAGTATTCTTTTAGTTGTTATGCTTTTGTTTGGTTATAAGGAATGACTCTTCTTTGGTAATGGTTTTTCTTTAAGAAATATAGTTGGAATCTTTTGGGTTTTGAAAGAGACTATGATACAAACCTTTGTCTATAAAACCCTTAAGGTAGGGAAACACCAATAAATATTCCTTAAGGAAGGAATAACTCCACAAGATCTCTCAGATGAGAGTGTAAACCACTTCATGGGTATAGACGCTTATTATAATTTAATAACTCATGTATATACCAAAATGATCAGCTCGATGAGATGATCACAATGAGCTATAGTAACTTTTTTTAATTTAGGGAGGTTTGTCTTCAAGTGTCTATTTTTCTCCTCGAGTCTTTGTTCACTTAGAAAATTGACTTTTTTTTGACAACCTATTAATAGACTCTATAATATCTATTATTGATAATTGTTATGTCTGACTCTATAACTCACTATTTCTGATAGTTATCCTAGCAAACTATATTTCTGACAAATATCGTGACTTTTATAATTCCCAACTGTAATTGTCAACTATATGGTTAGACTTTGTCTTATCTTTTTTGTGGAAGTGTAAGTCCCAAGTAGGTAGGGGTATTTGTTCTACGAAAGTTTCCTAGGGCTTACACATGCTCTATCCCCTTTGACATACTCAAAGAGCATGCCTAACCCAAAGTAAATCAACCAACAAGCCACACATGTATCAACTAGAATGATCGATAAAAAACCAATTACTCAAGGTTCATAAAGATTGCAGCATTCGTAAGACTTCATCCAACCTGCTTTCACCATGACTAGTACTAGCAACACACTTATTATCTTTATTGATCAAAGAAATAATTCTATGCTTTGTGCCCTCAAGAGAATCCATGTCAGCAAACTGGTTTATACAAGTGATCTCTCTCATACCTCTATCCACTCCCTAAATTTATTTTTAAACAAACCAAAAACATAAATTGATGGAAAAAATAGATTATATCTTTGGCCTTTCTAGACCAAAAGGCCTTTTAGCCAAGATTCAATAGAGGAAACATTAAAATGATCTTTCTAATTTGGGGAACTATGACTAAGCCAAAGAGAATCTAATACAAAGTAAAAAGGAACTAGGTACCTCTAGTATTGAAGCCATCCAAAGAAAGGATAGATAGAAGAGCATCCCTGATTTGTGAAGCCCACCATTTGGGAGGGTTATCATAGCAAGTAAGATCACCTTTGTCCAATGCCCAATTTTGTAAAGCATCAATAATCTTATTATATTCTATGACTACATTATTGTATTCCACTTATAAAAATCCCACTTGGATTAATTGAATATTCTCAATAATTTTTTTGTTCTCCAATATATTAATCATGACTTGGGAGTCAGATTCAACCAACACTTTTTCCATCCAACCTTAGTAGCCTCTCGAAGGCCTCTAAGGATACCATATCCCTCAACAAGGTTATTGGAAAGGATACCCAAATTCTTAGCAAAAGTGAAAACTAGGGAACCATTTGAAAGTCTACCAATTCCTCCCACACTAGCTTTTCCAGGGTTCCCCCTAGAGGCTCCATCCATATTGAATTTTTCAAAATCCTTACGAGGAGGCTATCAATTCCTTGTATATTTTGATTACTCACTTTCTATTTAAGTTGGTTGCCAATAGTAGAGTGAATATTTAATCTTTGCATTACTTAATCCCATTGTTGGTGGGAGTCTTGGGGGTGATAAAGGAGTTGTTGGACTGATTCAGCTAAGTTGACAATGATATTTTACTAAATATAGTGAATATTCTTCCTTTCTTGTTTGAAAATTTAGTTGTTTATTTTCTTCTACATCTTTCAAGATAGGATGGTTGTTCCCATCCAAACTTACTACCTAATAATATGATCAACAACCTCCTATGTAGGCCAATCCCTCCAAAGTTGTTCAAGAGTAGAAAAAATGGACCACTGTAAACTAAGTACGACAATCATTCTCCTCCATAGATCAAAGGCTAAGGGACACTCAATAAAAATATGACTAAGAGTTTCCACATTCTTTCCACACATTTCACATCTAAATGGGCCATGAAAGCCACATTTCATAAGTTGCTCACCAATGAGCACCCTTCGATGCAATAAAAGCTAAATAAAAAACCTCACCTTAGGCCAGAGCTTTTGAGCCCACAACTATGTAAATATGTCATAGTAGTGGTTGGGATTATTGTGGCATAAGGCCAAATAACCTTGAGCAATTGTATACTCACCCTTAGTAGTATTGTTCCATCCAAAACAATCCTTATCATGGGACCAAGAGAGATATCTCATATGAAGGGTGCATTGGATATCTTTCCTTTACCTTTCTAGAATTTGAATAGGCCAGTCCTCAATAGGGATTCAATATCTACCAACCTCTAAATTATCAGTTTGGTACTAAGAGTAATTAGATACCTTTATCCAGTTAGCTTGGTGTAGCTCCTCCATCTAGGGCCTCCAATTAGGGAACTGAGTTATCAAAAGTTGGTGATCATCCCAAGAATCTATCCAAAAATTTACCTATTGACCATTATGAATGATCCAAAATAGCTTCTTCTTTATCAAATCCTCACGAGTCCTAAGAACCACCAAAATGGAAGAACATCCGGTAGGCAATTAATTATGAACAAGGTCTTTAGGACTTTTATTTTCAACATATTTAGCATGAATATTTTTGGCCCATAGAGCATTGGGGTTATTCAAAATCCTCCAATACAACTTTGTAGCTAAAGCCTTATTGTTTTTAATAGCATATTGGAATCCTAACCCCCCTTCATGCTTGGGAAGGCATAAAGTATCCCATTTCACCAAGGCCCATTTTCTTTTCTCCTTAGTACCACTCTAGAGGAATCGATGATTGATTTGATCCAGTTCTCGAAGAACTACCTTTGGGATATTCAACACAATAGAAACATAAATAGGTATAGCTTGAAGGATCGATTTTACCAAGGTAATTCTACCCCTAGATGAAAGCCACCTATTGGTCCACTTTCTAGTTTTTCCCTTCACTCTATCCAACAACCAATTTCAATCTTTTTTGTCTTTGGATATTGATAGGAATGCCTAAATAAGTGATCATAAGGGAGACCTTCTTATATCTTAATTTATCCATAACCATGGATTCCTGTCTAGGAGAGCAGTGAAAGAAAATTACTTTTGATTTATCTTCATTGATCAATTGCCCCGTAGCATTAGAGAAATAGCTAATAATTTGTTTAATTCTAGAGGCTTCATTAATCGTAGCTTTACCTAAGAGAGTAGAGTCATCAATAAACTAAAGATGAGAGATAGGCCTGGCACCATGAGCAATGGTAACTCCCTCAAGGGTTCTATTTTCTTTATTTTTGTCATAGTCCTGCCCAAGCATTCAACAAGAATGATGAATAAATAAGGGGAGAGGGGGTCACCCTGCCTAATACCTATGGAAGCTGGGAATAATTATGAAGGGTAGCCATTGATAAGAACTAAGTAGGACACTAAAGAGATACATCCCATAATCCAATCTATCCAATCCTGAGAGAAGCCAAATTACCTCATTACTTTGATAAGGAAGTGCCAATCCACTCTATCATAAGCTTTGGATAAGTCTAAATGGATGAACATAGATAGATATTTCTATGCTTCCATGGAATGGATGACTTCTTGAGCAAGAACTATCTCATCCACAATCTATCGCCCTTCCATATAACCTCCTTGTTCAGGGGAAATAATTTTATGCAAAAGTGGTTTCAGCCTCTCCACCATGATCTTGGTAATGATTTTGAGAAGAACATTACATAAAGCTATTGGTCTAAAAGTTGAGATATGTTTTGCATCTTGAGCCTTTGGGACCAGAGCTATATAAGTTTTATTGATTACCTTCAAAATTTCTTTGGCCTTCCTAGCTTCTTCCACCACCTCTAATAAATCAACATGAAGAATATCCCAGAATTCTTGGTAAAATTTTATGGGAAATCCATCAGGCCCCGGGGTCTTCCCTTTTTGCATTTTAAAAACCACTTGTTGAAGCTCATTGATAGTAATTAGAGCAGTCAAAACAAAGTTCTCCCCAAAAGTGATAAGAGTAGGGATCGCTTGAAGGATGTTCTATTGAGAAGTCGAGTCAAGAGATGCAGCAGTGAACAATTTGGAAAAGTAGTTGATTGCGATAGACTTCATGCCATCCCAAGTGTGGATAGAGTCTCCAAAATATGATTTTAGGGAAGAAATAAAGTTGTGCGATCTATGGGCTAGAAGATATTTGTGGAAGAATTTTGTGTTTTGATCTCCTTCTTTGAGCCATTGGATCCTAGATTTTTTCTTCCATAAGAGCTCTTCTCTTTTTTCCCATTCCACTAACTATGATGTGAGTCTAATTTCATCTATACTTCTACTCTCAGTGAGATCATCTAAATGTATTTGTTCATTCAACTCTTCAAGTCGAGCAATCACTTCTTGTTTCTTTTGCCTGATATCTCCAAACTCCTCCCAATTCTAAATATTGATTTTGGATTTGATGTATTGCAACCTTTTGGAGAAATAGAACATCTTAATCCCATACCTTGGTTTATCTTCCTACCACCATTTTTGCACTTGGGACTTTAAGGAACTATCTCTGAGCCACATTAACTAAAATTGAAAGGGTGAGAAACTGACATTGGTTTTCCACATTTCAACCATGACTGGCCAATGATCCGAACCAACATTGTTAAGATTTTTCACCTTAGGAATATGTCCATGGATTAAGAAATTGTTAGAGAACAAGAACCTATCCAATCTCTCCATGATACAAGATTAGCCTTTCCTTCTATTAGACCAAGTCATGAGGCCATTATCTGGCTGGATGTCCACAAGGTGAAGGTTTGCAATATATTCACTCATGTGGTCTATGCTCCCATCCAGATTCTTGTTTCCCCCTCTTCTCATCCAGAGAGAGGATGGTATTGAAGTCTCCTCCGATCAAGATCCAAGCTTCAGGAAAATGGGAGATAATATAAGTTATATCCTTCCATTGTCTTCACTTTTCCTCCAAAGTAATAGGAGGGTAAACAATCAAGTAGAACATAATTTGGTTAGATTGTCTACTTTGTGTAGCCACAACCAAGAGACCCCAACTACCAACCATGTGGTGAATAATGATCTCTTTTGGGTCCCAGAGGCAAGTAATATTCCACCAGAAGCCCCATGGGAGTTGAGGGAAGCCACTTTTCTAGCCGACCATATTTTACTTTCAATTGACTCCATTTCTCTTATTGACATCTTCATTTCTTGAAGGAAAACCAGATGTGGTTGGTTTGTCTGAATCATTCTTCTAATTTTGTTTTGTTTTGAAAGACTCCCTTTGAGTCCTCTAATATTCCAAGTGATGATATTCATTAATAATAGGGCTAAAGATGTTGGTAAGGGCATTAATATTACCTTCCTCTACAAGGTTTTCACCTTCTTTTACCATATGATGATGATTAGTCTTCTAGACTTACCTTTTGATTAATGTCCATCTTCATTTTTTTTGCCTATTTCTTGTCTTACCCCAATTGAATCTAGGATAGCTCCTAACCCTAAAGTATGCGTATACGAAACCAAAGCATTATTGAAAGGTTCAACAAAGTTTGTCTTGGGGTCTAAATTATTTGAAGTTTTAACATTTAAAAGATTGTTCTTATTGTCTATGTTTTCTCCCTTATTTTTATATTGAAAACCTTTGATTTGTTGGTTTGTCTCTGAGTCCTTCCCTGCATCTTTAAATTGTGTTTCTAAGATCTATGTCTCCATTATGTCATCTTCCTCACCTAGGAGGTTATTTGTGGAAATAATTCCAAACATATTAGTTAACAACATAGCTTGATCCTTCATAACTGTTTTTTTTGAGTGTTCTTATTCTTCTTAGGAATTTGGAAACCTGCTAAGTTTGTATCCTCTTTCTTTTGATCTAGAATCTTATTTGGACAGACACTAGCCAAATGACCATATTCATGGTAAATTCTACAATGGAAAGGAATGTTCTCATAGTCCACCACTTGCTCCCAAGTGTCCTCCCCAAATTGTAATGAGATATTTTTTGAAAGGGGTTTGTTAAAATCCATTAAGACACAAATTCAAGCATAAATAATGTGTTCAAATTTGTGTGTACAGTTAACAATCATCATGAAAGTTCCAAGGGAGTTTTTGATTGTAGAAAATACAATTGGATTCTAGAATTCAACTAGGAGGCCAAAGAGTCTAACCCACACAGGTCCTGTAGAAGGCATCTCTTCTTTAACTTTAAATTTAGTGTGCCAAGACTTCATGAAAAGTCCCACCCTTCCAAAGAACTAGGGATCCCCTTGAAATATTTTCTCTCTATCTTCATCATTAGCAAAAATAACAAGAAAATAACCATTGGGATAAACAAAGATTTGTGTCTCACCTTTTGTTTTCTAGTATTTTACAGCCCACACTTTGAAAGCAGATAGGCTCGGATGAAAACCCAAGAAATGACAAATCAATCCTCTTCTCTCTAGATCTTCTATGCCATCATGAATGTCACCCATTTTAAGCTTAACTATTAGGGTTCCATCAACTACTCTTAGACATCCCGACTCAATTTTTCTGGGATCAATATTAGGCATTCTTAGAGGTCTATAAGTTAATATTAGCATTAGGCTAGGATTTTCCACCATGGAGGGCATCCCTAAAATTCATCTTTGGGACCGAATCCATGAAATCCCTACCCTTGAAAGGGGTTTCCATAGTGGATCTATTTTGGGGGTGTTCCTTAGAATCGGGATTGCTTGAGTTCTAAACCATTTTTTCTTTTCCTAAGGAGGCTTCTCTTATTTGGTTTGCAACTTGAAACTTGTTTTTGGGTCTCTTTAATCCATGCCTTGGACGTCGAGGAAAGGTGTGATTTTCGCTTTTTTTGGGCAGAAAATTGGAAGCAGTTTTCAATCAAGTCTATAGCATGAATATTTATTGAATGATAGATTCCTAACCCATTGTGGATCTCCTACAACATATCCCATATTTATATTGAGCAAAAACAACAAAAAAGCTAGCCACTAGGGCCTATAAGACCTAAAATATAGCCTTTATCACCTTGCATAGTCACCATCAAAACACTTAAAAAATTGAGGCTATGACTATTACATCTAACTATTACTTACTATGTAATTGAAAACTATAGGAATAGACTTTATATTGACTGTTACTAACTATGGCCTTGACTGAAATGATACCTAACTATTATTGGCAGATCCTATCTTGACTGTTAGTTTCACCACTAGTTCTTTTGTTTGTTTATTTTTTTTGTTAAATCGATTATGTGATAGTGTAGTATTTTTAGTATGCTCACTTTTATGGTAGGATTTTTGGCATGCAAGAAAAACATTCATGGAAATAGGATACTCTAGGCCAAGGAGTATGTATTATCCATAGCCCTTTATTATACCGTAGTGATGATTGATAGTGCATGAACCAATATTTTAGGCCACTACTCAAGGAGGATTTCATGGATACCCTTGAGCACACTATCCATCTCTTTGATAGTATAGGGGGTGATATTATCTAATGTTGTATTTAGTGCACTATGGAAAATACATGATAAAAAATATTTTGAGGGCTAAAGGTTTCTCGTAATCCTAGGGGGGGTTTCCTAATATACCCAAAGATATGTGGGAGCTCAATTTTGTATATGGGTGTTGTCTAAGGCCTAGGTATTGGAGTCTAATAACCCCTTACTTCAATAGATGCTTTATGGGTAATCTAGCTTACCCAATAATGATAATTCTATGATATTTTAGAACCCCCAACATAAGATTTCTAACCTAGTAAACTAAAACAGAAGAAAAAAATTGGACTTTTTTTTAATAAGATAATGAACAAAAAAATAAAAACTACCTAAAAATCAAAATGGTAAGGCAAAAACAATTGCAGTCATAGTGGAACATGGCCCTAGAAAGTGTTTTGATACCACTTGTTATAAATCTTCTAATTAGAATAAACACATCCACATAAGTATTGCTATAAAAGTAGCAATTCATGAAAGAATAAAATATTGCAATATGAAATGTAAATGCAAAAATATATATTAATTTTACAAATCATAATATAGAATAGTGGGCCTATTCAAGTGGGAAACTTCCTTCTATAATTTGATTCAATTTGCAAAAAGATACATTCATTTATGTCTCCTTGTCTTTTAAAGACACATTTCATGCAACTATAACCTAATGCTCAAGAATTGGCTTACATGAAAAGTGCTACCCTACCTAGAATATTCTACCAACAAATAGTTATATTATTTATAATGGTTACATGAAATGGATCCACTTGTCTAGGTGCCTTAATTACCACATACCATTACAAAAAATAATTATAATAAGGTCTCTATATTGGAAAGTGTCATGACCATTCTTGGTAGTACTAATCCTTCAAGATGGACTTTGTATTATGAATTATGTTTAATGCTTAGTCGTATGGTGCTAAATGTTATATGTTTTAGTTATTATACCCATTTTTCTTAAGAATAGGGTATTGTTGATGATCTGCTTGATTGCAAGATCAAGTACTCTCGTGGATGGACAAGAGTACTGACCATAGGGAAATGAGAGACCATGTTGAAGGGGCAATGATGACAAAATAGCTTAGGGTAACATGAATAAATACCCTCATTCATGTAGGTGCATTATTGATTTTCTTATTCTCCTATTCGTACCTTTGGGCCAGGAAAGTTGCTTGCAATGAGCCTCCTTAATATGAGTCGATGATGGCTTGGGTCTATCTTAAATAAGGAGCCACTCATTTGGGGATAAAATGAAGGTACGAAGCAAAAAGATATTGCTTTGATTCTCCTTTACTTATGGTTGTGCTTGTATGGTCTCTTTGCTTGGACTAGATGGATTGCTCTTTGTTTTATGAGAAAAATGAAAGATCTAAGCTATACTAATGTTGGATTAATCTAATGTTAGTTTTATCAAAAGAAATATTTAAACCATAATAGTATTAGATTTAATGATTAATCTAATATTAGCTTAATCAAAAGAAAATATTAAAGCTATAATAATGCTAGACTTCCAATTAAACAATTGAAATATTAACCTAATAATAGTAGAAGGATTAATATTTGATTGATTTATTTATAATCGCTAATAGTGATTAGTGTTAGTTATTTAATCTATGGAATAATAGATGTGGTGCTATTAATAGTTTTAATTGAAGTTTTGTTGTTAGATGTTGCTTTTATTTTTGAAGCTTTGTGGCATGTTGGGCCACCTCTCTTCTTGAGTGGGGGGTTACATTGCATTTATTGCTTGGAGGTGCCACCTTAGATTGTGGTTGCTTTAATATCCTCTTTGGTTGCATTATAAACACTTGCATGAGGTGTCTTGGGGGTAATGGAATTGCTCTTGGGAGCCACTTGTCAGACATTGATGTTTCCTCAACCTTTAAGAGGAAGGTGGGCTATTGCTTGAGAGGTTATTGGCTGAAATCAAGGATCAGATTACGAGAGCATACATACAGGAAGAAATATTCAAAGTGGAGTGTGGGAAGGTGGGCTATTGCTTGTGGGAAGAAATATTGTTTGTTTAGTGTATGAGCACTCTTACCTATTCTTTCCTTGTTGTGGATTGATCACTATTGCTTTTAGTTTACTCCTATGCTTATGTTTGCTCATAGTGGAGCATGGTAAGGTACTTGAAAATATTTTGTCTCACTAGTTTTAGGTTTTACTCACCTAAAAGTCTTGCTTGTTTAGTATATGAGCACTCTTACCTATTCTTTCCTTGTTGTGGGTTGATCACTATTGCTTTTAGTTCACTCCTATGCTTATGTTTGCTCTCTTTAGATTTTTTTTAGGGGGAAAAGGACTCTCCTTGAGCTACTATGAAGGGCTCTATTTTTGAAACACATTTCCTTAAATGGAAATGGGGTCTAGAAGGGGGGCCAGTGAGGGAACTTTTTCACCATATGTTCATTGGTTGCCCCGTAGCCTCCAAATTACCTTCAATAGCTTGGTTGTCGAGTTGAGATAGATCAATATGGTTGTATAATTGCATAGGTTCTCTTCCCTACAATTTTCTCATTTACATCGACCATGTCTATGATGGCTAATTCATTGGCAAATTTAGTTTGGAACTAGTCCTAGTTTAACCTTTTGGACCCACGCTTATTTGCTATTCTAGTTGTTAGCTTTTAATGCTATAAACTTAAAGGAAATGCAACCACAAGTAGTAAAATAAGCATGCAATGTTATATCTATGATAATGGCTAACTAATAATCAAGTAAATAGCATGAGAAAATTTTGAAATAACTCATGAAATAGCCATTAATGAAAGCTCACAAAAATTTGAACTTGTTACAATATGTGGAGATCTCAATGCTCCATACTTCATACAAGTTCTACATTGTATCTACTCTAGTCTATCACTTGTACAAATCTTGCTTGATTCCTATCTCAACTCATCTACCAAAGATCTATGTATAATGATACATGAATCTTGGCCTTCCATATTCCTAGGACTCTTCATATTCCTATTCTAAGGACTCATGTACATGTGGACACCATGTACATTTACGTAATTGCACATTCTAATAATACTTATGCATTTATTACATTACATAAAGTAAATACTCAAGCCTTAATCTAAGACACTATCCTAATCTAATGATATACCCAAGATGATACATTAGCATGTACCAAATAATGTAATATATTCCAATGCTAGTTAGTGGTGCTTTAGATTTTTGGGTAGGTACGCTCGATTGATGTTGCCCTTCTGTAAGCTTGGTTACCAGGTAGTATTGTCAGGCTTTTCTACAACATTGAGTTTCTATCGAACGTTGCATGGTACTCGGATAGATGTGTGCTTGTCCCAATTTTTAGCCTTCCCATAGATAGGTTTAGCTTATTGTCAGTTTTTCTAGGTTAGACTCTGGTAGTTCGTTAAATGTTATAATGAAGTTTTTTTCATAGATTTTAAATAATATAATATTAGTTAGTTCGGGAATGAATCCAACTAATGAATCTTTGTTCTTAGATTTTAAATAATCTAATATTAGTTAGTTTGAGAATGAATCCAACCATTGAAGTTTTGTTATTAGATTTTAAATAATCTAATATTAGTTAGTATAGAAATGAATCCAACTATTTAAGCTTTGTTCTTAGATTTTAAATAATCTAATATTAGTTAGTTTGGGAATGAATCCAACTAATGAAGCTTTTTTCTTAGATTTTAAATAATCTAATATTAGTTAGTTTGGGAATGAATCCAACTAATGAAGATTTATTCTTAGATTTTAAATAATCTAATGTTAGTTTGGGAATGAATTCAACTAAGGAAGCTTTGTTCTTAGATTTTAAATAATATAATGTTAGTTAGTTTGGGAAAGAATCCAACCAAGGAATTATAATTTCCTTTGTTACATTTTCTTAATGAATGATTTATGGCATATGTTTTTGTAAAATGGATATTGGAAAAAATATCTTGGGAAGGAGTATGGACTTGTTACATTTGCTAAATGAATGATTTATAACATGTTTTTGAAAAAATGGATATTTGGGAAAAATATCTTGGAAAGTAGTATGAGCTCCTTTTTTGTTTTTTTGCTAAATGAATGATTTATAGCATGCTTTAGAAAATGGATATTTGTAGAAAATATATGGAAGGAAGCATGGGCTTCTTTTGTGTTTGCATATTGATTGATTATGCTTGGATGTGATTTTTATAGAAAATATATGGAATAGAAGTATGGTCTTCTTTGTTTAATCATTGTATCAATAGACTACATTCATACCTGCATATGAGCTATTCTAATCCCCACCTTCTATACAAATACCACAAATTCTAGAGAAGGAAGATGTTTCAGATCATGCCAAGTTTTATCCTCAAGTTACTCTTGTTGTTCAACAAGCCACTCTTGGAAAAGAGGACTTAATTGTATTTGATACAAGGACTATTCTTGTAAATTATAGGACCTTTGGATGTATTATATGGTGCTATTATAATTTTAGGTCTCATAGATATTATCCACATGTTTAATTGATCTAGATGATTTTATGGATTATTTATTACAAGCATGTGATATCTAATGTTACCTTTATCTTAGGAATGTTCATATTTTATGCTTGTAGTTGAGAGTGAGAGAGAGAGTTGCTTTTGGACTCGAAGGATGTATCTTTGGGAAGGGTACTAAAGTAATATTGACTCCAAACCTCTCCATTTGAGCCTAGGTTATTGTAGGCTAGCAACACCTAGTTATCTCTATCCATGGAAAACCAATCACATAGAGTGATTGAAGCTTGAGGGCCATCATGAAGATGGGAAGGTAAGCATAGTTTAAGAGATCAATGTAGAGGTTTAGTTAAACTAGACTAAGGCACTATGCCTAACATAATTAGACTAGAATGAATTAGAACTGGTAGTAGGAATTGACATCCCCTCTTGCTCTAAATATTGAGAAGCGATAATCCTAACATTGGGGTCAAAAGGTTTACATTCATGGAGAATGACCAAAATATGGGGAGACTCTTTGGTAATGCCCTCTATATCATGAAGGTAAGGGAGGTTAATCCTAGATTAATTACAGGATTTTGGCCTCTCTTATCCACTCGAGATATGACTACAACATCATAGACTCGAAATGTGGTTATGTCTAGTCAAATATATGATAATCATGGATGCTATTTTGAACCTTGTTAGTTGGTCTTTTAAATAAAAAATAATAATATCTCTCACTTGGGTTGGTTAGAATTTGGGTTGTTATAATTGGTATTAGAGCTTTAGGTTTGTAGGGATAGAAGCTTCCCTGGTAAGGACTCAGAGAAGTTTTGACTTGATGGTTGACTTATGGGTAGATGGCATGGCCATCATAACTATCAATGGATGATAGTATAACTTTGTTAGTACATTGGAGGATGTGACTAACTAGTAGGTAGGATGCATGAAAGGAAGACTACAACCTAACCTAAGGACTTTTGTGTGACCAGGAGACTATGGCACCAAATTTAAGGAGGGGCAGAGGAGTATCTTCCATACCGCCAAGGTCTATTAGGCAAGACAATGTTGAGGCTAGATATCTAGGAGAAATTTTGGGAAACTCTAGCAAAGAAGTGGAGAACCTCACTGCTACGGACTCACTATTGCAAGAGCAATTAGAGCAATAGAGAGAACATATGGATCAATAGAGAGAGGCTAGAAAATATAGTAAGTCAAAATAGAAATTTTGAGGGTAGATGAGAAGGAAAACCTCCTTCAGCTAAACAAGAGGTTAGGGCACTCATAGATGCCGAATTAGCCAAAGATTTGAAGAATGTTAAGACCTCTAAATTCACCAAAAAGGATGGGGAATATTCAGTTGAAGCATGGCTAAATGAACTGGAGATCTATTTTTCCATGAAAAACTATTCTCTAGCTACCTGAACCTACTGGGCTACTCTCCATTTGTAGGATACTAGATTAGAATGGTGGAATACCTATAAATTTGATCAGAAAATTGAGGCCATAAACCTACCTTGGGAGGGGTTTGTAGAAGCCTTTAAGAAAATATTTCTTACTGAACAACACTATGGAAAAGTTTGAGGAGTTCTCCACACTTGTATAAGGAACAATGACAAGAGAGATTTACCACCAAAAAATTGTTAAGTTGCTTTAGTATGTACCACTTTATGAGCAGGATTAGTAGATGAAGGTGCATAAATTTGTTTTGGAAACTGATCCTAATATTAGATCGGTGGTAAAAATGCATAAACCTGAGTCTCTATAGAAGGTATATGACCTAGCTCATCAAGCTAAGTCCAACTTACAGTTGAAAAAATATCCTTATAGTTAGACAGGTTTGTCAGAAAGGGATCGAAAAACCTTAAGGAAAAGGAAGAGTGGTGATTATAAGAAGTGGGATAAAAAATAGGATAAGAAGAGTAGAGGTAACCCAAGGTCGGAAAAGAAAAATGATAGGAATCTAGGAAATTCTAAAAAGAAGTTCTAGAAGAGGAAGGATAATGAAACACCTCAGGCACAACACGAACCATCTCTATCCAATCAAACTAGGGAAAGAAAGTAGGAAGGAAACTCGAGATCCAAGGGTGGCTTCTATGAGTGTGGGGGATCTCACTATGCCAACAAGTTTATGAATTGATCAGGATCAAGCATAAATACTGAAGAACCCAAACACAAGATCTATGTAGCAACTAGTAACAAAAATATGGATGGCCAAGCCACATCTATGACTATGTATGGTAAGATATTTGACAATAAAGGTTAATATTTTGATACATAGTGGAGCTATGAATAGTTTCAATTCTTCTAGCATAGTCAAGTATTTTTCAAAAAGACTAGGATTTTTGGCACAAGGGGGGAAAGTCGAGTATGGTTTTGGATAGACTTACTCAATGGATCAATGTTTTCCTATAGTCCAATTTTCCCTACCTAACGGTTCTATCCTATGGCACTTTTATGTAGCCCCACTACATGCCTTTAATATTATCCTAGGGATGGATTGGCTTAAAGCTCATGAAGCCATAATTAATTTTCAAGATAGATGGATTGAGTTTTTAGTTAAGGACAAGCAGAGACTGAGAGTGCATAGCCAGCAAGGGGTTTTTCGTCCTCAGATCATTTCTGCAATGCAACTTAAGAAAGCCATCTGGAAAGGTGGTATGGTCTATATCATAAATTTGAATCAAAATATTGAGAAGGATTAAAAGAAAGAATTGTTTGAAAAACACCCAATACTATAAGAATTTGAGGATGTCTTCCATAAAGATCTTTTAGGATTACCACCTAAACGTAAATTTGACTTCACCATCGAATTGTTGCCTGGTTTAGAATCTATTCATCAAACACCTTATAAGATGAACCCCATAGAAATGCAAGAATTGAAGGTACAACTCCAAGGATTATTGGAAAAGGGGTTAATTAAACCTAGCATATCACCATGGGGTGCACTAGTTCTTTTTGTCAAAAAGAAAGATGGTTCACTAAGGTTGTGCATAGATTACAAAATGTTGAATAAAGTGATTGTAAAGAATAGGTATCCTTTACCTAGGATTGAGGATCTATTTGATCAACTCAAGGATGCCACCATATTTTTAAAGATTGACTTGAAATCATGATACCATCAGCTAAGAATTTGTAGGGAGAAAACTTATAAGACTACTTTCAAGACTAGGTATGGGCATTATGAGTTTACAGTCTTACCTTTTGGACTATCCAATGCCCCTAAAACCTTCATGAATCTAAAGAACAATGTGTTTAGGGAACAATTAGATCAATTTGTGCTAGTTTTATTAGATGGCATTTTGATATATTCCCGAAATAAGGAGCATGAAAATCATTTAAGGATTGTGCTCAACTTGTTGAGAAGGAATCAACTCTATGGGAATTTGTCAAATGTGACTTCTATGTTCCAAAAGTAAATTATCTAGGACATAGTATAGCTATTGAAGGAGTAGCTATTGATCCTAGGAATATAAAGACTATTTTGCGCTGGCCTCTACCAACTAATATACCCAAAGTACAAAGTTTCATGGGTTTGATAGGGTATTATAGGTGGTTCATAAAGGATTTTTCCAAGATAACCTATTCCATAACCAACCTTTAGAGAAAAGAAAAATAATTTATGTGGATAGTGTTGTGAATATCACACAACTAACCCCAAAATTGGGGACCCACCTTTTATTTGTGTTTTTGAGAGTTTTGATATCCTTGGAGCCATGATTTTAATAGGTCTCATCTTGGGTATTTGCAATTCAATTCCAAGGTCCCTTGTTTCGTAGTATCCTTTGGTCATCTGTTAAATGCCTGATGTTGGTTATATTTGTGATTTTAATCCCGTTGGTGTTTGTTGCCTTTTTGGATTGGATTTAATGTTTGAAGTTTTAAAGACAATCATTCCAACTATTTAGTTTAAAAATAAAAATGAAATATATATATATATATATATATATATATATATATATATATATATATATATAATTAAATACAAATAAAAGAAGTAAAACAAAAGCAAAGTTTTAAACTGTTTATCCATATGCTTGTCTACATAAACAAAGGTTAATAAAAGAAAGCATAAAATATATATATAAATAAGAAAAAGGGGATTTGTTTAAATAAAGTCCAATGCTTCCTGTAGCCTTTAAATTGTAGTAAAGCTTCCTATTTCATTTTCATCTCCTTTAAGTAAAGGTTGAATACATTTATAAACAACATTATTTAACCATGGTTTCGTATGTCACATGCAGGTTATGAGCGGAAAGGGCCCGCACTGCAGTGAACGTGGACCCCACCAATCGTAGACAATGTGGACCGAATTATACTGTAGTGACATGACTATGATGTGGTGCCAGATGGATGACATGACAAGACTATACACGCACGACATGATGCACGAGATTAACGAAGTGATGGCAACGGTGACTTGATGGACGACAACCAGTGCGAAAGACACGTAGGAAAGCATGCGAAAGAAGACCCAGACATCTCCGGTATGGACACAACAAATCGAACGTGATGGGTTTGGATAGCTAGTTACTGGCAGACCAATGTTACCTTAGTGACATATCTTCACCTTCTTTGATAGTGACAATGAGCTTAGTGGCTTTTCACGACTGACTAAACGGTGGTGCGGTAGCCAATTAGTGAGATGGAAGCACTCCAAGCTGGACAACGGGGCAACAAACGACCAACTGGGATGGGTGTAATCATTGGCGACTTTGGTAATGTGGCAGTAGATTCTGAATGCAGGAAACTTTTCAAAAATGGACAAATTCTATCGATGGATGCAAAAATTATGCACGATGTAATGCGAGGGATAATAGTGTGAATATGTTGATGAGCAGTACGACTATAGTGGCACATAGCAGAGACCACGGAAGATAATGGGGTGAGTGATTTCATCGATGGCTAAGATAGAAAGAACTACCAGATCAAACCAGCAAATGATTCGTGGAGGGGCCAACCAGCATTCTTAGGGACCTCACAGGCTAAAATGATAGAAGATGACATGGCAACCGATATGGGTTGCTAAAACGGGAGGCCAGATCGGATGAGGATTAACGACCGCATGCATGGGGACCATGGCAATGTGAAATGTGAACTTGGGATGTCTTGGTTCACGAATAGGACAACGATATTGAAAGAGGAATACACATAGTGAGGAGCCATCTGGTTCAAAAGCAAAACAGGAACCGAAGACTCCAATGAAAAGACGAAGCATGGAACGAAGAGGACATGGCAAAAGCATAGTGGGATTGATACAATTTGACTACCGAGTGAGCGATTACTAAAGTATACGTGTGTAGACGGATACGATGATTAGAGAGGATGGAAACTGATTGGAATGGCGATGAAATCCAAAAGTGAATGCGTTAATCATGGTAGATTTAAGGGCAAGGAAGAAGATTGAACGTAGCGAATGACCGCTTTGATGATGAAAAAGTATGAGGATGTGGGGGTCGTTGTTCCATTTGTAGTAGTATCGATGCAAATCATGGCAATACGTGTTCAACAAATCATGCAACAATGTGAAGATAAGTCATGTCTATCCAGGATAAGTGAGAAGCTACAATCCTTCCTCTGATGCTGAAGTAAACGTCGATAGTGCAGATATGATTTACTCATGCATGAGATGGTCTTGTTTCATTGATATAAAGTAGGATGGATGTGTATCCACACGGTAGCAGACCAGGACATACGAGAGAGATAGGTGCCAATGGGCCTCGTTTTCCATGGGTCTCACATAATCGACAAGAATTAGAATCAGGCCACTTTTTGAGAAGGTCTTCACTCGAGCCGGGGCCGTGATCATAAGAAGTTAAAGCAGTTGAAGGTAGATCAGTGAATCTATCCTGAAAAATAAAGGATGTTGAGGTGCCGTAGTGGTATGGTTCAACATGGTGATAACAGATGATATGGTCAGAAAACTAGACTACCGATAGGTCCCATGATAGATCGACGAGTGTCCAGTGAGCAAGGTAGATGGGGACGTTTTGCATGGCTAACACTGCAAGACGCACAAGGTGACAGACGGGCAATACATGAACCAAGGGAGATAATCGTTACATATTGGTAGTAGAAGATAATACCAGACGCAAAGAACAGCAGAAAACACCACGATGGATAGTGGTAATTCGTTCACGCTTCAAGTGTGACGTGGACGTAGAAATCCATCGCTAGAGCTATCTATTGCAAACAACCTCTGTTAAACTGCCAGTTCATAGCATTTATGGAGTCAGTACTTGCCCGTTATTAATACGAGGAGTGTGTCTCAAAATCATGAAAAGGCCGCATTCAATAGAGTTGACTACAAGTCATTGGTCTAGCCTTTGATGAGACACGTAGTAGTATATGTGACCTTGGCCATTAAGTTGGTTATGGCGCACCATTTCATTAAGATTTATTAAACGTATCAAAAGATACGTTACGAAATGAATGAGCATCAGGATATAATGGGCTCTTCAATTGAAACGACTTTTTCTAGATATGACTGAAACCAAAAGAAAGTAGAAGGCTCGTTTATGTAGGAGCGGTTATGAAAATGAAATAAAAAGAAGGCTTTGGAAAACAAAACGTTTGGAAGGCGAACAACATTGGAAGAGAGATGAACAAAGACAGTAGAATGGAGAAACGAAGAGTTTGATTGAAAAAATTTAAAAGGCCATGGATAATCATGGATAGGACTGGAATTAGGGACTGGAATTTTTGGATCAGAATTGTGAGGAAGGATTAGAAGGCTTCTTGCTGTTTTTAAATTGTTCGGATTTATCTTGTATGCAGAACTAAGGTTTATGATTTTGAATACAGTAAAATACTTTGCATATCTTGCTTTATGCTTTAAAGTTGTTTTAATGGTGTTTATGCGTTAAGCCGATAACATCATTAAATAGCTTTAATGCATTTTTTCTTAAACTCTTGCCATAACTAGACACTAGATTGTGTGTATGCAAGTCTAATCTGGTTGTGTTTTCGTGTTCAGGATCTAACTCTTTTATGCAAATAAACTAGATTGGTTTTCAGTAGTTTTCTTTGGTATTTCATTCACATTCTGGTCCACTTTTTTCAGAATTTTTAGTTAACCATTTTGTTTTTCATTTATTTCATTTTGGTCTTTGTTCCAAAAAATTTCTGCTTAAGCATTTTTTCTGTTGATTTATTTACGTTATGGTCCTTTATTCCAGAATCTTTTTTAAAGCATTTTTATTGGATCTATTTGCATTCTGGTCCTAAATCCAAAATTTTTTCTTAAGCATTTATTTTGAGTTTGTTTATATTTTGGTCTTTGTTCCAGAATTTTTGGTTTTCATTCATTTTCTATTTTCCTTTCTGGTTCTTTTTCTAACAAGCACTTAAGGGATTGTCTTTATCTTTCACTAAAAGGTTAGATAAAAATGAACCCGCTAATGCCAAATTGCTAACTTCAATGTCCACTAAGCTTTCAAATAAAAGGAATTTCTGATTTTCATTCATTTTCTATTTTCCTTTCTGGTTCTTTTTCTAACAAGAACTTAAGGGATTGTCTTTATCTTTCACTAAAAGGTTAGATAAAAATGAACCCACTAATGCCAAATTGGTAACTCCAATGTCCACTAAGCTTTCAGATAAAAGGAACTTGCTAACGCAAAATACTAACTCCAATCCCCACTAAAGCTTTCAAATAAAAGGAACCTGCTAACACCAAATTCTAACTCCAAATTCACATTTAAATCTAAGATAAAAAGGGGAGTTTGCTAACTATATTTCAAGGACAAATCAATCTAATAACTCAAAAATAAAAGGAGTGGAATTAATTTCTAATTTTGATCTTCATTTTATTTTTGTACATAAGGGAAATCTAGCCCTTTAATCAGTGCACAATAACAATATGGCAAAATCAAAGTAAAACTAGCACAGACCCCTTGTTAACAATTGATTGTTGATCACTAAGCTATTTTGGCATTTATATTGATCCTTTACACAGGTACACAAGCAATACTAAAGAACCTTGGAGAAATTTCATATTTATTTGCAAGAGAGGGTTTTGTGATCAAAATCCTAAGTGTGAGTGTGGTTTTGCAATTGGGCAAAATTATCACTTAAAAGATAGATAAGTTTAAAGCCAC
Source organism: Wollemia nobilis (assembly GCA_028583015.1). Classification (NCBI taxonomy): domain Eukaryota; kingdom Viridiplantae; phylum Streptophyta; class Pinopsida; order Araucariales; family Araucariaceae; genus Wollemia; species Wollemia nobilis. Next base: position 5,771,100 of record JAQPPZ010017036.1, on the reverse strand, counting down.
ATTTGAAATACTCAAACAAAAGCTGACCACTACACCTATTCTCAAGATTTCAGATCCAGAAGGAAACCTTTCAATATGCACTGATGCATATTTGGAAGGTTTGGGAGGAGATATATCCCAAGATGAGTCAATCGTAGCGTATGAGTCGAGGAAACTCAAAAAAATATTAAGTCAATAATGCTACACATGATTTGGAATTAGAAATAATTGTTCATACCTTAAAGATTTGGTGGCACTATCTGTGATGCTAATGTTATTACAAAACTATAGGTGAATGACATCGTATTAGTGAATCTCTAATGGGTCATTCAAAGCTTGGAGAAGGCCATTATTAAACTTGGCATGTTGATGCCCACCTTATCTTCATCTTTGTTAGTCGAATGAGATGTTAATGGAGATATCATGGGAGACCAGCAAAGGTCAAGCATATTGTATCCCAATGGATCTTTCCAGATCTCCTAGCTCATGTCCTTAAAGGAGTTGCATCCATAAACCAACTCATTGGCTACACAGTGCACCCATAGTAGTGCCTTCTAGGCTATGCATCTTGGTTCCAAGCATCATGCCTAAGTGAGTGGCCAACTATTTCTACTGTGCAGTCCATCACACAACTAATGTGGATTTAAAGACTAAAACTCAAAATCATTTTTTATTGATTTGCATTGAACACAAAATATGTATTTATAGGTATTATGATCCCATTACAATCCGCTTGTTTGGTCAAAACCACCAACCAATACCATGATCGACCAACCAAATTATTAAATGCTAATTCTAGAATCTACCTAATGTTGCCGCTCATGGCATTTCTAGAAGGTATTATTTAATATATTCTAAGATTTTCTAAGATATTATTTAATATCATATGATTCTAAGACATTATTTAATATCATATGATTCTAAGAAATTAATTAATATCATATGATTTCTCATCATTCCTCCACATCATAGAAGTATTGGACCCCAATGCTTTTGACAAAATATGAGGAAGAGAGAAAGAGAATGCTAAGAATATGGGATCCAATGAGCTAATGTAGAATTTGATGCCGAAGAAACTGATGTCATGTTGCTTGATGTGTCCTATTGGTGAAGACATGTGCTGAGCTGAAAAGCTGATGTGTTGAAATCCATTAAAAGACAAGTTGTGGAGGGCTTTAATAAAATCTAATGTGAAGAAGTACCATATTCCATGAGAGGGTGAAGACCCATGTGATGGCTAGGATCACAATGAAAGGGTTGTGGTCCTATGAAGGAAGAGATAACAACTCCATGATTGAGGAGTACCCATGTGATGTTTGTGGATCACATAAGAAGGATTGTGGTCGTGAACATCTTTGAGACTACTCTGTTATTGAGGAGTACCATGGTCTAGAGAAGAAATCTGCTTCCAAGAGAGTCTCTAAAAATGAACTTGGATTGAGGAGTGTTCGGTATGACCAAAAATGCACTTTGTATTACAACAAAACATTTTAAGGTAATTTTGGAAACAAAAACTTTGGGACATCATAGGTCGAAATATACCTTTACAAAATTCAAATTTGATTTTTCTATAGGATCCATTGCAAAAAGAGCTTTCCCATGACTATACATAAGGCTATGTTTGGATTTGGAGGAAGCCTCAAAAAGTAAGAAATACATCAAGGTGTTTGCAATAGCAAAATAAAAGAGATAAAAATACCCTTTACAATGTCAAAAAAGGAATGTTCTGAGGAATATTCATCAAAATAATATTTAAAAAAAAATAAGGTTAATATCATTGGGTGTGTTGTTCAAAATCACTGGGGTGGGAAGTGGTAGGTCAATTACGCCAGGTGTCAACCCATAAAAACACGTGGCTAAAGTTCATGTGGCCACCACCGTGAATCTCACCTGCCATGTGGTAGTCACACTAGTATCCATTGGTTCTTTCAAAGAGCACCATACATGAGAGGCCCTTGAACATTGCATGGTGGTCAAATAATTATGGGGGCCATTGCACACTTAAGATGCTTTTGGTGCTATCCCATAAGAAATATAGGATAATAGTGAGACAAAAAAAACCTTTGCATTCACCGTCGAACAAACCAGCTACACTTTTGTGGTGATTATGTGTGAGTTGATGGTATATGAAGCTATCCCAAGCCATGCATTTCCCATTGAAATCCATGCATTCGCTAACATAGCATGTCAACTGGAGGATTTTAAAATCTAGATCAAAAGGGTCATCAATGGATTTAAATCCAAGAATCAAAAGGGCCATACAATTGGTGAGGGTTTCGGTAATGACCAACATTAAAAATCATTCATTCTCGAGATACTGCTATTATAGTGATGATAGGCAAGACGTGTCCATGGAGACATTGTAACAATGCAGGAGAGACCACAAGTTTCCCAAATTGTATAGGGTCATGGATGCGACCAAACAAAGGAACCAAAGATGTTTTTTAAGGGTCGTAACATGGCCTCGATAGAGATAACGAGGATACTACTGGTCATTATTTGGTGCATCCAAACTTGAGTATAGCCAATGATTACTGTTGCTGAGTGAGCAACATAGTAGGAGACTGAGATATGACCACATAATAATGTGACTGGTAATGGCATCTTGGAAGATATTTGGGGAGAGATTTCATGAGATAAATCTTGTTGGTGCCTTCATTGGGGTCATTGGGTGGTTGATGAGGAATCATATGATATTAAATAATGTCTTAAAATCATATGATATTAAATAATGTCTTATGATTCCTCATTAGGTTGATAGATTGACCAAGGTTGCTCATCTTATTCTAGGAAATACCAAGGATGATGTACTGATAGTGGCTAATAGATCCGCCAAAGAAATTTTCAAGTTGCATGGTTTTCTTGAGATGATCATTTTAGACAGAGATTCCAGTTTCACGTATAAATTTTGGCAAGCCCTTAATTTTGTAGTTGGCACAAAGCTAAATATCAGCTTTGCATATCATCCGAAGATAGATGGTCAAATGAAAAGAGTGAATCAAATCTTGGAAGATATGCTTTGTATGTATTGCATGGACCAAAAGTCTCAATGGGAAGACTATTTGCATCTAGTTGAGTTTGCATATAACAATGGGTATCATGCTTCCTTGAAGATGTCATTATTTGAAGCCTTGTATGGCAAGAGATGCAGAACTCCTCTATCTTGGGATAACCTAGAGGATCGGGTTTTCATTGGACTAGATACGGTTAGGGAGATGGAGGAGCAACTCTAACAATCAAGTAAAGGCTAAAGAAAGCCACCGATCATCAGAAGAGCTACGCTGATTTGAAGTGATCACCTAGAGAATTATCTATAAGGGATAGAGTTTTCCTAAAATTCAAACCAATGAAGAGTGCCATCAAATCTACTAAGTTGGATCTTCATTTTTTTGGGCCTTTTGAGATCACTAAAAATATTAGTCTGGTGGCTTACAGACTTGCCTTACCACCCAACTTGTCAAAGATCCATGACTCTTTCCATATATCCCTACTTAGGAAGTATGTTGCTAATCCTAATCATGTGTGGGATATCTCAAATTTATAGGTGATAGATTTGTTAGCCATTGAAGTGAGACCAGTAAGGATTCTAGAGTTTTGTTCCAAAGTTATGAGGAAATAAACTTTAGATCAGTGCAAGGTCCAATGGGACAAGTATTTTGAAAAGAATGCCACTTGGGAAAAGTGGATGAGATGAAAAGATATTTTCCTTATTTTTTTAAATAATAATGAAATGTAATTTTGTGCAGGAAAACACAACAGATCATGTTTAGTCTAAGGGGGTAATATGTCATGACCTCCTTTGGTAGTACTAATCCTTCAAGATGGACTTTGTATTGTGAATGATGTTTAATGCTTAGTCATGTGGTGCTAATGGTTACATGTTTTAGTTATTGTACCCATTTTGCTTAAGAATATGGTATTGTTAATGCTCTACTTGATTGCAAGATTAGGTACTCTCATGGGTGGACAAGAGTATTGGCCATAGGGAAACGAGAGACCATATTGAAGGGGAAATGATGACCAAACAACTTAGGGTAACATGAATGAATACCCTCTTTCATGTAGGTGCATTATTGATTTTCTTATTCTCCTGTTCGTACCTTTGGGCCAGGAAAGTTGCTTGCAACGAGCCTCCTTAATATGAGTTGGTGATGGCTTGGGTCTTGTTGTGGCTGCTCCACAACTAGCCCCAATAGCTTGGGGACCCATCTTTAAAATTTTGATTTTGGGAGTTTGTCTTTGAGTGCTAATGTTTGATAGGACCTTAGCCATGAGCTCGCCATGCAAATTTCGATGGTCCTCAATTTATCATGTTTGCTTGTCTTCTTGTAAAGGTGTTGTTGTTTTGATTGGAGTCATGTTTGGGTGTTAGTTATCTTGGGTCAATCGCGTAGATTCAGTTTTGTTGTTTGTAATGTTATAGTCCAGTGTTGCTTTTGTTTAGTTTGGATTTAATAAGACCTTTTAAGGTCAAGTCTTTTATTTAAAGCAAAATTATAAAAATTTGAAAAAATAAATTTTTTATTATATATATTTATATATATATATAATTCAACAATAAAAATAAAATAAAATAAAAAAACTAATGATATATATATAATAATAATAATAATAATTATTAATAACAATAATATTATTATATTATATGTTAAAATATAAGGTTATAATAAAAATTAAAAAATAAGCAAAAACGTAGCCCTTAAGGGCTAATTTATTTTATATTCATATGGATTAAAAGGAGACCCTTAAGGGCTATTTTATGTGCATCGAGGTTGGCTATAATTGTTATAACACTAATGCTTGTGTTATATCTTGTCGTTCATTGCATATGGTCGAACGATAACGTCGACGCAACAGATAAGCGAGGGGAAGTCCAGCGTGGACTCCGAAAATAATGTCGGGTAAGATGTGGCATGGGACGACAAGGATTTCGTGGATTCGGTCAGCAAGAGCAGAACGAGGAAGATGTCAGTGCCATGTGCAAAGGGGAGTTGAATATGCCCATTACCCAACAAAACAAGCTACGGACTACGTATCTCGTGGACGCGGGTGTTGAGTAAACGAAGAAATACAGTGGAGTGTTTCAAAACAGAGGAGTTTCGGTGATAGCGTACCGCGTAATGACTATAAATGATATCGACGATAGCGTTGATAGGATGAACTCAAGGTTGGAGGCGAACGACATTCGATGAAGGAGGTCGATTGGGATCGAGACGCAGCCGAGGAGTACCCAGGCATGTGGAAGTTTTAGAGGCCATGGGGGCCCATCGACAGAATGACGTCGATGACAATATTGCTCGTGGAGAGCAGACAGGCTTCGACCGGAGCAGTTACGCGTAGCAGCAGAGCCAAGCGATGGTGTTTGGTGTGCATTACAGTAGATACGTCGACAATAATTCAGGTAGCCTGTTTTAGGTGATAGCCTGGCGATCCAGTGAAGTAGTGAAGACATGCAGCAATCTCCACTACAATCGACAGCATGGGCAATATTGGGTTTTATCACCAGGAGTGCACTGTGTGTGCGTTAATGCACAAGACAGGTGGAGACAGTGGGTAACCGCAGCGGGCAGGTAGACGGTATGATGTATTCACAATTTGCACCAGCACTAGCATGACAATTTAAATGATATGTCCAAGTTTATTTAATAGTAACTTCATGGCCGCGACTTGGGATGAGAGTATAAGTTATCGAAATTCAAAATAAGTTCGATAGACCACCAAATTAAAGCGCTCTTCCCTTAGCTAAAGAGAGTAGGGTTCTTTCACATGCCATGGTGGATGGCCACGTCAAACACGAGAAGGGAGTTTCTTTGGTATCCGACAGTCGAAAAGCGTGAACCCGAGGATTGTCCACCGATGACTAATCTGTGGGTACAGGTGGATTGTACAGTGCGAAGCAGTAACAACGTGCCATGTTGGAATGGATACTCGGGATTTCTTGTCCGGCTAGCAGGCAGTAACGCAATGAACGTGGCAACGTTGACAGTGACACATTGTGGATAATTCTCATAGCTAGGATGTCTTGAGCTATGACAGGAAGCTAACGCGGGTGACATGAAGACATCGTTGGCATTTATAAAGGTAGAAAGTTGTGGAAGATGCTCACAGGTTTAAACGCCAGTACTTTTACAAGATTTTTTGACTGAGGAGTAGCACAGTCGGGTGAGCGAATGCTGGGCGCAGTTTTGATGACCCAGAGTTGGGTCATAGCAACAGTTTAATACGCAGCAATCATGAAGGGAAGGAGTGTAGTGAAAGCCAACAATGAAGATGCAGTTTCAGGTTTTCAAGTTCCAGGCAGAGAGAAACTACAATTTGAAGAATGTATAATTGAGTCAGACGACTACAAGTGAAAAGTCTACCCGGCAATAACAAATCACAGCGGATTGGGTTAGATGAAACAAACGTGCATCACAGTGGAGTGCAATGTTCTAAAAGAAAAGTCAGAGCAACAATGTGGGGTCTATAGCTGCAACATGGCGTCAAGATGAGAATCTTTGTTTTATAGGCCAACATGACCAATATGTGGGGCATGGTTGGTTTGATTTAATTAAAACAAAAAGACAAAGAGGCCTTCACAAAAGTAAAATATTTTTATTTAAAATAAAATTTATAAAAGGGCATGCATGCATGCGGATATCAAGGGAGAAAATAAAAACGTTATTCAAGCCAAACAAAAAGACACAACGCTTATGAAATGAACGACGAAACAACAGAGAAACCAAGGATTTGGGAATCTGAAATGAAGGGTCAGGAATAAAAAGTTTAAAAACCCAAACAAATGCATGCACGGGGTTGGAAAGTTCTGAGACGAGGTTGCAGTTTGAAAACAGTGATGTTGGCACTGGACCTGTTTTAGAGTATTTTTCTTTCACAGGTTGGAAACTTTTCAGAGAAGATTGCAGTAATGAAGGCAGGAGCTTTGGCACTGGATTTTTCTGAATGTTTTCCTTCCATTTGGACTGGTTTTTGGGGAAAACCAGAAATTCTGCTATTGTAAAATGAACATTTTTTAATGCAGAAATTTTCAGAAATTTGCATCTTATGGGCAAGAAAGGAGGAGATTTTTTTCTGCATGCTAGATTTAATTGTTTATCTTTCCTTTTCAGATTTAGGACTTATAGATGAAGTTTATGCATGTTTTATTGGTTGCTTCATGCGAATGTTTGAAATCTGAAAATTATTTTTGTACCCTAGGAGCTAGCACCTAGCTTGTTTTGATTGTGCAGAATTGCAGGTCTAATAGGTTAGGTTGCATGCATGGAATATCTCACATCTTCGGTTTTGTCGGAATGGGATGGCATCATACTGATTGTAGCATATTTTGCATTTTCAGCTTTCATTTTCAAGTTTTAGATTTTATTTTTATTTTCTAACTTTTTATTTTTAATTTTTTTTTAAATTTTCGGACATTAAAATAAAAAGTAAAAAAATTCAAAATCCAAAAATAATTGCATGGCTGCGTAGAGTATACTTCATACTTCCATTATGCACTTAGACGTTTTTACTTTGGAGTCATTTCGTATTTTTAAAAATTATCCGAAGTTGTTGTTTTTATTGCAGATTTTAAAAATTCAAAATTTCAAAATTTTCATTTTTGGGCCAAATTTAATTTTTTCAGTTTTATATTTCATTCATGAGCCTATGATGACATTTCCTTCATGAAAACTTCAATTTCATTGAAGGGGTTATGTTTTATGGCATTTCATAAATTACCATTTTTGGGTCCTAAATTGCCTTCTCTTTATAAAAATTCTGATTTTATGAAAGAGGGGTAATTTTTGCACTACATTGAAGATCATTATTTCAAAGCACTAAATTATTCATCTTTGTGAAAATTTGATTTCATTTAAGAGGGATAATTTGAAGTGACATTTTAAAGCCCTTATTTTAAGGCCATAAATTATTGCCTCTTTGTGAAAATCAATTTCACCAAAGAGGGATAGTTTATTAATCACATTGAAAGCTATCTTTATCTTCATGATAAGAAGCTATATTTGAGGAGCCTATTCATCATTTCAGATTCATATTCATAGATAGATTTAATCTTTATTTTCATGCTTAAAGTAGGATTTAATGCAAGATAAAACTTGATTAAAATCCACTTAATAAGGGAAGATAAAATCTACCTTAAAATCCTCAAGATAAAAGGAATTAAGGCACTACATCGTGGTCATATGAGGGCCAATTCACATTTGCTTTATTTTGGTTTCATGAACAATCATTAAAGTAGCATGGTAAAATAAACCAACATTGCCCCTTGTTTACAGTTACTTGCAATCACTAAGGTGTTCCAAGCATTTAAATTGATACATCTTTATTTGAGATTACTAATACACATATGCAAATGCTAATATAGCGGAGACCTTGGAGAAGTTGTTTGTTTAACTTCTTTGCAAGAGAGGGTTTTGGAATCCAAACCCTAAGGGAGAGTGTAATTTCACAATTGGGTGAAATTAACACTCAATATTTTGGCGCTAGAAGGAGGGCATGAATTGGTTTATTTTATTGTGATTTTAAATGCTATAGGGATTTAAATTTTGGAATATTTCATGCCCTATGATTATTATCTTTAGACCTCTTTTAACACAACATTGTAGTGCTAAAAGGAGGACATGAATTGCTATTCATTGTTCTAACGCTTTTGGATTGTTCATACAGGAATAATGTGATTTGATATAATTTTGAAAGTTTTGAATTGCTAAATATTTCAAGTTCATTTGATTAGCATCTTTGGTTTCCTCTAACACTCACACTTTGTAGAGCTAGGAGGATTTGAATTGATTTATTTTATTGCCATTTAGATGCTAAATTGTTCATGTTACTTGAAAGATTTATTTGCAAAACATTGGTCTTGACTAACGAGGTTTTGTTTCCATATGATTACTTTCATTTGATTCTAACATTCTCTATTTTTGATGATGCATTAATGCTAACATGTTGCAAATTTGAGAATGTTCTTCAATTTCATGGTTTAATGGATACATATCTCTTGGTTGATGCTAACATGATTATTCATATGTTACATATTTGAGATTGGTTAGTCATTTCATGCTTATTTGTAAGAAATATTTATTTGACTAACAAATTGGTTTTGAAGTTATCCTTTGAGTTTCACTAATGGCTACAAATACTGGAAAGTGGTATGGGGTACATGGTAATCCTTTGAACATTAGTGGAGATGCTCATGACTTACCCAAGAACATAGAGAAACTTTTGCCCAAGTTTAAGCACAATGGCACAACATTAGTCGAGGAGCACATTCAATCCTATGTGGATATCCTAGTTAGATGGAATGTTGAACATGAGGATGTGGCATGTAGATTGTTTCCTGGGAGCCTAGATGAGGTAGCATATGATTGGTACATCAATTTACCCACTAGCTCTATTACATCCTGGGCCCAATTGGAAAATGCTTTTATCAATCAATTTAGGTTGCCCATTGATCCTCTCATGATTTATCAACAATTTGCTTCTTGCAAAAGGGAACCTAATGAGCTAGTGAGAATTTTCAACATGATATTTTGAAAGCTCTATGCGAGATTAATTGCTCCCTATACTATTGAGGAGAGTGGTGCTCTTCAAATATACTTTGGGGCATTGGATCCATTGTTTGCCATGTTCATTAGGACAAATCCTTTGGTCACTAATCTTGCATCGGCCTACACGAAAGCTATGATTATAGATCAACAATTGAGGCCACAAGGTTATGGGATGGAGCAATTACCTATGGTAGGACAACTAGGGGCTTGCAATCAAACCTCGATGGTAAATCAAGCATGGGCACAACAAAATTTGATATCAAATATTTTGCCCCACAATCAATTTTACCCTACCATACCCACTTATGCTCCCACATGTGCTTATACGAGTACATCTATCCATCCAACTACTCCACAATTAGAGAATCATGTGATCACTCATGGAGCCATTGCAACAAGTGTATAGGCTTTACCTATTGATATCAATCCAACTAATCCTACTACTTCTACCACTCAACCCAAAGAGTTTGTATCGAAAGTAAAAGAGCAAAATAAGGTGGTTAAGAAGTTAAGTAGAGATGTGGTTCCATCACAAAAATGAGCACATCAATGTATGCATCCAAATCATCCTAGGAAGAAAATTCATAATGCTAATCTTAATGATATTTCATGTTATGCTCCTTCAGGTGATAGAAGAGATTTTGATGTGACTTACATTGAAGTAAATGCCTATTCAGAATGTCTTGAAGAGCATGAAGATTTTGGAGAAGAAATTCTATGGATGGGTAACAAGAAGTTGGAATCAAATGATCACCATCTTGTTTTGGAAAGAAAAGATCTAGAATCATTACCCACAAATGAGGATTTGGATGAACAAACCTATGAGGATATGATTTGGTCATGTGTACTCGCAAAGGAATATTGGAGCGACTATATGGAGCAAGATGTAAAAATTGATCCCATTATAGAAGCTCCTAAGCCATCAAAAGTGGTTGAAAGTGAATTTGAAAGAAAATCAATAAATGAATTTGAAGACATAACCGAATTTCACCACTTGTTCTCGAAAGATACTTTGGATGATATTGTTGAAATTGATGGCCAAGAAAATCCACACCTTCCAAATTGTGATAGAATTGAATCATGGGTTACAAATTTGGATTATGATAGCCTTACAAATTTGAATTCAAGAAATAACCCACTTTTGGAAATAATTGAACCATCTAAGGAAGGTGAAGATGAATTGGATGAGAAACATGTTGATGAATCAGAAGATGATGAAGAAGTAATTGAGCATCACAACTTGATTTTGGAAGATGATTACTATGATTCTTGGAAGAAATGGGAAGAATATGCTCACTCTAAATCTTCTAATGAACTTTTTGTGTCAATTGATATGCAGGATAATACAATTGCTTCCTCACATGAGGATATTACAAATCCTGTACAATTTGAGAAAGTTTTGGAAGAGGGATTCGAATCTCATCAAATTTTGGAAAGTGATAAGGATTCTACAACCATGGATAAAGAAGGAGAATCATTTGCTTTGGATCCCTTTGAGGGAAAAGAAATTGAAAATCTTGATCCACTTATTGGTTCTACAATGTCTATGCCATTTCAAAATGAGGAAATTTCAGAACCTGAATGGTTTGGGTTTGATATCATCGATGATCCAATTGAAAATATCACGTTATCTAAAACAACCCAAGTGATTGATCATGGAGATGTGTTAGTTGACCCATCCCTAGATAGACAAGACCTATGGTTTGAAAAGGATGGATATGTTTTTAATTGGGTGCCTAATTTTGGTGTCTTTAATAAACAAGTGTTCGATGATGATGAAAGTCATGAAGAAAAGGTAAAATCTCACCCTTTGTGTTCTACCATTCGAACTTCAGGTGATGGTTTACCTAATTGATTGATGGATTCAAATACTATCAATGATGAAATGTCATTTGTGGTTGATAAAGAATTTGACTTAATTTCTCCTCACACCACTAATGATATGGCTTTATTGAATGAAAATGAAGTTGGTATGCTTGAAGTGTTAAATCAAGTTCATAATCAATTAGTAATAGAATCTAGGATAAAAACTTATGATGATCCTCATTTAATAAATATCCTAGATGCTTGCAAATGGTTACATGAATTTGATTGGCCTACAAATTTGAAAAATGATTTGGCTTTAAAATTTGTAGAAATAGGTTCTTATTTGCAAGATCTCATATCTAAAAATGAAAGCTTATTTCTACACCATGAATCGAAGTGTGAAATGGACATATTAAAGAATAGACATGAAAAAATTGAAGATCAATTATTGTCTAATCAATTTGAGAACTTGAAACTCCACCATAGGATTATTAATGGAACTAAATCAAATTGGTATGGTGAGAGGGGCAAGTTGAAGTTTGTTGCATTGTTTGGTCTAATCTTGTTTTTGTTGGGTTCCTACAAAATTTGGCATGCGTATCATGTTATATGTCTTTTGAAATGTTCTAATCATGTTTGGGATCCAGGAAAGTGATAGGTCAAACTTTGCACCATCTTGTACCATATTGTACATTTGTATATAGATTTTGGTTTTCATGTTTTGGTTTTGGGTTTGGATTTTGTTTTGGTGTTTGCAAGTTTGTGTGTGTTTTGTATCCCATTTTGGTTTGTTTTGAAAGTATTTTAGAGTGAGATGTCATTTTATGTCCTCATGAATGTTAACTAAGATAAGGAGAATATGAAACATTAGAATTGTATTGTAGAAGGCTCCACGAGTACCACAAACACATTAAAGAATATCATTTGAAACTTGGGATGCATGAAGTTGTCAGTTTTGCAAATTAGGGTGAAATATTTTGTATACTCCATCTCATTCATCCATATTTCATGGTACATTTCACATTGCATAAACATTGCATCTCACTTGCATCTACATTTCAAAGACAATCACCGAAAAACATGTCAAATTCTCTTAGGATCATTGCACAATATACACTAAGAAGATCTTGAGATTGGGAACTGATGTCGAAACTATCTTGAACCAAACACAATTTGCACATATTAAAAACATCTTGGGTAAAATGGTCAAAACCATCCTTGGGAGAAAATGTGAGGTGAAAAGAGTCATCCTTGTCGGTCCTATCATGCAACATAGTCCATAAAATAGTGGTTTTCACCACTTTCACAATACTTGAAACTCAAAATCGAGTAGTAAGGATAGGGTCAAATTCTCATCATACTTAGGTTGAGAATCTGATTCCCCAAAGCTCTGAGTTTGCATCACACACCATTGACTATTGGATTGTAAGGATCGTACTACATGTCCCCTCAGAAGGATGGGTAGTCATCTCTAAGATTCAAGAAATCAAAAGCAAAATCATGGACTATGGGGCTAACCTCCATCGGGGCTATAGACGCTTGACTGGTAGTGGAGTATGCTCATGCGTGGTGACATGTCTCATTTAAAAGTGAGACCTCTGACCGCTCAAATGGATAGGCTAGCCTTGTGGTTTCATCCATAACAGGTTTAACCATTTTGGTCAAAATGAGGTAATAAACTCAAAATCATAGTAGTAAGGATAGGGTCAAATTCTCATCATACTTAGGTTGAGAATCCGATTCCCCAAAGCTCTGAGTCCACTTGCACACACTGGTTCGGGATGGTAGCGGTTCATAACTAAGCTCTTGATCTGGTAAATGAATTCACTGCACACACATTTGGTCCTAAGAGGGTTAGACAGTTTTAGTGTGTTTGTTTATGGTACTAGAATGTTTGAGTCTCTGCAAAGTAGGTCGTTCATATTATAGCATCCTTTCAATACATCATTTTAACATATATCATCCATAAACATAGACATAAACATCCATGTGAAACTGACGATGGAATGTTGAATGGTTTCAAACGATAAGGAATGAATCACTTTGCACACACTGAGCTGATGCTGAATGATTCTGATGGTTCATGTCTTTTGGTCTATTCTCATTCTCTGGATACTTGTTGATGCTTGTAATTCTAATGTTTGGGTTTTGTGTGTTTTCAGAGTTTGGGTTCTTACCAAAATGCTCAGGAGCATTTCCCAACAGAGTCGCCATTTGTTGTGGTTGCTCCACAACTAGCCCCAAAACTTGGGGACCCACCTTTAAATTTTTGGTTTTGGGAGTTTGTCTTTGAGTGCTAATGTTTGATGTGACCTTGGCCATGAGCTTGCCATGCGAAATCTGATGGTCATCAATTTTTCATGTTTGCTCGTCTTCTTGTAAAGGTGGTGTTGTTTTGATTGGAGTCATGTTTGGGTGTTAGGTATCTCGGGTCAATCGCGTAGACACAATTTTGTTGATTATAGTGTTAGAGTCCAGTGTTGCTTTTGTTTAGTCACATTTAATAAGACCTTTAAGGTCAAGCCTTTTATTTAAAGCAAAATTTTAAAAAATTTAAAAAATAATATTATATATTTATAATAATAATAATAATAATTATTATTATTATTATTAACAATAATATTATCATATTATATTATATGATATGTTAAAATATAAAGTTATAATAAAAATAAAAATAAAAAAGCAAAAACGTAGCCCTTAAGGGCTAATTTATTTTATATTCATATGGATTAAAAGGAGGCCCTTAAGGGCTATTTTATGTGCATCGAGGTTGGCTATAATTGTTATAACACTAATGCTTTTGTTATATCTTCTTGTTCACTGCATATGGCCGAACAGTAACGTCGACGCAGTAGATAAGCAGGGGAAAGTCCAGCGTGGACTCCGAAAATAATGTCGAGTAAGAGTGGCATGGGACGGTGAGGGTTTTGTGGATTTGATTAGCAAGAGCAGAATGAGGAAGATGCCAGTGCCATGTTCAAAGGGTAGTTGAATCTACCCATTACCCAACAAACCAAGCAGCGGACTATGTATCTCGTGGACGCGGGTGTTGAGTAAAAGGAGAAACACAGTGGAGTGTTTCGAAACGAAGGATTTTCAATGATAGCATAGCGTGCGGTGACTATAAATGACACCGACGACATCATTGATAGGATGAACTCACGGTTGGAGGTGAATGACATTCGATGAAGGAGGCCGATTGGGATCGAGACGCAACTGGGGAGTACCCAGGCATGTGGAAGTTTTAGAGGCTATAGGGGCCCATCGATAGAACGACGTCGGTGAAAATATTGCTCGTGGAGAGCAGACAGGCTTTGATCGGAGCAGTTACGCATAGCAGCGGAGCCAAGCGATGGTGTTCGGTGTGCATTACAGTAGATACATCAACAATAATTCAGGCAGCCTATTTTAGGTAATAGCCTAGCGATCCAACGAAGCAGTGAAGACATGCATCGATCTCCACTACAGTCGACAGCATGGGCAATATTGGGTTTTATCGCCATGAGCGCACTATGTATGCGTAAATACACAAGATAGGCAGAGACAGTGGGTAACCATAGCGGGCAGGTAGACAGTATGATGTATTCACAATTTTCACCAGCACCAGCATGACAATTTAAATGATATGTCCAATTTTATTTAATAGTAACTTCATGGTCGTGACTTGGGATGAGAGTATAAGTTATCGAAATTCGAAATAAGTTCTATAGACCACCAAATTAAAGTGCTCTTCCCTTATTCAAAGAGAGTAGGGTTATTTCACATGCCACGATGGATGACCACGTCAAACTCGAGACGAGAGTTTCTTTGGTATCCGGTAGTCAGAAAGCGTGAACCCGAGGATTGTCCATAGACGACTAATCAATGGGCACAGGTGGACTGTACAGTGCGAAGAAGTAACAGCGTGCCATGTTAGAATGGACACTCAAGATTTCTCATCCGGCTAGCAGGCGGTAACGCAACGAACATGGCAGCGTTGACGGTGACACATTGTGGATAATTCTGACAGCTAGGACGTCTTGAGCTATGACAGGAAGCTAACGCGGGTGACATGAAAACATCGTTGGCATTTATAAAGGTAGAAAGTTATGGAAGATGCTAACAGGTTTGAACGCCAACACTTTTATAGGAAATTTTTACTGAGGAGTAGCACAATCGGGTGAGCGAATGCTGGACGTGGTTTTGATGACCCAGAGTTGGGTCATAGCAATAGTTTAATACGCAGCAATAACGATGGGAAGGCATGCAGCGAAAGCCAATAATGAAGATGCAATTTCAGGTTTTCAAGTTCCACGTAAAGAGAAACGGTAGTTTGAAGAATGTATAATCGATTCGGACGAGTACATGTGAAAAGTCTACCCGACAATAACAAATCACAGCGGATTGGGTTAGATGAAATAAACATGCATCACAGAGGAATGCAACGTTCTAAAAGAAAAGCCGGAGCGGCAATGTGGGGTCTATAGCTGCAACATGGTGTCAAGACGAGCGTCTTTGTTTTATAGGCCAACATGGCCAATATGTGGGGCATGGTTGGTTTGATTTAATTAAAACAAAAAGACAAAGAGGCCTTCACAAAAGTAAAATAATTTTATTTAAAATAAACTTTATAAAAGGGCATGCATGCAGATATCAAGGGAGAAAATAAAAACGTTATTCAAGCCAAACAAAAAGACACAGTGCTTGCGAACGATGAAACAACAGAGACACCAAGGGGCTGGGAATCTAAAATGAAGGGTCAGGAAGAAAAAGTTTTAAAATCCAAACAAATGCATGCACGGGGGTTGGAAAGTTTTGAGACAAGGGTTGCAGTTTGAAAATAGTGATGTTGGCATTGGATCCGTTTTAGAGTATTTTTTTCCACAAGTTGGAAACTTTTCATAGAAGATTGCAGTAATGAAAGGCAGGAGTTTTGGCACTGGATTTTTTTGAATGTTTTTCTTCCATTTGGACTGGTTTTTGAGAAAACCAGAAATTCTGCTTTTGTAATATGAATATTTTTTAATGCAGAAACTTTTAGAAATTTGCATCTTATGGGCAAGAAAGGAGGAGAATTTTTTTTTGCATGCAAGATTTAATTGTTTATCTTTATTTTTCAGATTTAGGACTTATAGATGAAGTTGATGCATGTTTTATTGGTTGCTTCAGGCGAATGTCTTAAATCTGAAAATTATGTTTATACCCTAGGAGCTAGCACCTAGCTTGTTTTGATTGTGCAGAATTGCAGTTCCAATAGGTTAGGTTGCATGCATGGAATATCTCACATCTTCGGTTTTGCCAGAATGGGATGGCATCATACTGATTGTAGCACTTTTTATATTTTCAGCTTTCGTTTTCAAGTTTTAGGTTTTGTTTTTATTTTTTAACTTTTATTTTTATTTTTTTTTAAATCTTCGGACATAAAAATAAAAAGTAAAAAAAATTCAAAATCTAGAAAAAATTGCATGGTTGCGTAGAGTATACTTCATACTTCCATTATACACTTAGACGTTTTTGCTTTGGAGTCATTTCGTATTTTTAAAAAATTGTCAAAGTTGTTATTTTTAATGCAAATTTTAAAAATTCAAAATTTCAGAATTTGCATTTTTGGGCCAAATTTCATTTTTTCAGTTTCAGATTTCATTCATGAGCCTATGATGACATTTCCTTCATGAAAATTTCAATTTCATTGAAGGGGTTATGTTTTATGGCATTTCACAAATTACCATTTTTGGAGCAATAAATGCACCCTTTCTTCATGAAAATTTTGATTTTATTGAAGGGGGTAATTTTACAGGTTATATTAAAAGGTTGTTATTCCAAAGCATTAAATTACCTTTCTTTATGAAAATTATTTCATAAAAGAGGGATAATTAAATGACATTTTAAAGCCTTTATTTTAAGGTCATAGATTATTGTCTCTTTGTGAAAATTTCAATTTCACCAAAGAGGGATAGTTTATTATTCATCATATCAAAAGCTATCTTAATATCCATGATAAGAAGCTACATTTGAATACCCTATTCATCATTGAGGATTCATATCCATAGATAGATTTAATATTTATTTTCATGCTTCAAATAGGATTTAATGCAAGATAAAACTTGATTAAAATCCACTTAATAAGAGAGATAAAATCTATCTTAAAATCCTCAAGATAAAAGGAATTAAGGCACTACATCGTGGTCATATGAGGACCAACTCACATTTGTTTTATTTTGGTTTCATGAACAATCATTAAAGTAGCATGGTAAAATAAACCAACACGTGCCCCTTGTTTACAGTTACTTGCAATCACTAAGGTATTCCAAGCATTAAATTGATACATCTTTATTTGAGATTACTAATACACATATGCAAATGCTAATATAGCGGAGACCTTGGAGAATTTGTTTGTTTAACTTCTTTGCAAGAGAGGGTTTTGTAATCCAAACCCTAAGGGAGAGTGTAATTTCACAATTGGGTGAAATTAACACTCAACAGGTCTATCTTAAATAAGAAGCCAATAGTTTAGGGATAAAATGAAGGTATGAAGTAGCGAGAGATTGCTTTGATTCTCCTTTACTTGTGGTTGTGCTTGTATGGTCTCTTTGCTTGGACTGAATGGATTGCTCTTTGCTTTATGAGAAAAAGGAAAGATCTAAGCTATACTAATGTTGGATTAATCTAATGTTAGTTTTATTAAAAAAAATATTTAAACCATAATAGTATTAGATTTAATGACTAATTTAATATTAGCTTAATCAAAATAGAATATTAAATCTATAATAATGCTAGACTTCCAATTAAACAATTGAAATATTAACCTAATAATAATAGAAGGATTAATGTTTTATTGATTTATTTATAAGCACTAATAGCAATTAGTGTGAGTAATATAATATATGGAATAATAGATGTGGTGTTATTAATAGTTTTAATTGAGGTTTTGTTGTTAAATGTTGCTTTTCTTTTTAGAGCTTCGTGGCATGTTGGGCCATATCTCTTCTCGAGTTGGGGGGTTACGTTGCATTTATTTCTTGGAGGTGCCCCCTTCAATCATGGCTACTTTACTCTCCTCTTTCGCCACATTATGAATGCTTGCATGAGGTGTCTTGGGGGTAGAGATATTACTCTTGAGAGCTACTTGTCGCACATCATTTTTTCCTCAACCTTTAATAGGAAGGTGGGATGATGCTTAAGGGTTTGTTGGTCAGAATCGAGGAGAAAATTACTAGAGCATATGCACATGAAGGAAGCTTTAGAGTGTAGCATGGGAAGGCTTTTGATAGTATTCTATATTGTTGGTTTTAGGTAATGCTCATTACCTGAAAGTCTTGCTTATTTAGTGGATGAGCACTCTTACCTATTCTTTCCTTGATATGGGTTGATCGTTGTTGCTTTTAGTTTACTCTTGTACTTATGTTTGCTCTCTTTAGATGGTTTTTATGGGGAAAAGAATTCTTCTTGAGCTACTACAAAGGGCTCCATTTTTTAAATGAGTTGCCTTAAATGGATATGGGCTCTAGAAGGGAGGTAGTGAATGAATGTTTTCACCATACGTTCACTGGTTGCCTCGTAGTTTCTATAATCACCTTCAGTAGCTTGGTCGTCGAGTTGAGCTAGATTATTACAATTGTAGAATTGCACAGGTGCTCTTCCCTATCATTTTCTTATTTACTTCAGTAGTGTCTATGTTGTCTAAGTGGTTGGAGGATTTATTTTGGAACCAATCCTATTTTAACCTTTCAGACCCATGTTTCTTTGTTATTCCAGTTAGTGGTGCTTTAGCTTTTTGGGCATGTATGCTCGAATGGTGTTTCCTTTCCATAATATTGGTTACCAAGTAGTGTTATTAGGCTTGGCTGCTATATTGAGTGTCTAACAAACACTGCATGGTGCTCAGATAGATGTGTGCTTGTCCCAATTTTTAGCCTTCCCATGGATAGGTTTAGCTTGTATTTTTCTAGGTTAGAATCTGGTAGTTTGTTAAAGGTTAAAATGCAGCTTTGTTCTTATATTTTAAATAATCTAATATTAGTTAGTTTGGGAATGATTCCAACTAATGAATCTTTATTCTTAGATTTTAAATAATCTAATATTAGTTAGTTCAGGAATGAATCCAACTAATGAAGCTTTGTTCTTAGATTTTAAATAATCTAAATATTAGTTAGTTCAAAAATGAATCCAACTATTGAAGCTTTATTCTTAGATTTAAATAATCTAATATTAGTTAGTTCAGAAATGAATCCAACTAATGAAGCTTTGTTCTTAAATTTTAAATAATCTAATGTTAGTTAGTTCAGGAATGAATTCAACTAAGGAAGCTTTGTTCTTAGATTTTAAATAATCTAATGTTAGTTAGTTCGGGAAAGAATCCAACTAAGGAATTGTAATTTCCTTTGTTACATTTGCTTAATGAATGATTTATAGCATATGTTTTTGGAAAATGGATATTGGGGAAAATATCTTGGGAAGGAGTATGGGATCCTTTGATGATTTTGCTAAATGAATGATCTGTGGTATATTTTTGAAAAATAGATATTTGGGGAAAATATATTAGAAAGGAGTATGGGATCCTTTGTTGTTTTTTTTGCCAATTGAATAATTTATGGCATGCTTTGGGAAATGGACATTTATGGAAAATATCTGGAAGGAAGCATGGGCTTCTTCTATGTTTGCATATTGATTGATTATGCTTGGATATGATTTTTGCAAAAAATATCTGTAATAGAAGTATAGTCTTCTTTGTTTATGAATTGTATCAATAGACTGCATTCATACCTGCATATGAGCTGTTTTGATCTCTATATTCCATACAAATACCATAGAGGTTAGAGAAGGAAGATGTTTTAGATCATGCCAAGTTTTATCCTCAAGTTACTCTTGTTGTTTAGCAAGCCACTCTTGGAAAAGAGGACTTAATTGTATTTGATACAAGGACTATTCTTGTAAATAGGACCTTTGGATGAATGATTATATGGTGCTATTATGATTTTGGATCTCGTAGATCTTAGCCATATTTTTACTTAATCTAGATGGTTTGATGGATTATTTATTGCAAGCATGTGATATCTAATGTTACCTTTATCTTGGGAATACATATTTTATGCTTGTAGTTGAGAGAGAGATTGAGAGAGATAGAGAGAGTTGCTTTTGGACTATATAGTTTCATATAGTCTATTTTATCTTAGTTAAAATAGACTAAGATACTATGCCTAACAGAATCATACTAGAATGAATTAGTACTGGTAGTAGGAATTGACATCCCACCTTGCTCTAAATATTGAGAAGGGATAATCTTAACACTGAGGTCAAAAGGTCTACACTCGTGGAGAATAGTAGAAATATGGGAAGACACTTTGGTAGTGCCCTCTATACCATGAAGGCAAACAAGGTTAACCCTAGATGAATTACAAGAGTTTTTCCTCTCCTATCCACTCGAGATATGACTGCAACATCATAGACTTGAAATATGGTTATGTCTAGTCAAATATATGATAATCATGGATGCTTTTTCTGAACCTTGTTAGTTGGTCCATTGAAAAATATAATAATATCCCTCACTTAGATGGTTATAATTTGGGTTGTTATAGAAAGGGGGTCATTATAAATTAATTTTAGGATAGGGTACTAACATTTAATTTCTATAATCTCTATTATGATGAGGAAGCTAGAGTGGTTTTGTAACCTACAAATAACATGCTTACATTTTGTAGAATCATAGAGATGTTGTGGAATCCTTTAGTTTTGAACACCATAACAACCTAGGTATCTCTATAGAGGAAGGTTCACTCATAGACCATCCCCAACAATCTAGATTAACCCCTTTACCTCCAAATCAATTGGATATAACCTTTAGATCTATCAATGCAAACCTTAATGAATCAACAAATAATTTTATTGATTCTACCATCACCACTTCTATGAATGCTAAAAGGTAAACCCTCTTGTTTTCTTTGGGGTATTATTCATATTTTCCAACTATTGAATAACTATTATAGGGATATGTAAGATTTTCTATATCTCAACAAGTGGGTACAAACTACATTTCTAATTAGGGTGCACCATTAAGTGTCCCAATTTGTAATCTTCATGTCAACAATCCTCATTCTAATCTCACATGTGTGAGTATGGGGTTCAGTAAAATCCTAATTTGATAATCTCTCATCCTTCATATTTTAATACTTTCATATAAACTACCTTGGAAGTAGATCATACAATGCTAATTTTGACATCGTACACCCAATTATATAAACCTCCTTATATTAATGATTGTATTCCATCTATCTCTCAACACATGCCTTTTATGCCATCAAATCATGTTTCTTCCAAACTTCAAAATCTAACCTTTCAATTAGATATATTGAAATAAAAATGAACATCATCCAAGAGTCTTTTTCTAGTCACAAGTACTCATATAATGACGTGTGCAACCAACTCTTAGATTCTTTTGTATCTAGTTCTACTTTTCTTCCCAACTTTGAAACTCCTAAATTTGAAATGTACAAAGGAAAGAACAAACACATAAACCACCTTAGGTTGTTTAGAACCACTTATAGAAATACTTCTTATAATGAAATAATTCTACTTAAAATATTTCCTAATAGCCTAAGTGTTGGACATTTTGAGTAATTGAGTTGTCATTGATGTCAAGAGTCAGTTTCAGTGAGCAGTGCAAGAAGAAGCGGTTCCGCAATCAGTGCAAAAGGAAAGTCCACCTCCAGTTGGTCAGATCCGGTTCTAGGTGGTCAGATGAGGTTCAAAGAGCAATGAAGAGGCCCAAGAAAAATAATATTGTAATATTTTATTATAATATTAAAAGGGGAGATTTAAATTAATTATAAATTAATTTAAATAATTTCATTATAAATTAATTTATTAATTAATTTAATTAACTTCTAAAGTTATTAAGTTAATTATAGATTAATTATAATTTAATTATAAAATTAATTTATATTAATTAAATAACCCTAAGGTTGGGTTATAAAGGTTAATTATTAATTCGAATTCAAAATTCGAATGTGGCATCGACGTTCCTAAGGCATTGGCCTTCGTGTATAAAAAGGGGGCAAGAACCTTAGTCTTAACTCCCAATGCATTATCGATTAATCAAAGCTCCAAAATTCATGTGCAAGAAAAAGATAAAGGTTTCACGTGTTTTGAAAGCATTCGATGGTAGAAGAGATAACAAATAGGAGTGGGGCTCCTTTCTCTTCGCACAACGTTGTGTAGCATAGTTGGCGATAGTGGGTAGCGCTAAGACGTTCGATAGGCGAGGAGAGCAGGGTTCGAAACCCGTCGAGTTGGTTTTGCAAGAGAAGAGGGCATTTTGTTTTGCGCCACGCCGATCGAAAAGGGATAAAAGGAAGGCTTGAGCCTTCCCCTTCGTGTGGAGGCTCGTAGCCCACGTGGTGGGCTAGCACCTCGATAAGGCGCTCGGTTGGGAGTGGTCTCGCGTTCGAAACCCGTCGAGGCCTTTTTCTTGAGATAAAAGGTATGCGCTAATGTTTTCCAAGGTTGCATGAGGTATTTTGGATTTGCTAAGGTTGGATGAAAAATAAATATTTTGGAGGATTATAAAGTTTATTTTTAAAATTGGTTATTGAGTATTTGAGGGAGATAAAAGGATAGGCAATATTATTTTTGAGGGTTTGATTTTTGGAGGTTGTTAATTAAATATTGGAGATTATAAGGAGTAATTGAGTAATTATTTTTTATGTATGCTTTGATGATTGCTAATTTCAAAGGAGTAATAAGGTGTATTTGAGTTTGATTATTTTTGTAATTGAGAAATATTTTTGAGAGAGTGTTAGTGTGATATTTTGTCATCTAACCATTGAAATTGGCAAAGAAGAAAATTGTGTTTAAGACAGGTTTTGAGGTCATTTTCTTCATCAAACAAAAGGTATGGGCACATCTTCCTTGAGAGTGATTGTTGGATGTTGTGAATGCTAAGTTGGAGTGAAAAGGGTTGTTTGATAAGCATTGTTGAGTTTGGTTTTTTGGAAAGAAAGTTGATTCTAGAAACCTTGTTTGATAAGCATTGTTGGAAATATTGAGTAAAGCTTTCATATGCTTGAACTAGGGTTTGTGCAAAGAACATGAGTATCATTGTTATGTGAAGTTGTGAACTATCTTGAACTATTGAAATTTCATTGTTTGAAGTTGTGAACTATCTTGAACTAGGGTTTGTGAAAGAACATGAGTATCATTGTTATGTGAGATTATTTGATAAGCATTGATTGGAAATAATTGAGTGAGTGTTCATATGCTTGGACTAGGGTTAGTGAGCAAGGATTGTTTCATTGAGTGATTGATTGAGTGGAGTTGATTGAGCCTAGTCAAGTGGAAGTGTTGAAGTGATAGTTCTAGTTCTGTGAAACAAATTGTTCTACATTCTGAATTAATTTGAGAAAGAGTTTGGGAGTGATTGAGTGTTTATGAGTAAGAAGCATATTGAGTCTCTAACAATTCTCTATATGTTTCTATGATAAAAGGATAGATTGAAAGTGATTGAGCATTATTGTGAGTAAGAAGCATATTGAGTTTCTAACAATTCTCTATATGTTTTTGTGAGATTGAACAAGATTCTATGTGAAGCTTGTTAGTGTGATTGAAGAGGTTTTCTATGATAGATTGAGTTGAGTAAGCTTTTGTGGAAGCTTACAATGCATATTTGAGATAAGTTCTAGTGAGGACTTGTTGAGAATATTTGAGGTAAGTCTTGGTGAAGACTTAAGAGTAGTGAGAGCAAGTTCAAGAGAGGACTTGTGGATAGATTGGTGTGAGCTTTTGTGGAAGCTTACAATACAGATTTGAAGATAAGATTGAGTAAATAAGCTTGTGTTTGATAGAGTTGAGGTAAGTCTTTGAGAAGACTTGTGAGCAGAGTTGATTGATTGATTTGTTCAAACCTTGAGTTAAGGTTTGGAGCAGATCTAGCAGAGTTGATTTGTGATTGAGTCAAGCTTTGTGTTAAGGCTTGAGGATAGATATTGAGGATATTTTTGTGCTAGATTGAAGGACTAGTGTTTAGTGCATATTTGAGGATAGAGTATTGAGTGAGATTTGTGATATAGTTTAATATAGATAAGATAGATATTGAGAATATTTGTGCTAGATCGAAGGACTATGTTTAGTGTAGATTTGAGATAGAGCTGAGAGTAAGCTTTGGAGGTGATAGAGTATAGAGGATGATAGTCTCTAGTGGATAGAGATCCATTAGCCAGGTAGTGAGGATAGGTCTTCTGAGTGAGGATATGAGTCTTTAGTGGATAGAGATCCATTAGCCAGTGTAGTGGAGGTAGCAGTTCTTCTAGAAGATCACCAACTAGAGTAGAGGAGAAAGGAGTTCTCCTATGGATAGAGATCCATGAACTAGTTGAGGAGATTGGTGTCTCCTATGGATAGAGATCCATGAACCTGATTAGGGGATTGGTGTCTCCTTTGGATAGAGGTCCATAAACATTGTAATAGGGAAAGGTTTCCCAAGAGATTTGTTGAGAAAATTTTAGTGAAATATTTTCTCCGTGGAGTAGCCCACATTGGGTGAACCACGTTAAATTGGTGTCTCTATTATGTGTGGTGATTTGTGCATTGCTTTGATTACTATTGTTGATATTGCTATTGATACATTGCATAATATTGATTGGGAAAGAAAAGTAAAAAGTGGTCTTATATTGTTCACCCCCCTCTCAGTATAAGCTTGTGTTCTTCAATTGGTATCATAGTGGGTTCCTTCGAAAGAGTTTAACAACTTGAAGGAAAAGCTTACAAGAACACAATGGATTCTAAGAGTGGATCCTCAGATAATTCAGCACCAGTATTTGATGGAAGCGATTATGTATTTTGGAGTATGAGAATGAAGATTCACCTGAT
Source organism: Wollemia nobilis (assembly GCA_028583015.1). Taxonomy (NCBI): domain Eukaryota; kingdom Viridiplantae; phylum Streptophyta; class Pinopsida; order Araucariales; family Araucariaceae; genus Wollemia; species Wollemia nobilis. The sequence goes on along the minus strand of JAQPPZ010017036.1, from coordinate 5,745,931 downwards.
GGCACTAGGCAATGAAATATGGGAAGCAATTGAAAATGGATACACACCACCAACTACTCCACCTATAGATAAATATGGTAAGCTTCTACATCATTACAATTCAAAAGCAATGAATGCAATTTTGAAAGGTTTGCATAGAATAGAGTTCATAAAGGTTATGCATTGCAAATCAGCAAAAGGAATTTGGGATAAGTTGCAAAGCATATATGAAGGAGATAAAAATGTCAAAAGGGCAAAGATATGAAATCTCAAGGGACAATTTGAAGAATTAAGAATGAAGGATGAGGAAAACATTAGTGCTTATCTACTTCATGTAGATGAGGTTGTTAACTCCATGGAAGGACTTGGACTTGAGGTTCAAGAATCTGATGTTTGTGATAAGATCTTAAGATCTCTCCCAAAAAGGTTTAGTGAAAATATTTCTGCTATAGAGGAATCAAAATATGGTGATCTCTTGACAAGGGATGAACTACTTGGCATTCTTACAGCTTTTGAGATGAGAACAAAAGAGGAACCTAATCTCTAAAAAGAAGCAGCCTTCAAGGCTACTAAAAAGACAAAGGGTAAGAAGTCAGATTTAAGCAATGAGTCATCCAGTGATGAAGAAGCAAATTATGGCAAAAGGAACAAGGATCCAAGAAGATTTAAAGATGCAAAATCTATTAGATGTTTCAATTGTGGAAAGTATGGTCACTATGCAACTGATTTTCAAGAAGCTAGAAATAGCAATGATGAAGAAAAATAGGATCATAAGAACAGGGAATCAAAAAAATACAGGTACCAAAAGAAAGGCAAGGATGGACAAGGCAAACAAGGAAAGAAGTTCTTTCAAAGACAGAAGAGGAGTTACTATGCAGACAAGGCAAGTAAGTACTCAAGTGATAGTGATAATAGTTCCTCAGATAATGATAAATATGAAGTTCTATTTCTGACAAAAGAAAAGGAAGTAGTTAAGAAAAGGTCACCAATAATTCTCAAGTGTTTTAGATGTGGTAACTTTGGTCATCTTGAAGATAGTTGTACAAAGAGTGGTTTCAGTTTCAGTGATGATGAATATGAAGATACACTTGAAGGACCAGAAGAGAATATTCTAATGGCACTAGAAGAAGAAGGAGGTGATCCTATAGAAGACAAGTCAAAAAAGAATGAAGATGTTTTCAAAGGTAAACAAATAGAGGAAGAATAATAAATAGGAGGAGTTGATCTTGAAGGTGAACTTATTCATGCCCTTGATGCATTAAATAAGGTAAGAAAGCAAAACTCCCAACTTAAGCTTCAGTTTCAAGAATGTGATGAAGAGAAAGGAAAGCTTATAGAGGATCTAAACAAGTCAATTGCTAAGACAAGGAAGTTTAAAGATAAGTTAGAAGCAAAGGTCTTAGAATGTGAAAGGTTAGAACATGAGGTGGCTCTACTAAGGGAAGAAATAAAAGAGTCTAAGGATAGGTTGCACAAGTTTGGAAGGAGCTCAAAGAATTTGGATAAGATTATCAAGACACAAAGATGGTCAACAAACAAAACAGGTCTTGGTTTTGAACAAGTACAAAAGAAACAAGGAGAGGAGTCAACCTCAAGTTCTGGAGAAGAAGAAACTTTAGAAGAAGATAGTGTAAGAGAGAGTGAGACTTCTGAGGATGAGTTGGACAACAAAAAGTTCAACAAGGAAAGGAACAATGCACAAAAGAGGAACAGATGGAACAGGAACCAACACAGGGTAAAAGAGACTAAGAGACCAATGAGGTCAAGGTAAGGTAATTTCAATGGATGATGCTTTTCATGTCATAGGTTTGGGCACAAAGCTTCTCAGTGCAGGACACATGAAAGACATGAATATGGGAACTTCAAAAATAGGCAACTATTTCAAGGGTATTGCTACTCTTGTAATCAGTTTGGTCACAAGGCAATGAATTGCAGGGTTCATGATAGGAATAGATATGGCTTCACCAGGAGAAATCCCAAGACATTTGCACCTCCAAGGAATAACAATATTAAGTGTTATAAGTGCAATAATAATGGACATACAACAAAGTGGTGTAGAGCAAAAATTCTAGAGACAAGCAGGAATAGGAACAATCAGAGGAATCAGAAGGATCAGATGAGAAGGAAAGTGGACAAAGGTAAAGATCATTGCATGTTGGGAGTAGAAATACTCCCACCCTAGAATTAACCACCTCAAGAGGAGGTGGGGGAGGGGCTAAGCTAAGAGACTCATTCTTAGCCCCGAGCCCCAAAGGTGACCCTTTGCCATTGATGTCAAAGGGGGAGAGATTTGAGTAAGGGGGAGAGATTTGATTTAAAGGGAGAGCATTGAGTCGGGGGAGAGTTTAGAGCAGAAAAAGGTTAAGGAAATTGTAAAAGATAATTGGGTTGCCATCAATGACAAAGGGGGATATTGTTGGACATTTTGAGTAATTGAGTTGTCATTGATGTCAAGAGTCAGTTTCAGTGAGCAATGCAAGAAGAAGTGGTTCCACAATCAGTGCAAAAGGAAAGTCCACCTCTAGTTGGTCAAATCCGGTTCCAGGTGGTCAGATGAGGTTCAAAGAGCAATGAAGAGGCCCAAGAAAAATAATATTGTAATATTTTATTATAATATTAAAAGGGGAGATTTAAATTAATTTAAATAATTTCATTATAAATTAATTTATTAATTAATTTAATTAACTTCTAAAGTTATTAAGTTAATTATAGATTAATTATAATTTAATTATAAAATTAATTTATATTAATTAAATAACCCTAAGGTTGGGTTATAAAGGTTAATTATTAATTCGAATTCAAAATTTGAATGTGGCACCAACGTTCCTAAGGCATTGGCCTTCGTGTATAAAAAGGGGGCAAGAACCTTAGTCTTCACTCCAATGCATTATCGATTAATCAAAGCTCCAAAATTTGTGTGCAAGAAAAAGATAAAGGTTTCACGTGTTTTGAAAGCATTCGATGGTAGAAGAGATAACAAATAGGAGTGGGGCTCCTTTCACTATGCACAATGCTGTGTAGCATAGTTGGCGATAGTGGATAGCGCTAAGACGTTCGGCAGGTGAGGAGAGCAGGGTTTGAAACCCGTCGAGTTGGTTTTGCAAGAGAAGAGGGCATTTTGTTTTGTGTCATGCCGATCGAAAAGGGATAAAAGGAAGGCTTGAGCCTTCCCCTTCGTGTGGAGGCTCGTAGCCCACGTGGTGGGCTAGCGCCTCGATAAGGCGCTCGGTTGGGAGTGGTCTCGCGTTCGAAACCCATCGAGGCTTTTTGCTTGAGATAAAAGGTATGCGCTAATGTTTGCCAAGGTTGCATGAGGTATTTCGGATTTGCTAAGGTTGGATGAAAAATAAATATTTTGGAGGGTTATAAAGTTTATTTTTAAAATTGGTTATTGTGTATTTGAGGGAGATAAAAGGATAGGCAGTATTATTTTTGAGGGTTTGATTTCTGGAGGTTGTTAATTAAATATTGGAGATTATAAGGAGTAATTGAGTAATTATTTTTTATGTATGCTTTGATGATTGCTAATTTCAAATAAGGAGTAATAAGGTGTATTTGAGTTTGATTATTTTTGTAATTGAGAAATATTTTTGAGAGAGTGTTAGTGTGATAATTTGTCATCTAACCATTGAAATTGGCAAAGAAGAAAATTGTGTTTAAGATAGGTTTTGAGGTCATTTTCTTCATCAAACAAAAGGTATGGGCACATCTTCCTTGAGAGTGATTGTTGGATGTTGTGAATGCTAAGTTGGAGTGAAAAGGGTTGTTTGATAAGCATTGTTGAGTTTGGTTTTTTGGAAAGAAAGTTGATTCTAGAAACCTTGTTTGATAAGCATTGTTGGAAATATTGAGTAAAGCTTTCATATGCTTGAACTAGGGTTTGTGCAAAGAACATGAGTATCATTGTTATGTGAAGTTGTGAACTATCTTGAACTAGGGTTTGTGAAAGAACATGAGTATCATTGTTATGTGAAGTTGTGAACTATCTTGAACTAGGGTTTGTGAAAGAACATGAGTATCATTGTTATGTGAGATTATTTGATAAGCATTGATTGGAAATAATTGAGTGAGTGTTCATATGCTTGGACTAGGGTTAGTGAGCAAGGATTGTTTCATTGAGTGATTGATTGAGTGGAGTTGATTGAACCTAGTCAAGTGGAAGTGTTGAAGTGATAGTTCTAGTTCTGTGAAACAAATTGTTCTACATTCTGAATTAATTTGAGAAAGAGTTTGGGAGTGATTGAGTGTTTATGAGTAAGAAGCATATTGAGTCTCTAACAATTCTCTATATGTTTCTATGATAAAAGGATATATTGAAAGTGATTGAGCATTGTTGTGAGTAAGAAGCATATTGAGTCTCTAAAAATTCTCTATATGTTTCTATGAGATTGAACAAGATTCTGTGTGAAGCTTGTTAGTGTGATTGAAGAGGTTTTCTATGATAGATAGAGTTGAGTAAGCTTTTGTGGAAGCTTACAATGTAGATTTGAGACAAGTTCTAGTGAGGACTTATTGAGCATATTTGAGGTAAGTCTTGGTGAAGACTTAAGAGCAGTGAGAGCAAGTTCAAGAGAGGACTTGTGGACAGATTGGTGTGAGATTTTGTGGAAGCTTACAATACAGATTTGAAGATAGAGATGAGGAAGTCTTTGAGAAGACTTGTGAGCAGAGTTGATTGATTGATTTGTTCAAACCTTGAGTTAAGGTTTGGAGCAGATCTAGCAGAGTTGATTTGTGATTGAGTCAAGCTTTGTGTTAAGGCTTGAGGAAAAGGTAGATTTGGGTGCTAGATCGAAGGACTAGTGTTTAGTAGAAGTTTAGAGGATAGATGATTTAAGAGGAGTAGGTTTAATGAAGATCAGAGAATAGATATTGAGCAGATTTGTGCTAGACCGAAGGACTATGTTTAGTGCAGATTTGAGACAGAGCTGAGAGCAAGCTTTGGAGGTGACAGAGTATAGAGGATGATAGTCTCTAGTGGATAGAGATCCATTAGCTAGGGCAGTGAGGATAGGTCTTCTGAGTGAGGATAGGAGTCTTCAGTGGATAGAGATCCATTAGCTAGTGTAGTGGAGGCAACAGTTCTTCTAGAAGATCACTAGCCAGAGCAGAGGAGAAAGGAGTTCTCCTGTGGATAGAGATCCATGAACCAGCTGAGGAGATTGGTGTCTCCTGTGGATAGAGATCCACGAACCTGATTAGGGGATTGGTGTCTCCTTTGGACAGAGGTCCATAAACATTGTAATAGGGAAAGGTTTCCCAAGAGATTTGTTGAGAAAATTTTAGTGAAATATTTTCTCCGTGGAGTAGCCCACATTGGGTGAACCACGTTAAATTGGTGTCTCTATTGTGTGTGGTGATTTGTGCATTGCTTTGATTACTGTTGTTGATATTGCTATTGATACATTGCATAATATTGATTGGGAAAGAAAAGTAAAAAGTGGTCTTATACTGTTCACCCCCCTCTGAGTATAAGCTTGTGTTCTTCACTAAGTGGCCCTACCTTGGAATGGTACTACCAAATACAAATGCCAGAGTTATGCATAGCGGTGAAACTTTGCCATTGGGGCAAAAAAAAACATTTTTGAAAATTCAAATTTACGAAATTTTCGGGACCTAGACGTTGGCCATTTAGCCAGAATTTTTGGGAAAAATAAATTTTAGGTGTCGGTTAGCCATCCTTTGATGAGAGTATCATGAATATTTGAAAAATTTGCAAGTAATCCCACCTAAATAAAGTACCCTTTTTGTCCTAAAATTTTAAAATTTCTCAATTATCTTGCCAAACTCGCCAAGTATGCCTCTATTGATAATTAAAACCCTAGGGATACATATTCATTTTCGAACCTTGTTCTACACCAGACGAATATATCGATCCAGTTCTGTAACCATCTGACACCAGTTGTATATATTCCCAACACCACAATTCATGCATCCAATCAAAACCTTGTTTTGCAATCAATTGAAACTCTATTCTGCAACCAGCAGTACCGGATGGAACCACACTATAGTCGGACGTATGCTACAATCGACCGAAACCATTTCTATAGTAGATCATGTGCATTTTTATCAAATGCAATTTTGCACCTGGGTTGCATCTTGATGCAGTTTTGCACCCAGGTTGCATCCAAATCCAAGTTTGTACTCGGGTTGCATCAAGATGCATTTTTGCACCTGGGTTGCATTCGGATCTAGTTTTACACCTGAGTTGCATCTAGATCTAGGTTTGCACCCAGGTTGCATCAGGATGTAGGTTTGCACCTAGGTTGCATTCGGATCCAGGTTTGCATCCAGGTTGCATCCGGATCTAAGTTTGCATCTGGGTTGCATCTGAATCCAGTTTTACACCCGAGTTGCATCCAGATCTAATTTTACACCCAGTTTGCATTCAAATGCAGTTTTGCACTCGGGTTGCATCCGAATACAGTTAAATTTCTAAAAAAATTATCCCTATCTCGTGACGGGGGAGGTACACCAAGGGCGTTGCCCCTTGGAACCCCGTTCGCCAATTTTTCTATGTTTTGGTGAAAATTTAGGTATTTCGCCATGTCTTCCTACATGAAGTTGCCCAGGATTCGCTAGGGTTTCAAAACAAATTCACCATTTTTTTACAAGTACGTTTTGGGTCCGACCCCTTATGCATAACCTCGACAAAGGCATTTCTTGAAAATATTTAGAGACCTTGTTGAGATATTTGTCAAGAAATTCTCTACCTATATTGAGAAAAAGGTTATAATTAGTAATCTATACCAACTCAAGTAGTCCAAAGATGAGAAATTTACTAATTTTTTAGTAAGATGGCAAGCCCCATTGGGGTGATTTAGTATCTCCCTCCACCTAGAGGTATTCTAGATATCTCTACCTTAATAAGAAATTGTATTTCTACTTAGATATGGCTAATGTATCTTCTTTCAAAAATGAGATTGAAATGGCCAAGAAAGCAGATACTGCCCTTTCCAAAAGAGGTTAATAGAAAACCAAATCCCATAAGGAGGAAGACAAGTCTTATTCTAATATAAAGGGATAGTACAAGATCAAACATATTATAGGTTATGGAGTTAAGGACTCATTCCAAACCAACAATGTTACTGCTATAACTAACAATTAAAATCTTGTCTTAGGGAAGCCACAACAATAGGAACCTAAGAGGAAGTACTATTTACCAGATAAACCTCTTCCATCCTTTTTAGATAAACTTTTCAAAGCCAAAATGATAGAGCTTTATTTGCCAATCCTCTAGAACCTAGAAGGGAAAAATCTTCTTGGTTTTGTGTTAATAAGAAATGTGCCTTCCATTGCATTAATAGTCATGTGATTGATCAATGAATGAGCCTTAGAAACCTAATCTAAGTCCTAATTGAAAAATTTCAAATTGTCATCAATATATCTTAATTCTCAATCTTCTTCTAATCAAGACCTTGGAATTTTTTAAAATCTACTACCCAACCATAATCTATATCAAAATGTAGTGAATAATATTCACTATAGGTATGTCCCACATGCAAACCAAAGGATGAGTGGGATACTCTATTTTTTTGATCATATAAATCACATTTATGTTAAAAGCATGCAACAACATAAGAATATTTCATCTTATTAGCCTTCTAGACCTCCTTTGGTCCTTCACACAAAATTAACTTCTCTCTAAAGAACCTCCATTACTCATCCAATCAGGAGCTAATAATAAAGTTACTTCTAATTTGCTTCATTAACTTGAAATTACCTTGTCCAAAATCTCTTTTCTTGAGTTTCTAAGGACCTCTTTGACCCATAGAGACATCTTTCTTAAAATTTTGAGTGAGCAAGTTATTTCTCAAGACCTCAACCCAAATGATCTTACTTATATGGTGGGATCCATTGGATTTAACCATGTAACTATATCATTCCATGAGAATGATATCCCTCAATCCTCTATGGTCAAATATCTCCCACTATACATCATAGGGCACATTGATGATAAATTCCTCAAGAAAATCCTAGTCAATAATGGTTTGGTCTCAATGTTTGTAGCCTAAGATCCATTAGTCATTTTTGGTTGACTAGACAAGATTTAGAGAAATCTAATATTATTAATGAGGATTTCATTAATGGTATATATAAGGCTAGTGGCACTATAGTCTTACCCCTCAAATTTATACCTCATATTCTCAACACTTTTCAATGTCATGTCTTGTGACTTAACCTACAACATCCTTCTTGCGAGGCCATGGATCCATGAGATGCAAACTATCCCTTCAAATATTCATTCATGTTTTAAATATAAATACAAGGGTAAGACCTATCATATTATAGCCAACAATAAACCTTTTTCATACTATTAGGTTACTGAGGTTGAAAATCCCAAAGTGTATTTTTACCCTTCTCTTAATTCATCTCTTGAACCATCTTCTTCTTAGCTTCCAATTATTAAAGCATTAAGGTATCTCACCTTAAATAATTTACCTAACAATGAATCCAAAGGTCAAAGCTCTAATCCAAATAACATTAATAATTATAATCAAGATAATAATCAACTTGTTCTAGACCTAGCCAATTTTTCCCTATCTCCTCAAGCCTTAGTCTTTCCTTCTAGTAATAAGTGTAAAATAGTGCAAATAGAAAGTTGCTTTTTTATTTATTATAGTACCACCAGTGATGACAAAATACATGACAGTAATGCTTTCCAAGTTGAATTATAGTATGCTTCATGCTTGTTTTTGAACTACAATTCCATCCCTAAGCCTAATATTTCCAACAAGGGATATCAAGGTAAAGGACTAGGCTTGTATGAGTAGGGAATCAAAGAGACCCTATAGACTAAAGCTTCGAGGGTTATATTTCCAATTGTGGTCATCCCTGTAGGTAAAAGAAAAATATGCCCTCTTAAGTAAAAAATTTAGGAATCAAGCTCACTCGACATTTTACCAAAATATTATCAAGGTAGTAAGCATGGAATTATCTAAGCAGGATATGTAGAGAGCTTGGAGACTTGAATGCATAAAATTAAATCTACACCTAAAAATTCTTGAAGCATTTTAGTGAAAGCAAGGGCTAAAAACAATGGAAAATGTAAAGTTGGCTAAGGCTTGAAAATCTCCAACAATATGCAAGCCTAGGATTGTTCAAAACCAAAACCGACATTGACTAAGAAACCCTAAAATACATAAAGTTGGAATTTATCGATCTAGGACCTTTACAAAAGAGTGACATCAACCAAAAGAGGATAAATCCCAAAAGTGATCATACTTTGGCTGCATAAGTTCTAACTTCATACAAAAGACAAGTTGTGAATAAAGCTAGAATGGAATGAGTCCAGACTGATGTATCATGAACAAAGTTAGAGTTGTAAAATATGAGGTAGCAAGACCTCAACATCAATCAAATAACAACTTTGCATATCAAAGCCAAAATTTAATAATCCCAAATATTTTTGAGAGATGATGTCAACACTCTTGCATCAAAATCCAAAAATGCATAGGGAGAAATATAGCGAAACAAAACTAGATCTTCCTACCCAAATATATCAATTAAAGTAAGGGTGCACATCAATGACATCATCAACCTCTATCAAAGATCTATATTTGATACATCCCTTTATATATAGTCTCTTTCAAATTTGAAACTACCTTAGTGCCTTCTAGTTGTATAGGATGAAACTGTTGAGCTCAAAAGTAATAGATGGTTGCTCTAGCTCAACCATTTATGGGAGATAGTTGAAGATATATGTACTAGATTGTAGAACACATTGAAATTCAAATGCAAGATGAAAACTAAGCTAGCCACATTAGCAATGAACCAACACAACATGAAAATGATAAGCTCCACAGAGTGCTTTCTAATAGGTTGTTTGTCTAATAGACCTATAACTGTATTGTAAATATTATGCTACAAGATTGAAAGAGCAACTTATAAATAAAGAGATAAACCTAAGAATAAGGGTTTGGCTCTATAACATTAACCTGGATGTATGCTATGTAATTTTTTCCAATTAATGATAAGTGATAGTTGTTTGGCCTCCATTGTGATTGATATTTTAGGTTATTATGAATGAATGTATGTCTTAAATAATTCTTGTTATACTTTATGACTAGTTTACTTTGTTAAAGTGAATTTTTCTCTTTGGATCACTATTAGATTGCTTTTCAATAAAGTATTTGAAATGATTGAATCATATGGCTATAGCTAATTTGATTTTGTTATGCATTTTATTATGGATGGTCTGTTAAGCTTTATGTAGCTTGTATCCGATGTTGTTATGCTATACCTCATCCATTATCTAGTCATCACTCTGAGACCTTACTCCATTTCTAACCCTTCCATTTCTCACTTTTAGCTTAAACCATTATTTTAATTTTGTAAGTGTTAAAAAGAGTCAATCTTCTCCAGAGGTTGAATTAAGAGAAATCTTGTTCATCCCAAATTTTAGCTAAAGTCTAGGGTGCTCTTCATAGATTTAGGTAGATTTGATGGCAGTAATTTTTTTGGCATGACCAATGAGACCATCCCATCCATTAACCTAATTTACTCGGAGGAATGAATATCTAGTGAATAGTCTTGATCTCATAAGTTAAGAATGCATGTTCACCTAGTGACTCCACTAATGAAATAATTAGAGAAACTAATGGCTCCATTGGTAATAGAACCTAGAATCACCTAAATAATAACATTGAACAATAATCCCACAAAGAGGTCTTCGCTTATTCAATCATGGTTGAACAATTCTATCTTGCTTTGGATGATGTCGATCCTCTCGATATCCCAATCCTCCATGAAATCCCCAAAGCTACCTAAGATCTTTTATCATTTATGATGGTAGTGAAAAAGTTACTTCCAAGCACTATCAAGATGTATCTACCTTAGACACTACATATAGTATTGTCTTTGAAGATGTGATGGTCAAATTACTAGTTCAATCCCTTCGAGGTAAAGTAATGCCATAGTATCATTCTTTAGAAGAGAAAATTATTAGAACCTAGGTAGAACTAGCTAAATATTTCATAAAAAAAAGTTTGATGATCCCAAAGATCTATTTTTTCTACTCACTCAAATTACCTCTTTTTAGGGAGTTTCCATGAAAGCATTACTAATTTTAATATCTGTACCAAAGGACTTGGAAAAGGATTCCCTAAGATTTTCAGCCATCCTACACCCAAGCATATCTTTATTATATCCATGCCTTCAACCCTAGCTTGATTCTCCTAATTCAATAATCCAAAGAAAAAATATTCCTACAAATTTCCTAAGAAGCTATACTAGTAGAAAATATGCTCTTAATATCTAGAAAGCTTCCTCCTAGAACCACCATATGGGAGAACTCTCAAATTCATTTATGAAGCCAAGTCCAATTTCCAAGCACAATTTGCCCACTACATAATAAGCCATTAGGGTGATATTCATTCTATCCATTCATGATGAAGTCAACTTCCACCACACCTATGGCACAAACTCGAGTAGCACAAGAACTAAATGCCATAATTCACAAATTAGCTAAAAAACTTGTTAGAGTGGAAGGACAACAAAATGAAGAAAATATTAGAATGAAACATCCAAGAAATTATATCCCAAAGGATCAATTGTTATGTAGCAATAACATAAAAAAATAGGAACAATTTCTTGTTCTATCTATGTCCAATTCTTCATCATCTAACACAACTTATGGAGATAAGAGTTATCAACCATGTTTTCAATTAAATATGACTTCGGTAATGGAAGATGTGATAGCTCTTATAACAAATCCAAGATAGTTCTTCCCAAAAGAAAATATTCCTATAAATTGCCTAATAGATATAGTAAATAAGCATGTCACTATCCTTACACTATATCATGATCAAAATACCAAGGAATGGGAAAAGGAAGAACATGATGAAGAAAAAGAGATGTAACAAGCATCCCATTCACAAAAAAATCAACACAAAAAGGGAAACTGTATCGCTCCAAATTTTTTGCATCCTTACCTTCAGGCTATTGGATCCGTGCCCGAAAGGAGGATGGGAAAAGGATGTCGCGGTACCTCGGACTGAGAGGACTTTGCGAAGGTCCCGCCTCTCAAGGGAGGTGTATTTTGATGATTTTTTGACGGATGGTGGGTTCACCAGGAAACATTTAAGGGCAGTTTCCACGCCTAGGTTTGGAATGTGTTTTAATGTGTTCGTTTTTAACTTTAAGCATTCATATCCTAGGTTTGGCCAAATGAATCTAGATTAATCTACATGAAAATGCAAATTCAATGAGTACAGAAAACAGATTTAAAGACATAAAACAGAGAATTTACAGAATACAAATGAGGAATACCTGATCCGGATGTACGGTGATGATTATGATGTTTGAAGCGATCGGGATCATCCGGAATTCGACAGAATCGTCGAGATCGATGAATCATCGAGATCTGATAGAATCATCGAGATCAACGAATTAGTGGAGAATTCGTAGAGACCTCAAGCGAAAAATAGATACAAAATACAATGAATACTACTGTGCTAACAGAGGGAAACAACACCAAATGATTGTATGAATACTGAGTAATAGTTATGAACGAAATTCAAGCAAATTACGATATTCTAATGACAAATCATGATCTTAGTATGCAATCTAAGCTAAATGGGTGAACTCCAAATGCAAAATAACATAAACACTGAATAAACTATCTAATTTGCAGAATAAAATAGCAAAGAAAAGGTTGAGAAATGCAAACTTCGAGCAGTGATTGCCTCAATATGGATTGCAGTCGAGATCGTCTCGCATCAATACGAAATCGCCTCGGATTCGACAGGTTCGCCTCCGATCTGAACAGGTTCGTCGACGACGATGTGTGTTGGCTCTGGCTGAAAAATAGTGATGTACCTGCAACAAAATTGGTATGGGACCAGTGCAAATGAAAAATTGGGATGGTTCAACGTAGATGGAGTTAAATTGCGGAGAATTTCAGCCAGGGGGTGCTAAGGGAATAGCTTAGGATTAAATAGGCTTAGGGGAGTAGTTAGGAGGTTGGAGATCATCCCAATTTGGGAGATCTCCAACGGGGAAGGGTCCCTAACGGTGCGGACACGCTTACCGGATTGGAGACCCGTTGGAACAGAAGCTAATTTTGCAAAATCAGTTTTGCGACAAGATCGTCCGGACGTCCTAGTCCAGACGAAATCGTCAGATCTGGGGCGATATCGTCTGATCGGCGACGATATCGTCAAACGGTCAAAACAACCTCTAAAAATGGCACGAAAAAGGGAAACGGATTACCCGACGGTTAACGGGCGGTTTGGGAGGTTAAATTTGAATTTTAAATTATTTACTAAGGTGAATGTAATTATTATAATTTTATTGCGCCAATTTTAGGGTGCTACATTTTGCCCCCTCTTTAGCGAATTTTTTGAAGAAAATGCGTTAAAGATGAGTTCTTCTCGATCTACGAGAAAGCAAAAATTATTCCCATTTTTAGGCGACGATTCTTGGTCGAATCGTACGACTGCTTACTATGGTGCCCCCTCAGTGTTTTTACCCAAATCGAACGTTTGAGGTAAAAAGCGAAAAGAAAAAAATTATTTTTGAATAAAATTAAGAAAAATAGGGTAAACCCTAATTCATTTTTTTGTTCATTTTCGGTTTTTAGAGCTCCGAAGCAAAAATGGTGGAGACGACGCACAGATCGACGAGAGGTCCGCGCGGTCTACGGGTAAGAGTCTAGACTTAACTAGGATGCTTTAATTTGAATTTACATGCTTTGTAGGTAATTTTTAGATGAATTTTGAGCATCGCGGCCGTTTTTGGGCCGTCGACGTCGTCGGGACGAAATCGTCCCGATTTCGACGAAATCGTCTCAATTTCGACAATTTCGCCCAAGGGCGAAATCGGCGAAAGGGGACGATTTCGTCAAATTAGAGACGATTTCGGCTTGCAAAATCGGAGACGATTCTGCTCAAATTTGGGACGATATCGTCCAATAGTGGGCGATATCATCAATTGCATAAAATTGAATTTTAACTTGCATTATTGTTTATTTGAATTGTTTATTAATGATTGTTTGTTGTTTTGTTGTTTATGTTTGCAGAGAGGATTACTAAAGAGCAAGGAATGGAAGTATGGAGGGTTGAGAGATGACTTGGCCGCTCTCACACAGGCAGAGCGAGATCAGCTGGCACAGGCCGGCTTGCAGCATGTGGCAGAGATGCCACAGGTATCTATAGATATGGGGCTTCTAACAGCCCTAGCAGAGAGGTGGTATCCGGGTTCTTCATGTTTCTGGCTACCTACAAGGGAGATGACTCCCACACTAGAGGATGTATGGAGGATTATGAGAATCCCCATACAAGGACGATTGATTACTCCTACGGCCAATCAAGGCCATGCTATGGGACGACTGTGTGGTGACCGAGCTTCGCCCTGGAGAAGGGCGAAGTTAATATCGAGGCACTACGCCAGATGCCTAGGGCATCTAGGCTCACACGGGTGCTAGGTGGAGTGGTTGGTGGACTTTTTATGTGCCACCAGAGCGGGTGCAGGGTGTCGTGGATGCTCGTAGATGTGATCTACGATATGCGGGACCACGGCTATAGGTTCTCTTGGGGCAGTTTTGTGCTATGCCGGTTGTACAGGATCCTATATGGGGTCGTGTACAAGGGCGGTCGATGTCTGGTCATGACATCGCTCTTACAGGTTTGGTGCTGGGAGCACATTGCAGTGCGGAGGCCGGTAGGGCTTCCTCTGATAGGGGTTGATGGGGAGAGGCCCCGAGTCTTCTATTGGTGGCTCCAGAGAGGGTCACAACGGCGGATCGACCTCCCTATGTCCCGGAGGCTATTGGATGACCTAGTCCCGGATCAGATCACCTGGAGGCCATGGAGGGAGCATCTAAGGTGGGCCGAGGATGGACAAGAGTTGGCTCGCATCAAGCGAGTTTGCTGGCTATGGATGGAGAGAGGAGAGGTGGAGCTCCATCGCTATGACCGAGTTTTGAGGTAGTTCGGTCTACAGCGGGGATCCCATCTTTGAGGGATTACGAGTTTTCTCGGACTGTCCGGGATAACACCATGGTTAGCGGGGCTCTCGACATGCAGCGGTTCTGGAGCCAGGACGCGGATGATGCCCCCATCCAGCCGGTGGATGGGGACGACGTGAGGGTAGCCGATGGCTACGATGCCTAGTATGCAGGCATCCGCCCTCCTCGGATGACGAGGGCACAGGGTCTGATTCATGCGGTTGTGCGTCGGATAGGGAGGCGGTGCCAAGCAGCGATGGAGGCAGCCCAGGGTCACGGTGGGAGAGAGGCGAGGAGGCCACAGGCACAGGAGAGGCCGTGGCAAAGGGAGAGGAGGGAGGTGATACCCCCATCTCCATAGAGGAAGGCCACCATCGCCTGATAAGGGCAAGGGTGTCGACACGGGAGAGAGTAGCGAGATGGCTACTCTCCGGGCGGAGAGAGATCGTCTCCAGGCCCAGGTGCGGACTCTACAGGATGAGGCTGCACGCCATCGAGCTGAGGTGTCACAGCTGCGGGACGAGATTGCACGCCTCAGGGCACGGGGCGGAGGGGCGAGCTCTGGAGAGCTGACACGGGCTATCGCCCGGCTACATTCTATCGGACATTGTATTACCGGTGGTGCCGGAGGCGGATAGACTACCCCTGCCGGCCAACATTGCGGATCCGATCGGGATCGGGTCATCGAGGACCACATCCCGATCGAGGACTAGGACTACGCAAACTGCGATGGGGCCACCTCGTCCACCTCAGGGCGGGGGAGGAGATGAGGCAGAGAGCTCGAGGGGCTCTCGAGGCTAGAGGGCTGGACTGACATTGTATTATATGATTATTTTTTTGATAGAGGATTGAGTATGCCGAGGTACAAATTGTGGCATACCAATCCAGTTTTGATGATGTACATATACGGTTGTTGATATATATATGAGGTGATATAGTTTTGATCATATGACTTGTATTGTGTGGTGCTTATGATGCTTTTATGTTTGATTGATTGATTTGATAATTGGATGTAATTATGTCGTTGGAAATATTATAATTTTGATGTCATGCTGTAATATTTTAAATGAAATAATCTGATGTAACAAATTGGTTGTTTGTAATGAAATGTGATAAAAATAAAAATAAAAAGAGACTTCTAACAATAATTTCAAAGGACATTGTCGCTATTATAGACCATTTCATGGAGTCGCCGCTCACTCGGTCGTCAAGCTAGTCCCATTTATAGAAATATTGTTAAAAGTAAAAGAGTGCTTAAGAAACTGTCTTAAGACTTTGGTGCAATGATGAAAATGATGATGATGATGGTTTGTTTTCAGATTTTCATAAAAAATATTATGCATGAAATAATGTTAAAATGATTTTTGCTAGGCATAAATTCCTAAGTGTGATAAATTTTTGGATAATTCTTTAGGAATTATACCATCATTGCAAAATTGAAGGTTGACATAATGACATGAAATAATGAAAATGGGTTTGCTTTTTAAAAGCATAATTTGTGTAACATAATGAATTAAGTCATATGGTTTTCATGATTTTTAATAAATGGGGAATAAAAATTGTTACAATGGTTTGCGCTAGGCATAGAATATGTAGGTATAGACTTATACCATCATCGTGAAAATCCAAAAAAGATAGTTTTATTGCATGGTTGATTTTTGATGAACAGAAAATATGAAAATGAGGACTTGCGCTAGGCATAAAATTCCAATTTTGGTTTTGGAACTATACCATCGTCGCGAAAGTCAACCAGATATATATGTATATGTTTTGATTGTATAGTTTGAAAGAAATTTTTGATTTTTCTATTATATAGTTGTCTTTATGGTAAACAACTGTACTTGATTTATTCCAAACAAGTTGCAAAAATAATATTTCAAAGTATTTTGAAGACAAAAGTTAGATTTATAAGGAATCCCATGTGCATATGTGAATTCATTTCCAATCTTGATTTATCATAATGATACACAAAATCTCTCAAATACAAATGTGTGTGCAATTGCATTGTTCATTTACCAAGTTTTGAGCAAGATAATATGATACAAGTGATTTGAAGAAACCAAATAAGTGTTCATTAACCATGATGTAGATGCATATAACCATACTAGACTACTATGTAGGTCGGATTATCAAGAGCTAGCTAATCCATAGCGAGACATAGGTCTGTACAAAAGAAGGTCGCTAATGTGACAGACATATCACCATGCTAGGAGTTACCCAAGGCCAAGCGGGTTGGGCACAAACCACTGTTATGGGGCTTACCTCACAGTTTTCGAATAATTGAGAATTCCAGGGATTCAAGCTCATCAACCCTTCTTTTCTTTTCAAAGGGTAGGGAAAGGGATTTTATTGCTTTCTTGCTTTTGCTTTTCTTTTGTATTTTTTGCTTGATAATGCTTGGAACATTGCTGTAATGATATAAAAGAACATTTTTCTTTTCTCTTTTTCTTGAACTTTTCTTTTCTTTTTCTTTGCTAGGGATACTTGCTCGGATTAGGTGTAGAGCAAGGGATTTTATTCAGGTAGGGGTGAGCTTGTCCTTTTGCCAATTCTCAAAAATTCTAGACCATGTGCATGATAGGATAGCGAGGGAAACTTTTCGCTCAAGAAATCACTTCTACTATGTAGCAAAACATGGAAATTACAAATATAATCATTTTATTGTGAAAAGATGTGCTTGGTTTAAGTAAATAACAAGATCAATTCTCTATGCTCAAACTTTATTTAATTGAATTTTGTGGACTTTGATATAAGAGAGATTAGTAATCATGCCTAGATAAAATCAAGATATTTATTGTTGTGAGTGTGCAAGTGAGGGATTCCAAATAAATGCTAATTTATCCAAAATAATTTGAAACATATAACTGCAATAATTGTAAGAAAATATATATAAACACTTTTGAGAAGTTTTGAGAATGTTGACTCTCTCTTTCTTCTTTATTTTATTTTGGTTTCGAAAGAGTCAAGCATATTGTTGTTTTTATTTTTATCATTATTTTGATTTTTGGTTTGATTTTTGAGCAAAAAATTTAACAAGTGCCATAAATAAATGCAATAAATAGTTTTGAAGATTTTTGATGATTATGAATATTTTTGATGTTTTTGGATTTTTATAAATTTGAAAGAAATATAAGATAAAAATTTTGAAATATTTTAAACAATTATATACAAGGATGAAATGACCAAATTTATGCATAGTAACGTTTAAGATGCAAAATATTCATGGGTTCTTTAAGTTCTTTACCATCTAAGGTAGATAATTTGTATGCTCCTGATTCAAATTTAGCAGTAATAATGTATGGTCCAAGCCGGTTGGGCTCAAATTTACCTTTAAGGTCCTTAGTTGCATTTGTATTTTTTTATTTTCTTTTAAAACAAGGTCGCCGATCTCAAAGGATCGATGACGAACTTTCTTAGCATATGATCTTTTAAGCTTGTTTTGGTAAGCACGGAGATGCTCCAAAGCATTGATGCATTTTTCATCTAGGAGTTCCAGCTGACTGAGTCTGCCAACTCGATATTCATCTCCTACTTCGGTATCTTGAAGTAGCAGAGCCAAAGAAGGAACTTCCAATTCAAATGGAAAAACTGCTTCAGCACCATAAACCAAAACAAATGGTGAAGTTCCCGTGGGGGTTCGAACACTAGTTCGATAGGCCCACAAGGCTGGATATAATTGAATGTGCCAGTCACGGCCAGTTTTATTGACTAATATTTTGAGAATTTTGATTAAGGTTTTGTTAGATGCTACTACTTGACCATTACCACGAGGATAATAGGGAGTGGACCGGCGATGTTGAATCTTATATTTTTGGCATAATTTTTTAACATCTTTATTTTTGAAGCAAGTTCCATTGTCGGAGATGAGATTTGCAAGAATTCCGAACCTACAAATGATTTGATTAAAAATAAATTTAGAAACTTGTGTGCTAGTGCAGGAAGCTAAAGGCATAGCTTCGACCCACTTCGTGAAATACTCGGTGGCGGTTATGATGAACTTGTGTCCATCAGATGACACGGGATTGATTTTGCCAATAATATCCAAGCCCCATTTAGAAAAGGGCCAAGGAGATGAAATAGCCTACGAGCTCTTGTGCAGGCGCATGGACAAGGTCAGCATGTTTTTGACACTTGTCGCAATGGCGCACATACTCATGTGCATCCGTTTCCATGGTAGGCCAAAAGTATCCTATCCGAAGGAGCTTTTTAGCAATGACACTACCACTAAAGTGTCCTCCACAAGATCCATCGTGGGCTTCACTCAAGGCTGATTTAGACTCTTCTAAGTTTAAACATCTTAATAGGATACCTTCAAAAGATCTCCTATATAAAGTATTGCCAATTATTACAAATCGACTTGCTCGTCGACGTAATAACAGACTTTGGTTTCTATTAGAATTGGCGAGGAAAGTCCCATTTTGGAGAAAATCAAATATGTCCGTATACCAAGGTTCAGGAGTAGTTTCATTGATTAGAAACACATCCAAAGGCTCTAAGCATGACTTATTTGAAGCGGGTTCCTGGAGTCGACGAATAATGATAGTGGCATATTCGTCATCTAACTCCAAGGGCAGGAGAGATGCGATTGCGGCCATAGCATCAGTTGCACGGTTGCTAGTTCGAGGAATAGCTTCCAAGGTAACTTGATCAAATAAAGACATTAATTGTAAAACATAGGCCTTATATGGGCACAGTTTATCATCTCCGGTTTGATAAACTTCATTAATTTGGTTTATAACCAGTTGAGAATCACCAAAAACTAAAAGATGTTTAATTTTTAGCGCTAGGGCAGCTCGTAATCCAAGGATTAGAGCTTCATACTCAGTGATATTGTTGGTGCAAGCAAATGTCAATTTGAAGGACGAGAGGAATAAGATGTTTTTGTGGAGATATTAAAATAATACCCGCACTGGCCCCACTCATGCATCGGGCTCCATCAAAGTATAAGGACCATTGTTCGGTATGGTATGCCTCTAATTGAAGGCATTCATCTGGAAACTCGATGATGAGGGGATGGGTAGACTCTAAGGGTGCAGCGACTAATTGATCTGCTATGATTTGACCCTTAACAGACTTCTGTCCTATGAATGTGAGATCAAACTCTCTTAGAGCAAGAACCCACTTGGATGTGCGACCCGATAAATAAGGTCGACTCATGAGATACCTTAAGGGATCATATTTAGCAATGACATAAGTTTTTGACTAAGCATATAATGTCATAATTTTTGCGTAGCAAACATGACTGCTAGACATAGTTTTTCCAATGTTGTGTAGCGGGTTTCATAACTGATGAAGGTTCGGCTAATATAATAATTAGCACGTTCTCTCTTTTCATCATCAAGTTGAGCTAACATAGCCCCTAAGGCGAGAATCTAAAGCGAAAATATATAGGAGAAATGGGCGATCAGATTTAGGTGGTGAAAGCACGGGTGGATTAAGGAGGTATTGTTTGAGAAGTTCAAAAGCTTCTCTACATTCTGTGTCCCAATTAAAAGGGACATCCTTCTTAAGGAGTTTAAGAAAGGGACCAGTTTTGTCCGCCAGCTTATCGATGAAGCGACGGATGGCTTGAAGTTTACCTTGTAAACTTCGTAACTCAAATATATTAGTAGGTGCGGGCATATCAGTGATGGCCGCAATCTTGAGAGGGTCGATTTCAATACCACGTAAAGAAACTAAAACCCCTAATAGTTTGCCGGATTTAACTCCGAATATGCATTTTGTTGGATTTAATCGAATGAGATATTCTCGTAATCGATTAAAGACTTTCCTCAAATCATCTAAATGATTATCTTCAATAATAGAGCGAGCTATAATATCATCCACATAATCATGTAGGATATCATGCATCATATCATGAAAAATGTAGGTCATAGCTCGTTGATAAGTTGCACCTACGTTCTTTAAGCCAAATGGCATCACTTTCCAGCAAAAGGTACCCCAGGGGGTAATAAAGGCTATTTTAGCCTGGTCTTCAGGAGCTATCTGAATTTGATTATAACCGGAGAATCCATCCATTAAGGACATCATCCCACTTCCGGTAGTGAAGTCAATGATTTGATCCATGTTTGGAAGAGGAAAGTCATCTTTAGGGCATGCAGCGTTAATATCTCTAAAATCTGTGCAAACCCTAACTTTGGTAGCTTCTTTCTTGGTGATTGGAACTACATTTGAGATCCATTCGGCATAATCAATAGCTTGTATAAAGATAACATTCAGGAGTTTTTCTAACTCCCCTTTGACTAGCAGAGCCACTTTGGGATGCATTTTTCTAAGTTTTTGTTTAACAGGTTTAGCATCCGGATGGACCACTAGATGATGCATGACTACGAAGGGTCTAGACCTGGCATATCTTCGTATGTCCAAGCGAAGACATCTTCATACTCTTTAAGGAATGCAATGTATTGTTCTTGTTTTTCTTGACTTAATTCTGATCCAATATTGATTATGTGAGGATTGTCCTCAGTTCCAATATTAATTTTAATGACGTTTTCTACCTCCATGTGTAGATCTCTTTCAAAGTTAGGTGGGGCGGGTGAAACGCCCAATTCTTGTAATTCTTGTAAGGTTAATTTAGATAATTCATCTTGAGGATTAGTGGCCTCAAGTTGGGCTATAGTTGGTATAGAACCATCAAAATAAAATCCATTGTGTAACATCTCTTCAACAGAGACATCATGGAAGATATCTCCTTCCAACTCTTCATCGGGGTCGACAATCATTTCAGGGTAAGCTATGGATAGCATGTTGCATGAAAACGACTGATTTTTAAGAGGCAAATCAACATGCCTATCCAAATAATCTTGATAACATATGAGATGATCATCATCCTCAAAAGGAAAGGGTTGACCCTTACTAGGAAATAGGCCCACACCACAGCGGGCAGGCCACGGTTCTACCTCGAAAGGTTCTTTCATGCCATTTTGGGAAGGTCCCAAGCCTTTCCCTTTATATCCCATTTTAAGCATCATGGGTTTAGCTTTAATATAATCATTGGTAAAATAACACCGAGCATATCCTTCATGATGAGTTTTGATATTCCGAGGGATTCTTCCCCAGTCATATCCTTTATAAATGAAGGCACAACTCCCGACTTGGTAAGTACTTCCCATAGGTTGTGGGAGGCCTAAAGTACGAGGAGATGGCGGCAAGTTATTTAAAAGGTTTGAATCTTGCATGAAAGCATTTGTTTTTTCTGATATTAAGGTTGTGGATAAATCTGGTAAAAGTTCATCAAAAAGGGCATAAGATGTAGAAGGCTTATTACCTATGTCTTGAGATGTGGAAGGTATGATAGTTGTTTCTAGAAGATTTGAATTTATAGGGGTAGAACTTGAAGGATTGGTTGTAGATTTAAGATCTTTTTGAGGTTCTAGAGTAATTTGTTTAGAGGGTTGTTGGTCTATATAGGAGGATGAAATTAATGGAGAGGAAATAGGTGAAGTTATGGGTGTATGTTTCACAGTTTTAGATGAAAAATAAGAACTAGGATGTGTGGATGACAGAGCAGGGCAAAATTGCACTCCAACGGGTTCTGCCAAAGCACACATATCAAAAGGTCTAGGGTCACCATGGATAGTGACCAACTGATTTTTAAACTCGAATTTAACACATTGGTGTAAAGTTGATGGGACCGCTCGCATGGCATTGATCCAAGGGCGACCCAAAAGTATATTGTACGATCTTGGGCAATGTACAATAAACACGGTTGTTTCTAGGGTTCTAGGACCAACTTGCAATGGGAGGGTAATAACTCCACACGTTTCTTGTGTTTCGTCATTAAAAGCTTTGATAATCATATCAGTTTTCTTCATTTCATCACTTCTAAAGCCAAATCGTTGGTAGAAGTCAAAAGTGCAAATGTTTAGAGATGAGCCATTATCAATCAAAACTCTTTTGATGACTACATCTCCAATTAGAGCAGTAATGTATAAGGGATTGTCCTTATGTAAAGCTGTGTTGTGGGATATCTTTATCCCGAAAGTCAATACAATCAATCTCTCGAGTGATGATAGTATTGGCCATAGCTTCAGGTTGAATGTTTTGAGGTACCATCATTTGGCTCAATGTAAGCATCAACTCATCCCTATGGGTGGGAGAGGATCTTAATAAATCTAAGAGGGAAATTATGGCCGTAGTATTGGACAATTGCTCATTAATATTGTAAGGGGGTTTAGGTTGAACAGTAGGAGCATGATTCCCTTTATTGGGGTTTTTCAAAACGAATGGAGCTGATCCATCGTTCTGGTTTGGTTCTTGTTGGGAATTTTGAGCTTGTTGTCGAGTGACGACTCCAATGGTACCTACAATGTTATAGTGAAGACGTTGAACTGGTCTCGGTTGAGCATTAATGGCTTGTTCATTAGAAAGGAATATATTGGAAGAAGGTCGAGTAGTAACTCTTCTAGGAAATGGTTCTTCTGGAACCATAGCATCTGTGACGGGTTGAATAGGATCTGATTCATTTTCAGAACTATTCGATTGGTTTGAAGTAATGTCTAGTTCACTTTCACTATCTGATTCTATATCACTAGAATCGAGAAGTTTGAAAATTATGTAAGGGCACTGGTCGTAACCCGGGATAAGGTCGTGTCAAATATTTGAGGATCCTGAACAGGTAATTGTCCGCTAATGGTTCCTACATATCGGGTAGGAGGGGGAACATTATGATGTTCGATTTGATTGGCTACCTCTTTACCATGTCTTGGTAAAGGGTGTTGAAATATGTCTAGAGTTTGATTGGCATTTTGATTTTGATTTTGAGGAATGGTCTTTTGAGTATTATTAGGAGGGTTTTGTTTAGGTTGGAAGGCTTGCACTTCCATTTCATTATTGTCAATCAAATCTTGTATTTTATGTTTCAACCTTTTACAAGCGTTGGTAGAATGTCCGGGTCCTCTATGGAAATCACGGTGTAAGTCGGCTCTATATCCAGGTATAGTTGGATTAGGTTCTCGGATGGCTGGTAATTGGATCAAACCTCTTTCGAGTAATTGAGGTAAAATAGTTGATAAGGGTTGGTTTAATCTAGTGAATTCTCGAGGAGGCTTATCAGGAGGTTTTTTGTTGTCTTCGTTGCATTGATATTAGCAACATTTCTTTGTCAGTGACTCCGTCACCGACAACTTGTTTGTTTTTATATTGATTTTTGGATGTTTTCTCATCATCCTTCTTCCTAAGTTGGCCTCTCCTAATGAGGGCATCTTCTACTCTTCGAGCTAAATCTATAGCTTGATCGAAGGTAGTTAAAGTAGCGATTGATAGCTCATAAGATATTTGTTCTTGTAAATTATTGATGAAAATGTCCAACATTTCCCTATAAGGCAGCACAAAGTGCGGTTTTCCTGTCAATTGCCTCCATCTAGCTAAGAAATCGGCAAAACATTCATCCTTGTCTTGTTTTAAATTGTATAGATCTTTAATAGTTACATGCCTCTCGATGTAGGCACTAAATTGATGGACAAATGATTCAGTTGTTTCTTCAAAGTTTCTCAAAGAATGAGTGGGCAATTGATAGTACCACTCTAATGCCATTCCACCTAAACTTTTTGGGAACATTTTTAGTAATAGCAAGTCATCATGCGATATATCATGACATGCTATCCTAAACATGCGAAGATGCTCTATGGGATCTTCGGTTCCTTTATATATAGGTAGGATGGGCATGGGAAAATGCTTAGGGTATGGTTGAGCTACAACTATGGGATCCAAAGGTTGACTACAGATCTCTCGATAATTATACGAGGGACGGTAGGGATCTATCTGGTCCATACGTGAAGCTAATTGTTTCACCATGGCTTCCAGATTACTAGTTTGCCCCCCATATTGGTTCGGTAGGGCATTGACATGGGTTTTATGGGCATATGATGGAGGAACATGCAGATTAGATGCCATGTTACTATTGTGTAAATTATTGGTAGGAAAAGTATTATGAAGGAATTTTGAAGTTGTATTATGTTGTATTCCAGATTGTTGAAAGTTTGTATTTGGCTTTGTTTTAGGTTTTGTTTACTTGAAGCATATTGCTCAATAGTTTGGCGGAATAAAGTAGTGAAGGAAGGTTTCTTTTGTGTGGGAGTGATTTTAGGTTGAATAACGGGGTTCCTTAGGAGGTTGGGTAACTTGTTGTTTTGACATGTTTTGAGCCATAGTGACCATATCCATATTGGATGGCCCAGCCTTGTCACTTTCTTGATCAATGAAAGACAAGGGATTAGTGCGCATATTACACATATATTCCATGGCTGCTTGAGTGTTACTAATTTGCCCTTTATCAATACGAATTGCCACATTAAGGTCATCAATGTTATCAATGAGAAATTTCTGAAAATGCTCTGCATTGTCAAAAGCAATAGTTCCATTTGGAGCTACTCTAGGGGATGAGGATCCATCCTCTTTAACACTCCCTTCTTGTTCCTTATCTTCACCTAAGTCTTCATCGATTGACCTAGAGTTTCTCCTTCCGGATTTGGATCTCCAAGAAGGACATTTGGGTCTCTAGTTGTATCTTGTAACCAATCTTCTTCTTCTCCTAAAGTTTCTTTACCATTCCTAAGTTTAGGCATGGTGCTTTAATTTTGATTTCATATATATATATATATATATATATATATATATATATATATATATATGCAACAAATTAAGAGGTATATGTTTACTATATACCTACTACAATATTTGAAATGAAATTTTTAAGTTTTTGCTAAGTTTTTGGTTTTTTTTTTTTTTTGAAATAATATAGTAAAGACAATCAACACAAATAAATGCAAGAAATAAGAATGAAAGTAATAATCTAGTTTTCTATAAACAATTTATGAATATCATTAATAGGTTCGAGTTGTTCCGAGTCATGAAGTGTTCTTCTTCAAATTGAAAGTTTTATTTTAAAAATTTGATGAAAAGAGCTATAGTGATATTATCTGTCTCGAGATCTTTGGTTGATAAAAGTAAAGCTCATGGCAATACTCTCGATATAACACAGCTCGTGGAACTCTATTCCATATTTCCCTATCTGTAAGAACAACCTCTTGGTCTTCTACACAACCTAGGAACTGGTGCACAATGGCTGCGTTCTCGAGGTATTCCTCGAAGGTGAATAGTTATGAAGATACTAGAGCTCTCCTATAAGCTAACCATCTATGGCAGGCTCTCTGAAGTTCATGATAAAAAACTAGTTGATGAGGATCCAGGATTCTATCTAGGACTAGCCTCTTGATTTGCTTAAGTTGTGTGGACCTAGATGAGATGATACTAAGTCTTCTATCAAGTTCGTTCCACGGGAATTGATTCCTACTTGTTTTAGGCACATTAAGCATAGAATTGATTTCTATGGCTGCCAATTGGTTTTCTACATTTATAGTAACTGCTAACCTTTTCTTAGGAGCTACCATCTAAACATGATTTCAAACTTAAAGGATTTAAAATGCATCTATGTTTTAGTTGTTCTATATTTTTTGTTTTGTTTTTGTTTTCAAAAGGTTATGATGCATTCACGTCGGGTTCACCAAAATGTATCGCTCCAAATTTTTCGCATCCTTACCTTCAGGCTATTGGATCCGTGCCCGGAAGGAGGATGGGAAAAGGATGTCGCGGTACCTCGGATGAGAGGACTTTGCGAAGGTCCCGCCTCTCAAGGGAGGTGTATTTTGATGATTTTTCGATGGATGGTGGGTTCACCGGGAAACATTTAAGGGCAGTTTCCACGCCTAGGTTTGGAATGTGTTTTAATGTGTTCGTTTTTAACTTTAAGCATTCATATCCTAGGTTTGGCCAAATGAATCTAGATTAATCTACATGAAAATGCAAATTCAATGAGTACAGAAAATAGATTTAAAGACATAAAATAGAGAATTTACAGAATACAAATGAGGAATACTGATCCGGATGTCTGGTGATGATTCGATGTTTGAAGCGATCGGGATCATACGGAATTCGATAGAATCATCGAGATCGACGAGAATCGTCGAGATCGAAGAATTATCAGACGAATTCGTCAGAGACCTACAAGCAGAAAAATAGATACAAAATACAACGAATACTACTGTGCTAACAGAGGGAAACAACACCAAATGATTGTATGAATGTTGAGTAATAGTTATGAACAGAAATTCAAGCAAATTACGATATTCTAATGACAAATCATGATCTTAGTATGCAATCTAAGCTAAATGGGTGAACTCCAAATGCAAAATAACATAAACACTTGAATAAACTATCTAATTTGCGAGAATAAAACAGCGAGAGAAAAGGTTGAGAAATGCAAACTTCGAGACGCGATTGCCTCAATATGGACTGCAGTCGAGATCGTCTCGCATCAGTACGAAATCGCCTCGGATTCGACAGGTTCGCCTCCGATCTGAACAGGTTCGTCGGCGACGATGTGTGCTGGCTCCGGCTGAAAAACAGTGATGTACCTACAACAAAATTGGTATGGGACCAGTGCAAATGAAAAATTGGGATGGTTCAACGTAGATGGAGTTAAATTGCGAGAGAATTTCAGCTAGGGGGGTGCTAAGGGAATAGCTTAGGATTAAATAGGCTTAGGGGAGTAGTTAGGAGGTTGGAGATCATCCCAATTTGGGAGATCTCCAACGGGGAAGGGTCCCTAACGGCGCAGACACGCTTCTACCCGGATTGGAGACCCGTTGGAACGAGAAGCTAATTGTGCAAAATTAGTTTTGCGACAAGATCGTCTGGACGTCCTAGTCCGAGACGAAATCGTCGGATATGGGGCGATATCGTCCGATCGGCGACGATATCGTCAAGCGGTCAAAACAACCTCTAAAAATGGCACGAAAAAGGGGAAACGGATTGCCCGACGGTTAAAGAGCGGTTTAGGAGGTTAAATTTGAATTTTAAATTATTTACTAAGGTGAATGTAATTATTATAATTTCTTGTGCCAATTTTAGGGTGCTACAGAAACCTAGAGCCACATGTTGAAACATTAAGCTCAAGAGTATAGCAATTAAATTAGAAAAGGGTTAAAGCCTATCAGATGTATTTTTTGGCCATAACCTATATGAAAAGAGAGGACATAGTTGAAAAATACCAAATTCTATTCAAGTCATCAATACAAAAACCAAAATCATTAGGCGACTCTACAAGAAATGTAGAAGGCCTGAGGAAAGATTTGTTGGTATCTGAACAAGTGAATTTGGTCAGGTTGGCATTGGAAGGATCAAAATAAAAAGGCTACCCCTATATTTTGCAAGTAAGCAACCATTATTAAGTATAAAATATCATCAAATTCCCCCTTCTATCTATCTCTTTACTTGGAAGGTTGGATATTGCATAATTTCATTATAGACACAAAAGTTGACAACATAGTTATGCCTTAAGAAATCTGCAATAATGTGGGTCTAGTTTACATTCGATAGGAACCTAGGACACTATATTTTAGTGGAACACAAATTATCGTAATTGGTCTCATAAAAATAGCCTTGATATTACTATGAATATCCAGAGCTTGTAGTATTTCATGATATAGTAATTGTAGATATACTACCCTTGTTTACATTGTATTTTTTCAATGAATGTTTGAAGCAATTAGGAGGGTATTTAATCCTATATCATAACCATGTGGTCATCCCAATCACAAGCCTTTACTAAGTGTGAAAAATCATAGGTTGTAGCAAGCCTAGATAAAAGATCAAAGAAAGCTAACTAAAGGTTAGCATACAATAGAAGAACATTATACAACAAAGTCAAAACTAATAATAGACATTCCTAAAAATGTTGTAAATAACTATTCTTAGTTTAATGTATGATAAATTGAACCTCCATGAATTTTTTCATCTAGAACAATCACCCTTGATGATATTTAATATTTTGTGCCAATTAATCCAAAAAAATGATCAATCTCCTAAGTTGGATCAAAATCAGGGCCTCAATGATATAGGTTGTGAATTCCAAGATGTATACTAGAGGGAGAAGTCTAAGTTTAGAACTATCTGGTTGGGTCACTATATATTCTAATGTAAGAGCTAATTACCAACACAATTGGCATGCACAGACATGCCACAATTAAGTCTAAATAAACCAACAAATAAATAACATATGTATACAATTAGAAAATAAGGTAGTTAGCCAAAAGGATAATAGAAATTCTTGTAAGGTATGCAAGGTATATCATATGATGCAATGGATTATGATATATGATGATTCATTGACATAGAAAATGTTATTTCTTGAAATATGGATGCAATCAAGTTGAGGGAAAAAGGATTGATAGGGTAAATCAAATGGTGAATTCTTTAGAGAGAAAAGCCTATATAAAGAGGATTCCCCTTATCAACATCAAATCACCCTTGAGTAAGAGTTTTTTGTGATGGTGTATGGTGGATAGGCCTTAGTAAAATATAAAAATGGAAATAAGAAACTCCCCCAGGCATAAGCTACAGTTGAGTCTAAAATTCCTATGCCTAGAGGAGATGCAAAAATACCAAAGGTAAGTGACAATCAATTATAGCCTTTATGGTGTTAGCTAAAGTAGGAATAGTAATTAATGGCAGCCCAATAGCAATCCTAGTGTTAGCTAAAATTACCCCAGGAATTGTTGGAGATGCTCCTCCATTGACAATGTCTGCACTTCTCTTGGCCCATGAGGAAGTCTAGAAAAACCAACCATAATATTTTGGTAATTGAGTTTCACTCTTTCTCAAAGGTACCACAATTATGGCAAAAGAGTGAAGTCCAAGGAGAAAATAAAAAGAAAATAACTGGGACAATCTAAGAGGCTGGTAAGCTTGATAGGCTTATAAGTGCCAAATTCTCAATAAGCTTGTCAAGCAAAAGCAAATTATCAAAAACTCTTCAATTTGTGGAGTCTATCAAGATAGAGAAAGGTCAAGAAAGGGAAAAAAATCTACAAGAGATCTCTCATCCAAGATGGAGATGCTTCATCCTTTTTTCCTTCTTGATATTTGAAGTCAATACAACAAATAACAAGAACATAAAAATATAAAGCAAATACTAAAGCATAATGTTGGGTGACACTAAGAGAAGCTAGAGGTATTCATTATGTAGGTATCACTTTGCTCATATTTTCTTTTCCTATCCCAGTATTTTTTAGCCACCCTTCACATCCCATTATTATCCTTGTTGCTCACCCCATTCTTTGTCATATTTGTACTTTACCCCTATTCCTCAATTATTTCTTAAAATTTCCATCTTTCTCCATCATTTCATGACTCAACCCAATAGATAAGATAGGTATAATTGGAAAGGAGTAGAAAGGCCCTTGGATTCCATGATGAGGCATGTGTTAGATCAAGAAATAAAACATAAAATGTGCTACATAACATTTCATCTTCTCAGTAATGCAGAGAGACGTAAAATGATAGAGTTAGAATAGCCTAGCTGGTGGTGAACCATTAATGTGCCAAATGAGAAGCATGCAAGCAAAATTTCCACATAAGCTATATTTTTTTTTTAAATAGTACCAATTCAAAATATGATGGCATGTAATTATTTTGGTGCTTAGCTAGCATGACTATCCTCAACTTTATATAAATTTATGTGGGGATGAATTAAATGATCAATTCAAGAACATAGTTTATAATGGGATCCATGTGTATCATTGAAGCCCTAGTATGCTTTGTTAATGCTCGCAATAGGGAGGAGAAATTCCTATGCAACTTTGTGAAGAAAAGAAAGACACAAGGCAATAAAAGGATTTAGCCCTTGAGTGACTAGAATATTTACCTAAATATATTTACCTAGGTCTAAAATAGCTTTGAGTTGTTGTAGACTATGCTCATGGAGGTACCATTTTTGTAGAAGATACTACCAATGAGGTATCTCCACTTTATTTCCATTCTTCTTTCTTTCCCATATTCCCATTTGTGCTAATTTTCTTCACTCTATTTGCTTGAATTTATTTCAACCTCCTCCTACCACTCCATCCTCTAGCACCCTTTATTTTCTTGCTTCTTTTAGTTTTATTTCCCTAGTTACTTATCACTTAGCCTTCATACCTATTAATATTATAATCCACATCATTCTTGTAAATATCCATTTTTTCTAGCTTATCTTCTAGCTCCTTCTTTTTACAAATTCATACTCAATGAATAAGGCCATATAGGTTCATTTTTTCTTGCAAAGTAGGAAAAACCAAGAGGAACTAAGAATGTAGGTAAAAAATATGCCCTCTTAAGCAAAATTCTACAAAATAAAGCTCACTCAATATTTTTCCAAAATCTTGTCAAGCTTGTAAGTACAAAATTGTCTAAGCAATATTTTAGTGAAAGCAAGGGCTAGAAGCAATGCAAAGTGCAAAGTTGGCTAAGGCTTACAAATCCTTGACAATGTGCAAGCCCAAGATTATTCAAAGCCAAAACCAACATCAATTGAGAAACCTTAAAATGCACAAATCCAACATTGATCGATCTATGACCTTTGTAAAAAGAGTGGCATCAACCAAAAGAGGATAAATTCCAAAATCGGTCAGACTTTGGCTACATAAGTTCCAAATTTGCACAAAATCCAAGCTATGAATAAATTTAGAATGGAATGAATCCAGATTTGTGCATCATGAACAAATTTGGACTTGCAAAAGATGAGGCATTGAGACCCGAATGTCGGTCAAAAAACAACTCTACAACTCAAAGCTAGAATTGAATAATCCCAAATATTTTTGGGAGATGATGTTAATTTGGTATCACGAAAGTCCAAAAATGTGCAACTATGCATTGGGAATGAACAAATTTGGATGCCCCTCTACACAAATATGGAGTGGAATGAAACTAAAATTTCTCAGGGAATGACATTAACACTCTAACACCAAAGTTCAAAAATGCATAGGGAGCAATATTGCATAACAAAACCAGAGCTTGCTACCTAGAGATATCAACGAATCCAAGGGTGCACAAAACTTAAAAATCGAAGACTATAGGTAAGGACAAATGAAGTTAGAAATTATCCATTATTTGTGTTATTATATTGTCTCAAAGATCCAAATTTTATTCATCCCTTTCCAAAAAGTCTCTTTCAAACTACAACTACCTCAATGCCTTCTAGTTATCTAGGACAAAACCATTGAGCTCAAGGGTGATAGATGGTTGCTCCAATTCAGCCATTTATGGGAGACAATTGAATATCCATACACTAAATTATAGAACACATCAAAATTCAAATGCAATATAAAAACTAATCCAACCACATCAACAATGAACTCGTACAACATGAAAATGACAAGCACTTGAGAGCATTTTTTGATAGGTTGTTTGTCTAATAGACCTGTAACTATATTGTAAATCTTACACTATAAGATTTTAAGTGTAGTTTATAAATAAAAATATAGACATTAGAATAAGGGGTCAAATATATAGCATTTTCCTAGATGTATGTTGTGTAATTTCTTCCAATTAATGATAAGTGATAGCCATTTTGCCTCCATTGTGATTGCTACTTCAGGTTTTTATGAATGAATATTTGTTTTAAGTCATTTATGTTATACTTTATGACTAGTTTATTCTGTTAAAGTAAATTTTTCTCTTTGGATCACTATTGGATTAATTTTCATTAAAGTATTTAAAATTATTAAAGCATATGGCTATAGCTAAATTGATTTTATTATGCATTTGATAATGGTTGGTCTATTAAGTATCATTGCATCTTAATTGTA
Source organism: Wollemia nobilis (assembly GCA_028583015.1). Classification (NCBI taxonomy): domain Eukaryota; kingdom Viridiplantae; phylum Streptophyta; class Pinopsida; order Araucariales; family Araucariaceae; genus Wollemia; species Wollemia nobilis. Next base: position 5,713,381 of record JAQPPZ010017036.1, on the reverse strand, counting down.
CTAAGTTGAAGAACACAATCTTATACTGAGAGGGGGGGGGTGAACAGTATAAGACCTCTTTTTACTTTTTCCTTTATACTTCAAAATAGTAAAGCAATATACCTAAAGCAATATCAAAACAATGCACAATATCATCCACAAAGTAACACCAATTTTAACGTGGTTCACACAAAATGGCTGGGCTACGTCCACAAAAATTTTCTCTAAAAGTTAGTTCAAAGTTCTTTTGGAATCCTTCCCAATTACAATGTTTATGAGCCTTGGCCCAAAGGAGACACCTTCCCCCAATCAGAATTTATGAGCCTCTGCTCAAAGGAGATACCTTCCCCTCTGCTCTGGAAATGATCCCTTAGAAGATCAACTGCCTCTACCTCTTTCCAGCACGTGGAACTCATTTCCACCGAAGACATCCTATCCTCAATGCTTAGCCTAAGAGACTTCTGCCTTCTAGGATCACGTCCACAGCAGCTCAACAACCTTTACTAAACACAGTCAGTCAGTCTAGTACAAGTCTTCCTCTGTCTGTCAGATCTGTCCAATGCTTGAACAAATCAATCCTCTGCACATAAGCCTTCTCAAAGACTTGCCAAATCTGTCCTCAGGTTCTTCTCAAAGAACCAGTGCACCATTGTCCTCATACAACAGCACTCCATGTTCGTCTTTGCCCTTTGTGCTCTCTACGCCCTCTGCTCTCTCTGCGCAATCACAGCCGCACTTGGTCGAACTTCAACCTTTGCACTCTCTGCGCAATCACAACGACACTTAGAACAATTCACCATGACTCTTCGCTCACTCTGCACACTTCGATCGAATTTCACACTCTGCTCTCGACGATCAAACTTCTCACTCTGCGCTCTATCTATGAACGTCGCAACTAACAACTACCCCCAAACTCTTCAAAACAACTTGCCTTTTATAATAACACTTTCAAGATCAAAACCTTAATCTTAGTTAACTATAACCCTGATCTTTAGTCGGCTGCACAACCCTAAACTTTGTCGGCTGTAAACCCTAATCTTTGTCGGCTCACATTTAACTTTGTCGGCTTCAACTGCCTCTGTAACTCTTCTGTAGCTTTTGCCGTGAAACTACAACATGTTGATATCGTGACACCTTTACAACCGTACACTTTCTTTTGGATTTTGTCATGATATTGCGACACTTCATCCTTTTTTGACTTCAACTAAGCTCTTGTCATGATATCGTGACACTTCTGTCTTTGTCAGCATCAACTTTGCTTTTGTCACAATATCGCGACACTTCTCCCTTTGTCGACATCCTTTCTACTTTTGTCATGAAATCGTGACACTTCTGCATTTGCAAACTTCGTCTTCACTTTTGTCTCGATATCATGACACTTCTGTCTTCATAACCTTCCTCTTTGCTTTTGTTGTGAAATCGTGACACTTCTATAGAAGACCTGCTTTCAGTTTCTGTCGTGAAATTGTGACACTTCTGCTTTCGTCTGCTTTCTTTTCTGCTTGTCGTGAAATCGTGACACTTTTTGCATTCGTACGCATTCTTTGCAACCCATCATGAAATCGTGATGCTTTCAGCTTTCGTATGCTTTCCTTGTAACCCGTCACGAAATCACGACGCTATAAACTTTTCATATGTTTTCTTTGCAACCTATCATGAAATCGTGACGCTTTCAGCTTCTGTACATTTTCTTTGCTCTTTGAGTCATGAAATTGCGACATGTCGTGATATCACGACACTTTTCTAACTTGATTCCTCTCTCTTGCTTAAGTCGCGAAAATGCGACATGTCATGATATCGCGACACTTTTCCTCCTTAGCTCTATTTTGTTCTTTGGGTCGCGAAAACCCGACATGTCGCGATATCACGACACTTTTTCTCCTTAGCACTTTTCTTTTCTTTGGGTCGTGAAAACTCGACATGTCGCGATATCGCGACACTTTTTCTCCTTAGCGCTTTTCTTTTCTCCGGGTCGCGAAAACTCGACATGTCGTGATATCATGACACTTTTTCATCGTGAGCTCTTTCTCTCGAACCTGTCACAAAATCGTGAGACTTTTTCGTCCGTACAATCTCTCTTGCAAATTGTCACGAAATCACGACACTTTTCTTTGCGAGCTCTTTCTCTCGAACCTGTCGGCTTGGGGTTTGCAAAAGACCTTTGAAACTGTCATGCCGTAACCTTCATCAAAATAAATTATTTGACATCAAATCAAATTCCTTCAAAAGCTTCTTGACATCAATGACAACTTATTCACTTGAGCAAATGCAATGTACCCAAGGTACCCAAAATTGCCAACAATCTCCCCCTTTGTCATTGATGGCAAACCTTTACTGAAAACACTTCTCAAGAGCCAAAACTGAAACCAATTGTGCTAACAATTGACAAACTGTGCCCACAACTAAGAATCTTCCTTTGAAATTTTGCTCCCCCTGACTTGAAGCTTTCCTCTTCACTTGAAGCTCTCCCCCTTACTCATATCTCTCCCCCTTTGTCATCAATGGCAAAGGGCCACCTTTGGGGCTCGAGACTAAGAATGATCCTCTTAGCTTAGTCCCTCCCCCACCTCCTAATGAGGTGATTAATTCTGGGGTGGAAGTAAAACTCCCATTAGGCACTGATCATCATCAGCATCTATAACTTCCTTACTGGACATTCTCTTGAACTCTTTGTCCATATTCCTATGCTTGTCACTGTTCTTGTTCTTGTTCTCGTCCTTGTTCTTGTTCATGCCTTGATCCTTGGACCTGATCATGCCACTGTTCCTGTTCCTGTATTCTAGAATTTTAGCTCTACACTGTCTGATTATGTGACCTTCATTGTTGCACTTGAAACACTTGACAATGTTGTTTCTCTGAGGTAAACCTGATCTTTGAATCCACATGTTCTGACCAAACCTATTCTGGCCAAACCTATTCTGACCAAACCTGTTCTGACCAAACCTATTCCTGTTATTTACCTTGCAATAGACTGCCTTATGCCCAAACTATTGACAAGAGTAGCAATACCCTTGAAAGAAACTAGCACTTCTGAAATTGTCGTTTACCTTCTTCACTTGAGCCATGCAATGTGAAGCCATGTGACCAAACTTATGACAAGAAAAACATCTGCCTTGAAATTTTCCTTTATTTGACCTCTTGGGTCCTGAAAACTTCTTCTCATTTCGAATTATGTTTTCTATTTCTGCGCATCTATCATTCAAGGACTCATGATTTGAAATACTTTCCTCATCATAACTCTCTTCCTTTTGGAGTCTCTTACTAGACTCTCCAACTTGTTCCTTGTGTGGCTTAACAAAACCAAGGCCTGTTTTATCCGTTGTCTTTCTTTGATCTTTGATGAGTGACTTAACCTTTTTGGAGCTATCTTGAAACCTATAAAGCTTATCCTTGTACTCTTTAGTTTCCTCTTTCAAAGAAGCCATTTTCTGTTCTAACTCACTATACTCAAGAACCTTAGACTCTAACTCATCCTTGAGTTCTTGTATCTTAGCTATAGAGAAATCAAGATTTTCTATAAGATCATCTCTCTCCATACAACATTCATCTAACTTATCCTTGAGTCTAGCATTCTTCTTTATTTCCTTTTTCAAAGTACTAAGAGCACTAATAAGTTCACTTTCAAGATCCTTTATTTTTTTGCTTTCTGAATCATCAAAGCCTTTTTTAGATTTCTTATCACTAGAGGTGCTACCTTTTTCAAAAACCATACATGCATCTTCCTTATAGTTTTCTGAAGCATCCTCATACATATTGGAAACCAAATCATTATTCGTACAATCATCCTCAAGGTGACCAAAATTTTCACATCTAAGACATTTCATGATAATGAATCTATGTTTCGGTTCTTATTTTTTTGATATGAACATCTCATTTTCATTATCACTTGAAGAACTTTCACTATCACTACTAGAACACTTACTTGCTTTGTCTAGATAGAAACTCTTCTTGTGCTTGTGAGAATACCTCTTTCCTTGATTGATGTGCTCATCTTTGTTCTTTTTGTGATGCTTATGCTTTTCAAAAACCTTGCTCATAGAATCCTGTTTATCTTCATCACTTTCATTCTTGGGAACAGTACGATCAGTAGCATAGTGACCAAACTTTCCACAATTGAAACATCTTATATTTTTCATGCTTTTGTGCTTTCTAGAGAACTTACCTTTCTTGTTGTAATATGCCTTTTCATCACTAGAAGACTCATCACTATCTTGAAGCTGTTTACCCTTGGATTTCTTGGTAACCTTGAAAGCTGCCTCTTTCTTGACATCAACCTTCACTTGAGTTCTCAACTCAAATGCTGCAAGTATACTATGGAGCTCATCCTTTTTCAACTTATCCAAATCTTTAGCTTCCTTAATAGCAAAAATATTTTCACTAAATCTATTAGGAAGAGATCTTAAAATCTTATCACAAACATCATTTTCAGCAAGCTCAAGACCTAAGTCTTTCATGGAGTTAACAACCTCATCCATACGAAGCATGTAGTCACTAATATTTTCATCATAATTCATCTGGAGTTGTTCAAACATACCTTTGAAGTGTCTCAACTTGGCCTTTCTGACATTTGTATCACCTGTATGAACCATCTTCAACTGTTTCTATATTTCACTAGCTGTCTTGCAGTGAATCACTTTGGTGAGATCTTCTTTCTGTAAGCCTTTCAGGATTGCATTCATTTCTTTTGAATTGTTGTGATGTAGGAGCCTTTCTTCTTTAGTATTAGGACCATGTACAGGAATAGTGTACTCATCTCCAATCACTTCTCATACCTCATTACCAAGTGCCATTAGATGAACCTTCATCCTTACACTCCAAAGACCAAAATATGACCCATCAATAATAGGTGTTGCATTGCTACTTGAATGATCCATTGTGTTCTTTACTAGCTTTTCCTTCAAGTTGTTAAACTTTTCGAAGGCACTTGCTTTGATACCAATTGAAGAACACAAGCTTATACTGAGAGGGGGGGTGAACAGTATAAGACCTCTTTTTACTTTTTCCTTTATACTTCAAAATAGTAAAGCAATATCAAAACAATGCACAATATCATCCACAAAGTGACACCAATTTTAATGTGGTTCACCCAGAATGGCTGGGCTACATCCACAAAAATTTTCTCTAAAAGTTATTTCAAAGTTCTTTGGGAATCCTTCCTGATTACAATGTTTATGAGCCTCGTCCCAAAGGAGATACCTTCCCCCAATCAAAATTTATGAGCCTCTGCTCAAAGGAGATACCTTCCCCTCTGCTCTAGAAATTATCCCTCAAAAGATCAACTACCTCTACCTCTAGCCAGCATGTGGAACTCATTTCCATCGAAGACCTCCTATCCTTAATGCTTAGCCTAAGAGACCTCTGCCTTCTATGATCACGTCCACAGTAGCTTAGCAACCTATACCAAACACAGTCAGTCGGTCTAGTACAAGTCTTCCTCTCGTCTGTCAGATCTGTCCAACGCTTGAACAAATCAATCCTCTACACACAAGCCTTCTCAAAGACTTGCCAAATCTATCCTCAGGTTCTTCTCAAAGAACCAGTGCACCTCTATCCTCATACAGCAGCACTCTGTGTTTGTCTTTGCCCTTTGTGCTCTCTATGCCCTCTGCTCTCTCTGTGCAATCATAGCTGCACTTGGTCAAACTTCAACCTTTACACTCTCTACGCAATCACAGCAGCACTTGGAACAATTCACCATGACTCTTCGCTCACTCTGCACACTTCAATCAAATTTTGCACTCTGCTCTCGACGATCGAACTTCTCACTTTGCGCTTTATCTGTGAACGTCACAACTAACAACTTCCCCAAACTCTTCACAACAGCCTAACTTTTGTAATAACACTTTCAATATCAAAACCTTAATCTTAGTCAGTTGTAACCCTAATCTTTAGTCGGCTACACAACCCTAAACTTCATCAGCTACAAACCCTAATCTTCGTCGGCTCACATTTAACTTTGTCGGCTTCAACTACCTCTGTAACTCTTCTGTAGCTTTTGCTATGAAACTACAACATGTCGCGATATCGTGACACTTCAGCCTTTGTCGACTTCAACTAAGCTCTTGTCGCGATATCATGATACTTCTGTCTTTGTCAGTATCAACTTTGATTTTGTCATGATATCATGACACTTCTCCATTTGTCGACCTCCTTTTTGCTTTTGTCGTGAAATTGTGAAACTTCTGCCTCTGCAGACTTTATCTTCACTTCTATCACGATATCATGAAACTTCTATCTTCATAACCTTCCTCTCTCTTTTGTCATGAAATCATGACACTTCTCCTATAAAAGACCTGCTTTTAGTTTCTATCACAAAATCGCGACACTTCTACTTTCGTCTGCTTTCTTTTTTTGCCTGTCACAAAATCGTGACACTTTTTGCATCCGTACACATTCTTTGCAACCCATCGTGAAATCGTGACGCTTTCAGCTTCCATACACTTTCCTTGTAACCCGTCGCGAAATCGTGACGCTATCAACTTTTTGTACGTTTTCTTTGCAACCTGTCACGAAATCGTGACACTTTCAGCTTTCGTACGTTTTCTTTGCTCTTTGAGTCACAAAATTGTGACATGTCGTGATATCGCGACACTTTTCTAACTTGCTTTCTCTCTCCTGCTTAAGTCACAAAAAAGTGACATGTCGCGATATCGCGACACTTTTCCTCCTTAGCTCTTTTCTTTTCTTTGGGTCATGAAAACTCGACATGTCGTGATATCGCAACACTTTTTCTCCTTAGCACTTTTCTTTTCTTCGGGTCGTGAAAACCCGACATGTCGCGATATCGTGACACTTTTTCACTGCGAGCTCTTTCTCTCGAACCTATCATGAAATCGTGACACTTTTTTGTCCGTACAATCCTTCTTGCAAATTGTTGCGAAATCGTGACACTTTTCTTTGCGAGCTCTTTCTTTCGAACTTGTCGGCTTGGGGTTTGCAAAAGACCTTTGAAACTGTCTTGCCGTAACCTTCATCAAAACAAATTATTTGACATCAAATCAAATTCCTTCAAAAGCTTCTTGACATCAATGACAACTTATTCACTTGAGCAAATGCAATGTACCCAAGGTACCCAAAATTGCCAACATAAGTTTCATATAAATTATGTCTAATATTGTAATTCTATACTTTGTCCATTATCTAGTCATCGCACTAAACCCATACTCCCTTTCCACCCTTCCATTTCTCACTTTTAGCTTAAACTCCTATTTTAATTTTGTAAGTGTTAGAACGAGTGGACCTGCTCCATAGGTTGAATTGAGAGAAATCTCTTTCATCCAAAATATTGGCTAAAGTCTAGGGTTTTCTTCATATATTTAGGTAGATTTTATGCCAACAATCCCTTCACCTTTTCTTCCTCTTCCAATGGTGAATATGAAGCCAAACTTTCTGATAGGGCAACCCATGATGACATTATTTCTATAAATGGATTAGATTAGGAGGAAAAGTATGATGATGTATCATCACACCTTATAGGTCCTAGTCCCTTTGATTGACACAATCTATTAATATAAATATTCTAACCCTAGCCTATCCCAATTTGGTTGCTAATGAATATAATTGTCAAATGGAGGACATCCTGAATGATCCTCCTTAATATGGTCCCTTGGACTATCTAAGTCAAAATGACCTCTTTTTTGGTGGATCTTTTTCCCAAATCACGAATGCCACTATCTCATAGCCAATAAATTGTAAGAATCCATACTTATCCTATAGATCATGATAAAATAGGAGTGTTTCCAACTCCCCCTCAATTGGAATATGAGTCTTGTATTTTAATTGAGGAAACATTGAAAATATATATTGAGACTCCTGAATATCCCAAAATCCTTAAATTAGGTAATATATTTATCTTAACTGAGCATGAGGAACACACCAAGAATTTAATAGATTTAAAAGACATATTTTATTGATTCTACACCAACATGACAGTCTTTATCCTTTCCTATCAATCTTGGTGCAAAACCCATAAAGCAAAAAAATGAAAAATACATTGAAAGTTGCTTTGCTAGTCAAAGAGAAAATCCATAAGCTTCTTGATATTGGATTCATCAAAGCCATTGAATATTCTAACTAGATCTCTAATGGTGTCCTTATTGTCAAAAATACTAATAGCATGAGTATGCACCAACCTTCAATACATCAATAAATCATGCCCTAAATATGACTTTCTTCTGCCCAACATCAACATGATTTCCAATTTTACTATAGGATGTGGAATTCTCTAATAGAAAAATTATCTAGCTATAATCAAGTCAAAATTTCTCTTGAGGACCAAGAGAAAATAAATCTCACCACCCCCTAGGCAACCTTCTACTACCAAATCATGCCTTTTAGATTAAAGAATGTAGGAGCTACCTACTAGAGATCTAAGATATACATATTTCTTGACATGATGTATGCCATTATGAGTATTATGTTGATGATCTTCTTATTTGGTATTTAAATAGTAAATATTATGTTTGAGACCTAAGGTACATCTTTGAGCAGTTGCAAGAGTATAAATTATGGCTAAAGCCTAAAAAATACATCTTTGGGGTTACACTAAGAAAACTATTAGCAATAATTGTATCTTAATATGGCATCAAAACTAATCCTTATAAGATATTAGCTATAGTTGATATGCCACCCCTTGAAATTTAACCTAGCTTAAGAGGCTCCAAGGAAAAATCTAAGCCATCCAAAGCTTCATATTCTAGGTATCTCACAATTTGTAACCCTTTACCAAGTTTTTGAAGAAGGATGTGGTATTTGACTAAGACCTTGATTATCAAACAACCTTCAATGCTATCAAATCCTACATTTTCCTCCTATCCTTGCCCATCCTAATACTTCTAGGTCCTTATTGCTATACATAGTAGCAATAGACCATACCTTAGGATATATGTTGTGCATAATATAATTATCAACATAGAGGGTGAGCCATTTTCTACCTTAACAAGACTTTGGCCAACTATTAAGTCTACTATACCCCTTTAGAGATGCTTTTCCTAGCCATAGTGTTTGCTTCCTAGAATATTGGACACCACATGATAAATCATAAAACTTTATTCATCATGCATTTAAATCCATTGCATTATCTCATATCCAAGCCCCACCTCTTAAGACAAACTACTAAATGGGTCATTACACTTAATGAATTTGATCTTGAGTTTTTCGAACAAAAAATTATGAACGGTTAGGTCTAGGAGCTACACCCTTAGAAGCTAGATACCCCTTAGACATAGAATTTTTTTATAAGTTAGTCTTCAACCTAAAAGCGTATCAATTAAACTCTTGGATCATGTACTTCAATGGCACTCGATGTGTCAAAGGATAAGGGATAGGAGTTATCTTGGTAATTTCTCAATAGCAGTTGATCCCTATATTTTAAGATTTTCTTATACAAACACTATCACTGAGTATGAATCCATGATCTTAAGGCTACATATAGCATTATCTCTTTAGGTTAGAATACTCTTTGGAGATTCCTAGCTTGTAGTCCACCAAGTCAATAGTGTTTATCAAACTAAGGATTAAAAGCTTAAGCTATACTAATACACATTCACTAAACTAATATTTGCTTTTAACAAGATCACCATTGAAGCTATTCCTAGGTCTAGTAACCTCCATAATAATATAATGGCCTCAAATGCATTCCTTATCCTCTTAAAAAATGGATGAAAAATAAGCCACAATCATCATTCAGCTATTTTTAGAGCCTTCAACCTTAGATTCTAGCAAGCTTCTTCTATGAGTATTTTTTATTGAAGCAACTTCTTCTCCTAATTCTTGGTACAAGTATATCTTTTCTTTCCTTAGGGATGACATGTTACCTAATTGTTTGAACCACACCAAGCATAAGAACCTTAAACAATGTGCCTATAGGCATGTCATCATTGGTGATATCTTATAATACTATACCCTTGATGGTATTTTTATTATATGCTTAGCCTCAATTGAATCCTAAATAGTTATCATAGATGCCCATGATGGATCATATAGTGGGCACTTTAATAGTGTCACCATCACTAAGAAACTTTTATGGATGGGTCACTTTTAGCTCTCCATGATAAATTACTCTTGTGACTATGTTAAGAAGTGTAATAAGTGTGAGAGGCATGGTAATGTTATCCATAATCCATCCCAAGCTCTCCAACCCTTGACTTCTCCATAGCATTTTTCCACTTTGGTCTTACACATCACTAGGAAAGTCAACCCAGTATCATTTGATGGATATAAGTTCATAATAATAGCTACTAAGTACTTCACTAAATGGGTTGAATTCATACCTTTAGCCTCAACCTTTAGAGTCTAAGTCTTCAATTTTACCCTTAACTAGATCCCTAGTCATTATTGGTGTAAACTCAGCTACAAGAGACCAACAAAATGGACTCCAATCACATAACACAAATGCAATAATGGAATAAAACTATCAATTGATATTCTTCTCATTCCTGAATTCACACCCCTTCTACAAAATATTACAATCCACCATATAGCAATCGAAAACAAAAAAAAACCCTAAAGAAACCCTAAAAATATCTTTTTTCTAAAACTGCTAAAAATTGATCTTCTTCAAAATCTTGCATGGCCCAATTTTCTTAAGTTTCAGTTTGTTATACATCCCCTTAGGAAATATTTCTTTCCAAATATTAACCATGACCATATCACCCTCTTCAAACACTTTCACCCTTCTATGTGCATAAGTAGACTCTTTGTAGTGATCATTACTTCTTGCACTTTCTAGATATGCTTAGCAAATGATTTTGCATCATCACTAACTTGTTCCCCAATTGGTAACTCAACCAAATCTAATACACCTCTAGGATTTTGACCATAAATAATTTGTAAATGAGATTTACTTGTCGACCTGTTCACTGAACTGTTGTATGCAAATTCGGCTTGTGACAAGGTTAAATCCCATGGTTTTGGTTTTTCTCCCACTATGCATCATAAGAGGTTTCCCAAGCTTCTGTTCACTACCTCTATTTTCCCATCGGTCTATGAGTGGTAAGCACTACTGAACTGTAGCCTGGTGTTCAAATTTTTCCACAACGTCCTCTAAAAGTGACTCAAGAACTTAGTATCTCGATCAGAAGTAATAGTCTTTGGAACACCATGCAACCACACAATTTCATCAAATAATAGGACTGTAGTCCTATTTGCATCATTAGTTTTTTTGCAAGAAATGAAATGCACCATTTTGAAAATCTATCTACCACAAAAAAAACTTAATCCTTACCTCTCTGTGTCTTGGGAAACCCCAACACAAAATCCATACTCATATCGGTCTATGGTCCTGTAGGAACTAGTAGTGGCATATACAACCCTGTATTTTGCATATTGCCCTTATCCATTTGACATACTTTGCATCTAGAGACAAACTTGATTATGTCTCTCTTCAATTTTGGCCAATAGTACTTCTCCTCTACAAGAGTGGTAGTTTTGGCTACTCCAAAATGACCAACCAAACCCCCACTATGTAATTCCCTCAAGATGTTCTCTCTCATAGAGCCATTGGGAATGCATAATCGATTACCCTTAAACAAGTAACCATTTTGAAAAAATACTCTTCAAAAATAGTACGAGACTCGCCCCCTACCACACTTTTGCACTGTTGCACAATATTCCCAAAATTCGCATCAGATTCATACATATATTTAATCCCCTCAAATTCTACCACTTCATTCTCCATAGTGGTCAACAACAAGACTCTCCTACTCAATGCATCAACAACCTTATTATTTTTTCCTAACTTGTGTTTCAGGACAAATGTATACTGTTGCAAAAATGAAACCCATTTGGCATGCCTGCTATTTAACTTTTTTTGAGAATTTACATACCTCAATGCTTCATGATCAGTAAACAACACAAACTCCTTTGAGATTAAGTAGTACCTCCAATGTTGCAATGCTTGGACAATTGCATAAAATTCCACATCATATGTAGAATAATTCTTCCTTGCATCATTCAGTTTCTCATTAAAAAATACTACAGGTCGGCCCTCTTGACTTAAGACACCACCAATCCCAACAAATGAGGCATCACAATCAACCTCAAACACCTTACTAAAATATGGTAACACTAGAACAGGAGATTTCGACACTTTCTTCTTCAAGAGTTCAAAACTCTCTGTTACTATCGTAGTCCATACAAACTCTTTTCCCTTCGTGCACTCAGTTATAGGGGCAGCTATACTACTGAAGTTCCTGATGAACTTCATGTAAAAGGTAGCTAGTCCATGAAAGCTCCTTACTTTTGTTATAGATCATGGAAGAGGCCATTCCAGAATCATTTTCACTTTCTCATCATCCATCCTCATGCCATCTCTCGAGATAACAAATCCCAAAAACACTAAACTATCTTGAATAAATCTACATTTCTTTAGGTTGACATACAATTTCTCCTTCCCGAGAACTTCTAACACTAATTTTAGGTGTAACAAATTCTCTTCTTCACTTTTACTATAAATCAAAATATCATCAAAATACACAACCACAAACTTACCATTATATTCATGTAGTACTTTGTTCATCAACCGCATAAATGTACTAGGTGCATTAGACAACCCAAATGGCATCACCATCCACTCGTACAATCCATATTTTGTCTTAAAAGCTATCTTCCATTCATCCCCTTCTCGAATTCTTATCTGATAGTAGCCACTCCGTAGATCAATTTTATTGAAGTATTTAGCTCCATCCAATCCATCCATCATATCATCCACTCTCGGCATAGGATACCGATACTTTATTGTGATCTTGTTTATGGCTCTACTATCCACACACATCCACCAGTCACCATATTTCTTTGGGGTTAGCAATGTTGGAGTCGCACATGGACTCATAATCTCCCTAACTAATCCCTTATTTATCAACTCTATCACTTGCCTACTCAACTTTGCATTTTGTGTTGGGTTCAACCGATAAGCTACCTGATTTGGGAGCACTGATCTTGGAATAAGATCCATGCGATGCTGGATATCCCTTTTTGGTAGTAGCCCATCTAGTAAATCCTCTAGTGTGACATCTTTATATTCACCTAGCAACTTAGCTACTACTGTAGGCATAACCACTTCCTATATTTCTAGGTTCCTAGCTATTAAGGCATAACAGAAGCTAGCATCCCTGATCTCTGCAAGAAACTCCTTCATCATCAACAAGCTCTCACTCAGCCCATCCTCCTTCAGAGGCACAAGAACTACCTTTACACCTTCCTTCCAAAATGTGTAAGTGTTCTTTCTCCCATTATGGTTAGTATCCCTATCGTACTGCCAAGGTCTTCCCAATATAATGTGACATGCATCCATCGAGATCACATCACACCACACTTCATCCTTGTAAGTGCTCCCAATTGAAAATTTAATTAAACACCTCTAATCTACTATTACCTCATTCCCCTTCTTAACCCATGAGATGTGATATGGATAAGGATGTTTTTCACATTTTAGGTGCATTTTTTCAACCATGACATTTGACACCATATTCTCACAGCTACCACCATCAATGACAATTTTACATACCTTCCCTCCTGATGTAAACCTTGTTCAAAATATGTTTATTTGTAGCTAAGAATCTTCATCATCTATGGTCTGCCCCTTTGCTTTGCTCTACACCATCTCTTTCTTAGGAGCAATCAACGTCCTCATTATCATAAGGGCTTCCCCCATGTTAGAAACAACTTCACCCTCATTTTGCTCTTCCATCTCAACCATATTGACCCTTGTCCTCCTTGACCCCTTTCTTGGACATCACATTGGGGACACTCAAATGCTCTGTGCCCATTCTTGTTTAGCAGGTATTGAGGATTCTCCCTTGAGAAAATTAGATCCACTTCGACCCTGACCTAAATAGGGCATGAATCCCTTCTTACCTCTTCTATTAATACTTTTCAATTTCTCCTCTACCTTGAGGGCCATTTGATATGCATCCTCTACTATAAGAGTGTGAAGCATGCTCATCTCATCCTGAACAACAAAACTTAGGCCATTTACATACCTGGCAGCCTTTTGGTCCTCTGTCTCATTGTGCTCCACTCAAATGGATAGCTTGTAGAATTCATTAGTATAGTCCTCAATGATTTGATCCTTCTGTCGAAGATTCTAAAATCTATAAAATAGGGTTTGGGAGTAGTCTATAGGTATTAATTTTTCTTGCAACTTATTCATCTTTGTCCAATCCTTGATCTTTTCCTTTTGATTTCTCTATCATGTAGTCTGTAAATTATCCCACCAAATCAATGCATATCCCTTCAACTTTGTGCATGCAAGCTTAACCTTCTTCTCTTCAACAAGGTTACTCCATTCAAAATATTTTTCTAGGCTATTGATCCAATCGATCAACTCCTCTGGTTTCAACCCACCAGCATATTCGGGAACCTCGATCTTGATCCCATCTCAATTCCCCTTAAGCCCCTCTAGAGCTCGTATCAGTTAATTTTCAAAACCGTTCCCTTCTTCGTCTGGACCCTCTGGTTTTGCTTTTGCATGGATATCAGATCCACGTTCCTCAGGTATGTTTTCATCATCAGATCCTTGACCTACATGTGCCTTGGGATGTCTCTCTCCCATGCGATCAATCACACCAGTTAGTCATACTATTTTTGCATTCAGATCCTCGATCTACCTATTCATCTGGGCATATCTTCTAGGTGGCATGCTTCCTTCACTAGCGAGATCACACCCACTCTGATACCAAATGGTGTAAACTTAGCTACAAGAGACCAACAAAATGGACTCTAATCACATAACACAAATGCAATAATGGAAGAAAACTGCAAATTGATATTATTCTCATTCTTGAATTCACACCCCCTCTACAAAATATTACAATTCATCATATAGCAACCGAAAACCAAATAAACCCTAAAGAAACCCTAAAAATGTTTTTTTTCTAAAACTGCTAAAAATAGATCTTTCTAAAAACTTCTAAAAATAGAAATGAGTCGGATTGCACCCAAATTCGGTGCACATATCCCTCTTATAATAACAAACCTTAATTTAAAATATTAGGTCTCAAATTAAGGTATAACAAAATATAATAAACTTCTAATAGCCAAAAAAACCCAAAAAACTCGAGAACCTATTCTAAAAGCTAATTTTGGGACACTAGATGGAGGAGTTAGGTCCCGAAAAAACTTTTTTGGAGATTCAAGCCAATCAAAGATTCACCTGATGCATAACACACACACAAAACCACCTATTAAATTTTAAGGTCAACGCGCATACGGTTCACAAGTTATGGCTCCGACAATGTGCATCAATTATGGCATCTCTTCTATGCTAATATCTAATAATAGAACTCTTGTCATCTTTGATTTCCATAGTTGAGACAATCATGCCTCGTGAGGAGAAACATAGTAGGGTTTTATTTTATAGCATGGGTTTTGGCTTAATCGAGGGAATATGAGAGTTTTTACAAGGTCAACTCCTTGTTAATATGTGATATTCTATATGCACTTAAACTCAAGGGGAAAAAGGGATGTGAGACATAAAATAAAAACTCAACAAAAGAAAAATGGTGGTGATGCACCAAAAGATCTGCTAAGATATATCTACATAATATGCCTGAATGTTATGTTCCATTGGTGAACTTTTCCTCTAGACACATCTAAGAATATATGAATTTTATTTGCATACATGTACATAAGGAAATGGGTCCATAGGAGAGCCACAAATAGCTATCCAAAATTTACATAGGCTTCCGACACACACATATATAAGCAAAAACTAAAAATAAATAAAACCCATAGACACATACACACATAGAATAGTCCAAGGGAGAACCATAGATGGCTAGAGCAAAAATTGATGGCCTCCATATATATATATATGCAAGTAATTATTTACAAAGATTATTCTAGAATCTATGGTTCAATTTTCCCACAAGCTGCTCAAGAGCCAACTACTATATAGAAAGAAATGAAAGTAAATATATAAAATAATACAAACGTAGAATTATCGATCCTATTTTATAGTCTAGACTACTACTATTTATAGATTACAATAGGGAAAATTTCCCTCCAAAACTATCTATAGATGGGTATAACAATCTCTGGTAGTTTTTCTAGGGATTCTAAACATTAAATAAGGTACCCTTGGTTATAATTAACAAAAAAATTGGGACTATCATCACCATACTTATCTTAAATCATGTCTGATCCACTTAATTAAAATTTCATCTAGTAGGTGTCTTTTATCTTCCTAGGTAGGAATACTTTAACTCAACTTACCTACCTCTACTATAGTTCCACATGCTTTGACTTGACCAAGACATTGGTGGTAGCTCAAATTATTTGTGCATCTTTGGTTCTTTCAAAACCCAAGTTCTTCCTAAATATTGGTAAGGACTTTTGTTTTTGTCACTTAATTGGGGATCACAAAACTTTTGATATCAATTTTTTTTAAAGAGGGAAAGACTCTTTTAGCTTTTTTGCCTCACCATTACATCTAATAATAATTTTCTTTCCTTCATTTAACAAGATTTACATAACCTCTAATTATCAGGATTCACTTTGGCTTCCTCCTATTTAGTAGATAGTTCATGCTTAAGAGGAAAAATGTTATCTCTTTGGATCATAGTCTTTATGAAGTTTTAATTTTTTATGATCAAAAATTTGCCTTAGGCACAAATTAGTAGTGAGGAATCACTATAGTTTTGGTAGCTCATAGGGGCCTTCAAGCCTATTTGAAGGAGAACTCAAAATTATCTTTATATTGGGGATTAGATTCAAAATTTTGTGACCTCTATAAAAACAAAACATAAAATAAACTAAAAGAAAGAGTTAACAAAATGAGATCACAAGGCATAGGCCTTTTTTAGCGCTTCCATGATCTCTAGCCATTCTTCATTCAACGAACATTGAATTATTTTAAAATTATTATGTGTAATTTATACTTTTATATTATTCCTTATTGATAGACCTCTAATTCTTGTAGTAACCTGATATAACTAAGTTTTGAGATCAAGGATTGGTTTGATTCCCTACATAATATTTTCTAGTTTTGGCTATTTTGACCACTTTTTTGAAGGTAAACTGATTTTATTTAATTCTTCAAGGATTTTTATGTATCCTTGATCTATCATAATTAAATTATTTGCATTAGGGAGGAATGGATCCCCTTTTGCATTAATATATCACCTTCGGTATTGAACCATGCTATAGCATTGTTTAATGATAGGACTTGGGTTTCACACTTGTATTTTGCTCCTTGTGGATGAGGGCCATTATCTTTTGAATTATTGATTTTATATCAAAAATAACCATGGTCTCCAATTCACATTTAGTCACCAAAACCAACTTTTCTTGATATATCTTGGTTTCCATTAATTTTGTAGAAATCTTAGCTATGTTGGATTCAATGTCCTGTCTGACTTGTGCTTCCAACTCAATAGTTACCTTGATAAAATTAAATATTTGGTAGAGTGGATGAGCCATATTGATGATTTGATCCTAATAGGTGATAATAACTTTCTTGGTTAAGCCTTGAATTTTTTGTCATTGCTCTATTATGTTCCTCAATCTTTTTCTTCTCCTTTTATATGCTCTTCCTCTCCATACAAAATTCTATATCTTGTTTAACTAATCATCTTGAGAGTTCTTCAATTTGTTCCTATTATTTTTATGATGGGACCTATGGGTTGGTATTCTAGGTGTTTAACTATTTTTTCCACCTATTTTCGAAGTGCTTCTATTTCTACCTCAAAATCCTTTAGTGTCTTCCTATCCATTTTTAGCTCCTCTTCCGTATTTTCTTATTTGAACCTTAGAGCCTCACAATCATGTGTAACTCTATTTTTTGTTTGAATTGTATCCTATCTCTGGCCTGTTACTATCTGGAAATCCTACTCTATCATTTGATCTTTAGTTTTTGCCACTGGAGGATCTTTTTTGAAGATTTTTAAAGCTTTTTCCTAAGGAACAAAGTGGAAATCCATTTGGGTAGAAGCCTACAATCTTGAGAATAGTGCCTAATTTTATTAGTTCATTTGTTATTTTTGCTAGTGCAAACTCTATAATCCTTGAGATTGTATGACATACAATTTGCTAAAAGAGGATTTAGATTGGAAAGGGGAAGTGACAGTGAAAGGTTAAGAAGTTTTTTAAGTATGGTAATCTAAGTTATTAGGGAGCTTTTCAGGGATATTAGATATTGTAATGACCACATTTGAGATTTCCTTTACTATGTTTTTCACTTTTAGGTATGTTAGATGCTCAACAAGTAATATTGTAGGATCAACTAAAGGCTTAACCCCTTTCTCTTCTCTAAATTTCACTAGGCTAACTGTTTTATCTAAAATGGTCACTAATGCTATAATGTCATTTTCTCCCATTAATGTTTGCTCTTCTTCTACATGTATGCAAGGCTCGAATTCCTACTTTTGAGTCTAGTGAGCACCTTTCTAAACTTATAATTTATGTCTTGCTTCATCCTCTAATGATTTTTTCTAAATTACTAGCTTTCATTTCCTTACAAGGGGTTTGTCTTTTAGTTTCCCCCATTCTATCCTTAAGAAAATGACCTGATGAAACACTTTTGATCTTATCTTGATTAGGATTGATCTTCATAGTCCATTCTTCTTTTTTTTAATTAATGCCTCCTTTGAGTATTATTGGTAATAAGTTATACTAAATACTTTATCTTCATCGAGATCTAGGATTTCATAGAGTATCTTCATTTGGTCAATTTCTTGGTCAAAATTCCACCATGCTTTTATTTTGTTATCACTCCATTTTATCTTCTTAAGCATTTTTCATATAGAGGCCCTGATTATTATTGTATGGTTGAATTCTTTTACCTTTTCATAGAAACTTTCATGTATTCCTTTTTGAGGTTCGTATTGTACAAAAATATCCTTTCTAAGTGGGGGAAAGATACCTTCTTGTTTGCTTTTGTACTTTTACAAATGAGGTGTCAACCATGCTAAAATTTCTTGGAGATATGAACATTTTTTAGCCATGCAACAAATTTACCATTAGGGTCATAGCTCCATGTATCTTCCAAAACTTCTAACCCTAGCTACTTAAGTTTTGCTTCCAATATATTAGTTTCTTTTCTTTTATCCTGGATTATTTTCCCTAATTGGTATGGGATTCTATAAAATCCTAGTTTATTTTATCCACTCACATAAATAGATTCCACTAAATCTACTTGTCTTAGAATCTAAATGCATGCCACTCTATTAGTTACATATATTGGAAAAATAAATATTTTTCACTAAAACCAAATATTCAATTTATAGTTCCCTCCTCCAAGAAGTACCAATCCCCTTTTATTTTTACTTTCAAGATCTCTACAGTGTCTCTTGATATCCATTTAGGCTCTTCTCCCTTTATTTTAGAAATTATAGGAACCAAGAACTCATTTGATAATATACAATAAGGCGACTATGGATATAAAATATTTTCCATCCAATTATGGGTTTTGACTCCCCTTCTTCATCCCCTTTACTTAAATTCAAGTGCTTACGTTTTTAGCTATTTTTATGTAAAATAGGATGGACCAAAAATAAGGATTACCTAAAATGTTGATTTTCTCTGAAGTTGACTAGTCCTTCATGATTCTAATGAGAAATAAATTCACTAAAGTCAAGAGCAAGCGGCCTCCTCTTTGCATTATTTCTTAGCATATGGACAATGACCAACATCTCTATTATTTTTGTGTCGTTAGAAGCCCTAAAAATGAAAGTAGTCATACTCAAAGTATCTCTAACTTCTTGTGTAAACATATTTTTATTTGAAGGAAAATCAGGTATGGTTTTTGTCCTCCCAATGGGCTCTTGGTTTAAGAACCTTAACTTATCTTTTATTTTTAAATATCGATTTGTGACTTTTGGGTTCATCCTAAATTCTTTTAGTACTTGTAGCATTTTTTTAATGGATTCTCTAGATAGAATTACTTGAAAAGCACTATATTAAGGGTCCAAAATTATGTTGGAGTGGGATCATAGTGTCATGCACATGATTGCACCAATTCATAGCAGTGGTGAACTTATAGGAGAAGATACTACTTGAGGTAATTGTTCTAGATTTTTATGGTGAAAGATTCTTCTTCAACCTCTAATTGACTTTGATAAGCTCTGTCTTTAAGAATCATCATATCCTTTAATATTATCAGGTCACTAACCCTCTTAGATTCTATTCTATATGTCTGAGTAGCTTAGTCTTTACAATTAGGATCTATTTCCACTTTTTCATTATAGGTTTTAATGATGTACCCATACTCTTGCTCTTTCCCTTAGGTTCCATTGATGTTGTTCTCTTTCTCATGTCAATCTCTAGGCTAGGAATTAAGATTGGATAATTTATAAGAGATTATATAGTGAGGCAAAATACCTTCATGCAAATATGGATGCACTAGTGCCCTATACCTTTTTCTTCCTCCTTTTGGGTAATACCTTTTCTTTGGAATGGAAACCCTTTGCTGCTTCTTGATTAATGGAAACCCTTAGCCCATGTGCCCTATTTTGTGATTGGATGGGATTTAACCTTTATCCTAATCGTGCCCACTTGTTAGTATTTTCCCATCCTCCTTTTCACTTATTTAAGCATTTTATAATAGGTTAGAGTATCTTTATTGTTGTAAACATGTGCTCCTTTTCTCTCTCCCCCCATTTTTTAGCTAGGGTCATTTTTTACATTTAACCACCCTAGAAACTTGTTGTGTCATATGGTCCCCAGATACCAAAGCTTAGTTGATTTTGGCTTAATAAAGATTTTTGGAGAAAACCAATATATTTCTTTATTAACCTAGCCTAGTATTTCAATTAGGATGTCTTAGATGCTAGTGGATTTTTAGGGTAGTTTGGGGGAATTTGTTTTGAGAGCATATTCCTCTTGAATTCATCATATGTTTCTTTATTTCAAGTAAGCATTTATTTTATTGTTGTAATCTAATATTTACGAATATGACCCTTATGATGAGAAGGAAAGCACTTCCTTAAAGTAACAGGTTTTTCTATTGTTTCTAATTCATTATCTAGCTTCATATCAACTCTCATTTGTAAGTTTCCAAGGCCTCTTATTTGGATATCTAATTTTGAATAAATTGTTCCCTTGTTTGATTTTGGATATTTGTTTGTCTCTTCTTCAAAATTAGGTGGGATGTTCAACATGTTAGGCATACCAAAATCAATTACACATTTTTTTCTTTCTTTTATTATTATTTGGATTACCCATACAATCTTTTTTAAGATACTATTTTTTGAGGAAGTTTATTCTTTGATATGCATGCTTTCTTCAGAAAACCTATCATATTATGTATAGTCACTTCCATAATGAGTGATTTCTTGGTTAGATGCATCCTTAAATTCATTCATAATCATAGTGACCAGTTGGTCCCACTACGTGATAGAATATGGGAAAAGAGACTCATATTTTGGCATGCCTCTCCCTCAAGTAATGTCACTAACAATCTTAAAGCCACATCTTGCTCTAGTGCCTTGTGTAACCATACAGAAAGCATATACCTAAGCTATTGTACCAATTGATAAAGATTTAAAACATGAAATCACATAACCATAAATTTTATGAGAAATAAGGAGTTCTTTGTATTAATAAATTGCCAATGGATTACAATTTCATCCCTCTTAGGGATACCAAATTTGTGATACAATCAATACAATCATTTGAGCCCCACAATGGGGTTGGTATAATCCGTAGACTCTCCAAATAGACATGAACTACTCAAGATCTATGATGACCTTCTTCTCTCCTTGGAAGAGGTATTTTTTGCCTTGAATGCTTTGAAGATGGAGTCTTGAAAACCCTATGTTCAAGAAACAACAAGAAATAATTAAAATCAAAGGATGCCTCTCTTGATGAGGCTTTTAAAGGAATCTTGCATAATGAATGACATAAAATCAAGAAAGCATGTAAAACTATCAATCTATGCAAGAAATGATGAAATTATAATAAAGCATGTAAAAGAAGCAAATATCTATCTATGAAGCAATCTAATTAAGCATTAGTAACTTTAAAATGCATGAAAATAACAACAACTAGTCTAATTGCTAAAATGCTAAGAAATGAAGGTGATCTAGCCTAAATCTCTAAATCTAACCTTACAAATGTATCAGAGAAGATTAATCTATGGTGAATCTACCAAATTAAATGCATAAAACCATAAATCTATGGCTAAAACAAGGGAAAATAGGGATCAAACCCTAGCCATGGGTCTGATGCATGGTGAGCACTATTAGTCGGGTCTAAGTAAAAAGTGTTATTGCTCTCCAAATTTGGGCTTGGATCTCCAATTCTCCTTGTTGAATTGATGATCAAGGGTCACCTTAATGTCCTCTGATGGATTGGTGGTTTGGATCATTTGAATTTGTGATGGAAGGTCCTCAATTGCGTTTCTTGATTCTCCTAGAGCTCTAGGGCCTCCATAGCTTCAAATGTCATTCATGATCTCCAATTGGACAGCAAGAATGTTCCTCTCAAAGGTAGCAAGTGAGTCTACAATTTTATAGGGCTTCGTTGCATTTCAACTCGAGATCCTTCCATATTTTTCCCCAATTTGGAGGGGGGTCTTATAGCACTTCGGGAAGCTTGCCCTCTTAGCTTCATGGAGAAGCCAAGATCAAGAACCTTTAGGAGGTTGGATGGTTGGAAGGAAACTTCTAGAACCTTTCGCACCCAAAACCATTTGAATCTCCAATGCCCTAGCCGTTGTAACCGAATTTGGTTCAAATCAGGATTCAAAATATTTTTGATGCTAGCCACGGCTCTGAGGCGCGACTCACCACTATTAACCATGGGTGTCGCATTTGGCTAAGGCTGAATAGGCCAAGTCTACCTAAATTGAGTGGTTAGAACCACTTTTTCACCTTGGAATCTATCCAAGATCCTTCATATGGTCCTCTAGCATGTCCCATATGAGTAGTCACCTCGACATGACGCATTTTAGGTGTCTACAGATGCCCCTTTTGGGATGCATTGTGAGAACAAACAACGTTGAGCAAAAATAGACCTCCTAAAATAATGTCATAGGTTGAATGATGATCATTGATCTGATCAACATTAGATGCCCAGTACTACCAAGAGAACACATCTTAGAATCATTGCTTCCAACTGAGGGAAGGCTTAAATTTGCACAAGCTTTTGCAAGCTCCAACAGTGATCGGGTAGCTTCAATGCTACTATAGGCTTCTGCGCCATATAGATCCGAAAGGAGGAGAGCTACTAACTTAACTATCATAGTTGCTTTTTGCCCCAACAAAGGGTAAGCTTATGATAGTCTTTGGAAATGATTCGTAAGACAAACACAATTTGACAAGATCAAGGGATCTACGATCAAGGGATCTTCTATTGACTTTGATTATGATTATTGATATAATGACTACCCCCTCAAGCGACGAGTCGATGAGGGTAGGATAATTGAATGAAGTGATGAGTCGCTTGACCACTATGAGTGATTTGAACAATTTAAGGTTTTAGCACTTTGATATTACTTGGCAAGGCCTAATTCAGCCATGATTGCAACTATTAATAGTAATTGTACATCTCTATCCCGTGGAGTGGTCCAACCATAATGGCCTTCTTAGGGAATCAAAATGATAGCAATTCCAATTAGGCTTATGTTGAATCATATTGTTCGATGATCTACTAAAAATATCATAGAAGAATTGACATGAACACTTCATTCCCGTGGAGCAGTCCAGTCATCTAGGCCTTCTTCGGGATTGAAAGGAAGCATATCAATTTAGCGATGACTAATTTACCCCAAATGTCCTTATGGTAATTTACTCATCTTGCCAGATTGCATGGAGCGCCAGTCACTGCAACCACCAAGTGTATAGGGTAAATAACTGGATACAAGGCACATTTGAATTTTGAATTATTGAATTTTTTTGTTATTTTTGAAAATTTTGAGGGTTTTGTAACATTAGATATTTTTGATTTCACATTTTGAAGCTCCTCATGGTGAGATTTTGAGAGCATTTATTGTCTAGGGATGCTAACCGCATGTGCTAGATGCTAGCTTAATTTTACAAATTTTCTTAGCCATGGCTCTGACCCATGATTAACAAACCCTAATTATTTGGATATGGGTGCCAGGCATGGTCGAGGGAAAATTTGAAAATATAAAAGAAAATATGTTATTTTCGATGTCATTATTTTCCAATTGCCAGCTTTGCAAACCTGAGAGCTCTGAGAGGTGAGTTATAAAATTTGACACAGAACTCTACCGCAAACTCGACCTCACTACCACCTAGACTGATGGTAGACCAACCGAAAGCATCCACCAGTGGAGGCATCAGTGCTACTAAGGTAGTACACAAACCATCATCTTTATTTGCAATTATCGGATAAAATTGAACCTCATTAAGTAATGGGTTAATTGAACACACTAAACTATCGGTAACAAACCACACCCTAGCTTAGGATTAGTCTAGGTTAGTTTAGAAGGGGTGGGTTTAATTTTTGGGTTTTTTTGGGATGGGAAATAGCCTCAAAAAGGGTGTTTCCCTCAGTCGTGGGTGGCAAGCATGGTCCCCAATTGGCAAATTGGGGGTTGCGGCTGTTAGCCATGGTGGGATTCAAATCCCAATGGTCACCAAATTGATCACCTCTCTGATCGCAGGTCTGAACCACGGTTACCCAACTTTAGGAAATTTTTTATAATTTTTCAATATTTTTTATTTTTGAGGGATTTAATTGATTCTTTTGATTATTTGAAGTGCTTTTTCAATTTTTTTGAATATTTTGAGTATATTTTTGAATTTTTTATGTTTTTTAAAGATTTTGTGCATTTTTTGACCTTTTTAGGTCATTTTTGATGTTTTTGGTTGATTTTTAATCATTTATTATTTCTCCGATCAGACTTTGACCGCGAGGGTGAGGGAATATGAGATCCTTCGCAACTTGTGTGGTAACTTATAGGACACTAAGCGAGATTGGTTCATCATTGTAGGCTTTGGCTATGTACTGCATCTTTCTACTATCCGAGCTGACCAAGCCTATATGATTGCATTGGCCCATCATTGGGATGCGAGGACCAACACCTTCCACCTTCCGATAGGTGAGATCACTGTGACTTTGGAGGATGTCTACCACATCTTCTAGCTTCCCATAGATGGTGAGGCCATCACATCTTCACCGATAGAGGTAAAGGATGGAGTTTTTTAGAGGATCTTCAACACCTAAAGTGATGAGGTGAAGCTTGACTCGGACCACGGTGGGGTCCACATAGAGCACTGGTATCGTGAGCATGTCTTCTCACGGTGGGCAGCGATGCTCATGCATTTGATAGTGTAGATAGTTCTTCCTAACACATTAGGGGTGAGGTTCCCTTGGAACCTCCTGGCTAGGACATATGATGTCATAGCGAGCACTACGGAGGAGCCATTGATCTTATCTTGGGGGAGCACCCTACTTGCACAACTCTATAATGAGTTGTATCAAATTACATAGAGGGACCTCATGGGGATCGGTTGTAGTCTACTTCTTTAGGTTTGGGGATGGCAACACATTACTATTGAGCGCCCTAGGAGACTGCCTCTATGGATCACTACCATTGATGTCGAGTGACAGTGCTACACAGCATGCTAGCCATGGGAGTTCGAGGGGTTTCATAGTAGGTCTCACATGGGGGACCTCCAATACTACATTGAGTAGTTCGCATGGTTTCGATCGAGTGAGGTTTTGTGGAGGCCCTACCTAGACTGCCCTGCATGGGTAGAGGCTGACCGATACCTGTGATGGGCACAAAGAGACAAATGGCTTCTCGAGAGTAAGCTTAAGATATGGAAGTTCTTCTTCTTCCCCGTGTGACTAGACAATATGGGATTTAGCAGGATGTCCCAGAATTGCCTACCATCTATCAGAACCTCATGGTAGAGAGGGATTTAGCATGGCCTCAGGTGACTCCTCTAGGGGATGAGGATGATGACTGGCAAGAGTTTAGGCTGGTAGATGTAGGTACCACTATAGACTATGACACCTGGTGGATGACCAGGTTGTGGCAAGGTGATGGCCCATTAGGTAGACCAACAAATGGTACAGTAGTAGAGGAGGTAAAGGCTGATCTTGAGGGGTATTGAGTCTAGTAGAGGACTGAGGATGGATGGGGTGAGGGTACAACCATAGATGAGGAGCCCCAAGCTATGGAGGAGGGTGAGGTAGAGTCAGATAGTGAGGTCATCGAGCTCTAGGCCTAGGTTTCCAGCTTGCAGACATAAGTGGGGACCTTATAGACTCGACTCCTATGGAGAGACACCTCCATTGCGACCCTATAGGCTCAGATGAGCGAGTTGTAGATCATAGTTGATAGTAGGACAAACTCAGTGGAGGGGCTACCAGGAGGAGCGGACTACTCACCTAGCACAGATCAGTTCTGCTATGATAGCTATAGAGCAGCTTACGCTTGAGCATGATATGCTCAAGTCTCAGTGAGACTTCATTATAGTAGAGAGGGATCTACTCAGAGGTGTGAGGGGAGGTCCCTCATCTTCATAGGCTACTCCTACCACTCTAGTTGTACCGAGACTAGCAAGGTTGGATCTAGGTGTAGAGATCCATCGATTGTGTTCCCTCATTTAGGAGGGTAACACCCAACACTCCATAGATGTGGCCCACATCACTCTCCTAGAGGGAGAGATTAGACTACTTGGGGGTGAGGTGCTAGAGAGGACCATCATTTTAGGGTCACACTAGACTAGGACACGAGAGATAGGGTAGTCATCAACATCACCTAGTCATAGGACTCACAAGTTAGAGAGGTCCATCGGTATCAGCTCTAGGTGGACTCATCGAGAGGGTGGAGGTGATGGAGGAGCCTCACATACTAGGGGGTCATAGGTGGCATAGGCCCGAGTTAGTATAGATCTTTATAGATATTGTGTACCATTTTTTAGTGTAAGGTCGAGGACCTACATAGTTGTAGCCTACGGGCATTTTGGACATATGCCTAGACACTCTAGTTTTTATACACACACACAAACAATATATATATATATGATCAGACTTTTATGAGACTCATTATATGTGTAGATTATTTTTATTGTTTTATGGTATGATATGCATATGGATGCAATGCTTATATGTTATGTTTATTTGATGCTATATGATGTGATGTATGGATGACATGCACTAGCTAGATGATGTGATGTATGATTAGATATTGTGATCTAGATGTGTAGATGGACTACTTATGATGTATGCATATGGATGCAATGTTTGATGTTTAAATGCATGTTTAATTTGTTGTACTTGTATGCATTTAATTTATGATGTTATGATATGGTAAATGCAATGTATGTAATGCATTATTTACATGATGATGATTTAATATAAATGGACATGTATGCTTTAATCACTTAAAACATAATGTATGAATGCAATATGAGTTTAACAATCTAATGGATGACACCACAGAATGTATAACAATCATGAACTGTAATTGATATATCTTATCATAAGAATTAATCAATTAAACACCCATGTGTGCTATGAAATGATGTATTGTTTCTATTCATAAGCTTTTGTAAATGAAAAGAATATGCACAACATAGTCAGTGGTCATCTAAATATCATTGTTGATATCCATCCGGTATCTAACCTATATTATGAACACTCCTAATAAATAAACTCTTATAAAAAGAAATTGATAATTGAGATTGCTTGAAAATTGGTTGTTGCTTTTTAGGAATTTTTGAGGTTTTCCATGAAACTCAAACACCCTAGTTGACTTATCAAAAGTTGTATAATGACTATACTAGACTTCTGAAAAATAAAGTTTTCGCTATGAAAGACCAAGCTATTCATTACCCTTGTGTGTGCAAATGAATATATTAGATGAGACATAAGCATACCCCAGTGCCATATGGGATTCATTCAGCCCATTGTTGTATTGGGGATCCTCAAATGTCCACCCGATCCTAGGTTTGGATTTAGTTAGACTAGACCACTAGGCAATACAGGCCACCTAAAGCTAGCTCATTTGTGACTTGCTAGACCTACCCCAATGTCAGGTGGGATTCATTCAGCCCATTGTTGTATTGGGGATCACTCTATGGCTTTGAGTATTGACCATTCTAGGGATTCAAGTTCACCCCTTTTTTTCTTCAATTTATTGGGATACTTGCTCATATATAGTGATAAAAATCACTATTTATTTTGTATATACTCATTTTTTTTTGAGCAAGGGATAGGATTTGACTCTAGGATTTTGCTCCTTTTGATTTAAGCAAGGGATCTCTTCGGGTAGGGGGTGAACTTGTCCTTTTGCCAATGACCTCTACTCTAGACCATTGCTCCTCATAGATGAGCAAGTAATAAAACCTTTCACCTAAGGTGACCCGGACCACTTTTGTAGTGTTCATCCTTCCTTACCCTAATTAGGATTGTTAAATGTGTTTGATTAGTGATAGGATTCTGATATGCTAAGTGCTATCAAAACTAGACCTCATCTTCAAAAGCAAAGCAAGATTTCTACCAAACTCTTGAGAAGACCACTAGGTATGGTTGAATGATCAGAAAACCCTAGTATATTCTTCATAGCAATAGGAGGGGTTGTGTTGAGAAACACAATTACTCACAAGGGTGATGGATGATGATGATAATGCATAGATGCATGATTGAAACACAAACATGGTGTCATTTGTAAGATTGCAAACACAACCTATCCTAATGCAAGTGTGATGGATGGAAATGCCTAATGCAATGTAATTAAATGAATGCAAGTGCAAAATGAAATGCATGATGCAAATGAAGTGCAATATTTTTAGATTTTATTGCTTTTTGATTTTTATGGATTTTGAGATTTTTCCATATTTTTAAGTTTTTTGAATTATTATGTGTGGAACGCCTTAAGATGAAGGATGTTGAGAGGTTCAAGCTCTTCAACACCTTCAAGCGATGTCAAGTGATACGTTCCAGGTCCAATATGCTCTAAGATGATGTAAGGACCTAACTAGTTAGCCATAAATTTGTCTCGCAAGTGCGGTGGTAGGTTTGAGTTCTGTTGGTTCTCTTTCAACACAAGATCACCAACCTTAAAGTCTCTCAAGTGGACTTTACTATTGTAAGCTCATTTTAAGTGCTCTTGGTAAATGTGGAGATGCTCAAGGGCATTCACGTGATGTTCATCAAGAAGCATCAATTGATCTAGGTGAGCTTTCCGTATAGTGTCATCATCGATGAACTCTTTCAATGTGATGCGCAACGTTGGAATCTCCAACTCTAGGGGCATAATGGCCTCAATGCCATATACTAGTGAAAATGGAGTTGCCCTAGTGGGTGTCCGAATGCTAGTCCTATAAGCCCATAATGCAAGGGGTAGTTGGATGTGCCAATATTTGTGGTTTTCTTGTACCATATTTTTCAATATGGCTACCACTATCTTGTTTGAAGCCTCAACTTGCCCGTTTGCCTATGGATAATATGGAGTCACAAAATTATGTTGTATATTGTACTTAGACATTAAAGCCTTCATAATTTTGTTCTTGAATGATGTTCCATTATCCAATATTATCTTGGATGGTATCCCAAAATGACTAATGATATTGTGAAGTATAAACTCCGCAATACGTGCTCCAGTTGTCATTGTTAAGGGAATGGCTTCCACCCACTTTGTAAAATACTCAGTAGCCATTATAATAAATGTATGTCGACCCGATGATGGAGGAGAGATCTTACCAATTAGATCCAAACCCCACTGAGCAAATGGCCAAGCCGCTTGAATGGGCTGTAAGGCCTATGATGGCAAGTGCGTAAGATTAGCATGATGCTGACATTTGACACATTTCTTGACATATGCGGTGCAGTCCTTCTCCATAGTGGGCCAATAATAACCCATTCAAAGGATGCACTTGACAATGGCCATGCCACTAAAATGGCCACCACATGTACCATCATGAGCTTGCAAAATTGCCCAAGCTGATTCTTGGGGCTCAAGACAATGAAGGAGAACTCCATCGTAACTTCTGTGGTACAAGATATCTCCAAGCAAGACATACTTTATCACTTTTTGTCTAAATGTGCATTTTGCGGCATACGACAATCCCTACGGGATTAAACCAAGTTTTAGGAAGTCATGTAATTATGACATCCAATCTTGATAAGCTTCTACCTCAACTATCAAGATGACTTGTTCCCTTAGCATTCTCTATGCGTGAATGCAGACTAGGATACAACCTTATGGTGAATGGTGGTGCCATTCCCCGTAGGACCCTATGAGATCAAAGACCCCTAGGATACCTTCTTGAGAAAGTCTCTGGCTTTATAGAACCACTCATGGTTTGGTTCTATATGAATCATGTTGATAGATTCCTTGTTATCAAAAGTTGCATGCTACATCGTGGCATGTGATAGCATCTTTACATGAATGGTAGTAAAGTCGGTAGATGGATTCTGAGGGATTAAGGATCCCAAAGATGCCATAGTGTCTATAAATCTATTCGATGAATGAGGGATTACCTCGATGTCATACCATTCTAGTTGGGCTAGATATGTGTCAGCAAGATCCTTGTAAGCTTTCAATATGGGACACCGACATTGAAAAAGTCCCTTCACTTGATTGACTATGAGAAGGGAATCACCAAAGATATTTAACCATTTAATCTTCATGGTGATAGTTGTTTGGAGGCCCAAGATTAGGGCTTCATATTCAGCATTATTGTTAGTACAAGGAAAGTCTAGCTTAAATGACAAGGGCATTGGAGCACCTTGTGGTGTGAAAAAGACAATTCCTGCACCACCCCCTTGCTCACACTTCGAACCATCGAAGAACATAGTCATATCAGCTTTGTTATCTGGTTCTTCGGGTTTGGGTGCTTCTGATAATGTGAAGACTACATCATCAGGTAGCTCTATGGTGAGAGGCCTACTATTCTCGAGAGGCACCTCAGCCAGCTGATCAGCTATGACCTATCCCTTGATGGACTTTTGGCTGATGAATTCCAAATCAAATTCTATCAATAGCATGATCCACTTTGTAGTACATGTATTATGATATGTCTTGCTCATCATATACTACAAAGGATTTTGTTTGGATATTACGTATGTCATATGACTTAGCATATAATGATGCAACTTCTTCGTTGCGAACACCACTTCTAAACACAACTTCTCCACATATGCATATCCGAGCTCATAACTCACCAAGGTGCGACTGATGTAATATATGGCTTGCTCTTTGCCTTGCACATTCTTTTGGGCTAACATGGTTCCCAATGCAAAGTTAGTTGCCGATATATATAGAAAAAAGGCACATCTGGTCTTGGTGGAGCTAGCACTAGTGGTGTTGCTAGGTATTGCTTGATCTCAGTGAAGGCTGCTTGATAGTCCTCATCCCAATTGAATGGGACCCCCTTGTGTAGCATTCGATTCATGGGTCGACATTTATCTGATAATTGGGTGATAAATCACTTTATGGATGCTACTTTGCCCTGAAGGCTTCTTAATTCCTTGATATTTATTGGAGGATGCATCTCTAAAATGGCCTTGACCTTCACTGGGTCAACTTCGATGCCTCATTTTGAAATGATGAACCCCAAGAGCTTTCTTGAAGTTATGCCAAATACGCACTTCTTGGGATTCAACCTGACATTATGCTCTATCAGGTGATCGAAGACCTTCCTCAGGACCTCAACATGCTCTTCTCATAACAATGACTTTGCCAACAAGTCATCGATATAATCTTCCAAGATCTTATGCATGTAGTCATGAAAAATATATGTCATGGCTCACTGATATGTGGCACCAACATTTTTAAGGCTGAATGGCATAACTTTATAGCAAAATATCCCCCATGGCATTGTAAATGTGGTTTTGTGTTGGTCTTCGACTTTAATCTAAATCTGATTGTAACCAAAAAAACCATCCATCAGGGAGAGCATCTCATGACCCGTAGTTGCATCTACGAGAGCATCTATATTGGGCAACGGAAATGAATCCTTTGGTGTTGCCTTGTTGAGGTCTCTAAAATCCATACAAATACGAATCCTTCCATCAGGTTTTCCTATAGGTACCATGTTTGATACCCATTCTGGATAGTCGATGGAGATAATGAACTCTACATCCAACAACTTCTACAACTCATATTTAACCATTAAAGTGACTATTAGATGCATCTTTCTGAGCTTCTTCTTGATAGGTTTCTTAGCGGGATCTAGCAAAAGGTTATGAGTAACCAATTTTAGATCTAGCCCCAGCATATCCTTGTATGTCCAAGTAAAAAGGTCAGGTCTCTATTTTAGTAGAGGGATGAGTATGGCACGCTCATCAGGAGTTAGACTCTCTCCAAATTTGACCTTCCTTGGATTAGTGGGATCATTATTGATATCCACATCGAAGGTCTCCTCTACTGACATATGTGATCCCTCCTCAAGCTGGTGAGGCGTAGGAATCAAGTGGATGTCATCAGCTGGGTTTAAAGGTCCTACATCAGAATTTCCCTCAGCATGATAAACATCATGTGCACAACCTAGCATAAAATGAAAAGGTTGTAACATTTCTTCATTAGGGAAGAAATCTTCAGGCTCTAGTGGTGAGTCAATGTGATCCCAATCAATAGCATCTACATTTAGATACAATGGTTTGGAGGGGTCGATTGGATTGTGAAGTGGAGTGGTCAAATCAATGGAGATCATATTGATGGAATGGATTAGATCTCCAGGACCATGTGCATGTGACTCTACATTGATATAACTTCCATCCCCGAGATGTGGTTCTGGGGGTATGGGGATCTCTAGATCTGGTCTATGGATAGACTCAAAAATAGGATCACTTGGCTCAAGGAGCTCCATGTACATCGATGGATTAGGAAGACTATATGATAAATCATATCCAAGTTAGGTGGTCTTCCTCTAAGGCATAGACTAGGATAGACTCATCGATACATCTCATCGATGTCAACTGGCTCATGATGATGGCATAAATATTGAGGCCCAAGATAAGCTCTCTTGGTCTCATCCTCATCATCATTGTCATATATGAGTCCTTCACCCCTACCCACTAGAATTGGGTGATTAGAAAGATGGGGCCCAAGGTAGGCCCACTCTATGTCATCCTCATAGTCACTATCGACCATGAAGTATTCTTCAGTCTCACCCATTTGTTCCATGGGTAACATATGACATAGATTTAGAGGGCCTAGGTAGGCCAACTCAGTTTCATCCTCATATCGTTCATTATGTGAGGATAGCTCATCATCATCTATTCTAGAATCATAATCTGGTCCATCACTTTCGATAATGGACTCTGCTATACCCAGATTTTGGATCTGCATGCCTGTGTCATCGGTAGCTTCATGACTTTCATTGTCCAAGTCAACTCTTGGATTATCTCCTTGATTTACCTCTACCATGATGCGCTCATGATAGATCTCTGGTGGTGCTTCTAAGACATAGGTTACCAACCTATTACCCCCTCATAGATAAGAAGGGTTAGGGTGATAAGGATTCCAATCCACATCATCCCCCAAAGTGAGGTTCAAATGATCTAAAGATGCTGCTAGGAGCTCATCTCATCCTTAGATATGATAGCCTAACCCAAACCTATCAGTTGGTAGCTGATACTATGGTTTGATGGGAACTCTGTGCCCCTACTCAAATAAGCCTAAGCTGTAACCATGCCAATGGTAATGATCAAAGTAGTACAAGGTAAATTTAGGGTTAGATAGATAATGAACATTCACCATGAATGGTTCATCATCATCCTCATCTATGGGCATACGATTTTTCAATTGATCTAGCCCTCCATAAATGAAGTTTGTTTGGTTGGGTGGCACCCTTAGTGGTACCACCATCCCCATGGGAAAGCGATGGGCTTGAGGTCGGCCCATATCTTGTGCAGTTTTGATAATTGGTGTGAACGTCACATTCTGCACAATGTACTCTGCTAACCTAGAGTTAACCCATTGCATGGTCACCGATGGTGCTGATGACCCTACTGAAGATGCAGGTGAGGTAGGCTGAGGTGCCTCCTCGACTATATTTTGAGCGTCCTCCTCATCCATGGGAGTTGGACCCTCGATAGTTGCTTCCTTGGGCTTTTGCTTTGACTCTTTGTCGCCCATAACTGCCTTAAGCTTCTTATCATTTCTAGGCACTTTGGATGTCGTAAGTTTAGTTGAAGCTACTGTAATGTGCTCTAATAACTATGGTGCTACCATTGATGGTCCCATGCACACTCCTTTGAGTTTACCTTCTGGATGTATAATAGGTGATGTCGGCCATATATCTAGATGCATTGAGGGGAGAATGAAATCCCTTAACAAATCTGCTAAGTTCACGTATTTGAATGGCTCTTCATCAGAAGGTACCATGTGAACTTGTCCCTCATGTATATATTTTATACATTGATGTAATATCAAGGGAACACAATATATTTCTCTAATCCAAGGCCTCCCCAAAAGGATGTTATACTGCATGGCACCTTCGATCACATGACACATCATAGGGATGGTCTTTAGTCCAACCTGAATCAGAATAACTATGGTACCTACCATTGAGCATAGCACATCATTGAATGCTCTCAAGGTGAAAGTGGAAGGTACAATATGTGACTTTGGTAACTTCAGATACGTTAATGCCTTGGTTGTAATTATGTTGATTGATGACCCTGTATCAATCAAAACCTATTTGAAAGGTGTGTGATTAACACATGTAATGATATGTAGCGGTGGGTCCACTATAGTAGTGGAGACCATCTTAATATCATGATCATGAAATTGTATGACCGGTTCACTGCACTACTGCACATGTCCCACAAAGTTTATAAATGCTTCAGGGTCTTGGGACTGAACTTCGATTGATCTTAGAATATCCATGAGCATCTCCCTGTGCTTGGGAGACTACTGAATTAGTTCATATATTGACAACTTCATTGGAGTTGTCTGTAGGCTTTGAACTAGCCTACTCCTAATGGTCACCACCGGTCTTGTAGGTGGGCCTAGAATATTTTGAGCTAGCCTTTGCTGAGGTGCAACATGCACTCTAATAGGAGCTGGAGGTGGATTTGGTCTTTCATACCTCCCTTGCCTCGTGACAACATTAACCATGCCGATAAATCCTTGAGTTGGTGGTTCAACCCACACTTGATTCACATGTCCGACATTGTTCCTCGATGGCTCATGATTTGGTAAGGGGTTCTTGAAGATCCCCATATTCTGATTGTCAGGTGCCTGAGGGTTGTCCATAGTTAACTCACCTCTTTCAATCATGTTCTGTACTAAATGTTTGAAACTCCAACATACTTCGATGTCGTGTCCCTTTCACCCTATGGAAAACATAGTACAGATCATCCCTATACCCCTTTGGCTTGGGCTGATTAGGGTCTATCAATTTGATTTTTGGTAAGTTTATTGCCTTGGCCTCGCACAGTTGATGGAATATCGATGTCATCGATTCTGACAAAGGTGTGAACTGGCGAGGTGGGCGTTGTTCTTTATTCTTACCCTTCTTGTTATTATTGCGTTGATCATATCATGCAGGAGGAGGTTGGGCTTGATAATTTTGTTGTTACCCCTTATCCCCTTTCTGGAGGTTTAACACCACTTGGTTGACATGGGCCAGCTTGGCCTGTTCCTTTTGATTGTGGGTGTTCTTTTTGTTCCATTCCTTCTTGTTCTTGAGTTTCAAGTTACCCTCCTATAACTTGATGTCCTCTATCACCTTGGCTTGTGCCAAGGCCTCCTCAAATGTTTGGTACTATTGCAGCTACAGTAGTAATGAGATGTGCTTCACACAACTCTTGGTAAACATCCATGTCAGTTCGGTAGTCGAAATGGAAAATGGCAGCTTTACCATTATCTTTCTCCATATTTTATCGTAATCCATGATCGGCTCATCATCATGTTGCAATAAAGTAGCCAGATCAGATAGATTAGCCTTCTTCTTGATGCCGAAGGAGAAGCATTCAAGAAATGCATCAGCCAGCTGTTCGAAGTTGGTTATGTTGTGCCATTTGAGTTGATTGAACCACTCTCGGAAGGACCTGAGAGGGTTGTGATGAAGGTTCTCAGCATTAGAGCATCATTGCTTTCAATATGAAAGCACTTATCCATAAAGCTCATAACATGCTCCTGAGCATCCTCCTCACCTTGAAACTTATCCAGCTTCGACATCTCGAAGTGCTCGGGATACGTTAGAATTGGCACCGAAGGGCATAAAGGTTCATTGTGAATCTTGTTTAAGGTTGGCTTTTGATAAGCCATCCCTTGCTTCTCTATAGCTCGAACCTTATCTGCCAAGGCCTGATAGGCCTTTGAAGATAGAATTTCCTCTTCTCTGAGAGGTCCACGAGGAGCCTTTGGAGGTAAATTCTTCTTCAAACAAGAGGTGGGGGAATGGGATCATCCTCCACATCTACTAGGGAGATCTCTAGATATTCTTGCTCTTGATCATCTCCCACTTCTTCTTCGTACTATGTATACCCATGATGTTCCAATGCTTGGCACTACATCATATTTTGGGCCATATGATGAGTATAGTTCTCAATATGTTTAGGGTGCAAATCAGGCTATGAAGCAGCTCGTCTATGAGTGCACTCCCTGTACTCACTATGAGGGGGTAAATTGGCTCGAGCCAATCGATCCTCTCACTCAGCATGCTCCTTTTGCTCAAGGATGCATTGTTCATGCATGCATTGCTCGAAAAGATATTGCCTATGCAACCTCTGCCTCTGAGTATCCTCATTTTTGAGGCACTCATGCTCTGCATGAACATCCTCCAATTGATCTTGGAGAATCTGATGTCGTTGCTCTAACACCAATCTCTGTGATCGATCTATAAGATCAGTCATGTGCGGTCTTTGGTGTACTCACTCTATCCGAGCAACTTTGTCGGTATGACCTCTGATAGACTTGTTTACCATACCTTTGCCCTTGTCTGTGTAGATGGCATTCATATTCTGGTGTTGTCTGTACTCTATGCCCGCATGGGTCGATGGGGCATTTATACTATGAGGATGCTTGGAGCATTCTCCTAGTTCTTGAATGGTCTGATGTATGCTCTCACTATGAGAACTCATAGAATGAGAATGTGCAACTAAGGGTTTATACCCTAGCTACCCTAAGACTCTATCTAGACCATCCAATTGCCTAGTGTACCACGACTCATGTGGTGGCGTACCATTGACTCCAACCTTAGACATGTCAAATGTGAACTTGCTAGGTTGATCTTTGTTTGGAGTCTATGAGGGTCTGCACCTTGAAGCATCCCTCTCTTCCTACCCCTGAATGGGTAGATTTTCTACTTGTTTATTTTGAACTGATGGGGGCCTTGAGCCACCCTTATCTCGAGTATGAATGGGAACCAATCTGTTTACTGTTCCTTCCTCAATAATGTACTCTTTAGTGGATCTAGTGGATCCATGAGGTGTACGATCATGATATATACTCCTATGTTTGAAGGCCCCATGTTGGGATCTTCTATACTCGGATCTCTCTCATGAGGCATGTGCATCACCTCCTCTAAGTGGGGTATTCTGATGAGAACCCCCACGCATAGAGTTATCCCCTCTAATGCTCATCAAACGTCATTTGGGAGGATCTTGTGATTGAGGGTTCTACACATTTTGTTATGCATTGGGTGGAGCTTCGGCCTCGACCTCGGTTCTACGCTCGGATCGGCCTCTCCGTGTTCTAACCATGATATTATATTATCTCGTATGTAAATTTTAAGGCAAACAAAGTAAACAATGATGATTATCTCTTTTAAATTTTTGTTTGTGAGCCCTAACTGGTTTGATGTGTTTGAGATTTGTTGAAAACTCTAAACTACTCTCATCATGTTTGAAATTGTTGATGATATACTCAATAGTTTAAGGCTTTCACCCGTATACTCATAGCTCGACAACCGATAATGAACTCCAGGGTCATGTAATCCAACCTATAATGTGTGGTAATGAAGTCCACACATGGTCAAGGAGCATAGGTCCTCCCGGTCCTCACCCTGTTCACCCGTAGTTAGCGATATACCTCTCCAAAGAGAGATACGTGCAAATTTTCCATGGGCTATGATGGTTCTCGGATCCGGTATTGGTCTAGTAACTGTTGGTCACCAAATCCGCACAGGAAAGGACTTTCGATGATTTGTGCGCCCTGGACCTACGACCAACATTGAAAGGCCGAGAGGAAGAGATGCCCCTCGTGTCGATCTCCGAAGAAATGTCGGCTCCTATACTAATCTACTTTTGGGGTTTGAGATAAGGGTGCAGGAAAGAGATAAAAGGAGTTCGGGTTAGAGAAAGAAATAAAAGGGATAAGGGTTAGAGATTGATGATTCAAGGTGGGGAAGAACAGGAAGCATGATCACTCACTAATAACTCGAATAGTAGCAAAGAACACCAAGAATAGACGAAAGAAACGTGATACTCGCTTTCCTATGTATCCTTTGGACGAGTTCACAGGGTTCTCCTTTCTTTCTCGTTGGAATTTAGGGTTCAAAGTAACAGCGATTAAGACAAGGGAATAATAGAAACCACGACCCACCAGGTAGCATAAAATAAAGCTTATACGACATTTTTCCTCTCCTATGTATCCTTCAGGGCAAATTTTAGGGTATAGTCCCCAATCGCACATCGGATTCAGGATTCAGAGTCTCAGTATATGAGTGCAGACAGACAAAAGAATTAAGCACAAAAGGTAGCATAAAAGAGAGAAATGGAGTGCAAAAATCTTTAGTATTAGACGCAGGACATCAAGTTACAGTAGCTTTCTAGCAGAAAGTTCCCCCCCTTTTACATTAGAAAATCTGGGTTTTTATAGAGGACCCGACCCTCTATGTCATTATTACATAGAATGGTGAAGTATTCTTGAGATCTGAGAAGTCAGCTTCTCGTGGCCTTCGAGACTGAGCTTTCTAATCCATTACCAGAACAGGCAACTGTGATCGGGTCAACCGTGGAAATATGCATTGATGAACCGCTTGAGCATCCTTGGTGCAATGCTCGAGTGGCCGCCATGCTCACCGAACTTCTCCTTCAGGGACTGACACTTTGCTTCCAATTGCCAAAAAAGGAAAGTGAGCTTATTGGGCAAGAAAGAATGCATTTACGAGGCACTTGATTTTCTCGAGAAACTACTTGGCTTGAAGCGCATGCCCATTGCAAAAAAACATCATGTTGCGATATCATGACATTCTTCTCTCCTGGCGCTTTCTCCTTGCCTTTGGCCACAAAAATGTGACATGTCGTGATATCGTGACACTTTTCCCTTGTTGCGCTTCCTCCTTGCTTTGAGCCACAAAAACATGACATGTCACGATATCGTGACGGTTTTTCATTCTTGCCCTTCCTTGTGCTGTGAGTCACGAAAATGTGACATGTCGCGATATCCTGACACTTTTCTTCATTTGGTCTTCTTTGTCGCTTTGAGCCATGATTTTGTGATATATCGTGATATCACGACAACTTTTCTTTGCTGCACTCTTTCCTCACTGTCGATCGTGATTTTGCGACATGTCGCGATATCGCGACGGCTTTTCTCTTTGGCTTTGCCTCTTTGCTGTCGGCTGCGATTTTGTGATGTGTCATGATATCGCGACGCTTTTCTTGCTGGCGCTTTTCCCTCGTTGTCGGCCACGAAAATGCGACATGTCGCGATATCGCGACACTTTTCTCTTTTGATCTTCCTTCCTACTTTTGGCCGTGAAAGTAAGACATGTCACGATATTGTGACACTTTTATACCTTCAACTTGGTTCCTCTTCTTGCATCGCGAAAATGCAATGTGTCACGATATCATGACACTTTCTCATTCAGGCACTTTTCCTTGCTGTGAGCCACGATTTTGTGACATGTTGTGATATCGTGACAACTTTGCCTCTGGCTGCTCTTTCTTGCTTTATGTCGCGATATCGCGACAATTTTTCTATCGCGATATCGTGATAGTTTTGCCTGCTTGCTCCGAAGCTGTCTTCCTTGGCTTGTTCGGCAGTGAAGCTCCTTCATCTTCATTTTATGTGCAAGGGAGTGGTAGAGAAGGCCAAAATTGCTGCAACTTACAACTATCCTAGAAAGAAACAACAAAAGAAATACTTGCCGAAAAAGAAACACTGTATAAAATTTTGATTTTTCTACCCCTTGTGTAATGTGACAAAATTGTCAACATTCTTGGCGGCTCGCGGGGCATTTAGCTCGTCTGAATGCAAATATCCCAGGCCTTTATCCATTGGGCAATAGATTCAAGCCTTCATACATTGGGCAACAGAGTCATTCCCATCGTCTTCTCCTCTGACTATCCATGAACGACATTTTTTTTTTTTTTGTTTGTGCCTAAGCTCCTAAGCAACACCTAGTGCCCTCGGCACTTATTTACTAGCCGAGTTATTTACACAAAAAATCTGTGGCATGACAGACATACCGCCACCATGAACTCAGCTTCAGATGCTTATCCGGTGAACCTGCAATGTCCGGACCAGATCAGATTGAACTTCAGTTGATCTTTGAAGTCCGATTGGCTTCTTCTTGAAGTCCTCCATGCTATGAACAGGAAGCAGTGTAGTGAGTTGTTACTCCTTCCAGTACCCACGTTGTTGATGAAAGGAGTGGCGAAGGGGTTCATCGCATGAGGGGCCTCTTGGGGTACTAGCTGTGGTGATGGCTAGAACCAGAGTACCACTAAATCTAGTAGCTGTAGGCTGGGTACAGGTTCCTCCATCTTCTTGAGGCGGTAACAGGGCTCCTCTGGCAACAAGCAATATTTTATGATCTCCTCAAGTTCAGCCTCTTGAGGTACGCTTGATGGATTCTGGCTGAACACTTGCATGTCGTGCTCTGGGATACAAAAAGGGTGCAAAAGTTTCCCCTCTTCGTTACCAGGTGCTACCACTTGAGCTTGTTTCTCTTCTTGGCCTACCTCCTAATGGAGATCACAAGCAACCGTATCGTTCATTGTTGGGGCAAAGCTTGCAAACTGCTAGGGTTGGACTTGGATGGGATCTGCCTCTCGAGCTCCACATAACTGCATCTCAGGCTTCTGCTTAGCATGAGGAGTCTACCTTGAATAATACTATGTTGGACAGACAGGAGCAGCAACTGTTGGAGAAAGTGATGGGGCCTCTCCCCACTGCCACTTTCTCGATAGAAACTGTTCTGCGTGTACTGCTTCCTCGAATATATGAGGGAATATTTGTTCACCAGATCACAGCAAGAGGAGGCCTATGTCCGGGTGAAAAGCTTGAACATAGTAGAGGTGGGCTTGGGCGGGCATCGGTTGGATCTCCCTTGGAATTCTCTTCCAAATTTTGATGAATCGGATATTGAAGTCCGTGACGCTCTCCAAAGATGCTCTCTTGATGGTGGAGAGGTGCGTCAAAAGCTGGAAGGGATCTTGAGAG
The DNA here is from genome assembly GCA_028583015.1 of Wollemia nobilis. NCBI lineage: Eukaryota > Viridiplantae > Streptophyta > Pinopsida > Araucariales > Araucariaceae > Wollemia > Wollemia nobilis. The sequence continues at coordinate 5,672,139 of JAQPPZ010017036.1, read as the reverse complement.
CCATCAAATGTTTTGAATAGTGCTCCCGCTAAGTCATCCCATGAGCAGATACTCCTAGGCCTGAGCAGTCTATACCACCACAGCGCCCTTCCTTTCAGAGACGTAGCTAGAAGTTGGACCATGACATCTTCGTGGATTATGTCATAGAGGAACGCTAAAGCAGCAACAGCTTCAAGGTGCTCTTGGGCCATTCCCGTGGTGCCATCGTATGTTGTCAATGCCTTCAAGGCGATGTCAGGAATCTTATGGTAGCTTTGGAGGTTCAAGGGGCCTCAGTAATCCCAGTTGGTAAATCTTACCCCTACCATTATAGCAGCAGTCTGCAAAGATCACGGTTATTGTCGCTAAGTCGAAGTCACCAGATGAACATTCTTTCTCCACTTGTGAGGTCAAGGTTGCTCACCGAACCTTGATTCCTCCGAGATATCTTCTTTCAACCCTTAAAAAAAAGGGGGGCGCTTACGATCAAGAAATCTAGGTATTCAGCTCAACAGATTTGCCAGGTGATTTTTCCAGATAAAGACAAGCCAGAGATTCACCAAACTCAAGCTTGCTTAAAACATGGGGTGCTTTGGCATGAAGGTACTGGTCTCTACGACTTAGAGATTTTTGGGTAAAACAGAGTCGCCAGATGCTGGGAGTCTTTTGGTAATGATAGCATCGATTCTCACTACCACTCAGAAGATGAGACTGATCGGATCTCACCGGGAACTATTTGAACTTGGCTCCGATGAAGACGGGCTAGAAATTTTCAAAATATGGGACCTTGGTCCCACCGGGCATGCCAAAACTGTTGGTCATCAAATCCGCACAGGAAAGGACTTTCGGTGAGTCGACCAACATTGAAAGGCCGAGAGGAAGAGATGCCCCTCATGCTGATCTCTGGATAAAGGCTGGCTCTTATACTAATCTACTTTTGGGGTTTGAGATAAGGGTGCAGGAAAGAGATAAAATGATTTTGGGTTAGAAAAAGAAATAAAAAGGATAAGGGTTAGAGATTGATGATTCAAGGTGGGGAAGAACAAGAAGCATGATCACTCACTAATAACTCAAATAGCAGCAAAGAACACCAAGAATAGATGAAAGAAACGCGATACTCGCTTTCCTATGTATCCTCTGGACGAGTTCATAGGGTTCTCCTTTCTTTCTCACTGGAATTCAGGGTTCAAAGTAACAACGATTAAGACAAGGGAATAATAGAAACCACAACCCACCAGGCAGCATAAAAGAAAGCTTATACGATTTTTTTCCTCTCCTATGTATCCTTTAAGGTGAATTTTAGGGTACAGTCCCCAATCGCACATCGGATTCAAGATTCAGAGTCTCAGTATACGAGTGCAGATAGACAAAAGAATTAAGCACAGAAGGCAGCATAAAAGAGAGAAATGGAGTACAAAAATCTTTAGTATTAGATGCAGGACATCAAGTTACAGTAGCTTTCTAGCAGAAAGTTCCCCCCCTTTTACATTAGAAAATCTAGGTTTTTATAGAGGACCCGACCCTCTATGTCATTATTACACAGAATGGTGAAGTATTCTTGAGATCTGAGAAGTCGGCTTCTCATGGCCTTCAAGACTGAGCTTTCTAATCCATTACCAGAATAGGCAACTGTGATCGGGTCAACCATAGAAATATGCATTGATGAACCGCCTGAGCATCCCTGGTGCAATGCTCGAGTGGCCACCATGCTCGCCGAACTTCTCCTTCAGGGACTGACACTTCGCTTCCAATTGCCAAAAAAGGACAGTGAGCTTATTGGGCAAGAAAGAATGCATTTACGAGGCACTTGATTGTCTCGGGAAACTACCCGGCTTGAAGCGCATGCCCATCGTGAAAAAACATCATGTCACGATATCGCGACATTCTTCTCTCCTGGTGCTTTCTCCTTGCCTTTGGCTATGAAAACGCGACATGTCACGATATCGCGACACTTTTCCCTTGTTGCACTTCCTCCTTGCTCTGAGCCGTGAAAACACGACATGTCGTGATATCGCGATGGTTTTTCATTCTTGCCCTTCCTTGTGCTGTGAGTTGCGAAAATGCGACAGTGTCGCGATATCACGACACTTTTCTTTGTTTGGTCTTCTTTGTCGTTTTGAGCCACGATTTTACGATATGTTGAGATATCGCGACAACTTTTCTTTGCTGCACTCTTTCCTCACTATCGGCCGTGATTTTGCGACATGTCGCGATATCGCGATGGCTTTTCTCTTTGGCTCTGCCTCTTTGCTGTCGACCGCAATTTTGCGACATGTCGTGATATCGCGACGCTTTTCTTGCTGGCGCTTTTCCATCGCTATCGGCCACAAAAACGTGACATGTCACGATATCGCAACACTTTTCTCTTTTGATCTTCCTTCATGCTTTCGGTCGTGAAAGTAAGACATGTTGCAATATCATGACACTTTTATGCCTTCAGCTTGGTTCCTCTTCTTGCATCGCGAAAATGCGATGTGTCGCGATATCGCGACACTTTCTTGTTTAGGAACTTTTCCTTGCTGTGAGCCACGATTTTGCGACATGTCGCGATATCGTGACAACTTTGCCTCTGGCTGCTCTTTCTTGCTTTATGTCGCGATATCGCGACAGTTTTTCTGTCGCGATATCGCGATAGTTTTGCCTGCTTGCTTCGAAGCTATCTTCCTTGGCTTGTTTGGAAGTGAAGCTCCTTCATATTCATTTTATGTGCAAGGGAGTGGCAGAGAAGGCCAAAATTGTTGCAACTTACAACTATCCTAGAAAGAAACAACAAAAGAAATACTTGCCGAAAAAGAAACACTGTATAAAATTTTAATTTTTCTACACCTTGTGTAATGTGACAAAATTGTCAACAGTAACAAGGATCGAGGGAGTTGGGCCAACGGATGGAAATTACTGCCACTGTCATTGAACCCTACTAGTGGTTGGATATGACTTCCAACTCACTAGCATTTAGATAGTATGTGGTGTGTGTGGTTCTTTTTACTTTGAATGAAAAATAAAATGCATCAAACAATATTCACATGATTTTACCTACATGATTTGAAAAAGAACGTTTGATTTTAAGAGAATTCATGACTATGCTATATGGTTTTCATAGAATGTAATTCTACCTATGAAGGAATGGCCACTAATTGGGCCTCATGCATGCAAACTCAAAAACAACTGATCTAGACCTTTGGAGACTAGGATGGATTCCAATCAGATATCCATTATTCCTAGCAACGGCTAGTAGAAAACTAAAAACCATCTATGAATTATTCATTCTAATTTTTACTAAATTTTATAATTAACATCCATCTATTGTATTCTACTTTTGTAAAAACACAGACAGAAAAATACAGAGACAGGGAAATGGTCCTACCTTAGTTCCAAGTCTGATGATGGTGTTTGCTATCTGATATTGTTTTGTTTTCTACTGACCGTATCTGTCAAGCATGACTACAACTGTTACCCATGGCTCAGAGGCACGGTTACAACTATTCACCATGGTTGTCAACCATGGCTAAGATCTGCCATCAAAAACATAGTAAGTTATAATTTGGCAGCATGAAATGCGGATGTCCCACCATGATCACCATTTGTAACCGTCTAGAAAGAATATATCTAAGCTATTGTACCAATTGATAAAGATTTAAATATGAAATCACATAACCACAAATTTTATGATAAAGAAGGAGCTCTTTGTATTAATAAATTGTTGATGAATTACAATTTTTTCCCTCTTAGGGATACCAAATTTGTGGTATAATCAATACAATCATTTGAGCCCCATAGTGGGGTTGGTATAATCCGAAGACTTTCCAAATAGACATGAACTGCTCCAGGTCAATGATGACCTTCTTCTCTCCTTGGAAGAGGCATTTTCTTCCTTGAATTCTTTGACAATGGAGTCCTAAAAACCTTGCATTCAAGAAACAAGAAGAAATATTAAAAGCAAAGGATGTCTCTCTTGATGAGGCTTTTAAATGAATCTTGCACAAAACATATCATGAACTCAAGAAATCTTGTAAAACTATCAATCTATGCAATAAATGGTGAAATTATCATAAATCATAATAAATAAGTAAAGATATAGCTATGAATCAATCTAATTAGCCATTATAAATGTTAAATGCACAATAATAACAAGGAAACTAGTCAAATTTCCAAATGCTAATAAATAAAGAAAACCTATCCTAAATCTCTAATTCAACCATACAATTGTCTCTAAGAATGTAAATCTAATTGAGATCTATCTAAACAAATGCAAAGAAAGATAAATCTACTACTAAAAATAAGAAAATAAAATATCAAACCCTAGTTGTGGGTCTGAAGTATAGCTGGCACTGTTAGCCACGGTTGATAGTCGTAGTTGAGCTGAAAGTGTTATTTCTCTCCAAATTTAGGCTTGGATCCTCAATTCTCCTCATTGAATTGATGATCAAGGGTTACCTCAATGTCCTCTGATGGATTGGCGATGTGGATAGTTCAAATTTGTGATGGAAAGTCCTCAATTGTGTTTCTTTATTCTCCTAGACCCCTAGGACATTCATGGCTTCGAATGCATTCATGATCTCCAATTGGATAGAAAGAGTGTTCCTCTCAAAGGTAGCAAGTGAGTCTACAATTTGATAGGGTTTCACTGCATTTCAAATCGATATCCTTCTATACTTTTCCCCAATTTGTAGGGGGGTCTTATAGGCCTCCTAATCTCCAATATTAGCTTACTTGGGAAGCCAAGATCAAGATCCAGGAGGTTGGATCAGTTGGGAGGAAACTTCTCGATGCTTCCCACCCAAAACCATTTGAATCTTTGTTTCCTAGGCCATTGTAACTGAGTTTGGCTTAGCCTAGGATTCAAATAGTTTTGATTCTAGCCATGGGTCTGAGGCGTGGCCAGCATTGTTAACCATGGGTGTCAGCCGTGGCTAAGGCTGAGTTAGCCAACTCTACCTAATTTGAGTGGTTAAAACCATCGCTTCACCTTGGAGCTTCCCAAGATCATTCATATGGTCTGTTAGCATGTCCCATAAGAGTAGTCACATCGACATGATGTGTTTTAGGGGTCTACACCTTGTCTATAAATACAATCTCCTTTAAGTTTTCCAATGGCGTGGTCAAGCCCTCATTGGTATATTCTAGTAGTATGGTGAGTACTAAATCTAGGAGATTTCTCCATATGATAGATGGCCTTAGGTAGTACAATAGACTTGGATTATTCCATCTTGGGGATATATTGGTTGGGGCAATGACCATGCTTTTAAATTTAGCAAACAGAGATATCAATAAAGAATTTTCTTATATACCTCTAGGATTCTTTAGTTGATGTGGAGTCACTAGGTGAATATAACTTGTGCTCTGAAAGTAGATATATCAATACCTTCATAAAATCCTCAAACTGATATTTTGGCATCATTTTATTTTGGTGTTTGTTCTAGATTAAAATTACTAGGTGAATGATAGGTGCTTCAATAATCAATAATATGTAAAGACCCTCACCAAGTTTAGGCTTATCTTATTGTTGTGATTATGGATAACAATCATTGATAATATTGGGTACCCAACATAGAATCTGCTAATGCGACATTACTTGTTTTAGGAATATGGTACAAACGGATAAGGTATTCCATTTTTAGCCAATAATCCTTAAGGGTTGACACCTTCAAAGGTGATAATTTCAATGTGATGAACCTTAAAATCATGAGGCTATTCCAATAAATTGGAAGCATCACCTATCGAGGAGTCTAGATTAGAGGCAAAGACTAGGTCAAAAGAGCAAAAATCTGGAGGATTATGACTAGGTGGTTGTTCTAGAAGAACATTAGTATTTGGTATTGGATGAATGGTCAGAGGCTAGGATCTAACAATTTATTGTGACCCTTGAACAAGAGGAGGGATGGTATTGGTATAGTTAGGGATATTGCTGTAGTATTTAGGGACTTAGCTTGATTAAGCAAGGTGTTGGAAATGGTTGTAATTGAATGTTTTTGCCTACCAAAGGAATTGTTTATAAAAGTAATTTTTTGTTCTTTATGTGAAATATATTTATGTAGAGCAAGGTCAATAGTACTGGGAAGTATAATATCACTTAGAGGGGTAGAGGAAGGAGTACCAAGGTTATTTGGAGTGACTAGGTTATTAGGAGGGATATTGGGGGTTGGAGAGGAAGGACCTAAAGTGTTAGGTGGAGGCAAAGCCATGGCATTTAGGGAAGAAAGAAGATGTTGGTCAAAACTATTGATATTAATAGGAGTATTATGATGCTTATAAATATTTATGGGTTGGTGTTTCTTTCTGCTCATAAACACATCCTCTAAAAAAGCAGTATGTTGTAATCAATCATTAACTCATGTTGAACTAGTGGTAGAAGTAAGTTCACTCATACACTTTGATCAATTTGAAAAATTATCATAATTTATTTATTTCTTTAATTTTTTTATTTTTTTTCTTATTATTATTTTAATAAATTAAATTATCATTATTATTTTTTTTAATTTATTAAAAGGTTTATTTAAATAATTTAATTAAATAGAGGAAAATGGTTTATTATTTAGAAAATGGGGTAGGGTAAGGTTATAATTTTTTTTTGTTAGAGAACAAGGGGTTGTAATCAGGTCTCCCACCCTTGACAAATAACAACTCTCTTCTTTAGAGCATGAGAGTTTACAAATAAATTCAATTCTCATCTCAATTGAGTTGCTATAGCTAGAAACCTACATCATTTTACATAAAATGTTTGAATTCTTGATATTTATTTTTTGGAACTTTTTCAATTTTTTGTGTGAATACAAATATTCCATAATTTAGCATTTTACTTGAAATTTTCCTATAATAACCTTCACAATACCAAAACTTCACCTCTACTATCTATTCATTGCATCTTAGTAGACTAATATTTCCAAAAAATCGCACTATTATAGCCCACTTTATAGGATATAGATTGCTAATGTCCTTCCTGAAGCACAATTGCAACCATAAAAATTGTAATAAATAGTAAAAATGAAAGCACATTAATGTTATAAAATAAAGTAGATATTACCAATGGAAAATGTTAAAGTAAATCTTAAATCATTATTTGATTCAGGCAGTCAATATTTTCTTATCAGCTTCAACTAAACTTACTACTTCCTCTAACCAAGGAAAAGATAATTTAACTTCATGATCCTAGATTAAAACTGCTCTATTGGCTAGCCTATTTGCACATTTGTTTCCTTTACTTAATGTGCATGTAAACCTGATTTCTTCAAACTCTATAGCAAGGTCTTGAATTTCCACAATTGTCTCTTATATATTCCATGGAGTCTTTGCTTTCCTAAAAATTGTATTTATTACTATGAGTGAATCACCTTCCATCCATAATTTGTTCCATTTCATTTATTTGCATATTTTTAACCCTTCCAAAGCCACCCAAGCTTCAACTTCATTATGTCTTAAATGAGATAAAATCTTGCCTCTATTATTTCTAATTTTTCCACCTCATCTTGTTGGTCTTGGATTTCTTTTAGATGCTCCATCAAAATTCAATTTGACCAACTTCAAATCTAGTGGTTTCCACTTTATATTATTCACCTTCTTTTTGTTTCTCATATCCCCAACATCATAATTCTATTTGATGACTTGACTCCATCTATCAAGGCTCTCTACTTCTAGATTAGGGATTGGGTGAGTTGATAGGGTTGGTTTAGACTCCTTTATAGCTAAAAAAATATTTATTTTTCATTACGTCTAAATTTCTTTCCTTTCTTTTAAATATTCTTATATTCCTTTCAAGCCAAATATTCCAAAGTATTGTATATTTTGATATATCCCAGATTGTTTGTAAAGCGTCACTTTTAAAAGTTCTCTACCATTGCTTTAACCATTCCTCAATTTTACCATTCTTCACCATGTGCTAGGAATGGTTTAGGTAAGGTCAGGTCTAGGTTTTCTATTCTAAAACAATGAAAAGTCAACAAGAAAGCACACTATAGCAAGAAAAAGAAATGAATATGCTAAGAAATATCAAATATTGGAAATAAAAGTGATTACAACAAAAAGGAAAGGAAGTGCAATATAAAAAGATAAACATAAAATAACACTTTTTTTAACAATACTCTCTAGTAGTAATAATATTTTTCCTTTTTAAGCTAACTTATGATCTAATCCTCCCAAGATACCAACTCAAGAAACTATTTAACTTCTCATTAAATGTAGGAAAATGAAAGCAATTTGATTTATACTACAACTACAATAAACATAAAGTGCATGCAAAACAGGTACCTTACACCTCGTCTAGAGTGGGCCCTTGATTTGTATTTGTGTGGAATGGAAAAATTCTAGCTCAACTCACCAATAAGTAATTCTAGCAACTCAAATCAGCATTTCATTATAGGTCTAAACAATAACAAAATCTCCTTACAAATTACAACAAATAATAATTGCAATAACAATATTATCATATTGGTAGTTAACCTAATAAATAAAACTACATCTCTATCTATAAGGGAGGAGGAAAAGACCCTCCTCTTATCTTTGTTACCAAGTGGTTGCAACAAATACACCCAACAAAATATTCAACAGGTATAAAAAAATCTAATCCAATCATAGCATCTTTGTTGAATCTCAATTGCCATGGTTGTAATGCTAAAAATATAAAATTCTAGATACAAGATAGTTTCACCATGCTTATACATGAAAAATGGATTTGTCTATACCCAAGAATAGTTGCCAACTATTCTAAGTCAGGAGGCAGTTGACCATTTGTTGATGTCATCATCAATGATTGGTAAAATTGTATGTTGTTGGTTTGAACAACAAGAATAAGATATTGTAGGTGTTTGGTGCTATTGGTCTCTAGACATGTCCTCTCTTGCCTTCAGCTACCATGTCCAGAGCTGTCCTATATTCCTATCATCTAGTGCAATCAAGGCACTATCATATTCGATGCTAGTCATTTGTTGTCGTGTCTAGCGCTGATTGTGCAACATTGCATTTTAGTTTTTTCTTTTGGTGCTATATGGAATATTTTCTCCAACATCAGCCTCCATGTAGTTCTTGATGCTTCGTGTGTTAAGTCCCAAACTTGATAACTTTATTTTATTTCCTAAAGCTTGGTATTAATCAACAAAGTATTCCTTTTATTCCACTTTAACACACAATATCATATTTCCTATCTTAGTACTATATTAATCATAATTACCATATTTAGTCAAGCACTAATGCAAATGATGAAACAAATCATAGTCAAATAGTGCAATAAGAAGATAAAAAGAGTACAAAATTAGAAATTTATGAGCCTTATTAGATTTATGGTAAATAGTTTATGGAAATGTACAAAGATATGTTGTTGACCCTAATAAACAAATAAATTTTAATAAAGTTGATCAAAAAGCTAGGATGATCATAGTATTCAATATTTTTGATGAAATCTATCCATAATTTCATAATATTGTAACCACAAATGGTGCATGGGATAAACTCAATACAATGTTCAATTTTAAGAACTAAAATCAAATTTTATACCTATAGAGCCAATTGCATTTCATGAAGATGATGAGTGGTGAGAAGCTAAAAGGATTTTTGTGATGGATTGCTAAGTTATGATCCTCACTACAAGTGTTAGGTAAACCTATTAGTGATGATGTACTTGTTTTAATAGTGTTGTATGTACTACCACATGCATTCAATATTTTGGTAACTCTAGTTGTGACTAATCAGAGCTCCACTTTTGAGACTCTTATGAATTTGCTTTAGTAGAAGGAAGCAATTCAAAAGATGAAGATTGAAGATGAACATACTTTGCCAATGCATAAAAAAAACAATAAGCTAATGCAGTCATAGAAAGGTGGTGGACCTCCAACAATTATTAAAACCAATAAATTTGTAAAGGGTAAAATAATAATAATATAAAGGATAAATAAATATTACATATTTGATCTATGAAAACCAATACATGTCCTTCAAGAGTGTTAATAGAACACATTCTCACAAGGATAATCGAAAGGAGGCAAGTGGAAGAGTTTTCATTATGAAATAAGGAATACATATTAATGCCAATATGGTAATGTAGCTTAGGATACTAATTTTGATATAGAAGAAAAATACTATATTTATTTTGTGCAATATCCTAATTTTGTTTTTAAATCAATCATAGTTTGATACATTGATTCAGGAGCTACTAGATAAATGGTAGGCAAAGAGGAATGGTTTGTGATTCTTAACCATTCATCTTATTATGGTAAATTTACACTTGGCAGCAATTCGATCTACACCATTACTAGAATTGGTGATGTTCATTTGCATCTTAGAGCTCATACCTATTGCCTAACTTAAATTCTTTATGTGTCTAGCCTTATAAAGAACTTGCTTTTTGTGAATCAATTGCTTGATCATAATCTGTGTTAAAGTTTTAAAAATAGGTGCAAAGAAACTATGTCTCATTCAATAGAAATATAGAATTTCAACGATAATTACTCATGCTATTGGCATTGGGAAAATGTGTTAGCTTATGTTTGTGATGCAAGACAACCAAGCTTTAGCAATGAAGGTAGATGAAGCTACCTCACTATGGCACATGCAATTTGGATATCTAAGCTTTGGCTATCTAAATTCACTCCTACATCATGATATGGTATGTGGAATTCCATATTTTATGAAGCCTCATGATCTTTGTATGAGTTTTTTGGTCAAAAAGCAACATTGAGATTCATTTGGGTCAAGCAATTGTAGAGTAGTTGGTCCAATTGACCTAGTGCATAACAATTTATGTGGACCAATGGATTTTAGTCTTAATGGCTACAAATATTTCAATTGTTTATTTATAATCATACACGGTGGATGTGGGGGTATTTCTTGAAGAGTAAGGATGAAACTTTTCATTATTTCCAAGAATTAAAATCTCATATGGTGAAGCTTTCTAGACGTCCCATTCATATACTCCTCTCATATTGAGGGAGAGTACATTGGTAGTTCATTTTCTACTTTATTGAAACAACTTGGCATCATATGATAGCTAATAAATACCTATATACCTGAACAAAATAGAGTTATAGAGGTAAAATTGTACCATTTAGGAGATGGTGTGATGCAGGTTGACCATTATCAATTTAGAGCATTTGTATTGTGGTCTCTTTTTTAAACCATGCATCCACAGTTCCATTGAATGGTATCACAACTAAAGAGGTATGTATAGGAAATAAAACTTTTATGTCACATATTTGTGTATTTAGATGCACTACATTTATACACATGCCAAAGTAGAAGTGAATGAACATGGAAGATAAATCCATGTGATTTATCTTCATTGGATACAATAGTGAGTTGAACGGATATCGTGTTATGGTACTTAGGAATAGGTATATGGGGATATGATATTATATTGTATGAGGGTATTATGGATAGTTGGCATGGGCCACACATAAACCAAGGTTGATTATATTATTATATTATAGTATAATAAAGAGTGAGATGAGGGTTTAGTAATCGACTTCCCAAAATAGAATTAGAATGTGGATATATAAGAAGGGATATTATCATTGTAATCATCACTGATATAAAGTATTACTTGTGATCATATTTACCCATAAAGTGGCTTATGATAATTTACCCTCTCTAAGTGGAATTCTCATCTTGGTAGACCTTGTGGAGTTATTCCTTCCTTAAAGAGTATTATTATTATTTCCCTACCCTAAGGGATTATCTATATTGTTCTCATTGTGTGCATTATTATTGTGGATAATTAATTGTGGAAGAATGATTTGATATTTCTACATAATGGTTAATGATTTATATTAATGAGAATAAAGTTTCATAATATACCATATCATGTATTTTGACACCAATAAGTTGTATATCAATAGAGACGTTATGTTTTATGAGAAGAATAAGTGTACCTCTTCTTCTCAGCCATGCATAATAAAACACGTTGTTTTTCAATATGATGATGATGAAGCTTCTATGAGAGATGATATTAATTTTTAATGATGATGATGAATATGTTCCTCATAGAGTTGATAAATTTGACGAACCAAGACCATCCACATTGAGTATGACTCATAGACCCAAGTGGTATCTTAGTAAAATTCATGATGTAAACTTAGATCATGTTTTAGATACATCCAATTCTAGATAAAGAACTCAAAGCAAAGTTTGAAATTGGTTCAACCTAGCTCTAATGAGTACTATGTGTACACATATGAACCTACAAAAATTCATGAAGCTATTGCATTGAAGGAGTGGAAGAATACCAAGAACATCGCGTATCAAGCATTGATGAAGCATAATATGTGGTAACTTATTGATCTTCCACTTAAAAAGAAACCCATTGGATGCAAGTGTATATTCAAAAGTAAATACAAATACCATGGAAGCATTAGAAAATACAAAGCAAGGCTTGTTGCAAAGGGCTATGCACATAAGGAAGAATTGATTATGATGAAACTTTTGCGCCAATAGCAAATATCAATACCATTTGGATAGTTTTAGCAAAGGTATAAAATTTGGATGGAAGTTACATCAAATGGACGTAAAAAATGTATTTCTTAGGTGACCTCAATGAAGAATTCTACATGACACAACCAAACAGATTTGTCATACTTGGTCAATAGAACAAGGTATGGAGTCTCATAAAATCTCTTTATGGATTGAAATAGGCACATAGAGCCTGGTATGTGAATATCAATAAGCATCTTTTGTGACATGGATTTCATCATATTCTATATGATTTGAACCTATACTTCAAAAGATAAGAAAGAGAGGTCATGATCATCATTGTGTATGTCAATGATTTGTTCATAATTGGGAGTTTGGTTAACTTGATTAAAGATACCTTAACAGCATTCATTGGATATGACTAATCTTGGGCTAATTTATTATTGTATTGTCTTGGAGGTATAGCAAGTTAAGAACCATATGTTTGTATCACAAGTGAAGTATGCTAGGACATTGCTTGAGAAGTTTTTTATGATATATTGTAAACCCATAGACACTCCAATGGAATTGGGCTTGTAACTATCATGCTATGATTCATATCTATAAGTGATTGGAACACTCTATCTCTAGTTGATTAGGAGTCTCATTGATGAGGATTGATGTTTGATCACTCATATGACCCCTCTAGTAATTTCTAGTTAGTTTTGCATAGTTTATTTCTTGCAAATTAATATTGTAAGTGAGTCTCTTTCTCACATGCACTTGTGGGCACTAGTTATCTTCTAGTTGTCATTTAGGAGTGTTAGTTAGGAAGTGTGAACTCAAAGTAGGAAGTGTGTACTTCAAGATAGCTAAAAAGGATCTTATAGTTAGCATTATTCCTTTCTCCTAGCTTAGAAAGTTACGTGCATTCTCCTTTGCACTTTTGTAGCTTATGGTTAAGCATATTGGATCAAATCCATGATTTGATGGGTTTGGTTATGTATTTTGGGCCATTAGAGCCTATAAATTGAATTGTAAATAATAGAACACTTAGTTGGATTTTCAATCCTTTTCATTGGTATCAGAGCCTAGTTCATGTTTGCACTAGGGCTTGTGAGGTGAGAGGATAGGAGATAATTTTTTTTATGAGAAATATTTTCTCATTGAGGACTCGGTTCAAGCTCAAGGGGAGCTTGAAAACCATACATAGAAGGAAGTTCCTTAGGCGTCAAAATCCTCGTTCCAACTTTCTCCGTATGCTCAAGGAGTATAGGAGAAGTTTACCCCGTTTCCTTTCTTACAAAAATCCCTTGGCAGGTTTGGACTACTCCTACGGAGAGATGCGTATTAGGGAGCCATTTGTTCCTGCCATCGAGGAGTCTTGAAGCTGGAGGAGTTCTATACCAGGTCGTGTGTCGACTTGGGTCTGGTTGCCTTTCAAACGCTGGTCGTGTGTCGACCGGATCTTGAAAGGAGAGCTACTGAAGGGATCTGGTTGCTCATATTTTTAATAGTTTAAGTTTTCATTATTTTTAATAATTAGCCTCCCTGGTTAATTTTAAAAATTTCATTGTTTTAGAAAAACTTAAATTTTAAATTAATATATATTTTCTTAAATATATTAATTTAGATTTTTTTATTGTAAAAAAAAAAAAAAAGAATTTTTTTTATTTTTTTTAGAGCCTAAGGTTTCTTGGCCTTTTCGGCTACCGCGCCAGCACCAAGGGTGCATGGTCGGCAGCCGCGGCTAGTCGAAGTGCGTCAGACAAGTCTGACGCACCCGACCTTGCTGCCCATGACCTTCCAGCCTGACACTCTGTCAGGCATCTGTAGGGCCTACGGTCAATAGCACCAGGGCCTACGACAGGTTGTGCTGACGGCTAGCAACACAACTGCACGACCGCATAGCTGCTCATCCACGGCTAACCACAGTCGATAGCGACGTTCTAGCTGACAGGTTCTGATCCTGTCAGGCAGACTATCGGTCTACACTGTGGTGATTGGTGTCGAGCCTACGATGTGCGAGCGTGCGGTCTGCGGCTTGCACACGTAGGATCGCCATGTGCGACGGAGGGCACAAAAACATTTGAGGCAAAAAATTTATAAGTTATTTTAGTTTTGATCTCGAAATGTGCATAAATGAATTTCCTCGAGAACGTGCAACTGATTCAAAATTTCATGTTAATGGCAATTTCTTCGAGCACAATCAAGGGTAATTTATTGTAATTTTTTAAAGTTTTACTATTCTAAGGTTGCATGTAATTTTTATGTTTTTATTAATTTAATTTTTAATAACTTAATTAAATTAATTAATCTTTGATTAATTAAAATTTAATTTTTAATTAAGTTATTTTTAAATTAATAAATTATAAATTGCACCTTAGGTTAGTTTAAAATTTCAAATTTGAGCCTTAGGGGTATTTTTCAAATTTAGGAGCACAATATTGTAACAAGGAAAATTTCAATTTTTACCTTGATTTAGTGCTTTCTCATTTTTTTACTCCTGGCTTATACCCGGTTGAACATGGCTTCTGACTTGGCTGCCCAAGTGGCAGAACTTGCCCATGTTGTAAATGCTTTAGCAGATAAAGCTAATGATACTACCATGGCAGAAGTCCTTGGTAATCTTGCCATGAAGGTAAATGACATTTCTGTGCATAATGCTTCAACTTCTGCTCATGATTCTCGTCCGAGAGTTCGTTGTGAAGTTCCATTTTATGATGGATCCAGGAACCCTGATGTCTTGAATAGTTGGATTCTTGACATGAGTTCTTGGTTTTCTTACTCTCAACTTTCAGATGAAGATGTGGTTCCTTATGCTAAGCTAAAACTTTCTGGTTTAGCTAAAGTCCTTGTAGAAAGAAAAAGAGGTCATGATGAACTCACTACTTGGGATGAACTTGTAGACTGTCTGAAAACCAATTTTTATCCTTCCAATTATTCTAAGGATTTGGTAATTAGGTGGTTTCGGTTTAGGCAAGGAACTAATATGACTGTACAGGAATATATTTTTCAGTTCAACAGGTACAGGATACTTGTGAATGTGGAGGATGATGTTCCAACTTTGATTCTCAAATTTCAAAGTGGCTTGTTAGAGCACTTGTACAGAGAAATTATGTTTGTTTCTATGGAAACATTGGATTCAGTTTTCAACCAAGCGCAACTTGCGGAGGACAAGTTCAAAGCGCACTCGCAAGCATTCCGTGCACCTGCTCCTCAAGTGGTTGCAAACTCATCAAAAGGGAATAATTCTTTCTCACAAAAGAAGAATTTTGCTCAAAAGAAGAATGTTTCTTCTCCATCTCCTTCTTCTCCTTCTCCTTCCGCTTCTACTCCTTCTTCTTCTTCTTCTTCTTCTAAACCTTCTTCTTCTTCTAAAAATTTTTGTAACTATTGTAAGAAAAAGGGTCATGAAAAAGCTGATTGTTTCAAGCTTAAGAAGAAAAGTTTAGTCATTACTACTCAAGAGGAGGATGCTTCTAAAGGTCCCCTTGAGTCAGTAGGAGAGAGTAGAGTATACACGAAATTACGAGGTAAGCTCAATGAGGTTACCTTGGTAAATGTAAGTTCATCAGAGGGCGCTCGTGATGCTTTGTTCATCACTCGAGCTCATTTGCTCCATAATTTTGCAGCAGATTGTATAGTGGATAATGGCTCGTAGAAAAATCTAATTGCGAGGTCCATTGTCGAGCGTTTGAAGTTACCTATGGAGCCTCATCCTCAACCTTATTCTTTGGGTTGGAAGGATAGTGGAAGAGGCTCAGAAATCACTCACACTTGCACATTAAAATTTGCACTTGGCCCACATTTCATAGATCAAGTCACTTGTGATGTGACTCCTATGGATTGTTGTGGGATTTTGCTTGGACAACCTTTTCGGTATGATAGGAGAGCTGTTTATGATGCTTTCAAAAGAACCTACACACTTCAAAAATATGGTAAGGTCTTTCTCATTAAAAGCACCAACACTCCTAACATCATTCTAAGTTCCAAGCAAACAAAAAGAGTAATTAAAAAAGGTGGTGATGTTGCTCTAATTTTCATTCGCTCTCAAAACACTTCTACATCCACATCCATTCCAAAGCAACACTCTTCAATGGATAAAATATTGCAAAGTTATTCACACATATTTCAGGAGCCAAAGTCTCTTCCTCCAATTCGCACAATTAATCACAGACATTGAAATCATTCCTGGTTCTTCACTACCTAATGCACCCATGTATAGACAATCTATTTTGCAAAATGAAGAAATAAAAAGGCAAATAGAAGATTTGTTGTCTAAGGGTTTCATTAAGGAAAGTACTTCTGCTTGTGCCTCACCTATTTTGTTGGTTCTTAAAAAAGATGGCACTTGGAGATTGTGCATTGATTTTCGTGCTTTGAACAGAATTTCTGTAAAGAATAGATATCCATTACCACGCATTGATGATTTATTAGATCAGCTTCAAGGAGCTAAGTTCTTTTCAAAAATAGATCTCAAAAGTGGATATCATCAAGTGCGTATCCAAGCTGAGGATACATGGAAGACAACTTTTAAGACGAAGATGGGCCTCTTTGAATGGTTGGTCATGCCCTTCGGTCTTACTAATGCTCCTGCAACCTTCATGAGGTTGATGAATGATGTATTTCGTGATGTACTTGACAAATTTGTAATAATATATCTTGATGATATATTGATATTCTCAAAAACTTGGGAGGAACACCTTAGGCATATCCATCAAACACTTGATCTTCTTGCGAAGAATCAATTATATGCCAATTCTTCCAAGTGTTCTTTTGGCAATACTTCAGTTTCTTACCTTGGCTATGTGATTAGTGAAAGTGGAATTCAGGTAGATCCCACAAAAGTTGATGTTTTACTTAAGTGGTCCCCTCCTACAACTCTCACTGAGTTAAGGAGTTTTCTAGGACTTGCGAATTTTTATCGCAAGTTCATTCCTCAATATTCCACCCTTGCAGCTCCATTGCATTATCTCACTAAGTCTAAAGTTCCATTTCATTGGGAGAAAAGCCAAGAGATTGCCTTTGAGAAACTCAAAAAGAAACTTTGTACAACACCTGTGTTAACTTTACCCGACCTCTCTCAACCTTTTGAGATTGAAACGGATGCCTCTAAAGTTGCCTTAGGAGCTGTGCTCAAACAGAATGGTCATCCAGTTGCTTATCATTCAAAAACTTTTTTTGCTGCTAAGTTGAACTATTCTACATATGACAAGGAGTTGTATGCATTAGTTCAAGCTATTAAGTATTGGAGACATTATCTTTTGGGAAAATATACAATAGTACACACTGATCATATGCCTCTCAAGTTTTTACAATCTCAAAGTAAAATTGAAGAATCAAGACATATGAAGTGGGCCTCTTACCTCCAACAATTTCACTTGGTGATCAAGTACAAAAAGGGGAAGAGTAATACTGTTGCTGATTGTTTGAGTAGGCCTCCTACCGCTCTTGCCTTAACAGTTATGTCCACTTCACACTTGGGATTTCAGACTTGGCCTAATCAGTATTCACAGGATCCTGATTTTGGGAAAATATTTGAGCAAGTGAGTAAGCCTTCTTCTTCCAATTTGCGTCCTTTCCAAGATTTCTACATCAAAGAAGGACTTCTTTACAAATTGGACAAGGTTTGTGTTCCTTGTGAGCCTAGAGTGTCACTTCTTAAGGAAGCTCATTCTACACTTTATGGTGGTCACTTTGGGAAGCACAAAACACTTCATCACTTGCAAAGATTTTTCTATTGGCCTAAAATGCAGAGGGATGTGTTGAGATTTCTCAAACAGTGTGCAGTTTGTTGTCGCTCAAAACCAGCTAACAGGAAGTTTGGCTTAGGCATGCCTTTGCCCATTCCTTCCCATCCTTGGGAAAGCATTTCCATGGATTTGGTTAGTGGTTTTCCTATGACAATGCGACAACATGATTGTGTGTTCGTGGTGGTTGACAGATTCAGTAAAATGGCTAAGTTTATTCCATGCCGCAAGACAAGTTCTACAGTAGACTTAGCCCAATTTTTCTTTGACAGCATTTGGCGTTCCTTTGGTCTACCTACCAGCATTATATCGGATCGTGATTCACGCTTTGTGGGTCACTTTTGGCGTTCTTTGTGGAAAATTTTGGGAGTTTCCCTTAACTTTTCCATCGCCTATCATCCACAGTCAGATGGGCAGACTGAAGTGGTAAACCGTACCCTTGTGCAAAGTTTACGAATCTATCATCACGCTTCACCAGCAAAGTGGGACTTGAGTCTCACTCATATTGAACATGCCTACAATAGGGCCCTACATTCTTCTACAGGTCATTCACCCTTTGAGGTTTGTATGGGATTTCAGCCCTTGGCACCTTATGAGTTACCTTTGTCTTTGCCTTCTCCTGTCACTTCACATCTTCAGAAGGAGCAAGACAAAGCACACTCATTTATTCAGCATTTGCACAATCTGCAATCAAAGGTGGTTGAGATTTTGCAAAAGACACAGTAGCAACAGAAAAAGGCCATGGATCGACATCGAATTCCTCATCCATTTCAGGTTGGTGACAAAGTTTGGTTGCATCTTGACAAGCGACGTTTTTCTGATAAGACTCATAGTAAAATCAAACCGATTCGCTATGGGCCTTATACTATTCTTCAACAGGTGTCCGAGAATGCTTTCCGCCTTGATCTTCCCGCACACTTGGGAATTCATGACGTCGTCAATGTAGATCTTTTGAAGTTGTATTTTGACTCTACATTGGAGACAACACCAGCTATCAGTCATCCTGTGGACGTGGTTCCTGATTCTCAGTTACCATTGGATTCTGATCAGATCTATGACACAAAGATTCGACAGACTCGCCAGGGGTCTACCACCTCATATCTTGTGGCTCGACGAGGACAGCTGCCGCATCAGGCTCGTTGGATTTCTTTTCATCAGATGTCCCGTGACTTTCCTACTCTTCCGAAAGCATTGGAGTCCAATGCTTCTATTGTGGGGAGGCATGATGAGGATTGATGTTTGATCACTCATATGACCCCTCTAGTAATTTCTAGTTAGTTTTGCATAGTTTATTTCTTGCAAATTAATATTGTAAGTGAGTCTCTTTCTCACATGCACTTGTGGGCACTAGTTATCTTCTAGTTGTCATTTAGGAGTGTTAGTTAGGAAGTGTGAACTCAAAGTAGGAAGTGTGTACTTCAAGATAGCTAAAAAGGATCTTATAGTTAGCATTATTCCTTTCTCCTAGCTTAGAAAGTTACGTGCATTCTCCTTTGCACTTTTGTAGCTTATGGTTAAGCATATTGGATCAAATCCATGATTTGATGGGTTTGGTTATGTATTTTGGGCCATTAGAGCCTATAAATTGAATTGTAAATAATAGAACACTTAGTTGGATTTTCAATCCTTTTCACTCATTTATCTGACATACATAATACTAGATAATAGCTATATTGTTAACTATTTTTCTTATTTCATGCAAAAACTAAAGGTGTGTCATTGAAAAGTGGCAAAGCAAGTACTCAAGAATATCTATGGTACTATTAAGTAGGGTTTGAATTATAATAAGAATCGTAAATTCTTTATTATAGGTTTCACAATGTGGACTATACAAGATCCATTGATGATAGAAGATCCACTTTTGGATATATGTACCTTTTAGGACATAATATGAATTCTTAGGGAAGTAAGAAGCAATGTGTTGTTACTCATTCTTCCATAAAGGCTTAATAGCACATTGTAGGAGTTGTCTACAAGATGATATGGTTATTTTTCATCTTGTGAGGAATGTGTATCCCATAAAAGAAACCAACCATCTTGAGTTGTGATAGTCAAGGAGTTTTGAAACTTGTTTACAATTTAATTTTCCATGAACACATGAAACACACTGAATGTTGAGTTCTATTTCATATGGACACATGTTCAAGAACACAACATACATATTTAGTTTTCTCCTAAAAAGGAACAATGACCTTTTCTATTGCATTATAGAGTATTCTATAAAATATTTCAATTTTAAATTTAAATTTAAAAAAAAAAAATGGAAAATTTCATACATGAAAATGAATATTAAAATGATGAAATTTTTAAGAGTGTTGAACTAGTACCCCTTTAAATTTTTGTAAGGAATATAATAGAACTGATAGCTTGTCCATTTCTACTATGCTTTGCCCTATACAATCCTTTTTGTGTGATTGAGTGAAGTTGTTTTGTATTGGCTCTAATACCATGTTGAAGTTAACAATATTTTCCAAAAATAATTCAAAACATACATTCACCATAATCATATGCTAAATAATAGAGAAATAAAATAAAACATAAAATAAAAAAAATAGAGAGAGAACGATAAATTAAATAAGGATAAGGGTAGGTGCCCTTAGGCACTCCCATGATCTTTCATATCACAAAGTGATACAATGAATTCATCATTGGGGATATTTATAGGAATGTAGCCTATGGGTAAGTACTATGTAAGCCTTTGAGTGCTCTCTATGTAAGCCTATATAAGTTCTATATGTAAGCTTGTGGGCATCTTTACATGTAATACCATAGGCACCTCATTATTATTAGCCTTGGCTTAATAATATTAGATTAAATATATTTTATCGCTCTCCCCTTAAGCTATAGAACATGATGAACAAAAAAATTCTCAAAAGGAAAGTTATTGAATAATTTAAACTCAATCTTGACTTCCATTTAATTCACTTTTTTATCTTTAAATACTGGCTAGTATATATTGAACTTATATATTAATACTTTGTGTTTAATAATAATTATATCACTCTTGATCATCTCATCCTTGATAATCACATTTGGTGCATTTTATACTATGTAGATGTGTGGATATGAATGTTTTTTTATTTTTTTTAAATCTTATACTTCCAATTAGTACTTCCATAAATGACATCCACACACACACATATCTATTTTATATATATATATATATATATATATATATATATATATATATATATATATATAATAGATATGTGTGTGTGTGGATGTCATTTATGGAAGTACTAATTGGAAGTATAGTTGGAATGAGTTTCACCCATATTACATCATGATTATGTAGTTGTATTATAACAACTTGAAAATTATACATGTATCGCTTAACAAGATTCAAACTTAGGTCTCCTCCTTGAAATTTGAGGAATTTAACTAGTTGAACTCATGGCATTGAATAAAATATTAAGGTTCACCCATGAGATTTGAACCTTGGTTTAGAGTGCAATATTATTCACTCTCCACTAGTTTCTTTAAACCCCATAAACAATTTTTAAAAATAAATATGTTATTAATTAGTTATATGAGAACCAAATGAGCTTAACTTGGTTATATTTGTCACCCAAAAGAGATAGATCGATTGGTAACGGTCGGTTTTTTGCCAATGGGATGCTTTGGTTTGATTCCCTAGATAGTTAGAGGTCCTGTTGACTTTTTCTTGACCTAGGGGCTAGGATATATAAAGCTTTCCTACGCACCCCGTCCCCCAAAAAATACTCGATTATATTCCTCAACTTTAAGGAGAAGTTAATCTTACCAAGTGATACAATCATAGTTGTTAAACTGATGTAATACCACAATGTGATCAATATATAACTAGTTTTAAAAAAACATTATATGGGACTAAAGTGGATGCCACTTATATAATATCATGACCATAGTGCAATAATACAATGAGTTGGCTATTATATATGTATGAGTGTAATGGTCTCTTCTTGAAATTTAAGGAATTTAATTGGTTCAATTAATACCATATAATTGTTTTAAACTATATTTAAATATTAAATATTTAATAAAAAATAAAAAATATTTAAACATTTTTTTAAAATTGATTGAATTTATATTATATCATAATGAAATAGTGGTATTACAATACCTTGAACCCAATCTTCTTCTTAAAAGTTAAAAAATCTAATGTATTATACTTATATAATTTAATATTTAAACCCTTGAAAATTATTAATAAACGATTATTATTATTATTATTTGTTATACAGGGGAATCAACAACATCTCCATCAATTTATCCCAATAGACACGATTTCAAATTCAAAAAGCTACCAATATACCCTACCCCACCTCGATAAACTTTTACTCCAAGTAAAGAGGACCCCAAAGGGGCTTGAGATTGAATAAATGAATAATTATGATTAGCATATAATTATTAGTATATTTATAGGTTCTTATGAATTGTATTGTTAATACTTTTCCATAGATGATGATCAATATGAAATTTAAATTTGGACAAAAGAAATCTTCAAAATTATAACTTCTAGGTAATTAAAATCTTGCCTTATCTTATCATGCAATGATTAAATGTTTTCTTAAGAAGGATACCATTATCAAATAAACCTATATATTATATTTCTAATGCTTTATAGTTTTATCTTTTCCCTTCCTTCATAAAATATGAACATTATGATTGAGATTATTGCAGATTCAAGATGTCACTTTTTATATTTGTTGGGTGTGTTGTATCCTTTGCATGAAAATTTTAAAAAAGCTAAAAGGTAAAAAGATATATCTAAAGATAGAAAAGCATGGTTTGTAGTTAAGAAAAGCTATTGTAATGATTCTATATATTGATGTATCCCTCACTAGTTGACCTATCCATCCATCCCCACTTGGGTGGATCATCCAATCTATGCATGGTCCATAGTTGGATTAGATTGGGTGTGAGGCACCAAAATATACATAAGGATATGCACCAGAATATGCATATGAATAATAAAGAAGAAGAGCAAGAGGAGTGGCTCTGGTTTTTTATTGGTTTTTTCGATCAAGGGTTTCCAAGATAAATATTCATGTTCATTGTGTGTGCATATTATTTTTTTCTTTTATTTTATGATTATGTTTGCACTAATATCTCAAGAGTAGGTTTTTCAATCTCTTCATTTGGTATCAGAGCGTGGTTATTGTATTTAAAGGGATGCCCTTGTTGCAAGGGTTCAACTCAGTCTGAGAAGAGTAAGGGTATCTTGGGTCTACGATAAACCTATTTTTTGAGTGGGAGTTTTGTGCAGGTGAATCTAATGTGAAGGAAGGATGGCATGCTTGTTGCTCTTGTACTTCAAGAGGAAGTGCTAAAAGGAGAGATGACATGGTTTTGGTGCCTTGTTCTTGTACTATGCTAAGCGAAGGATGCTTGCCCATGTACCAAGTTAAAAGGGATTGTGTGGGCTAGTTTACTCTATCCTTGTAACAATTTATTGGACTATGGCATGGTGGTTCTTGGATAGAACTAAAGGAATTATGAGGGAATGATATTAGATAGCCATTGAATGTTGTTGGCTCTTGTGTAGTTGGTGTGATGTGTTGGAAGGAGTCATGTGTTACTCTTATGTTATAGGGAGTCATATTGAAAAGAGTAGTTGGTATTGCATGTGCATTGTCTAGGAATATTCTTGCTCTTCTGCAATAGTGGATTGTGTTATAGGGGACAGTAAGTATAGTTGGTGTTTTTTTCCTATGTTATGTGAGAAAAAAATGGTGGCTTTGGAGCCATGGGATAGTCCATGGGGTGTGAGTTCTAAGGTGATTATATGGCATGAAATGGATTGTGTAGGCACTGTGGTAATGTATACTAATATTGTATGGCATGTATTCTATATTGGAGGGGTAGTGGACATTATGGGTTGAACTCGAATGCCATGTGCTGGTTGGTATTGCGAGTGACTAGAGTAGATGGTTAGCATTGTGCTTCTCTAGTGTGTGAGGAGTTTGAGTTGTGTTGCTCTTATGTACAAGAGGTGTGCATGAAGAGGGCAATAAGCCTAGATAAAGGTTCTTTATTCTTGTGTGACAAGGTGTTGTTCTGGAGGAGTAGAGAATCTTGTGTATGGACAATTTTTTTGGCTCAGGGTCTACATGCCTAGCTGAGATCCAAAGAGTGACTTGTGAGTTCAATCTTGGGGAATGATTGTCAAGAGCATAAGAAATACATGTAGCAACAAGGTACTTGGATGGTACAATTCAAGTTTGATGGAGAAGCTTGGTTGACGATATGGAAGCATGTAAAGCCATGAGGAGTGTGGATTATTGGAAGGAGCTCAAAGTGATCAGTTTTGACATAGTATGCGAAGTAGTTGACAATGGGTCAGAGATGTCAATGAAGTCATTATTGTTGCAGATTCATTAACTAATCCTATGAGTACTGAGAAGTTTTCTTGGTGAAAGGAAAAATGGACTTAGTTGCCCCAAGTAGTTGAATTTATGATTTGTATAGGACCCACTACAAAGTATTCAACAAGTGGGATATTTTTGGGTGTGTTGTATCCTTTGCATGAAAAAAAGTCAAAAAGCTAAAAAAATCTAAAAGGTAAAAAGATATATCTAAAGATAGAAAAGCATGGTTTGTAGTTAAGAAAAACTATTGTAATGATTCTATATATTTATGTATTCCTCACTAGTTGATCTATCCATCCATCCCATATTGGGTGGATCATTCAATCTATGCATGGTCTATAGTTGGATTAGATTGGGTGTGAGGCACCTGAATATACATAAGGATATGCACCGGAACATGCATATGAATAATAAAGAAGAAGAGAAAGAGGAGTGGCTTTGGTTTTATATTGGTTTATCTTGATCAAGAATTTCCAAGATAAATATTTTTTTTCATTGTATGTGCTAGTGGTCCATGCAGGTGAAATCGTAGAGGGAGAATTACCACACTCAACTATATAATCCTAGTGTTTTAAAAATAGTTAATACTTTGCATTTAATTAAACAAAAGATTTATATTCTAAATAATAGGTGATTAGTAATATATTGATACTTGTATAATCTTAATAACATATTATTATAATTGCCCTTCGTATCTTTTCCATTTGAATACCCTTGCATTTATAGCCATAGGTTTTGCATGACTAAAATGCTAGTTGTATAGCCCTAAGGACTAATGTTCATCTTGGATGTTATGTTTTTTGATAGCTTTTCCTCATTAGATGAATGAAAACAATTCAAAACATTTGCAATCATGAATCTCAATAAATTGATGTTTGGGTCTGTTTTGAGTATATTTCAAATAAAGCTCTTTACAAAATTCAACAATGGATTTGGGTTGTTGCTAACTTATTAGCAGATGATTGTTCGATAAAATAGATAATAAGAAGGATTAAAAGTTTAATAAAATGGTATCTTATTAAAATGGTTGTTAGGCATTTAAAATATGTCCTTAGAAAATTCTTATTATCTTCTATGAAATTATGGGGTATATTCATTACAAGTTTTTTATCTTTATTTTAATTTTACTTGATTACTTAAAATTATTGTAACACTATTAATAGTTCTAAACCATACATATATTTTAATGGGTTTAGCATTTTTTTTTTTAAATATCATTTTTTTTTATATGTTATAGTATCAATAATATTTTTATTTTTATCTAATAGAAATATTAAGTAATTTATAAGCTTTAGATTTTCATTATAGGTAACAAATATTTTTTTTACTTTTGGAAAATAATTGAAAAGAAATATAACTAGAGGATTAAAAAATAAAAAATAAAACTAGATTTAAATGAGGGTTTTATTCCAAACAAGTTTTTTTAAGGGTGGTATTGATTTTGCATGGATATTTGTTGAGATTGTTATATTTAATGCTTTTACCTAGTAATATGATAGGGTATGTGTCATGCATCTTATCATCTTCATAATTGTCTTGTTTTTCATTTCTATCTTGTTTTATTTTGGGATGTATTCATTTGTATATAGAATGTGTATATTTTCATATTTAATTTTTTTATTGAAGTAAAGTTACCTTCATTGTTTAAACACAAGGTTTTAATATTTTCATAGATATGGGCCAATGGTAAAGACTTTGGAACTTTAAATAGGAGATGCAAGGTTTGTATCCTGAGGGTATAAGGGTTGTATACCATACTTTGGTAATCAAAGTATAGCTGGATAACCACATATTGTATAAACAATATCTTCAATGAGGATTGTCTCATATGCCCTATGACCTTCTAAACATTAGAACCTACTTTACGTTTTATGTTGGATTATTTCTCTACTACAAAATTAAATACTATAAAGGATGAAAAGCATTCATACTCTTATTTTAAGAAGTGTACTATTGAGTGGTAATTTTGCCTAATTGTAAAACCACACTTGTAGTTAGTATTTTGATTAGAAAACCCTCTCTTGCAAAGAAATAAACATTTCTCCAAGGTTATTTTTACTTAATGTGTATATGTATGATTGTGAACATGTATCAAATAAGTGCTAGAATACCTTAGTGATTTGCAAGCAACTATTAACAAGGGCCATGTGTTAGTATTATTTTATTATGCTATGCTAGCGATTGTTCATGAAACTTAAAAGAAATAAAATGTGATTGGCCCTCTTATGACCATGATGAATGAAATGAAATTTATTTAATCTTGGAGTGTTTTAGATAGAATTAATATTTATTTATTAAGTATATCTTAACAGAATTTGTCCTTTTGTTGAACCTTACTTTGAGCATGTGTTGGTCACGAATCTGCCTAAGTGTAAAAATATGCGCCCTAGACCCGACCAACATTGAAAGGCCTAAGGAAAGAGATGTCCTTAGGGCCAATATCTAGAGAGGGTTGGTTCCCTTACTAATCTAAATTGGTATAAATATTAGGGAGAGAAATTGACAGAAATAAATGGGAAATATGGCTGTAAGACAGAGCAATAGAGTGAGAATGAACTAACAACTAAATAACCACATTAAATTTTAACTAGCCTTTAACAGAAATAACAACGCAGGAACCATTCACAGATTGTAAATATGATTGCCAATTAGAATTTCAACATTTATTTCTTCATTGAAAATTAAATTAAATGTAGAATTCAATTTATCTAACGAAGGCATGAATAAAAAAAATGATAGGCAGAAAGCAAACACATATACAACTGATCCAGGAACCAGAGTATGACGTATTTCATTTGATACAAAAGCTTAAAGTCAAAGAGTTTTTCAATAGAATTTCCATCATTAAACTCATCACGTTTTACAGTATTTATAGAGGATTCTACCTCAAAAATTAAATGCTCATTAAATAAAATATTGGCCAGTCGAGGATTGAATGGCAGTGGTCTTATCCTTGATAACAGCAATTTTCTCCTTGATAGCAACAACAAGCCAATTTGGTGGTGCATTGGGAAGCAAAAATCCACTTCAACACATGGCATATCAGGACCTAGTAAAAATCATCGACCAGATTTCCATCTCCATGATGGTGCCTTGAAAATGAATATCCACTAAAGTGGACGATGCTTCGAAAATGAACAAGATTACACTGAAATCAAGAGTGCAATATTTAACCTTAGTAGTTCTTTGGCAGTGATCCCGGACATATCAATTGTGTCACCCCAGGAATTAAATTTACCAACTTTGATATTTTTCCAAATAATATCTTCACTAAAAATGCTAGGGGCTATGGCATTTGCTTTCAAAATGATCTTTCACTCAAAGTTACACCCAAAATGGGCCTTCATCATAGTTTCATCCAAGTTGTGTCGGAAATGGGCTTTCGCCTAGAATTGCACCTAGAACATGCTTCTCACCAATGTTTTCGCTCAGAATGCGCTCAAAAATGCATTTCGCTAAAAAACTAGGTGAAAGGAGAGTTTCACTGGAAAAGTGGGCAAAATGGGAGTTTCATTGGAAAAGTGAGCAAAATGGGAGTTTCGTTGGAAAAGTGAGCAAAATGGGAGTTTTACTGGAAAAGTGAGCGAAATGGGAGTTTCACTGGAAAAGTGTGTGAAATGGGAGTTTTAATGATGATTTTGTCCATTCGTACTTTCGCCATGAATTTCGCCAATTTGACCCGAGAAGGATTTTACCAACATTTTCACCCGAAGATGCATTTCACTCTAAACTTCGACCAGTTATGCTTGAGAAGGGATTTCACTAAGGAAAAAGGCAAAATTGAATTTCATTGCATCTGGAAGCGAAACTGTCTAGAGGGTAATTTCATTGGCGAAATGACCAGTAGGTGATTTCATTGGTGAAACTCCCTACACACTTAGACAAAATTTTGAAAAAAATCTTAATGTGACAAAAATGCTCAAAATGAATTTTGCTAGCAAAATTGCTTTCATATTTAGGCAAAATTTTAACAAAATTTTAATGTGGCAAAAATGCCAATATTTTTGGTAGCTCACGGGGTATTCAACTCGCCTAAATGCAATCAATCCTAGGCCTTTATTCATTGGGTGCAGAGTTTCCACCACCAACTACATTTGATTACCTGTTGCTTGCACCAGTGTCTTCCTACTTTTTGAGATGCGAAGTTGTGGCTTCATACACCATGACGGCTTCAGCCCAAGCATCAATATTAATCACCTCCTATGCCTGGAGTGTATCTACAATGTACCAAAAAGTCTCAACCTGCTCCAGGTCGATATAGTTGGCCCTCTAGCTGAGCTCCAACAATCCTGACTCGATGCGGGTGAATTTCCTCATTAATGGCAGCATGTGCTCTTCGGTGATGGGCTCTTCCAAGTCATCAATCTCTGAAGCATCATCTACGAAAATAGCCCATACCGCATCCAGGTCCTTCTTTGCCAGAATATTCCCTTGATCATAAGTAAAATTGAGGAAACCATTGGCTACTATCGTATCAAAATAAACCAACAAAATATGCCTCTCTTGCTCAAATGTCTCTAGCAGCTTTCGAGCTTCTTTAACCAGATCCAACCTAGAGAAATAACTGCATAGTGTGATCTTGGAATTTTCCCAAGCGTGGGCTATTTCACTTAGTGGGCAAAATCTGAGATCCATTTGAGCCATTGCCTAGATCTTCATTGCCATCTCCAGTTTTGGTTCAAGGTTCTCTTTTGAATGCTCCACTACATGCAAGCCATATGAAACGACCATTTGTGCCTCCTTAAGGAACATGAGAACCAACATTGTTTTTGTTGCTATTTTTGAACAATTGATCAGCATATGACTATGAGCCTCATTAACTTTCTCCTTCATGAGGGTTATTGATTGAGTCATATTTTCTACCAACTAATCTTGCAAACTCTGGAGTTGGACCTTCAAGGCCTAGATCTGTTGTTGCACTTCCTGCTACACTACTTGATATTGGTCAACCGCATACTTATATCCCTTTATTTTTCCCTCTAGGCTCATCACTTTCTGCTACCATTACTGAGATTATGATTGTGCAATTTCTAGTTGGGCTTTCTATGCAGCTAAAGCCTCCTCTAACTCTGCTATCTTTGCTTTGACCTAGAAGAAATGATCCTTGAAATGCTCACCATGCAAGTAGATCGAACTCATCTCCACCTGTATATTACCCATTTTCTCAATCGTATCAATCTTTGTGAGGTCCTCAATGATGACTTGATATGAATAATCATTGGGCACCATCTCTCCTTGGGGTTTCTGGACTTGAGGGACCATCTTCATAGTGTGCGCCTCCATAGCCTCTAGATCAAAAGTCACCTTCTTCATCACCTTAGTTGGGGCCTATGCATCCTTCCACTTACAAATCTTCAACCAATGTGAGGAAATTTATCATGCTCTACTGACCTTCTCTACCATGGGGTACTTTGGCAGCATCTCCATATCTGAAGCTAGTGGCTCCTATACTACAAAAAATACGTAAAATAGGAAAAGTGTCTACTAAGGGTTTGGCTCAACAAAGGGAGTAGAGGTGGAAGGCACTACAGTTACACTTACCCTAGAAGGGGCTTGCGTACTTATAGTGGTGATGGGATTGATAGAGATGGAATATGGAATGGAGGACAATGGAATGGAAAATGGATTTAGGGTGGATGCAAATGAACTGAAAGAAAGAGAAATGGAGGGAATGGAGGAAACTGGGGGAGCGTTGGTGACCTGCGACTGTGAAGTGGAAAGGGGAACTAAAGATATGGGTATAGTGAATGGAGGTGAAGTGGAGATGGGGACTGCAGATAAGGAGGTAGTGGTCACCAAGTGCTTATCAGTGAGAGAAGAAGAAATAAAATGCATACCTACGGGCTTCGACACCATTTGATCCGGTGATAAAGGCTATTGCACTACTGGCTCTTTCTCTTCCTCTACTTCTAGATCTACTATCATCACCATCTCTTTCTCTTTCTCTTTCTCTTTCTCTTCCTCTACTTTAAGAGGATATCTCCTTAAAACCAGTCTACTCAATCGTAAGCGAAGGAGGTGGCTTTGTGCTAAGAGCAAAAATTGCACCACTTATGGGCTTTTTTACCATATTAGGGAAAGGCACCCTTATACCTACGCTCCTCTTTCTAAGTGATATTTGTTCCTTGGGCGGTGGTTTCTCCTCTTCTTCCTCTTTGATAACTACCCTCTCTTCAACCAATACCTCCTTTCTCTTACCACGTCTTCTTCCTTGTCAGGACTTTGGATACTTCAAGGCACCAGGTCAATGAAAGAGAGGGGTGGTACTTTTCACAATGCTCATCATAAATTAGTGAAAATGCCTCATCCATAACCAATGGGTAACCTAACCTAGGCTTTCCTCGATGGACCCTCATGACCCACCAGTTGGTGATCTTCTCCTCAGACCATCCAGGCAATTTTGCTTTCATTTGATTGAACAAATCATGAGGAGGAACCTGCTCTGGATGATTCATGGGATCATATTCGACCTCCATTTCATAAAAATCATGCCAAGGAGGGAGCGACATCATATTTTCAATGTGCCACTCAAGGTCGCGCCCCTTGGGATTGTTTCTCTATTGCAAGATGTCTTCTTGGGGGCAACAATGAAAATTCTTGGCCTTGATGAATCTCTCAAAAATACCCAAAGGATCATACCACCATCATTGGGGAAGCTCAATCAACCCATGGTCATACAATGTTTTGGTGATTAATTCATTTTACCCACACTAAGTTACTTTAACATCGCCAAACTGAAAAGGTATAGTGCACGTAGCTCTCTTTCCCCTACCTGTCCCATATGTGTCATTTATGAAATCATTTTGTTGGGCTACCTCCAGGGTGAAAATATGTTCGGTGGTAAAATATGACAACAGAAAAGGTTTTCCAATGAAGCCAAAAATTTTGACAACCACTCCTTGCATTAGCAAAAATATGTCACCTTTCTCCTTCTTAACGACCTCTTCTTTCATTGCTCTTGGCACTCTATCGCATACCCCATAAATAAGCTCAAGGGTGAGCCCCAAAAATATTCTGGTTAAAATTATAATAGGACTCCTTTCTCGACAAACTTTGAGTCCATGAATAAACTGGCAATGTTCTCCCTATTTCATCTATCTTCCTTACTGCTATGAAAGTAAAATGGGGATGCATGTGATAGAAAAAGTACCATACCAAAAAAGAGCAATGCTTGAAGGTGATGTCTTCCCTACTCTGCACCTTCTGCAATTGCGTGTGCATTCTCCGAGCTATGAAATCTACCCAATCGAAGAAAATCATATTTGTGGTTGTTGTCATGGCAGTTGAGGCATAAAATTCAATCTATGAAATACATTGCACCAACGACGCTTACCACTTGTGCACTATGGAATCTAAGGGTAGTCCAACCATCCATGCCAGCATCGAATATAAATCTGGGCTCTTGAAATCCCTCAATGATGTTGGTAACTCTATAAATTCCCCAAAACATGGTGCCTTCAACAACTGATTCTCCATGAACTGTCGCATCAGAACTGTAGACTGGTATCTCTCCTCCTACTCTAAAATATTGAGCTTCTTAAAAATTATGTCAAGAGGAGGTTTTGTACCATAGGTAAAAGTATCCCTGATCGAGTTAGCTAAAATTTTGAACAACTTATCTCCATTAGCATTTTGAATAGCTCTAGTACCAGGATTATAACATTGATCAATTGCCCATACTAGCTTGGGATATGAATGCACTGACGTGCAAAGGTATCAAAAGAGATGGTAGTAAAACATCATGGTGCATGAGCTTTCAACAAATACCCTCTATAGAGCGAACTCGATGTCTAGCCGTAATTTCTCCACGTCTTTGTTTGTGATTGTGCAGGCACCAATTTGTGCCAGGAGATCATAGTAAGGTGTCAATTCTACCTCTTCCTACTCCTCTCTAGATTTTCTCTACATTTTCTTTGGGTTAGCCTTCTTTGAAATTTCTTTTTTTTGGCTTCTGTGGTTTTCTTCCCCATATTTAGCTTTTTTTGAACAGACAGCAAATAATTTCAAATCTTGGAGAAAAAAACAATTTGTAGCAATTTTTCGAACAGGCGCCTTGCAATTTTTTTTATTTTTTAGCTGAAGCATTCACCCTTTTATAGTTTTCCAATCACACCCATAAAATTTAATGTCTGCAGCATGCTAGCTAAATTTGGGGGCATTTCACACTTTCCAACGATTCAACGATTTTGCCCACCTCTTTCCCGAGCGCTGTGATTGGTTGTCTTACTTTTTTAATTCTTTTTTTCTTTTTTGGGGGGTGCAACATGTCGTTAATAGTTAATTTTGAAAAATGTGCTTCACCACTTTTCACCTTGAATTGCGTGATGGATGCCTATTTTGCTCAAGTGGAGCACCAAAAATAAATTCTGTTGATTTTGTTGGAAAAATTTCATGCATTCCCAAAAAATCAAGGTGAAAAAGCATTTCACTCTCTAGGTTGCCAAAAATAGCTTTTACCCCTTGCTTTCACCCAAAAAAGCATGTGAGGGAAGTTTCTTACTGCTAACTTGAGTTTCGCTCTGAAAATAGAAAATTTGCATGAGCGAAAGGCTTCTTTGGGCGAAATCACTTTTTTCCTCCTTTTCTATTTTTTCATCGAATGCTTTTGCCAACTTGAGTGCTCAGCTGAAAAATAGGTGTGATTTTCCCTCCACTTACCTAAAAAGCAAAAAAAATTAAAACCTACATGCCTTTTATCGTTTCACTACTGAAAAGTAGTCCTAGGGTGAAGTTTCCAACTTGGGCACCAAAAATCAAGCGCAATTCATGTTTTCACTCCGGAAGGAGAAGGAAGGGGCGAAAAGGAGTTTCACTTGGTGAAAAATATTTTTGCCAGTGAAACTACCTTCACCCAGCGAAAATAACTTTCACTCCTTGAACTTTTTTCAACACAAGATAGGGGCAAAGAAGTTTTTTGCTGGTGAGAGTTAATTTCACCAATGAAAATACCTTCGCATAGCGAAAAGAAATTTTTCTTCCCATCCTTAATCATTTTTTAGACAAAACAACATAAAAAAAAACTATGTACATATTTACACTTTTGATCCCAAGTTTTTGGTGTTTTAAGTTTGGGCCGAGCAAGTAATATGAATTAACTTGGTTCACACTAGAAATCTAAAATGGACCCTCCCAAATTACCTCAAACTTGTGATGCTTGCTGGATTTGCCTTGTTCTCGTTCCACTTTAACACAAGATCGCCCTCCTTAAATGCCTTCTCTAAAGTCCTTTTGCTAAACCAATTCTTTGTCATATGAGCATGCTCCATGAATGCATTATATGCTTTTTCCCTTTCTTCCTCCAACTGTAATAGCTGAGCCAACCTTGTGCTCAAAGGATCAAATTCATTATCTTCATCATCAAGCAATTGCAAGGATTGAAGGGCCGACAATTCAATGTGAATGGGCAAGACTGCTTCCTTACCGTACACCAAAGAATAGGGGGACGTCTTGATAGACTTTTTAATTGAGATGCGATCAGCCCATAAAGCTTGGTTCAAGAACAAATGCCATCTTCACTTGTTATTACCAAGAGTCCTCTTCATAATCTTAGTAGATTCTTGTTTGTGAATTCATCCAAACCATTTTTCTACGGATAGTAATTTGATGAAGTTTTCAAATAAATGCTATACTTACCTGCAAACTCACTAATTTTGGCATCGATGAATGGATTTTCATTGTCTATTATAATCACATCTGGTATGCCAAAGTGATTGATCAATCCTTCAAGGAAAGTAATGACTACCTCTTGGTCTGCCTTCTTGGTTGGGATCACTTCTACCCATCGGGTGAAATAATCTATTGCATTCAAAATGTATTTATGTTTGGTAGATGAATCAGGGTCAATGACTCCAATAAAATCTAAACCCCATTGTTGAAATGGTGCTTCTACTTAGATCGGGTGAAGAGGTAAAGATGTATTTTTGCTTCTGTTGACATACCTTTGGCAACAGTCACAACTTTGACTAACCTTGAATGCATTTGAAAATAGGGTGGGCCAAAAATAACCTACTTCGATAATTTTTAATGCCATGGATCTTCCTACATAGTGATCGCTTGACAATCCAGAATGAAATTCTTTTAGGATTTTCTACTTTTCTGATTATCTGACACACCTGTGAAGAACTCCATCAATGATCTTATGAAATAGTCTAGTTGGTAACATAACATACTTGAGGTCCTGTAATATAAATCTTCTTCTTTGTGAAGCATTGATATGTGAAGGAAACCTTCTTGAATTTAAGTATTCAACAAGGTCCTCTGTCCAATCACGATCAACTAAGGAATGATTCACCAGATTACTTTCACATATTGACTCCTCATATTGTGAACTCAACATTCTTCTTCAAGAGTTTAGTCATGGTTTCACAACTTGAACGAAATCTACATTAAAATTTTGGGTAAAATTAGTCTGACCAAAAATGACTACAAACCCTTCTTATTGGCTGGTAGTGGAAGCTTCAAAAGAGCCTCAGCTCTAGTTGGATCAACAGTTAACCCTTTTTCTAATATTAAATGGCCTAGGAGCTTCCCTCCTTCACAGCAAATATAGACTTATTTGGGTTGATGGATATTTTGAACTCTTGATAGTTTTCAAAAACTTGTCTTAAATGAAAGTTGTGCTCCTCCCTGTTATGAGAGAATACAGTCATATCATCCAAATAAATAACAATGACTCAATTTAGTAACTCACCAAAAGCTACATTCATCGCTCTCTAAAATGTTGCTCCAACATTTGAGAGACCAAAAGGTATTTGTTGATAAGCAAATGTACTCCATTTTGTGGTGAATATCATTTATATTGGTCTTCATCCTTGATCCATATCTGATTGTAGCCAGAGAATCCATCTAACAAAAAAAATCTTTGAGCTCCTGCCACTATGTGAAGAATCTGATCAATATGTGGAAAATGATAATGATCCTTCAAAGAAGCTTAATTTAAATTTCATAAATCAACACATAGGTGAATATCTCCATTTTTCCTCACAGGGACTAGATTAGCTACCCAGGTAGAATACTTGATTGGGTAGATAATTTTAGCTTCTAGTATTTTTAGCAGTTTAGCTTTCATAAAAACTTTTATTTTAGGGTTAACTGACCTCTATTTTTTCCTGAAGGTTTTCACTCCTTCCTACAATTCAATGGTATGTTGGATCACATTCTTGTTGTAATCTTTTAAATCCTAGTAACTCCAAGCAATAATGTCTGGAAATTTATGGCATAGCTCCTCGATCTTCTCAAGTTCTTCTGGGGTGTAACCAGTACCAAACTTGATTGACTTTTTGAGTACCAATTGCATCTTGGTGTACTCCTTCTCATCTACTTGATCTTATGTTTTTTAGATCTATCATTCTGATCAAAGAGACTTTCAAGTGTAATCAATCCTTTTGGGATATGATTATTTCTTAACTCGATTAGTCCCTCAGCTTCTTCTTCATCGAGTGTTCTTTATTCCATAGTACTAGCCTATTTTTTAGGAAGTTCATGATCTACTCATCACTTTCAAAAAATTACCAGTAGATATTATTATCAGGAACTGAAGGCTTGTAAACCAATCTTATGGTCTTTGGTTTCTTCACCGCATGCTCAATCAAAGAAAAGTTTGCACCAAGGAATGCCAAAATATATGCGTGTTTATTTTTTTGTCATGAAATTACTTGAATGTTTAATATTGTGTAGGCTTCGAACAAAACCCAGAATTTGTTTTGGTATGCCTTAAAATAGTGCTATTTGGAGATACACTTGTTAGTCACTTAATTAACCATCAAATCTGAATCTCCAAAAATTTGGAGTTGTTTGATCCCAAGTTTCTCTACTTTTTTCAAACCTAATAAAATGTTTCATACTCATCAGCATTATTGGTAAAGCTCCAAAACAACCGGTATGAATATATCTTCTATATACCAGAAGGGAAAATGAGAACAATTCCAGCTCCTGTGCCATTTTTGCATCTTGCGCCATCAAAATAGAGCTTCCACAATTGATCTAGAATAGGATCTTGATCATCAAACACCTTCGCTTCAGATTTTTTAGGCTTAGTAATGGAGTAACAACCAATC
Source organism: Wollemia nobilis (assembly GCA_028583015.1). Taxonomy (NCBI): domain Eukaryota; kingdom Viridiplantae; phylum Streptophyta; class Pinopsida; order Araucariales; family Araucariaceae; genus Wollemia; species Wollemia nobilis. The sequence goes on along the minus strand of JAQPPZ010017036.1, from coordinate 5,635,632 downwards.
TCAATTTCTATCATCACATTAAAATAACTGATTGAAAATTCATCTTATGTACGAAGCTCATCCAGAGTTTCTTCCATTAAATCCAATTCTTCTAGCTCTTCAGTCACCATATTGATAGTTTCCATGGACTTATCTTCTTCTTTTATCCTTTCTACATGAAATATGGAAGGCTTCTCATTGTAGATTTAAATTATTTTTCCTTTGAAAGGAACTTCCAGATGAGAGTAATCCAAAGAAAGATAACCTCCTAGTTTTGTAGTAAACTCTCTTGAGAGACACATGCTGAAATATGGCTCTAGGTCCACTACAACCACCTCTTGGATCACCATGATTTGAGGTATTTTATGCAGGATAATGGGATATATTTGATGACTCCTACTGTTCTTATAGGAGTACCATCCAACTTCAAAACACCTGGGCTAATCCTGGTATACTCCATACCCATAATGTCACAAACTGCCTTTGGCATGATAGTTGTCATAGCACTAGAGTCAATCATGCAATTATGCACAACCCAACCCTCCATCCTAAGAGATAAATAAATGGTGGTGGTCTATTTTTTCTAGTAGCTAAAGTAGTAAGAGTCTAATCTAACACAGTCTGTGTGTGATTCTTCTTTTTCTCTTTAACATACTTCAAATATTCTTGCAAAAAATCAACTTGTCCATGCAATTACAATGCATCATATAGACTAACCTTGGTAGGGATCTTCTTTAGTTATTAAACAATGTTATATGCAAATGAACTAGATTCTCTTCTTTCATCAGTGATATCGTACTTTCTTTGGTATTGTTGTGTGGCTTCCACCCTCAACGCTTGGTCAAAGATGGATATTTAAGGTGTTCTTTTGCATGTTCCTTCATCTCAACTTGTGCTTGTGAAGTTGATACCTTTGCTTGAGAGATTATTTCTTTCACTTGTGTGGGCTAGATATCTTTTAAAAGAACAGTTTCATCTAGCTTAGGTATACTATAACATGTGCCTTTGCCTATGCTTTTTCATTCTGTGCCTTTGGCTCAACAGGTACCCTTAGCGGCTCCATCTCATTTGGATCTACTATAATCAACATTTTTCTAGCTCTTATAAGAACTAAAACTTGTTCAATGAAAGGGACCATAAAATTATGATCGGCTTCTCTAATCATGTTGATCTGACCACTGAAAGAGTTGTCTGCCAGTATTTGCACATAGTTTAAATGAACAATACAATTTTCTTTGCCATGTGGATCATTGCAGGTAGAACACCAGTATATTTTATCAGATGGACCAACCTCTTTATTTGTCACCACTATTGGATTTCTTTCATGCATCTTGCTAGTCAAATTTGCTTGCTCTCTAGTGATTGATGAAGGTTGAAATCTCCTAGGCTGGAAATATCTCTTAGCCTATTTTTTCTTAATAACTATGATCTCATTGCTCATCACTCTTATTGTTGAGTTTATTGATCGCATATCTTGCAGCAACTTCTCTTGAGGATCAGGATTGAAGGTGTTAGAGGAGCTGGTAATGGAAGTGGTATAGGCAAATATGGTAGTGCTAGAAATGGAACTAGGGTAGATAGATCTAGAATGGGATGAGTAAGTAGTTATGAGACAGAAACTGTTAGGTTTTGAGATGAACTCAGATTCCATGAAGGGGCCTAATTCATGGGGGATTCAGGGACTCTCTGCTAAGTTTGAGTGAACCTAACATTGAATTCAATGATTTTATCTTGTGGATACCTCTCAATACTAGTAAACTAATGCAACAGATAAAAGGATTTGCTTGTTCATTGAAGCCTTTTATCATTAACTCAGCCAACTGGTCCCATGTGGTGATAGTGGTAGGTGGTAAGGACCGGTACCAGTAAAGTAGCTTCCCTCTAAGAGATAGTACAAACAATTTGACCATGACATCTTCGTCTATGATGCTATGAATAGTTGTAAAAGAAACCACATATTAAACATGCTCATAAGCTATTTTTCTTGTACCATCATATGTAGGCAAAGCCTTCAATGTTGTTGGTGGGATCGAGTTTTGAGCTTGTATATTCAAAGCTTTGGAATGGTTCTATGATGGAAACTATCTTGGTGGTGGTGGTCGATTTTTGGCCATTTGAACTAAAGTGTTTTCTCAAGGATGAATGCTAGTGGCAATACTATAAGAACTTCAAGATATAGAAAACACACCAGCTACTTTCGAAGAGGTTCCAACTAATGGAATAGTCAAAGCGACTAACCTAGGATGCTTTCCTAAGACTAGGGTATCAAGCTCAAAAAACTCAATGAGATTTTCTAAATTTTTGGTCTTCGATCTTGTGATCATGAAGTAAAGCTTTCTCCAACTTCACATTCGAAGGCTTTTTTGTAAAACTGAGTCACTAGATGTTCTAATAAAATAGTAAAATTTAAACATCAAATCTTACTACTGCTTAAGGTAGAACTTTTGGGGTCCCATGGGGCGTGCCAAAAACTATTGATCATGAATCTACCTAAGTGTAAAAATACACGCCCTAGACTCGACCAACATTGAAAGGCCAAAGGAAAGAGATGTCCTTCGGACCAATCTCGAGAAAGTGCTAGTTCCCTTGCTAATCTAAAATTGATATAAAGCTTAGGGAGAGAAATTGATAGAAAGAAATGTGAAATATGGTTGTAAGCCATAGAAATAGAGTGAGGATGAACTAACAGCTAAATAGCCACATTAAATTTTAATTAGCCTTTAATAGAAATAACAACACAAGAACTATTCACGGATTGTAAAGATGACTTCCAATTAGCATTTCAATATTCATTTCTTCATCAAAAATTAAATTCAAATATAGAATTCAATCTATCTAAGGCATGAATAAAATAGAAATGACAGACAGAAATCAAACACATATACAGTTGATCCAGGAACCATAGTAGGACATATTTCAAGTGATTCATAAGCTTAAACTCAAAGAGTTTTTCAGCAGAATGTCCATCATTAAACTCATCACATTTTATAGTATTTAGAGGATTCTACCTCCAATATTAAATGCTTATTAAATAAAATGTTGGCCAGTTTAGGATTGAATGGCAGCGATATTCTCCTTGGTAACAACAATTTTCTTCTTGATAGCAACAACGAGCCATTTTGATGGTACATTGGGAAGCAAAAATCCACTTCAGCACATTGCATATCAGGACCTAGCGAAATTCATCGACTAGATTTCCATCTCCCTGGCAGTGCCTTGAAAATTAATATCCACTAAAGTGGATGGCACTTTGAAAATGAACAAGATTATACCAGAGTTAAGAGCGTAATATTTAACCTCAGTAGTTCTTCGATAGTGATCCCGGATATATCAATTACATCACACCAGAAATTAAATTTACCAACTTTAATCTTTTCCCAAAGAAGATCTTCACTAAAAATGCTGGGGGAAATGGCATTCTCTTTCAAAATGAGCTTTCACTCAAAGTTACGCTCGAAATGTATCTTCACCATAGTTTCACCCATTAAAATCTAACTCTAGAATGTGAATATGAAATGATGAGTGGGTTTATTTTATGTTGCTTTGAGCATGAAAAGAAAATAGCTAGATGACTAACTTTAAATGCAAATGTAGTTGCCTTTAAAAATCCACATAAATTACCCCCTTTTATGAAATTGATTTTCATAAAGAGAAGTCAATTTATTTGCTTTAAAAATAGAACTACAAAGCTTGAAACCTAACCATGTAAAGCTCTTGAAAATTCTGATTTTCTTTTAAACTGTGAAATCATGCAAAACTGAAATTACAAAATTCTTGTTAAAAGTGTGAACTTCAAATAATTTTGGAATTTTGAATTTCAGTTAAAACAAAAATGTACTTACTTTAAATGGAACATTAAAGCTTATTCTTTCAACCCATATAACTCTTTTTGAAATTTTATATTTTTATTTTACTTGGAAAACATTAAAAAAATGAAAAAGATGGTTATAAAAATAAAAATAAAATTAACTGCAATAAAATAAATGTTGCAACCCTAAAATTCCCCATAGACCTTGAAAATATTAGTATCTTGCATAAAAACCAACATTAAGGTGACCCATATTTATACAATCTAACCTTCAATGAGGTGCAATCTCCTAAGGAAAATGTGTAAAAATATTGAAAATGACATATAAGTTAACCATAATCATGCATAAAACTCATTGTGTTTCCAATATATTACAAAAGTAATATTTTCAATAAATTCAAGTACAAAAATGCAGAATACCATGCCCTAAAATGACATCCATGGTGAAATCATCCAATCCAGCATGGAAGGAAAATCTTTAGATGAATCCAGTGCTCACATTTTTCACCTCTACAATCTCCTCCAAAGTTTCCAACCCAGCTATTCTCGTTCCAATCGGTATTTAATATTTTTAAAGTACATTTATTTCTCTTCTTAGTGTTCATTTCATAACACTTTGTTTTGTTTTCTTGGTTTGCTATAGTAACCACAGTGCCCTTCTTCCTTCATAATTAGAATATCATGTATAATGCATTATTGTTATCCCACGTAATAAATCAATAATTCAGGGTCTACATGAATGAATTCTACAAGTGTTATAATGGTACCTGCCCAATGATAGAAAATATTTCCATGTATAGCGCATGGAAGTATTTAGTTTTCACCTACTCCCATGGCTTAGTGAGGTCGATCTCCTTGAATTTTAATATTGAAACCACATATGCCTTTTATCAAATTTGGATAACATAGTAACATCATTGCTAGGTCAACGGATTTGGAACCTTCCACATTAGAACCAAGTATAAATTCCTTCAAAACTTCCTACCATAGATAATCATAGTCAATAAAACCTATGTGTTGGGTAGTATTGTCATGGATGGCTATAGAACACCCTCCATGCATATCGCTCTTGCTTGCATGTCCCATGTGGCCAATACAACAGAGGCTATTTATAGTAATCTATTAATTTAGACCCCGTGCATAAGCCCAAAAGTCTCATAAATAACATCCAACATGGAAATTACAAAGACATCTAACAGGGCTATGCCAACATCCAATCAATGACATCACAGATTTTAGAACCACTATGGGAATCATCATCAAATTTACCTGATGACTAAACTTCGTGTTCTCCATATTTTTTATAGTGTCAAAATTTAAGAAGTAACCTTTGTACATTAACCTCACCATGAATTAACACTAGCCACAAAAATAGGACCAGCCAAGCTCATTAACCATCGTGTAAATCCTAAACTTTCCCCATCTGCTAGTCTTCCACCTTGTGACCAAGTCTGATGCATTGCATCTGAGAAAACCTATTATCTGGCATGTGATTCCTTCAACCAATGACATTGAATTCAAATTGTCCACCTTGTGTATTCTTGGTGCCTCGCTCACATCGGTAGCTTCAATCGTAATGGTTGTAGTAACGCATATCTCCATAGTTGAAATGTCATGGCCTATGATTTATGCACAGGAGTATGGCATTCCCATAAATTTTTGTGTAAATCATCTATTGTTGTTTCATCCATCCGAGCTTCACCAACAAAAACCTAATGGTTGTTGAAGACTCCTTAGCTTGATGAGCTAAGCACTCATGCCCCATCAACAAGTTTATGTAGTCTATGTCACAGTCAAAATTCCTATTTGTCCAGTATGTTGTTCACCAATGTGCTCTATTGATGCTTTCTACACTGCAGTTCGTAGTATTTTACCTAAAGTTTATCTATGCTTTCGTGGATGCCTTGATCTAGTTCATCACTGTTTGTCATCGCCACGTAGTCCCATGTATTGCTATTGTGGCACATCGGATGTCACCTACGAGGCTCCTTCTCACGCACATTGACTTCGCTCCCAAAAATCAATAGAATCTAATCTGGTGATGCCGCCATCGTAGGTGGAGTCCTTCCAACACCATATTTGTCAATAGTATTTTTACCATTGTTAACACTATTTTTTTTGCACTGTACTGTTGGACGTATTCAGTGCATAAACCTCTGGTGTTCTTGGCTCCCCAAGCAATCTTTGTGACCACTACATCCGCATCAGCACTGTCACCCTCATGTACGTCCTTCACGGTAAGTGTACTTAGACTTGCCACGTTCGACCACTGCATTTCTCGATGAGCCTTTTTCGATATAAAATTTATCCTCTACCTTTGGATAGTTGCGTAGTAACATCTGCACTCCCCTTATTATCTTGTCGTAACTTACTCATGCTTCATCACAATCTATCATCTGTGTCATCATCTGTCAAAGCTTTAAATGTCAATGTGCTCGTTATCGTGGGATTGACTGCTCAAATCCACCGAATCGTCCATGTCTTTCCCTAGTATGATGCTCGCCACCCAATGTCGCCCTTGTACTGGTTTGTCCACCAGACTACCGCACAATCTACGTTTGCCATGTTTGGTCGTAGCTCCTTGATAACCTGCATTAACACACAACATTAGTTAAAGTGCCCTCCAACTACCATACTATGTATTAAAAAGAAAAATAAAACATTGAAAACTACACTAAAACAAATAATTAAATTAAAATAAAACATACCAACTCTAACTAAAAACTAAATAACTAAATAAAAATAAAAACAATAAGCCTAACAATCAAAACAAGAGGAACAAAATAAATACCGTAAAACACATGTTATTTTATTCTATATATATATAATGGATTTGTCAATTTTAAATGTTTAAAACATTTAAAATTAAAAATCAACAACATAACCCTAACTAACCTTAAACATCAAACAAGAAACGGAACCTACCAACCTAATTCTAAGCTCTAAATACGTTGAAAGAAAACAAAAAAAAAGAACATCAAGCCACACCCAAACCTCAGAACCTATCAAAACTAACACTCAAATACAAAAAAAACTTCCAAAAACCAAAATTCAAAGGTGGGTCTCCAAATTTGGGACTAGTTGTGAAATGGCCACAGTAAATGGTGACTCTGCTAGGAAATTCTTCTGAGCATTTCGGATGAAGAACACAGTTTTGAAACCAAACAAACCAAATATTAGAAATAAAACTATTCAACAACATCCAAAGATGATGGGGATAGACAACTTCAATGGAAAACACATGAACCATTGCTTTAGCTAAGTGTGTGTGTCACGACCCATTTCCCTTGAACATTTCCAAACGAATATTAATTGATCAAGGGATCAATTAGTCATAGACCCTAAAGAAGTCTACAAAATTCTAACTAAGGAATTTTGGGTGGATTTAGTAAAGAATTATTTATCTTTCAAAGAAGATAATAGATGACTTAAAGCTATAATTTTGATATGATAATAGTGTATTGATGATGTTTTCAATACTCATTGCTATACATTATGGATGTTTTATTGTTCCAAGAACATGGTACTACTGATATTTTATATTTTTGTAGGTCCAGGTACTCTCGTGGATGGAAGATGTTGCTTGCCATCAAGAACGAGATGCTGGAAATTAAAGGAAGTTGATGAATCAAATTGTGTTGTAATGGATAAATATTAGTTTAGTAAGTTTATGCACTCACTAAGATAGGAACGGTATGAAACACAGAGGACTATGTTTAATCTAAGGGGGGTGTATGTCACGATTTGTTTCCCTTGAACCTTTACAAAAGAATATTAATTGATCAAGGGATCAATTAATGCCCAACAAAAGGGGTCATAGACCCTAAAGAAGACTACAAAATTCTAACTAAGGAATTTTGGGTGGATTTAGTAAAGAATTAATTATCTTTCAAAGAAGATAATTTAAATTAGTTTTAGTAGAATCTAATTAGAACTTTTGTGAAAGATGAATTTGGAGGACTCATATTTTGCAAAAATTACTACAATAAAATATATTAGGTATAAATAACTTAATTTTAATATAATTAGGTGCTCTCAGGGTTGATCCAATTTTTATTGGACTAAAAAGGAATTTTAAAGGGTTTTGGAGGAAAAGCAATTGTTATGAAAATTAGATAATCATGACTAATTAGGCTAACTGCATAAATTTTAGGAATAAAATTAGGTGGAATTTGTCATCTAAAGTGTCTAATTTTGATTGGACTAAATGAATTTTAAATTTCTTGAAACTCCATGAGTGGGGTTGAGAGTATTTTAATGTTATAGTTCCCCATAGGTGTCATGCAATAAAATATTGAAAGGATTATTTAATCCATAGTGGATAGGTCTTTTATCCACTCAAAGGGGAATACAATATTTAAAATAGAGCATCTCATGAGTGCTTCTACTATTTTCCTTAGTGGAGATTAAAATAATAAGCACTTCACCCCCGCCTATGATTGAATGTTATTAAGTTATCCTCCACCTAACAAGGGTTGGAAATTATTTAAAAGGAGGGGACTCCACTAACCTAATGCTTGTTCATTTATGGAATTTTTTATTTAAAAACACCTTGTCTTGTCATGAGGAGGAATACCTTTAAAGAGGATCCTAAAGGACTTAGAAAGAGGAAAGGAAGTGGAAAAATGGAGACAAACAAAGAATCAAGCAAGGAGGAGAAGATGGAAGGATTCCAAGCCTATCGAGAACAAGTTGAGGTTGTAGGTTCCTTACTCCATTATTTTAATTACTTCCTCATATTTTGAATAATAGTTGATAGTCTTCTAGATTAGCTTCCATTTTGATAATAGTATGACTGTATTTATTTAAAGACGCTTTCTGGTTACCAATCCAAGATATTGTATATGTTTTGAGATTTGAATCCAATTTACTTGGAGTATTTAATATAGTGTTAAGCTCCTATATTTTTAAACTTCTCTTGGGATAGAACCCTATCCTGTTGTCTATTTAGCAAAACCCAACCCTATGCTAGACGTAGTCTTTTGCATCATAAATACTTTAAACAAAAGGAAGCATCCATCGTCGTTTACGTACGTGTCTATGTTGGTTGGGTTAAGGCCTTGTAGATTTATGTAAAGATGCCTTGCTTACATCATATTGTAATCTTGTTCTTAGAACCCCATTTTTTTGCATCTAAGTGTTAGTATTAGCGAATAATGAACCGATATGCTTTAATATTGGTATTTATAGTTTTTTTTAAAGCCTTCTATAGACATCAAGGATCATGGATATTTCTAAATTATGCAAGTATAAACTTGTTACAATCACCCTTGAGGCAACTTCTATTATGGAAGCAAGCGACGTATCTGGTATGGCATCTGAACCGATGATTAAAACCCTATTGCTAAGCAAGGTAACCTAAAACTTACCCATAAAAGCATCGATGATGTATGTTTTTGGAATTAGGAAGTTCTCCAAGGAATATTTAATTTCCTGTGATGTTCTATCTTGAACCATACATCTTCTACCAATATTAAATCAATGTAGACTTTGTGCCTAGTGTTTATCTACTAAAAATCCATATGCTCCTATGTAACTTTCAGGTAATTGCATGGTAGAATACATCGTGGATTCGAGGATCCTCTATTTCGTTGAAATGTGTTCAGAGTAGTAACTCTCTATTTAGTTTTCAGGGCCCTCATCATAGAATAATTTATGCCAAAAATTATGTATATAGGACCTATGGTCGGGACTGTCATGATACGCGGAGTCACAGCTATGATGCTTGTGCTCGGGCAAGCTAAAAAAAAATTAAGTGGTTGAGTAGTAACAATTGGGGTTGTTAAAGTTGGTATCAGATCCCAGGCTAACTAATAGATTCTAGTTAGATCTAGGTTAGCAAAATATATGGGCAATAAAAACCATAGATTGGTTCAAATTTATTGAGTGCTCACTTATTGTTAAACTTATATTAACAACATAAATTTTAGGTTAAGTGGCTATAATCATACCTAGAAATGAGACATTGCATGATAGCTATCAACAAAATAATGTTTTCTTTATTTATATTTTTTATCAATGTTACAATACATTCAAGGTTTTCCAATCAGAAGCTACAGTGTAGGAAATGGTGGAACCATTGTAACCTCAACATAGCTGAATATGAAAGTTGTCACAATATTAGAAACATTATCTGACTTGAAACCTTGAGATGGTGAAGGAGAGTAAGGATGGAGAAACTTTATAATTTTCTTGAATGAAATTTTGGTGCAAACTATATCAGAACTCCACCAAACAGCTCCGATATTTTGATTTTTTGACTCCATAAAAAAGTATGCCACTCGACCATCTATGTGGTGGTCGAATGTAATAAGGTGTGCTACACTATTTAAACAGGGGACTACCTACTACACAATATATGTGGTATTATTATTCACATAGGAAAACTGGAGCATAAAATCTTCAATAGTTGGAAGAAGCAAATGCTTGGAGATTACTTATGTGCAAGTATTTCCTCCCACTATTGGAACCATTGATGTATCCAAGTGGAAGAGCTAAGCGAACCCTCCACATATGTGGGTCTTAAGCGATGTATCTAATATTGAGACTAAATATGATCAAATAATTGATAAAAGAACATATTATATTATTAATGAAAGAGACTAAGAATTTTTTGAATACATACATGGCCATTGGATAGAACTAGAAGTTGAATGTATCAACCATAATGAAATAATGCAATATGAATAGAAAATTGCCATAACTTCAATTAGAATCTAATTTATTAGAATCCTCAATTGAATAAAAGTCATGCTCTGAATATATCAGTGGATATGGGACATTGTAGCAAATTTTAATGTATCTTTCAAATACATAATATGGCCAGGGAGTGCCATGATGTCCATATATGAGAAGATTCATTTTTGTCAGACAACGAGTCTGAGAAAATCTATTCTAAATTTCCCATGGTAAATGAGTCTATATATGTCTCTAATAAATAAGACTCTGATAAATCTCATTATTAAAAGCTACTTTCCCAGTGGGAACATATTTCTTGACAACATCCAGATAACACTGAGTCAGAAACTTAAATGAAATATTTAAAGGATCTCTTATAGGATATGATCAAGAATCTCCAAATCAAACATGAAAGGTCTAGTTTGACCAACTGAAGAATCTGTCAAAACATTCAAAATGACTCAAAGGACTTTCACTAGCAAAATAATTTTATGAATTATTTCTTAGCCAAACATTACAGTGTGAATATTGAATAGAAGTTTCACAATAGATCTGATCCATTGATATGAGAGCATTACAAGATTCAATAGCCTGACTTTGTAGAGAATTCTACAACTCTTTTTTTTGTCAAAGCATATTTTTGGGAATCCAAAAAAAAGAGTCATAAAACTCATATTGATCCTCCTCATAGCGAAACATGTTGACCACTTATTGAATTGGCTATCTACCAAAATAATTTATGAGCATCTTTCTCTCTTTTCATTAATATTATCAGTACCAACAAGTAATTATGGCCATATTTGGAAATAGTACTGGAGGATAAGATACCGAAATAAGTGCGTACGAAACTGTTTGTTGGATCATCAAAGGGTCGATGATGAAATATCATGTAAATCTATAAAATGGTAATGGAAGGACACGTGTGTCATGATATTGAATTATAATGTGCATTGAGAGATGCTACCTCCTCGAGAACTAGATAAAATTAGATAGTCCAAGATGATTGATTTGCGATCTACAAAAGTGATTGGACCTCAAAATGGAAATGAATAAACAAAACCGAGGTAATAACTCTAACATCACAGTGTCGATAAAATGATACAGAACTGTAACTGGAAAATTTCATCTCAGTTTTAGTAAGAAAATTAACTTGACAATTATTTATGGTAGTAAATACAATTTTGTTCTTATTAGGGTTCATCATATTAGTATTGGTGATATTGGGAGCAAACACCATAGTGTGTCTTTTGATCCTCTTACTTCTAGAAATCGATCTATTGGTATATATGCTCTTAGAGATGGCTTTCAATAGTATAAAAACCAAAAATAGTGGCAATGTAGAGCCAGAAGAGGCCAAACCATTAAATATTATTTGATCATGTCCACCATTGAAGATAATCTTTCAGAACACCAAAAATAAACTAGATGCAGATGATTGACAATGGTTGAGAAGGATTGGTTTTGAAGGAGCAGCTCGTATAGAACCAATACGAGTGGACAGGTGTTATCTGATAGCCCTAGTTGAAATATGGGATCCCAATAGAGGGATATTCCAATTACCCACTAGAGAAATAACCATCACTTTGGAAGATGTGTATCGAATTTACCGGATACCGGTAGAAGGATGCAGAGTGATTGCTGCCAATGAAGCAAAATATGGGACACCTTTTGGAAAGAGTGTTCGGGATCGAATGGAGAAGTGTGAACACCGATAAGGGTAGTATAGCATTTGAACTATACTATGTGAAGGGTAAATTGACACATAGACATGTTGTATTAATGGAACTCATATCAAGTGTCATTTTACCTGCATCGAGGAGTGCATAGTTTCCTTGGAATTTGTTGGGAATAGTATAAGAACTAATATAAAATTCTATTGTATATGCATGGGATCTAGCATTTTTAGCTCTATCCTATAGATATTTGTTTGAGTTAAGAACAACGAAGAAGACGAGATTGAGCTATAGTTTATTACTACAAATCTGGGCATGGGAACACATAGTTGTAGCAAGACCCCAAGGACTACCTTATGATGCACATAAATTTGTGGGGCTAGAAATTCCCTATGCACTAAGGTGGTAGAGGGGAAAGGAGTGGAACAATAATAGGCCACTCAAAGGTAATAAAGAGTGATTTCACTCTATTTGGGATAATCTATAATCTTGAGATGTAATATGGAGGCCATGGAGAGAGGGCCCAGCTTGGGTAGAATATGAAGTACAACTCGCTCGTGTGCAATGAGCCAAATGGTTGGTCGGATGCACAAATATGCAATACAAGTATTTTCAATATACTAGAGTATTGTGACAGTTTGATATTATGCAACAAATACCAGATCCGCCCAGGATTTATATAAGGAAGGGATAAAAATCAGTGATACCTCCACCAATGGAACCATTAGCCTTAGAAACCAACGAGGCTATATGGACACCAAAGGAGGATGATGTGGACACAACCCTTGACTATGATAGTTGGTGGGCCACACAATGGTGACAACAAGAGGAATATTCAGAAAAGGATATGAAATATAGTAAGAAAATGGTCAAGGTTATTGGTATAAATGATGAGCATTCATCTAAAAAGGGAGAATCTCCCAGAAGAAATGTACGCCATCAAATAGAGTCAAAATTAGGTCCATCAAACATTGAATAATATGACTCCTTGAGAAAAGTGCAACATGAAGTGGAAGCGCTGAAAGAATGAGTCTGATTGTTAAAGACCCAATAGTTGACCCTAGTAGATAAATGGGCACAAGAAAATTTAGGTTGGAAACTGAGAAAGAAACTACCATTATAGAGCAAGTGAGACTCCAAAAAAATATTAGCACAAATACATTACTAGAGGGATATAGTAGTAGCAGCTCTGCATGCCAAAAATGCATAGTTACAGCAAGCAAGGGAAGACTACTGAACTGCATTCTTGGCTTCCTGGTTTGATGCACTAGTGAGTCATGGTTTGCTTGTTTCATTATATCCAATTGTTAGTGTACAACATGGATGTGGGAGAACATCTCAAGCAACCAGAGTGACAACCCGAAGTGAAAATCAAATCACTTCTTGAGCGGTTTCTCCGGTAACCTCTCAAATAGGTGATGTAGACACAACACAACATGGAGAAAGGATTGAAGTACAAAACCTTAAGAACTTTCATTAGGCATAAAGCCATCACGTTGTACTCTATAGGCATGTATCATATGTATGCCAAGGAATTTGACATATTATAACTAATAATGACTATGATTATATATTTTTATTTGCAAAGAAATAGATAACAAAATATTATGTGTGGATGGCAAAAATGGTAAACAAATTTATCTAAAGTACATAGTGTGTAATCCATAGAAGTTTTAGTATAATTAATAAACATATGGATTATAGACTTTAATTAGTATAATCATAAAAGGAATAATTAAACTCAATGAAAAAATAATGATTTTGAAGGATGGATTGGTGTCCATTCTTGAAAAAGGTATGGGACTTCGATGATGAAAACCAGGGGACATCTAGGTGGATGCACTGGTATTGGCAAATAGGTTTGCCAAAATGAATCTTAGGATATGTAAACATCCTAAATGGAGATATATGAGATTATGTTTTTGTCTGGTTAACTCATGGTAAGAGTTAACAAACCATATTGTGATACTCCTTGGTGGGATTTTTGATAAAATTAATGAGACTTATTGTGTCTAACATATTATAGAAATATAATTTCATGACATCTCTATGAAACCATTTTGCAAATTCTATTATTGCAGTTCTCTAGTTCAACTGATTTTGTAGTAATAGATGACTTAAAGCTATAATTTTGAGATGATATTAGTGTATTTATAATGTTTTCAATTCTTATTGCTATGCATTATGGATGTTTTATTGTTCCAAGAACATGGTACTACTGATATTTTATATTTTTGCAAGTCCAGGTACTCTCGTGGATGGAAGATGTTGCTTGCCATAGAGAACTAGACACTGGAAATTAAAGGAAGTTGATGAATCAAATTGTGTTGTAATGGATAAATATTAGTTTAGTAATTTTATGCACTCACTAAGACAGGAACGATATAAAACACAGAGGACTGTGTTTAATCCAAGGGGGGTGTATGTCATGACCCGTTTCCCTCGAACTTTTTCAAAAGAATATTAATTGATCAAGGGATCAATTAATGCCCAACAAAAAGGGGTCATAGACCCTAAAGAATTCTACAAAATTCTAACTAAGGAATTTTGGGTGGATTTAGTAAAGAGTTAATTATCTTTCAAAGAAGATAATTTAAATTAGTTTCAGTAGAAGCTAATTAGAACTTTTGTGAAAGATGAATTTGGGGGACTCATATTTTGCAAAAACTGCTATAATAAAATATATTAGGTATAAATAACCTAATTTTAATATAATTAGGTGCTCTCAGGGTTGATCCAATTTTGATTGGACTAAAAAGGAATTTTGAAGGGTTTTGGAGGAAAAGTAATTGTTATGAAAATTAGTTAATCATGACTAATTAGTCTAATTGCATAAATTTTGGAATATAATTAGGTGGAATTTGTCTTCACCTAAAGTGTCTAATTTTGATTGGACTAAATGAATTTTAAATTTCTTGATACTCCATGAGTGGGGTTGAGAGTATTTTAATGTTATAGCTCCCCATAGGTATCATGCAATAAAATATTGAAATGATTATTTAATCTAAGTGGATAGGCCTTTTATCACTCAAAGGGGAATACAATAACTAAAATAGAGCATCTCATGAGTGCTTCTACTATTTTCCTTAGTGGAGATTAAAATAATAAGCACTTCACCCCATCTATAATTTAATGTTATTAAGTTATCCTCCACCTAACAAGGGTTGGAAATTATTTAAAATGAGGGGACTCCACTAACCTAATGCTTGTTCCTTTATGGAATATTTTATTTAAAAACACCTTGTCTTGTCATGAGGAGGAATACATTTAAAGAGGAGCCTAAAGGACTTAGAAAAAAGGAAAGGAATGGGAAGAAGGGAGACAAAAAATAAGCAAGCAAGGAGGAGACGATGGAAGGATTCCAAACCTATCAAAAATAAATTGAGGTTGAAGGTTCCTTACTCCATTGTTCTAATTACTTCCTCATATTTTGAATAATAGCTTATAATCTTCCATATTAGCTTCCATTTTGATAATAGTATGACTGTATTTATTTAAATACGCTTGTTGGTTACCAATCCAAGAGATTGTATATGTTTTGAGGTTTGAATCCAATTTACTTGGAGGATTTAATATAGTGTTAAGCTCTTGTATCTTTAAACTTCTCTTAGGATAGAATCCCAATATGTTGTTTATTTAGTAGAACCCGATCCTATGCTAAGTGCAGTCTTTTGTACCATAAATACTTTTAAAAAAAAGGAAGCATCCATCATTGTTTACGGACGTGTCTAAGGTGGTTGGGTTACGGCCCTGAAGATTACGTAAAGACACCTTGCTTACACCATACTGTAATCTCATTCTTATAACCCCCTTGTTTTGCATTTAAGTGTTAGTATGAGTGAATGATGAACCGTTATGCTTTAATATTGGTGTTTATAGTTTGTTTTAAAGCCTTTTGTAGACATCAAGGATCATGGGTATTGCCAAATCGTGCAAGTATAAACTTGTTACAATCACCCTTAAGGCGGTTTCTATTATGGAATCAAGCGGTTTATCTGGTATGGCATACAAACCGGTGATTGAAACCCTCTTGCCAAGAAAGGAAACCTAAAACTTACCCATAGAAGCATCGATGATGCATGTTTTAGGAATTAGGAAGTTCTCCAAGGAAGATTTGATTTCCTATGACGTTCTATCTTGAACCAGATGTCTTCTACCAGTATTAAATCGATGTAGACTCTATACCTAGTGTTTATCTACTAAAAATTCATATGCTCCTATGTAACTTTCAGGTAATTGCATGGTAGAATACACCATGGATTTGAGGACCCTCTGGTTCGTTGAATCATGTTGAGAGTGATAACTCTATATTTAGCTATCAGGACCCTCATCATAGAATTTATTTATGTCAAAAATTATGTATATAGGACCTATGGTGTGGTCAGGATTGTTGGGATATGCGGAGTTGCAGCTATGATGCCTGTGCTTGGGTAGGCTAAAAAGAAACTATTTCCCTTTGTCCCACACTCAATGTGTAGTGGAAACGAAGCACACCAAAGGGGTGTGCTCTCCCTTATTTATTTGACCATCACTCGATGGTCATAGAGCATTGTCGAGAAGACCTCACTCTTGCATCGGTTGGTGATGATAGGAAATGTGGCACTCTGTCATTGAGTTAAGGCATTTTTTGTTTGCTAGTATGTGCACCATATGGACTTATATGGACTTATTCGATTGGTTTTTCATATGGACTTATTCGATTGGTTTGTCTAGATTGCCTACGAACAAGTTATCCAAATACTTTTATCATATAATGATAAGCAGGATTATCCCGCATGCTTCCTATGGAAGCATGTGGTGACCCGTATAATAGAAAATCATCACCTTCATATTCGACCACTAATGGTGGTTTGGTTAGTTGTGTAGTTAACCTCCTAGGGTGACAACGGACTGTTTTGTCGACTAGGTTTAATTGAAATTCAGTGGGGGTTGATTAGTGTTGTGGTTGAAAACACGATTGAGGGTATATTAACTAAAGGGATATACCTTTTATTAATTAGATAATGATCAAAGTAGTAAACTCTGGTTGAGGGTATACTAACTAAAGGATATACTTTTTATTAATTAGATAATGATGAAAGTAGTTTAATTGAAATTCATTGGGGGTTGATTAGTGTTGTGGTTGAAACCACGATTGAGGGTATATTAACTAAAGGGATATACCTTTGATTAATTAGATAATGATCAAAGTAGTAAACTCCGGTTGAGTGTATACTAACTAAAGGGATATATTTTTTATTAATTAGATAATGATCAAAGTAGTAAACTCCTGATCAAAGGGATATACTTTTTATTAATTAGTGTTGTGGTTGAAACCACGATTGAGGGTATATTAACTAAAGGGATATACCTTTGATTAATTAGATAATGATCAAAGTAGTAAACTCTGGTTGAGGGTATACTAACTAAAGGATATACTTTTTATTAATTAGATAATGATCAAAGTAGTTTAATTGAAATTCATTGGGGGTTGATTAGTGTTGTGGTTGAAACCACGATTGAGGGTATATTAACTAAAGGGATATACCTTTGATTAATTAGATAATGATCAAACTAGTAAACTTCGGTTGAGGGTATACTAACTAAAGGGATATACTTTTTGTTAATTAGATAATGATCAAAGTAGTAAACTCCTGATTAATGAGATTCGAATGTTATCTAATTAAAGAAGTGAACTTTGATTATGATTGTTTATTTAACTAAAATTGTGGTTCTTAGTTAAAGGATATACTTTTGATTAATTAGATAATGATCAAAGTAGTAAACTCCGGTTGAGGGTATACTAACTAAAGGGATATACTTTTTATTAATTAGATAATGATCAAAGTAGTAAACTCCTGATTAATGAGATGAGATTCGAATGTTATCTAATTAAAGAAGTGAACTTTGATTATGATTGTTTATTTAACTAAAATTGTGGTTCTTAGTTAAATGAAAAAAAAGGTTTATGATTTAAAGTGATTACATTCCAGGTTCTACTAATGAAATTATAAGGGAAGGAATCAAAGTGATTATGAGGTTTTGTAAATTAAGGGTATGGGACTTTAATTTATGAAATGAAGGAAGATAAATTTATTTATAGATTAAAGTAGGTGACTTTGGTTTATTAAATAAATAATAGTAGTTTATTTTCACATTAAGGGTATGGGACTTTAGTTTAAAATAAATGGAAAAGGGTTATTTCCTGATCAAATGAATCAATAAAAAAATTGATAACCATTAGAAAATATCTAAAATATTAAAGTATTTATTTGTTTAAAGGATAGGTCTATGATGCGGGAAGATTAATTTGATAATCATTAGAAAATTATCTTTAAAATATTAAATGAAATAATGGTTGTTTCAATAAATTAAAGGTGTGGGAATTTGATTTATTGAATAATGGTATGATGATGTAGCAATATGAGAGAATGAATATGGAATTCATTTTTGAGGGAATTATGGGGTTCCCTCCTTAGATATTTCTCCTTAATATGTGTTCGATGATCATTCATATACATGTGCATCTAGATAAGAATTTGTGAAATTCTTATGTAATTTCATATATGGCTTAGAGAAAGAAAATTGGTGTTTCCTTATTTGCATATTGATTTGTCAAGAGACCTATTGATCTCTTGAAAATGTATAAATGATATAGGAAAGGATCCATGAGATGCCTTTCTAAATTGTAATTAGTACATTCTTTGATTATGAATAAGAGAAAAAAGACATATTTTGGAGGTTGGGTTTATTCCCCGTGAGGGTTCCCAGGATAAATATTGTGTCACTTTAATTTGTGGTTTGCTTTGTCATTTCCTATGAATGTTGTATTTATTTATAATGATAGATTATGAATGTGTCATTTACTTTCTAATATGTTGTTGAGTCAGTAAATTATGAATGTGGCTTCTGTTTCTAATGTGATGGTGAATGACGTATTTAAGTTAGTATCAATGATTAAAGTATGTTATTTACATTCCAATGATAATAATATTTAATGTATAATTAATGTGTAGATTTAGATGAATGTGATAATTTTTATTTACTTTTCAAATCATTGTAGATTCAGAAAATATGATGCAATGGAATATATGCTTTACTAGTTTTTACATGAGAAGTTGTTAAGAATAATTGATATGTAGTCTTAAAGAATATGATGCATTGGTTCATATGCTTTGCTTTAGTAGATGTTAATGGTTCTATGCTTTGCTTTAATGGTTGTATATGGTTATGTATTAAGAGGATAATGTGAATGGAGTGGTGTGGTGATAAGGACTATACAAACATGTATAGATATTAAAATATGTAAAGACTAAAGTAATGATATGTAAATGGATAACTAATATGATTTAAACCGAGTTGGAGCTCGAAGTGGGTTGGAGCCCACATATGGCAATTTAGGCTTGAGTTGTAGCTCAAGCAAAGCCTTACATTTTGAGTTGGTGCTCGAATGTATATGTGGAGTAGGTGCTTCCATGATGATGATAAAAATACCTTTTGGTACAAGATTCAATAAATTAGATATATAACCAAAGGGATGCCTTAAATGAAAAGATGATCAAATAAATCTTATGAGGGATAAGGGAAGATAATCACGCTTAAGATGATTATTCCAAGGCTTGTGTAAGTTTGATCACATGTAGTGATTATTTTATCTTAGTGGCCCCATCATGGAGATGAGGGTAGAAACTAATATTGATGATTAACCATTGGTGTGGTTACTTCATCTATGATGGTTAACCATTGGTGTGGTTACTTCATCTATGATGGTTAACCATTGGTGTGGTTCTCCATCTTCAAGGCATGTACTCATATCATTGGTGTGGTATGTAGTATTTGTAGAAGCTGGCCACTTCTACTCAAGAGTGACTATGACCGAGTCTTAATAGCTCTTGATAATTATTGCCTTGTATACTTACAGTCCTATTGGAATAATTATATCTTAGATCATGATTGTGTCCCCTACTCCTTGGAAGATAAATGTATATTTGCAATAAAACAAAATCTAAGTGGATGAGTAGTAAAAATTGGGGTTGTTACAGTGTGAAAGTGTTTTCATTCTAGCATTTTTGGAACCATTCAAAATTTATCACTTGCTTTGCATTAGGTTATAAAAATATTATTCATGAAATAATGTGCCTCTACATTGCTCCACTACCATCCAGACGTTTATAGCCCCAGTGGAGATGGCCTTGCTCACCTAGGTATTATATTTATTTTGTATTTTCCTCTTTTATAGACATTTCTCCACTACCAGCTAGGTGTTTATAGCCCTGGTGGAGATGACCTAATCCATTTGATTGATTTCAATTTTTTTATTCATCATTATATTGCTTTGAAAACTTCACCTACCACCTGGGTTATAGATCATTCAAGGCTAAATATGGAGTTTATAAAAAAGTTTGCCTTAATATGCAAACCAAAATGACTTCATCCTTCAATATTTCAAAGTGTACCCCTTAATATGATGTGTTCATGTGTAGCCTTAACAAAAGTGATTCATTATTTCAAAATTTGCTATCTTAGTCCCAAAATATAGGAAAGATTACTAAACAACTTCATCCCCTTTTCCTTGATCCACATGATAGGCAATTCATCCTTCATGACATAGGAAACCCAATAAATAGTCAAGAAGCCATAAATTAGTAGCTACCACAAAACATCATCTCAAAAAAAGGGACCAACCCAAAATGCAAACATGCAAACCAAAAATTAGGGACATCCCAAAACAACAACACTAAAAATAAAAGCA
Source organism: Wollemia nobilis (assembly GCA_028583015.1). Classification (NCBI taxonomy): domain Eukaryota; kingdom Viridiplantae; phylum Streptophyta; class Pinopsida; order Araucariales; family Araucariaceae; genus Wollemia; species Wollemia nobilis. The sequence continues at coordinate 5,614,763 of JAQPPZ010017036.1, read as the reverse complement.
AGAAAACCAAAATTGTATACCATAATTTACAAGGTGATGCAAAAATTTGGACTATCATTTCCTTGTATCCCAAACACGATTAGCACACTTTAAAACACATATATCATTATATGCATGCCAAGCTTTACAAAAATCCAACCAAAGTAAAATTAGACCAAACAATACAATGACTTTCACTTTGTGTCTCTCACCCCACCAATTTGATTCAAGGGTATTAGAAATTCCATGTTGAGCATTTGATTTATTAAACTTGCAATTGAATACATGATTTTCAACTATCCTTTGCTTGTTCAATGAGGTGTAAATTTCAAAATGTGATTCATCACTTTTACTTAAGTTTTCATTTTCACAAGCATATAGGATTTCCTTCTATTCTTGAAAATTTTAAAGCAAATTCATCACCTTTATCTTTAGGTCAATCATACTCATGCAACAATTTTCAAGCTTCTAGAATATCTATTGAATGAGAAATAGTATAAGTTTGTATCCTAGATTCCATTTTTAATTGTTGAGGAATTTGATTTAGTAACTCAAAGGCATTTTCTTCCATTTCATTCAAAAAAGCAATCTTAATAGTCATGTGAGTAGAAATCTACTCTAATTCTTTGTTAACCTCGAATGGCATTCCATCATTGATAATATTTGAATCCAACAAAAAATTAGGTAAACGTTTACCTAGAGTTCGAATGGTGGAACATAAAAGGTGAGATTCTACCTTTGATACATTTCCATTTACCAAGACTTGAAGAGGATTTGTAACTTCTTTTTTTTCCTCATGATCTCCACCATTATCATCTTGTAGCCCTTTACCTCCACCAATGACCTATTTTTCAAAAACACCAAAATTAGACACCTAGTCAAAAATATGTCCATCCTTTTCAAACCATAACTCTTGTTGGTCAAAAAAAACAATATTTTATTTTGGATGAATAGAAAATTCTAATTCCTTGTTAGCCTCCAATGGTATTTATTCATTTGAATCTTCAATACAATCATGTGAATTTGTATCCAAATTTTCAAGCAGTCAAGAAAGGAAGAAAAATTTTACCTCTTCCTCATCCCTAAAAAATGAATCATAAGATATCCTTACCATTTCTTTCCTTTCTATTTCAGTGAGATCTTCAATTGACTCATATTCAACATGATCAAAATTTGGAACCTTGTGTATTTTTGCAAGTGGCATACCATTTTTCGATTGTATAGGAATTGCAAAATTTTCATGTGAGATGAAGGTTTCAGCATCCTGCATATCAAATGAAATAGAGATTTCATCAATAGGAGTGTTAGAACAGCATAATTCCTCATATGTTCCCCAACCATTATAATAGTTATTATCTAAAACCAAGGGATGAAATTCTATCACATCTTCTTCGAAAACATCTATTGATTCCCTTTCACTTTCAACCGCTTTTGATGGTTCGAGTGTTTCCAAATTGAACCAATCTCTATATTTTGATGGGCTTGTTCATCATAATCCTCATTGGTGGACCTTGGCTTTGAAACTTGCACCTCTTCTTGGATGACATCTAATGTGGTTTTAAAACCTGGAAATTCAACTTTATTCCATGGATTGCTCACATTAGACATCATTTGATCCAAGGGTGCCAAATTGGGTGGTTGGTATTGGTTGGAATCCATGATTCTTGAAAAATAGTTTATTGTGGGAGAAGGTGGTACCTCAGCCTAACTCATTAGCGGTATTTGATTACGAGTCTTAGGATTGAGCAATGATAATCAATCCACATCCATACCTTTCAAAATCCACCATTGTTATATTATTATTACCTCACTATAAGCTCTAGGAAAGAATGGATCTTTAAAAAATCTCCTTAGAAATGTAGAAGTAAAGGGGTATAAGGCTTCTAGATATATTTGAATGGCTTCTTCTTCTTCTAAAATGATGTAATGTATCCTCATATCGGTGTACAATCTATAAACCTATCATTAAATTGGATCACAAACTAATTAGGTTCTTTACAAATAGAGACAAACTCATTTAATATCCTATATGGGTCAACCAATTTTCCAAATTGTTCAAGAGATATTGTTTATAGTTGAACCCAAGAAGTGATAGAACCTACAAGTAAACTGATATACCAATCATAAGCAAATTCATCTAATATAGATGGAAACATCCTACAAACAACATCCTCATGCATAAATTGCAAATTAAATCATTCTTATATGCCTCAATATGATCCTCAGTTGATTCTACTCCATCATGCCTAAACTAAGGTAGATTACACATGATATCTATAAGCATATGGTGTGAAGGAGCATTTATGTTTAAAGGATTACCTATCATCATTGGAGTAAACATTATCATTTTTGAACCTTAGAGAATATAACTTTAGCACCAACTTTGTTAGTCAAATAAATATATCTTGAAAAGAAGCATGAAATGACTAACAATTTTCAAGTGGTTAGATGAATAAATAATCATGTTCATCCATTGTAACATAGGAATTAAACCATAGAAATAAAGAGCATTCTCTAATTTACAAATGTTAGCATCAATGCATCATAAATTAAAAGACTTTCCAATCAATGTAAGTGATCACCTATAAAAAAACCTTGTTAGTCAAGACCAATGCCTTCAAATAATCTTTCAAGTAACAATGAACAAGTTAGCATCTACAACAAAAATAACCAAATTAGGCCCTCCTAGTGCCAAAATTTTGAGTGGTAATTTTACCTAATTGCAAAACCACACTCACAGTTAGTATTTTGATTAGAAAACCCTCTCTTGCAAAGAAATAAACATTTCTCCAAGATTCCTTTTACTTAATGTGTGTATGTATGATTGTGAACATGTATCAAATAAGTGCTAGAATACCTTAGTGATTTGCAAGCAACTGTTAACAAGGGGCATGTGTTGGTATTATTTTATTATGCTATGCTACTGATTATTCATGAAACTTAAAAGAAAGAAAATGTGATACGACGATAAACAAAATAAATTCATTTTATCTTGGAGTGTTTTAGGTAGATTTAATATTTCTTTATTAAGTAGATCTTAATAGAATTTGTCCTTTTGTTGAACCTTACTTTGAGCATGAAAGAAAGATTAAAATCTAACTCTAGAATGTGAATATGAAATGATGAGTGGGTTCATTTTATGTTGCTTTGAGCATGAAAATAAAATAGCTAGATGACTAACTTTAAATGCAAATGTAGTTGCCTTTGAAAATCCACATAAATTACTCCCTTTTATGAAATTGATTTTCATAAAGAGAATTCAATTTATTTGCTTTAAAAATAGAACTACAAAGCTTGAAACCTAATCATGTAAAGCTCTTGAAAATTCTGATTTTCTTTTAAATTATGAAATCATGCAAAACTAAAATTACAAAATTCCTGTTAAAAGTGTGAACTTTAAATAGTTTTAGAATTTTGGATTTTAGTTCAAACAAAAACATACTTGCTTTAAATGGAACATTAAAGCTTATTCTTTCAACCCATATAAATTTTTTTGGAATTTTAAGTTTTACTTGGAAAAATTAATAAAATGAAAAATACAGGGTTAGAAATATAAAAATAAAATGAACTGCAATAAAATAAATGTTGCAACTCTGAAATTCCTTATAGACCCTGCAAATATTAGTATCCTGCATAAAAACCAGCATTAAAGTGACCCGTATTTATGCAATATAACCTTCAATGATGTGCAATCTTCTAAGGAAAAGGTGCAAAAATATTGAAAATGACATACAAGTTAACCATGATCATGCATCAAGCTCGCTATGTCTCCAATATATTGCAAAAATAAGGTTTTTAATAAATTCAAGTACAAAAATGCAGAAAACCATACCCTAAAATGGCATCCATGGTGAAATCATCCAATCCAACGTGGGAGGAAAATCTTCAGATGAATCCAGTGCTCACGTTTTTTACCTCGGCAGTCTCCTCCAAAGTTTCCAATCCATCTATTCTCGTTCCAATCAATATTTAAGATTTTCAAAAGTACATTCATTTCTCTTCTCAACGTTCATTTCATAATGCTTTGTTTTGTTTTCTTGGTTTGCAATAGTAACCACACTACCCTTCTTCCTTCAAAATTTGAATATCCTTTATAACGCCTTGCTGTTATCCTGCCTAATAAATAAATAATTCAGGATCTACATGAATGAATTCTACAAGTGTTATAATGGCACCTGCCCAATGACATACGGTGTTTCCATGTAGAGCACGTGGAAGTATTTAGTTTTCACCTACGCCCACGGCTTAGTGAGGTCGATCTCCTCGAATTTTAATACTGAAACCACATATGCCTTTTACCAACATTGGATAACATTGTAACATCATTGCTAGGCCAACGGATTTGGAACCTTCCACGTTAGAACCAAGTATTATACTCCTTCAAAACCTCCTACCACAGACAGTTGCAATTGATAAAACCTGTGCACTGGGCAGTCTTGTCATGGATGGCTATAGAACACCCTCCATGCATACCACTCTTGCTTGCATGTTCCATGTGGCCAATACAATCGAGGCCATTCACAGTAACTGATTAATTTAGACCCCATGCACAAGCCCAAAAGTCTCACGAACAACGTCCAATGTGGAAAGTACAAAGGCATATAACGGGGCTATGTCGACATCCAATGAGTGACGTCACAGATTTTAGAACCACCATGGGAATCATCGTCAAGTTTTCTTGATGACTGGACTCCATGTTCTCCATGTTTTGTAGTGTCAAAATTTGCAAAGTAACCTTTGTACGTTAACCTTACCACGAATTAACACTAGCCACAAAAATAGGATCAGCCAAGCTCATTAACCATTGTGCAAATCCGATAATTACCCCATCTGCTAGTCTTCCACCTCGTGACCAAGTCTATTGTGTTGCGTTTGAGAAAACCTATTTTCTGGCCCACGATTCCTTCAAACAATGATGCTAAATTTGAATTATCCACCCTGTATATTCATGGCGCCTCACTCGCATCGGTAGCTTCGATCATAATGGTCGTAGTAATGCATATTTTCCGCAGTTGAAATATCATGGCCTATGATTTACGCACAGGACTATGGCATTCCCATTAAGTGCTATGTAAATCATCTTTTGTTGCTTCATCCATTCGAGCTCTGCCAACAAAAACCTGGTGGCTATTATCGAAGACTCCCCAACTTGATGAGCTAAGCACTCATGCCCTGTCAACAAGTTCGTGTAGTCTACATCGTAGTCAAAATCCCCATCTGTCCAGTATGTTGTTCGCCAATGTGCTCTGTTGATGCTTTCTACACTACAGTTCATAGTGTTTCACCCTGAGTTTATCTATGTTTCCGTGGATGCCTCGATCCAGTTCATCACTGTTGGACTCCCATGTATTTCTACTGTGGCACATCGGATTTCACCTATGAGGCTCCTTCTCACGCGCACTGACTTTGCTCCCAAAAACCAGTCGAAGCTAATCTGGTGATGCCACCATCGTAGGTGGAGTCCTTCCAGCACCAGATTTATCAAGAGTGTTTTTACCATTGTTAACACTACTATTTCTACGTTGTACTGTTGGACGTATTCAGTACATAGACTTGATATTCTTGGCTCTCAAGGCAATCTTCACGACCACTGCATCCGCGTCAGCGCCATTGCCCTCGTGTACATCCTTCATGGGAAGTGCACTTAGACTTGACACGTCCGATCGCTACGTTTCTCGATGAGCCTTTTTTCAGTATGAAATTTATCCTCCGCCTTTGGGTAATCGCGTAGTAACATTTGTGCTCCTCTCATTATCTTACAGTAACTCACTCATACTTCATTGCAATTTGTCGTCTATGTCATCGTCTGCCGAAGCTTTAAATATCACTGCTTTATCCCTGATCAACGTGCCCATCACCGTGGGATTGGCTGCTCACATCCATAGAATCGTCCACGTCTTTGCCTGGTAAGCTGCCCTTCATCCAATGTCACCCTTGTACTGGTCTGTCCACCAGACTGCCGCACAATCTATGTCCGTTATATCAGGTCGTAGCTCCTTGATAACCTGCATTAATACACAACATTAGTTAAAATGCCGTCCAGCTACCCCACTATGTATTAAAAAGAAAATTAAAATATTTAAAACTACACTAAAACAAATAATTAAAGTAATAAAACATACCAACTCTATACTAAATAACTAAAGAAAAATAAAAACAATAAGTCTAACAATCAAAACAAGAGGAACAAAAGGAATACATTAAAACACATGTTATATATATATATATATATATATATATATATATATATATATATATATATATATATATATATTATTATTATTATTATTATTATTATTTATTTTAAAAAAGATTTGTTAATTTTAAATGTTCAAAACATTTAAAATTAAAAATCAACAACATAACCTTAACTAACCTTAAACATCAAACAAGAAACGAAATCTACCAACCTAATTCTAAGCTCTAAATATGCTGAAAGAAAAAAACACATCGAGCCACACCCGAACCTCAAAACCTATCAAAATTAACACTCAAATACAAACAAAACTTTGAAAAACCAAAATTCAAAGGTGGGTCCCCAAATTTGGGGCTAGTTGTGGAATGGCCAAAACATGTCTCTACGTCTTCTTAGAATAATCATCTACCATCAAGAGAAAGTATTTGACACCATAAACTCAAGGTGCACTTATTGGACCACACAAATCAATATATCTAATATGCCTCATGCATATCATGCCTTATCTTATCAAATCATTTTTTATGCACTTATCAAATTGGCATCTTGCACATGTACTTTGTTATTTTTAGATAGATGGTAGTCCTTGAACCATGTTAGTATTAATAAGAACTAACAAATGTTTATAATTGAGGTGTCTATACCTCTAGTACAAAACTATTATCTTTTGCTCTCAATAAAAATAAAACTTTAGATTTAGGATCAACTAATTTGTACAATCTTTTCTCTTACATCAAGAGTAATAACTTTGTTGTTATGAACATGTACTACTTCATGTTTATGTTAGGAATTATTACATCATAGCCCATGTGAGAAGGCAAGTAGTATAACCACCCCTTGTAAGGTATAATATAGAGATAGTTGCAAGTTTGTTTAAAGGTTTGTTATGTCTAAAATAGGTATTCTATGTACTTCAATACTCATCAATGCATAATGTAATCATCGAAGCATTGAGTTATAATTATGTGGTAGTAGACAGGTAAAAGGATGAAAGAATTCTCCTTTTGATCCTCTTCTAGCTTCGACATGGAGAAATCCAAAAGAGCACTTTGTTTAAAAAAATAAGTTTCAAAGATAAAATTACCCTATATAAAATTCACTATAAAACAAAAATTCCACAATAGAGTCAAAGTTTTCAATGTGAAAATCCCTTGCCAAAGACAAAAGCCTTCAAGCATTAAAAAGGGTTTCAATCCCTTCTAAGACCAATAAGGTCATAAGACTGCAAGAAATAACTATGACAATTTTAGCAAAGAAAATAAAAGGGGTCATAAGTCTCTCTTGAAAAATTACCATTTCAAACAGGCATTAAGAAAGTTAGACAAGCTCCTTCGAAATTATAAAAAGATAAAGAAATTTTTAAAGCTTCTTAAAGCATTACAAGAAGAATAGCTCCCCTTCAAAGGGTTGAAGCAGATTCTAACAAAAATAATTACTATGTTCCAAAGCAACATAAGAGATCAAGTTTAGGTATGTTTAAAGTCTCAGCCTTTGTGAACCACCAAGAAGTAGCAAAGTCACTGAACTTTGTACAAATACAAGCCCAAAATCAGAAGAGCAATAAAAACTCTCAAAAAGAATAAAATAAAATTCATAATATTCATGCAAGAGAAGGATAACCAGAGAATACTCTCGAAGAAGCAGTCAATATACTTCAAAATTTGCAAGAACAAGAAGATGCATGAAAATAATATATCACTTGTGAACAATAGTTAGAATCTTCAAAAAAACTATATATGGAAGGAAGGCCTATAGAGCTAAATATCATTGTAAAGAAGGTTAAGAATCTTCACCAATGGACCATGTGTTAAAATAGCCACAGTGCTCATAAGAACTCCATACAAAGCTCACAAGAATTTTGTGGAGTGTACAAGCTTAATCCAAATAAGAAGACGCATGTAAATATAAAATCTTGACACCTAAGGTGAGAAACAAGGCAAATTATTTATAAAGAATAACAATAAGAGAGAGCATCTCAAAGAAGTAGAAGTGCACCTCTATAGTAGAAAGCCTAGAACATCCATCTCAGAATTGACATTGGTACATTGCACAAAAGAGACCAAGGAGCCTCAAGAAAGAAATCAAAATCCAACAAGACGACCTAAGCAAAAACAAATAGCAACTTAAGCATCTTGTAACATAACGTTCTCTAAGAATGTTTAAATATTTAACATATCATTTCCTCATGCAGAAGGAAATATCGATGCAGAAAAGTGCTCATATTTGCAAAAGTACTTCGTTCAATGATAACTTGTGGAAATAATCCATGATCCAAGCAAGCCAAAGATCAAACAATGAAGAAAATAATGAGAGGCAAAAGAAGAGACACATAAAGGTGAAATCCTAGGTGCTAGAAAATGCTAGTTGCCAAACATAGGGTAGAAAATAAAAATAAGATAATGAGCACTCCACCATGCAAGTCACCCAAGGAAGAAGCAAATATCCAATGCAAGAGCATTATGATGAGAAAAAGGGAAAAAAAATCAAGCATACAATATTGGATTTAAGTAGCATCAAAAACCTCAATGCAGGCACACAAATATCAAAACATTGAAGAAAGAGCCTCTTTTAGTTGGAGCATTAAATACATCAATGTCATAACAGAGTGTGTTTTAATTAGAAGGCGGTCTATTTTTACCAAAATTAAAATATTTAGCACAAAAGTCCAAAAGAAAAGCACTTACATCAAGGAAAATTTAAATATTTATCTGACACTTCAAGTGGGAGAGTGATTGAAAGAATATAAAAGGGAGCGCTTATAAAAATGCATCTTAATATTTTTGAAAAAGAAATATTCAAAAAAGGGAGGGAAAACTCTAAGGAAGAACACACCTCCATTTGATGAGACAATTCTTTCTCGTACTTTTGAAGCATCAATTGTAATTTGAGTATAGGCATATATATATATATATATATACTCATTGAAAATCAATTTTAATGCAGATTTGGTAGAAGAAAATATTAAAATATTATGAAACTTTACTATAGCTAGTGGAATACTGAAGTTCTTGTTGCTAGATTTCCAACTATTGAGGTAAAACAAATATGTTACCTCAAAGACCAATATCAAGACACAACTAAAGTTTGAGGAAGTATGGCAAGTAGTAGACGAGACTAGTACTCATCCTAAAGAAGAAAAAGAAGACCAAATAAAGTCAACAAGGTAGAAATAAAGGTAAGATTAATCATCATGTTTGGAGTAGCAAATGAAGTCCAACCATAAATTTGGGATTCGATCATAGCCAAAGAAGCATAGAAGAATCTAAAAACAATATTTGAAGCAAATAATCAAAATCAAATTCTATTCCTCCAAATCTAGCTCAATTGTTTAAATATGAAAGGTGGAGAAAAATTGGAATCATTCATGAAAATAGCTAAATTGTGATCATCATTGCAAACACTAGGATAAAAAGTATTTGATGAAACTATAGTTTCAATTATTTTAATATCTCTCCCATCAAAGTACAATATTTTTGTGACAACATTAAATATTATTGAGCAAACACCAAGCTTTGAAAATTTGGTGAACCTACTTTAGAAAGTAGAGGTCTCACATATAATAAATGAAGAACAATTACTACTTACAAGTCAAAGAGGGAAGAAACCATTTATAAGAGGCATGAGATCTCCACAACACTTCCAACAAAGAAACAATTTTTAAAGATATCAGAATCAAAGAAATGATTATCAAAGGAATACTTCCCACACACAAAGGATGTATGAATATTGTGGCAGAAGATACACCGTGAAGGAATATTATCATAATCCTTTTAAAAATAGATCCCCTTCACCAAGGATGAACCAGAAAGAAAATAACTCATTTTTAGAAAATCAAAATTAAAACTGGAGAAAGCACAACAAAATAATATAGCCAAAGAAAATCTAGCTAAGGAAGAAGAAGAAAAATATCATGAAGAAGAAGAACATGTTACTCAAGCATAACTAAGACAACATAATGATATTTGGTATGGTTCCAAACAAATGATAAGTCAAAAAATTACGGCCATTCCAAGGACATCAAGAGCCAAGCTGGTATGAAACTAAATGGTGCGGGAAGCAGGATCATTTTTTATATTGAATCGCTTTTTGATTGTAAGGTAGAAACCCCACAATAGACTTAATTTATATATTTGTTTGATGATGCCTTATTATCATATGTGGATTGCATTTAAATACCTAGTCTAATAGTTGTAATAGTGAAGGGTTGTGACCCTAGAATATAATGAATAAATAATATAAGTAATTAGGACATGTTAGGAGGGTCCTAACATGCCACCCCCCTTAAAGGAGCTTTGTCCTCAAAGCTGGAAATTTGGAAATTGCTGCTGGATATCTTGAAAATTTTCCCATGTTGCGTCTTCTAAAGGTAGACCTTTCAAATGGATTAAAACTTCTGTGATATCGCGAGTATGAAGGTGACGAGAGCGGCGATCCAAGATAGCTTCTGGATCGACTAGAAGTACTCCATCATCAGAGAATTCAGGGAGAGTGGGTTGTGTCGTGATATGGGCTCCCACTGCGAGCTTAAGGCAAGATACATGAAATATGGGGTGAAGTTTGGAAGAGGGAGGAAGCTCTAGTTTGTAAGCAACGGTCCCAATACGTTGGATAACTTTATACGGCCCGTAAAATTTGGGTGCTAACTTCTGAGAACCTTTTTTTTTAAGAGAGGATTGACGGTAAGGTTGGAGACGTAAGAAAACCATATCACCTTCGTGGAAACTACGTTCACTTCTATGTTGATCGGCTTGTTGCTTCATGCAATGTTGGGCGGTGTGTAGGTTCTATTTTAGGATCCGTAGTATGTCATCTCTATTAGCAAGTTTCGTTTCCACCGCATGGACTTTTGTAGTCCCTGGAATATAGGAAGTGAGGGATGGTGGTGTTTGACCATATAGTGCTTCATAAGGAGTCATTTTGATGGACGTATGGTATGAAGTGTTATACCACAATTTCGCTAGTGAAAGCCACTTTACCCAATGGAGTGGTTGAGTAGAAACAAAACATCGAAGGTATGTTTCCAAGCATTTATTTACAACTTTTGTTTGGCCATCGGTTTGAGGATGGTAAGCGGAGCTCATACGAAGTTGAGTACCTTGTAATTTGAACAATTCCTTCCAAAATGTGCTAGTGAAAGTTGGGTCGTGGTCACTAACAATTATGGAGGGCATACCATGTAATTTAAAGATGTTATCTAGGAAGATGTGGGCTATAGTGCTAGCGGTATAAGGATGAGCCACGGAACAAAAATGGGCATATTTAGATAAACGATCAACGACTACAAAAATTATTGTTTTTCCTCCTGATTTTGGTAATCCTTCAATAAAGTCCATAGAAATATCTGCCCATGTTTTGGTGGGTATAGGAAGAGGTTGAAGTAATCCTGGAAAAATTGTATGCAAAATTGTGCATGCTACTGGTAGCACGCACAATTTTATCGATCCACAATTTTTGTATTTTCCTTTGCTTGTTTAGCCACCTTTGGATCGATAAAATTGTGCGTGCTACCAGAATCTAGGAGCATGGTAAGGTTTTGTTTCTTAAAATACCCTTTAACTCGCATTGTTTGAGGGGCAAAAAATTTGGCAAGGGTGTTGAAGGAAACCTTTGGTGCATTTTCTTCGTCACTTTCAAGTGTGTTGGATAATACCTCTACTTCGAGTTTAGGTTCCTCTTCAGTAGAATTCCCTTCCTCTGTGGCATCTAGAATATATAATTTTCATGAGGCACATTTATGATTTCTGTCAAATTTCTCATTGCAATGGTAGCAAAGACCCTTAGCTTGTCTTTCCTTCATTTCCTCAAAACTCAGATGCTTAATTGGTAGAGCGGGGTTAATTTTGGGGGTTGTGTAGGAGTTTTGGGTTCATCCATTTTGCATTGGTTTGGGGTTGGTATAAGTGTTTGATGGTTTCCCCCAAGTTGGTTTTGTGAACCGATTTCGTGCCTTAATTTTGTCCTCCGCTAATTTCGCCAAGCCGATGGTCTTTAACATGTTTGTAGGGTTATACATTTGCACCTCTATTTGAATTTCTTATTTTAATCCACTGACAAAACATTCTTGAAAGAAGGCAACGTCTAATCCGGATGTTCGATTAGCTAACCTTTCAAATTCTGCTTGGTATTCGCTTATCGTTGTGGTTTGGCATAATTTAGTGAGGGCCCCTGTAAAGCTTTGAAACTTGCTAGGGCTGAATCACACTAATAGATTCTGTGTAAAGGTTGACCACGTTGGAGTGTCGTTAGTTTTCTCGAACCATTGGTACCATTGGATGGCATCGTTTTCCAAGTGGAAGGAGGCGATATGCACTTTTTGCATTTTTGGAATTTGATTTAGTGAGAAATATTGATCTTCTCGGTAGATCCAGTTTATAGGGTCTCCTCCTTCAAATTTTGGGAAGTCTAATTTGGTAATCTGTGGTAGAATGGAAGTTTGTGGACCTCCTAATATTGCTCGGTTTGATGACCCGTGGTTGGGTGAATTTGCATGTGTTATTGCCTGATTTTGACTGATCATCAAGTTTAACATCCATTACAAATATTTTCTCGAAGAGTTCTCTTGTTGTACGGGTATTCTCCTCTCTTTCTGTTGAACTTCTTCAGTGAGCCTTTCGTGTTTCTCATGAATGGAATCCAGTGATCGTCGTCCTTCAGCCATTGCAGTTGGTGTAGGTAACGATCAATATGACTTGGTACAGGTGAGCAAAAAATAAAAAATAAAAAATTAATTTTAATTTTTTTCCTTTGCGTTTAGGACGTCGAAAACCTTGATGTTGCGTTGAAGATTTTAGCTTTTTCAAAACAGCCACCGGTCACCACGTGAAAGGTCGAGCAATTTGGGTGTAAGACAACTTAATTCGTACCTTAGGAGAAGGTTTAATTTTCTGCGAGGATTTTGACATGGATCCGTGAAGCGTGAATGTTGTTTGTGTCCTCGCGAATGTGTACTGGCTGAAATGTGCGGTGGAAAAAAAATTTAATGGTGAATTTGCTCCTTGATCTAGCATCCAAATGGTATGAAACTAAATGGTGCGGGAAGCAGGATCATTTTTTTATATTGAATCGCTTTTTGATTGTAAGGTAGAAAACCCACAATAGACTTAATTTATATAATTGTTCGATGATGCCTTATTATCATATGTGGATTGCATTTAAATACCTAGTCTAATAGTTGTAAGAGTGAAGGGTTGTGACCCTAGAATATAATGAATAAATAATATAAGTAATTAGGACATGTTAGGAGGGTCCTAACACAAGCACCTAAGAGTACACTTTGAATGTGATTTTTCACCATCCATAGAAGAATTTGAAATAGAAAAGAGCAAATAATGTGAGGAATCAATGCAACAAACATCTAAGATTCAATCATCAATAGCACAAAAAAAACATGAATACATAGCTTTCCACAAACATCTTCTTCAGATGAACAATGTCAAGAAGAAGTGGAAGATGATTGATATCATTACATCAAAGATACAATCAAAACATGAAAAGGAAACTAGTTTAATATATGAGAACACAAAAAATATTGGAAATTAATTGATTCAATGATCAACACATGATGTATGGCAGCACATCATACTAAAGGTCAAAGGAAGCAAGAATTCATTATGTATCCCATGCAAAGGTTTAGTCAAATGAATGAAGCCATGATAAAGAAGAAAATACAAGAGGTGATTAATCTCACAATAATAGAACACATTAATCAAGATAATATTTGGCAACAATTCTACATGGCAGGAGAACATTTAATCTCATCAACAACCAATATATTTATTGAATATCCTCCATAATTAAGGAAACATGCAATTCATGTATTAAATATGAATTAGAAAGTATTCAATTATTGTTTGTAATAAATGTACTTTAGGAGTGCATAATCAGTGGAACCTGACACTTCTAAGTATCAAAGTAGGTCTACATTAAGGGCATAATTTCTCTCAAAATCCAATATCACCCTCGAGATTATTTTTTTCAAAAGAAAAAATATAAATATGATGTAATAAGGTGGAGGAATGTTAGGTTACATCATATCCCATGTGAGAAGGCAAGTGGTATAACCACTCCTCACAAGGTATATGCATGTAGTATAGGATAGAGATAGTTGCAAGTTTGTTTGAAGGTTTGATATGCCTAAAATAACATCCTATGTATTTAAATACCCATCATTCCATAATGCAATCATAGAAGCATTTATTTATAACAATTTATTCTTATAAAAACATACTACAAGTTGAGAATTCTTGGTGATTTCATTAACTAACATTTTTTGTTTATATCAGGGATATACCTCACATTGTTGAAGGTGTATGTAAAATCATTATTTAATGTTGCACTAACATCACTACATCCTCCAAAAAGTACATCTTACCATATCCTCTAGGAATAGACATGTTTTTACTTAGATCTTCATAGAAATTAGCATCCTAGTCTTTATGATATGTATAATGTCATTTGAAGTTAAAATTAGCACACAATGTAATTTATCTGATAGACCTTGAGATGTTACAAGTACAAATTTTCTTCATGATCTTCCATATTAGAAACATTAGCTTGCTTTGACCCTTGTTTTTCTACTTTACTCTCTCTATTTGCAATCTCTTATGAAATTACTAGGCTTTCTACAATTAGAAAGAAAATTAACTTTTGACATAGAAGCAGTATCTTGTTTGGTAATAGATTACTAGGCATTTCGATCATACTTGATTTTAGGTTTAATAGTGAATTCAGTTTGTGCTTCTTGAGGTTGATTATTCAATCTATATTTGTGTCCTCCCCTTTTGTATAAATAATATAGATATATTCTCAAAATCAAGAGGTTGATTTTAAACAATAAAATATAATAAATCAATAAAAGATTCATAGGATAGAGGAAAAACTTACAATAGTAGGGCAACCATGTTCTCAACATCAATAATTTTTTAATAGCTAACAATTGGTGTTGCAAGTATTTTAGATACATGAGAGTCAAAAATAGATCCACCTCCTTATAATTAATATGAAAATAGAAGGAGGGGAGGCAGGAGATCTCCCGCTTTAAGAAGAGACCACTTCTCCATTCTCCTTGCTCCCTCCCCTGCTCCCCCAGTGGTGGTTCTAGTCAAACCCCAGATTCCTTGGATATTACTTCTAGTGTATTACCTCCTTTTCCTTTTTTGGTGTTAGCTAGGTTGAGTTGGTTTGTATGGTGGTCTTGGTTGTGGTTCTGTAATACCTCCTTGGTGGTTGGTTTGTCCTTTGCTTGCCTGTTGCATGAGATTGTCCGGTTAGTTCCTCTCCACATTTTTGGGTGGTCTTTGGAGGGAGACCAGGTGCTTCTTATCATGGTTGAGGGCTTTCCTAGATAGTTTCTTGTTTTGGCTATGGTGGAAAAGGGTTTGTGGCCTATGCAGTATTTCTATGTGGTGTCTTGTTGGACCTCTTTCTCCATAGCTCTTTGTGGTCTTGGCTGATACTAGGGACTTTTTCATGTCTATGGAGGAGGGGTTTCTGAGCTCACCTTTCAGATTGATTACCTTGGCCCATTTCCCTTGGTGTGGTTTGTTGCTTGTCCGATGTGTGAGATGGTCCAACAAGTTCCTTTTCCACATTTTTAGTGGTCTTTGGGGTGAGACCAGGCACTTTCTTGTCATGGAGGAGGGATTTTTTTGATGGTTTATTTTCTAGCAATAGCAAATTGGGTTGTTTGGCCTTATTGTCTTTTTGTATGGTGTGTTGTTGGATCTCTTCCTTCGTATCTTTTTTGGGTCTTGGTTAGGGACCCAAGGCTTTATCATTTCCCATAGGTGAGGGTTTAGTGACCCCTTCAATTTAAAATATTTGGTCCAGTGGCTGATGGTGGGAAAGTTTTAGTGAACCTTTCTTTGTGGTGTTTTTTGGTCTCTTCAAGGGGAGACCTTGTGCTTTCTCGATGGCCGTAGTGGAGGGGTTTTAGTGTTGGCTTCTAGGGCTTACCCTTGGTCTGTTGGGGTTTCTTCATCTTCTAAAGAGAAGTATGTTCCTCTGAACTCTTTTCTTTGTAGCTTTTTGAGGTCTTAGAGGAGGACCTGGTGCTTTCACATTGGCTATAGAGGAGGGTTCAGGGTTTGGTTTCTTTATCAGCTACTTGGAGAGGCCATTTGGTGGAGGTGTTTGTGGTCTACTTCTTCTCAAGGTCATCATTACTTTTAACTCTTCTGCTAGCTACTTCTTTTTTGCTAGCTCAGTTACTTTGGTCTAGATAGTTGGTGCAGGGTTTCCTTGGTGTGAAACCTCTCCCCTTGTTCGAGCTACTAAAGTCAATTTCCCTGAGTGGGAATTCTTTTCCAAATTTTGTGGTGATCCTTTTGACCGAGAAGCTCATGATTCAAATTTGATTGAATCTGATAAATTTCCCTTGATCAAAAACTTTATTGTATTTGTTTTTGAGCAAGAATATGGATGTGTGTTTTTAATTTTAAGCCATCTTTATCACTCTATTTATTTAAACCGTCCTGTGTAACCCCTTGGCGGTTTGTTTCAAATATTTTGATTCGTGCGGTTGTTTTCTATTTTTGCAAGAAAATCACATTTATGGTGTTGTGTATTTCTAGAGATGGTTTCATGGAGATCATCTCTTGGTTTTCATGCCTTTCTGGAGATAGTTTTGAGAATATCGTCTCTTGGTTCTTGAGACGGTTTCAGGGAGACCGTCTCCTATTTTTCTTGTCTATCTCGAGATGGTTTTGGGGAGACCGTCTCCTATTTCAATTGTCTTCTCCAGTGATCACCTCATTGTTCCTTATTTTCCTATTTTTTCTTTGAGGCTATATCACTTATTTTTTCCCCGTTGTAAAATGTTTGGGGGCCCTTTCAAAACTGCTTCCACCAATCAAAAAAAATATGAAAATAGAAGATTATTTAAGTAAAAAGCACATTCTACTTCAAATTTATGATACTTGTTCTTCAATTTTGTTCAAAGTTTTGGAACTTGATTGACATTATAAACTACATGAATTAACTCATCCATAATAGATAATTTTTAAAGCAATAAATATTCTCTATGTTATGTCATGATCATCGACATTAGCGTCTAGTTTGCCCTCCTTCCTGAGAATAATATTTGCCAAATCATAATACTAAAAAATGGTGAATATCTTAATACTTTCAAATGCATGACTTACAACTTTCAAATGCATGACTTATAACAAAATCATAAAAATTGTGTGAACATAAAAAATGAAAAAGAAAATGACAAAATCAAATTGTGTGCACATAATTCATAGCTTACAACTTTCAAATGCATGACTTGTTGCTAGAAAGAACACCCATAGAATTGTAGCTTACAAAGGTTGGATCTAAAACTTCTCAAGATTCATAACTACAACCTTTGAAAATAAATATAATGTTGTTGTGTCCTTCTTATCCTCATTTTCTACTACAATAGAAGATCATATAAAAGAGTAATATGTATTCATCTGGTCACAAAGGAATGCATAGGTCTCTTTTCCAAAAAAAAATACTTTGAGATGGCCATCATGGCACTTTTGTAGAACAA
This sequence comes from Wollemia nobilis, assembly GCA_028583015.1. NCBI lineage: Eukaryota > Viridiplantae > Streptophyta > Pinopsida > Araucariales > Araucariaceae > Wollemia > Wollemia nobilis. Next base: position 5,597,073 of record JAQPPZ010017036.1, on the reverse strand, counting down.
CATGACTTAACATTAATTGAATGAGCATCATTCCTAATGATGAGTACCAAACACACTTAGTTTTCCATTTAATAATACATTAATAAGGACTATAGATTTGATCATGTATAACAATTTTATTTTAGATAAATTTTGTAGGACAAGTTTTATGCCACTAAAATAGGTTTTAAACAAGTTGGTTGATGAACACCTTTATAACACCAAAAATAAATTTGGCTAAGTTTAAGAACACAAGCTTATACTGATAGGGGGGGTGAACAGTATAAGACCTCTTTTTACTTTTTCCTTTATACTTCAAAATAGTAAAGCAATATACCCAAAGCAATATCAAAGCAATGCATAATATCATCCACAAAGTGACACCAATTTTAACGTGGTTCACCCAGAATGGCTGGGCCACATCCACAAAAATTTTCTCTAAAAGTTATCTCAAAGTTCTTTGGGAATCCTTTCCAATTACAATGCTTATGAGCCTCGACCCAAAGGAGATACCTTCCCCCAATCAGAATTTATGAGCCTCTGCTCAAAGGAGATACCTTCCCCCAATCAGAATTTATGAGCCTCTGCTCAAAGGAGATACCTTCCCCTAATTAGAATTTATGAGCCTCTACTCAAAGGAGATACCTTCCCTCTCGCTCCGGAAATGATCCCTCAGAAGATCAAATGCCTCTACCTCTTGCCAGCACGTGGAACTCCTTTCCACAGAAGACCTCTTGTCCTTAATGCTTAGCCTAAGAGACCTTTGCCTTCTATGATCATGTCCACAAGCAGCTCAAAGAACTCTGTACCAAATACGATCGATCGATCTAGTACAAGTCTTCCTTCATCCGTCGATTTGTCCAACTCTTGAACAAATCAATCCTCTGCATACAAGCCTTCTCAAAGACTTGCCAATCTGTCCTCGGGTTCTTCTCATAGAACCAATGCACCTCTATCCTCAAGTTCTCTGATAGAACTATAAAACTCAGCTCACAAGTCCTCTGCTAAGACCTGTCCAAATCTTCTCACAAGTCCCCACAGGAACCTATCCAAAACTGCTCACAATTCCCCACCGAAACCTGTCCAAAATTTCTCACAAGTCCCCATCAAAACCTGTCCAAAAACTGCTTACAAGTCCCCACCGAAACCTGTCCAAAAATTGCTCACAAGTCCCCACCGAAACCTGTCCAAAAACTGCTCACAAGTCCCCACTGGAACCTGTCCAAAAACTCAGCAAGCTCACCAAGAAAAACTTTCTTAGTAGGAAATCACAAAGTGAATTGTTAGAGACCCAATGTGATTTGTCAAACTCATAGAAGCATAAAGAGAATTGTTAGAGACTCAATATGTTCTATACTCAAATCTCAATCTCAAAACTCAACTCAAATCAACTCAGCTCAATCTCAATCTCAAATCTGAAAACTCAACTCAATATCTGAAATGGATAGGATAGAATTTTTTCTTTCAAGAACATGAAACCCCAACAATTGTCAACTATGCAAAGAATCACATAACAATGATACTCATGTTCTTTTCACCATCAATTAGGGTTTCAACAACAATGCTCATCAAACAAGGTTTAGTCAACCAACACCATTCAACTAAGCATCAACCTTGAAGCATTCAACCAATCATCACAAGAAAAGGAAACAAGTAGAAATCCTTTTCCCTCCAAAGATATTTGAACAAAACAGCCACCAACACAATATCACCAAATGCAAAGAATAACTTGCTCAAATCAACTCAATGGAGTAAGCCCAATATCATGAATCAAGTAAAGCAATAACTTGATCAAACAACCTCTATGGAAGCAACTCAACCATCAAACTCAAAACAGCCAACCAAGGGTTCCACCAACTCAATGCAAGTAGCTAGACTCACAAATATAAACCCTAGTGCACAAAGCTTCCACTATCTCAAACCAGAAATTATGCATTCACCAAAAACTCTCCTTAAGGATAACAATGCATAAGTAGTCTTCAACAAACCAGAAAATAGGATTTGCACCTAGCCAAAGGATACCTAGTAGAATACCTTTTCACTCCAACCTCATTTTAGAAAACATACACCAATCATACTCATAAGAAGAATGTGCCCATACCTTATTGGATTAGAAGATAATTGAACCTTCAAGCTGTCACCACACACAACTCTCAAACTTATAAATCGTTGTCCAAGAAACTCCGAATTTTGTAGCATAAAAACGTTTTAATAAAAACGTGTTACTCTAGCAAAGCACCCCAGCGAGACTCGAAACGGTGACCTCCGCCAATGCAGCGCCCAACAGCAGCCTTCGCTGCCACTAGCCCATGTGGGCTACGAAGTTCACAAGTGAACTTCCCTCCACTTCACCCTCGAAAATAACTCCCAAAGACTTTTCAACTGCATGTGCTTCTAAGTCTTCCTTCGATCGCAGCGAATACAGAGCACAAAACCCGCAAATTGCATTTGGGGAATTTTCAAATTAATTAGCCTTCCAACCTTAGGAGTTAGAGAATAAATAGTCTCTTCGAAGACACCTTGACGTCGGTGAAAATAAATACCATTTCGAAATTAATCAAAAGTCTTTTCAAAAAGGGTTTAAAAACCCTTAAATAATTTTAATAAATTAAGAATAAAAAATATTTAAAAACGTTTAAGTATTTTTAATAAATTAAAAATAATTTCTCCCTTAATTAATTAAATAATTAATTAATTAAAACCTTGAAGGGTTTTAAATAATAATTAAATAAATAATAAAGAGAACCTCCATTGGTTTTAATAAAAACCATTTAACTTGGTTTTAATAAAAACCCTATCCAACTTTGTTTTAATAAAAACCGGTTTGGTTTTAATGAAAAACCCTTGCCAATGGATTCTCTCCGGATTCTCTTTAAAATATTCTCTTGGAATCTTCCACCTTTGAAGCCAACACATCCTCTTAGCATTAATGCCATTTCCTTTTGACATCAATGACAACTCATAGACAAGAAGCTAGGATCTCAAACCCAAAATTGCCAACATAAGTGGGTTGCATGCATGATCTTACTCGAGCATTCATAAATTAAAATGAATCTACAAAAGTAAATTGTATGGACCTCATGAAAGGAATTTGGTGTATCTAAAAGACATGGTAGAAGGATTACACAATGATTTGCATACAAAGATAACACTCACAAGCCAACAAATCTCATGACATGCAAATGTTGTAAGGATGGAATGAGATGTAATTAAATAAATCCTATTTTTCTCTCTTTCAATATTAATTAATTGGAGATATGGAATCTCTCCATTTCAAAAAAAATACACACCATACATCTAGTAATTGTCTATATTAAGTATGTACTCCAAATCTAAACTATAGCAAGTCACAATGTGTAGAAAAGAAGAATAAACAAAAGTCCATCTATTTGTACAACCATCTCGATGGTGGAGAATGAAGATGCAATATCTAACATACCTTCCTTTGTGACACTTGGGAGATTATATACACAATTTATTTGTAAGTTAGATTCTTTATTGAAAAAACTCAATCCAAACAACAAACTTTAGATTGAGTTGCAATTTATAATGTTTTACATCACAAAAAATAATATTTTCACTAAGAAATAATAATTTATTTTATAAAACCCAAGTGTTGTAGGTGAGTTGAAGAGGAGAGGGCAATCCTCCAAGGGAGGTCCTAGGTTCAAATCTCCACCCTACCAAAAAGCTGAATTGGGTATCCAAAATCCAATTGATAATGTTGGTGCGGGCAGGGTCGGGTGCGACTCTCGGGTGACTTTGATAGTGTAGAACCCCCTGTTCATGGTCTCTCAGACCAAGGCGGCCCCGTAAGGGGTTTTTCGCTTAAAAATAATAATAATAATTTATTTTATAAAAAACCTCTCCTACATATCAAAACTAATATATATTCTAATATTTTATTAATAATTAGTCTTATAACAAGTATAGATTGTTAAAAATATATATTATAGATGTTGATTATTTTAATTTTTAGAAAAAAAATCCTTATATCATAACCCCATTAGACACTTTAAGTTTATAATTATATATTCCTCTAAATTAAAGAGATACATCATCAAATAAACCTATGCATTACAATTAATAAGGTCTTAGTAAAGGGTCAGGACCCTTCAACCCCCTTTTTTATCAATACCAAAAGAAATTAAAGTCACATAATATTAGGTTAAAGCTTAGGAAGGAAGCCACAAGATACCACAACCACTACAACATTACATTGTTGTTGTTCTCGACACAACAGAGGGAGTGGCCATGGTGATAGTTGAAGATCCATATTCAATTTTTTTGTGCATGTGAACAACAGTTTGAAGAAGTTTGTTTGGCTAGAATTGTGGAGTGCATGTAACAAAGCTAGGATTTACAAAGTGAAGCATAGATAAAATTTAAAAAAAAACACAAGTGACAGTAATTTATTTTTTTGGAAAAATCTTTCATTTGCTAGAGGAGGAACAAATTTGGGGGAAGACAAAAAACCCTAGCATCAATCAATTTTTCTAGGAGAGATCGTGAGTATGAGTTTAGGTATGTTACTTCTTTGGCTTTAGCTTTGAAAATATTTCATTGGCTAGGGATTTAAAAACAGGGACCTCTTCTTTGGGAAGTGATTTATGGTAGTCTATTGATTACAATGACGATTGCAGCCTCACTTTTTAAACAAGTAGGCAATGAGGCCTTCTCCATATTTTCACAATAGTTTCCCTTTAATGAGGAGAAGTTGAATCATATGTGTCAAGTGCTTAAAGTGAGGGTGTGAGGAAAGCACCCCATCCAAAACCACCTACTCACTCTAACAATGGTATGTTTGTGCCTAAGTTACATGAGTCTCCTATGATTGAGGTGCCTCCAGCCCTCATCCAACAACCTTTGCTCATGCTTTCCACCCAATCCCTTGCATGCAAATTTATGGGAATATGGCCTAGTCCAATCACAATCCAAAAATGGATTAACACACATTGAGGGGATAAAATCTCCTCTTATGAATTCATGATGACAGGTAGAAAATAATTTATCGTTACATTTACCTCTATGGAGGACAAAAGTACTATCTTTCATGGAGGTCCCTAGTTTCTAGGATCCAACCCACTCTAGATGACCCTGTGGAGTACAACATTTGATCCTCAAGAGGAGGATACTAAAGAAGTTTCTATGATTAGAAGACAAACTAAAAGGTTATCTATAAGAAATGTGGAAGGAGTTCCAGATAAAATCGTTACTTTGGAGTAATCAACATTTATCAAACTAGAGCATATGAAGGAAAAGTGGTATAACTTTCATTATTCAATGAGTGGTTAACACTCATTTAATAAAATGGGTTGGTATTAAATAACCAACACCCATTTAATAAAATGGGTTGGTATTAAATAACCAACACCCATTTAATAAAATGGGTTGGTATTAAATAACCAACACCCATTTAATAAAATGGGTTGGTATTAAATAACCAACACCCATTTAATAAAATGGTTCGGTATTAAATTTCAACACCCATTTAAGAAAATGGGTGGATTTAATTACCAGCACCCATTTAAGAAAAGGAGGCTCTAAGCATTTAATAAAAGTGACTTTCTTTCGCAGAACACTTGGTGGCAGTTTTGCACAAATACTTGGTGGTAAATTGTTGCACAATACTTAGTGGAAAATGGTTGCACAACACTAGATGGCAGTTTAGTTTTTACACAACACAATGTGGTAGAGTTTTCATAATAGATTGTGGAAAATTCTTGTAGAACACATGGTGATGACTTGATTGCCAGATCTGTAGTTGGAGAACAAAAGAGCAGACAAGACATCAGAGCAGGGGGAGCAGAGTTGGAGAAGGAAATATTGCAATATAATACCAAATTTAGGATTGTAATCAAATTATTATTTTCAATAAAAATCTACAAATATTTCTTTGAACGTTGTTTTACCCATTTTGAGGTTTCCATGTAATTCTTGTGTTATCTTAAAATTTATAATGGTGTGTGTGTGATTTATTTTCTACAATATCTGCATTTAAATATTTGATAAATAGATAAAATATCTAAGAAACAATCTAAGCACGAACATATTTAATGAACATAAGCTACAATATTAGGCATAATTCGTAGATATGTATGTAGAGGTGAATCCATGGTGTGGCACTTTACAAATCAAGTTTGGTATTATAGTTGATTTTCCTAAAGAACTATGTATGCAAGGTAGAAGATCTCAAGGAAAGTAATTAGACCCATACAACTCAGATATTGGGAGAAGGGTCACATATGTGAAAATCACAGATCAACCAAAACCTAACTCTTCAACAATGTCCAACAAGGAATTTCAAAGAAGATTTCTTGAAATGAAAAACACTCTCCAAAGCTTGATGAATTTGGTACTATCTCAAGAAGAAAGAAAATCAAGGAAGGAAAATAAGAAAATAGATTCAAAATCTGAGATTGATTCTGGTGCTTCCAATGGTGAGAAAATGGAGGTTGAAGGATCTCACTCCAAACAGCCTGATAATATCTCATCACAATCCTTGATTACATATCCGTTTAAAATGGAGGTCAAAATTGATATTCTAGCTTATGAAGGGGAGTTGGATCCTAAAAATTTAGATGGGTGGCTGAATAAATTGGAGGTTTAATTCAATATTAAATCTTATACAAAGGTACAACAGATCAAATTTGCTAGATTGAAATTAGGTGGCCATGCTCTCACATGGTGGGAGGCATATTCAACTAGATTGGTAAGAAATCAACAGCCAGATATGGAAACATGGGCAAAATTTGTGAAGGCTATAATAGCTTAGTTTTATCCTATTGTCTATCAAGAGAATATGGAGAAGATATGGTTGTTTCTAAGATTGAGACAAGGCCAAACAGTCCAAGAATACACCACAGAATTGAGAATGTGTTAATGGGTGTTAATCTTTGCGATCCTCAAATATTTAAGAAATATAAGTGTGGTTTGTCTTATTAGATCAGGTCATAACTGGAATTATTTTATGACAAGGATATTGATGAGGTGTGCATTAAAACCACATACTTAGAAATGGGGGTCAAAAATCCAATAAAATATATCAAGGCATTAACTTCATCTTTACTCTCTAAGCTTGTAGAGAAAACCAAGGGTTCTAGTAGTAAAGGCAAGAAGAAATTAGGGGCTACAACCACAAAATAACAAAAGGGTGATAAAAATTGCAAGGAGTGTAATGTTGACACTCGTTCAAGTGAGGATTGTTGGAAGCTACATCTTGAAAAGAGGCCAAAATGGTGGAACAAGGAAAAGAATAAATCTGCTAATTCTACTAAAAATGTTGAGCAAGAGGAAGAAGGGTAGAAAGAGGATGAAGGAAAGGTAGTGTGTGCTACCAAAATTAAACCTTTAATGCAGGAGAAGACCTCTAAGAAGGAGGAACAAGCTTCAAAGGCCAAGAAAGAGGAATTATTTTGGGTCTACATACAAGTGTAGAGGATGAAAGTTACATCATTGTTTGATAGAGGATCACAATGGAATTTAATTTTTGAGGATCTAGTGAAGCAGTTGGGATTGAATACAGTGGATCATCTACAACCATATCCATTGAGAAGGGTGCAGAAGGACATGGAGCTATAGGTAACCAAGCAATGTACTTTTCAATTTTCTATTAAAAATAAATTCCATGATGTAATTACTTGTGATGTAGTACCTCTTGATATTTGCCAAGTAATTTTTGATAGCCCATATTTATGGGAAAGATATGCTTTGTTTAAGTAGAAGTGCAATTTTTGGGAGTTGAAGAAAGGCGGAATCACCTATGTGATTAATTTCAGTAGGTTGGAAAATAAATTTTAGCTTATGATAGTGTAGCAAGCCAAGCATTTGGTGAATGTAAGCAAGAGATTTGTGTTATTGATGATAAAGGATGTGAATAGTAATGTGCAGTTTGGTAAGGAGGTGGAAACAACCAATTATACTCCCCAAAAACAGAATGAATTTGAGCCTTTTTCTTTTGAAGAGTGCAAGGGGCAATATGAAAAAGTTGTTGAACTTGGGAAGAAAAACAAGGAGTTAAAAAATGGAGTGCAAGGAAAATTTAATGAGGTTTTTCGTTTGAAAAAAGACTTGTTGTTCAAAGAGTGAAATCTCTGTCTCCAAAGGGAGATAAACACTTACAGCTAATAAGGGAAGCTCAAAAATCACTAGTTGTTGGTCATTTTTGTGTGCATAAAATAATAGCTAACCTCCAAGGATATGTATACTTGCTCAATATGTATAATAATGTGTCTAATTTTATCCATGGATGTGAAAATTGTAGCACAAGCAAATCTAGTAACCATAAATTGAGACTATACACACCTTTACTAGTTCCTAATTGACCATGGGAGAGCATTTCAATGGACTTCTTGGGTGGATTGCCAACCACTCAGAGAGGTAATGATTATTTGTTTGTTATAGTGGATAGGTTTAGTAAAATGGCAATCGTTGTGTCTTATAAGAAAATGGTTACAGCAAAAGGTACATCCAAACTATTTTTTGAACATATTTTTGCTCATTTTGGATTGCCTAAGAGTATCATTTCATAAATAGATACTCGCTCTCTTAGTAAATATTGGCTTGCATTTTGGGGAATATTGGACACTGAGCTAAAGAGATCAACAACATTTCATCCACAAACAGATGGACAAACAGAATGGTCAACAGGACAATTGTGCACTTACTAAGGGGCTATAATCAACGAAATCTAAAGACATGGGATGACAATCTATCATATGTCCAATACTACTACAATCAAACAATACATTCATCTACAGTATTATCATCATTTAAGGTGTGTTATGTATTTCTACCTCATTCACTGTTTGATGGATCCTTTGAGAGTGGGCAATATCCAAGTAGCTTAAAATTGGAAGGAGAGAAAGCATTGAAGTTCATTCAATGTATTTAGTTGATACAATAAAAAATAGAGGAGAAACTGAAGCAAACTTAGCATCACTATAAGGAGCGCCATGACAAACACATGGGAGCTCATGATTTCCAAGTGGAAGATCTTCTATGGTTGCATTTAAGCAAGGAATGGCTAAAGAGAGAAGGTAAGAAATTGAATCCTATAAGATATGGGCCATTTAAAATTTTAGACTAGGTTGGACCAAATGCCTTCCAACTCAAACTACCAAGTTATATGCAAATGTATTCTATTGTCAATGTGGAGAATCTAAAATTGTTTGAGCCATCTTTGTTGGATGAGAGAGATTATGCTCCAATATTGTCTAAGTTAGATGATTTAGTCTCAGCTGAGTTTGAGAAGGTAGCAGTAGATTTAATTCTAGACAAGAAAATGCAGACAACATGCCAAGAGCAGGAAGAATTATGGCGGGTGTGTCCTAAGGAAAAAATGCTAAGCAAGGCAAAGTGAATCTCCAAGAAGCAAACAAAGAAAAAATATCCCCATATGAATAAAGATGATTTTGAGGTACCAAAATCCTTCAATGGGGGAGGTATTGATCAGGAGATAAACTAAAAGGATACCTACAGGAAGTGTGGAAGGAACTCCGGATAAAATCCTTACTTTGGAGCAATCAACACTTGTCAAAACAGAGCATGAAGAAAAATTGGCTTAACTTCCATCATTCAATGAGTAGTTAACGCTCATTTAATAAAATGGGTTGGTATTAAATACCAAACACCCATTTAATAAAATAGGTTGGTATTAAATAACCAAAACCTATTTAATAAAATTGGTTGGTATTAAATAACCAACACCCATTTAATAAAATGGGTTGATATTAAATAACCAACACCCATTTAATAAAATGGGTTGGTATTAAATAACCAACACCCATTTAATAAAATGGGTGGATTAAATTACCAACACCCATTTAAGAAAAGGAGGCTCTAAGCATTTAATAAAAGCGACTTTCTTTCGCACAACACTTGGTGGTAGTTTTGAACAATACTTGGTGGTAAATTGTTGCACAACACTTAGTGGCAAATGGTTTCACAACATTGGGTGGTAGTTTAGTTTTTATACAACACAGTGTGGTAGATTTTTTAGAACTGATTATGGAAAAATCTTGCAGAACACATGGTGAAAGCTTTATTTCCAAATCTGCAATAGGAGAAAAAAAGAATAGAAATGTCATCAGAGCAGGGGAAGCAGAATTGGAGAAGGAAATATTGTAATCTAATACCACAGTAAGGATTGTAATCAAATTATTATTTCCAATAAAAATCTATAGAAATCTCTTTGACCATGGTTTTACCCATTTTGGGATTTCCACATAATTCTTGTGTTCTCTTGAAATTTATAATGGTGTGTGTGTGATTTATTTTCTATAATATCTGCATTTAAATATTTGATAAGTAGATCAAATATCTAAGCAACAGTCTAAGCATGGACATATTTAATGAACATAAGCTACAAGATTAAGCATAATTCATAGATCTATATGTAGAGGTGAATCCATAGTGTGGCACTTTACAGATCATTATGTCTGGGTGAGGTTGCCATTTTTGCCACTACACCTATGGAACAAACCTTTGATGGAATTATTGGAACATTCATTGACTGGGCTCCTCTAAAGGCCAATAACGTTGTATTTACATGTATTTATGTGCAAGTCAGTTTGAAAAATGGTTTACTCGAGCATATTGGAATAAAGATGTTTGATTGGATACATAACCAACCCTTGGACTACGAGCATATACCATTCAAGTGTATAACCTACCATGAGCATGTGCATTTCTCTCAAAACTACCCACTTAAAAATATATAGAAAATAAAAAAAGAACTAGGATTCTAGGAAGTCAAAAGGATACTACACAGATCAAAAAGCATGAATTGACAACCTCAACCACAAGATCAAAAAAAAATCTAGCACAAAAATAAATTTGCAAGGCTTAATGAAGGAGAAAATGAAATCATCTCTATAGATGTGATGGCTCCTAAAGATAAAGAGAAGATACCTACAACTGAAGTTGGCAACTCACTAGAAATCTTAGGAGATATACCATAGAACACAAGAGCTGGAGAAAAAATTGATGGGAACTTAGAGAAGGGGGTAGAAGAAATACAAGTGGAGGAAATAGTGATTCCTGAGGGCTTTTTGACCACATGATCTACAACTAAGGGAAGAAAATCAAGCCAAAAACTCAAAAATAAGCAAGCACAGAAAGGCTTGCAATCCAAAACACAGGTTAGAATTGAGGAGAGCTTCCTAAAAAATAAGTAATCCAAAAAATGAAGATTATGTCATGGAACTGTAGGGGACTTAAAAGTCCTCTAAAAAACTATCTCAAATTTCTAATATAGGAGCAAAATCCAACAATAGTTTGTATTCAGGAAACAAAAACAGTAGAGGCAACACTAACTATAGAATGGTAAAAGATATGGGCATAATCAAAATTGATAATTTTTTATTCTATGGGAGCTTCAAGGGGACTGGATTTGGTTTGAGACTCACAACAATTAGTTTATAGCTTACAACATAAGCACAATAACCGGATAGGTATAATATTTATCTTACCAGATGGAACTAGTGTAGCAGTAATAAATTTGTATTGTCCAAATCATCCTATACAGAAAAGAGAAGCATGGCAAAACTTACCACAATGGCTAGACAATGAGAAGTTTGACAACAGAATACTAGGAGATCTAAACATGATTCTCTACCACTTGTAGAAGGCTATGGGAAGTTTATCAAGGGATCTAAATAAAGATCTACTTAATCAAATTTTGGTAGATGAAAGCTTACAAGACATTAAATCAATCAAAGGAAAGTACACTTGGAGCAATAGAAGAGCTGGAGAAAACTATATTGCAAAAATATTGGATAGATTTTTTATTAGTGAAAAACTCCACACTTTCCCCTCACTTTCAGTCACATAATTCATAACTCTATCTCCGATTATAATCCAATTATCTTGGATAGCGACCAAAGCCTACAACCCCAAAATATTACTTATAAATACAACTCCGAATGGGCGACAGAAGAATATTTTAGTAAACTTGTGGAAAGCACTTGGAACAAATAGGTCCAATCCACCAACCCCCAAGAAAAGTGGAAAAGAAAAATTTAAAAATTGAAGCACATGATAAAAATGATTGGAAAAAAAATTGAGAGTCAAACCAGACAAGAAGCAACTGATGTAACAACTAGAGTAGCTAGAAATAGAAATTGGGGATTATCCTCCTCAACAATGGCAATAAGATGCAAGAAATGACCTTATTTATAAGCTCAATAAATTAAGCACTGAAGAATAAACACATTAGAGGCTTATATACCGAATGGTTTGGCTAAGAAATGGGGATAGCAACACCAAATATTTTCATCTAAAAACCATGCAAAACTGCCAAAGGAACACAATCGAGGAGATAGAGCATGAAGGAATCACTTATACATATAGGTAGAAAATTAAGGAACTTATCAATCAACATTACTTAGCTTTGCTCTCCAAAGAAAATGGTAACCCACTTTCCTAGGGAATGTTGTTGTAGCATATACTGACAGTATTAAGTTTGGAAGACAAACATAATCTCAGTCAGCCAATCACTATGGAGGAACTTAAGGAGATTATAGCAGCTCTACCAAAGGATAAAACTCCCAGACCTGACGGATTCACAATAACTTTTACCATAAATACTTACACATCATCAAAAAATATTTGCTATGTATGATTGAGAATGTTAGGATGAAAGGTAAGCTTCTTGCAACCATCAAATCCACCTTTCTAGCATTGATTCCTAAAGAAAAAATGTGACTACTTTCTCTAGATTCAAACATATTTCTCTATGTAACTCTTTCTATAAAATTATTACCAAACTGTTGGCCAATAGAATAAAGAAGAAACTTGACAAACTAATATCAGAAGAGCAAGGGGGGTGTTGTTGCCATCACACAAAGTACCCCGATTTGGGGACCCACTTGAAATTTTGAGGTTAATGTGATTTTTTGTTTGCATTGAGTGTTTTGTTGATTAGTCTATACCAAGAAATTTTGCTATGTAGATTACAAATTTTTAAAATTACAGGTCAAGGTTTTGAGATATTATGGTTGAGTTTTAGTTTATGATGTCATAAAGAAGTCAATGAAGTTCGAAGGTTTACCATTGTCATGGTTTTAGCACTTGATATTTTTGTGATTGATCTCATTGGAAGGGTTCTTCAGAGATTCATTCTTACCTACATCATCATTCATTTAACCATTAAATTCACCCCATTTTGAGTACCACGTTATGTCCATTTGGCCTAATAATTTGGTTATATGGGATTGAAACTGCATTACCCATATTACATCATGACCATGTTACCACTAATTAGAACATCTTGGCAATAATGGATATATCACTTGGCAAGATTTGAACCCTAGTCTTCGCCTTGAAAGTCGATGTATGTAACCAATTGAACTACCATTGAGTCAGAATTTGTTGGTTTTAAATCAGAGGCTTGAATGAATTAGACTGAGTTATATCCATAATCCTCTAGGTTTAGCCAAAGGCTTGAGTGAATTAAACTGAGTTATACCTATAATTTGTCCCTATTCAGCCAAAGGTATGAATTGGACGGATATATGTCCCAAATGTGCAAGGGCTAAGTCAAATAATTAGCTAAATTAAACTAAACTATTCCATAATCTTGTAGGTTTTCTTACCTCAAGTTTCTTCCATCATTGATTTCTTTAATTATCTTAACACACGGGTTCCATTAAAATATATAAAGACTTTTCAAGTCATTGCTTCTCTTATCTCAATATTGGGGATCGATTTTTCTTAACACATGGGATCCATTAAAATATAAAGACTTTATCTTTTTAAGATTTCGAATCCATGAAAATATATTATGAAGTTGCTCTACCATCATTGCTTCCCTCAATTTTTTGCACACATGCCATCGATGAAGATCTATAATGACTTTTCAAAAAATATCATTTCACATGTGCCTCATAAAATAATGTTCACGTACCTCTCTAGAAAAGGTCCCAATTAGTTGTTCTGGAATTTACTTGCAATAAATAGATGTTTGTAGAAGCTTTATATATTCTCTAGAGTAGATTTGTTATCGTTTGAAGCATATTGCTAGCTTAGCAAACTGCTTACGTTTTTGGGCCATGATTTAGTAGTAGTTTGGTGAGATTTTAATTTACTTAAAGATAAAAAAGATGAATTGAATCAAAAATCCTAGATTGACATTGTCCTTAGAGTTTTATTCCCTTAGGCCAAAGAAAAATAAAAATAGATGGTGATAAATCAACCTCATGCTATGATGTTGGCTTTTCCTACTCAAAGCCATGTTAATCCAATGATGCAGCTCGCCAAAATATTATTGTATCGCTCCAAATTTTTCGCACCCCTACCTTCAGGCTATTGGATCCGCGCCCGGAAGGAGGATGGGAAAAGGATGGTGCGGTACCTCGGACGAGAGGACTTTGCGAAGGTCCCGCCTCTCAAGGGAGGTGCATTTTGGTGATTTTTCGACGGATGGTGGGTTCACCAGGAAACATTTGACGGCAGTTTCCACGCCTAGGTTTTGGGAATGAGTTTTGATGAGTTCGTTTTATTTTTAAACATTCATCCTAGGTTTGGCCGAATGATTCTAACTTAAACTACATGAAAATGCAATTTAAATGCATACAAGCAAACGAAAGGAAAACAGAAACGAGAGAATTTGCAGGAGGCCAATGAAGATTACCCGATCCGGAAGTCCGATGGAGTTTCCGAAGCTTGAAGCGATCTGGATCGTCCGCAATTCAACAGAATCGCCTTCAATTTGATAAAATCGTCTGAACTGACAAGATCGTCTGAAATCTGACGAATTCGTCAGACGAATTCATCAGAGACCTGCAAAACAGCAAACAGATGCGAAATACGAGAAATTCTATTTTGCAAACAGGGGCAAACTATGTAAAACAGTAATATGAGTGTTGAACAATATACAAGAACAGAAGTAAATGCAAATAACTGTGTTTAGATAGCAGAATATGATCTTAATCTGTAAACTTAGACAAAATGGGTGAACTCCAAATGCAATATAATATAAAAACTGAATAAACAATCTAATTTACAACATAAAATGACAGAGAAAAGAGACAGAAGAACAAACTCCAGGCACTGATTGCCTCGATGTGCGCTGTAGTCGAAATCGTCTCGCATCAGTACGAGATCGTCCCGAATTTGACGAGATCGCCTCCGATCTTGACAGGTTCGTCGGCTGCGATAGGTACTGGCTCCGGCTGAAAACCGATGGTGTACCCGCAATGAAATGACTATAGGACTAATGCAAAATATGAATTACGATGTTTTAGAGCATAAGGGTTCAATTTGCATAAAAATTCAGCGAGGGGTTGGGGAGGGAAAAGTCTTAGAGTTAAATAGGCATAGGATAGTTGTTGGGAGGTTGGAGATCATCCCAATTTGGGAGATCTCCAACGGGGGAAGGGTCCCAATGGCGCAGACACGCTTCTTCCCGGATTGGAGACCCGTTGGAACGGATTCCAACTATGCAAATTCAGTTTTGCGACGAAATCGTCTGGACGTTCTAGTCCAGACGAAATCGTCAAATCTGGGCGATATCGTCTGATCGGAGACGATATCGTCAAACGGTCAAAACAACTGCTAAAAATGGCACGAAAAAGGAGGAAACGGGTTTCTCGGCGGTTAACGGGCGGTTTGGGAGGTTAAATTTGAATTTAAATTTATTTACTAAGGTGAATGTAATTATTCCAATTTTACCGCGCCAATTTTAGGGTGCTACATTTTGCCCCCTCTTTAGCGAATTTTCCGAAGAAAATGCGTTAAAGATGAGTTCTTCTCGATCTACGAGAAAGCAAAAAATTATTCCCATTTTTAGGCGACGATTCTTGGTCGAATCGTACGACAGCTTACTATGGTGCCCCCTCCGTGTTTTTACCCAAATCGAACGTTTGAGGTAAAAACGCGAAAAAGCAAAAATTATTTGTTGAATAAAATTAAGAAAAATAGGGTAAAACCCTAATTCATTTGTTACTGTTCATTTTACTGTTTTGAGAGCTCTGGAGCAAAAATGGTAGAGACAACGCACAGATCTGCAGAGGTCCGCCGCGGTCTACGGGTAAGGGTTTAAACTGATCTAGAATTGATTTAATTTGATTTTACATGCTTTTTAGATGGATTTTTAGGTGAATTTTGAGCATCGCGGCCGTTTTTGGCCATCGACGTCGTCCGGACGAAATCGTCCTTAGTTCGACGAAATCGTCTCAAGTTCGTCAATTTCGCCCAAGGGCGAAATCGGCGAAAAAGGGACGATTTCGTCAAATTAAAGACGATTTCGACACGCGAAATTGGAGACGATTTTGCTCAAATTTCGGACGATATCGGCCAATAATGGGCGATATCATCAATTGCAAAATTTTGATCTTTAAGTTGCATTATTGATTGCTAAAATTGTTATTAATGATTGTTTGTTGTTTTGATGTTTATGCTTGCAGAGAGGATTACTAAAGAGCAGGGAGTGGAAATATGGAGGATTAAGAGATGACTTGGCCGCTCTGACACAAGCAGAGCGAGATCAGCTGGCACAGGCCGGCTTACTACATGTGGCAGAGATGCCACAAGTATCTACAGACATGGGGCTACTGACGGCCCTAGCAGAGAGGTGGTACCCGGGCTCTTCATGTTTTCGGTTACCGACAGGGGAGATGACTCCCACACTAGAGGATGTATGGAGGATTCTTAGAATCCCCATACAAGGGAGGATGATCACACCTGCGGCCAATCAGGGCCACGCGATGGGACGACTCTGCGGTGACCCGAGCTTCGCCCTGGAGAAGGGCGGAGTGAACATCGAGGCACTGCGCCAGATGCCTGGGGCATCTACACTGACACGAGTTTTGGCTGGGGTGGTTGGTGGACTTCTGCTGTGCCACCAGAGCGGCTGCAGGGTACCATGGATGCTGGCAGATGTGATCTGCGACATGCGCGATCATGGCTACAGATTTGCTTGGGGCAGCTTTGTTCTATGCCGATTGTATAGGATCCTGCATGGGGTCGTATACAAGGGCGGCCGATGTCTGGTTATGACATCGCTCCTACAGGTTTGGTGTTGGGAGCACATTGCGGTGCGGAGGCCGGTAGGGCTTCCACTGACAGGGGTTGACGGGGAGAGGCCCCGAGTCTTCTACTGGTGGCTCCGGAGAGGGGCACAGCGACGGATCGACCTGCCGGTGTCCCGGAGACTACTGGATGACTTGGTCCCAGACCAGATCACCTGGAGGCCATGGAGGCAGCATCCAGGGTGGGCAGAGGACGCACAGGAGCTGGCTCGCATCAGGCGAGTCTACTGGCTACGGATGGAGAGGGGAGAGGTGGAGCTCCACCGCTATGACCGAGTTTTGCGATAGTTCGGTCTACAGCAGGGGATCCCATCTCTCAGGGATTACGAGTTTTCTCGGACTATCCGGGATAACACCACGGTTAGCGGGGCTCCTGACATGCAGCGCTTCCGGAGCCAGGACGCAGACGATGCCCCCATCCAGCCAGTGGATGGGGACGACGCGAGGGTAGCCGATGGCTACGATGCCTGGTACACAAGCATCCGCCCTCCTCGGATGACGAGGGCACAGGGACCGATCCACGCAGTTGTGCGTCGGATAGGGAGGCGACGCCAAGCGGTGGTAGAGGCAGCCCGGGGTCACGACAGAGGAGAGCAAGAGGAGGCCACAGGCACAGGAGAGGCCACGGCGAGAGGGAGAGGGAGAGGAGGGAGGCGAGACCCCCATCTCCACGGAGGCCACCATCGCCCGATAAGGGCAAGGGTGTGGACATTGGAGAGAGTAGCGAGATGGCTACTCTCCGGGCGAGAGGAGATCGTCTGCGAGCTCGGGTGCAGACGTTACAGGATGCAGCCGCACAGCACCGAGCCGAGGTGTCGCGGCTACGAGACGATAATGCTCGTCTCAGGGCACGAGGCGGAGGGGTAAGCACTCAGGAGCTGCTACGGTCGGTTTCTCAGACCGCATTCTATCAGGCGCTATACTACCAGGCGGTGCCAGAGGGCCAGAGGGTACAGCTGCCACCTGCCATAGCAGATCCTATCAGGACAGGGTCGACGAGGAGCTCATCCCGGTCGATGACGAGGACTCGCAGTACCACACATACTGCGATGGGACCACCTCGTCCTCCGCAGGGCGGGGGAGGAGATGAGGCCGAGAGCTCTAGAGGCTCTCGAGGCTAGAGGGCGGGATACTGCCACTGAGATTGTATTATACTTGTATTGATAGAGGATTGAGTATGCCGAGGTACAGATTGTGGCATACCAATCTAGTTTTGATGATGTATATATTCTGTTGATATATATAGATGAGATATTTTTTGATCATATGACTTGTCTTATGTGATGCTTATGATGCTTTTTATGTTTGATTGATTGATTGAGTTGATTGATGTAATGATTTTATTGATGATTCATGTAATTATGTCGTTTTGGAAAATATTATAACTTGGATGTCATGCTATAAATATTTTAAATGAAATAATCTGATGTAACAAATTGATTGGTTGTAATGAAATGTGATAAAATAAAAAGAGATTTCTAACAATAATTTCAAAGGACATTGTCGCTATTATAGACCATTTCATGGAGTCGCTGCTCACTCGGTCGTCAAGCTAGTCCCAGGATAGAAATATTGTTAAAAGAAAAGAGTGCTTAAGAGACTGTCTTAAGACTTTGTTGTGATGATGCAAATGATGATGATGATGGTTTGCTTTCAGATTTCCATAAAAATATTATGCATGAAATATTGTAAAATAATTTTTGCTAGGCATAAATTCCTAAGTGTGATAAAATTGTTGAATAATTCCTTAAGAATTATACCATCATTGCAAAATGCAAAGGTTGACATAATGATATGAAATAATAAAAATGTGTTTGCTTTTGAAAAGCATAATTTGTGTAATAGAATGAAGTCATATGGTTTTTATGAATTTTGATAAATTGGAGAAAATATTGTTACAATGGTTTTCGCTAGGTATAGAATATGTAGGTATAGACTTATACCATCATCGTGAAGATCAAAGAAAATAGTTTTATTGCATGGTTGATTTTTAATGAACAGAAAAGATGAAAATGAGGACTTGCGCTAAGCATAAAACTCCAATTTTGGTTTTGGAATTATACCATCGTCGCGAAAGTCGATAAGATATATATGATATGTTTTAATTGAAATTTTTGATTTCTTCTATTATATAGTTGTCTTTGTGGTAAATAATTGTACTTGATTATTCCAAACAAGTTGCAAAAATAATATTTCAAAGTATTTTGAAAAAATTAGATTTATAAGGAATCCCATGTGCATAAGTGAATTCATTGCCAATCTTGATTTATCATAATGATAGACAAAATCTCTCAAATACAAATGTGTGTGCAATTGTATGGTTCAGTTACCAGTTTTGAGCAAGATACTATGATACAAGTGATTTGAATAAACCAACTAAGTGTTCATTAACCATGATGTAGATGCATATAACCATACTAGGCTACTATGTAGATCGGATTATCAAGAGCTAGCTAATCCATAAGCAGACATAGGTCTGTACAAAAGAAGGTCGCTAATGTGACAGACATATCGCCACGCTAGGAGTTACCCAAGGCCAAGCAGGTTGGGCACAAACCACCTGTTATGGGGCTTACCTCACAGTTTTCGAATAATTGAGAATTCCAGGGATTCAAGCTCATCAACCCTTCTTTTTTTTTTTTCAAAGGGTAGGGAAAGGGATTTTATTGCTTTCTTGCTTTCTTTTGAACTTTGCTTATTTTTCTTTTGCTTGATTTTTGAGATAGTGCTTGAAATATTGCTGGAATGATATAGAATAACATTTTTCTTTTCTCTTTTCTTTTTCTTGAACTTTTCTTTTCTTTTTCTTTTTCTAGGGATACTTGCTCGGATTAGCTGTAGAGCAAGGGATTTTTATTCTGGGTAGGGGTGAGCTTGTCCTTTTGCCAATTCTCAAAGATTCTAGACCATGTGCATGATAGGATAGCAGGGGAAACTTTTCACTCAAGAAATCGGTTCTACTATGTAGCAAAACATGGAAATTACAAATATAATCATTTTATTGTGAAAAGATGTGCTTGGTTTAAGTAAATACCAAGATCAATTCTCTATGCTCAAACTTTATTTAATTGATTTTTGTGAACTTTGATATAAGAGAGATTAGTAATCATGCCAGATAAAATCAAGATATTTATTATGTGAGTGTGCAAGTGAGGGATGCCAAATAAATGCTAGTTTTATCCAAAATAAGTTGAAACATATAACTGCAATAATTGTAAGAAAATAATGATTTTGAGAAAGTTTTGAGAATGTTGACTCTCTCTTTATTCTATATATTGTTTTGGTTTCGAAAGAGTCAAGCATATAGCTGTTTTTGGATTTTTTATGTTGATTTTTGTTTTAAAGCAAAAGAAACTTTACAAAATAAATGCGATAAATATTTTTGAAGATTTTATGAATGTTTTTGAGGTTTTTGAATAAATTGAAAGAAATACAAGATAATGATTTTGAACAAATATATACATGGATGAAATAATCAAATTTATGCATAATAACGTTTGAGATGTAAAATATTCATGGGTTCTTTAAGTTCTTTACCATCTAAGGTAGATAATTTATATGCTCCTGATTCAAATTTTGCAGTAATGATGTATGGTCCAAGCCAGTTGGGCTCAAATTTACCTTTAAGTTCTTTGGTTGCATTTGTATTTTTTTTAAGATTTTGAGGATTTTGATTTTTTTTTGTATTTTGATTTTAATTTATGAATTGAAATTGGTGGTATATACAAGATGATCTATATACACTATACAAGGTTATTTGAGTATAGCATGTCTAAGGTTGCTTCAAAATCAAAGGAGGTTTTGAAGGATAATCTGGTTGTGTTGAAGGTAAGAACAAAAGGTGATGAGTAAAAGATAGTGATAACAAAAGCTTTGTTATAATGTAAAATAATGTAGCAAAAGATTTGACTTTTATATGTGTAAAATTGATCATATTACAAAATAAAATGTCATAAATATAAGAAAGTTCTTCATTCTTATTATTATATTCCAAGTTTTGATAAGATGGAGAAAGTATATGTGAAAGATATGCATGGATGTTATTTGGTAAACAAGGATGATCATATATGGATGAAGAAAAGTGATGGATAGAAGATAATTGTGATAATAGAGAATGTATAGAACTTGATGTTTCAACCGTTAAATATTCTTCAAATGGTGTTGGGTCACCATGTATGGTAACAATTTTATTTGCAATTTCAAACTTCAAACATTGGTGAAGAGTGGAAGGGACAACCCTCATCGTATGAATCCAAGGACTCTGGAGAAGTAGTTTGTAAGGTGAAGGACAATATCCTACATAGAATAAAGTATCCAGGATCTTGGATCCAATATTAAGGGGAAGAATTATAGTACCTTGAGGTTCTTGAATTTCATTGTTAAAAGATTTTATAATAACATTTGATTCATTACTATCTTCTTCCTTTAATTTGAGTTTTTGGAATAATTGATAAGTGCATAAATTAAGAGAGGAGTCATTATCTACCATGATAGTTCTAACAAGTGTTTCTTTACGAGATCCGGTAATGTAAAGATAGGAGTCTTCTTGTGGAGTAGAGGAAGGAATATCCTCATCATAGAATGAAATATGGTTAACCTCAAGAGGGTTTACACCATTAATTATGTTCTTAGAGAAAATATGATGAGGAACAAATTGTTGGCTAGGTATTTTGAACAAAATTTCCTTATGAGAAATTTGTAATACTTCTAAAAGGGATATCTTTGCTTGAGGATTAATCACTTGTTGTTGGTTATCAAAGTGGATTTCAGATTGAGATTTTGATTCTAAAGATGAGCTTTCTATGCTTACATTCCATTTTGTATCATTCTCTAGAGCCAAAGATAGTTTTGAAGGTTGGTCAAATGAGGAATCCATATCTTGAATATCAGATTGGGTTGATTGAACTTGAGGTTGCTCATTTGTAGTTTTTGTTACAATATTAATAATATCATCATGATGGGACACATTAACATGCAATATTTGATTGGTTTCTTGTTGTTGATAATTGAATAGGGGTTCTTGGGAGATCCCCATGTCTTGATTGATTATTGGTATTTGTTGTGTAGGGGTTTGATTGTTTACTTGAAGATTTATAATCAGTTGTAGATTGTAATTCCTTTATATTAAAAAGACCCTTATCAATCAAATCTTGAATTGCACATCTTAAATCTTTACAATTTTGTGTCATATGTCCATCTACTCTATGATATTCACAATGTAGCTCAGGTTTAAACCAATCTGATGTGGTATCAGGTTGTCTTATGGAAGGAAGTTCAATAATATTTGTGTCAAGTAAATACTTGAGAATTATATCCATTGGTTGATTAAGCCTAGTAAATTTACGTGATGAAGGTTTTTGAGAGGTTTTTGATAAATGCCTTAGGAATTTTGTCATAAAAGGACCTAATGGTTTCTCACCTCTACTTTCTTTATTATGGGTAGAATGATGACAGGAAGATTGGGTTGTAGGAGGTGAGTGCACGGTAGAATTGGAAGAATAAGTATTTTCTTGTTGAAATGGATGTGTTGTATTGAAAGAAGAGTTTTGAAAAGGTGGCGGAGGATTATATGTGGATTGATAGACATAATATGGATATATGGGAGAATAGATAATATCATTATGAAGAGGATTGGCAAAGGGATTGTTTTGTTGGGTTATGGATGAAAAATAAGAAGAGTGTGATGGAGGTGGTGTTGAATAGGGATGAGGTTGGTCATAATCAACAAATGTATTTAGCTGAATTCTTCCAACATTACTGATGGACTCATATTGATTTGAGTAAAAACTCATGGTTTCTTTAGTACTTCTAAAAGTAATATTTAGCATCTACTATTTAGGATTGAATATAAAACATACAAACTTGAAATGATGATTTTGTTTTTGTTTTTCTTGTATATATATATTTTTTTGTTTTTTTTTTTTGTTTTCAAAAGGTTATGATGCATTCACGTCGGGTTCACCAAAATGTATCGCTCCAAATTTTTCGCACCCCTACCTTCAGGCTATTGGATCCGCGCCCGGAAGGAGGATGGGAAAAGGATGGTGCGGTACCTCGGACGAGAGGACTTTGCGAAGGTCCCGCCTCTCAAGGGAGGTGCATTTTGGTGATTTTTCGACGGATGGTGGGTTCACCAGGAAACATTTGATGGCAGTTTCCACGCCTAGGTTTTGGGAATGAGTTTTGATGAGTTCGTTTTATTTTTAAACATTCATCCTAGGTTTGGCCGAATGATTCTAACTTAAACTACATGAAAATGCAATTTAAATGCATACAACGAACCGTAAAGGAAAACAAAAACAGAGAATTTGCAGGAGGCCAATGAAGATTACCTGATCTGAAAGTCTGATGGAGTTTCGAAGCTTGAAGCAGTCTGGATCATCCGCAATTCAACAGAATCGCCTTCAATTTGATAAAATCGCCCGAACTGACAAGATCGTCTGAAATCTGACGAATTCGTCAGACGAATTCATCGGAGACTTGCAAAACAACAAACAGGATGCGAAATACGAGAAATTCTATTTTGCAAACAAGGGCAAACTATGTAAAACAAGTAATATGAGTGTTGAACAATATACAAGAACAGAAGTAAATGCAAATAACTGTGTTTAGATAGCAGAATATGATCTTAATCTGTAAACTTAGACAAAATGGGTGAACTCCAAATGCAATATAATATAAAAACTGAATAAACAATCTAATTTACAACATAAAATGACAGAGAAAAGAGACAGAAGAACAAACTCCAGGCACTGATTGCCTCGATGTGCGCTGCAGTCAAAATCGTCTCGCATCAGTACGAGATCGTCCCGAATTTGACGAGATCGCCTCCGATCTTGACAGGTTCGTCGACTGCGATAGGTACTGGCTCCGACTGAAAACCAGTGGTGTACCTACAATGAAATGACTATAGGACTAATGCAAAATATGAATTACGATGTTTTAGAGCATAAGGGTTCAATTTGCATAAAAATTCAGCCAGGGGTTGGGGAGGGAAAAGTCTTAGAGTTAAATAGGCATAGGATAGTTGTTGGGAGGTTGGAGATCATCCCAATTTGGGAGATCTCCAACGGGGGAAGGGTCCCAACGGCGCAGACACGCTTCTGCCCGGATTGGAGACCCGTTGGAACGGATTCCAACTATGCAAATTCAGTTTTGCGACGAAATCGTCTGGACGTTCTAGTCCAGACGAAATCGTCAAATCGGGGCGATATCGTCTGATCGGAGACGATATCGTCAAACGGTCAAAACAACTGCTAAAAATGGCACGAAAAAGGAGGAAACGGGTTTCTCGACGGTTAACGGGCGGTTTGGGAGGTTAAATTTGAATTTAAATTTATTTACTAAGGTGAATGTAATTATTCCAATTTTATTGCGCCAATTTTAGGGTGCTACAATTATTTTCTTGAGGATTTTACACACTTTTGTTAACACAAAGTTCATACAGGAAAGAATGCTCAAATATGGTTTGGCAACCCATTCCATGGTGACCTTCAGATTCAATACTGTTCTATATGATCTGCCTCTCGAGCATGGGCACACCCACCAAATAGACCAGTTATGCAAATACATGACAGATAATTGTCTTGCACATTTCAACAAGTTAGTGGACAGGTTGATGGATTCGCCGGATGTTCCTCCATTGACATGTATTGTTTTTTATGGTGTGTTTTCTTGGGCTCAGAAAACAGCCACGAGATTGGGGATTCCCGGAGTATCCTTCTGGACGCTTAGTGCTTGTGGATTTTATATTTACTTTTTTGCACCTCTGCTTATAGAAAAAGGTTATGTTCCTCTCACAGGTATTACATTTTTCTAATTTTGATTATTTTATAAATATAATTGTATGTGCATTATGGTGCAGTCTATTTTAATCTTTACATTTCATCGTGTTTAATCGTTTGTTTAATTTATTGGTGTAGGAGTAATTTACAAGAGTATTTTTATAGTTATGCTCTATAGATTTTTCAAATTTACCACTACTACGTCAGGTAAGTTATTGATGATGCTCTAAAAAAGAGAGATAAGATAGATCAATTTTATAACGAATATGTCACCACGTCGGTAATACAAGTGTTGAAGAGAATGAAACCCATTGCAGAAATAGTTATGAAACTAAACAACTGAAAATTTGAAATTATAAAATTATAAATAGTCATTGAGACCTGAGGAGAAGAGGTCAGAGG
The DNA here is from genome assembly GCA_028583015.1 of Wollemia nobilis. Classification (NCBI taxonomy): domain Eukaryota; kingdom Viridiplantae; phylum Streptophyta; class Pinopsida; order Araucariales; family Araucariaceae; genus Wollemia; species Wollemia nobilis. The sequence goes on along the minus strand of JAQPPZ010017036.1, from coordinate 5,571,878 downwards.
CCATTTGGAGCAAGAAGATTTTAGAAATTTTGGTTGTTCTTTGTTGTCAATGAGCATCTCCTCCTTGGTTTCTGGAAGTGAGAGTTTTATCTATTGTAATCACCTGATGCAAGGAAATCTGAGTATGTATTAATTGAATATCTTTTGTTAATACAATGTATTGGAGTTTTTTCTTTGATGAGATATGTGCATGTTGATGGTGTTCTTGTTTGAGATAATTTTGGTATGTTGTTTCATTCCCTTTAGAAGATTGCACCAACTTAATTCTAGATTGTGTGAAGGTTGATCAAGTTAAGATTGGTTAAATTCAGAGCATTTGCTTCAACAGATTTAGGATGAAATTCCAAAAATTACAGTGACCTGTTTGTTTTCTTTATTTTCTTTTTCTAACCCTATCTTTTGATTTTTCTTTAAAATATGAATAAAATAGGAGTATATTAATTGAATATTTTATTTCTAAAATTTATTCTTATGATCCTGTGTTTAATTTTGGTAAATTTCAGAATTGCAACAATTGTAATATTTTAATAATTCCAAAAATATTAAATTTTTGGTATAAAAACATTATATATATATATATAAGATCTTGCTGGTTATTGACATTTTGAAAGTAATCTCTGATATTAAATGTATATCCTGACAGTTTCATGAACAACAAAATTGAATCTTTGAAAAGCAATAGAGCAAGAGAGGATATCAACCTTACATGAACCTTGGGGAGATCAAGTATTTCCTTTCAAGAGAGGCTATCCTAAATGAATCATGAGTATGGGTATGTGTTTTTAATTAGACAAATATATCACTCAATAGGGGGTTCATGCCTGGAAAATAAATATATGATAATATCATAATAGTGCATGAAGCCCTCCACAGTAGTAGAAAATTAAAAAAAAAAACAAATTATTATAAAACTTGATATGGCAAACGCCTTTGATCGAGTTAATATACAATTTGTAGAACAATTCCTACAAAATTTTGGATTCCCATATCAGGTCATCAAGTGGAATGAAGCATTCATAAAAAACCCATGGATAGCCCCCTTAATAAATGGAGAACCAATAAATTTCTTTCAGGCTACAAGGAAAATTAGACAAGGGTGTCCACTATCACCATATATTTACATCATTTTAGGTGAGACTCTTGGAAGATTAATTAACCATATTTGAAGAGAAAGAAAAATAACAAGGATAGAGATTGCAGTAGGATGCAAAGCTATAACACCTGCCCAATTTGTAGATGACATCATTCTTCTAGGAGAAGCCGCCAAGAAAAATGTTATACAATTCAAGCAATGCCTGGATTGGTTCACACAAGCTATCGAGGCTCATATAAACACTCAAAAGAGTCAGTTCTATACATAAAATGTTGCAATAATAAGATTCAAACTCTTTTGCACTATCCTAGGATTTTTATCTGGCATAGAAAAATACTTCATATATCTAGGAGTGCCCATGTGCTTCCACCTCAAAGCCTCAGACTAATGGACCCCAACATTGGACAAGATGGTTAGGAGGATATAAAGTTACAGTAATAGTTGGCTTAGTCTTGCAAGAAGGACAATATTAATCAAATAAGTGTTAGCTTCTCTTCCAGTCTACCAACTATTAGTATATCATACTCCCAAATTTATTTTGCAAAAGGTAGATGGAATCATACGTAACTTTCTATGGCAAGAAGGTAGGCAATCAAAAAGAAAAAAGTTCCACTTGGTCAATTAGGAGATGATCACCAAAATTAAAATTCAAGGACGATTGGAAATTAGAAAAATGGAGATAGTTTCAAAAGCACTAGGAGAAAAACTTCTTTGGAACATGCTTAAAGACAATCGAGCATGGTAGCACATACTAGTCAACAAGTATGTAAATAATCAAATAGGTATTCAAATGCTCAAACACATAGATAAACTTCCTAAAGCCTCATTGGTTTGGAAACATATAGTGGCTACAAAGAGCATAATAGACGATAAAATTTCTTGACTACCAAGAGATGGTAAGTCAATTAATCTATGGGAGAACCCGATCCTAATAAATCCACCATTAAGAGAGAGAACTCCAATCGAATTGCATAATCACTTGGAAATCCAAAGAATACTCAAATTAGGTGACTTGTTTTATTGGACCTTAGAAACTCTGAACTAGATCTCCCCCCCATTCCATATTAGCTTCAAGGATATTGGGATTATTTAAAGTCCCACGTGGTGAGCATTATACCTCTTCATCCCACTATGCCAAACAAACTTATTTGTGGTAGCATAAGTAGTAATAGGGAATACTCAGTGCATCTAGGAGTCCAACATCAGTAGATTGGGTCTGCCAACAAAAAACTATCAATAGTGTGGAAAAATATAGCACCACCTAAACTACAATTATTCAGCTGGCTAGTCTTTCAAAATTAAATATTAAGAGGTGATAATCTGCAAAAGAGGAGTATAGGAGGGCCTCATGTTTGTTACAAGTGCAGGCGAAACAGTGAAATAATTTTCCATCTTTTGTTTGAATTCCCAAAGCAATTTTAATTTAGGAATAACCAAAATTATTGGCACTTCCTACTTTAGAAGGTTAACCATAAGCACATGTTTTACCAAGTGAAAAAAATAATATAAAGGTAGTCTGGAAGGTAAGCTCCTCTTGAAATATTTGTGGAGATCGATACCTTATTTCGTCATCTTGCACATCTGGTTGGACAGAAATCAAAGGATTTTTTAAGGCAAAGTTAAGGACAACAAAACTCTAATACGAATTATAAAAAAATAATTAGTCCTAATTGTCAAATCTAGTTTTTTCAACAGTAATATAAAGAAGATCTATCACCCACAAACAGAAGAATTATCTACCAACTTAATCTCTAAGCTTTCCTGACACAAGGAGGCTACAGAGCAAACAATTCTTTGTCTGACATGTTTTTTGGTGCTCTTCTTTGATGGTGCCTCCAAGTCCAACCCCAATCAAACAATGATAGGGGGATTGATTCTTACAAGACCCAATGATATCCTACTCAAATACATGATTAGCTTAGAAACATCTAACAATGTGGCAGAGCCTATTGGATGTGAAATCAGCTTTAAATTGGTGGTAAAGCAAGGAATCACTTAGGTCACAATTTATGAGGATTCTAAACTGATAATAACAGCTCTTGCCAAAAATAAATATTTTAGATCTTTACAATTGAATATTATTCAATACTAAATTAGACAACTAGGTAGGATAACTAGTAAAATATCCTATCAAAATATAAGGCGATAATTCAACAAAGAGACCAACACACTAGCAAATCAGGCAATAAATATAGTCCTTGGTTATTGTCACCAAATCATCAAGAAGCAAAATGATAGGGTGGTGTGCAAGGATGACAAGGACTCCAATAATGAGGTCCTTTTTATCTTCATTTTTTGTTTTTTAGAATGCTCTGTTCACTTTGATCTCTTTGTTTAGAGAGTTGTGTACCTTTTTGTTAAGTAAATAAATATTTTTCTTTTAAAAAAAAAAGATTATCAACATATAGTACAACAATCAAAGTCTTTTTATCCTAATATATGGTGTCTTATTCTTATCGATATTATTAGGAGAAAATGCATTCTCAAGAAATATTTGGAGATTCTCATACCAAGCATGAGGTGCCCACTTAATATCCATACAAGGACTTTGTGGGTTCATCCTCAATAAATTATATGGATGCTTTATATAAATCTCTTCCTAAATATTCCCATGAATAAAAGCACTCTTGACATCCACCTAACCTACCTCTTAATATTTTGAAGCACTCAAACACAATCAGATTCCCATGAAGAAAAACACTCTTGACATCCACCTAACCTACCTCTCAATATTGTGAAGCAACTCAAACACAATCAAGTAAATGGAGTCCAAGCAAATATTAAGGGGGAGAATGTTGGAGAAAATAATGCTTAATTACAACACACATGCAAATTTTTCTTAGAGAAGGAAAAACATGTGTTAGGAATGGAGCCTAATTATGAGGAGGCTAAACAGAGAAAGTTTCTGGATTTACTGCAGGACGGGTAGGGAAAGTTTCTAGATTTACAGTCTGTTAGTCTACCAGAGAAAGTTTTCGGATTTACAACAAGACAGCCAGGGAAAGTTTTTTTGTTTTTATCCCAAAATTAGATGTTGGGAACTCAATGTTAATCTTGGAATGTATTAAGAAAAGCAGTTTGTTTTTCTATTTTTTTCTTATATATAGTTGTGAGGAAAAACAAAGAATATAAGAAAATTACTGTGTTGATTCCTTGGAAATATAGAGAGGAAATTATAGCAGATGTTTGTTGTAGGTTGTAACCCTCTATTGCCTGGATGAGAAATGAAGGACTGAAAATTCTCGGTGGATGTAACCCACATTGGGTGAACCACGTTAAAATCGTTGTCTCTTCTTCTGTGTGTGTTTGTCTTATTTTGTTAATTTTGTCGTTAAAGTTTGAAACACTATAATTGCTTTTCTATATAAATATATTTTATATAGTGATTTACTCTAACAAGTGGTATCATAGCAGTTGTTTTGTTGGGTGCACTTGACAGAAGGAGAATTTTTGGATCAAGTGGGAGTAATGGCGGAAGAAGAGAGGTTTAGAGTTCAAAAATTTAATGGCCAGAACTTTCAATTTTGGAAGATGCAAATGGAGGATTACTTGTACCAGAAGGATCTTTACTTACCTCTTGAGGAGGAAACAGAGAGACCTTCATCTATGTCTAATGAGGAGTGGAGTCTCCTTGATAGAAAGGCATTGGGTACTGTGAGGCTGTGCTTGGGAGCCACCGTAGCCTTCAACATATCTGATGAAAAGACTACAAAGGGAGTCATGGATAAGTTGGCCAAGATGTATGAGAAACCATCAGTATCAAATAAGGTATTCTTAATGAAAAGGTTATTTAACATGAAAATGAGTGAAGGAGGATCTGTGCATGATCATTTAAATGAATTTAATATCGTCACTAATCAATTGCATTCAGTAGGGATTGGATTTTGATGATGAGCTTAGGGCCTTATTAATCTTATGCTCTCTTCCGAAAAGTTGGAACAATTTGGTAATGGCGGTAAGTAACTCTGCTTCGAGTTCAAATAAATTAGAATTTGATGATGTGGTTGGTGTGATACTCAGTGAGGACATGAGAAGAAAAACCACAGGAGAATCATCTAGCATCGCCTTAACTGTTGAGAATAGAGGAAGAGGAAGAGAAAGAGGCAAGAGTTCACATCATGGCAAATCCAAAGGCAGATCCAAATCACGTGGAAAAGGAAAGCTACGGTGTTGGCACTTGTGGCAAAAAGGGTCATCTCAAGAAGGTCTGTTGGCAAAGAAAGGGTGATGGAAATGAAGGTAATGATAATAATGGTAACACTTCGAAGCCAATATTATCTGGACAAATTCTACAAGATGCTTTAATGTTATCTCTTGATATAAATAGCAATTATTGGGTAATTTATAGTGGTGCTTCATTCCAAGCTACCTCACATAAGGAATACTTCATAGATTATGTTTCGGAGATTATGGACGAGTTCCGTTGGGAAATGACCAACCATGTAAAATCATGGGTATTGGAAAGATTTTGATTAAATCCCCAAATGGATGTCAATGGGCTCTTAAAGAGGTGAGACACATACCAGATTTAAAGAGAAATCTTATATCGAAAAGTAAGCTTGATGGTGAAGGATACACGGTTGCATTCGGAGAAAATGCTTGGAAAGTTACTAAAGGTTCATTGATAGTAGCTAGAGGTAAATTGGTGGGTACTCTTTATTTACTTACTGATTTTTCTCACTGCTCCATGAATTTAGTTTCTACAGGTGAGAGTGCATCTTTGTGGCACCAAAGACTTGGCCATATGAGTGGAAAAGGTATGGAAATTTTACATTCAAAAAAGTTATTGCCTAAGTTAAAAGAGATTGATTTGGAATTCTATGAGGATTGTGTTTATGGTAAAGCAAAGAGAGTTAGATTTCTCAAGGATGGCAAGGAAAGGAAGAAAGAGAAATTGGAGCTTGTGCACTCAGATGTTTGGGGCCGAGCTCAGGTAACTTCTCTTGGAGGTTCCTCTTACTATGTACTTTTTATTGATGATGCAACAAGGAAAACATGGATATATTGCATTAAGAATAAAAGTGATGTTTTTAATACCTTTAAGAATTGGAAAGCATTAGTTGAAAATGAAACTGGAAAAATGTTAAAGTGTCTAAAGTCGGATAATGGTGGAGAATATTGCAGTAGAGAATTTGATGTTTTTTGTTCTAAAAATGGAATTAGAAGAATCAAGGTAGTTCCAAGAACACCTCAAGAAAATGGGGTTGCAGAAAGAATGAATAGAACCATCATGGAGCGTGCTAGGAGCATGAGAATACATGCAGGCTTACCATTATTTTTATGGGCTCATGTTGTTGATACTGCAGTATATCTGATTAATAGAAGACCATCTAGTGCCTTGGATGGAGGAATTCCAAAAGAGCTTTGGACAGGTAAACCAATAAATTATTCTTTCCTTAAGGTATTTGGATGTGAGGCTTTTATGCATATAGACAAAGAGAACATAAATAAGTTAGATGCTAAGGCCCAAAAGTGCTATTTTATTGGTTACGGTATTGATGGCTTGGGTTACAGATTATGGGATTGTGATAACCGAAAAGTCATTAGAAGTAGGGATGTCATATTTAATGAAAAAAACTTGTATAAAGATCGGTTATAGGGAAAGAAACAGAAAGAGGAAATTGTTGAATACATAAACCTTGATGGACACATAGAAAAGGTAACTCCAAAAGTGGTAGAAGATCAAAATGTACAGCAGTAGCAACAAGCACCTCAATCTCCAGAAAGTGTTGTTATACGATCTACCAAGATAAGTAAAATTCCTCAACGTTTCTCTGATTATGTTTTGTATACTGATGTTGGTGACCCAGAATGTTTTCAGGAAGCATTACAGATGGATACCAGGAATAAGTGGGAGCTTGCAATGAATGAAGAAATGGACTCTTTATTTCACAACCAAACTTGGGATTTGGTTGAGCTACCCAAAGGTAAAAGAGCTTTGACCAATATATGGGTGTACAGGATTAAAGAGGAGAATGAAGGGCATAAGAGATACAAAGCAAGACTAGTGGTCAAGGGATTCACTCAAAAAAAAAGGTATTGATTTTGATGAGATTTTTTCTCAGTTGTAAAAATGACCTCTATTAGAGCTATTTTGAGTCTTGTAGCTATAGAAAATTTGTTTCTGGAGCAATTGGATGTGAAGACAGCATTTCTTCATGGTGATTTGGAGGAGGAAATTTATATGCACCAACCGGAAGGCTTTCACGTGAAAGGTAAAGAGGATTGGGTATGTAAACCGAAAAAGAGCTTGTATGGGTTAAAACAAGCTCCTAGACAGTGGTATTTAAAATTTGATAAGTTCATGGCTAATCAAAGGTTTGAAAGATGTCAAAGTGATCGTTGTGTATATTTTAAGCAAACTGGAAATGGTAACTATGTTATTTTTCTATTGTATGTGGATGACATGTTAGTTGCAGGAACAAATATGCAAGATATAAACATGCTCAAGAAGAAGTTGGCTAAATCCTTTGCCATGAAGGATTTGGGAGAAGCCAAACAAATCCTTGGTATGAGGATAACAAGAGACAAGGAGAGTCACACTCTGAAATTATCACAAGCAAAATACATTGAAAAGTGCTTAAGAGATTCAACATGAACAATGCAAAGTCTGTTGCTACTCCATTAGCAAAGCATTTCAAACTCACCAAAGATTTGTGTCCCAAGACACAAAAGGAACAAGAGCATATGGCTAAGGTTCCCTATGCATCAGCGGTTGGAAGCTTGATGTATGCAATGGTTTGTACAAGACCAGACATTGCCCATGCAGTGGGAGTAGTGAGTAGATTTATGAGTAATCCGAGAAAAGGACATTGGCAAGCGGTAAAATGGATACTCAGGTACTTGAGAGGAACTTCAAATTATTCTTTGAATTTTGGAGGCTCTAATATATGCTTGAAAGGTTTTGTAGATTCTGATATGGTAGGTGATCTTGATGGTGGAAGGAGCACTAGCTACATCTTTACTATAGGAGGAGGAGCGGTTAGTTGGATTTCTAAACTCCAACACGTAGTTGCCCTTTCAACCACTCGAAGTCTGAATATGTTGTCGCTACTGAAGCAAGCAAAGAGATGGTTTGGTTGCAAAGACTAATGGAAGAACTGGGGAAGAAGCAAGAGGATAATAGGTTGTGGAGTGATAGCAGAGTGCTATACACCTTGCAAAGAATTCAGCATTCCATTCAAAAACTAAACACATCAAACTCAGGTATCATTTCATTAGATCAGTAGTGGAAGATGGATCTTTGAAATTAGGGAAAGTTCACACATCACAAAATCCTGCTGACATGCTTACAAAAGTGGTGTCAAGAGAAAAGTTGAGTTTTTGCTCAACTTTAGTTGGCCTTAAGGAATAAGAGGCCATGATGAGAATTTTTTCAATCCTTGGTTGCAGTATGGTGCAATGGAATTAGTCTCCAAGTGGGAGATTGTTAGGAATGGAGCCTAATTATGAGGAGGCTAAACAGAGAAAGTTTCTGGATTTACTGCAGGACGGGCATGGAAAGTTTCCAGATTTACAGTCTGTTAGTCTACCAAAGAAAGTTTTCGAATTTACAACAGGACAGCCAGGGAAAGCTTTTTTGTTTTTATCCCAAAATTAGATGTTGGGAACTCAATTTTAATCTTGGAATGTATTAAGAAAAGCAGTTTGTTTTTCTGTTTTTTTCTTATATATAGTTGTGAGGAAAAATAGAGAATATAAGAAAATTACTGTGTTGATTCCTTGGAAATATAGAGAGGAAATTACAGCAGATGTTTGTTGTAGGTTGTAACCCTCTATTGCTTGGATTGAGAAAGGAAGGACTGAAAATTCTCGGTGGATGTAACCCACATTGGGTGAACCACGTTAAAATCGTTGTCTCTTATTCTGTGTGTGTTTGTCTTATTTTGTTAATTCTGTCGTTAAAGTTTGAAACACTATAATTGTTTTTCTATATAAATATATTTTATATAGTGATTTACTCTACCAACATGTTGGACAAAAAATTAGTAAAAAACAAAACTTAGTGAAAATAAAAGAGGTTGGGAACATAGAAAAGCAATTGTGAAAATAGAAAGGCAACTAAAAAATTAATAGTAGTAATTGAAAAGTGATGCAAGACCATCTTTATGTTCACGCAATCTTGCATCAACCAAAAAATATAAAAATATATATGGCGTTGTGATAGGTGCCACACAGTTCTATGGTCTTTGGGCACGTAGTTTCGTGATATTTATGATTGTTGTATTAATGGCTCGAGTGAGAAATTGTTGTGTGGTCTTTGCACATGTAGTTATGTGATCCTTATGACCATTGCATCAATGACTCGGGCGGAAAATTATTATGTGGTTTTTATACATAGTTCTATGGTATTTATGACCGTTGCATTAATGGCTTAGGTGAGAAATTGTAAACTTAAATTTTTTAATTTCCTTGTAGTGGATTCGTGTTTTTGGGGTTTTGGGAAGAAACTATTATTTGTAATTTGAATATTAAAATTGAAGAGGATTCCATTGGGCTAAGATTTTGGTTCGAGATAGTTTTGAGTAGAGTTTTAGATTGGCTTGATTGTATCACAAAGAGTCTTGACTGTAGATCTACGTGTTGTTATTGCAATCTTTCTTTCCTTACTAAAAAAAAAAAATTATGTTTCGACTTTCGTTGTTTCTTCCTGCTTTCATTGTGTACTCATGCACCATGTGCCTATTGTTAATTGGACCCGCATATGATGTTGCATCAAAAAGATAAAAAAATAATTACAAAAATAGAAATATAAGTGATGAATATAGAAAATACTGAATTGTTAAGTATATTAAGTTATTGTAATGAGTCTATATATTCATATATCTTCCACCAATCGATTTATTCATCCATTCTCTAGGTGGATCATCAACATTTGCAACATCTGTAATATGGAGTGGAGTTGGAGGGGTAAAGCCTATCATATAATGAAGAATATAATATGGCAACAAAATCTATTAGAATAATTGTCAATTCAATGAAATAATTGAGCAATGCAATTGCACTTAAATTGAGTATATATTATTGTGTTGTGCAAATAGTGTGTATTATTTGTGTTATAGGATTGAAGAATGTGTGAATCTACATGCTTCTACAATTTTTAATTTAAAAATTATTCAATATCAAAAGCATTTGATTAACATTTAACTCTTAACAATTTTTTTTTTTTTTTTTACACTATCAAAATATTGTTGTTTGTATTATATGCATGATATATTTATTTCATCCTTATTTTATAAATGTATGACTGCAATTCTCCTTATACCATATACAAAAGGAATTATTCTAAGTGAATGAAGAATAAGAAAATTTATAATTATAATTTTTAATATTTATGTTTTAGTTTTCTTTCTAAATAGTCTTTTTATTATTTTTTTTTTCAATTGATTATAAGTCCTACCAATTCTACATCATGACCACATAGTGATATTACAATAACCTAGGTCTCCTCCTTGAAAATTGAAGAATATAATTGATTCAATTAATGCCATTTTATTGAGCTGCAAGCTTAATGCAGTGGTAAGGGCTTTGGCCTCTCTTTGGGAGGTCCAAGGTCCAAACCCCACTCAGTATGAGGGTCCTAAGACTCTTCACCACGGGCTTGCCCATGCACAGACAGTAGCCCAGATCTGATTCCTCTGAGTGGTGCGCCAGATTGATGACGACGGTGCAACCCCTGTTCTTCCGGCGGTCCCCATCTCACGCCGGGTTACCATGTACCGAGACGGTGGAAGTCCTGGGAGCCTTCATAGATAGTTTGAACCCTACCAACTGTGCTGGTAGTTACTAAAAATCGTGATTGTAACCATTGCTTCTATATACCAAAAAAAAAATTCATTTCTTAACAATTAATTTAAACTATAAGCAAATAATATTTTTATTATTATATAATATACTTGCTTATTTTATTTTTTTTATTATTATTTAAATGAGGAACCATTTTATGTACAACATATCGCAACATGTGAGAAGAGAGATTTATTTATTTTAAAAATAAGATAAAAATCTTAACTATTTAAACCATTAAATAAAATTTTCTAATTAAAAATGTTTGAATTTCAATTTGCTTTGCAAAATTTATTGTAAAGCTATAAAATTTTTGCAATATAAATTAATTGACAATTCTAACTATAAAAATAGATTTTTTTAAAATAAATTAAGTACCTACCTTCAAATGATATTACCTTGACTTGCTAAATCTCCTTAAAAAGCTTAGGTTTTAATCTTACCCGTCAAATAAATTTAATATTTATAATCATAATATAAATAAAATCCATTAACATCTTTTATAATCAATTAATAAAATTAATTAAATACTTCTCATCTTATTTTCTAGATTTAAATCATTTATACCCCATTAATATTAACATCTCTTCGTCCTGAAGTTTTTTTGGTTACTAAGTGCACGCACTCTAGTTACCTCAATCAAATATTTAAAAATTCTCTTTTGTCGTGATGTTGCACTATTTCAAACCTAAGATTATCGACCACTATTGGTTTATAAAAGATAATTAACGAATTTAATTCATTTAGTAAGTTCAATATTATGTACTAAATTAAGCATTAATGAATAGTAGCCATGAGTCCAACCAGTCTTGAATGTTCCATAATTAATGAACAGTCATCACATATAACCATGACGGAAACAATCCAAGACATACAGCCATGAAAAGCAGTCATCTTATACAGCCATCTAGTAAATGGTCATAACATAGAGCCATCTAGTAAACAGTCATCACATCCAGCAATGAGGGAAGCAATCATCACATACTGTCGTGAAGTGGACAGTTGTACCAGGTTCTCAATCATGAACAGGGTAAGTTTAAGACACCAAAAAGAGTCTCTCTTCAAAGCTTATAACTGGAGATCACTCTATTTACAGAGCATAATAGCATTATTCAAATTTGCAATTTATAAAGTTCCAGATTTCAAGATACGTTACTATAATTAGCTTGGCCCTGCTATTTGCTTTTCATCAGCAAGTCCCTTTCACTAATATAATGGCAGGATTAAACATCAGTGGTCATACTAGATAGTAATGCACTAAAAGCAACCTAAGCAGAGGAACAGAGGTATTCGATAAAAACAGGGGATGCGAATGAGTTTTTTCTTTTCATGCCACAGTACCCCTCCTTATTTACAGTTTATGCTAGGTAAAGGGAACGGAAGATATGGGCTGCAGCAACTCTTTCTTCTTTCTAACACTAACACTGTCCATTGGATAACTCTATCAGTCTTTTCTAAACTCTAATGGAGTTCTTCCATTCATCAATCCTAGCCACTTTAAAATAAAATACAGGGAAACTCCCAAAAGCCTCTCTTAATCAGAAGAGGGACCAACCAATCCAAGCCCATCACTATCCTGATGTCACGAGGAATTACGCCTCCACAAAAAATCAAGTAATTTATGTTGATTAATAGCTTACTGAAAAGCCATAGAATTTAAGTGAAAAGGTAGAAAAAAAAAAAAAACAAAGAAACTACTTCAGTTCTAAACATATTTATTGGTTTTTGGAGAAATAAGTTACCCGTTTTTGACGGTGGAGTAAGCAGCGTGAACTAAACTGATGATTTTTCAACATCTTCTAAATTTTCAGACGTGGATGTTTGAATATATTTTAGCACTTTCAGCACCTGTTTGTGGGACGATTGTAGTCAGCCTGCCTTTGAAAACTACGGATCAATTAACATTCCAATCAAGACCTCTAACTTACACATCTGTGCTAAGTTTGATGGGCAAGTAATAGTATGAATTGATTTAAGTTTCGAATGTGCTATGAATGAAAAACCACGGTACATGAAATCAACTGGAATATAGTAAATTTAGGGATAAAGGCGACGGAGGTAAATTCCTTTGAAAAACCAACTCATCAAGCGGTTGCGACCAGTACGTCAATGATTAAATTATTAAAGATTTGCATAGAACGGAAATATGTTCCTACATTAATTCCTCGCAGATTAATGTTTAATTTTCTGGTTTATGGGCTAGTATTATTATTTTATTTAAAAAAATAACGTGATAAAAGTTTGATAATACAAGCCCTAACTGAAATTCCTCATCCTTATTAATATTAGCCCTCAGTGTCCTCATCCTTATTAATATTAGCCCTCAGTTAACATATGTAAAATTCCCCATCTTTATTACCATTAATTCTTTATAAATATATTAAGTAACACTTTTTATTAAGGTATAAAAAAAATATTCTAATTTCATTCCACTTTAGTGCCTGTTCTGGCAGAAACTCAACATAAGTAAGACTACTCAAGTTTGTCCCCAAATGGTCACCCTGGCCAGCCATATTAACCCAAAGCAATATCTCGTAGGCCAATATCTCTATAACAAACATCTCATTGTTTTTCACCTGAACTGCCTGTTCTTCACTTTAATTGGCAGATTATTCAGGTGAGCTGTAACAGTATGAAGACATGTAATCTGTTCCTTGATTGCTTGTTGTCCCTTCTTCATTTGATTGACCTGTGATTGTAGCTCTCCCAGTTTCTGGTCATTTTTTACGTTATTGTGGCCTAATGGAAAATACAGACATTTTTATAACATTCAACTCCCAATACCATATTAGCCAAAGGGGAAAAAGAGTCTGGCTTGTGGCACAAGTCTGTCGAGGCTAACTTTGCCATTGAAGTTTTGCGAGCATCTAAGAATTAAATCATATACAATTAAATTAATCATTCTTACTGTAACAAAACAATTATTGAGGTTGAGTAATCAGATTGGAAAAAGCTTAAATTTTTATAATTTTAAATAGTAAATTTAAAATTTGAATTTTAAATAATTATTAAAATGTTATAAAAAATAAGTTGTTATTAATATTTAAAAGGTTATAATTTATATAATAAATTTTTATAAAAAATGTTATTTATTTAATTATATTTTAATTATTTAAATATAATATATAACTTTAACTTATAAAATTTCAGCTTATATAATATCACTATATAATTAAAATATAGTATAATACAAGTAAAAAAATTTCAAACCTAAATTATAAATTAAATCCAAAATATAATTAATATTAATTCATAAAAAATATCTTTAAGATGCTCACAGGTTTATTTGCTCCAAAAAGGACAGGGAAGGATACCATTCACGTGTGTCGAAGTCTTAACATCAGCTAAAAAAATCATTAATACGGAACCAAATCTAATCATAGGAATGTAAAAAGCTTACAATTTTTAAAAAAAAAAATTACTTTATCTAGTGTCAATGTCAGTGGACAGCATATAAAAATACTGATTTTCTACCAGGCTTACATAGCCATACAATTAAAAAGCATAAAGCATAAGAAAAAGAGGACAAAGGATTGATTAGGGTTTACCATGGCCCTTGGCCTCCAAATTTTGTATAACTTGTAGCAGCTGAGCTTTGATCATAGTAAGTCGCTGAATAAACTTATCCTATGTATTGTCAGCAATCACATGTTTGTACTCCTTCTGAATCTCTGTTTTTATTCTTTCTTCTAGTGTTTCGTTGTTGCAATATAGCTGGATTTTCATGCCACCAAAAATAAGTATTAGAGTGGTAAGAATTTGTACAAAATTTAATACTATAATAAATTTTTTTTAATATGAGAATTAATTATATCTCACACTTACTCGACAATAATAAGGATAGAGATCATTTGGTTCTTGGCAGTTAAGCTTTTTTAAGTCTACTCTCTGAATTCTATAGATAAAACATCAACATGAAATCCAGGCGAGGCGAATCTAAGAGGAATAGGCATCAATTACCTATTTAATACTACAGGAGACAAATAAGCAAACAACTTGCACAGTAGTTAAGAGGAGGAGAGAAATTCCGCCGAGCAGGGAGACCACTAGCCATGGCTTGGAGCAATGAACCATCATAAATTGAGCCCATAAAACTTTCCACCTTTTCCCACGGTAAGCATTGATGTTTGCTGCTGTGATATCAATGGGCTCATACTTGGGCACTTCGGTGGAAACCATAATAGAATGCCAAAGCCGAGTCACATCATAGTCGCTTTCAAGTTTATTGATGATAATGTTGTGTCGTCTCAAAATAGCTATATCCGCACTGGTATTCACAAGATCATTCATGAGAATGGCATATCTTGTAATAGGTTTCTCCTTGTCTCCCGAAAATATCTCTATAGCCATTAAATTTCTAAGTATTACTTCGGACCTGTCATCTACTTTGAACTTGGGCAGATAGAGAGTGCCAGTGCTCTCCTCGAACTTAATGTGACTGATACCTCTACCCTCCAGTTTCCTGAATCTAACTCCCATTCTTTTCAATTCCTCCAGAGTTGGAACGTGATTTTTTTCCTCCTCTGCTTGATCGGAAATACAAATATAGCATTCCCACATGATGAGCCATATCAGCCAGATGACTAGGAGTGGGCACAGGAAAAGCAAGATTAGGACATATGCCAATACCCTCCACATAACGGTCACTGTACATAATACAGAGCGGAATTTGGGAACGGTTAACGATGGAGTATCGGACACTTCCACATAAGACTTTAGAAGGGTTTGATTTTTCCGCATAGCTGAGAAGAAGGGGCCGTGCTTGTCTACAATATATTTATGAAGCAAGTGCAAGATATGATGTTCACTGTTGTATTGGCTTCGATGTCCGCCTTTCTTGAACACTTCAACAGGAGATAAGTTTTTCAGGGCTGACTCAAAACAACCATCTTCGCACCTTCCCAGTGGATTTCTGATTTGATTTAAAACCCAAAAGGGCAACTGATTCTCCATTTTGAACATATCTTTTAAAATATCGTTCAACAAAGGGTGACGTCCTTCCCTCTTAAGAACGTGCTCAATGCTTGGGAAAGAG
This sequence comes from Wollemia nobilis, assembly GCA_028583015.1. Lineage (NCBI taxonomy): Eukaryota > Viridiplantae > Streptophyta > Pinopsida > Araucariales > Araucariaceae > Wollemia > Wollemia nobilis. The sequence continues at coordinate 5,555,964 of JAQPPZ010017036.1, read as the reverse complement.
ATCTGAATTTCCATCTCTGGACTCTGTTCGTTTTCTTCTTCTGAAAACCTGTTAAGGATTTCTACAAGAAAACAGGCATCCCTGGTCATCATCCATGCCAAAGCATCGTCTGAAACAAAAGAGGGGAATCCTTTAGCATAGATTTTCTTGATCCGTCCCTGTGTCTCCTCGCACTTAAAATTTTCTACCACCGCAAGTAAGCCATTGGGCAAAAGACCATTAAATTTTCTTGCAACTTGTGACTTTAGGACTTCTACCTCATCATCAAAGATGAGTTCCTTCATTTGGAAGTGGTAAGGACCAAAAGAGATCACCTGAGGAGTGCAAAAGGCCTCTGTATTCTTATTCCTGAAAGACTTTGGAACACGTGGGTATACTAAACTTGAACCAAGTGGTGGTGGTTCCTCTGTTAAGCTTTGTTCAACTTGAAGCACCCATTCCTCCGAACTCTTGCTGTTCATTGATGGTCCCTCCACATCCATACCTTCAGACGTTGATCTCGGAGTAGAAATATGTCAGAGAGCATACACATATAGAGTATATTTGTGGAACAGAGGAGCAAGAACCGACAGCATATAAGACAGATTCCAAACATTTTCTCGTGATGAGATAATATAATCAGATCACGCCAGCATACAAGATAGATTATATATACATTTTCTTGTGATGATATGATATAATTTGGTCCAGTTTAGTGTCATGACGTAATAAGATGGGACCCAATTTAGAGGTTCAAATAGAAGGAATCTTAAAAGAGATGAGATGGATCCTATTTACCACATAGGGAGAATTGTCACGTGGCCTACTCAACTCATGCGGAATGACTCCTACACTACAAGCGAAAGGACTCGTGCCCAACTAATACACGGCTTACCTACAAATAAAACGACAATGAATATCGTCGGTTTACTAATTATAAATTATATTTGATGTCAGGTGCCAAACTTTAAAACACGGTAGATATGAAGATTTTATTTGCACAATACATCCAATCAAATATTATTGCGTATGTTTCTCTTTGTTCTAAATTTTAAAAAATAGATACACTAATTTTTATTTTTTTCCTTGGATTTTTAGATTAGAGGGAAGATTTTTGAGAAGAGATTGAAGCGATGGGTCACATTAATTGGTTGGTCCCATTTAGTGGTCACTTTTATCTTTACTCAACTTAAATTTTTAAAAATTGGTTGCTCTACGAGTGGATTAAAATTTTTTAAATATATTAAAAATTCAATGTGTTATATGGGATTGAAATAATCTTATCTAAACTATATATCACTATATAGTAATATTATAAAATAATCTCATCTGATTATATCATCACTACATAGTAGTATTACAACAAAGCTTAGATATTATCCATGTATGTTGAGAAATCTAACCGGTTAAGCTATGCCACTTAATAATTAATATATATAATTGAAATAGGTCTTATTTATATTGTTATTATTATAAAATATTATTCTAGCAGCTTATTATAAGTGTATCATTTGACAAAATTAATATGTCCTCTTTAAAATTCAGGAATCAAAATGTTTAAACTAATATCTTTGGATTAAGTTGAGGTCTATATTTGAAGTTTATAAAACTTGATAGTGCTAATGCTTAGATGCTTTAATATTTTGTATTATGAAATGATGGATTTTTAAATATATTTGATGTATAAATTTGGCATAACAAACCTCTAACTAATTCTACAACTATCCTTAATATTTAGTCCATGCATAGTCCTTGTGGTGGGTGGTTATACCACATTCATTGTCACATGGGCTATGATGTAATAATTACTAACATACCCTCCTTTATTACATCATAGTCTTAGATCTGGCTCAGGCTCTTGTTCTTGGCTCTCACTGTCGCTCTCAACTAGTAAAATAATTTTAGGTGATATTGGAATCTTTATTTTTTAATAGAGAGAATTCTCTCTCGCAATGTAGACTATATACTATAATACTTAGGAGTGTTGGGTTCCATCAGTCTTGCACTCCAAAAACACTTATTACAAATACTTATTCAATATCTAATACTTATAGATTCAATGCATGAAATATGTGCCTCCTCCAATGTCTTCATGTGGAGGATTTTTGTCATGTGCTACCATGCATCCTGTGTTGATTATTGAGTTGATTGGTCACTAATATTTGTCTTGCATGTGATGGGAAGATGTTGGAGCATATTTCATTATTTGGTACATGCTAATGTACCCCCATGGTACCAACATGGTACATTTATAAATAATAGATTAGGGTTGAGTCATATTTTAGAGTGTGAGTTATATTTCTCTTTTTATGTAAGTGTGAATGTGCAAGAAATGCACAAGTGTTGTGTAAAGTTGTAATGTGCAAGAAATGCACAAGTGTCTTGTATGTATGAGAACAAATATGTAATGTAAAGATGTGCACAAGTGTCTTAGATTAGAGAGTGCAAGTAGAAGTGTAAGAGTCATGTATAGGTGTGCATATGTTGTAGTGTCAAGTGTTCATTAAGTATGCAAGTGGCAAGTAGTCAAAACAAGAGCCATGAGACTTCGTGTATGGAGAGCTATTAGATAAAACTATGGCTATATTATGGAGGTAATACTCCATCACAAGTAACACAAGGATAAGAAGTATCACAAGCATCACGATCATTATCATTGTAAGAGAAAGTGAAGCAATAAATCTTGTATACATTTTGAGCAATTAATATTGTAAGTTATATTACATGCTTAGTACATGTTTGATTAAGGCTATTTACATTCATATTGCTACATATTATTGAATTTTATTTGATTTATTATAAGCCTTATTATACATATTAATTTGCTCATATTATTCTATTCTAGATCAGCTTGGTAGAACAACTAACAGCATTGTTATGTGTTATAGTGTTAGGTTTGCTAGTAGGAGCACCAGTAAGAGATTATTGCACTTGGGGATTTTTGAGATCATTACCCAGATGAGGGATGATCATGCGTGGTTTACCTAGGGATCATTTATTCTCTATAGGCTTTATCAAACTCTCCACCTTGTTGCTTACAAGCAGGGGAAGAGCCTAGTCTATTGTCTCTTGCCATAGGTCTAAGTGTGGGAACACATAGTCGTTAGATGGCCTCTGAAATCACCCATGACACCAGTAAATCTAGATGCACCTCCATGATTTATATGGGATAGGGCTCATGAGATATAAAAGAGAGCCTTTAGAGGGGTGATGATGTCAGCTCGAAGGATTATTGATGACCTCTAATCTAACCAGATAGTTTAGTACCCCTAAAGGGAGCACATAGGATGGGTTCAGGATGGCTTTGAGTTAGCCTGAGTCTAGAGTATCTAATGGTTAAGGGGACCATGGGGAGAGTTTGAACTTTATCTTCCAAATAGGGTTCAATGATAGTTTGGCTTAATTCAAGAGATTCTTGAGCTAGGAGAGTAGTGGTTCTAATGGATAACTTAGGAGAGACAAGGAAGCTTTGATGACCTTCCTGATTCTAAGAGCTTCGTCGAGAAGGATGTTGACGATCCTCTAGTCAAGGAGTCTGGATTGGATGATGTAGGGGTTTCCCTAGAGTATCTCTAATGGTACCACCAATGTTTCCTTGCTAGGGTTACACTAATGATTAGACAGTCATGTATAGGACATAGACTGAGTAGGATAGCTCATCATCATGTCCAGATGGCATAAGAGCATTTATGATATAGATCGAGGGATGTTTAATTACCATCGAGAGCTTTGATTATGCTCCCATTAGCCACTACTCATGATAGTGAGGCAGATACCAATAGGATCATTGAGGACACATTTGAGCAGGAGAGGGATGTGATGAGGAGATAAATTAAGTTGTTTCAAGGTAACTAACACAAGCATTGGTAGAGAGGGACCAGGTCATTTTGGAGAGAGACCAAGTCATTTTGGAGAGGGATCATGCATATGTAGAGAGATATTAGATTTGGACCAAGCAGGATGACACTTTAACTAGGGTGGTTATGGTAGGGATTGGGAATAGTGATGTAGCTATCAAAGGGTTGTTTGACCACATAGCTAGTCTATAGGCTCAATATATGATAGAGGTAGCAAGGAGCACCCACTATAGAGTGATGTACTATGCAATTGTTCCTCTAGAGCAGAGGCAATCATTGCCCTCGAGGACTCGGTCTCATTCATGCTCTAGGATAATATTAGTTACTTGACCATCATAGCAGTCAATTTAATTTCATCCTTATCTAGCTAAGAGTGGATCTGAAACCTAGGATGATGTAATGGTTATTGTCTTGGCATTTTTTACCTATTTGAGCGACATGAAAGCATTGATTTTGAGATGCTTTTGCCAAGTGACATGATCTAAGTGTATCAATTTTGGTCGATTATGGTACACTAGGTCTATGGAATATACATATATATATCAAGCATTTTATTGTTTTATGATGATGTTTACGGGGTATTGATTTATCGTGATGTGAATATTTTGTCTAAATTGTGTAGAGAAAATTAATGACATTACTTTGATGATGTTAGATGAATGTCATTGTGTGGCTTGATGAGTAGAAATTTGGTTTCTAAATTATTTTGATATTTTTACCGAATTAATTTTATTTTGAAAATTTTGGCTTATTAAAAGGGTTTGATGGATTTTTGACCTAATTTCAAAACCAACGAACATCAAATAATAATATGACAGATATGTTTTACATGGTAAATGTTTGTTTGATGAAGATATTGAATATTGACTTGAAGTATAGTGGATACGCAAATATTGAATATTAAAAGGGTTGAATTAATGAGATTAACACTATAGTTAGGTTCCAAAATAAATTTTGTAAAATTCTAAGATGTCTTGATTTTTGAATTTCGAGACATTATACATGTTAAATGATGTTTACGAATGCTATTGATATGGTTTGCCACAAGTTAGTAGGGAAGGAAGATTTTGTTTACAAATTTGTTTCATTTGCAAAAAATAATGGTCAAAAGCTTACCATCCAACCTTCAATTATTACATTTTATATTTATATATACCAATTTATAAAGTAACCTAATAGTTCTTTACAGCTTGATTATTTATGTCAGTAATATACCAATTTAGCATGCTTTCAAAGAATATCTCAGTGACCCAGATGCTAAAAATGAAGAAAAGGGGCAAAAATGCACAAGTGTAGAAACTGTCGCGAAATCGCGACGTGTTGCGCTATCGCGACCGAAACCAGAAAAGTGTCGCGAAATCGCGACAAGTTGCTCCGTCGCTGCCAAAAAATGAAAAGTGTCGCGAAATCGCGACATGTCGCAAAATCGCGGTCAAACTGGTCAAACGGGGCAGGAGGCAGAAAGGTGTCGCGAAATCGTGACATGTCGCAAAATCGCGGTCAACGCAGTCAACGGCAGCAGGTGGGAGAAAAGCGTAGCGAAATCGCGACGTGTTTGATTTTCGCGGCCCAGAGAGGAGAGAGAAAGATGAAGCAGAAAAGTGTCGCGATATCGCGACATGTCACAAAATCGTGGGTCAAACCAGTCAAACAGGGCAAAGTAGAAAAGCGTCGCGAAATCGCGACAAGAAACAGCAAAGGTGTACGGAGCAAAAATGTGTCGCGATATCGCGACAACATGCAGCAAAGGTGCCCGAAGTGAGAAAACGTCACGATTTCGCGATAGGAAAGCAGCGAGGGCGTACGGAGGAGAAAAGCGTCGCGATTTCGTGACATGTCACGAAATCGTGACATGTCGCGTTTTCGCTGGGCGCGATGGCGAGAAAGGCTGCTGGCAGGAAAACGTCGCGATTTCGCGACATGTCGCGTTTTCACGGCCAGGAAGGCGGACAAGGCTGCATGCTATTTTTTGGACGCGATTTTCATGGAACCGTTACAGAACGTGCAGAAAAGTGCGGGACACGTGGCGTACAGGCTGCAGAAGCGTTACAGAGAAGATCAAACGTCTTAATGTCAAGCATAAAGCCAAAACACACGCAGTCAAAGAAAGGTGAAACGAGCAGCCACTGGAAGATGAAACGAACCGTCGTGGAAGGGGAATCAATTCAACAACAAGTATAAATGTAGATGCACAGATTGGCACAAGGGGGAAACCGCTGGAGCAGAGTTGCAGTGCTAGAGGCCAGAGGGCCATTCTGGGCCTGCTTGGAGGCTGTTTTCCTTCCTTTTGCTGGTTTTGAGAAAACCAGAGATGCTGCCATTGTAACTTGACATATTTTTAATGCGAGTGTTCAAAAATTTGCATCTTGTTGGCAAGAAAGAAGGAGTTATTTTCTGCATGCATGTTTTAATGTTTATCTTTCCCTTTTTCAGATTTCTAGGCTTATAGATGAAGTTTAATGCAAGTTCTCTTGGTTGCTTCATGCGAATGTCTAAATCTAAAAAATATCATTAAACCCCAGAGACCAGCACTTAACTTATCTGGATTGTGCATGTTTGCAGGTTCAATAAGTTAGGTTGCATGCATGGAAACCTCACATCTTCGGTTTTGCCAGGACGGGATAGCATCAAGCTGAATGCAATTTTAAATTTCTTTTCTTTTGCATTTTATTTTTCTTCTTGCTGCATTTTATTTTCAGAAGTTCTAATTTTATTTACAGGCTTTAAAATAAAATAAAAAAATTAAAAAACTCCAAAATCCATAAATAATTCCTTCATGCTATTGCATTTCATCAATTTACATTTTGAAGTTACAGCATGGTCATTTGAGGATCAAATCACATTTACTTTATCAGGGTTCAATGAACAATCACTAAATTATCACAGTAAAATAAACCACAGTGCCCCTTGTTTTCAGTTACTTGCAACCACTAAGGTGTTCCAAGCATTTTAATTAAATATCTTTTATACACAGATGCAAAATGCTCACATAACAGGAACCTTGGAGAAGTTACATGTTTAATTTCTTTGCAAGCAGAGGATTTAGAACCCAAATCCTATCGGAGAGTGTGTTTTCACAATCGGGTGAAAATACCACTCAACAGATTGGCGCTAGAAGGAGGGCCTGAAATGTTTATTTTATCATGATTTTTAGATGCTACGGGTTTATAATTATTTAAGAATTTTAAATTGCTAAATATTTCAAGCATCTTCGGCCTCTAACACCACTCAACGGATTGGTGCTAGGAGGGCCGTACGGGTTTATTTTTAGTGTAATATAAATTTAAATTTTTGTATGCATTAGTCCTCTAACATTCAGCAGATTGTAAAAAGGACGGTCTGAATTTATTTACCTGTTCTATTTTAAGCAATTCAGGTATGCTGTATATTTTTCTGATTGTTCATACAGAATTAAAGTGATTTGATTTAATTTTTCAGAATTTTGGTCTCATGCAATTACTTTTCATTTGATTTTAATGAATACATCTCTTAGTTGATGCTAACTTGATTTCTGTTTTATATTGCAGGTTGAATATTCAACAGATTTGGTTCTAAAATTACATTTTAAGTTCACTAATGGCAACACTTGAGGAGCAAAGGATATCCCTGAGAGCTGAAATAACATCTCTAAGAGAAAGAATGGTATCTATGATAGAGGATCATTATGAGGGTTTATCTATACCTGTGGTATCCTATCAAATTCCTAAAATGTTATTGGATTTTTTACGGTGTTTTAATCAAGAGGTGCCACTAGGATACTTGCAAAAGCTGCATGTCTACAAGAATGCATTATGTCAATTCCAGATTTTCTATGAGGAGGTGGCTTGTAAGTTATTTGCATACATTTTGGATGATAGACCATTCTTTTGGTATAGCCAACTACCCATGGAGGTTAGGACTTCTTGGATACAACTAGAAGCAGCCTATCTTTATCATTTTGGTAATCAGGCTGACTTAGAAATATTGAAAAATCAGTTTACCTCCATATGTAAAGAGTCTAATGAATCCTTGAGTCAATTCAATGGAAGATTTCATGAGTTGCACTCCCAAATGTGGGAAAATTTTAACACATTAGAAGAGGAAGCCATGGAAGTATACCTAGGAGCCATACACCCCACACTTGCTTCACTCATTGAGGAAAAAGCTGAGTGGTTTGTCCCTAGAGAAAATCCATGAGGTCTTAGAAGAGATAGAACGACAAGGTCTTGAAGAAGAAAAGGCACAACATGTTCATATGAGAGATTGTTCTTTTGATGCCAACCTACACCAACCATCAAACATAGCACCCTCCACTCCAATGATATCTAAGGTAAATGATCAAGGGGATGAATTTGAATATCCAAATCTTACAACCACCTTAGATGTAGTCCACGAGGAGGTGCAAATTGCTAAGACAACATCCACTAGTGAGGATCATGTAGAGATACATGATTATCTAGATGAAGGGGTTCTAAATTCAACAATGTTTGATATATGTGATAAGATGGAACCTGCCATGGAATTAAATGAAGTGGTTGAAAGTGAAATGGGGAGAAAACCAATAAATGAATTTGAAGACATGATAGAGTTTCACCACTTGTTCTTGGAAGATACTATTGATGAGATGTGTAAAATTAAGGATCAAGAAATTCTTCACCCTCCAAATTATGATAAATGAATCATGGGTTACTAATTTGGACAATGATAGCCTTATAAATTTGAATTCAAGAAATAACCCACTTTTGGAAATAATTGAACCATCTAAGGAAGGTGAAGATGAATTTGATGAGAAGCACATTGATGAATTGGAAGATGTTGAAGAAATAGTTGAACGTCACCACTTGATTTTGGAAGATGATTATTATGATGCTTGGAAGAAGTGGGAAGACTTCACTCATTCCAAAGCTACTAATGAAACTTGTGTGCCAATTGATATGCAGGATGACATAATTGCCTACTCAAAGGAAGATATTACAACTCCTGTACGATTTGAGGATGTTTTGGAAGAGGGTTTCAAATCTCATCAAATTTTGGAAGATTATAATGATCCTATCGCCAAGGACAAAGAAGAAAATGAATTTATGAATGAATCAAAGAGATCATGTCACAAATACCATGGAGTTTCATCTCACAGATTTGGATGACGATTTTTACAATGGTTGGGGGAGATATGATAATGCATTCTTTTCTCACATCCCTATAGATGAAACTCATATTTCACTTGATATGCAGGATGTTGAACCTTCTACATCATACGAAGATCTCATATTCACAAGATTTGAAAAGGTGACAAAATTTGATCATGTTGAATATAAATTCATTGAAAGTGTGGATGCAAGTTTGCATGATGATTTTGAGGATTCAAATGAAGAGATACCATGGATAGTGAACAAAGAATTGGAACCAAATGATAGAGAGATTGATCAATTGGAAGCAACTCAAATGAAGGATCATCAAGATGAGTCATGGGACATACACTTTGACCAAGAATGTTTGAGGATTGAAAATGATGACCATATTTTGAATTTAAATAATGTTGATGATGAAATGTCATTAAAGGTAAATGAAAAACAAGGTATAATTTTTAATCACACCTTTAATAACATGGTTTTAATGAATGGAAAAGAAGTTGATGCACTTGAATTGTTAAACCAAATTCATCAACAATTATTAATTGAATCTAGGATAAAAACTTTTAATGATCCTAATTTAGTAAATATCCTAGATGCTTGTAAATTGTTACATAAATTTGATTGGCCTACAAATTTGGAAAATAATTTGGCTTTAAAATTTGTAGAAATAGGCTCTTACTTACAAAATTGCATATTTGAAAAGGATAGCCTAATTCTAAATCAAGGAGGGAATTATGAAGTTCACATTTTAAAGAATAGACAAGATAAAATTGAAAATCATTTATTGTCTAATCATTTTAGTAATTTGATGCTCACCTATGGGAGTATTATTGGAACTAAATCAAATTGGTATGGTGAGCATGGCAAGTGGAAATTTGTTGCATTGTTTGGCCTAGTCTTGTTTGTGTTGGATTCCCACAACATTTGGCATGCATATCATGTCATATTTTTGTTGAAATGTTCTAATCATGTGTGGGATCCAGGAAAGTGATAATCCAAGCTTTGCATCATTTTGTATTATAGTGTACATTTGTATATAGATTTTGGTTTCTGGTTTTGGGTTTGTGTTTTCAAGTTTCATTTTGGGATTGCTATTTGGATTTGGATTTAAAGTTGTGTGTTTATTTGACATGTTTTGTTTGTCTATAAAAAAAAAAAAAATGATGATGAAAAAGTTGCCTTGAGATGCTAACTTATGTTCTAGATCGGGAGAATATGAAACATTGGAATTGTCTTGTAAAAGCTCCACAAGTAACACAAACAATTTAATAATATCGTTTGAAACTTGTGATGCATGAAGTAGTCAGTTTTATATGGCAATATTTCATCCGCATTTCAAAAGACAATGCATTCATATTACATCTCACTTTGCACATACATGCCATCGTAGTTGCAAGTGCATTTCAAATGCAAATCATTAAAGTGTGTCAAATCCTCTTAGGGTTGTGTTATAACATAAATATAAGAAAAATCCTAAGGTTGGAAACTGGGTCTTGAGATATCTAGAACCAAGCACGTCTTATACATTAAAAAGGATCTTGAGCAAAATGATCAAAACCTAACTTGGAAGAAAAGGTTGGGCGAAAGAAGTATTTCAGGTCTATCCTATTATGCAACATGATCCTTAAAACAGTGGTTTTGACCACTTCCATAGAGCTTAAAGCCTAAAATCAGAGTAGTAAGGATAGGGTTAAATCCTCATCGAACTTAGGTTGAGGATCCAATTCCCCAAAGCTTTGATTTGACCTACATGGAGTAGTAAGGATAGGGCATAAATTCTCATCTCGCTTAGGTTGAGAATCTGATTCCCCAAAGCTCCTATGTCTCATTTCATAATAAATCTTGGATTGGAAGGATCGTACTACTTGTCCTCTGCAAAGGATGGGTAGTCATCCCCAAGGTCTAAGCAACAAAATTAATATTTTCCATTTACATCTAAAGTTTGGATTGGAAGGATCGTACTACTTGTCCCTAGCAAGGATGGGTAGTCATCCCTAAGGTCCAAGAAGTAAAAAATAAATTTTTCCCATCTCATATTTATATTGGATTGGAAGGATCGTACTACTTGTCCTCTCGCAAAGGATGGGTAGTCATCCCCAAGGTCCAAAGAAATGAAGATAAGTTTTGGATTGTGGGGTTAGATATGCCCATGCATGGCAACATGTCTTGTCTAAAAAACAAGACCACCGATTGTCCAAAGGGTTAGACTAGCATGACCATTTCTTCCATAATTGGTTAAATTATTTTGCTCAAAGTGAGGTAATGAATTCTAAATCAGAATAGTAAGGATAGGGTTAAACTCCCATCTCGGTTAGGTTGGGAGTCTGATTCCCCAAAGTTCTGATTTCACATCCACTTGCACATGGGTTCAAGATAGTAGGGACTCATAACCAACTTTGGGATATAATAAAGCAATTCATTAGTGGATCCTAAGAGGGTTTGGCAATCTTGAATGTTTGTGTATGATACTAGAAGGTCTATGTTTTTATAAAAGCAAAATCTCCAAGCATATTTATTAGGTTACACAAATCATTCACAGTCTCATATATGCATTCATGTAAAACTGACAATGGAATGTTGATCAATTTCAAACGATAGGGAATGAAAACACATTGCACACACCGAGCTAATACTTGATGATTCTGATGATTCATGTACTTCTGATCTTTGGGCATTTGTTATATTGCTTATGTGCTAATGCATGTTTTCGAGTTTATATATGTTTCCAGGTTGGGTTCTCACTAAAATGCTCAAGAGCATTTGACAACAGAGTCACCATTTGTTGTGGCTGATCCACAACACACCCCAAAATTGGGGACCCACCTTTTTTGCATGCTTTCAAAGAAGATCTCAGTGACCCAGATGCTAAAAATCAAGAAAAAGGCAAAAATGCACAAGTATAGAAAGTGTCGCGAAATCGCGACATGTTGCTCTGTCGCGGCCGAAAAGAAAAGTGTCACGAAATCGCGACATGTTGCTCCGTCGCGCGAAAATGAAAAGGTGTCACGAAATCGCGACATGTCGCAAAATCGCGGTCAAACTGGTCAAACGGGGCAGGAGGCAGAAAGGTGTCGCGAAATCGTGACATGTCGCAAAATCATGGTCAACGCAGTCAACGGTAGGAGGTGGGAGAAAAGCGTAGCGAAATCGTGACATGTTTGATTTTTGCGCCAGAGAGGAGAGAGAAAGACGAAGCAGAAAAGTGTCGCGATATCGCGACATGTCGCAAAATCGTGGTCAAACCAGTCAAACAGGAAAGCAGAAAAGCGTCGCGAAATCGTGACAAGAAACAGCGAAGGTGTACGGAGCGAAAATGCATCGCGATTTCGCGACAGCATGCAGCAAAGGTGCCCAAAGTGAGAAAACGTCATGATTTCGCAACAGGAAAGCAGCGAGGGCGTACGAAAGAGAAAAGTGTCACGATTTCGTGACATGTCACGTTTTCGCTGGGCGCGATGGCGAGAAAGGGTGCTGGCAGGAAAACGTCGCGATATCGCGACATGTCGCGATTTCACGACATGTCACGTTTTCGCGGCCAGGAAGGCGGACAAGGCTGCATGCTATTTTTTGGACACGATTTTCATGGAACCGTTACAGAACGTGCAAAAAAGTGCGGGACACGTGGCGTACAGGCTGCAGAAGCGTTACAGAGAAGATCAAACGTCTTAATGTCAAGCATAAAGCCAAAACACACGCAGTCAAAGAAAGGTGAAACGAGCAGCCACTGGAAGATGAAACGAACCGTCGTGGAAGGGGAATCAATTCAACAGCAAGTATAAATGCAGATGCACAGATTGGCACAGGGGGGGAAACCGCTGGAGCAGAGTTGCAGTGCTAGAGGCCAGAGGGTCATTCTGGGCCTGCTTCAAGGCTGTTTTCCTTCCTTTTGCTGGTTTTGAGAAAACCAGAGATGCTGCTATTGTAACATGATTTATTTTTAATGCAGAGTGTTCAGAAATTTGCATCTTGTTGGCAAGAAAGAAGGAGTTATTTTTTGCATGCATGTTTTAATGTTTATCTTTCCCTTTTTCAGATTTCTAGGCTTATAGATGAAGTTTAATGCAAGTTCTCTTGGTTGCTTCATGCGAATGTCTAAATCTAAAAAATAACAGTAAACCCCAGAGACCAGCACTTAACTTACCTGGATTGTGCATGTTTGCAGGTTCAATAGGTTAGGTTGCATGCATGGAAACCTCACATCTTCGGTTTTGCCAGGACGGGATAGCATCAAACTGAATGCAATTTTAAATTTCTTTTCTTTTGCATTTTATTTTTCTTCTTGTTGCATTTTATTTTCAGAAGTTCCAATTTTATTTACAGGCTTTAAAATAAAATTAAAAAATTAAAAAACTCCAAAATCCATAAATAATTCCTTCATGCTATTGCATTTCATCAATTTACATTTTGAAGTTACAGCATGGTCATTTGAGGATCAAATCACATTTACTTTATAAGGGTTCAATGAACAATCATTAATTTCACAGTAAAATAAACCACGAGTGCCCCTTGTTTTCAGTTACTTGCAATCACTAAGGTGTTCCAAGCATTTTAATTAAATATCTTCTCTTAGATTATTAATACACAGATGCAAAATGCTCACATAACAGGAACCTTGGAGAAGTTACATGTTTAATTTCTTTGCAAGCAGAGGATTTAGAACCCAAATCCTATCGGAGAGTGTGTTTTCACAATCGGGTGAAAATACCACTCAACAAGACCCTAAGCAGTGGCCTTTCGACCTAACAAATGACAAGCACTTAGATGACTATGACTTATGATATTTTTAAGCAATCCATGTGATAGGATAGTTTATCCTATAAAATATTTACTTATAAGTGATGGCTCTTTTAGCCTGATTAATAGACAAATGCTTACCTAGGTGTTGTAGGTGAGTTGGAGAGGAGAGGACAATCCTCCAAAGGAGGTCCCAGGTTCGAATCTCCACCCTACCAAAAAATTGAATTGGGTACCCAAAATCCAATTGATAATGTTGGTGCGGGCAGGGCTGGGTGTGACCCCCGGGTGACTTTGATGATGTAGAACCCCCTGTTCATTAGACCAAGGCGGACCCGCAAGGGGGTTTTTGCTAAAAAAAATAGACAAATGCTTAGATAAATTGTTGTGTTTGTAGGCAGTCAATGTCCCTTTTTGTCAGGTGAACAGTCAATATCCTGATATGGTACAATGTTAGCAGACAGTTTATGTCTTGATATGATACAATGCTTTCTGGAGATAGTTAGTATCCTGATATAGTATAATGCTTTTGCATATAGTTGATATCCTAATATAGTACAATGCTTTTGCAAACAGTTGATGTCCTAATATAGTACAATGCTAACATACAGTTGATGTCTTGACATAGTTTAATGCTTTTTTAGATAATTGATATCTTGATATAGTTCAATGCTTTTTCAGTTAATTGATGTCTTGATATAGTACAATGCTAATAAACAGTTGATGTTCTAATATAGTTTTTTATTTTTCCTTGATTGGGATAGTTCATTGTCTTTATTGTTTGTCTTTTTAATACCCCCACTTTCAAGGTTCTGTTAAGAGGATTAGAGGTCTTACCATCAATAATATTTATGTCATAAGTTTTTTACCCTTTTAGCATACTTTTAATAGATTCAAAGATGTCAAATCATCTCTAGAATAATGTTGCTAAAAATGATAAGATTTATGTGTAATAAGGTTAATCATTTGAAAACCTTATTAGGTTCTATAAGAAAATAAAATGTTGTGTCATCGCTATTTGGAATGTGTTGATAAGAGGGCTCAAAATAAAAGAATTATTTAGAATGAATGAAGATTCTATAAGATATCATAGATTTACATCCCTATGACTTACAAAATATCATTATTTGGCAAGCAAGGGGATGTTATGATATTGTTTGGTGTGTATTAAACGAAGCATGAAATAAGCAACTATTTTAAGTAAGCAAACATGGAATTCAATGTATATTCTATTGATATACTGCTAGCATTTTAGGACCCAATGTCTATAATGGTATGTATAGCTTAGATTCTTTATTGCATCTTAATGGTTGTATGTCTAATGTTCAGCCATGGCAACACCTTTTGTGATCATAACAAGGTTGCACTATATTGGGTAAACATGTCATCATCACAAAAAGAGTGCATGGAGAAGATTGGATGATTTAGTCCATGATTTTGTTCACCCACAACAACCTAACAAATAACACCCTATATGTGTTAAGCTTTGTTAAAGTTATTGTAGGAAATAAAGCCAATGAATTCAATT
Organism: Wollemia nobilis; assembly: GCA_028583015.1. Taxonomy (NCBI): domain Eukaryota; kingdom Viridiplantae; phylum Streptophyta; class Pinopsida; order Araucariales; family Araucariaceae; genus Wollemia; species Wollemia nobilis. The sequence continues at coordinate 5,540,755 of JAQPPZ010017036.1, read as the reverse complement.
GATGTGTGATGCTAGTGTGTGAAAATGAAACAAATAGAATTTTCTAATTAAAGCAATAAAATAATGTAAAATCATACACATGATCTTAAGAGTAGGGATTTGCTAGCATCAAAGACCTAGTGTGAATGCAATGCAAGCAAGTGCTATCCTAACTAGTGGTCATCATCGCCTCATTGTAAAACCCCTATTTTTCTATATGTGCACAAAGTCAATGCATAAGTAATGATGAAATACCTCAATGCTTCTTAGTGAAGAAGGAGAAATGAAGAGTTATTCCCCATAGAATGTTTTTGAAGGCACAAAAATTATCTAGACGAGAAATAATTCTTGTTTCTCTCCTTCCTAAGAGGCTTCTTGAATTTATGTCTTTTCAAGGAAAATGAAAAGAAGATAAATTTATGTCAAAATTATCTTGATTATGAAAATACCTTCATTGTTTTCTCCTTAGAAAGATTGTGCTATGCAATATAATCAAACTTTGCTAGCATATGATTCCAAATATAGTATTATGAGGGTAATCGTAGCATCCTAGTGAAGTAAAAGCAAATAGTATACTGAGATAGAAATTTTATGCACATGTACAATCATACATTTAAGCAAATTTAAAACAAACATGCATTGTATATATGAAATTAATTGATGATCTAAAAGGTTCAAAAACGATTAGAGTCATGTGGAGAAGATTAATGATATGGGGCTATCAGCAATTACGTTTTATCATAGTGCCTCGATTTAGAAGGAGTATGTGGTTACATGATAATTGCAATAGAATTTTATACTAGGATAGGATTTTTTATTTAAATTATCCAATATCATTTGACATTTTGAAACATTTCATTTGGTATTAAGTAATTCTATGTCATTCATTTGTGTTAGGTATAACAATAGAATGATTTAATTGATAAAATTGAGTTTATGATTGATCCTTATATTGAGGAAGAAGGTTTTATAGAATAATTTATCACTTGTTGGGCGTATAGGAATGCTAAAACTTACCAAGTGTCAAATAATTCTATCCCACCTTTTGGTTGGATATAAGAATAAATCTTAAATTGTTAGGTTATCGATACAATTATGTTTGTTATCATTTACGATGCATGATGAATCCTTATATCAAAGAAGAATATTTAACATGATAATTCCTCACTTGTTGGGCATATAGGAATTGCTAATGCTTACCAAGTGATGAATGATTCTATCAAACTTTCTATTTGGATATAAGGACGAATCATAAATTGATCAAATTTTTTGATATGTTGCAATTGTTGTGTTATTGATTATGGTATATGATAGAGCCTTATATCGAAGAAGGAGGTTTGACTAAATCATTCCTTGCTTGTTGGGTGTATGGGAATTGCTCATGCTTACCAAGGGGAGAAGAATTCTATCAAAATTTCTACATGGATATAAGAATGAACCATATTTGGAAGCAAATGATGTTTTGAGAATATTTTCAATGCAATTGAGATTTATGATAAATCCTTTCATCGAGAAAGAATATTTCATAGAAGCATCCTATTTTTTGGATGCTATACAATATTTTCAAGCACCTACCAATCATCGAATAATTCTATAGTCTACTTTTTTGGTATGGAAAGATGAATCATAAGATATGATAAAAAGATGTTGTAAAAGGGATGTGAATATTTTTGCTTAGGGTGTGACTTGTTAGCTTGTACATGCCCTTTTATTTGCCACTCTTAGGTCGGTATTATAGGTGTCATCATATAGTGCTAACAATTCTAGTAGGATTTAATGATGTAGCAAACAAAAGTAGTAGCAAACAAGGTGATGCACATAAGTTCTTTTAGAAATTTTTTATTATTAGACAAAGAAGCATAGGTATCTAGCTATGATCAAGTCATAACTGGCAACCATACTATGCTTGTCACAACCTCAGTTTCTTTTCTAGAGTTCAAAATATCCAAAGGAAATGATGATATGTTAAGGAAGTCGTCGAGGGACTCCACTAGCTCAATGACCTATTGCAAGTGCAATGTAAGTGATACTATTTTCTAGCTAGAATTATCATTACTCTATTATAGGATGTCCCCTCATGACTTTATGGGACGAACAGGAAGACATAAGAAAACATGTAATTCAAGCATATGAAGGTAAGCAAAATATGTTTATTTTTTTATGCAATCATGTAGTCAGACACATGAACAAGCAAACATGCAAATTCAAGCATAATATATTTTTAAATGCATTATATTAATAGGTTCTTTATGCTTGTCACCATCTATGGAAGCCAAACGATAAGCGTTTGATCCATATTTGGTTGTTATGATGAAGGGACCTAACCATTTGGGTTCAAATTTACCCTTAAGGTCTTCTTTAGCATTAGTGTTTTTTTATTTTCCTTTTAGGATAAGATATCCTATTTCAAAGGAACAAGGTCTAACTCACTTTCCATAGGATTTATCGAGTCTTTGATGATACACATGTAAGTTCTCTAAGGCATGAGTTCACCTTTCATTAAGTAACTCAAGTTGGCTAAGTCTTGCATGGTGATACTCATCACCAACTATTGTATTTTTTAGAAGGATTTGAAGAGATGGAACTTCTAATTCGAAGAGAAAGATGGCCTCAGCCCCATAAACTAAGGCATAGGGTATAGCTCTAGTCAAATTTCGAACACTAGTGTGATATGCCCATAAGGCAGGATATAGCTGCAGATGTCAATCCCTTTCAATTTTGATTACAAGTTTTTTTAGGGTTTTGATTAGTATTTTGTTAGAATCTTCAGCTTGGTCATTACGTTGTGGGTAATATGGTGTTGACTATTTATGTTGGATTTTGAATTTAGGACAAAGTTTGACCACATCCTTATTTTTAAAAGGAGTGTCATTATCATATATAGACATGTTAAGAATATCACAACATGATAAGATCTAATTTAGGATAAACTTGGAAACTTAAACATTGGTACAAGGGGCTAGAGGCATAGCTTCTATCCACTTGGTAAAGTATTCAGTTGTCATGATGATGAATTTATATCCATCAAATGACACTAGATTTATTTTGTTCATAATATCTAGTCCCCAAGTAGAAAAGGGCTAGGGCAATGTGACTGACTAAAGTTCCTAATATGGCACATGAATTAGTTTATCATGCTTTTGACATTTATCACATTTGTGTGCATGGCTATGAGCAACTCGTTCCCTAGTCAACCAATAATGGTCCATGTGAACAAGCATTTTAGGGATGAAACTTCCATTAAAGTGCCCACCACATGCTCCCTCATGGGCATCTTGAATGATTATTTTAGCTTTGTCTACATTGAGGTATCTTAAAAGAATACCATCAAAGGTTCTTCAATAAATGATATCTCTAATTATGATGAATTGATATGCATATTGCCTAAGATTATTTTTCTTGTTATGGTTCAACCCTTCAAGCAAAACACCACTCTTAAGAAAATCATATATTTCCTTATACTAAAATTCGAGCATCAATGCTTGTTCAATTGCAAAAATAGCCAATAGCTCTTGACTAGATTGCAACATTGTTGGTTGTCTAACTTGATGGATGATATTTATTGCTTGTTCATTCTCCAATTCTAAAGGCATGAGTGATGTTACGATAGTCATTGCATATGCTTGATGATTACGAAAGTGTGGAACGGTATTGATGGTTATATTTTCAAAAGAAACCATTAGGTTATCCATAGTGTCTTTATATGGCTTTAGTTTATCATCATTAGTTTGATCAATCCCATTTATTTGATTGACTATAAGTTGAGAGTCTCCAAAAATGGAGAGGCTGGTGACTTTTAGGGTCAAGGTTGCTCATAGCCTAAGGATAAGAGCTTCATATTTGGTTGTGTTATTAGCACATGAGAATTGAATCTTCAAAGATAACATGATTACAATTTATTGCAACGACACCAAGACGATTCATGCTCTTGCTTCTTTAATGCACCTTGCACCATCGAAGAAAAAATTCCAAGAATTTGGTTGCAATGTGTTAAGAATACATACCATCTCATCAACGTATTCAATATATAAGGGGTGATAGGTTGTAAAAGGGGCTATTGCTAGTTGATTGGCTATCACTTGTCTCTTAACTAATTTTAGACTAACGAACTCAAGATCAAATTCATTAAACACCATTACCCATTTTTCTACCCTACCTGATAAGGTTTTGATATAAGGTATCACAACGGATCAACCTTAGCTATAACATAGATCTTGTGACTCAATATGTAATATCTCAGCTTTTGAGAAGTAAAGACCATGGCTAAGCACACATTTTCCAAAAGGGTATACCTAGTTTTGTAACTAGTGAGGTTTCTACTAATATAGTAAACGACTCATCATATTGCACCAAAATGACACCTAAAGCATGGATTGTTGTCACAATATACAACAACAATGGCCTAAGGGTGTCATGTGACACAAGGACCGGGCAGATAACAAGTATTCTTTCAAAGAATTGAAAGCTTTTTGACATTCCTCATCCCAATTGAACTTGATTTCTTTTCACAATTGTCATTAAAAGGATTAGCATTTATCAACAAGTTGGGATATAAATATCCTTATTGCTTGGACTTTGCCCTGTAATATTCTAATATCTTTAGGTTTCTATGATATGGCATGTTTTTTATGGTCAATATGCCATTAGGATCTACTTTGATACCTCACCTAGACACCATAAAGCCCAAAATCTTGTTATATGTTACTTTAAATACACATTTGGAGGGTTTTAAATGAACTTTGTATTCTCATAGTTATTCAAAGATTCATTTCAAATACTTAACATGATCTTCTCTTTTCATTGATCATCCAAGAATATCATCGACATAATCTTCAACTATATCATGCATCATATCATGAAAAATATATGTCATGGCACATTGATAAGTTGTGTTAGCATTTTTCAATCCAAAGGGTATAAATTCATAGTAGAAGGTTTCCCAAGGAGTAGTAAAAATTATTTTAGATTGATCTTTTGGTGCTATACGAATCTAATTATAATTAAAATTTCCATCTATTAAGGATAACATTCCACAACTAGCAGAGAAGTCTACTATCATGTCTATGTTTGGCAAAGGAAAATCATCCTTAGGATAGGTTTTGTTAATGTCATTAAATTCTATGCATACTCGCATGGTACCTTCTTTCTTTACAACTGATACTATGTTTACGATCCAATAAAAATAATCAATAGATTTGATGAACTTGACTTCTAAAACCTTTTGGTTCCCCTTTAACTAGAAAAGCGACTTTTAGATGCATATCTTATCATTTTTGTTTCACCAAATTAGCATCAGGCTTGACTACCAAGTGATAAACTACCAAATATTGATCCAATATAGGTATGTCCTCATATGACCATGCAAAAATATCACAGTACTTAACTAAAAGTTTTATATACTCCTTTCTCTCTTCCAAAGTTAGGATTTGCCTAACTTTCTCATTCATGGATTATTGTTTGATACTATGTTTTACATATATGGTTTTCTCTATGAGAATGTTGGATTCATCTTCATAATGTGGAGGGACATGTATGACCCCTAGAATTTGTAGCTCATTGGACTCTAAAGTTTGTTGTTCCACACTACATGATTGTGAGGAATGTGGATCTAAAGGAATAATTCCCTCAATAGGGATATCATTAGAAGAAGACACATATGTTGGTATCCCTATGAGGAGAGTGAGGTAAAATTTTCATCTCACAATCATTTATGTGCCATGTTTATACAAGATTAGCCATCAAAATGAGATGGGGTATCTTTATCTTCATACACTAAAGTTTTTTTGTGTTTATTATCGAACCTATCATAAGGGTCTTGTTTTATCTCCTCAATAGGTTAAACATTGATGATATGGATTCATTTATATTGCAAAAAAATATCCAAATAGGTGAAAGGAAGAGGTTCAACTTCCTCCTCTTTGTCCCAATCTAAACCTGTTGTTGAAGCATCTTCTATTTGTGATTAGAACAAGGACAACCATTCATCCTCATCATCACTTTTAGAATAAGGAGAAGACATAATCTTATTGTGGGCATGGAAGCACCCCAATCCACAATGCTCAGACCAAGTTTTAGTTTCTTTAGGATCTTTGATACCTTGTCCCCAAATTCCTAAAACTTTTCCTTTGTAGCCAAAGTTTCAAAAGATTTTCTTAGGGATAGGGAAAATATTGGAAAGAAAACATGAAGTATACCTTTGCTCTATCGAGTTAGGATTGGTCCCATGTATCCTTTCTTCATCCATCGTTCTTGTAGATATGAAAGTGCAAGTTCCTATTTGGATGATTATCCCTCATTTAGAAGGTAACCCAAAAACATGTGATGATGAGTGTAGCCTAACTAAGTCTAAGGCTAACAACTCATAGCATCAATCATTAAGGTTTATATCATGTATGTCTTCTATATTATCTTTGTCTTTTTTCATAACCTAACAATTGGTTTTTTCATAACCTAATAGTTGGTTCATGAAGAAGAGGCCTTGGATACAAAAAGCTCTTCGTCATCTAAGAGTTATAAGAAAGAGGAACGAACTTCGATGACAAACAACAAGATCTCTTTTTCGTCGTATGCTTCGAGAGCATAGAAGAAGTTTACCTCGTTTCAATACTTACACAGATCCTTGGAAGGGTTTGGATCGAAGTTATGGTCCCATGAGGATTAGAGAACCTTTCAATCCTGATGCCCCTCCAATTTTTGAGTATTGAAGCCTTAAGGGTCCACTAAAACCAAGTCGTTTGTCGACTGGTTCTGGAAAGCCTTTCAAAAGCTTGTCGTGTGTCGACTTGTCTTGAAAGGTGAGCTACTTTGTTATTTTTGCAAAACAAAGGGGGGATAATTGATCTTTGATAAATTGTCTTTTTGCAAAAATTGTAACACAAAGGGGGGAGAATTTGAACTTCAAAATTATTTTTTTTGCAAAACACAAATCCATATTTTGTTGCAAAAACTTATAATTAGGTGCATTTTCGATATTACTCGACACCTATATTAAAAATTGGCATTCCTAAATAAGGTGCATTTTTGGTTGCATCCGACACCTTAGTGATAAAAATTTTGTGGGCACTCTTTGATTGATTATTGCATTTACTTTCTTGTTTTTTGCAATTATAAGTCATCAAAATCAAGAGCACTCAAAACCCCAAAATTTCACAATAATTTGTGTAAACTCATTGCACAGGTTTAAAAGCCAATTTTTCTTGATATTCTCTCCTAAATCAAAATCCCTAATTCACTCTTTTTTGTTTGGCTTAATTCCCTCAAACTAACTATCCTTCTTCGGGAGGATTTTTAGGCAGGAGCCATTAAATATCACTAAAGAGTGAATTATCTCTAATTTCTTCTTGTTTGGCTTAAATATCCTCAAACTGATAAATCCTTCACAAATATTTTTCAGGCAGGTGCCATTAAATATCAAGTAAAGAGAAAAAGAGAGACCATCTTGGAACCATTCTAGAACCTTCATCATGGCAACTATCAACAAATACCTAAATGATACACAATTGCTTAAAGGTTCTAATTTTTCAGCATGGAAAACCAAGATGAAAGCAATACTTACTGTAGAGGAAATGTGGGATTTAGTGGATGGCACTGATACAAGACCCACATCACCAGGAGCAGATCAGAAAGCATGGGATAAAAAGAACAATCATCTTCTCATGTTGATTCTCCTAGCTACTACTGATGAGATCCAACCTCACATAAGTGAAGCTAAAAATGGTAAAGATGCATGGGATGCACTTTGTACCATTTTTGAAGGTAAGAATCAATCGACTATTCTACACCTTCAAACACAACTTCATACACTCCATATGAAGTCAGGAGAATCAGTAGAGCTATTCCTTTGCAGAGTGGCAGAACTGAAGTCAAAGTTGAATGCTTTAGGAGCCAAAGTAGAAGATACTATTCTGACTTCAGTAATATTGAGGGCTCTTCCTGAATCCTATAAGATGTTAATAACATCCCTTAATGTATCTCAAAGAATAGTCACCTTTGTGGAGTTAGTCAATTTGCTTCAAATAGAAGAAGCAAATCAACTCCAAAGTGATGAAGTGTCAAACAATGCACTTTACACAAACAAACAGGGTGGAAAGAAGAAAGGTAACTTTCAAAAGGGAGGATCATCTTCAGGATCATCATCAAGAGATAAGGGCAAGCAACCTCAATCTCAAGGGAAGTATTGCACACATTGCAAAATGGACAACCATGACACCAATCGGTGTTGGTTTAAGAACAAACAAGACAAAAAGGGCAAAAACAAGCCACAGAAGAACAATAGACAACAACGAGGACATGTTGCTATTGAAAATTCTGATTCTGATTCAGAAAGAGCACACAAAGTGCTCATGACCCATACAACTTCTACTTAGAAGGATTCTATTTGGTACATTGATTCAGGCGCCAACAAACACATGACTAGCGACAAGCAGTGGTTTGAGACATTTGTGGCAAGAGAAGGCAAACCAGTAACAATTGTTGATAATAAGACCTATCGTGTCTAGGGAGAAGGCAGTGTATCTGTTTCCCTTCCAGATGGAAAGTGTCATATTCACAATGTCCTTTATGTTCTAGGATTGACAAACAACTTGTTGTCAGTTCCACAAATCCTGGATAAAAATATGGTTGTCAATTTCAAAGTGGAAAATGGACTGAAACGTTGCTATATCACCAAGCAGGGTAAACACATAGCAACCGGTTCTTACAAGCATGGCTTGTTCACACTAGATGTTGTTTCAACGCCTCATGTTGCCATGGCGGTCAACACGAAGGAGGCCACTTCTCTTTGGCATAAGAGATTTGGGCATCTTAGTAAAGGGTATTTACTTGAGCTAAGTAAATCTCAAATGGTGAAGGGACTTCCCACCCTTTCATCTACATTGCCAATCTGCTCGGATTGCTTAGCAGGGAAGCAACATCGAGCACCATTCGAAGCTAGCTCTTCTAGAGCTAAGAAACCATTGGAGTTAGTGCACACTGATTTGTGCGGTCCCATACCACCAAGTTTTGGAGGCAAAAGGTATTATCAATTGTTTGTAGATGATCACTCACGGAATATGTGGGTCTTCTTTCTTCAACTAAAATCTGAAGCATTTTCCTACTTTCAGCAGTTCAAGCAACTAGTTGAGAAAGAGTCTGGATGCTACATAAAGACCCTCCACTCAGATCGAGGGGGAATATACCTCAAATGAATTCTCTTCATTTCTGAAAACACATGGGATCAAAAGATAGCTAACCACAACCTATTCTCCACAGCAAAATGGAGTTGTTGAAAGGAGAAATCGTTCCATCATGGAAACGGTTCGTAGTATGCTTAAGGGTGCAAATCTTGAGCAACGCTATTGGGCAGAAGCTGTCACAATGGCAATATATATTTTGAATAGGGCACCCACAAAGGCCCTTAAAGATATAACTCCACAAGAAGCATGGAGCGGCAGGAAGCCCTCCATCTCTCATCTAAGAGTTTTTGGGTGTAAGGCATTTATGCATATACCTAAAGAAAAGAGAAAGAAACTAGATGAGAAAACCTTACAATGCATTTTCCTTGGCTATGATGAATATTCTAAAGGGTATCGATTGTATGACCCTAGAACAAAGAAAATACATGTAAGTAGAGATGTGGTGTTCGATGAGGCTTTCACACCTGACATCACATCCTCTGTATACCTGGAAGATGAGGAGCCACAGAAACAAACTCCTCCACCTCAGCAAAAGGTGCCAAAATGGTATACAAGTATGGTGAGAGATTCAAAGTTGACCTCACCTCCTGATCTTACTCTGAATCATCCTCAAACTCGCAGCATGTCTCGATAGAAGAGAGCAGAAGCATCACCAATAGTTGATGACCTTTGCCAACATTTCGAAGAGCTTTCTGTAGAGAGAGAGATTGATAGTGGAGAAGACATGGAGATTGATGATGAGAGGGTTTATATGTCTTCATATGATGAACATGAACCCACCATGGTCAAAGAAGCACTTAGTGAGCCACAATGGAGGGCAGCTATGGATGCTGAATATAAATCTCTCATTAAGAACAATACATGGAAGTTGGTTAATTTACCTTCAGGTAAGAAACCCATTGGCTGTAAATGGGTTTACAAAATGAAATACAAGGCATATGGAACCATTGACAAGCATAAGGCCCACCTTGTGGCAAAGGGCTATGCTCAAAAGGAAGGCATCGATTACGAAGAGACCTTTGCACCCACTGCAAGGATGACCACCATTCGTGTTCTTTGTGCTATGGCAACATAGTACGGATGGAAACTTCATCAAATGGATGTCAAGAGCACCTTCCTAAATGGTGATTTGAATGAGGAAGTATACATGACTCAACCACAAGGATTTGTTGAGGAAGGCCATGAGCAACAAGTTTGCAAACTGGTTAAATCCTTGTATGGGTTGAAACAAGCCCCTAGAGCATGGTATATAAAGATAGACAATCACCTTCTACAACATGGATTTAAGAGAAGTCCTTCAGATGCAAATCTCTATGTTAAGAACATTGGTTCTGAGATAGTGATACTTGTACTCTATGTGGATGATTTGATCATAACCGAAAACTCAGAGACATTGATAGACACCATGAAGAATGACTTGAGAGAGTCATTTGATATGATAGATTTGGGACTTCTCCACTATTGTCTTGGTCTAGAGATTGAACAGAAAAAGAATTACCTAAGGGTAACTCAAAAGAAGTATGCCAAGACACTGATCGAAAAGTATCGTATGACTGATTGCAAGCCAAAAGCAACACCGATGGAACAAGGGCTTCAGTTGTCATGATACGATGATTCACCTCAGGTAGATGGCACTCTTTATCATCAAATGATTGGGAGCCTTATATACCTGACAAACACTAGACCAGATATCACATTTGCTGTGAATTATCTTTCTCGGTTCATGCAAGAACCAAAAGTTACTCACTGGAAAGCAGCAAAGCGTGTTCTCCACTATATCCGTGGTAGTGTGGAGTATGGTTTAGAGTATAGGAAGAATGACAAATTCTTCTTACAGGGTTTCACGGACTCTGACTATGCTGGATCAGTAGATGATCGAAAGTCAACATCTGGATATGTTTTTCATCTAGGATCCGGACCTGTCTCATGGCACAACAAGAAGCAACAGGTGGTTGCTATATCTTCAACAGAGGTAGAATATCGTGCAGCACGAGATGCAGTGTGCGAAGCCATATGGTTGAGTCGCATCATAGCAAGTATGGGTTTACCCAAGAAACTTCCAATTCACTTGTTCTGCGACAACCAGGGTGTTTTGAACTTAGTGAAGAATCCAGTTCACCATGAGCGCACCAAACATATTGACACACAGTGTCATTTCATTCGCGACGAAGTTCCTAAACACAACATCAAGCTCCAATTCATTCCCACTGACGAACAGGTTGCAGACATCTTCACAAAGGCACTTGGACGTGTCAAATTTGAGTTGTTCAGAAGTACACTTTGTATTTCAAAATAATGTAATAAAGGGGGGATGTTAGGGTAAAAAGTAGTATTTACTTTTACCATTAGGTTATTACATTAGTTACTTTGTTTTACTATTGTAAATGTCTTAACAATGATTTATTGTTATGACGTGATATATATTATTCACATTGTTAAGTGAATAATATTTGTTAGTAGTTAGCGTTATTTCCTAAGTTGTTAGCTACCTTTAGGGGAAGGCTACCTATTACGTTGTTAGCTACCTTTAGGGGGAACAACCTATTAGGCTATTCATAGCCTAAATCTATTGTTATTTAAACTCATTGCATATCAATATTATTTCTAATGGTTCAAGCTTAATTATTTTGCATATTGAATTTGCCAACAATCAATTGCTGGATTTTTTGTACCAACTATCAAAAATTGTTTCCCTTTTTCTGCCGCATCAAACACCAAATTACAGGCTTCTGATAAAAAACGAGCAGTTTGAGTCAGATTTATAATATGAAGATTTCTACGCTCTGTAAAAATGTAAGGGTACTATTTCAAGATTCTATTTTCTAGTTTTATGATTGAAATAAACCACTTTCATAATTTCTTCCAAATTGATGTTCCAAGAATGTTTTATCATTTTATTTTTTATTTTTTAATTTATTATTATTATTTTTAAAAAAAAAAAAAAAACGAAATACCATGAACTGTAATATATATTCATTTTGACGAAATTATTTACATCTCAAAGATTACCTGCTCGTATCGTACATCGATCCATTTTATTTGATATCTTTATTATAGGTCCTACTAAGAAATTCAATCGTTTATATATATATATATATATATATATATATATATATATATATATATATATATATTTTACTAGTTGTCTCAATTTGTTTTTTTTTTTTAATAATCCATCTTCTTAATGATGGGAAGAATACAAATAGACATACATAAATATTAAAAATACTTAAACATTTTAAGTATAAACCTATATTATATTATGACCACAAAAATTTATACAATTACTATATTAAACTGATGTTAGTTGATATTTAAAATCCTTAAAAAATATCCATAAACAATTAATTATAATTAACATATGATTAGTATATATTTATAGATTCATATATTGCATAGATGATGACCGATATGGCATTTAAGTTTGGATAAAAAATTAATTATAATTAACATATGATTAGTATATATTTATAGATTCATATATTGCATAGATGATGACCGATATGACATTTAAGTTTGGACAAAAGAAATCTTCGAAATCATAACTTCTACATAATTAAACGCTTGCCTCATCTTATCATGCAATGATTAAATATTTCCTTAAAAAAGGATACCATTATCAAATAAACCCGCATATTATATTTCTAATACTTTAATGATTTCCCTCCGTTTGTAAAATTTGAACATTTTGATCGACATCATTGCAAATTCAAGACACCATTTTTTATATCATAATCGACGGTTTCAAATCCTAGCGGGAGAATTACCACACTCCATTTTATAATCCTCCCCGTATCGCAAAACCGAACACGGAGCGTTGATTTGATATCGGAGATGGACGGGTGGTATTAAGCGAGCCCAGCGATCCGTGGCGCGAGAGATCAGCCAATCAGAAGAGAAAGGATTTGTTTCGATATAAACCGGCCCGCGGGGAGGCTCATAATCATCCGTGTTTTACTTGGAGGTACAGTCGGAAGATCTCATCGTTCGAGTCGTCTTTCTTTACTTTCGTTAACAAAAATGGCGCCCAAGGCAGAGAAGAAGCCCGCTGAGAAGAAGGCTGAGGAGAGAAAGACCGTGGGGGAGAAGACTCCTTCAACGCAGGCGGAGAAGAAGCCCAAGGAGAAGAAGGCCCCTCCCAAGGCTGGCAAAAAGATCGCCAAGCAAGGGGGTGAGAAGAAGAAGAAGAAGAGGGCGAAGAAGGGAGTGGAGACCTACAAAATATACATCTTTAAGGTTTTCAAGCAGGTCCACCCTGACATTGGCATCTCCAGCAAGGCCATGAGCATCATGAACTCCTTCATGAACGACATTTTTGAGAAGTTCGCTGCGGAGTCGTCGAAGCTGGTGCGGTATGGGAAGAGGGATACTTTATCTTCGCGGGAGGTGCAGACGGCCGTGAAATTGGCCCTTCCCGGTGAACTTGCCAAGCATGCTGTATCGGAGGGCACCAAAGCCGTCACCAAATTTACCTCTGGTTAATACTATTTCATTCGCTTTATATCGCCCTTCTTTTTTTATTTTATGGTGTTTGTTGACACCGCCTTTGTTCTGGGTAGTATTTTTGTTGCTCTTTAATGTAGAGAAGGGTAGGACAATCTCATTCTTTGAGATAAGAATTAAATACTTCAGAATTGTAACTTAGATATGTAAAAAATATTTTCATATTAGATTTTTTATTTACGTTTAATTATCTCTTGATTCAAGAGCTTGGTTGTTCAACTAAGCGTTTTAGAAATAGTTAGTCCTTTACATTTCTTGAATGAAGAATTTACATATAAAACAATGGTTTACATTTCTTGAAAGAAGGAACAATGGTTGACTTGGAGACCATAGTTAAATATTTAATAATTGTAACCTATATAAGAAAAATGTCTTTTAAATTTTTATTTTTAATTTAATGTAAGAGTTGAGTGTTGAACTAATTGTTTTAAAAACAGTTAATCCTTTGTATTTAAATCCGTGATCAATAATATGTTGATTATTATCTTTATGAGCATGGATATCCTAATATATGGTATTGTGATATTATTTCCTTGTGATGTTTGTGCTAGCTTTGGGGTTTTCAACTCCTTTCCTTTAGAAAGGTATGGTAATCATGTTTTTTTGGCCTTAGCTATTGTCATCTTTATGTTTGCGAGTTATATTGTTTGGTTGGCTCATTGATAGCATATCTTGTGATAGGATATTTGTGTGTTTTTTGTTTTGTTTTTTAAAGTGGTTGCGGATATTTTACAAAGCATTTTTTTAATTATTTTTTTTGGAAGTGGAGTGTTTGTGGTTGTGTTTAAAATCAATCTTGTTTGGGGATTTTGAATTCTTTTAAATTGGTCTTATCAATTGTTTGTTAGAATTATTTTAGAAGCATTTACATTGTGAAGGTCCAACTATGGTTGTTGATTTGAAAAGGGTGGTCCTTATGTCCTCAGCTTGGATGATAAGGTTAAAGAGATTTTTAGTAGTGTGGTCTTCTCAACTACTTGAAGATATTTAACGTGTGTGGTAGAGGGCTTTCCCTTCAATTGGCCTACTCTTGGAAGGATAGTAGTATAAGAGCAAATGGCTTGGAGTTTTGTATTTCCATCTTGCTCATTTTTGAAGTTATAGGGTTACTCATTGTGGGTGAGTGCTTGAATAGGAAGAATCACTCCCTAGCCAAAGAACTTGAGACTTTCTTGGGGAAAGATGAGAGTTGGAAAAGTTTCAAAATAGGATCCTTAGAAGTTCTCTCAAGGCTCCTTGGGATAAAGTAATGTTGGTTATCATAGATTACTTTACCCTCAACAACTTTGATATTATAAGAAGCTACCATTTTGCCTTTTTGGACCAACTTTGTTGTATGAAGAGATTAAATGCCTTTGCCTTTCTCTACAAATCATTGGAGAAGATGATGTTGAAGACTCAAAGAGATGTAATGGACTTGTTGTATCAAGGTTTATTAAAATTGCTCTTTGAGTTTGTGGGTAAAAAATGTGGTAGAGTGGAGGATTTTAATGAGGCCTTAATGAGATCTTTTGTTGAAGCAATTGAGTGGGGATTGGGAGAACAATTCTTTTCAAAGTCCATCCCTTAATTAATCTAAGCATGCCTTGTTTGAAACTAAAGTTTCTTTTGAAGCTAGGGAGATAGAGTTGAAAAAGGTTCAAGGTAATGTTGTGCAATAGAGAGGTTCCAAAGGAAGCAATGATAGGGCTAGATGCTTTAAGTGGCTAAAATTCAAAGCGGTGAAAATTGAGAATGCTACCCTTTTTATTTTGGATCTTGGAATTTTTGAAGATTCATCCTCAATTCTTGTCAGAAAGAAAGCCAAATCTTCTAAAGGGACAATTGTGTGCAAAAAGAAAAAGCCTATCACTTAGTAGGACCCACTTAGAACTCCCAAGTTTGTAAGAAAAATGATGAAATATCTCATGGGATTCCTAAGAAGCTCTTTTAAAATGGTTATCTTGTGTGTTGAAGAGATGGAGTAGAACTAGTAGGACTAGAATGATTCAGAGGTGGGAAAGGAATTGGATGAGGATGATGGAAAGAGTTCTCTTAGTTCTTCTTAGTTCCCTTTCTTCTCTTGCTTTTCTTGTGTTTTTATGGCTTGGTTTTTTGCTTGTTTTATGTTCCATGGGGTGAGATAGCTTCATGTTTGTTTCTTTTGGGTCTAATGGAAGCTTTAACTTCTTGTTTGTAAAAAGTTTGGGGACCCTTTCAAAACCCCTTTTATTACCTCATTAAAAACAATGGATTGATCCTTGTATGATTTTAATAACATATTATTATTACAATTTGTATCTTTCTATTATTATACTCTTGCCCTAGAGGCTAATGTTCATCTTGGATGTCATGTTGTATGGTAGCTTTTCCTCATTAGAGGAATGAAAACAATTTCAAACATGCACGATCTTGAGTATTAGTAAATTGATGTTTGGGTATGTTTAATTTATGTTTCAAATAAAGCTTCTTATAAAATTTAACAATGGATTTGGGTTGATGCTAATTTGTTAGGAGTTAAATGTATATTTTAATATGATATATATATATATATATATATATATATATATATATATATATATATATATATATATATATATATATAATTTATTTATTTATTTATTTGAAAATGTGCTTTATTGAAATGATTATTAGGCCTTTAAAATATGACATCTTTAAAAACAATCGTTATTATCTTCTATGAAATTATGGGGTATGTTCATTACAAGTATTTGTTTTTACTTCAATTTTACTTGACTAATTAAACCTATTGCAACATTATTAATAGTACTAAACTACACGTGTTAATGGGTTTATCATATTTAATAAGAAAGGTGTCTTCTTATGTATTATAATACCTTTGCTATTTATAATTTTATTTTTATTTTTAAAAAGAAAAGAAGTTATATATTGATATTCAATTTTGCAAAGAATAATTTTCCAACAAGCAACTTGAGGTCACAAGATTACTGTCCAAGAGGAGCAAGCAACAAAGCAAATTTAAAAACTCCAAAAGTGCAACAGTATACCAAGGGTGCTAGAGATGCAAAGGGTACCATAATCATTGAGAAAACTTGAAACACCAAAAGCTCTAGAATCACACAATGTTCTAGGGTTGTCTAGAGGTATCAAAATCTCTAGGGATGTTGAAATCTTCAAAGGCTCTAGAATCTTGCAATGTTTAAAAATGTATGGTAATCATGTTTTTGGCCTTGTTATTGTCATCTTTATGTTAGTGAGTTGTATTGCTTGGTTGGCCCACTAATAGCATGTCTTGTGTGTTAGATTTGGGTCTTTCTTAAGGTGGTTGTGGATCTCTTACAGAAGCTTTCTTTAGAATTGGGATTTGCACCACTATTTTTTCATTGAGTTTTTTTGTAAGTGGAGTGTTAGTGGTTGTGTTTAAAATCAATCTCGTTTGGGGATTCTTGAATTCTTTTAAATTGATCTTATCATTTGTTAGAAATTATTTAGAAGTATTCACATTGCAAGGGCCCAACTATTGTTGGTGATTTGAAAAGGGTGGAACCTTGTGTCCTCAACTTGGATGATAAGGTTAAAGAGATCATGGAGAAGGGTGGTCTTCTCAACTACTTGAAGAGATTCATGATAGGCGAACCAATTGTCTTCCCATTAATCAAATGATGAATAAATAGTACAAAGCTAGGCCTAGATTAGCCCGCACAAATAGGATCTAAGAAACCACTTAGAACCCAAATTAAAAACATATGCTAAGTTAAGTCTAACGACTTAACAAGATAATGCCCACTAAATAATGGAATAAAATATACGCTAACATCCCCCCTTATTACATTATTTTGAAATACAAAGGGAGTTGTGAAACAACTCAAATTTGACACATGCAAGTGCCTTAGTAAAAATATCCGCAACTTGTTCATTGGTGGGAACATATTGAAGCTGAATGTTGTGCCTTGGAACTTCGTCTCGAATGAAGTGACATTGAGTGTCAATGTGTTTGGTACGTTCATGAAACATTGGATTCTTGACGAGCTTCAAAACACCTTGGTTGTTGCAAAACAAGTGAATTGGAGATTTGGATGGAAGACCCATACTTGTCAAGATGCGACGCAACCATATCGCCTCACACATTGCTTCTCGTGTGATGCGATACTCTACCTCTATAGATGAAATAGCAACCACTTGTTGCTTCTTG
Source organism: Wollemia nobilis (assembly GCA_028583015.1). Taxonomy (NCBI): domain Eukaryota; kingdom Viridiplantae; phylum Streptophyta; class Pinopsida; order Araucariales; family Araucariaceae; genus Wollemia; species Wollemia nobilis. The sequence continues at coordinate 5,522,947 of JAQPPZ010017036.1, read as the reverse complement.
TTGTGCCAAGAGACAAGATCGGATCCAAGATGAAAAATATATCCTAAAGTTGACTTTCGATCATCATATGATCCAACATAGTCTGAGTCTGTGTATCCTTGCAAGAAGAATTGATCATTCTTCTTGTACTCTAGGCCATACTCAATAGTACCATGGACATAGTGAAGAACGCGTTTTGTTACTTTCCAATGACTGACCTTAGGCTCCTGCATGAACCTCAAAAGATAATTTACAACAAACATGATATCTGGCCTAGTGTTGGTCAGATATATGAGACTCCTGATCAGCTAGCGATAGAGAGTACCATCTACCTAAGGAGAATCATCATACCACGATAACTGAAGCCCTGTTTCCATCGAAGTTGCCATAGGCTTACAATCAGTCATGCGATACTTCTCTAACAATGTCTTGGCATACTTTTTCTGTGACACCTTGATGTGATGCTTCTTTTGGTTCACTTCCAAGCCAAGACAATAGTGAAGAAGTCCTAGATCTGTCATCTCAAAAGATTTTCTCAAGTCACCTTTGACTTCAACTATCAATTTTTTTGAGCTTCCTGTGATAATCAGATCGTCTACATAGAGTACAAGTAGCACTATTTCAGAACCTTATTTCTTGAAATAGAGATTTACATCCGAAGGACTTCTCTTGAATCTATGCTGCAATAGGTGATCATCCATCTTAATGTACCAAGCTCGTGGAGCCTGTTTCAAACCATACAAGGACTTGACCAATTTGCAAAATTTTTGCTCTTGGCCTTCCACTTCAAATCCTTCAGGTTGTGACATATACACTTCCTCTTTGAGATCACCATTCAAGAAGGCACTCTTGACATCCATCTGATGTACTTTCCACCCAAATTGTGCTGCCATAGCACAAAGAACGCAAATGGTAGTCATCCGAGCAGTAGGTGCAAAAGTTTCCTCATAGTCAATGCCTTCTTTTTGTGCATAGCCCTTTGCAACAAGACGGACCTTATGCTTATCAATTGTTCCATTTGCCTTGTACTTCACTTTGTACACCCATTTGCAACCAATGGGCTTCTTTCCATGTGGCAGATCAACAAGCTTCCAAGTCTGATTTTTCTTCAAAGACATGTACTTTGCATCCATAGCAACCTTCCATTGTGGCTCACTAAGAGCATCTTGTACTGTGGCGGGTTCATGCTCATCTAGTGAAGACATAAAAACCCTATCATCATCCACATCCATATCTTATGTTTCTCTTGTTGGATCTACAAAAAGCTCCTCAAAGGATTGACAAAGATCATCAACCTCAGTAGTCTCTGTTGCTGCTTTCTCTTGTTGAGCCATACTGCGAGTACGAGGTCTATTCAATGTCATATCTGGTGGTGTGGATATTTTTGAGTCTCTGATAGTACTTGTATACCACTTAGGAATATTTTTCTATGGTGAAGAAGAAGGAGACTTCTCAACCTTAGACTCCTCAAAATCAAGGTATACATTGGATGTGTTAGTGATGTGAAAGCTTCATCAAATACCACATATCTGCTGACATGAATCTTCTTGGTGAAAGGATCTAGCAACCGATATCCTTTTGAATGCTCATCATAACCAAGAACACATTGCAAGGTCTTCTCATCTAACTTCTTCCTTTTTGCTTTTGGTATGTGCATAAACTCCTTACATCCAAAAATACGTAGATGAGAAATGAAGGGTTTCTGACCACTCCATGCTTCTTGTGGAGTTATATCATTTAGGGCCTTTGTGGGTGCCCTATTCAGCAGGTACACTGTTGTTGTGACAACTTCTACCCAAAAATGTTGCTCTAGATGGGCTCTTGTAAGCATACAACAAACCATTTCCATGATGGAACGGTTCCTCCATTCAACAACTCCATTTTGCTATGGAGTATAGGCAGTAGTGAGTTGTCTCTTGATCCCATGTGCAGTCAAATATGAGGAAAATTCTTTAGAGGTGAACTCCCCCCTCGATATGAGCGGAGGGTCTTTATAGAAGTCCTTGACTCCTTCTCAATAGATTTCTTGAATTGTTGGAAGTAACTGAAAGCTTATGATTTTAGATGAAGAAAGAAAACCCACATCTTCTTGAGTAGTCATCTACAAACAACTGAAAGTACCTCTTTCCCCCATAGTTGTTCGGCATAGGACCGCACAGATCGGTGTGAACTAACTCCAAAGGTTTCTTTGCTCGTGAAGAGCTCTTTTCAAATGGTACTCTATGTTGCTTCCCTGCTAAGAAATCAGAGCACACTGGCAATGTAGAGGAAAGGGAGGGAAGACCCTTTACCATCTCATATTTACTTAGCTCAAGTAAATACCCAAAACTTAGATGCCCGTATCTCTTGTTCCAAAGTGAAGTAGCCTCCTTTGTAGAGACTGCCATGGCAACATGAGGGGTGGAGATAGCATCTAATGCAAATAAGCCATGCTTGTATGAAGTTGTTGCGATGTGTTTACCCCTCTTGGTGATAAAGCAACACTTCTTTCCATCCTCAACACGAAAATCAACAACCATGTCCTTATCCAGGATTTGAGGGACTAACAACAAATTGTTCGCCAATCTTGGAACATAAAGGACTTTGTCAATATGACATTTTCCATCTGGAAGGGTGACTGAAACTGTGCCCTCACCTTGAACCTGGTAGGTCTTATCATCAGCAATAGTTACTGGTTTGCCTTCCTTGGCTTCAAATATCTCAAACCACGACTTGTCGCCAGTCATGTGTTTACTGGCGCCAGAATCAACATACCACACAGGATCCTTTTGCTTGGAGGTTGTGTTAGTCATGAGCACCTTGTGTGCCCACTCAGAATCTGAGTCTGATTCTTCAACAACAACATTTCCCTTGGGTTGCTTGTTTTTGTTTTGTGGTTTGTTAGGGCCCTTGTTTTTAGGTTGTTTATTTTTGTACCAACATCTATTTGTGTCATGGGTATCTTTCTCACAAATTTTGCAATATCTCTTTTGTTGTTGAGGTTGTTTTCCCTTGGAATCCTTGGAAGAAGATCCTCCCTTCTGAAAATTACCTTTCTTCTTAGAACCCTTCTTGTTTGAATAGAGGGTTGTATTAGAAGTTTCATCTTTTTGAAGTTGGATAGCCTCCTTAGTTTGAAGCAAATTGACCAACTCCACAAAGGTAACTTGTCTTTGTGACACTTGAAGGAAAGTTATCAACATTATGTATGAATCAGGTAAAGCTCTCAAAATCACTGAAGTGAGGAGCTTATCTTCTACAGTCTCTCCCATAGAATTCAATCTTGACTTCAACTCAACCACTCTACATAGAAATAGTTCAATTGTCTCTCCATGCCTCATACTCAAACTGTGAAGTTGAGATTGAAGGTTAAGAATGGTGGAATCATTCTTACCCTCATAGATGGTCTTAAGTGCATCCCATGCATCTTTACCATGTTATTTTTCAGTTATGTGAGGTTGAACATCATCTGTGACAACAAGCAAGATGAGCATTCTTGCCCTACTATCTTTCTTGTCATATGCAATCTGATCTACACCTAGTGTTGTAGGATATTTTGTTGTGTCAAAGACAACATCCCACAATTCTTCTACTTGTAGAATAGCCTTCATTTTTGTTTTCCATGGTGCATAATTGGAACCTTTTAGTAACTGAGTATCTGATAGATATTTGTGGATAGCGGCCATAATGAAGGTTCCTTATATCACCAAATGGTCCCCCTTTCTTTATACCTACCAGGCCTTTATACCGAACCTCTCGATATACCCGCCCTTACGTGAGGGAGACTATAGGTACGTGAGAGCAGAACGATACATGGAACATAGGCGGTACTGAAAGGGAATCATTTTGTTTATGACACCTACCATAGAAGGTCTTCCTCATGCGTGGGGCGTAACTTCCCCTAAACACTTTGGATAGACACTTTGTTAGGATTTACGTCTAACAACAATAACGATTTAGGGAAGTGAATGGAGTGAAAAAATAACAAAATGGTAAACTTATATCTCCCCGACGATTTATAGAGAACAAGCTCAGACATCGTTGTTGCAGCTATGTTAGGCGTTAGATACAGTAGCCCAAAGCATGACAACTTTACCTGTAAGTGTGGGCTAGAGGTACCGTTTATACCGAATGTTGTTGTGCAAATAAATTGCATAGATGGGTTCAATTTTTGGGGACTTAAATGTGCTTGATTTTATACTTTATGATGTAGTGCAAAAAAAATAATGGAAATGTAAATGTAGCATACAACAAAAAGTGCCCACAAAAAAATTGAAAATTTAGGTGTTGGTTTCCACCGAAAATGCACCTAATTACAATGCCAAATTTATTTTAAAAATGAAGTTTCACTCACTATGATTCCCCCCTTTTCATCCTTATTTGAGAATTTTGCAATAAAATGACATGAAAGAAATGTCCCCCTTGGTTTTGCAAAATAGACTAGGATGAAATTTGTTTGGGGTTTGTGCTTCAAAGGTATTTAAAATTGTTATTTGAAAGCAAAAAAATAAATTTTAATGAAAAAATTTTATACTAATTAAATATAAAAATTTCTTAATTAAATTTATTAAAAAAATAATTAAGAAAAATTATATTTAATTAATACAAAAAAATAATCATTAAAATAAAATGCTTAATCAAAAAACAATTAAAAAATTTTTTTTACCTTTGATAGTCGGTGGGTTTTGAACCCCCGACCTACTGACGATCAGTGCTTTAGCGCTCAGCCTCCAACCAACCGAGCTACCTTACCAACTGATAATGTAAGGGAAAGATCCCCTACATATATCTGTTTATGCGCAACGGTAGTGGGTGACGCACCGATTGACGTCGCTCTTCTCCACCTGAGCGCTCCGCTCATTTGAATGCACCTCTTCCTCCACCTTTTTTTTTGTCATCGTGTGCATCTGCTATCGCGTTTCAATCTATAGTGAGTCAGTAAATGAATCTCATTTGAACACGACCTCCTTCAAACAATTATGTTAGTGTTTGAGTATTTCTCCAGTCAAAGTTTGAAAACATCGATTCATTTATCCACATCTTTGGTGTGGAGAGTTGCAAGATCGTGCCTCACCACTACAGGTTTTCGATGTTGAACAAGTAGAATCAGCTCAAAAAACAATACATTAGACTCGATCACCAAAATATTTGTTGTTTTGTCTGTGTTTGACAATCATTGCTAGTGGGGGCTACAACCAACTAGATTTGAAGTTGTCCACGCCCATTGATCACTGTGTTATCGAAACCGTCGCCATCTATGCTACAACTCGTGAGCTTTAAACGATACTAGATTACGTGAAGTTCCTTTATTTCCTATACGCAGATGCTATAAAAGCTACCATATCCAGCCAAACAATGTCTTCTCGGTTTGCTTTAAGCTGCACCTATGCAATTTTAGAAATACTACTTCTAGATCCTCTAATGTTGGGTGTTCTCCACGCATCAATCATCCCGGAGATTAGCAATTTCTTCAACACACAATGCACACATGTTAGTGACCATCACTTTTAAAAGCAATTATCCCACATTGGGGATGTTGGGAGCAATCAAGCAGTATAAAAGTAAAAACACTCCGATTATTTAATGACCACCAGTGGGTGGTCAGTCCCCTCCTTTTACCTTTTGTCAACCCGTTGGCCTTCTGCCACATGTATTAGCTAGTCGTCTTGTGTGCGTCCACTGGTCCAGGTAGTCCACCTTGTCCTGGTTAGCTCTAGCCTTATGAGCTACTTGTCTTGTGTGCGTCCACCACTTGTGTCCCGATAGGTCCTAGCCTAGGGTCCTGCATCATCTACCACTTGTGTCCTGGTCTAATAGGTCTAGGTCTAGATTGTTGACAGTATCTAAGAGTCCAGTCTATCTACGACCTCGACCTACATGCTAGGTCCTCATCAAGAACCTCAAGAATTATGCCCGAGATGCGCAGGTTGATCGACCTCGAGAAATGTGCTCGAGTCACCTAATGGTCAGGTCTAAAGCTACAAAGTTGAAAATTAAGCTAGACCAAAAATAGGTCTGATACCATTGATAAGCGAACCAATTGTCTTCCCATTAATCAAATAATGAATAAATAGTACAAAGTTAGGCCTAAATTAGCTCGAACAAATAGGATATAAGAAGCCAAATTAAAAACATATGCTAAGTTAAGTCTAACGACTTAACAAGATAATACCCACTAAATAATGGAATAAAATAAATGCTAACAATTCAATGGGTGTGATAGAGGGCTTTCTCTCCAATTGGCCCACTCTTGGAAGGATGGTAGCATAAGAGCAAATGGCTTGGAGTTTTGTATTTCCATCTTGCTCATTTTTTAAGTTATAGGGTTACTCATTGTAGGTGAGTGCTTGAATAGGGAGAATCACTCCCTAGCCAAATAACTTAAGACTTTCTTGGGGAAATATGAAGAGTTGGAAAAGATTTGAAATGGGATCCTTCGAAGTTCCATTAAGGCCCCTTGGGATAGAGTAATGCTGGTTATCATAGATTACTTTATCCTCAACAACAACTTGGATATTATAAAAAGCTACCATTTTGCTTTTTTGAACTAACTTTGTTATAAGAAGAGATTAAATATAATTGCCTTTCTCTAAAAATCATTGGAGAAGATGATGTTGAAGACTCAAAGAGATGTAATGAACTTGTTGTATCAAGGTTTGTTAAAATTGCTCTTTGAGTTTGTGGCTAAAAAGGTAGAGTGGAGGATTTTAACGAGGCCTTAATGAGATGTTTTTTTGAAGCAATTGAGAATGGGGATTGGGAAAACATTTCTTTTAAAAGTCCATCCCTTAATAAATCTAAGCATGTCCCATTTGAAACTAAAGTTTCTCTCGGAGCTAGGGAGATAGAGTTGAAAAAGGTTCAAGGTGATGTTGTTGTGCAATTAAGAGGTTCTAAAGGAAGCAAGGACAGGACTAAACGCTCTAAGCGGCTAAAATACAAAGCGATAAAAAATGAGAAGGCCACCCTTTTATTTCAGACCTTGAGAAGGCCACCCTTTAGGCATGACCTCTCCATAAACCAGATGAATGTTTGGTGGTCCTTTGTCATCACTTAACAAGGTTCTCTACTTGTGTAGGTTCCTTGAGTTCATGCACTTAGATTTTTTTGCAAAGGTGTGTGGTGCATCACCGATTTTTTTTCTCATCCTACTAGGGATTGGCTCCCTTGGGATGACTTTAGAGTCAAATTTGGGCTCAGGCACTCTGACAAGGACACTTTTGAGACCATCAAGGTTGTTCTCCCTAACTCCATGTTTCACAAATTTTCTATGTTTTCATAGCGATCTTGGTGGAGGTACTGGAAGTGGAATCCAAATAGTCCTCTATAAAATTGCAAGGCCTGTTTAGGGTATGTTTGGCTCTCCTTGCCTCCCCATGATTGATAAGCTAAATCAATGGTGGAATGTCTCTTCACCTCAACCTGTTTGGATGTGCAGGTTCCATACCATGTGGGATATTTTATTAGAGCCCAAGCTTTCCTGTTTTGCCTAGAGTCTTCTTCACCAAGGGCTTCCTATTGAAAAATGTCTCCAGTATTTAGGCATCCCCTACCCTTCTTGCCCTTTATGTCTTTAGTCCAAGGAATTTATCCATATTTTTTTGGGTTTGTGCTCATGCTCATTCCCTTTGGGAGTAGTTTTTTTTTTTAGACCCTATTCATATCATTTTGGGAGACCCCCCACCCTTGTCGGTTATTTTCTTTGAATTGTGGTACTTGTTTCATATGGTGGCCTTATACAACATATGGAAAGCTAAAATTGATTGTATCTTTGGTAAGTGTTCTTCTCTTCACATCTATGTTTTTAAGAAATCTAATATTATTTTGTCTGTGGATTTTCAAATTGTGGTTTAGGCCAATAAGGTGGCTATGGAGTTCTTTCATCTTTAAGAGTTGATTGATCATTGGGGGAACACTTCGTGCATAGCCAATTAGGTTCCTCATAAGCAGGATTACCCTCAAAGCTAGTTCAGGTCCAAGCAGTGTCGTTGCTAAGCTCCAAATCACACTCCTACCCCAGCTCAAGGTCCCCCTCCTTACAAAGTTGGCCTTGGTAACCTGATTGCTCCTCTCTCTCCCTTGGCTCCTCTACTCAACACTTGGGACAATTCGGGTCCGCCGATGTTTACTACCAACAAGGATTCGTTTGCTTACAACTAGGAAGATGTTCCCAACACTTCTTCTTCCGAGCAGAGATGGGGTTTGGTGCCAAAGTCTTCTAATGATAATGTTGGATGGGATTCAATCCTAGTGATGGCTAAAGCCGCATAATAGATCTTCACCATTGCGAGAATTTTTCATTTATTATTATTTTATTTTTGCTTTTGTGGCGTGCGCTCATGTGTTATTCTGTTAGCTAGTTGATAGTGTATGCCCGCTAGTTCTGTTAGGCAATTTTGATTAGTTGTTAGTTGGTTTCTTGGTTTTCCATGTTGTTTTAACAACAACAGTTTTTTGGTTGATGGCATTGGCCACGTGGCATGTTTATCCACCTCTTTTTTTTGTTTGTAAAAATGTATTCTATTAATCCTTTAATATAAATACCTTTTTACATAAAAAATAATAATAATAAGGCAACTAAAAAATTAATAGCATTAATTGAAAAGATAAAAAAAGAAATTACAAAATAGAAAGGTAGGTGGTGAAGTTAGGAATGACTGAATTGTTAGGTATATTAAGGTATTGTAACGAGTCTATATATTCATATATCTCCCACCAATTGATTTATCCATCCATGCTTTAGGTGGATCATCCAACATCTACAACATTTATAATTAGATTAAATTGTATGTAGTGGAGTTGGAGGGAGTAAAGCCTATTGTATAATGAATAATTGTGTATGACAACAAAATCTATTAGAATAATTTTCAATTCAATGAAATAATTGAGGAGTGCAATTGCACCTAAATTGAGTATATAATATTGTGTTGTGCAAATGATGTGTATATTCTTTGTGTTATATGATTGAAGAATGTGTGTGTGAATCTACATGCTTCTACAATGTTTAATTTAAAAGTTTGATAATAAAGCATTTGATTAATATTTAACTCTAACAAGTATTTTATTCTTCTTTTGTGCACTATCAAAATATGTGTTGCTTGTATTGTATGCATGATCTATTCATTTCATCCTTATTTTATAAATTTATGACTATAATTCTCCTTGTGTCACATACCAAACAAAATTACATACTATAATATTTTAGCATTTTGGACATAAATAAATAAAGAATAAGAAAATCTATAATTTTAATATTATATATTTATGTTTTAATTTTCTTTTTAAATAGTCCTTTTTATTATTTTGTTTTTTAATTGGTTATATGGGATTACAATTAGTCATACCAATTTTACATCATGATCGCACATTGGTGTTACAATAGCCTAAGCCTCCTCCTTGAAAATTCAGGAATATAACCGATTGAACTAATGCCATTTTATCTTAAATGTTAAGGTTCACACTTGATACTAGAACCTTGGTCTATGGTGTGAAATTCTTCATTCCTTGCCAATTGCCTTAAACCAAATGCAAATAATTTTTTTATTATTATATAATGTACTAGCTTATTTAAAAATTAATATAAAAATGCCCACAGGCAGTTGCCCTAGTGGCTAAGATGATGGTTGTTTCTTAAGTGGTCTTGTATTCAAACCCCTTGAAAGTGGTTGTTGATGTAATTTGTAGACATTCTCCTTAAAAAATAAAAAATAATATAAAAATCTAACTATTAAAAAATTTAACAAGTAATATAAAAATTTAACTATTTAAAAATAAATAAATTAAACTAAAGATGTTTGAATTTCAATTACTTTCTAAAATGTTTTGTATAGTTATAATATTTTTTCAATCTAAAATAATTGACAATTCTAATTATAAGAATTAATTTTTTTAAAATAAATTAAGTATATAACTTCAAATGATATTAAGAAATCCCTTTAATTTTAAAGAAGCTTAGTTCTTATCTTACCCACCAAATAAATTTAATACTTGTAATCATAACATAAATTATACCCATTAAAATCTTATACAATCAATTAATAAAATTATTACAATGGCAGACAGGGTGGGAGTGGGAGTGGGAGTGGGAAGAAGGTCATACATGTTACGACGTAAACAATTTTTTTTATTTATTAAAAAACGACATTAACAAAAACAGTTAAATTAAAACAGCCGAATAGAGATAGGCGCCTCGGGATTGATAACTTTGGGTGTTTTTAGATATATATCTAAACTAGTTTAAATATTTTCAAGATTTCAAAGTTCAAACTGATATCATAAAATAAAAATTATTTAAATACTTCTCACAATTTATATATTTAAATAATTTATGCCACATTAATATTAACATTTAAGTTTTTTTTTTTTTTTTGTTTACTAGATGCACGCACTTTAGTTAACTCAATCGAATATTAGAAATCGTGATGTTGCACTATTCCAAACCTAAAATTATCGTCCACTATTGATTTATAAAAGATAGTAAAGGAATTATTTAATTTATTTAATTTAATATTATTTACTAAAATTAAGCATTAATGAATAGTCGCCATGAGTCCAACCAGTCTTGAATGTTCCATAACAAATGAACAGTCATCACATACAGCCATCTAGTGAACAGTCATTACATACAGTCATGAGGGAAGCAATCATCACATACACATACAGTCATGAAGTGGACAGTTGTACCAAGTTCTCCATCATGAACAGAGTAAGTTTAAGACACCAAAAAGAGTCTCTCTTCAAAGCTTATAACTGGAGATCACTCTATTTACAGAGCATAATAGCATAGCATTATTCAAATTTGCAATTTCTGAAGTTCCAGCTTTCAAGATACGTTACTATAATTAGCTTGGCCCTGCTATTTGCTTTTCATCAGCAAGTCCCTTTCACTAATATAATGGCAGGATTAAACATCATTGGTCATGCTAGGTAATAACTCACTAAAAGCATCCTATACAGAGGACCAGAGGTATTCGATAAAAACAGGGGATGCTAATGAGTTTTTTATTTTCATGCCACAGTACCCCTCCTTATTTACTGTTTTATGCTAGGTCAAGGGAACGGGAGTTATGGGCTGCAACAACTCTCTGTTCTTTCTAACCCTGTCTTTTGGATAACTCTATCAGTCTTTTCTAAACTCTAATGGAGTTCTTCCATTCATCAATCCTAGCCACTTTAAAATAAAATACAGGGAAATTCCCAAAAGCCTCAGTTACTCTGAGACTGAAGAGGAACCAATCAATCCAAGCCAATCACTATCCTGATTTCATCAGGAATTATGCCTCCACAGAAAATCAAGTAATTTATGTTCTATTGATTAATGGTTTAATGAAAACAAAGAAACCACTTCAGTTCTAAACATATTGATTTGTTTTTGGAAAAGTATGCTACCCGTTTTTGACGGTGGAGTAATCAGCGTGAACTGTCATATTTCAACATCTTCTAAACTTTCACACGTCGATGTTTGAATATATTTTAGCACTTTCAGCACCTATTTTTGGGACGATTGTAGTCGACCTGCCTCTAAAATCTATGAATCAGTTAACATTCCAATCTAGACCTCTAAGTTACATATCTGTGCATCTCAACAAATGAGCTACTTTTGATGTGCAAGTGATTGCATGAATTGATAAGTAATGTATTGATATAAGTTCCAACACCTTCGAATGTGCTATTAATTGAAAAACACGGTACATGAAATCAAATGGAATATAGTAAATTTAAGGAGAAAAGGCGAAGGGTGATAGAAGCGACGGAGGTAAATTCCTTTGAAACTCTTTTCCACTTAAAACCCATCAAGCAGTTGCGACCAGTACATCATTAAATTATTAAGGATTTCTATTCAAAGAGCATAGGATATAACAAACATAAGATGATGTAACAGAGTTTAAAATTCTTGTTCATCAAAAGAGCACCAACATAACAGATCAATTCCTAGCAGATTAATGTTTAATTTTGTTGCGAAATTTGAGTGCTTTATAATTCAATATTATTATTTATTAAAAAAAATTATAAAATAAAAATTTTATGACTCCTCTACCTTATTAATACAAGCCCTCATTCCTATAATGCAATTTCGTTCCACTTTAGCGACTGTTCTAGCAGAAGCTCAACATAAGGAAGACTATTCAAGTTTGTCCCCAAATGGTCAGCCATGTTGACCCAACACAATTTCTCGTGGGCTAATATCTCTAGAACAAACATCTCATTGTTTTTCATCTGAACTGGCTGTTCTTCTCTTTAATTGGCAGATTCTTCAGCGGAAACGTTTCATTGTTTTTCACCTGAACTGGCTCACTTTAATTGGCAGATTATTCAAGTGAGTTGTAACAGTATGAAGACATGTTCCTTGATTGCTTGTTGTCCCTTCTTCATTTGATTGACCTGTGATTGTAGCTGTCCCAGTTGCAGGCCATTTCTACGTTATTGTGGCCTCCTCGAAAATACAGACATTTTTATAACATTCAACTCCCAATACCATATTAGCCAAAGGAAAAAGTGTCTGCTTGAAATGAAAGATTAGCCAAAGGAAAAAGTGTCTGCTTGAAATGAAATATTTTAATTACTTCCTCTAGCACTTTTAAATATGGAAACACAATTATTCAAATTTCAAAGTAATAACCTCAAATAATATCAATACAATAATGAAACAATGCACATTACACATTAGAGATAGATTTTACGTGGAAACACCCTCTCAAGAAAAAACCACGGTAAAATATTGCTTATAAATTTCTTCAATAAATTTCATGGGCACCAATCCACAAGAGACACAATCCTGTTGGACAATCCACAAGAGACACCAATCCCCTTGCTCAAGTTCATGGACACCAATCCACAGGAGACACCAATCCCCTTCAAGTTCGTGGACACCAATCCACATGAGACACCAATCCCCTTGCTCAATTTTGTGGACACCAATCCACAGGAGACACCAATCCCCTTGCTCATAAAACCTGCTCAAATCTGCTCCAAAACCTGCTTACAAAATCTGCTCAAATCTGCTTCAAAACCTGCTTACAAAACCTGCTCAAATCTACTCCAAAACCTTAATTTGCTCATTGCCTTCATTGAAAACTATTTTCTTTGCTCCAATGTCAACTCTGCCTTCTAACTATTCTTGAGTGCCAATCTGATCAATTCATTTTCTACCAATGTTTAGTTGTATATTTCTTTTATGAAGATAACCACCTTTAGTTTGATGAGCCAATCACTCACAGCTTGCTTTCTTTCTCCCTTGACCATTCATTGCTTTCCATAATTAAGGTGAGTGCTTTATCACTATCACGAAGTCATTCACCCATCCTCATTGTTTTCCAATCTTGTCTTCAACAAAAAGGATAGAGCAGTAGTGATGTCTTTTACCTTCTTCGCTAATCATCACTTCGAACTGGAATCTACAAGTATTCATGGGTGCATCTCAATTTTCTTTCACCTTTCATGTTTTCTATTTATGCCAAGTGGTCCATCCACACTATCAACAATTGTCACCAAATCCTAAGCATTTCAGAGATCCACGAATCCAAGTTGCACTCGTTGATGAAACATCTCCTTCACTGAAATGTTCTTGCACTTGTCTCCCATGCATGTAGATGAATTGAGCCTTATTTACCTAATTGAGGCTTGAGAAAATATGTGTTGATATGCGTCCTCGGTGCTCATGATAATATATCTTCACTTGGCTAGCTTTCAAGCCAATTCTGTGTGTTTTAGGGTTATTTCCCACTCTGTTCAATGTTTTCTATCACCTCAAATAGGGATGTCTTTTGATATTTTCATCAGGACATTGCTTCTTTAAATCAAAGCTTTATGCACATTCTTTTTCTATGAACAAGACAACAACTCGTTTTACCCTAGCTTCTTCAATGGCCAACAACAACCTTCGAATATCTTGACTTGTTAGATTAGAAACCTACGATTTGCTAGAGTATGTGTGATGTTCTTCTTCTTCACTAAGGTGGACCCAGATGACCTTCACCAATATTTGTTGTGCTCTTCTCTTACCACGTTGTGAATCGAACACTAGAGATATGTCTCACCTCCAATCGTTGCCTTCCACACTTTACGCACAAATGACAATGTCTTCCTCGAATTCATCGTGGTTTTTGTCAGTAGAGTGTCTTTGTTCGCAAAACCACTAAATTTGTGCTCCTCTCCTCCTCTATCTTCTACTCGCTACACTCTCTCACTCGAAGGATAATCCAATTGCATCCTACTTGCCAAAGTGAATTTATGGCCTTATTAATATGCTTTTGTCTTTCACGCCTAAGGAAGTTGGCCCATTATTTTGAATATTTGAATTTTCAAACTTTCTTTTGTGTGGTGCGCTCAAGGAGGTCGGCCCATGCAGATTTAATTTTTAACCTTTTAAAAATATAAACCTTCCACTTTATTTAAACTTTTATATATTTAAATCCTTTGATTTAAATATAAACCTTCCTATTTAAATATTATTAATATAAAGCATATAAAATCACCTTTGAAGATATCTGCTTTGAACATTAATGACAACACATTTCATCCTTGGAGATATTTTTGCCTTTGACATCAACATTTCATTCTTGAAGATATTTCTGCCTTTGACATCAATATTTCATTCTTGAAGATATTTTTGCCTTTGACATCAATCACAACTCAATATTTCTAACAATGCATGGCATGGTAAAAGTTTCAAGAAAGTTGCCTCGTGTATGAAAATTAAACAATCTTGTTTTAAATCGGTTTACTTGTTATTTTTTTAAATTGTTATTTGTAATTCCCAACTTTTCTTGTCAAGCATTAATTTTTGGTCAATTACAATCTTAAGATCAAGAAAATGCATGCACCCTTTTTGCTAGTCATTTTTGTAACATTTTCTTTTTAATATGACTAGTTGTATTATGTTACATGTCATCTTACCAAGCATGTTTCTTTTTCCTAAACCCAATTTTTTTACAATTATGATGTTATTTTAGGTTTTAGGTTGAACCTTTAGTGTTAAGGGCATTTACAAAATACCACAATTTTTCTTTTTATTTCATAGCTACCCATATTTTCATATCTATAGAGAAAAATAGTTTATTAAAATATTTGCATGTTGTTCTTTGAAATGATTGTTTTCCAAACCAATAAGCAAATCAGAGATGCTGAAGGCTTCTATGTTTAAGCTTTCTTTCACATGCCTAGGATTGGTCTTGGATTGTGCAAAACATTTCAAAAAGATATTGGAGAGAGAATAGATTTTGAGGGGAAGATATTAGCCATTCTTTGGTCAACCAGATTACATCTCTTTTCAAAATACCTTCTTCATCAACCTTAGCAGTCTTCATTTGAGAGATGAGTATGGTTGAATGGGCAAGAAAGAGAGAATTGAGTTCATTGCTAAGAACTAGGTGATATTTGAAGATGATGTAAGTTATAAAGCACTCCTCACTCTCCATAAAAGTGATTTCAAGGATAAAATTGTAGCCTCGAGGGTTACCCAAAATGGATAAACCCTAACATGCTAAAAGTAATGATTAAGAGAGATCTAGGTTGAGGTACAACAAAGATAGAAAGGAATTCCATTGGATCCAAGCGCCAACATTAATCTATGGTGGGATGTAAAGTAGAAGCATAGTTGTTGTCACTAGTTATTCAAAAAGGGTCAACACATGATCTAATGACTATGACTAAGAGGGTCTGGTTGGATAATCTTAGGAGGAGATGGAGTCTGACCCCTCAATACTCTTCTAGCATCCATGGTTGTGGAACCAGGAGAATAGCACAAGAAACTAGTAAGCAAGGAACTATGTACAACTCCTTGGTATGGGAGGGGTGGCTGAAACATGATGTCAAGTAAGTATAGTCTTGTCCTTTCGCAAGCAAGGACAAATAATTGAAGTGCTAGTAGCCACTCTTATATGTAGACAAGGGTACGTAGATTTGTCATTAACATTTTGGATAGTTGTAGCTTATAATGGGTGCTTATTACTCTTGATTGCATAGATAGGGTGAAATATCAAGGTGATTAGTCTAGTAGTAGTTTGTTTCTATTGTAATAATTGATGTCGAAGAGTGATAGATTCCTTGAGGTAAAGAGCCAAGCATGTTTGGTTAGGATAGCTTAGTCACTCTTGTATGCAAACAAGGGCACATAGATCTGTCATTAATATTTTGGATAGTTGTAGCTTGTAATGCGTGCTTATTACTCTTGACTACAAAGATAGGGTGAAAGAAATGAGGTGATTAGTCAAGTAGTAGTCTACCGAGAACAGACAAGAAAGAGAAAAATTTGAGTTTATTACCAAGAACTGGGTGATATTTGAATATGATGTAAGTTATAAAACTCTCTTCACCCTCCATAAGTGCCACAGTTGTGTGCTTATCAGACATGGATGCAAAAATGTTTTATGTAAATTTCAACCTTGGATGTTTGGATTCTTCTACCTGATGCTTGTTAAGAAAACGAAGATAGATTGGTCACACCTAATCAGTGAGTAAATTTGCAATCAACTCACTAAGGTAAGGAGAAAAAAATTCTACTTTCAAATATTTTCCTAGTTTCTATGCAAAAGAATGGTTCAAAAACTACATTGATGTGAAGCAACAATTTCATCAAGCCATTAATGTACAGGTTGACAAGAAAATCATATTATAGGATTTGAAAGAAACCTATGAAGGCTATCCTCTCCAAGGTTGACTAGTACATTGACTAGTCATTTCATGCATATATCAAAACCTTCATTGAAGACTCAAGGCTACATATTTTTTATTGATGGAATTCATGAGATTTATTGGCAAGTGTGCAGGAAAGCATGTAATGCAACCCATTAGTTTCTCTTTTAATACTGGAAATTATATATGTAAATTCAAAAGACATATTTTGGTTGCAAAAGTTTAGAGAGATGAGTTCAAGCTAGCTTGGAGAAGTTACAATTATGATCAGAGGCAAGTCCTCCAAAGCATGTATAGATACAAGGTGGATACTGGATATTGCATTTGGCCATATCTTACCCACAATGATGCATGGACAAATTGTGAAGATGAGGAAGGAGTTATTATGATTAATTTAGGATTTGTTGTGTTCCCTGATTGGGTCCATTAAGATGATCAAAAACCTCTAGTGTTTGAGGAAATAGGAGAAGGAAAAGAAGAGATTGAGTTTGGAAAAATAGAAGAGAGAAAGGGTGGCAACAGAAGAACGAGAAGCTAAGGATGAAAGGGAATTAAGTGGATATCAACCAATAATAGAAGGCTTCTTAGGACTCATATATTTTGTTACTTTTTCAAACTATTATAGTGAAGGTTTTCAAACCCTCACCTTTATCACAAAAACCTTTATATACTGTAGGGAAAGGCACTAGGCAATCTGAAAGCAGAAACCTTCTCCTTTCTTGTCTTGCCAAGAAAAATCTTGGTGCTTTGCTTCCAAGGAAGTAGGAAAGGACAAGCCACCATCTAACTAGCAGGTGATAGGTGCACTAGAACCACCTTATAGACAAGATGATGATAATGGAAAGAAAAGAAAGCCTTCAACTTTACCCATCCTTCTAGAGAAAAAAGTTAAGAAATATGAGCAGGCAATGGAGACCACCAAAGATAAGAACAAGCAGCAAGGCGTTCCTTATAAAAAGGTACTCTCAACTCAACAAAAGACACCTCAACTGAAAGAGGTACCTTCACATTAGCAAGACACACCAAGAATTGAAGAAATACAATTAACTCAGTAGAAGAAGGTTAACAAATTAAGGCTTTTGTTGAGAAGCCTATGGGTTCGGACATAGACAATTTCTTGGCATAGATCATGGCTTTGAAACAACTCTCTCATATGAAAAGGGAGAGAAAAAGGAGAGAAAAAAAAGACAAATTGTTGATGTTGTTGTCTTATTTACCGATGAGACTGCATAGAAAAATATGAAAAGTGTGAGATCTGATGTCAAGCATGACTCTTTTCACAAGAGAGTCATCATCAAAAGTGGTGAACCTAAAGAAGGAACTCCCAAAGGAAAGAAGCTAAAAAGGGAAGAGTACCAAAATCACAACCACTATGCTTCCTCCCATGGAGTGACATGGAGTTGTTGGGATCCTTCAAGCCAACTTTGACATTACAGAGGATACCATCCAAGAACTTGAGCAAAGAAACTTGATATTGGAAAAATAACTTAAGTATCTAAGTGCTTTTGTTAGAAAAATTTTCTCTGCCCAAAGAACTGGAGAAGCTTCCAAGGAAGGGGAAGCACAACAATGAACATTAGACAAAAGTGAAGCACAAGCTAGGAATTGGAGGAAAAGTAGAGTTTGTTACCACTGAGACCTCACAAGCTACAAAATCAGCAACAAAGTCAGAAGCAAGATCTATGCTCACTTTGATAAAAGAAGATATTGATTATGTATAAGTTGGAAACATTGCTATTTTAGGGAAGTCCTTAATGGAATTTGTGAAAGGTCTAAAGAAAAATAGTTTTGAATATGGAAAAGAGGCATTAGGATGTTTGCAGCAAATAGTCCAACTTAAGTTGGACATAGAAACATCAGAAAGTGGGTATTCTCAAAAGAAAGGACAATACAAAGATGAGATAAAAGAACTTAGGAAAATGTCATTGATTAGTTGATAAGAAGGGGAAAAAGAGGACTAGATTATAATGGATCAGTGAGCAAACCAGTCCGGTTAAGATTAGTAGTTGAAAATAGAAGATAAGTGCTAACAAAAAACTTCAAATTATGAGAACAAGTCTATTCACAATTGTAACTACAAGGAAAGCACTAGAATGTTTCTTAACCACTTGTGGAATGGATGTGTCAAAGCTTTAGGAAAAAATCAAGGAAATAGAGCAATATTTGGAACAAGAACTCCTTAGCTTTCATAGTTATGAGTTGGATCATACGAATACAATTGTGAAAAGCGTCAATAATGTCAATACAGTGCCTCAAGATGTAAAATCTACAATTCAGTTTGTTGAACCAACATGGAAGATGATGGAAATACCCAAACCTAAGGTTCAAAATATCTATGCGCCCAACATACATGAGATCAACAACCAAACTGGCTACCCGAGAATGTACCTGGAGAGAGAAGGTTTGAAGCTAAAAAAGCCAAGACAAAAGCAATAGCTGAGAAACCATAGAAATCCACCATTCATTTTGATGAATTGTGAGCTTTGATTTTATCTTTGAGATTTGAAAACATTTGTAATATTATTCAAAGATTTTAGGTTATGACTTTTTTTGAAAATTCTAATGATGGTATGAATTTTGTTGATTACCTAATAGGTTTCATTTTGAAAAGGCTATTTTTGGCTTGTTGAATAAATCATGAGATTTTCAAATTTTAGAAATTTGAGTTGTAAATATCGAAGACCTCTAAAAGAATTGAATGCAATATATTGTGAGACATTTTCTGTGTTTCTCATTTTGAAAGTTGCTAGAACTATTCAACCACGGGTTCCTTTAATGGAAGTACTTTATTATCTTTCAATTATAATGAAATCTTTGCATACACAAATTAATCACTTACTCCAAAAAAATCTTGTAAAAGTTGCGATCGTAGAGTTTGTCCTTAAATCTACCAAATTTTTCTCTCCAAGGTAGTGATTTTATTTTGAAGTGCTGAAAAATCCTGTGGAAATTTGTATTTTTATGAGTTTACGGTAAAGCCTAGTTTTAAGAACATTTCTTATATTAAATTGTTTCCATTTTTTCTGCAAGTCTAAAATATTTTTACGGTTATTAAAATTTGGCCTAGAAGCCTTGCATGTAGCACTTTTGCTTTTGTCCAGTCATAATTGTTTTTGTTGGGGAACCCTTTTTAAATATGGTTGTGTTTATTTCATTTTCTAGAGTTTTTAACTATCAACTTTGTCATTTCCCTTAAACCCTAGGTTATATCTTGAAGCTCTGAGCTCAAAATTGTGGTAAATATTTCTTTATTCAAACTGTACATTTTAGGGCTGAACTCTTTTGAGTTCTGAATTACAAAATATAAAATTATTAAATTTGGAAAAATTCAAAGTGAATTGCAAGGAGCTACCCCTCTGCATACTAACGGAGAAAAACATTTTGTTTTCTACATATGGTTTTTGGAAAATGAATTTTACGAACCAACAGGTTGATGCATTGCAAGTATTCAAAAAGGTTCCTGCAAAATATGCAGTTTTCACCTTGAACATGTGGATGACCTTTCCCTTCTTTGTGTCCTTGTTCATACAATTTGTACATAAGATATTAATTGTACCTTTCCCTTCTTTGTGTCCTTGTTCATACAATTTGTACATAATATATTAATTGTACCTTTCCCTTCTTTGTGTCCTTGTTCATACAATTTGTACATAATATATTAACTGTAAATAGAATAGGAAAGGTGAGTAAGATGTTTTTTTAATTGGTTATATGGGATTGAAATGAGCCTCACCCTTATTACATCATGATGGCATTATCACAGTACTTTTACAAACCACATAGTGGCATTGCGACAAACCCTATTGGCTATTATGCATATACTTCGAGGTAAGATTTGAACCTAGCTCTCCACTTTGGTGGCCCAAGTTTTTAACCACTTGATTTCATGCCATTTTATTTAAATGTCAAGGTTCACCCATGATATTAGAACCTAGGCTTATGGTGTGATACTCCATACTTTTCTCTCCCCATTGATTGCCCCAATCCCTTTGGGTTGTGAGTAGGATGCTTTTTGCTATCAACGTTGTTAACAATGGAAACTCGAAGTATTCATAGGCAGTAGATTACTTTTGAATATGAAATAGCAATTTTTTGTGCTTTATTACATCATTAGTTTTTTGTTTCATTTGTAATAAGTTGGCCTCTGTTTCCTAACCTGCATATATCTTGATATCATGTACATATTGTGCTTTTTACTAATCACAAGATTTTTAATCATTTATCTTTCTTTATTCGTCTTTCAGCTAACTTTGAGTTCAAGTGAAGAAAGCTCTAAATCAGGTGAAGACTAAGAAGCCACAGGAGAATTATCAAGTTCTATAGTTCATGTGGGTCCTGTTGAAGCTCTTGAAAACATTTTTGAACCTCTAAATGAATTGAAAATTGATGATGGTAAGCATGATAACAAGAAAATACCAAATCAATCTGTGTTTGTTTTAAAGATTGTAACAATTAGACTACATCATATTTTAATATTTTTCTTGTTATTTTACTTTATAATGGTCATGGTTTTACTTGTAGGTTAGTAATATGTCCACTGCACATAACATTACTAATATTTTAAGTAGGTGGAAGGCATGGCAAATTGTTGTCGTGGTGGTTCAGACATAAAAGTCCTCCACAAAATATACGATAGATAGGAACTGCTTTCGCATCGTTTGTTTGCTGGGAGATCATACATAAATACGAAATCACTAAAATTTTATTTGTTAGTTAGTGATTAATGAATTAAATACTCTTAATTAATTACTTTTATTTTTATATCTTTTTTTTTTTTTTTCTTTTTTTCTATTTTTATTTTTATTTTCCTCCAAATACTCTTAATTAATACTCTTAATTAATACTCGCCATGTACCCAGCAAGGCCAGAGACCCTCATACTTGAGAGTTTGTCTCTCACCATTCCCGCAAGTAAAACCGTTGCATTGGTGGGAGGAAGCGGGTCGGGTAAGTCCACGGCTGTTGCGCTGCTCCAGCGGTTTTATGATCCTCTCTGTGGAGAGATTCTGCTGGACGGAGTTAATATCATGTCTCTGCAATTGAAATGGCTGCGCAGTCAAATGGGATTGGTAAGCCAAGAACCTGCACTGTTTGCCACCTCCATTAAAGAGAACATTCTGTTTGGAAAGGAGGGAGCCACCATGGAGCAAGTTATTGCTGCTGCCCAAATTTATAACTCAATTCCCGGACGGCTATGATACCCAGGTTGGTCTTTCTATTTTTCTTATTTCCTTCATCATATGTGTGGTCCGATCTGCGGGATGACATTATGTAAAAGATTATTGTGATATTTAAATTCAGATAAAATCAAGTAAAAAAGAAGTTTATTAATCATAGTTTTTATATCAAATATAACAGGTAGGAGAGCATGGAATACAGATGTCAGGAGGACAAAAGCAACGAATAGCAATTGCAAGAGCAATGGTGAGAGATCCTCGTATTCTTCTTTTAGACGAGGCTACTAGTGCTCTTGATGCAGAGTCTGAGAAGATTGTCCAAGACGCTCTTGATCATGCTACCCTTGGCCGAACAACTCTCATAATAGCTCATCGCCTTTCAACAATTCGTAATGCTGACCTTATTGCAGTGGTTCAAGGTGGTCAGGTGATCGAATCAGGTATGCATAATGATCTTGTCAGTAAAGAGCTTGGAGCATATTCTACATTGGTGCAACTCCAACAAGAAGCGACTTGTATAGATGAGCCGGTAGAAGATGGAGGCTATGAGCATAGACGTTCGTCATCTGTAAGACCAAGGACCTCAAGCATACAGAGCAGATCTAATTCAGACATGTCCATTTCAGGCAATCTAGAACTAAAAGAACAAAGGGATTCTTCAACGACCCCTTCCTTTTGTCAATTAATGCTTCTAAATGCTTCAAAATGGAAGCAAGCTCTATTGGGTTGTTTAGGCGCGATGGGATTTGGAGCAGTACAACCAATTTATGGCATTACACTTGGATCTATGATATTTGTGTTTTTTCTAGAAGACCACAATGAGATGAAGTCCAAAATTAAAATGTATTCACTCATTTTTTTTTTTGCCTTGGGTGTGTTTTCCTTTTTAGTTAACATTGTCCAGCACTACAACTTTGAAGTATTGGGGGAATATCTTACAAAAAGAGTCCAAGAGAGGATGTTATCCAAGATCCTTACATTTGAAGTTTGATGGTTTGATCAAGAAGAGAATTCTAGTGGAGCAATTTGCTCCAAGATTGACAAAGAAGCTAATGTGGTATGTTTCTCACCAATTTCACTATCTCTACATTTACTATTTTCTATTAAAGCATTATATAAATATATTCTAATTTTTTATGTCTTAAATTTATTATTCAGGTGAGATCTATAGTGGGAGATCGTCTATCCCTTCTTATTCAAACCACATCAGCTGTGGGTTTAGCTTTCACTTTGAGCTTAATTTTAGCTTGGCGTTTTGCAATTGTAATGCTAGCAGCGCAACCACTCGTAATAATATGTTATTACAGTAGACAAGCTATACTTAAAATCATGTCGGCAAAGACCATTAGATCTCAAGCTCAAGGAAGCCAAATGGCATCAGAGGTCGTAGGTAATCACAGGACTATTACAGCCTTCTCATTACAGGAAAAGATACTTAGTCTCTTCAACAAAAGTCAAGAGGGCCCTCAAAGAGAGAATACTAGGCAATCTTGGATTGCAGGATTAGTTTTAGGAACAACACAATGTGCACATTTATGTATGTCATCACTAAGTTTTTGGTATGGAGGGCAACTTGTCCATAAAGGATATATTACCTCTAGAGCTCTTTTCCAAATTTATATAATTTTGATGAGCACCGGGCGAGTGATAGCAGAGGCAGGGAGTATGACAAGTGATATTGCTAAAGGATCTGATGCAGTAAAATCTGTGTTCAATATTTTAGGCAGAGAAAGCCGCATTAACTCCAATGATGAGAAGGGTGAAACATTGAACATGATAGAAGGGAATATAGATTTACAAAATGTGGACTTTGCTTATCCAGCTCGTCCAGATATTATGATCTTTAAGGGTTTTAGCCTCCACATAAAAAAAAGTAGAACGATTGCACTTGTTGGGAAGAGTGGCTCTGGAAAATCAACAATAATTGGATTGATTGAGAGGTTCTATGACCCACTAAAAGGCACCATAAAAATTGATGGGAAGGGCATTCGTGTGTTCAACTTGAGGAGTTCGAGGCAACATATAGCCCTTGTCAGTCAAGAGCCTGTCCTATTTACAGGAAGCATTCGAGATAACATTTGTTATGGAAAGGAGAATGCAACAGAGGCAGAGATGATCGAGGCTGCAGAGGCTGCCAATGCTCATAAATTCATAAGGTAAGATAATACATAAATTAATGGTCATTTTTAGTTACACTTCAATTATAAAAAGTTTAATTAATTTAGTTACAATGGAATCTGCAACTACAGCTGCTTGAAAGACGGGTACAATACAAACAATGGAGATAGAGGAGTGCAGTTATCAGGAGGGCAAAAGCAAAGGATAGCAATAGCAAAGCAAGGGCAATCATAAAGAATCCAAGAATATTATTATTAGAGGAAGCAACCAATGCTTTTATGTTGAGGCTAAGTGAGATTCGAACTCAAATATATGTTAAAAATGATGTGCCTTTTACTATGAATGTCGAAACCCTTCATTAGCTTTTAATTCTCTTCTTCATGTCGGAAATCCTAATAATTATGGTTCTTCAAAAGTAAGATGTCTAAGGTTCTTGGATATAAATAACCCCTTCCAGAAATTATGATCACATTTTTTTTTTTTTTTTGTGTTTTTTCTAGAAGACCACAATGAGATGAAGTCCAAAATTAAAATGTATTCACTCTTTTTTTTTTTTTTTCCTTGGGTGTGTTTTCCTTTTTAGTTAACATTGTCCAGCACTACAACTTTGCAGTATTGGGGGAATATCTTACAAAAAGAGTCCAAGAGAGGATGTTATCCAAGATCCTTACATTTGAAGTTGGATGGTTTGATCAAGAAGAGAATTCTAGTGGAGCAATTTGCTCCAAGATTGACAAAGAAGCTAATGTGGTATGTTTCTCACCAATTTCACTATCTCTACATTTACTATTTTCTATTAAAGCATTATATAAATATATTCTAATTTTTTATGTCTTAAATTTATTATTCAGGTGAGATCTATAGTGGGAGATCGTCTATCCCTTCTTATTCAAACCACATCAGCTGTGGGTTTAGCTTTCACTTTGAGCTTAATTTTAGCTTGGCGTTTTGCAATTGTAATGCTAGCAGCGCAACCACTCGTAATAATATGTTATTACAGTAGACAGGCTATACTTAAAATCATGTCGGCAAAGACCATTAGATCTCAAGCTCAAGGAAGCCAAATGGCATCAGAGGCTGTAGGTAATCACAGGACTATTACAGCCTTCTCATTACAGGAAAAGATACTTAGTCTCTTCAACAAAAGTCAAGAGGGCCCTCAAAGAGAGAATACTAGGCAATCTTGGATTGCAGGATTAGTTTTAGGAACAGCACAATGTGCACATTTATGTATGTCATCACTAAGTTTTTGGTATGGAGGGCAACTTGTCCATAAAGGATATATTACCTCTAGAGCTCTTTTCCAAATTTATATAATTTTGATGAGCACCGGGCGAGTGATAGCAGAGGCAGGGAGTATGACAAGTGATATTGCTAAAGGATCTGATGCGAGAAAATCTGTGTTCAATATTTTAGGCGAGAGAAAGCCGCATTAACTCCAATGATGAGAAGGGTGAAACATTGAACATGATAGAAGGGAATATAGATTTACAAAATGTGGACTTTACTTATCCAGCTCGGGTAGATATTATGATCTTTAAGGGTTTTAGCCTCCACATAAAAAAAAGGTAGAACGATTGCACTTGTTGGGAAGAGTGGCTCTGGAAAATCAACAATAATTGGATTGATTGAGAGGTTCTATGACCCACTAAAAGGCACCATAAAAATTGATGGGAAGGACATTCGTGTGTTCAACTTGAGGAGTTCGAGGCAACATATAGCCCTTGTCAGTCAAGAGCCTGTCCTATTTACAGGAAGCATTCGAGATAACATTTGTTATGGAAAAGGAGAATGCAACAGAGGTAGAGGTAGAGATGATCGAGGCTGCAGAGGCTGCCAATGCTCATAAATTCATAAGGTAAGATAATACATAAATTAATGGTCATTTTTAGTTACACTTCAATTATAAAAAGTTTAATTAATTTAGTTACAATGGAATCTGCAACTACAGCTGCTTGAAAGACGGGTACAATACAAACAATGGAGATAGAGGAGTGCAGTTATCAGGAGGGCAAAAGCAAAGGATAGCAATAGCAAGGGCAATCATAAAGAATCCAAGAATATTATTATTAGACGAAGCAACCAATGCTTTTATGTTGAGGTTAAGTGAGATTCGAAAAAAATTTTTTATATTTTAGGAATAGGTTTAGCTTTTTAAGGACTATAAATGTGGGAAACCTTTCATTAGCTTTTAATTCTCTTCTTCATGTGGGAAATCCTAATAATTATGATTCTTCAAAAGTAAGATGTCTACGGTTCTTGGATTTACTAAGTCAAGTTTCTTTGTCCACTCCCAAAATCACAAGTCAACCTTTTCGAATATGAGTTTTACTATCTTGATAAGGTTCTAACTATTAACATCTACATATGTCATCATTACAAATAAATAAGATGTTAGGAGGAAGGTTGTTGATTATAAAATAATACAATTGGAATCATATCAATAGTACATAACAAAATTTAAAAAATAATGAATATTATAATATAATAAAATATTATTATTATATACACTATAAATAATTAAATAATATTAAAAATAAATAAAAATAAAAGTAAAAAAAAAAAATCCTGAGGTACTCCTCACAATGAGTTTTAGGGCAGGTATTTTGCCCAAGCACTTCCCTCAGTTTCCGAAAATATATATTAAAACTTTTTAATTAAAATAATATATTATAATTATTATAGTTATATTAAAAAAAGAAAAATATATTTATATATAATTGAAAAAAATCCACCATATTGCATTTATCAACAAAATTAGACATGAAACCAAAAACCAAAAACTAACAAAGACAACAGTTTAATCTGAAGTTTTATAATGAGATTGGAGGCAGACGGGTTAAAGGCTTTCTTAATTTATCTCTAAGTAATATGGATGCAAACACGCCAATTATTCTGATAATTAAAACTTTTAAATACTGATGACTATTTAATTTTTCATTATCTGTAAACTTGAATCATTAACCTTTATTTCATGAAAATTATTTTATAGTTTAACTAGAAGTTTTGTATGTTTTCACCACTATACAAAAACCTTTTAATCTAAGAAAGAGTTTTGCATATCCTAATGTATTATGACATATAGAATTGCTTGGAATTACCAGTATTATCTTACAATGTATCAAATTTAAAAATTAAAATTTAAAATTTGAAATGTGTTAGATACACAACAAACTAAGGTTTGTTTAGAGTTCACAGTGTCAGCGTCGCCTACGCTCGCTAAAAGTTAAGAGAATCTTATCAAAATTAAGTGTTTAGAGTTCACTTTTGCTTTAGAACATGCCATTAAGAAGGGAAGTAGAGAAGCTGTCAAATTCCAAAGTCTAGACAGCTAGTAGCTATAGATCTTTACATACCAATTCCAGAAATCGTGCTTTTTTATCATGAAGGGCATGTGACACAGTTGACAGTGTCATTTAGAAATTCATCCATTAAATAAATTTACATGTATTTACAGTGGTCTCATGTCATGATGACACACACCTACCTACCTGCCTTGTAATGCTAGGTCCTGTTGTTTATTCTTTATTTTATTTCGAACGTGGTAAACCTAATCAGTTTTTTAAACCTGCTCTAGACTTTCTATTGATCTCTTATTCTATCATATACATACATGTTGTGATCTTGAGAATCATGTTAAAAAATAGTGTCTCCTTAGTTGGAGGGTAAGTTTATTTAGGAGGAGTCTTTGTTTAAAAGAGAGCCTATTTATAAAGAAATAAGTTGAAGGGTAAAGTTATTCAGAATGAGATAGGTTTAGATGGTATGGTAGTTGTTGATTAGTTGTTTCAAGATAAAGTTTATAAAAACAATATTTACCAGTTTCTCTATATTAAAAAAACATTAATAAATAAATATAATAATTAGAGGGTAAGGTTATTTAGAAGGAGTGTTTGCTTAAATGAGAAAGCCTATTTACAAAGGGTAAGGTTATTCAGAAGAAGATAGGTTTAAATGGTATGGTAGTTGTTGATTAGTTGTTTCAAAATAAAGTTTATAAAAACAATATTTACCAATTTCTCTAAATTAAAAAAACATTAATAAATAAATATAATAATTACATAAACATTTTAACTGTTTTATAAACATTAATAAATAAAAATAATAATTACATAAGCATTTAATTACAAGAAAGGGTATTAAAAAAATCCACTCACAATGACGATCTTAATCACAAATCTGGTCATTCATAGGCCTCTTCACGGTCGTCCAGAACGCGCTTCCGTCACAGGTGCAGGGCTGGTGGGATTGCTTCAAAGATGTCTACAGCCCCAATTCGTACATCAAAATCCCCGAAATTGACGGTTACTGCGGCGTGGACGTGAACGAGCTCTACCGGAGCGTCCAGCTGTACCTGAGCAGCCTTGATGTGGCGGCCCAGTCGAGGCGGGTGAGCGTCACCCACGCCACGAACTCGCGCCAGCTGTCTTTCACGTCGGCGCCCAACCAGACGATGGCGGACGCCTTCGAGGGGTCCAGGATGCGGTGGACGCACCACGTGGAAACGTCCCACGACACGCTTGAGGAGAAGCGGAGCTTCCGCCTGCAGATGAAGAAGCGCGACCGCGCCGAGGAATTCGACGGCCACAGCCGCGACCGCAAGCTGTACACCAACAGCGGCCATGCCTCCCGCGGCTAGACGGCCGTGCCCTTCCGCCACCCGGCCACCTTCGCCACGCTGGCGCTTGACCCGCTGGTGATGGACGCGATCCGGTCTGACCTGGACGCCTTCACCGTGGGTAAGGACTTCTACCGCCGTGTCGGCCGCGCGTGGAAGCGCGGTTACCTCTTCCACGGTCCGCCGGGCACCGGGAAATCGAGCCTGATCACCGCCATAGCCAACTACCTCCACTACGACCTGGAACCGACAAAGGTCACCGACAATTCCGAGCTCCGGGCGCTTCTCATCCAAACCACCAAAAGATCGATAATCGTGACTGCTCGCTCGATCTGACAGAGCGCCTCTCGCGGCTTCTGCCGTCGGAAAAAGGCCGTACCGGTCGACGGCGATGACACCAGCGTCACGCTTTTCGGCCTCCTCAACTTCACCGACGGCCTCTGGTCCTACTGCATCATAGTCTCCACCTGCACATCCTACTCTCCACCTTTGGCTTTCCGGCCTTCAAACGCCTCGCTTTCAATTACCTCGACCTCGGAATCGAACACCATAACCTGTTTCCCGTTGTGGAGTAGAGCATAAAAAATAAAGGCGATCATTGGTCTGCGTCTGATTCAAGGGCGGCGGGAGAAGGACAAGAAACGGTGAAGCCTCCGGTGGAGTGAAGAAGAAGCCTCGGGTGGAGCGATCGATGGTGAAGAAACAACCGTTGATTGAGGGGCGGCGGGAGCGGGAGCGGGACAAGAAACAACCGTTGATTGAGGGGCGGCGAGGACAAAAAAACGGTGGTCGTAGAAAAAGCAGCCGGCCGAAACAACCGTTGAGCTTGAAATACATTGCGTACGGTGCATGGGATTCCATATCATAACTGAATATCTGAACTGAGGGGAAACAACGGCCACCCACAATGGGATTCACCTGCGGAGATGAACGATTTAAACACATCTGGCAGGATGGCGACGGATCTCGGAGGGCATTAATGGCGAGAATTTGGTAGGTTAGGCGCCCTAGTGAAGTCTTTTCAACCTCGCGAGTGAATTCTTCTTTTCTCGGTGCACTCCGCATTTGATGTGCGCTACCATGTAGATAGAATGTGAGATCGTCCACGTAACGAAATTATACAAAAATGGTTGGGAAAGAAAGGCTAGTAGGTATAGGCATTGTCTTTGGACAAACTAGTCTCGCCGTTTTATCAAAAGTCGCTTTTATTTTCTAAAAGTGAGAAATATATAGCTTGTCTTCATTACATATTACGGTCCCTCTAATCTTCCTCCGTGATGAGTGCGTTGCCTTGCTGTAGTGGGCTCGGTATGGAAGGTTCCTATAGATTTTTTTTCATGAGACCTAAGATAATTTGGAGGAGTATTATTTAAAGAAGAGTAGTGTTTAGAGTGTTTAGACTATTTGAATCGCAATAAAATAGTATCATTTTTTTTTTTTTGATTGGTAAGAGAGTTTTGAAAGGTTTACCCAATTAAAAAAAATAGTTAAAAAATGTTTTTAATCATTTGAAATAAAAAGGAAGTATCTTTTTCAAAATAATTAAGAAGAAAGATAAAAACATATATAAGAATTTTTATATAAATAAAATAAATAAAATAAAATATATAATATTTTTTAATTTAATATTTTTTTTTTTTTACTTACCAACACTAACCCCTCCACCCCAAAAAACAAAAAAAAAAAAAAAAAAAAAAAAAAAAAAAAAAAAATAAAAAAAAAAAAAAAAAAAAAAAAAAAAAAAAAAAAAAAAAAAAAACAAAAATAATTCACTCCTCCCCCCACCCCCCCCCCCACCCCCCCACCCCCCCCCCCCCCCCCCTCCCCCTTCCTTCTTCTCTTTTCCCCCCCCCCCCCCCCCCCCCCCCCCCCCCCCCCCTTTTCCCTCCCCCCCCCCCCCCCCCCCCCCCCCCCCCCCCCCCCCCCCCCCCCCCCCCCCCCCCCCCCCCCCCCCCCCCCCCCCCCCCCCCCTCCCTCCTCCCCTCCCCCTCCCCCCCCCCCGCCGGGGGGTGGGGGGGGCGGCCCTCCTCCCTCCCTCCTCCTCCTCTTTTCCCTTTTTTTTTTTTTTTTTTTTTTTTTTTCTTCAAAAACCCACCCCCCCCCCCCCCCCCCCAACCCCCAGCCCCCCCCCAATCTACCAAACAAAAAACCCCCCATTTTTTTTTTTTTTTTTTTTTTTTTTTTTTTTTTTTCCCCCCCCCCCCCCCCCCCCTTTTTACTCCCCCCCCCTCCCTCTTTAAATTTATTTTTTTTTCCCCTCCTTCCCCCTTAGTTTCAAATATCAAGAAAAATATACAAACCATAACCCCCCCCCCCCCCCCCCCCCCACCCCACAAAAAAAAAAAAATTATTACAGAGAGAGGGGGAGAGAGAAAGAAAAAGCGACGGCCCAACAAACAACTCCTCTCGTTTTTATCTCTCTTTAAAAAACAACAAACAATTCTTCCCTGGAGAATTCCCTCCGCCACCCCCCAACCCAAACCCCCCCCGTTTTTTCCCCCCCCCCCCCCTCTCCCCCGAAAATTTCTGAAAAGGGGAATATAGATTAAACTATTTTCAACTGATTTTGGCATAGAATACAAAGATATAAAATATGTTGGAATGGCTTGTAATACTGACATAATTAACCGCACTCTTCCTACTAACAATAACCATCTACCTTTCCAAACTAGAAGTTTTTTTTAAACTTTACTAATAACTGGATTCCATAAATCTATCCTCATTTTCCCCTTAGATAAAGGCATTCCTACATAATTTGTTGGTAAATTTACCTCCTCCATTTGAAGCAACCTATAAATTATTGCTTTGATATTAGTAGGAGTGTTAAGGAAGTAAATTTTGGATTTAGTCCTTTTAAATTTTTGCCCTGAAGCTCTTTTGTACTCTTTTAAAAATTTATTCAAAGCTCTGGCCTTATTTATCCTTGCCCTTCCAAAAAGGGTTGTATCATCTATAAATTGTTGATGGGTGATTTTATCGATGTTATTACTAACCTTAAGTCCACTTATAAGCACATCTTTGTAAGCCTTCTTAAAGTTCCTACTCAAAACCTCTGCCATAATAATGAAAAAATAAGGAGATAGAGGATCTCATTGTCTAAGATCTCTCTTAGCTTTAAAATATTTTGTCACAAACCCATTGACCAACACTAAATAAGAAACTAAAGAGACAAGTTTTAATCCATCTAACCCATTTCTTTTTGAAACCAAACTTTTCTAAAACTGCAAAAAGAAAGTCCCATTTAACCCTATCATAGGCTTTACTCATATCAAGTTTTAAGATCATTACTTTCTCTTTTCTTGAAGCTATTGAATGTATAATTTCATGGGCTACTATGATCCCATTCATAATTTATCTCTCTTTCACAAATCCTCCTTACTCTTCTGAAATGATTTTATCTAACAATGGTTTTGATCTATTTGCCATCACTTTGGAAATAATCTTATATGTCATATTACATAGGCTTAAGGGTCTAAAAAAATCAAACAATTAAGCATCCTTCTTTTTTGAATTAGGGTAAGATATATTGCATTTATTTTATAAGGTATGTATTGTTTTACCCTAGATTGTTCCACTACCACCAATAAAGAATCCTTCACCATATCTCAATTATATTGATAAAAGGCTATAGAGATCCCATCTAGACTTGGGGATTTATCCTTAT
Organism: Wollemia nobilis; assembly: GCA_028583015.1. Lineage (NCBI taxonomy): Eukaryota > Viridiplantae > Streptophyta > Pinopsida > Araucariales > Araucariaceae > Wollemia > Wollemia nobilis. The sequence continues at coordinate 5,490,781 of JAQPPZ010017036.1, read as the reverse complement.
TAAAAGAGAAAAGAGCTAAATGAACTTCTTCTAGAGTAATAGGCTCCACTAGTTTTCTATTGTCTTCATTCATTATAACTAAAGGAACATCTTGAAGAAGTTTATCATTAAGAACTTCGGTCTCCTCAGAACCAAGAATATTATGATAAAAAGACTTTGCATCTTTTCTAATTTCACTCTGATCTTCAATCCAAACCCCTTCTATTGATTTAATTCTACTAATTTTGGAAGTCGATATTTGTACTATAGCCATCCTATGAAAAACTTTGTATTTTTATCCCCTTATTTTAACCAAGTTTGTCTTGATTTTAATCTCCAGAATTTTTCTTCCTTAAAATATTATGATACTCACTAAGAAACTCCCTTTCCTCCAAGATTGGATTATTATGATCACCTTTTTGGAATTTTGAGAGTTTATCTTTTAGTTCTTCTTTCTTCCCAAAAATATTTTCAAAGGTGTTCTTGTTCCATTCTTTTAATCTAGATGTCATAGATTTAACTTGATTTGGAAGAGCATACAACCCACCATTACTTAAAGAATTCCATGTTTGAGCTATCATATTAGTAAATTGAGGATGGTCTTCCCACATCTGCTCGTATTTAAAATATGATCTTTTTTAATTCACTTACCACCACTTTAACTCTTATTGGCTAGTGATCTGAACCAATCCTTGTTAAGGTATTAATTTTAGCACAAGTTCTTTCATCTAGCCAATGATCGGAGAGAATGCATCTGTCTAATTTTTTTGCTATTAGATTCTAGCCTCTCCTATTGTTGGTTTAAGTATAGTTGTATTCTTCAAACTCAACTTCCCATAGATTATTATTTTAAATAAAAGTCGAGAAATCTTTCATAATTTGGGTTAATTTTCTAATTCCCCCAAAAATTTTATCTAGCTTGGTTGTGGCATTAAAATCTCCAATGATCATGAATCATGTTTCTTGGTCTTTACTTCTCATAAAGGCTTCAATCCCATTCGAAACTTCTAATCTACCTGATTGAGTTGTAGGTCCATAGGCATTGATAAGGATGAAATAAATATCTGCAAAGTAGCAAGTGACTAAAGAGACTATCCAATATCTAGTTTTATAAATGGTTACACAAGAGGTTCTAAAAGGATTTCAACAAGTTAGAATTCCTCCTGTCGCTCCTTAAGAATCCATAGCATCCCATTCACATCTTGCCCATACTACTTTCATAGTTTTTGAAACTTCTTCTTTTGTCATTTTAGTTTATTGGATACAAATAATATTAGGTTTATTACTTAAACATAGGTCCCTAATACACCTCTGCTTTGATGGGGCATTAACAACCCTTATATTCCATGAGATGATAATCATGTCTCATCAGGGGCTTTTGGCCTCGCATGTGTATTACCAATATTATTGTGTTTTTTGGTAAAGAGAAGTTCAACCAACTTAGTTTGTGTTCCTTTCTCTATGTTTGCTCTTGCTTCCCACGATCTTGCTTGATAATTTGAGGATTTTCCTCTTTTTTTCTTGCCTATATCAAGAATAGGTCTTATTATTCTATTCTTCAATATTCTTTCATAATTTTATTTTTCATAATATTTATCCTATTCTAGCTCTATTATAGAATATTTTTACTTATTATGTTCATTTTCTAGTATTTCCTTATTAATGGTAAAAAAATTAACTTCTAAAACTACATTTTCTTTACTAGTTTTTGTCTCTTGAATGGTGCATGGTACTTCAAGAGAGTCTTCAAAATCTAATGAGACACATTCCTTAGGTTCATCAAGAATGTTCTTCCTTAAATCAGGATCATACTAAATAGACGGTTCCTTATTAATATGTTGAAATTGTTGTATTGTGTCCTCTAGGTTTTGATCTACTTTTTCTTCATAGGCTAAAGCCTCAAAAGAGTTGGTATTTCTTCCAATATACTTTCTTACTAGTCTCCATTATTATTTTTTTTCTTTTTTTTTTAGATCTATTTTTTGGAAGTTGAAAACCATCTTCATCCATAACCATTTGTAAGTTTCTCTTGCAATTTTCTACATATGATTATGTTGGCTCTTCTTAGGGCATGATCTCTCAGTATGCCCCACCTCATGACATCTTCTACATATAAAAGATATGTTTTCATAATATATAGTTTGGATCCACATATTATCCCTATACATAAGAATGATTGATTCTGGTAAAATTTTACTTATATCAATCATGACCAATGTTTGAGCATAAATAGCCAAGAATCCATCTTTTGTCGTATTTGAAATCTCAAGGAATTCTCCTAGAGTGTTGTCTATTGCATTGAAGGTATCTATTTTCTAAAATTCAATGGGCAACCCAAACATCCTAACCTATACTAGTACTAGGTATAGATTTATATTTTCAAGTGAAAAACCTTCATACCGATGGGTAAGGAAGAGTCTTGCTCTTTTCGTAAACCAAGGACCCCATTTTAGGATTTTTTCTCTTTCTTTCCTAGAACAAAAAATGGCTAGGAAGAAATGATAGAATCACTATTAGAGACTTCCAACTCCTATCAATCCATTTTATCAAGGCTAAAACCCCTAACCAATACCCATTAACTTTACCAAAAATTACCCTATCTTGGAGCAATGAGGATCTCTCTAAGGTGCGCTCACTAACCTCTACCACTAGATATGATTCTAAATATTTAACTATAAATCGGTCCACGACAAGGAAAATAAAACTTAAAATCTATTAAAATTTATCTGAATGTCTTATAGAAAATATAATATTTGATAAAAACTTTATAAACTTCTCATGCACAATTTCTAAGATAAAGAAAGGGAAAAAAACTTAGCTAAAAATTTCTTTGTCCAGATATAATGTTTTGCCTCACTAGAGTCCTAGCCCTTCATTGCTCTTCCCATCGTTCAAAACCTAGCTGAAAAATATTTGCAATTTTTTTTTTCGTGACTTGAAAAATTGTCACTGCCCTTGTTTTGAATGGTTGACTTCATAGGATCGTATCTCCCTTAATGTTGCTAAGATTTTTGTATATGACCACCCATTTTAAAGCTATTCAAATTCTACACAAGTTGGTCCAAAAATCAACTAAATTAGATATTTCTTCGTGAAGATATACCTCCTAGATTTGCTAGTAAAGAATTTGACCATTGAAAATTTTGAAAAAATTGATTGTTTGAGCTCTTTATATGAAATTATATAAAATATTTTCATTAAATAAAATAAATATTTTATTAATTTTTTTTATACATAGAAGAATTGGCAACTACCTTTCCTTTTTGAACAACTGGTCATAGGGTCAAATTGCATTGCCTTCGATCGTAGCATCAAATCATGGTTCTACCACTATAACCTCTATCTCACCTCGGTAAACACGACCCAGAGTGAGGGAGACCCCCGGTGGCTCGGGGTTGGTACCGTCATCATCAAGTTAGCGCACACTCAGTGGACTCAAGTCATACTACTGCCTTTTCCCTAGATTGGGCATGCCCACGAGGTTTGAACCTAGGAAATATTTTATTAAAATTATTATATTATAATATTACGTCTCTTCGTAACAACTATGTAAAAAAAATTATTTAACTCCTAAAAATATTTCTCTACTTATGATTTTCTTATCTTATTATGACACTTGGACAAATAAAACTCTATAGACTCTTTTCTTTTTAATAAGTTATATGACTTCTATTGGGTGCCATTCCCATAAAATTACTAAAGTATTATATTTGTTGTTACATGGATAATTTTTTATTTTAAATATTTTTAATTTTTTCTATCAAATATGTTCTTTAACTTGTTTGAAGTGCTACGTTATTTAACTTGACATCATTTTGATTAAGAGATATCAACAACAAAGTTATTTTTTATCCAATTTCCACATCTATTTTTGTTGATAGCATTAACAATAATTTATGAATCCCCTCAAATAAAATATCTTTCTATCATTTTTCTATTGCAATTTTAATTCCTATAAGAAGTGTCCTAGCCTATGCATAGTTAATAATTTATGAATACCCTCAAATAAAATATATTTCTATCATTTTTTCTATTACAATTTTAATCCCTATAAGAAGTGTACTAGACTATGCATAGTTATTAGTTTAAGTTCCAAATGATTATGAGTAAGTGGAGAGAATTTTGTCTTGATTATCTCAAAAAACACTACCCTTTTCTTGGATTTCCTTTAAAAGCACCATGAAAATTAATTTTGACAAACCTAATTTTTGAACATTTTTATTTTACACTAGATCAAAGTAGATCCTTTGTTTTAGTGTCATTGCTCGAGGTCCATTTGTACTCTTTCTTGATTCCTCAATTGTCTATTGTGGTATCTTCGATTTAGAAGATAACTAAGAGGTGGTCTTGATAGGCCAACCTACTGGTTACATCATTTGTGGTTGTTTCGTACATGAATGGAAAAAAATCCTTGTTGGCCTTCCTACTAATCATGTGGTCTAGGGATAGTTGAAGGGAAGATCCTTCCCTACAAACTACCAGGAGGGAAGCCAATCAAATGCTTCCCTTGGCCAAGCAACCATGGACAATGAGGAAGACCTAATGATCTTTCCATATTGCCTACATTACCTCTTTCTAATACTAATGTGACAATGTCTAGTAGTTCATGCAAACTACTCTGACCTTACACTTCTATGGCATTTGCTAGCATATAATTTATTCGCATTCTTATTCACCTTTCTACCTTAGGGTGATTTTGAGGATTGTCATCTTCTAGATTAGGGACTAAGCTAGGTGCTAACATCAAAACTCATACAGTCATTAGACTCTCCCAAGTTAGGGGATAACATCAAAACTTCTCCAACCATTGGAAGGCTAAATCCTCCAACTGTATGAATATTTAGTGATATCTTGCAAGACTCATGGAACTCGCAACCTCAAAAATATTTTTGGTTTCAACCAATTTATGGTTGTAATATTTTTCACTTGATATACAACAAAATCATCTACATGATTTGTTCCAAATGCTACATCCTCTTGTAGAGAGAGGGGACACTTGGGCAACTTCACATACAATTTGATGCTCATGTAGGCACTACAAAATCTATCTCAAATGATCTATGTGCTTCTCTATCCATGAATAAGCATGGAGTTATCCACGTATATCTGAAATATGCTTCTCTAATTTTGGCATGTTGGTCAAACCAAATTTTACCACAATAAACTCTTAATGATCGTACTGTGTTGAAAAGGCTATCTTTATTATATCAACATTTGTCCTTTAATCAATATTTTAGAACACTTCGACACCTTGCATTTGATCAAACAAGTTGTCAGTCCTTAGCAATGGGTAGTTGTTCTTGGTTGTCCCCTTCTTCACCTAAAAATAATGGATGTGCAACTTAAGAGAATCAGTATTCACAAATTAATTGACTCTTCAAGGGGAGAAATGCTTGGACTACTTAATCCTCTATCAATTACTTTATACAATTGCACTTTCATGTCGCACAACTCAGGTGCAGTTATCTTGTATGGGGAAACTAATGGAGAAAATAATCTCTTATGAGTCTTATCTAGTCGAATTGGGGTATGTCATCAATTAATGTATTTGCAAACTCCTACAAAACTAAATGCTCATCCACTGAAGGGTTGTCTTTATCCTGAATAAGACAAATTGTGTGCATTTGTTGTTGATGTCTCAAGCACTATTTTAGTTGCATTTTTGACATAGACCTCTATGATATTGGTTTACTAATTCCTTTGATCAAGAGTAGCTCATGATTTTTGTCTAGGCATTTTGTATGGTTCTTGGACTTGTCTATGGTATCCATATGGTTTTCTAGCCAATTCATGTTGGTGACAACATAGAACCCTAGGGTAGTGCAATGCAAATCAAAATGTGTCATGAACTCTCTACATTAATTAATGCAAAATTGATGGGTTTCTTCATATTTAAAGCCATCTGCAACCTATTTTGACACCATATAACTAATTAAAAAATGTATAAAAATTAAATTAGTTTACATGAGTAGAAAATAGGTTATCTGAAGGTTGGCTTGTAATAACAACAAATTTCAATTCAAATGTTACCCCGAGTGGGCATCCATTAAATATAAAGGTGGATTTCTTGAGCATGTACATCCTCTATAGGGACTCTCAAAGAGTCCTATAAACACCCTTGTGGTTTTCTTTGGAGGAAAAAGAATCATCATATGTTGAATGCAATCTATTTTATCAACTTAATTCAAAAGCATGGTCTATCAAGTAGGTTCTTTAGGGTTTCAAATGGATAGGTATGAAGTATAAATGGAGGAGACACACTTAAAAGTCTTAGGGACATCTCTCTATATCAAGAGACATACCTGTGATGAGCACCAGGTAAGGGGAGAATAGGTCTCTAAGTTATTATGATTAAATATGGTCTCCATCACATTAAGCATGCAAAGTGAGGTTGATATTGTTGCTCATTTGTACCAAGTCCATGCTCAAGTATGTCAAGCCTCTACTACCCTAGTTGAGATCAAGGATGTTAATGTCATTGTGTTGATGCTAAGCATCTACTCCATGTGAGAGTAGCATATTGTTGCTATTATTCTGAAGGATAAAGATCACAGTCAATTCCTTTTTATTGCTATCAAAGTCATGGAATTCGAGCAATCTAGCATGTACAAAAGTCATGTATCGACCTTGTTACTCTTAAATTTACCACTAGAGTGCAAGCGTATGATCTCCTCCAACTCTTTGTGATGGCCATCCTTAATTTTCTTGATGTACCCACTAATCAACACTCTTGTAATCTACATCATATCTAAGCCATTTCTTGATCCAACGTGAAATGCATGGGAAGACTGTTAGGTACGCAAGATAGGTACTTACTAATATAATATTGTATTATATATTGGTATGGACCATAAATGAATTAGTGGCTAATGTATGATGTAAATGTTACTTATGTAACCATTAGTCATTAAATAAGGTCACATGTCAATAGGTAGAAGAATAATCTCATAGAATTGTATATGTAACCGTTAGGGAATATCGTCATATTAGGTACTTTGTAACTCATGGAAGGTGAACCATCAAATTCTTGTATAAAGAGAGATGTAACCCCATTGTAAAGGGGTCACATATCAAGTATTATTTGTAGAAGTTTTGGCTCGTGGAGCTGGAGATCTTGTGGAGTGGCTCCCTTCCAACAAGGAGCATTGTATAGTGTTGACCTACCTCAAGGATATTATCAATCTCTATTTTATTGTGTGGATTGCTATTGTTTAATTTGTTTCTGGATGCATGTTGTATATTTTTACATATTGGTGAATGATTTATTGTTAATGAGAAGAGAGGTTCATAACATTTGGTATCAGAGCAGTGATTCAAGCAAAATGGGGTTGTTTTTGTAAAGCTAGGGCACATTTTTTCAAGAAAAAACATCACATTTTGTAGGGGACAATTATTTTTGCAATCACTTTAATAATATTTGTGTTCCAGCATGTAGACCATTTTGAGTACTACAAAAACAATTGCTCATTTGTTAAATTCTAATAAGTATTGAGGAAGTTATGGTTGTTTGAAGTTGGGTTATTTATGTTGTTTTTTGGCTATGCAATTTTTTCAAAAGAAAAAATTCGTATTAAATATTTTAGCAGTCATTTTCAAAATGTTTTTGCACCAGCATGTAGATTATTTTGAGTACTACAAAAATAATTGCTCCTTTGATAAATTTTGATAAGTATTGAGAGAGTTACAATTATTTGAAGTTGGGCTTTTGAGGTTGTTTTTGGGTTGTGCAAAAAATTCATACAAAAGGGAAAAAATTCATGAATAAACTACTTAGGACCCATAGTTAACATTGGAACATATCACCTACACTTTGTACCTGGGTTACAAATCCCCTTGGAGATGAAGATGTCCCTTGCATGTGCTCCATTGGGGTCTAACAAGAATGAAAAATATCACTCGAAGAAAATGGGAAAAAATGTATCAAAAAATGTTTTATGCAGAATTAGTAGGAAGGAAATAAATGATTACTTCAAATTTGATTACTTTTTTCCCACTTAAATTTGCATAGGTTATAAGGGATTGAAATGGCCCTACTTGTATTACATCATTTCAACAAACCACTTCATAGTACCACAACAAATCGTATTATCATGGGAGTGTCCATGAAATTGTGGGGATTTGAATTTGAATTGTGCATATGATTGCATCCTATTACCATTGTTCCAAAGTGCCTTGGACAAATGTTAAGGTTCACCCATGGGATTGGAACCTTGGATTGCAATGTGAAACTCCTTGCTCCTCATTATTTTACCCCAAACTAATTGAGCGAAATTTGAATATTGTTTTTTATTTTTTTATTGGTTATATGGGATTGAAATGGGCCCCCACATAGTGTTATTACAACGACTTGGCAATGCATGTTTCACACTTGACAAGATTTGAACCTTGTCTCCTTGAAAATTGAGGAATTTAACCATTTGAGCTCATGCTCTTTCAAATACTATTGAATATAGGTTAATTTGTGACTTTTTTCCTTTTATTACATATTTTGTTTATTTAATTTTTTTTCTCCACTCCACTTTTTCCTATGATTTTGGGGTTAGTTCTATCCATTCCCTTTTGCTATACCCTCAAATGGGGACTTGATTGAACATAAGAATGTGGCCCTATGAATGAGGATGGCATCATCAAACACCAACAATGACATCATTATAACATGATTTTCTTATTTGATATGAAATTTACAAAATTTTGAGTATGAATACTTGTATTTCTCTTTTGTCATCAGCTACCATTAAATGCAATCTATGGTCGATTGGTTTAGCATTTTAAACGTATGCAATCTATGGTCAATTGGTTTAGCATTTTAAATGTTAGGGTTTTTTTTTTTCTTCCTTTTTTTGGTTGTCATGCTGTGCCTTTCTCTCTTCCCTTGTGCCTTCTACTAAAACGTCCTTGGTCTTCCTTTGTTGCTTCTCTCCCTTCTCCTCTTTTTTTGTCTGGCTCGGCTCTTTGCTGCTCCTTCGGGCTCCCCCGTCCCCTCCCCCCGGGCCCGGGCCCCTGTGACTCATGCGCTCACAGGAAGGAACGAGTCTACCTCGTGAATCTGGGTGCTCCTGTGTGTCTTGTCCGCATCCCCATGCTGGGTACTGCTTCCCGTGTATTCCTGTCGGATCCTGCCTGGCAGCCTCACATGCCTCCTTGGTGCCCGTCCCGTACCCCTTCGTGATGGGGTCTTCCTTTGAAAAATTATGCCTCTCTAGGCAGCAAATAACCTCAGAATAGATTCCTACACGCTCGGAATAAACTTCATTTCCCTCCAGGGAATTTGGCTCAGTTCAGACTGCGCCCCGTTGGTGGGGATTGCGTCCCCTGTCCCTAACACACTGTGACAAAGTTTTTGAGTGGGCACAAAATAGAAAATGGGCGATGCGTTTTTGTCTGTCGCGAGTTCCTGGCTGTTTCTCCACTCCTTTCCATGACCCTTCATTTAAAATTTTTTCTCCGTAACATATCCTCAAATCTGAAATTCAGAACGCGGGTTAAACAGATTTGGTTTTCCAAAAATCACCATCGTCGTAACAGATTCTCACATTTCCTCCACATCCTCCCGAAATAGATCCGCAAACCCTCCATGGCCGCCACCATCGAGTCGGTGGTCCCGAGGTCGATTCGAACTCTGAACCCCTGCAAAATCATCATCCGGCCACAGCCGTCTCCGGTTTTAAGGCTCCTATGGTCAGCCCGAAACGCTTAATTTGTGGGATCGACGTCGTCACTACGGCCTCCATTTTTTGACTTGAACTGCTTGCTAAAATCTGCCTCCTCCATCCTTACGGGGACTTGCACGCCCATCATCACAGCAGTCAAACTCCTCACAGTATGCTATAGAATCTTCACCACCGACGGCGAGCTATAAAAATTGTAGAGCTACGAATTTAGCACCAAGTCGCTCAAAAATTTTGTGGTTTGAGGGGTGGTTGAAGCCGGGATCGACTCCGAAGGTGACCCTACAGATATTATCAAACACAAACCTCTGCAAATCAATATGCTCGGCCCTTTCGCATGCATTCGAGAGACGGCCAGGCATTTCTCTTTCCCCTGCATCGTTCGTCACCCCTCCTCTTGTGGCGAACTCCTATCCTGGCACCCGCTGGTGCAATCTGCTCTCGCCGTGTCTGCTTTTCTGCCGTCCCGTGCCCTAGAAGCTCACAGGCCGGCGTTTCGCCTCCATGCTCCACGGAGCCGCCATTAAAAATGTCAAATATCCTGCTTCGATCGCTGCCTCCACGCATCCTGCGGTGCCGCACCAACAATTTTTTTACTTTGGATCGGCGGACGCTGCCGCTGCCCCGGCTTGCGACTCCGGTGACCTATATGCTTGTTTCAAACTAATCTCTCCCTTGTCATGTGCTTGGTCAGCGCTTCCTCCATGATTGGGTCTTCCTCCAGCAGCGTGAAAAGCGGTCAGTGGCGGCAAGAAATATCATCTGGTTTCTTTTCTCCACTCTGTGTGGGCCTCTGCTCGTGCGCCTTACCCTCAGGTGCCAGCGAGCTCGACATCACCTCGAACAATTCGTCGCACCCCAAGAGAAGAAAATCGTCCTCGTAACTCAATTCCCAATCTCCCACTTCCAGCATGGAAATCAACCCCAACGTGTAGTTCTCCGATCCGGGCAGCCATAGGCTGGTCGCCCACAGGCGGGTTGGGGCTCGGACGAGCCCGGGGCCCTCCCCCGCGGCAGCCTGGACTTTATAACTTGTGAAGGAGAACTAACAGGACAGTCTTCCCACTTAGACGTCTCGGAATGGTCTCCAGGGGCCAACACTACAACTCCCTTGAGCTAATCATCTTCAATCACAAATTGGTTTTTAATCTCGGTCTCTTCAACTCTCGTCTCTTCAACTACTTCAATAAAAATAGAACGCAACATGATTCCTTCGAGCTCCGACTTCTCTCCTCTGAGGAAAAATAGCCACAATCAGCATCATGAAAAACAAATGCGGCAATGAATTTTTTTTTCAACACGTTTCTATCCTTTTAAAAATGGAGAGCATACTCCCTAGGCTTTGAAAAAAAAAAATTGGGGAAAAAAAAAATGGGAAAAAAAATAGGGAGGAGATTTTCACGAGAAATCCCCCTCAAGGGTTTCAGGGGAAACCTCTCTAATACCAAATGTTAGGAGGGACAAGAGGGATTTATTATTGATAAAAATTTTACATATATAAACCTATATTATAACCGACAAGTGTCTATAAGCACAATTCAAAATAGACATATCACTTTAACTCTAACATTTTAAATGTAAGCACATCAAATTCCAATTGTCTAACGATATTGTTAATTAATCTTTGTAAATGCATCATTCATCACTTACTTGCTCATTTCATTTGTTCTCACTGAAGAGGCTGAAAGTGGAGATATCAAGGATAATTTTTATAATTAATATCATTATTGACATTGTCCAGTTAGACTTGTCGTGTTGATCTACAAACCTACTTTGACTATCCTCTGAGTGTTAAATTTACTTTCTTAACCCTAAAAGACCATTATTTGAGGTCATTGATCAAGGAAATTTGTTGTGTTGATTGAGGTGACCATCTTACGAGTTGGATTGATAATTTGACTCTAGAATTTTGTTGCATTGGTTGTAACATTTTGCCAATATGATGATTGTTGACTAAGTATTTATTAAGGAATGCTAAATATTTTGACCAGTTTAAACTCTATTACATATATTAACAAGCATATACTATTGTACTTGCAAAATGAGGATGGATTGCAATTATGAGTACAAGATGGTGTCATAAATATTGTTGTACTGGTCATGAATGAAATTATTGTCTCCACTGGTTGGAGAGGGCATGTAGTACTATTGTAGTTCATGTCTTGAGAAGTGGCCCAATTGTGATAACGTCACTTGTCCCAAGATGGGGCTCAATTATGCTCTTAGAGGGGGACCAATTTGTCTTTATATTGACATCCATGGCATGTTTATGCAATCAAATGGTTGTTATAAAGACCAAAGAGGTATGGTCTTATTTGTTCAATGAAGCAAGTGTATTAAGTGTAGATAGAAAACCATTGACACTAGGTGCTAAATCAAGGGTTTCATCTTGAAAACCTTTTTGTAGATTGGACTTGTTGTCTCAGAAGAGACCTTGTGCTTGGACTATACAATGTATGGTGTTAAGATTTTCAGCTAGAGACATATGCCAACCTGCTTAATTTTCCCTCCCCTCAAACATTACGAGTGTTAATGGCTAGGACACCCTTGGCATATCTTCATGGATATTCATACCTCAAAGTTTCTTTCCTAATGGCTCAGTTGACCTTCTATTCCTCTTCCTGGTCTTAATTCCTCTTTTCATGGTCCTTACTATAGATAACGAGGTGCTCTCTATTTAGTTTGTGCAATCCACTTATTAACTAAAATTAAAGTTTATTTATAAAATTTATGTTGGTTTTAAATTTTTAATGTCTATTTGCAATATCCTTGTGGCTCTCTTGCATCATTTGGTATAGATATTACTATGTTATTTATGCTTCATAGCTAGTGATATGTAGACACATGCTCATACACACACGTTTGCACTCCCCATTTAACACATGCATGCACAGATACAAATATTAGTATAAAGTTCATGATTATCCTGTGACATATTTTGTGGTCTTGCAGTTGATGGAGTTTGTTGGTGGTAAGATTGTGTTAACTTTAGAAGGTGGTTACATTCTCAAATCAGTGGAAGATTCTTTTGCAACTTGTGTAGAAACTTTGCTTACAAAAAAGCCAATTAGAAGCTCTATTGATATTTCTCCATTTGAATCATCATGGCGTTAATACAAACGGTAATTTTTTGTGTGAATTTTTCATTTTATTTGAAATGGTGTGGATGCAACTTCAGCATATTAGTGTAAATTAGAAGGTAGATCGGAGGCCATTCTTAGTATACTGCATCTACTGTGTTCATTTTTATGCTCTTTTAGTTAACCAATGCTCTTTGTTCTCAGGTGCGTAATGAACTTAGTTCATACTGGCCAGCATTGAATGAAAATCTACCAGTGCCAAAACTGACTAAGGTTGTGAAATTTTTGACTTATTTTTTTTTAATCTGTTATATGGGATTGAAATGGGTCCCATCCGTATTATATCATGAACACGTAGAGGTATTACAACTTGGCTATTTTGCATGTATCGTTTGGAAAAATTCAAACTTGGATCTCCCTCTTGAAAGCTGAAGAATTTAAATGTTTGAGCCAATGCCATTTGATCTGACTAGTTATTTTCATAATTACAAGGGTTATCGGAACATGGACCCAAAGTTGGAACTAGTTCGGTTTAGTTCAATTTTAAATGAGTATGACTCCCAAAAAATAAGTTATCAAGGAATTAATAGGTTGGAAATAGTCTTGAATTTATTTTACTGAAGGTGATTTGTTATTTAGGGAGATGTCCATTGATTTTGTCAAATAGTAGCTACAAATGTTAATTTAATGGCGATCCAAATGCATTTTGGTTGTTGGAAAAACAAAAAATACATGGTTGCATCCAAAACAACTAAAAGGTTATATTAATCCTATGGCCGCTTTCTTGAGCTTTTACCTCACTTTATTCTTTCACAAGCAAATGAAGAAAATGTTAAGCAAAGGATTTAGGAAATTGATGGTGAGTGAGATAGGAGATAACATTTTAAAATGAAATGGCTTGCAGCAGTTGGGTTGTAGTCTAGAATTACCAAGCCAATGGAAAGAGAGGGAGCATTAGGCATGAATATGTATTATAAATTTCTAGTTAAGAAAATACACATGAATGTTTGATTGCACGCTTGGCTCATTCTACTACATTCTTACCTTTAATGGCATTTTCCTCTGTTGCAACCACATTTTCATCGACGATGGTGGATAAACAACAAATTTTTTGTCTACAACTGGTTGACTTACGACAACTTCAGCCATGACTAGTGGACCTGCGATAGATTTTCACCTGTGACCAGCATACCTATGAAAGATTCTTACTTGCACTTGGAGGCCAGCGACTTGCAAACATTAAGACATATTTTTTTATTCAATTTATTTAAATTAAAAAATTTACATTTTGCATGAAAACGGTTACATTTTACATTTTGTTACTCATGTTTAAAGATCCCTTATCCTGCATGCCTGTACAAAGTAAAAGTTGGAGAATTCTCTTTTATGGATTGTGGACATGGAAAAACTCATACTGCAAAAGCATTGTGAATTCTTTTATATTTGTCATTCTAAGATGTCCTGTATCTCCTTGTTCATATAGGGTAGTCTATAGTTTAAAATTTTTGCAATAGGAATGCAAACCTATGAAATTCATCCTAGCTTTAAAATTTTAGAGAAATCTTCTTGTCATACCATGAATTTTGCTCCTTCTGCATACCATCACAAGTGTCCCTAACACTTGGAATTTTATCTCCAATCTCTCAAATTGACCACTTCTAAGATTGTATTTTTCTCTTCCCCCTTCAATTCTAATATTGATCCTTGTGATTCCTTCTTATTAGATAAGTTTCCAAGAGCTTACTTAGCATGATTTCCTAATTCCTTTTGCTCTCTTTTATTCATAACAATAGTAGGTGCTAGAAAAAATGCCAAAAGCAACAACCATCAATGAATTCTATGTTTATGGATGAAGTGTAAGCTTATCCAAGTATGCCTCCCATATTGTCATAGACATAGTTGAGATCTTTGAGACCAACATGGCAAGTGGTGCTTATGAAAATTTTATCCACAAGACACTAAGATGGTGGTAATTTTTATCCTTTTGAAATAATAATAAAAAAAAACTATTTTAGAATAATCCCTAAACTAATTTTGTAGAGAATCTTAAATTCATTTTCCATTTAATAAAAAAATATAAAGTTATATTCATTTTTTAGTCCTTTTTAGGATTGTGAATGCAAACATTAATATTTAAAGGCACGTTCCTTGAATTCTAAAATCCATATCCTATATATTGGTTTTTCTTACCCTTTATGGGTTTGAAAGTGTGAAACTCTAGCAAACCAAGTTTTGAAACATCAATACCTTATTAAATGTCTATAAATTGTACCCTACTATTTCTAAGTTCTCTTCGAGCATGAGATTTCCAATTAACATGTTGCCAATTCATGCTTTTGTATTTAAGTTCTTACTCTCGCATCCCATAGTGGTAGCCATAGCTAGAAACTTTATTTCAAGTCAATATTTGAGAGCAACTATTTATTTTATTTGAGCATGTTGTACAAAAAATATCCATGAGAATTTCTTGTTAGGCAAATCAGTTTTCAGTCGTCTCATGCATGGCATGGTAAAAGTTTCAAGAAAGTTACCTCGTGTATGAAAATTAAACAATCATATTTTAAATCGGTTTACTTGTTATTTTTTTAAACCGTTATTTGTAATTCCCAACTTTTCTTGTCAAGCAATAATACTTGGTGAACACAAGTTTATATTGAGAGGGTGGTGAATAGTATAAGATAAAACTTTTCTCTCTTGTTATGAAGAACACAAAATTTTACTGAGAGAGGGGTGAACAGTATAAGATAAAACTTTTATGTATTTTTGTTTATATTTTAAATTAGAAAAGGAGGCATAAGGTGTATTAAGGATTATCTAAAATTGTAATTTGTGCATGAGGAAAATAAATAAAGGGTGATTTGGGTATTACTTGAAAGTTATAAATCTTGCATGTTAGAAAGGGAGTTATAAGGTGTAATGTGGTTTATTTTTTATTGTATTTCTACTTTATAGAAAAAGGGAATTTTAAGGGTTTGGTTATTCTTAAAAGCTTTGAGTGTGAGATTAAAAAGGAGATATAAGGTATTATTTTTCAAGCTTTATTGTGCACATTTTTGGGAAGGTTTTTGTGGATGATTTTCTATCTATGCAAGAAATAGAAAATTACTAACCAGATTTTTGAAGGATCAAAAAGGAAATTACTTTGCCAAGACATGTTTGAGAAGCTCATCATCATCAAGGCAATTTTAGAGGTATGGTGATTTAATCCCTTACTCAAGGTTTGTTTTTGGATGAAGAAAATATTTTGATGTCATATGGTTGGAGATATAAGGATTGGTTTTATAAGCATTAGTGTTCAATGAAATTGGAATTAAATATGCAAATATTATAGGTCAGTTTTATGAGTAGAGTTATGCACTGCTTTGAATGAATTTAGGAATTAAAGGTGCAAGGGTTTGAGAACAATGTTGTGCATTGCTTTGATTGAAATTGGGAATAAGAGTATAAGGTTTTATGAAGCAAATTTATGCATAGGATTTTGATTTATTTTGGAAGTACATAAAAAATTCAATTATCAAGTGCTATACTAGAGCTATCTTTTTTAATGCAATAAATGTGAGATATGAGAACGTGACTGACTTAATGAATGTGAAATAACATATTGGGTATTTTTATTGCATATTATTCTTTATATGTTCATGAAGAAAAATAATTATGGGTAGAATATGTTTGAATTACTTTAGCCAAAGAAAGTACTTTTGGGAAAGATATAAGAATTGTTTGTATGCAAGATTTGGGAATATTTGGGTAGAGTTGTGAGTAGATTTGAGCAGGTTCTATGAGCACAATTTGAGAAGATGTGAGCAAGTTTTTGTGAGAAAATTTGAGCAAGCCTTGTGTGTAGGCTTGGAGCAGATTTAAGACGGTTTTGGTGAGTATATTTGAGCAAGCCTTCTGTGTAGGGTTGGAGCATATTTGAGTAGAGTTGAGAATATTTTTGCAAGCCTTGTATGTAGGCTTGGAGTAGATTTGAGAAAGTTTTGGTGAGCAGATTTGAGCAAGCCTTGTGTGTAGGCTTGGAGTAAATTTGAGCAGGTTTTGGTGAACAGATTTGAACAAGCCTTGTGTGTAGGCTTGGAGAATATTAGAGAAGAGGGGTTTGAGGTCTCCTGTGGATAGATGTCCATGAACCAGAGTAGAGGGAATTGACGTATCTTGTGGGTAGAGGTCCACGCACCAAAGCAAAGAGGATTGGTGTCTCCTATGGATAGAGGTCCATGAACCAGACTAATGGGGATTGGTGTCTCTTATGGATAGAGGTCCATGAACCAAATTAAAGGGGATTGGTGTCTTGTGTGGATAGAGGTCCACAAACTAGAGTAAAGGGGATTGATGTCTCAAGTGGATGGAGATCCACAAACCAGAGCAAATGGGATTGGTTTCTCCTATGGATAGAGGTCCACAAACAAGATCAAATGGGATTGGTGTCTCTTGTGAATAGAGGTCTACAAACCAGAGTATAGGGGATAGGTACCTCCTATGAATAGAGGTCCATGAACCACAACAGAGGGGATTGTTGTGTCATATGGATTGGGGTCCACAAACATTGTAATAGAGAACAAGTTCCCAAGGATTTTTTTGAGAAATTTATAAGAAATATTTCTTTGTGGACATAGCCCATAATGGGTGAACCACATTAAATTTGTGTCTCTTATGTGTGTGTGATGATTTGTGCATTGTTTCATTTTTGCAATTGATAATATTGGATGATATTACTTTGGAAAGAAAAGTAAAAGTTTGATCTTATACTTTTGACCCCCCCTCCTCTTAGTATAATCTTATGTTCTTCATGGCTTGCTTCTTCAATTTCTCTATCTTATGGCTCTTTTTCATCCATAATATCTTCTAAAGGAGGTATTTTTGGATCACAATGATAATGAAAAGTTAACATCATGAACAAATTATTTATTTCATCCATTTCATTTTCATATGGAATTTTTGATTCATCAAATATTGGTTTATCCCACTTCATGAGATTTGCAGTCATTTTATAAATTGTTATGCTTGCCAATTTCCATTCATGGAATTGGGATTGTGTTTCACGCATTTCCCATTCTTGTTCAATATGAAGATCCAAGAATAATGCTTTCACATTATTTGGAGATTTTGCAGGACAAGAATGAGCCTAATGTCCTTTCTTTTTGTATGCATAACAATATACTTACTTTACATTTTTACTTTTCTAGTTTTTTTCTTGAAATACTCGAAATACTTAAACTTCCTAGACTTAGCCTTTCTAAATATATTTCTTTGTTTTTGTTTATAGAATGCATTTGCACCTTCATTACTAACACATTATTTTGTTGAAAATTTTTGGGTGTTTTTAAATTATTTTTCATGCAAATAGATCAATTGTATTTCTTGTCTTACTACCTCTATTATATCTAGAAAGTACAATGTATTTATATATGTGCCTTGTTGTACAATTTTATCTAAAACTAATTTTCCAAATCTCTTAGGTAACAAAAACAAAACCTGAATTTTTACAAACAAATCTCTGTGCAAATTAAGTTCATATACCCTTTTCACATAATATGTTACATATTCTTCAAATCTAAATAAGTCACCTAATTTTCTGAATGCAAGAGTTAACTAATCATCTCTTTCTTTATGTACATTGTTGAGAGTGAATTCTGTAAGCAGAGATAAATGTAACTCGTACTATCCATTTGTATAAACAAAAATCTTTGATTCATCAAAATTCCATATAAAATAAATTAATTAATTAATTATAATAATTATTATTATTTATAAATATGATATTAACGGTAAACATGAAATATGGAATGGAAGGTAACTTTAAAATTGAGAACGCCTGGTCGCAACGGATGATTTGATTCCTCTCAACTCTAACATCGTCAAAGATCAAGAAGAATCATTGACCATGCTATATAAGTTAGACAGGCGGAATCATGACATTGATGTTACATGATTTCCAAGAACGAACAATTTGGTATCTTTTTAAAGACGAGTAACAAAAGCCAAAGGAAGGCACAATTGGACGGAGTCAAGATTTCGGCAATAGACATTACACGGTGCCGTGTATAACAATTTTCAGGATGGTTCACTATCAAATCTCGTAGTTAAATCAAATCGAGAAATGCTTCAACTACTCATATTCGTACCGATTTACGAAAAACTATTTCTGTTTGGGTAAATGGAGCTCCAGGTGCTTTCTGCACTGGACAAGGCGCGAACGCAGTGGTACCATTTCAGCGCTATTATGGTCTCTGGCATGGGCCTTTTCACAGGCGCTTACAACATTTTCTGCATCCCTCCCATCTGCACTCTCCTCGGAAGAATCTATTACAACAGTGATTCACTCCCCCTTCATGTGGATTCCGTCGTCAACGGAATTGCTCTCATTGGAGCAATTGCAGGCCACCTCTTCTTCGGAAGGTTGGGAGACACCATGGGCCGAAAAAGGGTCTACGAAATTACCATCCTCATGATGCTCGCGGGTTCGATCGCCTCTGGATTTTCTGTTGGCAAGTCCCGCTATGGCGTCATAACGTGTTTGTGCTTTTTCAGGTTCTGGCTGGGCGTCGGCATCGGCGGGGACGTGGGCAACAATTATGGCAGAATTCTCAAATACCAAGACGAGGGGGGCTTTCATGGCTTCAGTGTACGCCATGCAGGGCCTAGGAATTCTGGCGGCGAGCGCCGTTTGTGCAATCGTCTCCGCTTGTTTTCGGTCACGGTACTCAAATTCGACCCGTGACCAGGAGGACATCGCGTGGAGGATAATAGTGATGGTAGGCGCCGTTCCAGCTGGATTAACATTCTACTGTCGGATGAAGGTCCCGGAGAGCCCGCGCTACATGATACTGGTGGCCAGAAATGCCAAGCAAGCCGCGACGGACAAGTCGAGAGTCCCGAATGTCGCAGACACTGAAGCCGACCTTACCCCGATCGAAACCAGGAGGAGACCGTTTGGATTGTTTTCCAAGGATTTCGCCAAATTGCATGGCCTTCAGTTGCTAGGCGCGGCGGCCAGTTGGTTCTTCATAGACATTGTGTTCTACGGTAACAATCTGTTTCAGAAAGAAGCTTACAAATACGCAGGATTGTTAAGGGAGACATACGACAATGGGCTCGAGGAGGTTTTCCACGTAGCAAAAGTCCAGGCATTGAACGCTTTGATAGTCACTCTGCCCGGCTACTTGCTTACCGTTTTCGTCATAGACCGTTTTGGGCGGCTCAAGATTCAGTTTGGTGGGTTCTTCTTTATGGCGGCTTGCATATTTACCATGGCCGTCCCGTCTAATCCAAATTACTGGAACAAGGAAGCGCATCAGAAGGTTTTTACAGTGGTTTATGCTTTGTTGTTTTTGTTTTCAAGTCTCGGACCCAACACCACGGCTTTTATCGTGCCGGCGGAGTTATTTCCTGCGAGATTGCGGTCGACGTGCCACGGTATTTCTGGTGCGGTCGGGAAGGTGGGAGCCGTAATCGCAGTGTTTGGATTCATGTATGCAGTAATCGCAGTGTTTGGATTCATGTATGCAGCGCAACCCAGGGAGAGAGATTCGCCTACAAAAGTATCAGGCTATAGTAGAGGAATAGGCATCCATTATACCCTCATCATACTTGGAGTAACAAGTTTGCTTGGCTGCTTGTCTACATTTTTATTAACGGAAACAAAGGGCAGGTCATTGGAAGAAAATGAGGTAGAAGTTCCTCATTCTGATGACTCTGGCAGTTCGTCAGACGATTCATCAGAAGACAGCATGGAATGAAAAGAACAATAATAAATAGATACAATTAGATTTATGTAAGCGGGAGGACATCCAGATGGAGATCAAGTTCGTTGTCGTCCGTAAGGACTTTCCATAGCAGTTGCTAGATAGAACAGAACTTGCATTTGTGTTAGCATTAAAATTTTAATACTACAATGATATTGTGCACATCAATATCTATAATTATTCGTAATCCAATTATAAATATGGAATTTCTAGTCAACCAAATATCATCAATTCATAGATACAACAAACACATGCGTTTGAAAGAAAACATAATTTTATAGTGATTAAATTATGCGTTCGAGTTGGAAACAGAAATTTCAACTCCCAAACCAATTGTGTCTAAATCACTTGAAATAATTTCTTCTTCGAGCCGGAAGATATGGCATATGGCGCACCTCTTAATCAGTTACCCATCTTATCACACTCAGATTATTTTTCCGAGTATCAAGCACATTGGAAAACGTACATTGAGTTACACGAGTTCTCTAACAACATAAATACATTTTGAAATATAGTTAATTTTTTTTATATAAAAGTATTATATAAAAAATAAATAGAATATATTTTTACAAATTAAAAAAAAAATAGTTAATAAACATGTTACGTGGTTAACCATTAGTCAAAAACCATCCTGTCAAAATAAACTAGGAATCCAAGCAAACAATTTATACATAATCAACACTAAACAATTTACACACAGAAGTGAAAGCCAACAAAACTAATTGATTACATAATGTCCACCATACATTAGTCAAAAACCATCCCCATCAAAACAATGTGGGAATCCAAGCAAACAATTTATACATAATCAACACTAAACAATTTACACATAATCAACACTCTCTTACAGAAGTGAAAGCCAACAAAACTAATTGATTACATAATGTCCACCATAAAGTAGCATCAGGAAAGTTTGGCAGTGAGTCTCTCCCCTATCCATAAGTGTTAGGAACATCCTCCTGGCTATAAACAAATAGCTATTGACTAGCAGCAATCATCGAAGCTCATAAATTGTCCCAAGCGTCAAGTCGAGGAGTTGGGGGAATATTGGATTAGTCAAGTAGTAATGACCATCTCTGGAAGGACCTCAAGCTAAGATAGGAGTACAATTTGGAAGTGAGTCACACTGTTGTTTGGAGCTGAACCAACTTTGAGGAGTATCCTACTCAAGAGAAAATCGATTCACTATTCATGGTGTATTCCCCCATTGATCAATAAGCTCTTGAAGATGAGTGAGCTCCATGGCCACCTTATTGGCTTGAACTATAATATGAAAATACACAAATAAAATAATATTAGACTTCTCAAAAGTAGATATGTGTAAAGAGGAAGAACACTTACCAAATATACAATCATTTCTAACTCTCGATAACATGATTGCCATAAAAAACAAGTGCCACACTTCAAAAAAAATAGTCAGCAAGTGCAGGGGGTTCTCCCAAAATGATATGCTTTCACTCAAATGTGGTGAAGGATAAGGTCTAAGAAAAGAAAAAAGTCACTCCCCTAGGGAATGAGCATGAGCACAAACTCAAAACCATGAACAAAGTCTTCATATTAAAGATAAAAAAGGTGAGAAGGATTAGAGATGCCTAAATACTGGAGATGTTCCCCAATAGTAAACCCTTGGTGCAAAAGATATTTACTCATTAAAATTTTAATATTTATAATTAAAATATTATCACACTCGGTTAATTTTGATATTTATGATTAAAATATTTAATATTATTAATAAAATTATTTAGTTTTACAATTAAATAAAATTTAAATAACAATTATTTTTTATATTTATGTTAAGAATTATTATATTTTAAATATATTTTTTATTTTATTTTATTAGTTATATAGAGATGAAATGTGTTTTACATATATTATACTACATAGATCTTTTTAATATAATCATGAATATAAATTTATAAATTTAGAAATGTAAAAATACATATAAATAGATAACATTTCAAAGTGAATTCATCAATTAAATTAATACATTGAATACAAAACATTAATTTATATATTAAGGTCTTATTAAAAATAAGCCTATAATATCAATGTACAAAATAAAAGTATACATATGCATATTTTATGGTTTAGTTATATATGTCTCTACAATATATGCCTACATATGTGAATATTGCTTAGAAGAAACCTGCATAGTGTATACAAATTATTTTTATATTCATATAATATATGAATTCATACTAAATTAAAAATTATTTTAAACAATTCAACTTATATATTTTAAATGATTTAAAATGCCTTCTAGGATTCAATAATAATATTGCGTGGTTGGTGCATATGATGGTCTACCAATATCCATAGCGTCATACACCTACATCTATGCTCAATCTCCATAGCCTCATCCATCGACATCCATGCTCAAGTTTAAAAAAATATCTCACAAAAAAAAATTAAGCATGAGCATTAAGATGAGAATAAGTGGACAAAGCATGACTTGAAATATATGCCTACTCATCGGAGCATATATTCATTGCACACACTAACAATATAATAAGTTTAAATCCACTATAAGATCTTTGAAAACTATACATACTAAAAATATAAACTAGTATTAAGCAGATACATGCATGATTAAATTAATTTTTAGTGTACGAAAAAAAGTCAAATATTTAATTTAAATTTGAGCATAAGTTGAAGATCATATACTCTTGTTCAAGGTTGGAATTACATGTCAAAGTCACAATTTGATTAATGGCATAGAAATCTATGTTATCATGCTATGTGTGCACTATGCTTGTGTGTTGGGTTATGAGGAAGACATGCCAATATCATCACCTATAAGTGTTCTATGGGATTAAGTTTTAGATCATGCTATCCTTGCACATCATATATCCATAAAGAGATGAGGGATAATAGGGGCATACTACAATGATAATTTTCTATCACATCATGGCAATATTTTTCCAAATATAAAATCTCTATACCATCATCCTCATCATGTGTAAGGTATCAGATTGAACATTGACATTTTGACTAAGTGAACCATTGAGGTGATCATCCATGAGTATCTATTGTATGATCATGGATGGCTTGATGACTAGATGTAATTTCTCCAATTTATTATAGAATGAATATGATATTCATGTAATACATCCATATTTGATGTAGTCTTGTGATTATAGTAGGTATGAATATACCAAATATATCAATGATAGAAACTTTATCAATAGATTTACGACTTAACTAATGTGATAATAATGTTATAAAATTTTGGATGTAATAAAGGGAATTTGTTCCATACAAAGGTTTTATATATTGATATAATGCTCTAATAATATCATAGTTGCCTACAACTCCTATAGGAAATCTCAAGGAGAGGTTGGTATCGAGGAGAAGACCTAGAAACCATTAATCTATGTAAGATCTACACTAACTCACACATATCCTAGATGTTTCTTATAATATATCTAATGTCATAAGAAAATGGTGAGACTTATTGACCACATATTCTACTTTCATAGACCTATCCAGATTAATGAATTCAAAGGCAATTTATTTTTCCTAACATAAATCCCTAGGATGCACATCATAATTATGAAATCTTCTATTCAACTCTAGGTGGTGATATATATGATTTAAACCCTTCCCTCTATAGTGTGGTGTAGAAGTATAATCAACATTGATATTATAATGAAACTCAACATGGGTAATCTTTCTTATGTATATATATATACCCTTGAATTATGCCCATTCAATCATAACAAGGCCAATCCTCTAGCAACAAGATCTTAGAAAAATAATCATCAAACACTTCATCTCTTCTATGATGATAAGATATATGCTTGGTTGTAGATGGTTGCATTGGTTGTTTTTTTAAGGAATTTATTTATATTATCACTTGTTAAAGTTAGAATTTCATGCACAATAAGGATTTCTTATATTTTTTTAATTTACCACTTATGAAAAGAAAACTTTGATTGTAATTTAATCCACTTATTAATAGCCACATTTAAAATAACTTATACATTTAAGATTTTATTTACTTAATTATTTTAAATATTAATTATAAATCCACACTTTTTGAATAATCCTCCTTTACTTTGAATGAGAATGTCATCCTTTTGTAATAAAATCCTCTTTTTTTAACATGCCTCCACTTTTAAAAAAAATTGAACTAGTTTGAAACCTACCTAGGTCATGTTGGACTAACAATAATTTTTAAGGTTGTTGGGCACAATTACATAGTAGGTTACATCTTATGGGGTTTCATTCAAGGTGTGATCTAGAAAAATCATGTAAATGATGGTTTATCTCAAATTTCTAGAGGCATCATGACTATGCATAGATTGAATATGATCTTTGGGCCCCATTTAGGATCTTATATAGAAGCAATAGTTTTGCACAAAACTGGTTTTAGGAAAAACTATTTTTGCACCCTTTGCTACCCACTTGCCACATCAATGCCATAGTTAGTCAAATTTCATATTATTTTCTATAAATATTCTAAAACATGCATTCACCACCATTGTGTTGAAATATATGTAGAAGTAAATTAAATATACCATTAAATAGATTAAAGAAATAAATGAAGAGAGAGATAACAAGAATTTGAATTTGGATGCCTATACTAATAAATTGATCCTCATTGAGGGATATTTTTAGTGATATGAAATCCCTGATGAGAAGTTAACTTTAATTTGACATAAAAATAACCTTGAGGTTAACCTTACAATAAAATAATAATAATTAACCTTTTAAGCAAGTTTATCCATTAAGATGTATTAAGAATACCACTAAGGATGAAATATGAATGGGGACCATAATATTACATGATCATTCCTATAGGATTACATAAATGATAAATTACCATAGGCTACATTTATGGTGCTCATAAGCACTTCTTCACACTTTTAGTCTTGGTCCAAATAATATTAGATTACATAAGTTTAAAAAACCCCTTTTTCATCTAAGCTAAGATAACTAAGGAGATAAGGCATTACAGTTGTCATGTCCCCCATAGTAAATTCTCTAATGGGCCTTCACTTTCCTGCTTCATCCATATTTTTTATTGTTATAAAACTTGTGTCCATTCCTCAAGAATTTTATCTAAATCTTCTTTAAATTTGTAATATAATTCTTGATCGATTATCGTTCCCTTCTATATTACTTGTAAGTGTATAACCTATTTGAAACCTTAGACTTTCCATTAGGCCCCTATGTTTTAGATACCATTGATTTAATATATTTTGGATAATCTTTTGTATGATAAACATGAGGGGGTCACTTAGTTGAAAATATTCAAAACACGTGCATTCAAGGGCTTCTTAAAAACCCCTATTTTAAAAATTCACCACCTTACCTTTTAATTTATTATACTCTTGGTGGTAAACCCTTATATAATAAATAATAACCCCTTTTTAAAAATTACCATTTTGCCAAAAATAATTTGGATCAACCTTTAATATCTTATAGTAGTTTTACCATTTTATCAATGTATATCTATTGAGCATGTTTGACTCCATCAAACTATCAAGTCTTTATGAGTATAAAAAAAATTAGTGGTTTGAGCTCTAACTTATAAATGAAAATATGTATGTTATTGGTCTTCACACATTTCATTTAACCGGTAATATACAAGAGCAAGTTTTGATTACAATAATTATGAAAAAGGAAATTATATATATATAATAAGTTTATTTATAAATCCCCTCTTTGATTGACCATATAATATGTTTTTTTTATCAATTTTAATTTATCTTATACTAAATTCCATGTTGATGATCCTTTCGCTAAAGTTATTTTCCTAATTAATTTCATTGCATCAAGAGAACCTATATATTTTTGAAGTAAAGTTTTTTCCCAATTGAGAACCTATATCATTATTTTCATATTTTAATAGTTTATTATAATCAATTAAATGGTAATATTCTATTATTATTATTTAAATTCAAGGTTCAATATCCAATTTTAAAAAGTTAAGTAAAATTTTCCTTTTTGTGTAATTGTAGTTTCAAATTTTACATGGTTTATTTTATTAAATAGTTTACTATTTTAGAAATATTTCATGTTATAAATGATATAAATATTTGGTATGAAATTCAAATATAACCCCCATCCCATTTTCTCCATCTCATTTATTCACTGGAAAAACCTATTTCTAGGTATGCATGAATTTTAACTACCCCCCTATAATATACTTATCAATATATTGATGATTTAAATTGATATTAAAAATATACTTCCTAAGAGTGGTCACCCCATGATGATAAAGAGCTCCACAATTCCTAATTACGACTTCATAATGGATTAGATATTTTAAAATATCCTTCATGGGATATGGGTTATGGTTCTTTGATGTTGGGACTACCTAATAACAAAACGTGTAAATCACAACATAGAGGTAAATAATACATGTATTAGCCTATTGAAGAGTGACATTGACCTCATTATGTTCAATAAGTACAATGCATATATAGCAAACGAAAGGGTGTTGGGTTTTGTAGAGAGGAAAATCCTAACCCTAATCATGTGCAACCCATGAAAGTGCATAGGCAAAGTGCACATTAAAATATTCTAACATCCCCCCTTAAGGTGCACTTTTCTAAATATAGAAATAAGTCAATAAATACAAAAATAAGTCAACATTAGATATATCCCCCTTAATGTTGATTATCTTTACAACATACATAGAGTATTTTTCTAAACCTAGAAAACTTGTCAAGCCTAGGTGACTTGGTGAAGATGTCAGACACATGATCTTGAGTTGGTACATACTCCATGTGCATAAATTTCTTTTAGACCATTTCTCTGATAAAATATTAATGGATCTCAATGTGCTTTGTATGGGCATGAAATACTATGTTTTTGGTCATCTTAATGGTACTTTGATTGTCATAATATATGTGTGTTGGACTCTCTAGGATTACCCCAACATCCTTAAGTAGTTGCCTTAGCAAAATGGATTCCTTAGTTACCCCAACTATGACCTTATATTCTCCTTCTACTAAAGATAGAGAAACTATATGCTGTTTCCTAGTGTTGTATAAAATGGTATCGTAACCCAACTAAAAGTAGTAGCCAATAGTTGATCTTATAGTTTTAGGACAACTAGCCCAATCTAAATTTGTGTATCCAATCAATAGAAAGCCATCATATTATATGTACATAAGACCATGATGAGGGGTACCCTTGAGGAATCTTAAAATCCTCTTAGCTGCTATCCAATGGCTCTTCTTAGGATCCTACATGAATCTAGAAACAAGGCCCACTAAATAGGTGATATCTAGTCTAGTTGAAGTTAAGTAGATCAAACTTCCAACTAGTTGTCTATAAAGGGTGACATCAACCCTTTCATCATCAACACTATTAATCAATTTCATTTGAGTTTCCTTGAGAGTTAGGTAAAGTTTACACTCTTGCATGCAAAACCTCTCCAGGAGAGATAAAATATATTTAGCCTAGGAGATGAAGATCTTACCAGGTTGTTATCACACTTCTATGCCTAAGCAGTAGTGAAGGAGACCTAAGTCAATTATTTAAATTTTTTTGCATAAGTTTTGTTTGAGAAACCTTATTCCATCTATGTCATCACCTATAACAAGAAGATCGTCCACATACAATGCCACTAAAATGATGTGGTTCCTCCAATGTTCACATAGAGAGTAGATTCTATTAAATATATAATGAAACCAATATTGATGAAATATGAGGCAATTTGGGCATACCAAGCTTATGGTGCCTACTTTAACCCATATAGAGCTTTCTTCAATCTAAGGACTTTGTTTTCTTGATGTTTTACTATGTACCTTGGTTGTTGAACAACATACACTTCTTCCTAAATTGCACCATTGAGGAAGGGACATTTTACATCCATTTGATATACAGACAAAATTTCTAAGCAACTAAAGTAATAATAGTGTAGATTGTAGTCATATTAGCCACATGAGAAATGTTATCCTCACAGCCAATCCCTTCTTTTTTTTATAGCTTTTAGCTTCCAGGAAAGCCTTATAGTGATCTAATGAGCCATATTATTTGTACTTTACCTTATACACACATTTTGTGCCAATGGTGGATTTGCCTAGGGGTAAATGAACTCTCATGTGTGATTTCATTCAATGGAATCCAATTATTATTCCATGGAAAACATCTATTTAGGATCACCAGGTGCTAATTTGATATTAGAAGATTTTTTTTGTCTTAGTAATTTGGCCATGAGAGCATAGTTCATTTGGTATCTTAGGGTAAAAGGCCTTTTACCTATATAAGTGGGCAAGTGGCTTTGGGTTGCATCTATGGTAGATTGGACCCACTTAGGTAAAGGTTTTGATAATGTGGAATTATCATTAGATGGGGTAGGAGTAGGAGGGCAAGGAGGACATGGATCACTAGTGGTGAGATCTTCATGTTGAAGAAGACTTTGCCTTATGATGGAAGAGGAAGGATTAGGTGAGGGAATGGGTGCCAAGGGAACATCTATTTCAAGGTTTGGTTGAAATGAGGGGGCCATAGGAGGAATATTTTGTGGGTTATACTCATCAAATATAACATCCATATAGATAAATATCCTCTTGAAAATAATATCATATTACTTACAAGCCTTCGCACTATCACTATAGCCAAAAAAGATGTATTTTTAGCTCTTGTTATCAAATTTCCTTCTTTTTTGATGAGGAATGTGAGCATAGGTATAACACACAAAGACTTTAATTGGTCCACATAGGATGTATTTCCACTCCATAGTTCCTTTGATGTTATGTAATACCAAGCCTTAGTATAGGACCTATTGGTCAAGTATGCAACAATAAGAACAACTTCTCCCCAAAATGTGGTTGGTAATAACTAACATAGAGTTTTTCTTGTTTGTGATGGTTTGATTCATCCTTTCAAATACTCCATTTTTCTAATGGGTATAAGGATTTGTTAACTTTCATATTACCCAATGGTACTTACAAAAGCTAAAAAAATATTTGGAGATGTATTCTCCATCATTATCTACCCTCAAGGTGGAGATCTGATATCCACTTTCTCTTTCAACAAGTGCCATGGATTCCTTGAATGTGTTAAGGTATTACCATTTATAATAAATGATATAGATCCACATTTTCCTACTATATTCATTAGTTAAAGTTATGTAATATCTAGACCAAATATGAGAGTGAATAAACATTGGCCCAAAAATATCTGAATGCACTAACTGTAATGGTTTGTTGGCTCTCCAAGCCTTTCCTAACGCAAAAGGTTGCCTATGGTGTTTGGAAATAACACATGGTTCACAAAAGCATTTAGAATCCTTTAAGTGAGTAAGTCATTTTACCAAACCCATTATTTCCATCATTTAAATATTATGAAAATTTAAATAACCCATTCTTTCATGTCATATATACTCCAAAGAGAAAGTAGTAGTTATATGCAAATATGGTTGAATTACAGATTGGGTAATCAGGTAATAGATATCATCATTTTTTACTCCCATGGCTTTTATAGATCCATTTGGTTCCTAAATATAAAATTTGTCTTTTTAAAAAAAATAGTATAACCCTTATCTGTAGATTACCCAATAAAAAGAAGAATCCTCTTGAGGCCAAGTACATACAACACATCCATGGAAGGAATATTATTTCCATTGTGTAAAGTAAGTGGTGCATCTCATACAAATTCAATTGGAATAGCATGTTCATATCCAATGATAATAAATTGGTTATGAGTAGGTTGTATTTTGGTCAATCCATCCTACCTACATATCAAGTGTTTAGCTACCTTTGATTCTATATACCAAAACTCTTTGTCTTCAAAATTGGCCTAATATATTACATACAAGGTGTTAATATTATGGTCTTACTAACCCCTTTGATTTCATTGTCTATTTATTTTATAGAATTTAGTTGTGGGATGACCTCATTTTCCACAATAGTCACACCCATGTTGGTTGTTGGGGTAATTTAGTTGTTGTTGAGGCCTATAATTCTAAGGCCTTCTATTAGGATAACCCCTTTGGGGAGGTCTTTTCTATATTGGTTGTTTATGTGGTTGTTTTTGTGGTTTTTTTTGTGGTTGTTGATGGTATTTTTATGGCCATTTATGATATTGCTAATGCTACTGACATGGTTGCTAATGTTGTCATGGCTGAGACCTATGTCTATCTCTCTAATTCTATTGATGTGGAACCCTATTGGATCTACTCTATAAAAAATCCTTTATGGAAAAGGCTACTAATATGGAGTCATTTTTTTCATCTTTTATTAAGGTATACTCATGTTGATTAAGGACTTCAATCTCCTCAAATGGAGCATTCAAAGTTTTACTAGTTAAATTTAACATGGTAGTATATGCATGAAATTCAGAAGGAATGCCATGCAATAGGGACCAATTAATATTTTGAATCAATACTTTCATATGTGGATGTACTATCACCTCATTCTTGCAAGAGTATATTATCTTTGCCTTTTTCCTTTTCATAATTTTTTGCATTCTATATAGAAGCTTCTAAACAAACACTTAAGGCATCATGATAATATTTTGCGTTAGTTGAACTTGAAGTACCAATACTGCATGAGGATTGAAATATATTTTCTATGTATGATTCATACATTTATATTTTTAGTTTGAGTAATTCTATCAATCCCTTTTGTTTTACATTCTCATCCTTGGAATATTTGAATATAAGTAGTGCCATGTATAACATGCTACCAAATTCTAAAGGAAATTGAATGTCACTCTTTCCATTATCAATTGCTTTAGTAAGTCGAGTATGCAGATAATATTCCATGGTTTCAAAGTTATCTTTTAAATCTTCACTATGAATCCTTTTTTAGGTAAGGTCTAAGTCTCCTTCAAAATTTATAAGTAAATTCTTGATTCTAATTTTTATGACACTTGCTCTTTCCTTTCTAATGGTGTTGTTTATATTAGTGATAGTTGTATTATTTGGAGTAGACATCCTTATAGATCCCTATATATGAGTATATGAACTAATTTGATAAAATATCACCTAGATTTAGGTTTTGTAGGTTTCCTTATGTCTCCCCAGTAATTTATAATATGCTATAGGCTTTGATAATAATATTAGGAATAATTAGTTCACCTTTTGAGTTCATTTTGTAATGTTTTGAGAATAATAATCAACCTTAAATTTTTACTTGTCTCTCCTAATGAAGTATGCTCTAATGAAGTTCTTATAGTTGGATTTCCTTTTGTCTCCTTAGTTTGAGTATGAGATAAGCATTACCAATTAATTCCAACTCTATATGAAAGCAATAGATTTGCTTCTCTATTTAATTTTCTAAATTCCAATTATTTATAGTTTGGTGTAGTATGCCTTATAACTCCCTACTTTTGGAATATTAGAAAATAATGATAATTGTATTTTCAAATTAATATTTGAGTTTACCAAGGTTGAAAACCTTATATATCCTACTTGGTTATTTGTAAATAGGAAAATATCCTTCAATTATAATACCTTGAAATGAGCTTTCTTTATAAGTTACTAATGCTTGGTTAATGCTGGTTATTCAAATACAATAGAAAATTTGATAATATCACCTTATAATTCCAATGTTACCTTAATTAAAGAAATAAATATCGAATTTACCTTACCATTGATTGTGGCTCAATTTATCTTAGAGTAACTAGAGACTTTGTGTATCTCAATGTATCTTTAAGTAGCTTGAGACTTTAAGCAATATCCTCCTTGATGTATATCTATGTCCCTTCAAGCAATTTATGTTGCTTGAGACTTAAATGTATCTATTGGTTGGGTGAATATGATCATCCAATTCTCTTCAACTCATATTTAATGCTACTTCTTTTGTTTATTTGACCTTATTGTGCAAAATACCTTCGTTGTAAACAACCACGTTCTCCTCCTTCGATATTCACACTGTTCACTATGATTGTCTTTCACCTAATTTATTAATAGGGTAATCTCCCCTACGTGGAGTACCTTGAGGTGTTATACTCCCTTATTGATACTTTGAACATGTGGTGGTTGGATTGTAGAGGTTACACCCTGTATTTCAATGCTCAAGATGTAATTATGGTCTCTGATTTCAACATTCCAATTCTCAATATGTTACTTCCTTTTTGTACTCTTTTTAAATCTCCAAGATGGGTGTTACTCATATTTGGGTACCACATAATTGTTCTTCTATTCAAAACTACAAGGTGAGTGTTATTCCTTTGTTAGGCTCCTTTTTGAGAAGAATGTAATGCTTCTCTTATTCATACCAAGTGGTACTTGCATGTGAAACTATTCAACATTCTCTTTTAGCCTTATATCTCCTCTAGTGAATGCAAGTTGTTAACTTCTTTTCTCTGATACTTTGCCATTGAATTCTACCTTGCAATTCTAGCAATAATTTTCTCAATCATTAGCTTCAACTGTGAACCCGGTGTAGCTTCGAGGTAGATGATATGACATCGCTTGATTGAAGCACTTGGATGCTTCGATGGATCTCTTCATTTTTGGATGTTATATTCTTGAATGAGGTAATTTTTTGTGGCCTTCACTTGGCTTATACATGGATTTCCATGCTACTATTCTACCTTGCTTTGCAATAGGACTATAATGGTTGCAATGCTTCCAATGTAGCTGCAAGTTGACCTTGTTAGTAGGTATTAATTTGGTGATTGGAATGGTTTTTATAGACACATAAACCCAGCACTTGTAAACCCTAGATTGGATTTTATTTTGTATTTGTTGATTTGCCAATAGTAGATGTTGAATCCCTATTGTGTTAGTGTCTTGAGACACTTGATAATATATCCTATTTTTAGAGGTATATGATGAGCCAATGTACTATGAATAAGAGACTTTATTTTGCACCAAAGTTTAGTAAATTTATTCTCTTTTTAATGTTATTTTCTCATTTGATATGATGGCTTCTCATTGTATGGGTTGATGACTAATGTAGATTGATCTGAATCTTTTCCTTTACTTATTATATAGTCACTGCTTTCTCTACTCTTTGAAAGTAATATAGGGTTATGCATAAGGGGTTGGACTCAAAATGTACTTGTAAAAAAATGGTGAATCCTAATCACAATCAAGGTGAATCATGGATAATCCTAAGTAAATCAAATTGAGCATCTTCATACCAAAATATAGGGTATTTGAAGCCCTAAAATGTAAGGTCATATTTGGGGCCATATTTGAATTATTAAATAATATTATAACTTCATAACAACACCACCATTTGATAAGGATTGAAAAGAGCTTTTCAACGAGTACAAATATGCCTATGTTTGGATATATATTGTGGTGAATTGACCCTAATAAAAAAATTGGTCCTGAAAATTTTAGGTGAATGGACCGATGTCGAGGGTCCTCATATTCACCAATTTCTAATTTTGAAAATCCTAATATTCTCACAATTTGTGAATATTCGTCACTATGCATAACCCTGGAGCAATGTATTGTTGTCTTTCTTGTTATACAACACTCGTATCTAATTTATTCACTTGGATAATTTAGTAACAATGAATCCAAGATAATAATAATATAACCAATATGCTAGAGAGATTAATCTTTTCACTAAATTTCACCTTCACTATAATACTTAGTTTACTTCTAATAAGCTTTAAGTGAAATTAATATAATGCAACTACAATTTCCTTATTACTTCTTAAAATTAACTTGTAATATGCACTAATGATAACTCTTAAAAAAATATTAAATTCTTTTATAATCTCTGAAACTGAATGTAGTCTTCTTTTCTATAACTAGATAATAAGAAGATGATATTTTTTGAAATATATCTAACTCCTATTTTAATGTGTAGACAATAAACCTTAATAAAAACTATTCTCTACACTTCTCTTGAAGAATTTAGAATGCAACCTTATCCTTGCAACTTCTATATTCTAATAAGGTGCTTAATAAAGCTAAGAAATGAACTAAAATATAAGTATCCAAGTAATTAACCCTTTGCACCTAATTTTCTTACCTTTAACGATATCTAAATATGATGTAGATCTTGATTTATAGATTCACCTATTTGTTGTTTGGAATGGTATTAAATCATAGCTATGAAACTTTCAATATTTTGTTATAGATTCAGCAAACCCCTATCTCCAAAATGCATCTTTTTTTTTTGTGTGTGGAAAATATCCCAAAAGGGATGCAAATTTCGGATAAGACCCAAGGAGGCAGGGGTATCCATTCCACCAAAAACACCCAGGACTCGAACCTAGCCTACCACCTTTGACATACTCAAGGAGCAAACAAATACACAAAACCAATTTAAAAATAAGTAAATAACAACAAAAATAATAAAATAAAATAAAAAACATGCTCCTTGAGTGTGTCAAAAATAAAAGCACAACCAAACACACACAATAAGATAAAATAAACCACAACACAAACCACATAGAAAAAACACAAGAACCACATAACAAAACACAAACAAGACAAAAAAAACAGAACACTAGAAAGACATAACCCAAAAAAAACATGAAAAATAAACACAACCAAAACCTAATTTTTTTTTTTAAATAAAATAAAAATAAAATAAAAAACAACCAACAACAGAAAATAAACAAAAACAAAAAGCATAGAAAACACTCACACATAAAAAAACACGAAATAACACAAACAAAGAGAAACCCAAGAACAAGAATGAAAAAAACACATGAACAATAACAAAAAACATAAAAAAACAACAAAAACACAAGAACAACAAAAAACAACACAAAGAACACAAAAACAAAACAAAACAAAAGAACCCACCCACCTTAAAAAAAAAAAAAAAAAAAAAAATTGAACAAAACAATGACTTATCTAGACCAAAAGACTATTAAGGCAAGAATCAAAAGAGAAAACAAAATAAATAATAGAATGAGCTAGGGAACTAAAAAAACTGAATGAACCAAAGAGAAGCAAAAAAAAAAACAAGAAGAAACTAGGTACCTTCAGAACTGGAGCCATCCAAAGAAATGATAGAAATAAGAGCTTCCCTAATTTGAGAAGCCCACCATATAGGAGGGTGGCCATAACAAGTAAGATCACCTTTATCCAAATCCCAATTAGCTAAAGCATCAGCACTCTTGTTTTGATCTTTGACCACATTATTGTAATAAACTTTCAAAAATCTCGTCTGGATTAACTGAATCTTCTCAATAATTCTTTTTATTATCCAATCCACCTTATGATTCTTAGAAGGATTATTCAAGAGATTAATCATAAGTTGAGATTCAGACTCAACTAACACCTTTTCCCATCCAACCTTAGTAGCCTCCTGAAGGCCTCTGAGGATACCATACCCCTCAGCAAGGTTATTGGAAAGAATACCCAAATTCTTAGCAAAAGTAAAAACCAGGGAGCCATCTGAAAGTCTACCAATTCCTCCCACACTAGAAATATGGTAATCTCTTTATTGATACGCTTTTTAAAGTGTGTTACAATACGTCTCCTTCCTTTTTAGGGGATAGGAGCGTCAAATGTGTTTCTCGTCACAACATCCATGGATAACAATCCTTCTTCCGCGTGCCCACATGTAAGATGGGCGGACCAAAACGTCACCGCCGCTTGTGTATGTGATTATTTGCTCTTTCCTGCTCCTCTACTGTCAGAAACCTGCGTTCAAAGAAACAAAAAATATTAGTAGCACCTACGGACGGAATAAAGCATGTATTTCCCAAGGCCTACTGTCAGTGTATGCATGAAAATAATAAAACGACTATCAAATGACCTCGGATTGACCTAAAATTTTGATAGAAGCATAAATATATTATCAGAAGACCACTGCAAAAAGAACAGTCTGGAAATTCCTCACTGATTTGTATTCGCTCTAGGGTGGGACGAATAGGCCTACAAGAACTTGTCAGAAAGCACCCTCTTCAATGTCCTACTTAGGAAGCTCCAAATGACCTGCAAAGTTGGGGTTAGCTAATTGGGGGTGTTTTGGGAAGACCCAGATGGTCAGATTTCTCCAATTTTGCCTCTAGGATCCAGATTTTTCTGGTGCCATCTGCAAGTTAGTGAAGGCGAGAAATGACAAAAACCTGGTCAAAATTGCTCAGAATGAAATGAAATTTGAACTGTAACCTATTTAACATATCTAGAATAAAATGCAAAAGAAAAACTAGAGAAATCTATCACAGATTTCTAATCATCCCGGGGGGCGAATAGGACTGTGACAGTTTGGGGGGGCCCGGGGGCAGGACGCCCACCGTTTGAGGCACTTGTTTCGGCACCAATCCACTTGGGATGGGTCCAAAACTGGTTATGGGGTGTTGTCGACAAATTTTGTGGATAGTTGTGGCCAAAAATTGGGTTTTGGGTCCGGATTCGTGCTTCCAATAGTCACCCAATAACCTCCCTTTCGAATGAGAGATTAAGGATGTAAAAGCACAAATCGCAAGTAGGTATGTAAATTGGCAGCACTTCATTGCTCAAATGCTCCTTCTCTGTATATCTTTTGGGTGAGAAAACTCACCAATTTATAGACCTTAGGGTCTCTTTGTTTGAATTGCGCATGCGAGGGCGCCACTTGAGTTGTTTTCCTATTTTCAGAGAAAAGCTAACTCCCTGATTAAAAATCTCCTTGCATGAGGTTTCTAAAATAAAGACATTCATCATTGAAGTCTCTCTTCTTGAATAAAAGCTATTCCTCACAATTGCATGGCCTGAAGCCTCAGTTAACTGGCGGAGTTACCGAGGTTTGACTTTTTTTCCGATCAAACTTGCTATTCGCCTCACCTTGGGGCGAATGCTTAATCGTCCCTGGGTGGGACGAATGCCAGTTTGTATTCATCCTTGGGTGGGACGAGTAGAGAGCAAGGTGCCAAAAAGGTGCCAAATTGACCTCTGACCTCTAAAACTGCTTTTGGGAGTGGTTAGGACCACTGTTTAACCTCTGGGGGCTGCCCTAGGGGCTGTGTGTGTCAATGCGATCAGCGCTTGTTGTCACATAATCGGATTGGTGTTGTTTTGGTGTCTACAGATGCCCCTTTTTGGGAAGCGCTGTGCAAGGCACAGCATCGAGCAAAAATAGATAACCAAAGCACTAATGATTAGGGTTTCTCATTAACCTAACCAACTCTTGATGCCCCAAGTATGGAAAGGGCACGCATTCTTGAATCCTTGCTTCGACGAGCTAAGGAACTTAATTCAAGTGTTAACCTTGTTCGGTGAGGTGTTACTTGAGCTTGGACATTGATCAGTCATGAATAGGCAAAGGGCGCAACCTTTTGTCTATGGGAACCTTGAGTTCATGATTCATGAATGCCAAGTGTTTGATCAGCTTGTGATAATTGCTTGTTTGCTGCCCCAAGCAGGGCGCGATTGTCTTTGTCAATGATCCTTTGAATGCGTGTCATTTCCTTGATTGGGTATATTGTTGTTGATTGGCGACTAAGTGTGACTACCCCCTCAAGCGACGAATCGATGAGGGAATGACCGACATGAGAAAAGCGATGAGTCACTTGACCCAAGATGACTTAGGTAAGGGTGCCTTCAGTTGTTTACCATTGAATGCGAAAGCAGTTTTTGAACATTCTGACCTATTTTTGGTGGGTTTGAACCCTTTTTGTGATGCATTTTGGAGCTGAAATTGTCAAAAATTCGTCCTCCCGTGGAGCGGTCCGGCTATGGTAGCCTTCTTAGGGAGTAGGATAGTGACAATTTGTAACCCCAATGTCTATTTTGGATGCCAAGAATGTCAGGCGCAAAAGCGCCTTCGTTCGGCAATGTTATTGCTATTTTTGGATGGGTTTTGACCCGTTTTGGTGACGTCGTTTGGGGATGAAATTCTCAAAAATCCGTCTTCCCGTGGAGCGGTCCGGCTATGGTAGCCTTCTTAGGGAATAGGATAGTGAGGATTTGTGACCCCGACATCTATTTTGCATGCCCGAAATGTCAAGTGCAAAAGCACTCTTATCGGACACTTTTATGGCTTTTTTTGGTGCATTTTTGTGCATTTTTCATGGTTTGTTTTTATGTACATGTATTTACATTGATGTATGCATATGC
Organism: Wollemia nobilis; assembly: GCA_028583015.1. Classification (NCBI taxonomy): domain Eukaryota; kingdom Viridiplantae; phylum Streptophyta; class Pinopsida; order Araucariales; family Araucariaceae; genus Wollemia; species Wollemia nobilis. Next base: position 5,452,383 of record JAQPPZ010017036.1, on the reverse strand, counting down.
TATTATGAATGCGATGTTTCTAATTTGTATGATGTATGCATATGGAATGAATGAAATGAGTTGTTGATAACTTGTCGATGGCACCATAGACTGTGCAAGATTTGACTGGCTTGTTGTACTAATGGGATGACTTTGTGGAATGACTTTGCATGTGAAAACTTTGTTTTTGTATTTTGCATATTTTTTGATGGTGATGTACGGAATGAAATGTACTAGTTGTTTTAAAATGTAGTTAAGCTTTTCTGAGATTCGAGATATTTTAACTAACTAGCCAAGACTGTACATTTATCTCGCAAGACTTTTGAACAAGGTATAAATCCGACTTGAATTTAACCAAGTTATTTCACATCCTTGTGTGTGCAATTGAGTTCATTTATGTGGTATTTGTCAGGATACCGCCAGTGCTAGATAGGCTATCAACCAAACCTGTATTGAGGATCACCTAATTAGCTCCACTAACTCCATTGTTGTATTTAGCAAGATTAATCCATGGGACAATCTAAGGTACCATAAGCTAGCTCATCCACATGCAAACATTGGTCTGCGCACACGCAAAGCTAATGTGACAGACATATCGTCATGCGGTTAGGATACCACCATTGCCAGGTAGGTTGTCCACCAAACCCGTAATGAGGATCACCTAGATGGTTTTCGAATGCTGAGAATTCCAGAGATTCAAGTTCAGGTTGTGTGTTGGCTCAATGGTATAGGATACTTGCTCGTCTATATAGTGATGAAAATCACTATTTATTTTTCTCTTTGTTTTTCTTTTTGAGCAAGGATTTTGAATAGTGGTGATAACCACTGTTATTTGATTTTGTATTTTGAGCTTTGTAAGGTTGAGCTTGTGAATGGCCTTGATCTTGTTGGCCTTGGGGATGACTACCCATCCTATTCATGGACGTGTAGTATGAATCCTTACGACTTTGGGAACCAAGGGGATGATGGAGATTATGAAGTAAGGGCATTGATATTTTAGGCCTTGGGGATGACTACCCATCCTTAGCAGGGACGTGTAGTACGAATCCTTACAACTTTGAGACCAAAGGTGAGTGGAGATGGTTGTGATGATGGTTTGTTGGAATTTTGTTTTTGAATGGCGTTGATCCTTTTAGGTCTTGGGGATGACTACCCATCCTTGGCAGGGACGTGTAGTACGAATCCTTACAACTTTGGGGACCAACTGTGATTGGGATTTGTGGGAGTGGTGAAAACCACTATTTATTATGGGGAATGGATGGGGAAGAGCTCGTCCTTTTGTCAATTCTCAGCATTCTGGAACCATTCGCACAAGGGGATGAATAGGCTAATCTTTCACCTATGGTACCCTAGACTGCTTTGTAGGTTTCTCTTGCATTCACACAACTTAGGAATTATTTTATGTGTTTTAATTTGTGTTGGGATGCTACGTAACAAGGCGTGATCCAAGTAAAACTTTCCCGTGTAAAATCTGTTTAACTTTGTACAGTTTTTGGCTAGAAATTTAAAGACAGTTGAATGACGAAAACCCTATATACATTAGGAGACAACTGACTAATGCTAAAAATGGTGATGGTGTTATTCTAGATGTATGCGTTTATAAAATGGATTTGATGTGGAAAATGATGGAATTGCCAAGTAATGACAGTCTATGGTGCTTTTGACTTGTATGACCTAGCAAATATGCAATGTATGGATGCGATGCCTAATGCAACCTATATTTTTGTATTTTGATTTTTATGAGTATGCATGGAATTGAAATGCAATTTTTTTTTGTTATTTTTGATGATTTTATTTTGTTTGTTTTTGAATATTTATTTTGACCAAGTAGTTATGGTAATGCTTGGAGCTTTTGGTGTTGACCAAAGGGTTTATGGATACCTTTGGAGCATTTTTGGGTTGACCAAGCGATTGTGAGAATCCTTGGAGCTTTTGGGTTGACCAAAGGGTTTATAGATACCTTTGGGGCATTTTGGGTTGACCAAGCGATTGTGAGAATCCTTGGAGCATTTTGGGTTGACCAAAGGGTTTATAGATACCTTTGGGGCATTTTGGGTTGACCAAGCGATTGTGAGAATCCTTGGAGCTTTTGGTTGGACTATGGCTCTCTAGATGTGGAATGGCCTCAAATGACTGATGTTCAAGGGTTCTGTTTCCTTGATTCCTTCAAGAGAGGCAAGCCGGTATGTTCCAGGTCCTATTCTACTCGTCAATGACATAAGGACCTAACCAGTTTGCCATGAACTTGTCCCTTAGATGGGATGGCAAATTAGAATTCTGTTGGTTCTCTTTTAAGACCAAGTCACCAACCTAAAATTCCCTTAAGTGGACCTTCATGTTGTATGCTTTCTTAAGTCGCTCTTGATAGATACGCAAATGCTCGAGAGCATTAACGCATCGTTCATCGAGCAACGTCAGTTGGTCTAACCGGGCCTGCCGCGTAGTGTCATCATCGATGAACTCTTGCATTGAAATGCGTAGGGAAGGGATTTCCAACTCAAGAGGCATGACTGCCTCGGAGCCATACACCAACGAAAATGGAGTTGCCCCAGTGGGCGTCCGAATGCTAGTGCGATAAGCCCATAGGGCAAGCGGGATCTGAATGTGCCAATCCTTATGACTGTCTACGACTGTATTTTTGAGGATGGCGACTAGCATTTTGTTTGACGCCTCTGCTTGCCCATTTGCCTATGGATAATAGGGTGTTGAAAAACTATGCTGAATTTTGTACTTTGTGGTCAAAGCACGCACATATTTATTCTTGAATGGCGTCCCATTATCTGACAGGATCTTGGATGGAATACCAAAATGACATATGATGTTATGCAAAATAAACTCCGCAATGCGGGATCCAGTCGTAGAGGTTAGCGAAATTGCTTCCACCCACTTGGTGAAGTACTCTGTGGCCGTTATGATGAATGTGTGATGACCCGACGATGCAAGGGAGATCTTTTCGATTAGGTCGAAGCCCCACTATGAAAAAGGCCAAGCCGATTGGATCGGTTGCAAGGCCTGAGAAGGTACGTGTGTCAAATTAGCATGGTGTTGACACTTCACGCACTTCTTCACATATGCGCAACAATCTCGCTCTAAAGATGGCCAATAATAGCCCATGCGAAGAATGCACTTTGCGATGGCCATACCGTTGAAGTGGCCACCACATGTACCATCGTGTGCTTGGGTGATCGCCCAAGCGGACTCTTGCTGGTCCAAGCAATGGAGGAGGATTCCTTCATAGCTCCGACGATACAAAACGTCTCCTAACAAGACATGTTTTGCCGCTTTCTGTTTGAATGATCTTTTCATGGCTTGTGTCAATCCAAGTGGGAGGTTACCTAGCTTGAGGTAATCCCTAATGGGTGTGTACCAATCCTGCTGATCAGAAACCTCGATAGTATGAACGACCAATCCCTCTTGAAGTTCATCCCTAGCAAAAGTTGAGCGGGAAAGAACTTGTAAAAATAGCGTTGTGTTGCTATTAAGAGGGGTCGGGGAGAACAAGGACCCCCAGTTGGCTCGAGTCAGACAATCATGGATTCGAGAGAACCTATCCTGAGATGGTTCAATCTGGATCAGGTGGATTCTTGGCGTTAGGTCAGAGCTTGCACGCTCCATCATGGATTGCGATAATGTTTTAACCTGAATGGTTGTCATTTCACCGGAAGGGTCTTGCGGGATTAGTGACCCCAAGGAGGCCATAGTATCCGCAAAATGATTCGATGATCGAGGGAGTGCCTCGATGTCATACCATTCAAGTTGTGCCAGGAATTTGTCCACAAGGGCTTTGTAGGCCTGCAGAACTGGACATCTACATTGGAATATCCCCTTGACTTGATTGACAATTAACAACGAATCACCAAAGATGTTTAAACGTTTAATGTTCATGGTGATTGTTGTCCCGAAGACCTATGAGCAAGGCTTCGTATTCTGCATTGTTGTTGGTGCACGGGAAGTCTAATTTAAATGACAGAGGCATTGGAGCCCCTTGTGGAGTGAAGAATACAATTCCCGTGCCACCTCCTTGCTCACATTTAGAACCATCGAAGAATAGGGTCATGTTAACCTGTGACTCAGGCTCATCGAAATCTGGCGATTCTGAAACATGAAAAACCCCATCATCCGGTAATTCTACGGTCAGAGGCTGATCATCTTCAAGAGGAGCCTCTACCAGTTGATCGGCGATGACTTGACCTTTTATGGATTTCTGTCCAATGAATTCTATGTCAAACTCCGTCAACAACATGATCCATTTCGCCGTGCGGCTACTATGATAAGTACGACTCATCATGTATCGCAATGGATTCTCCTTAGACACAACATACATCGTATTGTTGAGCATGTAGTGGCATAGCTTTTTGGTAGCAAACACCACTGCCAAGCAGAGCTTCTCAACGTATGCATAGTTAAGTTCATAACTGACCAGGGTGCGGCTAAGATAGTATGTAGCCTGTTCTTTGTGTAGTTCATTTTTTTGGGACAGCATGGCGCCCAGTGCCACCTCAGTAGCTGAGATGTATAAATAGAATGACACTCCTGGTCTAGGTGGTGCCAATACTGGCGACGAAGCCAAGTATTGTTTAATGTCATCAAAGGTTGACTGGCACTCGTCATCCCAGTGAAATGTGACCCCCTTATGCAATAATTTATTCATGGGTCGGCACTTGTCAGATAACTGCGCTATGAAGCGCTTGATCGACGCGACCTTTCCCTACAGACTCCTGATCTGCTTGATGGTAGTTGGGGGAAGCATTTCAAGGATTGCCTTGACTTTGTGTGGGTCTACCTCGATTCCTCGTTTAGAGACTATGTAACCCAAGAGCTTTCCAGATGTGATGCCAAAGACGCACTTCTTGGGGTTTAGTCTGACCTTATGCTCCATGAGGCGATCGAGGATCTTGCTTAAGTCATCGAGATGATCTAGGCACAAAAGAGATTTGGCCAACAAATCATCCATGTAATCCTCCAAAGTTTTGTGCATGTAATCATGGAAGATGTACGTCATGGCACGTTGGTAGGTGGCGCCAGCATTTTTAAGGCCAAAAGGCATGACCTTATAACAAAATGTCCCCCAAGGCGTTGTGAACGCCATTTTTAGTTGGTCCTCGGGATTGATACGAATTTGATTGTATCCCGAGAAACCATCCATGAGGGAAAGCATTTCGTGGCCCGCTGTAGCGTCTACCAATGCGTCGATGCTCGGCAAGGGAAAATCATCCTTAGGACTCGCTTTGTTTAGATCTCAAAAATTGGTGCATATGCGAATCCTCCCATCGGGCTTCTTGATGGGAACCATGTTAGACAACCATGGCGGGTAATCCACGCAGATGACAAACTGTGCATCCAACAGCTTTTGTAACTCATCTTTGACCATTAAGGCCACTGTTGGGTGCATCTTACGTAGTTTTTGCTTTACTGGCTTGATTGTCGGATCAAGCGTTAGATTATGCATGACTAGCTGTGGGTCTAGTCCCGGCATGTCTTTGTATGACCATGCAAAAACCTCCTTCTTCTCTTTGAGAAGGGCAATGTAGTCGGCTTGCTCTTCGGGGGATAGACTTACCCCCAACTTGATGATTTGCAAATTCACTGGATCCGAGCCGATGTCTACGTCGGTCGTCTCCTCGACCGACATGTGGGACCCGTCCTCCAAACTGGTGTGTATTTGGGATCAAATGGATATCGTTTGCTGAATTTAGATCATCGTTTGGAACATCAGGTTCCTCTTCGAGCATGGAAGACATCCTGAGTCTATCCTGGGGTGAAATGGAACATTCCTCCGCAAGGCCAATACTCTGATGGGGATGGTGGTGTGTCAGCGTGATCCCAGTCGATAGCATCTAGATCTAGATACAATGACCATGTCGGGTCGGCTGGATCATGGATGGGGGTGGTTAGGTCAATGGAGATCATGTTGATGAAATGATTGTGGTCTCCATTACCGTGGGTGTTATAACTCGGACATCCTAGATGATCTTTGTGCTCTGGATCTGGCTCTGTGGGCACTGGCACAAATGGATCAGCCCTATGCGCGGAGACGAAGACAGGGTCCACCCTAGGCACTGATGGTTTGATAGGGTCTCCAGGCGAAAGATGCTCTCTATGTACCTGGAGTGGCGGGTGCAGTAATTGCTATAACTACATCGGGTTGAGGTGCCACCTATGTCTTGGACCTATGTGTAAATGTTCAAACATGTCATCTATGTCCAAAGGGTATCGTTGTTGCATCTGTCGCATGTGGTTGAGATAGGCCATCTCAGTTTCATCTTCGTAGTCACTATCAGAGATCCAAAGGCCTTCGTTGGCTCCAACAGCTGCTTGCGACATATGAGGCTCATCTTGTTCGAGCAAATTAATGTGGTCCCATCGAGGTTGTTCCGCTCTCTACGGGGGGACCTGATTCTCTTGAAGTGGCATATGCTCAAATGGAGCATCCAATGGGAACATTGTCAGGAAGCTTTCTTGATCATCATTCATGGGATATACTTGCGAATGATTGCTATCAGACTCGAAAGGATCCCAAGGTGCTACCTCGTACTCTGACTCATCCTCTGAAGACCCTTCTTGGTCTTGTCCATATCCCTCTTGTGGGTGAGTCCTTGAATTTTCTCCTTGTTCGACCGAAGGGAAAGGGTTGTTATGGTCAACAAGGTTGGTTGTTAGCAATGGGAGATAATCTCCCAATGTATAGTTTGTGTTAGGATTGGCATATGGATCTGATGCCAACCCATCCTTGTTGCCTATCCCTAGGCCTTGCATGTTTTCCACCAAGATGTCTAGGGGCAAGGGGTGGTTGAACCCTACTCCTGACTTGTCATACGGCATTTGATATCTTGGTTGGCAAAGAACACGCACTCCTTGCTCATACCTACCCAACCCATATCCATGCCAATTGCATTGGCCTAGATATCTTAAAGCAAAATCAGGGTTGGATAGATAGTTGACATCCTCAACAAAGGGCTCTTCATCTTCATCTTCTTGCATACAAATCTCAACGCCATTATCCAGGCCCCCATAAACAAAGTTTGTCTGATTGGGTGGGTAGCCTAAAGGAACCACAGAGCCGATGGGGAGTCGAGGCCTCCCCATGTCCTGCATGGACTCAAGTGTGGGCGTTGCTATAATGTTCCTCACTAGATACTCCCCTAGGCCCGTGCTGGCCATTTCAACGGTGACCGTTGGTGGTTGAGGGGAAGCGAATGGGAGTCCTTCCTGAGTCCACTCCATGTGGGGTGAACTAGGCATCTCGACTTCCATTCTGCTAGGCATCTCTTCTGTCGAGATGGTTGAGACTAGAGGTGGTTCTTCTTCTAAGGGTTTCTTTCCCTTGTCCTTGGATGTGGCCACCGTAGGTGGCATCGTTGTGGAAGGACTAGCGGAAGAAGATGGACCCGGCTGAGGACTCGATGGATTAATCACTGGAGATGCCTACGGAATCGGACCCTGTTGAGATGGATTCAACTAAAAATCCAAATGTGTTGATGGAAGGGTCGATTGCGGCATGAATTGCACTGTATTGCAGTATTTGAAAGGCTCCAAGTCCACCGGGACTACATGCACCTGTCCTTCAAATGTATACTTTAGGCACTGATGAGCTATTGAAGGGACACACTTCATGTCCCGAATCCAAGGCCGGCCCAGCAGGATATTATAAGCCATCTCGCCTTCCAAGATATGGCACAATGTATGAATAGTCTTTTGTCCCACTTGGATAGGTAGGACAATTGTGCCAACTGTCGAGCAGATTGCATCGTTGAATGCTCGTAGTGTGTAAGTGGAAGCCACGATATGAGATGCTGGCAACTTCAAATGCTTCAGAGCTAGTTGTAGTGATGATATTACTTGGACGAGCCAGTGTCCACCAACACTCTCTTATACGGAATCCCGTTGACCCATGCAATAACGTGCAGGGGTGGATCCGCCACATCACCAGTCACTATTTTCAATTCATCTTCTCTAAAGGTGATGACTGGTTCTGTACATTGTTTTACATGCCCCACAAAATTGTTGAAAGAGTTTGCTTCATGGGGCTGTAGCTCGATAGCTTTTAAAATCTCCATTAGAGCCTCCCGATGGGGCGCTGATTGTTGAATTAGCTCGTATATGGAGAGCCTAGCCGACGTGGTCCTTAGACTTTGGGTAAGTCTAGTTCGAATCGTGGCCACTGGTCTAGGCGGGGGAAGTTGCGTAGGGTGTTGTTGAGCTTGTGACGTCGATGGAACCTCTCTTGTGGCTGTCGTAGGGGCAGCTCCTGGGTACTTCTTGTTCCTAGTCACTATGCTTATCATCCCCACATATCCCTGCATAGGGCAATTCTGTTGCACCTCATTGACTTGAAGGGGTTTTTTGGTGCCTCATGGGCAGGCAAGGGGTCTCTGAATACTCCCATATGTTGGTTGTTTGGCGCTACGGGGTTGTCCACCGCCAATGTCTTGTTGTCAATGAGATCTTGTACCAAACCTTTGAACTTCCAACATGCGTTAAGATCATGTCCCTTACGCCTATGGAACCTACAGTACAAGTCTTCTCTGTACCCCTTAGGCTTCGGTGCATTGGGATCTATAGTTTGAATCTCTGGAAGGTTGATCAAGTTCGCCGTTGACAAGCGGTCAAACAGAGAATCCCTGGACTCTGTGTAAGGAGTAAATTGTCGCCTAGGGTGACGCTACTGATTTTGCTCCTGCCTTTGGTTTTCTCTCTCATAGTTGTTAGGAGGCACCGCCTGATAGTTAGCCTTTTGAGGTTGTGTTGCTTGTGCAGGCTTAGGGACATTGATGGCAACCTGATTAACCATAGTAGGTTTCGGTTGCATGGTCCCTGGTTTAGTGTTCTTTGTCCATTCTTTCTTCTTAGGTTTGGCAATCTCGCCATCCTGTATCTTAATCTCCTCAATGACTCTGGCTTGCGCCAGAGCTTCCTCTAAACTGGCATATTGCTGCAGCTGCAATAGCATGGAGATTGATCTCAAACAACTTCTTGAGAACATTTGGGTCAGATCTGACATGGGAGGGAGGTAAGGCAGCTTCGAAAGCAACGTCCTCCATCGGTTCCCGTATGCCACCATGGTCTCTTCCTCATACTGCTTGAGGCTAGCTAGGTCACTTAATGATGCCTTCTTCTTAGTGTTGAAGGTGAAGCATTCGAGGAACGCGTCCACTAGCTGATCCAAGTTACTGATGCTATGTTTCGGTAATTGGGTGAACCAATCCGAGGCAGGGCCTACGAATGTGGTTATAAATGTTCTTAATAACAAAGCATCATTGTCCTGAATACCAAAGCACTGGCTCAGGAACCTAGTCACATGCTCTTGGGCATCCTCCTCCCCTCTAAAGAGTGCCAACTAGGGTAGTTTAAAGTGTTCGGGGTATGGAGGTGCCGACACTGACGGATGCACAGGATGACTACGGAGTTGGCGTAAAGTGGGATTTTGGGGCCCAGAAGTCTTGATCTCCATAGACTCTAAGCGCTCTAGCAACGCTTTGTATGCATCAGAGGATTTAATTTCTTCCTCCTTAGTTTGCTCCCATTGTGGGTTGCGGGGAGCTTGAGGCCTATTGAGAGGTAGTTGGATAGCACCCCCTCTGCCTTGATAGAGCATTTCAGCCCTCTCTTCTTCTTGTTCATATTCCTCATAGGCTTCCTGAGGAGTGGCTGGTCGAGACCTATTCACATGGGTGGGTGCCCACGGAGGGTGCCCATCATTGTTTCGGGGAGTGGCCTCCCGCTCAAGTCTAGGAGGTCTCGGAGGCAATACTTGATAAGGTCACATGGACCTCTCTCGTACCAAGGGGTTATGCCTCTCATACACTTCTACTTTATGCGTGCGAGGGATTGGAACCTTCGCAGGCACATTGTTATGAAGCAATTCGGTTGTCTGACGCTGAATGCGCTCTTTGTTAAGCCGACAAAGATGCTCTAACTATTCTTGATCTTGCCTAAGCTGCATGATTTGCGCTTGGCGGGTGGCATGTTTGGCAATCGCCAAGTCAATTTGTTCCATCGTCTCTTGTTTAGGAAGCCTAGATGCCTCTCCTACATATCTATCTCGGTCATGGTGATCCGAGACCTCTATGGGTTGCTTTCCTCTATCGAGGTTAGCTGCATTAACTCGAGGCTGTAGCCTCAATGGGTGATCTTGATACATGGCAGGCATGGAGGTACATCGCTCTCGCACTGTGTACTACTCTTGAGGAACATGGTACTCTTCCTCATCCTCTCTTTCATATGCATAAAAGGTGCGGGCAGAATTGTCTTGCCCTGTCTGGAAAGCTTGATACTCTGGATACTGTCTAGTGTTTCTAATAGTAATGCGAGGTAGAGGAGGGATGAAGAAATCCTGTGGCCCCTCCGTCTGGACCCTCTGTTGCTCTAGCACTTCATCACTAGGCCACCCATAACGGGCTTCTAAGGGAGGTCTCCTGTCTACGTTAAGTGCTACGTGTAGGTTCTCCTCTTGAAAGGACCTATGCTGAGTGGGGGTGCCCCTCAAAGAGGTGCCTCTATAGTCTTGTTCTGTTATGGCATGATGTGGACTCTCTTGTGTGTCAGGCCGCCAAGGCGGGATGACCAGGTCCTCAGGACTATATCGGAGGCGATTTGTCCCCCTTGGTGCACTCTCTGGAGCGCTTGCCCATGATTGGGCTCGGCTACGAGTGAACACCATGGTGATGTGCTCCTAAAGATGAGTAGATTTTTATCTTTTTTAGGATTTTTTTATGCTACACTTAAACAGAAAGGAAACACACAATCAATGCAATGGTTATCTCGTTTAAAGATTTAAAAGTGTGCCCTAAAATCTGGTTTTAGTGTGTTTTGATGTTGTTTTGAAAGCTTTTTGAAAGAACGTTTAAATGCAAAATGAGGGCTCTTATGACTCCCAAAAAATGGTCGCCCCTTCGATATACCATTGCCAGACCGATATACCAACCTCTCTATATACCCGCCCTTACGTGAGGGAAACTATTGGTACGTGAGAGCAGATGGTACGTGGAACATAGGCGGTACTGAAGGGGGATCACTCTGTTTATGACACCTACCATAGAAGACTTATCCTCATGCACTGGGAATCACCCCCGCTACACTTGGTCAGCTTTCATCAGGATTTACGTCTAGCAACAGTCGCGATCGGGGTAATGTATGCAATATCTCAAGCCAAAGTGATGATGGAATCCACCTTTGGTCTTGCTCAAGGGTTGGGGTTTTACGACCAACTCCTTGTTGTTTTAGTTACCACGTGGTGTGTGGGGTTCTTTTTAAGTTGCATAAATGAAGCAAACAAGCATTCAAACTCTCCTATGCAAGCAAATAACCAGAGAACATAAAGCAAAGAATTGACAAAAGGTGTTTAAGACCTCTACCTCTTCTCTACCCAAATCGGATGTCTCTAAATTTCTGCTCTGAAATAGTCCAACGTTGGAAAACTTGGTACCTATAAGCAAAAGAACAAGCAAATTTAATCAGAAATTTAATCTTAAAAATCAAGGGACAGAGGTCCCACCGTGATCGCCACTGAAAGCACGAGGATACGAAAACAAAAAGGAATATGCCACAAGAAAGGACAAGAAAGAACATATACAAATTGACACAAGATAAAAGCAATATGAAATATGGTAATATCTTTATTGATACGCTTTTTAAATTGTGTTACAATACGTCTCCTTCCTTTTTAGGGGATAGGAGCATCAAATATGTTTCTTGTCACAACATCCATGGATAACAATCCTTCTTCCGCGTGCCCACATGTAAGATGGGCGGACCAAAATGTCACCACCACTTGTGTATGTGATTATTTGCTCTTTCCTGCTCCTCTACTGTCGGAAACCTACATTCAAAGAAACAGAAAATATTAGTAGCACCTACGGACAGAATAAAACATGTATTTCCCAAGGCCTACTGTTAGTATATGCATGAAAATATTAAAATGATTATCAAATGACTTCGGATTGACCTAAAAATTTAATAGTAGCATAAATATATTATCAGAAGACCACTACAAAAAGAATAGTCTAGAAATTCCTCACAGATTTGTATTCGCTCCAGGGTGGGACGAATAGGCCTACAAGAACTTGTCAGAAAGCACCCTCTTCAATGTCCTACTTAGGAAGCTCCAAATGACCTGAAAAGTTGGGGTTAGCTAATTGGGGGTGTTTTGGGAAGACCCAGATGGTCATATTTCTCCAATTTTGCCTCTAGGATCCAGATTTTGCTAGGTGCCATCTGCAAGTTAGTGAAGGCGGGAAATGACAAAAACCTGGTCAAAATTGCTCGAATGAAATGAAATTTAAACTGTAACCTATTTAACATATCTAGAATAAAATGCAAAAGAAAAACTAGAGAAATCTATCACATATTTCTAATCATCCCAGGGGGGCGAATAGGACTGTGACAGTTTGGGGAGCGCTCGAGGGCAGGACGCCCACCGTTTGAGGCACTTTTTCGGCACCAATCCACTTGGGATGGGTCCAAAACTGGTTATGGGGTGTTTTCAACAAATTTGGTGGATAGTTGTGGCCAAAAATTGGGTTTTGGGTCCGGATTCGTGCTTCCAATAGTCACCCAATAACCTCCCTTTCGAATGAGAGATTAAGGATGTAAAAGCACAAATCGCAAGTAGGTATGTAAATTGGCAGCACTTCATTGCTCAAATGCTCCTTCTCTGTATATCTTTTGGGTGAGAAAACTCACCAATTTATAGACCTTAGGGTCTCTCTGTTTGAATTGCGCATGCGAGGGCGCCACTTGAGTTGTTTGTCCTATTTTCAGAGAAAAGCTAACTCCCTGATTAAAAATCTCCTTGCATGAGGTTTCTAAAATAAAGACATGCATGACTGAAGTCTCTCTTCTTGAATAAAAGCTATTCCTCACAATTGCATGGCCTGAAGCCTCAGTTAACTAGCGGAGTTACCGAGGTTTGACTTTTTTGCCGATCAAACTTGCTATTCGCCCCACCCTGGGGCGAATGCTGCTAATCGTCCCTCGGGTGGGACGAATGCCCTTTGTATTCATCCCTGGGTGGGACGAGTAGAGAGCAAGGTGCCAAAAAGGTGCCAAATTGACCTCTGACCTCTAAAACTGCTTTTGGAAGTGGTTAGGACCACTGTTTAACCTCTGGGGGCTGCCCTAGGGGTTGTGTGTGTCAATGCGATCAGCGCTTGTTGTCACATAATCGGATTGGTGCTGTTTTGGTGTCTACACATACCCATCAGCAAAGTTATTGGAAAGAATACCCAAATTCTTAGCAAAATTAAAAACCAGGGAGCCATTTGAAAGTTTACCAATTCCTCCAACACTGGCTTTTCCAGGGTTCCCTCTAGAGGCTCCATCAGTATTGACTTTTCAAAAATCCATAGGAGGAGGTTGCCAATTTCTAGTTCTATCCATCTTACTAATACTCAAAGTCCCTTTAAGTTTGTTTCCCTTAGAAGATTTAATCTTCAATATTTTCATCACTTGATCCCATATTTGGTGGGAGTTTTGGGGGTGATTAAGGAGTTGATGGACTGATTCAACTAAGTTGGCTATGGTATTTTGCCAAATATAGTGATTATCCTTCCTTTATTGATTAAAAATTTGGTTGTTCATTTCATTCCAAATATTCCAAAGAAGAATGGTAGAACCCATCCAAACTAACTGCCTAATAAAATGATCAACACCCTCTTGATTAGGCCAATCCCTCCAAATGTTTTCAAAAGTAAACAAATTGGACCACTGTAAGCCAAGTAAAGTGGCCATTCTCATCCATAGCTTAGAGGCTAAAGTACACTCAATAAAAATATGGTCGATATTTTCTAAATTCTCTTCACACATTTCACATCTAAAAGGGCCATGAAAACCATGCTTCATAAGTTGCTCACTAGTAAGCACCCTACGATGCAATAAAATCCAATTAAAGAACCTCACCTTAGGCCAAATATTTTGAGCCCACAATCGAGAAAATATGTCATAATAATGGTTGGGATTATTATGGCATAAGGTCAAATAACCTTGAGCAACTGAATACTCACCCTTAGTAGTGTTTTTCCATCCAAAACAATCTTTTTCATGGGACCAAAGAGAGAGATCTCATATGAAGGATGCATTGGATATATTGTCTTTGTATTTCTAGGATTTGAATAGGCTAGTCCTCAATAGGGATCCAATATCTATCAACCTTTGAATTACCAATATGGTACCGATAGTAATTAGCCACCTTAATCCAATTAGCTCGGTGAAGCTCCTCCATCCAAGGCCTCCAATCTGGAAACTAAGTTATCAAAGGCTTGTGACCATCCCAAGAATCTATCCAAAAATTTACATGTTGACCATTATGAATGATCCAAAATAATTTTTTCTTTATCAAATTCTCACCAGTATTAAGAACTGCTAAAATGGGAGAACCTTTGGTAGGAATTTGATAGCAAACAAGGTCTTTAGGACTTTTGTTCTCAGTATATTTAGCACGTAGATTATTGGCCCAAAGAGCATTGGGGTTATGCAACATCCTCCAATATAATTTAGCAGCTAAAGCTTTGTTGTTATTAATTGAATACCAAAAACCTAACCCCCCTTCACTGTTAGGAAGACATCCAAGGCCCATTTTCTTCTCCTTAGTACCATTCCAAAGGAAACGATGATTGATTTGATCTAATTCTCTAAGAACAGCCTTTGGGATATTTAAAATGGAAGAAACATAAATAGGAATATCTTGAAGGACTGATTTTACCAAGGTGATTCTACCCCCAGAAGAAATCCACTTGTTGGTCCACTTTCCAATTTTCTTCTTGACTTTGTCCAAAACAACCTATATATTGGATTTGGTATGTTTCTTCTATCTATGTTCTCCTTCAACATCATTGAATTCTAGCTTCAATCTAGGCCTTCTTCTCAATAATTTGTAAGTCTTGAGGTCTTCATTGGTCTTCTCTAAAATTTGAAAAAACTTGTCAAATCCTTCTTCTTTGGGCTTGTTGTCGGATGGTGACAATTGTCCAAATTCCTTCACTATTAAGAGCTTCTCCTTGGTAGTGATTTTTTATAATGAGTTCTTCTAGGAACTCCTTTGATGGCTTATTTGAACTCTAAATTAAGGCTCTTCAAGCCTTATCCTTGTTTCTCCTTGAGACCTATCCAAGGTAATCAATCTCGTAGCTTCTTTGATCTTCTTAATGAGGTCTTTCTCTCAACCTTCTATTGTAGAAGTGTTAGCAATGATATCTCTCATATCTCTAGAATCTTCTTCTGGAATCAAGAATAGGATCTTGCTAGTCCTTCTTCTCTTCTATAGTTTGTATGCCTTGATGGAAATCACCAAGCTATAATATTTTAGAACTGGGAGTTCTTTAATGGGAACTTCTATGGGTCTCTTTAGCTTCTTTAAGTTGATTTATTTAATATTCTATCTACAATATTCGATGGAGATCACCAATATATTATCTTATTCTTGAATCTTTTCTAGAGTCTTTAGGATCAACAACAAGGCTACTATAGCCTTTTCTTCTTTTGCAATGTACAGGTTTTCAAAAATACTTCCTTCAGGTTCTTGGAATCTCCTCTTCTTCCATATGTTGCTTTTCGTACTAGATTGATTTTGAATATGATATTTGTCCTAGATATTTGAAGGAAGCTTCACAACTTTCTTCAAATCTCCTTTTTCCTACAACAAATTATTAGGACCATAGTAAAAAAAAAACTCTAAGTGGTAAATCTTCACTAGTTGATTTGACAATCTAGTGGAATGAATGTTGAGTCCTAGTCTTCATGAGTTCTTCTACAACTATGCGAAAAGACTCTAGCCAAATGCAATCTCAAAAATTCTAGAACTAATATTTGTTTCTCTCCTCTTAATCTCTCTTCTAGATCTCGCTATTCCTATCATATTTATCATAGCTTTGATACCACTATTATCTTTTGATAATGTATGATATGGGATATAGCAATCAGAAGATGTAAAATATTCAAAAAAGTAAGATAATAAAAATTTTCCAATAAAATTGAAATATGCTATTAATGAAAAGTTATAAAAATAGTACAATGCAAAGCAATAAAAGAAATGAACACTTCAAAATTCTAATGGAAACTATATTGTACCTACTCACTACTCAGTAGTAAGTAGAACATCTACTTTACACACACACATGCACACTATTCTATTCACTTTGGAGCCTATATAAGAAGATAGGTTTCTTGGTCCTTACTCTTCCTAAATATATTTGGTGTAAATTCAACTACAAGAGATTAGAACAAGAACCTTCTACAAATTTGTGACAAAAGAAACAAAGTAAAAGAAAAAATTCCCAATCACAAAAAAGTTACAATAGATGGAAATAATTTGATAAATACTTTATTTCTCATTCCTAGATTTCAGCCCTTTGCAATGTGGTACCAAGGGAATATATATCCCAAAAGAAACCCTAAAAAAAAATCCTAAATCTTAAACCCTAAAAATAATAAATTACTTTTTTTCTTAGGTTATTTCATCTTTAGTGCCAAAACCTAAATCACCCAAAAAAACTTGGATAGCCCTCAAAATTGATACGCACCTTCATGTCATCTATAATAAGCTTTAAAAAAATTATCAAGACCTACTCATGCCTAAATATTTTGATTATTCTACCCAGGTGTTGTAGTTGAGTTGGAGAAGAGAGGGCAATCCTCCAATGGAGGTCCCAGGTTCAAATCTCCACCCTACCAAAAAGCTGAAATGGGTACCCAAAATCCAATTGATAATGTTGGTGCGGGCAGGGCTGGGTGTGACTCCCGGATGACTTTGACAGTATAGAACCCCCTGTTCATGGTCTCTCAGACCAAAGCGGCCCCGCAAGGGGTTTTTCGCTTTAAAAATAATAATAAGAAATTATTCTAGATATGTGTTCCAAATTTTCAAAAAAACACTAAATCCATTTTTTGGGGTACTAGATGAAGGAATTAGAACTTAAAAAATGCTTGAAAAAACAATTAAATGACTAGAGTGGTCTAGTCCATGGCATGTCCACCTCTTTATCTAACTCCCCATAAAATTTCAAGCCGATCCAATGGTCAGATCAAAAGTTATGCCCTTCAAAATATAGACTCCTACGTCAACATTTCCTATGACTCATGTAGAAGTGGACTCCTTGTACATTTACTTCATTGTACATTGACACTTGTGAATTTATTACTTCTTCCTTAATTAACCTAGGATAAAATCCTAATCTAAAAATGTACCCAAGGTGGTACATTGACATGTACCTAAATAATGTAATATACTCTAACAATTTTGGTTAATGTGGTGTTGCTTCAACCCCTTGATCCTTGTGGCTTGATTTTATGTTTTGCATTTTTCTATCATTATTTTCAGAAAATTGTCTCAATATGTGCATATAATCATAAACTTGATTGGAAAATAATAATAACTCATAGTTTGATAAATCATATTTAATATTAATTTAAAAAATATCAAATCATATCCATGTAACATTAAAGCATCTACTAAAATTGTAAATAGTATAAAAACATAAAGATTTATAATAATGAAAAGATTAGCTCAAACAACAAAAAATCAAGGAGATCCCAAATTAAGATAAAATGAAAAGCAAACCTAAACGAAAAATTGATTTTATAAGCTAAAATTAGGTATCACAACCATTAAAAGAAATAGGATTAAGGTTGTAAGCTTAGTAACAAAAAATAATGATAAAAAATGTTATCATTAAATAGTTAATATATTATCATATTTTTAAACATAAAAATAAATTTTATATTAAAATTTAAAAATATATGAAAATTAGTGATGTCCATAAAATATATAAGAAAAGTAATCATTGTGTCAAACATATATTTCTTGAGGTTCAAATAATGAGGGTAATTGGCTAACAGATCATATATTGTTAGTGAAAATAATACCAAACATTTAGATGTACAATGATCAAAATTGCAATGTTACAGCCCTCAAATGGTATGTTACTTTTCTGATAAGGGTAAGATAATTTTTTCCTTCAATATAATAAAGGGCTAGTTTTGTATTATAGAGGTAAAGTAAAAATCTACTCAACATTTAATATACTGTAATAAAATCAGTTTTTTTTAATAAAATATAAAAATTATAAAATATAATTTTTTTTGAAAAACATAAATTAAATTTGAGAAAATTTTATAACATGCATAAAAAGCAATAAAATCTTTCTTACATCTAGAAAGCATGGTATCAATAATATTTGTATATTTCTTATAGAAAACCATATTTATGGTCATATAAATATTTAATTTTATTCAAGTATTTTTTTCATTTTATCTTTCTTGTTTTCTCAATGAATTTATAAACATTTTTATGAGGAGTGTTGGTCCTTAATATCTAGTAGGGTTTGAACCATAAACCTTCCAAAGAAATATCAAAACCCTTACCACTACAGTAAGCTTAAAATATTAATAATTTAAGTTTACATGTGTTTTATGAGGGTCTCAATTCCCTCTTACCAGAGTTTGAAATTAGATCTCCTATATGAAAACTCAAGGATTTACTACTACAGTATCCCTCATAGGTCCTTTATTTTATCTCTAGTAAAATTAGAACATAAAAAAATATAAAAATATGAGTTTTAGTAAGATAAAAGTTATTTTAAATGTCATTTGGCATATAACACAAAGTATATATTTTAAAATTCATTCCTTAAAAAATCAAAATTATAAGATTTTTATTTTTGAGTAAAAAAGTATATATTTTTGGGGAACTCCCCGAATCTTCCATCCCTGATGAGGGATTCATCCTCCATTCAGGCGCCACTCAGTGCGGTGCAAGCTCCCAACCAGAACATCAAGCGAAAAAGGAACAATCCCCCTCCCGTACTCCAGCTCAGGCTGATTCACCAAAAATCCATAACCAGAACCCTCCCGAGGCCCAAAACCTGTTTGAAGATTACTTGCTGGGAAAGAGGGGCGAACAACCTGGCAATATTAGTCCTCGAAACACCAGGAGCCGAAAGCAAGGGGTGGATTTTGGTTGTGAAAGGAAGCAGGGGCGTCCTCCTAACAAAGAAAGGAGGGACAAGGAGACGACAGCAGATGTTGCAAATGGCACTCAGCGACTGCTTTTTCAAGAAGATTTCGACTCCCTGGTGGGTGATTCGCTTGTCCCAAAACCTCCCATCCAGCAGGGAAAGGGAGGTAAGAAGTATCTTAAAGTGTCCAGATGAAGGTCCTCTCATGGAATGTGAGAGGCCTTAACGGAGTGGCCAAACACAGGGTGGTGGCCGATCTCCGAAAGAAGTCTAACCCCTCCATCCTTATTTTGCAAGAGACTAAGTCTGATGCTATTGCTTCTGCCAAGGCTGCTAAGGCCATTTGGGCCAAGGGAAAATTCCTTTTCAGTCCTGCAATTGGTTTCGCAGGCGGCCTCATGGTACTGTGGGATCCTGACAGTGTCGAGGGCAGCCTTTTATCAGTTTCCAGCAGGATTATCAACGTTTTGTTTCATTCCAAAGTTGATAATTCCTCGTGGATTTTGACCAATGTTTACGCCTCGAACTCTGCTTCGGAGAGAGCAGAGATGTGGAAAGCTATTTCTCTGATGAGGGATAATTTTAGCGACTTTTCATGGGTTGTAGGAGGGGATTTCAACTGCCCTCTTCATCCTTCAGAAAAGAAGGGAGGCGCTGAACTTCCCAGCCGTAGCTTGGAGGACTTCAGAGACTTCGTATCTTCCAATAACCTGCTTGACATTGAACTCAAGGGGGCGTCCTTCACTTGGAGCAACAGGAGGATTGGGAGCAATCTTATCCAGGTCAAGCTTGACCGGTTCTTCATTTCCCATGAAGCTATTCCCTTCCTCGGTGCTGCAACTCTCTCAGCTTTGCCAAGGATCGGGTCTGACCATAATCCCATTCTCCTAGAGGTCACTGACGGGCCTGGTTTTAAGACCCCCTTCAGATTCGAGTCCATGTGGATTTCCCACAAGGATTTCAGAGAGGTGGTGTCGGCTTGGTGGCAGGTGAAGGTGGCAGGTTCAGCATCCAAAAGACTGGCCCTAAAACTCAAGCTGATTAAAAAGAATTTGAAGTTGTGGAACAAGGAGGTTTTCGACAACATTTTTGAGTCTAAAAAGTCCATTTCAAAAAACTTGAAGATTCTGGAGGAGAAGATGGAGGTCGAAGGGTATTCTGAAGCCCTCAGAGAGGAGGAACGGAGCCTCCTGGTGGACTACCATTCCATTCTTGCTAGGGAGGAAACGTTTTGGCGTCAGAAGTCCAGAGATCTCTGGTTGAAGCATGGAGACTCTAATTCAAAGTTTTTTCACGCGTCTACCATGAGGCACAGGGGGGCCAATAAGATCAGGGAGGTGGTATGCAAGGATGGTCATACGACCAGGGAGATTGAGGAAATTCGTAGTGAAGCTGTCGAGTTCTTCCAGGATCTGCTGGGTGTTCCTCCTGACAACGATCTCCAAGTCCAGAAATCCCTGCTTGCTAACTTCCCCACCAAAGTTCCCCATGAGGTGAGTATTAAGCTCCTGGAACCGTTTTCCCATTTCGAGATTAAGGAAGCTCTCTTCTCCATGCAACCAGATAAGGCCCCCGGGCCCGATGGTTTTCCCCCTCGATTTTTCCAAGTTATGTGGGATGTTGTAGGGTCTGATGTCTGTGAAGCAATTCTGGAAATCCAAGCCTCTAGATCCATCCATCCGAAGCTCAACTCTACCTTTCTAGCTCTCATTCCCAAGACGCCTGCCTGCAAAAGCTTCTCTGACTATCGGCCCATCAGCCTGTGCAATGTTTTCTACAAAATTCTTACCAAGACTATTGCCAATCGTCTGAGGTCCCTCCTCCCTTCCTTGGTTGGTCCTGCTCAGGGAAGCACCGTTAAGGGCAGAAACATCCTTGACGGTGTCATCACAATCCATGAGACCCTCCATTCTGCCCACTGTTCCAAAAATGCTGCGCTTTTCCTTAAGCTTGACATGAATAAAGCTTTTGACAGAGTCGACAGGAGGTTTCTCTGTGTTGTCCTCTGCAAGTTTGGCTTTCACCCTCATTGGATTGACCTAGTGAGCAGCTGCATTTCCACTCCTTCCTTTTTGGTTCTGATCAACGGGTCCCCTGCTGGGTTCTTCCAAAGTGCGCGAGGCCTCAGACAAGGTGATCCTCTGTCTCCTATTTTGTTCATTCTTCTGGCTGAGGTTCTAAGTTGGTCCTTGAATGAAGCTCTCCGTCGAAACAAGATTTTTGGCATTTTGCCCACTTCCAGAGTTGATCCTGTCACTCATCAACAATTTGTGGATGACACGCTCATTTCCACTGGAGCGTCTGTCACCCAGGCCAAGTCTATTAAGCGCATTTTGATCCGGTATGAGAAGGCTGCTGGCCAAAAAGTTAATTATATCAAGAGCAAAATTTATTTTATTAATACTCCATTGCGCAGGCAAATTCGCATTGCCAGAATTCTCGAATGCACTATTGATTCCCTGCCTGCAACTTATTTGGGGTTACCTCTGGCCTGTAATGGACGTGTCGACGAAAACATGTGGAACATGATCCTGGAACGGCTTCACAAGAAACTCAGCACCTGGAAAGGCAAACTTTTGTCGCAAGCTGGGAAGGCCACCCTTACCAAAGCCTGCCTTCAAGGAATTCCCACTTATTTCATGTCTGTTTTCATGCTTCCTGTGTCGATTCATTCCAAGATTGAGAAGATACAGAGGAATTTTCTTTGGTCTGGCAGTGAAGAAAGATCCAGATTTCCTCTTGTGGCCTGGGACAAGGTTTGCCTATGAAAAGATCAAGGTGGCATGGGAATGAGAAGATCCAGACTCATGAACACGGCTTTGATTGCCAAACATGCTTGGAGGATCCTTACTAATGAACCGACGGAGTGGGTCAAGCTGGTTAAAAGGAAGTATCTTGGCCGAAATTCTCTATTCGAAGCTGTGCCTCCGCCCGAAGCTTCTGCTTTTTGGAAAACTGTGCTTCAGGCCCGTTCGTTGATTAGCAGGGGAGCTCATTGGATCTTGGGTGATGGATCCTCTATCCTTTTCTGGAGAGACAGGTGGGCTACAGATGAAGCTCTCGAATTGAAAGTGGACCTGGCTGGTCTGAGGGCCCAGATCGATCCAAACTTTCAACTCAAGGTGGCAGAATTCATTGACCGGAGTTCTCTTCCCCCTCGGTGGAAACTTTCGGTTGTTGATGGCTTTAACAATGAGTTGGCTTTTTTGTCTAGTGTCCTTCAATCTGTTTTAATTCCTTCGGTCATAAGGGAGGACAAAATTATTTGGCGCGGCACGCAGGATGGTTGTTTTTCTGTCAAGTCCGCCTATGACCTTCTTACGTGTGAGGTTGCCTTGGATCTCCGATGGAAGGCGATTTGGAGGAAAGGGATTATTCCTAAGGTGAACTACTTTGCTTGGATTGCCTTTCATAATAAAGCCCTAACCATAGATAATCTGCACAAGAGAGGCTTTGCAATTCCCAACAGGTGCTATCTATGCTTAGCTGATTGTGAATCGTCGGACCACTTATTCTTACACTGTCCCTTTTCCCACTCGGTCCTCAACTTTGTGTTGTCCTCCTTCCAAATCCTTTGGTGCACTCCCCGATCCCTCAAAGACGCTTTCCTCCAATGGCCCAATCCCTTCAAGAATCCCAAACTCCGCTTTCTTGTTGAAGCCTCCTTCCACCATTCCATCTGGAAAATTTGGCTTGAGAGAAATGCCAGAGTCTTTGGCAAGACCCCTAGGGTGGCACCCTCTGTCGCCCAGAGAGCCTTATCTTTTGCCGTCGAGAATTCAAAAATTATTCCCAGTTCCCGTCCTCACCTTCCTGGGGAAGAAATTATTTTCAAAAGGTTGGACCTGTGCCCATCTTCCAAGGTTGGTTCTGTGACCGGTCGTAGGAATGCCACTTGGACCGCGCCTCCTGTGGGGTGGATCAAACTTAATTTTGATGGGGCTGCTAAAGGCAACCCGGGGCCCGTCGGATCCGGAGGTGTGGTTAGAGACCATAATGGTGAGCTGATTCTGGCTTACTGTGAAGATTTGGGCTCTCAGACGAATCATTTTGCTGAAGCCCGAGGTGTGTTGAAAGGCTTGCAGGTCCTATCGGATGATCCTAGGCCTCTAATTATTGAAGGCGACTCTCTTAACATTATCAACTACCTCCGTGGCTCCAAAGACCCGTCCTGGCGGGTCTTAAACATCATTCTCGAGGCTAGAATGCTTCTTTCTCAGCGTGTCAGGTGGGAGGCGGGGCACATCTTCAGAGAAGGTAACCGGGTGGCGGACCACTTGGCCAACAAAGGACTTGTGACCACGTGTCCGGTGGTTTGGCGATCTCGTTTTCCATCCGAGGTAGATAGCTTGGCCAGGGCGGATTTTCCCTCATGATGTTTCATCAGTGTCAGGTGTTTTCTCCTGATGTTTTTGTGGGTCGGGTGGCGGGCCCCTCTAACCTCGCCATTCGCACTCCTTTCTTCAAAGATGGTTGTTTCCATGTTTCCAAGGTTCATGAGGATCAGGAGGATCCCGAATAGCTTCCCCTCTGCTTGGATGGTTTTTGTTTGTTTATTGTCTTGTTTATCCGGCTATAATTTTTGTTTGAATGTCTTTCGTAACCAGAATATTCAGGACTGTCTGCCTCATTTGGTGCCTTCGGGCAATTAGCAACTCCTTGTTTTTTCTTCAATCTGGTTTACTTACCCAGCCACGTGGCATGAAACATCATCTGGCAAGGCTGATTTTGTATATAAGGTTTTGGGATCCTCTATAAAAACCCACTGTTAATTTATTATAATAATTACCAAAAAAAAATGTATATATTTTTTATATTTCAAAATTTAAATATTTTTAAAATATCTCTAATAATATCTCAGTTTCCTTATTGATTATAATATTTCTTATTCTTGTTCTTAATTAGTTATAACTTCAAAAACTCAATTTATATTATCTTCATTTAAGGTATATTTTATTTATATATATAAAAGAATTCACATAACAATACTTTTGATTATATGTGTGCTCATTTAGACTATTTATTAGAAATTTTGTGGTCACACTTGTGTTTTAGCAATCTAAATTTGGTAAAGTAGATTATGTTAGTGTGATGTTTTCGAAATATTACTCTACTAAGATATAAGGCATATAGTAGAGGTAAAGTTTTGGCATTGTGAAGGTTGCTATTGAAAAATTTCAAAAAGGATGCTAGATTTTGGAGTAATTATATTCATAAGAGATTTGAAAAGATCCACAAAATAAAAATAAAAATTTAAACTTTTTATGTAAAATGATGTAGGTTTCTAACTATAACATCTCAATTGATATGAGAAGTGTATCTATTTGTAAACTCTCAAACTCTAAACAAGAGAGATGTAATTGTTAAGGGTGGAGACCTAAGTACAACCCTTTTTATCAAGCAAAAAAATACTTTCAATTATATGTAAACCAAAAATAATTAATAACATATTAATTTAATACATCAAAGTGAGCTCAAATCCATTCGTTTTTGTTTTCCATGGAAAATATTGGCAAAAAGTTTCAAAGTTTACAAGTAAAATGAGTTTGGTTCATGTAATATTTTTTTCAATAAGTTTACACAATTTTTTATGAGGGGTCCTGGTGTTTTATACTGAGTGGGGGTTGAACCTTAAACCTTTCAAGGAGAGGCCAAAACCCTTATTATTGCAATGAACTTGTAACTTCTTAATTCATGTAAGTTGTTTTGACATCACTATAAATTAAAATCTATTGAATTTGATTAAGAAAATGCCTTTCAACTAAAATCATACACATAATAATAATACATTAAATAAATGTTATTTGGATTGATATATATTTATTAAATTAGTAAAATAATATTTAACATGTAAAGAGTAATGTCGAATAGTTTTGTAATAAACATTGGTAGGCAAGGATCTTCCCATTGTAATCCAAAGATCAGCCTCCTTTTTTTTTTAGTTTTCTAATATTAACATTAATATTTAATTGTTTTAAGATCATAGGTTTACGCATTTTTAATCGATGGGTAAAAATTTCACATTTTAATCCTTTATGCAGATACCGTTTGAAACCAAGAGGATTACACTACATGTAAGGAATGAAATTATGATAATTTCTGGAAGCTTTGTATCAACATTTATTCTTTGTGGCTTTAACGGTATGATTTTAAAAGTTTGAATAGTAAATCCAATGTAAATAAATTTATTTATATATATAAATCTAATAATAAAGTTAAATAAATTTATAATAAATATATATCCTCTACAATTATCACTTAATCATAGTCTTCTCAAACTTTAAAAGTTACTTTAGAGTGAGTTGAGTAAGCTAAATTTTTTATTTTTTTATTTTTTTAATACAGGCGAATAACCCTTTACGCTGTCTTTATGTTTAGTTCCAATGAATTAACTAATTTATCGACGGTAAAAGAAAATAAATTCCTATTATAAAAATCTAGCTTACTATTGCGAGCTAATTGGTTATGGAGAATGTCTCCATTATGAAATTTGTAATCGATCTTTAAAAAAATGGCGAACGAATATGGTAGACAAAACCTTTTAACAATATAATGTTTTATACAATGTGTTATACGCAATGTCTTGATATTTGAATGGCAGTTATCTCTTCCAAGAGGCAAGTAAAACTTATAATATAATTTTCTTATAAACTATGCATTAAATAATACATAAACCTACGAAACCGTAATGAAACCCTCATCTCTTGTTTGTTTTAATTTTAAGGGACTTCTTAGGACCGATCCACCATCTTTTTTAATATTCTGTGCTGGATCCAGCTTCTCCGAATATTATTTATTTGGCCCTTGAGATCATTAGATCTTCACATCCGTCCTTTTGTATACCACTCTTTTATGCCGTTTGAATAAGGAACATATGCGTGAGGTGCTCTATTTTAGCCTTTGTTGACGCTGAATATTAAATGACATTAATAAGGGCATAGAACCAAATAAGCAGCTGATTCGTCACTTTCAAATCAATAAATAATATGTTTTTTAACATTTTTAATAAATTGGTAAATGTCTGTTTAGGCATTTATAAAGTACATATTTAGATTCAAACTTAAGGTAAGTAGTACTCTGATCTAAATTTTATATAAACAACGAATTTTAAAATAATACTCTGATCTAAATCTTATTAAAAAAAATCTAAAAAAAAGTTAGTAATCTCTTTCGTATCAAATAAACAATAACAAATGACAAACAAAAAAAACTCTTCAACGCGCTAATTACTAATAATGTTTATGGCAGATGAAAAGGTTTGGAATTACCGTTGGACACAGTTTTCTTGGTTCTTCACCATTGATAATTCTTGTCCGTGTAAAATAGAAAAGTTTGACCCGGAGTTAGGGCATCGTCCATGTGGAGAAAACAAAATCCAACACAAGGAATATTAAGGGAATGGAGATTGCACAAGCAATATTTCTTGAATTTTACACCGGGCCAATAGATTGATTTGAACGAAATTTCACTTCGTATATATGTCCAACAAGCGCTTCATAGTTCATCGTTATCTTTTTCATTCTAACAATGGGACTCCAAATCCTCTATAATCGTTTCTGGCATGGGCTTCTTCACGGGCGCTTACGACTTGTTCTGCATATGGCCCATCTCAAATCTCATAGGAAGTCTTTATTACGACGGCAACTTACCCCTTCACGTATATTCCATACTCGTAGGAGTAGCTCTCATTGGAACAATTGCGGGCCATCTCTTTTTCGGGTGGCTAGGAGACAGGATGGGCCGGAAAAAGGTGTACACCCTTACTCTCCTCTTGATGGTCTCGAGTTCCATTGCCTCTGGCTTCTCCATCGGCAGTTCACGCGATGGCGTAATAACTTCTCTATGCTTTTTCAGATTCTGGCTAGGCGTCGGCGTTGGAGGGGACCACCCGCTGTCTGCAACAATCATGGCGGAGTTCTCCAACATTAAGACAAGGGGAGCTTTCATGGCTTCTGTATACGCCATGCAGGGCGTCGGAATTCTGGCGGCGAGTGCCATATGTCAAATCGTCTCCGCATGTTTTAGAAAGTGGTACCCAAATCCAACCTTCGATCAGAAGGACATCATGTGGAGGATAATCCTAATGTTAGGTGCCGTTCCAGCCGGGTTTATGAATCATATATAAAGATATAGATATGCATGGGTCTTTATGGTTGTAGTTTTTAAAGCGTCCTTCAAGTTAAGGTCATAAGTTATATAATATGTGTTTTTTATAATATAAAATTTAAAATCTTAACCATTAAATTGGTCAAGTTATAAAACTTAAATGTCTCCACAAACAATTTCTTAAACTCGTCACTCTTATAAACATTTCAATATAATTTTTTTTTTCAATCAAATATACTACTTAATCGTTAGCGGGGTTAAATTTTCTCATACTGCACAATTAACCATTGTAAGATGTATACTACTTAATCGTTAGCCGGGTTAAGTTTTCTCATACTACACAATTAACCATTGTAAGATGTATACTAATTAATCGTTAACGGGGTTAAATTTTCTCATAATACACAATTAACCATTGTAAGATGTATTCCTTGTGGCCTCACGTTGCTCTGCATGTTTAACATTAGACAAATAAGTCAATTAAATCAAATTATAGTTTAATAAATTTAAGTTTTTAAATTTATTTGTATTTTAATTTATTTTTTAATTATGTGAAGTTTTTTTTTTTTTTTTTAATAAAATGTGTGGTTTTTTATTTTGAGGTTATTTTATTAAAATATTTTTTATTTTCTTTTGGTGTCTATGTTTAATCGGCGTTGGGATTTATTTTTATAAGGATTAAATGAAAATCTATATTTTAGAATGTTTGGGCTACTTATGTTAAGCCCAAGCAATCTTTTTTGCATGGAGCTTATTGTGTCAAAGCCTTCTCTTAGGGAAAAGTTCGAAGCACCTTAGAATTATTTATCTTAAATGTTTTTTTTGTGGTGTACCCGAGTATTATACTCACCTCTTTTGGAATTGTAAAAAATCTAGGCTAGCTTGGGAATGGGTTCTTTCTTTTTTTTCCATTTACAGTTGCAAGATTTTCTTGGCCCTAAGCTCTTCTTGGTACACTTACACTTTGTCTCTCCCATTTTTTGAAGTGTGATGGGTTTTCAGGGTTAGCTCACTCTTTCATATTTGAGGGACTCATAACAATTTTTTTTTTAAATAGTTAACACCTCCTGTCACATTTACTCATGTTAACAAATTAGAAGTTTTTAATGACATGTGGTTTTAGATATGTACTCAAGCCAAAAAAGTTGCTATGGAGCTGGATCACGTGCAAGTTCTTTTGGTGCACTAGGCCAATGCTACCTGTACCATCAATCAAATTTCCCTAGAGTGCTCTTCTCAGTAGCAGTTTTGATATTGCTCTCGTTGTCGATATTTTTCATATGCAAGAAGTGCTCACATAGACAGACACTGGTTCCAACTCTCGCCAGTCAAGAAGTGATCTAATATTGACATTACTTGTTCATCCCGTCAGGTTGGGGGTGGGATGATGTTCAACCAGTTTCACCTGAGCTAGTTGTTGGTTGAAGTGATGTTAGTATTCAAGGCCTTAGTCGTGATGCATAGGGAAGGACTCCCATACCATAATCACTAGCAATTTATGCAAGACAACATGTCATGGCAAATTACTCCATATGATATGCTTTATTTGATGTAATGATCATCAATGATCATGATTGGTAAACTTGTGTTTTATTAATGGCTTTGTTTCCTAACCCTTGTCATCAAGGGTTACTTTGATTCTCCATGGGGTGTGTTAACCCACCTATTTTTTTATTGTAAAGGCTTTTTTTTTTAATAAGCTATGTGTGGATTCTATTAGGGGTCACTCCCATTAAAAAAAAAATTACATTGGTCTCATTACATTTCTAACAATTTAATTAAAGCATATACAAATTTATATCTCTATTAGAGATATTCTTCATTTACCCTTCTGTCAAAAATATTTATCATCTTCCTCTAACTGCTAACTTTCCACAATCAACTCCTTTTATTTTAGATGCCTTCAAAAATTAAATTATGTCAAGATGAAATTCAACACTGTGAATGGCTAAAATATTTGTTGCCCAGCTTCTATATCCAAAAATATCTTATCTATAACAACCTCACAATTTCTTAATATCTTTTTTTAGGGTTCTTATTCATTCCCTTAATATTCCAAGATACTATTTTCATTTGGAAGTCCAAAAAGCCTAACCCACATTGGGAGCTTCTTCATAGTTTCTGTCTCAACTAAAAAAAATTATTTCCATGGTCTCAAATAAAGTGCATCTCTTCCCATAAACCATGGGAAACCAACCATTATTTTATCCCTAATTTTTGAACTGGAAAACATCATGCGTAAAAATTATTTAGTAAGAAAAATCACAAAATAATTTGAATTCAATCCCTACTTCCACTTGATCCAATTTTAAATCTCCAAAAACCTTAGTCATGATCTATAGAACTTACATATTAGCTCTCTAATTTTAAGAATCAAAATCATCTCATCCTTAATACTTACTTTTGGTGTACCATCTGCTACCTGGATCAAACTTACCATGTATTCACTCTTTTGCTTATCTCTGGCTTAGGAATTCATACTTCCAACAAGGGCATCTTGATTTCTAGCTAGGACATCCTGACTTCCCATGAGGGCTTTCAAAAATGACCTTTTCCCATAATAGCTAATGGGGCTTGCTCTTAGCTTGGACTCCATCTTGGTTCGCATTCCCTCTATGCTTGCACTCGCTCTTTATCCCATCTTACATTCTTTCTTGTCTCACACTTATTCCTAGTTTGCACTCCATCCTAGCTCTCAATTGGTCACGTCTCTTATTTTTCTTGATGTTGCTTCGCTTCAACATTTCTTTTGGAAATAAAATTCTATGCATTTGTGGTTAGGATTTAAAACATTGATGCACTCTGGATGAACCTGTCACTCTTTCATCATGATTGAATCATAGCTTGCACTCCCTCTTAGTTTACACTCCCTTTTGGTTTACATTCTCTCTTGCCTCGCATTATCGTCTACCTCACATTCACTCCCAACTTGTACTTCCTCTTGGATCACAATTATCCTTGTCTCTTCTTTTTATCTGTGTTCCTTGGCTTCAAGAATCATTTTTAAAAAAATGTTCCACACATTCATGGTAAGGTTTTGAAGCATTGATGCACTCTGGATTAACCTTCTACTCTTTTACCATGACCAAATCTATGCTCGCACTCCCTCTTGATTCACACTCCCTCTTTAATCTCATTGGCTTCGAGCTTGCACACTCACTCCCAACTTGCACTTCGCACTTGCTGCTATACTTACTCTTAGCTTGCACTTGCCCTCACTTTTGGTTGCATTCATTCGCACTCACTTTTAGTTGTACTTACTCCTTATGCTCGCACTTGCTACTGCCCTTACTCCTAGCTCACACTTGCACTCACTGATGTCCTTACTCCATAAAGGCTTTTATTTTAATTTAATATAAATTTGCTTTTTCATAAAATAAATATTTAAACATTATATTTGTTTAAATTAATTAAATTATTTTTAGATTATCATTTTATTAAAGATACTTTTCATCTTTTTTAATTGCTATGTTTTCTCTATGAAGTTTTTTATATCATTTTATTAAAAAATAAATTCTTCTTTGAATTTCATTAAGATTATTGTTGTGATGTCTAAAGTATCTAGTATCTTATTTCATTCTCTACATATATGTCAATATTTATAATATGATATGTTAAGTATTAGTTGTAAAACATAAATATTAATGTTTATGTTGATTCAATCTATTTATTTTTAATTTAATTTATTTGATAAATTATAAATGTAATCTTAATTTCAATTTTATGAATAGTTAAATTCCAAGGTTCAAACTACGACATGTGCAAATGTGTGAGGGGGTGGGTGTGTGATGTCTATGTGTTAAATTCCTTATTAATAAGCATAGCTCTCAGCTTTATGAGGGGTCATGGTTGGGAGGAGATTGCTCACCCCTGTGTGGTGGTCGTAGGGGTTTCTCACACTAAACAAATAAAAATAAAAGACATTTAAAATAAAATTTTGAATTAATAGATATTAGTTTTTCTTTTACCTAAGTATTTTTATTAAATTTTGTTTAGAATAAAATAAGTTTTTTAATTGAACTAAGGTATTAATTGTTATCGATATTTAATTTGTTTATTTAGTTTAAACTGTTATTAAATAAAATGGTTTATAGCAACCATTTTATCTAATTATAAATAAGATGAGGATATAGTTAATAGTTAATAGTATAAGGATCTCCACAAGCTAGAATATCCTCTTGCAAACATAGGTGAACTTCAAGGAAGCTTGAAGATCTGAGGAATTAAAGGCCTGTAAAACCCAAGAAAATAGTAGAGATGGGTAGGAATATTCCAAGGATCCAGATCTGGAGAAGTTAGGATAAAATAAAGCTACTAAAAAAGCACAGGTCCACTCCCCGAATACTAAAGGATTCAGTATGGTACCCCAAGCAACCAAAAAGAATCTAGAACCCTCCATCCTTGCAGACGAGTAGCTTAAAGGATTGAACCTGGGAAGCCAATGAATCCATTCAATAGCATTCAAAATATAATGCCACCCTCAAATCCAAGAAGAAATGTTTGAGTGTACACCAAAAGTATAAGGTCCAACAACAAGAATCCCTCGAATAGAAGCCCAAAAATGAAGCCCACCCACAAGAAGAGACCACCAACAAGCACCCACCCATGACCTCACCACTTTGCATGAATCAAAGGGACTCTTGTATCTAGCACCAAGAAGAACACCACCACTGTTGGAATTGGATAAAGAAATATTTGTAGGCAACCGAAGTGAGATCCAGCTAGGGGACCAACAACCAAAAATTTCCATGGAGTCAAAGGTAGCCAAGGGAACACCCTTAGATAGTTGCAATAAAACACCATACCACTATATGTGTTCTTGCAAATTAACCCCAACGGGTTTGGATCAGTAGATGGACATTTCCCCTCCTTGGAAATATAGAAAAATATGAAACTACTAAACCTAGAAGAAGTGTTGCACAATCCAACCAAGTCTCCTAAACTAACAATGATCCATGAAATACAACCAGCAAGACTTCTAGCAATCAAAACACCCTAGAAACAGGCCATAGCATAGAACTACACATGACTAGCAGCCAAATATAGAGTGGGAGAACAAGGGAGACCTCCCGCTCAAATATTTTTAGAGCACCAAAGTCGGAGTGGGAGGTCTCATTGATGTTACTTGTTATTAGGTGTATGATCCTTGATTTTGATATTTGTAATACAATGATGTAATTACCACTATAAAGTCTAATGAGATGTCTTCAACCAAATCTAGTCACGCCATGGAAGTTAACTATATAGTTTCTTCCAAAATTGTGAGAGACATTACATATAATAAATATATCAACCATAGTATGGCATTTATAATATCAAAGATAACCATCTAGGACTAGGGCAATGTTAGGAAAAAAGTTGTAGAAAAGTATCTCATATTTTAGGATCCATATATATGTCAAGGGTTGTCTGATTTAGATGATTCTTGGACCAATTAATGTAAAATTTGAATATATTTAAAATGAGTTGCCATATGAATTAATTTGAGTAGTATTGAGGTAGGTATGACCCTATGAAGTAAGCCATCCAAAACAAGGGTAGTGGTAATTTTTTGTGTTGCAAGAAACAAAATTGTAGAAATATGTCAACCAGGATTCAAATGATGGGAGGAAATATAAGGTTAGGGAATTAGTTAGGCAAGATATTTTATCTTGGCATAGAATTTTCGAGCTAAGTTCCAATTTTCCCTTCCTTGTTTTAAAAATTATGCATGCAAATTATTATAAGTTTATTTGCGTGAGATGGAGACCACCTGTCGCTTAGGGTTACCGTCATCCTTTTCTACTACTAAGCAGGTTCGAAACTTGGATCTGTGCCCCATTATCCTGCATTCTTTCGTTGTTGTTGACCTAACACTCGTTGTTGTTGACCCAACATGAGATGTAGACCACCCTCATTCAAATTTTTTGTTGTCATCCTGGGTCTGGCTCGCACTCAAAGAATTCAGATCAAACTACTTCCTTTACTAAATAACACCACCAAAATTTGAACCTAGATTTTTTTTTGATAAATGTCCAACCACACAAATATTTACCAATCTATATAAAAAATAAAAAAGACTTGTGCCCACATAACACCAATGAAACGACAATAAATATGCTTTGTTTTGTTTACTGATTATAAATTATATTTGACTTCAAGTCCCAAACTTTAAACTTGGTAGATATTAAGATTTTATTTGCACATTCCATCAAATCAAATATTATTGCGTTTGTTTCTCTTGTTCTATATTTAAAAAAATAGATACGCTAATTTATTGATTTCCCTCAAATTTTAGATTAGAGAATAAGATTTTTGAGAATAGATTGAAGCGATGGGTCACATTAATTGGTTGGTTTGACTTAGTAGTCACTTTAATATTTAATTTTTATTCATTTAACATTTTTTAATTGGTTGGTTTAAATTAAACGAGTAAGATAAAAAAAATTAATAATTAATATAAAATTGAAATAGATTTTATTTATGTTATTATAAAATGCTATTTTAACATTTTTATTATTGTACATGTATTAGTTACAAAATTAATATGTCCTCTTCACAAGTTGAGGAATCGAAACTATTACACTAATATTGTTGGATTAAGTTGAGGTCTAAAAAACTTGATATTGTTAATGCTTAGATGTTTTAATATTTTGTATTATAAAATGGTGGATATTTAAAAACATTTAATATTCAAATTTGGTATAACAAACCTCTAATTAATCCTATAACTATCCTTAATCTTTAGTGCATGTATAGTCCTTGTGATGGGTGGTTATACCACATTCATTGTCATATGGGCTATGATATAATAATTACTAACATACCCCGTTTATTACATCATAGTCTTAACTATGGTTTAGGCTCTTGCTTTTCGCTATGGCTCTCGCTCTTAACTAGTAAAATAATTTTAGGTGATATTGGAATCTCTATTTTTGAATAGAAGGAATTCTTACCCTCAATGTAGACTATATACTATAGCACTTAAGAGTGTCGACTTCCATCAGTCATGCACTTCCAAAACATACTTATTACAAATACTTATTCAATATATAATACATATAGATTAAATGTATGAAATATGTGTCTTTTGCATCTATGTGGAGGGTTTTTGTCATGAGTTACCATGCATCCTATTTTGAATAATGAGTTGACCGATCGCCAATATTTGTCTTGCATGTGATAGGAATAAAGTTGTGTACGACTTCTTATGCTTCTTCACCTTCTTCTATTTTCCATTTCTCCCACCATCAATTTCTTTAATAAGCTCTAAATTATTTACAAGTTCCCCTTTTATCATGATTTAGTTGATATGATAAATAGGATGCGTGTTTTGAATACAAACTTTAGCAATTTTGTGTACTTGTTTCAACCCCTTAAATGTCCCATAGTTGTCATTATTTTTCCTTGAACATGAATGTAGCATCCTGTCAAGTGCTCAATAACCTTTATCATTGAACCATTAGGGCCCAACAGTTGTTGACATTGTTTAAAAAATCTTCCTTTATTACAGATTATGTTACCAATTTTGATGATATCACATTGCATCTCGTCATCTAGTATCTTAATTGCTTGTGATGCTAGTACGTCCCTTGACAAAAGATTTATGATATCTTAAGCTTTGATAATGACGAAAGGATATTTAGGTTTGCAAGTTATAGAAACATACATTATTATCTCCATAATATTGATTTT
Organism: Wollemia nobilis; assembly: GCA_028583015.1. Lineage (NCBI taxonomy): Eukaryota > Viridiplantae > Streptophyta > Pinopsida > Araucariales > Araucariaceae > Wollemia > Wollemia nobilis. Next base: position 5,417,677 of record JAQPPZ010017036.1, on the reverse strand, counting down.
TCCAACTATATCATGCTTCTTCAAAGCCTGTGTCACAGTAGGCCATGCATTCTACAAATATCTCTCTCTATATTGAGGAAAGAGAGTAGTAAAGGAGTTAACTTTGAGCAATTTGTCTCTATTCTCGGAAGAATCAAATTTCTTGACTTTCTAATAATCAAGAATATTCCATGGCTTGGACTTGTTATATTTGATTTTGTATCTTAGCGGTATTATCTCTTGCTTGACGTATTTGAAGTCTAGTTTAATTTTTTATTGGTTCTCTAGTGGCTTGGAATGATCAACCGATGCACTATTTCTTGTATAACTGAAACAATTTGGATGAAAATGTTTTTCTTGACCTGTCATATGTTTAGTTGCTTTAGAGTCATACTAAACATTATTGTGTTGTCTTAGTTGTGCTTATGCAACAAATACATGTTCTTCTTCTTTTGCATGATCTTTTTCTTCTTCTCTAATTTGGTTCTCTTTAGCTACATTACTTTGTTGTACCTTTTTCTAAATTGGATTTCTCTTATCTAATGATGACATATCTTGTTGTTGATGCATCTCTTATGAAGGAGACCCATTTGTGAATAGATTATGCCAACATTTCTTCATTGTGTGGTCATTGTTACTACAAAGTTCACATATATTTTGTGTGTGAAAATTATCTCTTTGTTGTTGGTATCCTTGCATGTGAGAATTGTCTTTATTGGTGATATCCTTGCATGTGAGAATTGTCTTTGTTGAAGATATCCTTGTATGTGAGAATTTGTTCTCTGTTGTTGGAAGTGAGTTGTTATACCTCTTCTAAATGATTATTTTCCATTTTGATTTATAAGCAGAAGTTGTTTTTCTTGTGGTGTATGTAAAGCCTCTAGTTTTTGAAGTAGATTCACCAAATTTTAAATGTTGGTGTTTACCCAATGATATTTAATGTTGTCATAAATGTATTATATTGAGATAGGAGATATCATAGAATAATAGGAACAAGTATCTCGTTAGATACATTTTCTCCCAATGCTTGTAGTGATGCTCATAATTCAATAATTTTCCTCCTGAAATATTTGATTCTTTTTTCATTCTTCATTTTTAGACAATTAAGTTGACCTTGTAGTAATAGAATTTGACTATGGTTTCTTACCTCAAATATTTTCTAAAGTTTCTCCCATGCATATTTTACTATTATAGAATTTCTAATGTACAATTGTACTTCATCAACTACTTCAAACATGATGATCAAGCATGATTTTCTATCTGCCTTATCGAATTTTATCTTATCTTCACCTTTTGCACTAGGATGGGTAATGGTCCTATCTACAACTTCCCATACTTCTTCAAAATCGAGTTGTGTTTTGAGTTTGGTCTTCTAGGTAGCATAATTATTCCTCCTCAATAGTTGGGAATCAAGAAATAGGAACTTTTGTGCACCACTATCCATAGTAAATCTTCACAAAAATGGAAATTTTCAATTTGACTAAGTTGGTCTCGAAAAAATACTTTTGAACGAGTATGTATAAGCCTATAGTCATTATTCAACCGATGCCTCAAATTACATGAAAATTAGTGTCTTGTCAAGCAAAATAATAAGTAGAGAGAATATTCTTCAAAATATTTCAATTATTTTAAAATTTCTATGCTTCTTCTCCTTTTTATTTCATCAACCAAAAGGAGGGAGCTTGTTATTATAGGCTATAATAAATCTTTCCATAATTATTGTGGGATAAATGAATAATACTTTTTTACTCTCAAGTCTTCTTTTCTGCATCTCACATTCTTTGTACGTTCTCCAGTGCGGTTCTCAAGTTTGGGACCTTTAATGCACCATTCCTCTAGTGACTTGGACTAACTTCCTCAAGTTGCGGTCATTATTCTAAAATCAGAGGTGTCTATCTAAGTCACAATCATAAGAAGATAAATGTTGTGCAGGTTGTTTCTAGTTTCTGGTAAGTTTTCATCAAAATATATTCGCCCATTAGATATTAGGTATTACATTTTATCCAGTAAAAAATACCCATGTGTCAATATCTAGTTGGTACCTTCATGCTTTTTCTTCAGGTAATAATTATGTCTTCTAAGGAAAAATATTTTGGTATCGTAAATTTTAAAAGTAATCGAGCACAATTTGGAGCTCAAAATATTGTTGCTACTTTTGGATTCTTTCTATATGATCAATGATATCTCCTTCTTGTAGTGCTTGTTTAAAGCAATCTCTTTTGCATTACTTGTAGAGAAAACAATTCAATGGTATAATGTGTTTGTAATGCTTTCGAGCTTTGCATTTGCAATGAGATGTTTCTATAGGAGGCATGAACGATTTTGAATGCTCATAGAGAGAAACTAGGTTTAGATTCCTTTAACGATTCTTCCAAAATATTCCTTCTTGATAGCACATTTAGATAGTGTTTTATTGCTTCTCTTCAAGAGAGCCAACAACGTTCATAAATGAGGAGCAATGTCTTCTTTCCTAACCTTGGTGAGAACGTTGATACGTTTGATCAATCATTGAATATAATGTTGTTGGTCCTTTTGCTTTATTTTGGACATCTTGTTTGGGTAAGACATCTCAAATAATATCCTCGCAACTTGCTTGGGCAAGACGTCTCAAATATTATCTGCACATCTTGCTTGCACATCTATTTAAAGCTATTTAATCACCACATTGTATGTTATAATTTGTAAGTGGTTAAAAACATGAGTCACCAAGGAGTACCTTGTTGTTGGAAATGAACTATCTCTTATTGAGAAAGTAGTTGCTTTATGCATGTGTTCACCTTGTGGGTGATTAATTTATGTATCTTTTTGAATCAATGCAAGAAATATGGTACCTTGTGCTAGTTAAAGACCTTGTCAAGTATGTCTTTGCTTCCTTTATGGTTTTTGTAATAGCTTTATATATTTTTGGTGCCTTCTACTTGGTGCTTGCCAATGGTTGGACTAAATCTTGATTACCTTAAATTTGAACTTTTAAATTTATATGGCATAAAACTTGTCTTAATTGAACCTTGGTAGGATTTATTATCTTGAGATTGCTTCTTTTGCTATGGTCTTTTATAAGATTTTATATCCTGATACCTTTCTTAGTAGGAGTTTGATATTTTAAAATCTTCCATGGTAATGTTTCACAAAGAGAATGGTTTACCTCTTTTCATGCAATAGAAATATGGGGCAATTCATTTTCTAACTCGAGGTGGATAGCAAACACCTTTAGATGACGAAGTTTAAGCTTTGATGATAAACTAATTTTCCACTAAATACAACATGCAAGCTTTAGGATGACAAACCTATCGTTGACTACTCTATGATGACACCAATATAGATGATGAACTACCTGATGACACATTCCAAAATGGCCACCTCTAACTATGATGGTAAGCAGGAAGTCAATATTCATCACAAAATATCAGTGTTTAAGACATTGGCAATTCCTTAACAATATCGACAACACTTTCCCTTATGACACTTCCCTTGATGATGTGAATTTCCCTGATGACACTTCCCTTGATGATGTGTACTTCCCTAATAATACTTCCCTTGACAACACACACTTCCCTAATGGCACTTCCCTTGATAATGAGAACTTCTTAATGATATTTTCACATGATGATAGATATTTTTGGTTGGCAAGATAATAAGGGGTAAGGGGTAATTTATTTTATCTCTAAGGATGACACGCTGCTATGACCTTCCACTTCACCAGATTACTACTCCAAGCAATGATTAAAAAAAAAAACAATCAAAACATAAACATAGCACAAGGATCTCCTTTAAAGGAAGATAAAGAATTTTTCTTTATTTTTAATTGCATTTTATAATTACACAGTCATGGCATACATCAATGTTTATAAACATGCATATCATGCATACACCTAGGCCTCACACATAAGTGTCTTTCCTCTCTTCTTCTATATTGCTCTTCCTCTTATTGAATCCTCTCTTCTTCAGCATCTCCTTGCATTTGCACCCTCCTCTCTCTCCTTTTTCTTCATTGTTTTCTATTCTCTATTTATAGGTACAAGAACAATGACTATCCAGCTACTTCAAATGGTTGAATTTCCAGTTTCCAAGTTAATCCCTCTTCTATTTTTTGTGTCAATACCTCGTATCTAGTCTCCATGTGGAACTTCTAGTTTCATGTAAATTCCTCTTATCTAGTCTCCACATGGATGCTCCTAAATCATACTCACTAGGTAAGGGGAAATGATCTGTGAGCTCCAGCTCATGAACATGAATTGTTCTTTCAATATATTGTTATTTTTAGGTCAGTTATCATCATAAGGTCAACTTTTTTGTCTTATATTGTCCTTAATTTGAGGATCAAACCTCCTCTCAAAATGAACTCAACATTTATTTCACCTTGTTCCTTTGTGTCACATCCATCCAACCACAATCAACATGTACTTCATTGGTGACTTCCTCTTGGTGCCGACACCTTATTTTTGAGTGATAATAACCTCCACAACTCCCACAATAATGTAGATTCCAACACCTAGTTACAACATATCCCTATCTTCCACACTGACTGCAACAACTCATCCTCGAACCTTCATCCCTTGTGCTGCTCTCTTTTTCTCAAATTTGGTCTACTGCTTCCTGCTTGACCTACATATCCAAGGACTACATTTTTTGGTCTTACCTATGGTATTATGATCACTTTCACACCTTGCCCATATCTTCCCAATCCTTTACCATTGTACCTATTTTCTCATCAACTTGAAATCAATGCCTTTTGTGTGCTTTTTAAAGCATCCAGACTCTTCATTTGCACTTTCTTTTCCAACGATATGGTCTTTACCACAACCATCACTAATCTAATAAGGTTCATATTCCTCTACTATATATTTATCATTTTTTTTCTTTCTCCTTGTTTGCAATAAGAATTGTTGCATCGTCATCTTCATTATCACTACTATTGGTGACTTGGGCCAATTACTTCTCCCTTATGCTTATCATTTTGCTTGTTTCTACCTTTTCCTCCACTTGCTTCTCAACTTCTAGTAAAATTGATTTTTATTCCTTTCATTTTGTCCCATAACCCTTCAAGAATTTTTTATCTGTATTCAGGCACATCGGAGGACTATTATCCACCCCTTTCCCTTTGTCCTTCAATGGACTTAATGTGTACCTTTTTCCATCCTTATCAACAATGTAGGATTTCTCCCTTCCTTCATGCATTACTTTCTTGTCAAATTACCAAGGTCTTCCCAACAACACATGGTAAGCATCCATAGGCATAATATCACATAGGACCTCATCCTTGTATGATCCTATTTGAAATTTTACCTTGTACTTTTCATTGACTAAGATGTGGTGTCCCTTTTGCAACCAAGAAAACTTGTATGGATTAGGGCTTTCTATCCTCCTCAACCCCAATTTCTCTACCATCTTGGCAGATACTAGATTATTTGTAATCCCACTATCTACAATAACCTTGTAATATTTTCCCCTTGATTATATATTGTTCTAAAAATAATTTTCCTTTAAATAGGTTCATATTCCCTCTTCTTTAGCTTTAATAGTACTCTCTTCATCATGAGATATTCTCCTTGCTTAGGCTCTTCTACATGCTTCAAGGAAGCAACACTTTCTTATTCTACTTGTACTATATGGTTCTTGACCTCCTTTCCCTTGTGGTACTCTATTGCACTATCAAACTTTCAAATGCTTTATGACCATCTTCTCCACATCTATAACACATTTTGAAGACTCCTCTACCGCTTCCTCAATCAAAACCACCTCTTCCTTGTTAGGAGTCTCCACTTTATTTGGTGTTCTATATGAAATTAATATGAGAAGTACTTGCTTCTCCTTCATGTTTTTGTTGTCCTCTTCCATAATTTGCCCTCGCCCTCACAAGAACCTTCCTCTTCATATCTGATTATTTTTTTGTCTCCATGACAACTTCTCCTCTAACTTTGAGGTATATTGGTAGGCTTCTTCTACCATCCTTATCCTTATCATACTAACTTCATCCTATATGGACAATCACATTCCATTGATGTACTTCGATACTTTCTCTTCGTTGTCTTCCACATGATCGGCCATAATGGTGAGCTCAGATACATACTTAGTAAATGTTGTTGTAGCTCCAGCTAGATAACTTTTACAAGTAATTTTGGGAGCACGCAATGCTTGTGGAGAAAGCCATCTCCACCCAGAATGAACTACTCAAAGAAATATCTGTAGAAATAAAAATTAAGGTGGCCAAACTAGTTGAGAAGGTTTCAACACAAGGAAATAAAATGAGGCGATCAATAAATTTTAGTAAATATTTTACCCTGGCCCAAACATTTTATGAGGATAACTCACCCACCTTATCAAATTTTAGGTTCTAGAAGTGTCCTACACGTGGCACGCAATAGGTAGATCTAGATATGGAATTAGAGATATTGGTGGAGGTTGATAAGGTGATCAACATGATCATCAAGTTAGTCGAATAGTTATCCCCACTAGTAGATAAAGCAAAGATGAAATCACCACACGACACGAGAGAAGTAGGAGGTGGACCAAAGGAGGTAGAATACCTGAATATCATGGCCATAAAGAAACCATCAAGTCTTGGTAAATTCGGAGCATAGATCCGTAAAATCAAGCAAGAGAAATTAAGAGTGAATGAACACCTTGTTCCAACCCGGGCTTCATCCCGGATCAAAGCTAGAAATATCTTATTTTTAATATGTTTTCATGAAAAATGCAACTTGCATTTATGTTTATTATCATAATATGGTACAATTTAATGATTTTTAGAGTGTTTGGTTTTATGCATGAAGACATGCATCCCCTTCAATTTGGAGAAAAATGATGAGTGTTAAAATATGATTGCAATATGTAATTCTATTTGCACATTCTAAGTTACAAATATGATGTTTTGAATGTATTTTTCAAAATAATATGCATGATTTATATGATTTTTAGTAAATTTGATTTGAAAGATACTATGTGTCGTATCCTAGTGATTTTACATAAATTGCATGAGAATGTTGTTTTGTTAGCAGGTATGAGTTGTAGGTGGTTCGCAAGGAAGATACAGGTAGTTCATGATCAAAATCTATTACAAAAGGTCACTATGGAAGGCATATACGAAAGATGACTACTGAAACATGATTTATGCAACAAAGGCACTATGTACGCTACCGATCAAATGCCACGTGGGCAGTTGGAATAGTGAGCATGGATTAATTATCTTTATTTATGTTGATTGCATTTAGGAGTTGTTATGTGATTTATTATTTGATTAAGTATTATGAAACTTGAATGTAATTTGAATTTGTCCTCCTAAGGAAAAGGATAAAAAGGTCATTTTACTTTGTTAGTATTTTGTTAGTAAGTTATTTTAGATTTTAGGTCTTTGTTACGTATATTTGGCATTATGCCACTTGGACAAGATTCATTCAACGACTATGTAACAAAGTAGTTATTTGAATTTCTATTGTAAGGGTTGAAGGTAACATTATAAATTACGATGTAAAGACCCTGAAAAAGGTCTACCTTCTGCTGCTTTTTGTCGTATATTTACTGTTCATTTTATTGTAAGAAAATTATTGTTACATTGTATGATGGATATTGGAATAAAGCAATAAAATAGCAACATTTTCTTCCATGATTATAGCAATGGTATTCTATATTTCTTGCATGTTTTACTTGTTGATGTAGCTTTATTTATTTTCCTACACACATGAGTTAAGTAGTATTAAATTAGACTAATGAATATAAATTGTTGAAGTAAAGTAGAGTAGAAGCAAGAGAAGAGATTAATACTAACCTCGAGGAGGCAGGGCCCACTCCAAGATGGTTAGTCCCTTGCTCTCTTCCTCTTGAAATATAGTAGATTTAGTTAGAATGTAGAATAGTCTTAGAATATAGATTTAATTAAATTGCACATTATAGAATTACAAAATATATTAAATAGATAATGCATTATTAAATCATAAAGTGGATCCACACAAACTTAGACTAAATCATAATTGCATCCCTTAAATTAAGTGTAATTTCATTTATTGCAACTTTTATTCTTTTATCATTTGAAACTAAGAAAATGAAATAAAATTAATGGTCAAAATTGTGGATATCTATATGGGATAACTATTCTTTAGATTTAACCTAGATTGATAATTAAGTTTGAGATATTACAACTCGATATGAGCAGCTACCTAGATCCTAGATATCTCTTATTCTATTAATACCTTTCTTCAGAAATACTAAACCTTGAATAGCACTGCATAAAGCTAAATGCTTATCATTATGGAGGATAAGTTTATTCCACCAAAGACTGTTTAGACTGATGCTTAGACCATGTTTCAAGGAGTCATAATTCCAAGCCAATAAATATTTTTAGGCTTTGGTTGGGGTGCTCTTAGGGTTTGATTCTATGCATTTTGATCGGTTGAATTTGATATTAGGATTTTGGTTAATTTTTCAATTGATCTTCTATGAATCGGCTCTATTTAGGGCCTGAACTACAAACAAGCCAAGCTTCCTCCCTAGACATCATTAAGCTTGGTTCAAAAGTTGTCTAGTTTGGACAACTTCTTGTGCAACAAATTTTTCTACCTAGATGTCAAATTCGTACTCACATTGGAAATAAAATCTGCTTGTCGAAAACAAATGGCTCTACCAAATTCACCTACCACACTATAATTGTCATTCCTAGCTCCAGTTTATCATTGAAAATCTATCCTTAAATGCCTTAATTTTATCAACAGTTAATCGCTAGCGAATCATACAAATGTCGGTCATGAACTACTGATTGTAATCATTGATAAAATATAGCTCAAAACCTCTAACTCTTCCATATCATGCGCTTTGTTCCTTAAAAAATTTATGCTAGTTAAAGGAAGCTTTGGTCCGATGGACACATGTTTTATTTTTTGCCAAAAAAAATTATTGTTTGAGCGTCGCTTCCTACCACAAGTTTTCTATGAGACCAATGTGGCTTCAACGAGCTAGTCAACCTCATGGATAGCCCACAATGGATAGTCTAATACTGCAAGAAGAACCATGCGATGGATAAGATTGAAGAGCACCCAAAGGATAAACTCAATATAGTCCAATAATAGAATGGCCAAACTCTATAGGATAGGAACAAATATCAATCATCAAAATATGTTCTCGTTACTAACTTTATATGAAATATTTGAGTTGGTGAGAAAATGGTGATCTTTTTAGTGTAATGTGATATACCATCATCGGAGTTATCTACCGAGAAGTGGTTGATTCTCCTACTATCCTCTAAAATTCATAAGGTTACCAATAAAGGATTGCAACTCAATGGAAACACACAATTATCATTCCTTAACAAAGGAAAAACTGCAATAATATGGTGTCCACCAAGAAATTTATTTATTTTTAACTCAATTGCCATGGAGCTAGAGTATGTGAAATTCAACTCTAGTAGAGCGGTGTGAATAAACTGCCAATACATAGGAACTTTCCAATTGTTGTGCATAAATCAAAGTAACTTTATATACGTAACAATGATGTGGCATCAAAGTTACACACACAAAAATAATGAATACCGAGAGACAAAGTTTAAAATTGTAAAGCCAAGACTACTTTTATTCATTAAGCATAATAATTTATAGGCATATTACAACTAATAGTGGTTCTTCCAAATCTGAATGTATTTGGAAGAAGACAAGGTAAGTTGCAACTAGAAGCTAACTTACCTAACAAGATGCTAACAAAGGCAACACCTAGTTAGCTAAAAGACAAAGGAATGCTAACTAGGTGCTAACAACTAACAACTAGGAGGTTGTCTAAAATAACCTGCCAACTAGAAGCTAGTGTGAGCAATGAGGCTCATATCATTAGCATAAATTAAATAAAATATGTCTAAGCTAATACTTAGGCTATATGATATTTGATGTCCTCATCAAGAACGCTATTGTTTCTTGTAGTTTGATACATTAATTATTATCCAAGTATAGGTATATTTATACTCATTGGAAATATATTTTCAAGCCCATTCTAGTTAAAGTATTGATTTATAGTTTTGTGAATATTTTCAATTGTTGTTCATTATCCAAATATGTTATGCAATTCACAATTGTTAAAAGGTGATAACTATTTTTCTTGGAAGACTATTCAAGATTCACCTAGAGTTTGAAGATCTATGGATAGAAGTGTATGGTAATATATAAAGTTATGTTGTTAATCCCAATAAAGAAATAAAGTTTAATAAAGTTGGTCAAAGAGATAGATTGATCATAATATTCAATATTTGTGATGAAATTCATTCATACATTCATAATGTTGTAACCACAAAGGGTGCATGGGATAAACTCAATAAAATGTTTGAGTCTAATACATTTTATGAATATGAAGAATGGTAAGAATCTAAAAGGCCTTTTGTAATGGTTTGCTAAGTTATGAGCATTGCTATAAGTGTTACGCAAAACTATTAGTGACGATGTGCTTGTTCTAACAATGTTGTATGCACAACCACCTGCATTCAATATATTACTAACAAATCTAAATGTGACTAATCAAAACCTTACTTTTAAAACTATTATGAATTTACTTCAGTAGGAAGAAATCGATTCAAAAGATAAAGATTGAAGATGAACATGCTTTGCCAATGCATCAAGAATATAATAAGCTAATGCAATCAAAGAAAGGTGGAATACCTTCAACAAGAACCAAAACCAACAAAAAGGTAAAGGGTAAAATAACAACAATATTAAGGATAAATAACTATCACATTTTTTATCTATGGAAAACCAAGACATGTCCTTCAAGAGTGCTAATACAACACATTTTCACAAGTATCATCTAAATGAGGAAAATAGAAGAGTTTTTATTGGGAAAGGAGGAATGCATATCAATGCCAAAATGGTAATGTAGTTGAGGATACTAATTATGACACAGAAGAATAAGACTATTTTTATCTAGTGGAATATTCTAATGTTATTTTAAAATCAAGCCCAATTTGGTGTATTGATTCAGGAGATACCAGATAAATGACAAGCCAAGAGAAATAATTTATGATTCTTAACTATTCATATTATTATGGTAAATTTACACTTGGTAACAATTTGATCTACATCATTGCTAGAATCGATGATGTTCATTTACCTTTTAAAGCTTGTACTTGTTGCCTAACTTAAATTCTTTGTGTCTAGCCTCACAAAGAACTTGTTTTTTGTGAATCAAGTGCTTGACCATAATTTATGTGTCAAAGTTTTGAAAATAGGTGCAAATAAAATTTATTTCGTTTAAGATAAATCTAGAGGCTCAACCATCATTACTCATCCTACTAGCATTGGAAAAATATTTTAGCTTACAGTTGTGATGCAAGACAACCAAGATTGGAAATGAAGGTAGACAAAGCTACCTCACTATGGCATAGGTGATTTGGTTATCTAAATTTTAGTCATTTGAAGTCACTCCTACATCATTCCATGGTATGTGGGATTGGATATTTTATGAAACCTCATGATCTTTGTATGCAACATTGATACCAATATGGCTCAAGCAATTATAAAGAGTTGGTCCACTCGACCTAGTATATAACAATATATGTGGACCCATGGATTTGAGTTTCAATAGCTATAAATATGTTCAATCATTTATTTATGATCATGCACGATGGATATAGGTATATTTATTAAATACTAAGGATGTATAGGACACCAAAAAGGCCGCACACCCTACTTCAGGATGTTGGTCTCGAGGGTACATTTTTTCCCTTTCTATGATCGTTCACACTCGGGAAAAATAGCATTGTTGCTAACCCATAATTTTGGAGATGACTATGTTTTGCATGTAGTATTATATTTTATGGGAAAGTTTCAGATTCACCAAGGGATTTAGAGTTTCCCTAATCTATTTGATGTGTTCATTTTTATAAACACCTAGGTTTTGGCACTCTATCCTAGGATCTAATATGCGGAATGAGAATGTAATGCAATGCAATATGAAAATGATGATGCAAAATATAAAGTATTTATCCTATATGCAATTTTGATTTTGATGATTTGCTATTTATGCTATGAAAAGGGATTTTTATTTTCTTATAAGGATAAAGGTGCAAGAAGTGTAAAATCACACAAATTATCCTAATTCAAGGCCACATGCGATATTAGTTTGAATGACTATGAAAGTAAAATAAAGTGCTAACTAGATTATTGATTCTTTTGATTATTTTTTATATGTGCTAAAGAGGAAAGAACAAGATAAGAAATAAATAAATAGGCCTATGATATGAATTGAAAAACTGGAGGATCAGGGGTACCTACCTATTCTAGTGGTCGATGTGAATACGTCATTTGGAATTGAATACGCCACCTGTGCGAATACCTCGGATGTAATTCCTTCAAGTGGTGAATTCATTCAAACCTATAGAATAGACAAAAAAAGATAAAATTATGATTTAAGGGCCTCCTAAACAGCCAAAATATCATTTCTTCATAGTTTGCACAATCAGGCCCTCTATTTATACAAAAAACAATGTGACCTTACCTTGGATATGGATGTACAAATTATTGTAGCAAATACACCATCTAGAATATTTTTACTCGATAAATTTGCTATAATGACTAAACTAGATGGATGACAGGGTATGATACCAAAGGATGCAAATAAACTGGTTTTGTTAGACTAGATACTAGAGAGACAAAAAATTCAATGTTTCTCGAAGTTATGGCAAATACGTCATCTATAATTGGTTTAGTCGACGGATTCTCTCTAGATGATGGAGGATAAGGGATGAAAGTATATGTTAAAGAGACCACATATATTTAGTTCAAATATGTTGTCTAATACATGTTTGCTCGGTAAATTCACTCTAGGTGCTAGAGGACACATAATGGTCACTCCTATCAAAAGGACACAAAATCATATATTTTCTTATACCAAGAGTTGAACATTGATGCTTGTTCAATTGCAAAAATAGCCAATGGCTCTTAATCAGATTGCAACCTTGTTAGTTGTATAACTTGATGGATGATAATTATTACTTGTTCATCCTCTAATTCTAAAGGCATGAGTGATGTTGTGGTAACCATTGCATATACTTAAAAATTACTAGAGCGTAGAACCGTATCAATGGTTATATTTTCAAAAAAAACATCAGGTTATCCACAATGTCTTATATGGTTTTAATTTATCATATTTTATTTTATTTTATTTATTTACTTATTTAAATTTACATGGTGGAATCGGTAGCCACCACGAATCCAGGAAGGCTATCTGAATTTTATGGTTGCCATAGTATTCTGTGTTGTCCACCTTAAAATATGCCACACAAATCTTCGTACAGTCTGCCCCTATAAACACCATGCCACAATATTTTTAGACCTTTTACGCCATTGAAAGCACTAGGAAAGACACAATCATTCAGTCCGACGAGGCTCGAGATTGGAACCTTGGACCTCCACCCCCCTTATGGAGTTTGGTCGAACCAATTGGTCTACACCTCGAACCTTTAATTTATCATATTTAGTTTGATAAATCCCATTTATTTGATTGACTCTAAGCTAGAAATCTCCAAAATGGAGAGGCTAGAGACTTTTAGGACCAACATTGCTCGTAGCCCAATGATAAGAGCTTCATATTCGATTATGTTATTAGTACACAAGAATTTAAGCTTAAAAGATAACCAAATTATGATTTGTTATGGAAACACTAGGACGATTCTTTCTCCTACTCCTTTAACACACCTTGCATCATCGAAGAAAAGAGTCCAATAATATGATTGTGATGTATCAAGAATACACATCATCACATTGGGGTATTCAATCTATAAGGGGTGACTAACTGGAAATGGGGCTACTACTAACTGATTGACTATAACTTACCCTTAACTAATTTTTGACTAACAAACTCAAGGTCAAATTCATTAAGCACTATTACCCATTTTGTTACCCTACCTGATAGGCAAGGTTTGACATAAGGCATCACAACGGATCAACCTTAGTTATAACATAAGTCTTGTAACTTTTAATGTAATATCTTAGCTTTTGAGAAGCAAAGACCATGTCTAAGCACACCTTTTCCAAAGGGGTATACCTAGTTTTGTAACTAATGAGGGTTTTGCTAATATAGCAAATGACTTGTTCTCTGTGTTACTCATCATATTGCACCAACATGGCACCTAAAGCGTAAATTGTTATCATGATATACAACAATAGTGGTCTAAGAGGGTTAAGCGACATAAGGACTAGGGGAGACAACAAGTATATTTTCAAAGTATTGAAATCTTTTTGACATTCCTCATCCCAATTGAACTTGATTCCTTTTCATAATAGTCATGAAAAGGGTTGGCATTTATCAACCAATTGGGATATAAATCTCTTTATCACTTGGAGTTTTCCTTGTAAGCTTCTAGGCTATTTTACATTTCTAGGATATGGCATGTTGGTTATGGTCAATATTTTATTAGTGTCTACTTCGATACCTTACCTAGACACCATAAAGATCAAAAGCTTTCCAAATTTTAACCCAAATACACATTTGGAGGGTTTTAAATGAACTTTATATTCTTGTAGTTATTCAAAGATTTGTTTCAAGTCCTTGACATGATATTCTCTTTTCATTGATTATTTGAGAAGTTCATCAACATAATCTTCAATTATATCATGAATCATATCATGAAAAATATATATTACGACACATTGATAAGTTGCACCAACATTTTCAATGAAAATGACAAAACTTCAAAGCAGAAGGTTCCCCAAGGAGTAGTAAATGTTGTTTTGTCTTGGTCTTCTGATGCTATGTGAATCTGATTATAACCATAAAATCTATCCATTAAGGATAAAATTTCACGACCAACATAAATGTCTACTATCATTTCTATGTTTGGCAAAGGAAAATCGTCCATACGACAAGCTTTGTTAATGTCATGAAAGTCTATGCATACTCACATGATACCTTCTTTATTTACAACTAGTACTATGTTTAATATCTAATCAAAATAATTGATAGATTTGATGAACTTGACTTCTAAAAGATTTTAGAGTTCCTCTTTGACTAGAAAAATGACTTTTTGGTGCATCTTTCATAATTTTTATTTCATTGGCTTGGCATCAGGCTTGACTACTAAGTGATGAGCTACCAAATATGGATCTAGTCCATGCATATCTGTATAAGACCATGCAAATAAATCATAATACATAGTTAAAAGTTTCATATACTCCTTTCTCTCTTCCAACATTAGGATTTTTTCTAACTTTATCATTTGTGGATTGTCGCTTGATCCTATGTTTACATCAATGCTTTCCTCGTTGGGAACATTGGATTCATCTTTATAATGTGGAAGGGTAGGTATGACCCCTAGACTATGTAACTCATCAGCCTCTAAAGTTTGTTGTTCCATGTTAAATGATTGTGAAGGATATGGATCTAAAAGAATAATTCTCTTAATAGGGATATCACTAGAAGGAGATACATCATTGTTGTTATCCCTACGAGGAGAGTGACGTAAAATTTTTAGCTCACAATCATTTATGTGCAATGTTGATACAAGACTAGCCGTCGAATAAGATGGGGTATCTTTATCTTCATACACTAAATATTATATGTGTTTGTTATCAAAGCTATCGTAGAGGTCTTGTTTGATCTCCTCAATAGGTTTGATGTTGATGGTATAGATTCATTCATATTGTGAAAATACATCAAAATAGGTGAAAGGAAGATGTTCAAATTCCTCTTTTTCATCCCAATCTAGTCCTATTGTTGAAGCATCTTATATTGGTGGTTTGAATAAGGACAATTATTCATCACCGCCAACACTTTCAAAATAAGGAGACATGATATTATTATGGTCATGGAAATACCCCAATCCACAATGCTCAGGCTAACTTTTGGTTTCTAGAGGCTCTTTGAACCCTTGTCGTCAAATGCCTAAACCTTTTCCTATACAACCAAAGTTACAAAGGATTTGCTTGGGATAGGGTACTTATTGGAAAGAAAACATGAAGTATACATTTGCTCTATTGGGTGAGGATTGGTCCCATATATCATTTCTTCATCCATCATTCTTGCAAAGATGAAAGTGAAAGTTCCTATATGGATGATTATCCCTTCTCTATAAGGTAACCCAAAAATATGTGAGGATGAGTGTATCCTAACTAAGTCTAAGGCTAACAAATCATAGTGTTAATCATTAAGGTTTATCTTATGCATATCTTCTATCTCCTCTTTACATTTTTCCATAACCTGACAAGTGGTTCCTTCTTCTTGGTGGATGCTTGTTTCCTTAGGTAGATTAGACCTTAAGGTATCATCAATGAAAGAACGAGAAGCAATCAACAAAGGACAAAGTTGGTTTTTGGATTGTCTGATAAGATGTTCGAACAATAGGTAAAAGGATCATGGTCAACCACTATGTTATATTTTTTTCTTGATATTCAAACTTGATACATTGATGGTAGGCTAACAGAACAATTTGCATTACATGGATCCAAGCTCATCCTAAACTGCCCTAAGAGCCCCAAATTTGTTGGATCTTGAATCCACCCAGGAACTCCAAAACCACCTAGGAGTCCCAAAACTACTCGAAACTGCTCGAGGACCATGAAATTATCTCGAGGGCCCCAAAATTACCCAATGATCCAAATATGCCTGAAACCACCTCAAGGATATTGAAACTGTCCTTGAGGTCCCAAAATCGCCTAATGGATCCAATGGAGCCTAAAATTACTCGATGGGCTTAAAATCACTCCAAGGGCCTTGAAACCACTCAATGGATCCAAAAATATCCTGGGGGTCCCAAATACACCTAATGGACATCAAATACGCCTAGTGGACCCCAAATATACCTAGGAGCCCCATAACCGCTCAATGGAGCCGAAAACTACCCGATGGACCCAAAACTACCCCGAGGGTGAGGAAATCATCTTGAGAGCCCTAAAACCATTCAATGGACCCATATCCAATGATGGACTTGGAATTGCTCTAGAGCCTTGAAACCATTTGATGGACCCATATACATTGATGGACTTGGAATTGCTCTAGAGCCTTGAAACCATTTGATGGACCCAAAACTACTCGATGGAGTCCAAAATCGCCTAAGGCGGCCTGATGCCGCTAGGGTGGCTTGATACTACCCGATGGACCCCAAAATTACCTTGAGGTCCTAAAACCCCTTAGGGGCCCCAAAATCATCTGATGGAGACCAAATCCACACGGAGGCCCTAAAATAACCTAGTGGATCCTAAAGGAGGTTGTAGTTTATCTCACATGATAACACATAAAATAGTGCATGCAAAACATGAGGTCCTACTTTTACTGGTAGGACTATGATACCTACAACTTCCCATTCTTCCTTGTCATAATATTTTATTATGATATTTGATTTTTCCAAATCTTGCTTTTTGAGCCCTATTTTATGAATAAAGTTAGACTGTAAACATAATGGATGATCCATTCTCAATGAGAATACTTTTTATGAATTGCTCATAGATATTACATGTGATATACAAAGGTATCTATCCAATCATAGAGGTCAATGGAATGTCATCCCTAAAGAAGGATATAGTCATATGGTTCATTCTAAGTGAATCCACCATGCTAACCAAAATGTTGGGAGTGACATTCTTTAGGTACAATTTCTTTGCTTAAGAGCTTGAACAAATTCTCTCTATGGCTTGGGGAGGTTCACAACAACTCAAGTATGGAGATCTTAACCGGAGTATCCTCTAATTGTTGTTGAAGGTTAAAAGGGTATTTTTTTCTTGTATTTTTATAACCAAAGATGGTTATTTATAAGCATTTGCATGTCTTGACTTCAATACTAGAGGTGGTTCAGGATGCGGATCATAAGCTTGACCCTTCTCCCTTACCTATTGTCTAGTTGTGGTGCAAACATGAATTATCACTACCATATTCTGATCAGGTGGAGGGACACTATGGTACTACACTTGATTAGTAATGTTTTATCCATGTTTAAGTAGGATGTCCTAAAAAATATTCAAATATTGATTGGAATATGTTTCTTGTTTAGGACCATCAACCACTAGATGACCTTTATCAACAAGATTTTGTACTACATTCTTGAGGGTAATACACTTGTTTGTGTTGTGGCCATTAGTGCGATAAAAAGTGCATTGTTGGTCAACTTTGAACCAAGGAAGCTTCTCTCTTTTAAGATCATGTTGTCTTATAGGGGGTAACTCTATCATATTTACATCTAACAATTGTGTCAATACAGATGACAAAGTTTGATTTAATGTAGTAAACTTTCTAGGAGGCTTTTCTAAATATTTTGCTAAGATTAACTTGCTCAATGCTACAATGGTACTAACATTAACCGTTTTGGATTTGGTGTTAGGTTAAGAATTATTTACACTATTACCTATAACATGTTTGTTATTATACTATCCTTTGGTGTTAGGAGAAGGTGATTTCTCTTCTTCTTTCTTGATCTTCAGTTGCCCTCTCCGTTGAAGGGTAACTTTCATTTGTTTTGCTACATCAATCGCATCATCGAAGGACACAACATGAGTTATGTCTAGAGGAATGAAAAATACTCTTGTAAATTATGTATAAAGATACGTAATAATTCCTTAGATGGTAGAGTAAAAGGTAGTTTTCTAAATATATTTTGCCACAAAGGTAAGAATTCATCAAAAAAATTATTTTTCCTTTGTTTAAGCTGATATAAATCATTAGATATATACTTTTCCATGATATGTGATGAAATATTGGATAAACATGTTGGCTAATTCAAAAAAGTTATTAATCAAGTGATGGGGTAGTTGATAGAACCATTCCAAGGCCTCACCACCAAGACTTATGGGTAAAATATTTAATAATAACATTTTTTATACTTGATGTCATGACTTTTTGCCCTAAATATTTGAAGGTGTTCTATAGGATCACCATCTCCTTTATATAATTGAAAGTACGATAACACAAAGGTTGAAGGAGAAGGTCTATTCATTAAACTAGGATCTACAAGTTCATTACAACATTCCTTGTAAGAATATTTCTTAGGTGTGCCCCCTTGAATAGAGGTTAACTATTGTTTAAATTGTTTTTCTCTTGATTATTGTTCTAACCTAGCATTGACATCCTAAAATCCAAGATAATGCATTGAAGGTACTATAGACTGAGACTAAGGATTAATTGGAGGGTAATACTGAGTGTTTGGATATGATGATCCATTAGGGATTGGTGAGTTACTGATTCAAGGATTATCTTGAAAAGACATGTTAGTAGGAAGAATATTAGTAAAATAGGGGTTAGCTTCCATAAGCATGTTATAGAATGGGTTAGAAGCAACCACATTCAAAGCATGAGGTATGCTAGGTAGAATATCTATATGTTGAACTTGTGGATAACTTAGGTTTGGAGAGACTGGAGGATTTAACTTGAGTGGCTCTATGCTAGGAGATATAAATCTCAAATTCCTTGAGGATGGGATACTAAGTGATCTCCCTCCTAAATTTGTGGCGACAATTGAGTCTCATTGTTGAGCACTCAACAAATTTGATCTAGGTTAGTGTGGAAGTTCCACAAAACATTCTTTCATGAGTCTTTCTTTTTCTTTAAAGGTAGCTTCCATGGTTTCTTTGTTTTCTCATAGGAGTACAACAAAATGATCCATAGATTTGAAGACTACCTCTCTTTCATTTTGAACAGGAGAAAGATTCCTAGGAGGATTTTCTTCCTTATAGGTAGGGCCTTCAATCAAAGGTTGCTTCTTTGGAAGTTTAGATGAAGGACTTGAATTTTTTGCCATTTTTCATGCAACATTTCAAGTGATATAGGGATGTTTAGACATGAAAAATGGAGAAGTTCAATTTATTAAGATTTATTTTGAGAGTACTTATAGAAAAGTAGAATAAGGTGGTTGATATCCTTATATAATATTTAAAATAGTTGTCCTTATGACTCTCGCTAGTCCACCGTAATATACTATCCAATAAATATTTCTCCCCGAGATTTATATGTTGATTTGCTCAAGGGGTCGTTAACCTTACCCTAGTAGGACTAACAATTAGTTATGTTCTTATTATCTTTATTTAATATGATTTATCTAAGCAAACAATATTAAGTGATCTTGATTAAAGTGTAATAGCTTTTATCTTAATTAAGGATAAGGTGTTAAGAAACAAGGTTTTTAGATAAAAGAACCAAACGATATGTTTCATGTTAGGTTCACCAAATATGTGGGATGCCAAAAAGGCCATACACCCTACTTCAGGGCGTTGGTCTTGAGGGGATACATTTTTCTCTTTCTAGAGTCATCCATACTCGGGTAGGAGAGCGTTGTTGCTAACCTATCATTTTGGAGATGATTGTATTATACATGCAATACTATCTTTGGTGGGAGAGTTTTGGGTTCACCAAGAGATTTAGATATTTTATAATATATTTGATGTGTACAATTTTTTATAAACACCTAGGTTTTGGCAGTCTCCCCTAAGATCTAATATGTGGGATGATAATGCAATGCAATACAATATGAAAACGACGATACAAAAGATAAAGTATTTATCCTATATATGATTTTACTTTTGATGATTCACTATCTACATTGTAAAAAGGGCAATTTTATTTTCCTTTTCTTATGAGGACAAGGGTGCAAGAAGCATAAAATCACATATATTACCCTAATTCAAGGGTACATGCGATATTCGTTTTTAATGCCTACAAAAGTGAAATAAAATGCTAACTAGATTAATGATTCTTTTGAATTTATTTCTTATATACACTAAAGAGGAAATAACAAGACAATAAATAAATAAATAGGCTATGATGTGAATTATAAAATTGGAGGATCAGGGGTACTTACCTATTTTTGTAGTTGACACAAATACATCATCTGGAATCAAATACACCACTTGTACGAATACATTGAATGGAATTCCTTTAGGTGGAAAATTTATTCAAACATATAGAATAAACAAAAAAAATATGAAATTATGATTTAGGGGCCTCCTAAACAGCCAAAAGATCATTTTTTCCTAGTTTGCATAGTTAGGCCCTCTATTTATACAAATATTGATGTGACCTTACATGTGTTATAGATGTAGAAAGAATTATAGTGAATACGCCAGCTATAATAGTTTTACTCAACGAATTCATTATTATGATTAAATTGGATGGATGATAGGGTATGCTAAGAAATAAATACCTTCTATCCATCTAAAGGATGCAAATGGATTAGTTTGTTAGATTGGATGCTAGTGGGACATGAAATCTAAGGTTTCTTAAAGTTATGGTGAATATGTTGCCTAAAATAGGTTTAGTCGACAAATAGATGATAGAGGACAAGGGATGAAAGTCTCTATCACAGTAACTACATATATATTTAGTGAAAATAGGCCACCTGATGCGTGTTTTCTTGATAGATTCACTTTGGGTACTAGAGGACACATAATGGTCACTTCTACAAAAAGGACCACATAAAAGATCTAAGAAAATATGTCGACTAAGACAAGTTAGCTCGAAAAATTTTCTCATTCCATCTAAGGAGGAACAAATCCCACCAGGGGATCAAAAAGGGTGTTCTCTGTTAAATCAACAAAAATGTTGATGGCTATTTGTATTTTGTAATGGCTTCTTAAGGCACCTACAAATGAATATAAGGAAAACTTTCACAAAACTATGGTTATATTTTGATAACACATGTACTAATTCATGCTATGGATACAAATTTTTATTAAGATAAAAATTAATAACAATTGATACATTAAAAAAATATACACGTTATAAAAGTTATCACCAAGCTTCCAAACACAAAATACCCCCCTTCTCCTTGCTTCATGGCATAATAATTGGTGGTTCCATGAGAGAATTTTGGCAGCACTTCATTGCTTGTTTGTCTTGCTAGTGAATTCAATAGAACTTTGATTTGAAAGAATCATGTTTTGAATTCTCCCCCAAGTGGAAAATTTATAGCATTTGACACTCCTAGAGTTTCCCAAATGGGAGAGGTGGAGAGGTGAGGTAATTGGCATACTAGCTAGTCTGGTACACTAGTTGGTTGGTGTGTTGATTGGGTGATTGATTAGTTTGTTGATTGAGGTAAGTTTTGGGAAACTTGGTAAGTGGAAGGGGATCCATACCTTTCATTCCCTTCTTAGTGACCACGTATGTTTGTAGGCTATCAATCGAGATGAAATTCTTACCTTGGTAGGCTTTTACAGGTGCAAATTAGATTTTTAATTTTTGGGTGTGAATATACTGTTAGGCAAATTCACTACTCAGGGTATTTGCTCTACTAATCATTAGATGTCAAATTGGGTGGATAAGGGAGAATTTTGAAATTTTATAAATATATCTAAGCTGAAAGCATATTTGCTTTAGGGAAGATTTGCTTTAAGTCGACGAATTTACCCTTGTTGGGTTTTATCTACAATTTGAGACTGAGTGATTTGTTATGATTAATTGAGTTAATTTATTGGTTTACTTTGACAATCAATGCGAGATAAGTGATCTGATTTTAGGTGCCTACATGATGAAAATTTTTATTACTCCAAGAATTAAAAACTTATATGATGAAGATTACTAGTCGTCCCATTCGTATACTCCACTTAGATTGAGGGGGAGTACACTGATAATTCATTTTATACTTTATTAAAATAATTTGGCATCAAATGACAACTATAAAATGCCTATATGCCTCAATAAAATGGTATTATAGGGAGACACAATTGTACTATGTAGGAGATTGTGTGATGCATGTTGAGCGATGCTAGTTTAGAGCAACATTTTGTTAGATTTACTATAGTAATTCTTATTATTACTTTATTTATGTTGATAGGGTAGTTAGTTAACTACCTAGGTTAGTTACGCTATTGTTAGCGTAATAATATTTGGTCTATTTTTATTTTTTATTTGAAGACCTAAGTTGTTGATTAGATCCTAGGATTACGAGCTAATCTGGGCTCTCAATGTATTATTTAAACTGGTTCTAATCAATAGAATATTGTTCGTTTATTTCAACATGGCATCAGAGCCAGTTTGATAATAGGGGGCGACAATTTTTTTTTAGAGCTGGTCTTGCCTGGAGAAAGCGGAAGTTTTTTGGAGGAAGCGAAAGATTGCTGGAAGATAAAAAAAATTTTTATTTTTTTTCAGCACTGTTCTGAGGAAATTTTTTTTTTTTTTGTGCATGTTTTTTCCTGTGCACGCACTTCCATCACGCCCCCCTCCCCCCACGTGCGCGATTCCCTGACCACTCCCCCCCGCGTCGTCCGCGCTGCCTCCCCCGCGTCGTCGTGCGCTGCCCCCCGATGTCGCGCAACGCTGATGTGCGCGAGCGCGCCACTGCGGCGATCATCGCCGCTGCGGCCGTGGCCACTGCGGCGACAGCGTCGTGCGACGTCCTATCGTCGCCGCCAGCCACGACCACCTGTAGCGGTCGCCGTCGCGGCCATCCTGTCGCCGCCGCCAGCCACGGAGGAAGCCGCGGCCAGGCGGCCACACAGGGGAAGGGCTTACGGGACCCTCCTCAAATAGGAGGGGGTCCCTGATCCTTTCGGATCAGCCCGCTAGTCCACCTGGTGGTGGACTGTGCGGTAAGGCTCAAGGAGCCTGCAGGTCGCGGGTTCAAATCCCGCCGACCCCCCCTTGGAAAGAAAAGGTAAAAAAAAATTTTTCAAAGTTTTTTTTAATTATTTTTATTTTTTAGTTAAATTAAAATTATTAATTTTAATTTATTTTAAATAGTTTTTAAACTATATAAATTAAAATTTGATTTTAATTTATTTTTTAATAGTTTTTAAACTATATAAATTAAAATTATTATTTTTTTAACTTTAAAACTATATAATAATTATAAAAAATGCTTTGTTAAGAGATTTTTTTTAAAAGGGGGTATTTTTTTTCAAAAATCAAAGGGGGAAAGTGAGTAATTTTTTGAAAAGCAAATTTGGCATTATTGTAAAGGTGCATTTTCGGTTGCGCCCGACACCTAGTGGGTCATTCCTGTGGGCACTTTTTATGTTGTAGGGTGCATTTTTTTCTGTTTTGCACTACTTCATTAAAAAGTTAAAAAAAATCAAATTCACTCCCTAAGTCCCCGGAATAATTAAAACCCATCCGTGCAATTTATTGCACTGCAGTGTTCGGTATTTGTGATACCTCTGGCCAGCACTTACAGGTAAAGTTGTCGTGATTGCGCTACTCGTATCCGCCACCTAATATAGCTGCCAAAACGACGTCCGAGCTTGTTCTCTATAAATCGTCGGGGAGAGATAAGTTTGCCATTTTGCATTTTTTTACTCCATCCATTACCCTAATAGTTCTTGTGTTTAGGCGTAAATCCTGACGAAAGTTCTGAAATCCAAAGTGTTTAGGGGAAGTTACGCCCCACGCATGAGGATTGCAGACTTTCTATGGTAGGTGCCATCAACAAGACTATTCCCTTTCAATACTGCTTAAGTACCACGTATCGTATGATCTCTAAAAATTACCTATAGTTTCCCTCACGTAAGGGCGGGTGATTTTTTTTATCTTTCTAAATACCTATAGTTTCCCTCACGTAAGGGTGGGTATTTTGTATGGTATAACGGCCTAGCAAAAGGTATATCGAAAGGGGGACCAATTGGTGTTATAAGGAACCTTCACCATGTCTGCAAAATTAATGACTGATTCTCATCAGTTGTTGAAAGGTCCTAATTACACACCATGGAAAAACAAGATGAAGGCTATCCTAGTCATGGATGACTTATGGGATGTTGTATCTAGAGCAACAACAAGACCTTCATCTACTGTTGGTGCTACAACTCCATCTACTGCTCAAAAAGACTTTGACAAGCTAGACAACAAAGCAAAGGTGCTCATTTTGCTTGTTGTGGCTGATGAAGTTCAACCCCATATTGCTGACTGTGAACATAGTAAAGAGGCATGGGATGCCCTTAATACTATATATGAGGGAAAGAATGATTCCACTATTCTATTTCTTCAATCTCAATTACACAGTCTAAGCATGAAGCAGGGGAGACAGTTGAATTTTTTCTTTGCAGAGTGTCTGAATTGAAAGCAAAGTTGAATTCTTTAGGAGAACCAGTTGATGACAAGCTCCTTACCTCAATTGTATTGAGAGCTTTACCTGATTCTTATCGGGTGTTGATCACTTCCCTTCAGGTATCGCAACGAAAAGTTACTTTTGTAGAATTGGTTAATATGCTTCAAGAGGAGGAGGCACGCCAACTACAACGAGATGATTCTTCTAACACTGCCCTCTACATCAACAGGAAAGGGCAGAACCAGAAGAAGGGTAATTTTTAGAAGGGAGGGAATTCACAAAAGGATTCAAAAGGGAAACAAACTCAACAACCTCAACAGAAAAAGCGATATTGCAAGATCTGTGACAAAGAAGGTCATGATACAAACAGATGTTGGCATAAGAATAAACAATCAAAATAGAAAGGCCAGAACAAACCACAAAAGAACAAACAACAAGTGAATGTTGTTGTTGAAGAATCTGACATGGATTCTGAGAGAGCCCACAAAGTTCTCATGACTACCACAGTGTCCAAGCAGACGGATCCTATCTGGTATGTTGATTCTGGAGCCAGTAAGCACATGACTGGTGACAAATCATGGTTTGAGTCTTTTGAGGCCAAAGAGGGCAAACCTGTCACTATTGTTGATGATAAAACCTACAAGGTTCAGGGAGAAGGTACTGTTTTAGTCACTCTTCCTGATGGCAAGTGTCAGATTGACAAAGTTCTCTATGTTCCAGGATTGGCAAACAATTTGTTGTCAGTCACACAAATTCTGGACAAAGATATGGTTGTGAACTTTAGTGTTGAGGGAGGCAAGAAGTGTTGTTCTATTACCAGGAGGGGTAAGAACATTGCCACTGCTTCATATAAGCATGGCTTATTTGCCTTAGATGCTATCTCTACTCCACATGTAGCCATGACAGTCTCTACAAAGGAGGCAACTTCCCTATGGCACAAGAGATATGGACATTTGAGTTCTGGTTACTTACTTGAGTTAAGTAAGTATGAAATGGTAAAAGGTCTTCCTTCCCTTTCTACCACTTTACCAGTTTGCTCTGACTGCTTGGCAGGAAAGCAACATAGAGTGCCTTTTGAAAGGAGCTCTACAAGAGCAAAGAAACCTCTGGAGTTGATTCACACCGATCTGTGCGGTCCCTTCACTCCCAAAAGTTGTGGGGGTAAGAGGTATTTTCAGTTATTCATGGATGATTACTCACGAAAGATGTGGGTATTCTTTCTTCAACTGAAATCTGAAGCATTTGGCTTCTTTCAACAATTCAAGAAATCTGTTGAAAAGGAGTCAAGGACTTCTATAAAGACCCTCCGCTCAGATCGAGGGGGGGAGTTCACCTCTAAATAATTCTCTGAGTTCTTGAAAGAAAATGGGATCACACGACAGTTAACTACTGCTTATACTCCTCAGCAAAATGGAGTTGTTGAAAGGAGGAATCGTTCCATCATGGAAATGGTTCGTTGCATGCTCACAGGAGCTAGTCTTGAGCAACTATATTGGGCAGAAGCTGTCACCACAGCAGTATATCTGTTGAATAGGGCACCCACAAAGGCTCTACAAGGAATGACTCCACAGGAAGCATGGAGTGGTAGGAAACCCTCCATTTCTCATCTACGCATTTTTGGATGTAAAGCTTTCATGCACATACCAAAAGAGAAAAGGAAGAAGCTAGATGAGAAGACATTGAAGTGTATTCTTCTTGGGTATGATGAGCACTCTAAGGGTTATCATTTGATTGATCCCTTGACCAAGAAGATACACATCAGTAGAGATGTAGTTTTTGATGAGGCTTTCACATCAGAAAACACATCAGATGTATACCTAGACCTTGTGGAAACTAAGGTTGATAAATCTCCTTCATCAAAAGTTGGAGGTCCATCTTCATCTTCTTCAACACCTCAAAGAAGAATCCAAAGTGGTATACAAATACAATCAAAGACTCTAAGCTATCCACTCCACCAGATTTGACATTGGATAGGCCTCGTACTCGCAGCATGGCTCGACAGGAGAAAGTTGCAACAGAGAATATTGGGGTTGATGATCTGTGTCAATATTTTGAGGAACTTTCTGTAGATCCAGAGAGAGATACATAAGATATGGATATTGATAATGATAGGGTGTTTATGTCTTCCATAGATGATCTTGAACCCGCATCAGTGCAAGTTGCTCTTGGTGAGCCTCAGTGGAAGGCTGCTATGGATGCAGAGTATAAGTCTTTGATGAAAAACAAAACTTGGAAGCTTGTCGATCTGCCATACGAAAAGAAGCCCATAGGCTGCAAATGGGTGTATAAAGTTAAGTATAAGGCATATGGTACAATAGATAAGCATAAGGCCCGACTTGTTGCAAAGGGCTATGCTCAAAGAGAAGGCATTGACTACGAGGAAACTTTTGCACCTACTGCTCGGATGACAACCATTCGAGTTCTTTGTGCTATGGCAGCACAATATGGGTGGAAAGTACACCAAATGGATGTCAAGAGTGCTTTTCTAAATGGTGATCTCCAAGAAGAAGTCTACATGACTCAACCGAAAGGATTTGAAGTGGAAGGCCAACAACAGAAAGTTTGCAAATTGGTAAAATCCTTATATGGTTTGAAACAAGCCCCTCGGGCTTGGTATATAAAAATGGATCATCACCTTCTGCAGCATGGTTTTAAGAGATGTCCATCAGATGCAAACCTCTATTTTAAGAAACAAGGTTCTGAAATAGTGTTGCTTGTACTCTATGTTGATGATCTGCTCATTACAGGGAGTTCAAAAACAATGATTTCTACTATCAAAAGAGACTTGTGTCAATATTTTGAGATGTCAGATCTCGGACTTCTCCATTATTGTCTTGGTCTGGAAGTCAGCCAGAAGGAGCACTACATCAAAGTGTCTCAGAAAAAATATGCCAAGACCCTATTGGAAAAATATCGCATGACTGATTGCAAGCCAATGTCAACTCCGATGGAAACAGGAATTCAGTTATCGTGATATGATGATTCACCTCATGTAGATGGTACTCTCTATCGCCAGTTGATTGGGAGTCTCATATATCTGACCAACACTAGGCCAGATATCGTATTTGTTGTCAACTATCTTTCGAGGTTCATGCAGGAGCCTAAGACTACACACTGGAAAGCAACAAAGCGCGTTCTTCACTATGTCCGTGGCACAATGGAATATGGCCTAGAATATAAGAGGAACAACAAATTCTTCTTACAGGGATACACGGACTCCGACTATGCCGGATCATATGATGATCGTAAATCAACTTCAGGATATTTGTTTCATCTTGGATCTGGTCCTGTCTCTTGGCACAACAAGAAGCAACAGGTGGTTGCTATTTCATCAACAGAGGCAGAATATCGCGCCGCACGTGAAGCTGTGTGCGAAGTGATATGGTTGCGTCGCATCCTAACAAGTATGGGTCTTCCATCAAAATCTCCAATACACTTGTTCTGCGACAACATGGGTGTTTTGAATCTTGTCAAGAATCCAAGTACATCATGAAAGAACCAAGCACATTGACACACAATGTCACTTCATTCGAGACGAAGTTCCAAGGCACCGAATTCAGCTTCAATACATTCCCACCAATGCTCAAGTTGCAGACATTTTCACTAAGGCACTTGCACGTGTCAAATTTGAATTGTTTCGTAGCTCTCTTTGTATTACCAAATGATGTAATCAGGGGGGATGTTAGTAGTTTTTAAATTACATAAATAATGTAATAAGGGGGGATGTTAGATTTACTATAGTAATTCTTATTATTACTTTATTTATGTTGATAGGGTAGTTAGTTAACTACCTAGGTTAGTTACGCTATTGTTAGCGTATATAATATTTGGTCTATTTTTATTATTTTATTTTAGACCTAAGCTGTTGATTAGATCCTAGGATTACGAGCTAATCTGGGCTCTACAATGTATTATTTATACTGGTTCTAATCAATGGAATATTGTTCGTTTACTTCAACACATTTTTGACAAAAATTATTTGTACTATGGTCTCTTTGTTAAACCATGCACCCACACTTCCATTGAATGGTATCACATCTAAATATGTATGGATAGAAAATAAAAATTTCATACCACATATTAATGTATCTAGATATACTAGATTTATACACATACCAAAGCAGAAGTGATGAAGTTGGAAGAGAAATATAAACAATGTATCTTCGTTGGATATAATAGTGAGTCAAAGAGATATCGTGTTATAGTGCCTAGGAATAGATATATGGGTGTAGAGAGGAAAACACACCATTTGCATCAGTTCAAAATATTTATAATTGATTACAATATTTTAAAATTGTTGTCATTGTAGACTTACAAAATGGAGAATTCCAAAGAGGAAAGATGCCTCCTTACAAAATATAACAAATAACACCCAAATACCTTCTAAACCACCTTAGAATTTGGATGGATTTCTTGTTTTTCTTGAAGGTTGGACCATCCTTGATTGCATGCACTATTATGAGTCCTTACACACAATTAGATACAAATAATTAGTAGCATCTGATGAGCCTACCTTGCTTAGACCTAAATTTCTCAAAAGATGTAATTTAATAATAAAAGTATACACAACGAGACTAAAGCGATAACATGACATAGAAATGCTATAAAATAAAAGAAATTAATCTTATTTACCTTCTGGTATATGTATGTTGTTGATTGTTGCTAATTTTATGTTTGTTACAAGTCCTAAAATGGAACCGCCAGGAGTCTGGTGACCTCTATTGCTAATTGCAAAGGGTTTGGCAACCTCGATTGTCAACCACCAGGGGTCCAGCGACTAACAGTTATATTGCTTAGATCTGGATGAACTTTGTTGAGGATCTTCAATAGGCTATGAATGATCTTTGATAGTAATTTAAAACTGATCCAACTCTCCAATCATGAGCATTTTTAAAAATAGGATGCGCACATGTGAAAGCTTTCGATGGGTTGTTCATAAAAGAGGGTAAACATTGGCAAGTATGGTTTCATAAAATTGTTGATAGTGTTCAATATCTTTCATATTTTTCTCTTCCCCTAAAGAGGTGAGGGTGGAGGATTTTATAGAATTTTGGAATGTTGGTGGGATGGAGATGACTTAACATATGAGGTGGCCAAGTGGCAAGGGTAGATGGATTAAGTTAGAGTGAGGTGTTGAAGATGTGGCAAGTGAGGTAGGTATGATTAGGCCAAGGTGTTGGAGATGTGGAAAGTGAGGTAGTAAGTGGAAAGGGTGGGTGTATTAAGTTAGAGTGAGGTGTAGGAGATGTGGCAAGTTACGTGAGGGTGTGGGAGATATGGCAAGTGAGGTGGCAAGATAGGTGACAGTGAGATGTGCACCTAGTATAGGAGGAATAGGAAGTCACATGGTGACTAAGGATTTAGTGTAGGAGAGTGCTAAGTGGGGAAAGGGGGCTAGGAAAAATTATTATTAAATTTACATCTTTGTAAGATTTTATGGTACAAAAAGGTGGGATTTTGGGATTTTGGGGGGTTAATTTGGAATGTATAAAATATAATTAAAATGGTTTTAAGAAAATATTTTTTTGACACTTTTTAGGTGTCTACAATGGGGATATGATATTATATTGTATTAGGGTATTATGGATAGTTGGCATGGGCCACACATAACCCAATGTTGATAGTATTATTATATTATACTAGAATAATGAGCAGGATGAGGGTTTTTTAGTTGGATCCCCAAAGTATAATTTGAAGATGGATATATAAAGAAAGGATATTATCATTATAATTTTCACTCATATAAAGTATTACTTATTATCGTATTTGCCTACAAAGTGGCTTATGAGACTTTACCCTCTCTAAGTGGCATTATCACCTTGGGAGACCTTGTGGAGTTATTCCTTCCTTAAGGAATATTATTGGTGTTGCCCTAACCTAAGGATATTATCTATCTCTTTATCATTGTATGGATTGTTATTGTGGATAATTACTTGTGGATGAATGATTTATATTAATGATAATAAAGTTTCATAACATATCATATCATGGATCTTGACACCAATAAGTTGTATATCGATAGGGATGTTATGTTTGAAGAAAAGAATGTGTACTTATTCTAAGCCATGCATTGTTGATAAAAAAATATGTTGTTTTCAATATGATGATGATGAAGGAGTCTTTATAATAGATGATATTAATTTTTAATGATTATGATGAATATGTTCCTGATATAGTTGATGAAGTTGATGAACCAAGACCATTCACTTCGAGTATGAGTCGTAGGCCCAAGTGGTATCTTAGTACAGTTCATGATGTAAACTTAGATCGTGTTTTTAAATATCTAATTTTGGATAAATAACTCAAAGTAGAGTTTGAAATGAGTTCAACCTAGCTTTTACGAGGACTATGATGTAGACATATAAACCTACAATGGTTTGTGACGTTGTTACATTAGAGTGGAATAATACCACAAACGTTGAGTATCAATTATTGATGAAGCATAACATATGATAAATTATTGATATTCCACTTGACTAGAAACCTATTGGTTGCAAGTGTGTGTTCAAAAGAAAATACAAATATCACGTGAGCATCAACAATACAAATCAAGGCTTGTTGCAAAGGGTTATGCACAATAGGAAGGAATTGGTTATGATGAAACTTTTGCACCAATAACAAAGATCAAGGCCATTTAATTTTTTTTGCAATGGCTACACACTTTGGATGGAAGTTACATCAAATAGATATAAAAAGTGTACTTCTCGGGTGACCTCGATGAAGAATTCTGCATAACACAGCTAAAGATATTAATCATACCTAGTCAATAGAACAAGGTATGTAGTCTCACCAAATCTCTCTATGGATTGAAGTAGGCACATAGAGATTGAAATGTGAAGATCAATGAGCATCTTTTGTGACATGGATTTTATCATAGTCTATATTATTTAAATCTATGCTTCAAAATATGAGAAAGAGAGGTCATGATAATCATGTATTTCGATAACTTGGTCATCATTAGAAGTTTGGTTAAGGTAATTAAAGAGACCAAGAAAGCTTTAAAGCATTCATTCAACATGACTAATATTAGGTTATCTCATTATTGTATTGGCTTGGAGGTGTAGCAAACTGGGAACCATATATTTGTGTCACAAATGAAGTATGCTAGGACATTTCTTGAGAAGTTTTAGATGATATATTGTAAGTCAATAGACACTATAATAGAATCAAGGTTATAATTGTCATGCTATGATCCATATCTATAAGTGATTGAAACTCTCTATATTTAGTTGATTAGGAATTTTTTTTGGCATACATAAGACCAGACATTAGCTATACTGTTAGCTATTTTTCTTATTCTGCAATAACCAAAGGTTTGTCATTGAAAAGTAATAAAGCAAGTACTCAAGTATATTTATGGTACTACTAAATATGGTTTGGATTACAAGAAGAGTGATAAATTATTCTTAATAGATTTTACGAATGTGGACTATGCAAGATCCATTGATGATAGTAGATCCACTTATAGATATGTATTCTTTTTAGGACTTCATCCAATTTCTTGGGGAAGCAAAAAAAATATGTTGTTGCTCATTCTTCCATTGAGGCTTAATATTGCACTATGGGAGAAGTTATCTACAAAGTGATATGGTTACGTCGCATCTTCTTAGGAATGTGTATCCCACAAAATAAACCAACCATATTGAGTTATGATAGTTAAGAAGTTTTGAAACTTGTTCAAAATTTAGTTTCATGAATGCTTGAAACACATTGAATGTTTAGTTCTATTTCATATGCAAACATGTTTAAGAACACAACATACATATATAGTTGGTCCTACAAAGGAACAATGAATTTTTAATTGCATAATGGAACATTCTTTAAATTATTCTAATTTTAAATTTAAATTTGAAAAAATGATGGAAACTTTCATACACAAAAATGAGTGTCAAAATGATGACATTTTTAGAAGTGTTGAAGTGGCCCCTCCCTAAAATTTTGTAAGGAATCTAATAGAATTGATAGTTTGTCCATTTCTACATGATTTTCTCTATACAGTCCTTTTGTGTGGTTGAGTGAAGTTGTTTCGTATTGGTTCTAATACCATGTTGGCATTAATAATATTTTCCAAAAAATCCAAAATAAACATTCACAACAATCATATCCCAAATAATAAAGAAACAAAATAAGAACAAATAAACAAAATAGAGAGAGAAAAATTAAATAAGGATAAGGAGTAGGTGCCCATAGGCACCCCCATGATATCACATATCACAAACAATACAATGGATTGGTTATTGGGGGTATTTATAGCGATACACAATCCCCAATTAAATGCTAACCTTAAACTACAATAACTTTAATTGAATGTTAAATTTAGCACAATCATATGCTAAATAATAGAGAAACAAAATAAAATATCAAATAAATAATTTAGACACCACCCCTTCCTTATCATAAGTTTGCATTTTAAAAGGAGGAATTAGGAAAGAAAAAGTACCTAGCTCTTGAATACAAGCATCCATATCACCTTCATTCCAGACTTGCTCCTCCACACGCGGCTCCTCAAAAGTCTCAAGCACATCAAATTTGTTACCAGAACCTCCCTTCCCAACACCTTTATTCTGACGAGTAAAAGGACTAGATCTTGAATGAGACTTAACAGAATTAAATCCATCAAAATCAGACATCTCATTAACCATAAGAGCTTTTCCTTTTGCCTTTGTAGATGCATCTTGAAAGTCAGATGAAGAGGATGAAGGTTGAGAATTTACTTTCTTACAGTTTCTTTGAAGATGCCCATATTCATGGCATATGCAACATTGAAATGGGAGAGCTTCATAATCTAACTATTGGACCCAAGACATGTTTCCCAGTTTAATCTCCAATGATTCAGACAACGGATTATATAGATCTACTTCAACATAGAGTCGTGCAAAAGAAGCAAATTTCCTATCCAAAGTTTGGTGAGACGGACCAACCAATTTTTTAATAATCTCTGCAATATAATGAAGAATATATGGCCTCCATTATTCCATAGGGGATCGTGGCAAACAGACCCACACAAGAATCCTAGAAGGCCTCTCCTCCATTGGATCAAACCCTAAATGCCAGGGTTTGATAAACAATCCATATTGATTGTGAAAGTAAGGACCCTCCTCGAAAAATTTACTACGATTTGCCATACAGGAGAACACCGCAATAAAATACTCATTAACTGCAAGAATAATCTCCAGATCACCTTCAAGGCTCCAATTTATCTTAACCCAATTTTTTGAAAAAGGTATAGAAATTTTGAGACCCATAAATTTGTAGATGAGCGCATGCTCAGAAAAATATAAAACATCATCCACAACAGAATTAGGACTGATAACCAAGACATGATGATCTTTGTTTTTCTCCATACATCCATTGTTCTTCAGCTTCGAAGTCGAAGAGGAATTAGAAACAGGATCAAGGGTTGCATGCAAAAAAAATTCATGGCGTTTGCATGATCAGAAGAGGCATCCTTATTCAAAACAAAATCCTTAAAAGACAAAGATAAAGGGTCACCAAGACCTCCCGAAGCTACCATATCTAAAGCCAAACTACAACACACCTTTCACTAGCCAACACACTGGTTTTCACAGAAATTTTCAGCACTGACCTGAAACCTTTGATATTTATTTTTGGATCCTAACAAAACTTGCCATGTATTCACTCTTCCACTTATCTCCAACTTGGCCCTCCATACTTTCAGCTAGCACATCCTAATTTATAGTTAGGGCATCCTGAATTCCATTAGGGCTTTCAAATATGATTTTCCTTCCATACTAGCTGGTCGGGCTAGCTCATGGATCGTGCTCCTTCTTAGCTCGTATTCCCTCCTACCTCGCACTCGCTTTCAACTTACCATTTTTGTAGTGGACCAATTAGTTAACATACCGCCGAGCCATTTTTGATTGACATAATGACAACTATCAAAAATTGTTTCCCTTTTTCTGCCGCATCAAACACCAAATTACAGGCTTCTGATAAAAAACGAGCAGTTTGAGTCAGATTTATAATATGAAGATTTCTACGCTCTGTAAAAATGTAAGGTGCCATTTTAGGATTCCATTTTCTAGTTTTATGACCGAGATGAACTCCTGCTTTCATCATTTCTTCCAAATTTATGTTCCAAGAATGTTTTATCATTTTATTTTTTCTTTATTATTATTATTTTTTAATAAAAAATACTAAAAACAAAATACCATCAACTGTTATATATATTCATTCCGACGGAATCGATTAAATCTCAATGATTGCCTGCCCGTATCGTACGTGGTACGAGCGATCCATTTCATTTGATATCTTTATTATAGGATGAATCTACTAAGAAATTCATTCATTTCTAAAAACTATTTTTTTAATTAGTTGTATCCATTTTGTTGGAAGAACAGAGACAAAAATAAACATACATAAATATTAAAAACACTTAAACATTTTTTAAAAATTGGCTATAGTACATCATGACCACAATGATATTATAATGATTTTTTTTTAACTAGTTTTCATATTATTTTTTATTTATTTATTTTTATTTTTTTTTGCAATAATCCATCTTCTTAATGGGAAGAATATAGAAACAAGAGACATACATAAATATTAAAAATATTTAAACATTTTTTTAAATTTGACTATAGACCTGTATTACATCACGACCACAATGACATTATAATAACTTGAACACAATTTTTTTTTCTTATATAATCTGCTATATTAAATTTATGTTAGTTGATATTTAAAATCCTTAAAAATTATCTATAAACAATTAATTATAATTAACATATGATTATTAGTATATATTTATATGTTCATGTATTAATACTTTTCCATAGATGATGACCGATAGGTCATTTAAGTTTGGACAAAAGAAATCTTCAAAATCATAACTTCTACATAATTAAACGTTTGCTATGATAAAATATTTCCTTAAAAATATCAATATCAAATAAACCGGCGTATTATATTTCTAATACTTTTATGATTTCCTTCCGTTTGTAAAATTTGAACATTTTGATTGACATCATTGCAAATTGAAAACACCACTTTTTATATCATAATCGACGGTTTCAATTACCACACTCCATTTTATAATCCTCCTCGTATCGCAAAACCGAACACGGAACGTTGATTTGATATCAGAGATGGACGGTGGGATTAAGCGAGCCCAGCGATCCGTGGCGCGTGAGATCAGCCAATTAGAAGAGAAAGGATTTGTTTCTATATAAACCGGCCCGCGGGGAGGCTCATAATCATCCGTGTTTTACTTGGAGGTACAGTCGGAGGATCTCATCGTTCGAGTCGTCTCTCTTTACTTTCGTTAACAAAAATGGCACCCAAGGCAGAGAAGAAGCTCGCTGAGAAGAAGGCCGAGGAGAGAAAGACCGTGGGGGAGAAGACCCCTTCAACGCAGGCGGAAAAGAAGCCCAAGGAGAAGGCCCCTCTCAAGGCAGGCAAAAAGATCGCCAAGCAAGGGGGTGAGAAGAAGAAGAAGAGGGCGAAGAAGGGAGTGCAGACCTACAAAATTTATATATTCAAGGTTCTCAAGCAGGTCCACCCTGACATCGGCATTTCCAGCAAGGCCATGAGCATCATGAACTCCTTCATGAACGACATTTTTGAGAAGTTCGCTGCGGAGTCGTCGAAGCTGGTGCGATATGGGAAGAGGGATACTTTATCTTCGCGGGAGGTGCAGACGGCCGTGAAATTGGCCCTTCCCGGTGAACTTGCAAAGCATGCTGTATCGGAGGGCACCAAAGCCGTCACCAAATTTACCTCTGGTTAATGCTATTTCATTCGCTTTGTATCGCCTTTCTTTTATATTTTATGGTGTTTGTTGACACCGCCTCTGTTTTGGGTATTTTTGGTGCTCTTCGAATGTCGAGAAGGGTAACAATGAAGTACTTCAGAATTGTAACTTCGATATGTAAAAAAATATTTCCGAAGTAGATTTTTTATTTACTTTTAATTATCTCTTGATTCAAGAGCTAGTGTTCAACTGAGCGTTTTAGAAATAGTTGATCCTTTACATTTCTTAAATGAAGAATTTACATATAAAGTCGACCATAATAAAATATTTTATAATTATAACTTATGTAGGAAAAATCTCTAAATTGTTTTTTAATTTAATTTATTTTTATTTTTATTTTTCATTTTAATTTTAATGTAAGAGTGTTGAACTAATTGATTTAAAAATGGTCAATCCTTTCTATTTAAATCCAAAATAATGGGTGATTAATAATATATTCATCCTGGAGGTGGATTTCCCAGCCAACCTTCCTCTTCCGCAAAATCCTTTCCAGTAAATATTTGGGGCATGTTCATCCCAATGAAGTGGGCCGCTTTCCCCTAGAAGGTATTGGATCCTTAGTGTGGTAGACTCTCAAGCTTGGATCTCAGGTTATCAAAGACCAATTATTTTGGAAAGTGGGGAGAGGGGATAAGGCATGTTTTTGGACTGATTCTTGGGACCAGCATCCACCCATCATTGCCATGTTTCCTGAGCTCCAACCAATCAAGACCGCCTTAGAAGCCCAGGGTTGGATTCATATTGATAACTATTTTCACACCAGCCAATTGGGGGAGTATAAATTCAAAAAGTTTAAGAGGTGAGAGGAGTGGCCAATTACTATCCCTCCGGAGTTGGCGCCCATCTTGCACAAAATCTTGTCAGAAAGGTTCCTCACAGGGAGGGATGAGGATGATGAATTAGCTTGGGGCTATGGGAGCTTGGGGGTTTATTCAGTTAAGGTTGGGTATGAAAAGATCCTCCTTGAGCCTCCCCCGCACTCATTTTCGGTTCAGGATTGGAGAAGGATTTGGCATTCTAAGGGTTGGCCGAAAGTGAATTTCTTTGCCTGGCAGCTTATGCACAATGGAATTCTCACCTTTGACAACCTCAGAAGTAGGGGAATCAGTGGCCCCTCTCAATGTGCATTATGCCACAAACATGAGGAAACTGCTGATCACCTGATGTTTGAGTGCCCTTTTACACATCAGATTTGGAAGCGCTGGTTCTCTCAATTTAAACTCCAGGCTAATGGTGTTTTAAATCGTGCCAACATTTGGGAAAAATGGAAAAGGGGCAGGTTCAAATCCACAGCTCTCCGAATTGGCTGGGAGTTAGGCTTTCTTTTCATTTGGTGGCAAGTTTGGCTGGAGAGAAATGCCCGGATCTTCAGAGACACTTTCTCCTCGATAGACGACGTTTGGCAGGTCATCTGGAGCAAAGTCACAGAAACTGTTGCCATTAATGTTGAAGAAGAGAATCAGGCTGATCTTGGGCATCTAGAAGAGGGGGTTGAGGGACATGA
The DNA here is from genome assembly GCA_028583015.1 of Wollemia nobilis. Lineage (NCBI taxonomy): Eukaryota > Viridiplantae > Streptophyta > Pinopsida > Araucariales > Araucariaceae > Wollemia > Wollemia nobilis. Next base: position 5,379,496 of record JAQPPZ010017036.1, on the reverse strand, counting down.
GGGGCAAGGCAGAGTATGCTGGAAACCTCCCCCAGTAGGCTGGATAAAGATCAATACTGATGGAGCTGCAAAAGGCAACCCGGGCAGTGCGGGTATTGGTGTTGTCTGCCGGGATCATTCTGGTGCGGTGCTTTACTGGGAACTGCAGGGCTTGGGTAGAGCCACAAACAATGAAGCTGAAGCCATTGCTATCAAATCGGCTTCTATCCGGGTCGATTCGACCAGGGTTACCGGAGGATAATTCTCGAATCAGATTCTCAAGTCCTGATCGGCGCTCTTGATTGCATGCGGAATTTCTCTTTGAAAGCTTGGAGACTGCGGATTTTGATATCCCAAATCAAGGAGTTATGGAGGGAGTTAGATGATGTTATCCCGGTTTATGTGAGCCGAAATTTGAATACGGTAGCTGACTTCCTTGCGAAGATGGGGGCTGAGAAAGAGGTAGGGGTACAGCTGCACAGTGATATGCCTCTGATAGATGAAGAGATTCGGCGTGGTCTGGAACGATCCCTGCAACAATGAGCACAAAAATGGCTAAGGATGGTTTTTGTCGCGATTTCGCGACCTGTTGCGCCGTCGCGACCTTGACTGGAAAGCTGTCGCGATTTCGCGACATGTTGCTCCGTCGCGACCTTTCCTGGATAGTTGTCGCGATTTCGCTACCTGTTTCGTTGCCACGGCCTTTGGAGGAAAACTGTCGCGATTTCGCGACCTGTTGCGCCGTCGCGGCCTCTGCTGAGAAGGTGTCGCGATTTCGCGACCTGTTTCGCTGCTGCAGTCTTTGGATGGAAGCCGTCGCGATTTCGCAACGCTTTTGGAAAAAATGCGTTAAGGGGAAAAATTGTCGCGATATCGCGACATTTTTGGTGAAAAGCTGCCCAAGGGAAAATTCGTCGCGATTTCGCGACACTTCTGCCAAAAGGGCTCCCGGGGGAGAAACCGTCGCGATTTCGCGACATTTTTGCAGCAATGGCACTAAGAGGAAAAGTCGTCGCGATATCGTGACACTTTTGAAGATCGGGCATCAAGGTGAGAATCTGTCGCGATTTCGTGACATTTTTGAGGAAAGGATGCTAAGGGGAAAACTCGTCGCGATTTCGCGACAGTTTTGGAGAACAAGCTTCATGAGGGAAAATCGTCGCGATATTGCGACTCGTTTGAGGAAAGGGCGCCACGGGGAGAACACGTCGCGATTTCGCGACACTTTTGCTGAAGGGTCGCCCAAAGGAAATCTCGTCGCGAAATCGCGACACTTCCGGTCAACTGGAGCCATGAGGAAAAGACGTCGCGATATCGCGACACTTTTGCAATGTTGGCGTCAAGGGGAGAACTCGTCGCGATTTCGCGACACTTCTGGAGATCAGGTGGCTTCTGGATTTTTCGTCGCGATTTCGTGACACTTTTGGTGTCTGGGTGCTTTGGTGTTGTGCCGTCACGATTTCGCGACACTTTTTGGGTTTTGCGGCCTCGGCGTTGTTCTGCCGCGATTTCGCGACATGTCGCGATTTCGCGACTTGTTGCCGTGGTGCGGCCGTTGTTAGGTTTGGTGTCACGATTTCGCGACATGTCGCGTTTTCGCGTTTTCGCGCCCTGTTGTCTTCTGGCTTCTTTGCTCTCGGTTGGGATGTCTTCTCTCCCACTTGTAACTGTTATTTGTTTTAATACAAGTTTTTTTCAATTTTTTCAAAAAAAAATAATATATTCATCTTAATTTTTGGGTGTGAATATCATGAGTAGAGGGGTAGGTTTAGGTTTTGTATGAGATTTTCTTTCCTTATGAGGTTTGTGTTAGCTTTGTGGTTTAAAATATATATATATATATATATATATATATATATATATATATATATATATATATATATATATTAAAATTGCATGTTAATCATGTTTTTGGTCTTGCTATTGTTACCTCCATGTTTTTGAGTTGTATTGATTGGTTGGCCTATTGATAGATTTGGTTTTTTTAGGTGGTTATGGATGTGCACCACTAATTTTTTTTATAGAGTTTTTTTTTGGGAAGAGGAGTGTTAGTGGTTGTGTTTAAAATCAATTCCATTTGGGAATTCTTGAACTGGGAATTCTTGAACTCTTCTAAATTGTTCATGTCAATTGTTTCTTAGAAATTTTTTAGAAGCATTCACATTGTGAGGGCTCAACTATAGTTGGTGATTTTAAAAGGGAGGAACCTTGTGTGTTCAACTTGGATGATGAGGTTAAAGAGATCATGGAGAATGATGGTCTTATCAACTAGTTGAAGAGATTTAATGGGTGTGATAGAGGGCTTTCCCTCCAATTGGTCCACTCTTGGAAGGATGGTAGTATCAAAGCAAATGGCTTGGAGTTTTATATTTCCATCTTGCTTGTTTTTAAAGTTACAAAGTTACCCATTGTGGGTGAGTGCTTGAATAGGGTGAAACACTCCCCAACCAAAGGACTTGAGACTTTTTTGGGAAAATATGAAGAGCTGAAAAAGTTTCAGAATAGGATCCTTAAAAGTTCCCTCAAGGCCTCTTGGGATAGGGTAATGTTGATTATCATAGATTATGTTACCCTCAACAACAACTTGGATATTATGAGAAGCTACAATTTTGCCTTTTTGAACCAACTTTGTTGTAAAAAGAGATTAAATATCCTTACCTTTATCTACAAATCATTGGAGAAGACAATGTTGGACACTCAAAGAGATGTAACGAACTTGTTGTATCAAGGTTTGTTAAAATTGCTCTTTGAGTTTGTGGCTAAAAAAGGTGATAGGGTGGAGGATTTTAATGTGGCATTAATTGAATGTTTTGTTGAAGCAATTAAGAATGAGGAATCTCCTATCAATTTAGAGAACAATTCTCTTAAAAGTCCATTCCCTAATAAATCTAAGTATGTGTTGTTTGAAACTAAAGTTTCTCTTGAAGCTAGGGAGACAAAGTTGAAAAAGGTTCAAGGTGATGTTGTTGTGCAATTGAGAGGTTCCAAAGGAAGCAAGGATAGGGCTAGACTCTATAAGCAACTAAAAGCCAAAGCAGTGAAAATTGAGAAGGCCACCCTTTTTATTTTGGACCTTGAAGATTTTGAAGATTCCTCCTTCATTGTTGTTAGAAAGAAAACCAAATCTTCTAAGGGGACAATTGTGTGCCTCATGAGATCTTAAGAAGCTCTCTTAAAATGGTTGTCTTGTGTGTTGAAGAGATGATGGAATGGAACTAGTGGGACCATAATGATTTAGAGGTGAGAAAGGAACCAAATAAGGATGATGGAAAGAGTTTTCTTTGTTCTCCTAGTTCCCTTTCTTCTCTTCTCGGTTCTCTTGTGTTTTTTGGCTTGGTTTTTTGTTTGTTTTAGGTTCCACACGGTGGGACTCCTCCATGTTTGTTTCTTTTTGGTCTAATATTTGGAAGCTTTAGCTTCTTGTTTCTAGAAGGTTTGGGGACCTTTTCAAAACCCCTTCTATTACCTAGTAATAATAAAAAACAATATGTTGATCCTTGTATGATTTTAATATCATATTATTATTACAATTTGTACCTTTCTATTAGAATACTCTTGCATTTATAGCCATAGATTTTGAGTGATTAAAATGCTAGTTGCATAGCCCTAACGGCTAATGTTCATCTTGGATGTCATGTTGTATGGTAGCCTTTCCTCATAAGAGGAATTAAAACAATTTGAAACATGCACGATATTGAGTATTAGTAAATTGATGTTTGGGTCTGCTTAATTTATGTTTCGAATAAAGCTTGTTTTAAATTCAACAATGGATTTGGGTTGATGCTAATTTGTTAGGATTTATATATATATATATATATATATATATATATATATATATATATATATATATATATATATATATATATAGAAGTGCAATTAACCTTGAAAATAGATGAGTGCAACAAGCTAGAAGAAGAGATTGTTGGTTTAAGGATGCAACTAGAAGAGATGAATCGAAAAATGAGTTGTTATCACAAACTTGAAGAAAGTTATGTGAAGCTGGATAAGATTATAAATAACCAAAGGACTACAGGCATCAAATTTGGTTTGGGCTTCGTCGAAGGAGAATCATCAAAAGGATCAAAGGCCATAACCGTAGAACCCATAAAGAATGAAGATAAGATCAGGGTTGATCAAGAAAAAATGAATCATGCAAAAGAAAGCAATAATGCCAGGCACGAGAGGAGTGTTGACAATGATGGATTCACCAATGTCACACATCAAAGGAGAAGATTTATGGCTCCTACTACAAAATGGCAAAGACCATCACCCAGGTTCAATCATTCCTTTTCTGGTTATTTTTAAATGCAATGGTTATGGACATAAGATTTCAGATTGCAAGTATAATGTAGGACAAAGGAATTTTACCAGTAGAAATATTTTTTCACCTTTGATGGATTATGCAGTAGAATGTTATAATTTTCATAATTTTGGGCACATTGCAAGAAATTGTCGAAGTACATTTGCAGCAAATAAACATCAGGGAAGAAAATTTCAACCAAATGGATTGAGACAAAATAGAAAATTTCTCGAAAAACATGCATAAGCTACTGTCAAAGAAAAGTCAAAACAAGTGGCCAAAACTGCAATCAAACCAGAGTGGAAAGAAAAAGAACGACCTAAGGAAGAAAAGGAATCCTTGATCGTAAAAACAACATTCAAAGCATAGAACAAATCTACACCATGGATACTTGATAGTGGATGCTCCAGTCATATGACAGGTGACAAACAAAAATTTGAAAAGTTACAGAAATATGAAGGTGGTTCTGTAAAATTTGGAAATAATGATGGAGCTAAGATAGTTGGCAAAGGACCAATTAAGATCAGTGACGAAAAAATCAAGTCAAAAGAAGTCTTGTTTGTGATTGGTCTAAAGCATAACTTGTTAAGCGTAAGTCAGATTTGTGACAGAGGTCATGAAGTGATTTTCAAGAAGCAGGGTTGTGAAGTCAGAAAAACAAACAGTGGAAAGTTGATAGCAACTGGATCGAGGACATCTGGAAACCTGTATACTCTCTCAGAGACTTCAGAAGGAGCATGCTTGATTGGACAGGAAGAAGAAAATTGGTTGTGGCACAAGAGGCTCGGTCATATCAGCTTTGACAATCTGGTAAAAATAAGCTCAAAAAAGGCAGTAAGAGATATTCCCACCATTGGCAAACCATTAAATAACATTTGTGCTTCATGCCAAAAAAGGGAAGCAAACTAGAGCCACATTTAAAACAAAAGAGTACTTCACAAGCAAACCTTTAGAACTAATACATACTGATTTATGTGGACCCATGAGAACGCAAAGCATAAATGATGACAAATACTTTATGTTGTGCATAGATGACTATTCCAGGATGACATGGGTACTATTTTTGAAGCTTAAATCAGATGCCTTTGAGATGTTCAATATTTTCAAAAAACAAGTTGAGAATCAAACAGGAAAAATGATTAAATGCTTAAGATCAAATAGAGGAGCAGAGTTCATTTCAGAGGAGTTTGCAGAGTACTGTGAAAAATATGGTATTAGGAGACAGTTTTTAGCAGCAAGAACACTTCAGTAGAATGGTGTGGTAGAAAGAAAGAACAAGACAGTGCAGGAAATGGCACGGACTATGTTGATCGAGAGCAAAATAGCAGACATATTTTGGAAAGAGGCAGTCCATACTGCGGTATACATCCAAAATAGGTGCATGTTGAGGACGCATGAAAGCAAAACTCCTTATGAGTTGTGGTTCGGTAAAAAGGCAATAGCAAGATACTTTAAAGTTTTTGGTAGCAAGTGTTACATCAAAAGAACTGAAGATAATCTTGGTAAGTTTGTAGATAGAGCTGATGAAGGCATTTTTCTTGGTTATTCGACAAAAAGCAAAGCCTACACATGCTACAACAAGAGGCTAAAGAAAATTGTGAAGAGTGCCGATGTTAAAGTTGATGAAGGTAGGGAACGAGAAATTAGCTATGAAGAAAACTACCCAATTTATGAAGATGTCGTTGAAGGAGATGAGGAAAAAGAAATGAAAAAAAAATAGAAAATTGACTCAGATGATTTAAGTAGTGATTCAGAAGAGGAAGAAAACAAGAAATTCAAAACAGGCAGCTAGAAAAAAAATCATCCTAGAGATCAAATAATTGGAGACCCCACAGTTGGTGTTCAGACAAGAAAAAGAGTAGTAAGTAACTACTCTCTATTATCTAGCATTGAGCCAAAAATGTTGCTGAAGCAAGCAAAGATGAAAGTTGGATGAAGGCAATAAATGAAGAATTAGATCAGATCGAGAAAAACAAAACCCGGGAGTTAGTACCAAGACCCTGCAAATAAAAATATAATCGATACTAAATGGATTTTTCGAAACAAATTGAATGAAGACGGACAGGTAGTCAAGAATAAAGCAAGATTGGTCTGTAAAGGCTATGCACAAGTTGAAGGTATTGACTTTGAGGAAACCTTTGCACCAGGAGCCAGACTAGAGGCAATTAGAATGTTTCTGGCTTTAGCAGTTCACAAGAATTTCAAAGTTTATCAAATGGATGTGAAATCAACATTTTTGAATGGAAAACTTGAAGAAGAGGTTTATATTGAGTAGCCAGATGGTTTCCAACTTGGTGATAATCCCAACTTCGTTTGCAAGTTGAAGAAAGCATTGTATGGCTTGAAACAGGCACCCAGAGCATGGTATGCAAGGCTAGACAACTATCTTACTCAACAAGGGTTCAAGAAAGGTATGGTGGATAGCAATTTGTATGTCAAAACAGAGAATGGCCATCTTATTGTCCTTGTTGTATACGTAGATGATATCATTTTTGGTAGCAGGAATGATGAGTCGTGTAAAGATTTAGCAAATAAGATGCATAAAGAATTTGAAATGTCAATGATTGGTGAACTTTCGTATTTCCTTGGACTACAAGTAAATCAAAATGAGAAGGGCATATTTATTTCTCAAGTTAAATATGTGAAAGAGACGCTAAAAAATTTCACAATGGAGGATTGTAAGCCTATTAGCACTCCCATGACGTCAGGTTGCAAGTTGAGCAAGGATGACAAATCTTCAGATGTTGATCAAACCATGTACAGATCTATGATTGGGAGCCTACTGTATTTGATAGCTACCAGAATAGATATCTTGCAGGTAGTATGCATGGTAGCACGATTTCAGGCTAGTCCCAAGGAGACTCATGTGACAACAGTGAAGAGGATTCTTCGGTACCTCAAGGGTACTATGGAGTATGGGTTATGGTATCCGAAAGGTAAGGACTTCACCCTTATTGCGTATTCAGATGCAGATTGGGCAGGATGTGTAGATGACAAAAAGAGTACCAGTGGAGGTGCATTCTATCTTGGAGACAGGTTGGTCGCATGGCACAACAAGAAACAAGAATCGATCTCTCTATCCACAGCAGAGGCAGAATACATTGCAGCGAAAACGTGCTGTACACAGATATTATGGATAAAACAAACCCTGAAAGATCTTGGTGTTAACTTCAAAGAGCCAATTTCAGTTAAATGTGATAACACTAGTGCCATTAACATCTCAAAGAATCCGGTTATGCATTCTCGCACAAAACATATTGCTATCCGATATCATGTTTTGAAGGATAAAGTTGCGAAAGGTGAGGTTAAGTTGGATTTTGTTCCAACTACAGAGCAAGTAGCGGATATCTTCACAAAACCGTTGCCAAAGGAAGTTTTTGAGTACCTTCACAATAAATTGGGAGTGGTCACATTTTCCAAGAATTGACTAGCTATCGAGACCACATTCTCTTGGGGAGCATTTATGTATTTGTTTATCTTTTTGCTCATATTTGTGATTTTTGCTAACTGTGATAATTTTTTCCTGAGAATGTTGTGCATGGAAGGGTGAGTCTGCAGTAGCCCTTTGGTATTATTGTCAAAGGGGGAGAAGAATTACAGGAAATTGCACGTGTTGCCAACAATTTCAAAGGGGGAGATTGTTGAGCAAAGTGCAGCAACAAGATTGTCATTATTGTCAACACAGTCAGATACATCGGTTGATGCAGTGGACAGGAGTTCAGAGGTCATTCAGAGTATTTATAGTGATTTTCCAAGAAGACCAAAGTGGCCCAGATGCAAAAGATCAAAGAAAAAGACAAGTCAAAAAACTGTCGCGATTTCGTGACATGTTGAGCAAGAATGAGAAACTATCGTGATATCGCGACATGTTGAGCAAGAATGAGAAACTGTCGCGGTATCGCGACATGTTGGGCAAGAAAGAAAAACTGTCACGATTTCACGATATGTTAGAAAAAAAAGAGCAAGTGGAAAAACTGTCATTTCATGACATGTTGGAAGAGAAAAGGCAAGCAGGAAAAACTGTCGTGATTATGCAACATGTTCGAAGAGAAAGCGCAAGCAGGAAAAACTGTCGTGATTTCGTGACATGTTCAAAGAGAAAGCGCAAACAGGAAAAAGTGTCACGATTTTGCGTCATGTTGAAAGAATAAGAGCAAGCAAGGAAAAGTGTCGTGATATCGCGACATGTCGCATTTTCACGACTAAAAGAGGAGAGAGAGTGTAAGTAGAAAAAGTGTCACGATTTCGTAATAGATTGCAAGAGAGATAGTACGAAAGAAAACATGTCGTGATTTTGCGATAGATTGCAAGAGAGAGAGTATGGAAGAAAAAGTGTCACGATTTCGCGATAGACTGCAAGAGAGATAGTACGAAATAAAAAGTGTCGTGATCTCGTGAAAGATTGCAAGAGAGATAGTACGAAAGAAAAAGTGTCACGATTTCGTGACATATTGCAAGAGAGATAGTACGAAAGAAAAAGTGTCACGATTTCGTGACATATTGCAAGAGAAAGAGCTCGAGAGAAAAAGTGTCGCGATATCGCGACATGTCGTAATTTTGCGACCCGAAGAGAAGAGATAGAGCAAGGAGACGAAAGTGTTGCGATATCACGACATGTGTTTTCGTGGGTGGAAGCCAAGAAAAGAAGCAAGGAGACAAAAGTGTTGCGATATCGCGACATGTGTTTTCGCGGGCGAAAGCCGAAGAAGAGGACAAAGAGACGAAAGTGTCGTGATATCGTGACATGTTGTGTTTTCATGGGTAAAATCTGAGAAGAGGTCAAAGAGGTAGAAGTGTCACGATTTTGTGATAGGTCGCATTAGCGCGATGAAAGAAGAAGAACCCAGCTAAAATAATAACAGTTAACTGAAGTAATACGATAGTTACAGGGGCAGTTATAGAGAGAAATCATGCAGATAAAATAAGAACAGTTAATTGAAGTAATACGATAGTTACAGGGGCAGTTATAGAGAGAAATCATGCAGCTAAAATAAGAACAGTGAATTAAAGACAAAACGACAGTTACAGGGCCCGATACGGAGTGAAATCGTCGAGCGGTGGTTATACTGAAAGTCCCAAACAAAGAGACAAAACTATTAATAGGTTGCATGTAAGAATATTGTGTTATAAAGGAGTTACTTATAGAAGTTACTATTGATAGGCTGCATGTGAGATTATGGAAGTTACAGAAGACCAGGAGTTACGATATGAAAATATTGTTATAAAAGCAGTGTTGCGTGGAGAATTAAAGTGCTATTGAAAGAGTGAAAGTGCTACGAAAAGAGGGTTAGAAGAGTACTGTAAGAGAGATTAAAGTAGAGCCATAAGAGTGCAGTAAGAAGCGTAGCAAGAGGACTGTAAGAGGGTCGTAAGAGTGCGATAAGCAAGAGTTGTAAGTGTGTGCGGTGTTTGGTAAATAGTAGACCAGTCAGGGTCTTGTAAAAGCGAAGGCATTTTTATGTCAATCATATAGTTTCAAAATTATAGTCCAAGTTGGTGCTTGGCATTAGGGGTTGGTGCTCCTTTCTGTTGGTGCAGATAAATCAGGGGTTGGTGCTCCTTCCAGTGCGTGTTGGTAAAGTGATTGTAAAATTGGTGTTTTGCAAAGGCTAGATTTGGACGGGAGTCCAAGCAGTCATTTTTGAGGAGTAGCCAAATTGGTGAACCTCGTTACATCGTGTGTTGTGGGATGCTCTCTTGTCATACTTGCTTTATTTGATTTTAAGTTTTCATTGTTTCAGCTTTAAGAGTTGTAGATCTAAGTTTAAAAAGATACACTGATTCACCCCCCCCTCTCAGTGTCATTGTGAGACTAACATATATATATAGATATATATATATATATATATATATATATATATATATATTTATTTATTTATTTATATTTGAAAATGTGCTTTATTGAAATGGTTATTAGGCCTTTAAAATATGACATCTTTAAAAAAAATTCTTATTCTCTTTTATGAAATTATGGGGTATGTTGATCACAAGTCTTTGTTTTTACTTCAATTTTACTTGACTACTTAAACCTATTGCAACACTATTAATAGTACTAAACTACACATTTTTTGCTTGATAATAAGGGGTTGTACTCGGGTCTCCCAACCTTGACAAATTATAACTCTCTTCTTTAGAGCTTGAGAGTTTATAAATAAATACACTTCTCATCTCAATTGAGATGCTATAGTTAGAAACCTACATCATTTTACATAAAATGTTTGAATTCTTGATTTTTGTTTTTTGAATCTTTTCAATTTTCTCTATGAATACAATTATTCTAGAATTTAGCATTTTTCTTGACATTTTCCTATAGCAGCCTTCACAATGCCAAAACTTCACCTCTACTATCTATGCCTTGCATATTAATAGAGTAATATTTCCAAAATATCGCACTATCATAGTCTGCTTTACCAAATTTGGATTGCTAGTTTCCTTCTTGAAACACAAGTGCAACCACAAAAATTATAATAAATAGTCTAAATGAAAACACATTATTGTTATAAAATAAAGCAGATATTACCAATGGAAAACATTAAAGTAAATCTTAATAATTAATTGAATCAGACAATCAACATTTTCTTATCAGCTTCAACTAAACTCACTACTTTCTCTAACCATAGAAAGGAGAATTTAACTTCACGATCTTCAATCAAAACCCTTCTATTGGCTAGCTTATCTGCACATTTTTTTCCTTCTATTAATATATGTATAAACCTGATTTCTTTAAACTCTTTAGCAAGATCTTGAATTTCCACAATTATACCTTGTATGTTCCATGGAGCCTTTGCTTTCCTTAAAATTGCATTTATTACTATGAGAGAATCACCTTCCATCCATACTCTATTCCATTTCATTTGTTTACAAAATTTTAACCCTTCTAAATCTCCCCAAGCTTCAACTTCATTATTAGTCTTAAATCCACTATTGAAAGCATAATGAGAGAAAATATTACATATTACTTCTAATTATTCCTCCTCCTGCTGTTGGTCTTGGATTTTCTTTAGATGTTCCATCAAAATTCAATTTAATTGACTCCACATCTGGTGGTTTCCACTTTATATTATTTGCATTCTTTTTGCTTCTCTTGTACCCAACATCATAATTCCATTTAATGAATTGACTCCATCTATCAAAGCTTTTTGCTTCTAGATTAGGGACTAAGTGAGTTGATAGGGTTGGTTTAGACTCCTCTATGGCTAAACATATCTTCTTTTTCATTACCTATAAATTGTTTTCCTTTCCTTTAAATATTCTTCTATTTCTTTCTAGCCATATAGTCCAAAGTATTGTATCTTTTGATATATCCCATATTGTTTGTAAAGCCTCACTTTTATAAGTGCTCTGCCATTGCTTTAACCAATCTTCAATTCTGCTATTCATCACCATGCATTTACCAAACATATTAAGAATCCATTGCCATAGATTCCATACTATTGAGCAATGTCCTAAGAGATGGTCTATACTCTCCTCCTTATTACAATAAACACATTAAGAGGGGCCATGAAAACTCCTTTTCATAAGGTTATCACATGATGAAATTTTTCTATGACCTACTACCCAAACAAACATTTTGACTTTAGAAATACTTGGACTATCCCAAATATCTCTCCATATTCTAGTGACATTATTATTTTGTTGGTGTTGTACATTATATCCACTTCTTGTGTATTCTCTTGAGCTATTCAACTTTCAAATCAATTTATCCTTGGCTCCCCTCGGAATAACCACAATTGTTATCTTTCTACTCAATTGCCTACTAGCATCAATGTCTTGTAAACTTGTAAAAAAATCTTCTTTCCAATTGTATCTTCCTTCCCGATACGTGTACAAAATTCCCAATCGTTGTACAAAATATTGGAAACCCTATCACCATATTTGTCTCGAAGCAATCCCATCCAAGGTTTCAAAATTGGATCAAAATTGACTAGTTTTTTATCACACCAAGTATCCATCCAGATAGAAATTTTTTCTCCACCACCCATCTTAAACCTTTAATCATAAGATCAATAGATTTTTTAGACCATTCCAAAGAGCAGAACCATTTGGTAGAGAAAATACGATAAAAATTAAACTTGGGTCATTACAATCAACATACTTAGAAGAATTCTTGCCCATTGTCTTTGACTCTCTTTGTACAATCTCCAAATTACTTTTCCCCTAAGAGCTAAGTTTGCATCCGCAAGAACTCTTAAACCAAGACCTCCCATAGTTTTATCATCACACAACTTGCTCCATTTCACCAAACGAAATTTCTTTTTATCATGTACACATGACCATAAAAAGGATCGCATAATATAGATTAAACTTTTTCAATTGATTTTAGCATAGAATACAATGACATATAATATGTTGGTGTAGCACCCTAAAATTGGCGCAGTAAAACCTTAAATAATTACAATTACTCTAGTAAATAATTCAAATTCAAATTTTAACCCCCAAAACCGCTCCCAAACCGCCGTTTAACCCGTTTCCTCCTTTCCCGCGCCATTTTTAGAGTTTGTTTTGACCGTTTGACGATATCGTCGCCGATCAAACGATATCGCCTCGGATCGGACGATTTCGTCTGGCTAGGACGTCCAGACGATCTTGTTCCAAAACTAATTTTTCACAATTAGCCTCTGTTCCAACGACGTCTCTAATCCGGGCAGAAGCGTGTCTGCACCGTTAGAGACCCTCCCCGTTGGAGATCTCCCAAATTGGGATGATCTCCAACCTCCTAACCTCCCTCCTAAGCCTATTTAAACTTAGGACTCCCCCTTGGCATCCCCCTGGCTGAAATTTCCTGTAACACAAGTTCTACGTGCATTAGACCGTCTTAAATTATTATTTGCCTCCATATTTGTCCAAATTTATTTGCAGGAACCTTAGTATTTTTCAGCCGGAGCAAGCTCAGTTCGTCGTGGACGATCCTGTTCAATTCGAGATGATTTCGCACCAATTCGAGACGATCTCGACTACAGTCTGCATTGGGGGCAATCAGTGCCCAGAGTTTGCATTTCCTCATTATTTTCTGCTGCATTATTCTGTATTTAGTTAATCTTATGATTATTCTTTATTATTTTGCATCTTGGAGTTCACCCATGTAGTTTAATTGCATAATAAGGTCATGATTAGCTATTAAAGTGTTGCAACTTACTTGCATTTCTATTCGGGATTATCTCGTTAACATCCTTATTGTCATTTTACATCATTATCCTCTATTAGCATTGCTGCATTTTTTGTATTTTGTGTCTATTTCTCTGTTTGCAGGTCTCTGACGAATTCGTCAGATCTCAGACGATCCTGCAGGTCGGAGACGATCCCGTCAAATTCTAGACGATCCTGTCTGCTTCAAGAATCAGAACCTCCATCAGACATCCGGATCAGGTATGGCTCTTTAATTTAGCTTTTTCTCTCTATTTTTGTTCAAATCTGTTTGTTGTATTTCATTTAGTCTGCATTTTCATAATAGAACAACTTAGATTCATTTGGCCAAACCTAGGACTCGAATGTTTAAAGATAAAACTGAACACATTAAACACATTCCCAACCTAGGCGTGGAAACCGCCATTCAAACGTTTCTGGTGAACCCACCATCCGTCGAAAAATCACCATAATACACCTCCCCCGAGAGGCGGGACCTTCGCAAGGCCTCTCAGTTCGAGGTACCACGCCATCCTTTTCCCATCCTCCTTCCGGGCATGGATCCTATAGCCTGAAGGTAAGGATGCGAAAAATTTGGAGCGATACATTTTGGTGAACCCGACGTGAATGCATTTAAAACCTTTTGAAAACAAAAAAAAAAAAAAAAAATATAGATGCATTTCAAATCATTTAAAAATAATAAGTTGCATATCATGTCTAGATGGTAGCTCCTAAGAAAATATTAGCAGTACTATAAATGTTGAAAACCAATTAGCAGCCATAGAAATCAATTTTGTGCTTAGTGTGCCTGAAACAGATAGAAATCAACTTTTGTGGGACGAACTTGATAGAAGACTAGGTGTCATTTCATCTAGGTCAACAAAACTTAAACAAATCAAAAGGCTTGTCCTAGATAGAATCTTGGATCCTCATCAACTCATTTTTTATCATGAACTTCAGAGAGCCTGCCATAGATGGTTAGCTTATAGGAGAGCTCTTGTGTCTTCATAATTGTTCACCTTCGAGGAATACCTCGAGAACGCAGCCACTATACACCAGTTCCTAGGTCATGTAGAAGACCAAGAGGTCGTTCTTATGGATAGGGAAATATGGAATAGAGTTCCTCGAGCTATGTTATATCGAGAGTATTGCCACGAGCTTTACTTCTATCAACCAGAATCTGAGACAGATAATATCACTATAGCCCTTTTCATTAAATTCTTGAAAGAAAATTTTCAATTTGAAGAAGAACACTTCATGACTCCTGAAGAACTTGAGCCCATTAATGATATTTATAAATTGTTTATAGAAAACTAGATCATTGCTTTCATTATTATTATTTCTTGTGTTTTGTGTGTTGTTTGTTATCTTTATAATATTGTTATTAAAACCAAAAAAAAAAAACAAGAAAAACTAAAAAACATAACAAAAACCAAAACATTTCATTTTAAATATTGTAGTAGGTATATAATTAATATATACCTCTTAAGCTTGTTGCATATATATATATATATATATATATATATAATTTATATATATTTGCTGAAATCTAAGTTAAGCACAATGCCTAAACTTAGGAATGGTAAACAAACTGAAGGAGAAGAAGAAGATTGGTTAGGAGACAAAACAAGAAACCCAAATGTCCTTCCTGAGGATCCAATCCCGGAAGAAGAAACTCTAGACCAGCAAGACGATGAGCTTGTTGTAGATGAACAAGAAGAAAATGTTAAAGAGGATGGATCCTCATCCCCTAGAATAACTCCAGATGGAACTATTGCTTTTGATAACTTAGATCATTTCTGGAAATTTTTCAATAATAACATTGGCGCTCTTAATATGGCAGTTCGTATTGATAAAGGACAAATTAGTGACACTCAAGCAGCCATGGAAGATATGTTTAATATACACACTAATCCCTTGTCCTTTGTTGATCAAGAAAGTGATAAGGTTGGACCATCCAATAGAGATATGGTCACTATGATTCAGAACATGCAAAAACAACAGGTTACCCAACCTCCTAAAGAACCTGTTATTGAGCCTAAAATCATTCCCACACAAAAGAAACTTTCCTTCACTGCTTTACTTCGCCAAACTATTGATCAATATGCTTCAAATCAACAAAAACCTAAAATGAAGCCAAACACCAATTTCCAACAATCTGGAATACAACATAATATAACTTCAAAACTTCTTCATAACACCCTTCCTACTAACAGATTACACAATAGCAATATAGCATCTAATATTCATGTCCCTCCATCATATGCTCACAAATCCCATATTAATGCCCTACCGAACCAATATGGTGGGCAAACCAGTAATCTGGAAGCCATGGTGAAGCAGTTAGCTTCCCGCATGGACCAGATAGATCCCTACCGTCCCTCGTACAATTATCGAGAGATGTGTAGTCAACCTTTGGATCCCATAGTTGTAGCACAACCGTACCCTAAGCATTTTCCCATGCCCGTCCTGCCTATATATAAAGGAACCGAAGATCCCATAGAGCATCTTCGCATGTTTAGGATAGCATGTCATGATATATCACATGATGACTTGCTATTACTAAAAATGTTCCCAAAAAGTTTAGGTGGAATGGCATTAGAGTGGTACTATCAACTACCCACTCATTCTTTGAGAAATTTTGAAGAAACAACTGAATCTTTTGTCCATCAATTTAGTGCCTACATCGAGAGGCATGTCACCATTAAAGATTTATACAACTTAAAACAAGACAAAGATGAATGTTTTGCTGATTTCTTAGCTAGATGGAGGCAGTTGATAGGAAAACTGCACTTTGTGCTACCTTATAGGGAAATGTTGGACATTTTTATTAATAATTTGCAAGAACAAATATCTTATGAGTTATCAATTGCTACTTTAACTACCTTCGATCAGGCTATAGATTTAGCTCGAAGAGTAGAAGATGCCCTCATTAGGAGAGGCCAACTTAGGAAGAAAGATGATGAGAAAACATCCAGAAATCAATATAAAAACAAACAAGTCGTAGGTGACGGAGTCACTGATAATAGAAATGTTGCTAATATCAATGCAATGAAGACAACAAAAAAATTTATATTGAAACCTCCTGATAAACCTCCTCGAGAATTTACTAGATTGAATCAACCATTATCAACTATTTTACCTCAATTACTCGAAAGAGGTTTGATTCAATTACCAGCTATCCGAGAACCTGATCCAACCATACCCGGATACAGAGTCGACTTACACTGTGATTTCCATAGAGGACCTGGACACTCTACCAACGCTTGTAAAAGGTTAAAGCATAAAATACAAGATCTGATTGATAATAATGAAATGGAGGTGCAAGCCTTCCAACCTAAACAAAATGCTCCTAATAATGCTCAAAAGAACATTCCCCAAAATCAAAATCAAAATGCTAATCAATCATTAGACATATTTCAACATCCTTTACCAAGACATGGTAAAGAGGTGGCCAACCAAATTGAGCATCATAATGTTCCTCCTCCTACCCGATATGTAGGAACTATTAGCGGACATTTACCTAATCATGATTTACAAAAATTTGACACAACTTTATCCATGGTCACAACCAGGCCCCTACATAATACTCAAACTCCCGATCCTAGTGATATAGAATCAGATACTAAAAGTGACATGGAAATCACTTCAAACCAATCGAATAGTTCTGAAAATGAATCAGATCCTATTCAACCTATCACAGATGCTATGATTCCAGAAGAACCATTTCCTAGAAGAGTTACTACTCGACCCTCTTCTAATCAATTCCTCCCTAATGAACAAGCCATAAACGCTCAACCGAGACCAGTTCAACGTCTTCAATATAACATTGTAGGTACCATCGGAGTCGTTACCAGACAACAAGCTCAAAATTCTCAACAAGAACCAAACCAGAATGATGGATCAGCTCCATTTGTTTTGAAAAATCCCAATAAAGGGAATCATGCTTCCAATGTTCAACCTAAACCCCCTTACAATATTAATGAGCAATTATCCAATACTACAACCAGAATTTCTCTCTTGGACCTATTAAGATCTTCTCCTACCCATAGAGATGAATTAATGCTTACATTAAGCCAAATGATGGTACCACAAAATATTCAACCTGAAGCCATGGCCAATACTATCATCACTAGAGAAGTCGATTGTATTGACTTTCGGGATAAAGATATACCACAACATAGTTTACATAAGGATAACCCCTTATATATTACTGCTCTAATTGGAGATGTAGCCGTTAAAAGAGTCTTGATTGATAATGGTTCATCTCTAAATATTTGCACTTTTGATTTCTACCAACGATTTGGGTTTAGAAGTGATGAAATGAAGAAAACTGACATGATTATCAAAGCTTTCAATGACGAAACACAAGAAACATGTGGAGTTATTACCATCCCATTGCAAGTTGGTCCTAGAACCTTAGATACGACCGTGTTTATTGTACATTGCCCCGCATCGTACAATATACTCTTGGGTCATCCTTGGATCAATGCAATGCGGGCTGTCCCATCAACTTTACACCAATGTGTTAAATTCGAATTTAAAAATCAGTTGGTCACTATCCATGGTGATCCTAGACCCTTTGATATGTGTGCTTTGGCGGAACCTGTTGGAGTTCAATTTTGCCCCGCTCTGTCATCCACACATCCTAATTCTTATTTTTCATCTAAAACTGTGAAACACACTCCCATAACTTCATCTATTTCTCCTCCATTAATTTCACCCTCATATATAGATCAACAATCTTCTAAACAAACCACTCTAGAACCTCAAAAGGATCTTCAATCCATAACCAATCCTTCATGTTCCATCCCTATAATTTCAAAACCTATAGACCCATTCATTAACACCTCCACATTATCAACATCTATCATACCTTCCACATCTAAAGATATAGGGAATGATCCTTCTACATCTTATGCTCTTTCTGATGAACTTTTACCAGATTTATCCACAATCTTAATATCAGAAAAAACAAATGCTTTTATGCAAGATTCAATTCTCTTAAATAACTTGCCGCCATCTCCTCGTACTTTGGGCCTCCCACAACCTATGGGAAGTACTTACCAAGTCGGGAGTTGTGCCTTCATTTATAAAGGATATGATTGGGGAAGAATACCTCGGAATATCAAAACTCATCATGATGGATATGCTCGATGTTATTTTACTAATGAGTATATTAAAGCTAAACCTATAATGCTTAAAATGGGATATAAAGGGAAAGGCTTGGGACCTTTCCAAAATGGTATGAAAGAACCTTTCGAGGTAGAACCGTGGCCTGCCCGCTGTGGTGTGGGCCTATTTCCTAGTAAGGGTCAACCCTTTCCTTTTGAAGATGATGATCAACTCATATGTTATCAAGATTATTTGGATAGGCGTGATGATTTGCCTCTAAAAAATCAGCCATTTACATGTAACATGCTATCCATAGCTTACCCTGAAATGATCGCTGAATCCGATGACGAGTTGGAAGGAGATATTTTCCATGATGTCTCCGTTGAAGAGATGTTACACAATGGGTTTTATTTTGATGGTTCTATACCTACTATAGCCCAGCTTGAGGACACTAATCCTCAAGATGAATTATCCAAGCTAACCTTAAAAGAATTACAAGAATTGGGCGTTTCACCCGCCCCACCTAATTTTGAAAGAGATCTACACATGGAAGTAGAAAACGTCATTAAAGTTAACATTGGAACTGAGGATAATCCCCACATAATCAATATTGGATCAGAATTAAGTCAAGAAAAACAAGAGCAATACATTGCATTCCTTAAAGAATATGAAGATGTCTTCGCTTGGACATATGAAGATGTGCCATGTCTGGACCCTTCCGTAGTCATGCATCATCTAGTAGTCCATCCGGATGCTAAACCTGTTAAACAGAAACTTAGAAAAATGCATCCCAAAGTGGCCTTACTAGTCAAAGGGGAGTTAGAAAAACTCTTGAATGTTGTTTTTATACAAGCTATTGATTATGCTGAATGGATCTCAAATGTAGTTCCAGTCACCAAGAAAGAAGCTACCAAAGTTAGGGTTTGCACAGATTTTAGAGATATTAACGTTGCATGCCCTAAAGATGATTTTCCTCTTCCAAACATGGACCAAATCATTGATTTTACTATTGGGAGTGGGATGATGTCCTTAATGGATGGATTCTCCGGTTATAATCAGATCAGGATAGCTCCTGAAGATCAGGCTAAAATAACCTTTATTACCCCCTGGGGTACCTTTTGTTGGAAAGTGATGCCATTCGGCTTAAAGAACGCAGTGCAACCTATCAACGAGCTATGACTTATATTTTTCATGATATGATGCATGATATCCTACATGATTATGTAGATGATATTATAGCTCACTCTATTAATGAAGATAACCATTTAGATGATTTGAGAAAAGTTTTTAATCGGTTAAGAGAATATCTTATTCGATTAAATCCAGCCAAATGCATATTTGGAGTTAAGTCCGGTAAACTATTAGGGGTTATAGTTTCTTTACGTGGCATCAAAATTGACCCTCTCAAGATTGCGGCTATCACTGATATGCCCGCACCTACCAATATATCTGAATTACGAAGTTTACAAGGTAAACTTCAAGCTATCCGTCGCTTCATCGATAAGTTGGCGGACAAAACCGGTCCCTTTCTTAAGCTCCTTAAGAAGGATGTCCCTTTTAATTGGGATGACGAATGTAAAGAAGCTTTTGAACTTCTCAAACAATACCTCCTTAACCCACCTGTGCTTTCTCCACCTAGACCTGATCACCCATTTCTCCTGTATATTTTAGCTTCAGATTCTGCCTTAGGAGCTATGTTAGCTCAGCTTGATGATGAGAAGAGAGAACGTGCTAATTATTATATTAGCCGAACCTTCATCAGTTATGAAACCCGCTACATAACATTAGAAAAACTATGTCTAGCAGTCGTGTTTGCTACGCAAAAATTATGCCATTATATGCTTAGTCAAAAAACTTATGTCATTGCTAAATATGATCCCTTGAGGTATCTCATGAGTCGACCTTATTTATCGGGTCGTACAGCCAAGTGGGTTCTTGCTCTAAGCGAGTTTGACCTCACGTTCATAGGACAAAAGTCTGTTAAGGGTCAAATCATAGCAGATCAATTAGCTGCTGCACCCTTAGAGTCTACCCATCCCCTCATCATTGAGTTTCCTGATGAATGCCTTCAATTAGAGGCGGACCATATTGAACAATGGTCCTTATACTTTGATGGAGCCCGATGCATGAGTGGGGCTGGTGCGGGTATTATTTTAATATCCCCACAAAAACATCTTATTCCTCTGTCCTTCAAATTAACATTTGCTTGCACCAATAATACTGCTGAATATGAAGCTCTAATCCTTGGATTACGAGCTGCCTTGGCGCTAAAAATTAAACATCTGTTAGTTTTTGGTGATTCTCAACTTGTCATAAATCAAATTAATGAAGTTTATCAGACCAGAGATGATAAATTGCGCCCATATAAAGCATATGTTTTGCAATTGTTATCCCTATTTGATCAAGTTACCTTGGAAGCTATTCCTCGAACTAGCAACCGTGCGGCTGACGCTATGGCCGCAACTGCATCTCTTCTGCCCTTGGAGTTAGATGACGAATATGCCACCATCATTATTCGTCGACTCCAGGAACCCGCTTCAAATAAGTCATGCTTAGAACCTTTGGATGTGTTTCTAATCAATGAAACTACTCCTGAACCTTGGTATACGGATATATTTAATTTTCTCCAAAATGGGACTTTCCCCGCCAATTCTAATAGAAACCAACGTCGGTTATTACGTAGACGAGCAAGTCGATTTGTAATAATTGGCAATACTTTATATAGGAGATCTTTTGAAGGTATCCTATTAAGATGTTTGAATTTAGAAGAATCCAAATCAGCCTTGAGTGAAGCCCACGATGGATCTTGTGGAGGACACTTCAGTGGTAGTGTCATTGCTAAAAAGCTCCTTAGGATAGGATACTTTTGGCCTACCATGGAGAATGATGCACATGATTATGTGCGCCATTGCGACAAGTGCCAAAAACATGCTGACCTTGTCCATGCCCCTGCACAAGAACCACAGGCTATTTCATCTCCTTGGCCCTTTTCAAAATGGGGCTTAGACATTATTGGCAAAATTAATCCCGTGTCATCCGATGGACACAAATTCATCATAACCGCCATCGAGTATTTCACGAAGTGGGTTGAAGCTATGCCTTTAGCTTCCCGCACCGGCACACAAGTCTCTAAATTTATTTTTAATCAAATCATTTGTAGGTTCGGAATTCTCGCAAACCTCATCTCAGACAATGGAACTTGTTTCAAAAATAAAGATGTTAAGAAATTATGCCAAAAATATAAGATTCAACATCGCTGGTCCACTCCCTATTATCCTCAGGGTAATGGTCAAGCATAAGCATCTAACAAAACCTTAATCAAAATTCTCAAAATATTGGTCAATAAATCTAGCCGCGATTGGCACATTCAATTATATCTAGCCTTGTGGGCCTATCGAACTAGTGTTCAAACCCCCATTGGAACTTTACCTTTTGTTTTGGTTTATGGTGCTGAAGCCATTTTTCCCTTTGAATTAGAAGTTCCTTCTTTGGCTCTACTACTTCAAGATACCGAAGTAGGAGATGAATATCGAGTCGCGGACTCAGTCACTGGAACTCCTAGATGAAAAATGCATCAATGCTTTGGAGCATCTCCGTGCCTACCAAAACAAGCTTAAAAGATCATATGCTAAAAAAGTTCGTCATCGATCCTTTGAGATCGACGACCTTGTTTTAAAAGAAAATAAAAAAAATACTAATGCAACTAAAGACCTTAAAGGTAAATTTGAGCCCAACTGGCTTGGACCATACATTATCACTGCTAAATTTGAATCGAGAGCATACAAATTAGCTACCTTAGATGGTAAATATTTAAAAGAACCTATGAATATTATGCATCTTAGGCGATATTACGCATAAAATTTGGTCATTTCATCATTTGTACATATTTTGCATGTTGTCTTATTTTAAAAATATATCAAACTGTTTACACAAAAACAAAAACAAACAAAAATAATAAAAATAAAAACAACAATATTCTTGACTCTTTCGAAACCAAAACAAAATAAAGAAGAAAGAGAGAGTCAACATTCTCAAACTTCCCAAAAAGTATTTGTATATATTTCTTCTTACAAATGTTGCAGTTATATATTTCAAATTATTTTGGATAAATTAGCATTTATTTGGAATCCCTCACTTTCACAAACACAAAATAAATATCTTGATTTTTATCTGGCATGATTACTAATCTCTCTTATATCAAAGTCCACAAAATTCAATTAAATAAAGTTTGAGCACAGAGAATTGATCTTGTTATTTACTTAAACCAAGCACATCCTTTCACAATAAAATGATTATATTTGTAATGTCCATGCTATGCTACATAGTAGAAGTGGTTTCTTGAGCGAAAAGTTTCCCTTGCTATCCTATCATGCACATGGTCTAGAATCTTTGAGAATTGGCAAAAGGACAAGCTCACCCCTACCCAGAATAAAAATCCCTTGCTCTACAGCTAATCCGAGCAAGTATCCCTAGCATAGGAAGAAAAGCAAAGTTCAAGAAAAAGAGAAAAAGAAAAATGTTATTTTATATCATTACAACAATGTTTCAAGCATTATCTCAAAAATCAAGCAAAAATACAAAAGAAAAGCAAAAGAAAGCAAAAGAAAGCAAAAGCAAAAGCAATAAAATCCCTCTCCCTACCCATTGAAAAGAAAAGAAGGGTTGATGAGCTTGAATCCCTGGAATTCTCAATTATTCGAAAACTGTGAGGTAAGCCCCATAACAGGTGGTTTGTGCCCAACCTGCTTGGCCTTGGGTAACTCCTAGCGTGGCGATATGTCTGTCACATTAGCGACCTTCTTTTGTACAGACCTATGTCCGCTTATGGATTAGCTAGCTCTTGATAATCCGACTTACATAGTAGCTTGGTATGGTTATATGCATCTAAATCATGGTTAATGAACACTTATTTGGTTCATTCAAATCACTTGTATCAAATTATCTTGCTCAAAATCGGTAAACGAACATAGCAATTGCACACACATTTGTATTTGAGAGATTTTGTGTATCATTATGATAAATCAAGATTGGAAATGAACTCACATATGCACATGGGATTCCTTATAAATCTAACTTTTGTCTTCGAGATACTTTGAAATATCTTTGCAAATTGTCTGGAATAATTTCATTTTTCCTTTCTCGCATAAAGACAACTACATGCATAATCAAAAATCAAAATTTCTTTCAAACCATACAATAAAAACACACACACACAAAAAAAAAAAAAAATATATATATATATATATATATATATATATATATATATATTGTCGACTTTCGCGACGATGGTATAGTTCCAGAACTTAAATGGGAGTCTTATGCCTAGCGCAAGTCCTCCTCTTCATATTTTCTGTTTATTTTCAACAATTAAAAATCAACCATACAATAAAACTATTATATCAACTTTTTCTTTGGATTTCGCGATGATGGTATAAGTCTATACCTACATATTCTATGCCTAGCGCAAACCATTGTACCAATTTTTATTCCCCATTTATTTAAAATCATAAAAACATATGACTTAAATCATTCTGTTATACAATTATGTTTTAAAAAAAAGCATGCACATTATCACTATTTCATGTCATTATGTCAATATGCAAATTTGCAATGATGGTATAATTCCTAGGGAATTATCCAAAAAATTTATCACACTTAGGAATTTATGCCTAGCAAAAATCATTTTAAAATATTTCATGCATAATATTTTCATGAAAAGTCTGAAAACAAAATCATCATCATCATCATTTGCATCATCACACCAAAGTCTTAAGACAGTCTCTTAAGCACTCTTTTACTTTTAACAATATTTCTATACTGGGATTAGCTTGACGACCGAGTGAGCGGCGACTCCATGAAATGGTCTATAATAGCGACAATGTCCTTTGAAATTATTGTTAAAGGTCCCTTTTATTTTTTATCAAATTATCATCACAACAAACAATTTGTTACATCAGATTATTTCATTTAAATTTTTAAAGCATGACATTTAAACCATAATATTTTCCAATGACATAATTACATGAATCATCAAATCAATCACACCAAAACATTAAAAGCATCATACAAACGCATAAGACAAGTCATATGATCAAAAAATATCTCATCTATATATATATCAAATATATGTACATCATATCAAAACTAGATTGGTATGCCACAATCTACATCTTGGCATACTCAATCCTCTCAATCAAATATACAATCTCTGTAGTGGTCCGCCTCGAGAACCCCTCGAGCTCTCAGCCTCATCTCCTCCCCCGCCCTGAGGTGGAGGAGGTGGCCCCATCGTAGTCCGTGTGGTGCCATGAGTCCTAGATGCCGATCGTGATGATGTCCTAGATGACCCCATCACGATAGGCTCTACAATATGAGCTGGTAATGGCACCCTCTGCTCTGCTGGCATCACCTGGTAATATAGAGCCTGATAGAATGTAACCTAGGCAATAGCGCATGCTAAATCTCGAGTGCTCGCTCCTCCACCCCGAGCTCTAAGCCATGTAGCCTCATCCTGCAATGTCTACACCTGAGCCCGTAGGTGGGCAACCTCAGCTCGAAGAGTACATCTCACCGCTCTCCCTAGTGTCAACACCCTTGCCCTTATCGAGCGATGGTGGCCTCTCTCTATGGAGAAGGGGGTCTTTCCTCCCTCCTCTCTCACTGTCGTGGCCTCTGCTGAGCCTGTGGTCTCCTCTGCTCTCTCTCGTCGTGACCCTGTGCTGCCTCAATGGCTGCTTGGCATCGCCTCCCCATCCGATGCACAACTACATGAATCGGACCCTGAGCCCTCGTCATCCGAGGAGGGCGGATGCCTGTGTACTAGGCATCATAGCCATCGGCTACCCCAACGTCGTCCCCATCCACTGGCTGAATGGGGGCATCATCTGTGTCCTGACTCTAGAATCACTGCATATCTGGAGCCCCGCTAACTGTAGTGTTATCCCGGATAGTCCAGGAAAACTCGTAGTCTCTCAGAGATGGGATCCCCTGCTGTAGACCGAACTACCTCAAAACTCGGTCGTACCGATGGAGCTCCACCTCTCCCCTCTCCATCCTCAGCCAACAGACTCGCCTGATGCGAGCCAGCTCCTGTCCATCCTCGGCCCACCCTGGATGATCTCTCCAAGGCCTCCAGGTGATCTGGTCGGAGACAAGGTCATCTAGTAGTCTCCGGGATGCTGGCAGATCTATCCATCATTGTGCCCCTCTCCGGAGCCACCAGTAGAAAACTCGGGGCCTCTCCCCATCAATCCCTATTAGTGGGAGCCCTACCGGCCTTCGCACCATGATGTGCTCCCAGCACCAAACCTATAGTAGTGATGTCATAACCAGACATCGACCGCCCTTGTATATGACCCCATGAAGGATCCTATACAATCGATAGAGTACAAAGCTCCCCCAAGCAAACCTGTACCCATGGTCTCTCATGTCATAGACCACATCTGTCAGTAGCCATGGTACCCTACATCCTCTCTGGTGGCATAACAAAAGTCCACCTACCACCCCAGCCAAAACCCGTGTGAGTCTAGATGCCCCAGGCATCTAGCGTAATGACTCGATATTCACTCCGCCCTTCTCCAGGGCGAAGCTCGGATCGCCACACAGTCGCATCATCGCGTGGCCCTGATTGGCCATGGGAGTGATCAGCCGTCCTTGTATGGGGATCCTCAAAATCCTCCATACATCCTCCAGTGTGGGAGTCATCTCCCCTTCGATAACCAAAAATAGGAAGAACCCGGATACCACCTCTCTGCTAGGGCTGTCAATAGCCCCATATCTATAGAAACCCGTGGCATCTCTACCACATGCTGCAAGCCGACCTGAGCCAGCTGATCTCGCTCTGCCTGAGATAGAGCGGCCAAGTCATCCTTCAACCCGCCATATTTCCATTCTCTGCTCTTTAGTAATCCTCTCTACAACATAAACAAAATCAACAATAAAAATCATTAATAAATCATTAATTAAAAATGCAAGTCAAAATAAGTTCAATTTTATAAATGATGATATCGTCCACAATTGGACGATATCGTCCCCAATTTGAGCAAATTCGTCTCCGATTTTGCATGAGGAAATCGTCCCTTATTGGACGAAATCGTCCCCCTATCGTCGATTTCGCCCTTAGACGAAATCGACGATATCGAGACGATTTTGGCGAAATCGAGACGATTTCGTCTCGACGACGTCGACGGCCCAAAAATGGCCACGATGCTCAAAAATCAATCAAATCTAATCTAAAAAGCATGAAATTCTAAAGTAAAGCATTCTAAATTAAGTTTAGACCCTTACCCGTAGCCCACGCCGGACCTCTGTCGATCTGTGCGCTGTCTCGACCATCTTGTCTCCAGAGCTCTAAAAACTAGGAAAATGAACAGTAATAATGAATTAGGGTTTTACCCTATTTTTCTTAATTTTATTCAAAAACAATTAAAAACATTTTAAAATTTTGCTTTTTCGCGTTTTTACCTCAAACGTTCGATTTGGGTAAAAACACGGAGGGGGCACCATAGTAAGCTGTCGTACGATTCGACCTAGAATCGTCGCCTAAAAATGGGAATAATTTTTGCTTTCTCGTAGATCGAGAAGAACTCATCTTTAACGCATTTTCTTCAAAAAATTCGCTAAAGAGGGGGCAAAATGTAGCACCCTAAAATTGGCGCAATAAAACCTTAAATAATTACAATTACTCTAGTAAATATTCAAATTCAAATTTTAACCCCAAAACCGCTCCCAAACCGCCGTTTAACCCGTTTCCTCCTTTCCCGTGCCATTTTTAGAGTTTGTTTTGACCGTTTGACGATATCGTCGCCGATCAGACGATATCGCCTCAGATCGGACGATTTCGTCTGGGCTAGGACGTCCAGACGATCTTGTCCCAAAACTGATTTTTCACAATTAGCCTCTGTTCCAACGACGTCTCTAATCCGGGCAGAAGCGTGTCTGCGCCGTTAGAGACCCTCCCCGTTGGAGATCTCCCAAATTGGGATGATCTCCAACCTCCTAACCTCCCTCCTAAGCCTATTTAAACTTAGGACTCCCCCTTGGCATCCCCCTGGCTGAAATTTCCTATAACACAAGTTCTACGTGCATTAGACCGTCTTAAATTATTATTTGCCTCCATATTTGTCCAAATTTATTTGCAGGAACCTTAGTATTTTTCAGCCGGAGCAAGCTCAGTTCGTCGTGGACGATCCTGTTCAATTCGAGATGATTTCGCACCAATTCGAGACGATCTCGACTGTAGTCTGCATTGGGGGCAATCAGTGCCTAGAGTTTGCATTTCCTCATTATTTTTTGCTGCATTATTCTGTATTTAGTTAATCTTATGATTATTCTTTATTATTTTGCATCTTGGAGTTCACCCATGTAGTTTAATTGCATAATAAGGTCATGATTAGCTATTAAAGTGTTGCAACTTACTTGCATTTCTATTCGGGATTATCTCGTTAACATCCTTATTGTCATTTTACATCATTATCCTCTATTAGCATTGCTGCATTTTTTGTATTTTGTGTCTATTTCTCTGTTTGCAGGTCTTTGACGAATTCGTCAGATCTCAGACGATCCTGCAGGTCGGAGACGATCCCGTCAAATTCCAGACGATCCTGTCTGCTTCAAGAATCAAACCTCCATCAGACATCCGGATCAGGTATGGCTCTTTAATTTAGCTTTTTCTCTCTATTTTTGCTCAAATCTGTTTGTTGTATTTCATTTAGTCTGCATTTTCATAATAGAACAACTTAGATTCATTTGGCCAAACCTAGGACTCGAATGTTTAAAGATAAAACTGAACACATTAAACACATTCCCAACCTAGGCGTGGAAACTGCCATTCAAACGTTTCCCGGTGAACCCACCATCCGTCGAAAAATCACCATAATACACCTCCCCGAGAGGCGGGACCTTCGCAAGGCCTCTCAGTTTGAGGTACCGCGCCATCCTTTTCCCATCCTCCTTCCGGGCATGGATCCTATAGCCTGAAGGTAAGGATGCAAAAAATTTGGAGCGATACAGCTTGGAATGGCTTGTAAGACTGACTTAAATAACTGCACTCTTTCTGCTAACGATAACCATCTACCTTTCCAAGTTGGAAGTTTATTATGAACTTTACTAATAACTAGATTCCATAAATCTATCCTCATTCTCCTCTTAAATAAAGGCATCCTTAGATAAGTTGTTGGTAAATTTACCTCCTCCATTTGAAGCAACCTGTAAATTCTTGCTTTGATATTAGCAGGAGTGTTAAGAAAGTAAATTTTGGATTTAGTCCTATTAATTTTTTGCCCTGAAGCTCTTTCGTACTCTTTTAAAAAGTTATTCAAAGCTCTAGCCTCATTTATTCTTGCCCTTTCAAAAAGGGTTGTATTATCTACAAATTGTTTATGATTGATGCTATTGATGTTATTACTAACCTTAAGTCCACTTATAAGCCCATATTTGTAAGCCTTCTTAAAGTTCCTACTCAAAACCTTTGCCATAATAATGAACAAATAAGAAGATCTCCTTGTCTAAGACATCTCTTGGCTTTTAAATATTCTATTGCTAACCCATTGACCAACACTGAATAAGAAACTGCAGAGACACAAGCTTTAATCCATCTAACCCATTTCTTCTTGAAACCAAACTTTTCGAAAAAAAAAAAAAAATCCCATTTAACCCTATCATTTGCTTTACTCATATCAAGTTATAAGATCATTGCTTTCTCTTTTCTTGAAGTTTTTGAATGTATAACTTCATAAGCTACTATGATCCCGTACAAAACTTGTCTCCCTTTCACAAATCCTCCTTGCTCTTATAAAATTATTTTGTCTAACAATGGCCTTAATCTATTTGGCATCACTTTGGAGATAATCTTATATGTCATATTACATAGGCTTATGGGTCTAAAATAATCAAAGAATTCAACATCCTTTTTTTTTTTGAATTAAGGTAAGATATGTTGCATTTATTTTATAAGGAATGTATTATTTTACCCTAAAATGATCCACTGTCACCAACAAAAAATCCTTCACTATGTCCCAATTATGTTGGTAAAAAGTTACAGAGAGCCCATATGGACCTGAGGATTTATCCTTATTAAAAGAGAAAAGAGCTAAATGAACTTCTTCTAGAGTAATAGGCTCCATCAATTTTCTATTGTCTTGTCATTAAAACGAAAGGAACATCTTGAAGAAGTTTATCATTAAGAACTTCTATCTTCTCTGAACCTAGAATATTATGATAAAAATACTTAGCCTCTTTTCTAATTTCACTTTTATCTTCAATCCAAACCCCTTCTATTGATTTAATTCTACTAATTTTAGAAGTTGATCTTTGTACTATAGCCATCATATGAAAAAACTTTGTATTTTTATCCCGTTCTTTTAACCAAGTTTGTCTTGATTTCAATCTCTTGAATTTCTCTTACTCAAAATATTATGATATTCACTAAGCAAACCCTTTTCCTGTGAGCTTGGGTTATTAAGATTACCTTTTTAGAATTTTGAGAGTTTATCTTTTAGTTCTTCTTTCTTCTCAAAAATATTTTCAAAAGTGTTCTTGTTCCATTATTTTAATCTAGATGTCATAGATTTAATTTGATTTGGAAGAGCATACAACCCACCATTACCTAAAGAACTTTACATTTGAGCTATCATATCAACAAATTGAGTACGGTCTTCCCACATCTGCTCATATTTAAAATAGGATATTTTTTTGAATTCATTTATCACCATTTTAACTCTTATTGGCCAATGATTTGAACTAATCCTTGTTAAGGTATTAATTTTAGCACAAGTTCCTTCATCTAGCCAATGATATGAGAGAATGCATATGTCTAATTTTTTTGCTATAATGTTTTGGCCTCTCCTATTGTTGGTCCAAGTATAGTTGTCTTCTTTAAACTTAACATCCCATAGATTATTGTTTTGAATAAAAGCTAAAAAATATTTCATACTTTAAGTCAATTTCCTAATTTGCCCAAATTTTTCATCCAACTTTGTTATAGAATTAAAATCTCCAATGATCATGAATCAAGTTTCTTGGTCTTTACTTCTCATAAAGGCTTCAATCCCACTTCAAACTTCTAATCTACCTGACTAAGTTGTAGGTCCATAGACATTGATAAGGATGAAACAAACATCTGCAAAGTAGCAAGTGACTAAAGAGGCTATCCAATGCCTAGTTTTATGAATGGTTGCACAAGAGGTTCTATAAGGATTCCAACAAGTTAGAATTCCCCATGTCGCTCCTTCAGAATCCATAGCATCCCATTCACATCTTGCCCATATTACTTTCATAGTTTTTGAAACTTCTTCTTTTATCATTTTAGTTTTCCAAATACAATGAATATCAGGCTTATTACTTAAACATAGGTCCCTAATATACCTTTTTCTTTGAGGGGTATTAGCACCCCTTAAATTTCATGAGATGATAATCATGTCTCATTAGGGGCTTTTGGCCTCACCTACATATTACCAAAATCATTTTGTTGTTTGGTAAAGAGAAGTTCAACCAACTTAGTTTGGGTTCCTTTCTCTATGTTTGCTCTTGCTTCCCTGGATCTTGCTTGATAATTTGAGAGTTTTTCTTTTTTTGCCTTGCCTATATTAGGAGTAGGTCTTATTATTCTATTCCTAAATATTCTTTCACAATTTTATTTTTCATCATATTTATCCTCTTTTGGCTCTATTACAAAAGCTTTTGACCTGTCCTGCTCATTTTTTAGTATTTCCTTATTAATGGCAGAGGTATTAACTTCTAAAATTGCATTTTCTTTACCAATTTTTTTCTCCTGAATGGTGCATGGTACTTCAAGAGAGTCTTCAAAATTTGATGAGACACATTCCTTAGGTTCATCGAGAGTGTTATTCCTTAGAATATGATCATACTGAATAGACAGTTCCATATTAATATGTTGAAACTGTTGTACAATGTCCTCTAAGTTTTGATCTACTTTTTTATTCATAGGCTAAAGCCTCAAAAGAGTTGGTATTTATTCCAATATCCTTCCTTATTGGTCTCCACTATTTATTTTGTTTTATTTTTCTAGATCTATTTTTTGGAAGTTGAAAACCATCTTCATCCATAACCATTTGTAAATTTCTCTTACGATTTTCTACATATGATTCTGCTAGGCTCTTATTAAGGCATGATATCTCAATATGCCCCACCTCATGACATCTTCTACATCTAAAATATATGTTTTCACAATCTATAGTTTGGATCCACATCTTATCCCTATACTTAAGAATGATTGATTCTGGTAAAGCTTTACTTATATCAATCATGACCAATATTCGAGCATAAATAGCTAAAAATCCATCTTTCATTGTATCTGAAATCTCAAGGAATTATCCTAGAGTGTTGCCTATTGCCTTGAAAATATATATTTTTCAAAATTCAATGGGCAACCCAAAAATCCTAACCCAAACTAGTACTAGGGATAAATTCACATTTTCAGGTGAAAAGCCTTCATACCAGTGGGTAAAGAAGAATCATGCTCTTCTCATAAATCAAGGACCCCCTTTAAGGATTTTCTCTCTTTCTTCCCCAAAAAAAAATGGCTAAGAAGAAACTTTTGGGAAGAAATGATAGAATCACTCTTGGAGACTTCCAACTCCTATCAATACATTTTCTCAAGGTTGAAGTCCCTAGCCATTACCCATTAAATTTACCAAAACTCGCCCTATATTGGAGCAATGAGGATCTTTCTAAGGTGTGCTCACTAACCTCTACCACTAGAGATGATTGTATCGCTCCAAATTTTTCACACCCTTACCTTCAGGCTATAGGATCCGTGCCCGAAAGGGGGATGGGAAAAGGATGGCACGGTACCTCGGACTGAGAGGCCTTGCGAAGGTCCCGCCTCTCGGGGGAGGTGTATTATGGTGATTTTTTGACGGATGGTGGGTTCACCAGGAAACGTTTGAATGGCAGTTTCCACGCCTAGGTTGGGAATGTGTTTGATGTGTTCAGTTTTAGCTTTAATCATCCAAGTCCTAGGTTTGGCCAAAATGAATCTAAGCTATTCTATATGAAATGCAGATTTAAATGAATACAAAGAACAAATTTGGACAGAAAAATAGAAAGAATAAGATGGATTAAAGACCCATACCTGATCCGGATGTCTGATGAAGATTCTAATTTTTGAAGTAGTCAAGATCGCCTCTGATTTGACAGGATCGTCTCCTATCAGACAAGATCGTCTGAGATCTGACGAATTCGTCAAAGACCTGCAAACAGAAAAACAGATGCAAAATACAGAGAATGCAACTATGATAACAGAGGGTAATGATGTAAAATGACAAGTAAGAACATTAAAATGATAATAACAAACTAAGACACGAATGCATTATAACGATCTAATGACAATTTATGCTTTTATTATGCATTAAAGCTACATGGGTGAACTCCAAGATGCAGGATAATAAATAATAACCATAGAATTAACTAAATGCAGAATAATGCAACGAAAAAAGGATGAAGAAATGCAAACTCTGGGCACTGATTGCCCCCAATGTGGACTACAGTCTAAATCGTCTCGAATTGGGTCGAGATCGTCCGAGATTGTACGAGATCGTCTGAGATGAACTGAGCTTGCTCCGACTGAAAAACAATGAAGTTCCTGCAAACAAACTTGGAAAAATACAAATGCAAATAGTGATTTAAGATGGTCTAGTGCGTGTAGAATTCGAGTTACAGGGAATTTCAGCCAGGGGGATGCTAAGGGGAGGGCCTAGGATTAAATAGGCTTAGGATGGAGGTTAGGAGGTTGGAGATCATCCCTATTTGGGAGATCTCCAATGGGGAGGGTCTCTAACGGCACAGACACGCTTCTACCCGGATTAGAGACGTCGTTGGAACAAAGACTAATTGTGAAAAATTAGTTTTGGGACAAGATCGTCTGGACGTCCTAGCCAGACGAAATCGTCCGATCTGAGGCGATATCGTCTATCGCGATGACGATATCGTCAAACGGTCAAAACAAACTCTAAAAATGGCACGGGAAATGAGGAAACGGATTAAGCGGCGGTTTGGGAGCGGTTTTGGAGGTTAAAATTTGAATTTGAATTATTTACTAGAGTAATTGTAATTATTAAGGTTTTATCGCGCCAATTTTAGGGTGCTACATTTTGCCCCCTCTTTAGCGAATTTTTCGAAGAAAATGCGTTAAAGATGAGTTCTTCTCGATCTACGAGAAAGCAAAAATTATTCCCATTTTTAGGCGACGATTCTTGGTCGAATCGTACGACGACTTACTATGGTGCCCCCTCCGTGTTTTTACCCAAATCGAACGTTTGAGGTAAAAACGCGGAAAAGCAAAATTTTAAAAATGTTTTTAATTGTGTTTTGAATAAAATTAAGAAAAATAGGGTAAAACCCTAATTCATTGTTACTGTTCATTTTTAGTTTTTGGAGCTCTACAAGAAAAATGGTCGAGACAGCACACAGATCGACAGAGGTCCGATGCGGGCTATGGGTAAGAGTCTAAACTTAGTTTAGAATGCTTTAAGTTGAATTTACATGCTTTTTAGGTGAATTTTGAGCAATTTTTGAGCATCGCGATTGTGGGAGGAGAAATGGAGGGAAAGGGGGACGATCAAAGGGAAAAGAGAAAGGGAAATGAGCAAAATTTTTTTGGAGAGGAGAGGGATGAAAGGGGAGAGAGAGAGAGGAGGGAGGAGAGACCCCCTTCTCCATAGAGAGAGAGGCCACCATCGCTCGATAAGGGCAAGGGTGTTGACACTGGGGAGAGCAATGAGACAACGACTCTTCGAGTGAGACAGTTCGTATCTAGGCACAGGTGCACTCGTAGGAGGAGGTTGCATGACACCGAGCTGAGGTGACATAGCTCAGAGATGAGATTGCACGCCTCAGAGCATGGGGCAGAGGGGCGAGCACTCAGGAGCTAGCATGGGCTATTGCCCAGATCACTTTTTATCAGACACTATACCACCAGATGGTGCCAGAGGAGGAGAGATTACCACTGTCGGCTACCATCGTGGATCCGATCAGGATTGGGTCATCAAGGACTTCATCTCGATCCATGACTAGGACTCGTAGTACCACACATACTGCGATGGGGCCACCTCGTCCACCTCAGGGCGAGGGAGGAGATGAGGCTGAGAGCTCGAGGGGTTCTCGAGGCTAGCTACTACAGATTGCACTGCATAGATTGATATATAGTATTTATTATTTTTGATAGAGGATTGAGTATGCCGAGGTACAGATTGTGGCATACCGATTCGGTTTTGATATGATGTATATATACTGTTGAGATATATATAGATGAGATATTTTTGATCATATGACTTGTGTCTTATGTATTTTTATGATGCTTTTAATGTTTTGATTGATTGATTTGATGATTCATGTAATTACGTCGTTGGAAATATTATGGTTGAAATGTCATGCTTAAAAAATTTAAATGAAAGAATCTGATAGAACAAATTGGTTGTTTGTGATGTGATGATTTGATAAAAAAATAAAAAGGGACTTTTAACAATAATTTCAAAGGACATTGTCGCTATTATAGACCATTTCATGGAGTCGCCGCTCACTCGGTCGTCAAGCTAATCCCAGTATAGAAATATTGTTAAAAAGTAAAAGAGTGCTTAAGAGACTGCCTTAAGACTTTGGTGCAATGGTGCAAATGATGATGATGATGGTTTGTTTTCAGAGTTTCATAAAAATAGTATGCATGAAATAATGTTAAAATGATTTTTGCTAGGCATAAATTCCTAAGTGTGATAAATTTTTTGGATAATTCCCTAGGAATTATACCATCATTGCAAAATTGAAGGTTGACATAATGACATGAAATAGTGATAATGTGCATGCTTTTTGTTAAAAAACATAATTGTATAACATAATGATTTAAGTCATATGGTTTTCATGATTTTTAAATAAATGGGGAATAAAAATTGGTACAATGGTTTGCGCTAGGCATAGAATATGTAGGTATAGACTTATACCATCATCGCGAAAATCAAAAAGAAAATAGATAGTTTTATTGCATGGTTGATTTTTAATAAATAGAAAATATGAAGATGAGGACTTGCGCTAGGCATAAAATTCCAATTTTGGTTTTGGAACTATACCATCGTCGCGAAAGTCGACAATATATATATATATATATATATATTTTTTTTTTTGTGTGTGTGTGTGTGTGTGTGTGTGTGTGTTTTGATTGTATGGTTTTGAAAGAAATTTTGATTTTTTCTATTATGCATGTAGTTGTCTTTATACTAAACAACTGTACTTTAAAGAAGAAAATGAATTATTCCAAACAATTTGCAAAAAATATTTCAAAGTATCTTAAAGACAAAAGTTAGATTTATAAGGAATCCCATGTGCATATGTGAGTTCATTTCCAATCTTGATTTATCATAATGATACACAAAATCTCTCAAATACAAAATGTGTGTGCAATTGCTATGTTCATTTACCAGCTTTGAGCAAGATAATATGATACAAGTGATTTGAATGAACCAAATAAGTGTTCATTAACCATGATGTAGATGCATATAACCATACTAGACTACTATGTAAGTCGGATTATCAAGAGCTAGCTAATCCATAAGCAGACATAGGTCTGTACAAAAGAAGGTCGCTAATGTGACAGACATATCGCCACGCTAGGAGTTACCCAAGGCCAAGCAGGTTGGGCACAAACCACCTGTTATGGGGCTTACCTCACAGTTTTCGAATAATTGAGAATTCCAGGGATTCAAGCTCATCAACCCTTCTTTTCTTTTCAAAGGGTAGGGAAAGGGATTTTATTGCTTTTGCTTTTGCTTTCTTTTGCTTTCTTTTGTATTTTTGCTTGATAATGCTGTAATGATATAAAATAACATTTTTCTTTTTCTCTTTTTCTTGAACTTTGCTTTTTTTTTTGTTCTATGCTAGGGATACTTGCTCGGATTAGCTGTAGAGCAAGGGATTTTTATTCTGGGTAGGGGTGAGCTTGTCCTTTTGCCAATTCTCAAAGATTCTAGACCATGTGCATGATAGGATAGCAGGGGAAACTTTTCGCTCAAGAAACCACTTCTACTATGTAGCATAGCATGGACATTACAAATATAATCATTTTATTGTGAAAGGATGTGCTTGGTTTAAGTAAATAACAAGATCAATTCTCTCGTGCTCAAACTTTATTTAATTGAATTTTGTGGACTTTGATATAAGAGAGATTAGTAATCATGTCCGATAAAAATCAAGATATTTATTTTTGTGTTTGTGAAAGTGAGGGATTCCAAATAAATGCTAATTTATCCAAAATAATTTGAAACATATAACTGCAACATTTGTAAGAAGATATATATAAATACTTTTTGAGAAGTTTTGAGAATGTTGACTCTCTCTTTCTTCTTTATGTTGTTTTGGTTTCGAAAGAGTCAAGAATATTGCTGTTTTTTATTTTTATTATTATTTTTTTTGTTTTTGAAAGAATTAACAAGTGCCATAAATAAATACAACAAGTAGTTTTGAAGATTTTGATGATTATGAATGTTTTTGGTGTTTTTGAATTTATAAATTGAAAGAAATACAAGATAGTGATTTTGAAATATTTTAAACAAATATATACAAGGATGAAATGACCAAATTTATACATAGTAACGTTTAAGATGCAAAATGTTCATGGGTTCTTTAAGTTCTTTACCATCTAAGGTAGATAATTTGTATGCTCCCGATTCAAATTTAGCAGTGATAATGTATGGTCCAAGCCAGTTGGGCTCAAATTTACCTTTAAGGTCCTTAGTTGCATTAGTATTTTTTTGATTTTCTTTTAAAACAAGGTCGCCGATCTCAAAGGATCGATGACGAACTTTTTTAGCATATGATCTTTTAAGCTTGTTTTGGTAGGCACGGAGATGCTCCAAAGCATTGATGCATTTTTCATCTAGGAGTTCCAACTGACTGAGTCTCGCTAACTCGATATTCATCTCCTACTTCGGTATCTTGAAGTAGTAGAGCCAAAGAAGGAACTTCTAATTCAAAGGGAAAAATGGCTTCAATGCCATAAACCAAAACAAAAGGTGAAGTTCCAATGGGGGTTCGAACACTAGTTCGATAGGCCCACAAGGCCGGATATAACTGAATGTGCCAGTCACGGCCAGATTTATTGACCAATATTTTGAGAATTTTGATTAAGGTTTTGTTAGATGCTTCTGCTTGACCATTACCCTGAGGATAATAGGGAGTGGACCAACGATGTTGAATCTTATATTTTTGGCATAATTTTTTAACATCTTTATTTTTGAAACAAGTTCCATTATCAGAGATGAGATTTGCAGGAATTTCGAACCTACAAATGATTTGATTAAAAATAAATTTAGAGACTTGTGTGCCAAGGCAGGAAGCTAAAGGCATAGCTTCAACCCACTTCGTGAAATACTCAAGGCGGTTATGATGAATTTGTGTCCATCGATGACACAGGATTGATTTTGCCAATAATATCTAAACCCCATTTTGAAAAGGGCCAAGGAGATGAAATAGCCTCGAGTTCTTGTGCAGGCGCATGGACAAGGTCAGCATGTTTCTGGCACTTGTCGCAATGGCGCACATAATCATGTGCATCATTCTCCATGGTAGGCCAAAAGTATCCTATCCTAAGGAGCTTTTTAGCAATGACACTACCACCGAAGTGTCCTCCACAAGATCCATCGTGGGCTTCACTCAAGGCTGATTTGGATTCTTCTAAATTCAAACATCTTAATAGGATACCTTCAAAAGATCTCCTATATAAAGTATTGCCAATTATTACAAATCGACTTGCTCGTCTACGTAATAACCGACGCCGGTTTCTATTAGAATTGGCAGGGAAAGTCCCATTTTGGAGAAAATCAAATATATCCAGTATACCAAGGTTCAGGAGTAGTTTCATTGATTAGAAACACATCCAAAGGTTCTAAGCATGACTTATTTGAAGCGGGTTCCTGGAGTCGACGTAATAATGATAGTGGCATATTCGTCATCTAACTCCAAGGGCAGGAGAGATGCAACTACGGCCATAGCATCACCGCACGGTTGCAAGTTCGAGGAATAGCTTCCAAGGTAACTTGATCAAATAGAGACATTAATTGTAAAACATAGGCTTTATATGGGCATAGTTTATCATCTCTGGTCTGATAAACTTCATTAATTTGGTTTATAACAAGTTGAGAATCACCAAAAACTAACAGATGTTTAATTTTTAGCGCCAAGGCAGCTCGTAATCCAAGGATTAGAGCTTCATATTCAGCAGTATTGTTGGTGCAAGCAAATGTTAATTTGAAGGATAGAGGAATAAGATGTTTTTGTGGGGATATTAAAATAATACCCGCACTAAGCCCCACTCATGCATCGGGCTCCATCAAAGTATAAGGACCATTGTTCAATATGGTTCGCCTCTAATTGAAGGCATTCATCAGAAACTCAATGATGAGGGGATGGGTAGACTCTAAGGGTGCAACAGCCTAATTGATCTCGCTATGATTTGACTCTTAACAGACTTCTGTCCTATGAACGTGAGGTCAAACTCGCTTAGAGCAAGAACCCACTTGGCTGTGCGACCCGATAAATAAGGTCGACTCATGAGAT
Source organism: Wollemia nobilis (assembly GCA_028583015.1). Taxonomy (NCBI): domain Eukaryota; kingdom Viridiplantae; phylum Streptophyta; class Pinopsida; order Araucariales; family Araucariaceae; genus Wollemia; species Wollemia nobilis. The sequence continues at coordinate 5,340,420 of JAQPPZ010017036.1, read as the reverse complement.
ACCTCAAGGGATCATATTTAGCAATGACATAAGTTTTCTGACTAAGCATATAATGGCATAATTTTTGCATAGCAAACACGACTGCTAGACATAGTTTTTCTAATGTTGTGTAGCGGGTTTCATAATTGATGAAGGTTCGGCTAATATAATAATTAGCACGTTCTCTCTTCGCATCATCAAGCTGAGCTAACATAGCTCCTAAGGCAGAATCTAAAGCTAAAATATACAGGAGAAATGGGCGATCAGGTCTAGGCGGTGAAAGCACAGGTGGGTTAAGGAGGTATTGTTTGAGAAGTTCAAAAGCTTCTTTACATTCATCATCCCAATTAAAAGGGACATCCTTCTTAAGAAGTTTAAGAAAGGGACCGGTTTTGTCCGCCAGCTTATCGATGAAGCGATGGATGGCTTGAAGCTTACCTTGTAAACTTCGTAACTCAGATATATTAGTAGGTGCGGGCATATCAGTGATAGCCGCAATCTTGAGAGGGTCGATTTTGATACCACGTAAAGAAACTAAAACCCCTAATAGTTTACCGGACTTAACTCCGAATATGCATTTGGTCGGATTTAATCGAATAAGATATTCTCGTAATCGATTAAAAACTTTTCTCAAATCATCTAAATGATTATCTTCATTAATAGAGCGAGCTATAATATCATCTACATAATCATGTAGGATATCATGCATCATATCATGAAAAATATAAGTCATAGCTCGTTGATAGGTTGCACCTGCGTTCTTTAAGCCAAATGGCATCACTTTCCAACAAAAGGTACCCTAGGGGGTAATAAAGGCTGTTTTAGCCTGATCTTCAGGAGCTATCCTGATCTGATTATAACCGGAGAATCCATCCATTAAGGACATCATCCCACTCCCGACAGTAAAGTCAATGATTTGATCCATGTTTGGAAGAGGAAAATCATCTTTAGGGCATGCAACGTTAATATCTCTAAAATCTGTGCAAACCCTAACTTTGGTGGCTTCTTTCTTGGTGACTAGGAACTACATTTGAGATCCATTCAAGCATAATCAATAGCTTGTATAAAAACAACATTCAAGAGTTTTTCTAACTCCCCTTTGACTAGCAAAGCCACTTTGGGATGCATTTTTCTAAGTTTTTGTTTAACAGGTTTAGCATCCGGATGGACCACTAGGTGATGCATGACTACATAAGGGTCTAGACCTGGCATATCTTCATATGTCCAAGCGAAGACATCTTCATATTCTTTAAGGAATGCAATGTATTGCTCTTGTTTTTCTTGACTTAATTCTGATCCAATATTGATTATGTGAGGACTATCCTCAGCTCCAATATTAATTTTAATGACGTTTTCTACCTCCATGTGTAGATCTCTTTCAAAATTAGGTGGGGCGGGTGAAACGCCCAATTCTTGTAATTCTTGTAAGGTTAAGTTGGATAATTCATCTTGAGGATTAGTGGTCTCAAGTTGGGCTATAGTTGGTATAGAACCATCAAAATAAAATCCATTGTGTAACATCTCTTCAACGGAGACATCGTGGAAGATATCTCCTTCCAACTCCTCATCGGAGTCAACAATCATTTCAGGGTAAGCTATGGATAGCATGTTACATGTAAATGGCTGATTTTTTAGAGGCAAATCATCACGCCTATCCAAATAATCTTGATAACATATGAGTTGATCATCATCTTCAAAAGGAAAGGGTTGACCCTTACTAGGAAATAGGCCCACACCACAACGAGTATGCCACGGTTCTACCTCGAAAGGTTCTTTCATGCCATTTTGGAAAGGTCCCAAGCCTTTCCCTTTATATCCCATTTTAAGCATTATGGGTTTAGCTTTAATATATTCATTGGTAAAATAACATCGAGCATATCCCTCATGATGAGTTTTGATATTCCGAGGGATTCTTCCCTAATCATATCCTTTATAAATGAAGGCACAACTCCCGACTTGGTAAGTACTTCCCATAGGTTGTGGGAGGCCCAAAGTACGAGGAGATGGCGGCAAGTTATTTAAAAGAATTGAATCTTGCATGAAAGCATTTGTTTTTTTTGATATTAAGATTGTGGATAAATCTGGTAAAAGTTCATCATAAAGAGCATAAGATGTAGAAGGATCATTCCCTATATCTTTAGATGTGGAAGGTATGATAGATGTTGATAATGTGGAAGTGTTAATAGATGGGTCTATAGGTTTTGAAATTATAGGGATGGAACATGAAGGATTGGTCGTGGATTGAAGATCTTTTTGAGGTTCTAGAGTGGTTTGTTTAGAAGATTGTTGATCTATATATGAGGATGAAATTAATGGAGGGGAAATAGGTGAAGCTATGGGTGTGTGTTTCACAGTTTTAGATGAAACATAAGAATTAGGATGTGTGGATGACAGAGCAGGGCAAAATTGCAGTCCAACAGGTTCTCCAAAGCACACATATCAAAGGGTCTAGGATCACCGTGGATAGTGACCAACTGATTTTTAAATTCGAATTTAACACATTGGTGTAAAGTTGATGGGACAGCCCGCATTGCATTGATCCAAGGATCGACCCAAGAGTATATTGTACGATGCGGGGCAATGTACAATAAACATGGTGGTATCTAGAGTTCGAGGACCAACTTGCAATGGGATGGTAATAACTCCACACGTTTCTTGTGTTTCGTCATTGAAAGCTTTGATAATCATGTCAGTTTTCTTCATTTCATCACTTCTAAAGCCAAATCGTTGGTAGAAGTCAAAAGTGCAAATGTTTAGAGATGAACCATTATCAATCAGGACTCGTTTAACAGCTACATCTCCAATTAGAGCAGTAATATATAAGGGATTATCCTTATGTAAACTGTGTTGTGGGATATCTTTATCCCGAAAGTCAATACAATCAACTTCTCGAGTGATGATAGTATTGGCCATGGCTTCAGAGTTGAATATTTTGAGGTACCATCATTTGGCTTAATGTAAGCATCAACTCATCCCTATGGGTAGGAGAAGATCTTAATAAATCCAAAAGGGAAATTCTAGCCGTAGTATTGGATAATTGCTCATTAATATTGTAAGGGGGTTTAAGTTGAACATTGGAAGCATGATTCCCTTTATTGGGATTTTTCAAAACAAATGGAGCTGATCCATCATTCTGGTTTGGTTCTTGTTGAGAATTTTGAGCCTGTTGTCGGGTAACGACTCCAATGGTACCTACAATGTTATATTGAAGACGCTGAACCGGTCTCGGTTGAGCGTTTATGGCTTGTTCATTTGGGAGGAATTGATTAGAAGAGGGTCGAGTAGTAACTCTTCTAGGAAATGGTTCTTCTAGAACCATAGCATCTGTGATGGGTTGAATAGGATCTGATTCATTTTCAGAACTATTCTATTGATTTGAAGTAATGTCCATTTCACTTCAAGTATCTGATTCTATATCACTAGGATCTGGAGTTTGAATATTATGTAGGGGCCTGGTTGTGACCATGGATAAAGTTGTGTCAAATATTTGAGGATCATGATTAGGTAAATGTCCACTAATAGTCCCTACATATCGGGTAGGAGGAGGAACATTATGATGTTCGATTTGATTGGCCACCTCTTTACCATGTCTTGGTAAAGGGTGTTGAAATATGTCTAATGATTGATTAGCATTTTGATTTTGATTTTGGGGAATGTTCTTTTGAGGATTATTAGGAGCATTTTGTTTAGGTTGGAAGGCTTGCACCTCCATTTCATTATTATCAATCAGATCCTCGTATTTTATGTTTCAACCTTTTACAAGCGTTGGTAGAGTGTCCAGGCCCTCTATGGAAATCACAAGTGTAAGTCAGCTCGTATCCGGGTATAGTTGGATCAGGTTCCCGGATAGCTGGTAATTGGATCAAACCTCTTTCGAGTAATTGAGGTAAAATAGTTGATAATGGTTGATTCAATCTAGTAAATTCTCGAGGAGGCTTATCAAGTGGTTTCAATATAAATTTTTTTGTTGTTTTCGTTGCATTGATATTAGCAACATTTCTGCTATCAGTGACTCCGTCACCTACAACTTGTTTGTTTTTATACTGATTTTTGGATGTTTTCTCATCATCCTTCTTCCTAAGTTGGCCTCTCCTAATGAGGGCATCTTCTACTCTTCGAGCTAAATCTATAGCCTGATCGAAGGTAGTTAAAGTAGCAGTTGATAGCTCATAAGATATTTGTTCTTGTAAATTATTAATAAAAATGTCCAACATTTCCCTATAAGGTAGCACAAAGTGCAGTTTTCCTATCAACCGCCTCCATCTAGCTAAGAAATCGGCAAAACATTCATCCTTGTCTTGTTTTAAGTTGTATAAATCTTTAATGGTTACATGCCTCTCGATGTAGGCACTAAATTGATGGACAAAAGATTCAGCTGTTTCTTCAAAGTTTCTCAAAGAATGAGTGGGCAATTGATAGTACCACTCTAATGCCATTCCACCTAAACTTTTTGGGAACATTTTTAGTAATAGCAAGTCATCATGTGATATATCATGACATGCTATCCTAAACATGCGAAGATGCTCTATGGGATCTTCGGTTCCTTTATATATAGGCAGGATGGGCATGGGAAAATGCTTAGGGTACGGTTGTGCTACAACTATGGGATCCAAAGGTTGACTACATATCTCTCGATAATTGTACGAGGGACTGGTAAGGATCTATCTCGGTCCATACGCGAAGCTAACTGTTTCACCATGGCTTCCAGATTACTAGTTTGCCCACCATATTGGTTCGGTAGGGCATTGATATGGGATTTGTGAGCATATGATGGAGGGACATGAAGATTAGATGCTATGTTGCTATTGTGTAAATTGTTGGTAGGAAAGGTGTTATGAAGGAATTTTGAAGTTGTATTATGTTGTATTCCGGATTGTTGAAAATTGGTGTTTGGCTTCATTTTAGGTTTTTGTTTACTTGAAGCATATTGATCAATAGTTTGGCGAAGTAAAGCAGTGAAGGAAGTTTTCTTTTGTGTGGGAATGATTTTAGGCTCAATAACAGGTTCCTTAGGAGGTTGGGTAACCTGTTGTTTTGGCATGTTCTGAATCATAGTGACCATATCTCTATTGGATGGTCCAGCCTTATCACTTTCTTGATCAATGAAAGACAAGGGATTAGTGTGCACATCAAACATATGTTCCATGGCTGCTTGAGTGTCACTAATTTGCCCTTTATCAATACGAACTGCCATATTAAGAGCGCCAATGTTATTATTGAAAAATTTCCAGAAATGATCTAAGTTGTCAAAAGCAATAGTTCCATCTAGAGCTACTCTAGGGGATGAGGATCCATCCTCTTTAACATTTTCTTCTTGTTCATTGTCTTCACCTAGGTCATCTTCTCGGTTGATCTAGAGTTTCTCCTTCCGGAATTGGATCTTCAGGAAGGACATTTGGGTTTCTAGTTTTATCTTCTAACCAATCTTCTTCTTCTCCTTCAGTTTGTTTACCATTCCTAAGTTTAGGCATTGTGCTTAATTTAGATTTCAGCAAATATATATATATATATATATATATATATATATGCAACAAGCTTAAGAGGTATATATTAATTATATACCTACTACAATATTTAAAATGAAATGTTTTGGTTTTTGTTATGTTTTTTAGTTTTTCTTGTTTTTGTAATAATATTGTAAAGATAACAAACAACACAATAAATGCAAGAACTAATACCGAAAGTAATGATCTAGTTTTCTATAAACAATTTATAAATATCATTAATGGGCTCGAGTTCTTCAGGAGTCATGAAGTGTTCTTCTTCAAATTGAAAATTTTCTTTCAAAAATTTAATGAAAAGAGCTATAGTGATATTATCTCGTCTCAGATTCTGGTTGATAGAAGTAAAGCTCGTGGCAATACTCTCGATATAACACAGCTCGAGGAACTCTATTCCATATTTCCCTATCCGTAAGAACAACCTCTTGGTCTTCTACATGACCTAGGAACCGGTGTATAATGGCTGCGTTCTCGAGGTATTCCTCGAAGGTGAACAATTCTGAAGACACAAGAGCTCTCCTATAAGCTAACCATCTATGGCAGGCTCTCTCAAGTTCATGATAAAAGACGAGTTGATGAGGATCCAGGATTCTATCTAGGACAAGCCTCTTGATTTGTTTAAGTTTTGTTGACCTAGATGAAATGACACTTAGTCTTCTATCAAGTTCGTCCCACAAAAGTTGATTTCTATCTGATTCATGCACACTAAGCACATAATTGATTTCTATGGCTGCCAATTGGTTTTCAACATTTATAGTAACTGCTAATATTTTCTTAGGAGCTACCATCTAAACATGATATGCAACTTATTAGTTTTAAATGATTTGAAATGCATCTATGTTTTGGTTGTTTTATTTTTTGTTTTTTGTTTTCAAAAGGTTTTAAATGCATTCACGTCGGGTTCACCAAAATGTATCGCTCCAAATTTTTCACACCCCTACCTTCAGGCTATAGGATCCGTGCCCGAAAGGGGGATGGGAAAAGGATGGCACGGTACCTCGGACTGAGAGGCCTTGCGAAGGTCCCGCCTCTCGGGGAGGTGTATTATGGTGATTTTTCGACGGATGGTGGGTTCACCAGGAAACGTTTGAATGGCGCTTCCACACCTAGGTTGGGAATGTGTTTGATGTGTTCAGCTTTAGCTTTAATCATCCAAGTCCTAGGTTTGGCCAAAATGCGTCTAAGCTATTCTATATGAAATGCAGATTTAAATGAAGACAAAAACAGATTTGGACAGAAAAATAGAAAGAACAAGATGGATTAAAGACCCATACCCGATCCGGATGTCTGATGAAGGTTCTAATTTTTGAAGTAGTCAGGATCGCCTCGAATTTGACAGGATCGTCTCCTATCTGACAAGATCGTCTGAGATCTGACGAATTCGTCAGAGACCTGCAAACAGAAAAATAGATGCAAAATACAGAGAATGCAACTATGATAACAGAGGGTAATGATGTAAAATGACAATAAGAACATTAAAATGATGATAATAAGCAAAAACACGAATGCATTATACCGATCTAATGACAATTTATGCTTTTATTATGCATTAAAGCTACATGGGTGAACTCCAAGATGCAGAATAATAAAGAATAACCATAGAATTAACTAAATGCAGAATAATACAATAGAAAAAGGATGAAGAAATGCAAACTCTGGGCACTGATTGCCCCCAATGTGGACTGCAATCGAAATCATCTCGAATTGGGTCGAGATCGTCCGAGATTGTACGAGATCGTCTGAGACGAACTGAGCTTGCTCCGGCTGAAAAACAATGAAGTTCTTGCAAACAAACTTGAAAAATGCGAATGCAAACAATGATTTAAGATGGTCTAGTGCGTGTAGAATTCGAGTTACAGGGAATTTCAGCCAGGGGGATGCTAAGGGGAGGGCCTAGGATTAAATAGGCTTAGGAGGGAGGTTAGGAGGTTGGAGATCATCCCAATTTGGGAGATCTCCAATGGGGAGGGTCTCTAACGGTGCAGACACGCTTCTGCCCGGATTAGAGACGCCGTTGGAACAGAGACTAATTATGCAAAATTAGTTTTGGGACAAGATCGTCTGGACGTCCTAGCCTAGACGAAATCGTCCGATCTGAGGCGATATCGTCTGATCGACGACGATATCGTCAAACGGTCAAAACAAACTCTAAAAATGGCACGGGAAATGAGGAAACGGATTAAGCGATGGTTTGGGAGCGGTTTTGGAGGTTAAAATTTGAATTTGAATTATTTACTAGAGTAAGTGTAATTATTAAGGTTTTACTGCGCCAATTTTAGGGTGCTACAATGATTATAAAGATTTAACTATAAATCAATCCATGGAAAGGGAACTAAAACTCATAATCTATTAAAATTTATATGAATGCCCTATAGCAAATATAATATCTGATAAAAACTTTATAAAATTATCATGCATAATTTTCTAAGATAAAGAAAGGGAAAAATAACTTAGCTGAAAATTATTTATCTAGATAGAATGTCTTGCCTCATTGAAGTCCTGATAGTTTTTGCACTATTCTATCTATTCAAGAATTATAATTACTAAGAATAAAATGATAGAATAGAAGAGCTACATGAACAACATATCATCTCTTATTATCTAAATAGAATTGTACAATAGTGAATGGAACTAAGAGTCCATTATATAGAAGGATAGGTTTCTTGTTCCTCACTCTACCTATGACACTTGGTCCAACTTACATGACAATTGGCATGATTACCAAATAATGGAATATATTCCAACACCCCCTGTATTACATTATTTGGTATGAAGTTCCCTTGAGTTGCATAGATGATCTCTGAATGTTTGAAACTTGGTTTTCCCAAGAGCTTTTGTAAAAATATCTGCCAACTGGTCTTCTGTAGGAACATGCTTCAGGATGATATGATGGTTCTAAAAGTGATCTTTGATGAAGTGGCATTGTGCTTCAATATGTTTAGTTATTTCATGTACAATCAGATTTTTGATCAAGTTGAGTACTCCTTGATTGTCACAAAATATCAAGGTTGGAGTTTGTTTGATACCCATGTCTGATAATATATATTGCAACCATAATGCTTCACAAGTCATGTCTCTTGTTGCTCAATATTATACTTCAGTAGATGATTGTGCCATTGTATGTTGTTTCTTATTGTGCCAAGATATGGGTCCTGACCCAAGATAGAACATGTACCCTGAAGTAGACTTTCTATCATCAATAGAGCCAACATAATCTGAATCTGAGTAACCCTGTAGACAAAAATCTTTAACATTCTTCATATAAGTTAGTCCATAATCAATAGTCTTCTTGATATATTGCAATATTCTTTTTGTAGCTTTCCAATGACTTTCTCTTGGTTCTTGCATGAAGCATGAAAGATAATTTACAATAAAGGCTAAGTCAAGTCGACTATTTGTTAAGTATATAAGACTTCCAATTAATTAGTGATACATAGTTGCTGAAACCAAAGGTGTTTCATCATTTTTGGATAATTGAATCCCTTGTTCCATTGGTGTATCTTTTGGCTTACAATCCTTCATTCTATATTTTTCAAGTAAGGCTTCTGCATATTTTGATTGAGTAATAGTAATCTTGTCTTCACTTTGTTGAATCTCTAGACCAAGATAATAATTCATTAGACCTAGATCTGTCATTTCAAATGCCTTTTCTAGATCCCTTTTAATCTCACTTATTAGTTTTTTAGAACTTCCAGTAATTACTATATCATCAACATACACTATGAGAATCAGTATACTATTTCCAATTTTCTTTGTATACAAACTAGGATCGGATGTACTTCTTTTGAAGCTATGTTGTAATAAGTGATTGTTGATCTTTATATTCCATGCTCTAGGATCTTGCTTTAGACCATATAGAGATTTTTTCAATTTGCACACCTTATTTTATTATCCTTTAATAACAAACCCTTCTGGTTGTGACATATAGACTTCTTCTTCTAAGTCACCATTAAGAAAAGCACTTTTTACATCCATTTGATGAAGCTTCCAATCCTGATGAGCTGCTAGTGCACAAACTATCTTGATAGTAGTCATTCTAGTTGTTGGGGTAAATGTTTCTTCATAGTCAATTCCTTCAGTTTGAGTATATCCTTTGGCTACTAACCGAGCTTTGTACTTATCAAGTGTTCCATCTGCTTTATACTTGATCTTGTAAATCCATTTGCAACCCACTATTTTCTTTCCTAGAGGTAATTCCACTAGATCCCATGTTTTATTCTTTTGAAGTGATGTATATTCAGATTCCATAGCTTCCCTCCAATGTGAGTGATTTAGTGCTTGAAGTGTTGAGGTTGGTTCTATTGTATTGCTTAGTAATCCTTTATTTATTCTACTTTGACTGCAAGTTTGAGGTCTAGTAGTGGTAATATCTAGCATTCTTTCTAGGTTTGAATCCCTGAGAGTGTCTTTGAGCCATATTGGTTCTTTCCTTTGAGGAATTGTAGATGTTTTTGAGTATTCCCTATTTTCTTCTTGAGATTATGATTCTGATTCTTCACTAGTTATATCTTCCTCTGAGTAGTTTAGAAGAATTTTTGTGTCATTACTAGGTTTCTCTATGTCAATTTTGACTTTTTCATCAAAGATTACATCTCTACTTATGTAAAATTTTTGTGTGTGGATCTAATATTTTGTATCCTGTAGATTCATTGTCATAGCCAACAAATATTCCTACCATAGTTTTGTCATCTAGTTTTGTCCTTTTTTGTTTTGGAATATGCATGTAAGCTTTGCAACCAAAAATTCTTAGTTTTCCTATATTTGGTTTTTGTCTTGACCATGCTTCTTCTGGTGTAACATGTTTGAGTATTCTTGTTGGTAATCTATTTTGTATGTATACTGTTGTTTGAACTGCTTCTACCCAATATTGATGATCAAGATGAGCTTCTTTTAACATACATCTCACCATTTCCATTATTGATTTTTTTTTTTTTTCTTCAATTTTTTTCTATGGTGAATATGTTGTAGTAAGTTGTCTTTTAATTCCATTTTCTTCTAAAAAAGAATCAAATTATTTAGATACAAATTCACCTCCTCTATCCAAACAAAGTGCTTTTATAGTTTTTCCTGATTCTTTTTCTACTTGAAGTTTGAATTGTTTAAAATGACTGAATACCTCTGATTTATATTTCATGAAGTACACCCACATTTTCCTGGTGTGATCATCAAAAAATAATTAAAAATACTTATGTCCTCCAATACTAGTGATATTCATTGGCCCACATAGATATATGTATATATTAACTCTAATGGTTGTTGGGTCCTGTGTTGTCGAAGTTCAAAAGGAACTCTATGTTGTTTTCTTGCTAAACATTTTGGACAAACAGTAGATTCTAGAGATAGATTTGGTATTCCTTCAACCATTTGATATTTGAGCAATTCATTCATGGTAGATTCACTAGTATGTCCTAGATGCTTGTGCCATAGATCTGAAGTTTTAACTAAAAAAGTAGAGTGTGTAGTAATGTCTAGAACAAATAGACCACTTTTATAGGAGCCTGATGCTATCTTTTTCCCTTGTTTAAGAATGTGACACTGTTTTCTTCCATTGGAAACTTTGAACTCTACAGTCATGTTTTGATCCATGAGTTGAGAAACTGAAAGAAGATTAGTAGTCAATCCTGGGACATATAATGCATTTTTTATTATCCCTTTTCCATTTATTAGATCTATTAGGATGTTTATCATCCTCTTCACTTCATAAGTTTTACTATCTGCTATAGCAACTGGTTTCTCATTTATATTTTGTAGAGAATTAAACCAATGTATGTTTCCAATCATATGTTTGCTTACCCCTAAATCTATATACCAATGATCCATGGTTTGTGACACCTTTAGAGTTTTGAACAAACTTGACAAAACATTTCAAAAATTAGATTTTGTAGAATCCTTATGTCTCCCTAGTGGTTAGAATATGCTCTAAACTTGATAAAGTGCTTAAGTATTAGTTCAATTTTTGAGTTTATTTTGTAATATTTTGGGAATGATAATAATCAACTCCTATTTCACCTTATTTCTCTTATTGAACTATGCACTTATCAATTTAATGGAGTTATCTATGGTTGGATTTCTTTTATCCCTTTAATGTGACTATGAGACAAGAATGTACAATAAATTCCAACTCAATTATCCAAGCAATAATTTTCCTTCTCTATCCTTAAAATTTTTAAAGGTTTAATTTTCTAAATTCCAATTAATTAAAGTTTGATGTAGAACTCCTTATATCTCCCTAATTTTGGAATTTTAGAAAATAATGATATTTGCAATAATAATTTGTTTCCAAGTAGAAAACCTTATACCTCCTATGATATTAATTGCAAATATTGTATTTCAACTAGAGTGATTTGAAATGAAATACTATTTAAGGATAAGAATATGAACTCCTTTGGTTTGCTTTCAAATCTATTAAGGTTGATTTGCATATAACTTCAAATGCAAATGATAATAATAATTTCAACCTTATACTATCCCTTATATGAAAGCAAATATGAAATAATACCTTTATAAAGTTGATGGGTGCTAACTTCAAAATCCTTGAAATGTGTTGTATCTCCTTGCTGGTTTATGACAGACTTGGTGGATGTCCTCTTATGACAATATTTAATGCACCTTTGACTTCTAAATTAAAGAAAAGTAAGTATATATTTTACCTCCCTTCAATGTATAGTGAGCTAGCTGATTGGATTGTAGTGAGGATTCTAAGTTCAAGTGTTAATATTTATTATAGAAAGTGAGAATTCAATGCTCTCCTTCAAACAATGTTGGTCTTCTCATTACAAACTAAACATTCAATGCTTTAATTCTCTTTAAACAATGCTAGTCTTCATCTTACAACTTGAGTATTCAATGCTCTTTTCGATCGATGTTGGTATATGTCAGTCTCTTGTTGCACTTTAACTCTGATCATGATGCTTTGTTGTGTGCTTTCACTTTGATACTAGCTGAAGATGCACTTCCCTCTATGAGCGCTCTTTTTTATGGTGGCTACAAATGTGCTTCTACATTCTTGATGTATGTGCCAAGTGCAATGAGGTGTTATTAAGATCCTTTAGTCTCCTTCTTGAGTGGTTATTAGGTAAATGAGGTGTTACTTCAATCGCAAGTGCTATCCTCTTTGGACGAGCATTACTCTAATTCCTGGTGCACTCCTCTCAAGTGTTACTTTAATGGCTAGCACTCTCTTGTATGAGCATTACTCGAGCATTACTATAATTATTGATTAGCATTACTCTGATGAGTACCTATCTTTGAGTGTTGGTGTTATGGCTATGATGGAAGGCGTTACTGAGTTGAGTGCCTTTCTCTTGAGCATTGGAGATAAAAAGGGTGAAGGTACCCTTCGTGCCAAGTGGCACAATATTCCTGCCATCTTTGGGATAAATGTAGATATTTATTTTGCATGCACACTCTCTCCAATGTACCAAAAAATAACCTTAAAGCTTTCTCAACACCTATTCTTGCCAACCATTTGCAAGCTTGCTTGGCTCCTTTGACAACGAACAATTTCTCCTTCTTGCAAGTTGTTCTATCAATGATGATGATGATGTATTTCAAGGTTGGCTCCAGTTGTGATGATCCTAGGGTGTTGAAATGGAGATTCTATGGTGCTTCAATGGCAGATTTTTGTGCTTTTGCTTAGTTAGCGTATTTGGGGTATTGCACCTTCGTTTTCTCCCTTGTACCTTATTCTTTTATGTTTTCTGTATGCTATCTTTGACTTTATCTTTTATGTAGATATCGATAGCCTCTTCATGTAGATAGTTTATTCTATCTCCTACGTGGATACCTTGTGTTGCAGGTTGATGTTATCATAGGCATTTGATTTAGTGATGAAAACGATGTCTTTAGACACCCAACAACCTAGCTTTGTAAGCCCTTCATTGGCTCTCTATTCTGCTTGAATTTTTCTCCTCAAAATTTAGTGATGTGGCCGCTTGGAGATCATTCCATACTGCTTGTAACAATAGCTTTAAGACACTTTCTATTTGTCCTCTTTTGTTGTGTTTTGAAAGGACAAAACAGATGCCAATGTAATGCAAAAACCTTTGCAATGAAATATTGTATTTTACATCAAAGTTATACATCTCCTATTGAAGCTTTCCTTACTTGTTAGATATGGCAACTCTCTGCTTTAATCCTTAAGAGCAAGATGTATTGTATTGTTGCCTTCCTTGCTAGACAACACTAACCTCTAACTCCTTTTCTTGGATAACTTAGCACCAATGAATCCAAGCTCTTAATCATGCAACTAATAAGCTATTTGAGAGGTTTAAATTTGCACTAATGTTCACTTCAACTAAAAACCCTTAGTGTACTTTGAATAACTAATATAGTGCAATAATAATCTCCCCTTATTACTCCTTCAAATGAACCTAAAAACATGCACTAGTAATTGCTCCTAAATGCACTATAATATTTGCAACTCAATGTAGTCTTCTTTGCTTCAACTAAAAAATAGGAAGATGATATTTTTCTTTCTGTAAAAATATATCTAACTCCTATTTTAATGTGCAGATAATAACCTTAAAATAAACTCTCTTCTTTACTCCCTTGAAGACTTTAAAAAGAATCCACTCCTTGCAACTTTTAAATTAATATGGTGCTTAATGAATCTTAATAAATTGAAAAACTAAAGTTCAACTAGTGAACCTTTTGCACCCAAGTTGCTTACCATTAAGATCTATGAATATGGTAGATGTCTTGGTGATTCAATTCACCAAATTGTTGCCTTTAATGTATAACTTCTTCCAAATCTTCTTTGGTTATCGTTGAAGAAATATCTTCTCTCTATTTGTTTGTCAAAGGAGGGATGTTATTCAGGAGAGTGACCTAAGCTTGTTGATTTACTATTGTCTTTATGAGAAGGGTTGAGTATGATCTCTTGCTAGTTCCTTTATAATTTCTTGATTAGAACAAATTTCTTCAAATTTATGAAATTTTTATTGTATTTTGCTAGTATTGCCGCAATTTTTTAGTTGAAAGTAATTTGTGTTTTTGTCTCCTTTCTTGAGACAGATCATTCTTGATTAAAGTCTCCAAGGTGCATCTTATTCTTTGAAAGCTTAATATATTTCTTGGTTTAGTTAGAGTCTTATCTCTTCCTATTGAGAGGTTGGAGGCTAATCACTTATTTGTTTCTACGCTTACTCCATTTGTTGCAAAATTATATTTGACCTATTATGAACTTCAGTCTTGTTGGTAATCCAATCCCTAATGGATTTCTTGAGATTGGAAATTTTTATTTTCCATACCTCATAGGGAATTTTTGCATGGACATGTTGCTTCTAGATACTTTATACTAAAGGTACAAACTCATTATTCTCCATCCATTTTGGATTGTATCTTCCTATTTCCAAGAGCTCTATTGTCTGTATCTAAATAGCTAGGCTTGTGATCTGAGACTAAACTTTGAATTATACCACTTGATACAAGTGGATACCTAGAAAGTATATTTTTTTGTATCAAGAATCAGTCTAATATTTTTGAAATGAATTTAACCCTAGACCTTATGTTTTTCCATGTAAATTTTCCATTTTGGGGGATTATGTCCTAAAGTTTCTGCTCAATTATAATTTGCATAACCAAGTCCTTCGAATGGTTTTTTGAGGGGATGCCTCCTTTTTTATCCCATTAGGATAAAGTTGCATTTAGGTCCCCTAATATGATTAAATTTGGGGTCTTTCTTGACGAATATAGTGTTAAAGACTATTCCAAGCCTCCTATTTTAAAACTATGTTATTTGGTCCATATAAATTGACTATGGTTCAAGTATATCCCTATGAAGAGGAGAAAGAAGCTACTATCCAATTTAAATTTCTTGTTCTATTAATACATATTAGGGCTTGTGTATCCCATGTAAGTAGAAGCCCTCCTTGAGGCTCCTAACGAATCTATTGCTTCTAGGTCTAAGTATCTCCATATATTTTTCCATTTTTATTCTTTTTGATTGCTCTATCAATTTGATTTCTTGAATGCAAATAACCATTGGCTTATGTTGGGCTATTAAGTGACTTAGGTAGTTTTTCTTTAGGGGACTACCCAATCCCATTTCCATTACATGATTGAACATTCATTTCTTAATTGGATTCTTAGCCTTGCTAAAGTCTAAGGTTGTCTATGCTTTCTTTTGAATCTCTATATTTGCTTGTTTTGTCCTTACCTCTTGATTAGATTTACTCCCTCTAGTAGAGTATAAGGTGGTTGGGGTACCTCTTGGAATCATTAAGTTTGCTAATTGTGTCTCTTCTATTTCTTTAATCTCCTATTCTTAAATGTTTTCTTTGGTAGCTTGAGTTTCATCCATGTTGTCTTCTAATTCAGGATCTGATGAATCTTCCCATTTTTTAGATGACCCTAGATGTTCTTCTTCATCATTTTGTGATAAAATAGAAAACTTATCATTATTTTTCCTTTTTAGTTGTGGTTGAGGCCTCCTTGTTATACTTCTAGATCTTCTCTACTATTTTGTTCTTACTAGTTAGAAGTATTTATCTTCCTCCTTTGTCTCATGGTGTACCTTAGTGGGACAATTCCTTGAGAAATTTCCATATTTATAATATGCAATACATTTAAAGGGAATATGCTCATAATCCAATGGTTGGGTATGGATCCAGTCCAAAAATTTGATACCTATATTTTTAGGAAGCCCTTTTTTCAAATTGACTTGAACACACAACCTAGCACAAGTTGCATTATTGGTCTTTAGAGGAGCCTAGTCTACAAATATACCAATAGAGTTACCTATCATCTTAAGAGTCGATTTGTTCCATATATATAGAGCTACAAAAATAGTCTTACCCAAATTAAAACTTCTTCTGGTTCTTCTACTTGTGGGTCAAAACTCTAAATAGGGAGTCATATAGAGAGGGCTTGATCCAAGAAACCAAAGCCCTCCTTGAAATATTGCATCTCTTTCCTCTATGAAGGATAAAACAACTATGAAATATCCTCTACCTACCATCATGAATTCATAGTTAGATTTGTAAAATACCCAAGAAGAGGTGATCCATATTTGGATGGATGTTGGGCTTAGACTAAATACACTCTTAGTTAGGGTGAGGATCGAACTCTGAAAATAGTCCAAAGAAATATCCACAATTGGAGAATTATCCAAATTAGGATTAAAGGAGCCTTTATTACTTGGTTGGGACTATTGTGGCCTCACCTTTAAAGATTTGGTAATATTTTCTAGTTTTGACTAGTCAAACCGAGGAGGTAGTGAGAACAAGAAAAATGAGTTATGGTTAGTGTTCTTAAGTATGGAGGCAACCATCATGGTAACATCCTAAAAGGAGGATTTGAGGTGATGGATCTCCCCTATTGCCATCACCATCACCATGATAGGGATTTAGAGGTGACCAAAACCCTAATCTTGCTTTTATTTCTCAACTTGTTTTCCTCTATTAAATTCATGAATAAACCATGAAGGCAAAAACACAAGTGGAGGAAACTAGCAAAAGAAGAAGTAGATTGTAAGGTAAATAATTGTAAAAAAATTGCAAATAGTTGCAACACCTATCGGATCTAAGTATGCAAAGGATAATGCATTGAGTGGCACAAACCCTTGTCCAAAAACTAGATCCAAGTATCAATGATAGACAGTGGAATCAAAGCATTGTCTTTTCCAGGACCTTCAAGCAATGAGACCATTGAGAAGCTTGTAGTGGATGGATTCAACTTATGCAATTTCAAAGAGACCTCTCTTGATGACCTTCTCAATGAAATTATCCCTCATTGCTATAGCAAATATTACCAATAAAAAATATTAAAGTAAATTTTAATCATTATTTGATTTAGGTAATCAACATTACCAATGCCTAGAAATCAAGTGAAGACTAACATGAAAACATGCATAATATACAAATATTTTTAAACTCGAAGAATAAAATAGATTATAAGTATTTTTTGGCTAAATAAAAAGGGTTATACTTGGGTCCCCCACCTTTGAGAAATCACAAATCTTCCTTTAGAGTTTAAGAGTTTATAAACACAATAAATTCTCATCTCAATCGAATTGCTATAGGTAGAAACCTATATCTTTCTTCATAAAAAGTCTAAATTATTGATTTTCATTTTCTAGATCTTCAAATTTCTTTGTAAATACAAATATTCTAGAATTGAACATCCTTCTTCTTTATATTTTCCTATAGTAGCCTTCACAATACCAAAACTCCACCTCTACTATCTATGCATTGTGTCTTAATAGAGTAATACTTCCAAAAATTCACGTTAACATAGTCTGCTTTACCAAATTTGGATTGTTAGTTTCCTTCCTGAAGCATAAGTGCAACCACAAGAACTATAATAAATAGTTTAATAGTCTCAAAAAGTTGAAAGTTCCAATCCATACTCTATCCTATAATCCAACCAACAACCAACAACTCAAATGATCCATTCAACCATGAAGTTCATCTAATGTCATATTCTTTTGTTTCACCATACAAAACTTCTACTCATTTTACAAAATCGTATTTTGTTTTACCAAATATGTATTGTTAGTTTCCTCCAATGCATTAATCTATAAATGGATCCCCTAAAGAATATGGTAGTCCTCTAGAACAATATTTTGAATTTTCTCCTTTCAGAGTTTTCTTGTCAACTTCAACTAAACTTACTACTTCCTTTAACCATGGAAAAAATAATTTAACTTCACGAATCTCTATTAAAACCCCTTTATTGGCTAGTCTATTTGCACATTTGATCCCTTCTTTGATGTATTTTTAAACTCTAATTATTCAAACTTTGTAGCAAGGTCTTGTATTTTCGCAATGATCTATTTTATGTTCCATGAAGTCCTTGATTTCCTCAAAATTGCATTTATTACTATTAATGAATCACATTTCATCTATTAATTTGTTCCATTTCATTTGTCTGCATATTTTTAATCCTTCCAAAGCCACCCAAGCTTCAACTTTATTGTTTATATTCAATTTGCTACTGAAATCATAATGTGATCAAATATCACCCTTATCATTTTTAATTATTCCTCCTCCTCCACCTAGTCCTAGGTTTCCTTTAGATGCTCCATCAAAATTCAATTTAGTTCCTACTTTATATTCTTTTCCTTCCTTTTGTTTCTCATGTACCCAACATCATAGTTCTATTTGATGAATTGAATCCATCTATAAAAGCTCTTTACTTCCAAATTAAGGATTAGGTGATTTGATAGGGTTGGTTTAGACTCCTCAATGGCTAAACAAATCTTCATTTTAATTACCTCTAAATTGCTTTCCTTTTGTTTGGATTTTCTTCTATTTCTTTTCATCCATATAGTCTAAAGTATTGTATCTTTTGATGTATCTCATATTATCTATAAATGCCTCACTTTTAAAAGTGTTCTTCCATTGCCTTAACCATTCTTCAATTCTACCATTCATAACCATGCATTTACCAAACATATTAAGAATCAATTGCCATAGTTCCCATACTATTGAGTAATGTCCCAAGATATGGTCTATACTCTCCTCCTTTTTACATAGAACACATTGTGAAGGGCCATAAAAATCTAATTTCATCAGATTATCCCAAGATAAAGTTTTCCTATGACCTATTAGCCATACAAACAATTTTAATTTTGGAATACTTGGCCTATCCCACATATCTCTCTATATTCTTGTGGTTATTCCTATATTGTTGGTTCTTTACATATATTTGCTCCTTATTGTGTATTCTTTTGAGCTATCCAACACCCAAATTAGCTTATCCTTGGCTCCCCTTAGGATAATCATTGTTGTTATATTTTTCTCAATTGCCTCCTAGCAACAATGTTTGGTATACTTGTAAAACAAATTCTTTCTATTTGTATCTTCCTCCCTTATCCTTATACATAATGTTTGAAACGTTATCATGATATTTGTATTAAAGTAATCTCATCCATGGTTTCAAAATTAGATCTAGATTAAGTGGTTTTTTATCACACCAAGTATCCATCCAAATATTTTTTTTCTCTAGTTCCCACCACCCATCTTAGACCTTTAATCACTAGATCAATTGATTTTTCAAATCCATTCCATAGTGCATAACTAGCTGGTAGTGAGGATGTAGTGAATATTAAGCCTGGGTCATTGGGCTCAATGTAACTTACCTAGAAGAATTCTTGCTCATTATGTTTGACTCTCTTTGTATAATATCCAAATTACTTTTTTCCCTTAGAGCTAAGTTTGCACACCTAAAAACTTTTAAATCAAGACCTCTCATAGTATTTTTTAATGAGTTATATAGGATTGAAATAGACCCCACCCATATTACATCATCACCATATGGTGGTATTACAAAAAAGCCTGGATATTATCCATATATCATTTGGCAAGATTTGAACTTGGATCTCCTCCTTGAAATGTTGAGGAATCTAACCAGTTGAGCTAATGCCACTTAATAGACCTCTCATAGTTTTATCATCACAAACCTTGCTCCATTTCACCAAAGGGAATTATCTTTTATCATTTAATCCTAACCACAAAAATGACAACATAATACAAATTAATTTTTTTCCTATTGATTTTGGCATAATATACGACGACATATAATATTGTGGAATGGCCTATAAGACTGATTTAATTACTTGCACTTTTCCTGCTAACAGTAACCATCTACATTTCCACGTCGATAGTTTATTATGGACTTTACTTATAATTGGATTCCACAATTATATCCTCATTCTCCCCTCAAATAAGGGCATCCCTAGATATCTTGTTGGTAAATTTACCTCCTCCATTTGAAGTAACTTACATATCCTTACTTTGATTCTAGCTGGAGTGTTTAGGAAGTAAATTTTAGATTTTTTCTTATTGAATTTTTTCCCGATGCTCTTTCATATTCCTTTAATAAGTTATTCAAAGCTTTGACCTCATTTTTCCTTGCCCTCACAAAAAAGATTGTATCATTTATAAATTGTTGATGAGTGATGTTGTTGATGTTATTACTAACCTTAGGTTTGCTTATTATTGCATCTTTGTATGCATTATTCAAGTTCCTTTTCAATACCTCTACAATAACAATGAACATATCTGTTAGAGTATATCATATCCTGAGTTGTTACTAGGATAATTTTGAATGGTTGAGATCAACTCAGTTAGTTATGATCCAATGGATCTGATTGTATGCACTTGCTATTTAAGCAAGGTCCTTTCAATATAATGATATGAAGTATTTTATTTTTCAACATGGTATCAGAGCAAGCTTTCCCTGCCTTGTGAACCTGAGAGGGCATTTCCCTCATGGAAATCCCCCCTAATTTTATGTTTTCCCTTTGGCCATTTTTTTTTTATAAAAAAATTGAGGGAGTATGCTCTCCATATTTGATGTATCGAAAACCAGAAGTTTAAGAAAATTCATGGCTACCAAATTTACTTATAAGGAAATTTTTAGTTAGTTTGATTTTAAAGATATAATTTTTTTTTCTCGGTAGGCATAGACTTTTGCTAAAAATAGCTGTTAAAATTTAAGTTTGCATATCACCATCTAGATTTTTTTCCCTTCTGTGAATGCTCCAAAGATTTTTTTTGAACCGATATGGATTTGGACGAACCATTTTTTATGGATAACGCTACTTGTTGTCTTATTTTTTTATGCAATTTCTAGAGGGCAAACCCGGTGTGCGGTATGGACGATCTGTTTTTTCAGGCAAATAAAACATTTTTTTTCCACCGAGTTTCAGGCGGCCAAATTTTTTGACCTAGGTGCAGTATTGTTCACGAGTGATATGCTATGATTAGAGGGTGAAATATTGTCACCCACCCCGTTCCACGAACCCCTCCCAAGCTTTGATCCAAATTAGGAATTGAAAGCCACACGGTAGTGGCATGACAAACCTCTACGATAGTGGGGTGTCCATTGGGTTCGATCTGAACATAGGTCATGGTCTGTCCTTGTTGTGTTTACTCTATTTTTGTATCAAGGTTGGTAGTTGTGTCAGTTCCTTGGTGGTATTCGATATGGGAAGCTGTTGGAGGGGAAATAGGCCTGCCAAATACCTCTTGGCATTTTCTTGGGTTCGTTTGTCCTTATTGCAAGGTGACAAGAGATCATTTCTACCAGGAGCAAAAAAGTCTTTTTTGAATTTTTTGGTGGCCTAAGAAACTAACGGTATCATTTTTTATCATTATAACAACTCTTCAATACGCAGAGGATCATCCTCCTAGAAAGCTAGTAATAGCATGAAGTGACCTCATTTGTTGGGTCCGCTAATTTTTGAATCGAATAACTATTTTTTATAAAATGAAATGAATAGCAATGAATGTCAAATATGGTGCGTTGTTGGGCAATGCCAAATATTACAAGCCAGACATTAATTTTATTGCATTTTTATCATGCCCAAGTTTAGCATAGACGTGGTTTTGGTTGCATGGACATGAAAATCATGAGTTTTTTTCCACTAAATATATACGGGTCGATGATTTGCTGCATCGGCATGGGCTGCGTGTGAGAAAGTTTTTATTCAATAGTCAATTTTTTTGCTCAATGAACTGCAAGTGCAGAAGCTCTGAGATCCATCGCCAAACGAAGTAGTGCCAACGTGAGGCTACTGATACGACCTCTATCGAGATTCTTTGTATTGAGTAAATGGAGAATAGTGCATGTAAATTAGCACCCAAAATAATTGCTCTTGTTCCCTCCTCTTTCTAATGAGGTAATTTTGATATTCGTCCTAACTGAGGTGGAGGTGGAGAAGTATGAAGAATATCTTGCAAATCAATTCCCCTTCAATGTAGACATCTTCTACCTCTGTAATGCAGATATCCAACAGATTGACGCCAAAGAAAACCGCTAAAGGAAACAAGGGTCTGCGTCTTCTCCATACGTGGAGAGGGGATTCTATCACATCATAGGAGATCAGATCAACTTTGTATTTTTCTATAGTCTGCCATGATTCTCCACTAATTGAATGAGCAGTCTAGGTAGGCCTTTAAATAGGCATAATGTGTTCAGTATGTCCTCCAACGACATATGAGGTGGCTATGTATTGTGGTGGGGAACTGATCTACATTGCGATACACCCTTATTGTGTTGATTTACGGCTACTAATGTTATTCACCAGATTGCACGAAGAAAAATGACATCCTTTAATAAAGGAATCCCTCTCTGTTTTTCGTGATTTGATATGAGCGTAATGTTGACGATGGTGTGCATCAGCAACAGGGCATCCAACGATGGTGGAGGTGGAGTCATCAATCCCTAAAAATTCATGTTGCATTCGATCGTGCAGCGGGTGGAGTGGTGTTTTGGCTGTCGATGTTATCAAGGAGTATATGAGCATAGCTTCGTAAAATGTGATGATATGGGATTTTTAAAATAAGCATTACATACGGGAGAAAATTTCTTTTAGAAGCCATGCAAATTTGCTTTAATAACTTTTTTCTTGGTGTCATATTGCTTAATGTTGTGGTTGCTCCACAACGTACCCCAAAATTGGGGACCCACCTTTTTGCATATTCTTCGAGAAGACCGAAGTGGCCCACATGCTAAAGATCAAAGGAAAAGCAAAATACCGCAAAGAAAGGAAAAAGTGTCACGATATCGTGACATGTTGCATTTTCATGGCTAAGAGCAACAAGAGAAAGCATGAAGGAAAAAGTGTCGCGATATCGCGACATGTTGCATTTTCACGGCCGAGAGCAACAAGAGAGAGCATGAAGGAAAAAGTGTCGCGATATCGCGACATGTTGCATTTTCACGGCTGAGAGCAACAAGAGAGAGCAAGAAGGAAAAGTGTCACGATATCGTGACATGTTGCATTTTCACGGTTGAAAGCAAGGAGAAAGAGCAAGAAGGAAAAGTGTCGCGATATCGCGACATGTTGCATTCTCGCGACCAAAAGAGAAAAAGTGTCGCGATATCGCGACATGTTGCATTCTCGCGACCAAAAGAGAAAAAGTGTCGCGATATCACGACATGTTGCATTCTCACGACCAAAAGAGAAAAGTGTCGCGATATCGCGACATGTTGCATTCTCACGACCAAAAGAGAAAAAGTGTCGCGATATCATGACATGTCGCATTCTCGTGACCAAAGCAAGGAAAAAGTGTCGCGATATCGCGACATGTCGCATTTTTGTGATGCAAGAAGAAGAACCAAGCTGAAGACGTAGAAATGTCACGATTTCATGACATGTTGCTTTTTTGACTCAAAAAGGGCAGGCAGGCAACTAAGAGCAAGAAGTGTGACAGTGAACGGAAGTCAATACGATGGTTACAGGGGTCGTTATAGAGTGAAATCATCGAGCGGTGGATATATCGAACGTCACCATTGGCTGACAAGGCGGACAGAGTCTATAGTGGCAGCACTGAACACGTGGCACCAAGGTGTAAGGTTTATGGTGTAACGCTCCATGCAAACTATTGCAGTCAATGATTACAGTCAGCGATAGATCAGCACAACCGCGTGGCACACGAAGACCAAGAGTCAGAAAGAAAAACATTTCGAGGCCCAAACAAAGAGCCAAAACAACGAAGAGGCATGGGAAGGTGAAACGAAAGGCTTTGGGAAGTGAAATGAAGGGCCACCAAATGGAAACGGAGAGTCACACCAAAAACTTTAAAAGGAAAAAAAAGGCATGCAAAAAGGGTTAGAAATTGTAGAAAAAAGAACTATCTTTCGGAATAAAGGAGTTTTTATTTGGCAAGAGCAACTTTTGTGTGTGAAACCAAAAGGAGACTGAAAACTAAGACTACTGCTATTTCTGTAAATCTTTCCTTTGCATTATTGTTTCTTGTATCTATTCGTTTACACCATAAAGTGGGTTACGATAGGTGAATGATAGAATGATGCAATTATTTGTTTCCTTAGAGTCTTGCATCTGATCTAATTTGACTGTGTTTATGTTGCAGGTCTCATTAGGTCAGGTTGTTTTAGAATTTCGTCTCATAACTTGGGGTTTTGCAGGGAGGAGATTGCTAACCAAATTAATGTCCTGTTTTGTTGTTTTTGTTTCCAGCTAACCTTTGTAAATAATGTTTCTGTTTTAGTTTCTTGATATCTAGATTAATCTTGCATCTCCAAGCCTTCATCTAATTTTTAGATAAAATATGGGTTTAGGAGGGCTACTAATTCCAAAGGCACATTAAGTAAGATCAAGTGAATGAATTCTAACTTTCTAACTCACTAATTTTTACTAACATTGCTAACTTTACTAACACCAAATGCTAACATAGGGATAGTGGAATATTTTTAAGCTGAAGATAAAAGAGGTTACTAACTGGGTTTTGGGTAGATCACTTTAATCTCAAGAGCATTAAAAGAAGCTATCTTCGCATTTGGTTGGTTTAATGGATTATGGTTGCAAAGTACTTGTTCGAATCATTAAAGGCCCCTTGTTAACTGTTACTTGCATGGTTTAAGTTATTCTGGCATACATTCATTTATTTGCTTTAGTCTTGATTGATTATATGCACATGAATGTTTGTTCATAAGAACCTTGGAGAAATGAATAATGCTACTTAATTTCTTTGCAAGAGAGAGTTTCCTGTTTGATACTCTAGTTGTGGTGATCATTTTGTTATAGGGCAAAATATTCACTCAACATTTTGGCGCTAGAAGGAGGGCCTTCTTTATTGCTTTGTGATTGCGATCTGTTCTAACGATTAACGTGGGTAGTTTTGTTTCCACCTATTGTGCTTACAGGTATAACATTTAGGTGTTTTATTTTGCAAGTGAGTTGAGAGAAGTCTTTTAGAGTTCTAGAGTTTTCAAGCTGGCCCAACCTGAGTACATAGCTACTAGGTCCAAAACCACAGGGGAAACTATTTTCCAAAGCCTTTCTCCCACTGCTAGGAAGTCAAGAAACAAAACATTAGAGATCGAAATACCACCCAGTATACTTGAGTTAGGGGTTTCTTTAGACTCAAGTACGTCTAGTGGGCCTGAGCCCTCAGTTTCAAGTGTGACAACTACACCAAGTGTGTCTGTCCCCATCATTACAAGTGTTGCCATTGTTCCTATAGGATTAACACCCTTGAATAACATGGCCCAACAACAACAACAACAACAACCACCTGCCCTTTGGTATGGTGCGCAAAGTTCTCCCTTGGATATTCCTGGGGTAGTCCATGACTTGCCTAGAAATATTGAAAGGGGATTGCCTAAATTCATGCATGATGGTCCCATAACAGTCGAAGAACATGTCCAGATTTACAAGGATTACATGTTTAGACAAGGAGTTACCCATGAATATATCGCTTGTCGAGTTTTCCCTGCTAGTCTAGACAATACGACCAATGAATGGTACAGGAATCTTCCAGCAGGGTCCATTACTTCATGGGCCCAATTAGAAACTGCCTTTATTAGCCAATTTTGAATGTTGTTGGATCCCTCCATAATTTATAATTTGTTCGTATCATGCAAAAGGTTACCCAATGAGCCCATACGAACATTCAATCAAAGGTTCCAAAAACTGTATACAAATTTGACTCGCCACTTTGCAGTAGATCCTGCGGTAGCCCTGCAACTATACTTCGGAGCTTTAGATCCGTTAACATCTTTGTTGACTAGAAGGAATCCTCAGGTTACGATGCTTTCATTAGCTTATGCGGAGACAATGACCCTTGAACAACAAATGAACTTACCAGGAGTAGGGTTGTCTCAATTGACTGGGATGGGACAATACGGTCCATACAGTCAATTCGCCATGATGAATCAATTAATGGCACCACAAGTTCCAACAATGAACAATTTCCAACAACCATCTCAAGTTGCATCATTTCCCACTTATCCTAATGCCTCCGTTCAAACGTAGGGATTGATTCCAAATAGCCTGATGATCTTGCCTGGGTTTAGTATGGGCAATAATTTGTTGACCATACCGGGGTTTACTCCGATTAGTACGCCAAGCCCAATGACTTATCCAACAATCACTCCAATTCAAAGTGTGAATCTAGGATGGAATCAAAGTGCCCAGACCCAAGCCATTGTATCTGTTCCAGAGGTGGCTAATGCAGCAAATACAACTGGACCCAGAATTACCGTGCCCCAACCACAAGGGCCTGAATCCACGATAGAAAACATGAAGGAAACATTGGCCAAAGTTTTGGTTACTGTGGGAAATGTTAATAAAAAGGTTGACCAAGCCATGGGTCATAACCGACCTCATAACCATAGAGGAAAAGGAACATACAACACACATCCTAATAATGGGCGAGTACCCAATCCCGTAGCCAATCAGGCAGATGTCTCGAAATATTTTGGAGAATTAGGATCTTGTGATAATGATTGCCCGCACTGTTGCCATGGAAAGCAGGAGTCTATACTGACTGAAGTTATACATTCCCAAGAAAGTGAAGAAGAGGAGGATGTGGAGTTTTTTGGAAACGAAGATGAAGAAACTTTGGAAGTTCATGCCAATAAGCGTTTTGGGAAGGGAAATCACAAGTATTACACTAGGAGTTCTAAGGAACCCAAAACTTCCTCTACCCCTCCAAACAACTCGTTACTTCCTCCTGATTTCAAAGGAGATGTCAATCCATCTCCTCCATCCATGGTGGAAAAGTCTAAGTTGGTGCAAAACATGTCAAATTCAGAAAAACCCACTTATGACTTGATAGAAGACATGAAGAAAACTAAGGCCAATGTCTCAATGTATGATATGTCCCAACTGTTAGGCCAAGAAGTAAGTCCACCAAAAGGTTTGGATCCACCTGCCCAAGTTCATGAAGCTAAAGGTGTTGAGTCCCAATTGGTTTTGAAAAGGGAAAAGTGAGACATACCCCCCTTTCTTATAACCATTAGAATTGCTGGTAGAAATCTACACAATTGTCTAATAGATTCAGGGGCCTCTGCTAGCATTATGCCCCTAGAAATCTGTCAAAAATTGGGACTTACACCAAAACCTTCTAAAAGCAAGGTGGTGCAATTGGATAGATCAACCATGGAGGCAGTGGGAGAATTAAGTGATGTTCTTATTCAGGTCAACTCAGAACCTAGGGTTCAACATCACATAGATATATTGGTGCTTAACATTCCTATCAAATATGGCATGGTGTTGGGAAGAGATTGGAGTAAGAACTTAAATGGATACATTGTAACAGACTCTTCACATATGTGGTTGCCTTGGAGAGGAGTGGCCAACCAAATTTGGATTGATAGTGAACCTAGGCTCAAGGAAATGATAACAGAATACAACAAACCTAATGAGATTCAATACATTGAAGCTGAATTAGGAGCCTATTGCTTGGACGTAGAAACTCCTGAGAATTCTCAAAACGAAAGGATTGGATGCAATGATTCTGAAGAACACCATAAGGTTTGGACTTTAAGATTTGATGGATCCAAGTCCAAACAAGGGGCAGGAGCTGGTATTGAACTTTCACGTCTAGACAGAAAACCTATGTTGGTTGCATATAGATTACAGTTCCCGGCCACCAACAATGTGGCCGAATATGAGGCCTTGATTTTTGGACTCCAATTGGCCCTTCGGAAGAAAATCAAATGTATCAAGGTCTTAGGTGATTCTGAATTGGTGGTAAAACAAGTTAAAGGACAATATGCATGTAAGAACAAGCGGCTCAACCTTTACCAAACCAGGGTTAGAGATTTAATAAATGAATTTGATGCTTTTAACATATCTCTAATCTCTAGAAAAGGCAATCGTTTGGCAGATTCTTTAGCCGTAGTTGCGAGTATGCTTAAACCAGTGGATCACAAGAAGTGCAAGAAATTTTCCATAGAATTAGTCCCTTGCCCCTCGATATCGGATAACGTCACGAATTTCCAAGTCTTTGATAGTGACAGACATATATTCAATTTTGTCACTAATTCTGGTGTCTTTGAAAATCAGGTTATTGATGAAGACGAGAGGGGGCCAGAAGAGGCAGATTTGAAAGTGGAAGCTACTGGAAAATGGAATAAGATGCCAAATGGGATGGCTTCATTAGAGAAAATGTTTGATATTGGATACCAACCAAAAGGAGGTAGAAAGGTTCCACCTCCCAAAGAGGCCTGTGACTTAGTCAATATTGGAACTGCAGAAAACCCTCGCGGAATATTCATTGCAAAGGCATGTACCAAACATGAGAAGGATTCCATTGCCAATGCATTGAAGGAATACATAGATTGCATAGCTTGGAGCTATAAGGAGTTGAGAACTTATGATCAGAATGTTATAATGCATACGATTCCTTTGAAGCCAGACTCCAAACCCTTTAGGTAAAGACAGAGGCCAGTCAATCCGTTACTAGAACCCTTGATAGAGAAAGAGGTAAAGCGACTATTAGAAGCTAAAATCATCTTTCCTGTTAGGCATTCCACATGGGTTGCTAACTTGGTCCCTGTGAGGAAAAAGAGTGGAGAGATAAGGCTATGTATTGATTTTAGAAATCTTAATAAAGCCTCACAAAAGGACAATTACCCTCTACCTACCATTGACGAAATCCTTCAAAAGGTAAATGGGTCAGAAATGATGTCATTCCTGGATGGTTATTCGGGGTACAATCAAGTCCTCATCCATCCTAATGATAGGATGAAAACCGCCTTCACCACAAAATGGGGCACTTTTGCATATAGGAGAATGCCTTTTGGATTGTTGAATGCAGGTGCCACATTCCAATGAGCCATGGACTTTGCTTTTAAGGGGCTCATAGGTAAGTGCATTATTGTCTATGTAGATGACATTCTTGTCTTTTCTAAGAGCAGGGAAAACCATGTCAAGGATCTAAGGAAAGTTCTCCAAAGGTGTAGGGAACATGGCATTTCACTCAACCCAAAGAAGTGCATTTTTGGGGTAACGAAAGGAAAATTATTGGGACATGTAATATCCAAAGATGGAATTTCCATTGATCCTGAAAGAATAGATGCCATACAATAGATTTCTTTTCCCAACAACAAGAAAGAATTGAGATCATTTTTTGGGAAGATTAATTTTGTTAGAAAATTTATTGCAGATTTTGCAGAAATTGCAAAGCCCTTGAACGATATGTTGAAGAAAGAGGTCCAAATCAAATGGACAAATGAAAATAGAGATGCTTTCAAAAGAATCAAGGATGCGATTTCTAAAGCCCCAGTTTTAGTGAGTCCTGATTATGCGAAGCCTTTCTACATTTACACATTTGCTTCAGACCATTCCTTTGCGAGTGTTTTAACTCAGAAGAGTGAAGGCAACATTGAAAACCCTATTGCCTTCCTTAGTACTCCTCTCAAAGATGCGAAATTGAGATATTCCATCTTGGACAAGCAAATGTATGCCCTATTTAAGACGGTTAAAAAATTCAGACATTATATAGTCCACAGTAGGGTGTTTGCTATAGTCCCGGATCCTACAGTTAAAGCCATGTTTATACAAAATGAATTGGGTGAAAGACGAGGTAAGTGGATTTCAACTCTTCAAGAATTTGATCTTGAAATTCAACCTATGAAGATAGTGCGGGGACAAGGGTTGGTTAAGGCCATAGCAAAAAATGATCCCTTAGTTTCATGTCAACATTATGAAATAGCAGATATAACCAAATATGAGTGGTACGTAGATGTTGTGTACTTTTTACTAAATGGTAAGTGTCCACCACATTTAAATTCTACTCAACGAAGAGCCTTGCATTTAAAATCTGCTAATTTTCTAATCAGATCCAGTGCATTATACAAGAAAAACCATGAAGGAATTTACCTTCATTGCGTTGATCGAAAAGAGGTAGCACAAATACTCGAGGAATTCCATGGTAAGTATGGGACAGGACATGGGTCTGCTAATGCCACAGCCCATAAAATCCTTAGAGCTGGTTACTATTGGCCTCAATTGTTCAAAGATGCTCATGCTCATGTGAGGTCATGTCATACTTGTCAAATTGCAACAAATAGAGAAAGGGGTGCTTCTATGCCATTACAATCTGTAATTGAGTCTAGACCTTTTGCACAATGGGGTTTGGATTTTGTTGGGATCATCAGTCCCAATTCATCCGATTCCCATAAATACATTCTCACAGCTACAGATTATTGCACAAGGTGGACGGAAGCTATCCCCACTAAGAATGCCACTTCAGAAGTTGTTATTAAATTCTTAGAGGATAACATTGTCACTCGATTCGGAATGCCTAACTCCATTGTAAGTGACAACGGTTCCGCTTTCTCCTCTCTAGAATTTGCAAATTGGGCATTCGACAACATGGTGAGTTTGAAATTTTCTTCCAATTATTATCCACAAGGTAATGGCTTGGCTGAGTCTTCTAATAAGAATTTGTTATGTGTCATTAAAAAGTTGCTTGAAAGAAATCCTAGAGATTGGCATAACAAACTTAAGTTGGCTCTTTGGGCTGATAGAATCAGAATCAAGGAATCATTAGGAACATCTCCTTACCACTTAGTTTATGGACAAGATCCTATTTTTCCCACAAATCTTAAGTTACAAACATTACATTTCATGAAAGATTACCTTGGAACTGATAATAAACTTGAAGCTAGACTAACACAATTGATGCATCTGGATGAAAAGAGGGATGAGGCTATGCTTCACTTTAGTAAACACCAAGATGTAGTAAAAATATGGTTCGATAAAAAGTCTAGAGTCAAAACATTTAAAGTTTCAGATCTAGTGTTGTTGTGGGATAAGAGACATGAGAGGAAAGGAGATCATGATAAATTTGATTACTTATGGTTGGGTCCTTACCAAATTTCAGAAGTCCTAGGTGAAAACAACTTTAGATTAAAAACCTTGGATGAAAAAGATTTGGCTTTACCCGTCAATGGGCTGCATTTAAAGCACTATTTCCAGGCCTGAAATGGCAAGGCCTTGTATTATATGTAAATATGTCATGCTTTGTTTTTGTGTGTGCAGATTTGATTTTGTTAGGTGTGTGTTAGGCTTTTGCCTTCAACCTTTATGTTAGCATGATGAGGTTGTTCTGGACGAGGTTTTGAGGCATTTTGATTGCATTGTTCTTTGCTTAGCTTGGTGTGTTGGTCATTGGACCAGTTTTATTCGATATAAAAAAAAAAAGCGAGATGTCAACTTATGTCCTTATGAATGTTGACTAAGACTAGGAGAATATGAAACATCGGAATTGTATTGCAGAAAGCTCCACGAGTATCGCAAACACAGTAAAGAATATCGTTTGGAACTTGTGATGCATGAAGTTGTCAGTTTTACAAATTATGGCAACGTAGGTGGTATACTCCATCCGCATTTCAAAAAGAGCAATGCATTCATTCATATCTCATGTTACATTCCACATTGCATATACATTTCATCTCAGTTGCATCTACATTTCAAATACAATCATTGAAAAGGTGTCGAATCCTCTTAGGGTTATTACATAACATATATTAAAAGGATCCTAAGGTTGGGAACTGATGCCCGAACTATCTTGAACCAAGCACGTTCTACACATATTAAAGAGGATCTTGAGCAAAATGGTCAAAACCATACTTGGAAGAAAAGGTGAGGCGAAAGGAGTATTTCGTGTCTGTCCTATCATGCAACATAATCCTTAAAACAGTGGTTTTTACCACTCCCATAGAGCTTAAAGCCTAAAATCAGAGTAGTAAGGATAGGGTTAAATCCTCATCGAACTTAGGTTGAGGATCCAACTCCCCAAAGCTCTGATTTGACCTTCATGGAGTAGTAAGGATAGGGTCTAATTCTCATCTCGCTTAGGTTGAGAATCCGATTCCCCAAAGCTTCTATTTTGCCCATTCAAGAACTTGAAATTCCAAAGCAAATATTTTTCATTTCATCATTGATATTGGATTGGAAGGATCGTACTACATGTCCCTTGTAAGGATGGGTAGTCATCCCCAAGGTTCAAGAAATAAAAAGTAAAGCCAAATCTTGGATTATGGGGTTAATCTCCACCGGGGCTATAGACGCCTGACTGGTAATGGAGTATGCTCATGCGTGGCAACATGTCTTGTCTAAAAGCAAGACCACTGACTGCTCAAACGGACAGGCTAGCCTGATAGTTTCATCCATAATAGGTTAAATCATTTTGTTCAAGATGAGGTAATGAACTCCAGATCATAGTAGTAAGGATAGGGTTAAATTCCCATCTCGCTTAGGTTGGGAATCCTATTCCCCAAAGCTCTGATTTCACTTACACTTGCACATGGGTTCAAGATGGTAGTGACACATAACCAACTTTGGGATCTAGTAAATTAATTCAGTATACACATATTTGGTCCTAAGAGGGTTTGACAGTTTTAATATGTTTGTTCATGGTACTAGAAAGTTTGAGCCTTTGCAAAGCATGGTTGTTATATCTCTAACATCTTCACCATGCATTAAATCCTACAGGAATCATCCATAACCTCGCATATGCATTCAGGTAAAACTGACAATGGAAAGTTGAACGAGTTTCAAATGATAGGGAATGAAGCACACTGCACACATCGAGCTGATGCTTAACGATTCTGATGCTTCATGTATTTCTGATCTATTTGCATTCTTTGGATATGTGCTGACGCTTGTATTTAAGTTTGTATATTTTTAGGTTGGGTTCTCACCAAAATGCTCAGGAGCATTTTCCAGCAGAGTCGCCATTTGTTGTGGCTGCTCCACAACGTACCCCAAAATTGGGGACCCACCTTTTTGCATGTTTTTCAAGAAGACCGAAGTGGCCCATATGCTAAAGATCAAAGGAAAAGCAAAATACCGCAAAGAAGAAAAAGTGTCGTGATATCGTGACATGTTGCATTTTGGGAAGAGAAAAGGAAAAGTGTCGTGATATCGCGACATGTTGCATTTTCGCGGTCCAAAGCAAGAAGAGAGAGCATGAAGGAAAAAGTGTCGCGATATCGCGACATGTTGCATTTTTGTGGTTGAGAGCAACAAGAGAGAGCAAGAAGGAAAAGTGTCACGATATCGCGACATGTTGCATTTTCGCGGCTAAAGCAAGGAGAAAGAGCAAGAAGGAAAAGTGTCGTGATATCGTGACATGTTGCATTCTCACGACCAAAAGAGAAAAAGTGTCGCGATATCGCGACATGTTGCATTCTCGCGACCAAAAGAGAAAAAGTGTCGCGATATCGCGACATGTTGCATTCTCACGACCAAAAGAGAAAAAGTGTCACGATATCACGACATGTTGCATTCTCACGACCAAAAGAGAAAAAGTGTCGCGATATCGCGACATGTTGCATTCTCGCGACCAAAAGAGAAAAGTGTCGCGATATCGTGACATGTTGCATTTTCGGTCCAAAGCAAGGAGAAAGAGCAAGAAGGAAAAAGTGTCACGATATCGCGACATGTCGCATTTTCACGATGCAAGAAGAAGAACCAAGCTGAAGACATAGAAATGTCATGATTTTGTGACATGTTGCTTTTTCGCGACTCAAAAAGGGTAGGCAGGCAGCTAAGAGCAAGAAGTGTGACAGTGAACGAAAGTCAGTACGATGGTTACAAGGGCCGTTATAGAGTGAAATCATCGAGCGATGGATATATCGAACGTCATCATTGGTTGACAGGCGGACAAAGTCTACAATGGCAGGACTAAACACGTGGCACCAAGGTGTAAGGTTTATGGTGTAACGCTCCATGCAAATGATTACAGTCAGCGATTACAGTCAGTGATAGATCAACACAACCGCATGGCACACGAAGACCAAGAGTCGGAAAGAAAAGCGTTTCGAGGCCCAAACAAAGAGCCAAAACAACGAAGAGGCATGGGAAGGCGAAACGAAAGGCTTTGGGAAGTGAAACGAAGGGCCACAAAATGGAAACGGAGAGTCACACCAGAAACTTTAAAAGGAAAAAAAAGGCATGCAAAAGGGGCTGGAAATTGTAGAAAAAAAGACTATCTTTCGGAATAAAGGAGTTTTTATTTGGCAAGAGCAACTTTTGTGTGTGAAATCAAAAGGAGACTGAAAACTAAGACTGTTGCTATTTCTATAAATCTTTCCTTTGCATTATTGTTTCTTGTATCTATTCGTTTACACCATAAAGTGGGTTACGATAGGTGAATGATAGAATGATGCAATTATTTGTTTCCTTAGAGTCTTGCATCTGATCTAATTTGACTGTGTTTATGTTGCAGGTCTGTTAGGTCAGGTTGTTTTAGAATTTCGTCTCATAACTTGGGGTTTTGCAGGGAGGAGATTGCTAACCAAATTAATGTCCTGTTTTGTTGTTTTTGTTTCCAGCTAACCTTTGTAAATAGTGTTTCTGTTTTAGTTTCCTGATATCTAGATTAATCTTACATCTCCAAAGCTTCATCTAATTTTTAGATAAAATATGGGTTTAGGAGGGCTACTAATTCCAAAGGCACATTAAGTAAGATCAAGTGAATGAATTCTAACTTTCTAACTCACTAATTTTACTAACATTGCTAACTTTACTAACACCAAATGCTAACATAGGGATAGTGGAATATTTTTAAGCTAAAGATAAAAGAGGTTACTAACGGGGTTTCGGGTAGATCACTTTAATCTCAAGAGCATTAAAAGAAGCTATCTTCGCATTTGGTTGGTTTAATGGATTATGGTTGCAAAGTACTTGTTCGAATCATTAAAGGCCCCTTGTTAACTATTACTTGCATGGTTTAAGTTATTTTGGCATACATTCATTTATTTGCTTTAGTCTTGATTGATTATATGCACATGAATGTTTGTTCATAAGAACCTTGGAGAAATGAATAATGCTACTTAATTTCTTTGCAAGAGAGAGTTTCCTGTTTGATACTCTAGTTGTGGTGATCATTTTGTGATAGGGCAAAATATTCACTCAACACTTAACAAATATGGGGGCCAATTTATTGTATAGGATTTTAAATTCCACATGGAGGGATTATGTAAAAGCTTTAGGGACTATTTTTTTTAGTTACTTGCAAAGCACAGGGAAATTAAACCTTTTATTGTTATTTTCCCATGAGAATGCATGGCCCATGTATTTTTCCTGCGAGAGAAATTTTTAAAAACCATGCTTTATTCCAATATTAAGGAATATTCCTTTGTAAAGGAGAGAATAAGATTGTTGTTTTTCCTACATATGAAGGCCAAATTGACACCCGATTATAAGGGTGTTTATAGTCATCAAAAATGTTTTTTCGAGTCGAACACATTGGTGGTGTCCAATTTCTATTTTGAGATAGTTTACCCTGTGTTTTTGGCCTCAAATATATTGTATCATGGAGTGCACTCTCGATTGAACCCGACACTCCCAAGGCTTTTATATGTGATCCTAGTATCTAGTCATCTCCTCTATATCACCTAGCGGTTGCAGCAGCTGGTTACCCATGCATTATGGTAGGATGAGGAGGTCACCATAAGGACATGTTTGAAAGCTACATTGGTGCCCTTTTATTTTTTATTCCCTTGTTTTAAGTTGTTTGTCCACACAGTTTGGACCTTGTTATCAGCCCATTGTGTTCGTATAGGTGGACACCACTAAATGTGCTTGTGGGATCAATTTTGGACTACCCTTGCCATTGTGGTGCTTCTTTTTCCACACTATCTTCACACTGTCCTTTTGTGATACACTTTGGTTTCAAGGGGTTTTCTTTAGTGACCTTTTTTCATGGTTCACAACCTTCATCATGTTCACAAGCACCAGTCTGAGAGTAAGATTTTATTCTGTTTGGCGATGAGGATTCTCTATTTTTTTGAGACATCTCATGGATCCTTTGCAGGCCCTTCTTGATAGAAGTTGTCCTACGGGGGGTTGAATAGGACATCTTCTTCTCCATCGTCCTTCCACATATTCCTTCTTCTTCTTTCTCTTTTGGCATTGGTTTTTTGTCATCTCTCTAGAATATTTTATTATACATGAGTACCTTATCAGGCCTTGTCGTCGAGACTCATATCTATGTATATACCACTTGTTTGGTTTTATTATTTTCACTACCTTCTAGTACCACTTAAGGAGGGTGTTAGAGCTTTCCTAGTACCACTTAAGGGGGGTGTTAGAGTATATCATATCCTAAGTTGTTACTAGGATAAGTTTGAATGGCTGAGATCAACTCAGTTAGTTATGATCCAATGGATCATATTATATGCACTTGCTATTTAAGCAAGGTCCTTTCAATAGAATGATATGAAGTGTTTTATTTTCCAACAATATATGGTGATAGAGGATCTCTCTATCTAAGATCCCTCTTGGTTTTAAATAATTTTGTTACTAGCCCATTGACCAACACTGAATATGAAATTGTAGAGATATAAGCTTTAATCCATTTGACCCATTTTTTCCCATATCTAAACCTTTTTAGTACTACAAAAATATATTCTCATTTAACCCTATCACATATTTTATTCATATCAAGTTTTAATATCATTGCTCTCTTTTCTAGAAGATGCTAAATGCATTACTTCATGAGCTACTATGATCCTACTCTTTCATAAAATCTCATTACTATTATGAAATAATTTTGTCTAATAGTGGTCTTAATACATTTGCCATCACTTTGGATATTATCTTATATGCCATATTACATAGGCTTATAGGTCTGAATGAATCAAACAATTTTGCATCCTTTTTAGAATCAAGGTAAGATATGTTGCATTTATTTTATAAGGTATGCATTGTTTTACCCTAGACTATTCCATTGCCACCAATAAAAAATCCTTCACTATCTCCCAATTATGCCAATAGAATGTTGTAGGGAGTCCATACGGACATAGGGAATAATGCTTACCAAAAGAGACAACCTCACCCATAATACATCATGACAACATTGTTGTGTTACAACGATTTGGCTATTAAATATGTATCACTATGTGTAGACACCCAAAATATGTCATTTTTGTAATAATCTAAACCCATCTTGCAATCAACCCATCAAAATCCTAAATTTCCCTAATTTCATCCAAAATTTCCAATTTTCCCTCTAATTCTCCTAATCCATCCAAAAATCCCTAATGCTCCTTCTAAATTCATCTAATTCCTCTAATTTATTTCATCCCCTCTGTAATTTCTTTAATTTCTCCATTTCCCCCTCTATCTACTTTAAATTTCCTAAAATCTTTCAAATTCTCCAAATCCCTTATTAATTCTCTCTAATTCCCTAATTTCCATAATTCTTTATAAATTCCTCTAATCCTCACTTAATTATTCTAATTCTCCTAATTTCCCTAAATTCTCCTTTAATTCCCCAAATCAACCTTGAAATTCCCAAAATCCTACTTAATTCCTAAATCCCCAATCAACTCCCCAATTAAGCCCTATTCCCTTTTAAATTCCTAGTCAAAGACCCCATCAAATCCCATAATCAATTCACCAAATCTCCAAAATCCCATTTAACCTTTAATTCCCTAGTCAAAATCCATAATTAAGCCATAGTCACCCCTAAATCCTCAGTCAAGCCCTTGATAAGACCCCTAATGATTTTTTTATTCCTAAATAAAATCCCTAGAAATCCCAATCCTCCATCAATCCCCACCAAATCTCCTAGAAAAGGCTTCCATTAAATATCCAAGTCCTCCCCAACTTCTCCTTCCAATTTTGAATGAATTTTAAATAGCCTCAAATCCCAAGTCAACCCCCTCATGAATAATCTTGGTAAATTCCTAAGTCCTTCTCCACCCCACATTACACTTTTTAAGAATTAAAAATTCCCCCACATTGTCCAAGGACTCCACTCCCCATGCAAATTTATGACTCTTGGGTGGGTGAGAATTCATCCTACCCAAGGTCATAAATTTTGGAGGGTGCACAACCCTCCAAGAAAACTTCTATAGATTTTTCTTGGCCTTTGCACCTACCACCTAGTTGCCACATCATGCCAAGTCATTGCGAAATCAACATCCCCTCTGCATTGCCAAATTCTATAAATACACTCCCTATTTTCTCCATTTGCAAAAAGAGATCCAAGAGTCTATCTAAAACTCTATCAAAATTCTACTAGCCTCTTTAGTGTCCATTGTGAGTGCTTAAGATTTTAGTGTGATTGCCTCCCCCTTGAGTACCCAAGATCATCACAACAACGAACTCTTGTTGAAGCACCTACTAACATTTATTTTGTAGTTGCTCACAAACCATAGGACTAATCAACGTCAAATATGTACAAAAAGCTCTAAACACCCTCAAGAAGACCCACAACAAATTTCAAGGCCATCCCAATTTTTGAAATCCAACCACAACACCCTTGACGATCAGTCTCACAACTCTTGATAGTTACACAAAGCTAATCGCAACCCCACTGGTGACTACACCTTGAGAGCAAACAAAGAATTCAAATCAACAAGGTAAAACAAGTCTATTTGCAAGGTTTTGTAGCCTTCTTATGTGCTTTTGTAACTTTTATCAAAGTTTTTATTAGTTTTTTGTTAGCATTTTCTTAGATTTGGACCTAATCTAGAAAGGCCCAATTGATGCTACTAACATTTTCTTGTGGTCTTGTGTGCATTGATTCAAGAGCATCATTAGGCCTAGGGTTGTCCATCAAGCAACAAGGCTTCAAACCCATCCAACTATTTGAGGGTGACTTAGGAAAATACTTTGTAGCACCATAAAATTTATTATGATAAGAAAATCCTCCATTTTGGAGGTCTCGTTGTAAAAACCCCAAAGAGGATCTATTGTAACCAAAATAACTTATTGTGTAATATAATATTTTGTTCACTTCTATGGAATGGTGTATTTCCTTTGTCACACTATCATGGTCTTCCTTGAAAGTGGAGGAATTTTTTTTTTTTTTATATTTGTGGAAATGAAAGTGGAGGAATTTAATTGGTTACATTAATACATTTTAATAGTTTTAAATGAATTTTATTTTATTTGTTTGTTGGAGAAAAAAAGGTTGTACTTGGGTCCCCCACCCTTGACAAATCACAACTCTCTTCTTTAGAGCTTGAGAGTAAAAACAAATTCTATTCTCATATTAATTGAGTTGCTATAGTTAGAAACCTACATCTTTTTACATAAAATGTTTGAATTTTTTATTTTTATTTTTTTGATCTCTTTCAAATTTTTATGTGAATAAATATTCTAAAATTCAACATCCTTCTTGACATTTTCCTACAATAGCCTTCAAAATATCAAAACTTCACCTCTATTATTTGTGCATTGCATCTTCATAGAGTAATATTTCTAAAACATTGCACTATCATAGTCCGCTTTACTAGATCTGAATTGCTAGTTTCCTTCTTGGAGCACACGTGAAACCACAAAAATTATAATAAATAGTTTATATAAAAATATATTAATGCTATAAAATAAAGCATATATTACCAATAAAAATATTAAAAAAAATCTTAATCATTATTTGATCAAAAAATCAACATTTTTTTGTCAACTAAACTTACTACTTCCTCTAACCATGGAAAAGAGAATTTAACTTCACAATCCTCGATTAAAACCCCTCTATTGGCTACCAGATCTACACATTTGTTTCCTTGCTTTAACATATATGTAAACACAATTTGAAAGAGAATTTAACTTCACAATCCTCAATTAAAACCCCTCTATTGGCTAGCAGATCTACACATTTGTTTCCTTGCTTTAACATATATGTAAACCCAATTTATTCAAAATCTATAACAAGATCTTGAATTTCCATCTTGTATGTTCCATGGAGCCTTTGCTTTCCTCAAAATTGCATTTATTACTATGAGTGAATCACCTCCCATCCATACTTTATTCTATTTCATTTGTTTACATATTTTTAACCCTTTCAAAGCTGCCAAGCTTTAGTTTCATTATTGATCTTAAATCCACTATTGAAAGCGTAATGAGACAAAATCTTTTCTCTATTATTTCTAATTATTCATTCTCCTTTTATTGGTCTTGGATTTACTTTAGATGCTCAATCAAAATTCAATTTGACCAACTCCACATATGGTGGTTTCCACTTTATATTTTTTACTTTCTTTTTCTTTCTTCTATCCCCAACATCATAATTCCATTTGATGAGGGGACTCCATCTATTAAAACTCTCTAATTCCAGATTAGGGATTGGGTAAGTTGATAAGGTTGGTTTAGACTTCTTTATGACTAAACAAATCTTCCATTTTATTACCTCTAAATTAATTAATTTTTTTTTTTAATATTCTTCTATTCCTTGCTCCATTTCACCAAAGAAAATTTCATGTATTATTATAAATTGAATTGTTAATACTTTTGATAGATGATGACCGATATAACATTTAAGTTTGGATAAAAGGAATTTTCAAAATCAGAACTCCTACATAATTAAACGCTGGCCTTTATCGTATCGCACAATGATTAAATATTTTCTTAAAAACATGCCATTATCAAATAAACCTGTATATTATATTTCTAATACTTTATAGTTTTATATTTTCCCTCCCTTTGTAAATTTTGAACATACTAAATGAAAAAAGAAAAAAGAAAACATTTTTTATATTCTACGTGTCCACAAAGTAACAACAATTATCGACGGTTTCAAATACTAGCGGGAGAATTACCACATTCCACTTTATAATCCTCCGTGCATCGCAAACCGAACACATAGCGTCGATTTGATATCACAGATGGACGGGTGGTATTAAGCGATCCGAGCGATCCGTGGCGCGTAAGATCGGCCAATTAGAAAAGAAAGGATTTGTCTCTATAGAACCGGCCACAAGACGAGGCCCATAATCATCTGTATTTTCTCTGTGGTAGAGTTGGAGGATCTCATTGTTCGAGTCGTGTTTCTTTACTTTCGTTAGCAAAAATGGCGCCCAAGGCAGAGAAGAAGCCCGCTGAGAAGAAGACCGAGGAGAGAAAGACCGTGGGAGAGAAAACTCCTTCCACACAGGCGGAGAAGAAGCCCAAGGAGAAGGCCCCTCCCAAGGCCGGCAAGAAGATCGCCAAGGAGGGCGGCGGGAAGAAGAAGAAGAGGTCCAAGAAGGGAGTGGAGACCTACAAAATTTATATCTTCAAGGTTCTCAAGCAGGTTCATCCCGACATCGGTATATCGAGCAAGGCCATGAGCATCATGAACTCCTTCATGAACGACATTTTTGAGAAATTCGCCGCCGAGTCGTCGAAGCTGGTGCGGTATGGCAAGAGGGATACTTTGTCTTCGCGGGAGGTGCAGACGGCCGTGAAATTGGCCCTTCCCGGCGAACTTGCCAAGCATGCCGTCTCCGAAGGCACTAAGGCCGTCACTAAATTTACCTCTGGTTAATACCATTTGGTTCTCGCCTTCGGCCTATTTTATATTTATGGAGTTTGTTGACACCGCCTCTGTTTTGGATATTTTTGGTGCTCTTCAATGTTTAGAAGGGTAGTGCAATCCCATTCTTTTGAAATGTTATAGTCACCCAGACTTTAGACATTAAGTCGCAGGTTTAAAAAAACTATCGTAAAATTATGGGAATTACTGCATTTCGAAAGAATTTGTATAAATGATGTGATCTTCTGTGTTTGTCCACCGTTTGTGTCAGCCGATATGCACCTTTGATTGGTTCAGATTGTGTTTTGTTGGAGCTTTGTGAAATAGCAGGGAGCTGTTGACTGTTGTTAGAAATCCACACATAAGGGGTTGGCAGCCTGTGATAAGTCGTAATTTTTTTTTCCAAGCCGACGTTTGCCGGTTTTTTTTTTAAATATAAAAGGATGTTTTTTTGTTTTGATAAAAAAAGTTTAATAAATTTGGGTTAAAATAAATAAACTTGGTTTTAAATTTAAACAACCTTTGTTTTTAAACCTAAACAAACCTCTGGTTTAAACTTAAACAAATCTGAGTTTCAAATAAATCTGGTTTAAACTTAAACAAATCTGAGTTCTAAATAAATCTGGGTTAAACCTCATGATAAAAAAGCTAAGATAATAATCCTCTTGATAAGAAAGCTTAAATAATAATCATTAATCCTCTTATTTATTTATTGTTTTCATGATAGGCGATCGTTTTTATTTATTTATTTACTATTTTAATTCTAAATGTACTTGAACTTTAGTGCCTTCCAAATTTTATCGTTTCTTTTTAAGTACATTAATTTATGTTTATAAAAATAGGATTTGCTATAAGCTTCAAACCTTATTTGGTTGTGATTTTTTTTTTTCAAGTTTAAGATTAAAGTTTTTTTTGGTTTTTGTTTTGTCTAAGGTTAAAGTTTAAATTTTATTTAAAAGGTTAAAGGTTCAAATTCTACTTAAATTTTTATTGAATAGGAGGAGATTGTACTTTCATGTTGAGAGGTTCAAGGTTCAAACCCTACTCAAACCTTACTCAATTTGAGGAGATTTAACTTTTATATTGAGAGGTCTAAGGTTTAAACTCTATGTGAAGAGGTCCAAGGTTCAAACTCTTCAACTATGGATTGACCTTTGTAGAAATTTGTGTAAACTCATGACAATAACTTAATTCTTTAATGGACCTTCATATTGAGAAATCCAAGGTTCAAATCCTATTTGTATAGATTGTGACCTTCATAATTATTTCTATAAGCTCTTGACAATAACTCAATTCTCTAATGGATCTTCATATTGAGAGGTCCAAGGGTTCAAATCCTACTTGAATGGATTGTGACCATAAAAACTTGTGTAAACACATGAAAATCAAATGACACTAAGTCAATTCTTTAACATTCAAAG
Source organism: Wollemia nobilis (assembly GCA_028583015.1). NCBI lineage: Eukaryota > Viridiplantae > Streptophyta > Pinopsida > Araucariales > Araucariaceae > Wollemia > Wollemia nobilis. The sequence goes on along the minus strand of JAQPPZ010017036.1, from coordinate 5,297,559 downwards.
AGAGATCTAGGCTTGAATTTTGTCAAGTGAATAACTCAATTCTTCAACATTCAAGGAGAGATCTAGGCTTGAAACTTGTCTATGGTTATTGAACTCAATTCTTCAACATTCAATGAGAAATCCATGTTTGAATCTTGTCAAGTGATAAACTCAATTCTTCAACATTCAAGGAGAGATCTAGATTCGAATCTTGTCAATTGATACAGTTTAATATTCAAGTTTTGTTATACATCAATACAAGTAGGTTTGTTGGGTCCCTTTCAATCCCATATAACCAATTAAAAAGAGACATGCTTTTTATTCATTTATATTTTTATTAATAATATGATCTTTGATTATTAAAAAAATTAAAATATAAATGAATAATAAAAAAATAATATGATCTTTGATTTTATAAATATTATAATAAATAATAGTTTGGTTTTAAAGAAATAAATAAATTATAATAAAAAAATGTTTATAGTCAAATGATATTAGTTCAATTGGTTAGATTCTTCAACCTTAAAGGAGGAGACCTAAACCTAGGTTCAAAGTTTGCCAAGTGATACACGAATACTATCCAAGCTTTGTTGTAATATCAATATGTGGTAAATATGTAATATAGTAATATGTGGTAAATATGTAATATAGATGAGGCTTGTTTCAATCCCATATAGCCAATTCAAAAAAAATAATGGCTTTGTTGTAATATCAATATGTTTATCAAATGTAATATTAAAACTTTAAATGTGAATATCAATGTTTTATATATATATATATATATATATATATATATATATATATATATAGATAGTAATATAAATGACTTCAATAATGATTTGAGATAACAATTGAATACTTTAGAATTGTGACTTGTAAATGTAAAATATCTTTTAAAATTAGTTTTTATTTTTATTTTTTTATTAAATTTAAATTATATTTTGATTCAAGAGTTAATGTTTATTTTTGTTTAGCAATTATGAAATCACATTTTTTTAAAAATGTTTATTTATTTATTTATTATTTTTTAAAGTTTTATTGTAAAGTTTTAATAATGACTTAAAAATTAGGTTGTTCATACATTATAACTCTAGTTATATTTATTAGGCCAAGCTTAAATAATGATTTAAAAATTAGGTTTATACATTATAATTAGTTATCTTTATTTGTCCAAGCTCTACCCTTAGACACGTCTCAATTTGTCAACTAATATTTCTTAAATCATTGACTTCTAACTTTTTTTAAAGAGTTTTTTTAATTGTGCTTGCTTTAACTAGAGTAAGTTAATCTCCATATAGAGATATAGACCAAGTGCAATGGTTTGCTTTTATTGAATTCATGTATTAAATATGTACTTGGTTCAACATGAAGCACCTCTTTTGAGAGTTTATCTACTTCTCTATTTAGTTTTCTATAACTAGCTTAGATATAAAGGATATATATCTAAAAATTCTGAGAGTTATCAATCTCGAGGTGCTAATCTCATTTCTTGGGGGTGTGATCTCTAAGATAGGCGCCTCGGGATTGATAATTCTTGGCATTTTAAGATATATATAAGCTAGTTTATTAAACAGTTGCAACGGTTGGTTAGTTAGCTATTTTAGTTTAAATATTTTAAATGTTTGCAACGGTTGGTTAGTCGGTTGTTTTAGTTTAAATATTTTAAATAATTTTTGTTAATGTCGGCTTTTTTAATAATTTTTTTTTTTTGTTTACGACGTGACATGTATGACCTCTTTGCCTCCCACCCCCCTGTCTGCCACTGTAGGAACGCCTCTTGGCGTAAATATATTGAAAAGTAAAACTTTCACTTTGATTCACAACTTTTTTTATTTGACAGAAGATGAGTTGAATCATCTTTTTCATCTTAAAAACAATAGGCATTTAGCTTTTTACCACTTTTAATTCTCCATAAATTTGAATTTTTTGTATTCTTTTTTATTTTTCCAATTGAACCAACAATTTGAGTGCCATAATTTTAGCATAATTATTAGAACCTTCTTCGAATCTGGTCTTGAATTTAAAATAATGATAGTTTAAAATATATAGTAATCCTTTTGCTCCATAAACTTCGAGGACCTTGTGTCTGTTGGTCATGAATTTGACTAGTACAAAATCTGTGTTTTGTGCATCCTAGAACCGTGCAACATTGAAAGGCTAGAGGAAAGAAATGTCCTCCGGGCCAATCTCCAAAGAGGACTGGCTCCCTTTCTAATCTACTCCAGTTTAAAGCTTAGGGTAATAGGAAAGAAATAGGAAAATATGGCTATAAGCCGAAAGTGTAAAATAGAGATAGACTAACAGCCAAAATTCAAATCAAGCAGTGATTAGCATACAATAGAAATGAAAGCACATGAACTACTTATGGTTTTGCAAAGACAACCTCCAAAGAGCATCTTAGTATTCACTCCCTCACCAGCAAAGATTAAATTCAAATCCATAATTTAAATACAACAAATAATGGAGATGAATGTGTTCAGAAATGACATACAAAAAATCATCAAATGCAACCATTCAGAGAACCAGAATCCGAAGTCTTTCTATTGACGCAAAAAACTTGAAGTGTTTTTTTGTAGTGTCTATCCTCTTTTTACATAGAAATGCTTAGTATTTATAGAGGATTGCGCCTCTTTCATTTAATGCACATACAAATAAAATGCTGGTAGATCAAAAACTAGCATGAATAATTTCCTCCTCGACATCAGTGATGTTCCAGTCAAAATATTATTTATGGAAACAACGATCCTGCTTTGGTGGGAGAATCACATGAGAAATCGACATGATTAAATGATGGAAACTAGCCTCATGTCGGTGCATTGGGATGCAACAAAGTTACCTGAATATCAGGAGCTTGGTCATTGAATTTGCTTCACCCTTGCACCTTAGAACTCTACCTTTGCTAGGAAAATTCACTGAGTATTAATTTTATTTTGAAGAGCAACAAGGTCGATGGGTGATGCGTTGAAAATGAACAAGAACGACATCTAATCTTACAAATTCAAAGCAAAAATTTTGGAAACGTGCTTGCATTGCTCCCAAAATTAAATTTTGTCATTCCTTGACTCCTCCCGAGAGAATCTGCAAAAATAGTGCCTTGGGAATCAACGCTTCTGAGAATAGATGAATTTCGCCTTAAAATGGAGCGAAAAGCCTTTTCGGAGCATTACTAGGTGACAACAACAACTTGTTTGGCTTCTCACTAACACCTTGGTGATTTCACCCCAAATGCTTCTTCTTATCATCTTCTTATGCTTGGAATAAAACACCTTTGTTTTTATTTGGAATTTTTTGGTATTTTAATTTTATCATCAAAAAGGGAAAAAATACGATTGCAATTCGAATAATAGCAAAATAAATTGACTTCGCCCCTAAGGCAGGTGACAGGGATTTTCGCCCCATCTGGGAGGCGACATTGACTTTGACTGCATTGTTTCAAGATCGGCACGCCTTGCAACCTTATTTCGCTCAAAGTTAATTTAAAAACCTCAATTCACCCCCTGGAGAGGCAAAACTACGTGGTGCCTCTCAACATGGGCACCTTTGACTTTTGACTATGCCTTAAGCTTCACACCAAGCGCTATTTTTTATTTTCACCTCACAGTGAGCAAAAACACCAAATGGATTGAAAGAGGGCTCCACAATGTCAATCATTTTATTTGCCTTGAAAATGTTTAATATTGCCTTTTCGTCCCAAAGAGAAGCAACAATGAGTTTCGCCCCACTTAGGACGAAAGCACTCTGCTCGATCCTTTAAAACTTATGACTTTTTGCCCCTTTGCTTAAAACTTACGACTTTCGCCCTTTTTTTCATTTCGGGCGAAATCACTAATTTTTATTATGTTTCGCCTCTAAGAGGGGTGAAAGTGATTTTCACCCCTCAATTGGGGTGAAACTAATCCATTCCTCCTTTTAATTTCCCTCTTGGATTGAGTTACGACTTTTGCCTCTTTTTGGGGTGAAATCCCTTTACAGGCAAAGCTTGGGGCGCAAACACTAAGATTTATCGTTTCTCCTTATAATTCCATCGCCAATTTAAAACCAAGCACTTTTTCATCACCTTTGCTTCATTTCGAGCGAAATCAACCCTTTTGCTACGCTTCACCTCTAAAAGGGGCGAAAAAGACTTTTGCCCTTCACTAGGGGCGAAACTAATCTATTCCTCCATTCTTACATTGCATTCTTCTCAACACTTCCATTTCATTTTTACAACAATATTATTTAAAAACGAGCAAAGCAATAAAAATTACAATGAAATAGATGGCAAAAACTATGGCATCTTCCCTCAGTCATTTTATCAAAAAATTTACAATCAAAGTTCAAACAAAATTCAATGTGGCAAAGTGACAAAACTGCCAATATTTTTGGCGACTCTTGGGGTATTCAGCTCGTATGGATGCAATCAAACCATGCCTTTATCCATTGGGTTCAGGTGTCTGCTCCACTTGGTGTGTCAGTCTACTTAGTACTGTCTTCAGTATTCGGCTCCTCGGTCTCCTTAACTATAACCTCTCCTTCTTCTGCAAGATGCACGACTGTAGCCTCGAACATTGTAATGACCTCAAATCAAGCTTCTCCAATGATCAAATCCGGGCCATTAAGTGAATCTACAAGATACCTGAAAGTCTCCACTTACCCCATATCAATGTAATTTACCCGTTGGCTAAGCTCCAACAAACCAGATTCAATGCATGTAAGTTTCCTCATCAGGGGAAACACATGGTTTGCAGTGAGAGGCTCATCCCAATCATCGATTTTTGAGGCATCATAAAAAAAGTTGCCCATACTACTTCCAGGTCCTCCTTTGACAAAATTTTCCCCTTATCGTCAATGAAACTAGGGAAACCATTATCAACCATTACATTAAAGTAGAGCGTTGAAAATATTTTCTCTTGCTCAAACACATCGAGTAGCTTACGAGCCTCCTTAACTTGATCCATCTTAGAAAAATATTGGTGCAGTATAACTTTAGCATTTTTCCAAGCTCGGGCCATGTTGCTCATGGGATAAAATCTGATATCCAATCTAGCCAGCGCTTGAATCTGCATCATCGTTACCAGGATGGGCTCCATGTTTTCTTCATCGTACTCCACTACATGTCGACCATACGAGACGACTGTCTGTATCTCTTGAAAGTACATGAGGGCCTGTGTCGCATTCATTGCCATGGTTTTATAGTCAACAAGAAACTGGCTGCGTGCCTCCTTAACCTTTTCTTTGATCAAAATAATCGCCTATGTTGCCTTCATAGCCAACTGATCCTGCAAAATCTGGAGTTGTCCTTCCAAGGCCTGAACCTACTGTTCTACTCCTTCCTTGGCCTCTTGGTGCTTTTGAACTGCCTTATCCAAATATTTTGCCTTCTTCTACCAAATATTCAACTATGAATTTACAGATTGTAACTGTGCTCGATTTTTAGCCAAAGTCTTCTCCAACTCGGTGATCTTAACATCGGCCTCAGAAAAGCACTTCTTATAGTGCTCACCATGCAGGTACAAGGAGCTCGTATCTACTTGAACATTTCCCATATTCTACATAGTGTCGATATTTGTAAGGTCCTCGATGATGAACTCATAAGTGTAGTCGCTCAAAGCCATATCTCCTTAAGGCTTTTGAACCTGGGGGAACATTTTCACTGTGTGGGCCTCCATAGTGTTAGGATTAAAAGCAACTTTCTTCAATGGATTTTTTGGCACCAGAGCCTCCATTATTTTATGGCTCTTCAACCACTGTGATGAACTTAGGCGAGTTTGGTTGATCTTTGCTGCAACAGGTTGTTTTGGTACAACCTCCATCTCTGATTTGGGTAACACCTACAACTCCAAAAATGGGGTAAAAGGGAAACAAGCCTATTATGGATTCGACCCTAGGGAGGTGGAAACTGGCATAGTGGGAACAATTAATAAAATGGAGGTGGTTGTGGGAATGAAAGAAAGAGGTTTGGCTATGGTCACACTCACTCGAGGAGGATCTTGTGTGCTTACTATCATAACGAAGGTTACTGGAATGGAAGATACAAGAAGTAAGAATAGGTTTGAGGTGGATGCAAAAGAACTGAAAGAAATGGAAGTAGAAGAAATGGGAATAGAAGAAGAGGGAGCATTGGTGACCGGTTGTTGAGATATAAGAAACGAAACTGAGGTGGAGGGCATACCAAATGGAGGTGGAATGGAAGTAGAAACTAGAGGTTGAGAAATGACAATCACCAACTGCTCGAGAATAGGAGAAGAAAGAAAAAACATACCTTCGAGATTCAATATTATTTGAGCCGATGAGGGCGAAAGTTGTGAAACTAGCCCCCTTTTCTCTTGGTCCTTTGGTTTTGTCGCAATTTCCTCCTTAAGATTATAATCTAAGTGCTTTGGCCCACCGGCTCTGTTTGGACCAAGGGGATAACTTCTAACACTTTTGTTCGTTTAGCCAAAACTGCAGGAGCAGTGTTTGATGAAACTGCACTAGTCCTCAATTTTTTAGAGATATTTATAATGGGTAGTTTTTCCTGTTTACTTCTCATCCTACGCTGTAGTGGCTCTTCCAAAATTTGTCCTTCCTTTTCTTCTACAAGTGGTGCCTCTTGTGTCATGAGCTATTATTTTTCGGCCACACTCTCGTCACTATTGGATTTTTGAAAACTTCGAGTATAATACCAACGAAAGTGATCGACTGATAACTAGTGTAGAACTCATCATAAATATCTGAAAACATTTCATCCATCACCAGGCCGTATGGTGACCCAGTTTTCCCTCGATGGGCCCTCACAATCCACCAGTTAGTAATCTTCTCCTCAGACCAATCAGGAAGATGTTCCTTCATCTGACTGAATAACCCTGGAGGAGGAATTTGATGCTTATGCACTGCAGGGTTGTACTCAAACTCCATCTCATAAAAGCTATGCCATGGTGGGAGCGATATCATATTTTCCACATGCCATTCCAAATCATGCCCCTTTGAATTATTTCAGTGTCACTCAATGTCTAGCCTAGGATAACAATGAAACTTATTGGCCTGAATTAGTACCACGAAGCAACCTGAAGGATCATACTTCCACAGCTATGAAAACCCCACCATACTGATGTTATAGAGGGCTTCGATAATTAACTGATTCTAGCCCACGTGGCTCACCTCAATGCCTCTAAAGTAAAAAGGCATAGTGCACATGGTTCTTTTTTCTTGTCCTACCCCATAAACATCATTGATGAAGTCATGCTGGCGAACGACTTCTAATGCAAAAAGGTGTCTCATGGCAAAGTACGAAAGAAAAAATGGCTTTCCAGTATAGCCAAAAATGCGTAGAACGATGCCCTACATTAGAAAAAATATGTTGTCCTTCTCCTTAGGAATGATTTCCTCTCTCATCGCCCTTGGTACCCTCTCACATTTTCCTAAAATTAACTCCAAGGTAGGGTCCACAAACATGCGGTTAAAATTATAAAATGATTCTTTTCTTGACAAGCTAGAGATCCACAAATATACTAGCAATATCTTATTTTGAAAGAAGAAATATACTAGCAATCAACCTGCCTAACTGCTATGAAGGAATTAACTTGCCTAATTGCTATGAAGGAAAATTTTGGATACATGTGAAAGAAGAAATACCATATTAAAAATGATGTATGCCTGAGCGCCACACTTTTTCACTGTATATTTTCTCTATCTAGGAATGCATCCTTCTGGAAATATAGTCAGTCCAATCAAAGAAATTCGGGTTTGTCCTCACTATCATTGTAGTAGGGGCGTATAATTTGACCTGAGAAATGCACTACACCAATACCGCCTACCACTTGTGCACTGTCAAATCAGTCGAGAGACCCACAACCCAAGCCACCATAGAAAATAAATCTGGACTCTTGAAATTTGTTAATGGCTTTGGTAAAGTCGACAATTCACCATGTTAGGATGTATTTATAGTTGGGTCTCCATAAACCGTCGCAATATTACTGTCGACTGATATTTCTCCTCCTGTTCACCAATATGCAATATCTTAAAAACAAAATTGAAAGGAGGTTTAATCCCACAAACAAATGTCTCCTAGACATCATTGGATGAGATAGTAAATAATACTTCTCCTTTTATGTTCTGGACAGATCTGGTGTCGGGATTATAAAATTTTGAAATTGCCTCCACCAACTCTGGGTAAAAATGAACTGGTGTGCACAAATACTAGAAAAGTTGAGCGTGATATGCGATGGTGAGAGGGATATCTAGAATCAACCCCTATCTGACTGCAACATCTACGTCATGGAATAATTTCTCAACACTTATATTTGAAATAATGCAATCTCCAACCTAAACTAGCACATCGAAATATGGATCTAGGTCAATATTTTTGTTTTGCCTTGCTTTTTTAGACTTCTTTCCTCCCTTAGCTTTCTTATTCACCTTCTTTGGATTTGCAATTCTATTTTCCTCTGTAGTTTTCTCCCCATCTTCAATAACTCTTGGATGCCTTGTAATTCATTTTGTGCTAGCAAAACATCTCCTAGGCACACTTCCTTTGCTAAAAAAACATTAACTAGGCGAAAACAATCTCGCAACTTGCTTCTTCATTCAATTGACACTCGAAAATCGTCCTCCCTGTTTGCTTGGTGATTTCATAAGATTGGTTGCCTTTTAAAACAATTCCCCTACCCTAATTAGGGTAAATTTATCCGCAGAAGCGAAATCACACCCCATCCAGGAAGGGCACCACTTTGTTGTTGCATTATTGCACCCATTCTAGGTGAGGGAAAATTTTACCCTAGGGCACATCGGGGGTAATTTCCAGATTCTTCTTTTACTGTTGCATTCCATTATGTTTCTAGATCATACTGTTGTACTTTGTTTTATGTTTTCTATTACTGTATTTTTGACTTATGATTAATTCTCCAAAGGTCAATTTCTATTTTTGTACTAAAAAGTCATCTAAAAGGACCTAGGGGGCTTGATTGCTGCGCCTCCAATATTTGTTACACAATGACCTAAGTAGACCCCCTAATGTTAATTCCATTTTCAGTGTTTCATGAGTGATTTTGCAAAAATAGGTATTCTTGATATCATTGGACAAGAGGCAAAAAAAACTAAATCAACCACCAATGTAGATAAGTGCTCTACTCATTCTATTAGTTGAAAATATGATTTTATTGAATCCTAGGCATCTGAAAGTGAAATGCATTTAGCTTGCATCTAAGGATAATTTATGTGCATTTATTTTGTGTGTTCTCTGCTTTAAAGGTTTTCTAGGAATAAACCCTAGGTTAGTGAGCATTCAAATAAAGAATCATTTCAGGATAGCTCTTCTATGCTTGTATTCTATTTTAAGCTGTCTTATTTTGTTTCTGCATTCTCCTTTATCTTTTCTAGATTAGATCTAGAAAGGCCAAACTTAGATGTTGGTCTTGAAACTGAATACATCAAACTATCCCGAATATCCTTAGGATTTGGAGCGAGTTCTTAAACCGTTCTTGGTGAACTCTTCCCCATAGCACTGAGTGTAGAGTACAACATATCCCCGTGGTTCACCCCAAAGGCTTCTCTCTTGCAAATCCAACTTTTGGAAATTGTACGCGGTAGGACAATTTTTCCCCTCTACATATTTGGTGAACCCAAAATGAACACCTCCTTTTATTTTTAAACAATAAGCAAGATCATTAAAATTGTGTGCCAAATATATAAAAAAAGGATAATTCCTTTGTGTGTAAGTGCATAGGTTTCTTTTGGTCTTAGTTATTCTTCTTGTCTTTCTCCTTTTTCCTCAATGGCTTCTGACCTTGAGGAAGGACGAAGACTTCTTAGGTTTGATGAGATTTTCATGAGAATGACCAAATTGATAGAGATAATCATAACCTAGTAGAAGAGACTGATAATCACCTTTATCCTATCCAATATCCTAATGAGAATATCATCTTTAAATATTTTGATCATATATGGACTTTTTATAAGTATCATAAACATGCTTTGGATATGGCCTTGGAAGAAGAAGCATTGCTTGAAAAGGACATCCCACCTCAGAATTCTTTGAGTGAACCTTTGAATCATGGTTATCAAACTTATCAACCTACTTATACCACTACTATGACCACTAACATTGGAATGAATTCAACAATTCATCTAACTAGTAGTACCACTCAAAATGGTTCTCAATTTCCTCTTCCATCCTCTAATATCAACAATATTTCCTCTATTCCACCACAAGTAAATCTTCAATTATCACTAGGCACCACCTATACCAACAACCTTCTAATATCCAACCTAAGTCAAGGGAATATGGGAAACATACCTAGTAATGTGGAGATGCAGAATTTGGTGAATATTGTGAGTCAATTGGTTTCAATAATGGATATGATTCAACCATCAGGGTTTACATATGACTATAAATAAATGTGTAGTCAACCATTGGATCCTATTGTTTCTTCTAGGCCTTATCATAATCATTTTACTATGCTAGTATTACCAATATATAAGGGGACTAAAGATCCAATAGAGCATTTGAGAGGATTCATAATAGCTTGCCACGATCTTATTTATGATGATATGCTTTTATTAACAATTTCCAAAGAGTCTTGCTGGTGTGACATTAGAGTGGTATTATTAGTTGCCCAACTATTCTTTGAAGAGTTTTGAGAAGATAGTAGAAATTTTTGCGCATTAGTTTAGTGCTTATATTGAAAAGGAAGTAACAATGAGGGATCTATATGATTTAAAGCAAAGTAAAGAAGAAAAATTTCAAAATTCTTAGCTCATTGGAGAAGTTTAGTTGGCCGATTAAGACAATCTGTGTCTCAGAAATATATGCTTGATATATTTATAGGAAATTTGCAAGAACAATTATCTTATGATTTAAAAACTACTATTGTCACATCTTTAGACCAAGCAATTGAATTAGCAAGAAAAGTGGAACAAGCTATCATTAAGAGAGGTCAACTCAAGGTTAAATACGATAAGCCAACTAAGTCTCAACCTAAGAATAAACATAGAGGAGGTGATAGTGATAGTGGACTTGTTAACAATGTCAATAATAACCTATAAAAGACTGTGCTTCACCTCCTCAAAGAAATTTCACAAGACTTAATATCCCTATGGAAGCAGTTTTAAAGCAACTGTTGGATTCTAAGACAATAGAACTACCTCCAGTAAGATATCCAAATACTACAACTCATTGGTACAAAGCAGATCAAAATTGTGCATATCATAGAGTAGAAGAACATTGGACTAATTTTTATAAAATATTGAAACACGTGTTTCAAGATCAAATTGATGTCGGTCGCATTGATACTAATTGTTTCTAGTCTTCCAATAGCCAGTCGAATCAGAATAGAACAAGACAAGCTAATCAAGTGTCTTATAAAAATGTACCACACCAATATAATAATAGCATGGTTGGAATGATAACAGCTACTTTAGGAAAAATAGTACAAAAAATGGATGATTCAGCAAATATTCCACTCTTAGAACTTCTACAGAATTCTCAAGCCCATAAAGAAGCTATGATAAATGTTTTGGAACAACAACCAGTACCTCCAGATATTTCTCCTAGTCATATGGTAAAGGTTGTAGGTTCTCTCCGAAAGCCTCATATAACATTTTTAGATAATGATATGGCTCCCTTAGGAGTACAGGAAGATTCTACGCTATACAAAACTGCTTACATTGGGGACACTCTCATCAAAAGGGTTATGATTGATAATGTATTTTCACTTAATGTTTGTACACATCGTTTCTTTCATAAATTTGGATTGAAGAAGGAAGATTTGATTGCATCCAGTGACATAATTAAAACTTTCAACAATGATTCTCAAGAAGCTTGTGGCATTGTATTTCTCCCTCTTAGAGTTGAACCCAAAGTTTTAAAAACAATGTTTTATGTGGTGTCTTGTCCTGCATCTTTTAATCTTCTTATTGGATGATCTTGGATTCATGCAATGAAGGTCGTCCCTTCTACTTTTCACCAATGTCTAAAATTTGAATTTAAAAACCAAATCATCTCTATCATGGGTGATCCTCATCCATTTGAATTTTGTTCACCAGAGGATCTCACTCAAATTAATTCATCTCAGTCTTCCTCTAAAAATTCTTCTATAAATGTTTCATCACAAGATCAAGATGACTCTTCTTGTTTAGATATTCTCTTTGATGAATCTCATCAAGGTTTAGAATGGAGTGTTAAGGATGAGGGTCCACCCTCTCCTAAGGTCTTAAATCCAGAGACATATGTCATATATAAGGCTTTATCTCAGAATGATATCAGATTTGATGGGCCTATCCCTTGCGTAGCACAACTTGATTCTTCTAGTTCTCAAGTAGACTTTGGTTCTATGTCTCCCGAGGACCTTGATAAATTAGGAGTAATTCCTGCCCCACCTCCTCTTGAGGATGAGTTGTCCATTCTTATTGAGGAGACCATAGATGTGAACATAGGTTTCGAGGAAGCCCCTATAATCCTTAAGCTAGGAAAAGCCTTGACCATGGACGAGAAAGAGTAATTAATCAATTTATTGAAATAATATTAGGATATTTTTGCTTGGTCATATGCAGACATGCTAGGGCTTGATCCCTCCCTTGTCATGCATCATTTGGTAGCTAAGCCTAGTGCTAAACCTGATAAGAAAAAAATTTGAAAGATGCATCCAAAGGTCGCCCTTTCAATCAAGGAGGAGCTCCAAAAACTCCTTGACGTCGATTTTATAAAAGCCATCGACTATTATGATTGGATATCTAATATTGTTCCTGTAGCTAAGAAGGAAGGAACAATCAAAGTATGTACCAATTTTTGGGACATTAACTTGTCATGTACCAAGGATGATTTTCCCTTACCCAACATAGACCAGATTGTAGATTTCACTGCCAAATGTGGAATGCTTTCACTCATGGATGGTTTCTCGGGTTATAATAAAATCATGATTTCTCCTAAGGACCAAGCCCAGAAAACATTCACTAATCCCTAGGTACCTTCTGCTGGAAGGTCATGCCCTTTGGCCTTAAGAATGTAGGAGATACCTATCAGCGGGCCATGACTTATATTTTCCATGACATGATGCATGATATTCTCCAAGACTATGTGGATGACCTTTTGGATCGTTCCTTAGAATGAAAGGATCATGTCCATGACCTAAGGCAAATTTTTGAAAGGCTTCGATAATATAAATTTTGTCTTAAACCCGCTAAGTGTGTGTTCGGGGTCACATCTGGCAAGCTATTAGGTTTCATAGTGTCTAGGCGAGGCATCGAAGTGGACCCTAATAAAGTAGCAAATATCATTGATATGCCTCCTCCTCACACCTTGATCGAGCTCTGTAGTCTGGAAGGTAAGTTGCAGTCTATCCACCGGTTCATTGCCCAGTTAGTTGATAAGTATCAACATTTTCTTTGGCTCCTTAAGAAGGATGTAGTTTTTTGGTGGGATTTCGAGTGTCAAAAATATTTTGACAATATAAAAAGGTATCTCACCTACCCACCCATTTTGGTTCCCCTTGTGCCTGGTAGGCATCTATTGCTTTACATAATAGCTATTGCTCACGCTTTGGGAGTCATACTGGCTCAACATAATGATGAAAATAAAGAGAGAGCTATCTACTATATTAGTAGAACTTTGGTTAGCTATGAAACCATGTACACTCCCTTAGAGAAGCTTTGCCTTACCATAGTGTTTTATTCTCAAAAGTTAAGACACTACATGCTCAGTCATAAGACACTGGTAATCGTAAAGTTTGATCCTTTGCACTACTTGATGTCTAAGCCCCACCTCTTAGGTTGAGCTGCTAAGTGGGTGTTGGTCCTTAGTGAGTTTGACCTAACTTTCATAGTTCAGAAGACTCTCAAGGGTTAGGTGTTCGCTAATCATTTAGCCTTCGCTCCCCTAGAAGCTGCCCATCCTTTAGTTGTTGAGTTTCTCGATGAGTGCTTCAATGTTGAAATTGAAGAGTCCAAGTATTAGACTTTATTTTTTGATGGAGCACGATGCATGAAGGGTGTTGGAGCTAGATTTATTCTTGTTACACCATAAAAATAGCTCATCCCTTTGTCCTTTAAGCTTCATTTATCTTGCACAAATAATACTTTCGAATACGAAGCTTTAATCCTTGGTATTAAAGCAACCTTAGCTTTGCAAGTTAAGGTCCTTTCAATCTTTGGTGACTCTCAACTTATGGTTAATCAGTTCAAAGATGTTTATCAGACTCGATATGATAAGCTTAAACCCTATAAGGAGATTTTTACTACGTTGTCTTATTTTGAGTAGGTGACCATAGAGTCTATCCCTAGATCCTCAAACTACCATGCAGATGCCATGGCAGCTGCTACATCTTTGTTTCTGTTAGATTTAGAAGATGATCAAGCTTCGATTATCATTCAACAACTCTGGGAATCCACATATTTGAGTTCTTTTTTGGATACCCTAGAGTTTTTTACCATCGAAGATTTCCAATCTGAACCATTGTATACCGACATCTTTAATTTTCTTAAATATGACTCAATTCCTGATGGTTTAGATCGTAATCAGTGTAAGCTATTGCGTAAAGAGCGTGCCCGATTTTTTATAATTGGCAATAATTTATATTGATGTTATTTTGAAGGTATCTTTTTATAATGCCTTAACTCTGATGAATCCCGACTTGCTCTTAGTGATGCTCATGAAGGTTCATGTGGTAGCCATTTTAGTGGCAATGTTATTGCCAAAAAGCTCCTTCGAATGGGGTATTATTGGCCTTCCATGGAAAAGGATGCATGTGATTATGTTCAGTGTTGCGAAAAGTGTCAATGCCATGAGCATATTATTCATGCCACTTCTCAAGACCTTCGGGTGATATCTTCCCCTTGGCCCTATTCCATGTGGATATTGGACATTATTGGGAAGGTTAACGCAGTGTTGTCCGATGGTCATAAGTTTATCACATGCATTGCACTTTCACTAGGGCTTTGATGCCTAGTGACGCCCCAACCTAGGGCCCATGCATTTTTCATCCCTTCTTCTCTTATTTGATTCCTTTGTTATTTTCTTCTCTTCACTCTTCTTCTTGTGTCCCTTGACTTTGAAATTTTTACAATGATAATCGTTTCTCTCTAAAATTCAAGGAATGCAATCATATTTTGGTATGTTCTTGTCTTTTTGCATGATTTTTCTTTCTCCTTTATCTTCTTTGTTCAGATAAGAATATGTATTCTTCTCTTCTTTTATTACACATTTCCTCCCTCTTGATTTTTCACTAGTTGAAATTTCAAGCTGGGGATACACACATAGTTTTTCCCCCTCATTTTTCTTCCTCTTATTTCTTCTAGCACATGCACACACTCACATTGTGTTATTATCATATTGATTGGTCCATACATACATGCTCATACACCTTCTCAAGTAAAACTGGCATACACATACATAATTTTACATCAACATACACTATAACACCCCTATCGGGTTATGTTTCTCTTTTGATTCAATGGGCCTAGCACCCCATTATAGGATTAGCTCCTTGGCCATTTCAGCATGCCTCGGTATACATCCTAGCGGGTAATCGCCCCACAAAAATCACTAGTGAGCAATCACCCATAGTGGGTTACACCATACACTTCACTTATTGGTCCATATTTAGCGAGTACTACACCCAAAGAAAGTTCTTCACTCTATACATGGACCATATTTTAAGCATAACATCCTCTAGTTAGGGTTATGATCTAGATTCTTTCTCGATTTAAGATGATTGGTCTTTGGAGTTTTATCTTTGCCTTCTTCTTCTTTCATTTTACAGTTTTTTGTCTCCTCTCTTCTTCCTCTTTCTTATTCTTCTCTTCTCTTCCCTTATTTTTTTCTTTCTTCTTTTCATTCGTGCATTTCATGCTAGCTGTATTAGGTTTATGTTGTAGCCCATGCTCTTTACTCTATTGTTCGCTTGCTTGTTTTGTTCTTCGGGTTTCTATATTTTGCCTTTTCCTTCTTTTGCCTTTTTCAAGTTTCTTAAGGAATTTTATCTCCTTTCGAAACTCAAGGGGGCACCCTAGCCATAGAGGCATTAATGGTAGTAATGTCTCATCCTTTTTACCAAACATGGCCACCCCTTATTTGTGCTTGTTGTATGCTTCCCTTTAGGAGTCTATTCCTTTCTTTGACGCATTTGAAAGGCCATAAATGCATCAAAGAGAGGGAAAAATATAGACACAAAAAATTGACCCACTTTGAGTGGGCAATCTTCCTTAGTGCCCCTAAGAGGCCCTTAAGCCCTACCAAGAGCAAGGGAATACCTCTTTGCCTCTTTTTTTTTAAATTTGTTTGTCTTTTAGCAAAATCATGCTCTGTATTTATGAGGTGTGACTTCACACCAACGATATCGTGCCTCGTTAGGATGGGGCGTGACTCCGCTGTTTAACCTATTTTTTTAAAGTTTATTTTATTTAATTATTTTTGAGCCCGCTTAAACATAGGTTTAAACCCTCTAGCATGTTTTAGGTGTCAATTGTGAGTTTATTTTTACCCGTATTCTTCCTCCAATTTCGTCTATAAAAGGAAGAGTGTTTTTGCCAAATCATATATGCAAGAAAAAAAACATATGTGTTATGCGAAGTTCAATGTGCGATCTTAATGCAAATTGATTAAGCTTGAAATTTTTATGATAGTTCATTCTTCTTCTTTTGTTTTCTCAGCTGCAAGCTAACCCCGAAGTGTGAATTTTGGATTGCGTGGATTGGATTGATTTGCTATGTGACTTGGTGGATCTGCGGTGTAGTTCGAAGAGATAGAGTGCCCGCTTGGATACTTCGATCTCCTATGCCTACTTTTGTGATATCCATTAGGGTTTGATTACTTTATTTTTAAAATTTATTTTGTCTTCTGAATTTGCTTCTTATTTTTCTTTAGTCTACAACGATATCACACTTGGCATTAGCGGGGCATGACATTGCCTACCTTAGTTAGGGTAAATTTATCTGTAGAAGTGAATCACACCTCATACAAGCAAGGTGTGACTTTGCTACTGCGTTATCATGCTCGCTATAGGCGAGGCACGATTTTTACCTAGGACACATCGAGAGCAATTTCCAGATTTTGCTTTCACTGTTGCATTCCATTCCATTTCTAGATCATACTATTGCACTTTGTTTTCTGTTTTATATTACTGTATTTTTGATTTATGAATAATTATCCAAAGGTCAATTTCTATTTTTGTAGTAAAAGGTCATCTAAAAGGACCTAGGGGACTTTACTGTTGTACCTTCAAGATCTGTTACACAATGGTCTAAGTAGGACCCCTAATGCTAATTCTATTTTTAGTGTTTCATGAGTGATCTTGCAAAAATAGGTATTCTTGATATCATTGAATAAGAGGTAAAAAAAACTAAATCAACCACTAGTCTAGATAAGTGATCTACTCATTCTATTGGTTGAAAATCTAATTTTATTGATTCCTAGGCATCGAAAAGTGAAAGGAATTTAGATTGCATCTAGGGATAATTCATGTGCATTTATTTTGTGTGTTCTTTGCTTTAAAGGTTTTTTGGGAATAAATCCTAGGTCATTGAGAATTCAAATAAAGAATCATTCTAGGATAGCTCTTGTATGTGTGCATTATGTTTTCAGCCGTCTTATTCTATTTCTGCATTATCCTTTATCTTTTCTAGCTTAGATCTAGAAAGGCCAAACTTAGGTGTTTGTCTTAAAAATAAATACATCAAACTATCTCGAATATATTGAGGACTTGGAGTGAGTCCTTAAGCCATTCCTGGTGAACCCTTCTCCATAACACTGAGTGTAGAGTAAAACATACCCCCATGGTTCACCCCAAAGGCTTCTCTCTTATGGATCTAGCTTTTGGGAATTGTACATGGTAGGGCAGTTTTCCCCCTCTACAATCGTAAAGGATAAAATACTTTGAATAATTGGGATTGATTAGGATGGGGGCTTGGATAATTCTCTCTTTGATCTCCTGGAAAGCTTACTTTCTATTCTATGTCTAGTTAAAATTTGCATTCTTCTAAAGAAGCTTGATCATCGACTTCACAACTTGAGCGAAGTTTGTAATGAACTTTTGAACAAAATTAATTTGACCAAAAAATGACTATAGTTCTTTCTTGTTGGTTGGTAGTGGCAACTTCAAAAGTGCTTTCGCCCTGGTGGGGTCAATGGCTAACCTTTCCTTTTAAATCACATGACCTAGGAGTTTCTCCTCTTTAATGGCAAAAATTGATTTCTTGGGGTTGATAAAAATTCCAACTCACGATATTTCTCGAAAACCTATCTTAGGTGAGAACCATGCTCTTTTTTTGTCATGTGAAAAAATATTCATGTCATCTAGATATATCACAATAATGTGATTCAAAAAATCACTAAAAACTACGTCCATTTCTCTCTAGAAGGTAGCATCGACATTTGATAGACAAAAAGACATTCATCGGTAGGTGAAGGTGCCCAACTTGGTAGTGAATGTCATTTTGTGCTGGTCTTCGTCCTTCACCCAGATTTGGGTTGTAGCTGAAGAAACCATCTAGCAGTGAGAATATTTATACTCCGACAACTACATGAAGGATCTGGTCGATATGTGGCAAGGGGTAATGGAATTTTAGTGATGCCTGATTCAAATTACAAAAATCCACGCTCAAGCGAATGTCTTTGTTCTTCTTTCATACTGGGACCAGATTCACCATCCAGGTTGAATGTTTGATAGGATATATAATTTTCACCTCTAGCATATTTAGTAACTCTGCCTTCATTAGTATCTCTATCTTCAAATTAACAGGGCGTTATTTCTATCTAAAGGATTCTACCCCTTCTTGCAACTCGATGGTATGTTGGATCACATCTTTGTTGTATCCTTTAAGATCATGATAGCTCCAGGCAATAATATCTAGGAACTCATAACATAACTCCTTAATTTGTTTGAGCTCCTCTAGAGAACAATATGTTCCAACTTTGATTATCTTGTCAGGTTCCAAATTTAGCTCAGTATACTCTTTCTCGTTCACTTTGATCCTACACTTTTTCTGCTTTATCATTTTGGTCAAAGAGGTTCTCAAGAGTAATAAATACTTTTGGGATGTGATTATTTCTAAGTTGGATTAAAGCCTCAGCTTCATCTTCATCCAACGTCCTTCCCTCTACACTATCGACTTCTTTAAAAGAAATTCACAATTTTATCATCATTGTCAAAAACTTGCCAGTAGATATTTTTGTCAGGAACTGAAGATCTATAGATTAATATTACAGTATTGGGTTTTATTACAACATGCTCAATAGGATAGAAATTCGTACCAAGGGATGCCAAGATATCTACATGTTTATTTCATTCTCGCAAAACCGCTTGAACATTCAATGTGATAAAAGACTCAAACAAATGCCATACCTTATTGTGGTACACCTTTAAGTAGTGTTGCTTCGAAATTCACTTGCTAGTTACCTGATTGAAAATTAACTCAAAATATCCAAAAATCTATAGTTATTTGATCCTGAGATTTTCCTCTTTCTTCAAGCCTAAGCACAGTGCTTCATACTCGATGGCATTTTTCGTACAACTCCAAGTCAACTGATACAAATATATATTATAAATTCCAGAAGGAAAGATAAATACTATTCCAGCTCCTGCACCATTCTTGCATCTAGCACCATCAAAGTACATTTTCCATAATTGGTCAAGAGCAAAACCAATTTCATCAGACACCTCACTTCACCCTTCTCAGGCTTAGTAATGATGTAATAGCTGATTTCAGTCTCCATCATTGTGTTGAAATCAAGCATTGAAAATTCATCCTCTAAACAAAGCTCATCTAGAGCTTCCTCCATCAGATCCATATTCTCTAGTTCTTCAGTCACCATATTAATCGAATCTACAACATTTTCTTCTTCTTCAATATTTTCAATATGATACATGGAGGGCTTCTCATTGTAAATTTGTATTCTCCTCCCTTTGAATGGAATTTCCAGGTGAAAATAGTCTAAAGACATGTAGCCTCCTAACTTGGCTATGAATTCCCTTGATAGGCACATGCTGAAGTAAGGCTCCAAATCTACCACAATAAATTCTTGAATGACAGTTATCTAGGGCATGCTATGTAAGATAATTGGGATATCTTTGATCACTCCCACATTTTTTACAAGAGTGCCATCCGATATCAAGATGTCTGGGCTGCTTCTTGTGTATTCCATACCCATAATTTCATAAATTGCCTTTGGCATAACAGTTGTCATTGCACTGAGGAGGAGGGGCTCTGTAGGTGACTTCCTATGAAAATCCTTTTCTGCTTTCCTGCATCCCTTCCTCAGCCCTGTCCCAGGTCCCTGATCCTTTTCTAGTTTCCCTGGCACCTCCTTTTCCCATCCTTTTTGGTTGGAAAGGTGTTGCAGACGATCTCCTTTGGGGTGGGAGATCACTGTTCCATTGTTCTGCCCCTTTCCTTGCCCTTCAGTGGGAAAACCTGTGTTCCACCTTTGCTCCATTGTCCTGCCTTTTCCTCTGGTGTCAGGGTTCTGGGTTGGGTTTAGGTTTTTCTTCCTGGGACTCTTCCTGGGTTTTCTCAGGTTGTTTTTGGAAGTCTTCTTCACATCTGCTCATTGAGGATATTCAGTGGTGAATGGCTGGGTCTGAGGAATTTTGGCTTCTTGAGAAGTTTTTTACAACATCCTTTTGGTCAGAGGAGGGACCACGTGCTTGATACTATGACTTTGCTCTTTGGATTCGAGGTGGTGGGTTTTGTAGGATTTTAGTTCCTTTTGTGGCTTTGCAGCCTCTGGTCGTTTTGTTGCTGAATCCTTGCAGTTTCTCCTCCTTGTTTCCTTGAAGCTGCTTTTGGTGGGTCTGAGGAATTTTGGCTTCTTGAGTAGTTTTGCACAACATCCTTTTGGGCTTGTGGGGTTGCCCATGTGCTTTCTACTGTGACTCTGCTCTTTGGGTCTGAAGTGGTAGTTCCTACGGGTCTCAATTTTTTTGTGGCCTCTGGGGGCCTTTGGTTTTATAGCTACTGATTCCTTAAGGGACTTCCTTTTCTTTGTACCTAAAGCTATTGTTGAAGGTTGTATGGGATGTATGGCTGCTATTTTTTGGTTTGAGCTCTAACGTCTGTAGTCATGCCTTTTCATGCTTCCTTCTTAGTGAATTCCTGTGGCACTCTCCCGTCCTTTCCTTCAGAAGTGCTATTCTGCTACTGCTGCTTCCTTTGCTGAGTAGATGTTCTTGAAGGCTTCCTTTTCGCATAAGGACCCTATGGCCTGGGGTGTTCCTTTTGCTATTGCACCACTTTAGTACCATATTCAGGCTATTATTCCATTTTGCTTCATTTTGAGCTCCCCTATGTGGGATGCTGGTTTTCTACAGAGCTTTGTTTCCCAAGGGTGGTTTCTGGTTTTCCCGCAATTGGGATGATTCAAATTTTAAATATTTGGCTCTATTTTCTTTTCTCACCCATGGGAAAGTTTCAAAAATATTTTCATGGTTAGGACAGTTTGGCACTTTCTCCCAACATTTTTCAATGCCTTGTGTTTCAAATTTGGGTTTCTGGCGGGCTTTCCCTTCCTGCCCATTTTTCCTTTGGCTCAAAGGAAGACGTCTTCCTCTGGCACAAAGGATTGCGTGTTCCTTATTTTGTTCCTTTGGGCTGACCTTGCCTGACTTTTTTTCCATCCTTGGAAAAATTCCTTTTGTTTCATTCTGATGTTTCGTGTTGTATTATGATCCTTTATAATCAGGTTTTTGGATCCTTGACAAAAAACCACTTTTAATATAATAAAAAAAATAGTTGTCATTGAACCAGAGTCAATCATATAGTTGTGCATGATCCAACCCTCCAT
Source organism: Wollemia nobilis (assembly GCA_028583015.1). NCBI lineage: Eukaryota > Viridiplantae > Streptophyta > Pinopsida > Araucariales > Araucariaceae > Wollemia > Wollemia nobilis. The sequence goes on along the minus strand of JAQPPZ010017036.1, from coordinate 5,275,853 downwards.
CCTAAGATATAGATAGAATGGGGGAGGTCTATTTTTTACCATGGCAGAAATGGTAGCGTTTGAGCTAGCACTGTTTGCATAGGGTTTTTCCTCTTATACTTCATGAATTTTAATAATTCTTGCAATAGGTTCACTTGTCTAGGTAGTTGTAGCGCATCATAGAGGCTCACCTTGGCGGGTATCCTCTTCAGTTCTTCGATAATATTGTATGACTGCGTGTTGAGCTCCCTTCCTTTACTAACAAATTCATACTTACTTTGGTACTACTGTGTAGCTTCTACCCTCTAACACTTGGTCAAGGACAGGTATTTAAGCCTCTCCTTCGCTTGCTCTTTCATTTTTGTATATGTTTATGCAGTTGAAGGTTATGAAGTTGATGGTTTTTCTTGCAATGTATCCTTTGTTGGTGTAGGCAAAAGACCCTTCAACAAGACGGGCTCGTCTGGCTTAGGTTTCGACATAGGCACTTTCACTTGATATTACCTTTTTTCATTTTGCATCTTCTGTTCGAAAGGTACCTTCAATGGTTCCATTTCAATTGGATCTACAATGATAGGATTTTTTCTAGATCTTCTGAGAACTAAAAATTGTTCAACAGATGAGACCGTGAGGTTATGATAAACTTCCATGATCATGTTGACCTGACCACCAGAAGAGCTATCCACTAGTGTTCGCACATAGTTCAAATGAACCATGCAAGTGTCTTCGCCATGTGGGTCATTATAGGTAGAACACTAGAATATTCTTTCTGATGGGCCAAATTCCTCATTTGCAAGCATGGTAGTACCCCTTTCAGAAGTTTTATAGGGAGCAACTACTTGTTCTATAGTAATTGGTGGCAGTTGAAATATCCTAGGTCTAAAATCACTTTCAACCTACTTTATTTTGATCACTGCAATTTTGTTACCCATCGTCCTTATGGCTAAATTCATAGACTACAATTCCTTCAGCACCTTGTCTTGTGGAACAAGGTTTGAGTGTGCTAGGGGAGCTGGTAATGGTAATGAAATAGGTGGAGATGGAAGTTACAAAAATGGAACTGGGGCTGGTAACTACGGAATGGCTAGAGCAGGAAGTTGAGGGACATAATCTGTTGCCATGGTTTGGGATGTACTCGGATTCCATGAAGGAATTGGATACATGGGTGACATGGGCAAAGGCTGAGAAGATGCATTAGCATACACATACTATGAAAGGTTAGGGAAAATAGGCATGGCCATTTTTAGTAGAAGCTTATCAGTATCAGTCAGATCAACTTTAGCCTTTTGTACCATAGAATACATATTAGGGAACGTATTGGTGTTGAATTATCGAATGGCCATACTGATATCGAAGTTGAAAGCTCAGAGGTAGTAAAAGACTACTTATTTAGGAGTCAGCTGAAGACCAAAATTTCCTTCTATGGATGCCTCTGAATAGTAGTGAACTGATGCAATAGGGAGAATGGATCTGCTTATTCATTGAACCCTTTGATTAGTAGTTCAACCAACTGGTCCTAGATGGTGATGGTTGCAGGTTGTAACGATCGATACCAATAAAGCAATTTTCCTTGGAGAGAGAGAATAAATAATCTTACCATTATATCCTCGTATGTGATGCCATGAATTGTTGCCAAAGTAGCTACATATTGAACATGCTCATAGGTCATCTTACCTGTACCATCATAAGTTGGCAAAGCCTTCATTATCGCTTGTGGGATCAGGTTATGAGCTGGTAGATTTAGAGATCCAGAGTGGTTCCATGCTGGAAACGACCTTGGTGGCTATGGTGGTGGATTTTGAGCCATGTGGGCTAGTGTGTGTGGTTGAGGAGGTAGAAAACTAGAAGCTGTACTAGCAAGACTCGAAGGAACAAAAACACACCAGCTAACTGTGAAGATGTTACACTTGATGGAATAGTAGGAGTAACTAACCTAGGGTGTTCTACTAGCACTTGGGTGTCAAGTTCATAAAACTCAATGGGATATTCTAGATTTGTGGCCTTCGATCTTGTGATTATGAAGAAAGCTTTCACTCACTTCACGTTCAAAGGCTTCTGGGTATAGTTGAGTTGCCAAATATTCTAATCATACAATACAAATGTGAACATCAAACCTCAATACTATTGAAAGTGGAACCTTTTGAGTGTCCCATTGGGTGTGCCAAAAACTATTGGTCATGAATCTGCCTAGTACAAAATCTACGTTTTGTGCGCCCTAGACCCATGCAACATTGAAAGGCTAAAGGAAATAAATGTCCTCTAGGTAAATCTCCAGAGAGGGCTAGATCCCTTTCTAATCTACTTTTATTTAAAGCTTAGGGTAACAAGAAGGGAATGGGAAAATATGGCTATAAGATGGAAGTGTAGAATGGGGATAGACTAACATCCAAAATTCAAATCAAGCAGCGATTAACAAACATAGAAAAAAAAGCACATAAACTACTTACGGTTTTGCAAAGACAACCTCCAAAGAGCATCTCAATATTCACTCCCTCACTAGCAAATATTAAATTCAAATACAGAATTTAAATACAACAAATAATGGAGATGAATGTGTTCAGAAATGACATAGAAAATCATCAAATGCAACTATTCAAAGAACTAGAAGCCGAAGTATTTCTATTGATGCAAAAAACTTGAAGTGTTTTTCAGTAGAGTGTTCATCCTCTTTTTACATAGAAATGCTTAGTATTTATAGAGGATTGTGCCTATTTCATTTAATGCACATATAAATAAAATGCTAGTAGATCAAAAACCAACGTGAATAATTTTCTTCTCGACATCAGTGATGTTCCAGTCAAAATATTCTTTATGGAAACAACAATCCTACTTTGGTGGTAGAATCATATGAGAAATTTGTATGATCAAATGATGGAAAGCAACCTCAACGCCAGTGCATTGGAACACAATGAAGTTGCTTGAAAATTAGGAGCTTGGTCGTTGAATTTGCTTCACCCTTGCACCTTCGAACTCCACCTTCTCTAGGAAAGTCCATCGAGTATTAATTTTATTTTGAAAAGCGGTAAGGTCGATGGGCAGTGCATTGGAAATGAACAAGAACATCATCTAATATTGCTAATTCGAAGTAGAAATTCTGGTAACATGCTTGCATTGCTTCCAAAATTAAATTTCGTCATTCCTTGACTCCTCTTGAGAGAATATGCAAAAATGGCACCTTGGGAATCAATGCTTCTAATAATAAATGAATTTTGACTTAAAATGGAGAGAAAAGCCTTTTCGAAGCATTAATGGGTGGCAAAAGCTACTTGTTTGGCTTCTCATTGACGCCTTGGTGATTTTGCCCCAAATGCTTCTTCTTCTTATCATCTTCTTATGCCTGGAAGAAAACACCTTCATTTTTATTTGGAATTTGCTGGTATTTTAATTTTATCATCAAAAAGGGCATAAATACGATTGAAATTTGAATAATAGCAAAATAAACTGACTCTACCCCCAAGGCAGGCGATAGGGATTTTCATCCCGTCTGGGAGGTGACATTGACTTTGACTATTTTGTTTTAGGATGGGCACACATTGCAATCTTATTTTTCTTGAAGTTCATTTAAAAACCTCAATTCATACCCTAAAGAGGTGAAATTGCATTGCGCCTCTCAATAGGTACGCCTTTGAATTTTGACTATACCTTAAGCTTCACACCAAGCGCTATTTTTTATTTTCACCTCACTGTGAGAAAAAATGACAAATGGAATGAAAGATGGCCCCACGACGTCAATCCTTTCCTTTGCCTTGAAAATGTTTAATATTGCCTTTTCGTCCCAAAGAGAGGTGACAATGAGTTTCACCCCTCACTTGGGGTGAAAGCACTCTACTCCATCCTTTTACACTTACGACTTTTCACCCCTTTGCTTAAAACTTACGACTTTTACCCCTTTCTTCATTTTGGGTGAAATCACTAATTTTTATTACGTTTTGCCTCCAAGAGGGGAAAAATTTATTTTCACCCCTCAATTGGGGTGAAACTAATCCATTCCTTCTTGATTAAGTTATGACTTTCACCTCTTTTTGGGGTGAAATCCCTTTACAGGAAAAGCTTGGGGTGCAAACACTAAGATGTGTCATTTCTCCTTATAATTCCACTGTCGATTTAAAACCAAGCACTTCTTCATCACATTTGCTTCATTTCGGGCAAAATCAACCCTTTTTTTGTGCTTCGCCTCTAAAAATGGCGAAAAAGACTTTCGCCCTTCACTAGGGGTGAAACTAATCCGTTCCTCCATTCCTGTCGCTTTTCCTTGTTTAACTTAATTTTTTGCCGATATTTTTCTCCCTTAAAGTGTTCTTCAACACATTCTTACATTGCATTATGCTCAACACTTCCATTTCATTTTTACAACAATATTATTTGAAAACAAGAAAAGCAATAAAAATTACAGCAAAATAGATGGCAAAAACTATGGCATCTTTCGTCAATCATTTTATCAAAAAATTTACAAAGTTCAAACAAAATTCAATGTGGCAAAGTGACAAAACTGCCAACAGTGTCTAGCTCCATTTTAAAATCCCTTGGCCCTTGATTTATCAATCTTTGGAGGGGTGATTAGTCTAATTACCTTTTTTGTTGCTGAAATCTTATAGTTATTGAAACTTTCAATGATTTGGGAGGAGACATATCAAGTAGGTTTCTTTTGATCTTACAATATTCTTTCATTCCTAGATAACCATACTTTCCATGAGACAAACAATAGGGGAGTTATAAAACCTTTGTATGATCTATATTCAAACCAATATTTTAAACACTTTCTTAAGGAATATTTTTGCTATCCTATAGGAAGCTTTAATTGTGCTATAACCTCCCTCCAAACTTGTCTAGTAAAGGGGTAAGGTACTAGTAAATTATCAATTGTCTCATTGTTTGACTTACATAAATGACACCTTCTTAGACCATTCCAATTTTTCTTTTGTAATATCACCCATGTTCAAAACCTTATTTTTCATGGCAAGCCATAAGAACAGTCTAGTCTTCAATGGGGCTTTTTGCTTCTATAATGTCTTCCACCACCATGTTGGATCGTCATTTTTATCTTCCAACAAAGTCTTATACCCAAAATTTTGAGAGTACTCCCCCATAACTCCATTTTTTTATCTAGATTAATTGATAAATTTCCTCTCACAACATGATATGTATAGCTTTAAGTCTCCCCACATATTCTTACGATTGGTGTACCTCCTAGTCTTGAAGCCCTAACAATGTTGCTTTCTTCCATCCCTAACTCTAGTTTGTAGATGATTTTGGGTCAATTGCTTGGGTAAGAGTTCCAATCCCCTGAGCTATTAGGGTGTGAATTACATTATTTTGTAGTCTATGCATATCACAACAACCAATCCAAAGGTCTAAGCCTAGTCTTATTTTTGAACCATCCCCTCTTTTTTAGGTAAGACAATCACCTACAATATAAAAGGCCTAGACCATTGCCTTCCAACAGATTGAAATATTATGGATTTGCTTCATCCTTAATTGTGAGTGGCTCTAAATATTTTTATTTTATGATCTTATTTCATAAGCCTTTCTTTGATATTATCTTCCAAACACACTTGGATGCTAGATCCTTGCTAAACAGAAAGATATTCTTAAGTCCCCATCCTTCATTTTACTTAGGCTTGGCTAAGGAATTCTATTTAACCAAAGGAAAATATTCCATTTCCCTTTTCTCTATCCATAAAAACCTATATCTTAATGATCTAATTTTATCCAAAACTCCCTTTGGTATATGAGCCAAAGATTGTAAATATACTAGTATTGCTTCCAACATAGACTTGACCAAAGTCAATATCCCCTCAAAGAGAAAAACTTCTTCCTTCCACCTTTATCAACAAATTCTAGTATTTTTTAGTATAGTCATTGGATTTCCAAAAGAACCCTAGATATTTACACCCCTCTTAAAGATCAAAACAAGAGTTGAATAATGAACTAGGTGTTTAAAAAATAGTTGATCATTATCCAAAAGGAATAGGGTAGTTGGTAGTTGTTGAGTGACTTGTTGGTGGTTTTTTTTGGTTTGATTTGTTGAATGATTGGGTCTTGTTGACTTTGAATTTACCTAGGAGGCTAGGATTGTTAACTTTGTCTTTACCTAGGAGGCTAGGGTTTATAGAGGTTTCCCTATGCAAAAAAAAGAGAGTTTATCATTTATGTTTCTTAAATGAAGAATTTACATATAAAACATTGGAGACAATTGAATATTTTATAATTGTAACTTCTATAAGTAAAATATATCTTAAAGTTTTTTTTGAAATAATTTTTTTAAATTTAAATTACCTTTTGATGCAAAATTGAGAATTAAATTTGTTTAAAAAATAGTTAATCCTTTGTATTTACATACAAAATAACGAGAGATTTTTTTTTACTTTGTTGGAGAACAAGGGGTTGTACTTGGGTACCCCCTTGAAAAATCACAATTATCTTCTTTAGAGCTTGAGATTTTACAAAAAATTCAATTCTCATCTCAATTTATATGCATTAGCTAGATACCTATATCATTTTTCATAAAATGTTTGAATTCTTGATTTTCATTTTTTGAATCTTCAATTTTTTGTGTGAATACAAATATTCCAGAATTCAACATCCTTCTTGACATTTTCCTACAACAACCTTCACAAAACAAAAACTCCACCTCTAATATCTATGCATTGCATCTTAGTAGAGTAATATTTCCAAAACATCGCACTATCATAGTCTACTTTACTAGATTTGGATTGCTAGTTTCCTTCTTGAAGCATAAGTGCGACCACAAAAATTGTAATAAATAGTTTATATGAAAACACATTTTTTTTTGTTGGAGAACAAGGGGTTGTACTCAGGTCCTCCACCCTTGAAAAATCATGACTCTCTTATTTAGAGCATGAGATTTAACAAACAAATTCAATTCTCATCTTAATTGAGTTCCTATAGCTACAAAATTACAACATTTTGCATAAAATTTTGAATTCTTGATTTTCATTTTTTGGAAGATTTTCAATTTTTTGTGTGAATACAAATATTCTATAATTCAACATCCTTTTGGAAATTTTTCTAAAGCAACCTTCACAATACCAAAACTTCACCTTTACTATCTATACATTACATCTTAATAGAGTAAACTTTCTAAAACATCACACTATCATAACCCACTTTATCAGATCTATATTACCAGTTTCCTTCCTAAAGCACAAGTGCAACCACAAAAATTGCAATAAATAGTATATATGAAAGCACATTAATTATGTAAAATAAAACAAATATTACCAATGGAAAAGATTAAAGCAAATCCGAATCATTATTTGATTCAAAAAAATATCATTTTATTGTCAGCTTCAACTAAACTTACTACTTATAACCAAGGAAAAATAATTTAACCTCACAATCCTCAATTAAAACCCTTTTATTGGATATCCTATCTGCACATTTGTTTCCTTCCCTTAATGTATGTGTAAACTTGATTTCTTCAACCTCTATAGCAAGGTCTTGAATTTGCACAATTATATCTTGTATGTTCCATGGAACCTTTGCTTTCCTTAAAATTGCATTTATTACTATGAGTGAATAATCTTCCATCCACACATTTTTCCATTTCATTTGTTTGCATATTTTTAACCCTACCAAAGCTGCCCAAGCTTTAGCTTTAATATTTGTCTTAAATCCACTACTAAAAGCGCAATGAGGCAAAATATTTCCTCTATTATTTCTAATTATTCCTCCTCCTCTTGGTCTTGGATTTCCTTTAGATGCTCCATCAAAATTTAATTTGACCAGCTCACCATTTGGTGGTTTCCACTTTATATTATTTACCTTCTTTTTGTTTCTCCTATTTCCAACATCATAATTCCATTCGATGACTTGAATCCATCTATCAAGGCTCTTTGCTTCCATATTAGCGAATAGGTGAGTTGATAGGGTTGGTTTAAAATCCTCTATGTCTAAAAAAAATTATTTTTTATTACCTCTAAATTGCTTTTCTTTCCTTCAAATATTCTTCTATTTATTTCTAGCCAAATAATCCAAAGTATTATATCTTTTACTATATCCCAAATTATCTGTAAAGAGTCACTTTTAAAAGTGCTCTGCCATTTCTTTAACCATTTCTCAAATTTTCCATTCATCACCATGCATTTACCAAACATACTAAGAATCCATTGCATATTTTACAGACTATTGAGCAATGTCCCACTCTCCTCCAATTTACAAAGAACACATTTTGAGGTGCCATGAAAACCTCTTTTCATAAGCTTATCCTAGGATAAAATTCTTCTATGACCTACTAACCAAACAAATTTTTTGACTTTAGGAATGCTTGAGCTATCTCAAATATCTCTCCATATTCTTGTGATATTCCTATTTTGATGGTGCTTTATACTATATCCACTTCTTGTTGTGTATTCTCCTGAGCTATTCAACTCCCAAATCAACTTATCCTTGGCTCCCCTTGGAATAATCATTGTTGTTATATTTCTACTCAACTACCTCCTAGCATCAATATCTTGTATACTTGTAAAAATATTCTTTCCATTTGTATCTTCCTTCTTGATCCTTGTACAAAATGTTTGAAACCCTATTAGCATATTTGTCTTGAAATAATCTCATCCATGGTTGTAAAATTGGATCATCACACCATGTATCCACCCAAATAGACTTTTTTCTCCAGTTCTCACCACCCATCTTAAACTATATAAAAACACATTAATGTTATAAAATAAAGCAAATATTACCAATGGAAAAAATATTAAAGTAAATATTAATCTATTTGATTTAGGCAGTCGACATTTTCTTGTCAACTTCAACTAAACCTACTACTTCCTCTAATCATAGAAATGATAATTTAACTTCATGATCCTCAATTAAAACCCCTCTATTAGCTAGAATATCTGCACATTTATTTCCTTTCCTTAACATGTGTAAACCTGATTTCTTCAAACTCTATAGCAAGGTCTAGAATTTGCATAATTATATCTTGTATGTTCCATGGAGTATTTTATTTCCTCAGAATTGCATTTATTACTGAGTGAGTCACTTTCCATCCATACTCTATTCCATTTCATTTATTTGCATATCTTTAACGTTTCCAAAGAGGCCCAAGCTCCAACTTCTTAATTTATCTTAAATACACTATAGAAAGCGTAATGAGACAAAATATCTCTTATATTATTTTTAATTATTCCTCCTCTTATTCTTGGATTTCCTTTAGATGCTCCATCAAAATTCAATTTGACCAACTCCATATCTAGTGGTTTCCATTTTATATTTTTTATCTTCTTTTTGTTTCTCTTGTACCCAATATCATAATTCCATTTGATGACTTGACTCCATCTATCAAGGCTATTTGCTTCAAGATTAGGGATTGCGTGGGCTGATAGGGTTGGTTTAGACTTCTCTATGGCTAAAAAAATATTTCTTTTCATTACTTTTAAATTGGTTTTTTTCCTTTAAATATTCTTCTATTCCTTTCTAGCCATACAATCCAAAGTATTGTATCTTTTAATATATCCCAAATTGTTTGTAAAGCCTCGCTCTTAAAAGTTCTTTGCCAGTGATTTAACCATTCTTCAATTCTACCATTCATCATCATTTATTTGCAAAATATATTAAGAATCCATTGCCATAGATTCTAAACTATTGAGCAGTGTCCCAGGAGATGGTCTTTACTCTCCTCCTTTTTACAAAGAATACATTGTGAGGGGCCATGAAAACCCATTTTCATAAGGTTATCCCAAGATAAAATTATTCTATGACCTACTAGCCAAACAAACATTTTGACTTTAGGAATGCTTGGACTATCCCAAATATCTTTCCATATTCCTATTTTATGGGTTCTTTACATTATATCCACTTCCTATTGTGTATTCTCCTAAGCTATTCAACTCCCAAATTAAACATAGGCTTCCCCTAGTTTTATCATCACACTTCTTGCTCCATTTCACCAAAGGAAATTCCCTTTTGTCATGTAAACATGACCACATAATGTAGATTAAACTTTTTCTATCAATTTTGGCATAGTATACAAGGACATATAATAAGTTGGAATGACTTGTAATACTGATTTATTTAATTGCACTCTTCCTGCTAATGATAATCATATACCTTTCCATGTCAGTAATTTATTCTAAAATTTATTTATAAATGGATTCCATAATTCTAACCTCATTCTCCCCTTAAATAAGGTCATCCCTAGATAAATTGTTGGTAGATTTACCTCCTCCATTTGAAGTAACCTGCATATCCATGCTTTCATTAGAGATGGGGTGTGTAGGAAGTAAATTTTGGATTTTATCTTATTAAATTTTTTCCCTGATGCTCTTTTGTATTCCTTTAATAAGTTATTCAAATATTTGGCCTTGTTTATCCTTGTCCTCTCCAAAAGGGACGTATCATATATAAATTATTGATGGGTAATCTTATCAATGTCATTACTAGCTTTAAGTCCACTTACAAGCCCATATTTTTTAGCCTTCTTCAAGTTCCTACACAAAACCTCTACCATACTAATGAACAAACATGGTTATAGAGGATATCCTTGTCTAGGATCTCTCTTGGCTTTAAATGATTTTGTTACTAACCCATTGACTAGCACTGAATATGAAACTGTAGAGACACAAGCTTTAATCCATCTAACCCATTTCTTACCAAATCCAATATTTTCTAATATTTAAAAAATAAATTCCCATTTAATTTTATTATAGGCTTTACTTATATCAAGTTTTAAGATCATTGCTCTATTTTTTTTGAATTTTTTGAATCCATAACTTCATCAGTTACTATGATCCCGTCTAGAATCTATCTCCCTTTCACAAATCCTCCTTGCTCTTCTAAAATAATTTTGTCTAACAATGGTCTTAACTGATTCGCCATCACTTTGGAGATAATATTATATGCCATATTACATAGGTTTATATGCCTAAATAAATCAAACAATTGTGCATCCTTCTTTTTTGGAATCAGGGTAAGATATGTTGCATTTTATTTATAAGGAATGTATTACTTTCCCCTATAATATTCAATTCCTACCAATAAATAATCCTCACTATATCCCAATTATATTGATATAATGCTACAAATATCCCATTCGGACCTAGGGATTTATCATTATCAAAAGAGAAAAGAGCTAAATAAACTTCTAGAGTAATAGGGTCCATCAGTTTCCTATTATCTTCATCTATTATAATTGAAGACACTTCTTGTAGTAGTTTATCATTAAGAACTTCAAAATCCTATGATATTAAAATATTTTGGTAAAAAAACCTTACCCCCTTTCTAATTTAACTCTGGTCTTCAATCCAAACCCCTTATGCTGATTTAATTTTACTTATTTTGGATGTTGATCTTTGTACTATTGCCATACTATGAAAACCTTTGTATTTTTATCTCCTTTTAACAAAGTCTTTCTTGATTTTAATCTCCAAAATATCTCTTCCTTACTCATAATATTATGGTATTCACTAAGCAACTCCCTTCTCCTCCGAGCTTGGATTATTATGGTCACCTTTTTGAAATTTTGAAAGTTTATCTTTTAGTTCTTATTTCTTCTCAAAAATATTTCTAAAAGTGTTATTGTTCCATTCTTTTAATCTAGATGTCATTGATTTAATTTTTTTAGGAAGTGTATAAAACCCACTGTTTCCTAAATAATCCCATGCTTGTTCTATCATATCAACAAATTGAGGATGGTCTTTCCACGTCTGCTCATATTTAAACATGATATTATTTTGAATTCACTTACAAAACAACCAAATATTAATAATATACTGATCCTTGTCTAATTTTGATATCATATTATCATTGTCCTTCATATATTTTTTATTAAAACACTCTTTCATCTTTAGCCATACGTATTGCATGACTAAAATGCTAGATGTATAGCCCCTTAGATCTAATTTTCATCTTGGATGTTATGTTGTTTGATAGATTTTTCATTAGACAAATGAAGACAAATTGCTATGTGTAATCCTAATTGTTAAGAAATTGATGTATGGGTATATTTTATTTATATTTCAGATAATTTTTTTTATAAAATTTAACAATGAACTTGGGTTGTTGCTAATCTGCTAGAATATGAATGTTTGTTAAATGTATATTTTAATATAACATATAATAAGAAAAAACATTTCTTATTAAGACAAGGAAAATGTATTTTTTTTTAGAAAACAAGGGGTTGTACTTGTTTTTTTTTTAAATTACCTTTTGATGCAAAATTGAGTGCTAAGTAAGTGTTTCAAAAATAATTAATCCTTTGCATTTAATTTAATAAAATATTTACATACAAAATAATGGGAGATTAATAATATGATCTTTGTCTAATTTTTATATCATATTATCATTGTCCTTCATATCTTTTCCATTAAAACCCTTGCATCTATAGCCATAGGTCTTGCAGGACTAAAATGCTAGTTGTATAACCCCTTAGGTCTAATTTTCATCTTGGATGTTATGTTGTTTGATAGTTTTTTCTTTCATTAGAAAAATGAAGACAAATTGAGACGTGTAATCCTAATTGTTAGGAAATTGATGTATGGGTATATTTCAAATAAAGTTTCTTATAAAATTTAACAATGGACTTGGGTTGTTTCTAATATACTATAAGATGAATGTTTATTATATATATTGATTAGGGTGGAAGAAGGGGTTTTGAAAGGGTCCTCAAACCTTTTACAATAAAACACCAACATATTTACTAACAATATCAAAATTGAGACATCACAAACAAGACAACCCATAAAACTAAAACATTCTAAAGTGTAATAGACGACAAAGTGAAATGGTCTCCCAAGACCAAAATGAACAAGAACCCAAAAGAGCAAAACACCCATAAGCAACTGGATTAAAATCCCATAACACCACAAAGGCTAGGAAGATATTTGTTTTTAGACTCAACATGACCTACATTATCATCTTTTTCCTCCCGCCTTGAGCACCTTTTTACTCCCCCCATCCAAGGCTAATATTGTTTAATTTCCATTGGCAATATCTATCCCTGTCTCTTTTTCTCTGATTTTACTATTGGAAGGTCTGCTCTAAGATTTAATAATTTCCACATCAATTTCTAACTTCTTTTGATGTCTAGTTTTTGGAGTTTGGACAACTTTTTATGGATAAACTAAATTTCCTAGGTTCTTTTTTTATTTGATTTACCCACTTTTTCAAAACTATTTGGTTTTGCTCATCTTCATATTCCTCATTTTTGAACTGAATATTTTTATCATCCGAGTTTTCCAAGAGGCCATTACCTTCATATCCAAAAGTAATCTCTTGAAGTATATCAAAGGAATTTGGAGAAAGAACAATATTCATTTGTGAGGAGGGTAAAGTATCACATACCTTCATATTATCTACCATAACTCGATTTTCAAAGGAATAATCCTTCTGCATGTCAAATTTACTTACTTCATTTTTAGGTATCTCAGCTTCCAAGATATCTTCCTTTCTAGAACCCTCTAAGGATAAGACCTTTTGCTTTTCACACTCAGGGTTTTTAGCTTCCAAGATATCTTTCTTCGTGGAACCCTTTTCTTCAATTTGATTTTGTTGCTAGAATTTATGATCTTGTGAAGGAGGCTTCTAGTTTGGGCATGTTTGATTCAAGTGCCCTAATTTCTTACAAAACCCACATTTAATAGGGGGATTCTCATATTCTAAAGGTTAATTTCAAACATCCATTCTCGAAATCGACAGATCAAATCTAGTAAATTTCCCCCCAACTCCACATCAACACATATCCTAGTATAAATGAGGTGATATTTGAACTTGGTGGTTGGATCTACGCAAAGTTATGAAATATCTATGATCCTAAAACAATTTTAGCAGAGTTCTGGTGTTAAGAACTATTTATGAGGATGGGAAATTGAAGGGATAAATTCATAGGTATCCATAGCCCCTTAGAGGGAAGAGATGCACTAAATGGTGATAGGAGTGAAGAAGGAAAAACTTGAAAATGTGTCAAGAGAAATATCATGAGAGTGGATTGGGATCCACCACAGAGGTTGCAAATCTAATTTTTGATATTTTGCAGGCAACTTGAAGGAGGTAGAAAGCCAAAAATATTTGTTTTGGTGGATGATAGTCAAGGGCATCAAGAGGTAATACTACTACCAATACTATCATTCTAGTACTATCACCTCATGATTATTGGAGTTTAAAAATGGATGAGAAAGGATCAACAATCAAATTTTAGCAAAAGCACCATTAGGGTCACAAAAGTGCCATCAGTGCTATTGCTTATGCCTTGGTGCTACCTCTCTTGAAGAAATAAATACTCTAAACTTGGGCACAAGGATGGTTGAGTTAATTTGGCCAATTAGAAAGCTAATTGATGATAGGGATGACAAAATTGAATATTAGTTTTATGAGCAAAATTGGGTGTTTATATAAAAATATTTTTTCAACATATTTTCAAATTAAATATTAGAAACAATAGTAGACTAGTTAACCAAATATAAAGAGGCTACTCAAAAAATGAAGGCTTGTGCTTTCTTTGGATAAAATTATCAATCTTTCTATTTGACATTCATTCAACTGGTAAAATTCCTCAACTTTCAAAGACTCTCAGGTTTAAATCTTTCTAAATGTTAAATGCATAATTATCAAACCATTATAATATCACTATGTGGTGGGATGAGCTATTTCAATCCCATATAAAAATTAAACAAAATACATCTTCCTCCACTAAACATATGCGTATTGGTGTGATGGTAACCCTCCAAGCTTGTAGCAAGTAGGTAAAGGGGTTGAATCATGATAAGAACGCAATGTAATAACACAATATATATAAATTTTCTAAACAACTGCATGTTGTCATGTTTCAAGGATTTGGGTAGCCAAATGCTCATTGACTTAGTTAGCATACTTCCAAATAAATTCATCAGATGTGGGTCAAGTGGCAGTTTAAAAAAATTCTTTAACCAAATTTCTAACTTTACTTCCGTGGGTAAACCTAATTTTTTTTTGTTCTATTTTACACCATAATCAAATGTTCAAGGTTTAAGTCTTTGTTCATGTTAGCCCAAGATTGACTCTCTATTCCTACTAACATTTGAGTGTTACGGGACTTGTCCATGTTAGCCCAAGATCAAATCTTTATTCCCAAAGATAATTGAATATTTAATGGATTTTATCTTCTTTATATTAAAGTTGAAAAAAAGAATTATTCTTAAATTAAGAAAACCCAACAATTTTAGGACAAGTGATATGTAGTAAGGAGCTTCATATTGTAAGCCAATATTTAAGTTCCATGTATAAACCTTAATATCTATCCAATAGATTTGCGAAAAACAATAGAAATGAAGAGATTCACACAATAAATTAAGAATCCAATCCTGTAGGTGAACCTTACCATTTAGCCTAGTCAATTTGAGGTAAATGTTGGGTTCTCATTAAAACTAAATCTCAAGTCTCATGGCGAACTTCAACATCTTAATGTATCAAGCTGAATTTAAGGGATTTATAGGTTATCATGATAAATTATAAAGGCTCGCTATATATTAATGGGGGATGCTTAGTGTCAAAGCATACTTGGTAAATATCAAACAAAAATTTATTATAAAAATATAATAATATTAAATACCTACAATTAAATCACATTAACACAACCAATTAAACTCTTCAATTTTCAAGAAGAAGATTTAGATTTTATTCTTACCATATCATACATGGCTAATAGTTAAGTTTTAATACTACTATATACTTATGATGTAATACAAGTGGGATCATTCCAATCTCATATAATCAATTAAAATAAATATATATTAAAAATTGTCCGTGGAATTTACAAGAACTAGTTATAAGTGAATATTTTTACATTTGAGACCAAGGTTCAAATCTCATGGATGAACGTTAACATTTTAAATTAAAGTCCTTCAATTTTGCAAACCTAAGTCTTTTTTTTGTTTGATAAAAAGGGTTGTACTTGAGTCCCATATCCTTGACAAATCACACCTCTCTCCTTTAGATCTTGAGATTTTACAAAAAAATTCAATTCTCATCTCAATTGAGTTGCTATAGCTAGATACCTTTTTTTTCCCTCAAAAAGCTAGATACCTACATCTATTTTCATAAAATATTTGGATTCTTGATTTTTATTTTCTAGATCTTCTTCATTTTTCTTTGTAAATACAAATATTCTAGAATTCAAAATTCTTCGTCTTGATATTTTTCTACAACCTTCACAATACCAAAACTCCACCTATATTGTATACATCCTTCATCTTAGTAGAATAATATATCCAAAACTTTGTGTTATCATAGTCCGCTTCACCAACTCTGGACTGTTAGTTTCCTTCTTAAAGCATAAATGCAACCACAAGAACAATAATAAATAGTTTAGTAGTCTTAAAAATTTGAAAGTTCATAATTAAATATTATCAAGGAATATGCATAATAACTAAATTATGGGTCATTATTTAATACAAGTGGAATTTATTTATTTTTATTTTTATTTTTTTAGCGAAAAACCCCTTGTGGAGCCGCCTTGGTCTGAGAGACCACGAACAGGGGGTACTACACCGTCAAAGTCACTCGGGGGTCGCACCCGACCCCTGCCCGCACCAACATTATCAATTGGATTTTAGATACCCAATTCAGCTTTTTGGTAGGGTGGAGATTTGAACCTGGGACCTTCCTTGGAGGATTGCCCTCTCCTCTCCAACTCACCTACAACACCGGGGTAAATGGAATTCATTTTAATCCCAAATAACCAATTGAAAAAATATTTTATCATTTTAATGAGTTATGAAATGAATTTAATTCATACTATAATGACATTTTAACAAATCATAATGGTATTATTTTAATAAGTAGTTTAGTAGCCTTAAAAAGTTGAAAGCTTCAATTCATACTTTATCCCATTATCCAACCAACAACCAATAACTCAAATAATCCATTCAGCCATGAAGTTCATATGATATCATCTTCCGCTCCAACATACAAAACTTCTAGTCATTTCATGAAATCATAATTTGCTTTACAAAATATATACTGCTAATTTCCTCTAATACATTGATCTATAAATGGATCCCTTGAAATATTTTGTAATCCTCTAAAACATTATTTTAAATTTGCTCCTTTCATATTTTTCTTGTTAGCTTCAAATGAACTTACTACTTCCTCTAACCATGGGAAAAAAAATTTAACTTCGTGATCCTCTATTAAAATCCCTTTATTGGCTAGCCTATTTGCATATTTATTTCCTTCCCTTAACATATGTTTAAAATTGATTTCTTAAAAACCTGTAGCAAGGTCTTGTATTTCCACAATGATCTCTTGTGTATTCTATGGAGCCTTTACTTTCGTCAAAATTACATTTATTACTATTAGTGAATTTCCTTTCATCCATACTCTATTCCATTTCATTTGTCTATGTATTTTTAATACTTCCAAAGATGTTCCTAGATTTCCTTTAGATGCCCCATCAAAATTCAATTTGACCAACTCCACTTATGGTGGTTTCCACTTTATATTTTTTGCCTTCTTTTTTTCTTCTCCTCATTTGATGACTTGAATCCATCTATGAAGGCTCTCTACTTCAATATTAAGGATTGGATGAGTTGATAGGGTTGGTTTAGACTCCTCTATGGTTAAATAAATCTTCCTTTCCATTACCTATAAACTGCTTTCCTTTCATTTAAATATTTGTCTATTCCTTTCTAGCCATACATTCCAAAGTATTGTATCTTTTGATATATCCTATATTATCTCTAAATACTAACTTTAAACAGTGTTATATCATTGCTTTAACCATTCTTCATTTCTACCGTTCATCATCATGCATTCGCCAAACATATTAAGAATCCATTGCCATAGTTTCTATACTATTGAGTAGTGTTCCAAGATATGGTCTATACTCTCCTTATTTTTATATAGAACACATTGTGAGGGGCTATGAAAACCCCTTTTTATAAGGTTATCCTAGGATAAAAATTTCCTGTAACCTACTAGCCATACAAATATTTTGACTTTTGGAATGGTCGATCTATCCTAAATATCTCCATATTCTTGTAGTATTCCTATTTTTTTGGTTCTTAATATTATATCTGCTTCTTACTATGTATTCTCCTAAACTATTCAAATCCTAAATCAACCTATCCTTAAATCTACTAGGAATAATCACTATTGTTATCTGTATGCTAAACTACCTCCTAGCAACAATATCTGATATACTTATTTTTTTTTCTTTCCATTTGTATCTTCCTTCCCGATCCTTGTACAAAATGTTTATCACCATATTTATCTTGAAGTAATCTCATCCATGGTTTCAAAATTAGATCTAGATTGAGCGGTCTTTCATCACACCAAGTATCCATCCAAATAAAAACTTTTTCTCCAATTTCCACCACCCCTCTTACACCTTTAATCATTAAATCAATTGATTTTTTTAAACTATTCCATAGTGCAAAGCTATTTGGTAGTGAGAATGCAATAAATATTAAGCTTGGGTTACTAGGCTCAATGTACTTAAGAAGAATCTTGCCCATTGTATTTGAATTTCTTTGTACAATCTCCAAATTAATTTCCCTTTAGAGCTAAGTTTGCATCCTTAAGAACCCTTAAACCAAGACGTCCCCTAGTTTTATCATCACACAACTTGCTCCATTTCACCAAGAAATTTTCCTTTTATCATATAATCCTAATCATAAAAATGATTGCTTAATATAGATTATTTATTATTATTATTTACTTTGGCATAACATACAAGGACATATAATATGTTGGGATGTACCATAAGACTAATTTAATTAGTTACACTCTTCCTGGTAATGATAATCATCTACATTTCCATACTGGTAGTTTATTCTAAACTTTACTTATAAAACATGAGCCTTCCAACTAAAAGGAGCAACCCCTCAAAGATTATATTTTTATGGTCTCCAAAAAACTCTCTGATGATAATAGAATTTCTTGTTATCAACCACTCTCACTTGAAGACCTACATAAGGCCCTATCTCAAATTTTCAATGATAAAACTCCCACGCTAGATGGCTTCCCCTATGAATTTTACGAAGCCCTTTGGGATAGGCCCTGATCTACTCCAAGTTTATTGGGAGCATCCTATATTTTCCAAGATCTAGGTGTTTGAAAAACATTATCACCACAATATCTAAAGCTATAAAAAAGAATCAAATGACACAATGAAAACTCTATAGATTAATGGAAAGCATAAGCAAATGCTATAGTAATCTAACAAGAATATGATAGAATGATAATACTAACTATATGACTCACTCTCAAAGAGAGGGAAGCCCTTACTGATATAGGCAAGGGTGTACATTGAGGATTGTAGGATCAAACATGAAAAAGGAGGGAATGGATATCCACCATCCATAATGGGGCACAACATGAGCCATGGATGAGAAATGGAGGGAATGAATATCCACCCTAGAAAAAGAGGCTAATAAGACAAGATAGCCAACTAGCAAGCATAAAGCTATATGAGCTAATATCCCACTAATAAATAATATGGATAAAATATATATAAGCTCCTAGTAATATCCTAAGTGAACTAAAGTAATAAGGTGCATGATTGATACACAAACACCCCCCTTAGGTGAAACTTAGGAGAAAGCGTACAACATAATGAAAGAGGTATATCCTGAGATATGGATACCAACAAATAGACCTGATGAGGTACCCATGTACAATATAATATCAATGTGAAGGAAGGAGGACTCAAGAAGACCTCCCAAGGACAACTTCCTGCACCCCAAGCATTGATCACAACTCAAGGAAATGAGGTGATGCCAAAGGTTTAGTGAAGATGTCTACAATCTACTCATGTGTAGGCACGTACTCCAAACTAAGAACTTGGTCTTTAATAAGTTTTTGAATGGATGCATATGGATCTCAATATGTTTGGTGTGCTAGTACTATACTAGATTGAGAGAGTTGTGAATAACACTTTGGTTATCAAACCAAAGAGTAGTAGGATGATTAGGTGGAAAAATAAACTCTGTCAATAACTGGAGAATCCAAAGAATCTCTTGGTTGGCAAGAACTACTACTTTGTACTCGACATCTATCGATGAAAGTGTAATAGTAGATTGCTTCTTACATGACCAAGAAATAGGACTAGCATTAAGATAATAGACAAACCTTAAAGTAGATTGTCGATCATCAACATTGTATGCCCAATATAAATATAAATAACCAATAATCTCTAAAGTTCCTAGTGTGTACAAAAGACCAAAGTGTGATGTGTCTTGAAGATATCTCAAGATATGCTTGACTGCCTTCCAATGGCTCTCATGTGGATCATGTGAGAATTGGAAGACAAACCCAACATCAAAGGAAATATAAGGACAAGTATGTGTTAGGTAGTGAAGACTACCAACCAACTGCCTGTATAAGGTAGGATCACATCGAGGTATGGTGCAAGTGGAAGTCAAAATGATGCTTGACTGAAACGGAGAATGGGATGGCTTGCAATCATCCATGCCAAATATATGAAGTAAATCAAGTGTGTATTTTTGCTAACATATAGAAATCTTTGAAGAAGACCATGTAATCTAAAAACAAAGGAAAAAGTGCAGACGTACCAAATATATCATATCAAAATGCTCAAGCAAGGAGTATTGTATAGTCTGAATCATGCTAGAGGAGCTACTAGTGAGGATGAGATTATCAACATAAAGAATATGTATGAGAATATCCTCTTCAATCCTTTGTATGTAGACTATATGGTCAAAATGGCAATGTGTAAATCAATAAGCAAGCAATAAGGCATCCATATTATTATACCAAGCTTGAGGAGCTTGCATGAGACCATAGAGTAACATTCTAAGCCAAAAAATAAGTGAAGGGTCCTATGAAAATCTTCGTGGCTGCTCCATGTAAATATCCTCATGCAAGTCACCATGGAAAAAGTCACTCTTCACATCCATCTGATAAACTGGCCATCCTTGTGAAATAAACAAGAGCAAGTATAAGGTGAATGGAATCCATCTTGGTAATGAGAGTGAATGTATTAGAGTAATCAATCCCCTTAACATGTGAGAATATCTTTGCCAAAATATGAGCCTTGTACTTGGCTATAGAACCATCAATTGCATACTTGGTTTGATAGACCCATCTACATCAAACCAAATTTCTTCCCTTAGGAAGAGGAACAAGATCCCACATGTGATTCTTCATCAAGGAAGAATACTCCTCGGTCATAGTTGTATCCCACTCAATGGAAATTAATTAGGTCTTTGGGTTTCTTTTTTTTTATTTTTGGCTAGGCACTGCTAGGAACATCGGACCTCTGAGTGTAATTTGCCCTAGAATCCAGCATGCTAGGTTTAAATTGTGTGTTGGTTTGTATTCTTGAGGCCCAATTAAAGGCCATATCATCGTAATTTGAATTATCAAAAAGTCATATAGGATATAGCATGCATTCTCTAAAATGAAACATTTATTTTTACATATCATATAGGAAACAATAATTCATGATGTATTATGCATTTTCATTTCTATGTAAAAATTAAACTGAACCACACACACCCTGTTTCACTTAAATGCTAGTGAGTTGGGAGTCACATCCAACCACTAGTAGGGTTCAACGACGATGGAGGTGATTTCCATTTGTTGGCCCAAATCCTACGTACCCTTGGATACTAGACCAATACCGGATCTGAGAATCTTTCATACCTTGGAAAATTTGCATGTATTCTCTTCAAAGGGTATAAAGCTAATTAGGGGAAAATGGGTGAGGATTTGGGAGGACCTGTGCTCAATTCTAGCCATCTTGTCCAACTCTTTCCATATGGTATGTGGGGAAGCAAGGATAGACATTTAATAAATTGGCATGGTATGAATAACTAACACCAAAGAAATTTAATCTACCCCCAAAGGCTAACCATTTGTGAGACCAAAAATTAATTCTTTTTTTGATACAATATAAAATATTTCTATTGCTGCAGATGTAATAGTATAAAACATTCGAGGAGGTCCTGGAACAAGCCAAGGTAATAGAGGACATCAAGTTACAGGAGGGTAATTTGAAACTCAAGAACAAGAAGGAATGAAACAAAAAGAACAACCACAATAAAAAGGAACAGGCCAAGCCGACCCATGTCCATAAAGTTGTGTTAAATCTCCAAAAAGGGGATAAGGGGCAACAACAAAATTATCAAGCCCAACCTCCTCCTATGCGGTATTATTAGCACAATAATAACAAGAAGGGTAAGAATAAAGAACAACAACCACCTCGCTAGTTCACACATTTTTCAAAATTGATGATTTCGATATTACATCAACTGTGCAAGGCCAAGGCTATCAACTTACCAAAGATTAAATTGATATACCTTAATCAGCCCAAGCCAAAGGGGTATAGGGATGATCTATACTATGTTTTCTACAGGGTGAAGGGATACGACATAGAAGTATGTTGGAGCTTTAAAAATTTAGTGCAGAACATGATTAAAAGAGGTGAGCTAACAATGGACAACCCTCAGGCACCTAAAAATCAGAATATGGGGATATTTAAGAACCCCTTGCCAAATCATGAGCCATCGAGGAACAATGTCGGACATGTAAATCAAGTTTTGGTTGAACCACCAACTCAAGGATTTATTGGCATGGTTAATGTTGTCACGAGACAAGGGAGGTACGAAAGACCAAATCCACCTCTAGATCCTATTAGAGTGCATACTATGCCTTAGCAAAGGCCAGCTCAGAATATTCCAGGCCCACCTACAAGACCAATGGTGATCATTAGGATTAGGCTAGTTCAAAGCCTACAGATAATTCAATATATGAACTAATTCAATAGTATCCCAAGCACAGGGAGACACTCATGGAGATTCTAAGATCGATCAAAGTTCAATCCCAGGACCCTGAAGCTTTCACAAACTTTGTGGGACATGTACAACAATGTAGTGAACCGGTGATACAATTTCATGATCATGAGATTAAGACAATCTCCATTGTTATAGCTGACCCACTGCTACATATCATTGTGTGTGTTAATCACACACCATTCAAATGGGTTTTGATTGATATAGGGTCATCAATCAATATAATTACAACCAAGGCATTAACGTATTTGAAGTTTCCAAAGTCACATATTGTACCTTCCACTTTCACCTTGAGAGCATTCAATGATGCGCTATGCTCAATGGTAGGTACCATAGTTCTTTCGATTCAGGTTGGAATAAAGACCATCCCTGTGATGTGTCATGTGATCGAAGGTGCCATGTAGTATAACATCCTCTTGGGGAGACCTTGGATTAGAGAAATACATTGTGTTCCCTCGATATTACATCAGTGTATAAAGTACATACATGAGGGATAGGTTCACATGGTACCTTCTAAATAAGAACCACTTAAGTAAGTGAACTTAGCAGATTTGTCAAGGGATTTCATTCTCCCCTCAATGCATCTGGATATACGACCATCGTAACCTATTATACATCCAAAAGGTAAACTCAAAGGAGTGTGCATAGGACCATCCATGGTAGCACCGTAGTTATTAGAACACATTACAGTAGCTTCCAGTAAACTTACGATATCCAAAGTGCCTAGAAATGATAAGAAGCTTAAGGCAGTTATGGGAAATAAAGAGTCAAAGCGAAAGCCCAAGGAAGCAACTGTCGAGGGTCCTACTCCTATGGAAGAGGGAGACGCTCAAAATATAGTCGAGGAGGCACCTCAACCTGCCTTGCCTGCATCTTCAATAGGGTCATCCACACCGTCGGTGACCATGTAGTGGGTAAAATTTGGGTTAGCAGAGTACATTGTGTAGAACATGACGTTCACATCGATTATCAAAACTGTGCAAGACATGGGCCGATCGTAAGCCCATCACTTTTCCGTGGGGATGGTGGTACCACTGGGAGTGCCAAAAAACCATACAAATTTTATTTATGGAGGGCTAGATCAACTGATAAATCACATGCCCATAGATAAGGATGATGATGAATCATTCATGGCAAATATTCATTATCTGTCTAACCCTGAATTCACCCTGTGCTACTTCAATCGTTACCATTGGAATGGTTATGGCTTGGGATTATTTGAGTAGGGGTGCAGAGTTCTCATCAAAAAATAGTATCGGCTACCAACTAATAGGTTCGGGTTAGGCTATCATATTCGAGGACGATATAAGCTCCTAGCAACATCTTTAGATCATATGAACCTCACTTTAGGGGATGATGTGGATTGTAACCCGTATCACCCTAAACCTTATTATCTATGAGGGGGTAATAGGTTGGTAACCTATGTATCAGAAGCACCACCAGAGAATTACCACGAGCACATCATGGTAGAGGTAAACCAAGGAGACAATACAAGAGCTGACTTGGACAATTAAAGTCGTGAGGCTATCGATGACATAGGTATGCAGATCTAGAATCCGAGCATAGCAGAGTCCATTATGGAAAGTGATGGACCAAATTGTGATTTTGGAACATATGATGATGAGCTATCCTCACACAATGAACAATATGAGGATGAAACTGAGTTGGCGTACCTAGGCCCTCTAAATCTGTGTCATCTATTACCCATGGAAAAAATGGGTGAGACTAAAGAATACTTAATGGTTGATAGTGACTATGAGGATGACACAGAATGAGCCTACCTTGGGCCCCATATTGCTAATCGCCCAATTCCAGTGGGTAGGGACGAAGGACTCATATACAATAATGATGATGAGGATGAGACCGAGAGAGCTTATATCGAGCCTCCATATTTGTGTCATAAACATGAGCCATTTGATATCGATGATATGTATTGGTGGGTCTATCCAGGCCCATGCCTCAAAGGAAGACCACATAATCTGGATATGATTTATCATATAGTTTTCCCTTATCCATCGACGTACATGGAGCTCCTCGAGCCAAGCGATCATATTTTTGAGTCTATCCATAAACCAGATCCAGAGATCCCCATACCCCCAGAATCACATCTCGGGGATGAAAGTTATATCAATATAGAGTCACATGCACATGGTCCTAGAGATTTAATCCATTCTATCAATATGATCTCCATGGATTTGACCACTCCACTTCGCAATCCATATGACCCCTTCAAACCATGGTATCTGAAAGTAGATGCTATTGATTGGGATCACGCTGACTCACCACTAGAGATTGAAGATTTCTTCCCCAACGAAGAAATGCTACAACCTTTTTATTTTGTGCTAGGCTGTGCATATGATGTTTATCATGCTAAGGGAAATTCTGATGTAGGACCTTTAAACCCAGCTGATGACATCCACTTGATTCCTATGCCTCACCAGCTTGACGAGGGATCACATATGTCGATAGAGGAGACCTTCGATGTGGATATCAGTAATGATCCCTCTAATCCAAGGAAGGTTAAATTTGGAGAGAGTCTGAATCCTAATGAGCGTGCCACACTCATCCCTCTACTGAAAGATAGATCTGACCTTTTTTCTTGGATATACAAGGATATGCCTGGTCTAGGTCCAAAATTGGTTACTCATAACCTTTCGTTAGATTCTGCTAATAAATATGTCAATCAGAAGCTCAAAAAGATGCATCCAATAGTCACATTAATGGTTAAAGATGAGCTACAAAAGCTATTAGATGTAGAGTTCATAGTTTCCATCGACTATCCAGAATGGGTATCAAACATGGTACCTATAGGAAAGTCTGATGGAAGGATCCGTATTTGTACAGATTTTAGAGACCTCAACAAGGCAACACCGAAGGATTCATTTTTGTTGCCCAACATAGATGCTCTCATAGATGCAATCATGGGTCATGAGAAACTCTCCTTGACGGATGATTTTTTTGGTTACAATCAGATTCAGATTAAAGCTAAAGACTAGAACAAAACCATGTTTACAATGCCATGGGGGATATTTTGCTATAAATTTATGCCATTCAACATTAAAAATGCTTGTGCCACATATCAGTGAGCAATGACATATATTTTTCATGACTACATACATAGGATCTTGGAAGATTACATCAATGACTTGTTGGTGAAGTCATTGCTACGTTCAGAGCATGTAGAGATCCTAAGAAAGGTTTTCGATCACCTGATAGAGCATAATGTCAGGTTGAATTACAAGAAGTGCGTATTTGGTATAACTTTAGGAAAGCTCTTAGGGTTCATCATTTCAAAATGAGGCATCGAAGTTGACCTAGTGAAGGTCAAGGTATTTTAGAGATGCGTTCTCCCATAAATATTAGGGAATTAAGAAGCCTTCAACGTAAAGTAGCATCCATAAAGTGATTTATCACCCAATTATCGAATAAATGTTGACCCATGAATCAACTGCTACACAAGGGGTCCCATTCAATTGGAATGAGGACTGTCAAGTAGCCTTCACTGAGATCAAGCAATACATGGAAACGTTGCCAGTGCTAGCTCCACCAAGACTAGATGTGCCTTTTTTGCTATATATATCGACAACCAACTTTGCATTGGGAACCATGTTAGTCCAAAAGAAGGTGCAAGGTAAAGAGCAGGTCATATATTACATCAATTGCACCTTGGTGAGTTATGAGATCAGATATGCATATGTGGATAAGTTGTGTTTAGCAGTGGTGTTCACAATGAAGAAGTTGTGTCACTATATGTTAAGTCATATGACATACGAGATATCCAAACAAAATACTTTACAGTATATGATGAGCAAGACATCATAATACATGTACTACAAAGTGGATCATGCTATTGACATAATTCAATTTGGAATTCATCAGTCAAAATTTCATCAAGGGACAGGTCATAGCTAATAAGCTAGTTGAGTTACTTCTCAAGAATAGTAGGCCCCTCACCATAGAGCTCCCTGATGATGCGGTCTTCGCATTATCAAAAGCACACGAACCCGAAGAACCAGATAATAAAGCTGATATGACTATGTTATTTGACTGTTCGAAGTGTGAGCAAGGGATGGTGCAGGAATTGTATTTTTCATGCCATAAGGTGCTCCAATGCCCTTGTTGTTTAAGCTAGACCTTACTTGTACTAATAATAATGTTGAATACGAAGCCCTAATATTGGGCCTCCAAACAACTATCACCATGAATATTAAACAATTAAAATATCTTTGGTGATTCCCTTCTCATAGTCAATCAAGTGAAGGGACTTTTTCAATGTATGGTCTCATCTTGAAAGCTTACAAGGATCTTGTTGACACATATCTAGCCCAACTAGAGTGGTACAACATCGAGGCAATCCCTCGTTCATCGAACATATTTGTAGACACTATGACATATTTGGGATCCTTAATCCCTCATAATTCATTTGTTGACTTTACTACAATTCATGTAAAGATGTTGTCGCATGCCACGATGCAGCGTGTGGATTTTGATAACAAGGAATCTATCAACATGATTCATATAGAACCAAATCATGAGTGGTTCTATAGAGCTAGAGACTTTCTAAAGAAGGCATCCTGGGGGTCTTTGATATTGTAGGGTCCTATGGGGAATGACACCACCATTCACCACAAGGTTGTATCCTAGTCTGCATTCACGCACAATGGAATGCCAGGGGAATAAGTCATTTTGATGGTTGAGGGAAAAGCTTATCAAGATTGGATGTCACAATTATATGACTTCCTAAAACTTGGTTTAATCCCACAGGGATTGTCCCATGTTGTGAAATGCACATTTAGACAAAAAGTGATAAAGTATGTCTTGCTTGGAGACATTATATCATAGAATCTACAATGGAGTTCTCCTTCATTGTCTTGAGCTCCAAGAGTCAGATTGGGCACTATCGCAAGATCATGACGGTACATGCGATGGTCATTTTAGCGACATGGCCATTATAAAGCACATCTTTCGAATGGGTTATTATTGATCCACTATGAAGAAGGACTGCATCGCATGTCAAGAAATGTGTTAAATGTCAGCATCATGCTAATCTTACGCACTTGCCATCACAAGCCTTAGAACTCATTCAAGCGGCTTGGCCATTTGCTTAGTGGGGTTTGGATCTAATTGGCAATATCTATCCTCTGTTATTGGGTTGATATACATTTATTATAATGGCTACTGAGTATTTTATAAAGTGGGTGGAAACCATTCCCTTAAAATGACAACTAGAGCACGTATTATGGAATTTATACTTCATAATATCATTAGTCATTTTGGGATACCATCCAAGATAATCTCGGATAATGGAACATCATTGAATAACAAAACTGTGAAAGCTTTAACATCCAAGTACAATATACAACATAGTTTTATGACTCCATATTATCCACAAGAAAACGGGTAAGCTAAGGCTTCAAACAAGACAGTGGTAGCCATCTTGAAAAAGACAATATAAGAAAACCACAAATATTAGCACATCCAACTACCCCTTGTATTATGGGCTTATAGGACTAGCATTCAGACTCCCACTGCGACAACTCCGTTTTCACTAGTATATGGCATTGAGGTCATTATACCCCTAGAGTTGGATATTCTAATGCTACACGTCACATTGAAAGAGTTCATCGATGATGACATTGTGCGACAATCTTCCCTAGATCAATTGATGCTTCTTTATGAACATCACGTGAATTCCCTTGAACATCTCTACATTTACCAAGAGTATTTAAAATGAGCTTACAATAATAAAGTCCACTTGATATACTTTAAGGTTGGTGATATCGTGCTGAAAGAGAACCGACATAACTCAAACCTGCCACTGCACTTACGCGATAAGTTTATGACTAACTGGTTAGGTCCTTACATCATCTCAAAGCAGATTGGACCTAGAACGTATCACTTGACATCACTTGAAGGTGTTGAAGAGCCTAAACCTCTCAACATCCTTCATATTAAGGCGTTCCACACATAATAATTCAAAAAAATTAAAAATATGAAAAATTCTAAAATCCATAAAAATTAAAAAGCAATAAAATCTAAAAATATTGCACTTCATTTTCATCATGCATTTCATTATGCACTTGCGTTCATTTAATTACATTGCATTAGGTATTTCCATTTGTCACACTTGCATTAGGATAGTTTATATTTAAAATCTTATAAACAACACCACGTTTGTATTTCAATCATGCATCTATGCATTATCATCATCATCCATCACCCTTGTGAGTAATTGTGTTTCTCAACACAATCCCTCATGTTGCTATGAAGAATATACTAGGGTTTTTCGATCATTCAACCATACCTAGTGGTATTCTCAAGAGTTTGGTAGAAATCTTACTTTGATTTTGTAGATGAGGTCTAGGTTTGATAACACTTAACATATTAGAATCCTATCACTAATCAAACACATTTAACACTCCTAATTAGGATAAAGAAGGACAAACACTACAAAAGTGGTACGGGTCACCTTAGGTGAAAGGTTTTATTACTTGCTCATCTGTGAGGTGCAGTGGTCTAGAGTAGAGGTCATTGGAAAAAGGATAAGTTCACCCCCTACCCAAAGAGATCCCTTGCTTAAATCAAAAGGAGAAAAATCCTAGAGTCAAATCCTATTACTTGCTTAAAAAAAAAAGGAGTATATACAAAATAAACAGTGATTTTTATCACCATCTATGAGCAAGTATCCCAATAAATTGAAGAAAAAAAGGGGTGAACTTGAATCCCTGGAATGGTCAATACTCAAAGCCATGGAGTGATCCCCAATTCAGCAATGGGCTGAATGAATCCCGCTTGACATTGGGGTAGGTCTAGCAAGTCATAAATGAGCTAGCTTTAGGTGGCCTGTATTGCCTAGTAGTCTAGTCTAACTAAATCTAAACCTAGTATCGGATGGACATTTAAGGATCCCCAATACAACAATGGGCTGAATGAATCCCGCATTGGGGTATGCTTATGTCTCATCTAATATATTCATTTTCACACACAGGGGTAATGAATAGCTTGGTCTTCATAGCAAAAACTTTATTTTTCAGAATTCTAGTATAGTCATTATACAAATTTTTATAATTCAACTAGGGTGTTTGAGTTTCATGGAAAACCTCAAAAATTCCCAAATAGCAACAACCATTTCAATCATTCAATTATCAATTTCTTTTTTATGAGAGTTTGTTTATTAAGATTGTTCATAATATAGGTTAGATACCGTATGGATATCAACAATGATATTTAAACGACCACTGACTATGTTGTGCATATTATTTTCATTTACAAAAGCTTATGAATAGAAACAATACATCATTTCATAGCACATGTGGGTGTTTAATTGATTAATTCTTATGATAATACATATTAATTACAGTCCATGATTGTTTTACATTCTGTGGTGTCATTCATTATATTTTCAAACTCATATTACATTCATACAATATGTTTTAAGTGATTAAAGCACACATGTTCATTTAGATCAGATGAACATCATGTAAATAATGCATTCCATACACTGCATTTACCATATAAGAACATCATAAATTAAATGCATACAAGTACAATAAATTAAACATGCATTTAAACATCAAATATTGCATCCATATGCATCCATCATAAGTAGTCAATCTACACATATATATCACTGCATCTAATCATACATCACATAGCTATTTAGTGCATGTCATCCATACATCACATCATATAGCATCTAATCAATAAAATCATTGCATCCATATGCATAAGCATAAACATAAAAAATAAAAATAAAGTACACATGTAATGAGATGTAAAGTCTAATCATATGTATATATGTGTGTCAAAAAGTACACAAGGCTATGCCAAAATGCCCACAGGTTACAACTGTGTAGGTACTTGATATTACACTCAAGAATGGTACAAATACAGTAATATTTTTACTAACTCAGGCCTATACCCCTTGTCTAAGAGTCTCCCCCACCATCGCCTCCCTATCGATGAGTCAACTGGAGCTAGCACTGATGGACCTCTCTGACTTGTGATTCTTGTGACTGGGTGGTGCTGATGACTGCCCTATTTCTTGTGTCCTAGTATGGTATGTCCCTATAGTAGTGGTCCTCTCTAGTACCTCGTCCTCAAGTATTCTAATATCTCCCTCTAGGAGAGCGATGTGGGCCACATATATAGAGTGCTGGGTGTTATCCTCCTGAATGAGGGAATGCAATCGATGTATATATGCACCCGTATCCAACCTTGCTAGTATCGGTATAGCTGAAGCGATAGGAGTAGCCTATGACGATGAGGGACCTCCTCTCACACCTCTGACCAGATCCCTCTCTGTTGTAATGAAGTCTCACTGAGACTTGAGAAAATCACGCTCAAGCGTAAGCTGCTCTATAGTTATCATAGCAGAACTGATCTACGCTAGGTGAGTAGTTCACTTCTCCTTGTAGCCCCTCCACTAAGTATGTCCTACTATTAAATATACATATAACTCACTCATTTGAGCTTGTAGGATCATAATGGAGGCATCTCTCCGTAGGAGCTAAGTCTATAAGGTCCCCACCTGTGTCTACAAGCCGATAACCTAGGTTCAAAGCTCTGTAACCTCACTATCAGACTCTGCCTCACCCTCCTCTGTAGCCTAGGACTCCTATGTGACTATGACCTCACCCCATCCATACTCAGTCCTCTGTAAAACTCAATGCCCCTTAGGATCAACCTTCACCTCCTCTACTGCTATGCCATCTATAGGTCTACCGAGTGAGCCATCACCCTGCCACAACCTAGTCATCCACCAGGTGTCATAGTCTATAGTAGTACCTATGTTTTCCACCCCAGACTCTTGCCACTCATCATCCTCATCCCCTAGCAAAGTCACCTAAGGCCATGCTAAATACCTCTCCACCATAAGGTGATGATAGATGATAGGCATAGGAGGGATATCCTGATGAATCCTAAACTATGTGGTAACACAAGAGAAGTAGAAAAAATCTCATATCTTAGGTTTGCACCTGAGAAGCCATCTATCTCTCCGTGCCCACCATAGGTATATGTCAACCTCTACCCATGTAGGGCAGTCCAAGTAGGGCTCGATCGTAGCTGTGCAAACTACTCAATGTAGGATTGGAGGTTTACCACATGAGACCTATTGCAAAACCCCTTGATCTCCCATGACTAGCACACTACATGGCACTGTAACTCGGTGTCAATGGTAGTGATCCATAGAGGCAGTCTCGTCGGATGCTCAATAGTAACGTGCTGCCATCTCCAAACCTAAAGAAGTAGATTGCAATCGATACCCATGTGGACCCTTTATGTAATCTGATACAACTAATTATAGAGCTATGCAAGCAGGGAACTCCCCCAAGATAATATTAATGGCTCATACATAGTGCTCACTATGATATCATATGTCCTGGCCAGAAGATTCCAAGGGAAGCTCACCCCTGATGTGTCAAGAAGAACTATCTACAGTATCATATGCATGAGCATTGATACCCACCACAAGAAGACATGCTCATGGTACCAGTGCTCTATGTGGACCCCATTGTAGTCCGAGTCAAGCTTCGCCTCATCGCTTCGAGCATCGAATATCCTCTAGAATAATCCATCCTTCACCTTTGTCGGTGAAGATGTGATGGCCTCACCATCTATGGGAAGTCGAAAGATGCGGTAGAAATAATCTAGATTCATAGTCATCTCACTTGTCGAAAGGTGGAAGGTGTTGGTCCTCGCATCCCAGTGATGGGCCAACGCAATCATGTAGGCTTGGTCGACCCGCATAGTAGGCAACCATAGTACATAGCTAAAGCTGATAGTGGTGAACCAATCCTGCTTAGTGTCCTAAAGGTTACCACATAGGTTGCAAAGGATCTCAGATTCCCTCATCCTAGCGATCAAAGTTTGATCGAAGAGATAATAAATGACTCAAAAAAATTCAAAAATATCCTCAAAATGTTCACAAAACATTGAAAAAGTATTTCAAATAACCAAAAAAATCAATTAAAACCCTAAAAATTTTAAAAAATTGAAAAATTATTAATTTTTTTCCTAGTTTTAGCTAACCGCAGTTCAGACCCACAGTCGGTGAGGCGGTCAATTTTGTGACCATTGGGATTTGAATCTCCCCACAATTGATAGTCGTGGCCCCCAATTTTCCAATTAGGGACTGCGATTGCCACCCATGGCTGAGGAAAATGCTCTTTTCGAGACTATTTCCCATCCTGAAAAACCCAAAAATTAAACCCACCCCTTCTAATCTAACCTAGACTAATCCTAAGGTAGGGTGTGGTTCATTATCGACAGTTTTGTTTGTTTAGTTAACCCATTACTTAATGAGGTTCAATTTTATCTGATAATTACAAATAAAGACAATGGTGTGCTACCTTAGTCGTACTGACACCTTCGTTGGTGGATGCTTCTGGTTGGTTTGCCATTAGTCTAGGTGGTAGTGAGGTCGAGTTTACGGAAGCGTTCTGTGTCATATTTTATAACTCACCTCTTAGAGATCTCAGTTTGCAAAGCTGGAAATTGGAAATAATAACGTCAAAAATGATAGATTTTATTTTATATTTTCAATTTTACCTTCGACCATGCTTGGAACCTACGGGTGCAAAACTAGGGTTTTCCAACAGCGTGTTTGAGCTGCGACTAAGTAAATTTGCAAAATCAGCTATGTATGACACACGTGGTTAGAAACCAACAATAAATGCTCAAAAATCCAACCGTGAGGAGCCTCAAAAGGTGAAATAAAAAAATTTTAAATCGTCCAAAAATTGTAAAAACAACAAAAAAATTCAATAAATCACAATTCAAATATGCCTTGTATCCAGTTATTTACCCGATACACTTGGTGGTTGTAGTGACTGGCACTCCATGCAATCTGGAAAGAAGATTCAATTACCATAAGGATATTTGCGATAAACTAGCCATTGTTGAATTGATATACTTCCTTTCAATCCTGAAGAAGGCTTAGACAATTGGACTGCTCCAGAGGAACGAAGTGTTCATGTCAATTCTCTTATGATATTTTTAGCAGATCATCGAACATTATAATTCAACATAAGCCTAATTGGAACTGATATCATCTTGATTTCCAAAGAAGTCCATTATGATCGGACTTCTCCACAGGATAGAGATGTACAATTACTATCAAAAGTTGCAATCATGGATGAATTAGGCCTTGCCAAGTAATCAAAATGCTAAAACTTTAAAATTGTTTAAATCACTCATTGAGGTCAAGC
Source organism: Wollemia nobilis (assembly GCA_028583015.1). Taxonomy (NCBI): domain Eukaryota; kingdom Viridiplantae; phylum Streptophyta; class Pinopsida; order Araucariales; family Araucariaceae; genus Wollemia; species Wollemia nobilis. The sequence continues at coordinate 5,241,916 of JAQPPZ010017036.1, read as the reverse complement.
GACTTGTCGCTTTATTAATTGTCATTACCCTCATCAACTCATCACTTGAGGGAGTAGTCATAATATCATAATCATAATCAAATTCAACAGAATATCCCTTGATCTTGTCAAATTGTATTCGTCTTACGAATCATTGCCAATGACTATCATAAGCTTACCCTTTGCTAGGGAAAAAAGCAAGTGTGATAGTTTTGTTTGTAGCTCTCCTTCTTTCGGATACATAGACTTGAACTCCTATAGTAGAACTGAAGCTACCTGAATGTTTGATGATGAGTGCAAGCTCTCTCAAGTTTATCCTTCCATAATTGGAAGCAATGATTCTAGGATGCACGTTTCTTTTACAAAACTTGGGCATCTAATGTTGATCCGAATAATGATAATCATGCAACCTATGACATTGTTTTAGGAGGTCTATTTTTGCTCAGTATTTTTTTATCTCGTAATGCATCCCAAAAGGGGTATCTGTAGACACCTAAAACATGTCTTGTTGAGGCGACTACTCATATGGGACATGCTAGAAGACCATATGAAGGATCTTGGATAGACTCCAAGGTGAAGCAGTGGTTCTAACCACTCAATTTAGGCATCTTGGACTAATCAGTGTTGACCATGGCTTACACCCAGGATTAACAGAGCTGGTCGTGCCTTAGAGCCATGGCTAGCCTTCAAACTGATTTGAATCTCAGCCAAACCAAATTCGGTTACAATGACCAATGCATTAGACATTCATATGGTTTTGGGTGCAAAAGGTTCTAGAATCTTCTATCCAACTACCCTAACTGAAGGTTCTTGATCTTGGCTTCTCCATGAAGCCAAGGCAAGGCCTTCTCAAGTGCTATAAGACCCCTCTCCAAATTGGGGAGAAGTCTGGAAGCTTAAAGAATTGAAAGTAGCGGAGCCCTATCGGATTACATACTCACTTGTTATCACTTGAGAGAGCTTTCTTGCTACCCAATTGGAGATCAAAATGGCATTTGAATCTATGGAGGCCCTAGATATTTAGAAGAATCAAGAAATGTAATTGAGGATTTTCCATCACAAATTCGAATGATCCAAACCATCAATCCGTCAGAGGATACCAAGGTGACCCTTGATCATCAATTCAATGGGGAGAATTGGAGATCCAAGCCCAAATTTGGAGAGCAAGAACATTTTTAGCTCAGCCGTGGCTAACAGTGTTCACCGTGCATCAAACCCATGACGAGGGTTTGATATCTGTTTTCCCCTATTTTGGCAGTAAATTTATATTTCTTTGCATTTGTTTATATAGATCTCAGTTAGATTCACTTTCTTAGATACAATTGTACGGTTGAATTAGAGATTTAGGCTAGATCACCTTCATTTCTTAGCATTTTAGCAATTAGACTAGTTGTTATTCTTTTCATGCATTTTGAAGTTATTAATGCTTAATTAGATTTCTTCATAGATAGATCTAAGCTTCTTTTGTATGCTTTATTATAATTTCATCATTTATTGCATATATTGATAGTTTGATAAGCTTTCTTGATTTTATGCTATTATTTATGCAAGATTTATCAAAAGGCCTCATCAAGAGAGGCATCCTTTGCTTTTAATATCTCTTGTTTCTTAAACGTAGGGTTTTTAGGACTCCATTGTCAAAGCATTCAAGGCAGCAAATGCATCTTCCAAAGAGAGAAGAAGGTCATCATTGATCTTGAGCAGTTCGTGTCATTCTGAAAGGCCTGCGGATTACATATACCCTTGCGAGGGATTTCTTATGATTGTAGCATTGTATCACATTGGGTATCCCTAAGAGGGATGAATTTGTAACCATGAATTGATTCAATTTTAATAAAAGACACCTTTATTTTGGTTATTTCAATTTTGTCAATTTATGTATGTGCTTTATGTGATTTTCAATTGTCACTAGATTAGGTGTATGCATTTTAGGATAGAACAGTAGGAAGGCTTTCAAAATGGTTCGCTCATAAAAATATACATCTCTCTAAAAAAGAACATCATGAGTGTTTGGATCGAGCAATCAATAACCCTTCATATCCTTAAGACAATCAACAAAGATAAGTGGTTTACTCTTTCTATCTAAGGCTTTCCTCTTCTTGTTTGGTATATGCGCCCAAGAAAGACTACCAAAAAATCTAAATACTAAAACATCGAGATTGACATGGGTCCAAGCATCCTCGGGAGTCATATGCTCAAGTGCTTTGTGAGGAGTGCATTTTTAAACGTAGTGGACACAATTCACTACTTCAGGCCAAAAACTAGTGGAATATCTCAAGAGTGAAGCATGCGGTTCACCATCTCCCTCAAAGTATTGTTCTTCCTTTCAGCTACACCATTTTGTTGAGGGGTATAAGGGACATAATGCTGATGTAGTATACCATGCTTCTAAAATATAAAAACTCTCTGCTCATAAAATTCCCCCATTATCGATGCATAGCTTCTTGATAGAACAAGAAGATTGCTTCTCAAAAAAGGCCTTAAAGACCTTAAAATGGGCAAACACTTCACTTTTGTACTTAAGAAAGTACACCCAAGTGCACCTAGAGAAGTCATCAATGAAAGTAAGCACATACTTGGTCCCTAGAAATGATGGAGTTGGAAAAGATATCAAGTCACTATGAACCAATTGTAAGGATGCCAAAGCTCTCAAAGCTTTCCCTTTTGGAAAAGGGTCTTGATGTTATTTGTCAAATGCACAACCTGGATAAACTCCACCTAAACAAGAGACCCTAGGAAGACCTATCACAATGTATTGTGTGCTTAACTATTGTAGATATATGTGGTTAAGGTGACTAAATATCTCATGTCAAAGTTTGCTTGTAGAGTATACATGAAAAACAAGGCAAGTTCTAAAAAATGAAGTGTCAAATCCCTCAAATCTATAAATATGGGCACTATGATAAATGATCCTTATAGCAACAATAGTCTATGGATAAAATACTCTCTAATCTCAATGCAATGTGGGGTAAATAGAACCATTTTTCCATATTTAGAATAACAAATATGATATATCGAAAGAAGACTAGTGGAAATTTTGGGCACATATAAAACGTTCTTGATACACCCACCATCTAACTCAAATTCTCCTATACCCAAAACTACAATTCTAGAAGAGTCTCTAACTTCAATGTTGGAAGTGGAACTATGACTAAGATAGGAAATAAGCTCTCTAGAAGGAGTCATGTGATAAGAAGATCTTGAATCCATAGTCCAACTATGTGACGATGCCTCCAATTCATGTGCTGAAATGACCCTTCCTTTGTCTTTTGTTGAAAAGGGAGTGGAAAGAGAGATTTCATGCTTTTGCAAGGTTTCTTCTAAGGTTTCCATTTTCTTCCAACACCTAGACTCAAAAATACATCTTTACCACAAAAGGCACAAGTATCCCTAGAATTTTTTATTCCTAGAGGAAGACTCATTAGATTTAGAAGGAGGGTTGGAGGGCTTTGTAGTGGATTTGGTAGGAGGTGGAGTGGATTCTTACTTTAGTTTGGGCTTAGGCCTAGATTTCATTTTACCTTTGGAAGATGAGGATGCTACTGTAATCAATTGAGCGTAACCATTAGCTTAATATTTATAAAAGAGATGCTTAAATACATTAGGTTTAGGCTAAGAATAGCCTTATAGGTAGCTTGTCCTTAAAGATAGGTAATTAACACGCCTATGAAAAATAAGCACTAACAACTAACCTAATGTCTAGATTTAATAAATCATATCAAATAAAAAATATGCTAAGATGAAATATTAACCTAGTAACCTAATGGTAAAAAGTAACAAACTACTTTTTACCATGAGGTAAATAAAATCTACCTAGGTGAATCTTACAAATTACCAAATGAGGTAATAATTTATAGTTACTGTAGCATAGTAACTCTAACATCCCCCCTTATTACATTATTTGGGTAATGTATATAACTATCCCAATACAGTGAAAAATATGTTGATCTTTTGGTTCTTGCTTTGTCACAGTGCTCTGGCTGCTCCTAAGAAAAAAGTGGGTCATTCCTCACTTTGTCTTCACATCAATGAATGTCCTTATTGTAATCTTGTCATCCAACCGGATTGCATGGGTAACCAGTCGTTGCAACCACTAGGTGTACTAGAGTAGATCACTACATACGAGGTTCATTCGGTTACAATATGATTTTGCAAAAAGTTTTGATAAGGTAGCTAAGGTGTCGGTCACTGCCGAAAATGCACCCTTATAAGTTTCCCCCTTTGTTGCAAAACATGTTGTAATGGAATTTTTGAAAGAAGTGTGACTAAGGTGTCGGTCACTGCTGAAAATGCACCCTTATAAGTCTTCTTCCCTTTTTACAAAAAATTGTGTGAAGTAGGAAAAGAAATGTTTATCCCCCTTAATTGCAAAAGATATGCAACTCATGAAGCTTGTTAAGGCTTTTACAAAGATTACCTCCTAGGCAAATTTTACACCAGAAAATCCCCCCTTTTATTACAAGTACTTCAAACAAAAAGAGTTTGCTATTTATGAAGCCTAAAAGAGGTACAATCACCCCTTTATTGCAAGTACTTCAAACAAAAACTTATGCTATTTATGAAGCCTAAAAAGAGAGTGTAAATGGTGCTTGCCTAAGGTGACAAATTTGTTTCCCTTTACAATGTTGTTTTAGCCATGAGCACTTTGTGTGCTCTTTCTAAACTAGAATTAGAATCGAAATCAGACACTTCACTAGCAACATTGCCTTTGTTTTCTTTGTGATGTGCCTTTGCCATTTTTGTTTTGCTTATTTTTAAACCAACACCGATTGGTGTCATGGTTGTCCTTTTTACAATGTGAGCAAAACTTCTTTTGAGGTTTCTTTCCCTTACCTTTTGAAGATGATCCTCCCTTTTGAAAGTTTCCTTTCTTCTTTTCACCCTGATTGTTCGAGTAAAGTGCATTGTTTGTCACTTCATCACTTTGGAGTTGATTTGCTTCCTCTGTTTGAAGCAAATTGACTAACTCCACAAAGGTGACTATTCTTTGAGATACATTAAGGGATGTTATTAACATCTTATAGGATTCTGGAAGAGCCCTCAATATTACTGAAGTCAAAATAGTATCTTCTACTTTTGCTCCTAAAGCATTCATCTTTGACTTTAGTTCTGCTACTCTACAGAGGAATAGTTCTACTGATTCTCCTGACTTCATATGGAGTGTATGAAGTTGTGTTTGAAGGTTTAGAATAGTCGATTGATTCTTACCTTCAAAAATGGTACAAAGTGCATCCCATGCATCTTTACCATTTTTAGCTTCACTTATGTGAGGTTGGATCTCATCAGTAGTAGCTAGGAGAATCAACATGAGAAGACGATTGTTCTTTTTATCCCATGCTTTTTTATCTGCTCTTGGTGATGTGGGTCTTGTTTTAGTGCCATCTACTAAATCCCATATTTCCTCTACAGTCAGAATGGCTTTCATCTTAGTTTTCCATGTTGAATAGTTAGGACCTTTAAGCAATTGTGTATCATTTAGGTATTTGTTGATAGTTGCCATGATGAAGGTTCTAGAATTTGCACTAAGATGATATTTCTTTCACTCTTAAGTGGTATTTAATGGCACCTGCTTGAAAAATCTCTTTGAAGAAAGATGATCAGTTTGAGGATATTTAAGCCAAACAAATAAGAAGTGAAAGAGAATTCACTCAAAAAGATATTTAATGGCACCTGCCTGAAAATCCTCTTGAAGAGGAATAATCAGTTTGAGGATATTGAGCCAAAAAAATAAGAGTGAATTTTAGGGTTTGTAAGGAGAGAATATCAATTTTACAAATGGCTTATACTTGTGCAAATGAATTACACAATTTATTGTGAAATTTTGGGGTTTTGAGTGCTCTTGATTTTGATGACTTATAATTGCAAAGAACAAGAAATTAAATGCAATAATCAATCAAAGAGTGCCCACAAAATTTTTATCACTTAGGTGTCGGATGCAACCGAAAATGCACCTAATTTTCCAATTTGTAATAAAGGTGTCGAGTAATATCGAAAATGCACCTTTATCACCAACTTTTGCAACAAAATTTTGATTTGTGTTGTGCAAAAAAATTGATATTTTATGTCTCCTCTTGTTTTCCAATTTTGCAAAGAATGTGGCATAAAACAATTGCCTTTCCTTTTTTTGTTTTGCAAAATTAACAAGTTTTGATTTTTTTAAGTGCTCCTCACTTTGTGTTACAATTTTGCAAAGAAATACAATTTCTTGTCTTCCCCCCTTTGATTTGCAAAATTAACAAAGTAGCACTCCTTTCAAGTCAAGTCGACACACGACTTGCATTTGAAAGGCTTTCCAGAACCAGTCGACACACGACTTGGTTTTTATGGACCTAAGGTCTTCAACAAGCTCGCGGTGGCTTAACGATTTTGCAAAAAATAAAATGTGCAATTTTTTGTCTTATATCCCCCTTTGGAGAAAACAAATGCACTATTTCCCTTTGAATTTTGCAAATTTTGTGTCTCCTTGTGTTACAATTTGGCAAAAAAGAATTCAAGTTTGATCCTTTATTGTTTGCAAAATTAACAAGGGTTTTGAGAAGATTTTTAGGCTCCCTAATTTTGCAAGAAAAAGTAGTGCTATTCTTTGTCTTATTTCCATTTTTGGTGGAGAAAACAAAAACAATTGTTCTATTTTGCAAAAAAAAAAAAAAAAATTGGCCTTCAATTTTCAATTTTATTGCATCAATTTAATTAATTTAAGCAAAATTTAATTAATAATAAAAAATTTTTTGGTAAAAAATCACTTTAATATTAAAAAAAATTATTTTAAACTAAAAAATATTAAATTATTAAAAAAAATACTAAAAAAAATAATTAAAAAACACAAAAAAATGAAAATTTTTACCTTTCAATGAAATTGGGTTGATTTATTTTAGCAAAAAATTGGTATTCGACCCTTTTGGGAGTTGAACCAGTGATCCCATGGGCGTCCATCTTAGCACTGGCCACAACTGCCAGTCGAGCTAGGCGCTCGCTTGGGAATAGAAGCGCATGATGGGCGTTTTGTTCCCTTTAGGCATTTTTAATTAAAAAAAATTGGGATTGTTTTTATCCCACCTGCATTATGCTGTGCATGCTTCTCTGTTTTAAAAAATGAAAGACTCCCATATATTATCGATTACCTTTGGGCAATTCGAAAGTGCCAAAGACCATTTTATCGCCATCGACAGCAAACCAGTTGATGCCACGTAGCACCAAGTTGGACCAATCGTAGCTTGCCACACGCCACGTAGGATGATAAGCAGAGTTTACCATGTATACTTTGGGATTCATACCTTTGCCACATCGAAGACATGTCAACGCCTTAGGGTTGCCATCTGTCAACGGATCGCAGGGGTCCGCATAAGCCCACCTCATAGGTTGTACCTGCTAGGTCAACAGCAGGTCGCTCACCACGTGTCTCTTGCTAGGTCAGTAGTAGGTGTCCGCCATGTCAACTCACCAAGATCACCACATGACTACCTCGGGAGTCATGCCAATCTAGCAGGTTGTAGGGATTCACATTGGTCAGCAGGTTGGAGGGATTCGTGATGTGTACATCAGTTTTCGTGTAGCAGTTGTTGATAGTTCTGTGGTCTAAAAAGTCGTAGAACCTATCAGATCTACAAAAAATATCAAAAAAGACCAAGTATTCACACCAAATAAATTGGAGGAATTTCATGCAAACAAATGAAATTACGATTCAAGAAATTTTGCAATAAAGTAAATGAAAATTCTAAGCAAGAAATTTCAAACCAATCCTTCGTAGGCGAAACCAGGGAATAGAGCAACGAAAATCAAGAATTTCTAGAGGAGGAAATATTATCGCGAAAATCATGCAAAAGGGGTCCCATTTAGGGATTTGAGCCCTATTATACAGATGCCATGCCCTTCGCCATGCTATCGCTCTGATACCAATGTAATCAGTGAGCGTAACCATTAGCTTAATATTGATAAAAGAGATGCTTAAATACATTAGGTTTAGGCTAAGAATAGCCTAATAGGTAGCTTATCCTTAAAGATAGCTAACTGACATGCTTATGAAGAATAAGCGCTAACAACTAACCTAATGTCTAGGTTTAATAAATCAAATCAAATAAAAAATATGTTGAGATGAAATATTAACCTAGTAACCTAGTTACCTAGTAACCTCATGGTAAAAGTAACAAACTACTTTTTACCATGTGGTAAATAAAATCTACTTAGGTGAATCTTAAAAATTACCAAATGAGGTAATAATTTACAGTTACTGTAGCATAGTAACTCTAACAGCTACAAAGGCCTGAATTTTGGAAGGAAGTGCATCTATTGGTCAAGCTTGCATTGTTCCCTAGTGAGATGCTCACAAAATAACTTAAGTGAGGGCATAACAAAAGCATTTCCTAAGGCATCCATACTAGAGTAAAAGGTAGAGTATAATATTTGAAAGGGGCCTGTTAACTTGGATAAAATGAGAAAAATGCACTCTTCATCACTCTTCTTCTTTCCACTCCCCTTCAATTGGGCCAAAAGATACTTAAATTTTGCAAGACAATCTTCTATGGTGGTGAACTCATTAGGGGAGAGATATGACAATTTATATACCAATTACAAAGAGCAAAATTGATCTACTTTCACAAACATCCCTTCAAGCTTTTCCTAAATATCAATAGGTGTAGTACAATATACTATGTGAAAAAGTAGATTATTGCTTATGTGTAACCCAATGATCCCCATAGCTTCATCCACTTTGTTGAGGTAAAAAAATTGCTCATATTCCTTTGTGAAGGAAAATGGTGTATGTGTAAGTATTTTCCATAATCCCTTAGATTGCAATAGTTGTCTCATTTTAAGTTTCCATGTGTGATAATTGTGGGGTGTTAATAGATCAATTGAAGCCATTTTAACCCAAACACAAACAAGGAAAGCAAATACAAGAGACAAGAGATAAGAGACAAGAGGCACTTAGAACATGCATTGAAACCCTCCAAAGAGATTAAAATATGTAAATGAATGACCCCCTAAGAAGTTTGACACTTTATCTCAATGCTTGTTACAATGTTCTGTTGAGAAAAGAAGCCAACAAGAAAAAAATCTAAAAAATTCTATTGTAAAACTAAAAAATGTAGATTTTTTTAGACATAGTAGTGAAAAAGGATTTTTTTGAAAAATCCATCTACCAAATTTGATTTTTTATGGCACCAGTGCGAAGCCCTAAGTCAACAAGAACAAATTATGGAAATTTTGCTGTAAAACTTAAAAAAAAATAGATTTTTTAATATACACAGTAGTGAAAAAGGATTTTTTTGAAAAATATGTCCACCTAATTTTGGATTTTGACTACACAAATACGAATCCCTTGAAAATTCAGTCAGTATCAAAAAACATGATCTAAAACAGATTCTAGAAGAGGGAGAAATGACCTTCAGAAGTTGATTTTCCAAAAGTTACGATGAGATTGTGGGTTTGCAGTTAAAAAGCTGCAACCTAGGCTTGAAAAAGGGACCTGCAAAAGAGGTTTGGACCCACTTTATGATCACCAAGATCCAAAAAAAGGGTGAGGTGAGAGCATACAATGGCCAAACCCTCAGAGGTAAGATTCAAACTTTCACAATTGTTGAAACTTGTTGAAGCTGATCTTGGGCAGTTGGAGACATATTTGATCTCCTCAAAAATTTCAAATAAGCCTTCAAATTCTTCAAACCTACAAAAAATATGTAATAATAGAGATCCTAGATTTGAATAAAAACAATCCTAAGATCCTAAACCTATTGGGTGATATCAAACAACCTAAGATTTGAGGCCATGTTAGAATTGAAAGGATCAGACAATCCTATATTTCCCAAGTTCTAGTTGTTTGAAAAACAATATCACCACAATATCTAAAGCTATCAACAAGAATTAAATGACACATTGAAAGCTCTATAGATTAATAGAAAGCATAAGCAATGCTACAGTAATATAATGAGAATTTTATAAAATGATAATACTAACTATCTGACTCACTCTCAAAGAGAGGGAAGTCCTTGCTGATATAGACAAGGGTGTACAATGAGGATCGTAGGATCAAACATAAAAAATAAATGAATGAATATCCACCATCCATAATGGGGCACAACATGAGCCATGGATGAGAAATAGAAGGAATGAATATCTACCCTAGAAAAAGAGGTTAATAACACAAGATAGCCAACTAGCAATTATAAAGCTATATGTGCTAATATCCCACTAATAAATAATATGGGAAAAGAGAATATAAGCTCCTAGGTAATATCCTAAGTGAACTAAAGTAATAAGGTGCATGACAAATACACCAACAAAAGCTTTGACACATGGCTCTCTTAGACAAAAAACTAACAAGAATAATATCAAATTTATCCTAAAGGTCAAAGACCCTAAGTCGATTACCAATTGGAGTCAGATCACTCTTCTCAATGCGTCATACAATATCATAGCCAAAGCTTAGCCTTGCGTCTACACCATTTGTTTCCTACCATAATTAAACTAGAACAAATAGGTCTCATTAGAAGCAAATATATATTAGATAATATCTTGGCTATTTAGAAGGGAATATAATGGGCTAGAAAATCCAACCAACTAGCCATTTTTCTCAAAATTAACTTTAAGAAAGCCTATGACTGCATTGAGTGGCACTTAATTCTTACCATGCTTAAATCATTGGGTTTTGACAATAGTTTCATCTCTACGGTCAAGATGCTCTTTGAAGATGCTTTTGCTATCCTCACTATCAATAAAACTCAATCAAAAGCTATTGGTATTTCCACTCAATCAGACAAGGTTGCCTTTTTGCCTCCTCTCTCTATATTATTGCAGCTAAAGGTTTCATCTATCTTCTATATCACAAGTCAATATGGGCCTTGTTAAGGGTATTTCCCTTCCCAATAGTCAGTCTCGAATAATCAATGAACACTTTGCAAATGACTCTTTCCTCACATTATTGAGGATGAAGAATCCTTCACTCAAGACATTCACTGTCTTTATACTTTTTTTCTTGTCTCTGGCTCCAACATCTTATGGTAGAAGACTCTATTTTTTTGATAATCTACATCTCCCATCCTAGCTTGTTTGACTCAATTTTAGTGGAGATGGATATAGGATGGGGAAGTGTTTTGGTTCTTGGGTATCTCCTTCGAAACTCTAGAAAAACACCATATAGAAAGTCAAAGCCAAGCTTGCCCGTTGAACCACTAAAAAGATTTCCCTTGCTAGCAAGTTTCAAATATGCTCCAAGATCTTGGTTGTGACCCATGTGTATTGCTTCTCATGTAAGATCTCATCCACGACTTGTTATTAGAATCTAGAGAAGTTGCTTAGATATTTTATCTGGGCAAGTTCTATCTCTCACTCTAGTTTTCATAGAGTAGCTTGGGAATTCTCTTGTTTACACAAACATAATGGGAATGGGTCTTCTTGATTGCAAACACCAAGGCACAACCTTATGTGCTAAATGAATAATCAAATCCATCAAAGGTGAGGAAGCCTAGAACATTTTGGTTTGACTAATGTGGATCCAAATTAAGCTAGCAATTGCACTGAAATGTAGGGCTTAAATAGACCCATCTTACAACCTATTTCCCTTGAAATGAGCAACCATTTTCTTGGATTGAGCAACCAATTCCCAAATTGGGAAGATAATCTTAATCTAAAATGCTCATTCGAGGGATAACCTCTTATCTTCCTAACTTCCAATATCTCTATAAAGTGTTGGTTTGACACTACATTACCTTAGGCTCTCCCTATGGGTGCAAAGGATGCAAAGATATGGATTTCCATTCCCTTCTTGTTGTCCGAGTTCCCATTAAAATTTATGACTCTTTTGTCATCTAAAGTATTTGGTAGGTTTGAGAAAGCATCAAACCATGGATATGATGAAAAGATAATGGTCTTTGAGATGGGATTCTATCAATTCTATGAACCTTTGGTGGTCCCCTATCTTGACTATCCAAGGAGTCCCTTTTGCCCAAATCCCTTGGATGCATGCATAAAAATTCTATAAAAGGGGTATCTCTATAGCGATCAACTAGGGATTGACATAATTGAGATTATATAAAATCTAGGTTTAGACTTACCTCTGTTGATAAGAAAACCTTTGAAGTAGTTAAAGAAAACATACTTGATTCTATGCTTCATAAGATCACAGTGCACTCTCAGAGGCCTTGGTGGAAGGACTGGAAGTGGCATTTGGAGACACCCTTCTTTAATTATAAGGCCATAATGGATTACAAATGGCTTTCACTATACTTACCTATGGTTGATAGATTAAATGCTTGTTGTAGCCTCTCTTCACCCAAGTATATTTGGGCTCATCATTTTCATATAGCCTGGTTTGAATACTTAGAACCTGAACAAGCATTCTTTGCCTAGAGTTTAATGTACCAAAGGCTTTTCACTTGGTAAACAACTTACCTACATTGGGGTTTCTAACCCACTGTGTTCATTTTACCATGAACATGAAGATCTTCACCTCTTTTGAAGATGTCACAAGGCTTAGGATGCCTAAAGTGGATTTTTTTCTTCCAACATTTCTTCTCATAGTGATTAACATCACAAAAAATTCTCCATATAGACCCTCCTCTCCTCCCTCTAGTGTCTCTTGAAGTTTGACACCTCTTCAGGATTGACATTTTATTTTCTTTATGGAAAGCCATAAATGATTCCTTGTTCTGTCAATCCTTTGTTATTCCATTCTATGGTGCCATTGTCAAGGTCAATGTTGTTTCTTCTATGCTACTATATATTTTAGTGCACGCCAACAAAGTGGAAATGGAGTTGACCTATTTCCAAGAATCTTTTGAGTATTGGAGAAATGCTCCTTGCACTATTAGCAGGATCCCTCCTGAGTCCCCTCACCACAAGGTCATTCTTAGTCTCTCTAGCATTGGCGCTCAATTCACCCCAAGCATCCTCAACCCCCCTCTCCACGTTACACTTGAGCAAGGATAATTGAAGAACCATGGACAAACTCGGATAAGTTGTCAACTCTTGCATTGGCCATTTAAATCTTTGGCCAAAATCACATACCCTTACACTGAACGTGGTAGGTTTGGCCACTAAAGTAACTCACCCTCTGCGCCAGGATGGGAATTGAAACACATGATGTAGGTAGGAAATAACGATTGAGAGCAATCTATCAAAAATAAGCCTCCACAATCTTGATAGACGTGACCAATTAGGAGGCCCAAAAGACCATGATTTTTTTTTTTTTGGTTTAAAAAAAAAATTAATGTTTTGAGGTATGTTTGACCTCCATTTTTTATGGACAACTAATGACTGTTTAAGGGTATCCTTATCCACATATTTTTTGTTATTTGTATTTTATACTTAGATAATATAATGATTTTATTTTATATTGTAAACACACTTGCATACACCACGAATGAGTGATTCCTCATGACAAGAACTAAAGATCATTGTGGTAACACGTGCATATACACCCTACTATGATTTAAACTTAAATCTCTCTTAATGAAAACTCAAAAAACATACCACTACAATGTTCCAATTATCACAACAAACACAAACGTTAAAAAGCGCAATATTATTTAATTTGATGAGACGTGCAAACAATTTTTTTTTGGTTGCATAAGAGAGTTGGTAACAGCGACTATTTTTAGTAACTGGCTAGCACACGGTTCAAAACATAGTGGCTAGCGCACGGTTCAAACCATAGGGACTGCAACCACCAAACTTATCCGTCTCGTTAAGGTCGTTAGGCATGAGATGAGGACCACCGTCGTTCAGAGTTCATACCGTGATTGTCAATCTAACACACAATACAAAATTCATACTCATTAAATTTGGCGGTCTTCAGTTTGGTGATAGAATGTGAAGCTTTGGGAGCAGATTGCAGTTCCAGCTTTTAGCGGAGCAATTGGCCGAGCGTGTGCGTTCTCGAAAGGTCTAGTTCCGCGGATTCTTTCACGCAAAGTTAAACCCTAATAAATACCACAGTTAACGGTAAAAGTAACTCGGTCTTAGGTAATAGTTACACACGAAGAGGATTCAAAACAGACTACTATCTTTGAGGATTTAAAACAGACTACTACCTTTGTTTACATGCACCAGACGTGCAAATTTGTTTTCGGACTCGAAGACAAATATAATTTTATAATTAGTAAACAAAATAAACCATACTTATTGTCGTTTCAATGGTGGGTAGGCCGTGTTGCAAGTGGGCACAAGTCCTTTCGCCTCTCAGGTCAGTTTATAGATAAAATGTTGAAATTCATTTGTGGAATTAAATTTTTTCCTAATTTTTAAAATTATAATCAATTAATTAAAAATTTTAAGGTAAGAGAAATTTATGTCTTATTCTTTAATTCAAACTTATTGAAAATATATTATATTCATTAAATTAAAAATTAACCATCTTATATTTTAATTTAAAAAAAAATCTTATTCAATTAAATTAAAAAATATTATATTTATACACAAAAAATTATCTGGAATAAGAAATGACTTTCTCTACAAACAATAAATTATGAAAACCAATACAAACCAAAAAAACCTAATATTTTCATTGTTACTGTCATCTTAAGAAAGAATGGAAGATATATCTTCCTTGAGATTTGAAGGCCATCAAATTGAAGGCTGACCATAACAAAGAACCTCAGGTCTGTTTCAAAACTTAGTTTGTAAAAGCATCAACCACCTTGAATTGTCGAGGAAAATATTTAAACTCAACAAGATCAAGTTTTTGCTTAAGAAATTTTCTTTTTTCCAAAACCGTTACTATTTAGTCTATAAAAATTGTATAATTTTACTTATTCAAATTCTAAAATCAAATTCTAATTAAATCTTCCTCAACCTAATTTCCATACCTCCAAAAACCCCTCAAAATTATAAATCCTTCAACTGACTTAAAAGAAGAGTGTAAAACCATCTCAAAATACTAAGTAAAGATTCAAATGTTCTGAACATTTGATTAACGTAGACCCATTGGATTGGATAATGCCAAGGTTTATCGGCCTTATGGGGTTTCTTGCTCCAAGTGGTTTTACTTACGCAAAGTTCAGCCACCCCCACCTGAAAGCAAGAGCAAAGTCAATTCCTTCGCCGACGCTATGAACATTGACTAGTTTTAAATTTTGAAAAAAAAATTCAATGTCCTCCACTGACATGAGGTAAGAAAAATCAGTATTATATATATAAGTAACTTGCTAAACTCTTTCCTGCCTTTAGTTTCCTAATAATAAGACGTGATTGTGCATGATTTTGCTTTTCTCAGCTGGCCGTAACGTTAGTATTCATAAATGTCCGTTGCAGCCAACATCTTGGACTTGGCCGCATCACTCATAAATATCGTTTCAGCCAACATTTTTGACTTGACCCGTTTCAGCCAACATTTTGGACTTGGCCGCATCACTCATAAATATCGTTTCAGCTAACATTTTGGACTTGACCCGTTTCTGCCAACATTTTGGACTTGACCACGCCACTACCGTGTCCGTGGCGGACAACATCTTTAAAACAGATGCAACATTTCATAATGGTCGTACACACACGTTAGTGTGCTGTACGCTTCCACGAAAAGACAGCAACACTTTTGAATTTTTCTCAATAACTCTACTCTATATATGGCATATAGATGCCATTGTTCCTGTTCTCAAATTATCTCGTAAGATATTACTTAATTGATTCCTTGGATTTTCGATAGATTCAACATGTCCAACATACAACATTCGAGTCACGAGCACAGCCTGACCTACGTTTATATGTTTGTGATGTTTGTTTTAATGACATCAACGGTTGGAGATACAGATGCGATCCCTGCAACTTCGATGTGCATTCCATCTGTCCCAAGCCGTCAACAACAGAAAGGGTCGTCAAGATACAGCATTCAAGTCACGAGCACAGCCTGACCTAAAATAATTTAATTAAATATAGGTAAATTTTATTATTTTATATAAAGGAATTGTTTAAATTGAGGTAATCTTGAATTAATTCAGGTCTTTAGATTTTGCATGGTATTTGCAAAATCTAACAATTTTAATTTAAAATGTTAAGACTTGAACCTTGGTTTTGAATGTGAAATTGTTTACTTGCAATTTTAAAATTTTTACTTTTATGAGATTGGAACAAGTCTCATTTGTATTATGTCATCATCATAGTGGTATTATAACAACTTCACTATTACATATATATGATATGGTAAAATTAAAATCTAAGTCTCCTCCTTAAAAAAAAAATGCTCTAGTGAGGAGTAGCTCTACTAGGGTTTCTTTGGTGTGAGTAGCTTTTGCTTTGTGTTAGGTTTTCTTTGGGCTTTCTATGGGCACCAATCCTAATGGACCAAGGTTTTCAATGAGCCCTAACCCCGACGGGCTAGTGAATATCGTTGGTTCCATGGGAGAGAAGGCAAGTGAAAATGGATCTTGTGGAGTGCCCCAAGAATTCTTTGTTGATGGAGATTTGTGAGTTAAGTGCATTTTACCTCTACATGAGTTTGATAATGCATGTAAATAGCTAGAATCTTTTACCTTGGGTATTTTTTGGGATGCATCCCCAATGAAGCAATGTTGTAGTCTTGCACTAGCTTGACTTGGGCTCCTTATGGGATTAAACTCAAGTTGATCTAGAACCTCTCCAAGGGTTATTTCTTCTCCTAGTTTGAAGAGGTCGCTCATGCAAAGCAAATCTATGAGCACAGGCCATGGTACATGAGAAGCTCCTTATTGGTCTTCTCTCCATGGACCCATGATTTTTTAGTTTCAAAGGAAAAAACCTCTAAGGCTCCCGTTTGGGTAGAGTTCCAAAGTCTTCTCCTTCCCCTTTGGACCTTGATGAATCACACTCTGGTGATTTTAGGGTGTCTTATTGGTTGAAATCGATAAGTTTTTCAATGATTGCCCACAAAAAAGGGTTTGTGTTGAGGTATATTTGTCCAAAGACCTCAAGGAGTTTATTGATATATAGGTGTAGAACACCATTATTTCACAACAGGTGGTGTATATTAACCTACTGAATACTTGCTTCGGATGTTAAGCGATGGACCACAAGGTTAAGGATTGTTCACTTATAGCTCACAATAGGTGGAAGTCACCCCATGCCAACCATTGTGGCTCCCCCTTAGGCCACAAAGGAAGGTTAGACTATGGTGGAGGGCACAAAATCATGCAAGCAACCAAATATTAGCACTCCAAATTAACAACAAAGATGGTTGGTATTTCAACACTCCAACCTACAAAAATGATGAACGAGCATCCAAGTGTAGGGTCACTAATGATAACAATGGCAATTTTTTAGGATTATCCACCTTGTAAAGATGCACCCCACCAACAACTAATTTGGGTGCCATATCGGCCACTGAGGCAAGATATCCTCCTCATTCTCCCCCTGCATGTGCTTATCACTCTCGCAGTCCTAGGTAGGAGAAAGAAGAAGACGACATTTTTTTACTAGAGAAACAACTCCATCTCTCCATTAATTAGTTGGGGAGCTCTAGCTCTGACCTCGAGAATGCTAATAGATTTATGACATTAGACCTTCTTGAATCTATGAAGGCAAGAGCATTTGTTTATGAAAAATATAAGTTTGGCCTCCCTTCGGGTTTGTAAGTACGCACGATTTATCTTCAATTTTCAAATCATGGTCTCTTGTATTTGTAGGAGTTGAAATCTATAGAGTTTTTTGCAGTTTCTCAATTAAAACTATTTTGTTTTAGTTTCAAGATTCCCTGTATAAGCCCTAGATCCATACGTTAGGTTTTATGTTGGTCTCTTAGTTTAACATCTCGAGGTGTGCTTCCATACCACCAACTATTTTTTGTAATTAGTATAACTAATATTATTTTTAGTAATAAAAGATACTTTTCAACAAAAAAAAAAAACAAAACTAAGAATTTCATTGGTTGAGTTAATGTCATTTAATTGTAGGTCTTTAATATTATTATAAAAATACATTTTTATAATAAATGTGTGTTTTCACATTTACCAATGATGCTTTGACACTAAGCATCCCCCATTAATATATAAAGGGTCTTTATAATGTATCAAGATAACCTATAAATCCTTCAAGTTTAGCTTGATAGATTGAAATGTTGAAGTTCACCCAAGAAATTTTAAAATTTAGATTTCAATGAAAATATTATCTCTTCCCAACACTTGCCTCAAATTGACTAGCCAAAATGGTAAGGTTCACCCATAGGTTTGGAATTTTGATTTGTTGTGTGAATCTCTTCATTTCTATCATTTGTCATAAATCCATTACATAGATATTAAGGTTTATACATGGAACTTAAATATTAGGTTACAATGTGAAGCTCCTTGCTCCTTATCCCAAAATTGTTGGGATTTCTTAGTTTGTGAAAAACTCTTTTTTTTTTTTACTTCAATATAAGGAAAGATAGAATCCATTAAAGATTCAATTATCAATGAGAATAGAGAGTTGAAATTAGGCTAACATGGACAAAACCCTTAACACTCAATTGCCAATGGAAATAGAGAGTCAATCTTGGGCTAACATTGACAAATCCCTTGAACATTTGATTGGTGTAAATTAGAATGAAAAATGTTAAGGTTTGCCCATAGGGTTAAAGTTAGAGCTTTGGTTAAAGAAGTTTTTTAACCACTTGATCCACATTTGATGAATTTTTTAGAAGTACGTTGACTAAGTCAATGAGCACTTGGCTACCCAAATCCTTGAAACAAGACAATGTGCAATTGTTTTAAAATAACTATATATATTGTGTTATTTCATTGCATTCTTATCATGATTCAACCCCTTTATCTACTTTCTAAAATCTTGGAGGGTTACCATCACAACAACATGCATATGTTTGGGGGAGGAAGAGTGATATTTTTTAACAATTTGTTTTATGGGATTGAAACAAGTTGTCATCACCACATAGTGGTATTACAATAGTTTGAGAATTATGCATGTATTATTTAGCAAGATTTGAACTTGAGTATCCTCAAAAGTCATTTACCAAGATTTGAACTTGAGTATCCTTGAAAGTCATTTAACAAGATTTGAACTTGAGTGTCCTTGAAAGTCGAGGAATTTTATTAGTTCAACAAATGCCATATATAAATATTAACAATTTTATCCAAAGAAGACATAAGCCTTCATTTTTCAAGTAGCCTCTTTCTATTTGGTTAGCTAGTTATATATTTTTTCTAATTTTTAATTTGAAAATGTGTTAATAGTTTTTTTCTATAGACATCCAATTTTGCATGCAAGCTATCTTATCAATCAACCTTCTAATCAGTCAAATTAAATCAATCATCCTTATGCCCAATTTTAGAGCATTTATTGCTCCAAGAGTAGTAGTGCCAAATCATGAGCAATAACATTGACATGCTATTGTAACTCTAATGATATTTTTGCTAAAATTTGACTATTGGTCCTCTGTCGCCCATTTTTTACCTTCAACAATCATGAGATGATAGTGCTAGCGATGCTATTGCCTCTGGACGCTTTTGACTATCATGCACCAAAACCAAGATTTTTGGCTTTTTGCCTCCTTCAAGTTGTTTACCAAATATTCAAAATATAATTCACAACCCATGTGGTGGATCCCAAACCACTTTCTTGATCTTCCTTTTGACACCTTGTTAAGTTTTCACCTTCTTCACTCTTATCACCATTTAATGCATCTCTTCCCTCCAAGGGGCCATGGATGCCTATAAATCTAGCCCTTGGGGTGCCCCTCATCATCAAACATTTTTAGCACCAAAAATCTACTAAAATTGCTTTAGGGTCGTAGGTATTTCATCACTTTTCATGGCAAGATTTATGCCAAAGTCTTGACACACTCTTGTAAGCACTCAATATTTTATCTCTTGCAAGCACTTTTTAAGTACTTATACATCAAGCAAGCAATCTAAGAATCCAAAAAAACATTCAATTCTCCTATCAAGCATCAAACAATCATCAAGCAAATCTCGAAACATTCAATCAAACAACATTATTTAAGTTCAAGCACTAAGGAGGGCCACTAAAAAGCAACAAGTAAACTTTGGGCAAGCTCCCACCAAGGGGGAAGCAACCTGCTATCTTGGGTTATGCTCTCTCTCCCTCATATTTACTTATTTGGCTTTTCTTCATTTTACATCTTTAGCTTTAATCTTGTTTCCTTATAGCTAGTGTTGTATTTAGCTAGGCTTATTATTGTTTACACTTAATCTTATTTTCAATTAGTTGATCTTTATCATTCTATTGTTACAGGCTCTTTGTCCTCCTTAGATCAGAACCCTTCATCGTTGTCATCTTAAATATCATTTTATCTTATATTTTATCCCTCTATTCTGTTCATAAAAGTCATAGCATCATCTTATTATAGATTGATGGTATTATTATCATTTATTTTAGATAGAGCAAAAGCACAAGCATCACCAATGCTAACAACGTTGTTGCCCAATGGTGCTTCTACCATCCTAGCAGTTATTTTAATTTTTTTATTATTTCATCATTTTTATCATCTGAATAGGAGTCTACTCACTACAAGGAAGCTAATTGTCCTATGCTAGATCAGAAATACCCCTCTACATTGACTATATTTATTTTTTTCTAATCTGTAGGTTTTGGCAAGAGCGTCAGTAATAGGTAATAACACCGATGATGCTTCTACAAGCAGATGACACTTCTGTCTCTATGGCAAAAACATGTCATTTTGCTCCTATTCTATCATTTTCAACATTTAGGTCTTAGGTTTTGTTTACTTTATGCATATATTAGGTTCTATTTTTTATTTTGTGTTAAAATTGATAAAGAGGGAGTGATGACCTTAATTTAATTTTAATCACATAGAGGATTTATCTTTATATTTGCAACTTTAGGCATTTGAATCAAAATTGCATATAGACTGCATATTAGGGTAGATCTTGTTTGTTGCATATATTTTAGACCTTTATTCCTCAAAAGAAATGAAAATTTATTATTTACTTTTCTCATCAAATCAAAAAAGCATTTTAGTTATAGGTTTTGTATGTTGCATTCTCGTATGTACATATTAAACTAGATTAAGGTTAGGCTTCACAAAAAGAGAAATCTTAAGAGAAACATAGTTTCTTGTGAAATGTAGGTGTTCTCTAATTAATCGATCAAACTAGTATTTAAGCTCATAACATCCCTTAATCCTCTTGAATTAAAAAAAGCGAGCTCAAGAAAAGTGTTAGATCCCCTTAGAGGCCCTTCATAGTCATTTCCCCTTCTCACATTTTCTAATAATAATCTTTTGCTATGTATCTTTATCCTAAATTGAATGAGTAAATTGTTAAGATTCAGTCCTTTCCCCTTCCCACATTTTCTAATAATAATATTTATTTATGTATCTTTATCATTCAAACTGGTAAAATTCATCTATAATATTGAAATTTTAATTTAAAATAATAACTCTTTATTTTATTCTACACTTTATACTTTATAAATAAAATATTAAAATTCATCTATAAAATTAAAATTCTTGTCAACCCTCACCAATTAATTAAACCCTAACAAATTAATTAAAAACTTTCAAACAAACTTCTGATGTTGGTTTTACCTTTTGAAAAAAGGTATTATATTTATAAAATTAAAACCTTAATTATTCTCTAATTCAGATCCAAATAGGCTGTTAAAAAAATTCGTATTACTAGACATAAATTAACGGAGACCCATTGGATTGGATAATGCAAAGGTTATCCGCTTATGGTGTGAGAATCCTAATAGTTGCCTCCTAGGGTTTCTTGCTCCTCTCTTCCACAATTATACTCCATCTCTGTATGCTCTGTGACATATTTCTGCTTCGAGTTTCATGTCTGAAGGTACGGCCCGAACATCAATGAACAGCAGGAGTTCTGAGGACTGTGACTGGGTGATCCAAGTTAAAAAAAGCTTAACAGAGGAACCACCACATGGCTTAGGTCCAGTATATCAACGTGTTCCAAAGTCTCTCAAGAACGAAAATACAGAGGCCTTCTACACTCCTCAGGTGGTCTCCTTTGGTCCTTACTGTTTCCGAATGAAGGAACACATGTCTGAAGAGGTAGAAGTCCTAAAGTTAAAAGTTGCAAGAAAATTTAATGACCTTTTCAACAAGAGGAACAAGAGCTTACATAGGGTTGCGAAAAATTTTAGGCTCAAGAACAAACAGGAACAGATAAAGAAAATATATGCTGAAGGATTCCCCTATTTTGTTCCACCTGATGCTTTGGCATGGATGATGACCATAGATGCCTGTTTTCTTGTTGAAATTCTTAACATGTTTTCAGAGGAAGAAAACGAAGAGATCGAAGAAAGGAGTCCAGAGAGGGAAAAGCAGATCCCTTTGATAAGCATATATCACCCTTTGTTGAACGAAATTGTAAAAGATATGTTCAAAATGGAGAATCAGTTGCCCTTGTGGGTTTTAGATCAAATCAGAAAGCCACTTGGAATGTCAGAAGATGACTATTTTGAGTCAGCACTGAAAAATTTATATCCTGTTGAAGTGGTAAAGAAAGACGGAAATCGAAGCCAAGTCAAGGGCGTACATCATATCTTGTACTTGCTTCGTGAATATATTGTAGACACTTCCCCCCTCCCCGGACAATCAGGCCTCTCATCCCACCCTCTCCGCCTAGGGAGAGCTATACAACAGAATACATCACTCGCCCCTCATCACCCCTCTCCCCACCTACTGCCCCCTCATCCGCCTAGGGAGAGAAATACAACAGAATACATCCCTCCCCCCTCATCCCCGCCTACAGTACGACGAATCCCAGTACCAAATATCAGAAAATGGTCAATTTTAGGGACAATTTTGATTTTACTGTCCCTAACCTGTTATATCCTGCCTCCAATCTTGCTTTTAGTGTGCCTATCCTTAGTCATATGTCTAGTCATGTGGCTGTCATGTCAAATTTATATTTCCCATACAGCAGACGAGGAAAAATATCACGTTCCAACTGTGGAGGAATTAAGAGGTATAGGGGTTAGATTCAAGAAACTGGAGGGTAGAGGAATCAGTCACATTAACTTCAAGGAGAGCAGTCGCACGCTATATCTGCCCAAGTTCAAAGCAGATGACAGGTCCGAAGTGATACTCAGAAATCTAATGGCGATAGAGATTTGTTCAGAAAAAGAGGAGAAACCGATTACAAGATATGCCATTTTCATGAACAATCTTGTGAATACCAGTGCAGACATAGCTATCTTGAGAAGACACGACATCATCACCAACAAACTTGGAAGCGACCATGATGTGGCTCAGCTTTGGAATTCTATTGGGGTTGCCACCAAAGTGCCCATGTATAAGCCAATCGATAGAACAGCGGCAAAGATCAATGGTTACCGTGCGAAACGGTGGAAAGTTTTAGGGGCTCAATTCATGATGATTTATTGCTCAAAGCCATGGTTAGCGCTGTCTCTTTTGGGCGGAACTTCTCTTCTCCTCTTAACCGTTGTGCAAGTTTGGTGCTTATTTGTCTCCTGTGAACCCAAAAAAGGTAATTAGACATCCTATATTTGGTAGGAAATTAAAATGAAGAGTGGTCTGGTTGAAATATTTTGATAAAATAATAAAAAAATTAGGCAGCTGCTCTATTGAGTTCACTTCTTGTTTCAATTTCTTTAATAATGTCATAATTCATCTGACATTTCATGTTGATGCCTTATCTATAGAATTCAGAGAGTAGACTAAGAAAAGCTAGCAGCCAAGAACCAAATGATTTTCATCTTATTATTATCAAGTAGGTGTGGGACGTAGTTAATCCGATTTATTTTAATATATATACTTTAATAAAAACTGTTAGTTCCAATAATATATTTTTGGAATAAAAATTCTTACCACTGTAATACTTATTTTGCTGTGCTGTGCTGGCATGGAAGTGCAGCTATATTGCAACACTGAAACACTAGAAGAGAATATGATGCCTTATCTATAGAATTCAGAGAGTAGACTAAGAAAAGCTAGCAGCCAAGAACCAAATGATTTTCATCTTATTATTATCAAGTAGGTGTGGGACGTAGTTAATCCGATTTATTTTAATATATATACTTTAATAAAAACTGTTAGTTCCAATAATATATTTTTGGAATAAAAATTCTTACCACTGTAATACTTATTTTGCTGTGCTGTGCTGGCATGGAAGTGCAGCTATATTGCAACACTGAAACACTAGAAGAGAATAAAAACAGTTGTGGACAATACACAGAATAAATTTATTCAGCGACTTCCTGTGATCAAAGTTCAAAGTTCAGCTGCTAGAGCGAGGGTAAACCCTAATCAATGCTTTGTCCTTTCTGTCTTATGCTCTATGCTTTAAACTGTATGGCTAAGTAAGCCTGGATAGAAACACTGGATTTTTATATGCTGTCTATTGACACTGGACTTAGTCATTGAGATAACATGGTTTCGCCGTTTTTTAAAGTTTTACTTATAATATTTTAAAAACATGTTTATTCTGATGATTGAATTTAGTTTTATATTAATTTTTTTTTCTCATGTTAAGTAGTGAAGAACTTCAACAAACTTCAATGGGTATCCTTTTTTGGTTTAAATAAACCTGTTCAACACGTTAAAGGTAGTTTTTACGGCTTAATATTAATTTTATTTCGGTTTAATTAGTTATATAAAATTTTAAAAAATATATTTTTATTATATATTAATATTATATGATCCAATTTTATAAGGATTATGATTGTATATTATACTAATTTAAATATTTAATAAAGAACATTTAATCATATGACATATAAACTAACATTAAAACTTACCTTACTTTTTATAATCTTTATTTTTTATAAAATTCAAATTTAAATCTATATAACCTTTTAACATCATAACATCTGATTGCACAACCTCAAATGATTGCTTTGCTAGCAATCATTTTGTATATGATGTAATTCTTCGATGCCCGGAAACTTCAATAGCCAAGCTAGCCTTGGCAGACTTGTGCCGCAAGCCAGACTGTTTTTCCCCTTTGGCTAATATCGTATTGGGAGTTACGTTATAAAACCGTCTGTATTTTCCGGGAGGCCACAATAACGTAGAAAATGCCCAGCAACTGGGAGACCTACAATCACAGGTCAATCAAATGACGAAGACACAGCAAGCAATCAAGGAACATATTACATGTATTCATACTGTTACAGCTCCGCTGAAGAATCAGCCGGTTAAAGTGAAGAACAGGCAGTTCAGGTGAAAAACAATGAAATGTTTGTTATAGAAATATTGGCCCACGAGAAATTGTGTTGGGTCAACATGGCTGACGTGGGTGACCATTTGGGGACAAACTTGAATAGTCTTCCTTATGTTGAGCTTCTGCTAGAACAGGCGTTAAAGTGGAACGGAATTGCATTGCATCGAGGAATATGTGCTTTTAAATCATTATAAATAACGGTTGTATAAGAGAGGGAGCATCACAATATAACGGTTAAAAAGTACAAGCGTCATCTAACCTCATATTTACAGAGAATTACTATTAGTAAAAATAAGGAATCTTACATATGTTGATTGAAGGCTTGTACTTTAAACCTGTTATCGCATTAAACAAATCTTCTAACTCATAAACAATTCGATTTCTACAGCAAAATTAAACATTAATCTCCTCTGTTATGTTGTGCTCTTTTAATCAACAAAACAGTCCTTAAATTCTGTTACATGATCTTATGTTTGTTATATCCTATGATCTTTAGGAACATGTTTCCGTTGTATGAAAATCCTTAATAATTTAATCATTAAAGTACTGGTCGCAACTGCTTGATGGATTTTGAGTGGAAGAGTATTTTAAAGGAATTTACCTCCGTCGCTTGTGGAATTCCATTTGATTTCATGTACCATGTTTTTCAATTAATAGCACATTCGAAGGTGTTGGAACTTATATCAATTCATTTATTAAGAGGCACAGACGTGTAAGTTAGAGGTTTCGATTGGAATGTTAACTGATCCATAGTTTTCAAAGGCAGGCTGACTACAACCGTCCTACAAACAGGTGCTCAAATATATTCAAACATCAACTTCTGAAAGTTTTGAAGATGTTGAAAAATTATCAGTTCACGCTCATTACTCCACTGTCAAAAACGGATATGTTTAGACCTGAAGTAGTTTCTTCGTTTTCTTTCTTTCTCTACCTTTTCCCTTTTACCAGCTACCAGTTTGGAAGAAAAAAAAGCCTATATCAGTTTAACCCTATAATCTTAATATTAAGGTTTCCTCTTCAAACGTCCAAAAATTACAAAAATTTGGAAAAGGTAGAGGTTATAGAGGCAGGTCCAAAAATTTGGACCCAAATCTGGTAGTAAAAAAGGAAAGGAAGTTACTGATTCACCTATATAATAAAAAAAAAAAATTACAATGAACCATAGGAATACTAATTTACAAAATTTAAAACACATATTTTTGAGTTGTAAAAACATTTATATAATATTTTATTTTTCATGATTTAAATTTGAATTTCCTTAGTAGAAAGTTAAGTGTTTGAATAAACACACCTGTCTCAGAGTTATAGTGTCCTCTTCAAATGACATGAATGGACCATCCAAAGCCTAAAAATTCTTAACTTTAATTTCATGGATAAACCTTAATATTTTTTCATTTCATTTTACACCATAACACCATAATCAAATGTTCAAGGTTTATGACTTTGTCCAAAAATAATTACAGTGAACCATAGCAAGACTAATTTACAAAATTAAAAAATAAAAACATTTATATAATATTTTATTTTTCGTGATTTAAATTTGAATTTCCTTAATAAAAAATTAAGTGTTAGCATAAAAATACTTTTTTGAGAGTTATAGTTTCCTCTTCAAACATCCAAAGCTTAAAAATTCCTAACTTTAATTCCATAAGTAAATCTTAATATTTTTTCATTTCATTTTACACCATAATAAAATGTTCAAGGTTTATGGCTTTGTCCATGTTAGCCCAAGATCAATTTTTTATTCCACATACAATTAAATCTTTAATAAATTCTATCTTCTAAAAAAAGAATTGTTTACACATTAAGAAAGTCCAACAATTTTGGAACAAGTGATAAGGAGCTTCATATTGTAGGCCAATATTTAAGTTCAATGTATAAACCTTAATATCTATTTAATGGATTTCGAATAAATGATAGAAATGAAAATATTTATACAACAAATAAAGATTTCAATCTTATGGATAAACCTGAAAAGATTCATACAACAAATCCAATTTTATGAATGAACCTTACCATATGATCCAAACAATTTGAATCAAATGATGGAGACAATGATATTTTCATTGAAAACTAAAAATCACACTTTTATTTTTTAAACCAAAATTCAAATTTTATAAATAAATTTTAAAAAAATTTATTATTATTAATTTTAATTATATTTTTGCTCAATACTAATGAGTACACTAATATGGACAACTTAGATTGATTGTGGCCAATTTTTAATAACTGAGATGCTATGTCAGTGTATTTATAATGTAAAGTGTACTAAAAAAATATATGAAGTTACCTATTTTTTTTAGGTAAAAAGAATTAGTATCATAAAATAAATTGGGTGTGTGGGACAGGCATTTTCTTCTACCTTACCTTAGGTCAAATATTATTGAAGTTGTTTCTCCTCTATAAACTCAGCCCCTCGAATGAGAGACTCTCTGGCTTAAAGTTAATATTCAAATCATATTACTACTTTACCTCAAAATTTAAACGGCATATCTTTATACATTAGGAGGGCAACATGCATCTCCCGTGAGGCCAGTGTATTCATTATACATTATGAGGGCAACATGCATCTCCCGTGGGGCTAATGTAAGGAATTTTGTCAGCAAATATAGCCAGTCAATTAAAATAATGATATTAGGTTCATTAAAATGGATTTCAGTTAATGAGGATGAGAGTTATATTCTACAATGCAGCAGAATTTATTTTTAATTTTTTTATAATAATAATAATAATTTGTAAAGAGTGAAAAATAATATTGTTTTATTTTTATAAAAAAAATTGTTTGATAATAAAGGGTTGTACTGGGTTCTTTTACTTTTGATAAATAATATTTTTTTTTAAAACTTAAAGTTTATAAATAGATACATTTTCTCAATTGAGATATTATAGTTAAAAACCTACTTTATTTTATATAAAATGATTGAATTTTTTATTTTTATTTTCTGGATCTTTTCAAATTTTTGTATGAATACAATTACTTCAAATTTAGCATTTTTTTTTGACATTTTCCTATAGTAGCTTTTACAATGTCAAAACTTCACCTTTACTTTCTATGCCTTGCATCTTAGTAGAGTAATATTTCCAAAACATCACACTATCATAGTCCGCTTTATCAAATCTGAATTGCTAGTTTCCTTCCTCGGAGCCCTTTATTCCTCTTCCCATTGTTCTAACCCTAGTTGGAAAATCATTGCAATTTTATTTTTTTACGACTTGAAAAATCATCACTGCCCTTGTTCCGAAGGATCATATCTTTCTCAATATTGCTCAAATTTTTGCATATGATCACTTATATTAAAACTATTCAAATTCTGCACAAGTTGGTCCAAGAATTAGTTGAGTTGGATAAGTCTTCGTAAAAATATGGCTCCTAAAAGATGAGATAATTTTAGGAAAAAACCCTAATCCTTCACACTTCGCAATTTTGTTTTTCGCGACTTGAAAAATCTTCACTGCCCTTGTTCCAAATGGTTGACTTCATAGGATCGTATCTCCCTCAATATTGCTCCGATTTTTGTATATAATCACTCATTTTAGAGCTATTCAAATTCTGCACAAGCCGGTCCAAGAATAAGCTGAATCGGATAACTCTGGACGAAGATATGGCTCCTAAAATATAAGATGTTTTTAAGGAAAAACCCTATTCCTTTGCACTTTGTAATTTCGTTTTTCTCATTGTAAACAACCTTCCACACTCCTTCAGCCTTCCCAGCCTTCCGTTGCAACTCCTTCAATGGGCTCAGCCTTCCAAGCTTCTTCAACCTTATTAGCCTTTCACGTTCCTTCAATCATCCCAGCCTTTCACTTTAGCTCCTTTAACCAGCCCAGCCTTCCACGCTCCTTCAACTAACCTAACCTTCCACACTCCTTTAGCTTTGACACTCCAAAGATCAACTCATCCTCCAGCTTTCTGCCTTCAAATTTATTGATGGTTAAAGCACTAGACTATTTGTCAAGCCTCTTAAAAACAACCCTTAAACCCTTAAGGTTTGAGTTCATCTCATTACTTATAAAATTATTATTTTTATCAATATTATAAAATTTAATTTTCTTTAAATATTTATTTACATATAAAATTAATAATACAACTTACCATCTAAACATAAAATAATCCTTATTTTATTACATCAATATAATCATTTAAAAATATTAACTACAATAATAAACTTAAACATCCCAATAAAAATTAACCATGCGAATTCTATTCCGACAGTACTCTTTATTTTTCTGAGTAGGCACAGTCGATACAGTGAGAGCTCGCGACCACAGACCATAGGACGACAGACCGGATGGCGATGGCTCGGACTTTCACTCCAAATGCTGACGGTTCTGTCACATAAAGTTAGGCCCGCATAACCTATAAAGTACTTAAGCTGCGCTCTGCGCTTCACCCAAAATCAATAACAAGCAATAATTGATATAAGCTCTATAACTTTTTAAAATGTCAGGAAAGGACGAGAAACAACAAACCTCTTTAAAGTAAAGCCCTTTTAAAATAAGGGCTTAGAAGCTATGGATGGGCGTTCATCTAGATTTTAAATCGTAGTTTCTTTATGTTTAAAAGGCTTTTAAAATAGAGGGGAGGGCCGGTGTACTCTGTATCTGTTTCTTCGGTTAGTGTTTCCTTATCTTTGGTTGGTGTTTCCTCCTGCCTTATATTTCAAAGGGTTTTTTTCGGGGCTCCTTGACTCTTAAAACTGGCTTGGGTCGCTCGTTCTCTAGGGAATTTTTGTCTCTTGAAGGTTTCTAAAGGAAAGGTGAGAAACTGTTCATTTTCTTAGTTTTATTATACATTATAAATTTTATTAGAAATAATTTTTTTTAAATATGAAATCTTCAAAATAAAAAATAAATATGAAGTCTCCAAGAGTTACATTTTATATAATAAAAAATAAAAAATAAAAAATAAATACGAAGTCTTTAAGAGTTACATTTCATATAATATCAAATAAAAAATATAAATATAAGATTAAAAATATTGAATAAAAAATATAAATATAAGATTAAAAATATTGAGGTTCTTGTTTAGAGATCATTTATGAATTTTTTTAATTAAAAAAATTAACTTAATTTTTTTCTTCGAGTTACATTTCATATAATATCAAATAAAAAATATAAATATAAGATTAAAAATATTGAAGTTCTTGTTTATAGAGATCATTTATGAATTTTTTTAATTAAAAAAACTAACTTAATTTTTTCTTAAATTGTATGTTTTATTTGTGATGGTGTTTTTTTATAATATTTTATTAACTTTTTACAACATATATTAATAGATAATTTTTTATATCTTAGGTCTTTTTTAATATATTTTTACATAAATTAAATTATACTCTAAAAAAATATTGTTTTTTTAAAACCCTTTTCATAGGTTCTTTATTCATACCCTTAATATTCTAAAATACCCACTTCATATTCTTATTTATGGGTTTTAGCCTTTCTTTTTGTTAACACGTATGAGATTTCTTTCTTTCTCTCATAAAATGATCTCTTTTAGTTTTATTGTATTTTTTTATTGAAAATATTATATTAAGGCAAATATTATTTACATGTTGGGATGGGACTCCTCCAATCCTTAGCCAACAAGAGAACTTGTTTCCTCTTTTTGACTTTTCAAAAAACTTCCATGACTCTAAAACCTAAGAAACTATTCTTGGTTACAAAACTAAAAGGAAACTTGTATTAGAGCGAAACCTCCTAAACCATGTGTTTGTATTGGTTGTTTAAATCAACTAAACATTATATTTTCTTGTCAACTTGCCCAATCCTCTCATCCCCAGTAGCCATTCCATTGTGCCACTAAATCCCTACCTCCTTCTAGGTATTTACTTAGCCAAGAAGTTTGCCACTGTATTCAAAGGTCTACCTACATAACTCAATATGACATCATCCAATTCACTCCACAACTACTTAATTTGGTGACAAGAATCCTCAACCTCCATGTCTCCAAAGCAAAGTTCCTCATGTAATCCAAAGCTTCTATTGAGAATCTAATTCTATGATTATCCTCTTATGACCCTATCTTGTCACCCAAAGAGAAGCAAATTTGATAGCTAAGACTTCTACTTCATTTTTTGTGGCCTTGCACATGCCTTGTAGTTCCCAATAGAGCATTGTCCCAATATGATTTTTGCCAACCACTCTAATTCTAACATTTCTTGGATTACCTTTTGTAGTTCCATTAGTGTCAATTCTAATCCAACCTTTTAGGGGTGCCTTTAAACTAATTCTATCCTACCTCTCCTTCACTTCAGCTTCCTCTTTCGCTACATTAGCCCGAGTTTACTCTTTAGAATACACTACCACACTTTCTGTGACTTTCCTCTAAATAACCTACTAGATGCCATCCAAGGACGATAATATTTCTCTAAAAACTCTACCATTTATTTCCAACCATAATTGCCACCAAATGAAATTTAATCCATGTTTCCTCCCAATACAAAGAGCTTGATATTTATTTTACCTCTCTTCCACCTTTCCCAAATATTAATATGGGTCATATCAAACTTGGCTCAGATTTTATAAGCTAAGAACCATATCTCCCAGATTTAGCACATGAAAAAATCATTCAAACATCAAGTGATCAGATGTTTCCTCACTTTTGTAGCATAACACACACCAAGATGGGCCAACAATTTTTCTACATCTTACATTATCAAAGGTAAAAATGTCATTGTGCATGAACTACTAGGCAAAGAAGTTTACTTTTGACCAGCCATTGGATTACCAAATATTTCTCCACTCCTTAACCTGATATGCATGAGGAGGATCTACAAGGATCTCTTCATATTCATATTCATTGTATAGACTCCAAGGCTCCCATAGTCCTAAGCTAATTCATCCTCCTCATACCTACATGTGAGAAATTTTTTTGCCAAGATTTTAGTCACAACAAGTGTTAATTTCAAAAGGATTGAAATTAGTCACTTGACCAACTTCTTTAGCTGCTTAAATATATAGTCCCCAAGTTGGCTAGTTTTGAAATAAATATCAATCTTAATTCAACCCCTACTTTCCATGGTTATTTTTACTGTTTGCAATTGTGGGAATTTAATAATGATAGGTGGGTATTGATACCATAAACCTATCTAAAATTGTGCCTTCTCCCCTCTCCTCACTTTCCAAAATAATCCATCTTTCACTACCTGAGATCCTAGCTTAGTGCTTGCCACACTAGGGAACCATTTCCATTTAAAGGAAAACAAATCACATAATTTGGGTTCACCTATCCCAAATATTTACTAGTTAAAACTCTACTAAATAAAGAAGTTGGCTAGGAGATCCACCTCCAATAAAGCTTCCCACCAAAGCTTTATTATTTAGCTATGATATCCTCAAGCCCAAGCCTCTCTTTACCTTGGATTGGTTTATTGTCTTCCATCCTACTAACACTCATTTCTTCTATCCTTTTGCTCCTCCCTATATTTTTTATCATCTTGTATAATTATTTTCATATGATATGTGGGGTAGGAATGATATAAAATTTATAGATTGGCATGACCTAAATGAATGATTGCAAGAGAGTTAATCTACCCCCAAAGGTTAACCATTTGTGAGACCAATGGTTAATTCTATCTTTAATACAGTCCAAAAGATTCCTCTAGACAACTATCTTCAACTTTTAAAATATAGAGGGATCCCCAAATAGACCACTAGGAGAGACATCCTTGTGAATCCCAAGATCTTTAGAATTTTGTCCTAAAGCCTTCAATCAAAATTGAAGAAGACCATTTTATTTTTTTGATCGAAAATCACTTGATTTATGGCCCTAAGATAAACATTAAGAGTGTCTCTTATCATTCTTGCTTGCCTAGGGTTGGCTACTCCTATCAATCTCATGTCATCCATGA
Organism: Wollemia nobilis; assembly: GCA_028583015.1. NCBI lineage: Eukaryota > Viridiplantae > Streptophyta > Pinopsida > Araucariales > Araucariaceae > Wollemia > Wollemia nobilis. The sequence continues at coordinate 5,209,008 of JAQPPZ010017036.1, read as the reverse complement.
ACTGTAGGTGAGTCAAAACTTCCTTACCTACCTTGATACCTATGAGAAAATTCTATTGTCTTCTCCTCAAGATAAATTTGCCTAAGCCTTTAGCAATTTTGTTATCTCTTTATTACTACACTTTAAGCGTTTTCCTCTTCTTTTTTCATTCCTATCAATGCTTCCATCCTTGTCATTTTTTTCAGCAGTTTTATTATCTCTTTATCACTACACTTTAAGTGTTTTCCTCTTCTTTTTCATTCCCATCAATGATTCCATCCTCATAAATTTCTTCTATTTTTATAAAATGTTCACAACATGTCTTATTATTTATAAATGTATGCTCCATGGAAAAAGTAAAAGGATAACCATGAAAAAACTTTCTTCTTTGTGATTTCCTAGAAACTCTATAATGCAAGGACTATTCTTCATAGTTCTTGCTTTCTTATGCTATCCTAAAAACACTAAATTATAATGGATTTCCTCAATAATACCTTTTTTTATTATGTTTCCCTTGAAACTTAAAGTGCAAGGGATAAAATTTACAATACTTTTTTTTTTTGGTAAGTAGTTTGTATTTACAGTGGGTTTTAACAAGGATCCCAAAACCTGATTACATAAGCAATGGGCCTAGGGCATCAATCCCTTGAAACTGAACACCAAAACAAATCCCGCCCAGCGGTAATAGTAAGCATGAAACAATCCCTCTTAGCGGGAAACAAACAAATAAGAAAGAAAGTAGTTTTGGAGATCCCACCTAGCGGGGAGTAGCCAAAAACCACCATCGAGAATATCCCGCCCAGCAGGAAGCAAAGAAAAACCGTTACAATAAAATCCTGCCTCGCGGGAAGCAGTCAAAACCATCACAAACAGTCCCGCCTAGCGGGAAGCAACAGGGAAATCCTGCCATCCAGGAAACCAGTAGAAAAGAAAGGATCCTGCCTCACGAGAAAATTTGCAGATTTGGCGGATCCCGCCCTGTGGAGAAACCATCCCGCCCACCGGGAAAACATTTCGTTCAGCGAGAGCCATCCTGTAGGAAGCCGACAGCCAGCACAGAGAGGATCTAGCCCATCAGGAAGCAACCAGAGAGCTGCACCATGAGGAACCCGCCCTGGGAAAACAGAAGAGGATCCCGTCCCAGCAGCAGGGACCAAGAATCCCGTCCAAGCACAGAGGCAGCTTCAGGGAACTGGGACTGGGAATGGGAACAACCCAGACAGGGAAAAGCCCCCCCAAGGCCAAACTAGATGCCCAGGATGTCCACTAAGGAGCAGAGCCAGCACGAAGAAGCCTCCATGCGGGAATAACAGCAGCCAGGATCCCGCCGAGGATTCACAAGCAAAAGGGGGAAAGAGGCCTCCCAGACCACCCCCAAAGCTGTGAGGACCTCAAGGGAGACCCCAAAAAGCTGTCCAAACCCTAAATCGTCACCTCCACAGCACCGAGAAATGCAGGGGACCAGGTCCACGTGAAAAACCTACAAAAAACCCCAAGGGGAAGCCTGAGGGAAAAATGGAAGGGATCGCCAACCAAACAGAGATCCCTGGGAAGCACCAGTCCGAAAAAACAACCAAGGAAACCCTAGCCGACCGGGAGGGGCGCAGATAGTGGAGAAGGATCTCCCCTCAGGAGATCATCTGCAAACAACCACTCCCCGAGAGGGATGACTCAGGTTGAGCCGGGGAGCTGGCGAGAACCAGGAGCCATGGGAGGGGGAGCAGGGGAGGGACCAGAGCCCTCCCCTCTCTCAAAATTTACAATACTTTAATTATATTGTAAGGAGATGATTTTCTACTATTTGAGAAAACTAAAGATAATTTACTTGGATTAAAATTGACCTTTTCCATCTTCTTCACACCTTTAATTCCTTTTAAAACTTAAATTTCATATATAAAACCTCATTTGTTGCATCCTTCTTAGCTTATTCTATTGTTCCTTCCAAATAAAAAATGAAGGTTTTTGTCATTTGATGAAGTAGAGGGGATTTCTTTACCAATATTTTGGGAGTGAAAATCATTTATATAAGCCTATTTATACTACAATATGATCTTCTTCCTTTATTTTGAAGTTTATCTCCTTTTCAATAGTTTTTATTTTTTAATTATTGTCAATTTTCTACTCTTATAACATCTATGACATTAGTTTACAATGTTTTCATAATCCACTTTTGTTGATTTAGATTTAATCTCAATGAATTTTGTCAAAGATTTTGAAATATCGATGGAAAACATATTATATGTACGCAACATGATTTTGTTCCTTAGTAGTTGAGCCCTCCTACATGAACTCCCTAGAGTATTAATAATATTATTAAAAACCTCCTTGTTGTTCAATTGATATAGAAGTTTGAAAATTATAACTAATACTAGAAGCCTTGTAATAATTTTTATCTTCATGGGAAATATTCTAACTCCATGGTCTTAAATACAAGTAATCTCTTTGTTGGAAATCACCATAATCATATATAGAGTCATACATAAGCAAAATAAAGAGAGCAAATAAATGAAATAGAGAGAGAAATATAAATTGGATAAGAATAAGGGGTGAGTGCGAATAACACAAGCTTATACTGAGAGGGGGGGTGAATAGTATAAGATAAAACTTTTTACTTTTCTTTCCAAAGCAATATTATCCAATATTATCAATTGCAATAATGAAATAATACACAAATCATCACACACATAAGAGACACAGATTTAACATGGTTCACCCAATGTGGGCTACATCCACGGAGAAAATATTTCTTATAAAATTTCTCAACAAATCTCTTGGGAACCAATTCCCTATTACAATGTTTATGGGTACCAACCCAAAGGAGACACCAATCCCCTATGCTCATGTTCGTGGACCTCTATCCACAAGAGACATCAATCTCCTCTGCTCTGGTTTATGGACCTCTATCCACAAGAAACCTCAATCCCCTCTACTTTGGTTTGTGGAACTCTATCCACAAGAGATTGCAATCCCATATGCTCTGGTTTGCAGACCTCTATCCATAGGAGACCTCAATCCCCTCTGCTCTAATCTACTCCACATATTTACACAAGGCTTGCTCAAATGGTAAACTTGCTCTAATCCTACACAAGGCTTGCTCAAATCTACTCCTAAACCTACTCTTAACTCTGCTTCAATCTGCTCCAAGTCTACACATAAGGCTTACTCAAATCTACTCATCAAAACTTTCTCAAATCTTCTTTAATCCTACACAAGGCTTTCTCAAATCTGCTCATCAAAACTTGCTCATATCTGCTTCAAGACTATTCACAAGGCTTGCTCAAATATGCTCCAAGCCTACTCACAAGGCTTGCTCAAATATGCTCATAATCACATCTCAAATATGCTCACAATCACAGCTCAAATATGCTCACAATCACAACTCAAATCTTCTCAATAGAACCTGCTCAACTCTGCCTCAAACCTACTCAATCCAGCTCATTTATTGTATACAAACAATGTTCATCTATTTACAAATATTGCATAGTGATGGCATCAAGTGCTTTATCTAATTTTCAATGTGCTTTCTTCAACTAAATCAATTTAGACATATTCTACACAGAATTCGTTTAACCTCTTGAACATATATAGAATGATATGCACTAAAAAATGCTCAATATGTTCTTCACATTCATTAAGTCTGTCGCTTTCACATGTCTCACATTTATTGCATTCTAAAGGTAGCTCTAGTCTAGCACTTGATAATTGACCTGGTTATTGTTGAGTTGCACCTTTACTTCAAGACCAATCACAATGCACAAGTCCTTCTCATCTACTCACAATATCAATCATGAACAATCCACAAGTATGTTCTTTTCATCTACTCACAAAGTCAATCATGAATATGCACAAATTTACTTCACAAAACTTATTTATAACTCTTGCACTTTTATTTCTAATATCACTCAAAACCAATGCACAAGTTTACTCTCAAAACTGATTTATAACTCTTGCACTTTTATTTCCAATATCACTCAAAACCAATGCACAAGTTTGCTCTCAAAATTGATTTATAACTTTCATCAATTTGTTTCCAATTTCAACCATAAACAATGCATAGGTTTGCTCATAAATCTGATCTATAATATTTCCCAATTTCAATCCAAGCAATGCTCAAACAATCAATCCTTATACCTCCAAATGATGCATGTCGTTAATAGCATCATTTAATCTCAATGATTTGTCAATCCAAGGCGATGTCCAAGGCTATTTATGAGAGAAGACTTAAGCAGGGTTGTAGTTTAATTCATTTGGGAGTAGCAGGTTTTATTGGCAGAACAGATTATGTGGGAGTTTTAGATCATATTTTAATATTATCTTGCATAAAATAAACTAATTTACTTGCAAAAATGGAAACTTGATTCTAAATTGCAGAAACTGAAATCTAAGTACACTTATAGAAATTGAATCTAATTACTTTTGCAGAAGGAAAATTGCTTGAAATAAACACACAATTTAACACCTGTCAGTGTTCTATTTCAGAAGGTTGTCAATCTTCTGTCATAGTAGCTGATAGTAAAAAGGAAAATATAGAAAACTGGTAAAAGTTGTTGAAAGTAAAGAAATTGAAACAATACTGCAACTTGCTGAAACATGGAACAGTAACTTAATCTATCAATGAACACACATTTAGGAAATATACAAGTTTATTCTAAACATGGAAATAGATCATGAAACTACAATAAAATTTAGTGTGAAACAAAGATGAAATTGACAAATATTCAGCTAAATTCTGCTGCAACAAAAATCAGAAGAAAACCTGTCTTGTCAGTCCTTCTCCTAGGCCTGGAAGTGGTCCTTTCTTCCTTTTCTAGAAGAAGGTATAAGAACTCATCTTATTTGCTAGATGTCACCCACTTATGCATAACAAAGATAATAAAAAATTGTAATTTTATTTATCTAAAAATAACATTACATATTATGCTGCACACTGTTACACTTTTATTCATCTATCTTTGATTTTATTTTTTTTCATATTTTTTTTTAATATCAGAAGAGGTTGCAATTTCTGGTTTTCAACCAACTTCTATCATTTTTCAAGTGCTTCAATGAGAGAGAATGTCTCTCACTCTTATTTGGATAAGAACAATCCTTATTTTTCAAAAACATATCAATATTTATATAAAAACACCATATTTTCTACTAAAGGCTGCAACAATGATGCACCCTTTCTTTCCATATGAGTAATAAGAGCCTTATTATGTCATCATTAACTCCTTATTGCTGGAAATGAAGTATTGACTTCATTGTTCCTCCTCCATGCTAAAATTGATGCTTGTCCTCATGTATCCCCATTTTGTGGGACATGCCTTTTGCTGCAATTTTTTTTTCTCTTTCTTTCTCTCTCTTTTCTTTTGTCTCTATTTTTTTTTCTTTTATTTTTTTCAAGATTCAAAAATATGATCATTTAGAATCTTTGTTAGAAGATGAATCCTCTTCTATCATAATCAAGTCTGACTGTGTGAAATATGGAGTAAATTCCACCTTTGTTAGTGGTTTATGGTACACCTGTAAAAGATGTCCATTCACCACTAATGTCCTTCTTAAATCATCAACCAAAGAATGTTGAACAACTTCATTTTCAAAATCCTCTAGTTCATCCTTGTTGCTCTTAATGTGATCATCATGCCATATTTCCATTTTTTTGTTGAGTGAACTCTATTTGGTGAAGTGTTTCCAACCAAAGTTTATCTATTGCATTCAACTGCAAAATCTTTTTTTTTTCTGTACCTACAACAACTCAATGCCAATTGCTAAAGATGCATAAAGTGTTAGTAAAGCATTAGGATTTTGGATCAATACATCAAACAAATTTGCTTCCTGGTTTTTAGTCAACCAACTATTATTGTTCAAAGGTTGTTTTGGTTGCATTTCAGTTTGTTTTGTACCAGGATGTTTTGAATTGGTTCTTGGAGAATGATGCATTAATGAATTAAGAGAGCAATGATATGGTGAAAAAGAATGAAAAATATGTGTATGTTTACCAAAAACAATTATTGAAAGAATTAACTTTGATAAATGATAATGAAAAGATGAGAAAAGTTTATGACATCCTTGTGGTAAATGAAGAAAACTATTTTGTACTGGAATGGGTGACAAATTTTCAAAATTTTGCTTTTCATCATTCCATAATAACTGTTGAAAAGTAGTTGGTTCATCTTTAAAATCCGAAATATGAACATTTTTAGCAAAAATAAACTTTTTGGATGAATCCAACTCTTCTACATTACCCTTTACAACTATGGAGGCCAAAGTTACAATGTTCTTTTCATTTTCCTTATGTGATTCAAGAAACCCTGGGCTTCCTAGAAAATCACACTTAGGTGGAGTAAGTTTTCCTGCAAACAAGTCAACTAATTTTCCACCTTTTTGTATGGTTTCAAGATATACTTTCTTCTTTTTTCTTGGTTTCCTAAAACACATTTCCTGAACAATCTTATTAATGATTGGTACATCTTTAATAACTTGAAGTAAAGGGATTTTAACAGTTAAATGTTCTAATTCCTTTATCAAATCTGATTGTGAAGATGTTATTTTGATATCTCAGATTGTTCAAAATATGGTACTTTCTTTGATGATTTATCTTGTGGAAGGTCTTCTTTTTCTTTTTGATATTTCAGTGTGGATTTGTTTTCATGTTCATTATTTTTAACTCCCCTTTCTACACTAATAAGTGGAATAGGTTCAAGCAGTGGTTTACCTGAACACAACTAAGTTTTATCATAGTCACTAACATTCATTATGGCTGCATTTTTTGATTTAGCCATAGAGACAGGGGTTGCCTGTTTAACAATGTTTGAATTGGCCACAAGTTGAGCTGAAAATAGAGGTCTTGTTTTTTGTTGTTGTTCATGAGAGAAATTATGGGTATAAGTAGGCAATAAATTTGATTTATGTTTTTGATAATGTTGCTGCCATTTGTACAATTTTTGTTGTTCTACACATTGATATCCTTATAGTTTTGGCTACAACCATGGTGGCTGATGTTGATTCCATTGTTGTTGCACCCAACCATGTTGACACCATTCTTGGGAATATTCCCATGATGGTTGACTCCAACATTGTTGAAGTGGACCTGAAGCAGACCATGACATATACCAAGGATTATTTCCCCAATGTGTAGGAAATTGAGAAGCATTCTAATATGGAAATTTATGAAAATTATCGCTTTGTATTTGTCCTACAAAACTGTGTTCTTTCATAGGTTGAGACTATTTTTCAAAGGCACTTTTAAGTTCTGGAAATAAAATACACTGATATGTGGGGTGTTTTTTTTGACAAATGCTACATGTATCAACTATAAATATTTTGTTCAAAGGACAGTCATGAAGAGAGTGTTGCTTCTCACTACATTTTGAATAATAGATGACTAAAGGTTCAACAAATTCATTCTTTTCATCTAATTTTTTATCAAGATGTACTAAAATATTAGCCTCTTTCATGCATTCTTTCAAATCATGTTTATCATTACCAATTTTGTATTTTCTATGCCCTGAATGAGAGTAATTTTTACAACAAAAGTTAGTGTGAAACAAAGATGAAACTACAACAAAAGTTAGTGTGAAACAAAGATGAAATTGACAAATATTCAGCTAAATTCTGTTGTAGCAAAAATCAGAAGAAAACCTGTCTTGTCAGTCCTTCTCCTAGGCCTGGAAGTGGCCCTTGCTTCCTTTTCTAGAAGAAGGTATAAGAACTCCTCTTACTTGCTAGATGTCACCCACTTATGCATAACAAAGATAATAAAAAACTACACTTTTATTTATCTAAAAATAACATTACATATTCTGTTGCACATTGTTACACTTTTATTTATCTATCTATGACTTTCCTAATTGCCTCTCCAATATGGGAGATGTCTTATTTATAATGTCTAATATCTATTTTATGTGCACAAAATATCCTATTTCTATTTTACATTTGATTTACCTAATATTCTGCAACTGACTAGGTCTATTTCAGGATAGGGTAAGCTGCATCAGCGGGGGTTTGCTTGTGAGTTGTGTCTCTTGGTAGTAGGGAATGGTGGGGACAATTGTATAAGTATGTTACTATATATTCTCCTCCTTGATTTACCCGTTCAACCGCTTAAAAAAATCAGACGTTCAAAAAGAGGCATGTTCCCCTGATATTCCGAAGATCTTCGAAATAACTGGCTGTAGATGTGCTTTTTGCCCAAATGCATTTAGAACGTCCATTTTGGTAGGTTTATTTAGGTAGGCCATTTATCCTAACTCCCAGGAGGTGATTGCAATCATTTTTATCTTGCTCTATGTTGGCAATTTTGGGTACCTTGGGTACATTGCCCTTGCTCAAGTGTTGATGTTGTCATTGATGTCAAAGAGCGGAAGGGTTTTTGTGAAAACCAAGGCAGACTAAATTATAGGTTTTGTTTAAATCCATGGTCGACGAGTTTTGAAATGGGTTTTTCTTAAAACCCAAGTTAGCTCTTCGTTTTGTTGAAAAAGGTGCTCCGATGATGAAGATATTTAATTTTAAATATCCTGTTTAAATTTTATTTATTTATTTAAAATTTAAATTAATATTTTAAAATTAAATTAAAGCTGTTCACCGGCTTGTTTTCAAAGCCGACGTTGCTAGGGTTTTGCAACGGATCAATTAGGGTTTCCTGCTGACAAAGCAAGGTTAAGCAACCGAAAAATTCTAGGGTTTCATGTTGACCTAATTAGGGTTGCAGCCGACGTGTTTGAGAATGTTTTGATGGGATATTCTCTTCTATAAAAATGCGGGACTGTTGCAAGGTTGAAGTGTGGGCGTGATGCGATATATGCGAATGAAGTTCGTGTGCGGCGAGTGTAAGTCGGTGATAGTTCTTTGGAGTTAAAGAAAAGAGATCGCGGCGATGAGATAGTGAGTGAGTGCGTATCGACCGATCGAGAACAAAGAGAGCGATATGCGAGACGGCGTGTTTAAAGTCCGAGGCAAAAATACGCGAGATGGTAGAAGTGAGATTTCATGGAAGGTGCGGCGAGTGAGTGGTGCAAAGAGAAGATAAGAACGCGGTATGCGAAGTCGTGTTTCGAGTGTGAAATGACGAGTGTCTTGTTTGTAGAAGTAATATTTATGTGAAGTTGCAGCGAGAGAACGCGGAGAGATATAGAGGAGTGGTTGAAAAAGTGCGAATCATTTTTCACGAGCGACGGTCGAATGCCGACAAGCGACGAGAACGCAAGAAAAATAGCGAGATCGTGTAAATTGAGGTGACAGTTTAATTCTGCAATTTTTATTACTATCTCCAAGTTGTAGCTTGGTAAAAGGGGTTGGTGCCTCTTTCCGGTTGGAGCTGGAAAAATTGGAGTTGGTGCTCCATTCATTGTATGCGAGATAAAATTTAGAGGTTGGTGCCTCTTACCGGTTAGTCTTGGTGAATGATTATGTAAAGTTGTAGCTTTGCATTTGGTGGATTTGGATGGTAGTCCAAGCAGTCTTTTTGAGGAGTAGCCACATCGGTGAACCTCGTTAAAATGTCGTGTTATGTGTGATGCTCTTAGTACTTTTATTATTTCTGTTTTAATCTGTTGCAGTTTATTTAAAAGTCTAAATTGCTTTTAAGTTTTTAAAGAACACTGCTGATTCACCCCCCTCTCGGTGTCATTGTGATTATAACAATTGGTATCGAGCAAGGTTCCCAATTTTGGCTAAATCAGTCGGGGTTGATCTTGGATTAGTACACAATGGCTAAGAAGAATAGATCCTCATCCAAAAAGGCATCCCGGCCGAGTTTCGGTTCCTATGGTTGAGAAAATTGAACCAGAAATGGCGGAAGGAATGAACTACGAAGTTGAAGAAGTTGAGGCTTGAAGTTGATTTAGAGGGTGAGCTAGTGTCGCCCTTACGGAATGGGAATCGGAGAAAAAGAAGAATGAAAAATTGTCAAGGAAACTTAAGGATGCAAACAACATTATTGCCGGTTTAAAAATACGAGTCGAAGAATACAAGAAAATGTCCGAAGATCCGGAAATACGGGGTATCCATGAAGATAGACCACTACGACAAATTGGAAGAAGAAAATGTGAGTCTTCGAATACGAGATACAAGAGTCTGGATCGAAAAATCAAGCTGTCATGTAAAACGTGAAGAAAGCTCGATGAAATTGGACAAAATTCCGAGCGATCAAAGATCCACAGGTATCAAATTTGGTCTCGGATTTTACGAAGGAGAATCATCAAGCTGGACCAAAAGCAAGCAATGTTGAAAGTGAAAAGAACAAAGACAAGAATCGAGGCAAAAGAAAGATATAATGCCGGACACTGAAATAGCGGTGACAATGATGGCTTTACTAAGGTCACACATCAAAAGAATAGAAGATCCAAGGCTCCGGCAACAACCTGGCCAAGACCATATTTCGGGTTTAATCATTATTTCTATGGTTTTTGTTTCAAGTGTAATGTTTATGGGCATAAAATTGTTGATTGCAAATACAACGTAGGTCCAAGAAGTTTCACTAGTAGAAATGCGTTTGCTCCTTTAATGAGTTATGCGGTAGAGTGTTTTAAGTGTCACAACTTTGGTCATATTGCCGAGAAATTGTCGTAGTATGTCTATTTCATATCAACCTCATGAAAGCGATTTCAACCGTATAGAGCAAAACAAAATAGAATTTATCTTTGAAGGATATGTGCAAAATTCTAAAAGGGGAAGTCACGGCTAGAACCCAATACCACGGTTAAAACAGAATGGAAACAAAAAGAACAGTTCAGGAAAGAACAGGATTCTTTAATAGTGCGAGACGACTTTTAGAGCTCGAGAATAAACATGTTCCTTGGATTCTTGATAGTGGTTGCTCAAGTCATATGACGAGGTGACAAACGAGAAATTCGAAAATCTACAAAAGTATGAGGGTGGTTCTATAAAATTCGGCAACAATGACGGAGCCAAAATAATAGGTAAAGGAACGGTCAAAATTAGTGAAGGAAAGATCAAGTCAGAGGAAGTTTTATATGTGGATGGTTTGAAACATAATCTATTGAGTGTGAGTCAAATCCGTGACAAAGGACATGAAGTAGTTTTCAAGAAGCATGGTTGTGAAGTCGAGAAAAATAAACGATGGGAAATTAATAGCAACCGGCTCAAGGACGTACGGCAATCTGTACACACTCTCGGAGTTTTCGGAAGGTATGTGCTTCATGGGACAAGAAGAAGAGAAGCTGGTTGTGGCATAAGAGGCTTGGACACATAAGTTTTGATAATCTGGTAAGAATTAGCGCTAAACAAGCGGTGAGAGATATTCCAATCATTAAAAAACCTGCAAATAGTATGTGTGCTTCATGTCGGAAGGGTAAACGAGACCGAGTTTCGTTTAAAACAAAAGAACATCACACTAACAGGCTTGGTCAAAACAGGTTTAGTCAGAACATGTGGATTCAAAGAACAGGTATGCCTAAAAGAAACAACACTATTACTTGTTATAAGTGCAACAATAAAAGTCACCTTTGTCGAGACGGTGCGAGTTGAAATTCCGGGATATAGGAACGAGGAACGGTGGCATGATCGGGTCCAAGGATCGGAACAATGACGGGAACAAGAATATGGTCAAAGAGTTCAAGAGAAGACCCGACAAGGAAGTTATAGACGTTGATGTTGATCGAGTGCCTAATGGGAGTTTTACTCCCACCCCGAAATTAATCACCTCATCGGGGAGGTGGGGGAGGGACTAAGCTAAGAGGCTCATTCTTAGTTTCGAGCCCCAAAGGTGGCCCTTTGCCATTGATGACAAAGGGGGAGAGATATGAGTAAGGGGGAGAGCTTCAAGTGAAGAGGAAAGCTTCAAGTCGGGGGGAGCAAAACTTCAAAGAGATTGATTTCAGTTTTGGCTCTTGAAGATGTGTTTTTAGTAAAGGGTTGCCATCAATGACAAAGGGGGAGATTGTTGGCAATTTTGGGTACCTTGGGTACATTGCCCTTGCTCAAGTGTTGATGTTGTCATTGATGTCAAAGAGCGGAAGGGTTTTTGTGAAAACCAAGGCGAGACTAAATTATAGGTTTTGTTTAAATCCATGGTCGGCGGTTTTGAAATGGGTTTTTCTTAAAACCCAAGTTAGCTCTTCGTTTTGTTGAAAAAGGTGCTCCGATGATGAAGATATTTAATTTTAAATATCCAGTTTAAATTTTATTTATTTATTTAAAATTTAAATTAATATTTTAAAATTAAATTAAAGCTGTTCACCGGCTTGTTTTCAAAGCCGACGTTGCTAGGGTTTTGCAACGGATCAATTAGGGTTTCCTGTTGACAAAGCAAGGTTAAGCAACCAAAAAATTCTAGGGTTTCATGTTGACCTAATTAGGGTTGCAGCCGACGTGTTTGAGAATGTTTTGATGGGATATTCTCTTCTATAAAAATGCGGGACTGTTGCAAGGTTGAAGGGTGGGCGTGATGCGATATATGCGAATGAAGTTCGTGTGCAGCAGAGTGTAAGTCGGTGATAGTTCTTTGGAGTTAAAGAAAAGAGATCGCGGCGATGAGATAGTGAGTGAGTGCGTATCGACCGATCGAGAACAAAGAGAGCGATATGCGGACGGCGTGTTTAAAGTCCGAGGCAAAAATACGCGAGATGGTAGAAGTGAGATTTCATGGAAGGTGCGGCGAGTGAGTGGTGCAAAGAGAAGATAAGAACGCGGTATGCGAAGTCGTGTTTCGAGTGTGAAATGACGAGTGTCTTGGTTGTAGAAGTAATATTTCCGTGAAGTTGCAGCGAGAGAACGCGGAGAGATATAGAGGAGTGGTTGAAAAAGTGCGAATCATTTTTCACGACGACGATCGAATGCCGACAAGCGGCAGAACGCAAGAAAAATAGCGAGATCGTGCAAATTGAGGTGACAGTTTAATTCCGCAATTTTTATTACTATCTCCAAGTTGTAGCTTGGTAAAAGGGGTTGGTGCCTCTTTCCGGTTGGAGCTGGAAAAATTGGAGTTGGTGCTCCATTCATGTTGTAGCGAGATAAAATTTAGAGGTTGGTGCCTCTTACCGGTTAGTCTTGGTGAATGATTATGTAAAGTTGTAGCTTTGCATTTGATTGGATTTGGATGGTAGTCCAAGCAGTCTTTTTGAGGAGTAGCCACATCGGTGAACCTCGTTAAAATGCCGTGTTATGTGTGATGCTCTTAGTACTTTTATTATTTCTGTTTTAATCTGCTGCAGTTTATTTAAAAGTCTAAATTGCTTTTAAGTTTTTAAAGAACACACTGATTCACCCCCCCTCTCAGTGTCATTGTGATTATAACACTCTATTGGTAAATTCCATGCCCTGCCATTCATTGGCAGCTGGCTGGAATTTACATGATAAACCTGTATTTCTATGTTTCTGCTACAATAGTTACACTTTTGGTGCTCTTTTCTAGTTTCAGATAAATTAGTACTTTTGGAAATATAAAACATAAATAAATATATGTTACTACAAAAATCATGTATTCCATTTATTAGCAAGCCATGCTAGGATGATGTAAAACTGTAAAACTGTTGCACAACTGTCTTTGTTTTTTTATGCCCTATTGTTGTTCATTTAGACCAAGTGGGAATGCATCCAAGTAGTCAGAAGTATTATTTAGTCTTTGTGAACACATTCCATATATTTTTGCTTTCTTTGTCTGACAACTTCAAGGTGCTCATATAAATTGACAACTTGCTAGTTTTTATATGGTTGTCCTCTATAGATTTCTAGATTTATGACAGTCCTAAGAATTTGGCTCCAATGTGGATTTCAAACAAGTTCAAAAGGTGGGAAAACATTCAAAAACCTTTGTGAAATTAATGGACATCAGCATACCACATTTGTATAATTGAAATACATGTTTTAATTGCTACTTAATCAAGCAAAATCAGTCATAAAATGCTGAAAATAGTCAAAACAGGGGTATAATATTCCTAACATAAAATCATGCAAATATTTAACAATTAATATATTTTAATAAACTATTTGACAATTAAATTTTTCATGTTTGGTAATATGGCAGTTTTTTATATGTCAAACATAGTGTAATAATGAGGTATTTATAGGCCTCATCACCAAACATATGACAACTCAATATATTTTCTTCAATAAAAAAATCTTTGAGAAAGGAATTAAATTACCATACCTCTAAATCTACCTTGATGATGATGAGCTTCTCAAACCTATCTTGGCAAAATAATTTCCTTTTTGATCCTCCAAAAATCTGGTTAGTAGTTTTCTATTTCATGCATAGATAGGAAATCATCTTCCCAAATGTACACAACAAAGATTTCAAGAATACTACCTTATATCTCCTACTTTCACAAATAACTTTAACTTTATAATGCCCACACACAATATCTGAAATGCAATCTTCAATTACACACAGTATACCTTATGACTCCAAACACTATGCAAAATACAATTAATTCCAGCACACCTTATAACTCCCTAACAAAATTAAATATGATGCATACCTTATAACTCCTAAAATTTATTTAATCAAAATATTTTTACCCTTACCAATGCAGTTGTCGCGAATCGAACCTGCCACCTCCTGTTTGCCCATGCCCTAGCACAAGCTAGGCTACCACGTGAGCTAGTTGCCCACATGAAAAATGAAGTGCACGATGTTTATTTTAAGGTGTCACCGTAAATTTTCTCTAACCAAAAACCTCAACAAAATGGTATCATCGTGAATTGACCCCGAGCCCTCCTATCCTCATACGTCCAAATGCAAGATAGGCTACCGCTCGAGGTAACTGTTTGCACGAAGAACAAAGTGCACAATGTTTATTTTAAAATCTTTTTGAATTCCTCTTTGGTCAAAAACTTAGTAAAATGATGCCATCGCGAATCAACTCCGAGACCTCCTATTCCACAATACTCTAGCGTAGGCTCGGATGTCATCTGGGCTAGCCACCCATATGGGATCTCTAACACGTAGTCTTCGTCTTATTTTGTTTTCAATTCTACCTCCAAGACGTGCACGCTTCCCCTTTTGCTCTCCACGAATCTCACACAAAGGATTTCGATTTTCACTCCTTGCTTAACCTTTGCATGAATGAAATATTACTCCCATTTATATAAGTGTTTTGTTTTGACCATGGAATGTTGGTGCTTTAGATTTTCACCTTTTTGAATTTATATTGGCACCCTTTTTAAATTCAAATTTATTTGTATTATAATATTTAAACCTTAGGTTTTAAATATTATAATATATTACTTTTAAACCTTTGTGTAATGCCTTCAAAAACTTTTGTCTTTATTTTAAACCTTTTGTCCTTCTCTTTATAAACCTTTGTCCTCAAGCCTCTTGAACCTTTATAAACTCTCTTTATAATATTTAAATATTATAATCCTTAAACATGTTTGCCTTGCTTTCCATTGTCCAACCTTGTAAACTCATCATTCTTGAAGAATATTTTTACCTTGAATACCATGCTCTCTTTGGCATCAACTCTTTGACATCAATGACAACTCAATATTATTAATATTTCCAATAGAGTGCCCATACACACCTCCACAATATCATATATCACAAACTGATATAATGGATTAGTCATTGGGGGATATTTATAGTGATACCAATCCCTAATTAAATGCTAATCTCAAGCCAATATAACTTGACTTGAAGTTTATATCATTATATAATAAATGTAGTAAAACCTTTAATCAAAGTTAACCATAGAGTGGGTTTAACCAATATCACTAAGGATGAATACAATAAAATTTCTTCTAGTTTTAGAGGATGGAAACTGCCCTATGATGTACGATTCTTAGTTAGATCCATTGAGAGTCGAGGTGAACCACGGGGGTGTGTTATATTCTATATACTCGGGGACACAAAAATATGGGTTCACCAAGAATTATTTTAGGACTCGCTCCATGTCCAAGGTGGTAATGTTTAATGTGTCAATTAAGCATACACCTATTGTTTGGTCTTTCTAAATTAAACTATGAAAATGAAAGAACAATGCAAGACACAAAAGATGCAAGAATACAAGAACTAACCCTAGTATGATTATGTAATTCAATGATGTCTAACCCTAAGATTGCAAAATAAAGTCTTTGAGCAAGGGTCCAAGGGAATGCACAAACAAGATTAAAATCCTAAATGCACACTATATGTTTTTATTCTTTCAAATGCCTAGAAATTCAATCAAATATTTTTTCTTTACTTGTAATCTTGATTTTGGATATAAATGAACAAAATAAAATACAAAATAACTTAAAGATCTATTAGAGAACTTATATGATTTGGTGGTTTATCCAAGATTTATAGTGCATCTTGATTATCCAATGGTTTCAAACTTGCACAATAACTTTACAAACCCTAGAAAATTTGATCAACGTTTAGGGGCCTTCTTAGGCCATTGTAAGACTGAGCTTGGAGGTGTAGTAGTCAAACCCCATTGGTCCTTTTATCTAGCTATTCAAAATAAAAATTATATTTGACCTTTGGAACATGCACAAACAAAGTGAAACATATAGATAATAACAAAATATAATGTATACAAAATGGACACAATATAACACTAAAACGCTAATGTAAAATTAGGATTTTGGGGTGAAACAATTACCCCCAAACTCTAATTTACCAAGTATGTGCTCTATAAATAGGTAGTGTGAATCTAGCTTACCAAATTTATACCTTTTACAGGTGAGGCATGAATTTGGTTCAAATACCCTTTTCAAGCCCTAAAATAGCAAAAACTAGAGTGCAAAATGATGAAAAATAGACTTGTGAAGCAACTAAAGTATATGCAAAACCTAATGAGCTAATAGAGAAAGCAAGGAGTAATGAAGAGATGAAATAAGCACTCCAAGAAGCTTGATCTATCCAATTACCAAAGCTCCTCCACTTGATCCCCAAGGGTAGCCAACACCAAAGCACAAAACAACAAAAACAACTTTCGGTAGAAGGGTACTTGTTAGCATGAGTAAATGACCAAGTCAAGAATTATAATCTCAAGAAGAACTATTGAGGTTAACTAGGGAATCCAATACTTTATTTATAAGAGGTTTGGAGGACAAAATGGGTGAAAAAATGAAATTTCACCACGGGTAAAGATCGAACCCAAAATGGGTCGATAAGGGGAGGGGTTTTAGTGAGAAAAAACTGTAGAATGTCAAATTCATACCCCACCATTATAGGGTGCAAATCTAGTAAGACAAATTCATGCCTCGTATGGATCATACATGAATTTGTTAAAGCTAAGGAAACAAGGCAAATGGAGAATGTTAGGATTAAATAATAAAACGTGAGCAATAAATAAATGCAAAAATAAAACATAGAAAATAAAGCACAATAAGAGACACAAATTTACGTGGTTCACCCAATATGGGCTACGTCCACGGAGAAAATAACCAGGCTTTTTATTCCATCCAGAAAAATGAAGGGATACAACCTACAACAGATCCATTGTAACTTCCTCTTCTCTCTATCATCGTCTCTTACAATTATGCACATCATGCATTACCATACATACAACTGCCATACATCATCCTCTTATAAAAAATGTGTTACAATTTTAGGGTAAAAAAACCCACCTAAAATCCATCGTTCGATCTGTGACCTAATAATAAATGGTCCAGATTTACATAGAGAAAAACACATCTATTTTTGGCTTCGAGGGCGTTGCCCCTCCTACACCCCCTCTTCATGGAGTGGGTCCAAGTGTGGCTGAAAACAAGACCTCCAAATTAGAGAGAGAATCAGGCTCCACAACCAACAATCTCCCACTTGGAGACTGATCACAGTAACTCCACCGCTACTGCACCTGCTGGACTATGCTTCAACTTTGGACCTAGAAATTTTCTCACCTTTACTATCATGCTTGAAGACCAACTAAAACTGAGCAAGAGCTCAGTTTCTCCTTGGTTACTACCTTTGTTAACATGTCTGTAGGATTCTGGCTAGTGTGTATCTTTTCCAGCTTCAATTGTCCATCTTCCAAAATTGATCGTATGAAATGGTACTTGGTCTGTATATGTTTAGTCCTGGAATGGAAGGCTGAGTTCTTTGCAAGATGAATGGCACTCTAACTGTCACTATATAATCTGCTATTCTCCTACTTCTTTCCCAATTCCTCCATAAACCTCTGTAACCAAATCATCTCTTTACTAGCCTCTGTAACAACAACATACTCTACTTCCATTGTTGAAAGTGCAACAACCTTTTGTAATTTTGAAATCCAACTTACTACAGTTCCACCTATAGTAAAGACATACCCTATGGTACTCCTTCTGCTATCTATATCACCTACCATATCTGCATCAACATATCCCTGTAAAATAGTGTTAGAACCTCCAAAACATAATACCTGAGTGATAGTACCTCTTAAATACCTGAGAATCCACTTCACTGCATTCCAATGCTCTTTTCTTGGGTTGTTCATAAACCTGCTCACAACTCCCACTACATGTGCTATATCTGGCCTTGTGCACACCATCACATACATCAAACTACCAACTATCGATGAATAAGGAACCTTGGACATGTAGTCTATCTCCTCTTGTGTCTTAGGACACATCTCTTTGGTCAGTTTGAAATGATTGGCCAAAGGTGTACTAATAGGTTTTGCATCCTGCATATTAAATATTTTCAACACCTTCTCAATGTACTCACCCTAAGACAATGTTAATTTATGATTTTTCCTGTCTCTTGTTATTCTCATACCAAGGATTTGCTTTGCAACACCCAAATCCTTCATTGCAAATGAATTTGCTAATTTTATTTTGAGCACATTTATATCCTACATGTTAGACCCTACAACAAGCATGTCATCTACATACAATAACAAGATAATATAGTTACCATTATCTAATCTCTTAAAATAAACATAATGGTCAGAATAACATCTACTATATCCTTGTTCTATCATAAACCTATCAAATTTTAGATACCACTACCTTGGAGCTTGCTTCAGGCCATACAAGCTCTTTTTCAACCTACATACTAATTCCTCCTTCCCTTTGACCTCATACCCCTATGGCTGCTACATATAAATCTCTTCCTCCAAATCCCCATGGAGAAAAGTTATTTTTACATCTAACTATTCAAGATGCAAATCTTCTACAACCACTAGACTTAAAATAGTTCTAATTGAAGTCATTTTAACAATAGGAGAAAAAATTTCATCATAATCTATACCTTTCTTCTATGCAAACCCCTTTACAACAAGTCTAGCCTTATACCTCTTTTTACCTCCATCTTCTTCCTTCACCCTGTAAACCCATTTATTCTACAATGCTCTTTTTCCTGTAGGCAACCAAACCAAATCCCAAGTCTGGTTATGTACCAAAGAGTCCATCTCCTCTTCCATGCCTTGCTCCCACTTCTTTCTGGTTTCTACCTGCATTGCTTCTTCATATGTTTTTGGTTCACTAGAATCAGTCAATAATACATAATACAATGAAGGAGAGTAATGATCAGGGGGTCTACTTAACCTGGTAGATCTTCTAATAACACTTGTAGGAGTTTGAGGTGCTTGTTACTATTGTTGTTGATTTTCTAGCACCTTTGGAGTTTCATTTTCTATGATTTCATCAAGCACTATGTATTATGTGTTTACCTTTTCCTGTTTCTTTCTTTGCAACTGATATTTATACATGACCTTCTCATTGAATACCACATCTCTACTCCTAATGATTTTGTGATTTTCATAATCCCAAAAGCGATAACCAAAATTATTAACTCCATATCCAATGAAAGTACACTTCTTAGACTTTACCTCAAGTTTTGTTCTATTTTCTTTATCAATATGAACAAATGCTTCACAATCGAAAGTCTTCAAAAATGAGTAGTTAATAGGTTTACCTATCCATGCCTCTTCTGGAATACCACCATCCAAGGAACTTGAAGGTCCTCTATTTATTAAGTAAACAACAGTATCCACAACATCTACCCAAAATTGTAAGGGCAATCCTGCATGTAATCTTATACACCTAGCACGTTCCATGATTGTCCTATTCATCCTTTCTGACACACCATTTTCTTGTGGTGTTCTTGGAACCATCTTCACTCTATGAATCCCATGGTATGAATAGTAACTATCAAACTCCTTGCTGTAGTATTCACCTCCATTATCTGATTTGAGACACTTCAACTTATTTCTTGTCTCATTCTCAACCAAAGCTTTCCATTTCTTAAAAGTATCAAAGACATCAGATTTTCTTTGAATACAATAAACCCAAGTTTTTCTAGTTGCATCATCAATAAAAGTAACATAATATTGAGAGCCACCAAGAGATGATACCTGAGTTGGTCCCCATACGTCTGTATGCACAAGCTCTAACTTTTCACTCTTCTTTTCCTTCCCAACTCTAAGAAATCTGACTCTTTTCTATTTTCCATAAACACAGTGCTCACAAAAGTCCAAATCAACCTACTTCAAACCTGGCAACAAATTCCTTGAGTGGAGAATCTGCATCCCCTTCTCACTCATGTGCCCAAGCCTATGATGCCACAAAGTTGTATCCACTCTTGTAGAAGCTAAAGCAATAGAAAGATCAGTATTACTAGTACATACATACAATGTACCTTCCTTCTTTCCTTTTGCTAATATTAGTGATCCTTTAGTAACCTTCCATAAATTTTTTGAGAATGTAACTGTATAACCTTCACTATCCAACTACCCTATTGAAATTAGATTTCTTCTCAAATCAGGAATATGCCTTACCTCTTTCAGCAACCATTGGTTTCCATTTGGTAATTTATATTTATCTTACCCATTCCAACAATTTTGCATGGTCGATCATCACCCAAATAAACCTGTCCAAAATCACCTTGAACATAGTCTAGAAAATATTTCCTATGGGGTGTGGCATGATATGAAGCCCCTGAGTCTAGCACCCAATAATCATTAATATTATCTAATGAAAGGATTAAAGCATCTTGCAACACATCACCTACTACATTTGCTTCCTGATTATTATCCTATTTTTCATCTCCTCTTTTTTCTTTTCGAGACCAATAGTCTCTTTTTAGGTGTCCTTTCTTCCCATAATGCCAACATTCTAGCTGCTTCCCTTTGGATTTGGATCTACCTTTCTTTGAATTTCCATGATTCCCTAGGCTTTTTCCTCTCTCCCTTTGTCTCCCCTTATTCTCCATAGTCAAAGCATTACCTGATGTCTCACCTATGCTTTTCCATCGCATTTCCTCACTAAGGATAACACCAATAACATCATCAAACTTTAAAGTATTTGAACTAGAGATAAAATTACTCACAACCATGACCAAGCCATTCCAACTTTCTAGCAATGAGCACAAGATCAAAAGAGCCCTAACCTCATCATCAAAGTTTACTCCTACAGAACTTAACTGATTGGTAACCATGTTAAACTCATTTAAATGATCAGTAATAGACCCACCTTCTGACATCTACATATTAAATAAATGCTTCATAAGAAATACCTTGTTCGAAGTTGAGGGTTTTTCATACAGTTTAGCCAATACATTCATTAAACCCTCCATTGTCTTTTCCTTTGAAATGTTGAAGGCCACCGATGCTTCTAGGCACAGTCATATTGTTCCTAATGCCTTTCTATCAAGAACCTCCCATTCTTCATCTGACAACTTCATTGGCTTCTTTGCTATTCCACCTAATGGTAGGTAAAGATCCTTCTGATATAGATAGTCCTCCATTTGCATCTTCCATAGCTGGTAATTTTGGCCATTAAACTTCTCAACCCTAAACCTACCTTCTTCTACCATTGCTCCCACTCGAACCAGGAAACCCTCCTTTCAAGTGCATTTTTCAAACCCTAGGCTCTGATACCAGTTGTTAGGATTAAATAATAAAACATGAGCAATAAATAAATGCAAAAATAAAATACAAAAAATAAAGCAATACAAGAGACACAAATTTACGTGGTTCACCCAATATGGGCTACGTCCATGGAGAAAATAACCAGGCCTTTTTATTCCATCTAGAAAAATGAAGGGATACAACCTACAACAGATCCGTTGTAACTTCCTCTTTGCTCTATCACCATCAATTACAATTACGCACACCACACATTACAATACATTACAACCGCCATACATCATCCTCTTATAAAAGAACATTACAATTTTAGGGTAAAAAATGCCCACCTAAAATCCGTCGTCCGATCTGTGACCTAATAATAAATGGTCCAGATTTACATTTGGCTTCGGGGGACGTTGCCCCCTACACCCCCCTTCGTGGAGTGGGTCCAAGTGCGGCTGAAAACAAGACCTCCGAATTAGAGAGAGAGAGAGAGAGAGAGAGAGAGAGAGAGAGAGAGAGAGAGAGAGAGAGAGAGAGAGAGAGAGAGAGAGAATCTGGCTCCACAACCAACAGAGAAGGCAAAAGGGTCTCAAATTTACACTTAGCAAGTTTAGGTGGCTGACGAGGGATCTAAGGAAGAATTGACTCATTCTGATGGGTCAATTTTCCAAATCTACACTAGTCTTACATAAAGTTATCCATAGGCTTACATAGAAGAATTCTCGTAGGATTACATAGAAATATGCCTATAGCCTTATATAGAGAACACTTGTAGGCTTCCATTGAGAATTCCTAAAGGCTTACATAACACTTTTCCATAGACTACATCAATAGTGCCTATGGGCACTTCATCACTGTTGACCTTGGCCTACCAAGGTCATATTTCAAATATTTCAACATCCCCGTAGTTTGAATTAAGGGGTCATAAAGAGAAGATATTAGAGATGGTATATATCCCTCCCTATAATAAATACTCAAATGGGCTACTGAATCTTATTATCTTCTCTTGCTAAAATTACATGAACTGGATCAACCTCTTTGGAAACATAAAGCTATGACTCCACCTTTTGGATCAAGATATGAGAAGATATTTGGCATGTAATATGGTGACTACAATTTGTTCTCCAATATCAATATAAAGTAGCCAAATCATGAACCAATACGTAGGTATCTAAATAATAAACCCCAAAGGTTGTAAAGGTACTCATAGGACCAAGTCATAACTTGTTATAACCATCCAAACCCTATTCCTCTTGACCCAAAATATTACCGATTGCCACACCAATTAGTTTTTAGAATTAGAGAGTACATCATGTATTAGACATGGGAAAGAGACACACTATGAGAGAAGAAGTATGTAAAAGGATAAACATATCAAATCAAACTCATAATCTCTTGAATACAATATAATTAACCAACCACTACACCAACAAGATTAGTTCAAGTAACAAACCAGTCCACCATCAAACTAAAAGGAATCCTCAAAGACTCAAAATTTTCTATTTACTCATGGAAATATCATGTGGACTTCATAGTTCTATGACCTAAATCAAATCTAGGAGGTATTTTCTGGTTCTAAGATGACCTTGGGTTGTTACAACTTATGCATATATTATCTATAGGATGAGGAACATGATCATATATGATGGAACACTAATCAAACAATTTACCTTATACCCCTAGAACAATACATTGTATGAGAGGAAACTATCTAAATTGATAAGGACAAGGATGATGAAGGACCTATATAACATGTAATCACTATTGATAATCTTATGGCTCTTAAAAATATTAAGGGTGATACCTTTATTCCAGGTATCATCCAAAATGCTTACTTGTCAAGTGATTTTATTAGGTGTCTAATAAGTAAACTTGTAGTGTAGCAATGATGGTCCTTTTGAGGACTTGTCATAAATAGAATTAATTTTGAGTCTCAATAAGAACTTGTATGCTCCCCACAAATTCTTTCCATATCTCTACTACTTTATTTATACTTTACAATTGGTCTCAAGGATGGGGATAAAAATGAGAATGTTAAGACCATGGAAATTCTTTGTGGTAAAAACATGAATATAAATAACCAATTAATTCTATCACAACAAGAATAATTGGTTAAGATCCTATGGGAAAACCATGAGGCTTTCACTTGGGACTACTAGGGTATAGAAGGTATTCATCCTGTAATTTGTACACATTATATATATATATCCCATTAGACAACCTCAAATATGAATGAACCCAACCTTGTTAGAGATCATGAAAGAAGAGTTACATAAATTATTGTAAGTAGATTTCAAAAATCTAGTATACAATAGCTAATGTTTCTCCCCCAAGTGACAATTCCTAAAATGAATGGTGTTATGGTACCTAGAGAGAGGTATATAGGGATATGATATTATATTATATAAGGATATTATGGATAGTTGGCATGTGCCACACATAATCCAAGGTCGATTATATTATTATATTATGGTATGATAAGGAGTGGGATGAGGGTTTAGTAGTGATCTCCCCAAAGTAGAATTAGAATATATATATATATATATATATATATATATATATATATATATATATATATATATAAAAGAAGGGATATTATCATTGTAAGGATCATCATTTATATTGAGTATTCTCTTGTAATTGTCTTTGCCTATGGAGTGACCTCTCATCTTGGGAGATCTTGTGGAATTATTCCTTCTTTAAGGAGTACTATTGGTGTTTCCCTACCTTAAGGGTATTATCTTTCTTTGTATCATTGTATGGATTGTTACTACATATAATTATTTATGGCTGAATGATTTGTTATTTCATTTTATGATGAATGATTTATCTTAATGAG
Source organism: Wollemia nobilis (assembly GCA_028583015.1). Lineage (NCBI taxonomy): Eukaryota > Viridiplantae > Streptophyta > Pinopsida > Araucariales > Araucariaceae > Wollemia > Wollemia nobilis. Next base: position 5,184,486 of record JAQPPZ010017036.1, on the reverse strand, counting down.
AATAAATTGTCATAACAAATGGAAAGTGTTGAATATTTATTGACTATATATAATAAAATAAATCCATTAGGAAAGATAAATTACCCTTACCCTTCATAGACCAAGTTTTAAAGATCCTTATGGTAAAAATAATAATTCAAATTTCTTGATGGCTTTAATGGCTATGACCAGATCTAAATAGTCCCTATGGATTAGAAGAAAACAACCTTTACATACATATGGGGGACATAATCCTATAGTATGCTCCCCTTCAATATTTATAATGGACTTCCTACCTTCCAATGAGCCATATTTAGCATATTTTGTAATTGTACACATGAATACATTAATATCTATATGGATGTTCATTGTGTTTAGAGATACTTTTGACTAGGCCATGGAGAATCTCAAAAAGGTCTTGTAGAGGTGTTAGAAAAATAATTTTTTTTAAGTCAAGAAAAATAATATATGTTAATGATAGAAGAAATTATTCTAGGTCATTATATTTTGCCGAAGGTATAGGAGACGACCCTCCCAAAATCTAAGTCATTTGGGCATTAACCCCATGTCAAAAATAAAAATATGTGCGTAGCATTTTGGTGCACATGTTATTATAGATGATTTATTATGGATTTTTGTAATGTATCTACAACATTGTGTGCATTAATCAATAAGGACATAGAATTTAATTGGATGAAAGAATACCAATATTAGGCATTCAAAACACTTACAAAGAAATTATCTACAAGTCCTATTGTACGAGGTCATAATTGGAAGTTTTCTTTCCATATTTATGTAGATGCATTTGACATTGCCTTGGGAACTATCTTAGAGGAAAAAAATTGAATAATCCTATGCCATCTACTTTGTTAGTAAGACCCTTTTTAGGGCCAAGTTAAACTACATAAACATTGAGAAATAATTCCTTATAGGGGTATTTGCCATCAATAAGTTTAGACACTATATTAAGGGATATCCTATTTTTGTGCACATTGACCATTCAACAATCTATTACAAAAATAATAAACTTATTTCAAAATATTTCTTAATTAGTTCACTTCTCCCACTAAAAACATTTGACATCACCATCCTTGATAAGCCAAAAATAAATTGATAGCAGACTTCTTGTCTAGAATCCTAAATAATGAAGACTCTCTCCTAATTAAAGATATTTTTCCCAATGAGTAATTATTTTTTTATTTTACTATGAACTCATTCGAATGTTGACATTTATAATTATTTGATTATAGGAGTTTAGCTTAACCATTTTTCTTCCAAGGAAAAAGAACATCCATTCCACTAAAGCATAACATATACATGGATTATGATCAAATGGCATTAGCTCAACCGATTAAATTCCTCAACATTCAAGGAGACCAACGTTTGAATCTTGCCAAGGGATACATGGATGGCATCCAAGCTTTGTTATAATGCCACTATGTGGTGATGATGTAATATGGGTGGGGATCGTTTCAATACCATATAACCAATTGAAATAAAAATATAGATGGATTATACGTAATATTTTAAAGAGTAGACCTAACCATGTTCTATAACATTACATACATTAGGACAAGTGCTATAACATCTTGAGGGTATATCACAATGAACCATGTCAAGGACACTATGGATATAAATGCAAATATTTAAAAATATTAGTAGGATATTACTAGCCCTCTCTACATCAACATATCCATGAGTATGTAAAGCATACTAATCAATGTCATTAGACCAATAGGCCTACCATGATATACGAAATACCATTATAGTGATAAATTTATTTAGAACCATTTGAAAAACAATTGTTTGATGTTGTCATCCCCAATGGTTTGCTACCATAATAGAGTGATTATATTCTAGTGTGTATAGATTATATTACCAAAATAATAGAGGCTAAGGTAATATGGCATCCACATGACAAGAAGGTGGTAGAATTCTCTTATGGAGATAACTTTATTAAGTTTGATATAACTAGAGAAGTAGTCATAGATTAAGAGCCACAAATCATGTTTAAATTAATAGCCTAACTAATGAACTAGTACCAAAGTAGATATTGGAAGTATTTGCCATACCATCCACAAACTAACACCTAGGTTGAAGTAACAAAAATATAATTGAAGAATATTTTAAATATAGTGGCAATTCATCAACACGATTGGGCCAATTGATTATCATAAAAACTATGGGCTTATCACACCACATGGAAAACCACAACAAAGTTCACATTATAGGAACTTATCTTCAATAATAATGTTCTCATTTCTATTAAGTTTGATATTAGAGTATTATACATTACATTATAGTTTAGGATAGAGTTATATGAGGTAGAAAGACAATGCATTGAGCAACTCAATACCTTAAAAAAGTATAGGTTGGAGGTTGTACTTAAAACTGAGATGATGCATAGGTAGAGAGCACAATGGCATGATGAGGCCATTAAGAAAAATGATTTTAAGAGAGGTAATTAAGCTCTCCTTTACTCTAAGGGAAAATTGCACACTCAATGGCTAGGTCCCTACAATATCACCATAGTTTATGAAAATGTAGTAAAATTAAGGATGATAAATATGACTAAAATACCACTCATGGTTAGTGGCCATCATCTCAAGATTTATAGTTGTCTATTATTCAATAAATTCTGAAATATGTGTAATTTGATATTGTTTAGGCCAAGGCCAAAAGAGTAAAGAAGTTCTTATGAGCACTATTAATGTATCCTATGAGCATGTGATTATGTAAGCCTCTTATCATTCATATTTTATGTAAGCATACATGCATGTTCATGTAAGCCTATGGTAGTATGTTGGAGAAGAGAGATGAAAAGTATACTACTAAGGGGTGATTTCCCTAGAAAGAAAATCATCGATGAATATCATCAAAAGGAAATAGTAGACATGGGTATTTTTTTCAAGTTTATATAGATTCAAGAGTCGTGCATTTCCAATTATGATGCATAAGCCAAGAAACTTACCAAACTAGCCATATATGTAACCGAGGTCCTTTAGGATAAATTGAATATGGCATTGTAGATGAGGTAACCAATTCTCCTTTAAAATTTTAAGGTAGCCTTGGCACAAGCTTTTCAATATAGCTATTAAGAATCTTAGGGTCAATTGGATTGGCATGAGATTTTATATTCCCCTACTTTGGCATCCTATTCTAGAATTTAGAGGTCATTGGCCTACAAATTCAAGGAAAGAAACTACAAATTGAAAAGAGATCATAGTAGTTCAAGGATACTATGGCCTTATGGAAGAAATGAGGATGCATCAATTTAACTAGGCTAACTTCTATGAGTCTACAATGTAGGCTATGTTGAATAAGGAACAAAAGAAAAACATTGTTGTTGGGTCAACTATAGTTCTAAAATCACTCATTAATGTAAAATTTCCCATTGTTTTGTACATGCATATTATTACAAAAATAATTACTATTGTAAAAGTGTTTATTGCTCAGAAAATATCTATTATTATTGGGATGTTTATTTCTATAGACATACCTACTACTCTAGAAGTGCCTCTCACTACTAAACCACCCACCACTACAAAAGCACCTCCCATTTAAGCACCAATCACTAGATAAGTACTTACTACTCCAAAACCAAGTACTACTAACAAGAATAAGATATTGGTCAATATCCTACTATAGAGAAAATATTGTGAAGACCCAACTGAAGGAACATAATCTTGATGTTTCCCCTTGGGTAGAGTAATATTATTTTTATTGCATGAGGACATGCAACTTCCTAAAGTTAAGGGGAAATGACGGGTTGTTTATATGTTACTTTTAACAGCCAAAACTTGTTAAACAATGTATCTTTTTCATATATTTATCTATTCTATCCATTTTTGTACATATTTCATATATTTTGTAACATAAACTAGAATTGTTGTTTAGTAGACTTTTATTGCTAATATTAGAATTTTTGCAAGTTTTTGGAACTAGGTGCTCATGGATAAATTGTTTGGATGATTATGCTTGTGGTAAAGGTCACTGTGTTTCAGTTATAAACTACTCTAATCCTTATGTTGTAGAAGTGTTTATTGCATAATTGACTTGGATTTACTATGGAGGGCCTCATGTAGATGTAGCTACTATAAAATTATGACAAACACCTATTGATATTACTAGGTAGTTGCACACACATGTAAAGAAGGAAACTAAGATCTTACTTGCCTACGATTTTTGTGAGTGATCCAAGCATGGCATCTGTAACAACCACACTATATACTAAAAGAAAAACTAAGTGTATAATTAGACACACAGTTATCACCAAACAATATATTTATCCAATGCATAACTAGCAATAAACAATGCATTTCATGAATGGTTGACCATCTACAACCAATTTGTTTGAGAACCAAACAAGGTAAACACCTTAACAGGAAAATGTTACAACATATTATTATATACCCACATGAACACCAGATGTTTGTCATTATGTTGAACATTCATAAAATCTTTAAATGTCAAGGATGCATATAAATCCATGCTTTCTATGCATGTAATAGAGTTAGCAAAGATAAATGGTGAAGATTAGGCCAGACCAAGATGTTTCTTTATAATTTTTATTTGTATTAATGGAAATCAACTTTAAAAATTTAAGTTTTGTAATGTTCTCCAAGGGGAGGTCCAAGTCTTACCTACCAAGTAAAGGCCTGCTCATGTTATGTAAGTGTTGAATATTTTCTCTTAGTTCCATTTCTTTTCATGTTGTGTTATGCTTTTCATTGACAATCATGTGTGGTTTATATTTTTTCCACAAATTTATTATTCATTCCATATTCCATAGCATTATAATTTATTGTTTATCCTTTCCATAGAACTATACTTTCTAGTTTACTATGCTTCTATTATATGCAATTTAATTCTGGATCACTGGTAATTTATGTTAAGTTTATCTTTCTATTTTGACATTTCATGCTTTGATTTATTCTAGCAATTTTATTCTATTTTAGTTTTCATTATAATAAATGTGATCTACTTATTTTGAAGCATAAACTCAAAGGTTAACCTACCTTTGTTTTATTCTTGTAATAAAGAAATAGATTTCTTTCCATAATTGTAGCTGTAGCACCTTAAATTTGACGCACTTAAATTGATTAACTCAGTAAAAATATTAAAATTGATAAAAACATCAAATTTACCTAAGTCTACCCAAAAATCATTCAAAAGTAGCAAAAATCCATTTGCCTCGATTTTTGTGCCCTCAAACCAATGTTGTTTTGACCGTTGGGCAAAATCGTCTGACTTTCAGCAAAATCTCTTTAGCGGCTAGCAAAATCCTCAAGTGATTTTGCTCAAAAACAAAATTTTCCCAAGTTTGCAAAATGCCAAAAATTTGTTTCAAACCGCATTTCTGAGTTTGGAAAGAGGTTGTAACGACAAATTCTGGCGAGACTAGGCAGGGGGCAAACATAGGAGGGATCCCAACTCCCTCCCTTTTTTAGCCTAACCTCCTAATTTCCTAGATTTACCCCTAATCCTATTTAATCCCCCCTCTAATTCATTTTTTAGGATTGACTCCTGTTGGTCTGAATTTTATACACACCTTGCGAAGAATGAGTATGAAACTCTGATAACACTTATACGAAATAAATCCCACTCACTTTAGGATCTTACTGGTTATCGAAGGTGTGAGTTACAGAGTTGGGTCGAATGTCTATTCACTCTTTTTCGCTTCTGGAATAGTTTTCAATATGGACTATCTGTTACCTTACAACGGGTTCTTGAACTTGTTCAGTAATGTTTAGAAGTTGTCACTTGTTGACAATCAGATAAAATTAGTTCTTTGATCTAGCTCTTATGGGTCAGCAGATTTAAATAAAAGACAAATTTAAAAGAAAATAAAAATGGATCATTTCACGGTAAAACAAAGAGAGTAGGGTAGGGCAGAAAGAGAAGTCTATCAAACTTAGCTGTAAGACCAAAACTACCAATTTTATTTATACTATCAGCTTCACAATAGAACAAATCAAAGAAGAAAGTGTCCAGCTTTCTAAGATCACTTTCTACTAAGAGCATAAGACAAAGATGGAATAGATCTGAAAGAAAATCATAAACATAAGGGAAGTCGATTAAAATTGGTATTTCTCACCAGCAGCATAGCTCACACAGTGAGGACAGAGCAATTAGAACAGACTTGAACCTTAAATCTGTGATTTTCCCTAGCATACAATAGAACAAATGAAGCCCAACAACATATTTAATCTTGATAACACCGATTTACAACATATATTTAATAAACTTTAAAGAAACGGATAACAAAAGAATATGAACTTATCACAATCGAAAAAGATTAGGCTCCTGGCCATGCTATCACAGAAAACAAAAGCACATCAACTCCAAGTCCAAAAATAAAGCATTTAACAAGATTTGCAAGAAATTGCTTCAATAGCCTTTTTTATTTCTAAGTCTTCGCCCTCTTGCGATTACATTTAGAAGAAGTATTTATAGACTCAGGACAGACCCTAATATTTTTAGAAATATCTTCTTCTCAAACCCTAAATCTTATCATCTTAAACCCTACTACCCGGGTTTTACAATATAAGCCCTTTTAAAATAAAGTTCCGATAAAACTTAACCATTCTGCAAATCAGTGCAGTCACTTGCCATAAATGGAGAAGATAGAATTTGAATGCCACTTGCATCCACCCGCAACTGTGAGTAAATGTCTTCATTAATGCCCTCGGGTAATTTGGATGAGTCACCACTTCTCTGACATTTCATCTCCCCAGAGCCATCCCTGAGTTGAAAATGTCTGCACGCCATTAATTCTGCCATAAATTTTCATTAAATGCATCCATCGACGAATTTCGGTAACTGTGTGTAGATATTTTCATTTTCTGACCAATTCCCAACATACTCCATTAAATGGGCAGCTGCTTAGTCATCGTAAAGTATCTTTGCGGCCAGATCTATAAAATCTGGATGAAATAGCAATTCCCGGCATCTCTCATTTCAATATGGCGGTCTTCGATTAATTTGCACTTAACTTTGTCTTCCTGGCCATTTCTCCCGTTATCATGCAAGTGCCAGATGGCTTCCTGTATAAAAGACAAACAAGGATGATTAGTACTTTAATTAAATCAGATTAAAACTTACTTATTAAATCGAAACCCTAAATTTTATTTGCATGTCGGCTCTATTTATCTGACATGTGGCTTGCTCATTTGACACGTGTCGTTGAAATGTGGCGCTTCCACACTTGCTTCCAGCTATTTTCCACTTTCGGGCTCTTTGCTGTCTAAGCCATGAAAATGCGACATGTCACGATTTCGCGACATGTCACGAAATCACGACGTGTCTCTGCCTTCAGCGCTTCTTTGCAATGTTTATCGCGAAAACGTGACATGTCACGATTTTGCGACATGTTGCGAAATTGCGACCCTCATTTGCACCTTGCCCCCTTCCGTCAACTGTGTCGCGATGTCGCGAAATCACGACGTTGCGATTTCGCGACACCTACCTTTACCTTGCACTTCCTCCTTCGAACCGTGTCGCGATTTCGTGACACATCCGTTCCTTGCACTTCCATTTCACTGTCTCTGCCTTGGCGCTTCCTTCTCCGACCGTGTCACGATTTCGCGACGTCGTGAAATCGCGACATCGCGATTTCACGACGTCACGAAATCGCGACGTCGCAATTTCGTGACACCTACCTTTACCTTGCACTTTCCTTGATTTGTGTCATACGTCGCGAAATTGCGACGTCGCGAAATTACGACGTCGCGAAATCACGACGTCGCGATTTCATGACACCTATCTCGACTTGTTTTCTCTTGCTTCCCCTTGGTTCATCTTTGTCTTGGCCTTCTCCATCTACGCCAACTGCTATTGCTTTGACTTGGACCTATCATGATTTCACGACATGTCGTGAAATCGCGACGGTCCATACGCCCTGGGCTCTCTTCTGAAAAATGTCGCGATTTCGCTACAGTTTCTTGCCTTAGCCACTTTCTCGCCAATGTGCCACGAAAATGCGACATGTCGCGATTTCGCGACATGTCGCGAAATCACGCCCTCTTTCACCCCTTGGCGACTTTCTTTCCATTCTGTCGCGATTTTGCGACACGTTTTCATGCCTTGGGAAACTTCTCTGAAAATGGTCGCAATTTCGTGACGCGTTTGTGACTTGTCCGTTTTTCTCTCTTATAGCCGCAAAAATGTGACATGTCGCGATTTCGCGACAGTTTCTCCAAGTCTCTCATTCATCCAAAATGTGTCGCGATATCGCGACGTTTTCATCCAATTTGGCCTCCGACTCAAACCTGTCGCGATTTCATGACGTGTCACAAAATCACGCCCTCTTTCATGCCTTAGCTTCTTTTTGGCTCCCGCTGCAGCGAAAATGCGACATGTTGTGAAATCGCGCCCTTGACTGCCCCTTGGTTCCTTTTGCCTCACGCTGTCGTGAAAATGCGACATGTTGCGATTTCGCAACATGTCACGATTTCGCTACGTTCTGTAAGCATTTGCTTTCTCTCTCCAGACCCGTCGCGATTTCGTGACATTTCCTAAAATGGAAAGTGTCGCGATATCGACACATTTCCTAAAATGGAAAGTGTCGCGATATCGCGACACTTTCTTAAAATGGAAGTGTCGCGATTTCGCTACGTTTTTGCGACTTGGCCGATTTTTTCAAAACCCGTCGCGATATCGCGACATTTCCAAAAATGGAAGTGTTGCGATATCACGACACTTCCAAAAATGGAAAGTTTTGGTTTCTAATGAATTTTTCTGTCTGCATTCTGCATTTTTTTCATATCAGTGAAAGATTTTCTTTACTTAGCAATGATTCTAACATTTGAAAAATGAATTCTGAAATAAATCAAAGCCAGATGCAAGAGTACTTGGATACTTTGATACAGGCAAAACTTGAAGAAGAAGGATGCAAGCAAATTTGGAATTAAAAACCTGGAAAACTCAAGAGGGTCCTTACTGCAAAATGAAAGCTCAATATTTTCAAAGGATTGAAATTCATTTTTCAGTGGGGGTGTGTTGCTTCTCAACAACTCCCTGATTGCAAAGCATGCTAAGTGATCCCTTGAGCAGATAGCAGAATTGAGAAGCCATTAGTATAATCTTCCCATCTTCAATTTACCCGTATTTGCCTAAAATTCATCATTGTCCCATTACCCTCTTTAGCAAATTTTCACTTGCAGGTTGCAGTCGAAATCACAGAACAATCGATAGAATCGTGCTGTGAGCAGGCAGAGTAGGTGTGCGATTTCACAGAAAATAGCAGCAATCCTGCTGACTTGGCAGCGATCCTGCTGACTTGGCAACAATTTTTCTCATAGATCATCTGGGGTAAAAAACTTTATTCTATTTTTTCTTCTTCCTTCTCTTCCATTTTATTTAGTTATTTAATTATATTTTCATTAATTCAACAATGCATCTTGGGTATTCACCATCATGTTAATCAATTTTTAATTTAAATCTGCATTTTGCTTACATAAAATTCATGAACATTTAGACTCTTGTATTTACATCTATTACAAACCTTTTCTATCTTTCATTTAGTTGAAAAGGAATGCTTAAATAGGAAACATATCAAATTTTGAATCATATTTGTGCCAGAAAACCATTTTGTGTCTTGTGTTTTGTTGCTACAAAATTGCAGCGAAATCGCTTGCTATTTTAGCAAATTGTTGAGTGATTTTGCCTGGAACAACATCGATTCTGCCAAAATAGCAACGATCCTGCTCTGCATAAAAAATTAGAATCTTCATCAGACATCTCGATTCAGGTATGTTTTGAATTTCTTTTAGCATAGAATTAACAATTGCATTTGTCATTTCTATTCCTGTCTATTGTTTTCATCAAAAAAGTTAAAAAAAAATCATATCATAGATAGGTTAGTTGCATTTCAAAGGTCAAACTTAGGTGTTTGTATGAGTGATATGAAAACGAACATATTAAACCTCATTCTCAACCTAGGTGCAGAAACTGCCATCAAAATTTTCCTGGTGAACCCACAATTTGTCGAAAAATCACCACAAGAAGGCACGATAAAGTGCCTCTCTTTCGAGGTGTAGTTCTATCATTTTCCATTCCCCTCTGAGGCATGGATCCATCAGCCTAGTGGACAGGAGTGCAAAAATTTTAGGCCTACATTCTTTGCCCGACGTGAAACATTAGATTATCTTCTGATTCTTAAATTAAATATTAAAATCAAAATCAAAACAAAAACCAAAAAAAAAAACAATAGTTAAATTGCATTTGCTTTTTAGATGGTAGATTATAATTATAGGAGAGCTATCCGTCTTAATGTTACTATAATCTTAGCAATTCAAGAAGTCTCATACTTTAATGAAAGTCAAAATATAACATCTGGAGAGTCCTGGATTGAATTAGATAGAAGACTAGACGTTATTGAAAGTAGACAATAAGAACTTAAACAAATCCATAGGATAGAATTGGCTAGAATACTGGATCCTTATAGAGAACCTGCCTATTTTGACCTTCAAAGATCTTGTGAAATGTGGTTGACTAATAAGAGAGCCTTGATTTCACCTAATTTCTACCCCTGTGAAACTTACCTAGACGACGTCGTAGCGACACATAAGTTTTTAGCTCACATAGAAAGTCAAGAAATAATCCTAGACGATAAGAGAAGGCTTAATGTTGTCCCTAGAGCTGTATTCTATAGAGAGTATTGTCACAAGCTATATTTTTATAGGTCTAACCTAGAAGTAGATTGCATTACCTTAGCACAATTCATAAGGTTCCTACAAGACAACTTCACATTTGAAGAAGAGCATTACATGACACCTGATTAATTGGAGCCCATTAATGATATACATAAATTATTTCAAGAAGATTAAAATCTATTATTACCTAGCGTGTGATTATTTATGTGTTTAATTGCTTGCTCTACATGTTCTAGATAAAAAAAAAAAAAAATCAATCTAAAAATAGTAATTTAATTTAATTAGTTAGGTATATATAAATAATATATATATACCCCAAAACCTAACACACACACACACACACACATTATATATATATATATATATATATATATATATATATATATATATATATATATATATATATATATATATATATATATATATGCAAAATCAACTTAATTCAAAAATGCCTAAATTAAGAAATGGTAAAGAAACTGAGAATGAAATAGAAGATCAAAAACTAGAGCAAGAACGAGAACCATACCAAGAATAAAATAATAATGAAGAAACTCGATCTGAAGAAGAATATGTTTCTTCAGATCATGACAATGACAGTGAGGATGTAGAACTTAATCAACCTTAATTATATTCTAAAGGCAATCTTAAGTTTGAATCCGTTGAAAATTTTATATCTTTTATGAGAGATAATATGGATGATCTTAATAAAGCAATAGAAGTAGAGGAGCAAGGAAAAGTAAACCTAGCAGATGCTTTTACAACCACACTTAAAGTGCATACCAACCCCTTAAATTACATAGAATCTAGTGAGGATCAATATGAAACACCAAGACAAAATATGATAAATATAAATCATAGGCCTTAGAAACAAACAACTCAAGCCTCTAAGATTCCTCTTAATAATGTTAGAACAAATGCTAAGCAACAAACCTTTGCTTCTATACTTTCCCAAGCCCTTAATCAACAATGGAAGGGCAAACAAGTGCAAAATAATAATTATCAAAAGATAGTTCCACCAAGAAATACTTTGCATAACATTGTCTCAATGGGAAATCCTAATACAGTTGCACCTAATTATTATCAAGGATATAATGATACGATGCAACCAAACCCAGTTTGGTGGACATCAAGGGTTGGAAGCAATGGTAAAGCAATTGGCTTATCGCTTAGACCAAATATATCCTTACCATCCCTCATACAACTATCAAGAGATGTGTAGTCAACCCTTGGATCCCATCGTAATAGCTCAACCTTACCCTAAGCATTTCCCTATGCCAGTGTTCACTATATATAATGGAACTGAAGATCCCATCGAGCATTTACGTATGTTTAGAATAGCATGTCATGATGTCTCGCATGATGATTTACTGATGCTTAATATATTTCCTAAAAGTTTAGGAGGCATAGTTGGAATGGTACTATCAAATTCCTAACAACTCCTTAAGGAATTTTGAAGAAACATCTGAGATGTTTATACATAAATTTAGTGCCTACATAAAGAGGCATGTGACTATTAAAGATTTGTACAATCTTAAGCAAGGTAAAGATGAAATTTTTGCAGAATTCCTAACTAAGTGGAGATAACTTTTAAGCAAGTTGCATTTTGCATTACCACAAAGAGAAATGCTAGACATATTCATAAATAATTTGCAAGAACAATTGTCCTATGAACTTCCACGGCTACTATAACATACGTTGACTAAGCTATTGACCTAGGGAGAAGGGTAGAGAGTGTCCTTCTTAGAAGAGGTCAATATAAAAAGAAAGATGAATATAAGAATTGTAAAAATCAGTATAATAACAAGCAAGTAGTCGGTGACGGAGTTATTGATAGTAGGAATAATCAGAATATCAACCTTACTGAAGTTGTGAAGAAGTTCATACTAAAAGCTCTTGATAAACCTCCAAGAGAGTTTACCAGATTAAATCAACCATTACATATGATTTTACCTCAATTATTAGAACAAGGCTTAATTCGGTTGCCTGAAATAAGACATCCCGATACAACTGTAGCGGGGTTTAGAGCTGATTTGCACTGTAGTTTTCATAGAGTTGATGGAAATTCAATAAATTCATATAAAAGGTTAAAGCATATGATTCAAGATTCAATTTATAAAGGAGATATGGAGGTAGAGAAATTTCCTCCTAGAAAAATCGAAAATGATGCTAAAAAATAACCCCAAAAACAAAATGTAAATCAAAATCTAGATATTTTTCAACATCCTTTACCAAAACACGGTAAAGAAGCTATAAATCAAGTAGAACAAAATAATTTTCCCCATCCAACTAGATATGTGTGAACTATTAGTGGTTTTATGCCTCATCAAAATTTACAAAAGCCATATGCTACTACGACATCTCAGATGACTGTCAGACCCTTAAGAGATTGTCAAATAACAACTGTAGAGAGTAATGAAGGGAATAGTGAAGGAAGTGATGATGAAAGTGAAATGGATATCACTTCAAATAATTCAAATAGTTTAGAAGATTAATCTGAAGTAATCACTCTTATTACATATCGGATGGTTCCAGAAGAACCATTTCCAAGAAGAGTGACCACTAGACCATCGTCACAGCAGTGGCTCTCAAATGAACAAGCACAAAATGCAAGACATCGTAACAATTTTGTAGGGACTATAGGAGTGGTTACAAGGCAATAGGCCCAAAACTAGAATTCACAAGACCAAAGTGATAAAGCAAACCCATTTATTCTAAAAACTCCTAACAAAGGAAATAATGTGTTTGGTTCGCAACAGAGAACACCCTATGATATTAATGAACAATTATCTACCATTACAGTGAGAATTTCTCTTCTAGACCTTTTGAGAACTTCTCCCACTCATAGAGATGAATTAATGAAAACTCTAAACAAAATGATGGTTCCAGAAGATATTGAACCAAACTCTATAGTAAATGTTGTAACTTTAAATGAAGTAAACTTCATATATTTCAAAGATAAGGAAATACCTCCTCAAAGTATGTTTGGAGATAATCCTTTATATATTACAACAATGATTGGAGATGTAGGAGTTAAAAGAGTTCTAATAGACAATGGATCTTCACTGAATATATGCATTTATGATTTTTTTCAAAGATTTGGGTTTAAGAAAGAAGACATGCAAAAAACTAAGATTTTTATTAAGGAATTTAATGATGAGACTCAAGAAACGTGTGGAGTAATAAAAATCCCATTGCAAGTTGATCCATGGATTTTGGATACAACTGTGTTTGTTGTACCTTGCTTTGCATCATACAACATTATTTTGGGTCGATCTTGGATCAATGCAATGAGAGTAGTTCCTTCCACATTACATCAGTGTAAAATTTGAATTTAAAAATAAATTGGTTATCATCCATGGAGACCCTAGACCTTTTGACATGTGTGCTCTGGCAGAACCCATAGGAGTTCCATTTTTTCCAGCCATGACTTCTATCCCAAAGAATCCAAATACACCCATAAATCACTATAAGCCTAAATCACATTCTAAATCACCATCACCTAAAGCATGTGATAAAGTATCAATAAAAATAAAAGAACCGTCTGCTTCTAAAGGAATATCTAATGCTTTTCCTAAACATGCAGTGACTGAATTACCTATAGACCCTACAAAGTTTAAATTTTCAACATCTAAGGAAAATTATAAAGAACATAAGCCACATACCTCATATGCAGTTTCAGATGAAGGATTAGCAGATTTATCCTCAATTTTGGTACCAATTGAAGAAGTTAATCTAGCTACGCAAGATTCTAAGATATTATCTGAGTCTTCCTCATCTCCCCACACTTTTGGAGTACCTAAGAAAGGGAGCATTTGTCATATTGGGAGCTCTATATTTATATCTATAGGATATGATTTTGGAAAGTATTCAATATTACAAATTTCAATTGATCAAAATGAATTTGCCAAATGCTATTTTTCTGATAAATATGTAATACCAAAAGAAATAATGTGCAATTTGGGATATAGATATAAAGGCTTAGGACCTTATCAAAAGGGTATAAGAGAACCTTTAAAATTTATTGAATGGCCAGCTCGATGTGGTCTTGGACTCATCTCCACAAAAACTGAGCCATTTACATAAAAGGATGATGACAATCTCATGACATATCAAGAATACATAGAATTAAAAGCAATGTCTAGAAAAGTGCATACATGTAACATGTTAACATTAGTATATCCGGACATGATTGCTTCTATGGATGAATTTTTAGAAGGGGACATATATCATGATGTGTCTTTAGAAGAAATGTTTCAGAACCGGTATTTCTTTGATGGATCCATGCCATGTATAGCCCATATAGAAGAATGTAATCCTCGAGAGGAATTAGCTAAATGCACTTTGGAATAATTACAAGAAATGGGTGTATCCCCTGCACCACCAAATTTTGAAAGAGACTTGAACATTGTTGTAGACAGTTTTCTAAAAGTTAACATTGGTATAGAAGAAAATCCTCATGGTCAAAACTGGATCCGAATTGAGTGAAGAAAAACAAATATTATACATAGAATTTCTCACAGAATATTTAGATGTCTTTGCATGGACATATGCAGATATGCCTGGCTTAGATCCTTCTGTAGTCATGCATCATCTAGTAGTGCACCCTGATGCTAAACTAGTAAAGAAAAAATTAAGAAAGATGCATCCTAAAGTTGCACTATTAGTCAAAGGTGAATTAGAAAAGCTCTTAAACATCGTTTCCATACAAGAAATAGATTATGCATAATGGATTTCTAATGTTGTTCCAGTCACTAAGAAAGAAGCCACAAAAATTAGGGTTTGCATAAAATTTAGAGATATTAATGCGGCATGCCCTAAAGATGATTTTCCTCTCCCTAATATGGACCAAATCATAGAATTTACAGCTGGGAGTGGAATGTTATCTCTTATGGATGGATTTTATGATACAACCAAATCATAATTGCTCATGAAGACCAATAAAAAATGGCTTTCATCACACCTTGGGGAACCTTATGTTGGAAAGTTATGCGTTTTGGTTTAAAGAATGCTAGAGCAACATATCAAAGAGCCATGATGTATATTGTTAGGATCCTACTATAAAATAAACTCAAATAAACACACTCTCACACAATTGCTTGGAAATAAACTCACATAAACATCATATTAATATTCAGAACAAAATACACATTATAACATAAATTTGCATAAAGGAACAATCTCACAATAAGATAGAATCGCAGGCCTCTTCGAGGGGGCAACCTCCTTCAACACTTCATTAATTTGCAAAAATATGAATACATTGGTGCCTTCTCGGGTATTTAAAGAGTTCCCTTCCATGGTTGGCTTACATGCAAAATGCCACCTAGATTACATGCATAATGCCACCCGAATTACATGCATAGTGCCACTCGAATTACATGCACAATGCCACTCGAATTACATGCACAAGGCCACCTTACATAACCTATCTACCATGTGTTACATAAAAAGGGTGCCATTTGTCATAGGCACTATATAAGCTAAAACTTAGAACATTACAAAATATTAATCATGGGTACTACCCACGTTATTTAGGAATTATTACATCATGGAAGTTATTACATTAAGGGTTAGGATGGGATCCTAACATGTCCTTCCCCTTGAAGAAGCTTTGTCCTCAAAGCTAAAATGAGGAAACTGTTGCTGGAGTTGGTGGAGATATTCCCATGTAGCATCTTCAGGTTGAAGCCCATGCCACTGAACCAGGATCTCTGTAATTGTACGGTTGCAAAGAGTGCGAGTCCGACGATCCAACAACTGCTCAGGTTCAAGTAATATGGAGCCTTCTTCATCCAATTCAGGAAGTGTGGATTGAACCTGTAACTGTGTGCCCACAACTTTCTTGAGAGCGAAAACATGAAAAACAGGATGAAGCTTGGAAGTAGGTGGGAGCGCCAATTTGTAAGTTGTGGGGCCAATCCTTTGTAGAACCTGGTAAGGACCATAGAATTTTGTAGTAAGCTTCTGGCACCTGCAAAGTTGTAGGGATGATTGTTTGTATGGCTACAAGCGAAGGAAGACCATATCACCTACATCAAAACTATGCTCAGAATGATGCTGATCAGCTTGTTGGCGCATCCAATTCTGGGCCATGTTCAAATTTTGCTTAAGTTGGCGAAGGACCTCGATGTGTTGACTCAGAGTGTTGTTGACGGCCTGGACCTTGGAGCTGCCAAGAATGTAAGAGGAAGGCATAGGTGGAAGGCACCCATAGACTGCTTCAAATGGTGTGAGTTTGGTTGTGGTATGATAGGAAGTGTTGTACCACCATTCGGCCAAGGATAGCCATTTGGCCCATTGAGTGGGATGATCTGAGACAAAGCAACGAAGGTAGGTTTCCAAGCATTTATTAACAACTTCTGTTTGACCATCCATTTGTGGATGGTAGGCTGAACTCATTTTGAGTTGAGTCCCCTGCAACTTAAACAACTCTTGCCAAAAATGACTAGTGAAGGTGGGATCACGATCAGATACAATGGAGGTGGGCATGCCATGAAGGTGAAATATGGAGTCAAGAAAATTTGTGCAACAATGGATGTTGTATAAGGATGGGCAAGGGCACAAAAGTGAGCATATTTTGAAAGGCGGTCCACTACCACAAAAATAACTGACTTGCCTCCAGATTTAGGGAGCCCTTCTATAAATTCCATGGAAATGTCGGTCCAAACCTGATCCGGGATAGGCAATGGCTGAAGAGTGCCCGGAGAGTGCACTTTTTCACCTTTCATCCTTTGACATGTGTCACAGG
Organism: Wollemia nobilis; assembly: GCA_028583015.1. Classification (NCBI taxonomy): domain Eukaryota; kingdom Viridiplantae; phylum Streptophyta; class Pinopsida; order Araucariales; family Araucariaceae; genus Wollemia; species Wollemia nobilis. Next base: position 5,167,104 of record JAQPPZ010017036.1, on the reverse strand, counting down.
AAGCAACAAAAGAGCGGATGTCCCATTTCATACCTTTCCAAAAGAAGGTGCGCTTGAGTCGCTCATATGTTTTAAGGAACCCTGAATGGCCTGCAGAGGGAGTGGCATGCAATTCCTTCATGAGGAGCTCTCGAAGTGGGGACTTATGAGGTAGAACTAGGCGTTGATGGTAGCACAGATCATGGCCATTCCAATTATATCCTGGTGCAGAATCTGGATCATCCATTAGTGAGGCTATCAAAGCTTGCAAATCTGCATCCTGACGTGCTTCTTGATGCAAGGAATCAATCCATTGGGGAAGTGGTGCTGAGATGGCACACAACATACTTACGGTCTCCATTTGGCGAGAAAGAGCATCAGCCACAATATTCTCCTTTCCCTTTTTGTAGGTGATATCATAATCATAGCCCATGAGTTTAGACACCCACTTTTGTTGGTCAGGTGTGGCAACTCTTTGTTCCAGAAAATATTTGAGACTTTGATGGTCGGTTTTGATGGAGAAGTGACGCCCAATGAGGTAAGGTCGCCAATGTGTGACTGCATGCAATATGGCTAACATTTCCTTAGCATATGTGGATTTCCCCAAATTACGATCAAAGAGTGCCTTGCTAGTAAAAGCCACAGGTCATCCTTCTTGCATCAATACTGCCCCAATACCATGACCAGAAGCATCACTTTCAATGACAAATGGTTTAGAGAAATCTGGCATGGCTAAGACGGGAGTGGTGGTCATAGCATGCTTGAGTTCAATGAAGGCTTGGTCAGCAGGCCCTATCCAAGTGAAGGAATATTTTTTCAACATGGAGGTGAGGGGGGCAGCTATCTTCCCATAATTGCAGACAAATTTGTGATAATAGCCTGTAAGCCCTAAAAATCCTCGAAGTCCCTTGAGGGTGCGAGGTTTCAGCCACTCTTGAACTGCTTGAATCTTCTTAGGGTCAACCTTGACGCCATCCTATGAGACAATGTGTCCCAGATACTCTACTTCAATAAGACCAAAGGAACACTTGGACCTTTTGGCAAAAATGTGATGGGTGACCAACAACTATAAAGTTTGATCCACATGATTGAGGTGCTCTTCCCATGTGCGACTGTAAATCAAGATGTCATTGAAGAACACAAGGATGAACTTTCATAGAAAGGGTCGAAAGATGTTGTTCATAAGACTTTGGAATGTAGAAGGAGCATTTGTGAGACCAAATGGCATTACCAAGAATTCATAATGACCTTCATGAGTGCGAAAGGCAGTTTTGGGGATGTCCTCATCCTTGAGCCGGATCTGATGGTAGCCAGAGCGGAGATCAAGCTTGGTGAAATACATGGTCCCATGTAGTTCATCGAGTAATTCATCAACCACTGGAATAGGAAATTTATCCTTGACCGTAGTCTTGTTGAGTTCTCGGTAGTCAATACATAGGTGCCATGAGCCATATTTCTTGGGAACAAGTAGGACAGGTGAGGAGTAGGGGCTAGTACTAGGTCGGATGACACCAGCCTTGAGTAATTCCTGTACCAATTTTTCTAGTTCTGATTTCATGGCATGAGGGTACCTGTATGGCCTGATATTTGGTGGTGCACTACCCGAGAGCAATGGGATAGCATGGTCATGAGAGCGACGTGGTGGTAGTGTAGTTGGTTCTGCAAAGACAACATCATGTTTGTGTAGAACTAGTTGTAGGTCTGATGGAATTTTAGCCATTAGTGAAGTGGTTGGTTGGATGGAGAAGAGTTGTGCAATGACCCCACGTTTTGATTTCTTTAGCACTTTCTCCATACGATTGGAACTAATGAGGTGAGGTGTTCCTGCAAGGGAGCCCTTGAGTAAGTGTGTTTGTCCATTTTGGGAGAATTGCATCTAGAGTTCTGCAAAGTTCCAACTGATAGTGCCCAACGTACTCAACCATTGAGATCCCAAAACCATATCACATCCTCCCAACTAGAGGGTAAACATGTCCTGCTTGAGTTCATAGTCCCCTATCCTGATCTTGACATTGCAGTATTTTCCTTTACAAGGTAATGTTCCCCCATTGGCTACCATGACCTCGAATGAATTACAAGTGTGGATATAGCAATTTGCCCGCTTAGCAACTCTAGGATCAATGAAGTTGTGTGTGTTGCCTAAATCAATAAGGATGGTAAGACGTTGGCCCTTGAAAAATCCCACAACTTTCATGGTTTGTGGAGTGGTAATGCCTGCAAGAGCATGGACTGAAATCTCTACCTCAGACCCCTGTGTATCTTCTTCCTATGGAGAAGGTGTTTCAGGGGGGTCCTCATCCTCATCACTCTGGTCAGTGTTAGCAGGTTCCTCAACATCTATCAAGAATAGTCTTTTGTTTGCACACTTATGTCCTTTAAAAAACTTTTCATCACAATTATAACATAAGCCTTGGGCACGACGTGCATCCATCTCCTCTATAGTCAGTCGCTTGGGTGTAGTAGGTTTACTATCCACTGAATTTTGGGTTCAAAAAGGAAATGAAGGTCGGTTTGGAGGAAACCGTGAGGGGCGCCTTTGGTTTGAGAGTTTAGATTCAGCCAGATGGGCCAAACTGATAGCTTCCATCATGGAATGTGGTTTCAACATCTTTACTTCAGCTTGGAGATCCCCTTTTAACCCACTGATAAAACAACTCGTGAAGAACCCTTTCGTCAATCCTCTTGTCTTATTGGCCAATTTTTCAAATTGAGTTTGGTAATCACGGATTGAGGATGTTTGTTGTAGTTTGGTCAAGGCCCCTGTGAAGTCCTCATACTCACTAGGCCCAAATTGGGTCAATAGTTGGGACTCAAATTCCTCCCAAGAGAGATTTGGGTTGGAATTACGTAACCACTGGAACCAGTGTAGAGCCTCGCATTCCAAATTGAAGGAAGCCATCTGAACTCGATGATATATGGGAACATTATGAAGTCTAAAGAATTGATCAACCCTACATAACCACCCATCAACATCCTTCCCATTAAATCGAGGGAAGTCCAATTTTGGCATTTTAAAGGATGGGTCATGGTCATTCCTTGTAGAGTTTTCAGCCTCGGTGTTCTATTTTGAGTGGTCCCTTATGTAACTTGCTACCCATATTTATCATTGTTTCTTCTAAGTGAGCGCTAGTGGCCTCATGATCTAGACGAAGACCTTGGACCTCTTCCCTTATGGAGAAAATTTCCAAGTTCAAATTCTCAATGGCTTTGGTTAAGGAGTCCATCTGTTCTAGCTCTTTTTGATGTCCACGGGTACCCTAGGCCATTTTGGAACCTTTTGTGACCAGTTACTAAAATTAGAATTGGGTTTCAGGACTTACTATTTTTAGTAAGTGTCCAAAAAAGTGCTTGGGTGCTATATATCAAAACGATCAGATCAAAGAGGTGGTCACAATGAGCTATATCCCACAACACTACTTTTGGGCACCCCAGACTTTTTTTTTATCTCCTATTTTTTCGAGTCTAACGGTGTTTACAGTTTTTGATTTTGAGCTACAATGCAAAAGTTGGGTACTGGAGCACTATCTATAATTGGTCTCTGGTCACTCGCTCACTATTTTTCTCAGCCTGGACAGTCTCTCTGACACTACTTACCTCACTAGTCTGAATATTCTCTATATTGTGTAGGTTACTGTTATGATAGTTCTGTTCTAACACTGAAAACTGCAGTCTCTGACCTGACTGTGCTGACCTGACTGACCTCACTGTTACTGCCATTGTAAATTTGACTGTTATTCTCTAGACTGTCAACTTAACTGTCACCCTCATATTCTATCCCGAATCCATGCAATGTATGTTATTTTTTTGGTAGAGGATTCCTTTCTCATATGCTCACTTTTGGGAATTTGGAATGCAGGTTTACAAACAGGGAGTTTTGGTTTGTGATTTTGTTGCAGGTTGAAGTTTTAATAGAACCAGGGTATGCTAAGTAAATGAGTATGTAACACCCATAGGCCCTCTATTATACCGCAGTGATGAACAATAGTGCTCGGACCAATATTTCAGGCCACTACCCAAGGAGGATTCCACACATACCCTTGAGCACACTATCTGCCTCTCTGATAGTATGGGAGGGTAATCATCTAGGATGTTGTGTCCCATGGACTATGGATGATACAAGGCCGATAAGCTTCCTACTAGATAAAATTTTGTTAACCCTAGAATGGTCTCCCGATACACCCGAAGATGCGTGGGAGCTCAAGTCCGTGCGCGAGTTCTGTCTGAGGCCTGGGTATTGGAGCCTGATCGCCCCTCACTTCACTAGATGTTGTATGGGCTATCTAGCTTAGCCAATAATGACAGATCCTTCGTGATATTTTAAAACCCCCGACACAGGGTTTCTACCTACTCAACTAAAAAGGACTATTTTTTTTTTACTGGTATTTGTCTTTTTTTTTTATAATAGTAAAAAAAAATTACACGAAAATAATAGAGGATTATACCTAACAGGCAAGAATCATTACTGTTGTAGCAGAACTTGGCCCTAGAAAGTGCTCTGATACCACTTGTTAGGATCCTACTATAAAATAAACTCAAATAAACACACTCTCACACAATTGCTTGGAAATAAACTCACATAAACATCATATTAATATTCAGAACAAAATACACATTATAACATAAATTTGCATAAAGGAACAATCTCACAATAAGATAGAATCGCAGGCCTCTTCGAGGGGGCAACCTCCTTCAACACTTCATTAATTTGCAAAAATATGAATACATTGGTGTCTTCTCGGTATTTAAAGAGTTCCCTTCCATGGTTGGCTTACATGCAAAATGCCACCTGGATTACATGCATAATGCCACCCGAATTACATGCATAGTGCCACTCGAATTACATGCACAATGCCACTCGAATTACATGCACAAGGCCACCTTACATAACCTATCTACCATGTGTTACATAAAAAGGGTGCCATTTGTCATAGGCACTATATAAGCTAAAACTTAGAACATTACAAAATATTAATCATGGGTACTACCCATGTTATTTAGGAATTATTACATCATGGAAGTTATTACATTAAGGGTTAGGATGGGATCCTAATATATATCTTTCATGATATGATGTATGATATTCTACATGATTATGTTGATGACATCATAGCTAGATCCAATGAAGAAGATGATCACATTAGAGATTTAAGGAAAGTATTTGATAGACTAAGAAAGTATCTAATACGCTTAAATCCAGGATAAATGTGTATTTGGGGTGAAATCTGGCAAGTTATTAGGAGTTATCATTTCTATAAGAGGTATAGAAATAGACCCTCTAAAAATTAAAGCTATTCATGATATGCCATCTCCTAAGAATATATCAGAATTAAGAAGTTTGTAAGGAAAATTACAAGTTATTCGTCGCTTCATAGATAAGTTGGCAGATAGGACAAAACCTTTCCTTAAATTGCTTAAGAAGAATATATCCTTTCAATGGGATAAAGAGTTTCAATAAGCTTTTGATGGCATTAAGCAATACCTTATTAATCCTCCAGTGCTTGTTCCGCATAAACCAGACCAACCTTTTATTTTGTATATTTTGGCTTCAGAACTTGCATTTGTAGCTATGTTAGCTCAAATTGATAAAGAAAAGAAAGAACGAGCAACATATTATATAAGTAGGTCTTTAATAAATTATGATACAAGGTATACTCCATTGGAAAAATTATGTTTAGCAATAGTATTTTCAACGCAAAAATTGCGCCATTATATGTTAAGTCAAAACGACATATGTCATTGCTAAATCTGATCCATTAAGATATTTAATGAGTAGACCATATCTGTCAGGAAGCACAACTAAATGGGTTCTTGCTCTTAGTGAGTTTGAACTCATATTTATTGGCCATAAATCTATAAAAGGCCAAGTTATAGCAGATCAATTAGTTGTTGCTCCTATGGAATCTACTCAGCCTATGAGCATCAAATTTCTTGATGAATGCCTCAACTTGGAAGAGGATCACTTGAAAACTTGGACATTATTTTTTGATGGAGCTAGATGTATGAGTGGATCAGGTGCAAATATTATATTAAAATCTCCTCAAAAGCACCTAATCCCTTTATCCTTTAAATTACAATTTGCTTGTACTAATAGCATTGCAGAATATGAAGCTCTAATCCTTGGATTACGAGTCGCTTTAGCACTAAAGGTAAAAACATTATTAGTTTTTGGATATTCTCAGCTTGTCATAAATCAAATTAATGAAGTTTATCAAACACGAGATGAGAAACTTCATCCTTATAAGGAATATGTGTTAAAACTTATATCATTGTTTAATAAAGTAACTTTAGAAGTTGTTCCTAGAACTAGTAACCACGTTGTCGATGCTATGGCTGCAGTGGCTTCTTTGTTACCTTTGAAATTGGACGATGAATATGCTACTATTATCATCAAAAAAATCTAGGAACTTGCTTTTACTAAGTCTTGTAAGGAACCATTAGATGTTTTTTTTATTAATAAAGTTACCCCAGAACTGTGGTACATAGACATTTTTAATTTCTTACAAAATGGAACCTTCCCTGAAGGATTTGATATAAACCAATGTAGATTATTATGCAAGCGAGCTGTTTGCTTTGTAATAATTGGTAATACCCTTTATAGGAGATCCTTCTAAGGTATATTATTAATGTGTCTAAATTTTGAAGAGTCTAAGAAAGCCCTAAGTGAAGCTCATGATGGATCTTGTGGAGGACATTTTAGTGGAAGTGCTATTTCTAGAAAACTTCTTAGAATAGGTTATTTATGGCCTTCAATGGAGAAAGACACAAATTATTATGTGCGTAAATGTGACAAATGCCAAAGGCATTTTGACCTTGTCCATGCTCCTGCCCAAGAACTCTAAACCATAGCATCCCCTTGGCCTTTCTCTAAATGGGGTTTAGGCATTATTGGTAAAATCAACCATGTTTCATCTGATGGTCATAGGTTCATCATAACTGCAACTGAATATTTTACAAAGTGGGTCGAAGCTATGCCTTTAGCTTCTTGCATAGGAATCCAAGTCTCAAAATTCATATTTAATCAAATCATCTATAGATTTGGAATTCCATCTAATCTAATTTCTGATAATGGAACATGTTTTAAAAATAAAGATATTAAGAAATTGTGTCAAAAGTATAAAATCCAACATAGATGGTCCACTCCTTACTATACACAAGGAAATGGCCAAGCTGAAGCATCTAACAAAACCTTAATCAAAATCTTAAAAAGAATGGTTAATAAAATAGGTCGTGACTGGCACATCCAATTATATCCTGCTTTGTGGGCTTATCGAACTAGCGTTCATACTCCCACTGGTGCTACACCTTTTGTCTTGGTATATGGTGCTGAAGCAGTTTTTCCATTTCAATTAGAAGTTCCATCCCTATCACTTTTACTTCAAGATGCTGAAGTAGGAGATGAATATCATACTAGCAGACTTAGTCAGCTAGAACTTTTGGATGAAAAATGCATTCATGCTTTAGAGCACCTTCGTGCTTACCAAGACAAACTTAAAAGTTCATATGCTAAAAAATTTCATAACAAATCATTTAAAATTAGAGATTTAGTTTTAAAAGAAAATCAGAGGAATACTAATGCAAGAAAAGACCTTAAAGGAAAATTCTAGCCCAATTGGCTAGGACCATTTATCATCACTGCTAAATTTGGGTCAGGTGCATATAGATTTGCTACCTTGGAAGGAAAATATCTCAAGGAACCCATGAATATTATGCACCTCAAATGATATTATGCATAGATCCAAATCTTCATCTTTGTACATATTTGTAAATAGGTTTATCATGCACTTTCAAAAATGTTCCTCAAAATAGCCAAACAAATTACAATAAGAAAAATACAAAAATATTCCCAAAAGCTTTAATCAAATTTTGCTAAAATAGAAAGTAATATTTTCCTTTATCTAGGCTTAAATTCAAAAGTTATCTTGAACCATGCACTTAGAAATTTGTAAAATTAAATCATTTTTGATATCTGTTATTTTGATTATAAATCTCTCTTATATCAAAGAACACTGTTTCCTCTAAATAAATTTTCTGTTTATGAATTATATTGCTACTTTTTGGAACCAAGACCCACACATTACATATTAAAGATGATTTATTGGAATCTTCGAAAAATGGTACTGCATAGTGAGTTTTAATGCTTTAAGCGAAAAGTTTTCCCTGCTATCCTCTCATGTGCATGATCTAGAATGAATGAGAAATTGGCAAAAGGAAAAGATTCCATCCTACCCAAATAAAAATCCCTTGCTCCACATCTAAGATAAGCAAGTATCCCAAAAGAAAAATCAAGAAAAGAAAAATTCAAAAATCAAAAGAAAAAGAAAGAACGAAAAATAAAAAAAAGAATGAAAAGAGAAAAAAAAAGTAGTAAAATCCCCTTGTTCAAAACAAAATGAACAAAATCCCTACCCCATAAAAGTGAAGAAAAGAAGGAATACGAAACTTGAGTCACTGGAATTTCTCATACAGTCGAAAATCATAAAGGTAAGCCCCATAACAGGTGATTTGTGCCCAACTTGCTTGACATTGGGTAATTCCTTTTTACGTGGCGACATGTCTGTCACATTAGCGACCTTCTTTTGTACATACCAATGTTCACTTGTGGATTAGCTAGCTTTATGGTAATTTGACTCACATAGCAGTTCATTCCTAATGCATGGACAAAATCATGGTTAAAGAACATTTTACTTGTACACACATTGGTTTCATTAAGTTTGCTCCATCATTTATCTACTTAAAATCAATAAACGAACTTTACGAAAGGCACACACATTTGCTATTTGAGAGATTTTTTATCATTATGATAGCATCAAAATGGAAATGAATGCACTTCACACACAAGGGTTCTAGATAAATTTGAATTTATTTTTTTGAGATAAATTAAAATATTGCGTTGATATTTTATTAAATTTCTACATATCAAACTTAAAATTACAAAAATTCAAAAAAATATATGTTTTTTCGCAATGATGGTATTATTCCTAAGCAATTAGGGATTCCTTGCCTAGCGAAAACCATCTTCATAATTTTTTCATGTTAACAAAATATTCCAAATAACTCAAAAATATTATATCTAAAGTTACATATTCATCATGCATTGCATTTTGGTTTTACTGCAATGATGGTATTTTTCCTAAGCAATTAGGAATTCCTTACCTAGCGAAAACCATCCTTCTAATGTTTCATCCCCAAAAATTCATCGTAAGCATTTATAAAACCTTTTACATATGTGATACAATGATTTACACAACATTAATTTTGCATTTTACAAAAATATTTTTTATCCAGCATTTTCATGATGACTTTGCGATGATAGTATTATTCCTAAGTAATTAGCGATTATTTGCTTAGCAAAAGCCATCGTTCGACGTTTGTATGCCCAAAATTACATCTTTTTGATCAACAATTAATACATCTCATCCTCTCAAAAAGCCTTAAGAATTTTCTTAAGCAACCAACCATTTAATTTAGTAATATCAAAATACACCTCATAACAGGATCAACTTCATGACTTAACGAGCTTAGACCTCCACAAAAGTCACATAACAACGCCACATCCTTCGAGGTTTATTGCTAAATTCACATTTCCTATTTTCAAAAACAACAAAACCATTTTACACATCTTAATGCAATTTTACATCAAATCATTTTATCAAATTTAAAATACAACTCTTTAAAATCAAAATGTAAAATTAATCATCAAACACATTGACACATAAGGCAAAAGATCAAAATTTATATACATCATCAAAAAAGTATATATATACAATAGTAGATTGGTATGTCACAATAGCCATCATCAACATACTCAGTCATCCAAACATACATCATCAATACATCATTAAAAGTTCAATCCTCATGATTGTACGACACCCCTGGTGCTCTGTGCATCATCACATCTAGGAGGTGGAGGAGCCTGAGCCACAGTAGTCTCTCGAGTGGAAGACTGGGATCACTGACTTGCCCAAGTTAGCGGCTCGTACATCGCTGGGAGAGGTACTCTCTGTCCCTCTGGGATGGTCGTGAAGTACATTGCCTGGTAGAAAGCAGCTCACCCAGAAGCCCTGGAGAGCATATATGCTATCCCTCCCACTCCTCTTTGTGCTACCCCCTCGCCTAGGCTAACTCTACCTCTAGCGTCTCAATGTGCATCCTCTGGGAAGTATTAGTCTCTCGTAGCATGGCATTCTCTGCCTGGAGAGTAGCCATCACACTGCTCTCACGCTCCTCCTTCGTGGCTATCCCCTTTCCAGGGGAATCTGGTCTAGGCTCCTGAGGAGAGGGTACTGTTGGTCCGGCTTTCATGCACACCCCGGGAAAAAGGATGAAGGCAAGGAAAGCTCCGGAGACACCCACGGGACCGATCCCACTCATCTTTAGGATCTAGCCGGTTATCCAAGGTGCGAGTTACGTAGTTGGGTCGAATGGCAATTCACTCTTTTCCACTTCCGGAATAGATTTCGATATGGATCTGCTCTGTTACCTTACAGGGGGTTCCCCGAACTTGTTCAGTAGTTGCAAAAGTTGTTGACAATCAGATTTAACTTGAATTCTAGATCTAGCTCTCATGGGTCAGCAGATTTAAATAAAAGGCAAATAAAGAAAATAAAAATGGATCATTAACGGTAAGCAAAGAGAGGGTAGGGTAAGGCAGAAAAGAGAAGTTTATCAGACTTTAAACTGTAAAACTCTAAACTATCAATCTTATCTATGCTATCAGCTTCACAACAGAACAAATCCCCGAAGAAAGTGTCCAGTCAGTCTAAGATCACTTTCAACTAAGAGCACAAGGCAGATTGAAACGGATCTAGCGGAAAATTATAAATCCAAGGGGCAACTGGTTAAAATCGGTATCTTTCACCTGCAGACCTAGCTCGCACAATGAAGACAGAGCAATTAGAACAAACTTACACCCGAAATCTGTAATTTCCCCTAGCGCACAATAGAACAACCGAAGCCTAACAAAGATATTTAATCTTGACAATGGCAGATTTACAAGATATATCTAACAAACTTTAAATGGAACGGATAACAAAAGAAAATACACTTATCACACTCGCAAAAGATTAGGCTCCCCGGCCATGCTATCACGTAAAAGCTAAAGCACATCAACTCCAAGTCCGTAAACAAAGGATTTCACAAAATTTGCAAGAAATTGCTTATAAGCCTTTATTTCTAAGTCTCCGCCTCCTCGCGATTACATTTAGAATTTGTATTTATAGACTCGGGACAGACCCTGATCTTTTCCAAAATATCTTGCTCAAACCCTAAATCTTATCGCACTTAAACCCTAGGACCCGGGTTTTACAATAAAAATCCATTTAAAAATCAAAGTCCGGATAGAACTTAACCCTTCGGCAAATCTATGCAGTCAACTGCCATAAATGGAGAAGATAAAATAAAATGCAACTTGCATTCATTCGCATCTGCAAATAAATGCTTTCATTAATTCCGCTCGGTGAGCCGGATGAGTCACCACTTCTCCATCAATTCGATCTCCGCAAATCCATCCCGAGTTGAAATGGTCTTCATGCTATCAAGTCCGCAATAAATTTGTTGTTGAATGCTCTCACCGGCAGCTTCTCTCCTAGCATGGCGGTCCTTGACTAAATCCGCACTTTATCTTCGCCTTTATGGTCTTTCCCGGTTGTCCCGTAAGTGCCAGGTGGAACCCTGCATGAAAGACAAAAAGATGCATTAGATTAGCATTTTAATTAAATCAGAAGCTTAAAACATTAAAAACAGATTAAATCCGCAAAATAAGCTTGCATGTCGGCTTCTTTTTGTCCCATTCACGCTTTGACACGTGTCGCTACCCCAGGAAGCCTTCTGTTTCCCGCCGGAATGCACTTTCAGGTCAACTATGACTTTCTCTCTCCTGCCGCGATTCTGCGACATGTCGCGATTTCGCGACATGTCGCGAAATCGCGACCCCGCCAGCAGCATCGGCAACTTCCTCCCTCGTCGGCCGCGAAAACGCGACATGTCGCGATTTCGCGACATGTCGCGAAATCGCGACCCTTCCTGGCCTCCGTACGCTTCTTGATTTTCAGCCGCGATTTTAGAACACGTCGCGATATCGCGACAGTTCCCTTACCTGCATGCGTTGACCGCGTTGACCGCGATTTTGGAACATGTTTCTGACTTAACCGATTTTTCATCCTGCAGCCCACTTTCTCTCTCCTGCCGCGAAAATGCGACATGTCGCGATTTCGCGACATGTCGCAAAATCGCGCCCTCCGTACAGCTTGCGTCTCTCTCCCAAAAATTGTCGCGATTTCGCGACATGTCGCGAAATCGCGACCTTTCTGGCACTTAGCCGCATTTTGACTTACCTGTCGCGATATCGCGACATTTCCGAAAATGGAAGTGTCGCGATATCGCGACACTACCAAAAATGGAAAGTTTGATTTTTCAGTGAATTTATGCAATCGTTTTCTGGATTTTCTCGGTACCGGTGCAAGATTTTGCTTGTGCATGAATGATTCTAGCATGTAAAAAGTGAATTCTTGGATAACACAGCTAGAATGCAAGAAAAAGCACAACTTTAAAAAGGAGGCAAGCAAATTTGGATTTAAAACCTGAAAAGATCAAGAGGGTCCCTGCTGCAAAAAATGAAAGTTCAGAATTTTCTAAGGATGGAATCTCATTTTTCAGTGGGGGTGTGTTGCTTATCAACAAATGGCGATATCTGCGGGTAAAATAGTAGCACTATTTTAGAACCCAAGACTCTGGTTTCAAAACAAAAAGACCATGCATCATGCCTTGCCACGGCATTCTTCACAATAAATTGATCGCCAACCGCCAATGTTAAAATTTCCCAAGGACATACTGGGTTGGATTACTTCAAGGAAGATTTCTGATGTGCAATTACAAAGGTATAGAACTTTCTTCAAGGATGACTGAATTGAATGATAAACTTGGATTAATCAACTTTTCTAGATTGTAAAAGGGGAAACCGAGTAGAGCTCTGTTTACTAGTTTAGCTTTTTACAGACCTAGACAGAGTTACCCTTTAGATTTACACGACCCAATTTACAAACTGTAGGGCGTAATCTAATATTGGCTGCCTCTTTTGATCATATAACTCTTTTTTTTTTCTTTTTTTTTTTTTCTTATCTCTCTTTTTTTATCTCTCTTCTTTTTGAAATATATCACTATCTGGAAGACCTTAGAGAAATTACAATTTTCTTTTAATATTTGATCAATCTGGAACTGTTTCGAGCCTAGGCATTGATAGCCTCCGGTGACACCCAAATAATTGCATGAACCATAGTCCCCTCTTATAACCAAACTTTTCTTGGATTCCCCGGAGTTCCTCCAACTAAACAAAGATAACAGTTTTTCTATCATTAAAACAATCGTGGCAAGTAAGACACAAGATCCAATCATCTCTCTACCTTCATCCTCGGATAACAAAATAGTTCCACGAGTTTAGTGCAAGCGGACTATCTCAATTAGAATAATGAGCGGAATGGGGAGGCACTCGGATTGAGGATTTATCGCCTAGGAATAAAACAATTTTCAGCAGGTCGACTTTTCATTGATTGCTCGAGCAGAGGTTAAAAAATAGAATTTTAGAAGCCAAAGGACTTTGTACAGGCTTCCAAGGACAGGCACAGGCTTTAAAGCAAAAACAAAATAAAACTGTACAGACTAAAGCACAGAACTGTACAGGCAAGGGAAAAACAAATAAACTGAACAGACAACAAAGAAAAGGAAAAGCAGGGAAGAAAATAAAAACTGTACAGGCAATAAAAGAAATAAACTAAAAGAACTGAAGCAAAAATAAAAAATAAAAACTGCAACTGAAATAAATTAAACTGCAACTGTACAGACAGCAAAGAAAAAGAAATGCAATAAAGAAAAGACTGTACAGACTAAAATAAAAGCAAGCTAAAATAAAAAGACAAAGAAAGGAAATAAAAAGCACAAAAGAAATAAACTGCACAAGCTAAAACTGAAAAACAACTAAAGAAAACTGAAAAACTGCAACTGTACAGACATTTAAAAATAAAACTGCACTGACAAAGAAATAAACTGAAAAACAAATAAATTAAAACTGCAGAGCATTAAAATTAAACTGAAACAGATTAAAACTGCACAGACATTGAAATAAAAACTGCACTGACAAAGAAATAAAACTGAAAAACTTCAAAGCTTATTTACAATGCATACATATGTTACAACTTCCCTTCATACTCAAAAAATGCAGCAGTTGGGAAAGCAGAGAAATGGTGCTTTAAAAAATTTTGACCATGCAAGTAATTTAAAAAAAAAATTACCTTTCAAGTCCTGTTGACGAAATGCACTCCAGACTGTGCTTCAAAAATTTGCTATCTGGGAAAGACTTGGGTTTACTGTCTTCCCTGTCCCATTTGAAAAACAAATCTGCAACTCCTTCAAATTAAACAAATCATATAATAACAAATCATATGATAACATGTTTATGCTTCTAATTAAAGGGTTTGCAGAGTTCTTTCAAAAGGACCGAATGTAAAAAACCCCCAGGATCAAATACTTTAAAACCTTGACAGACCCAGACCACCACATTTTCAAAATGATGTGACAACCCGAAAGAAATCATGTTTTATCTCGTATGCCCCGGTTCTTAACAACTTGAACATTTTGTGGTTGCCGCACTACTTCAATATCCAGGACTTCAATTTTTATCCCTCTAGGAGAATGCTTACAATTTTCCTTTTCACCCGAGCCTTGCTTAGACTTAACCTCATCAATGTGCAATGTCCAAACATCATTGTTGTTATTGATTAGGGCTATAATCGTTCTCACCTTTTCGGTTGCCAAATCATAAACTCCAATATCTCGCATCAACACGCTTTATAGCCTCCTCTTTGACATTATGTTCGAAGTTGCGAGCTTATGTTGAGACAGCTTCATCAATTCCAAGTTGGTCGACCACATTCATATTTACCATCTTTTCCTCCTTTTCTTGAAATTCAACAGTGGTCCAGAGTAAGCCTCAATCAAGTTAATGTTTTGTCCAACAATCGAGGCGAGTTCATAGAGGGTGATGTCGATTTAAGTTCCCTCATATCCTCAATGATGCTATCCTCCTCGCCATTCTTCCGCATAGTGAGATTGAATCTCACTTTCATCATCCTCCGATGAGGAAGGATCATTGTTAAGTTCGGACTCTCACATTTCAAGTCATAACCGTCCATTTTGAACCCGTTGAAAATCTTGCATTTCATCCACGTAAGTCCGTACAAGACTTTCCGTCTCTTCGGGAAAAGTGACAGAATCCGAAACCCCGGTTGTACTATTTTTGGGTGAACTAGAAATATCAATATTTCTTTGATCTCTAGGAAAATTTAACTCACCAGGAAAAACTTCGATTTGGGTGGTGCCGTATCACAACTCGTTCGCCTCAAGCACCCCCACTTTGAATTTGTCGAACTCTTCTCTCGTATTTTGCACATGCTGAGTGGATGTCACGCTTAACTGAGTCTCCTTGGGTAGAGCATGACATGTTGGCATTAACTCATGATGTGGAATGGGGTCTGGAATAGGCATGTTCTGTGTAACATAGGATATCAAAGGACTGCTCAAAATTTGAGGTCCTAGCTGTCTTTCAAGAATTAAGGCTTCTTTATAAGCCCCTGCCAGGGTTGTGATATTAATGTCTCTCTTGAGGAAAATAGAGGTCACCGAATCCAATGCATTCTTGTAGATTTCTAAGGCCAGATTTGCATTTGGGATGTAATGGCCAGTCATTCTACCGTAAGCTCTTTGGAACCTCATATTGAAAGACCTGACGGTTTCTCCCGATTCTCTCTTGATGCTGGAAAATTGCTGATATAAAATGTTGGGATCTATCACTTCACCGAACTGTGATATAAAAGCTTTCTCTAGATCATCCCAACTAGTAATGGAATTGCTGGTGAGGTTTAAAAACCAATCATAAGCTCCCTCCCTGGAGAGTGAACGGGAACAATCTGCAGGCAACATCTTCATGCTGTATATTCAATAATCTTAAAGCATTTTTAAAAGCTAGCAGATGTTCTTCTGCAGTTCTTGTCCCATCATGTTTGTACCTGGGGAGATACCTTTCTGGACTTCTGGGCAGGTCATGGGCTATACCCGAAATGTTCAAAGTCGTGGAGCCCAACCAATTTGCCATTAATACTTGGCTGACAGTGATGTTCTGATTTGTAATTGGATAACCGCAAGTGATGATAGAACTGCTCTTAACAAACCACCGAACTTAAGGCCTTCTCTCGGCAATTTCAAAAATCGCACCGACAACTTTCAAAATCGCGACCGACAATTTAAAAACTGCACTGACAATTTAAAAATCGTGACTGACAATTTAAAAACTGCACTGACAATTTACAAAACTGCACTGACAATTTAAAAACTGCACTGACAATTTATAAAACTGCACTGACAATTTAAAAAACTGTCCGGAGTTCACTGTGGGTCCTTCAAATGTTGCTGTTATGCCCTTACAACACTTGAACTGAGTTCGGCCCTCCTTCTAGCGCCAATTAGGTGTTGGCTGAGGAGGAGGGGAAAATTGGCTACCAGACTTTGGATAAAATACAGTTTTACAGCCCACATACAGTGGATTTCTCAACTCAAGTGCACTAAGAACAGATGTTCTGTGGCCCTCCTTCTAGCGCCAATTAGGTGTTGGCTGAGGAGGATGGGAAAATTGCTGATTTGTAATTGGAGGTTCAAGCCCTCCTTCTAGCGCCAATTAGGTGTTGGCTGAGGAGGAGGGGAAAATTGGCTACCAGACTTTGGATAAAATACAGCTTTACAGTTCCACATACAGTCGGATTTCTCAACTCAAGTGCACTAAGAACAGATGTTCTGTGGCCCTCCTTCTAGCGCCAATTAGGTGTTGGTCCGGCTTTCATGCACACCCCGGGAAAAAGGATGAAGGCAAGGAAAGCTCCGGAGACACCCACGGGATGGATCCCACTCATCTTTAGGATCTAGCTGGTTATCCAAGGTGCGAGTTACGTAGTTGGGTCGAATGGCAATTCACTCTTTTCCACTTCGGAATAGATTTCAATATGGATTGCTCCGTTACCTTACAGGGGGTTCCTGAACTTGTTCGATAGTTGCAAAAGTTGTTGACAATCAGATTTAACTTGAATTCTAGATCTAGCTCTCATGGGTCAGCAGATTTAAATAAAAGGCAAATAAAGAAAATAAAAATGGATCATTAACTGTAAGAAAAGAGAGGGTAGGGTAAGGTAAAAGAGAAGTTTATCGTACTTTAAACTCGTAAAACTCTAAACTATCAATCTTATCTATGCTATCGACTTCACAACGTAACAAATCCCGTAAGAAAGTGTCCAATCAGCCTAAGATCACTTTCAACTAAGAGCACAAGGCAGAGTGAAACGGATCTAGCAGTAAAATTATAAATCCAAGGGGCAACTGGTTAAAATCGGTATCTTTCACCGGCAGCTCTAGCTCGCACAAATGAAGACAGAGCAATTAGAACAAACTTACACCTGAAATCAGTAATTTCCCCTAGCAGACAATAGAACAACCGAAGCCTAACAAAGATATTTAATCTTGACAATGGCAGATTTACAAAGATATATCTAACAAACTTTAAATGGAACGGATAACAAAAGAAAATACACTTATCACACTCGCAAAAGATTAGGCTCCCGGCCATGCTATCACGTAAAAGCTAAAGCACATCAACTCCAAGTCCGGAAACAAAGGATTTCACAAAATTTGCAAGAAATTGCTTATAAGCCTTTATTTCTAAGTCTCCGCCTCCTCGCGATTACATTTAGAATTTGTATTTATAGACTCAGTGACATACCTCGATCTTTTCCAAAATATCTTGCTCAAACCCTAAATCTTATCGCACTTAAACCCTAGGACCCCGGTTTTACAATAAAAATCCATTTAAAAATCAAAGTCCGGATAGAACTTAACCCTTCGGCAAATCTGTGCAGTCAACTGCCATAAATGGAGAAGATAAAATAAAATGCAACTTGCATTCATTCGCAGCTGCAAATAAATGCTTTCATTAATTCTGCTGGTGAGCCGGATGAGTCACCACTTCTCCATCAATTCGATCTCCGCAAATCCATTATCTGAGTTGAAATGGTCCTCATGCTATCAAGTCTGCAATAAATTTGTTGTTGAATGCTCTCACCGGCAGCCTTCTCTCCTAGCATGGCGGTCCTTGACTAAATCCGCACTTTATCTTCGCCTTTATGGTCTTTCCCGTTGTCCCGTAAGTGCCGGTGGAATCCTCGCATGAAAGACAAAAAGATGCATTAGATTAGCATTTTAATTAAATCAGAAGCTTAAAACATTAAAAACAGATTAAATCCGCAAAATAAGCTTGCATGTCGGCTTCTTTTTGTCCCATTCACGCTTTGACACGTGTCGCTACCCCAGGAAGCCTTCTGTTTCCCGCCGGAATGCACTTTCAGGTCAACTATGACTTTCTCTCTCCTTCCGCGATTCTGCGACATGTCGCGATTTCGCGACATGTCGCGAAATCGCGACCCCGCGCAGCATCGGCAACTTCTTCCCTCGTCGGCCGCGAAAACGCGACATGTCGCGATTTCGCGACATGTCGCGAAATCGCGACCTTCCTGGCCTCCGTACGCTTTCTTGATTTTCAGCCGCGATTTTAGAACACGTCGCGATATCGCGACAGTTCCCTTACCTGCATGCGTTGACCGCGTTGACCGCGATTTTGGAACATGTTTCTGACTTAACCGATTTTTCATCCTGCAGCCCACTTTCTCTCTCCTGCCGCGAAAATGCGACATGTCGCGATTTCGCGACATGTCGCAAAATCGCGCCCTCCGTACAGCTTGCGTCTCTCTCCCAAAAACTGTCGCGATTTCGCGACATGTCGCGAAATCGCGACCTTTTTGGCACTTAGCCGCATTTTGACTTACCTGTCGCGATATCGCGACATTTCCGAAAATGGAAGTGTCGCGATATCGCGACACTACCAAAAATGGAAAGTTTGATTTTTCAGTGAATTTATGCAACTGTTTTCTGGATTTTCTCGGTACCGGTGCAAGATTTTGCTTGTGCATGAATGATTCTAGCATGTAAAAAGTGAATTCTTGGATAACACAACTAGAATGCAAGAAAAAGCACAACTTTAAAAAGGAGGCAAGCAAATTTGGATTTAAAACCTGAAAAGATCAAGAGGGTCCCTGCTGCAAAAAATGAAAGTTCAGAATTTTCTAAGGATGGAATCTCATTTTTCAGTGGGGGTGTGTTGCTTATCAACGAGTACCTCCATCTCATCTCTCCCCCGGGTCTATGGGACCCTCAATGGTCTTAGTAGAGGCCCACCATGGACCCATAGTCCTATAGTACAAGGATATGGCATCCTACCTTTGCCATGCAAGTGACTTCCCCTGGTCCTTGCACCTTTGCCTCGAGCCACGAACTCTACATTGGCCTGCTCACTGGCCGCTCTGTGATGTCAGAGCACCCGATCCACAACCCTATGTATTGGCACCATCCGTGTTGTCAGTATCAGAGGGCAGACTGAGACATACCATGTCGTGTAGTCCACTGTAACTCCTGCATCATCTCCAATGATTGTAACAACAGGGGCATCATCTAGAGTTGTATCTAGGAAGCGCCTCATGTCAGGTGCATCACTGATAGAGGTCGAATCCTTGGTGGTCCAAGCATAGTAAAAATATCTAATGATAGGGATCCCCTGCTGTAAGCCAAACTGTCGAAGCACCCAGTCCGCTCGATGGGACTCCATCTCTCCATCATGCATCCGTAACCAGACAACTTGTATGACACGAGCCAACTATACCCTATCCTTGGACCATCCTCGATGGTCCCTCCACGGTCTCCAGGTGATGGCATACCCTATAAGCTCATCAAAAATATGCCTAGCATCATCTAGGCTAATCCTCCAAACTCCCCCTACCTGAACTGCCCAACAGTAAACTCGGGGCCTCCATGCCATTGCTGCTGCTATCGATAGCCCCTCAGGCCTCCGCACTGCGATGTGCTCCCAACACCAGACTTGTAAAAAAGAGGTAAGCACCAGAGCCATCCCCTCCCTATAGACAATCTTGTATAGTGTCCTATACAAACAACACAAGCAAAAAGGACCCCATGCAAATCAAATTCGATGGTCTCGCATATTGACCACTACCCCTGCAAGCAGCCAAGGCAATTTGCAACTGCTCTAGTGGCACAACAGCAAGCCACCAACTACTCTTGACAATATCGATGTTAGAGGAGAAATCTCGGGTATCTGTCTTAGAGCAGTAATAGAGATCCCACCTGACTCCAGCCTCATTTGAGGATCCTCGAATAATCTCTGAAGCGCCTGAGCCTGGTGATCTGACCTTGTAACCTGCTGGCCCTAAATGGGGATCTGCAAGATCCTCTAGACGTCCTCTAGGGTGGGATCCATCTCCCCAGTCGACAATCGGAAGGTGGATGAACTAGGATACCACCTCTCTACCAAAGTTGTAAGCAAAGTGAGGTCGACAGGAATTTGTGGCATCTCAACCACATGACGCAGTCCCACCGCATCCAAGGTCGCCCGATCACTATTAGACAGGTTTCCTAGGTCCTCTCGAAAACCATTATAACGCCACTCTCGACTCTTCAAACTGCCCAACTGCACACGCAAAAGTAAAAAAATTAAAGTTAATTACCAAAATTACATTAAAACCTAAAATTACATTCAATTTGTCAAAATCGTTTCAATTTTGATAAAAATCGTTCCTATTTCTGGCGAAATCGCCCTCGATTCGTCAAAATCACTTTGGAAGCCCTAAATCGCTGCATTTTTCTGTAGCGATTTTGCCAAACCCTATGCGATTTTGCGATCTCGAGGCGATTTTGCAGAAACAAAGGCGATTTCGCTTTGCACCAAAAATTACGACATACCCAAATTTAAAGTCCAAATTAAAATTCAAATAAAATCATAAAAAGCATAAAAATTGCATTAAAAAGCATGAAAATTAATGCTTACCCTCTCTCCTCCGCGCACTAGATCCGCTCTATGTGTCAATCCTGTCATCGTGCACTCAAAGCTCTTTTTTCTCTCTGGAAAGTGAACAGTAAAAATGAAAATGAAATTTCTTATTTTGTTTCTCTATTTAAGTCAACTTGAAAATTTTATTTTTTTCGAATTTTCATTAATTTGTCAAATTAATGCAAAAATCGAAGGGGGCAGCATAATAAGACATCAAAATAACAAAGTTAAAACAATGAACTAAAAAAGGCATACAATTTTTTTCTGCTACCTCAAAAAACGTGCCATTTCATCTTTAAAAACTTTTTCAAAAAGTCGCTAAAGAGGGGGTAAAATGTAGCACCTTAAATTTGACGCACTTAAATTTATTAACTCAGTAAAAACATTAAAATTGATAAAAACATCAAATTTACCTAAGTCTACCCGAAAATCATTCAAAAGTAGCAAAAATCCATTTGCCTCGATTTTTGCACCCTCAAACCAATGTTGTTTTGACCGTTGGGAAAAATCGCCTGACTTTCAGCAAACTCGCTTAAGCGCTTGACGATTTTGCTCAAAAACAAAATTTTCCCAAGTTTACAAAATGCCAAAAATCTGTTTCAAACTGCGTTTATGAGTTTGGAAAGAGGTTGTAATGATGGATTCTAGCGAGATTAGGTAGGGGGCAAACATAGGAGGGATCCCAACTCCCTCCCTATTTTGGCCTAACCTCCTGATTTCCTAGATTTACCCCTAATCCTATTTAATCCCCCCCTAATTCATTTTTTAGGGTTGACTCCGTGATTGCAAAATGTGCTAAGTGATCCCTTGAGTAGATAGTAGAATTGAGAAGCCATTAGTATAATATTCCCGTCTTCAATTTTCCCATATTTGCCTAAAATCCATCATTGTCCCATTACCCTCTTTAGAAAAATTTCACTTGCAGGTTGCAGTCGAAATCGCATAGTGAACGACGAAATCGTAGAACAATCGACAGAATCGTGCTGCGAGCAAGCATAGTAGGTGTGAGATTTCGTAGAAAATAGCAACGATCTTGCTGACTTGGCAACGATTTTTCTCACAGATCATCTAGGGGCAAAAACCTTTATTATGTTTGTTCTTCTTCCTTCTATTCCATTTTATTTAGTTATTTAATTATATTTTCATTAATTCAGTAATGCATCTCGGGTTTCACCATCATGTTAATCAATTTTTAATTTAAATCTGCATTTTGCTTACATAAAATTCATGAACATTTAGACTCTTGTGCTTACATCTATTACAAACCTTTTCTATCTTTCATTTAGTTGAAAAAAAATGCTTAAACAGGAAACATATCAAATTTTGAATCATATTTGTGCCAGAAAACCATTTTGTGTCTTGTGTTTTGTTGCTACAAAATTGCAGTGAAATCGCTTGTGATTTCAGCAAATTATTGAGCAATTTTGCCTGGAACAACAACGATTCTGCCAAAATAGCAGCGATCCTGCTTTGCATCAAAAAATCAAAATCTTCATCAAACATCTCGATTCAGGTATGTTTTGAATTTCTTTTAAGCATAGAATTAGCAACTGCATTTGTCATTTCTATTCCTGTTTGTTGTTTTCATCAAAAAAGTAAAAAAAATCGTATCATAGATAGGTTAGTTGCATTTCAAAGGCCAACCTTAGGTGTTTGTATGAGTGATCCGAAAATGAACATATTAAACCTCATTCTCAACCTAGGTGTAGAAACTGCCATCAAAAGTTTCCTGGTGAACCCAAAATTCGTCAAAAAACCACCACAAGAAGGCACAATCAAGTGCCTCTCTTTGAGGTCTAGCTCTATCATTTTCCATTCCCCTCTGAGGCACGGATCCATCAACCTAGAGGAAAGGAGTGCAAATGTAGCGTGGTTTTATTTTATACAAATGTAACTTAGCTTTTGATTTTACAAATGTAATTAGTTTTCTTTCTACATTATAGTTAGTTATTTTTGACATATTTATTTCAACAAGCGTAAAATAGTTTTAATTTTTGTCATTTATCATATATATGTAAATTCTATTTCAATTCATGCAAGTGTAATGTTTACTTTAAGTATTGTTTAATTTTGCAATATATTTTAATTGTTTTCTACAACAATAGAACTAAATTCCAAGTTTCACCCTATGTAGCAAACCACTTTACACAAGTAATTAGTCTTCCTTTCTAGTGTGATTGTCATTCCTAATTAGTTTACGTTATATTCCTATAAGACTAGCAAAATACATCCACCAAAACCCCCTAAAAACTAACACTTAACTACCTAGAAGCAAATTGGCCCTCTCTTGGGTGTGCATGCATATACCTTGCCAACACCATGTAAAAGCCTCTAGTCTTAGATTGATAAAAAATAAAAAAAACCTTGGATTAGAACAAGCCCCAACTATATTACATCTATTTTAACAAACCACACTTTATGGTACTATAACAAAGTGTATTATTCAGGTTATCTTATTGTAAGAGTGCCAATCATAATATAGATATTGGAACTTGATTCATTCTTATACAATTACATTTAATTCACCTTTGCTCCAAAATGAATTAAACAAAATGTTAAGGTTTACCCTATGGGATTGGAACCTTGACTTGTGGTGTGAATGTCTTCTCTCCTACCACTTTTTCCAAATACATTGGATCAAGTTGAGCATAAATCTAAAGTGAATTATTAGAGCTAGTTTATTATTGGGATGACTACAAGAATATGAGTCCCAAAAGTACCTATAAACTCTCACTTGTAAACCCCCACACTTTAACCTATAAAATATTAAAACCCAAACCTCATATACCCTCTTTTAACTTATATTCTATATCCCCCTTCTAACATAACCCATTCTCTTTTTTAATTTATAACCTCACATAATCCACTTTAACATATAGTGGACCCCCCTAATAAAATCACCCATTTTTAAACCTATAATCTTTTTATAAACATCTAAGAACATAAAAATTAGATGTCACATTTATAACATGTAAACTAGAACAACCCCTCTACCTTGAACATTTCATTAAAATTCAATCATGATAAGTAAATTCTTAAATGGTGCTGTAATCACCAGTATAACACCATTTTAGTGAATGAAAATAATATCATAATATCACCAAGTTTATATCATTTTACTACCAATATAGCTTCAACAAAAATAAAGTGACTTTTTTAGTGCTATAATAACACTACATTTTTCATGTTAAACAGTAAAAAAATGGACTACTGATATTAATGTGATCCTAAGAATGATGATAAAGTGCTAAAATATACTATCCCATAGTTTAACAAAGGAAGTTTATACTTTTCCTTATATTACTAGTTCAATAGTACACCTATTTTGGGTTTAGGCCCTTTGATCAAGGTCATGATAAACCATGAGTCTTACTATTTAAGCCAATAAAATATATTATAGCCAACAAATTATCAAGGTGGGAACAATCTAAATGTTATTTTATAGTAATCTATAAATTTCAAAAATCACTAGAAAATATAAATTTACACAATAGGAACCCATGCATATTTTGAGAATAACTACATTTTATATAAGCAAATTTGTCGAATTGATAAATTATATACCAACTATTTCATCTACATGGATTTTACAAGTCGATAATTATTAATTAAAAATACTTCAACAATGACATGTGTGGTCCATCCATTGGGTTTGGAGCAAGTGGTAGTGAACAAGGATTTTCACACTATAATCCAAGTATCAAATACCATGAATGAACCTTAACATTTCTATCAAACGGAATGATATCAAGTAATTAAAAACATGTGTGTCCAATGTGAATACCTAAGTTCAAACCTTTCTAAGTGATATTGCATGGTTGCCAATTACAATACCACTATGTGATTTGTTGAATATCATGGCAACATGATCATGATGTAATACAATTGATCTTTTTCAACATCCTACAACTAATTGACACAAACTCACATTCATACAAATGGTCTCTATCCTCTTTTATAATTTGCTTTTATTCTAAAATTTTATACATTCTCCTTTCCTTTTCAAATTAATACTTATAAATACCTATAATGATGGAATACAATATTTGAAAATCTTATATATGAGTTAGAGCTAATTCATATTAGTTTTTTAATATTGGATGGATTATTAGAGAGTTTTTTTTGTAGTCTTATACTTAGATTTGCATACAAAAATAATAGGGGCTTGAATCCTCCAAAAAATGTAGTTGTGATTTTGTTCTTATGGTTTAGGAGAAATATCATAACATTTTAAGATCATATCAATGTCAAGTTTAAGTGAGATAATTCAATAAAGGCTCAAATAAATGAAGAAATTACTTGAATGATATATGCAGAAACTACATTCAAAATTCATTAGAAAGTTTTTTTTTTTGTATTTGATTTAAAATAATACATGGGGATTAAATGACTTGAACTCAACCATGTAATACATGGGTTATGATAGTTTTCTTGGAATTTCCTACATGTTATTCTCATAAAGTTTGGATTTGATTATTGTTGGTATGAGTGGATTAAATGTTATAGCACTGCAAAATTTTCTATTTTGATCAATGGTTCTCATGTTGGTTACTTTAAGTCATCTTGTGGATTTCATAAAGGTGATCCACTTTCTCCTTATCTATTTATTATTTTGGTGGAAGCATTAGGGAGAGCCTTTTCAAAGGCAAAAATGGAAGGAAAAATCAAGGGTATTCAAGTTGCAAAAATTGGTCCCTTTGAATCTCATCTCTAATTTGTTGATAATACATTTCTTTTGGACCATCCCTTAGTCAGTGAGGCCATGGAGTTTAAATCAATATTATCATGCTATGAGAAGGCTATTGGACAATTTGTAAATACCACAAAATTCAATATTTTTTATTAATACTTCCTTAGATTTATAACAAGTTATTGTGAGTATTTTAGGGTTTAAATTTGAAAAAAATCCATCAACCTACTTGGGTATTCCTTTGTATGATAAAGGAAATAAAAATGATCTTTGGGTCTCTTTTTTGGATAGAATGCAAGTTTTCTTAGCAAGTTGGAAAGGTAAGTTCTTAACCATGGCAGGAAGGCCACAACTCATAAAGACTACATTGCAAATCATTCCTATTTATATGTTGTCACTCTTAAGACTACCAATAGGTATTATATCAAAAATTGATAAAATTTAAAGAGACTTTCTATGGAAAGGTTGTGAGGAAAAATTTAGGTTTCTCTTTTTTAAGTGTGATAGGGTTTGCAAAGGAAAGAATATTGAAGGAGTAGGCTTGTATAATTGCAAACTTATAAATTTGGCATTGGGAACAAAGCTTAGGTGAAGATTATTCACAGATCAAGGAAAGAATTAGGTAAAAATATTACTTCAAAAATATATAGGTTCTCTTGGTGCAATGAAGTTATTTAGGAAAATAACTCTACCCAAAGGATTGTCAACATGGAACTTCATATCAAAGAGTTTACAATTAATACAGAAACACATTAGATGGTCATTCAATGAGGGGAGTTATACAAATTTTTTGTCTGATGCTTCCTCATATCTTTGACTCAAAACAGAAACCATTGGCTCAAGCATGCCTAGCATGTAAAGGTCTAGAGGTCAAAGACTATTTTATTATGATCAAAAACTCTAGATCATAAATTTCTTTTAGTAACCTGGTTGAAGGAGATGAACTCAAACAAATTGCAGATAAACTTCAAAAGATACTTCAAGAGTTTTATTTGTCTACTTTTACACAAAAGGATGAGTTGGGTTGGAATTTTTCAAATGATGGTGGATACTCGATCAAGTTGGGATATGAGGAATTAGAAAAACCAAACTTTCTATCTCCCAAAGCATTTTTTGGAAGAACGTTTGGTCATTATAGGCTCTCCCTATAGCCTCAATATTTCTTTGGTTAGCAGTTCAAAGTAAGATTCTTACAGGAGAGAGTCTACAAAGAAGAGTATATTATGAACCCTTTATATGTGCCTTGTATGAGAAGGATTTAGAAACATCAAACCATTTACTTCTCCATTATCCATTTCCTCACATCATTTGGGGTTATTTAAAAAATATGAAATTATATTGGGTAGCTCCATCAACATTGAAAGAGTTGATAAAATGGATTAGATATTTCAAAGCTAAAGCATTATGTATTCTTTGGAGGATTGGCCCTGCCATTACTTGTTGGAATTTATGGCTTGAAAGGAATAACATAATTTTTAAAAATAAATGTCAAAATCATGTTGAAGTTTGGAACCATATTATTGCCTCTCTTGTAGAATATCTATTAATATGGTGCTCATCATGGGAAGTCTCATTTGTAGAAAAATAGGTGATAATAACTTGACTAAATAATTTGAACATACATAGAAGAGTTATTAAAATTAATTTTGACGGTGCTTGTAAATGAAATCTAGGAAAAACTGGTGGAGGTGGTGTTTTTAGAAATAGTAAAGGCAAAATTCTCCCCACTTATTCAAAATCATATGGAACTTCAACTAACAACTATGTAGAGGCTAGGGCACTTCTTACAAAGATTAAAATTGCAGTAGAAAAATGATGGAAATTTATTTCAATTAAGGGAGACTTACAAAATATCATCAATGCTATTAACAAAAATGGATGTGGAGACTGGATAAAAAATAATATTATTGATGATGTTCTTCATCTATTACTAGAGGCAATCTCTTGGAAGTGTGAGCATATTTACAAAAAAGAAAATTGGGTAGCAGATAAATAAGCAAATTATAGTGTTGATCTTCATCCAGGTGAAATTCATATTTTAGAAGGAAACTAGCCAATTGAAATTTTATCTCTTAAGCAAAATGATGTCAAGGAACTGATTATGGAAACATAGCAATTCGAGGAAATTGAAGAATATACATAAGAGAAAAAAAATGAAAAATTGTAATAAAAAGGTGTGCTGCAACAAATGCAATATTTTGGTATTTTGATATTTTGATGGGAGTGGCCCCCAATATAAGCCACATATAACTTATTATAAAAAAATTCCTCAACTTAAAAAAAAAAAATACATGCATAATTGTCAAACTACTCTAATACCACTCTATAGGCATAATTATCAAACTATTGTAATACCATCGTCATATTATGCCTAACTATTGTAATACCACTATATAAACATCGTGTAATATTACATGAACGAAGCTCATTTCAATCTCATATAACCCATTAAAAAAATAGACTATATAATCATCATATTATGTCTAACTATTGTAACACCACTGTATAAACATCATGTAATATGAACTGAGCTCATTTCAATCCCATAAGTAAAATAATAATCATATTAAAAAAAAAACATTTATTTTTTCAATGAAGTTTTTTTTTTTCCTTATTTTTTCTTTTTTGTCACCAACGCTTTTAATTATAATAAATATTTTATCCGTCATACCTTATACTTATTCCTTTAGTTTTTATTACATAAGTAATGCCATAGTAGCTTAAAATTTCTTAGGTCAATCTCTACACCTTATAATATATCTAGATATGGAACAAATTTTTTGGAGTGCTCCCTTATGCTCCTTAGTCTTTATAATACCCATTTTAATTCAATTATTAATATTCTAATATTATATATAAGATATATATTCTTATTATCTAATCACAACTAATAAGTCAAAGCTAAACCCTAATTAGTTATTATTAGTAGAAGACCTTAATTGGGACTTGTTCATATATGTTTCCGACACTTCTTTAAAAGAATGAAGAGTAGTCCATCCCATAAAATCCTCCTTATCAATTCCATAATAGGTATACCCGTAGTATCTTAGTAAAAGATTATATACATCCATGCAATCGTGAACCTATCAAAGATGAAAGAGTTCAATGTTACATAATTAAATCATGAACCTATCAAAGATGAAAGAGTTCAATGTTACATAATTAAATAATTGTTCATTTCCATAGTAAAATTCATCATTGCCAACTATGTCATGGTTTTCAAACATATCAAATTTTCAAAAAGCAATGTAATTAAAAAGAAGCAAAAAAATATCCCTGAGAAGAATTAATGAGAATCCTAATATTTTAGTATATAAAGATGATAAACAAATAGCCATATTTATAAGGAAGACTATATATCTTGAATAAATAAATATGATAAACAATTTTCATAGTCATACTTTATAAGGAAGATTATATATCTTGAATATGTTAGATCATTTAACAATCATTGATAATTATAAGAGACTAAACAATAATTTAATTCATAAAAGTCTAAAGAAAGTAATTAAAAAAACCAAAGTAGTTAGATATTACGAAAGTAATGTGAATTCTCAAGAAGCAAGTCACCCCTTAAATCTATGGATTTAATAAGATATATGAGATAAAATTTTCTTTGAGAATCATTGTAGGTATAATTGGTTTATACACCTACATAGTGGTGAAATTTCTCTTAAACAACTTGCATTTCTTATAGGAAATTTTGATTCAGTTATCAAAATATAGCAATATTGTTGATTTTATGAGATATAAAAGAGTTGAGGTCAATAAGATTCTTTTCAATTCTCATGTGATTTTTCAGTTTGTCAATATTTTAGTCTAGATAGCAATTGGTATGTTAAAAAATGTTGCAAAGGAAGAAATTATAAAATTGATGAAATTGTGTCTAAAATCAACTTTCTTAATTTGTAAGGTATGATATATGATCAATCAGAGGTGGTTGTTATAGATTTGGCACTTTGATATTTGTGTTGTTTAATTTAATTATGGAGAAGTTAGAGTAAAATTATTATCCCTTATTCCATTCAAATTAAAATAATGATGGACATATGTTGATTGCATCAATATAAATTTATTGCATGGATTTTAAATTCTTTACACATTCCATGAATATTTTTACAAACAATTAAGTGATCAAGTTCATCATTGAGTTAGAACATGATAAAAACTAACCTTTATAGGATGTGCTTTGATTTACAAAGTTATATGGATATCCATCTAGAAAACTCTATCCAAGAAGCTAACATGTATACACCTCCATTTATATGAATATTCATATAATCATCTCGTACAAAAAGGGACACACCCAATGAAATGGTAATTGACACAATGAGATTTTTTTTTAAATTAAAATCACTTTGAACTATAAAATTTAACTTTTTATTTAAAATTAATGGGTACTCATCTAATGTAACAAGCTTAAGTGGTTAAAAATATTATCTTTCAATGTTGAGACACAACTTTAGATCTTGCATGCAATATATTCCATAATTATTGATTGAAATACCACTATGTTGTTGTTGAAATATTACACTAATGCAACCTTAAAGTAATATGAGTAGGGCATGCTTCAATCCCATATAACCAATTAGAAAAGTCTACTCTTAATAAATAATGATAGAGAATTTTGGATGATTATAAGTGACCCTCATAAGGCCAAGGAAAAAATAAATAAAATATTTACTTCACATGTCAAGGGTATCTCGAACAAGATAGCAAAGATGTGATTGATCATAAAACATTTGGTCAAATTATTACTATTAAAAAAGAGTTAAACCTAAACTCAGTAGTAGTGTGTACCTCATTATTTACTATAGCTATTAAACTTACATTAATAATTTAAAAAAATCATCCAAACTAGGACTAAAGACCACAAATAGGATATATATAATATTACATAGGAAAATCAACCATCACTAATCCTACTCATGAAAAGGAACCACCCTCAACACATTTAAGAATAAATATATTCACTTATGAAGAGCATTATTCAAATATGCGATAATAAAGACTATCACACTTAAGAAACATTTGAACAATAATAAAATTATGATGGTCAACTATTGTCCCATTAAGGTGTTCAATATTCAATTTATTAACAAGAAAATGAGCTTCTAGGTTTGTTTTCCTTGTTGAGGTGATCAAAGTTACTTTTCCACATCAAAGAAGAAAAGAACAATATTAAGGTATGGTTAAAATTGCATGAGATTTTTGGGAAGGTTAATATGACTAAAGTAAGTCATTTGAAATTGCATCTTTCTTCTCGTAGACTAGTTGAGTTTGACAACATTGAGGACTTTATTGTGATATTCAAGGCTTTAAAGGCAGATACTACATTGTCTGGAGGCAAAAAGAAAGATAATGTAGAATGCATTAAGATTGTCCTTGATAATATTTTTCCCTCCTTCCAGATGTTGAACTTAATGGTTCATATGATTCCTATGTTCTGGGAATCTCAAAAGACTCTTACTCTTGATCAATTTTGTTCTCTCCTAGTTCATTTTTAGGTGGCAATGTAGAATTGTGGTGGGATCTCACAAATACAAGTTCATGCAATAGAATTTAAATTTAAGGAGGCTAAGACAGGGGCTCAAGGGTAAGGCTAAGTATTTAGAGAAAAAAAGGCCACTTGTGGATACTCTAACAGAGAGGTAGATTTGACGAATAATTGCCTACTAAACCTACAAAGGATTGAAGCTAAATTCTTGAAGATTGGTGGACGTCTTCCATATGATGAAAAAGATTTTGAAGGATCTACCTCAACTACAAAGACCCACTAAAGCATCCATTATGGGTGGAAATATATTATTGTCCCTAATGTCTTCTCTCCTTGACCCCTTAGTTAGATTATTGGGGGATGTTGAAATTATAATCTTGTTCATGGCAGGCCAACATTGTGTGATATTTTGGATAGGCCCAAGGACACTTTATTTTATAATTTATTAATTATTTATACTATTTTATTATGTAATCCATATGGGCCTAGGTTAACCTTGTTATTGTCGATCCCTCTTTATATTTTATAATTAATATAAAGCCCTACTTTTTTAAATGGGTATATATGGTGTTGAAATGACTCCACCTGTATTACATCATCACCATATAGTGGTATTTAATAGTAGTAATTAAAAGGATAAAAAGGAATTATAAATATAGAAAAGCGAATGTGAAGATAGGAAAGCTTTGTAATGACTCTATATATTCATATAACTTCCACTAATTGATTTATCCATCTATCCTCTAGGTGGATTATCCAACATGTGCATCATTTGCAATTGAAGTGGAGTTGGATGATAGTAAAGCCTATCATATAATGAATATTATTGAATAATATTGTATGGCAACAAAATATATTAATTCAATGAAATAATTGAGCATTGCAATTGCATCCAAATTGAGCATATGATATTTGTGTTGTGAAAATAGTGTGTATTTTTTATATTATAGGAATGAAGAATGTGTGTATGAATCTACATGATTCTATAGTGTTTAATTTAAAAGTTATTGGATACCAAAGCATTAGATCAACATTTAACTCTAACAACTATTTTATTCTTCTTTGTATACTATTTTTATTGCTTGTATTACATGCATGATCCATTCATTGTGTCCCTATTTTATAAAATTATGACTACAATTCTTCTGTCACATAACAAAAGATCTTACATTTTGATATTATTTCAATATTTTGGATATAAGTGACTAAGTGATAAGAAAAATTTTAATTATAATTTTAAATATTTATGTTTTAAATTTCTTTCCAAATAGTCTTTTTATTATTTTGTTTTTCAATTGGTTATATATAATTGAAACAGGTCCTACATGCTCTATATCATGACAAATATGACAACATATTGTTATTACAATAGCTTAATAGTTATACATATATTCTTATGCAAGATTCGAACTTGGATCTCCTCCTTGAAAATCAAGAAATATAACCAATTGAGCTACTATCATTTTATTTTAAATGTTAAGGTTCATCCATGAAATTAGAACCTTGATCCATAGTGGTAAATTCTTCATTCCTTACTAATTACCTTAAACCACATAAGCAAATAGTTTTTTTACTAATACATGATGTACTTACTTATTAAAAAGTAATATAAATATCTAGCTAACTATTTAAAAAAATAAAATTAAAATTTTAAATTGAAGATGTTGAGTTTCAATTCACAATACAAAATTCATTCTTAAGTTATAAGATTTTACAGCCTAAACATTTGCTTAGTAAAATAGTTGATAATTCTAACTTTAAGAATTATTTTAAAATAAAATAAAATTAAACACCTACCTTCAAATAATAGTAGCTTGACATATTAAATTTAATATCATAATGTAATCATGATATGAAATAATAGTAGCTTAACATATTAAATTTAATATCATAATGTAATCATGATATGATGTGGATGAAACCCATTAAATATTATATAATCAATTAATAAAATAAATTAGATACTATCCCATATACTTTTGAAAGGGTTATTCTCGATATGTTTAAATAATTTTTGCCACGTTAATATTAACCTTTATTTTCTATCAATTTCCTTAAAGCCAAATAAACAAAGTTTTTATTATTATTATTATTTTTGGATGAAAAAGTCATTATATTAATAAAATAATGTTTAATCATACAAAAAATGTACGAGTGGGATTAGCACACCCCGTAAACCAACATACTAACCATCGTGGTTAGGAGTACACAAGAATGTCAGAAACAGTCCATAAAAAGCCAGATAACAACCGCCAAAACAATGTCAAATATGCATTTAGAAAGAAAGGAGTCGAGAAATCACTACCAGGTGGAAGGCCTGAAGTTTTCCTCCATAAGGTCATAAGTCCATCTAACGATTGAAGAAGTCGGAGCCCCCTAGCCATCAGTAGTAGTACCACTAACAATACAAGTATGTGCATTTGGTACAATTTCACCCCAACTAGGGGCATCATCTTGCTTAGGAGGTCGAACATCCCAACCAAAGGTCGGGCAATACGGGCCTTCAACTCCAGATTCTCCATATTTGCGCTATGGGGGGGGGGTTGGGACCAGTGTCTGGTAGTAGAGGATATTGGTCGACAATGGGTCCTCTAGTGAGTCGACAACCGGGACCTAGAAGGGGAAGTAAGAGGCACACAACTCATAGTGTAGGGCACATTCCCCCAATGATCCATGAGGGTACGTAAGTATTGCAGCTCCACATGTACTTTTTCAACTTGTACTTGAATTTGTAACCAGCAATCAAATAATATAGCATATTTATCAGAGCAACAGAGAAGACACGTCCGACATCTTATTGAGAAAAACAACTCTATTCTAGGACTTCCAAAGATAAAACATGGTACCAATTCTAAAAATATTCCAAAAAACACCCAAGTTGAAGGAAAAAACAATAGGGTCACCCAAAATAGCATGCACCCAGGTAAAATCTTCTTGCATAAAAGGTCTAAAAATTTCAAAAAGCCACTCCCAGGTCGATTGAGCCCGATCACAAAACCAAAAAAACAGGCAGTAAATCTTTTGCCTATCCGCAAACCGAGCAAATGGAATTATGAAAACCTAGATGCTTGAGCCTATTGCCAACATGCAAACCCTGGTGCAAGAGGCTCTAAGAAAAAAAACTCTGTTTAGGTTCAATATAAGTAGCCCAAGCAATCCGAAACCTCTTATTCCATCGGGAGGGAAGACAGACTAAGTCCCATATTATAGTGAGCTTATCAACCATTGGAACTTGCGGGGTGAGCCATTTGTAACCTAGATGAGTTTTATATTGCAAAACAAGAAGCTCCCTAGGCCAACACCAATCTGACCACCAAGGTTTTTGAAAATACTTATGCAGTTTACACCAAATAGAAAATTGAATACTATCAATAACCATCTCATAAGTATCTCTATCACCAGGATTTAAATTGTGAATTTAACGAAAAATTTTGCAAGGTATCCAACTCTTAGTATGTCAGGAGAAGAAATCAATAATGGAAGCAATACCATGCTTATGGAACCTCTGCGCTCTAACCCACTGCACTAGAGCCAAGGGAGAGCCCTCCCAAGTGATAAGAGGAGACCACTAAATATTCATGGAAGACAAGGAGGCACCTACTTTGCGAAAACTTCCTTTCCAAATAAGTCAAGGTTTGAAGGCCTCCCAGGCTTTCCAAATACTCTGAATGACAAAAGAACCTTTAACTTTAACAGGGACATGGGCAGTAAGAATGGATTGCAATCCCACCCCTTTCCAAATTTTCTTTCCCTAAAGCAAACCAGAAGAAATTCAATGTTTGACCAACACTTTTCAAGTTTCATCCCCAATTAAAGGTTGGGTGATCCATTTAGCACAAAGGGAAAAACCTTGTTGATGACAAACAAATAAACGCATGCCTCCACAAGCCTTGGGAAAACAACAAATTTCCTAGGCTACCCGATGAAAACCTCGTTTGACAAAGTCTTTGACCCACAAGAAATCTCTCAAAAGCTTATCCAACTTTTTATAACAAGATTTGGATGGAACCCAACAAGACGAATAATAGACATGGGTAGTGGCTAAAACCTTAGAACAAATCTGAAATTTTCTGCCAAAAAAATTCTTACTACAAAAAAACTTCTTGTCTTTTATATTATTAGAAAATATATTTATTTATTGAAAAATAATATAAATATATAATTAATTATTTAAAAAATAAATAAATTTTTGATGTGAGGATGTTTGAATTTCAATTTACCATGCAAAATTCTTTGTAAAGTTAAAGACTTTATAATTTAAATTTCTTCGAAGTAAAATAGTTGACAGTTTTAGATTTAAAAATTAATTTTTTAAAAAGTAAATTTTGTATATGTGATTTTAGTTCATAATTTTTAATTAAATTTAATATTACTATGTAATTATAATTTTTATAAAATTAATAAAATAAACTATATACATGTCACAACACTATCCCAGGTACCAGCACAATCGTTCAGGGTTTAGACTGCTAAACCCTATACATCGATTGATCCTAAGAATAAAGATTATCGCACTTATCACGCTATCGGAATCCAATAAAACAAATTTATATCGCAACACTGAAGGAATTAAATATTAAATTCCAATTAAATCGCGTCACGAAAAGATGCTTCGCAAAGGAGTTGGGCTTCGGGAGGAACTTCGGAGAAAATACTCCCGAAGTAAACACTTCGGGGAAAAACTGTCGAAGTAAAACTGCTTCGGGAAATTTCCCAGCGAAGCAACTGCTTCGCACAGTTTTCTTCCGAAGTAAAATCACTTCGGGAATTTTCCAGCCGAAGTGACTGCTTCGGACAAGGAAGCTGCAAAGCACGGCAGCTTGCGGCAACTTTGGCGAAGTGGCTGCTGGATTCCACTTTGGGGTGACAAAGTGCAAAATGCTTCTTCGGCACAACAAACAAGTTTACACTCTTCCCTTCTGGATCGAACGGGTGATCTGCCACTTCGGGGCAAACCCTAGCTGAGGAATGTCTGCGGATAAAACAATACTTCGAGGCCGAGAACAAATACACAGAGACCCGAATTTGTAGAATAAATATTTTATATATTAAATATAATGCCGGATTACAAAGCTTCTTTCTGAAGCGATTACAAACTTCTGCAAGTTGAAAACTTTGCAGGGTAAACACAGAGATTTCTTGGAGACTGCTGCTCCACTCTCCGGTTGATGGCAGTTGCTTTGCTCTGTTGGTCGAAACCCTAGCTCTGCGGCTGCTCTGGGTTCGTTGTTCCTCTCTGCTGCTCTCCTCCGACCTCTATCCTCCAACTCTCTCTAAATGACAAAATGGCTCCGGTATTTATAGACGAGGGATGAGGACAAAAGGCGGGATAAATCCACCAACCGATTAACAAGAAAATAAATTCCGAGGAAGGGTTTCTGTCCAATCGTCGAGCAACCCCAACTACTCGCACGCTTGGAAAATTAATGCGTCGATTCTTGCGCCTGATTTTCACTTCGGCAATTTGAAGTGCGAAGTGCCGGAGTGATGTTGCTTCGCGGCGAAGCATTTTCGGGGGCAAATATTTGTTGCTTCGCAGCGAAGCATCCTCCGAGGGCAAGGTTGAAGAGCTTCGCGGCGAAGTGTTTTCAAGGGGCTGTTGATTTGTGCTTCGCGACGAAGCATTTTTCGAAGGCATTTTAAAAGTGCTTCGCGCCGAAGCGCTTACGGGCGTGAGGGTTGGTTTAATAATTCCAACACCCTCCTTTAAACCAACTTTCACGAGTTCTCTAACGCCCAACATCTCTCGTAGTCTGGCGAAGTCCTCCTCCTTCAAGGGTTTTGTGAAGATGTCAGCAACTTGCTCCTTCGACTTGCAAAACTGCAATTGTACTTCATCGAATTTCACCAGCTCTCTAATGAAATGAAACCGGATATCTATGTGCTTCGTCCGACCGTGGAAGATTGGGTCCTTCGAGAGCGCGATGGCAGAGTTATTGTCACAAAATATTGTTGTTGCTGCTTCGAGCGGATGATGTAGTTCACTTAGAACTCTTCTCAACCAGACTGCCTGGCAGGCGGCTGAGGTGGCAGCAACGTACTCTGCCTCTGCTGTAGATAAAGCAACTATTGGTTGCTTCTTCGAGGACCAAGAGACAACTCCGGATCCAAAATGGAAGGCATATCCCGAAGTGCTCTTCCGGTCATCTACGCTATCGGCCCAATCACTATCAGTGTAGCCAATTAACTCAAGCTGGTCTTGTCTGGCATAGTGGAGTCCATGATTTCTCGTGCCATTGACATACCGCAGAATTCTCTTGCCTGCTTGCCAGTGAGTGTCTTTGGGTGACTCCATAAATCGACTGATTAAACTCACGACAAACATCAAATCTGGCCTGGTTGCGGTCAAGTACATCAAGCTTCCAACTAACCTTTTATAGAGAGTTGGATCAACGCTTCTGCTGTTGTCAGTCTTGCTCAACTTCAAACCAGTGGCTACCGGGGTGATGGCAGGTTTGCTGTCCTCCATCTTAAAATGCTTCAAGACATCCTTAGCATACTTGCCCTGAGAAATGAAGATGCCATCTGCTGATTGGTCAACTTCAATGCCAAGAAAGAATTTCATCAACCCCATGTCTGTCATTTCAAACTCGGTCTTCATGGTTGTTCTGAACTGTGCAAATAGGTTGCTGCTATTGCCAGTATATATCAGATCGTCCACATACAAGTAGACGATTATCATTTCACCCTCTGCGTTTGTCTTCAGATATAGGGTGTGCTCATATGGGCATTTTTGAAACCCATTCTCCTAAAAATAGTCATCAATCCGGCTGTACCATGCCCGGGGTGCTTGCTTCAACCCATACAGGGCCTTCTTCGACTTCAGGACCTTGTCTTCTTGCCCTTGTATTTCATATCCGGGTGGTCTGGTCTATGTAGACCTCTTCTTCCAACACTTCCGTTCAGGAAGGCAGACTTGACATCCATCTGGTACACACTCCAGCCTTTCTGAGCTGCTAGTGCCAGAATCATTCCGACTGTGTCAAGTCGGGCTACAGGTGCATACACCTCATGATAGTCAACTCCTGACTTCTGCTTGTAGCCTTTCGCCACTAATCCGGCCTTATGCCTGTCAACTTCTCCTTGGGCGTTGAACTTTGTTTTATACACCCACTTGACCCCAATGGTCTTCTTTCCTGTTGGAAGATCTATCAGCTGCCATGTCTCATTCTTCTCAATGGCTGCTATCTCCTCATCCATCGCTTTTACCCATGTGCGATTCTGACTTGCCTCTTCAAACTCCACTGGATCACACTCAGTAAATAAAGCAAAGTCAAAATATTCTTCATCTGACTGATTACGGGTTACCTCATAAATGTCTTGCAAGCTCCGAGTCTTCGCAGGTGTCCTCAAATTTTGAATTCTGCTTGCAAGTGGAGGTGACCGGGATGATGAGGTTGTGCTACGCTGGCACCATTGTTGTTGCTTGAAGGTACAAGTGGCTGCACACTATCTTCCTCCAAGTTTACAGGTTCAACAATTGTTGGTTCAGGCTGACCAGTCTTTGACTTCCAGTTCCAGGCTTCATCCTCCAAGAACTTCACATCTCGGCTAATGACAAGTTTCTTCGTCACTGGATTGTATAGCCTGTATGCCTTTGCTTGTTCGTTGTACCCCATGAAAATGCATTTTTCAGCTTTGTCATCCAGCTTGTGCCTTTTCTCATCTGGAACATGTGCATATGCAATGCACCCAAAAACTCGCAAATGAGCCACACTTGGCTTCGGATTGCTCCAGGCTTCCTCCAGAATTTTGTCCTTCACACTCTTGGTGGGACATCAGTTCAGCAGATAAACTGCACAACTTGCAGCTTCTCGCCCGAACTCATGTGGCAGACTTTTCACCTTCAACATGCTTCGTGCCATCTCCATGATAGTTCTGTTCTTCCTCTCAACTACACCATTCTACTGCGGTGTGTATCTGGTAGTGAACTGCCTTCGAATTCCATGCTGCTTGCATAAGTTGTGGAATTCATTGGAGATGTATTCTCCTCCTCCGTCTGTCCTGAGAGTCTTCACGTAATACCCGCTCTTTTTCTCAACCAGAGCCTTGAACTCCTTAAAATTCGCAAATGCCTCTGACTTCAGCTTAATGGGATAAACCCATGTCTTTCGGCTAAAATCATCAATGAAAGTCAAGAAGTATTTGTTGCCGACATATGAGCTGGTCTGCATGGGACCGCAAATGTCTGAGTGCACCAGCTCCAATGGTTGTGATGCTCTCCAAGACTGTCCTACAGGGAATGCATCCCTGTGCTGCTTACCGACCAGGAAACCTTCACAAACTTGGTTCGGTTGCTCAATAAGGGGTAAACCCTTCACCATCTACTTCTTGTGCAACAAATTCAGGCCACTGAAACTCAAGTGACCAAATCTGAGATGCCACAACCAGGTAGCATCCTTCACAACTGCACTCAGAGACATTAATGATTCATTCTGAATCTGCAGCGAAAACATTTTGTTTTTCGTCATGGACATGGTTGTGATTTGTCCATGCACTTTGTCTCTGATGGAACAGACACCGTCTTTGAACTGAATAATGTGTCCCTTCTGCACAAGCTATCCAACACTTAGCAAATTGTGTTTCAACCCAGGCACATAATAAACATCGCAAATTTGTTTTCTTTCTCCGTGCCGAGTGCGGATGAGGATTTTACCTTTCCCCATCACGGGAACTTTGCTGTTGTTCCCCATCTTGACTTCGGATTGGACTATTTCATCCAATTGTGAGAACATCTCTCTGTTCCCAGTCATGTGGTTGCTGCACCCACTGTCAAGATACCAAATGTTTTTCTTGCTCTCCTCTTCAACACTGCAAGTCAGCAACATATTTCCTCCTATCGCATTTCCAGCTTCATCTGTATAATGGGCTTGCTGCTGATTCTCGTCCGCCATCCTCTTTCTGCATTGTGAGATGTAATGGCCGAACTTTTTGCAATAGTAGCATTGGACCTTTGACATGTCCTTCTGACTAAATCCCCTTTGCTGATTTTTGCCAGTGCCTCTTCCTCCTTGCTGATGAAAGTTGCAGCTGGTTTCACTGTCATGAGGGTTTGATCTCCCTCCTTGCTTGTTACTTCTCCCACGCCTGCTTCTGCCTCTTCCACCTTGAGAACTAGAGGCGCCATGGTGGGAGTCTTGTCTGTCGTTGTCTCGAACTGAGACTTGCGCCTTGAAAGCTTGCTCCAAAGAGGACTGAGTTGAGCGGCTCAACCTTTGCTCATGTGTCTACAGAGAACCCATGAGCTCATCCACCGAGAGGGTTGTCAAATCCCTTGACTCCTCTATTGCAATTACCACAGAGTCAAATTTTGCTGGTAGACTTCGCAGAATTTTCTCCACGATCCTTTGATTCTGCACAATTTCACCATTCAACCGCATCTGGTTGATGACATCTGTCGTTCGGGTGAAGAAGTCGCTCATCGACTCGGACTCACTCATCTGCAGGTTCTCGAACTCCCTCCTGAGCATCTACAGTTTTACCAACTTCACTTTGTTGGTGCCCTGGTACGAGCTGGCTAGAATTTCCCAGGCCTGCTTGGCCTTGGTGGCTGATGCGATCCGCGGGAAGATGGTCTCTTCAACCGCTTGCATGATATAGAACAGGGCTTTTTGGTCTTTCTTCCGGTTCTCCTTCAGAAGATCTCTGTCAGCTTGGGAGAGGGCGGCCAGTGCTGTTGCATCTGCCGGTTTCGGGTAACCATTCTCGACGAAGTCCCACAAATCCTGAGACCCAAACAAAATCTTCATCTGGATGCTCCAGTAATCATAGTTCTTGTCGTTAAATCGCGGGATCTGCAACTGCAGGGAATTGTTTCCGGAAGCCATGCTTCTATCTCCGCGTCACGGCACCACAAGCTCTGATACCAATTTGAAGGAATTAAATATTAAATTCCAATTAAATCGCGTCACGAAAAGACGCTTCGCAAAGGAGTTGGGCTTCGGGAGGAACTTCGGAGAAAATACTCCCGAAGTAAACACTTCGGGGAAAAACTGTCGAAGTAAAACTGCTTCGGAAATTTCCCAGCGAAGCAACTGCTTCGCACAGTTTTCTTCCGAAGTAAAATCACTTCGGGAATTTTCCAGCCGAAGTGACTACTTCGGACAAGGAAGCTGCGAAGCACGACAGCTCGTGGCAACTTCGACGAAGTGGCTGCTGGATTCCACTTCGGGGTGACAAAGTGCGAAACGCTTCTTCGGCACAACAAACAAGTTTACACTCTTCCCTTCTGGATCGAACGGGTGAATTGCCACTTCGGGGCAAACCCTAGCTGAGGAATGTCTGCGGATAACACAATACTTCGAGGCCGAGAACAAATATGCAGAGACTCGAATTTGCAGAACAAATATATTTTATATATTAATATAATGCCATATTACATAGCTTCTTTTTGAAGCGATTACAAACTTCTGCAAGTTGAAAACTTTGCAGGGTAAACACACAAAGATTTCTTGGAGACTCCTGCTCCACTCTCTGGTTGATGGCAGCTGCTGCTTCTGCTGGTCGAA
The DNA here is from genome assembly GCA_028583015.1 of Wollemia nobilis. Classification (NCBI taxonomy): domain Eukaryota; kingdom Viridiplantae; phylum Streptophyta; class Pinopsida; order Araucariales; family Araucariaceae; genus Wollemia; species Wollemia nobilis. The sequence continues at coordinate 5,125,447 of JAQPPZ010017036.1, read as the reverse complement.
ACCCTAGCTCTGCGGCTGCTCTGGGCTCGTTGTTCCTCTCTGCTGCTCTCCTCCGACCTCTATCCTCCAACTCTCTCTAAATGACAAAATGGTCCCGGTATTTATAGACGAGGGATGAGGACAAAAGGCGGGATAAATCCACCAACCGGCTGACAGAAAATAAATGCCGAGGAAGGGTTTCTGTCCAATCGCCGAGCGACCCCAACTACTCGCACGCTTGGAAAATTAATGCCTCGATTCCCGCGCCTGATTTCTGCTTCGGCAATTTGAAGTGCGAAGTGCCGGAGTGATGTTGCTTCGCGGCGAAGCATTTTCGGGGGGCAAATATTTGCTGCTTCGCAGCGAAGCATCCTCCGAGGGCAAGGTTGAAGAGCTTCGCGGCGAAGTGTTTTCAAGGGGCTGCTGATTTGTGCTTCGCGGCGAAGCATTTTCCGAAGTCATTTTAAACATGCTTAGCGCCGAAGCGCTTGCGGGCGTGAGGGTTGGTTTAATAATTCCAACAAACGCTGCTTCAGCAAATATGATTTTTATTTACTATAAATCGTGTTAGCCTCCTCAAAATAAATTGGAATTTAAGAAAGTTTGTGGGATTCATAGTTCTTATTGAGAGTGCGGTATAGTTGTGAAATTTAAGGGATTATTAATATTTTAGTATACTGTTCATAAATTTTATCATTTAATATTTAATAATAATTTTTAAAATATAAATTTAATGTGTATATTAATTTTTATAAAATATTTAATTAAATCTATTTTAAAAGTTTTTATAATATCTTCTAGTAAAACGGTTTATTGTGACTTATTATGAAAGCAAATTATGATTTCATCAGAATGTATCAATAGTTGTTATGACTAACATTACCAGCCACCAATAGACCAAGCAACCTCATCTCATTTTACAATCGTCACTAATCCATATAACAATGAGCAATCATCACAATAATCAGTTGTTACCATTCCATTCCTAATAAACAAGTGTCCTCATCCCATCAGGCTTTAGTAAATGAGTACCCTCAGCACATAAAGCCATGACGTAAACAATCTATGACATACAGCCATGAAGGGCAGTAATCTTATACAGTCATCTAGTGAACAGTCATTACATAGAGCCATCTAGTGAACAGTCATCACATCCAGCCATGAGGGAAGCAATCATCACATAGAGTCGTGAAGTGGACAATTGTACCAGGTTCTCAGTCATGAACAGGGTAAGCTTAAGACACCAAAAAGGAGTCTCTCTATAAAGCTTATAATCGGAGAGCACTGTATTTACAGAGCATCGTAGCATTCCAATTTGCAATTTCTGAAGTTCCAGATTTCAAGATACCTTACTATAATTAGCTCGGCCATGCTATTTCCTTTTCATTGGCAAGTTCCTTTCACTAATATAATGGTAGGATTAAACATCTTTAGTCATGCTAGGTAGTAATGCACTAAAAGCAGCCTAAACAGAGGAACAGAGGGCTTCGATAACAACAGGGGATGCTAATGAATCTTTTTCTTTTCATGCCACAGTACCCCTCCTTATTTACTGTTTATGCTAGGTCAAGGAAACAGGAGTTATCCAAAAGACGGTTAGAAAGAACAGAGTTTCTGCAGACCATAACTTCCTTTTCTAAGGATCAGTCTTTTTAAAACTCTAATGGCGTTCTTGCATTCATCAACCCCAGCCACTTCAAAATAAAATGCAGGGAAACTCCCAAAAGCCTCAGTTACTCTTATTCTGAGGAGGGACCAACCAATCCAAGCCAATCACCATTATCATTTCATCAGGAATTATGCCTCCACAAAAATTAGATAAATTATGTTCTATTGATTAATGGCTTTATGAAAAGCCATAGAATTTGGGAACCAGCCTACCCATTGTACTTCTCCCTGTCCAAGTGAGAAAGCAGCCACCTGCGTCCTCTGTCCATACAAGGATTTGATTTCTTTGTGGTGTGCGTTTCTACGCTTCTGACTATAACTTTAAATAGGCTTTCCTATCAAATACATTTATATCTTTAAATTTTTATTAAGAAAATCAAATTCAAATTATAAAAAGATGACTCTCTTATATATCGGTTATACTTTAGAGCACGGTTCAACATAATCTCCTATAGACTGCTTTCTCTAAGGTGGTAGCTGGTAGAGGTGAAAAGTAGAAAAGCAAAGAAACTACTTTAGGTCTAAACATATTTATTTGTTCTTGGAAAAGTAAGCTGCCAGTTTTTGACGGTGGAGTAATGAGTGTGAACTGATAATTTTTTAACATCTTCGAAACTTCACTTGATGTTTGAATATATTTCAGCACCTTCAGCACTTGTTTTTGGAACGATTGTAATCAGCCTGCCTTTGAAAACTACGGATCAGTTAACATTCCTATCAAGACCTCTAACTTACACATCTCTGCGTGACGTGCAAGTAATAGTATGAATTGATATAAGTTCCAACACCTTTGAATGTGCTATTAATTGAAAAACACTGTAAAAGGCAAGGGTGATAGAAGCCACGGAGGTAAATTCCTTTAAAAATCTTTTCCACTCAAAACCCATCAAGCAGTTGCGACGAGTACATTGAGGATTTTCCATACAACGATAACATGTTCCTAAAGAGCATAGTATATAACAAACATAAGATGATGTAATAGAGTTTAAAGATTCTCTTGTTGATCAAAAGAGCACAAACATTAGAGATTAGTTTTTTATATATGTTTAAATTTGATGTTAATAAGGTAAGGAATTTCTCGGGTAAAGGAAGGATTTCTTTTAAATTTATTATTTCATTACCAAAGAGTAAAGCAAGTCTCAGTTAATGTGAAGTTATTTACAATCACATTACACTAATAAACCAAATAAATATTCACGTGAATCAAAATTCTAATTAAAATATACCACTAAACTTTATTATCACATTAACTATACAAGCCTACCAAAGCTGTGAGATTTCCTGTTCTTATTAGCATTAATTCTTTAAAAATGTAAGATTAGTTAACGCTCTTCATTTTTAACCGATTAATTAATTATAATACTCTTTCTCTTATTTATAATTTAAAATGACATATTATGCAATTCCTTTCCACTTTACCGCTGTTCTGGCAGAAGCTCAACAGAAGGAAGACTAGTCAAGTTTGTCCCCAAATGGTCAGCCAGGTCAGCCATATTGACCCAAAGCAATTTCTCGTAGGCCAATATCTCTATGACAAACGTTCATTGTTTTTCACCTGAAGGCAGATTCTTGAGCGGAGCTGTAACAGTATGAATGCATGTAATCTGTTTCTTGTTTGCTTATCGTCCCTTGGTCATTTGATTGACCATTTTCTACGTTATTGTGGCCTCCCGGGAAAATACAGACATTTTTATAACATTCAGCTCCCAATACGAGATTCACCAAAGGGGAAAAAGAATGGCTTGCGGCACAAGTCTGCCAAGGCTAACATGGCTATTGAAGTTTCCGGCCATGTAAGAATTACATCATATACAAATAAATTAATCATTCTTATTGTAGCAAAGCATCTCAGTATACTTATCAAAGTGTTATAAAAAGTTTTTATATCGATTTATAGATTATATTAAATAATATTTATGAAAAATATTATTTATTTAATTTAAAAAATATTTATATAATTATAATTTTTAAAAGATTAAAATCATATAATATCAATATATAATGAAAATATAATATAATAAAAATAAAAAATTTACAATCCTATATATACCTAATAAAATAAAAAATATAATTAATATTAGGTAATAAAAATATTTTAAAACCAAAAATATAATTAATATTAGGTAATAAAAATTATTTTAACTTGTAGAACAGGTTTATTTACTTGAGAAACAAGCAAGGAATACCATTGAAATTTGTTAGTCTTCACTCGTAAACATAAAAAATATATATATTAATATGAAATAAAATTTAATGGTAAAATAAAAATGCTTTTTGAAAGTAAAGGAAAACTTTAAAAAACAGCAAAACTATGTTATCCCAACTACTAAGTCCAGTGTCAATAAACAGCATATAAAAATACAGTTTTTTCTAAGCAGCTTACTTAGCCATACAGTTTAAAGCATAGAGCATAAGACAGAAAGGACAAAGCATTACTTAGGGTTTACCCTGGCCCTTAGTTTATCCTGTGTATTGTCCGCAATCACCTGTTTCTACTCCTTCGGAAGCTCTGTTTTTATTTTTTCTTCTAGTGTTTCTTTGTTGTAATATAGCTGGATTTTCCTGCCAGCAAAAATAAATGTTACAGTGGTAAGAAACTTTATTATAAGAATATATTATTGGAACTAGCAGTTTTTATTAATTAACATAAATTTCTTTAACAACAAAAGAATCAACTATATCGACACCTAATGAAGATCATTTGGTCCATGGCTGTTAGCTTTTCTTAGTCTACTCTCTGAATTCTATAGATAATACATCAACATGAAATTCAGGAAGTATTCCAACGAGATCACTTTCCATTCTAATTTCCTCCAATTAGAATGGCGTATCTGGTAATCGGTTTCTCCACGTCTACCGAATAAATCTCTATCGCCATTAGATTTCTGAGTATTACTTCGGATCTGTCATCTACTTTAAACTTGGGCAGATAAAGCGTGCGAATGCTCTGCTTGAAGTTAATGTGACTGATTCCTCTACCCGAATCTAATTCCTATTCTTCTTAATTCCTCCAAAGTTGGAACGTGATTTTTTTCCTCCTCTGCTTTATCAGAAACATAAATTTCCATAATGGACCATGTCAGCCATATGACTAAGAGTGGGGTTAGAAAATTCAAGACCATCACATATTCAATTACCCAGCTCAGGACAGATAATAAAGAGCGCGGAAATTGGGAACGGGGAATTACGGAGGATGGGGCTTTTGAATAGCTTGACTTCTACGCAAAAGGCGGTCGACAATGTATTGATGAAGCAAGTGCAAGATATGATGTTCGTCGTTGTATTTGTTTTGAATAGCTTGACTTCTACGCAAAAGGCGGTCGACAATGTATTGATGAAGCAAGTGCAAGATATGATGTTCGTCGTTGTATTTGTTTTGATTTCCGTCATTCCTGGACACTTCAATAAGAGATAAGTTTTTCAGTGCTGAGTCAAACAAGTCATCTTCGCACATTCTAAGTGAATTTCTGATTTCATTTAGAACCCACGAGGGCAACTGATTCTCCATTTTGAACATATCTTTTACAATATCGTTCAACAAAGGGTGATATATTTTCCTGCAAAGAACGAGATCAATGAATGGCAAAGATATTTGCGTTTCAATCTCTAGACTCCTTTTCTTCCTCTGAAAACCTTGGAAGGATTTCTAGAAGAAAACAGGCATCTCTTGTCATCATCCAAGCCAAAACATGGGATGAAAGAAAAGAGGGGAATCCCGTAGCATTGATTTTTTTAATCCGTATCTGTGTCTCCTCGCGCATAAAATTCTTCACCACCGCACGTAAGCTATTGTTCAAAAGTTCATTAACTTTTCTTGCAACTTCTGACTTTAGGACTTTTACCTCATCAAAGCTGGGTTCCTTCATTTGGAAATGGGTAAGACCAAAGGAGATCACCTGAGGAGTGTAAAAGGCCTCTGTATTCTTATTCCTGAGAGACTTTGGAACAAGTGGGTATACTAGACTTGAGCCAAGTGGTGGTTCTTCTGATAAGCTTTGATCAACTTGGAGCACCCATTCCTCCAAACTCCTGCTGTTCTTTGATGTTCGCTCCATACCTTCAGACGTGAATCTAGGAGTAGAAATATGTCACAGACTATACACAGATGAAATATAATTGTGGAACAGAAACCCCAGCAGGCAGCTATTAGGTTTTTCGCACCAAAAGCATATAAGCCTTAGCATTATGAAATAGATAAATAAAAGCTGTTTTAACAGTTACGGTTAATTAAAAGTTTTATATTCTAAAGATTCTAATTTTAAGATTTTATTTATAGGATATAAGTTAAAAAGTGGGGAATAGAACAAACACTTACCAAACTAATAATTTTAACATTGTAAATGAACTTTAACTCATTTAAATTAGGATAAAGTACATAGCAAAAGGTTATTATTGGAAAAACTTTTTTTCAACACATTTTTCAAATTAAAAATTGTAAAAACTATATCTTGGTCAACCAAAAAGAAAGAGAAAAAATATATCTTGGCCAACCAAAAAGAAAGAGGTAAAAAAATAAGCTTTATGTCTTCTTTGAATAAAATTATCAAATTTTTATGTGGTATTGATGAAATTTTTTAACTTTTAAGTGTTTAGGTTTAAATTTTATTGAATGATATGTACATATTTTTAACAATTATAATATCATTACGACGATAATCAATTTCAATCCATATAATTAATTAAAAAATACTATTTCCACCACAATTCCAAATAATTGACATTGATGTGTTAATAACCCTCAAAGCATGTAACATAGGTTGAATCACGATAAGAATACAATTTAGTAACACAATATATATAATTTTTTTAAACAATTGTACATTCTTGTTTTAAGGATTCAGTAGCCAAATGCTTGTTGACTTAGCCAACATACTTCCAAAAAGTTCTAACTTTTAATCTCAATATATTTTTTATTCTATTTTATACTATAATCAAATGTTCAAGGTTTAGGGTTTTGTACATATTAGCTCAAGATCAACTCTTTATTTCTAGTGATGATATGAGTGTTGAGGGCTTTGTCAGTGTTAGCGCAAGAATCAGAATTTTTATTTTCAATGATAATGGAGTTTTTAATGTATTTTATCTTCTTTATATTAAAGTTAAAAAAAAGTTTTTGTTTTTCTTGAGAAAGTTTAAGGTTCAAATTGGGGTGTGGGTAAGTGTGCGAGAGAGTGGGTGTGTGTTAAATTTCCTATTAATAAGTATAGATTTTAGCTTTACGTGGGGTCGTGGTTGGGAAGAGACTGCTAAGCTCTATGTATTGGTTGTAAGGGTTTCTCACACTAACCCAAAAAAATCATAAATTAAGAAAACCCAATAATTTTGGAACAAATGATAATAAATATTCAAGTTCCACATGTAATACATTTGGTACAAATGATAGAAATAAAGAGATTCACTAAACAAATTGAGATTCCAAACTTATAGGTAAATCTTACCATTTGACTTTGTCAATTTAAGGCAAGTATAGATTATCTTGATAAATTATAGCGAACCATATTAATGGTAATGTTTAGTGTCAAACCATAATTAATAAATGTGAAACAAAAATTTATTATAAAAATATATTATTATAATAAATCTGCAATTAAATGACATTAACTTCACCTCTCAAATTTTTCAACTTTCAAAAAAAAAAAACTTAGATTTCAATCTTATGAAATGATACATGAGTAATAGTCAAGTTGTTGTAATACCATTATATGGTAATGATATAATACAAATGTAACCTATTTCAATTCCATACAAATAATTAAAAAAAAAATACTAAAACTACCTATAAAATTTATGAAAATTTGATTGAAATAAAAAAATTACATTAAAATAAGGTTCAAATCTTATAAATAAATTTTAACATTTTAAACTCACAAAATTAAACAAAATATATACTTTTAAATAAAATTAAAATCTTAAAAATAAATCTTAATATTATATAAAATAACATAAATTTATTTGATTGGTTTACTTGAATCTTAAAAAAAAACTAATTTAAATATTATTAATAAAAAATACAGGACAGATAAGGATGAAACCTTATTTAATGCCTTGGTTTAATAAGATGGGACCCAATTTACATCTTCAAATAGAAGGAAATCTTAAAAGAGATGAGATGGATCCTATACCACATACCAACCTTTTGAAGACTGCTGGTGCTTTGTTTGTGGGGACAAAGGGGAATTCATTTTAGTAGTGAGTAGAAAGGAGGCGGCCTATTGACCAATTCACCTTCTGCCTTTATGGTGGAGGGAATTGTCACCTGGCCACGACTGGGAAAAGTCTCCTATTCGTGTACTCAACTCATGCGGAATGACTAATTACACGACAAGCGAAAGGACTCGTGCCCACCTAATACATGGCCTACGTGCCAGTGAAACGACAATAAATATGCTTTGTTTTCTTCACTAAATATAAATTATATTTATTAGTCAGGTTCGAAGACCTAGATATTAAGATTTTATTTGCACATTCCATCCATCAAATCAAATATTATTGTGTTTCTAACGTTTGTTTCTCTTGTTCTAAATTTTAAAAAATAGATACACTAATTTATTGATTTCACCGGATGGATTTTTGAGAATAGATTGAAGAGATGGATCCTATACCACATTCCAAGCATCTGCCTCCAAAACTGCTGGTGCCTTGACCGTGTTTGTAGGGGCAAAGGGAAATTCTTCCCAGTGACTAGGAAGGAGGCGGCCTATTGACCAATTCACCCTCCTGCTTTTGAATGGTAGAGGGAATTGTCACGTGGCCACGGATGGTCAGAGTGTACTCAACTCATGCGGAAGGACTCGTCCCCACCTAAGACACGGGCTACCTAACGATGAAACGGCAATAAAGGTATTGCAACAACTTGATTTTTATGTAATTGAAATAATTAAACTAATATAGTTGAATTAATTTTGAACATAAGAATTTCAATGTTGATATCTAGGTCTATATTTGAAGTCTATAAAACTTGGGATTGTTTTGTACTCCTCATTGAAACCGAATCCAAAAGTCAATTGTTTTACTTATTAAATAATATTAATAATTTATTTTTTTTAATTTTATTTTGTACAATTTTAATATATTAGAAATTTTATAATTAAAAAAAATTATAAATTTTTTATTTTTGTGTTCCACTCACAAGCTAGTTAATTTATTCCAAACTTCACCTAGATAACTGTGAGTTATGTTTATTTTTAAGTAATATTTATATAAAAAATATAAAGAAATTATATAAATATTTTATACGAATCTCCTCTTAATATTCATCCAACCTATGTATCAATATTGTAAAACAACTTATGTAGAACCATGCAAATGAAGTCCTTACAAGCAACAAGATAAATTATTTTTTGTAAGAAAAATATTTCACAAAAATTTGAGCCTTATGCTTTTCAATTTGACCATCTACACCATAATTGGTCTTGTATACCCATTTGCAACCAACAATATTCTTGTCCTTGGAAAAGATATTGTTAATGGTTGTGTGTGCCCTCATACCACAACAAGATTAGAAGAGAGGTTCATACGCCACTTAACCTTCAAAAAGGGTCAACTCCCTTCTATTTTATTTATTCTACTCTAAATTTTAGGGAAAAAGATTAGAGAAAACAAAACCAAAATGCAAAAGTAAATATAGTTGGAGCATTGAGAGAGTGATGCAATTGAGGTTTCATAAATACCATATAGCTAGAATCTATCATTAAACTAAACAAATTCACAATAAGTATTTATGAAAAGGACTAACAAAAATAAAAGGGTAATATTGCAATTGTCATTTCATTTGTAGTTGAGTAAGTTAAGTAACTTTTGAAGGTCCACGTGTTGGGCATATCAAACCACTTTGTACTCCCTAATTCCACTATGCATAAGGGGGGTAATTCTCTTGTATTTTTTACCTACAAGTCGTACATGTCCTACTGATCCAACCAAAAAGTGTGCACCCATCTACTGTACTATGTCGTATTCATTCATTCAAAGCATAAATTGACAAGATTGCATAGATTCAATGAAATAGACTTTCTTGTATTAATATTTATAAAGAATCTCGGTTACAATCATGCCCCTCTTAGGGTCACCCAAATGATGATACGATTAATACAATGCCAAAGCCCTCAACAGGGTAGGCGCACTAATGTTGCTTTTCACTTGGTCACAAACTGCTCTAGGGTGGAGGTGCCCTCTTCTTCGCATTGAGGAAGGAAGTTGATGGTTGGTTCTCCTTTGAAATTGTTCCCTGTGGTCAAGAAACAACATAGAAGTGTCAAAAATATAGGCAACCTCTCATGATGAGGCCCTTTTAGGAAAATTGCATAAAGACACCATTAAACATGCATAATCAAGAAAACATGAAAAGTGCTTCTAAACTATGTTAATTGCATCAAGATTCATATAATAGCATAAAGAAAGACAACAACTACACTATGCATGGATCAAATGTGTAAAATAAAGCATAAAAGTGCATAAAGAATCCATTTATGTCCTAATTGATGCATAACATAAAGAAACTAATCTAACCTAATTCTATCGGTCAGAAGTCTGCTAAACTGCAATTAAACCATGAAAATAGCTAATCTAAGCTAATTAACCGGACATAAATGAAAAGGGGAAGGTGGTGATACCTCTACTGCAAACCGTAGCTCTGGTGAGCGGTCTGCACTATAAACCATGGCTGAAAGCCATGGTTAGCAATCTGATAGGTTTACCCTCAATTCCAAGGGTAGTGGGCTTGACCTCCTTGTCCAAATTGATGTTCAATGGTCGCCTTCGGTGTCCTTCGGACTGATTTGGTGGTTGATTCACTGTGAAGGGCCTTCGTTTTCTCGGATTTGCATTTCTTGGCTCTCCTAGGCTCCTAGGACATCCATGACAAATTGATCTTTGGGTGAATAGCAAAGTGGCCTTCTCCAATGCATGAATTCAGTATGCAATTCGATAGGGCTTCACTGCTCGCTTGATCAATTAACTCTCTATATTATCTCCCCATTTGGAGGGGGTATTTATAGGATGCCCTAGGACTAGGGGTGGCTTCATGGAGAAGCCAAGATCAAGAAGAGGTGGTTAGGATAGTTGGAATGGAAGCCTCTGGAATCTTCCATCCATTAACCACCTTCTTCTAGATCAAATGGTCGTTCAAACCGATTTGGCTCGGATTGAAGGCCAACTGAACTTCAGTTAAGACCGTAGGTCACAACTACGGTCTAGACTATAAACCATAGGTCTCAACCATGGTTCAGCCTGTAAACCATAGGTCTGGGCTACGGTTCAGACTGATTAGGCCAAGGAGCCCAAATTGAGTGGTTAGAACCACTGCTCTATCTTGGAGTCTATCCAAGATCCTCCATATGGTCTTGTAGCATGTCCATATGAGTAGTCACCCTCGACATGACGCGTTTTAGGTGTCTATAGATGCCCCTTTTGAGATGCATTGTGAGATCGAACAATGCTGAGCAAAAATAGACCTCCTAAAATGATGTCGAAGGTTCTATGATGATCATTAGTCAGATCAACATTAGATGCCCCAGGTCCTACAAAAGGATGCGCATCCTGGAATCATTGCTTCCAACTCTTTGGAGGCTTAAACTTGAAAAGCTTGCACTCACCATCAGTCATTCGGGTAGCATTTGATGCTACAATAGGATTTAGGCCTATATAACCGAAAGGAGATGAGATACAAACAAATTATCATATTTGCTATTTTCCCCAAGCAAAGGGGTAAGCTTATGATAGTTGTTGACAATGATTCGCAAGGATGAACGCAATTTTGACAAGATCAAGGGATCTACGATTTTAGGGATCTTCTATTGATTTTGATTATGATTTGATATTATGACTACCCCCTCAAGCGACGAGTCGATGAGGGTAATGACAATGATTAAAGCGATGATGTCGCTTGACCACCATGGATGATCTGAACAAATTTAGATTTGAGCAAATTAATGCCTTGGCTAGGCCTAGTTCAGCTTTTGATTCCAATTGTTAATAGTATTTGCACATTTCTATCCCATGGAGCAGTCGGGCTACAATAGCCATCTTAGGGAATCGAATTGATACAAATCCAATTAGATTTGTGTTGAATCAAATTATCGATGATTTGCTGAAAGATGTCATAGAAGACATGACATGCAACGCCTCGTTCTCGTGGAGCAGTCCAGCCACGAAGGCCTTCTTAGGGATTGAAAAGAAGCATATCAGATCAACGATGACAATTTTGCCCCAAATGTCCTTATGGTAATTTACTCATCTTGTCGGATTGCATGGAGCGCAAGTCGCTGCAACCGCCAAGTGTATAGGGTAAATTACTGAATACGAGGCGCATTTGGTGTTTTTAATTATTTGATTTTTTTGAATGTTTTGAATTATGAATTGAGTTTATTTATTTGGTTGGGAGGTGCGTCACTCCATGAAAGGATTGTCATAGCGATGACCTCGGTTGAATGTACTTTATAATCTCAACCAGATATTTGATTTTTAATTGGATCTCGATGCTTTATTATCACCAAATTTCCAAATTGATTGCTTTTATTGAATTCTGATCCCTTGGGATTTATTGATTTATCATTTTAAACCTTCCCATGGTGGGATTTTATTAAATTGCTTGCCAGTTGCAAACCGTAGCTAGGGTCTACGGTTCCCATTTGCAATTTTGGGAACCACGGCTAGGGCCTATGGTCCATACGAAATATGAAAAGCTTATAAAAATCCCAATTTTCAAATTTCTCTCATTATTCCCTGACAATGACTTGCAATTTGGAGCTTTGATAGTGATAGTTGAGAAACTGACCTACACCCTACCAAACTTCACACTCACACCTACTCACAACACGATGGCAGAGCACGGGCAAGCTTCTTCTAGCCGCGATGGACGAGGCGAGGGCAAGGTAATTCAAAACCAAGACCTCACATCCATTACCAATAAAATGAACCAAATTAAGTAATTGGTTAATCAATCACACTAAATTGTTGGTAATGAACCCCACCTTAGGCTAGGTTAGCTTAGGATTGCTCTTTTAATTTTTTTCATTTTTGGTCATGGTATTAGACCGGGCGGGATCTCAATCGGAGACCGTAGGTACTAGCTGTGGTTCCCAATTGATCAATTGGGGACCATAGCTACTAGCTGTGATCAGCATTTAAAATCCCAATGGTCAATTTTTGACCGCATGCGGACCGCAGGGTTGACCCATGGTTCGCAAACTTTAGAAAAAATTATCAAATTTTTAATTTTTCTAAGTTTTAATAGGCAATTAATGTCTTTTAATGCATTTTTGACCTGTCTGAGTGACATTTTTTATTTTTATGCCTGCATGATGACATGTTTTTGCAATTTTATCAGTTTTTAGATGTTTTTGATGATTTTTAGGTCATTTTTAAATGTTTTTGCTTGTTTTTAGTTAAAATTTTCCTTATATTATGCTTTTTATTTCAGAGGTTGACCTCTAGAGCTCGAGAGCTCGACATCCTTAAGACTCTTCATGGAGAGCTCACTCTCGGGGAGCGAGAATGGTTCAGAGCTATCGACTTCGGCTACGTACTGGATCTACCCACTATCAGGGTAGATCAAGCCTACTTGATTGCATTGGCCCGACGTTGGAATGCGTGGACCAACACATTTCACCTACCTATAGGTGAAATGATGGTGACCCTAGAGGATGTCTATAGGATCTTTAGGATCCCCATTGATGGTGAGGCCATCATCTCTTCTACTTCTGGGGCTAAGGAGTCCATTTTTGATGCTATCTTCGATGCCCAAAGCGAGGAGGCTCAGTGCGACATTGATCATGGAGGGGTCCATATCGGCTATTGGTAGGGGAAGAATGTCTTCTCTGTACGTGAGGCCATATTTATGCACTTGGTGGTGCAAGTTGTCCTTCTAGACTCCTCGGGCATGAGGATTCCTTAGAACCTCTTAGCCACTATCCGGAGAGTTGTTTAGAGCACCATCCATCGACCACTACGACTGGCCTAGGGGAGCACCCTGCTCTGCCAGTTGTATAGAGAGCTATACCAGATTATAGATCGAAGCCATCGGGGGATCAGCTGTAGCTTACTTCTTCAGATTTGGGGTTGGTAGCATATCAGGATAGAGCATCCTAGGGAGCTGCCACTACATATTATAGAGATAGATGATGCTCACCAGTGTTATGCCACCTACTGGCCTCGAGAGGAGGAGGGGTTCAGGAGTAGGACCCATGCTGGTGACATCCAACATTATATCACATGGTTTGTAGGACTCGACCCGGATGATATCGAGTGGTGGCCTTACATGGAGTACCTTGACTGGACTGAGGTCGATGAGTGGCTTCGACAGGCTCATCGGGATAGATGGCTACTCGATCGAAAGGCCGAGATTAGAGAGTACCAATTTTATTCTCGTGTCCTACGGTAGTTTGGCCTAGTGTAGGACATTCTAGAGATCCCCTTTGTCTATAGGCGCTTGGCTTTAGAGACACATCTTCCATGGATCCAGCCTCCGGCTCTAGGGGATGAGCTAGATGATTTCTAGGAGACTAGAGTTGACCAGGCTGCTACCACTCTAGCATACGATGGATGGTGGTCGATGCTATGGTGGCATGGATCAGGGCCTCTAGGCAGAGTTGATGATTAGGTAGAGGTAACGGTGGATCCTGATGAGTGCAGGGTGTGCCAATGGATAGAGGGTGGATGGGGCATAGAGGCCACCATCGAGGAGGCTCTCAGGGATGACCCAGATGATGAGGCTCTAAAGGAGGGTGAGGTTCCTCCTGATAGCGTAGAGGGGCTGCTCTTAGCTTAGGTTGCTGACTTGTAGAGTCAGCTTGGCAGATATCAGACTCAGTAGCATGAGCGAGACACTACTATCACCACTCTAGAGGTGAAGCTAGCTGATCGAGATAGGCAGCTAGCTAAGGTGCAGGAGGAGATCACTAGTCTCACAGAGCGAGCTACAATGGTAGAGGCTCGAGTCTAGGAGCTCACTAGTGCCCATGATGTAGCAGTGGCACAATGGGGTGAGGCAGTTGTAGAGAGGGACCTGCTTAGGCTACAGAGGGGAGACCCTCCATCCTCTCAGGTTGTCATGGGACCTCCAACCGCTCCACTAGTCATAGGTGTGGATCCTATGGTAGAGATCAGGTGGCTCACTTCTCTCGTAGAGGAGAGAAATGACCGATTGGATGCGAGGGTAGCTCACATCTCTCAGCTAGAGGGCTTCATCGAGCTGAGGGGTTTACAGGTTCCAGAGGATAGGTAGGCTATGGGGTCATAGAGGACCAGGACCAGGACTACAGGGTAGTCCTCAATGAGTTCCAACCATCGAACTCATAGGACCGAGCGGACTCATCGATCTTCTAGCACACATGGAGCCAGCTCTCATAGGAGCCACAGGGATACAAGCGGTGATTCATAGGCTGGGGGCATAGGCCCTCCTTAGTACACATTTTTTGATATATGTATTGTACCATTTTTGAGTGTAAGGTCGAGGACCTACATAGTTGTAGCCTACGGGTATTTTTGTACTCCCGATGTACTCTGAGACACATATTTATATATGATATGACTGATCATTTTATGGCTCATTATTGTGTACTCATTTATTTTTTATTTTATGTTTATGTGATGCACATGGATGCAATGCTTATGTTATGTTGATGCTATATGATGTGATGTATGGATGACATGCACTAGATAGCTATTTAATTTATGATGATGGTTATGCAGTGATCTAGATGCTTAGATGTGCTTTTTATGATGGATGCATATGGATTTTTTCTTAACGCATATTTGATATTGCTTTATTGTATGCATTAATGTATGTAATGATTTATTTACACGATGCTAATCTAATGTAAATGAACCTGTATGCTTTAATCACTTAAAACATAAGGAATAAATGCAAATATGTTTATCAATCTAATGGATGACACCACAGAATGTATAAAAATCATGAATGTAATTGAAAATCCTTAAGATAAGAATTTAATCAATTAATCACCCATATATGAAATGCAATGGTATGCGATGTTATGATGCGAATGATATAATGTGTCATTCGATTTTCTTTTGCAAAATTTGAAAAATATGCACGATATAGTCAGTGGTCATCTAAATATTATTGCTAATATCCATCCGGTATCTATCCTATATGTTGATTGTGCTTTATATAATGATGTATCATGGATTCGATACTTTGCAATTTGATGATTTATATGGTTGCGATATTTGACATTTTGTTGCTATGGGAGAAATTTTTGAGGTTTTCCATGAGACTCAAACACCCTAATAGACTTATCAAAAGTTGCATACTAACCACACTAGACTTTTGAGATAAAAGGCTTTTGCTAGGATAGGCCCTAACTATTCATTATCCCTATGTGTGCACATGATTATTTTAAGATAAGACACGAGCGTTCCCCGATGTCAGGCGGGATTCTTTCAGCCCATTGCTAAGATAGGGGTTCCACAAATGTCTTATCCAATCCCAAGTTTAGATTTTAGTTGGACTAAGCCACTAGGCAATGCAGGACACCTGAAGCTAGCTCTTCCACATTCAAACATTGGTCTTGTTCATAAGCGAGGTGCTAATGCATCAGACATATCATCATGCATAAGGTATAGTAGTGCCGAACAATTCTAGGGATTCAGGCTCATTCCTTTCTATCCTTCAATTTTTGGGATACTTGCTCATATGTAGTGAAGCAAGGGAGTCGATTCCATCTTCATTTTGAACTATCTTTGGATCTTCATTTGATCTCTCTTCGAACTGGATTTTGGATCTTCATTTGATCTCCACTCGAACTTTGATTTATGATCTTCATTTGATCTTCACTTTGAACTTTGATTTAAGATCTTCATTTGATCTTCAGTAATTCTTCAAAAACTTTCCTTTGGGGGATTTACTTGGGAAAACTATTTTTGGTATATCGATTGAGAATATCGATCTTATGATATCAATATGGGATATCACTCTAGGGAGTCGATCTATGATATCGATCTAGGGTATCAATCATGAGGATTGATGTGGGATATCACTTTGGGATATTGCTCATTTTATCGTAAGCAAGGGATTTTGAATAGGGAACTAACTTGTCCTTTTGCCAACTACCAACATTTCCCATACCGTCCGCATAGAGGGATAAGCAAGAATAACTCTTTTCACTTTAGGATACCCGGTCCTGCTTTGCAGCTTTCATCTTCCCCTAGTCCTTATTAGGATTGTTTAAATTTGTTGATTAGTGATAGGATTCTGATATGCTAAGGGCTATACTAACTGAACCTTAGCTACAAAAGCAAAGCAAGCTTTCTACCAACTCTTGATAAGACCACTAGGTATGGTTGAATGATCGAAAAACCCTAGTATATCTCCATAGCAACATTACAGGTTGTGTTGAAAAACACAATTACTCACATGAATGATGGATCATGATAAATGCAGAGATGCATGATTTAAACACAAACGTGGTGTCATTTGTAAGACTGACAAACATAATCCCTCCTATTATGGAATGTAATGGATGATGAATGCCTATATGCAATGCAATAATGCAACGAATGCATGTGTAAATGCAAAATGAGAATGCAAAATTCAAATGCAAAATGCAAATGTTTTTGGATTATATGCTTTACCAATTTTTTTGGATTTTATTGATTTTATAATTTTTATGGGTTTTGAGCCTCATAATTGACCAAACGGCGAGTACATGCCTCTGGAGCCTTTAGATTGACCAAGCGATTTTTAAGAATCCTTGGAGCTTTTAGGATTGACCAAAGGGATTATGGGTACCTTTGGGGCATTTTGGGATGACCAAGCGATTTTGAGAATCCTTGGAGCCTTTGGGTTGACCAAGCAATTTTTTAGAAACTCTTGGTGCCTTTTGAGTTTGACCAAAGGGCTTACAGATGCCTTTGGAGCTTTTTAGGATGACCGAGTGATTATAAGCAAATCCTTGAGGCTTTTAACTAACATGACCAAGTGGTTTAGGAACCCTTGGAGCCTTTTGGGATGACCGAGCGGTTTTGACCAAACCCTCAGAGCTTTTGAGGTTGACCAAAGGGCTTATAGATGCCTTTGGAGCTTTTTGATTGACCAAACCACTTATGAGAGTGTTTGGAGCTTTTTAGGATGATCGAGCGATTACAAGCAACTCTCGGAGCCTTTTACTATGCTCTTCAAGCATAAAATACCTTAAGATGGATGATGTTGAGAGGTTCAGGCTCTTCAACACCCCCTAGCGATGTTAGGCGATAGGTACCCGGACCAATATTTTTAGATATGATGTAGGGTCCTAGCCAATTAGCCATAAATTTGTCCCGCATATCTGGTGGCAAATTAGAGTTCTATGTTGGTTCTCTTTCAAGACAAGATCCCCAACTTCAAAGTCTCTCTGGTGGACTTTGATATTGTAAGCTCATTTTAGTCACTCCTGATAAACATAGAGATGCTCCAGGGCATTCATGTGATGTTCATCAAGTAGCATCAGTTGATCCAGTCGAGCTTGTCGTGCAGTGTCATCATCGATGAACTCTTTCAATGCGATGCGTAGCATTGGAATTTCTAATTCCAAGGGCATAATGGCCTCAATGCCATATACTAGTGAGAATGGTGTTGCCCCAGTGGGCATCCGAATACTAGTCCTGTAAGCCCATAACGCAAGGGGCAGTTGGATATGCCAATCTTTATGGTTTTCTTGTACCATCTTTTTCAAGATGGCCACCACTATCTTATTTGAAGCCTCAGCTTACCCGTTTGCTTGCGGATAGTATGGAGTCACAAAATTGTGTTTGATTCTATATTTAGATGTCAAAGCTCTCACAGTTTTGTTCTTGAAAGATGTTCCATTATCCGATATTATTTTGGATGGAATCCCAAAATGACTTATGATATGCTCCAGTATAAACTCTGTTATACGAGCTCCAGTTGTCATTGTTAAGGGTATTGCTTCCACCCACTTTGTAAAATACTTAGTAGCCATGATTATGAATGTATGTCGGCCTAATGACGGAGGAGAGATCTTGCCTATAAGATCTAGTCCCCATTGAGCAAATGGCCAAGCCGCTTGGATGGGTTGTAAGGCCTATGATGGCAAGTGCGTAAGATTAGCATGATGTTGGCATTTAATACATTTCTTGACATACACATTGCACTCCTTCTCCATAGTGGGCCAATAGTAGCCCATTCGAAGGATGCACTTGACGATGGCCATGCCACTGAAATGGCCACCGCACGTACCGTCATGGGCTTGTGAAATCGCCCATGATGCCTCTTGGGGCTCTAAGCAATGAAGGAGAACTCCATCGTAGCCTCGTCGGTACAAGATGTCTCCTATTAAGACATATTTTACCACTTTCTATTTAAATGTGTGCTTCGCGGCATGCGGTAATCCCTTTGGGATTATACTAAGCTTTAGGAAGTCTTTAATTTGTGACATCCAATTTTGATAAATCTCAGCTTCGACTGCTAAGACGACTTGCTCCCCCTGCGTATTTACCTTTGCAAATGCAGACTCAAAAACAACCCTATGGTGAATGGTAGTACCACTCCCCATAGGACTCTGAGAGGTTAATGACCCCCAGGGTGCCTTCTTAAGAAAGTCTTCAGCTTTGCAGAACCATTCAGCTTTTGGTTCTACACTGATCATGTTGACCGATTCTTTGTTATCATAGGCTGCACGCTCTGCTACTGGATGCGAGAGCGTCTTGACATGGATGGTAGTGAAATCAGTAGATGGATTCTGAGGGATTAAAGATCCCAAAGATGCCATGGTGTCTGCAAACCTATTTGATGATCGAGGGATTGCCTCAATGTCATACCATTCAAATTTGGCCAAATATGTGTCAACTAGATCTTTATAGGCTTTCAGTACGGGACATCGACACTGAAAAAGCCCCTTGACTTGATTTACTATGAGCAAGGAGTCACCAAAGATGTTCAATCTCTTAATATTCATGGCAACGGTTGTGTGGAGGCCCAACAGTAGGGCTTCATACTCAGCGTTGTTGTTGGTGCATGAAAAATCCAACTTGAATGACAAGGGCATTGGAGCTCCTTGCGGCGTGAAGAACACTATTCTAGCACCACCTCCTTGTTTGCACTTCGAACCATCAAAGAACAGAGTCATATCAACATTGTTCTCTGGTTCTTCAGGTTTGGGAGCTTCAGATATGATGAAGACTGCATCGTCCAGAAGCTCTATTGTTAGAGGCCTATTGTTTGATAGTGGTGCCTCAGCTAATTGATCTACTATGACCTGTCCCTTAATGGACTTTTGGCTTATGAATTCCAGATCAAACTCTATCAATAGCATGATCCACTTCATAGTACGCGTATTGTGATACGTCTTACTCATCATGTACTACAAAGGATTCTGTTTGGATATAACATATGTCGTATGACTTAACATATAATGCCACAATTTCTTTGTAGCGAACACTATTGCTAAACACAATTTTTCCACATATGCATACCCGAGCTCATAGCTCACCAAGGTTCGACTAATATAATATATGGCTTGTTCTTTGCCTTGCACATTCTTTTGGGCTAACATGGTTCCCAATGCAAAGTCAGTTGCCAATATATATAGTAGAAAAGGCACCTCTGGCCTTGGTGGAGCTAGCACTAGTGGCATCGCCAGGTATTGCTTTATTTTAGCGAAGGCTACCTTGCAGTCCTCATCCCAGTTGAATGGGACCCCCTTATGTAGCAATCGATTCATGGGTCGACATTTATCCGATAGTTGGGTGATAAATCGCTTTATCGAGGCTACCTTGCCCTGAAGGCTCCTTAATTCCTTAATATTGGTGGGAGGACGCATTTCCAAAATGGCCTTGACCTTCGTTGGGTCTACTTCGATGCCTCTCTTAGAGATGATGAACCCTAGTAATTTTCTAGAAGTTACACCAAATACGCACTTCTTAGGATTCAGCCTAACATTGTGCTCTATCAGGCGATCGAAGACTTTCCTTAAGACCTTTGCATGCTCTTCTCGCAGCAATGACTTGGCTAACAAGTCATCGATATAATATTCAAGAATTTTGTGCATATAGTCATGAAAATTGTATGTCATGGCCCATTGATATGTGGCACCAACATTTTTGAGGCCGAATGGCATAACTTTGTAGCAAAATATTCCCCATGGCATTATAAATGCGGTTTTATGCTGGTCTTCAGGTTTAATCCAAATTTGATTGTAACCAAAAAAACCATCCATTAAGGAGAGCATTTCATGACCTACAGTTGCATCTACGAGAGCATCAATATTGGGCAACAAAAATGAATCTTTGGGTGTTGCCTTATTTAGGTCTCTAAAATCTGTGCAAATACGGATTCTTCCATCGGGTTTTCCCACGGGTACCATATTGGACACCCATTCTGGATAATCGATGGAGATCACAAATTCCACATCCAACAACTTTTGTAGCTCATCTTTCACCATTAAGGCTACTATTGGGTGCATTTTTCTAAGATTTTGCTTGACCGACTTCTTCGTCAGATCTAGTGAAAGGTTATGCGTAACCAATTTTGGGTCTAGACCTGGCATATCCTTGTACGTCCAAGAAAACAAATTTGGTCTCTCTTTCAATAGAGGGATGAGGGTGGCCCGCTCATCTGGAGTGAGACTCTCTCCAAGTTTAACCTTCTTTGGATTGGTGGGATCATTGTTGATATCCACTTCAAAGGTTTCCTCTATTGACATATGCAACCCCTCCTCAAGCTGGTGAGGTGTAGGAATCAGATGGATGTCATCAGCTGGATTTATATGTTCTGTGTTAGAAGCATTCTCAGCATGATATACATCATAAGCACAACCTAGCGCAAAATGGAAAGGTTGCAACATTTCTTTATTAGGGAAGAAATCTTCAGGCTCTACCGATGAATCAGCGTGATCCTAATCGATAGCATCTAAATTAAGATACAATGGTTTAGACGGATATGCTAGATTTTGAAGTGGAGTAGTCAAGTTAATAGAGACCACATTGATGGAATGGTATTGGCCTCCAGAACCACATAAATAATCCTCTACATAACTAATGTATTCTCCACTCCCAATGTTTAGCTCTAATGGCACAGGTACAAAGGGGTCTTCTCTGTGAGGACTGTGAACAATCGGATCCTCCCTATGCACTAACTGTAAAATAGGATCATTTGGCTCTAGGAGCTCCATGTAAGTCGATGGAGGAGGATTAACCATCCGATGAATCTGATCTAGGGTTAATCGTCTTGCTCTCAGACACGGACCTATACGTAACTGATGATAGACTTCGTCTATGTCTATGCATTGGTGACGATAATGCAAATACAGAGGACCAAGGTAGGCCCTCTCTAACTCATCTTCTCTATCACCGTATGATAACCAAATCCATTCATTCGCTCCTACTCCCATGGGATGCTCCTCCAAATGAGGCCCCATGAATCTTACTTCTTGAACGTTGTCGTCACTATCCAAAAAACTAGATAATTATACCTTATGTACAACACTATCGAGAAAATTGGCTTGATATCTTCCTCTAAATGATCAACGTTGGGAAGAATCTCTTCGATAACATATATCGACTCTGTAGGTAGCAGGTGCTACGCATATAAAGGCCTTATATAAGCACCTTCGACTTCATCCTCAGATTCATCATCGTTTGAGGATTCCTCGTCTGCATCATAGCTTGGTCCACTCATATCGGAGGTGGACTCCTCTCCATCTTCATTACAAAGATCTCCTAGCTCGAGATCATCTACAGTAAGGGGGTTACACCCCTGCATGTCTATGTCATCGACTGCATCACGAGTTTGGTGTCCTAGGTTATCTCTAGGGTTCAGTTCTGTCTCAGTATGCTCAAGGAGCCCTTCCTAATGATATTCAAGTGGCTCAATGGTGATAAAAGATATCATAGGGTTATTCCTCCAAAATTGGAAGGATGGAGATGATATGGATTAAAATCCACATCATCTACTAGACTAAGGTACAAATGATCAAGAGATGTCGCAAGAAAATCATCTTGCCCTCGTATCTATAACCCCAAACTGAAATTATCAATGGCTAACTAATAACTTAGCTCCAACAGAGTCCTACATCCTTGTTCAAAGAGACCAAGGTCGTATCCATTCCAATGATATAACTTGAATATTTTTATGGCATACTCTGTGTTGGATAGATAATGAATGTTCACAGTGAGCGGTTCATTGCCATCTTCATCCATGGGATCTGATGTGGGAATTTGATCTAGCCCTACATAGACGAAGTAGGTCTGATTGAGTGGCTCACACAATGGTACGACTGATCCAACCGGATATCGATGAGCGTGCAATCAGCCCATCTCCTATGCAGTTTCTAAAATAGGCCCGAAGGTCACATTATACACAAGATACTCGTCCAACCCTATGTTGGCAATATGAATAGTCACCCATGGTGTGGATGACCCTACTGAAGATGCAGGCGAGGCAGGTTGAGGCGCCTCCTCAACTTTGTCTTGGGGTTCCTCAAATTGCATAAGAGTGGAAACCTCCTCGACGATTGGCTCGGGCTTGTGAACATTCTCTTCCTCACCCATTTTTTCTTTTAACCTCCTTTCATCCTGCTACATGACTGATGCTACCGATTTCCTAGAAGTAGCAATGGTGTGCTTCGATCTATGTGACACATATGGCATTGGTTGGGCAAGTACCGCTAGTTTACCTCCCAATTTCTTTATTGGTGATGACAACTGAACATCTAGGTGCATTGACGGGAGTATGAAACCTCCAAGAAAATATGCTAGATTCATGAACTTAAATGGCTCTTAGTTTGATGCCACTATGTGAACCTATCCCTCGTGAATATATTTCATGCACTGATGTAGTATCAAGGGAATGCAATGTATTTCATGAATCCAAGGCCTACCAAGTAATATGTTGTATTGCATGGCCCATTCTATCACATGACACATTACTAAAATGGTCTTTAGGCCTACCTGCATGGGTAGGATAATTATACTGACGATCAAACATAGTACGTCGTTAAATGCTCTCAATGTAAATGTAGTCGACACAATGTGTGATTTTGGTAGCTTCAAATGACTTAGTGCCTTGGTCATTATTATGTTTATCAATAAGCCAGTATCAATCAAGACCCTTTTAAATGGCATGTGATTAATGCATGCGATTATGTGCAATGGTGGGCCAGTTGTGGTTGCAAAAAATGTCCTTATCTCATGATCGTAAAATTGGATCATCGGTTCCTGACATTGATGTACATGTCTTACGAAATTAGTAAATGCATGTGCATCTTGGGACTGTACTTCAATAGACCTCAAAATTTCCATAAGAGTCTCCTTGTGCCTCAAGGACTATTGTATTAATTCATATATTGAGCAAGAGTTATTTGCAGGTTTTGGACCAACCTGCTCCTTATGGTCACCATCGGTCTTGTTGGTGGGCCTGGAATATTTTGTGTTGGGTGCTAATTTGGCGTGGCTTGTATTTGAATGAGAGCACGAGGTTGATTATGTTTTTTATATCTCCCATACCTAGTGACAACGTTGACCATACCTATGAACCCCTAGGTAGGTGGTTCGACTCGCACCTGGTTGACTTGACCAACGTTGTTTTGAGGCACCTCATGATTTGGCAAGGGGTTTTTGTAAATCCCCATATTATGATTATCGGGTTCCTATGGGTTGTGTGACACTACAAGCTCACATTTTTCAATCATATTTTGCACCAATTGTTTGAAAGACCAGCACACTGTCATGGTCTTTTATTCGATGAAAAATGCAAAAAAAATCCTCTTGGAACTCCTTTGGTTTGGGTTGATTGGGGTCTATCATCTTGACTTCGGGAAATCTAATTGCCTTGGCCTCACATAACTGATGGAAAATCACCATCAAAGATTCTGTCAATGGTGTGAACTGGTGAGGCGGGCGTTGATCCTTGTTCTTGCCCTTATAATTATTTTTGTGCTTGTCATATTGCGTAGGAGGAGGTTGGGCTTGATAATTTTGCTTATTTTGCCCCTTGTCTTCCCGTTGGATATTCAGTACCAATTTATTCACATGGGCCTACTTGCCCTACTATTTTGTGGCACTCTTCCTTTGTCCCTCTCTCCTATTCTTGAGCTTCAAGTTACCTTCCTATAACTTGGTGTCCTCAATCAATTTGGCTTGCACCAAAGCCTCTTCAAATGTAGGATACTGCTATAGTTGTAGCAGTAACGAGATGTGCTTGGCACAACTCTTAAGGTTCCTTTTAATTATTTTTAAATAAATATTAATTTATTGTTTGCATTGGGTTCTCCTAACCCATGGTGTAAATGTCTTAAATTTGATGGCGCTATGATCTAAGATTGTGGGCGCCAGCCAAAACCTCCATCGATGTGTTAAACTCCTCCGTCGACGTGTTAATCTCCTCGCCGACGTCAAGAGTTTATGGGAAATATGCATATAAATCTGCCATAATGAAGATCAAAGATGATCCCATTCGCATTTTTGAAAAGTGTTGCTCGCTATGATTTCTCAATCTGATGTTCGATTTCTTCTTTGCTGAGATTTAGTGATCCGCTGTTCGGATATCTGCCGTTCATTTTTTGTATCCACCGTAAGTTTTCGTCATCATCGTTCGCATCAGAAGACAAGGAGGCCTACTATTTATTTTAGCCCTAGTGTAGAAGGTACAAGGGAAACAGAGTGAGGTTCATAGCTCATCGGACGACTTTGGTGCATCGATAGCGGCTAGGCTGTTGGTGCGCTACCCGAACGGGAGGTTCCACATTTGAATAACGTAAAAGGGTTTTTTCTTCATTGAAGTGGACGCAGCGGGTGGTGTTAGAGTTCGTGCGCAATTTCTCCATAGCGCGATTTTTGGTGTTGGCCAAGGTATTTTCAAAATTGATTTTTGCTAAGTATATTTTGCGGATGGAGGAAGTTTATTAGAGAGAAAAACAGCTTAGGAGTTATAAGGAGTTTGAAGCTTGCTTTATTTTGATAAAAGATTCTTTTTAAGGTGTTGTTTGCATTATCTTATTGCATTCTTATGAGAGATAAAGTTTATTGTTGATAAGACTATAAGGGAGAAATAAGGTGTATAAGGGATAAATATTTTTTGTAATGTTGAGAGTGCTTTTGGTTGATTATGGAAATGAAAGCATGATGTTTTAAGGTTAGAATTGCTTCTTGTGTGAAGTTGTGAAACCTTAAGTGGGCAACTTTGAGATTGACATTAGATTTCATTAAATTGGTTATAATCAAGCTATTCTTTACTTGGTTAAAGTGTTGGGCTTACTTCTTTGTTGATGATTTGAAAAGTTGTTTTGTGCTATTATGATTTGAGTTGGTGGATGTTTTTTGTTAAAATAATGTTGGAGAGAAAAGGATTTATACTTGGTTCCTTTTCTAATGTTGATTGTGAAATGCTTCTAGGTTGTGTTTTGAGTTAAATGGTGTTGATTGAACCTTGTTTGATGAGCATTGTTGTTGAAGCCCTAATTGACGGTGAAAAGAACATGAGTATCATTGTTATGTGATTCTTTACATAGTTGGCAATTGTTGGGGTTTCATGTTCTTGAAAGAAAGCATTCTATCCTATCCATTTCAGATATTGAGTTGAGTTTTTAGATTTGATATTGAGATTGAGCTGAGTTGAGTTTTGAGATTGGGAGTTGAGTATAGAACATATTGAGTCTCTAACAATTCTCTTTATGCTTCTATGAGTTTGACAAATCACATTGGGTATCTAACAATTCACTTTGTGATTTCCTACTAAGAAATTTTTCTTGGTGAGCTTGCTGAGTTTTTAGACAAGTTTTGGTGGGGACTTGTGAGCAGTTTTTGGCCAGGTTTCGGTGGGGACTTGTGAGCAATTTTTGGACAGGTTTCGGTGGGGACTTGTGAGCAGTTTTGGATAGGTTTCGGTGGGGACTTGTGAGCATATTTGGACAGGTCCTAGCAGAGGACTTGTGAGTTGAGTTTGATAGTTCTATCGGAGAACTTGAGGATAGAGGTGCATTGGTTCTATGAGAAGAACC
This sequence comes from Wollemia nobilis, assembly GCA_028583015.1. Classification (NCBI taxonomy): domain Eukaryota; kingdom Viridiplantae; phylum Streptophyta; class Pinopsida; order Araucariales; family Araucariaceae; genus Wollemia; species Wollemia nobilis. The sequence goes on along the minus strand of JAQPPZ010017036.1, from coordinate 5,098,850 downwards.
TAAGGACAGATTTGGCAAGTCTTTGAGAAGGCTTGTATGCAGAGGATTGATTTGTTCAAGAGTTGGACAAATCTGATAGACATAGGAAGACTTGTACTAGACCAACTGACTGTGTTTGGTACAGGTTGCTGAGCTGTTGTGGACGTGATCATAGAAGGCAGAGGTATCTTAGGCTAAGCATTGAGGACATGAGGTCTTCGGTGGAAAGGAGTTCCATGTGCTAGCAAGAGGTAGAGGCAGTTGATCTTTTGAGGGATCATTTCTAGAGCAGAGGGGAAGGTATCTCCTTTGAGTAGAGGCTCATAAATTCTGATTGGGGGAAGGTATCTCCTTTGGGTCGAGGCTCATAAACATTGTAATTGGGAAGGATTCCCAAAGAACTTTGAGATAACTTTTAGAGAAAAGTTTTGTGGATGTAGCCCAGCCATTCTGGATGAACCACGTTAAAATTGGTGTCACTTTGTGGATGTTATTGTGCATTGCTTTGATATTGCTTTGGGTATATTGCTTTAATTTTTTGAAGTATAATGGAAAAAGTAAAAAGAGGTCTTATACTGTTCACCCCCCCTCTCAGTATAAGCTAGTGTTCTTCAATTGGTATTAGAGCAGGTGCCTTGGAAAGTTTAACGACTTGAAGAAAAAGCTAGTAAAGAACACAATGGATCATTCAAGTGGCAATGCAACACCTATTCTTGATGGGTCGATTTTGGTCTTTGGAGTGCAAGGATGAAGGTTCATCTAATGGCACTTGGGAATGAGGTTTGGGAAGTGATTTAAGATGAGTACACTATTCTTGAACATGGTCCTAATACTAAAGAAGAAAGGCTCTTACATCACAACAATTCAAAAGCAATGAGTGCAATCCTGAAAGGCTTACGTGACAGAGATCTCACCAAAGTGATTCACTGCAAGACAACTAGTGAAATGTGGAAATAGTTGAAGGTGGTTCATACAGGTGATACAAATGTCGGAAAGGCCAAGTTGAGACACTTCAATGGTATGTTTGAACAACTCAAGATGAATGATGATGAAAATATTAGTGACTACATGCTTCGTATGGATGAGGTTGTTAACTCCATGAAAGACTTAGGTCTTGAGCTTGCTGAAAATGATGTTTGTGATAAGATTTTAAGATCGCTTCCTAATAGATTTAGTGAAAATATTTGTTGGAAATTTTGGGTACTTTGGGTACATTGCATTTGCTTAAGTATATAAGTTGTCATTGATGTCAAGAAGCTTTTGAAGGAATTTGATTTGATGTCAAATAATTTGTTTTGATGAAGGTTACGACATGACAGTTTCAAAGGTCTTTTGCAAACCCCAAGTTGACAGGTTCGAAAGAAAAGCGTTAAGGCGAAAAAGTTTTGCGATATCACGACATGTCAGGTTTTCACGACCCAAAGAAAAGAAAAGTGCTAAGGAGAAAATTTTTTGCGATACTGCGACATGTCGGGTTTTCACGACCCGAAGAACAGAAAAGAGCTAAGGAGGAAAAGTGTCGCGATATCGCGACATGTTGCATTTTCGCAACTTAAGCAGTAGAGAGAAAGCAAGTTAGAAAAGTGTCACGATATCGCGACATGTTGCATTTTTGCAACTTACGTAGGAGAGAGAAAGCAAGTTAGAAAAGTAACACGATTTCGTGACATGTCGCAGTTTCGTGACTCAAAGAGCAAAGAAAATGTACGAAAGCTGAAAGTGTCATGATTTCATGACAGGTTGCAAAGAAAACGTACGAAAAGTTGATAGCATTACGATTTCATGACTGGTTACAAGGAAAGCGTATGGAAGCTAAAAGCATCGCTATTTCGCAACGGGTTGCAAAGAATGCGTACGAATGCAGAAAGTGTCACGATTTCATGACAGGCAGAAAATAAAGCAGACGGAAGCAAAAGTGTCACAATTTCAAGACAAAAACTGACAGCAGGTCTTCTATAGGAGAAGTGTCACGATTTCGTGACAAAAGCAGAGAGGAAGGCTATGAAGATAGAAGTGTCATGATATCATGATAGAAGTGAAGATGAAGTCTATAGAGGCAGAAGTGTCGTGATTTCATGACAAAAGTAGAAAGGAGGTCGATGAAGGGAGAAGTGTCATGATATCACGACAAAAGCAAAGTTGATGCTGACAAAGACAGAAGTGTCGTGATATCGTGACAAGAGCTTAGTTGAAGTTGAAAAAGGCTAAAGTGTCATGATATCATGACAAAAGCCAAAAGAAAGTGTATGGTTGCAAAGGTGTCACGATATCGCGACATGTTGTAGTTTCGTGGAAAAAGCTACAAAAGAGTTACAGAGGCAGTTGAAGCCGACAAAGTTAAATGTGAGTCGATGAAGATTAGGGTTGCAGTTGACGAAGTTTAGGGTTGTGCAACCGACTAAGATTAAGGTTTTTATCTTGAAAGTGTTATTATAAAAGGTAGGCTATTTTGAAGAGTTAGGTGTGTTGTTTGTTGCGACGTTCACAGATAGAGCGCAAAGTGAGAAGTTTGATCGTCGAGAGCAGAGTGCAAAATTCGATCGAAGTGTGTAGAGTGAGCGAAGAGTCATGGTGAATTGTTCCAAGTGCGGCTATGATTGCGCAGAGAGAGCAGAGGGCGAAGAGAGCACATAGGGCAAAGACGAACACGGAGTGCTGTTGTATGAGGACAGAGGTGCACTAGTTCTTTGAGGAAGAACCTAAGGATAGATTTGGCAAGTCTTTGAGAAGGCTTGTGTGTAGAGGATTGATTTGTTCAAGTGTTGGACAGATCTGACAAATAGAGGAAGACTTGTACTAGACCGACTGACTATGTTTGGTACAGGTTGCTGAGCTACTATGGATGTGATCACAGAAGGCAGAGGTATCTTAGGCTAAGCATTAAGGACAGGAGGTCTTCGATGGAAAGGAGTTACATGTGCTGGGAAGAGGTAGAGGTAGTTGATCTTCTGAGGGATCATTTCCAGAGCAGAGGGGAAGGTATATACTTTGAGTAGAGGCTCATAAATTCATATTTGGGGAAGGTATCTCCTTTGAGTAGAGGCTCATAAATTCTGATTGGGGGAAGGTATCTCCTTTGGGCCGAGGCTCATAAACATTGTAATTGGGAAGGATTACCAAAGAACTTTGAGATAAATTTTAGAGAAAAGTTTTGTGGACATAGCCCAGCCATTCTGGGTGAACCACGTTAAAATTGGTGTCACTTTATGGATGATATTGTGCATTGTTTTGATATTGCTTTACTGTTTTGAAGTATAAAGGAAAAAATAAAAATAGGTTTCATATTGTTCACCCCCCCCTCTCAGTATAAGCTTGTGTTCTTCAATTGGTATAAGAGCAGGTGCCTTCGAAAAGTTTAACAGCTTGAAGGAAAAGCTAGTAAAGAACACAATGGATCATTCAAGTAGCAATGCAACACCTATTCTTGATGGGTCAAATTTTGGTCTTTGGAGTGCAAGGATGAAGGTTCATCTAATGGAACTTGGTAATGAGGTATGGGAAGTGATTGAAGATGAGTACACTATTCCTGTACATGGTCCTAATACTAAAGAAGAAAGGCTCTTACATCACGACAATTCAAAAGCAATGAGTGCAATCCTGAAAGGCTTACAGAAAGCAGATCTCACAAAAGTGATTCACTGCAAGACAACTAGTGAAATGTGGAAATAGTTGAAGGTGGTTCATACAGGTGATACAAATTTCAGAAAGGCCAAGTTGAGACACTTCAATGGTATGTTTGAACAACTCAAGATGAATGATGATGAAAATATTAGTGACTACATGCTTCGTATGGATGAGGTTGTTAACTCCATGAAAGACTTAGGTCTTGAGCTTGCTGAAAATGATGTTTGTGATAAGATTTTAAGATCTCTTCCTAATAGATTTAGTGAAAATATTTGTTGGCAATTTTGGGTACTTTGGGTACATTGCCTTTGCTCAAGTATATAAGTTGTCATTGATGTCAAGAAGCTTTTGAAGGAATTTGATTTGATGTCAAATAATTTGTTTTGATGAAGGTTACGGCATGACAGTTTCAAAGGTCTTTTGCAAACCCCAAGCTAACAGGTTCGAGAGAAAAGCGCTAAGGCGAAAAAGTGTCACGATATCGCGACATGTCGGGTTTTCACGACCCAAAGAAAAGAAAAGCGCTAAGGAGAAAAAGTGTCGCGATATCGCGACATGTCGGGTTTTCATGACCCAAAGAACAGAAAAGAGCTAAGGAGGAAAAGTGTCACGATATCGCGACATGTCGCATTTTCGCGACTTAAGCAGGAGAGAGAAAGCAAGTTAGAAAAGTGTCACGATATCGCGACATGTCGCATTTTTGTGACTTAAGTAGGAGAGAGAAAGCAAGTTAGAAAAGTGTCACGATATCGCGACATGTCACAATTTCATGACTCAAAGAGCAAAGAAAATGTACGAAAGCTGAAAGCGTCACGATTTCATGACAGGTTGCAAAGAAAACGTACGAAAAGTTGATAGCATCGCGATTTCACGACGGGTTACAAGGAAAGCGTACGGAAGCTGAAAGCGTCACGATTTCATGACGGGTTGCAAAGAATGCGTACGGATGCAGAAAGTGTCACGATTTCATGACAGGTAGAAAAGAAAGCAGACGGAAGCAGAAGTGTCACGATTTCATGACAGAAACTGAAAGCAGGTCTTCTATAGGAGAAGTGTCACGATTTCATGACAAAAGCAGAGAGGAAGGCTATGAAGACAGAAGTGTCATGATATCATGATAGAAGTGAAGACGAAGTCTACAGAGGTAGAAGTGTCATGATTTCATGACAAAAGCAGAAAGGAGGTCGATGAAGGGAGAAGTGTCACGATATCACGACAAAAGCAAAGTTGATGCTGACAAAGACAGAAGTGTCATGATATCGTGACAAGAGCTTAGTTGAAGTCGACAAAGGCTGAAGTGTCACGATATCATGACAAAAGCCAAAAGAAAGTGTACGGTTGCAAAGGTGTCACGATATCGCGACATGTTGTAGTTTCATGGCAAAAGCTATAGAAGAGTTACAGAGGCAGTTGAAGCCGACAAAGTTAAATGTGAGTCGATGAAGATTAGGGTTTGTAATTGACGAAGTTTAGGGTTGTGCAGCAACTAAAGATCAGGGTTACAGCCGACTAAGATTAAGGTTTTGATCTTGAAAGTGTTATTATAAAAGGTAGGCTATTTTGAAGAGTTGGTTGTGTTGTTAGTTGCGACGTTCACAGATAGAGCGCAGAGTGAGAAGTTCGATCGTCGAGAGCAGAGTGCAAAATTTGATCGAAGTGTGCAGAGTGAGCGAAGAGTCATGGTGAATTGTTCTAAGTGTGGCTGTGATTGCGCAGAGAGAGCAGAGGGTGTAGAGAGCACATAGGGCAAAGACGAACGTGGAGTGTTGTTGTATGAGGACAGAGGTGCACTGGTTCTTTGAGAAGAACCTGAGGATAGATTTGGCAAGTCTTTGAGAAGGCTTGTGTGCAGAGGATTGATTTGTTCAAGTGTTGGACAGATCTAACAGATAGAGGAAGACTTGTACTAGACCGATTGACTGTGTTTGGTACAGGTTGTTGAGCTGCTGTGGACGTGATCATAGAAGGCAGAGGTCTCTTAGGCTAAGCATTGAGGACAGGAGGTCTTCGGTGGAAAGGAGTTCCACGTGCTGGCAAGAGGTAGAGGCAGTTGATCTTCTGAGGGATCATTTCTAGAGCAGAGGGGAAGGTATCTCCTTTGAGTAGAGGCTCATAAATTTAGATTGGGGAAGGTATCTCCTTTGAGTAGAGGCTCATAAATTCTGATTGGGGGAAGGTATCTCCTTTGGGCCGAGGCTCATAAACATTGTAATTGGGAAGGATTCCCAAAGAACTTTGAGATAACTTTTAGAGAAAAGTTTTGTGGACGTAGCCTAACCATTCGGGTGAACCACGTTAAAATTGGTGTCACTTTGTGGATGATATTGTGCATTGTTTTGATATTGCTTTGGGTATATTGCTTTACTATTTTGAAGTATAAAGGAAAAAGTAAAAAGAGGTCTTATATTGTTCACCCCCCTCTCGAGTATAAGCTTGTGTTCTTCAATTGGTATCGGAGCGGGTGCCTTCGAAAAGTTTAACGACTTGAAGGAAAAGCTAGTAAAGAACACAATGGATCATTCAAGTAGCAATGCAACACCTATTCTTGATGGGTCAGATTTTGGTCTTTGGAGTGCAAGGATGAAGGTTCATCTAATGGCACTTGGTAATGAGGTATGGGAAGTGATTGAAGATGAGTACACTATTCCTGTACATGGTCCTAATACTAAAGAAGAAAGGCTCCTACATCACAGCAATTCAAAAGCAATGAATGCAATCTTGAAAGGCTTACAGAAAGTAGATCTCACCAAAGTGATTCACTGCAAGACAGCTAGTGAAATGTGGAAACAGTTGAAGGTGGTTCATACAGGTGATACAAATGTCAGAAAGGCCAAGTTGAGACACTTCAAAGGTATGTTTGAACAACTCCAGATGAATGATGATGAAAATATTAGTGACTACATGCTTCGTATGGATGAGGTTGTTAACTCCATGAAAGACTTAGGTCTTGAGCTTGCTGAAAATGATGTTTGTGATAAGATTTTAAGATCTCTTCCTAATAGATTTAGTGAAAATATTTTTGCTATTGAGGAAGCTAAAGATTTGGATAAGTTGAAAAAGGATGAGCTCCATAGTATACTTGCAGCATTTGAGTTGAGAACTCAAGTGAAGGTTGATGTCAAGAAAGAGGCGACTTTCAAGGCTACCAAGAAATCCAAGGGTAAACAACTTCAAGAGAGTGATGAGTCTTCTAGTGATGAAGAGGCATATTACAGCAAGAAAGGCAAGTTCTCTAGAAAGCACAAAAGCATGAAAAATATAAGATGTTTCAATTGTGGAAAGTTTGGTCATTATGCTACTGATCGTATCTGTTCCCAAGAATGAAAGTGATGAAGATAAACAGGATTCTAAGAGCAAGGATTCTGAAAAGCATAAGCATCACAGGAAGAACAAAGATGAGCACAACAATCAAGGAAAGAGGTATTCTCACAAGCACAAGAAGAGTTTCTACCTAGACAAAGCAAGTAAGTGTTCTAGTAGTGATAGTGAAAGTTCTTCAAGTGATGATGAAAATGAGATGTTGTTCATATCGAAAAAGAGGAAGAACCGAAACATAGATTCATTATCATGAAATGTCTTAGATGTGGAAATTTTGGTCACCTTGAGGATGATTGTACAAATAATGATTTGGTTTCTAGTATGTATGAGGATGCTTCAGAAAACTATAAGGAAGATGCTTGTATGGTTTTTGAAAAAGGTAGCACCTCTAGTGATAAGAAATCTGAAAAAGGCTTTGATGATTCTGAAAGCAAACAAATAAAGGATCTTGAAAGTGAACTTATTAATGCTCTTAGTGCTTTGAAAAAGGAAAGAAAGAAGAATGCTAGACTCAAGGATAAGTTAGATGAATGTTGTATGGAGAGAGATGATCTTATAGAAAATCTTGATTTCTCTATAGCTAAGACACAAGAACTCAAGGATGAGTTAGAGTCTAAGGTTCTTGAGTATAGTGAGTTAGAACAGAAAATGGCTTCTTTGAAAGAGGAAACTAAAGAGTACAAGGATAAGCTTTACAGGTTTCAAGATAGCTCCAAAAAGGTTAAGTCACTCATCAAAGGTCAAAGAAAGACAACAGATAAAACAGGCCTTGGTTTTGTTAAGCCACACAAGGAACAAGTTGGAGAGTCTAGTAAGAGACTCCAAAAGGAAGAGAGTTCTGATGAGGAAAGTATTTCAGATCATGAGTCCTTGAATGATAGATGCACAGAAATAGAAAACAGAATTCAGAATGAGAAGAAGAAGTTTTCAGGACCCAAGAGGTCAAATAAAGGAAAATTTCAAGGCAGATGTTTTGCTTGTCATAAGTTTGGTCACATGGCTTCACATTGCATGGCTCAAGTGAAGAAGGTAAATGACAATTTCAGAAGTGCTAGTTTCTTTCAAGGGTATTGCTACTCTTGTCAACAGTTTGGGCACAAGGCAGTTTATTGCAAGGTAAATAACAAGAACAGGTTTGGTCAGAACAGGTTTGGCCAGAACAGGTTTGGTCAGAACAGGTGGATTCAAAGATCAGGTTTACCTCAGAGAAACAACATCGTCAAGTGTTTCAAGTGCAACAATGAAGGTCACATAATCAGACAGTGTAGAGCTAAAATTCTAGATTACAGGAACAGGAACAGTGGCATGATCAGGTCCAAGGATCAAGGCATGGACAAGAACAGGGATGAGAACAAGAACAAGAACAGTGACAAGAACAGGAATATGGACAAAGAGTTCAAGAGAAGGCCCGACAAGGAAGTTATAGACGTTGATGATGATCAGTGCCTAATGGGAGTTTTACTCCCACCCCAGAATTAATCACCTCATCAGGAGGTGGGGGAGGGACTAAGCTAAGAGGCTCATTCTTAGTCCCGAGCCCCAAAGGTGACCCTTTGCCATTGATGACAAAGGGGGAGAGATATGAGTAAGGGGGAGAGCTTCAAAGTGAAGAGGAAAGCTTCAAGTCAGGGGAGCAAAACTTCAAAGGAAGATTCTCAGTTGTGGCACAGTTGGTCAGTTGTTAGCACAGTTGGTTTCGGTTTTGGCTCTTGAGAAGTGTTTTCGGTAAAGGTTTGCCATCAATGACAAAGGGGGAGATTGTTGGCAATTTTGGGTACTTTGGGTACATTGCCTTTGCTCAAGTATATAAGTTGTCATTGATGTCAAGAAGCTTTTGAAGGAATTTGATTTGATGTCAAATAATTTGTTTTGATGAAGGTTACGACATGACAGTTTCAAAGGTCTTTTGCAAACCCCAAGATGACAGGTTCGAGAGAAAGAGCTTGTAGTGAAAAAGTGTCGCGATATCGTGACATGTCGGGTTTTCGTGACCCGAAGAAAAGAAAAGAGCTAAGGAGAAAAAGTGTCACGATATCGTGACATGTCGGGTTTTGTGACCCGAAGAAAAGAAAAGAGCTAAGGAGGAAAAGTGTCATGATATCGCGACATGTCGCATTTTCATGACTTAAGAGAGAGAGAAAGCAAGTTAGAAAAGTGTCACGATATCGCGACATGTCGCATTTTCACGACTTAAGTAGGAGAGAGAAAGCAAGTTAGAAAAGTGTCACGATATCGTGACATGTCGTAGTTTCGTGACTCAAAGAGCAAAGAAAATGTACGAAAGCTGAAAGCGTCACGATTTCATGACAGGTTGCAAAGAAAATGTATGAAAAGTTGATAGCGTCACGATTTCGGACGGGTTACAAGGAAAGCGTACGAAAGCTGAAAGCGTCACGATTTCACGACGGGTTGCAAAGAATGCGTACGGATGCAGAAAGTGTCACGATTTCATGACAGGTAGAAAAGAAAGCAGACGAAAGCAGAAGTGTCACGATTTCACGACAGAAACTGAAAGCAGGTCTTCTATAGGAGAAGTGTCACGATTTCATGACAAAAGCAGAGAGGAAGGCTATGAAGATAGAAGTGTCATGATATCATGACAGAAGTGAAGACGAAGTCTGCAGAGGCAGAAGTGTCACGATTTCATGACAAAAGCAGAAAGGAGGTCGACGAAGGGAGAAGTGTCACGATATCGCGACAAAAGCAAAGTTGATGCTGACAAAGACAGAAGTGTCACGATATCACGACAAGAGCTTAGTTGAAGTCGACAAAGGCTGAAGTGTCACGATATCATGACAAAAGCCAAAAGAAAGTGTACGGTTGCAAAGGTGTCATGATATCGTGACATGTTGTAGTTTCACGACAAAAGCTACAGAAGAGTTACAGAGGCAGTTGAAGCCGACAAAGTTAAATGTGAGCCGACGAAGATTAGGGTTTGCAGTCGATGAAGTTTAGGGTTGTGCAGTCGACTAAGATTAAGGTTTTGATCTTGAAAGTGTTATTATAAAAGGTAGGCTATTTTGAAGAGTTGGTGTGTTGTTAGTTGCGACGTTCGTAGATAGAGCATAGAGTGAGAAGTTCGATCGTCGAGAGCAGAGTGTAAAATTTGATCGAAGTGTGCAGAGTGAGCGAAGAGTCATGGTGAATTGTTCTAAGTGTGGTTGTGATTGCGCAGAGAGAGCAGAGGGCATAGAGAGCACAAAGGGCAAAGACGAACGTGGAGTGCTATTGTATGAGGACAGAGGTGCACTGGTTCTTTGAGAAGAACCTGAGGATAGATTTGGCAAGTCTTTGAGAAGGCTTGTGTGTAGAGGATTGATTTGTTCAAGTGTTGGACAGATCTAATAGACAGAGGAAGACTTGTACTAGACCGACTGACTATGTTTGGTACAGGTTGCTGAGCTACTGTGGACGTGATCATAGAAGGCAGAGGTCTCTTAGGCTAAGCATTGAGGATAGGAGGTCTTCGGTGGAAAGGAGTTCCACGTGCTGGCAAGAGGTAGAGGCAGTTGATCTTCTGAGGGATCATTTCCAGAGCAGAGGGGAAGGTATCTCCTTTGAGTAGAGGCTCATAAATTCAGATTGGGGGAAGGTATCTCCTTTGAGCAGAGGCTCATAAATTCTGATTGGGGGAAGGTATCTCCTTTGGGCCGAGGCTCATAAACATTGTAATTGGGAAGGATTCCCAAAGAACTTTGAGATAACTTTTAGAGAAAAGTTTTGTGGACGTAGCCCAGCCATTCTGGGTGAACCACGTTAAAATTGGTGTCACTTTGTGGATGATATTGTGCATTGTTTTGATATTGCTTTGGGTATATTGCTTTACTATTTTGAAGTATAAAGGAAAAAGTAAAAAGAGGTCTTATACTGTTCACCCCCCTCTCAGTATAAGCTTGTGTTCTTCAATTGGTATCAGAGCGGGTGCCTTCGAAAAGTTTAACAACTTGAAGGAAAAGCTAGTAAAGAACACAATGGATCATTCAAGTAGCAATGCAACACCTATTCTTGATGGGTCAGATTTTGGTCTTTGGAGTGCAAGGATGAAGGTTCATCTAATGGCACTTGGTAATGAGGTATGGGAAGTGATTGAAGATGAGTACACTATTCTTGTACATGGTCCTAATACTAAAGAAGAAAGGCTCCTACATCACAACAATTCAAAAGCAATGAATGCAATCCTGAAAGGCTTACAGAAAGCAGATCTCACCAAAGTGATTCACTACAAGACAGCTAGTGAAATGTGGAAACAGTTGAAGGTGGTTCATACAGGTGATACAAATGTCAGAAAGGCCAAGTTGAGACACTTCAAAGGTATGTTTGAACAACTCCAGATGAATGATGATGAAAATATTAGTGACTACATGCTTCGTATGGATGAGGTTGTTAACTCCATGAAAGACTTAGGTCTTGAGCTTGCTGAAAATGATGTTTGTGATAAGATTTTAAGATCTCTTCCTAATAGATTTAGTGAAAAGATTTCTACTATTGAGGAAGCTAAAGATTTGGATAAGTTGAAAAAGGATGAGCTCCATAGTATACTTGCAGCATTTGAGTTGAGAACTCAAGTGAAGGTTGATGTCAAGAAAGAGGCGACTTTCAAGGCTACCAAGAAATCCAAGGGTAAACAGATTCAAGAGAGTGATGAGTCTTCTAGTGATGAAGAGGCATATTACAACAAGAAAGGCAAGTTCTCTAGAAAGCACAAAAGCGTGAAAAATATAAGATGTTTCAATTGTGGAAAGTTTGGTCATTATGCTACCTGATCGTACTGTTCCCAAGAATGAAAGTGATGAAGATAAACAGGATTCTAAGAGCAAGGGTTCTGAAAAGCACAAGCATCACAGGAAGAACAAAGATGAGCACAACAATCAAGGAAAGAGGTATTCTCACAAGCACAAGAAGAGTTTCTACCTAGACAAAGCAAGTAAGTGTTCTAGTAGTGATAGTGAAAGTTCTTCAAGTGATAATGAAAATGAGATGTTGTTCATATCAAAAAAAGAGGAAGAACCGAAACATAGATTCATTATCATGAAATGTCTTAGATGTGGAAATTTTGGTCACCTTGAGGATGATTGTACAAATAATGATTTGGTTTCTAGGTGGGGGGGGGGGTGTGTAAAATATTGGGGGGGGGTTTTGTGGGGTTTTGAAAAGGGTGGCCCCTTTTGGGGTGAGAAATGAGAAAAGGGTTTTGATGTTTGAAAAAAAAAAAAAAAAAGGAATCTTGAGTGAAGTGAACTTATTAATGCTCTTAGTGCTTTGAAAAAGGAAAGAAAGAAGAATGCTAGACTCAAGGATAAGTTAGATGAATGTTGTATGGAGAGAGATGATCTTATAGAAAATCTTGATTTCTCTATAGCTAAGACACAAGAACTCAAGGATGAGTTAGAGTCTAAGGTTCTTGAGTATAGTGAGTTAGAAGCAGAAAATGGCTTCTTTGAAAAAGGAAACTAAAGAGTACAAGGATAAGCTTTACGAGGTTTCAAGATAGCTCCAAAAAGGTTAAGTCACTCATCAAAGGTCAAAGAAAGACAACGGATAAAACAGGCCTTGGTTTTGTTAAGCCACACAAGGAACAAGTTGGAGAGTCTAGTAAGAGACTCCAAAAGGAAGAGAGTTCTGATGAGGAAAGTATTTCAGATCATGAGTCCTTGAATGATAGATGCGCAAAAATAGAAAACAGAATTCAGAATGAGAAGAAGAAGTTTTCGGGACCCAAGAGGTCAAATAAAGGAAAATTTCAAGGCAGATGTTTTGCTTGTCACAAGTTTGGTCACATGGCTTCACATTGCATGGCTCAAGTGAAGAAGGTAAACGACAATTTTAGAAGTGCTAGTTTCTTTCAAGGGTATTGCTACTCTTGTCAATAGTTTGGGCACAAGGCGCGTTTATTGTAAGGTACATAACAAGAATAGGTTTTGTCAGAATAGGTTTGGCCAGAACAGGTTTGGTCGGAACATGGTGGATTCAAAGATCGAGGTTTACCTCGGGGAAACAACATCGTCAAGTGTTTCAAGTGCAACAATGAAGGTCACATAATCACAAGTGTAGAGCTGAAATTCCAGATTACAGGAACAGGAACAGTGGCATGATCAGGTCCAAGGATCAAGGCATGGACAAGAACAGGGATGAGAACAAGAACAAGAACAGTGACAAGAACAGGAATATGGACAAAGAGTTCAAGAGAAGGCCCGACAAGGAAGTTATAGACGCTGATGATGATCGATTGCCTAATGGGAGTTTTACTCCCACCCCAGAATTAATCACCTCATCGGGAGGTGGGGGAGGGACTAAGCTAAGAGGCTCATTCTTAGTCCCGAGCCCCAAAGGTGACCCTTTGCCATTGATGACAAAGGGGGAGAGATATGAGTAAGGGGGAGAGCTTCAAAGTGAAGAGGAAAGCTTCAAGTTCGGGGGAGCAAAACTTCAAAGGAAGATTCTCAGTTGGGGCCGTGTTAGTTGTTAGCACAGTTGGTTTCAGTTTTGGCTCTTGAGAAGTGTTTTCAGTAAAGGTTTGCCATCAATGACAAAGGGGGAGATTGTTGGCAATTTTGGGTACTTTGGGTACATTGCCTTTGCTCAAGTATATAAGTTGTCATTGATGTCAAGAAGCTTTTGAAGGAATTTGATTTGATGTCAAATAATTTGTTTTGATGAAGGTTACGGCATGACAGTTTCAAAGGTATTTTGCAAACCCCAAGCTAACAGGTTCGAAAGAAAAGTGCTAAGGCAAAAATTTTTTGCGATATCATGACATGTCGAGTTTTCGCGACCAAGAAAAGAAAAGCGCTAAGGAGAAAAAGTGTCACGATATCGCGACATGTCGGGTTTTCGTGACCCGAAGAACAGAAAAGAGCTAAGGAGGAAAAGTGTCATGATATCGCGACATGTCGCATTTTTGTGACTTAAGCAGGAGAGAGAAAGCAAGTTAGAAAAGTGTCACGATATCGTGACATGTCGCATTTTTGTGACTTAAGCAAGAGAGAGAAAGCAAGTTAGAAAAGTGTCACGATATCGTGACATGTCACAATTTCATGACTCAAAGAGCAAAGAAAATGTACAGAAGCTGAAAGCGTCATGATTTCATGACAGGTTGCAAAGAAAACATATGGAAAGTTGATAGCGTCACAATTTCGTGATGGGTTACAAGGAAAGCATATGAAAGCTGAAAGCATCACGATTTCACGACGGGTTGCAAAGAATGCGTACGGATGTAGAAAGTGTCACGATTTTATGACAGGCAGAAAAGAAAGCAGACGAAAGTAGAAGTGTCACGATTTCATGACAAAAATTGAAAGTAGGTCTTCTATAGGAGAAGTGTCATGATTTCATGACAAAAGTAGAGAGGAAGGTTATGAAGATGAAGTGTCATGATATCATGATAGAAGTGAAGACGAAGTCACGAGAGGTAGAAGTGTCACGATTTCATGACAAAAGAAAGGAGGTCGACGAAGGGAGAAGTGTCACGATATCGCGACAAAAGCAAAGTTGATGTTGACAAAGATAGAAGTGTCACGATATCGTGACAAGAGCTTAGTTGAAGTCGACAAAGGCTGAAGTGTCATGATATCATGACAAAAGCCAAAAGAAAGTGTACGGTTGCAAAGGTGTCACGATATCGTGACATGTTGTAGTTTCATGGCAAAAGCTACAGAAGAGTTATAGAGGTAGTTGAAGCCGACAAAGTTAAATGTGAGCCGACGAAGATTAGGGTTTGCAACCGATGAAGTTTAGGGTTGTGCAACCGACTAAGATTAAGGTTTTGATCTTGAAAGTGTTATTATAAAAGGTAGGCTATTTTGAAGAGTTAGGTGTGTTGTTTGTTGTGACGTTCGTAGATAGAGCGCAGAGTGAGAAGTTCGATCGTCGAGAGCAGAGTGCAAAATTCGATCGAAGTGTGCAGAGTGAGCGAAGAGTCATGGTGAATTGTTCTAAGTGCCGCTGTGATTGCGCAGAGAGAGCAGAGGGCGTAGAGAGCACAAAGGGCAAAGACGAACGTGGAGTGCTGTTGTATGAGGACAGAGGTGCACTGGTTCTTTGAGAAGAACCTGAGGACAGATTTGGCAAGTCTTTGAGAAGGCTTGTGTGCGAGAGGATTGATTTGTTCAAGTGTTGGACAGATTCGACAGACAGAGGAAGACTTGTACTAGACCGATCGACTGTGTTTGGTATAGGTTGTTGAGCTCGCTATGGACGTGATCATAGAAGGCAGAGGTCTCTTAGGCTAAGCATTGAGGACAGGAGGTCTTCGGTGGAAAGGAGTTCCACGTGTCGGCAAGAGGTAGAGGCAATTGATCTTCTGAGGGATCATTTCCAGAGCAGAGGGGAAGGTATCTCCTTTGAGCAGAGGCTCATAAATTCAGATTGGGGGAAGGTATCTCCTTTGAGCAGAGGCTCATAAATTCTGATTGGGGGAAGGTATCTCCTTTGGGCCGAGGCTCATAAACATTGTAATTGGGAAGGATTCCCAAAGAACTTTGAGATAACTTTTAGAGAAAAGTTCCATTCTGGGTGAACCACGTTAAAATTGGTGTCACTTTGTGGATGATATTGTGCATTGTTTTGATATTGCTTTGGGTATATTGCTTTACTATTTTGAAGTATAAAGGAAAAAGTAAAAGAGGTCTTATACTGTTCACCCCCCTCTCGGGATAAGCTTGTGTTCTTCAATTGGGGGGGGGGGGTGGTGTGTTTTTTTGTTTTTGGGGGTGGTGGTGGTGTTGACGATTGGTGTTTTTTTTTGTTTTTGTCTTCCCCTTTTTTTTTGTTGTTTTTTTTTTTTTTTTTTTGGTTTTTTTGTGGTTGGTTTTTTTTTGGTTGTTTTTTGTTTTGTGGTGGGTGTTGTTGTTTGTTTTTTTTTTTTTTTTGTTTTTTTTTTTTTTTTATTATTGTGCGCGGTTCCTTCCCCTCCTCTATATATTTGATATTTGTTTTGATTGGTGTGTTGTTGGGGTGCTGTTCTCCCGTTGTTTTTTTTTGTGGTGTGGTTGGTGGTTTTTGGTGGGTGGTGGTGGTTGGTTTTTGGTGGTTTTTATATTTTTGGGGGGGGGGGTGTGGGGCTTTTAAATGTTTTTTTTTTCAACCCCCTGTTTGTTTTTTTGTAAATTTTTTTTTTTTTTTTTTTTTTTTTGGTTGGGTTTTTTTTTTCTTTATAAACTTTTGTTTTTGGGTTTTTTGAAATTGTTTTTTTTGTTAAGTTTTTAAGTTCTCTTCTTATTAGTTTTGTTGAAAGATATTTCTGCTATTGAGGAAGCTAAAGATTTGGATAAGTTGAAAAAGGATGAGCTCCATAGTATACTTGCAGCATTTGAGTTGAGAACTCAAGTGAAGGTTGATGTCAAGAAAGAGGCAGCTTTCAAGGCTACCAAGAAATCCAAGGGTAAACGGCTTCAAGAGAGTGATGAGTCTTCTAGTGATGAAGAGGCATATTACAACAAGAAAGGCAAGTTCTCTAGAAAGCACAAAAGCATGAAAAATATAAGATGTTTCAATTGTGGAAAGTTTGGTCATTATGCTACTGATTGTACTATTCCCAAGAATGAAAGTGATGAAGATAAACAAGATTCTAAGAGCAAGGATTCTGAAAAGCACAAGCATCATAGGAAGAACAAAGATGAGCACAACAATCAAGGAAAGAGGTATTCTCACAAGCACAAGAAGAGTTTCTACCTAGACAAAGCAAGTAAGTGTTCTAGTAGTGATAGTGAAAGTTCTTCAAGTGATGATGAAAATGAGATGTTGTTCATATCGAAAAAGAGGAAGAACCGAAACATAGATTCATTATCATGAAATGTCTTAGATGTGGAAATTTTGGTCACCTTGAGGATGATTGTACAAATAATGATTTGGTTTCTAGTATGTATGAGGATGCTTCAGAAAACTATAAGGAAGATGCTTGTATGGTTTTTGAAAAAGGTAGCACCTCTAGTGATAAGAAATCTGAAAAAGGCTTTGATGATTCGGAAAGCAAACAAATAAAGGATCTTGAAAGTGAACTTATTAATGCTCTTAGTGCTTTGAAAAAGGAAAGAAAGAAGAATGCTAGACTCAAGGATAAGTTAGATGAATGTTGTATGGAGAGAGATGATCTTATAGAAAATCTTGATTTCTCTATAGCTAAGACACAAGAACTCAAGGATGAGTTAGAGTCTAAGGTTCTTGAGTATAGTGAGTTAGAACAGAAAATGGCTTCTTTGAAAGAGGAAACTAAAGAGTACAAGGATAAGCTTTACAGGTTTCAAGATAGCTCCAAAAAGGTTAAGTCACTCATCAAAGGTCAAAGAAAGACAACGAGATAAAATAGGCCTTGGTTTTGTTAAGCCACACAAGGAACAAGTTGGAGAGTCTAGTAAGAGACTCCAAAAGGAAGAGAGTTCTGATGAGGAAAGTATTTCAGATCATGAGTCCTTGAATGATAGATGCACAAAAATAGAAAACAGAATTCAGAATCAGAATGAGAAGTTTTCAGGACCCAAGAGGTCAAATAAAGGAAAATTTCAAGGCAGATGTTTTGCTTGTCATAGGTTTGGTCACATGGCTTCACATTGCATGGCTCAAGTGAAGAAGGTAAACGACAATTTCGAAGTGCTAGTTTCTTTCAAGGGTATTGCTACTCTTGTAAATAGTTTGGGCACAAGGCGGTTTATTGCAAGGCACATAACAGGAACAGGTTTGGTCAGAACAGGTTTGGCCGGAACGTGTTTGGTCGAATAGGTTTGGTCGAAGAATAGGTTTGGCTCGAACAGGTTTGGTCGAACAGGTTTGGTCGAAGCTGGTGGATTCAAAGATCAGGTTTACCTCGGAGAAACAACATCGTCAAGTGTTTCAAGTGCAACAATGAAGGTCACATAATTAGACAGTGTAGAGCTGAAATTCCAGAATACAGGAACAGGAACAGTGGCATGATCAGGTCCAAGGATCAAGGCATGGACAAGAACAAGGATGAGAACAAGAACAAGAACAGTGACAAGAACAGGAATATGGACAAAGAGTTCAAGAGAAGGCCCGACAAGGAAGTTATAGACGCCGATGATGATCAGTGCCTAATGGGAGTTTTACTCCCACCCCAGAATTAATCACCTCATCAGGAGGTGGGGGAGGGACTAAGCTAAGAGGCTCATTCTTAGTCTCGAGCCCCAAAGGTGACCCTTTGCCATTGATGACAAAGGGGGAGAGATATGAGTAAGGGGGAGAGCTTCAAAGTGAAGAGGAGAGCTTCAAGTTCGGGGGAGCAAAACTTCAAAGGAAGATTCTCAGTTGTGGGAAAGTTGCAGTTGTTAGCACAGTTGGTTTCAATTTTGGCTCTTGAGAAGTGTTTTCAGTAAAGGTTTGCCATCAATGACAAAGGGGGAGATTGTTGGCAATTTTGGGTACTTTGGGTACATTGCCTTTGCTCAAGTGTATAAGTTGTCATTGATGTCAAGAAGCTTTTGAAGGAATTTGATTTGATGTCAAATAATTTGTTTTGATGAAGGTTACGACATGACAGTTTCAAAGGTCTTTTGCAAACCCCAAGTTGGCAGGTTTAAAGATTACAGGTGGATGCATTAGTTTAATGCATTTGGGTCCAGGAGGAAGTATTTATTTAATAATTAAAAACCTTGTTAAGGTTCCTTTTAATTATTTTTAAATAAATATTAATTTATTGTTTGCATTGGGTTCTCCTAACCCATTGCGCAAATGTCTTAACTTTGATGGTGCTATGATCTAAGATTGTGGGTGCTAGCCAAGACCTCCGTCAATGTGTTAAAATCCTCTGTCGACGTGTTAATATCCTCACCGAAGTCAAGAGTTTATGGAAGTATGCATATAAATCTCCCACAATGAAGATCAAAGATTATCCCATTCGCATTTTTGAAAAGTGTTGCTCGCTGTGATTTCGCAATCTAATGTTTGATTTCTTCTTCACTAAGATTTAGTGATCCGCTGTTCTGATATCCGTCGTTCATTTTTTGTATCCACCATAAGGTTTTGTCATCGTCGTTTGCATCAGAAGACAGGGAGGCCTGCTATTTATTTTAGCCCTGGCATAAAAGGTACAAGGGAAACAGAGTGAGGTTCATACCTCACCGGACGCCTTTGGTGCATCGGTAGCGGCTAGGATGTTGGCGCGCTGCCCAAATGGGAGGTTCCGTGTTTGAATAACGTGAAAGGGTTTTTTCTTCATTGAAGTGGACGCAGCGGGTGGTGTTAGATTTCGAGTGCAATTTTTCCATAGCACGATTTTTGGTGTTGGCCAAGGTATTTTTGAAATTGATTTTTGCTAAGTATATTTTACGGACGGAGGAAGTTTATTAGAGAGAAAAATAGCTTAGGAGTTATAAGGAGTTTGAAGCTTGCTTTATTTTGATAAAATATTCTTTTTAAGGTGTTGTTTGCATTATATTATTGCATTCTTATGAGAGATAAAGTTTATTGTTGATAAGACTATAAGGGAGAAATAAGGTGTATAAGGGATAAATATTTCTTGTAATGTTGAGAGTGCTTTTGGTTGATTATGGAAATGAAAGCATGATGTTTTAAGGTTAGAATTGCTTCTTGTGTGAATTTGTGAAACCTTAAGTGGGCAGCTTTGAGATTGACATTAGCTTTCATTAAATTGGTTATAATCAAGCTATTCTTTACTTGGTTAAAGTGTTGGGCTTACTTCTTTGTTGATGATTTGAAAAGTTGTTTTGTGCTATTATGATTTGAGTTGGTGGATGCTTTTTATTCAAATAATGTTGGAGAGAAAAGGAGTTCTACTTGGTTCCTTTTCTAATGTTGATTGTGAAATGCTTCAAGGTTGTGTTTTGAGTTAAATGGTGTTGATTGAACCTTGTTTGATGAGCATTGTTGTTGAAGCCCTAATTGATGGTGAAAAGAACATGAGTATCATTGTTATGTGATTCTTTGCATAGTTGGCAATTTTTAGGATTTCATGTTCTTGAAAGAAAGCATTCTATCCTATCCATTTCTGATATTGAGTTGAGTTTTCAGATTTGAGATTGAGATTGAGCTGAGTTGATTTGAGTTGAGTTTTGAGATTGGGAGTTGAGTATAGAACATATTGAGTCTCTAACAATTCTCTTTATGCTTCTATGAGTTTAACAAATCACATTGGGTCTCTAACAATTCACTTTGTGATTTCCTACTAAGAAAGTTTTCTTGGTGAGCTTGTTGAGTTTTTGGATAGGTTCCGGTGGGGACTTGTGAGCAGTTTTTGGACAAGTTTCGATGGGGACTTGTGAGCAATTTTTGGACAGGTTCCGTGGGGACTTGTGAGTAGTTTTGGATAGGTTTCGGTGGGGACTTGTGAGTAGATTTGGACAGGTCCTAGCAGAGGACTTGTGAGCTGAGTTTGATAGTTCTATCAGAGAACTTGAGGATAGAGGTGCAATGGTTCTACGAGAAGAACCTGAGGACAGATTTAGCAAGTATTTGAGAAGGCTTGTATGCAGAGGATTGATTTGTTCAAGAGTTGGACAGATCTGACAGACAGAGGAAGACTTGTACTAGACTGACTAACTGTGTTTGGTACAGGTTGTTGAGCAACTGTGGATGTGATCATAGAAAATAGAGGTCTCTTAGGCTAAGCATTGAGGATAGGAGGTCTTCAGTGGAAAGGAGTTCCATGTGCTGGCAAGAGGTAGAGGCAGTTGATATTTTGAGGGATCATTTCCAGAGTAGAGGGGAAGGTATCTCCTTTGAGCAGAGGCTCATAAATTCTGATTTGGAGAAGGTATCTCCTTTGGGCCGAGGCTCATAAACATTGTAATTGGGAAGGATTTCCAAAGAACTTTGAGATAACTTTTAGAGAAAAGTTTTGTGGACGTAGCCCAACCATTCTAGGTGAACCACGTTAAAATTGGTGTCACTTTGTGGATGATATTGTGCATTGCTTTGATATTGCTTTGGGTATATTGCTTTACTATTTTGAAGTATAATGGAAAAAGTAAAAAGAGGTCTTATACTGTTCACCCCCCCTCTCAGTATAAGCTTGTGTTCTTCAAACTTCACCATTATTCTTCTCCATATATTTTCGTATTGCTCTACTGGCTCGTCATCATGCTGTGCTAGCACAGCTAGATCAAAAATATTTGCCTATTTCTTGATGCCAAAGGAATAGTGTTCAAGAAAGGTGTTAGCTAATTGCTCAAAACTAGTTATGCTATGCTTATTTATCTAATTAAACCACTCTCGGGTAGGACCAAAAAGTGTCGTGATGAACGTACGTGACAACAATGCATCATTGCTTGCTATCTAAAAATAAGCATCCAAAAATCTCATGACGTATTCCTGTGTATCTTCATCACCCTTAAAATTATCCAACCTGGGCATATAAAAATGCTCAGGGTAAGCCAAAGTATGCACTGAAGGATCCAAAGGCTCATTATAGATTTTTCTTAATATCAACTTTTGAATAGCCACGTCTTGTCTCTCGATGGCTTTGACCCTCTCGACTAAGGCCTTACAAGCCTTTGAAGACATAAAGTCCTTCTCCCTAAATTGATGTGGAGTTGGCCTAGGAGGTACTGTCTTCCTCATACGAGATGGAGGGCATGGATCTTCCTCCTCCTCAACTCAAGAGCTTTCAATATATTCTTGGTCGTATCCGTCTCCCTCTGCTCCTTCATGCTGCCTCTGCCTCTGATAATCGAGCGGCGATGGTCGCTCCCTTTGTTTGGCACTAGCATGAGTACAAGTGTCTCTTTGCTCTTGATGTATATCATCTTGAGATAAAGCCTTCCTATATACACACTCTCTATGCTCATCATGAGGATATAGGCCAGCCCTAGTTAACCTATCCTCCTGCTCCATGTGTTCCTTCTAGTCAAGGATACGCTCTTTGTGCATGCTCTGCTCATATAGCATCTGTCTCATGAGCCTCTATGCTTGAAGATTCTCATATTCAATGCATTGCCTCTCTAGGCGAGTGTCCTCCAATTGATCTTGAAGGAGTTGACATTTATGCTCTGATACCAGTCGATGTGATCTATCGATCTAATCAACCATGGGAGGCCTTTGGTATCCTTGCTTTTTATGAGTGACCTTGTGGTTTCTGTACCCATCAAACTGATGTGCTGTGCCTTTGCCTCTATCTATGAAGATGACATTGGCCTCCTACTGTGTCCTATACTGTGAACCACCATGCACAGATAGTGGGTGTATGACATGAGGGCACTTAGAAGCCTCCCCATGTTCCCTAGTAGTCCTGACAACACTCACGCTATGCTCATTTAGGGCATGAGTGGGTGGAGTGTAAGGCTTGTAGCCTAGCTGCTCTAAAACACTACCTAGACCCTCTAACTATTTAGACTACCATCGCTCATGTGACGGTGTGCCATTATCTCCCACCTTTGATATATCAATGGTGATATTGCTTGGTGGAGCATGCATAGGAGTATGGTTAGACCTATGCTCAGTGGCGAGCCTGTCTACCTGCCCCTGAATGGGTGGATCTCTAGTCCTTCTATGCTCAAAAGGTGGAGCCATGGATCCTCCAGTGGACTTAGTATGTAGGGGCACTAGCTTGGTCCCCTGCACAACAAACTCTTCGGTCGATCCCGTGGATGCCCGTGTATTGTGGTCTCAGTAATGGATCTCGAGTGGAACACCCTCATGTTGGAAGACTTCCTATTTTATCTTGTGCTTAGAGGACTATATTGATGCACCTTTATCTGAGGTATGCTCTATAGGCTCCCCTCATGTCGAGTTATCTCCTCTGATGCTAGTTGAACGATATTCGATGCACTCATGTGGTTGAGGAATTGACACATGCTATTGTGAATTGGTTAGGGGTTGGTCATCGATGTTAGGTTTAGAACTTTTTTGACCACCTCGTGTATCCACCATTGTGTACCTAGAATCTAGATGTATTATTATTAAGCAAACAAGGTATACAATAATGATTATCTCGTTTTAAATTTTGAAAATGAGTCCTAAACTCTTTGATGTGTTTTCAATATTTGTTGTGTCAATGTAGAAAATCTTATCATGTTTTGAAAAACTTATTTGATTTTATTATTAGTTTAATGGCTTTCACCTATACGTTTGCAGCTCGACAACTTGGCTATGAACTCCAAGTTGTGTAAATCCCCCATGTGTGGTAATGAAGTCCACACCTGAACAAGGAGCACAGGTCCTGCTAGATCCTCACCCAATCTCATCCAGTCAGCGTTATACCATCTGAAGAGAAGTACATAAATTTTTTTGAGCTATGAATGGTTCTTGGATCTGGTATTGGTCTATATATCAAGGGTTCATAGGATTTCGATAAGCGGATGGAAATGACACCCACTATAGCCGAACCCTTCTAGTGGTTGGATGTCAAGCCCAACTCACTAGCGTTTAAGTGCCAAGTGGTGTGTGTAGTTCCCTTTAATGTACATAAAATAAATGCATCATATAGCATACATGATCATTTTCTAAATGCTATGCAAAATGAAAGAACATTTCAAATTCAAAAAATGCAAGCTATTCTAGATGCTCTTTAATACTATGCACATTACGATGACAATTAACCACTAATTGGGCCTCACACATGCAAACTATTCACACAAATTCTATCAAGCACATTGGATTCTAGGGCGGATTACAATCAGAGATCCGTTATTCCTAGCAGCACCTTTCTAATACCGCAAAAAATGCAACTAAGACCTAATTCATTTTTTTTTTTTTTTAGTTTCTTACTTGCATTCAAAATTTAGCTTTTTGGAAAACATAGAGACAAAAAAAAATGACAGAGAGTGAGAAGTAGGTCCTACCTCAAATCCTCATATGATTTAGCTTTATCCCTTTGTTGTCTGCTATATCTGTTGGAAACCGTAGGTCTGGGCTGCTGTTCTGATTGTGGCCCATGGGTTGAACCTATGGTTCAATTATTGGCCCGTAGCTGGTAGTTGTGGTTTATACCTGCAAGTCACAAAAACCAAAAAATACAGTCAAATGCTATAATTACAAAGTTTCGACGTGATCCCCTTCTAATCCAACCAAAAAGCGTGCGTGCACCCATCTATTGTAATACGTCGTATTCATTCATTCAAAGCATAAATTGACAAGATTGCATAGATTCATTGAAATAGACTTTCTTGTATTAATATTTATAAATAATATCGGTTAAAATCATGCCCCTCTTAGGGTCACCCAATTGATGATATTATTAATACAATGCCAAAGCCCTCAACAGGGTAGGTGCACTAATGTTGCCTTTCGCTTGGTCACAAACTGCTCTAGGGCGGAGGTGCCCTTTTATTTGCATTGAGGAAGGAAGTTGATGGTTGGTTCTCATTTGAAATTGTTCCCTATGGTCAAGAAACAACCTATAAGTTTCAAAAAGATAGACAACCTCTCATGATGAGGTCCTTTTAGGAAAATTGCATAAAGACACCATTAAATATGCATAATCAAGAAAACATGAAAAGTGCTTCTAAGCTATGTTAATTGCATCAAGATTCATATAATGGCATAAATAAAGACAAAAACTACACTGTGCATGGATCAAATGTGTAAGATAAAGCATGAATGTGCATAAACAATCCATTTATGTCCTATTCTATGCTAAACATAATGAAACTGATATGACCTAATTCTATCGGTCAAAAGTCTGCTAAACTGTAATTAAATCATGAAAATAACTAATCTAAGCTAATTAACCTGATAGAAATGAAAAGGGGAAGGTGGTGATACCTCTGCTGCAAACCATAGCTCTGATAAGCGGTTTGCACTGTAAACTACGGGTGAAAGTCGTGGTTAGCACTCTGATAGGTTTACCCTCAATTTCAAGGGAAGTGGGCTTGACCGCCTTGTCTAATTGATGTTCAAGGGTCACCTTTAGTGTCCTTATGAATGATTTGGCTATTGATTCACTATGATGGGCCTTCATTTGCCCAAATTTGTATTTTTTGGTTCTTCTAGGCTCCTAGAACTTCTATGGCAAATTGATTTTTGGGTGAATAGCAAAGTGGCCTTCTTCAAAGCATGAATATAGTATGCAATTCGACAGGGCTTCACTACTTGCTTGATAAATAAACTCTCTATTGATAATTCATCAACACTTCGCTATAAAAATCATCTATATATTCTGCCCATTTGGAGGGGGTGTTTATAGGATGCCCTAGGACTAGGGGTGGCTTCCTGGAGAAGCCAAGATCAAGAAGAGATGGTTAGGACAATTGGAATGTAAGCCTCTAGAATATTCCATCCATTAATCACTTTCTTCTAGATCAAATGGTCGTTCAAACCGATTTGGCTTGGATTGAAGGCCAACTAAACTTCAGTTAAAACCGTAGGTCACAACTGTGGTCTAGACTGTTAACCGTAGGTCTCAACCATGGTTCAGCCTATAAATCGTAGGTCTGGGTTGTAGTTCAGACTGATTAGGCCAAGGAGCCTAAATTGAGTGGTTAGAACCACTACTCTATCTTGGAGTCTGTCCAAGATCCTCCATATGGTCTTGTAGCATGTCCATATGAGTAGTCACCATCGACATGACGCATTTTAGGTGTCTACACCTACCCATT
The DNA here is from genome assembly GCA_028583015.1 of Wollemia nobilis. Classification (NCBI taxonomy): domain Eukaryota; kingdom Viridiplantae; phylum Streptophyta; class Pinopsida; order Araucariales; family Araucariaceae; genus Wollemia; species Wollemia nobilis. The sequence goes on along the minus strand of JAQPPZ010017036.1, from coordinate 5,073,429 downwards.
TTGAATTTGAACCTTGGACCTCCTATTTGAACTACCTAAGCATTCACTATTGGTCCCACTTAGGTTGTACCTACATAGTCTAAGAGCAAATGACCATGGACAATCCACAAGTTTTAATTGTAAAGGTTTAATTATCTTCCATTATGATAAACATATTAGTTGTAGTTCTTAGATTGCAAAAAATAATCCTTTTCAAATGAACGTTTGTTCATGTTTATAGTAAAAATATTTTAAGTTGAGTTTAATTGCATAAAAAACAACCCTAACTCCTAATTTTAGAAATACAATAGCAAATTGTATTCTTCTATAACATTTATGAAAAATGACTACATTAAACTTGATTTAGCTCTAAATCATCTCTTTCATTGACTTTAGAGATTGCTTTTCTCCTAGATCTTTATTTAACGAATATTTTTGTCTTTAGTAGGCCATTATAATGGATCCCATATAAAATCACATTGTATATGGTCAAAATTGGCACTCATAATAGGCATTCATTGAGTGAATTAGGCTATTTTGACACTCTTAAATTTTTATTCCATAATTGAATAAAATAGTCCACGTGTAGTTCAATTGATGATTGGGATAAAATTGACATCTAATGCATTAGGTGGTGTACAACTTTATAGAATATTTGTGTTTGGCTTCCCTCTATTGATGTGGCGTTACTCTATGTGGCATCCTTCAATTGGTTGTTTTATCTCTTATTCTTGAAAAATCAATCCTATTTCATTTTTCCTTCTTATGGCTAATCAATAGGCTAGATAATGTTATGCTCCCATCACTTGGGAGAAAATAAATATAATAATACCCTTTCTTTAGTCCCCTCACTCGCTAATTGATTCTTCGTATTAGATAACAAAGTTAGGATAAGTTGGGCTCCCTCCTAGTTGAGTGGATTAGTATTAGTTACATCAAATTCAACAAATCATGCTCCTTGAACTTAGCCATTCTTGTGATCCCCCTTGTTAGAAAATTAGCCAAAATATAGTGAATCGATAGACTAGATCACGTGAGAATTTTTTTATAGTTTTTGTGTCTTTATTTCTTTTGAATATTGATCCCCTAAACTCTATTTTGGACTATTATAATCCATCCATCTAACTCATTTGAGTTTGTATTGTATTGATTTGTGCTTCACTTTCCCTATGTAAATTACTTGGAATCTATGGTGCAACGAGTCATAGAATCTACTATGGCTCTGGTGATATTTAGGGATATCATTCTTACCTAATGGTATTTCCTAGAATGTCTTATTTATTGGGCATGAGATCTCTAAAAATGTGAATGACCTCAAAGAATAGAATAATTAATGAGGATCACTTATTTATGAGGATGACCCTCTTGAGAGTAGTACGACCCTCTTGAGAGTAGTAGAAATGTCAAGATAGAATCTTGATCAACATAAAAAGGAGTTTGTACTTCATTCAAAGTATTAAATGCTACATCCACCTCTACGTACTCTTTCCAAGAGTCTTTATTTATTACTTTCCATCCACTATACACCTTGAAATTATAGTGACTACTTGATTCAATGACATCTATCTAGGCCTTAACATATTAGTTTTTCTTTCTTCTATCAGCTTAGCATACTCTTTTCAAACCATGGGTTCCTCTTAAATTGAGAATAAATTTGGAAAGACATAATATTTTTAGCAAGGCATTTTTTTTTATCTAATCTCATTCACAAATTTTCTAAATGCATTCTTATAGTCTCTTTTGTTTCTCAATTAAACCCTTCTGCTCCCATGTCATATGCCTTCCATTGGTGATTCCTATTTACTAAAGTTCAACATCTATCTAATTATGGGACTAACCAAATATGAATGATGTTATACTTAGTTTTTGTAACCTAGATCTTATCTCATTGATTACTATGTTGACCTTGCTAATGAGATATTTACATTGTTTGATATAAAACCAGGGACTTTTCTATTCTTTTTACCTAAATGTGGGTCAATTCCCATAGGAAATCAAGCCTATTATCTATGTCATGTGCATTTGAAGACTACCCCTAGGCATTTTCCTCTTTTATTTTTTTCTTGATTCTATCTTCATGTATTTTCAAGTCAACAAATTTATTTTTCTTTCCTTGCGTCATTATTTCAATGTCTTTATTTACTTGCTTCAATTTATATTGTAGATCCTCCTTTTATTATCTTTCTATTTCCAAGTCTTTTAATAGTTGAACAATTTGGTTTGTGTAGCCTTGATGTTAACTTTTGTCTCTTTAATTTTTTTTTTCATGTTTTTAGATCGTTGCTTGTATTTCTTGATTTTACTTGTTGAGTGTTGGTAAACAATTGGTATAACCTTGGTGGTTTGATTAACTAAATCCATCAATTTCCTTGGCATGTACTATTCTAGATACAATCTAGAGATCCTTATCATATAATCAGATGAAATAGTGGTTGGTCGGTATAAATTAACAGGGTAAACTTTTCAAGCAAATATCCTCTTACATCCATTTGCAATTTGGGTGTAAAAGATGTAGTGAATTGACTAGTCAAATATTTTATTGCATTCAAGATCATATTTATGTAATCATACACTAATTTTTAGCATGCTCTGATCACATGAATGGCTAATTAATTCAAATGAGAACTATAAAAAATGAGTAATGACCTTACCTCAAGCTTATTTTTCATGAGAGTTATTAATGCTGCCATATTTAAGCCACTTATCATGCTTTTTGGAACTATTTAGCTTGAATACACGATGCTTATTAAAGAGGACTAGGGTAAACCAACCAAATAATTGAAGCTCATAAAAAATGATGGAATGGATGAGGATGTGTCCAATATATCCATGAATGTTGTTGTTAGCTTTTGATATAATATGCAAAGGGAGATAACAATCACGAGATGCAAAATAATATGAAAGAAAGTAAATATGCTAGATTACTGAGACATGCAATAAATATAAATGATATAAATGAATACAATGTAGCTATGGAGGAAGTGAACACTCCATTAATAAAGCTATTGGACTACATTGCACCCATCACCACTGGATGGTGATCCACACAGAATTGTACTACCTACGAAGATGCTCTAAGCTACTATGTCATCGACTCTTCCTATTCTATATCTATCTAAAAATGAGGCCTTCCTTATATAGGTAAAATAGGATACTTGGCCAACACTCTATCTAGTTGTACAAGTGACACCTTGCACATTTACAACTTGCACATTGACACTTGTGCATTTATTACATTGCATGAAGTAACTAGATAACTTTTCCCTAAAGTAATCTATTATCCTAAGTATGTACCTTGGAAGATACATTTACATAACCCAAATGATGGAATATAATCTATTTCTAACACCCCCTTGTATTACATTATTTGGGTATTGAAGACTTTTAGTCTTCAATATGGATCTTCATCTTCTTCATGAGCTTTGTACTCTCCTTCTGCATACTTTGTATTCAGGTTCAACAGGTAATATGTGTCTTCATATGATGTAGAGTAAGTTGTAGCTTTCATCGGATGATCTTTGGCTTGTTCAGATTCATCTTCCTTATCTTCTATCCAACCACATTTATAGTTCTCTTTGCAAGTGTCTTCATTTGGTTCTGATTGTTGATGAATGAGTAGGGCATGGTGCAATTGTCCTCTCATATTTTTGTTTTTGATCCTTCTGAGCTTACCTTTTTGGTGTATTGGTTCTTCATTTTCTTCAACCTGTTCCTCTGTAAATATGTTAGTATCATTTTGAACCATCACAATATCTTGTGAGATTTCCATTGAGTCTAGGATGTATGTATTTTCATGGATTGAACCTATTGATTTTATTCCATATTGATTCATAATAAGACATGTATTGATCCCATACAAATATCTAAAGTTAATCATATAGTTGTTTTCTACTAGCTTGCTTATTGAGATGAGATTGAATGTTAATCCAAGGAACATACAATACATTTTTTAGTAGAAGATTTGGAAATGATTTGTTGGGAGTTACACATCCATATCCATGTATAGGATAAGTTTGGCTATCTGTAATTCTTAGTCTGTAACCTTTAGAAACTTCAAGATAGTCAAACCAATGTATATTTCCTATCATATGATGACTGGCTCTTGAGTCAATATACCACATGTGCTCATGTTTTATGAGTTGGTTCCTATTGGAGCAAGTTTTACATTCATTGTATGACATTCCTTTACCCATTTGAAGAGGTTGAATTTGAAGAGATGAGATAGAATTGTAGTCTTCCTTACAACTCCCTATATTAGGATATATGAACCCTAATTGAAGTATATAAGCTTGATTTGATGAAACCTTTAGTAATATTTTAGATTTGTAGGCTTCCTTATGTCTCCCTAGTAATGAGAGTATGAACACCTAATTTTAGGTTTTGAAGAAAGCTTATATCTTCCCAACTTGACAACCTTTGATCAAGTTTTGTAGAATGCCTTATGACTTCCTAATGATTTTGGAATATGATATAGTGCTTTTGTAAAATAAAGTTCAATTTATGGTTGATTTTGTACAGTTTTGTAAAGGTCAAAAATCAACTTTTCTAACACCTTATTTCTCCTAATTGAACTAAGCACTTTTCCAATTTTTGAAGAGGTTTTAATGTTGGATTCCTTTTGTCCCTTTTTGAGAAATTTAGAGACAAGAAAAATATAAATTTCCAACCTTAACAAAAAATATTTAATAACCTCTTTTTATAACCCTTAGGTTTTAATTTCTAATTTCCAAAGACCTAGTTTGATGTTGTAACCCTTATCACTCCCAAATTTGGAAAATTAGAAAATTAATAATATTTGCAAAATATTAAAGAAATTAATCCAAGTCGAATTCCTTATTTCTCCTAGGTTGAGTTGCAAATATTATTTTAATTTGGTAAGTTATACCTTATAGCTTTTTCTTTCAAAAATATAAATTTCAACCTTAGCTTATAACCCTTATATCTCCAAAATTGAAAGCAATAATAAAGTGGGATTTAAACCTTACCTTTTTTATGCTAATCTCCTCACTATTTAGTGCTTCCTTCGGTTGAATATAACAATGATGTTAAAGTTCCCTTGGGTGCTGGAATCAATGGAGATGCTCATCTTCAATGCTGGAATGTAGATGCTATTGAAATAGGAAGGTTTGACCTTCAAGACCAGGAGCCTTTAATGCTCCTTCTTCCTTCCTTCCATGCTGTGCTTGATTGGCTTTGATTTCATTTGTGATCTTTGGACTATGGGCACTTTTATTGGAGGAATAAACTTGAGCCTTGTGACACGTGTCACATCCATTACATATGAGTGCTCCTCCTTTTCTAACATATCTCTTTCTTGTTCAACACCTCTTGGTCACTTTGTAACGTATGCTCACTCGTGTGGGACTTGTGGAGGATAACAAGTGTCACCATATTTGTAACGTATGCTTGAGGTTGATGAGCATTGAGAGTCGAAGTTCCTATAATGTATGTGCCTTAGAAGATTGATGCCAAGTGGTATTCATGCTCTCTACATGAAGTCCTTCCCTATAACACCTTCCAAGGAGATTATTATAACTCCTTAAGTCCTTTCGTATGCCATTCCTTTGCTTTGCTATGTTTCTTGAGCAGCAAGTAAACTTATCTTCTATAGGTGGATTGATGAGGCACTATGGAGTTTGAATAGTGATTTTGATGCTTCCTTTGGTGGATGATCTTCACCAAGTTTAAGGTTTTGAATGTAGCTCCTTTGCTCTTTATCTTCTATGCCTCCAATGTATTAATTCTTGTGCATATTTGTAGTGTAGATGTTGTATGTTCCATGTTGATAGATGTGGATGTTGTTCGTCTCACGTTGGTAGAAGTAGATGCCTTCTCTTTGTAGTGTAGATGTTGTTCATCCCACGTTGATAGATGTGGATGATTTGTCTCCCATATTGGTAGATGTGCACTCTTTTATCTATGTAAATGTAGCTTTGATGATAGCCTCTTGTGGGATTTGTTTTTGCAGGTTCGTCCATCCAAGATGAGCCCTTTGAGTGGCTCCTATTGCTTGGGAAGAAGAGTGCTTATGTTCGGCCTTTCTTGGCTGCTTTTTCCTGTAGATATTGTGCCTTTTTGGGGCACATTCGAATATTCTCTTGGGCTGTAAAAAACCAGATTAAAGTAGTGCAATAAAATGTACTATAGATTGTACATAAACCTCCTTTGATGCACCTTCTTTTGCACTCTTATTTCAGATATGAAATTCTGGTTTTATGGCATATTTTTCTCCTACAATACAAGGGTTTTGAGGTTGTCTTTTATGAGTAGACACCTTCCCCTTTTTCCTTGGACACTTTGATAACAAATCCAAGATTAGATAATAGTAGATAGAAGCTTTTTAATTTATGCAATTTTCTGCACTTTCTTTTCTTGCATCCAATCTTGTAATGCTTTGGATTTGAGACTCACCAAGTCTCAATATTTGAAGCTTCTATTTCTATTTTTGGTTAGTTGTGTTCTTCTCCAAGTTTTTGAGGATTCTAACCTTTTTGGGTGGCTTCTTTTGGCCACTACGAGTTGCATATTTTTGTGCTTCAATAGTGTCTTTAGACACTTGATACAAATCAGATTTTGTGCCCTTCAAAAAATACAAAACTAATTTCTTTTGAGAGTAGTATAATAGTGCAAATAAATATAATAGAATTTATTTTTAATGCACTAAAAATTTCACCTTATCACTCCAATCAAATCTCAAGATAATGTACTTAATCAATTTATTGCAACTAATCAAGAATAACCTAAAATGAATCTTCAAGAGTTATTCTGCAAATTCACTACAACTAATATTGTAGGGCTTAGTCTTATTTTCTATTTCCAAAGTAGATGATAGGTAGTTGATAGATATAATTATGAAATCTAATCAACTCCTAATTAATGTGCAAATGAACCTTAAAAAGAACCTTTTCCTTTTTGCACTTTTGAAGACTGTAATCTACTTTTTCTTCATGCAACTTTAATCCAGATAAGGTGCTCTAATGAATCTGATAAGTAGTCTAATTAATGAGTTAGTTAGCACTAGTAGTTGCATACCTTTTTATAACATTTTATAGCTCCTTTTTCCACTTCTATAGAGGATGTGGATCTTGGTGTCTAAGATCACCAAGTTGTTGCTTCGAGTAGGATCTTGCAGCTTTTTGTTGACTATCTTGAAAATCTCCTTATTCACCAAATGATGGTCTCAAACTTTCTTTCACGAGCCTAATATTTGGTGGCTTATTCTCCTCTTGTGGTCTCCTCCTTCTGTTGTATATTTGGAGAAGTCTCTATCTCTGAAGTGGTGCCTTCTTGTTGTGAGAGGTAATCTTCAAATCTCCTAGATTTGATGAGCTTCTTCTATCTTCAAGTCTTCTTGTCAAATTTTGACTTCAAGAAGGATCTTCTTCTCAAGATTCTAAATATCTTGAGGTCTTTCACTGGATTCTTCTTCTAAAATTTGGCACTCCTTGCCAAATTCATCTTCTCAAATTTGGCACTCCTTGCCAAATTCTCCTTCTCTTAGGCTTGTTGTCGGATGGCGACAATTGTTCCAAGTCCTTCACTATCAAGGGCTTCTCCTTGGTAGTGGATTTATCCAGTGAGATATCCTTTGATGATTTCTTTAGTAAGGCTTTCCTAGCCTTTTTATGGATGCTCGATGAGACCTTCCTAAGGTCTTTGATCTTGCAGCTTTTGTTGGTCTTCACTTGAGACCTCTTCAACCTTCTACTCCTAGAAGTATTGGCAGTGTGATCTACTCCTAGATCTTTGATTCTACTACTTTTAGATTCGAGCAGGACTCTCCTAGTCCTTCTTCTTCTTCCAAGTCTAGAAGTCCTTCAATGAGATATTCTATCGATATATTTGCTGAAGAACACAAGCTTATACTGAGAGGGGGGGTGAACAGTATAAGACCTCTTTTTACTTTTTCCTTTATACTTCAAAATAGTAAAGCAATATACCCAAAGCAATATCAAAACAATGCACAATATCATCCACAAAGTGACACCAGTTTTAACGTGGTTCACCCGAATGCCCGGGCTACGTCCACAAAACTTTTCTCTAAAAGTTATCTCAAAGTTCTTTGGGAAACCTTCCCAATTACAATGTTTATGAGCCTCGGCCCAAAGGAGATACCTTCCCCCAATCTGAATTTATGAGCCTCTGCTCAAAGGAGATACCTTCCCCTCAATCTGAATTTATGAGCCTCTACTCAAAGGAGATACCTTCCCCTCTGCTCTGGAAATGATCCCTCAGAAGATCAACTGCCTCTACCTCTTGCCAGCACGTGGAACTCCTTTCCATCGAAGACCTCCTGTCCTCAATGCTTAGCCTAAGAGACCTCTGCCTTCTATGATCACGTCCACAGTAGCTCAACAACCTGTACCAAACACAGTCAGTTGGTCTAGTACAAGTCTTCCTCTGTCTGTCAGATCTGTCCAACTCTTGAACAAATCAATCCTCTGCACACAAGCCTTCTCAAAGACTTGCCAAATCTGTCCTCAGGTTCTTCTCAAAGAACCAATGCACCTCTGTCCTCAAGTTCTCTGATAGAACTATCAAAAACTCAGCTCACAAGTCCTCTGCTAGGACCTGTCCAAATCTGCTCACAAGTCCCCACCGAAACCTGTCCAAAACCTGCTCACAAGTCCCCACCGAAACCTGTCCAAAACCTCAGCAAGCTCACCAAGAAAAACTTGCTTAGCATGAACCCACAAAGAGAATTGTTAGAGACCCAATGTGATTCATAAACCTCATAGAAGCATAAAGAGAATTGTTAGAGACTCAATATGTTCTATACTTAACTCCCAATCTCAATCTCAAGTCTCATAGAAACATAAAGAGAATTGTTAGAGACCCAATATGTTCTATACTTAACTCCCAATATCAATCTCAACTCAATCTCAATCTCAAAAGAATAAGATAGATGTAGTATGCTTTTCTCAAGAATATGAAACACAACCCAACAATTGCCAACCATGCAATATCTCATATAACAATGATACTCATATTCTTTTTACCAACAATTAGGGTTTCAACAACAATGCTCATCAAACAAGGTTTAGTCAACCAACACCATTCAACTCAACATCAACCTTGAAGCATTCAACCAATCATCACAAGAAAAGGAAACAAGTAGAAATCCTTTTCCCTCCAAGGATATTTGAACAAAACAACCACCAACACAATATCACCAAATGCAAAGAATAACTTGCTCAAATCAACTCAATGGAGTAAGCCCAATATCATGTATCAAGTAAAGCACTAACTTGATCAAAACAACCTCTATGGAAGCAACTCAACCATCAATATCAAAACAGCCAACTAAGGGTTTCATCATCTCAATGCAAGTAGCAAGACTTACTAACATAAACCCTAGTGCAAAAAATGCTTCCTCTTCCTCAACCAGAATTATGCATTCACCCAAAAACTCATCAATGATTTTAATGCATAAACAATCTTCAATATCCAGAAAATAGGATTTACACCAAAAATACCTAGTAGACAACCTTTTCACTCCAAACTCAATTTCAGAAAATATACCATCAACAATATACATGGAAGAAGTTGCCCATACCTTTACTTTGATGAAGAAGGAGAACTCAAAATCTGTCACAACACTAACTCTCAATTTGCCACCAATTAGAGTTAGCAACTATACAACAATATACAATAATAAAGATCCAAATTAACACCTTATTTCTCCAACTTAATAAAAACCACCGGAAGTATAATATACATACAAAGTAAAACCTCTTTACACCTTATTACTCCACATAAACATTAAGCATCAATAAAACAATGTCAAAGCAAATATGATACCTTAACCTTATACCTCCAACGCATTCACAACCACTATCCTTTGCACACCGCGACCAAAAGAAAATTACCCACGAAGAGAATCGAACTCGGCACCTCCGCCTTCTAGCGCCTTCGCTTAAACGCCACCGTCGTTGGGTCACAAGTGCCCAATGAAGAAATACAGTGTTGCCCTATATTTTATCTTCCTTTGACGCCAAGAATCTGGAAAACGTAAATGTCTTCCTCAAGCCACATGCAAACTGGTGAGCGCTGTCCAAAACGTAACTTACTGGGCAACAGAAATAATCATCCACACAGTGCAAACAGAAAATTGTTATCCTTCGTGCAATCCAATCAATCGTAGGTGAAAGCAAACTGCCGGATGTCAAAGTGCAAACTGAAAACGTAATTCGAGTGCAGTCCCAACAATTGTAGGTGAAGCGCAATCTGTCGGATGTCAAAGCGCAAACTAAAAATGCAAGAAATTACTTGGGCAACTCAATATCGATAATCAACTCTCAATGAAATACAACGCTTTCTCGAAGATCACAGAGCTACGATTTTCATTACTCGGAGTTACAATCACTTTAGAAAATCATCCCCACTTATATAGCCATTTCTCCTTAACTGTTTGACGTCGGCGCTCCTCCAACGATGGCAACACATCGACGAAAGAATTCTTTTTTCTCCGTCGCTTAAGGGTTGAAAGACCCTTTAATAATAATTAAAATAATAATTATTATTATTTTATTAATAATAAATTAAACTTAGACCCTTGTCAAAGGTTTGAGTTAATTTAATTATTAATAATAAACATGGACCTTCAAGGTTTTTCAAGAAGTAAAAACCTTTGCATTAAGTTAAGCTTGGTTTTAATAAAAACCCTTAATGAGTCCAAATGGTTTTAAGAAAAACCTTTAACCTTGTCACCATGGTTTTAATAAAAACCCTTTAACATTATGAAGCTTCTCAAGATATTTTTGACATCACACTCTTTTTGATATCAACACAAAAATGCCTTTTGACATCAATGACAACTTATACACTTGAGCAAAGGCAATGTACCCAAAGTACCCAAAATTGCCAACATTTGCTTCAACTGCTGAATTGATTTTGAAGAAGATACTCTTCCTAAATTTCTTGTAGGAAGTTTCCCAACTCACTGAATATTCTTTTGCTACAACAAAAATGTTAATAACAAAATATTAATCTGCTTTTGAATTAGATATTTCTTTTGAATTCTTTTTTAGGATCAAGGCTTCTATGGCCTATTTCAGTATCAAGGCTTTTGTGGCCTTTTTAGTATCAAGACTTATGTGGCCTTTTTAGTATCAAGACTTCTGTTGCTTCTGCTTCAAGCATTTTATGGCCTTTTTATTCAAGTCTACTATTGTATTTTTGTATCAAGGCTTTTATGGCCTATTCATCAACTATGAAGTTATTCAATATGCAATGGAGATCTTCAGTCTCCTAACTTCACCATACCTCTTCTTCAAAAGTCTTTTTCCACAGTGTTCTTCTCTTATACAAGGAACTAATATTTGTACTGAGGGTACACAAACCTTCAAGCAACGAAGTTAGAGTCTCCTAGCAATCTATCGTAGGAGGAGTACCAATCCTCTGAGAATTAATTATCTGTAAAAAATGACACTTTGGGCAACAATTAGCAAATTATAGATATCCTGAATCTTCACTAGATGATCTATCAATCTAGTGGATTGAATACCGAGTCCTGGTATTCACAAGTTTTCCTTATAACTCTATGGAAAGACTAGTCAAATGCAATCTCATTATTTTCTAGAACTAAGATTTCTTTTAGTCCTCACTTGTGACTCTCCCTAATTCTACCACCTATATTCTTCTAATATCTTTTGACAGTGACTGGTCCAATGGTGCATTAGATTGACAAAACACTCAAGCTCAATAATTATGGTGGTTTTTCTATAGACCTGCATAGACTAGATCTACCGTAGCTCTAATACCACTGTTAGATTTTGATATAATATGCAAAGAGAGCTAAAAATCATGAGATGCAAAATAATATGAAAGAAAATAAATCTACTAGATTATTGAGACATGCAATAAATAGAAATGTTATAAATGAATACAATGTAGCTATGGAGGAAGTGAAAACTCCATTAATAAAGCTAGTGGACTACATTGCACCCATCACCACTGGATGGTGATCCACATAGAATTGTACTACCTACGAAGATGCTCTAAGCTACTATGCCACTGACTTTACCTATTATATATCTATCTAACAATGAGGTCTTCCTTATATAGGAAAAATAGGATACTTGGCCAACACTCTATCTAGTTGTACAAGTGACACCTTGCACATTGAAACTTGTGCATTTATTACATTGCATAAAGTAACTAGATAACTTCCCCCTAAGTTAAAATATTGTCCTAAATATGTACCTTGTAAGATACATTTACATAACCCAAATTATGGAATATAATCTATTTCTAACAGTTGTTATTACCATAGTCAGTTGAATTAACATGACTAGTGTGGATGATAAGGTGGTGTAGACAACTATGGACTATATTATTATTGCTTAGATTGATAGAGGGGTGGAAATAGTTATACTTTACAAAATAGAAGTTATAGTTGATGAAGTGGAAGGTGACATAGAAGGTGGGACAATTGATGCTATAGGGGATGAGGTGATGGATGGACTTATAAAAGTTGTTTCCATGGTTTCTAGGCTAGTAGAGGGTAAAGTGGTGCTATGGTGGGATAAGGTGAGATTGGATAAAATTAAGGTAGAAGAAGTGACAATATAAGAAGTGACAATAAATAATGAATTGGACATGCAAGTGGAAATGGATACAAAATAAGTGGTGTTTTAATAGATGACAACTTCCATGATATAAATCCCTTCATCGATAGATATACATTCAATAACTTTAAGGTATTCCTTGGTGGAAACTTATTTATTTGATTTATTTTTGTCATACTTACTACCCTCTACTTCCACATAGAAGTTATATCGATCCTCACATGTTTGATCCTAAGGGTAGTGAGATAGAAACTTATAATAGAATTCTTATGGGCATTATTCATTATGAATATTGAAGTAAGGTTGATGGGAATTGATATCATATTATTGTTGGAGTTGAGGCAATTACAGTTTCTTCTCAACAATACAAGCCAAACACTCACCATCATGGATTGTATGTGAATCAGACTTATTTACTTCCTAATTTATGGCATCCTTGAGGCTATGATGAAACACAAATATTTCACATTTATATCCAAATAAATTGTATATGCTAGGATGTATTTGAACTTCATATAATATTATTCGACCATATTTATATTTTGTATAGATTAATCAAACCATATAATAGGTGGAGGTACCCTTATCAAAATTAAGTAGGAACATGTTATTTAACTCTATCTATGAAATATGAGAGCCATGATGCCTTGATTTCCAAAGAAGTCATTAATTAGCATGGATACCCAACTTCAAAGTGGCCAACATGAGCTTATTATTCTCAAAATAGGATTCAAGAATATGAGGTAGACCATCTTAGATATCCAATCATAAGGAATTTTTCCACAAAGGTCAAGATATTGATTGTAGGAGGTATAACATCATGAGGTCAATCAAGCAAAAATATTTCTCCACTGGTAGTGAAATCAATATCAGTAGCAAACTTAATTTTTTTCTCACCCATACCATAAGGATATCCCCTGGTGGAATGGGTATACTTATTTGTAGTACAAAAACAACCAAAATATTGCTCCAAAAATTGGCTATTGGAATAATCCTAGACCATGCCCTAGATCTTGTGTTGGAAGGGCCTTGTATCTTACATGTAAGGTTTCTATTGGAAGTTCCCTAGATCTTAATATTGAAAATTCCCAACAAGTGAAGGATCATTTGATGAAATATCAGGTCCCTTCTTCTTATATTTCTATTATGCATTGAATACCTATTAAAAATCACTCTCCAATGAGCATTTAATATGGAAAATTCCTTATCATGTTGCTCTTTAACTAATTAACTTTAATGTAGAGAGTCTTGGAATAATTTTGTTGAGCAAAACTATGATTACAAATTGTCATATAATCTTTGGTTCTAAACCAACAAATATTTATGAAGACTAGATGGAAGGCCTAAGATATGGCCAAGAAGAGAATGATAATCCTTAGAAGTGTGAGGGGTACTCATGGTGCCAAGAATATAAAGAGCAATAAGGTCAAAGTTTTTGATTCACCTAGGTATATTGTGGTGCTTGCTTAGGTATCTTGGTAAATTCTCCTTTCGACTTGCAAACACTCATTTAATCATTCCCAATTAGAGGAATATAAGGGGCCATGCATACAATGCTAAATAGTGATGAAAATTAAAACAAAATTATCAACCGCTAAAAAAAATATTATTAAAATATGTCTTATTTTGATTAACTTGTCAAGACAATTAGAATGAGATAGATCTTCTACAAGAGTTCTAGTTCCTATGATTACTTTTGGAGTTTTTAAAACATAAATAATTTTTTCTAAATCATAATATTACAAAAAAAAAAATTGCACCAAAATTTGGTAGCAGAATTCTTTTTGAGAAAAATTACTCATCTAAAAAACATAGATCTGGAGGAAAAGGTTTGACAATAATTTATTTTTTGCATTTTCCTAGGGAGCTAAAATAATTTTTCTAATGCTATTTGTAACAATTTTTTAAATAGAAATAGCAATAGTAGTAGTAAATATTAGGAATTTTGTAATAGAAAAGCATACACCATAATAGAATTAAGATTCCATAATAGTAAATCACAACTATAAGTAACTAGATTTCAAGTCTCAAAAAATCCTAGCTACTTGGAAAGAGCAAAGTCACTTTACCACTTATAGAGGATAACGTATCTTATGCACACCAAAGGAAACAAAATATTGCAAGTATGAATCATCTAACAATTACAACATCACTCATTTATTTATAATTTAAACCTTTAATAAACTCAAACCCTAATGCTCAAGGGTTGACTAACCTAACCTAAGACCCAAGCTAATAATATTAAAGATAGTTGGCATGGCTATATTGGATCCAGTACACATTTATAATCATGAGCAACATACTTTTTACATCATTTGATGTCAAAAAGTCAATATTGTAATTGCACTACTTAAAAATCATTGATCTAATATCATCAAGATATTTTGGAGGTAGTTCATAGTGTAAAATCATCAATATATCCCATATATGATAGAAGGTATCATTAGAAGTCTCAATGTATTTACAACACATGTTACTGTCCCAATAATGAAACCCATTTCCCAAGTCTTATAACCATACTAAGCCTATTTTGCTATCAAGGAAGTTTATGGTATTCAAATCCACACTTGAAATTTTAAATGGTTTGACCATCTAAAAATGTCTTAGGATGGCATTCAAATATTCAATTTTGGCTATACCCAACAAGGTAGTTTCAACCCTAATCAAAAAATAAGTTTCATGACATGGAAATAAAAATTTTAACATTACAAGGATTTTAGTTGTTCACTAAATGTATCTTTGTCTTATATCCCTATTGGAGTAATAAATTATTAGCATGTATAAAATAATTTATAGCCTATAAAAAATTTATATATGACCTCTAAAATATTGTATCTTAAATACCTTGTCAGGGTTTTGAGAGCATCCAATTTTAGTAGCATGGATGTTTCCTATTGACCTATTTTGACATAGGAAAATAAGGCTTCAAAAGGGGTTAACTAGTTTTTTCTTTTACCTTATATGAAATAATCAAAACTTGACACACATACACATATATCTATGTGTGTGTTTGTGTTTCATTTAAGAAATTCATTTGAAAGGAGGGTTTCATATTTTATTAGAGATTTCTTTGAAATATGACTCTCAAACAAGTAAACCAACAAAAGGAGTTTAACATACCCAAAAATAAACTTAATGGTTAGTGATTATCCAACTAGGATTTACCCTAACAAAACGTAAAATTTCCTAAAATAAAATGTAGATATTCCATGAAGAAATTTCATAGACATGATAAAGTAACAATCAAACTAGCATTATCTTCAATAGATATTCTAAACAAGAGAATACATGGTTTTTCTTCTAACAAGATAAGATTAACCCATAAATTTGAAAAGTAAGAAATGTAATTTCTCCATCACTTTCATAACTCTAAAAGTGAAATATGAAAGAGATGAATGTAGTTTCATAGTATTATGACAATACTATAAACTATATGGTATCTACTTCCTTAGGTAAATATTTCATGAACTAAGGATATCTAAAAGAAAATCTAATTTTGAAGCCCCTCTTTGAATAGTTTTAATTTTATTTTGCTTCTTCTATCTATTTTTTGAGTTTGATTTCCTCAAGAAAGAGTGTAGTTTATACCTCCCATTTTCCACCCACAATAAGAGTTTTGAAAATATTTTGATGCAGTGATAAAGTAGGGGTAACTCATTGTTTATTGTCAATGACCAATAGGTGCTTCAATCAACAAATTCCCAATGACACCAAGTGGTAGACCCATCTGATCAACCTTGATGACAACCTGCTCCTCTCATGTATGTAGCACTCCATAAGTAACTATGATTACATTAATACCAATGACAAAATACTTGATATTTTTCTCTTAGATGACCAGCTTTGTCTGTGACTCTAGTCTTTGGTTAGGATGACAATATTTTATTATGACAACAAGCAAGATGTTGACACTTTTCTACAACATGGTAAAAATTTTGGATACTCAAGTCGACAACCTTTGATTGGTACTTTTTATGTTGGTGACTTTCAACTCCAATCATCACACTTCATTTTCCTAGTTGACACCTTTTCCTTTGTTGCTAATGACATTCATCCAAGATGACATATTTCTTGTTGGTGAAGTTATTTGACTATTATTTGTACCTCCTACAATATATTTCACATGCCTACAAGACATGTATCTTGAACACCTACAAGATTGGAACCTAAATATATAACACATCCAAAAATAAAAAACTTATTAATCAAGGCTTATATTGCATAGCTTTTACGTAGAATGACTGAAAAACATGCACAACACTCTCGATACAAAATTTCCTTCCTCTTTTTTGGGGTTCTAGCTTCTCCTTATCCTTTCTATTCTCCTATTTCCACCCTCTCACCCTTTATTTCTCCTCTCTATTTATAAGCAATAGAATTTTGACTCTCCAACTACACATGATAGTTGAATTTCCACTCTCGAACTATGCATGATGGTTAAACTACTAGTTCTAGTTAAGCATTCTTATCCAATATTTCACATGGAAATTGTAGTTGTTGCATGGAACATCTAACTATTTCTAATTATCACATAACTTTTCATTATTGCATGGATGCTTCCACTATTAGATTTTGAGGATGTATGTTAAATAAAATGCAACCACAATATGTAAAACAAAAAAGCTGTGATAAGTATATGATAATGGCACTATAATATGCAGGAAAATAATAAGAGAAACTTTTGCAATAACTCAAAAATAATCCATTGATAAAATCTCATGAAAATAGTACAATTCTATATAAAGGACGAAATGAACACTCTAAATTTTTAATGGAAGGACTACATTGTACTCATCCTAACTACCACTAATGCTACTAGTATTCTATCTATAACAACCTTGTCACACACTCTACCTTAAAGGTTTATATATAGGAAGATATGTTACTTGGCCCTTACTCTACCCATGACTCTTCATCTACCTATCCTATGAATCATGTGCATGTGGACTACACGTACATTTACATAATTTCACATTCTAACATTGGTGCATTTATTACTTTCATGAAGTAACTACCCAAACCTTTCTCTAAAGTAAACTCCTACTCTAGTTATGTACCCAAGGTGGTACATTGGCATGTACCAAATAATGTAATATACTCTAACACCACCCTATATTACATTATTTGGGTATTGAAGACTTTAGTCTTCAATATGGATATTTGAATTTTGAATATTTTTCTTTGCTTTTAGTATCCTGTTCAAGCAAGTTGTTAGTGTCTTCATAAAATGCTATCTTTTCTGAGAGAGCTTTAACTTCATATTCATCTATAGGTTCTTCCAATTCTTCAATTTCTTGAATCTTCTGAGCAAGGTGTCCTTTCTGATTTCCTCCTCGATATTCCAATTGAGGATAATTGTATTAATTTTGAGAAGGATAGGGATGCTTAAATCATTGCTTATGAGGATTATTTTGAGTTTGACATTGCCTTGGTTGGAATACCCTATGTGATTGAATTCCATAATTTGTCTTATTTTCATGATATTGGTTTCTAGGACTAATATAAAAGATATGTAAACTAAGGAGAATATGGAACATAATGATGTTTTTGAAATCCATACTCATATTGTGGAGGAAACTATGTAAGAAGCTAAGGCTATCAATGACCAAGATATAGATATCTCTGGACAAAATGTGGACACTATAGCATAAGAGGAAATGCCTTCCATTTTGCTCAATTATTCCTCAGATTCTAAGGAACAAACTGAAACAAGGGAAGCATAGGAAGACACAACTGTTGCTGGTCTACCAATATCCCTTGTAGATTACCCTGACTCTAAAGAAGAGCTTAAGGCAGCAGCAGATGAGAAAGATGATTCAAGTGTAGAGGAAGAGGAGGAAGTTGATATTAAATATCAGTTACATGCAGCTAGAAGTGTGATCAAGACCCAAATAGGCTGGATTGAGCAAAATGAAGCCTCCTTAAAGGAGAAGGACAATATCATTGCCAATTTAGGACAAGAGATAGAAGCTGTAAAGGCTAGGCTCACACTTTGGAACAACAACCTTCTCAAAAAGACTCAGGGGATGAATTGGCTAGTTTGTTAATGAATTTAGTAGGAAATGCAGAAATAAGTTCACCTTGCAGTGTTGCACTTGACGAAGCATAAGAGGCACAATAGAATTCAAGGGATGAGCAACCAGGGGCACTTATGCAAGTGTCTAAGGAGCCATAGCATATGACCATGACAACAAAACCCCCAGAAGCAGCCATAATAGTCCAGGAGTAGGTAAATCCACAAATTTCCCAAAATATTGTTAATGTGAACATTCCTAAAATTAAGCTAGTTGAAGTGGGGATACAAACAGAATTCCCTGCAGTAGAAAAAGTAAATGTTGGCATTCAAGTTAATACTGTACCTCAGATGCAACCCATGAATAGGTCACCTGAAACAATTTCATTAGTAAAATATAATGAGGATATAGCATATTGGATGAGCAAATTCCATCAATTGGAGGGAAAGGTCTCCTCATTGCAGACCTTAACAAAAGAAATAAAGTAGAAAGACTCTGAAATTGAGAAATTAAAGGGGCAAGTATAGGATATATGTTAGATTTCTGAATGCATGGTTCAATGTCGAAGGCCTGCCAGATTTTACAGTTTAATTTTGAAGGAGAGGTACCTTCGATGGCAGACAATGAGAATTACCTCTGGTCTCTCCCACACATTTGAGAGACCAGGTGAATTCTTGGAAGCTTTCTGGAAAAGCTCTGGAGAACACCAAAATTTACTATGTGAGTTATTTCTTCATAATTTATTTATGCCAACTGAAGTTATTTTCTTCCCCCACATATTTACTAGCGATATTCATCTGAGGGCTTTTCAATCAACGCTTCAGAATTATATTTATTGGGACAGGAGAAATGGGCTAGTAAATCCATAGAATCCCAAGTTGTTTTGCTCATTAAACTTGTCCACTTAAATCATAGAACTTCCACCAATCAACATTATACACTAATGAGAAATGACAGGGTAAGGAAAATGTACCTGGGAAATTTGCAGGCATGCATAGATGGTTTTCAAACATTTTGTGCAACATCATTTGCTGATGCTTTGTTAGCCTACAAAAGTAGATGGGGTGAGTTACCTATATCTTTGTAGAAGAGAGAACCTATCACACCTAACAATTTAATATGGTCAAGAAGAAGGGCTACAAGCATAATCCAAACCACATTTGAGGTCAAGGAGAAGTGGATTGGACTCAGGTATAGAATGCCAACTATAATCACTCATGTTCCATACTACTTTGATAATGATTCTTAGCCGAAAGAACAGTTTTAGGAATGGCTCGAGGAGATTCAGATGCACAAAGGATACTATCAATTTTGAAGCAAATTGTGGAAGTATGATGAGCGATACCTGGATGTGGATATTTGTGCTATTATGGTAGAACAAAATGCATGAGGACATGCATTAGAACAGGCTAGGGATAAATGATGAGGCAAAAAATTGCCTCATAAAAGACTACTTTGATAAACTTTTAAACCCATTTGGAACTGCTTATGTTATGATTTTATGTTAATATTAGAGATACTATACATTATGTGATGGTATTTACATGTTAAAACGATGAAAGTACATATACTTTGTTTTGACTAATTTGTCTATGTTTTATATTCTGTTTTGGTTGTTTATTTTAGTATATTCTACATTAATTTAGGTACTTCATTCATAAATTTTATGTTTCTTCCATAAGTGTATTTCACTGTTTGCCCATTTTTTTAAATTACTTTAAGGCGCCAAGAACTCTATCAACAGTTGGCTGTGCAGGAAACTGGACTTTTTCCATACAAATTCCAACGATATACAGAATGGCATGGAATTTGTCCACTCCAACTCAAAATAAAAGTATAATTAGTCATCTAGGTGCTCAAAGAAACCATATCCACCACCACAATTGGTCGCATGTGCTTCTATTTCCATATATAACAACAACCTTGTTCTGCTGCCTGATATTTTGGAGCTGCTCTGGAATAAGTGTAGAGGGTTTAAAATTGACTGAATGCATATTTAATCACCATAAATATGAGGTAAACAATGACTGCAATCATTTTAGGAGTATCCTTATCCATTCTTACACCTGTCCCTCACCGATGGAAGCCAACAGCTTAAGTGGAGAAGGCCTGAAGGGTCAAAGTCCTATATTTATGGAAGAACATAATTGAAAAAATTGTAACAGTCCTATGTAAAGCATTAAAACTTATATTTAATGTACCTTATTTGTATAAATAAAATGCTCCCATCTAGTTGAGAGGGATAGAAGAGAGGAAATAAGTAATAGAAGTTTTAGATATTGTAATTGTGTATTATGACGACACGATGAGTCTGCAGGTCTTTCCCTGCACTACTGTTATGTTGCTGGAATGAAATAAAGGTGCATCATTTGTCATTTATTTATGTTCAATTCTATGTTGAGTGTGAATAATTAATAGTTTAGATCAAGTTTATTTTCCCTCTTTTGGTTCAGGAAGCAAGGGACACTTCCAGGACCAGAGGAGGGTTTTTACCTGATAGAATTATGCTATTTTTGGCTACAGTACGTCAACAAAGATCTAACAGTTTTTGCATGGTTAGTGATTAAGATAATGTGGCTTTTGAATGCATGGTAGGTAACTCATCTAGAATAGATTTTATAGCATAACATTTTTTGTTTCAGCTTCAACATTTCTAGTATATATTTCCAGTTTCCATCAGAGAATTTTTGGTTAATTCAGTTTGCTACATATTTGCAATATTTGCTGACCAACATTTAAATTTCATCATTGTCTTAGGTTTCATTTTTTGCAGGTGTGAAGTTTCAATTCTGAAAAGTTTCATTGTTGTTATAGTTAATTTCAATTTTGTTATTTTAAATTTTGTTAATTAAATTCTGCTATTTTCAGCTTTGCAATAGTTTTGTTTTGTTTTCTACAACAGTGTGAATTTCAATTCTGTAAGGACAAGGAATTTAGTTTTAGTTTTTAGAAGTAAGAAAGGATATCCCAAACACACCAATCTCTAAATGTTCCATGAATAAAACCATGATCTAAATGAGCTAAAATTTAGTTTTTTAACCCCTGCTTTCATATATAGCCTTGGACATTGCCCTAGATTGACACATAATGATTAAATGATGAATATTTGACGACACTCATCATTTGGTAAATGTATATCATGGACTCCTAGATCCATATTGTAATATGAAAGTTATTATCATCAATAAAGTGTTTTTATACTTGGTTCTTGAATATATTTTCTTATAATTTCTTAGTTGCATTTCCTTTTTGATTTTATAGCTCCAAAAGCTAACACTTCCAAAACCTAGAAGTTATTCAATGGGACCTTATATGGGTCTCTTCAATTTCTTCAAGGTGAAGTATTCAATCTTCAATGGAGATCACCAATCTCCTATATTCATCGAGACTTTTTTTTGGAGTCTCCACTTCCTTGAATCTACAACAAGACTCCTATGGCCTTTTCCTCTTCTACACTTTGCAGGTCTACGATCTCTAGCAATGGGACCTTTTCTACATACCTATGAAATATTCATTATTTCTCTATTTTTTTCTTCTAGTACTAGATTGATTACAAAGAAGATATTCTTCCTAGATATATGTAGAAGAGACTCCAATAATGCAAGAAACTCTAAATATAGAGATGATAAATATTCACTAGTTGGATTTTTCAATCTAGTGAAATCAACGGTGAGTCCTAGTTTTCACGAGTTTTTTTCAACTATGCGAAAATACTAGCCAACTATATTTTTTAAAAATTCTAAATATGAGAGTTTTGAACTCCTCTCAATCTCTTGTGGCTCTCTCACTATTTCCTATCGATCTACCATGGCTCTGATACCACTGTTAGCTTTTGAGGATGTATGTTAAAAGAAATGCAACCACAAGATGTAAAACAAGATAGTTATGATAAGTATATGATAATGGCACTATAATATGTAGGAAAATAATACGAGAAAATTTTACAAAAACTCAAAAATATGCCATTGATAAAAGCTCACAAAAATAGTACAATGCTATATAATGGAGGAAATAAAAACTCTAGATTTTTAATGGAAGTACTACATTGTACTCATCCTAAATACCACTAATGCTACTAGTATTCTATCTATAACAACCTTGTCACACACTCTACCTTAGAGGTCTATATATAGGAAGATATGTTCCTTGACCCTTAATATACCCATGACTCTTCGTCTACCTATCCTATGACCCATGTACATGTGGACTACATGTACATTTACATCATTGCACATTCTAACACTTGTGCATTTATTACTTGCATGAAGTAACTACCTAAACCTTACTCTAAAGTAAACTCCTACTCTAGTTATGTACCCAAGGTGGTACATTGGCATGTACCAAATAATATAATATACTCTAACACCCACATCATACTCATTGGGTAACAAAATGTTTCATATGTTATAGCTCATGAAGTGTTATTGCAAGCTATTACCACTCTAGCTTAGTTGTCTACAAAAGGCTAATTTCGTTGTCTTGTCTTGGCCTTCCTTTAAGGATCAAAACTCCTTGTATAGAATGAACCTAGTATTCTCTTCACCTTCTCTCATTGTGTCACATCCATCCAACCACAATCAACATGCACTCTATTGGTGACTTCCTCTTGCTACCAACATCTTCTTACTCATTGGGTAACAAAATTTTTCATATGTTCTAGCTCATGAAGTTTTATTCCAAGCTATTACCACTCTAGCTTAGTTGTCTACACAAGGCTAATTTTGTTGTCTTATCTTTGCCTTCCTTTAAGGATCAAAACTCCTTGTATAACATGCACCTAGTATTCTCTCCACCTTCTCCCATTGTGTCACATCCATCCAATCAAAATCAACATGCACTCTGTTGGAGACTTCCTCTTGTTACCAACACCTTATTTTGGAGTGATTATGTACTCCATAACTCTCACAAGGATGGAGGTTCCAACACCTAGTTGCAATGTGTTCAAATCTTCCATACTTATTGCAACAATCCATTCTCAAACCTTCATTCCTTGTACTATGATTTTTTCTCATAAATTTAGTCCCACTATTGCCTATTGGACCTGCATACCCAAGGCCTTCATTCATTATCCTTAATTTTGGTATTATAGGTATTTAAAAACCTTGCCTATATCTTCCCAATTTCTTACCATTGTAACTCATTCTTCTCATAAACTTGGAATAAATATCTTTTGTGTGTTTTTCAAATAACCCAAACTCTTCATCATCATTATGTTTTATATCATCACTATCACAGTGTCTACTACTATCAACTCTAACAATGTGGCCTTCATCATGACAATCAATGACCTAATGAGGTTCTTCTTTTACCATGACCTCTTTACCCTTTTTTTTCTCTTCCTCTTTCTCATTTTAAACAACAAGCATTATTGCACCATTATTTTCATTGTCACTACTACTGGTATCCTGGATCAATTTCTTCTATCCCATGCTTATTCTCTTGCTTGCCTCTACCCTTTCTTCCTGATTCTTCATTGGTATCAACTTATTATGCAAGATCAATCCAATATTGGAATTGATGTGCTAACCCATGATCCTTATCAATGATAACCCATATTTTAAAAGAATATTAGCATATCCTTATAAATAATCCCTCACTCCATGTGGGTTTTCATTCATCTTTTCCAATGTCCCTCCCTCTATGGGTTTAGTGATGAAAACAAAACATGCTTCTTTCTTCTTCTTTCCCTTCAAGCATTGTTTTTTTATACTTTGCACACTGTAGGATTGTTGTCTACTTATTTTCCTTTGTCCTTCAATGGACTTAATGTGTACCTCTTCTTATCCTTCTCCATAGTGTGGGTATTCTCCCTATCTTCATATAATGCCTTTTTATCAAACTATCATGGTATTCCCAACAAGACATGACACACATCCATCAACATGATGTCATATAGAATTACATCCTTATAAGAGCCAATTTGGAGATCTACAATACATTATTTGGTTATCAAGATTTGATGTCCCTTTTGCAACCATGAGACTCTATATGGATTTGGGTGTTCTATTCTATTAAACCCAAGTTTCTCCACCATCTCCATTGACACCAAGTTATTTATGTTGTCACCATCCACAATTACTTTATAGTATTTACCCCTTGATTTACAAATCATCCTAAATAGGTTCCTTATTTACTTAGGTTCATGCACCGCATTTGCTGGTTTCAGCAATACACTATCTATCATAAGGAATTCTCCTTGTTTAGGTTCTTCTACATGCTTCAAGGAAGCGATAATTTCTTCTTCTACTTGTGCAATATGGTTCCTAATCTCCTTTTCCTTATTGTTGCTTTGTTGCATGGTTGGACATTGAAATGCTTGATGATCATCTTATCTGCATCTATTCTAAATAATTTGTAGACTCAAAATTTTTACACCCCTTTCCTGAAGGCTAATGGATCCACACCTATAAGGGGATGGAAAAATAGGGGATCTACACCTCAGACGAGAGAAACTTGTGTTGTGCCCTCTTTGGTGGTTGTTAATGAATTGTGGTGGGTTCACCAAGAAATACGTTGTGGCAGTTTCCATGCCTATGCAATATGAAATTTTTTTATGAGTTATTTGCTTAACATACACCTAACATTTGGGTAAAATGTAACTATGCCTAGACTACATACAATTCAGCTTTTATGAAGGCAACACACAATGAAATAGAGCTTTTTAGAATCAATTATAATGCAACAAAATCCATAAGTATGATGCGATAACTCTAGGATGTTTATGAGCATATATATACATATTTTTTATATTTTTCTTATATTATCAAGACAACCTACAACTAAAATGTATAAAATATACAAAGAATTGAAAGACTAAATCTAAAACTAAATAAATCAACTGCTTATCTTATTCGGATGGTTGAAGAAGACAAATTCACCACCTATAAAGTAGATTCGCTCCTTGTGAGGTGAATTCACTCCTTTTTACGTGATTTCACAAATTGCCAATTCTAAGAGCGAAAATGTTGATTCCAAAGTGAATTTACGATGAACCTGTAAATTGTTAAATAAAACACTAAAAATGAGGGGTTAGGGTTTAGGGGTCTACTTAAGCTACTGAAGGTTTTGATATTGTGGACATAGCAGTATTATCCCTTCGTTCTTTTTATTTTTTTGGTAATTATTTTAATAGATTAACAGTGGGTTTTTATAGAGGATCCCAAAACCTTATGTACAAAATCAACCTGGCTGGAATGTGCATCATTCCTTGTGGCTGGAGGAATAAACCTGATGAAAAACTGCTAATTTCCCGAAGCCTACAAGTAGGGCCCTTATGTCTGAATATCCTAGAAACAAACCACATTTTACCAAGGAAAACAAAAATACTAGCTGGAGAAATTTGACCATCGAAAGCAAAAACAGCAAAACCAAACGAATGACCTTCTGAAGCAAGGAGAACATCATGAGAGGATATCCGCATTGGCCAAACTCACCACCTCAGACAGGAAGCATGAGCACCACACAACAGGACACGTGGTCGCAAGCCCTTTGTTGGCCATGTGGTCTGCCACACGATTTCCTTCCCTAAAAATATGGCACGCCTTCCACCTGTCACATTAAGAGAGGAGCATCCTAGCCTCAATAATGATGTTGTAGACCCTCCAAGATGGGTCTTTAGAGCCTAGAAGATAGTTGACTATATTGAGCGAATCACCTTCGACTATCAAAGGTCGAGGATCCTTGGAGAGGATCTGGATACCTTTCAAAACACTTTTGGCTTCAGCATAGTGATTAGTCTGGGCACCCAAATCTTCACAATAAGCCAGCATGAGATTCCCGTTATGATCTCTAACCACACCACCAGAACCAGCAGGGCCAGGATTGCCTTTGGCCGCACCGTCAAAGTTTAATTTAATCCAGCCCACAGGGGGCTTGGTCCAAATAACATCCCCACGCTGAGACTTAGAAACACCATCAAGAATAGGGAAGAGGCCCAAACTTTGGAAGATCGCTGCTTCGCCAGGAAGGCGGGGATGGGAACTAGGAACAACTTTAGAATTCTCAATGGCGAAGGATAAGGCTCTCTGAGCGACACAGGGAGGTACTCTAGGGACCTTGTCGAAGACTCTAGAATTCCTCTCTAGCCAAATCTGCCAAATGGAGTGGTGGAAAGAGGCCTCAAGAAGGAAGCGAAGTTTAGGATTCTTGAAAGGATTGGGCCATTGGTGGAAGGCATCTTTGAGGGAGCGAGGAGTGCACCAAAGGATTTGAAAGGAAGACAGGACAATGTCGAGGACAGAATGGGAAAAAGGATAGCAAAAATAAGTGGTCTGTCGTCTCACAATCAGCAAAGCATAAGAAGCACCTGTTGGGAATAGCAAAACCCCTCTTATGGAGGTTGTCGATGGTTAAGGCTTTATTATGAAAGGCAATCCACGTAAAGTAATTAACTTTAGGAATAATACCCTTCCTCCAAATCACTTTCCATTGATGATCCATGGCAATCTCGCAAGTAAGAAGGTCATAGGAGGTCTTGAAAAAGAACAGACCATCCTCTGTGCCACACCAAATGATTCTGTCATCTCTTCTAACAAATGGAATTAAAACAGACCGAAGAATATTAGACAAAAAAGTCATTTCATTGTTAAATCCATCCAGGACTGGAAAATTCCATCAAGGGGGAAGAGAGCTCCGATCAATGAAGTCCGCAACCTTGAGTTGGGAATTTGGATCCACCTGGGCTTTCAGGCCAGCAAGGTCCGCTCTCAACTCGAGAGCTCCATCAGTAACCCACCTGTCCTTCCATAAGAGAATGGAGTTGCCATCACCCAAAATCCTGCGAGCACCAGAGCTGATCAGAGAGCGGGCTTGAAGCACAGATTTCCAAAAGGCAGACGCTTCAGGAGGAATCCCGACATCAAAAAAAGAACTCAATCCAAGATACTTCCTCTTAACCATCTTGACCCACTCTGCTGGGTCATTAGTCAGGATCTTCCAAGCGTGCTTAGTGATCAAAGCAGTGTTCATGCGTCTTGATCTCCTCATTCCCATGCCGCCTTGGTCCTTTCGCAAGCAAACCTTATCCCAGGCCACAAGAGGAATTCTGGATTTTTCTTCATTGCTAGACCACAGAAAGGTCCTCTAAATCTTTTCAATCTTGGAATGGACAAAAACAGGCAGCATGAACACAGACATGAAGTAAGTTGGGATTCCTTGGAGATAAGCTTTGGTAAGGGTGGCTTTTCCAACTTGCGACAGGAATTTGCCTTTCCAAGTTCTCAGCTTTTTGTGAAGACGTTCCAGGATCATGTCCCACAAGCTTCCATTGGCTTGGCCATTACAAGCCAGAGGCAAACCCAGATAAGATGCAGGTAGGGAATCAATAGTGCATTCCAAAATTCTGGCTATGCGGAGCTGCCTTCGCATAGGAGTGTTAATAAAGTAAATTTTGCTTTTGATGTAATTGACTTTCTATTCGGTAGCCTTTTCATAACGGGAGAGGATTCGCTTGATGGATTTGGCTTGAGTGACGGATGCCCCAGTGGAGATGATGGTGTCATCCACAAATTGCTGATGAGAGACAGGATCGAATCTGGAGGTGGGAAAAATGCCAGAGATCTTATTCTGGCGAAGAGCCTCTTTTAAAGACTAACTCAGAACCTCAGCCAGAAGGATGAATAGAATAGGAGACAGAGGGTCACCTTGTCTGAGGCCTCTGGCACTTTGGAAATACCCAGCAGGGGATACGTTGATTAGAACAGAAAAGGAGGGAGTGGATATGCAACTACTGACAAGGTCAATCCATTGAGGGTGAAAGCCAAACTTGAAGAGGACAGCACAGAGGAACCTCCTGTCAACTCTGTCAAAAGCTTTATTCATGTCCAGCTTGAGGAAAAGAGCAGCATTTTTAGAGCGGTGAGCAGAATGGAGGGTTTCATGGATGGTGATGACACCATCAATAATGTTTCTACCTTTCACGGTGCTTCCCTGAGAAGGACCAACCAAGGAGGGAAGAAGGGACCTCAGACGGTTGGCTATGGACTTGGTTAAGATTTTATAAAAAACATTGCACAGACTAATGGGACGATAATCAAAGAAAATTTTGCAGGCGGAAGACTTAAGGATGAGAGCAAGAAAGGTAGAATTTAGTTTTGGATGGATGGATCTAGAGGCTTGAATCTCCTGAATTGCTTTGCACACATCCGAGCCCACAACATCCCACATAACTTGAAAAAAATGGGGGGGAAAATCGTCAGGCCCAGGGGTCTTGTCTGGTTGCATGGAGAACAAAGCTTCTTTAATCTCAGACATAGAAAAGGCTCCAGAAGCTTAGATCTTACCTCGAGAGGAACTTTGACTGGGAAGTTATCCAACAGAGATTTCTAAACCTGGAGATCACTGTCGGGAGGAACACCGAGCAGATCCTGGAATAAGTCAACCGCTTCACTTCGGATTTCCTCAATATCCTTGGTAACACGTCCATCCTTGCACACCACTTCCCTGATTTTTTTAGCCCCTCTGTGCCGCAAAGTTGATGCATGAAAAAACTTCGTATTGGCATCTCCATTTCTCAACCAGAGGTCCCTAGATTTCTGGCGCCAGAAAGTTTCTTCCCTTGCAAGAATAGAATGATAATCCACCAAGAGCCTCCTTTCCTCCTCCTTGAGGAAATCGGTGTAACCTTTGAGCTCCATTCTCTCCTCCACCAATTTTAGGTTCGCAAAAATGGACCTTTTGGACTCAAAAATGTTTCCGAACACCTCCTTGTTCCATTTTTTCAAATTCCTTTTGATTAACTTGAGTTTTAAGGCCAATCTCTTGGAAGCGAAACCTGCTACCTTCTGCTGCCACTAGGCTGTAACCAACCCTCTAAAGTCCTTGTGAGAAATCCACATGGACTCAAATCTGAAGGGGGTTTTAAAAATAGGCCCATCAACCGTCTCTAGGATAATAGGATTATGATCAGACCCAATCCTCGATAAGGCCGAGAGAGTTGCCGCACCGAGTATGGGAATAGCCTCTTGGGATATGAAGAATCTATCAAGCTTGACTTGAATAATATTGCTCCGAATCCTCCTATTGCTCCAAGTGAAGGATTCCCCCTTGAGGTCAATGTCAAGCAAGTTATTGGTAGAAAAAAAATCTTGAAAGTCTTCCAGACTATGGCTAGAGTGGTCTGATCCTCATTTCTTTTCATATGGGTGAATAGGACAGTTGAAATCTCCCCCTAGAACCCAAGGGAAATTATAGAACGTTTCCCTCATCTGGGAAATAGCATTCCACATTTCTGCTCTCTCCGAGATAGATTTTGGGGCATACACATTAGACAGGATCCAAGAAAATTTAATGGCTTTGGAATGAAAAAAAACATTGATAATCCTGCTGGAAGTTGAGAGAAGGCTGCCCTCAAAAATCTCTAGATCCCAAAGAATCATGAGGCCGCCTGCCGTTCCCATCGCAGGACTGGAGATGAATTTTTCCTTAGCCCAAATGACCTTAGCAGCTCTGGCAGAAGAGATAGCATCGGTCTTAGTCTCTTGCAAAATTAGGATGGACGGATTCGTCCTCTTTCTGAGATCAGCCACCAATCTCCGTTTGGCAGCTGCATTAAGCCCTCTCACATTCCATGAGAGGACTTTCATCTCAATAGTTTGATATTCTTCTTACCTCCCTTTCCTTGCTGGAGGGGAGGTTCTGGGACAGACGAGTCACCCTTCTGGGAATCAGAATCATCCTGAAAAAGCAGTCGTTGAGTACCATTTGCAACATCTGCCACCGTCTCCTTGTCCTGCCTATCTTTGTTAGGGGGATGACCTTGCTTCCTTTTGCTACAAAAATCAACACCTTGCTTTCGGCTTCTCGTATTACGAGGGCTGATATTACCAGACTGCTCACCCCTTCTTCCTAGTAGGTAATCTTCCAGCACATTTTGGGACTCGGGGTGGTTATGGTCTAGGATTTTGGGTGAATCTTCCTGTGCGGTGATTGGTGGAAGGGACTGGTCCTTCTCCTCTTGTGGTCCAAGGTGAGGGCTTGCACCACACGGCTCAGAGACCGTTTGGGGGGAGACTGCTTCCATCGAGTGGGAGGATTTGGGATGGTCCCCAAACGGGCCTAGAGAATCATGCCCTTTTGCAGCAGGGAGCTTTTTCTGACCTTCATCATGTTCCAAGGGGTTGCTGGAATCCCATTTCTTCATCCTTGGATTTTGAAGAGGACAGTTGGACTGGAGGTGCCCTTGAGAACTGCATTGGGGGCAAAAATCTGGTCTGTTCTCATACACAATGGCTTGCTTGTGAAGAATGATATCTCCAAACCAGAGAGTGATGGATGATGGAAGGTCGGCCTCCAAATCTGCCAGAACGCAGAACCGAGCTTGAACAAATCTGGTTCGAGCTTTGGTGGGAGGGTCAATGGTAACCAACTCACCAATGGAGCGTGCAATTCCTCTGATTACATTTTCATGCCAACAGAAGAGGGGGAGACTCGGTAGTCTAACCCATATTGGAGCAATGTTGATATTCTGGGTGTATGGGTTGAAGTCCATACCCCACTTCCTTAGAAAGAGACTTCTGCGACCTAGGAACCAGGGACCACCAACCAGGATTTTACAGTAGTCCTCCTTGTTATTCAGTCTAATCACAAAAAAACCTTGGGATAAGGCCGCAAACTCCATGTGACCAGAGGTTCGCCATTTACCTGTCGCCCACTTGCGAATAGTCTCCATATCGGGACGGCCGCCAATAAACTTATCGATGAGGGTAAATTTTTTGAATTCCATAAAGCTTGAAAGAATTTCCGTCGGGATGTCCAACTCATCCCCGACAGGAAACAACTCCTTGGAGAGCAGACCGCTAAGGGTTTCTGAAGCCGCTGCCTGAGCGTACGACTTCTAAGGTCCACCTCCCCATTTTTCTGGTGGATCCTTGTCATGACCTACATCCTCTTCGGTTGGAGAGGACTCCTTAGCGCCCCCGATCTCTGACTGCCCTCCCTTCGCCCTGTTGTGCCCTTGGTTCAGTCTGTTGGTGTTCCCGTGCTCTCCCACAGAAGCTTTCCCACCCGCTATCATCTTGGCCGTCAAAACCCTAGCTCCAGATCAGAATTTTAAATTTAGGCATTATTAACTTCCATACATATTGCCTAAATTATATTCCACGACCATCCCTTCGTTCTTTTTAACCAACCATATACAAAAGCAAAAAATCATAAGATCCATTTATAGATGATAAAATCTATGAAGTTATGATTAAAAAATGTAATATATGATGCAATATGCAATATGAGATAACATAAATATAAGATGTAAACTAAAACAGTGTATCTAAAGAAAAAATTACCCCTAGATTTGTATTTGCGCAATTTTGCTGACTTTGAAGCAAATTTGCTTCAAAGTAAGCAAATTCACTCTATTATGAACAAATTTATTTTTGGAGGGAATTAACCCATGAATCTTATTGATTTTAATTAATGCCTAAGGTTTTACATAAAATCGACTGCAAAAAAATCCAAAACTTAATCACGCTTACAGTGCTTGGCTCGTTCGACGTTGATACCTGAAGTAAAGAGTTAATATGAAAACAAGAAAACATAGAGCTAGTTATTAAGAAAAATTCTACCATTAGGGGGTGCTAATAATCTAGAGAACTAAATTTATAAGTTTCTAACCAATGCAGGAGGAGGAAAATCATTGGGTAAAAATGGGTTGTCATTCAATTTCTAACCTAAGTTGGGTAAATTGCCAATCTGGGCAAATTTGCAAGCCAATTATGGGAGCCAACGCAACACAGATAATAGAAATAGATTCTATTGGAATGGAATTCTAGTGGATTGCAAAATTTAGGCTGTAGACACTAAAATATAGTCAATTCGATTATGCTACCATAAGCAATGGCTAAATGACATACAAAGGCCCCTAGGGTAGTCCTCAACAGGTATACAATAGTTCCAACCACTCAGTACAAGGTTTTGGAAGGTTTTAGTCCACTTTTGGGACCTTTTGAACACCCTATTTCTATTCATCCCACCTTGGGACAAATACAAATCTTATCTATCCCACCCTAGAGTGAATAGCAGCATTCATCCCAAGGTGGGACAAATAACAGGTTTGATCGATAAAAAGTT
Source organism: Wollemia nobilis (assembly GCA_028583015.1). Lineage (NCBI taxonomy): Eukaryota > Viridiplantae > Streptophyta > Pinopsida > Araucariales > Araucariaceae > Wollemia > Wollemia nobilis. The sequence goes on along the minus strand of JAQPPZ010017036.1, from coordinate 5,040,803 downwards.
AAATTTGGACAAATGGCATTAGGTAACGATCAGATTCTTTTCTATTCTCACCCATAAGTTAGGGCACACAACAAAACTTATGATATGCTCCATGAATGAGGCCAAATTGGAATATTCTCTTCCCCCTCCAATGCATGCTGCCCTAGAGGCCAAGTGGTGCCTCTTGTCCTACATGCCCTTGCATGCATTTTGACCCATGAGCCTCCTTGGGCTATAAAGTGGATGCATTTTCCACACAAAATGAGATATTATTTTGAGGAAAAAGCAATGGAGTGCTGCCAAAATTTCCTTTCACCCTTTTGCGCCCATTTTTACCTCAAAATATCTACCTAGAGAAGGAGGTTTTACGAGGGAACTAGTAGGCGCAATTTGTCACATAACCCAACAACTTGAGTGAATTTCCTCACCAAATTTAACAAAAACATATCCCATAGTATTTTTCATCAATCCTCAATGGAATTTGTGGTAAAATATAGGCAAAAATGGTGGGCATCCCACCCTCGGGCGTCCCCTAATTTTTATAGTATTATTCATCCCACCCTGTGATGAATAGAAATATGGGAAAATTTTTGTGACTATTTTTAATTTATTATTTTCTACATGTTATTATTATGCTGTAGTTCAAATTTCATGTCGTTCTAAGATATATTGGCCCAGATATTGCAATTTTGGTGTTTTGTAGGGTCTCATGCAGGTCTCCAATGGTCATCTAAAGAAACACCTAAATTGTTACTTATTTTACAAATATGATAATATGGGTTTTCTTAAAATATCATGTTATGTATTCTATCCAATTTTCATGTGTTTTGGATATGTCTAGGGCCAGAAATTGTTTGCTTTGTGTTTTGTAGGTTGCGCTTGATCATTGCAATTACGAGGCACCATCGGATTCAATCAGGTCATAATTTATGGTGATATATTCCCAAAATATTATTTTTTACATCCCTCTATAATTTCATGTCATTTGGGATTAATTTTGATACAATATCTATGCATATGCTCACTACTAGTCTTTTAGTGCCTGTGGGGATTACATGTTTTACATCATACGCACTTGCTACTTGACGCCCCTTGTTTCTCTGAGTGCAAGTTAAGTTTAGATAATGCATTGGAAATAAGCATGAGACACAAATATCAAAGACACAAGTGGTGGCAGCATTGGACCGCCCACTTCGATTGTGGATACGAGGAAAGACATTGGATGTGCACCCAAGTTACTTGAAGGATTTTGATCCTTGGGCACCCGATTTGTAAAAATTTATATCATTGATGCAGGAGAATCCAATGAAAGGAAAAATACCACAAAGAATAAAAAGTGTCACGATATCATGACATGTCGGCAAAGAAGGAAAAGTGTCGCGATATTGTGACATGTCGGCACAAGAGAGAAAAAGTGTCGCGATATCTCGACATGTCGCATTTTTGTGACCAAAAGACGAGAGAAGGCGCAAGAGAGAAAAGTGTTGTGATATCGTGACATGTCACATTTTCATGACCAGAAGACGAGAGAAGGCGCAAGAGAGAAAAGTGTCACGATATTGCGACATGTCGCATTTTTGTGACTAGAAGACGAGAGAAGGCACAAGAGAGAAAAGTGTCACGATATCACGACATGTCACATTTTCATGACCAGAAGACGAGAGAAGGCACAAGAGAGAAAAGTGTCACGATATCGTGACATGTCACATTTTCACGACCAAAGGACGAGAGAAGGCTCAAGAGAGAAAAAGTGTCACGATATCGCGACATGTCGCATTTTTGCGACCAAAGGACGAGAGAAGGCTCAAGAGAGAAAAAGTGTCGTGATATCGCGACATGTCGCATTTTCATGACCAAAGGATGAGAGAATGTGCAAGGGAGAAAAGTGTCACGATATCGTGACATGTCGCATTTTCACGACCAAAGGACGAGAGAAGGCGCAAGGGAGAAAAGTGTCATGATATCGTGACATGTTGCATTTTCATGACCAAAGGACGAGAGAAGGCACAAGGGGGAAAAGTGTCGCGATATCGTGACATGTCGCATTTTTGTGACCAAAAGGCGAGAGAGGGCTCAAGAGGGAAAAAGTGTCACGATATCATATGTCGCATTTTCGCGACTAAAAGAGAAGGGAAGAGTAAGAAGGAAAAAGTGTCGCGATATCGTGACATGTTGGCAAAGAAGAAAAAGTGTCACAATATAGTGACATGTTGGCAAAGAAGAAAAAGTTTCGCGATATCGCGACATGTCGCATTTTCGTGACCAAAGGAAAAAAAATGGTAGGCAGTTACAAGGGTCGTTACAGAGGAAATTATTGAATGGTGGGTATACCAAATGTCTTCATTGGTTGACAGGCAGACAAAGTCTATAGTAGCACCACTGAACAGCACATGGCACCAAGGTGTAATGAAAGCAGACGAAGACCAAGAGTTGAAAAGAAAACATTTTGAAAGCTAAGACAACAAAGAGGCATAGGAAATGAAACGAGGGGCCAAAAAAGGGAAATAGAGAGTCACACCAAAGATTTTAAAAGGGGAAGCAAAGGCATGCACAAGGGGTCAGAAATTACTGAGACAGAGTTGCAGAGTCGAAGGCAAGAGGGCCATTCTAGACCTGTTTGGGCTATTTTTCTTCCAGGGTAGGAAATGTTGTAAAAAAAAAAAAACTATCTTTCGGAATAAAGGAGTTTATTTGGCAGACTGCTGCCATTTTTGTAAATCATTTTCCAATTTTTGAATAAGAATTTGGTTTGAGTAAGTTTGGCTCTGCATCAAGTTGGTTAGAGCTAATTTTTCCCCCATCAAGTGGTATCAGAGCTTAGGGTTCCTGAGTGTGTGAGCATATCGCCAAAAGTGAGGCAGTTTACACCAGGATCTATGGAAGAGCTTAGGGTTCCTAAGTGTGTGAGCAGATCACTGAAAGTGAGGCAGTTTGCACCAGGATCTATGGAAGAGCTTAGGGTTCCTGAGTGTGTGAGCAGATCACCAAAAGTGAGGTAGTTTGCACTAGGATCTATGGAAGAGCTTAGGGTTCCTGAGTGTGTGAGTAGATCGACAAAAGTGAGGTAGTTTGCACCAAGATCTATGGAAGATCTTAGGGTTCCTGAGTGTGTGAGTAGATCGCTGAAATTGAGGTAGTTTGCACTAGGATCTGTGGAAGAGCTTAGGGTTCCTGAGTATGTAAATAGATTTTCGGATGTGAGGCAGTTTACACCATGATCTATGGTTAAGGGTTGTGAGAAGAGAGTGATGAAGAATGCCTTCATGAAGAAACCGTGGTGGTGGGAGAAATGTGGTACTTGAAGGAGATTTTAGAGCTTTGCAGAGGCAAGTGCAAGCCTTGCAAGAGGAGTTACGAAGAGGGGTTGAGCCAAGGAGAGAAGATCGTAGTGAAGATGAAGCTTGGGAGGTTGATGATCCATCAGATGAAGAAGAAGCAATGGATCGTGCAGAAGCTAGATTATTTAAGTCCATATCTCAGATAGGGAAGAAGACAAAGTTTGATGTCTCCACGTATTCTAGAAATCTCAATCCAAAGGAGTTGATTGATTGGATCAGTGATATGGAGGATTGTTTTGAGTATGAGGAGGTTGTAGATCCAGATCGGATCAAGTTTGCAAAAACAAAGTTGAAAGGCCATGCTAGAATATGGTGGAAAGAAGTGCAGCTAGAAAGAAATAGAGGAGGAAAGGAAAAGATAACCATATGGGATTGAATGGTAGAGAAGTTGAAGAGGCAGTTTATTCCTACAAATTATGAATTGGATCTGTTGAGGAAAATGCAGAGCTTGATATAGTCAAGAAAATCTGTCAAAGAATATACAGAGGATTTTTACAAGATCTCAATCAGAACTAGCCATTATGAGGCTAACAAGGAGAAGGTAGTCTGTTACATCAATGGATTGAGAACCAGTATTCAAGAAGAGTTGAGTCTGGTTAGGATAGGCACCATTGAGGATGCCTACTAGTTTGCTCTAAAATTTGAAGAGAAGGTGAACAGAAGGTTTGAGGGTAAGTAGAAAGGAAGAGGTAATGGAGAAAGAACTAGTGGAAGAATAGATGGAGGATGAGATGAGAAGAAAGAAGAAGCTAGTAGCAGTAAGGATCAGAAGGGAGATAATGATTACAGATCCCATGGTCAGAATAACTACCCAAGATGGAGAGGTATATATAGTCAATAAAATGGAGAAAGAGGGTTTCGTGGAACCTGCTTCAACTATGGAGAAGGAGGACATCGAGCATATGAGTGTCCACATCACCAAGAGAAGCCAAATAGGAGGCCAGCGGATAATGCCAGAGCTGCTATTGCAGATGAAGGTGTTGAATCAAAAAAATTTGAGGAGGCAGAGAGGGGAGAAGTTATGGTCACAAGGAGAATCTTGTTGAATGAGGAGAAAGAACCAGACCAAAGGAGGAGCTTGTTCCACACAAGATGCAAATGTTCAGGTAAGGTCTGTAATATTATTATAGATAATGGTAGTATTGATAACTTGGTCTCTGAATAAATGGTTACTAAGTTGCAACTAGAGAGGATGACACCCGCATCCATATCGGATTGCATGGTTGCAAAAGGACCATAGGGCATTGGTCAGTGAACAGTCCTTAGTGAAGTTTAATATTAGGAGATACTAGGATGAGGTCCTATGTGATATCCTGCCTATGGATTCTTGCCATATGTTGTTAGGAATACCATGGCAATTTGATCATCATGTAGTCCATGATGGACATGCCAACACTTACTCCCTAATAAATGAAGGAGTGCACCATAAAATAAATCCACTGAAGGAGATGGATGAAAAGAGTTTGCTGACAACAATGAGAGTGGAAGTTGTGGGGTTTGAAGAACTTAAGATTTTATACCCTGAAGACCCAGATTTTGCTAAATATTAGAGAGCTTGTACAACACCAGTTAAAAATAAGGTGACAGAACAGTATAGAAGTGAAGGCCTCTTCTCAATCCACCCTAGTTGTCTGATGCAGGAGCATCCAACGAAAGGAAAAATACCGCAAAGAAGAAAAAGTGTCATTATATCGCGACATGTCGACAAAGAAGGAAAAGTGTCGTGATATCACGACATGTCGATGCAAGAGAGAAAAAGTGTCACGATATCACAACATGTCACATTTTCATGACCAGAAGACGAGAGAAGACGCAAGAGAGAAAAAGTGTCGCGATATCGCGACATGTCACATTTTCGTGACTAGAAGACGAGAGAAGGCGCAAGAGAGAAAAGTGTCGTGATATCATGACATGTCACATTTTTGTGACCAGAAGACGAGAGAAGGCGCAAGAGAGAAAAGTGACGCGATATCGTGACATGTCGCATTTTCATGACTAGAAGACGAGAGAAGGCGCAAGAGAGAAAAGTGTCACGATATTGCGACATGTTGCATTTTCGCGACCAAAGGACGAGAGAAGGTGTAAGGGAGAAAAAGTGTCACGATATTGTGACATGTCGCATTTTCGTGACCAAAGGATGAGAAAAGGCTCAAGAGAGAAAAAGTGTCATGATATCGCGACATGTTGCATTTTCAAAACCAAAGGATGAGAGAAGGATCAAGAGAGAAAAAGTGTCGCGATATCGCAACATGTCGCATTTTCACGACCAAAGGACGAGAGAAGGCGTAAGGGAGAAAAGTGTCGCAATATCGTGACATGTCGCATTTTCGCGACCAAAGGACGAGAGAAGGCGCAAGTGAGAAAAGTGTCGCGATATCGCATTTTTGCGACCAAAGGACGAGAGAAGGTGCAAGGGGGAAAAGTGTCACGATATCGCGACATGTCACATTTTCGTGACCAAAAGGCGAGAGAAGGCTCAATAGGGAAAAAGTGTCGCAATATCGTGACATGTCACATTTTCGTGACTACAAGAGAAGGGAAGAGTAAGAAGGAAAAAGTGTTGTGATATCGCGACATGTTGGCAAAGAAGAAAAAATGTCACGATATCGCGACATGTTGCATTTTCACGACCAAAGGAAAAAAAAATGGCAGGCAGTTATAGGGGCCGTTACAGAGGAAATTATCGAATGGTGGGTATACCAAACATTTTCATTGGTTGACAGGCAGACAAAGTCTACAGTGGCAGCACTGAACAACATGTGGCACCAAGGTGCAATGAAAGAAGACGAAGAACAAGATTCAAAAAGAAAATTTTTCGAAAGCCAAGACAACAAAGAGGCACATGAAATGAAACGAGGGGCCAGAAAGGGGAAACAGAGAGTCACGCCAAATATTTTCAAAGGGGAAGCAAAGGCATGCACAAGGGGTCAGAAACTGCTGAGACAGAGTTGCAGAGCTGAAGGCAAGAGGGCCATTCTGGACCTGTTTGGGATGTTTTTCTTCTAGGGCAGGAAATGCTGTAAAAAAAAAAAAAACTATCTTTCGGAATAAAGGAGTTTATTTGGCAGACTACTGCCATTTCTATAAATCATTTTCCAAGTTTTGAATGAGAATTTGGTTTGAGCAAGTTTGGCTCTCCATCAAGTTGGTTAGATCCAGTTTCACTCTCCATCAATCATCCATTTGAGCCCTCAAAAGGGACATTTTATAACCTAGATTTGATCTTCCTAATCAATAAGAAGTCAGTTTACTTTGCATTATTTCTTGTTACTTGTTATCTTTTCCATCTTACTTGCATGCTCCTATTTGATGTTCATACGCAATAGGACATAGATATGCATATTTTTTATCATCATTTGGTGCACCTTTTTTCACTAGTTCAATGGCGATTATGGTGGGACCCTATCCCTTTTGCGTTAGGTAAATTTTGGAGCTCATTTTTCATCTTTTCATGTTGCAGGTGCTATTCATTCTGGGCTAAAATGAACTCTGACCTGCTATTTGCGCCACCCTGGTATGAACACGAGTTCATCCCACACTGGGACGAATTCAAACATACTATTCATCCCACCCTAGAGTGAATAGAAACTAGAGAGTTTTCTTAGCAGAATTCCAGAAATAGCAAGTTTGGCAGTGATGAGGTAGGCATCTGAATATTCTATCTCTATATTTTATTTTCAAAAACTGACTAATTTGGTTTTTCTTGCATCTTTTGATTGTTTAGAAAGGTTAAAAGTTAGTTTTCCTTTTTCATAAAAATAAAATAACAAAAATATACAATAGGAGAAAAATCAAAAGAAATCAGAAGTAGGAATGCATCTCTATGGTTTGCATGCTTGTAGCCTACCTAATGGGTAGGCTAACATTTAGGGTTTTACATTTCTAAATACATTTGTGAGTTATTTTTATACTAATTCTCTAAAATTAAAACACACCTTTTGGATGCATTTAGTGAATTATCATTGGATGCTTCTTTATTTACTTTCTTTGGATTAAAAATAACCACACGCACCACAATTCACTCAAATTCTAGTGAGGTGGAATTCATCACCATCCACTAGTAGAGTTCAATGAGGTGGCTTTCATCTCCACCCATTGTCTCAAATCCCATGAACCTTGTTCTTTGCCAAGGTCGGTTCCAAGATCCATCATAGCCCGTGGGTTATAGCATGTATCTCTCTTTGGAGAGGTATATCATAGACTACAGGTGAACTGGGTGAGGAAATGGTAGGGCATGTGCTCCCGGTCATGTGTGGACCTCATCACAACACATTATAGGCAGGATAACATGACCTAGATTTCATAGCCAAGTTGTCGAGCTGCAAGTATACAAGTGAAATCCAATTAAACATGAGATTATCATTCAATAATATTTCAAACACGTGAAACAAGGTCCTCTTTTACAAAGAAGACATCTAAAACACATAAAACAATCTAGGGATTCACATCTAAAAACTTAAAAGAGATAATTATTTTTCTTATTGAGTGTTTCCTTCCTTGTTTGTTGTTTCATTAAGAATTTATAAAAGAATAAAATCATCTAGGGCTTGGTAGGGAGTTAGAATAAAGGAGTTTATTTGGCAGACTGCTGCCATTTCTATAAATCATTTTCCAAGTTTTGAATGAGAATTTGGTTTGAGCAAGTTTGGCTCTCCATCAAGTTGGTTAGATCCAGTTTCACTCTCCATCAATCATCCATTTGAGCCCTCAAAAGGGACATTTTATAACCTAGATTTGATCTTCCTAATCAATAAGAAGTCAGTTTACTTTGCATTATTTCTTGTTACTTGTTATCTTTTCCATCTTACTTGCATGCTCCTATTTGATGTTCATACGCAATAGGACATAGATATGCATATTTTTTATCATCATTTGGTGCACCTTTTTTCACTAGTTCAATGGTGATTATGGTGGGACCCTATCCCTTTTGCGTTAGGTAAATTTTGGAGCTCATTTTTCATCTTTTCATGTTGCAGGTGCTATTCATTCTGGGCTAAAATGAACTCTGACCTGCTATTTGCGCCACCCTGGTATGAACACGAGTTCATCCCACACTGGGACGAATTCAAACATACTATTCATCCCACCCTAGAGTGAATAGAAACTAGAGAGTTTTCTTAGCAGAATTCCAAAAATAGCAAGTTTGGCAGTGATGAGGTAGGCATCTGAATATTCTATCTCTATATTTTATTTTCAAAAACTGACTAATTTGGTTTTTCTTGCATCTTTTGATTGTTTAGAAAGGTTAAAAGTTAGTTTTCCTTTTTCATAAAAATAAAATAACAAAAATATACAATAGGAGAAAAATCAAAAGAAATCAGAAGTAGGAATGCATCTCTATGGTTTGCATGCTTGTAGCCTACCTAATGGGTAGGCTAACATTTAGGGTTTTACATTTCTAAATACATTTGTGAGTTATTTTTATACTAATTCTCTAAAATTAAAACACACATTTTGGATGCATTTAGTGAATTATCATTGGATGCTTCTTTATTTACTTTCTTTGGATTAAAAATAACCACACGCACCACAATTCACTCAAACACTAGTGAGGTGGAATTCATCACCATCCACTAGTAGAGTTCAATGAGGTGGCTTTCATCTCCACCCATTGTCTCAAATCCCATGAACCTTGTTCTTTGCCAAGGTCGGTTCCAAGATCCATCATAGCCCGTGGGTTATAGCATGTATCTCTCTTTGGAGAGGTATATCATAGACTACAGGTGAACTGGGTGAGGAAATGGTAGGGCATGTGCTCCCGGTCATGTGTGGACCTCATCACAACACATTATAGGCAGGATAACATGACCTAGATTTCATAGCCAAGTTTTCGAGCTGCAAGTATACAAGTGAAAGCCAATTAAACATGAGATTATCATTCAATAATATTTCAAACACGTGAAACAAGGTCCTCTTTTACAAAGAAGACATCTAAAACACACAAAACAATCTAGGGATTCACATCTAAAAACTTAAAAGAGATAATTATTTTTCTTATTGAGTGTTTCCTTCCTTGTTTGTTGTTTCATTAAGAATTTATAAAAGAATTAAATCATCTAGGGCTTGGTAGGGAGTTACGATGGTGTGCACCTGTAGCCAAGTCCAATCATGGGTGGAAGCTACAGAGAGTGGACTAGGAGATATGAGTCATCTCCGCTATAGCCCCAAGGACTTGTTCATACCTCCTTGGTGAGCCTCTACTCACCCTAGTCCCAAGACAACCGGCCACGAGTCACACCTACAAGAGATTACTATGTGGTAAACCCTTAGGGGTAATAGAATTTACTTGGGAGAGTGTTCTTGGCATTTAGATATGTTGCACGCCTTCTTGTATGAAAGGCAACAATGCATTGAGGTGCTAGTAGATAGAGTAGTGCCACACATCTACATATTTGTTAGGGCTGACATGCCTGTTCATGATCCAGAGATTGACTTCACACACTGGGCAGAGCAGGTCGGTATGACCTTGCCTACACGTCATCTTGATAGAGTACAACAACATAGGAAAACTAATGGGTATGATACTCATCGCTCAAGGTAAGCCAACTCCACCATGCCCTTCCTCATCCAGGAAGGCATGAGGAGATCCCAAACTTTCCTCAAGAGCAATATTTTGTGCATGCACGATGTGCCTCTACATCTTCTGAGTGTAATGAGCATATGCTCCGACCTGAACCTCAAGTCAATGCAGTGACCCTCGATCGAGGGAAGCGTGCGATGGATATCATAGATTATCTTGAATGAGGTCAGCCTTAGGGTGATACTCCTAGGCCTATTTGGTCTTGCATAATAGAATAAATTAATCAACCAGTTGCAAGATATGTGAAATACCAAACTTATTTCAAGCAGCTTCGATGAGACAAAGAGTTATTAGACCACTTGCATCATCTTGAGAAAGAGAGAATTGAACAATAGACCAACAAGCTATTCTATAAGACTCTATAGGAGAGGGTTCCCACCCCTAAGAAACATAGGCAGGAGGTCCACCCGAGACAACCCACACTCATTTGATATAGTTCTCCTAGACCTTATCCATTATTGCCTTCATGACCTCCTAGGCCATATCGGGATGTGCCTCCTAGGCCAAACATAGGGTGCCTACAGCGAGCATGTAACCTTCTCTATAGACCAGCTCAAGAAATGTCCTATAGGGTTTACACTGAGTATGAGTCGGAGGTAGAGTACTTGGAGATGCCTTACCAAGGTAGGGGTGACATGCCACCACCCCGCAATAGGTTGGAGGATCCTAGACCTCCATCATAGGATGTGAGCAAGGACAAGGAGATCAAATCCTTAGACCCATATAAAGAGCTTCTAGAGAACCTAGAGTCAGTAGATAAAAATACCTCTAGATTCGGATATAAAAATCCCACTATGCGCCAATTGCATAGTCAACCTGTCCATCCTTCAGTGTCTGCGCCTCCCTATGTAGAGTAATCTAAGTTACCTCAATTGAATAAATTTAAGGGAGAGGAAGATGCACAGGAACATGTCACAAGATTCCTGGGCCAATGATTCAACATTCATGACAAGGATGCTTTACTTTTGCAGACATTCATGATTACCCTCTCCGTCCCTATCTTAGAGTGGTTTTACCAACTCTCTAAGCATAACATCCACAACTTGGACCAACTTGTAGATGTGTTCCTAGAATGCTTCAACTTCAACACAAAGAGGAAGGTGATGCTAGGCTGATCTAGTTGGGATGAGACAGTATGATGACGAGTAAAAAATAAACTATGGCAATAGATGACGAGCCCTACTCACCAAGGTGCCTTATCTTCTCCCCATGTCAAAGTTGACTTAGATGTTTTCTAAGATCTACTTGAAGCCTATCTCCTTGCTATTGTAGTTGCAATAGTATGTGAGTCTTGAAGATGCCCTAGCATAGGTTAGGATCATCGAAGAAATGAATATTCAAGAGGGTGAAATTGTGAAGCCTCGCAAGGAGTAGAACAAGAATGCTAAGAATACCCTAGCGCAATCTAAGCCAACAGTAGTGAATCAGGTTGCCATTAGTTTCCTAGGGCCAATGCAAGCCATACCACCTCAAAAGCCTAATTATCAGGCCACACCCAAGAACTATGCCAAGGACAACCATAATAGTCAAGGGAAAAATCAACAATGTCACCCAAAGCGACAATTCACACCCATTGCAGATTCTATGGAATCATTGTTTGAGTGCCTCTTAGCGGCCAATGCGATTCACCATTATAGGCAAAATGGGTATGATTTGCAAATGTGTTACAAGTTTAAGCATTTGGTGCAAGACATGATTGATAGGAACACCCTTTAGGTAGACAATCCTATCGCACCAAACAACCAATAGATGGAAGTCTACAAAGGCCCCTTGCCTGCCTACATGGAGTAGGCCAAGCTAATGTCCCAAGTGAATTAGGTTCACCATGCCTCCCCTAAGTAGGGGTATGTTGGCATGATCAACATTGTAATAAGGAATATGTGGTACCCAAGTCCAGCTACACCACCTGTGGCTCAAAGTGATGTCCCCTTGACATCGTAGCCTTTAGCGCCTCCTATATTGAGCCTCCCACCTAGGCCTGTGGTCACCATTAAGAACAAGCTCACCCAGAGCTTAAGATCAACATCTACCTGGCTCTCCATATATGAGCTCATTCAAAAATTGGCACATCATAGGGAAGCCTTGATGGAGATCTTTAAAGCAATCGAGCTTCAACCTCGGGAGTCTGACTCCAACAACTTCATGGGGCATGTGTGACAATACATAAAACCGATGATTACCTTTCAATAAGATGAGCTTAACCCGGTTCCAAATGATATGGTAGATCCCCCTTTGCACATCATCATATGTGTGAATGTAATGCCATATAGGAGAGTGTTGATAAACACTGGTTCTTCTAGAAATATCATCATGACAATAGATCTTACACATTTGAAGCTCCCAACATCCCACATTGTCGCATCTACCTACACCCTTCGAGCTTTCAATGATGCCATATGCTTAACGGTTGGTACAATCATGTTGCCTATTCAGGTAGGGTAAAAGGCCATCCTAACATTGTACCACATCCTAGAGGGTGAGATGGTGTGCAATATCTTGTTAGGCAGACCATGGATCAAGGATATGAAGTGTGTCCCTTCCATAGCTCACCAGTGCCTTAAGCTATGGATCTAGATCCCTTTGAGTATTGCAATATGGTGCAAAAAATTCCTGAGTCAACCTTGCCATCAACCCATCTGGATTTTCAACCGAATAAATCTAGCCAAGGTTTGACTCCATCATCATCGCAGGTGATACCATCCATATCATCGACACCCCTAAAAATGTCTAGTGCACCTGTGGATTATTTACCTAGGAATCCAGGGAAGTGGCCTATTGAGGAGGCCCAACTGACCATATCCACCATCTCCACTAAGGATGTTCCTATCCAAGTATATGAGGAGCTATCGCATGAGACAAATTATTAATCAAATCAGGTCTCACTCTCATCCCTCTTCTATCCATAGCCTTAGGTCACAGTGCACCTTGATTCCACCAGATTGGGAGAATACATGGTTAGGAATGTTACAACTACCCCCGCTCTAGATTGAGTGTAAGACATGGGTCGACCCCGTCTTACCATAGGCACCATAGTACCTCTTGGCATCCCCCCTAATAAAAAAAATTCATCTATGGGGTCCTTGACTATGGCATCGAACCTTATCAGTAGTAGGAAGAAGATGAGGAACCCTTAAGAGAAAACATTAACTACTTGTCCAACCCTAACTTTGCTCTAAAGTACCTTGACCTATGCAATTGGTACGGTTATGGGTTGGGCCTATATGAGTAGGGCACTCGAGTTCCCTACCAACCATAATATAAAATGCCTTATGACAAGTCTGGGTTGGGACACAACATGCCTTTACCCCTAAACGTCCTGGTAGATAACTTGGAGTGCATGAAACTCAACTTTCGATATGAGCTCATGCGAGATCCTTTCGCCAACCCCAATAATGTCTACTCACTAGGGGACTACTTATCTATGCCCTTGATATATGATGAACCACCTCACGATGATATTCACTTTTATGAGAGATGTGAAGGTTCACGTACTCTTCCTCATGATAGTGAGGAAGAATATCTAGATTTCCCTTATGAGTGGATGTCATATTATGGAGTCATGCCTATGGAATCTGATAGTTCAGATGGATAAGACCCTTAGGTTTTACCTATAGATGATGAGGATGAGTTCTATCTATGCATGTTTCCATTACATCATCCCATATAGTAACAACTTCTACCTCTAGAGGAGAAAGCTCATCTGTAGCCACATCGACCATCACTGGTCATTCCACCGACACCACATCCATCTCATCAGGTCTTACAACATTCGAAGGTATGTGGACACCATCAGCCACATAGGGGAAATCATCCATCCATAAATATAATTTCCATAGATTTGTTTTAACCCCTACGAGATCCAAATAACTCGTTGAAGCCATTGCACTTGACTTAGGGATAATCAACTTTTATCGAGGAGATTCATCACCTTGGCATTCTAAGTATTGGCCTTGTGATGATATGCTATAGCTATTTCATTTCTCTATAGGGCCAATTCATTATATATTCCACGCTGAGGAGGAACCCAAGGTTCCCATTGATAATTTAAACCTAGCTGATGACATCCATTTGATCCCTACTCCCCATCAGTTGGAGGAAGGGTCACATATGTCAATCAAGCTTACGATTGACAAAGATATTGGCTCAAATCCTAAAAATCTGTAATGTATCAAGCTAGGGGAAATTCTATCCCTTGAAAAAGCCGATTACATAGCCCTTCTCACAAAGAAGAAGGCAAATTTTGCATGGTCTTACAAAGACGTGCCGAGACTAGATCCAAATCTAGTCACCCATAATCTGATGCTTGATCCCAAGGCCAAGCCTATCAAGCAAAAGCTGAGGAAGATGCATCCAACAGTGGCCTTAATGGTCAAATACGAGCTAGAGAAGATTTTGGATGCCAATTTTATCATTTATGTAGAATATTCGCCATGGTTGTCCAACATGGTTCCCGTCAAGAAGCCTGACAGGAGGATTCACATTTACACCGATTTTCAAGACCTAAACAAAGTGAGTCTGAAGGATTATTTTCCTTTGTCGAGCATCGACACTCTAGTAGATGCCACAGTGGGCCATGAAATGTTATCCCTTATGGATGACTTCTCTGGGTACAATCAGATTCATATCAACTCGGAGGACCAGCTCAAACCAACATTCACAATACCTTGGGGAAAATTTTGCTATAAGGTCATGCATTTTGGCCTTAAAAATGCTGACGCAACCTACCAGCGTGCTATGACATACATCTTTCATGGATACATGTATAATATTTTGGAAGATTATATGGATGACTTACTGGATAAATATTTGTTACGCCATGAGCATCTCGATGTCTTGCGCAAAGTCCTCGATCGCCTTATCGAGCATAATATGATACTGAACCCCAAGAAGAGCATCTTCGGTGTCACGTATGGAAATCTCTTGGGATTTATAGTTTCTAAATGAGGCATCGAAGTGGACCCCAATAAGGTCAAGGCTATCCTCGATATGCCTCCCCCGACTACCATCAAGAAGCTTTGAAGTCTGCAAGGCAAGATCGCATCCATCAAATGCTTCATAGTGTAATTGTCGGACAAGTGTCGACCCATGAACAATTTATTGCATAAAGGGGTCACATTCCATTGGGATAATGAGTGTTAGGAGGCCTTTGACGTAATAAAATAGTACTTTGCTTCAATGCTAGTGTTTGCTCTACCTCGACCAAGAGTTTCATTCCACTTATACATCTCAGCCACTAAGGTTGCATTAGGTGCCATGTTAGCCCAGAACAATAAACTACATAAGGAACATGCTACTTACTATCTCAGCTGCATCTTGGCCAGTTACGAGATCAAGTATGCATACATGGAGAAGTTATGCCTAGAAGTGGTTTTTGCCACCAAGAAGCTACGACATTACATGCTTAGCCATACCACATATGTTGTATCTAAAGAGAATCCATTATGATACATGATGAGTCACACTTATCATAGTAGTCGCATGGCAAAATGGATCATGTTGTTGATGGAGTTCAACCTAGAATTCATCAGACAAAAATCAATTAAGGGTCAGGTCATCATTAATCAACTTGCAGAGGCTCCTCTCCAAGATGATCAACCTCTTAGCATGGAGATTCTCGATGATGGGGTCTTCCAAATATCAGAATCACCTTATTTTGATGAGCTTGAGACATAGGTAGATATGACTTTGTTTTTCAATGACTTCAAATATGATCAAGGGGGTGGCACAGGTATCATGTTTTTCACACCGCATGGGGCTCCCATACCCCTTTCATTTAAACTCGATTTCCCATGCACCAAAAACAATGTTGAGTATGAAGCCTTGCTCATTGGTCTTCAAACGACTATCTCCATGAAAATCACTAAGCTTAACATCTTTGGTAATTCCTTGCTCATTGTTAACTAGGTCAAAGGGACCTACCAATGCAAGTGCCCAGTTCTGTAAGCCTACAAATCCCTGGTAGATAAATTCCTATTAAAGTTCAAATTTTATGACATCGAGGTGCTCCATAGATCATCTAATAAATTTGTGGATATGATGGCCTCCTTAGGGTCCTTGATCCCACAAAACCCTACTAATGATATGACAACCATTCAGGTCAAAATGCTCTTGCAGTTTGTAGTTCAGCATGAGAATGCTTAGGACATGTCAAAAGTCCACTTGATTCAAATTGGACCTCATTAAGAGATATTCTCGCACCTTCACGAGTGCCTAAACAATAGCCATTAGGGGACATTGTTCCCTCAAGCCCCTTTTGATAGTAGTACAAAGCTATTCTTATAAATTCATTCCCACTCAGCATTTACTCGGGATGAATTTCAAGAGGGATAGGCAGTTCACACGATCAAGGCTTCCTCACAATAGGATTGGTCCACACAAATTAAGGAGTATCTAAAGTTGGGTAATCTCCCTCCTGGATTGTCACACGCTGCTAAAAGAATATTCAAATGAAAGGTGAAAAAATATGTCTTGCTAGGAGACATTCTATATTGTCAAAGCTATGAAGGGATTCTCCTTCAGTGCTTAGAGCATCAAGAGTCAACTTGGGTAATCACCCAAGAACACGACGGTACATGCAATGTCTATTTTAGTAGCCAATGTTAGATCGATATTGTTATGCATATGTGAGGAAGTGCATGAAGTGTCAGCATCATGCTAACTTGACACACGTACCTTCCGAGGCCTTACAACCGATCCAATCGACTTGGCCATTTTTGCAATGGGGGTTAGATTTAATCGGTAAAATATCCCCTGCATCCTTGGTCCGTCATACATTTATCATTATAGCTATCGAGTATTTTATAAAGTGGGTGGAAGCAATTCCCCTTACCACTACTATAGGACCCTGCATCATGGAGTTCATTCTGCATAATATCATTTGTTGTTTTGGTATTCCATCCAAGATCATTTCAGATAATGGGACATTGTTTAAGAATAAATATGTGCATGCTTTAACAATAAAGTATAATATCTAGCATAGCTTATCGATGCCTTACTATCCATAAGGAAATGGGCAAGTAGAGGCTTCTAACAAAACATTTATTACCTTTCTCAAGAAAACTATTAAATAAAATCACACCGATTGGCACACACAAATACTCCTTGCTCTATGGGCCTACCACACTAGCATTCGGACACCCACTGAGGCCACCCCATTTTCACTAGTGTATGGTTTCGAGGCATTCATACCTCTATAGCTAGAAATCCCATCACTATGCATATCCATTTAGGAGTTCATCGATGATGACACCATGTGGTAGACTCACCTAGATCAGCTTACATTGTTGATGAATGTTGTATTAATACTCTCGAGCACCTATGTGTTTATCAAGACTGACTTAAGAGAGCCTACAACATGAAAGCCTATATTAGAGATTTTCATGTTGGTGATCTTGTTCTAAAAGAGAACCAACAAAATTCTAATTTACTGCCCCATCTTAGGGATAAGTTTATGACAAACTAGTTAGGTCCTTATGTCATTACTAGTCAGATTGGATCCAGAACCTATCGCCTAGCCTCCCTTGAAGGTGTCGATGATCCTTAACCCTTGAACATCCTTCATTTGTGGTATTTCCATTCCTAGAGTGTTGTGGTTCAACCTAAAATTCTCCTCGACGATCGATAACCATCTAGATCATTCCAAAATGCTCCAAGGATGCCTTTAACCCGCTTGGTCAACCCAAAATGCTCCTAGGCAGTCTATGACCGTGTAGGTCACCTAAAATTCCCTAAAGATACCCATAAGCCATTTGGCCACCCCAAATACCCCAATGGACCCCACTAAGCCTATTGGTCACATGTATATAAATATATATCAATAAAAAAATCAAAAACATCATCAAAACATCAAAAATATAAAAATATTGCATCACATTACATCTTCAAACATCAATAAATAAAAAATAAAAAACATCATATATATCAATCAAAAATACAAAAATATCATATTAAATTTTATTATAGTGCATCTCATTGCACTCTCAAAATCATTTACATTAGGCATACTCATTATGGCACTTTGCACTATAATAGTTGCTCATACGTCTCTAGCACTAAGACTGTACATCCTGCATCAGTAAAAAAAAAACAAAAAAAAATAATTAGGTCAAAATCATTATCCTCATCATTTCAGTTTTCCACTTATCATGTTCACCTACGGTTTATATTGGTCATAACAGTTTATGTCATATATATCAATCAAAAACACAAAAATATCATAATAAAATTTATTACAGTGCATCTCATTGCACTATTAAAATAATCTGCATTAGGCATACTCATTATGGCACTTTGAACTATAAGATTTGCTCATACGTGTATAGCACTAAGACTGTACATCCTGCATCAATCCAAAAAAACAAAAGAAAACAATTAGGTCAAAATCATTATCCGCATCATTTCAATTTTCCACTTATCATGTTCACCTACATTTTACATTGGTCATAACAATGTCTGTCTCCCGTCACATAGTCATTTGTTCTAGAATGTCTTTATGGTTTTTAGTCACTCAGCCATCTCTAGTTTTATTTTTAGATTTTGTAGAAAGCTATCATGATTTTTAGGAGGTAGATTCTTGCTTATATTGTACCTTGTATACAACAAATCCCAACACATTTTCACACTAATAAATCCAAGTTTTGTACAAGGAAAGGAGAAACCCATGAAGTGGTCTGGGTTTCTTTAAGCGAAAAGGTCATCCTGATCATCCCCCTATGCAAATTGTTCAGGAATGCTGAGAATTGGAAAAAGGACAAGCTCTTCCCTATCCAATTCCCCAAAATAAATAGTGGTTTTCACCACTATCAAAAATCCTACTTCCCAAAATCCCAAAGTTCAAAAATAAAACTCCTCAAAAGTCAAAGTCAAAAGCAACATCCTAAAAAAAAATCAAAGTCAAAGTAAATGGTGGTTATAACCACTTCCCAAATTCCTTACTCAAAGAAAACAAAATACAAAATAAACAGTGATTATCATCACTACCCATGAGCAAGTATCCCAATAAAATTGAAGAAAAGAAGGGAGTTGAACTTGAATCCTTGGAATTCTCAGCATTTGGAAAACCATAAGGTGATCCTCATTACAAGTTTGGTGGATAGTATATATTTCAATGACGGTATCCTTACGCATGATGATATGTCTATCACATTAGCCTTTGATATGTGTACATACCAATGTTTGCATGTAGATGAGCTAGATTTTGGTATCCTATAATACCTAGTGGTCTAATCCAACCAAGTACAAAACCTAGGATCGTGATATTCATAGGGTGATCCTCATTCCAAGTTTTGTGGATAGACTATCTGGAAATGGCGATATCTTTATGTATCTCACAAGAATGAACTCACTTGCACACATAGGGATATGAAGTATCTTGGTCATCCTAGAAGATCCATACCTTGCCAAAAAGTCTTGCATAGTCAGTATATGATCTTTGATGAAGTTAATTAGAGTGTTTGAGTCTCAAGAAAATCTCATCTATATTATTTAACATCTGATTTTACTTATTCCATTACATCACATTACACTAATACATTTTCATATATCCATTACAAAAAAATAGTACAAAAAAAAACAAAAGGAACTAATGCATTTTATACAGTCTATGGTGCTAACATAGTGGAGCAAATCATTAGTCACAGTTCATTATATCAAAGCACTCAATTCATCCATCTCATTGTGCATCCATGCATATACATAGCAGCAAATCATATCACAAAAGCATCCATATGCATGCACAATAAACATCAATCACCATTGTAGACATGGCACAATATCCATTGGTACTACAACAAATCACATAACAATTGAAGAACACAAGCTTATACTGAGAGGGGGGGGTGAACAGTATAAGACTACTTTTTTCTTTTTCCTTCAATTCAACTTTCAATTTAATATTATGCAGTGTATCGGTAGCAGTATCAATAGCCGTAATCAAAACAATGCACAAAACACCATCCACAATACAAACACAACAATTTACATAGTTCACCCAAAGTGGGCTACTCCACGGATAAAATATTTCACTAAATTTTATCAACTCAAATTATGGGAATACCTTTCCCGATTACAATGTTTATGGGCACCAACCCAAAGGAGACACCAATCCCCTAGCTTTGTTCTGGCTGGTGATCCTCTAGAAGACCTCTGCCTCCGTTGCCCTTAGCAAATGGAACTCTATCCACAGAAGACACCTATTTTCCCTACTCTGGTTGGAGACCTCTGTCCTCAACTCTGTCACCTCAAAGCTGGTCCTCGAATTTGCACTAAACACAGTCCTTCATTTTAGCATAAATGTCCTCATTCTTTTTATCATATCTGCACCAAACACAATCCTTCGATTTGGCACAAATGTCCTCGAATATTTCTTTGGTCTGGGTACAAATCTGTCCTCAAATTTGCACCAATCTCTATCCTCAAGTCTGGTTCACAAAAGTGGTTCACAAGCTTTCACTAAAGCTTGCTTGATCTTCACCCAAGTCTTCACCAAGACTTGTCTCAGATCTGCTTTGCAAGTTCTTAGAAAAGCTCACACAAATCTGTCCTTAAAATCTCTCTGCTCAGTCATAGCCACACTTGGTCAAAACCAGCCTTTGCACTGTTTACACAAACACAACAGCACCATCTTCGCGCACTCTGATTCCTTGCTATCTCTCTCACTTAGACAATTTGACAAAAAACACTCTGTACCCTCCTATCGAATTTTGCACTCTTCTCTTGGCGATCGAACTCCTCCCTTGCACTCTATCTATGAACGTCACACTTTGAATGCACACACAAAATTGATACTTTAACTCTTCGAACAACCCTCCTTTTATAATAATACTTTCAAGATCAAAACCTTGATCTTAGTCGGTTGCACAACCCTAAACTACGTCGGTTGCAAATCCTAATCTTTGTTGGCCCAAATTTAACTTTGTCGGCTTCATTGCCTCTATGGTTCTGTAGCTTTTCTCATGAAACTACATGTCAGGATATTGCGACACCTTTGCCTCCGAACACTTTCTTTTGGCTTTTGTCGTGAAATGATGACACTTCTGTCATGAAATAATGACATTTCTTGCTTTCTCAACCTCTTCTCAGCTTGCACCCGCAAAAGCAGAACATGTCACAAAATCATGACACTTTTGCTTCCTTGCACTCTTCTCGGCTTGCACTAGCGAAAACGAAACATGTCACAAAATCGTGACACTTTTGCTGCTTTATGCTTTTGTCTGCCTTACGCTCGTGAAACTGAAACATGTCATGAAATCGCGATGCTTTCACCTTCAAGCTCTTCCATCTTGAATTCATCGTGAAATCATGACGCTTCTTCTGTTGAAGACTTGCTTACTGTCTCTGTCGTGAAATCGTGACACTTTCTCCAACTGAATGCCGCCATCTCAATCTGTCATGAAATCATGAAACTTTCTGCATCCATAAGCTTTCTCTTCAACCTATCGCAAAATCATGACACTTTCTCCAACTAAATGCTGCCATCTCAACCTATCGCAAAATCGTGACACTTTCTACATCCGTTCGATTTCTTTGCAGCCTATCACGAAATCGTGACGCTTTCAGCTTTTGTACGTCTTCTTTGCAACCTATCACGAAATCATGACAGTTCTCATTTCTGACTCTTCCCTTTGCTGTATGTCATGAAATCATGACAGTTCTCACTTTGAGTTCTACAGCATGTCACAAAATCATGATAGTTCTCACTTTGACTTTTGTAGCATGTTGCAAAATTGTGACACTTTGTCTTACTACTTTCTCTCTCTTTGAACTTGTCACGAAATCGCGACAATTCACACTACGGACTCTCTTTTCAGCATTATGTCATGAAATCATGACACTTTTTCTTTTGGACTCTCTCTTCTGCATTATGTCATGAAATCGCGACACTTTTCCTTTTGGACTCTCTCTCCTGCAACATGTTGCGAAATCATGACACTTTTTCTTTCGGACTCCCTCTCCTGCAACATGTCGCAAAATCGTGACACTTTTCCGTCCATACAATATTCTTTGCAATATGTCGCGAAATCGCAACACTTTTCTTTCTCTGCCTTGCTGCACTTTTCGAGTCGTGAAAATGCGACATGTCACGAAATCGCAACACTTTCCACCTTGCTCTTCTTCTCTACCAACATGTCACGAAATCGCGACAATTTTTCCACTTGCATTTTTCTTTGCCAACATGTCACAAAATCGTGATAGTTTTGCCAGCTCTTTCTCTCTCCTCAAACATGTCGCGAAATCATGACAGTTTTTCCAGCACTTTCTCTCTCCTCTAACATGTCACGAAATCGCGACAATTTTTCTTGCCTGCTGCACACCTTTTCTTACTTGTCTTTTTCTTTGATCTTTTGCAAATGGGCTACTATGATCTTCCTAGAAACTCATTGTCCATGCTCTGAATAATCTGATATTAAATCAAATTCCTTCAAGAGCTTCTTGACATCAATGACAACTTCTACACTTGAGCAAAGGCAATGTACCCAAGGTACCCAAAATTGCCAACAATCTCCCCCTTTGTCATTGATGGCAAACCTTTACTGAAAACACATCTCAAGAGCCAAAACTGAAAACAACTATGCTCACAACTAAGAATCTGCCTTTGAAGTTTTGCTCCCCCTGACTTGAAGCTCTTCTCTTCACTTGAATCTCTCCCCCTTACTCATATCTCTCCCCCTTTGTCATCAATGGCAAAGGGTCACCTTTGGGGCTCGGGACTAAGAATGAGCCTCTTAGTTTAGTCCATCCCCCACCTCCTGATGAGGTGATTAATTTTGGGGTGGGATTAAAACTCCCATTGGGCACTGATCATCATCAGTTTCTATAACTTCCTTGTCGGGTCTTCTCTTAACCTCTTTGTCCATATTTCTATTCTTGTCACTGTTCTTGTTCTTGTTCTCATCCTTGTTCTTGTCCATGCATTGATCCTGGACCTGTTCATACCCCTGTTCCTATTCTTGTACCTTGGAAGATCAGCTCTACACTGCCTAGATGAGTGACCTTCATTGTTGCACTTATAACAAGTAACAATGTTATTTCTTTTAGGCATACCTGTTCTTTGAATCTGCCAGTTCTGCCTAAACCTGTTCCTGTTATTTACCTCGCAATAGACTGCCTTGTGCTCGAACTGTTGACAAGAGTAGCAATACCCTCAAAAGAAACTAGCACTTCTAAAATTACCGTTCACCTTCTTCACTTGAGCCATGCAATGTGCAGCCATGTGACCAAACCTGTAACACGCAAAACATCTGTCGTGAAATTTTCCTTTAATTGACCTCTTGGTTCCTGAAAACTTCTTCTTCTCATTCTGAATTTCATTTTCTATTTCTGCGCATCTATCATCCAAGGACTCTTAATCTGGAATACTTTCCTCATCAGAACTCTCTTCCTTTTGGAGTCTCTTACTAGACTCTCCAGCTTGTTCCTTGAAAAAACCAAGGCCTGTTTTATCCGTTGTCTTTCTTTGACCTTTGTTGAGTGACTTAACCTTTTTGGAGCTATCTTGAAACCTGTAAAGCTTATCCTTGTACTCTTTAGTTTCCTCTTTCAAAGAAGCCATTTTCTGTTCTAACTCACTATACTCAAGAACCTTAGACTCTAACTCATCCTTGAGTTCTTGTGTCTTAGCCATAGAGACGTCGAGACTTTCTATGAGATCATCTCTCTCCATACAACATTCATCTAAATTATCCTTGAGTCTAGCATTCTTCTTTCTTTCCTTTTTCAAAGCACTAAGAGCGTTAGTAAGTTCACTTTCTAGATCCTTTATTTGTTTGCATTCTGAATCATCAAACCCTTTTTCAGATTTCCTATCACTAGAGGTGCTACCTTTTTCAAAAACCATACATGCATCTTCCTTATAGTTTTCTGAAGAATCCTCATACATATTAGAAACCAAATAATTATTTGTGCAATCATCCTCAAGGTGACCAAAATTTCCACATCTAAGACATTTCATGATAATGAATCTATGTTTCGGTTCTTCCTCTTTTTTTGATATGAACAACATCTCATTTTCAGTATCACTTGAAGAACTTTCACTGTCACTACTAGAACACTTACTTGCTTTGTCTAGGTATAAACTTTTCTTATGCTTGTGAGAATACCTCTTTCCTTGATTGCTGCGCTCATATTTGTTTTTCCTGTGATACTTGTGCTTTTCAGAATCCTTGCTCTTAGAATCCTATATATCTTCATCACTTTCGTTCTTGGGAACAGTACAGTCAGTAGCATAATGACCAAACTTTCAACAATTGAAACATCTTATATTTTTCATGCTTTTGTGCTTTCTAGAGAACTTGCATTTCTTGCTGTAATATGCCTCTTCATCACTGGAAGACTCATCACTCTCTTGAAGTTGTTTACCCTTGGATTTCTTGGTAGCCTTGAAAGTCGCCTCTTTCTTGACATCAACCTTCACTTGAGTTCTCAACTAAAATGCTACAAGTATACTATGGAGCTCATCCTTTTTCAACTTATCCAAATCTTTAGCTTCCTCAATAGCATAAATATTTTCACTAAATCTATTAGGAAGAGATCTTAAAATCTTATCACAAACATCATTTTCAGCAAGCTCAAGACATAAGTCTTTCATGGAGTTAACAACCTCATCCATACGAAGCATGTAGTCACTAATATTTTCATCATCATTCATTTGGAGTTATTCGAACATACCTTTGAAGTGTCTCAACTTGGCCTTTCGGACATTTGCATCACTCGTATGAACCACTTTCAGCTGATTCCACATTTCACTAGCTGTCTTGCAGTGAATCACTTTGGTGAGATCTACTTTCTGTAAGCCTTTCAAGATTGCATTCATTGCTTTTGAATTGCTGTGATGTAGGAGCCTGTCTTCTTTAGTATAAGGACCATATTTAGGAATAGTGTACCCATCTTCAATCACTTCCCAAACCTCATTCCCAAGTGCCATTAGATGAACCTTCATCCTTGCACTCCAAAGACCAAAATCTGATCTATCAAAAATAGGTGCTGCATTGCCACTTGAATAATCCATTGTGTTCTTTGCTAGTTTTTCCTTCAAGCTGTTAAACTTTTTGAAGGCACCGACTCTGATACCAATTGAAGAACACAAGCTTATACTGAGAGGAGGGGTGAACAGTATAAGACTACTTTTTTCTTTTTCCTTCAATTCAACTTTCAATTTAATATTATGCAGTGTATAGATAGCAGTATCAATAGCCGTAATCAAAACAATGCACAAAACACCATCCATAATAGAGACACAACAATTTACGTAGTTCACCCAAAGTGGGCTACTCCACGGATAAAATATTTCACTAAATTTTATCAACTCAAATTATGGGAATACCTTTCCCGATTACAATGTTTATGGGCACCAACCCAAATGAGACACCAATCCCCTAGCTCTGTTCTGGCTGGTGATCCTCTAGAAGACCTCTGCCTCCGCTGCCCTTAGCAAATGGAACTCTATCCACAGAAGACACTTGTCTTCCCTGCTCTAGCTGGGGACCTCTGTCCTCAACTCTGTCACCTTAAAGCTGGTCCTCGAATTTGCACTAAACATAGTCTTTCATTTTAGCACAAATGTCCTCGTTCTTTTTCTTAGATCTGCACCAAACACAATCCTTCAGTTTGGCACAAATGTCCTTAAATATTTCTCTGGTCTGGGTACAAATCTGTCCTCATATATACACCAATCTTTGTCCTTAAGTTTGGTTCACAAAAGTGGTTCACAAGCTTTCACTAAAGCTTGCTTGATCTTCACATAAGTCTTCACCAAGACTTGTCTCAGATCTGCTTTGCAAGTTCTCAGAAAAGCTCACACAAATCTGTCCTTAAAATCTCTCTGCTCAGTCACAGCCACACTTGGTGAAAACCAACCTTTGCACTATTTACACAAACACAGTAGCACCATCTTCGTGCACTCTGATTCCTTGCTATCTCTCTCACTTAGACGATTTGACAAAAAACACTTTGTACCCTGCTATCGAATTTTGCACTCTGCTCTTGGCGATCGAACTCCTCCCATGCACTCTATCTGTGAACGTCACACTTCGAACGCACACACAAAATTAATACTTTAACTCTTCGAACAGCCCTATTTTTATACTAATACTTGCAAGATCAAAACCTTGATCTTAGTCAGCTGCACAACCCTAAACTAAGTCAATTGCAAATCCTAATCTTTGTTGGCCCAAATTTAACTTTTTCAGCTTCACTGCCTCTGTGGTTCTGTAGCTTTTCCTGCGAAACTACATGTCATGATATCATGACACCTTTGCCTCCAAACACTTTCTTTTGGCTTTTGTCATGAAATCGTGACACTTCTGCCTCTGCTGACGTCATCTTCACTTCTATCGTGAAATCGTGACATTTCTCGCTTTCTCAACCTCTTCTCGACTTGCACCCATGAAAGAAGAACATGTCATGAAATCATGACACTTTTACTTCCTTGCACTCTTCTTGGCTTACACTAGCGAAAACAGAACATGTCGTGAAATCGTGACACTTTCACTGCCTTATGCTTTTGTCTGCCTTACGCCTGTGAAACTAAAACATGTCGTGAAATCGTGACGCTTTTGCCTTCAAGCTCTTCCTTCTTGAATTCATCGCAAAATCATGACACTTCTTCTGTTGAAGACTTGCTTACTGTCTCTGTCACGAAATCATGACACTTTCTCCAACTGAATGCCGCCATCTCAATCTGTCGTGAAATCGTGACACTTTCTGCATCCATAAGCTTTCTCTTCAACCTATTGTGAAATCGTGACACTTTCTCAAAATGAATGCTTCCATCTCAACCTATCATGAAATCGTGACACTTTTTGCATCTGTACAATTTCTTTGCAGCCTGTCATGAAATTGCGATGCTTTCAGCTTTCGTACGTCTTCTTTGCAACCTGTCACGAAATCGTGATAGTTCTCATTTCTGACTCTTCCCTTTGCTGCATGTCACGAAATCGTGACAGTTCTCACTTCGAGTTTTGTAGCATGTCGTGAAATCATGATAGTTCTCACTTCGATTTCTATAGCATGTCGTAAAATCGTGAAACTTTGTCTTGCTACTTTCTCTCTCTTCGAACTTGTCATGAAATCACGACAATTCACACTATGAACTCTCTTTTCAGCATTATGTCGTGAAATCGTGACACTTTTTCTTTTGGACTCTCTCTTCTACATTATGTCGCAAAATCGTGACACTTTTCCTTTCAAACTCTCTCTCCTACAACATGTCGCAAAATCATGACACTTTTTCTTTTGGACTCCCTCTCCTACAACATGTCGCGAAATCGTGACACTTTTTTGTCTGTACAATCTTCTTTGCAATATGTCACGAAATCGTGACACTTTTCCTTCTTTGCCTTCCTGCACTTTCTGAGTCACGAAAATGCGACATGTCGCGAAATCATGACACTTTCCACCTTGCTCTTCTTCTCTGCCAACATGTCACGAAATCGCGATAGTTTTTCCACTTGCCATTTTCTCTGCCAACATGTCACGAAATCGTGACAGTTTTACCAGCTCTTTCTCTCTCCTAAAACATGTCGCGAAATCATGACAATTTTTCCAGCACTTTCTCTCTCCTCTAACATGTCATAAAATCGTGACAGTTTTTCTTGCCTGCTGCATACCTTTTCTTACTTGTCTTTTTCTTTGATCTTTTGCAAATGGGCTACTATGATCTTCCTGGAAACTCACTGTCCATGCTCTGAATAATCTGACATTAAATCAAATTCCTTCAAGAGCTTCTTGACATCAATGACAACTTCTACACTTGAGCAAAGGCAATGTACCCAAGGTACCCTAAATTGCCAACAACAATACCCATATACATCAATCATTAGCATTTAATATATCATAATAAATCAAATACATACATTGCATTCATCTCATAAAATAATAAATGAAACATATGATGACCATAACAAAATCTCATATATATGGGGCAAAGAAAATACATCATAGTTTCCAAAAATGTTCACGAGCTAGAATAAAGTGGGTCCTCAGACCTCATTAATATCAAGAAGCTAAAAAAGGTCTCAATAGTATCCATCACCATGGTCATGCAGGACCAATGCTACAACTTGCACTACCACCCGTAGTTTGGGTTTGCTATGATCCCCCAGGCTTGCTACCACTAGCCCTGTCAATCTTCGGCCTAGAGGATGACTGCACTGTCTCACTCCACCAAGTCTGATGTGATCCACTAGTCTCCCCATCATCAGGAAGATGCTCTACAAGGTGCACCACCTCCATCTCCAGTCTATCCACATAAGCCTACCTTCGTTGTCCCCATGACTGGTATATCTCCACCACTGATTGCATTCGTAGCACCTCTACCCGTAACCTCTCTGCCTCTCCAATACTAGACCCCTCCTGTCCAGGACCCTGTGCTCTCAAATGTACCTGTAGAGAGGATATCTCAACCTGGTCCTCCTGTATCTATGCCTGAAGGAGATCCCTCTCCTATCTGACCCTGACCAACTCAACCTACAGCTCCAGATATCAGTCACCCTATGTACCCCATT
Organism: Wollemia nobilis; assembly: GCA_028583015.1. Taxonomy (NCBI): domain Eukaryota; kingdom Viridiplantae; phylum Streptophyta; class Pinopsida; order Araucariales; family Araucariaceae; genus Wollemia; species Wollemia nobilis. The sequence continues at coordinate 5,012,406 of JAQPPZ010017036.1, read as the reverse complement.
GCACCTGTGTCCCCTAATTCTTAGCCTCCCCCTAATCACCTTGATCCCCAAAGTACAACAATTCCACCTGCTCGTATGCCTACTAGTGTGGCCCATGTTGTTCAACCACCTCTGGTCAATCCGATTATGCTACCATAAGCAATGACTAAATGATATACCAAGGCCCCTAGGGCAGCCCTCAGCAGGTATACAATGGTTCTAACCACTCAGTGAGAGGTTTTGGAAGGTTTTAGGCCACTTTTGGGATCTTTTGAACACTTTGTTTCTATTTGTCCCACCCTAGGATAAATACAAATCCTATTCGTCCCACCCTAGAGAAGATAGTAGCATTCGTCCTAGGGTGGGAGGAATAGCAGGTTTGACCAAAAAAGTCGAATCTGGACAAATGGCACCAGGAAATGGTCAAATTCTTGCCTATTCTCACCCAAAAGTTAGGGTACATAGTAAAACTTATGACATGCTCCATGAATGAGGCCAAATTGGGAGATTCTCTTCCCCCTCTAATGCATGTCGCTCTGGCGGCCAAGTGGCGCCTCTTGCCCTGCATGCCATTGCATGCCTTTATACCCATGAGCCTCCTTGGGCTATAAAGTGGATGTATTTTCCATATAAAAGGAGAGAGGATTTTGAGGACAAAGCAACGGAGTGCTGCTAAGATTTCATTTCACCCTTTTGCGCCAATTTTTACCTCGAAATGTCTACCTAGCGAAGGAGGTTTTGCGAGGGAACTAGTAGGCACAATTTATCACATAACCCAGCCACCTGAGTGAATTTCCTCACCAAATTTGATGGCAACACATTCCATAGTGTTTTGCATCAATCATCAGTGGAATTGGTGGTAAAATTTAGGCAAAACCGGTGGGCGTCCCACCTCGGGTGCCCCCCAATTTGTGATAGTCTTATTCCTCCCACCCTATTATGAATAGAAATTTGTGAACAATTTTATAACTATTTTTAATTTTTTATTTTATACATGTTATTATTATATTGCAGTTCAAATTTTATATAATTATGAGCTATATTGGTCAAGATATTGCAATTTTGGTGTTTTGTAGGGTCTCATGCAGGTCTTCAACGGTCATCTACAGAAACACCTAAACTGCTACTTATTTTTCAAATCTTATCATATGGGTTTTCTTAAAATATCATGTTATGTATTATTTCCAATTTTCATGTGTTTTGTATATATTTAGCTTCGAAAATTGTTTGCTTTCAATTTTGTAGGTTGCACACGGTCATCGCAATTGCGAGGTACCATCAGACTCAATATATGCACAATTTTTGGTGATATATTACCAAAATATTATGTTTTATATACCTTTGTAATTTCATGTCATTTGGAATTGATTTTGATACAATATCTATGCATATGCTCACTACTAGTCTTTTAGTGCTTGTGGGGATTGCAAGTTTTACATCATATGCACTTGCTACTTGACATCCCTTGTTTCTCTGTGTGTGGTTTTAGGTTAGATAATGCATTGGGAAGTAGCATGAGACACAAATATCAAAGACACAAGTGGTGATAACGTTGACCTACCCACTTCGATTATGGGTACAAGGAAAGACACTATATATGCACCCGAGTTACTTGAAGGATTTCGATCCTTGGGCACCCGATTTGTAAAAACTTGTATCATCCATTTGAGCCCTCAAAGGGGACATTTTGTAACCTATATTTGATCTACCTAATTAATTATAAGTTGGTTTACTTTGCATTATTTCTTGTTACTTGCTATCTTTTCCATCTAACTTGCATGTTCTCGCTTGATGCTCATACACAATAGGACATAGATACACATATTTTTTATCATCATTTGGTGCACTTTTTTTCCCTACTTCATAGGAAAATTATTGAATTTGGAAATTTTGCTCATTTTTACGCAGATTCACTCAAAAGTGAGTGAATTCATGGGGGATGCGAAACTGCTCGAAACATAGTGAAAATGCTCGAAATAGAGCGAAACTGCTCAAGACAGAGTGAAATTGCAAAAATAAAAGGGGTATATGATTAAAATCAACACATGTGAAAAAGGAGAAGTGAAGACAATTAAAAACCTAACTCTGGGAAGTTAGGGAATTTTGATGTAATTCAAAATTCTGTGTCTACAGTTTACCCTCTCTTTGGCGTCTTTATGAGTAGTAAATGCGTGAAAGAAATATGTAGGCATGCTAAGTGAAAAATTTATCGATAAAAAAGGGGCAGATGGTTTAGGATAAAATTTTGACCTAAACAAGTCAGTTTTAAAAGTGATATTTTTTTTAATTGCATTCAAATTAATGCATAAAATTTATGTGTTAGGGGTGCCCCCTTGAGTTTTGAGAGGAAGAAATTATTCCTTGTGGAACTCAAAATGACATAGTGAAAAAGGGGAGAAAATAGGGTTAAAAGGGGAATAGGGTAAAAACCCTAATTCATTTTTACTGCACGAGTTATAAAAAATTAAGCTTTAGAGAAAATGGTGTGTTCGTCACGCAGAGCTGATATTGTTCGAACGGGGGGCGATTGAGTAGATCCGAGTGTACGGTTAAGCTAGATTTTAGGTTTTCCATTAAATTTTACTTTTCATTTTTAGAATTTTTTTAGAAAATCTAGATTTTTCACTGGATTTAGGACCGTGCGGTTGTCACGACAAATTTATACCCTGGGTGGCGAATTCATGCCATGATTGCTAGATTAACTAGGGATGTGTGAATATTCTAGAAACCCTACGAATTCATTGGAAACCCTACAAATTATTGTAAACCTTGTGAATAAGATAATTTCACTTGCTAAAAGCTGCTAGAAGCGAAAATGCTCAATATGCAGTGAATTTGCTTAAAGGAAAGCGAATTTGCACTGTTTTACTTATGCATTTTAAATTTTATGTTTTTAAGGTTTGGATTTTTAATAGATGTACTAATTAAAATATTTATGATGTTTATATATTTTTTTTATAGTATGGTACACTCAAGAATGAAGAATGGTGAATAAAAGACTATGAGGCTCAATTGGGAGCCTTAGACCAGGTAGATAAAGAGCGACTACAACAAGTGGGGCTACTGGATATAGATGAGATACCCCGAGTTGATGTGGATACAACTCTGTTAATAGCTTTGGTAGAGTGATAGTACCTAGAATCATCTTAATTTTGATTACCAATAGGGGAGGTGACAGTTATCTTAGATGATATGTGACACATCGTCAAGATTTTGATCAGAGAGATAGGTGTTTACTAGTCCATATCATAGGCAAGGGCCCTAGAGTAGCTGATTGAAGATCCATGATTTTTGATTAATTAAAGTGATATCAATATGAATTGCCTAGTAGAGATAGAGAGTGTGACTACAGTGATAGTGGTGTTGAGTGTAGTCATTGTTATCTTGATATCCAGTCACATGAGTAGGTGACATCTATTATGTACCTTGGCTGGAGTCATGGTGGAGATGAGGGATACAAGGAGATGCTTTGTGTGGGGGTCATTCACCTTATGTCACCTATACATGACATTATGGAATGCCATGTATGGGAACCATTGCTACATCGTGGTCACTAGTTTGCTCTAGGTATGGTGCTGGAAGCACATTACGATGAGAAGGCCCGATGAAATGGCTTTGGAGGAGCTAGACGATGGTCGTATGACTATATATCTATGGGCTCCAATGAGAGGGAGTCATAGAGGGAAATGAGAAGGATTGGATTTAGTGAGGTAAGTGATTGATGATTTGTTGTCTTGTTAGATTATATGGAAACCTTGGAGGATGTATCCAAGGTGGGAGGTAGATGGATTTGAGCTTGCTCAGGTGTGATAGATTTGATGACTATAATCTAAGAAAGGAGAGATGGAGCTATATCAATTTGATCAAGTATAATGCCAATTTGGGCTGGTACAAAGTATACCAACAATGAGAGATATATGGTTCTGACAGGTGATAAGAGATGCTACTACCTTAGTAGGAGATCTTGATATCACTCATTTTTAGGATCCAGAGGTAGATGATGTGTGGGTGGAGGATGGCTATGAGTATTGGTATGTTGATATTAGACCCTAGAGGATTATTAAGAAGCTACCAGGTGATCCTCAGATAGTGCAGGCAACTTGTCAGGTGTCTCATCAGAGAGCTGAGCAAGGGGTCCCACTGAGGTATAGGCTGCCTCAAATGTTCAATGTGGAGGAGATATCTAGGTAGAGGTAGATGAAGGGGCTTGAGCGAAGCAAGAGTAGTAGGTTTTTGGTGAGACCAAATACGAGAGGAAGTCCTAAATAGAAGGAGGTCTCACAATAGACAAAGGAGGTTCCTTAGTTTATGGAGGAGGATCTAGTGGTTGAGGAGATGAAGACAAATATTACTAGAGGTGAGGGGTACCAATAGTGGATTACTACCTTAGAGGTAGAGGTTACTACATTGAGGGCTCAGATAGAAGCGAATAGTTCATAAATTTAGGAGTTAGAGACACAATTGTCATAGGTATAAGCTAAGGTAAAACACTGGAGGAGCATACCTTCATCTAGCAGATAGTCTTAGTCAAGTAGCAGTAGGGAGATGACAAGGGTCTACCAATGGGAGGCCTTCTATCAAGGCCTATATTTTTAAGTAGTTCTAGAAGCTCAGAGAGTGGCCTTGCTCAAGGATATGGCTCCTAGTCGAATACAGAGTGGGACACATTGTAGTTCATGAATGATGACTCAATTTGTGAACATGAATCTTCCCAGACCACCATCAGGAGATAGAGGGGATTATCAGGGCTCTAGGTTTTGACATTTTTTATAGCATACTTTCCTAGTGACTGAGTATGCCAATATTTTGATTGTGGCATACCAGTAAACTTCTATGTACCTTTTCTCGATATTAATACCATACTACTATTTTATGGTTGTTTTTATATGTGATGCAAATATTTTTGTTGGTTTTGATGATCTTACATAATAATGTTTATGGTCATGTTTAATTTCTAATGCACTCTCTATCATGTTTAATCAAGATAACGATTTTAGGAAGATAGAGTGTGATTTGATATAGTGTAATGTAATGTGATTTGATTTTTGTAGAAAAATATAATTGACAATTATAGAAAAAGTGTAATTGTAGAAAAAATGTGTTAGGAAACATACCCTTATGATTTTTATCAGTCAAAAATAGGCATCGAGGATGTGTGCTTGTATCTAACCTTAAATGGAGGTTGTCCCTCATGTGTGGTCATGAAACAGATCATGTGTGAGGTATTATTGTTATGCTAACATCGAAGGGTTATGATCTAGAAGTAATTTGAGATTGATGTTTTAATATGATATGGTTCGTGATAAGTAGTGTATAACCTAAATATTAATTTTGAATAAAACTTAAGGGAAGTAAGACATAGTATGAGTGAATGAGCATGAAAAATGGGATAGATGACTTGCACTAGGTATAATATTTTGAGTGCAAAGTAAATATAAGAAAAACCTTACCAGGGTTATATCATGCCATCATTGTGAAGTCCTTACACAACTACCTGACCAAGCAGTTATGTATGATCAATGAAAATTTGTGTATGATAAGCAACCATGCAATATGATGAAGCAAATGACTGAGAATATATTGTACTAAGGTGGTAGATATGTAATGCAGGACTGATTGGTTGTTTTAGCCTCAATTTCTTATGCTAACAATCATACAAATCTAGGAGGATATAGTGACTTTATCCCATCAAAATTCAAGGAGAATCTTGGTTATTTCTGAGATAAAATAAAGTTTATCAAGAACCAATGTGTGTGATTAGTGCATTCTTTTCCCATATTGATTTTAAGTATGATGTAAATCTCTCAAAAATAAAATGCATGTGCTCATGAATTTCATTTACCTATTTTTGGGTAAGGTAATGATGCAAGCCAATTTAAGAACCATTGTGTGTGCAAAAAGTGAATTCATTTTCCTTGATTTTGTACGTGGTTAAACTTAACTTCTTCGTAATACAAGCCACCAAAAGCTAGCTCATCCATAAGCAAACATTGGTCCTTACAAAATAAGGTCAATAATATGACAAACATGTCACCACGTGTGAGACTACCCCATTTCCATGTGGGTTTTATTCAACCCATTACTATAATGGGGATCATCCCATAAATTTTGAATAACTAAGGATTCCAAGGATTCAAGCTCATTACCCCCTTCTTTTCTTTTGATTCTTTTGGAATTCTTGCTCATTTCTCAAAAAGGGGATTTATTTGCTTTTTTTTTTTGAAGGTTACTTGCTCATTTTTGTGTAAGAGCAAGGTATTTTATTGCTTCAAGTAGGGGGGAGCTTGTCTTTTGCTAATTCTCACCATTATAGACCATGCACATAATAGGATAGCAAGGGAAAATTTTTTTGCAAGGAGCAAGGACTACTATGTAGTATCATTTTTCCTTTCTACAAAATCATATTTAAGATGTGTAAATGTATTTTGGTTCAAAAAATGGAAGAATCGATTCCCAAAACTCAAAATTTTATTAGTGAAGAGATAGTGGTTTTGGTTCAAGAATGATTTTTAATCAGTATTTAGAATCAAGATTTATTAAAATATGAATCCTGTGAGTGGTTCCAGGTAAACTCTTTACACTTCAAAAGTACCAAGATCAACTATGAATTTGATAGCATTTGTCTTAAATTTAAACAATATAATAATTGGATGTGACTATTTGACATATGTAATTGGATCGAAACCAGCTATGGACGTGCAATAAATACAACTATATGATGGATGATTTATGTAAGATGATTTGAAATTATAGAATGAACTACATGCAACAAATGTTTTATGTACAAAATGCAAGATGGTTATGTGCAATGATGAGACATGATTTTATGCATAATATCTTTTAAGGTGCATTATGTTCAGTAGCTCCTTAAGATCTTTTCCATCTAATGTGGTCAAACGATATGCACCAAACCTAAATTTAGTGGTTATGATAATGGTCCTAACCAATTTGGTGGAAATTTACCTTTAAGATCTATTGAAGCATTGGTGTTTTTATTTTCTTTAAGAACTAAATCACCAACCTCGAAATACCTAGTATGAACTTTCTTTGAATATTATCTTTTGAGTTTTTCTTGATAGGCACAAATATGCTCTAAAGCATTTATGCATTTTTCATCTAGTTACTCTAGTTGATTTAGTCATCCAACATGATATGCATCTCCTAATTTAGTGTCTTGAAGTAAAATCCCTGAAGAAGGTATTTCAATTTCAAAGGGAAAAATGGCTTCGACGCCATAGACCAAGACAAAAGGGAGAAGCACCTGTAGGGGTTCGAACACTGGTCTGATAAGCCCATAAGGCTAGATATATTTGAATGTGTCAGTATTGACCTGGCTTATTAACCAACCTCTTTAATAATTTGACTAAAGTTTTATTAGATGCTTCATCTTGGCCATTGCCTTGTAGATAATGAGTAGACCATCTATGCTGAATTTTATATTTTGGGCAAAGCTTCTTAATGTCTTTATTTTTAAAACAAGTTTTGTTGTTGGAGATAAGTGTGGAGGGGATCCCAAATCTACAAATGACTTAATTAAAAATAAATTTAGAGACTTGGGTCCCTATGCAAGAAGCCAATGGCATGTCTTCTACCCATTTAGTAAAATATTCAGTTGTTATTACTATGAACTTATGATCATTATATTAAATTGGATTGATCTTCCCAATGATATCGAGACCCCAGTTGGAAAAGGGCCAAGGGGAAGAAATAGTTTGAAGATCCTGTGCAATAGCATGAACAAGATTTACATATCATTCACACTTGTCACATCGATGCACATAATCATTTGCACCTTCTCCATGGACGACCAAAAATAACCCTTTTGCAAGAGCTTTTTGGTTATGGCACTGCCACTAAAATAACCTCTGCAAGATCCATCATGCACTTTTCTTAGTACATTTTGAGATTCTTATATGTTGGGACATCTCAAAAGTATACCTTCAAAAGACCTCTTATAAAGAATATTGTCTAGGATGACAAAGCAAACAACTCTTTTATGTAGAAGTCTACATTGGTTTCTATCTAGACCATTTGGAAGTGAGCCATTCTAGATAAAATTAAGGATATTTGTATACCATGATTCTGATGACTTTTCTTCAATTGTGAAGATATCCAAGGGTGCTAGAAAATATTCTAGTGAGGCAGGCTCTCGAAGCTGATGAATGATAATGGTAGCATGATCATCATCCAACTCCAAAGAAATGAGAGAAGCATCTACTACCACAGCATCGATATAATTATTACTAGTACGAGGGATAGCTTCAATAGTGACCTTCTCGAATAGAGAAATAAACCTTTGGATGAATTCCTTATAAATATTAAGTTTCTCATCTTAGGTTTGGTAGACATTATTAATTTGGTTTACCACGAGTTGCGAGTCTCCAAAAACAAACAAAACTCTAATTTTTAGAGCTATAGCTGCTCATAAGCCAAAGATTAAGGCATCATACTCTGCTATGTTATTTGTACAAGCAAATTGAAGTTTAAATGATAAGGAAATTAGTTGTTTTTGTGGAGATACCAATATGATACCTACACCTACGCTACTCATGTAGTGAACTCCATCAAAGAATAAAGACCAAGAATTTGGATGGTCATCCTATAAATTAAGACATTCATTAGGAAATTCTATGGTTAAGGGATGAGTGGATTTAAGAGGAGTGGCAGCAATTTGATCTGCTATAACTTACCCTTTAATGGACTTTTGACCAATAAAGGTTAGGTCCATGAACAATGTTTGGGCCTACAAATTGTAAGTCATGCCAAAACTCCCTAAAACAAATAGCCCTAGGTGCTTTGAAATATCTCCTATTGTTTTCCAAAGTCACCTCTTTTATTTCTATATCCACCAAGAACTTATGAATAGTTATGGCATCGTCAAGGTAACTATCAAAAGGGTATATAGTTTTGTGGAGACTTGCTCTTTTATCTGCTAACCATCATTCACAACTTCTTTGGATTTCAAAATATAATGATTGATAATTTGGACCCAATGTTTTAGCTATGTTGACTCTTTTGATTTCACACAACTCTTCGGACCTTCTCCTAATGTTTTCAAGATGATTCCACAATTGATCCTAATGGTGTTTATCTCCTATATAAATAAAATCAACCTCTTGTTCTACTAATATTTTTCTAAGATCTATGAGTATGGATTCCCTAATGTAATTATCCACCATTTAAACTATCTATTTTCCTCTTCTTTTTTTATATCTTTTATATTTTTACAAAAGAAACAACAAATATACGATTTTTTTTTCTATTCTATTAATCACTCCTAGAAATAAGAAAAGAAAAGAAAAATACCTTTTTTAAAAATACGGGAGAAGTTGGAGGTATAGTTGTCTTAGCTAAATTAAGATTTCACCTGGATGCCCACATGCAGATTCTTGGTGATGAAGTCCAAGCTGTGATGAAGCCCAAGTCCTACCAGTTCTCACCTAGTTCACCGTGGTTAGTGATACACTTCTTTTGAAAGGAAATGTGTGCTTTATTCCATGACTATGATAGTTATTATATTGGCTAAATTTTAATATTGATTAGATTTTTATGTTTTTCGAGCATAGGTAAAAGGATAATCCCTTTTCGATGATTCATAGGTATGGCTAACCCCCTTCATTGTGTGTTCTCATTAATTCTAGACCAATCGAAACTACGAAAGAATACGTTGGATGTGATTCTTTTAGGACAATGGTAAAAGATAATAAAAATGTGAATCATGTTGAATTTAAAAGTTATATTTTTATGTTTCCCTAATCTAAGCAAACAACTTTTTATGGTCTTTTTTTAGTTTATTTTTGAAAAACAAAGAAAACAAATAAAAGGAAAAGTGGTGGTGTTTCACGTCGGGTTCACCAAAGAATGTAGACTTAAAATTTTTGCACCCCTTACCTTCAGGCTAATGGATCTATGCCCATAAGGGGATGGTAAAATAGGGGATCTACACCTCAGACGAGAGACACTTGTGTCGTGCCCTCTTTGGTGGTTATCTATGAATTGTGGTGGGTTCACTAGGAAACACTTTGTGGTGGTTTCCACACCTATGCAATATGAAAGTTTTTGATGAGTTCTTTGCTTAACATACACCTAAGGTTTAGGTAAAATGCAACTATGCCTAGACTACATGTAATTCAGCTTTTATGAAGGCAACACATAATGAACTAGAGATTTTTAGAATCAATTATAATGCAAAAAAATCCATAAGTACGATGTCATATTTCTAGGATGTTTATGAGCATATATATACATATTTTGTGTATTTTTATTATATTATGAAGATGGCCTGTAGCTAAAATGTATAAAATATACAGAGAATTGAAAGACAAAATCCAAAACTAAATAAATCAACTACTTATCTGATTCGTATGGTTGAAGAAGATAGATTTGTTGCCTGTAAAGCATATTCGCTCCCTATGAGGTGAATTCGCTCCTTTCTACGTGATTTCACAGATTGCTGATTTTGAGAGCGAAAATATTGATTCCAAAGTGAACTTGTGATGAACCTATAAATTGTCAAATAAAATACTAAAAATGGGGGTCAGGGTTTGGGGATCTACTTAAGCCACTAAATATTTTGATCTTGTGGATGTAGCAGTCAGATCCCTTCGATCTTTTTAACCAACCATACACAAAAGCAGGAAATCATAAGATCTATTTATAGATGACAAAAGCTATGATGTGATGATTAAATAATGTAATATATGATGCAATATGCAATATGAGACAACATAAATATAATATGCAAACTAAAATAGTGGATCTAAAGACCAAATTACCCCTAGATTGGTGTTTGTGCAATTTCACTGAAAGTGAATATGCTCTATTATGAGAAAATTCACTACTGGAGGGAATTAACCCATAAATCTTCTTGATTTTAATTGATGCCTAAGGTTTTACATAAAATTGACTATAAAAATTTTGAAACTTAATCACGCTTACAGTGCTTGGCTCATCTAATATTGTAGAGTGATGGTGGCTAAGGAAGGTAAGTCACTAGTGAAGCAAGGCTCCAGAATGTATCCTTTGAAACTCATATCTTCACCTGAAGCAAAGATTTAATACAAAAATAGGAAGTCATAGTGTTGGTTCTTACACAAAATTTCACCATCAAGGGGTTTTAATAATCTAGAGAGCTAAAATTATAAGTTTTTAACCAGCATAGGAGGAGGAAAATCATTGGGTAAAAATGGGTTGTCATTCGGCTTAGGTTGGGTAAATTGCCAATATGGGTAGATTTGTAGGCCAATTCTGGGAGCCAACACAACACAAATAATAAGAAATAGATTTCGTTGGAACAAAATTTTGACAGGTTGCCAAATTTAGGCAAATTGTTAGATTTGGTAATTTTACTCTCGTTTGCATAGATTCACTCAAAAGTGAGTGAATTTACGGGGGTGTGAAACTACTTGAAATAGAGCGAAATTGCTTGAAATAGATCGAAACTGCTCAAAATAGAGTGAAACTACAAAAATATAAGGGGTGTATGATTAAAATCAACACGTGTGAAAAAGGAGAGGTGAAGATGATGAAAAACTTTACTCTGGAAAGTTAGAGAATTTTGATGTAAGTCAAAATTCCGTGTCTATAGAATCCTTTATCCACTCCTCGATCAAAACCATCTCTTCCTCATAAGGAGTCTCCACCTCCTTTGGCATTTTGATTTAAATCATCATAAGTAGGACTAGTTTATCCTTCTTACAAATATTGCTTGCTACCATTGTTTGATCATTCTCATCCTTGAGAGGATCATCCTCTTCCTATTGCATTATTTTGTTGCCTCCATGACAACTTCTCCTTTGCCTTCAAGGCATATTGGTAGGCTTCCTCTATAATCCTTATCCTTATCATACTGACTTCATCTTGTATGGACAGTCACATTCCATTGATGTACTTTGATACCTTATCCCCATTATCCTTCACATGACTGGCCTAAATGGTGAGCCTATAGAACTCCTCTATGTAATCCTTCACACTCATATCCTTCTACCATAGGTTTTATAATTTTTAAAAAAGACCCAATTGGTAGTCTGATAGCAAGAATTTGACCTTCAATTTGGTGATAATTTTCTCCCATGTCCTAATCTATTCCTTTATTTTATTCATATTTTAGTTTATACATGGTCCCACAATAAAAACACATGCTCTTTTAGCTTTGTACTAGTGAACTTCACTCTTTTGGGGTCTTTTATTGACTCAAAATCAAAATATTTCTCCATTTTAAAAATCTAGTCTATGACCTCCTCTAGATTCAAGCTTCCATTATACAATAGAGTTTTTATCTTTATCTTTTGACCCATATTCAAAATCATTCAGATCAATTGTTGCTCTGGTTCCTCCTCTCATTCTTCATATTGATCTTCTACATGACCAATCTCCTCTAGATGAACACCTTTTCTTTGGGCAATTTTAATTACTTCAAGTTAGGTGGTAATTTCTCTCAATATCTCAACTAGTAGGTCAGGATCCTCATGGTCTTCCTCTTCTACATCATGTCATTACTTCTTCAATACATATCAATCCTCAATAATATTATAGCTTTGATACCAAAATAATGTAGCAGTAAAGTAGGGGTAAATCATTTTCAATCATCAATGGCTAATAGGTGCTTTAGTCGATAACTTCCTAGTGACACGGATGATAGACTCATTTGATTAGCCTTGACAGTAGCCTACTCATATCAAGTTGATAGCACTTTTCAATGAATTTATAATGGTACTAAGATCATTGATAAAATACTTGATAGTGTGCTCTTAGACAACTAGCTTCATCTATGACAATGGTCTTTGGTTAAGACAACTGTATTTTACTATGACGACAATCAAGATGTTGACACTTTGCCATGATATGGTCAACATTGTGGATACTCAAGTTAGCAATATTTGGTTAACACTTTCTATGTTGGTATTTTTTATGTTAATATCAATGAATTTCAACTCTAGTCATCACACTTCCTTTCCTTACTCGACACCTCTTCCTTCATCATTGATGGCATTCATTGTTGATAGTATTCTTCGAGTATTGTATGTACCTCCTGCAATAAGTTTCATAAACCTGCAACACACATATTTTTAACACCTACAAGATTGGAACTTAAATATTTAACACATCCAAAAATAAAGATTTTATTAGTCAATGTCTATATGGCATAACTTTTAATTATTATGATTGTGAAACACATAGAACACTCTCAAGATAGAATTTCCTTCCTCTCATCTAGGGTTCTTCTTTCTCCCTCTTATTTATCTTCTCCTCTTCTCCCTCTCCTTTATATTTTCTTCTTCCCCCCTCTCACACTTCATTTCTCCTCTCTATTTATAAGCACAAGAATGGTGACTCTCAACTACGCACGATAGTTAAATTGCCACTCTCCAATTATGCATGATGGTTGAACTACCAGTTCTAGTTAAGCATTTTTATCCAGTATTTTGCATCAAAATTCTAGTCATTGCATGGAACATCTAGTTGTTTCTAATTATTGCATCGCTTGTCATTGTTGCATGGATTATTTAGATTTAAACTCATTCCAATCCAAAAATGGTGAAATCCTAAATTAGAAAGATCATCATGGAATAGAAAATCTTCACAAAAGTGGTGAATTCATTTTTTATAATAGGTTCATAAAGCTATCCCCTTAAATTAACACCATGGAGTAACTCTAGTTTCTTCCCCAATCTCCAAATTGCTTGTCCCAAATAAGAGTACCCAAAAAAAAGAGGGGTTTTATATTGGAGGTTTACGGTTTAACATTCAATTTACAATTTACGTCCAAGGTAAGGTTAAAAATTATTTCATTGCCATAGGGTCTTTCAACCTTAAAATTATTTTTACTTATAACTATCACTAGTAATGAAAAATTAATATATTATAACTTTTATTTTTATTTTTAATTTAGTTATATGACAAATGGACCCCACCCATATTACATCATCACCACATCGTGGCATCATAATAACTTAGCTCATGCATGAATCTATCTCTTGGCAAGATTCAAGCTTGGTATCCTCCTTGAAAGCTAAGAAATTTAATTACTTGAGATGCCAACTGATAACATCCAATAAAGTGATATATATATATATATATATATATAGAGAGAGAGAGAGAGAGATTTTTATACATCCACAAGACCATAGACTATATAAGACAACCCTCATAGAGAATGTTGTTTACACAATATATAGTAATCCATCCATACTTTGGTTTCCAAATAATGGTGTACAACCCTACCCATTACATATATACTTAATTATTTAAAATTAAATTATACTTTAAAAAATATATTGTCAATTAATTAAGCAGGGTAACTTAACTAGCAAATGGACGATTTCAAGTGATTATAAATTGATAAAATACAACTAATTAAAGGCCTACCCTCACAATATATTTATATAGAGATAGATAATTGCTTTCTTTTTTGGCCAACTACAAGTTCCACAAATCATTGGCCTCATTTGATCTTACCCACCCAATTAGTAGTAAGTGATTTACTCTTGGTAAGGGGATCTAGGATGCCATTAGATTCATCCCATTTTGACCATAAGTAATAGTGGACAGTTTAGATAATTTTTTGATATGCTTTATGGGATGCCAATGGCGTAGAAGAATAGTAAACATGAGAGGCCATAAATATTGTGCTCCCAATTTGAAATTTGTAATCTAGAGAGAAATATTTGTTTTGCTAGGCACCAAACATTCTTTTATTTAACAAATACTCATTCCCACATGCCATAAGGGGAATATGTATGTCAAAAAGAATCCCAAGTTATTACATAATAATACCATTGGATATAATTGCCTAAGAAGTAAGGATATTTTCAAGCATGGTGTGTAAGGGTAATAGATAATTTCTATTTTAAAATGATTAATGTAAAATCCATATGCATCATGGTATAATTCCAATATTCCCTAGGCAAATATTAATTTCCTCTTTTTTTATTATGTAAAAATAAAGGTGAATCATATATCTAATGGGAAATCATAGCAACATTTCCATTAGTTACTTTTATCCCTTTGAGTACTCTCTTTAATTGAGCTTCATTTAGTAGGTGACCAAGAGCATCAACAATGATAAAATACAAGGGGGTTAAGGGGTACCCTTTCCTTATGACTTTGTAATTAGAATTTTCATAAATAATACCATTGAATTGAATACTTACAGATACAACTTGAAACATAAAAAAATATGCTAAAAACATCCTTCCTAAAAACTTAACCAATGAAATATTTAAAGAATGGAATCCCACCTTATTGTATCATATGCTATGTGTTGGCATTTTTGCCACACTAAAAAAAAAAAAATTCATCCAAATATGAAATACATCCAATGGTGAAATAAAACTGGATGAGATGATATTTAGATATTTCACCACTGTAGATCATTTCTCAAGCTTTCCAATGATATATTACAATAGACAATCGGGTCAACGGATCAAAAGTTATGGCTCCGGGAAGCTGTACTACCAAAAATCATTTTCGTAACTTTTTTTGAAGAAAATCATTTTTGGCACTTTTTTCGAAGAAAATCATTTTCAGAAAGAAAACCATTTTAGGGTAGTTTCTTCAACGAAATTTATTTTCGACAGCTTCTCCAGCGAAATTGATTTTCAAGCAGTTCCTCTAGCGAAATTGATTTTCAGGTAGTTTCTCCAGCGAAATCAATTTACTCCATTTTCTCCATGTAAAATCATGGTCAAAGGGGCTCTGAGTGAAGATCAGTATGGAGGGAATTTCAAGGTTGGAGAATTTAATTATTGGGGCAAAGGAGTTAATGTTTTCATAATTATTGTTGATGAAGATCAGATTCAATAGATAGCCAGGGATTTGCTGAAATTAAATGTTGTTCGCTTCACCCTTGACTCTAGTATGATCATGTTGATTCTGAGGCACCGTCCATTATGGTGGATGTTCATTTTTGAGGCACCACCCATGAAGGTGAAAATTCTAAAAATTATTCTTGTTGAGTCCCAATATGCTACTAGCTGTAAATGGTCATTGATTTTTTAGGCATCATTTGATTGGTTCGTTGCTGCTAGTGAAGAAGAAAATATTGCTGACCATGCCACTGAATTGCCACCATTTTATTTAATGCTTATTGAATTTTAGGGGTAAAACCCTCTATAAATACTGTAAAACTTGATAAGTTTAGAGGAGGGGACATTTTGTTGTAAAATCTTCGAGTTTAAACTTCTGCCTCAATTGAAAGACGTTTTCTGGTTCTTGGATCAGTTGTGTATGTGATTATTTTCTGCCTATCATTTATGTTATATTCATGCCTTCGTTTGATAGTTTAAATTCTACATTTGAATTTAAATTCTAATGAATAAGTGAATGTTGAAATGCTAATTGGAAGTTATATTTATAGTTTGTGATCAATTTCTGTGTTGTTCTTTCTGTTAAATGCTTGTTAAAACTTGATTGGGTTTTTTAGTTGTTAGTTCATCCCCACATTACCTCTTTAGCTTACAGACATGTTTCCCATATCTTTTAGTTTTTTCCTTGTTTATTTCTATTATTTCCCATTCCTTTCCATTAATTTCTTTCCCTAAACTTCATACCAGTATTAGAATAGCAATGGAACCAACCCTCTATGGAGATTGGTCTGAAGGTCATTTCTTTTCTTCAACATTTCAATGTTGGACGAGTCTAGGGCGTACATACATTTTATCCTTAAGCATATTCTTGATCAATAGTTTTTGGCACACCTGATGGTATGAACAGTCTTCATGTTTTAAGGGAACCTGAGTTTCTTTGCCTTACCTTCATCTGGTAAAATCACATGGTGACTCCATTGAGCTGAATATCTGGATCTCAAGACTGGTGGACGCATTTTGTACTAAAATAAGACACCCTGGGGGACCCAAGGTTTGGTGAGTAGCCTTGACCTCACAAATGGAGAAAATAATTTTCACCTGGAGACTCTAATTTAGTGGCAAGGATCATGATCTTTGAGGACCACTACTATAATGGCATAGGTATGCTATCCTAGCTAAGATGATCTTGACCCTCTGAATATCCAAAGTCGGTATGAGACTCCTAAAATTATCCTAAAGACCCTAAAAAAATACAATGGCACTGAGGAAATGCCCTGAGAGCACCTTGAATATATTACTTCTCTAGTGATCCTCCATGGCATAACCCACAAAGATGTCATGATCAGAATTTAGGTCTTATCTTTGGAAGGAAGGGTGTTGTAGTGGTGCAAAATTCTCGGGCGTAAGAGCATTTTCTCATGGGTGAACTTAGCAGGAGCACTCATCAACACATTTAACAAATTTTAGGATCCCTTTCAACTCTTTATGCACCTCTTCACCATAATGAGGACACCTCTAAAGTGCATCACGAACTTCAATGTCTGATTTTGGAAGATTTGGAGGAGAATTCCAAAGAAAATCTAGCCAACACCTGCCCAGACCCACTTGTACTTTGTTTGGGCTTTCCACCAGGATATAAGCCTTCTCCTACTATAATCTAGGGAATGAATATTCCCTCATGTCTTTTAGGAGTTTGTACAAGAAGAGTGACTCCTACTCGAAGTAGGAAAGTTGCAGTGGAGAGAATCCGCTTCCTCATCACTTCTTTTAGAAGTTTCTACCACTGTCCATAACCCACCATCATGGTCATCACAAACTGTGCAAAATTTTGAAATATAGTCATTCAGAGTGAAAGGAGTGGATATCTCCTAGTATTTGTAGAAGTAATATGCAAGCATTACCTCAGTAATGAACAATATGGTAGCTTGCAACTTTCTTCAAGAGAAGGACCGAGAAGAAGAGAAGAGTCTAAGGACAAGATCTGAGTGCGAAGAGGGCACAATTTTGCACCCTTTTTGTATCCTTGAGCATAACACGCAAGTACTCAAATGAGACCCAATAAGCATACCTCATCAGGAGGCTAGTCTTGAGGAGATCCTAACAATAGGGCTATCACCAAAAAAATCCTACTATCACATCAAGGAGTCATAGGAGCACGTACCCAAGACCCTACAACCAGTGGACTCTCAAAAGTGGTGATATTGGAGCTAACCATCACCACAAATGATACTTGAAGAAGAATCCCATGTGTTAAATATCTTTGCCATATTATTCATTAATTGCATGAGTACTGACATGTATTATAACCTGCCACATTGCATCTTGTTTGCAACCTAGTAAACTTTGGGAAGAGGACAATCGAACTTTAAAGATCGACTGAAGTGCAATCAGATCTAGTTTGAACTCTGTAAATTCATTGGGTAGGCATCCAATATGAATTTTGTGGTGGTGGCATGTCAATTATGTCATAAACTTTTGTATAAATAATGTAAATAGGTCGATTGATAAATAAGATGGAGAGAGCACAAAGTGGTGTGATTTGGTATTATCATATTTGGGTGACTCAAAGCAGAAGGTACTTTATTTTTTTGTATTTTCTTGTGTCTATTTTTTTATGACTCTATTTCCCAATGGATAAAGGCCTTGGGGTCAATTTGCATTTAGACAAGCTAAATACCTCGCGAGCCACCAAAAGTGTTGGAATTTTTGCCACACTAAAAAAAAAATTAAATTCGTTCAAATATGAAATGCATATAATGGTGAAAGAAAAACTAGATGAAATGATATTTAAATATTTTATTGTTTTAGATCTTTTCTCAAGGTTTCCAATTATATATTACAATAGAAAATCAGGCCAACGGGTCAAAATTTATGGCTCCGAGAAGTTGTACCACCAAAAATCATTTTTGATAATTTTTTTTGGAGAAAATCATTTTTGGCACTTTTTTCGAAGAAAATCATTTTCGGCACTTTTTCCAAAGAAAATCATTTTTGGTTAGTTTCTTCAGCGAAATTGATTTTCGACAGTTTCTCCAACGAAATTGATTTTCAGGCAGTTTCTTTAGAGATATTGGTTTTCAGGTAGTTTCTCCAGCGAAATCAATTTACTCCATTTTCTCTAGGTAAAATTTTGGTCAAAGGCACTCTAAGTGAAGATCAGTATGGAGGGAATTTCAAGGTCATTGAATTTAATTATTGGGGCAAAGGAGTTAATGTTTTCATAATTATTGTTGATGAAGATCAGATTCAATAGATAGCCATGGATTTGCTAAAATTAAATGTTGTTCACTTCGCCCTTGACTCTGGTATGATCCTATTGATTCTGAGGCATCATCCATTGTGGTGGATGCTCATTTTCGAGGCACCATCCATGAAGGTGAAAATTCTACCGATGATTCTTGTTGAGTCCTAATATGCTACCAGCTATAAATACTCGATTTTTGAGGTGCCATTTGATTGGTTCATTGTTACTACCAAGGAAGAAAATATTGTTGACCATGCCACCGACTTGCCACCATTACCACCATTTTATTTAATGCTTATTAAATTTTAGGGGTGAAACCCTCTATAAATACTATAAAACTTGATAAGTTTAGAGGATGGACATTTTGTTGTAAAACTCTTCGAGTTTAAACTTTTGCCTCAATTGAAAGACATTTTTTGGTTCCTAAATTAGTTGTGTATGTGATTATTTTTTATTTATTTATGGAAAACATCCCAAAAGGGATGCCACTTTCGGGTAAGACCCAAGGAGGTAGGGGTATCCATTCCGCCAAAAACACCCAGGACTCGGACCTGGCCTACCACCTTTGACATACTCAAGGAGCAAACAAACACATAAAACCAATTTTAAAATAAGTAAATAACAACAAAAATGATAAAATAAAATAAAAAACATGCTCCTTGAGTGTGTCAAAAACAAAAGCACAACCAAACTCACACAATAAGATAAAAGAAACCACAACACAAACCACATAGAAAAACACAAGAACCACATAACAAAACACAAACAAGACAAAAAAAACTAAACACTACAAAGACATAACCCAAAAAAACATGAAAAATAAACACAACCAAAACCTAAAAAATTAAAAAAATTAAAAAAAAAAAAAAAACAACCAACAACAGACAATAAACAAAAAAAAAAATACATAGAAAACACTCACACATAAAAACATGAAATAACACAAACAAAGAGAAACCCAAGAACAAGAACGAAAAAAACACAAGAACAATAACAAAAAACATAAAAAAAAAAAAAAACTAAGCAACAAAAACACAAGAACAACAAAAAACAACACAAAGAACACAAAAACAAAACAAAACAAAAGAACCCACCCACCTTAAAAAACTAAAAAAAAAAACAAAAAAGAAAAAAAAAAAAATGAACAAAACAATGACCTATCTAGACTAGAAGACTATTAAGGAAAGAATCAACAGAGGAAACAAAAGAAAGAATAGAAAGAGCTAGGGAACTAAAAAAAAACTGAATGAACCAAAGATAAGCAAAAAAAAAAAACAAGAAGAAACTAGGTACCTTCAGAACTAGAGCCATCCAAAGAAATGATAGAAATAAGAGTTTCCCTAATTTGAGAAGCCCACCATATAGGAGGGTGGCCATAACAAGTAAGATCACCTTTGTCCAAAGCCCAATTAGCTAAAGCATCAACACTCTTGTTTTGATCTCTAACCACATGACTGTAATCAACTTTCGAAAATCCCATCTGGATTAACTGAATCTTATCAATAATTCTTTTTATTCTCTAATCCACCTTATGATTCTTAGAAGGAGTCTTCAAGAGATTAATCATAAGTTGAGAGTCAGACTCAACTAACACCTTTTCCCATCCAACATTAGTAGCCTCCTGAAGACCTCTGATGATACCATACCCCTCAGCAAGGTTATTGGAAAGAATACCCAAATTCTCAAAAAAAGTAAAAACCAGGGAGCCATCTGAAAGTCTACAAATTCCTCCCACACTGGATTTTCCAGGGTTCCCTCTAGAGTCTTCATCAGTATTGACTTTTCCAAAATCCTTAGGAGGAGGTTTCCAATTTCTAGTCCTATCCATCTTACTAATACTCACATTCCCTTTAAGTTTGTTGCCCTTATAAGGTTTAATATTCAATCTTTGCATCACTTGATCCCATCTTTGGTGGGATTTTTGGGGGTGATTAAGGAGTTGATGGACTGATTCAACTAAGTTGGCTATGGTATTTTGCCAAATATAGTGAATATCCTTCCTATATTTATTAAAAAATTGGTTGTTCCTTTCATTCCAAAGAAGAATGGTAGAACCCATCCAAACTAACTGCCTAATAAAATGATCAACACCCTCTTGATTAGGCCAATCCCTCCAAAGCTATTCAAAAGTAAAAAAATGGACCACTGTAAGCCAAGTAAAGTGGCCATTCTCCTCCATAGCTCAAAGGCTAAAGTACACTCAATAAAAATATGGTTGATATTTTCTACATTCTCTTCACATATTTCACATCTAAAAGGGCCATGAAAACCACACTTCATAAGTTGCTCACCAATAAGCACCCTACGATGTAATAAAAGCCAATAAAAGAACCTCACCTTAGGCCAGATCTTTTGAGCCCACAAATCGAGAAAATATGT
This sequence comes from Wollemia nobilis, assembly GCA_028583015.1. Classification (NCBI taxonomy): domain Eukaryota; kingdom Viridiplantae; phylum Streptophyta; class Pinopsida; order Araucariales; family Araucariaceae; genus Wollemia; species Wollemia nobilis. Next base: position 4,990,998 of record JAQPPZ010017036.1, on the reverse strand, counting down.
TAGAAGAATGTTTGGGATTATTATGGCATAAGGTCAAATAACCTTGAGCAACTGAATACTCACCCTTAGTAGTGTTGTTCCATCCAAAACAATCTTTTTGATGGGATCAAGAGAGGGGTATCATATGAAGGATGTCTTGGATATCTTGTCTTTGCATTTCTAGGATTTGAATAGGCCAGTCCTCAATAGGGATCCAATATCGACCAAAATTTGAATTACCAGTATGGTACTAACCGTAATTAGCCATCTGTATCCAATTAGTTCAGTGAAGCTCCTCCATCCAAGGCCTCCAATCGAGAAACTGAGTTATCAAAGTCTTGTGACCATCCCAAGAATCTGCCCAAAAATTTACATGTTGACCATTATGAATGATCCAAAATAATTTTTTCTTTATCAAATCCTCACCAGTATTAAGAACTGCTAAAATGGGAGAAAATTTAGTAGGAAGTTGATAGCGAACAAGGTCTTCAGGACTTTTGTTCTCAGCATATTTAGCATGGATATTATTGGCCCAAAGAGCATTGGGGTTATGCAACATCCTCCAATATAATTTAGCAGCTAAAGATTTGTTGTTATTAATTGAATATCAGAATCCTAACCCCCCTTCACTCTTAGGAAGACATAAAGTATCCCATTTCACCAAGGCCCATTTTCTTTTCTCCTTAGTACCACTCCAAAGGAAACGATGACTGATTTGATCCAATTCTCGAAGAACAGACTTTGGGATATTCAAAATGGAAGAAACATAAATAGGAATAGCTTGAAGGACTGATTTTACCAAGGTGATTCTACCCCCAAAAGAAAGCCACTTGTTGGTCCACTTTCCAATTTTCTTCTTGACTTTGTCCAACAACCAATTCCAATCTTTATTTTTCTGCCTTTGAATATTTATGGGAATACCTAAATAAGTGATTGGAAGAGAGGTCTTATTATATCTTAATTTATCCAAGACCATGGATTCCTATCTAGCAGAGCAATGAAAGAAAATAACTTTAGATTTGTCTTCATTGATCAACTGCCCAGTAGCCTTAGAAAAATAGCTAATGATTTGCTTAATATTAGAAGCTTCCTTAACTATAGCTTTACCTAAAAGAGTAGAGTCATCCACAAATTGAAGATGAGATATAGGTCTAGCTCCATGAGCAATGGTAACTCCCTCAAGGGTTTTTTTTCCCTCTTTTTGGTTATAGTCCTACCCAAGCATTCAACAAGAATGATGAATAAATAAGGGGATAGCGGGTCACCTTGCCTAATACCTCTGGAAGCCGGGAAAGACTGAGAAGGCCTGCCATTGATAATAACTAAGTAGGAAACTGAAGAGATACATCCCATAATCCAATCCATCCAATCCTTAGAGAATCCATCCCATGATCAACCTCTTGAGCTTTTGGAACAAGAGTAATAAAAGTTTTATTGATAACCTTCAAATTTTCTTTGGCTTTCCTGGCTTCTTCCACCACCTCTAATAAATCAACATGAAGGATATCCCGGAACTCTTGGTAGAACTCAATAGGAAAACCATCAAGACTTGGGGTTTTCCATTTTTGTATTTTAAAAACTACTTTTTGAAGCTCATTGATAGTAACAGGAGCAATCAAAATAGAGTTCTCCTCAGAAGTGATAAGAGAAGGGATTGCTTGAAGAACATTTTGTTGAGAAGATGAGTCAAGAGGAGTAGCAACAAAAAGATTGAAAAAGTAATCAACAACAATAGAATTCATGCCATCCCAAGTATAAACAACATCTCCAGTATCTGAATTTAAGGAAGAAATAAAGTTGTGAGATCTTCGAGCTAGAAGAGATTTGTGAAAGAAATTTGTGTTTCGATCTCCTTCTTTGAGCCATTGAATTCTAGTTTTTTGCTTCCACAAGATTTCTTCTCTTTTTTCCCATTCCTCTAACTGAGTTGTGAGTTTAATTTCATCTACACTTCTCTTCTCTGTGAGGCCATCTAAATGGATTTTCTTATTCAAATTTTCAAGATGAGCAATAATTTCATGTTTTTTTATGAACATCCCCAAACTCTTTCCAGTTCCAAGTCTTGATTTTGGATTTAATGTATTGCAGTATTTTGGCAAAACAGAACATCTTAGTCCCATGCCTAGGTTTACCTTCCTTCCACCATTTTTGCACATGAGGTCTGAAGGAAATGTCTCTAAGCCACATTAATTGAAAACGAAAAGGAGATAAACTCACATTGGTTTTCCACATTTCCACCATGACTGGCCAATGATCCGAACTAGCATTATTAAGAGTCTTCACTTTAGGAATGTGACCATGGATTAAGAAATTTTTAGAGAGCAAAAACCTATCCAATCTCTCCATTATACAAGCTAAGCCTTGCCTTCTGTTAGACCAAGTCATAAGGCTATTATCTGGTTGGATATCCACAAGATGGAGGTTTGCAATATATTTGCTCATGAGGTCAGTGCTTTTGTCCAAATTTCTATTTTCCCCCATTTTCTCATCCAAAGAGAGTATGGTATTGAAATCTCCTCCGATCAAGATCCAAGATTTAGGAAAATGAGAGATAATATGAGTAATATCCTTCCATTGTCTTTTTTTTTCCTCCAAAGAAGTCGGAGCATAAATAGTAATGCAGAGCATAATCTGGTTGGAATGTCTACTTTGAATAGCTATAGCCAATAAACCCCAACTGCCAACCATATGGTTAATAACTATCTCTTTTGGGTCCCAAAGACAAGCAATGCCACCCAAAGTCCCTTGGGAACTGAGGGAAACCACTTTTCCAGCTGGCCAAATTTTACTGGCAATTAAGTCCATATCCTCCATTGACATCTTTATTTCTTGAAGGAAAACAAGATGTGGATGATTTGTCTGAATAATTCTTCTAATTTCATTTTTTTTTGAAAGACTCCCTTTGAGTCCTCTAATATTCCATGTGATGATCTTCATTAATACTAGGGCTAAAAAATTTGGGAAGGGCATTAATCTTACCTTCCTCTACAAGCTTTTCACCTTCTTTTACCATATGATATTGATTTGTCTTGCGACCTAATTTTTTATTAGAATCCATCTTCAATTTTTTTTTCCCTGATTCTTGACTTATTCCAATTGAATCTGAGATGGCTTCTAACCTTGAATAATGCTCGTACATAGCCAAAATTTTACTAGATGATTCAACAGAGTCTATATTGGGACCTGCATTATTTGAAGTTTTAATATTTGAAATATTTTTTTTCTTGTGTAATTTTTCTCCTTTTCTTTTCTATTGAAAACCTTTGATTTGTTGGTTTATCTCTGAGTTCTTCCCTTCATATTTAAATTGTGTTTCTAAGATTTCAATTTCCATTATTTCCTCTTCCTAACTTAGGACATCTTTTATGGAAAGGATTTCAAACATATTAGTAGATGACTTTGATTGATCCTTCATAACTGGTTTTTTTTTAGTGTTCTTCTTCTTAGGTATTTGGAAACCTACTGATTTTATATCTTCTTTCTTTTGATCAAGAATTTTATTTGGGCAAGCACTGGCCAAATGACCATATTCATTGAAAATTCTACAACGAAAATGAATGTTCTCATAGTCCACTACTTGCTCCCAAGTATTTTCCCCAAATTGTAATGTGATCTTTTTAGGTAGGGTTTTATCAAAATCCATTAAAACACAAATTCGAGCATAAATAATATGTTCAAAATTTTGAATACAATCAGCAGTCATCATAAAAGTTCCTAAAGAGTTTCCCATTGAAGAAAAAATAGTAGGATTCCAAAATTCAATAGGGAGGCCAAAGAGTCTAACCCACATGGGAGCTATAGAAGGCATCTCTTCTTCGGCTTTAAATTTAGTATGCCAAGGCTTCATGAAAAGCCCTGCCCTTCTAGAACCAAGGACCCCCTTAAAAAGTTTTCTTTCTATCTTCATTATTAGAAAATAAAACAAGAAAATAACCATTTGGATAAATAGAGATTTGTAACTCACCTTTATTTTTCCAGCTTTTTGCAGCCCAGACTTTGAAAGCAGATAGACTCGGACGAAAACCCACAAACCGACAAATTAGTCCTCTTTTTTCTAAATCTTCAATGTTAGTCTGAATGTTACCCATATCAAGCTTAACAATAGGAGTTCCATCAGCTGCTTTAAGACATCCTGACTTCATTTTCTTGGGATCAATCTTAGGCATTCTTAGACGTTTATGGGAAGCCCTAATATTGATATTAGCATTGGGCTGAGGCTTTCCACCATGAAGGGCATCCCTAAAATTCATTTTTGGGATCGAGTCTTCTAAATTCTTACCCTTGATAGGGGTTTTCATAGTAGAATTATTTTGTGGGTGCACCTTAGCACCAGATTCACTTGAGATATGAGTCATTTTTTATCAATTGCTTGAAACTTGTTTCCTGATCTCTTTAATCCTTGCCCTAGACATCGTGGAAGGTATGGTTTTTACTCTTCTTTTGTGTAGAAAATTGGAAGCCATTTTCACTCAAGTTCATAGTATGATCTGTTGAAAGACAAATTTCTAACCCATATTGTATCCCTTGTAACATTTCTTGCTAAAATATTGAGCATAAACCACAAAAATATTTGCCGCTAGGGCCCGAAGGCCCTAAAAACCAACCTCTGGAGCTGCTTGCACTCAACCCAGATGAAACCCTCACATAGTCGCTTGCCAAATATATCGTTCACACATAGGGATGTTCTAGGATCTGTGTTGCTCCAAATTATATGAAAATTGGTGGAGATGTTCTAGGGTTTTTCAGGAATCTACCCTCAAAATTTTAGCTCAATTTGAGTCCGGATGAGTGAGATATGGCCAAAACGAGTTCGGATGTTTGGGCAGTCCTACGAAAAACGTCTCTGTATGTGATTATTTTATGCCTATCATTTCTGTTATATTCATGCCTTCATTTAATAGTTTAAATTCTACATTTGAATTTAATTTTTGATGAAGAATTAAATGTTGAAATGCTAATTGGAAGTTATATTTACAGTTTGTGATCAGTTTCTGTGTTGTTCTTTTTGTTAAATGTTGGTTAAAACTTGATTGGTTTTTTAGTTGTTAGTTCATCCCCACATTACCTCTTCGGATTACAGTGATATTTCCCATATATTTCAGTTATTTTCTATTTATTTCTATTATTTCCCATTCCTTTCTGTTAATTTCTTTCCCTAAACTTCATACCAATCTTAGAATAGCAAGGGAACCAACCCTCTCTGGAGATTGGTCTGAAGGACATTTCTTTCCTTTAGCCTTTCAATGTTGGCCGAGTCTAGGGCACACATACATTTTATCCTTAGGAAAATTCTTGACCAAAAATTTTTCAAAGTCATATTTCACAAGGATTATGGTGAAATTATAATCTAGTTATTTTACAAGGATGATGGCCAAGGTTGACACTATATCAAGTATTGGATATGCTTAAGGGTATTTTATTATACAGTGTATCAATTTATTGTAATATTTTACTATGTAATCCCTATGGGTTAAAATTAGCTTTTTTATGGTTAAAATCACTTTATAACTTGTAATTAACCTTAACCCCTCTTGTTATTTTGAATTAGGTTAAAATTTATTATGTAATTAGGGCTTTGATATTAGTATAAATATCCTCTTCTACTCGTCATTTGATTATTAGAGTGTTTTATAATATTATCTAAGGATATAGAGAATATGTGTGGTGCCTATGGGTGCTCATAATATCTCTATCCATTATCCTTTTGATTTTTGTATAAGATTTGAGTGAATAATTTGCTTTTGTTCATTTGTAAAAAATATTGTGAATTCCACTATAGTATCATAGCGGGTGTGAAGCGGCATAACTTGACCATGCTAAAAGACTATTGAAATCCTATGGTATTTATTTCAAACTTCAGGGTGAAGCATCTCTTATTACTTCATAAGGATATTTTTCAAAAGAAGTAGGGAGGTTGTTCCATGTTTTCACTCATTGATCTATTCATTTTTTTTGGAGATCTCTTGCCTACTCTAGTTGTTTCCTTATTATGAAGGATTTCTCAACATTTTTGGTTCTTTTTATATTCAAAATGGATAAAACCATTTTTCCTCCATTTAATAACTACAACATAATTGGATGCATGAGAAATTTTTGGAACCATTTTTTAAACTCAAAAACATCCCATGCATACCTTTTTTTCACAAATATTTGGTTCTTTGTCATAGAAAGGTATTGTCACCTTCTACAGTAGTGATATGCTTGAGTCATTGTTCAGGTAGTTTATTGAGTTGGATAGAGGGGTGTGGTTCTTTATCAAATTTTTTGATGGTTGTAGGTTTGAGTTGTCGCCTAGTTTTGTAGTAATATTGTAAAATTTTACAAATAAATTCTTTGAAGATGCCTACAAATTGTAGAGATGGCACATTGGTGAGAGGATTCGTGGCTTGGAAAATTATAGAAGGAGGTCCCAAATTCAAGTTAAATTGAGGTATTTTGCTAATTATGGTAAGTTTGAGAGGAGTTACCTATGGGGGTGTTGCCTATCAAGCCATCCCAATTGGCTCTGGCCAATTGGTTATGTTATGCTCACAAATATGCTTACAAATAGATGGTTTCCTATTTGAGTCTTCATGTTAAGTGCATTTTGCATAGTTAGTATAACCATTAAGCTTTTTCCTTTGAGTGTTACGTGTAAGTGTATTAAAGGATGTGTTGTTATTTCAAAAAGTAGAACATGCTTTGGCCTTGTAAGACTCTAGTTTGAATCCTACCTAGGGTACCTTTTGGGATTTTAGATAATACAAATGTCTTGGTTGACATGGTACTTTCATGCACCATGAAAAAAAATATTTTATATATTTATAATGCTTCAACTAATCAAATTATTATAAGTTTCAATGATCAGATGAACCAGAAGAGACGAAGTAAAAAAATGTAATTGGAGCACATTAAAAATTTAGAATTTGTTAAGTGGTAGGTTGGGGTTGGCTCATCTAGCCCTAATGTTTGAGCATTTATTTTCTAATATTTTGGGGTCCATTAGGGAAAAAATATAGAGATCATAACTTGTATGCATAGAAGCATTTTGAGTCCTTTTTTTAAATAGTATAATTTTTCAATCTCTATGCATTGGTGACATTAGTTTATGAACTTAATCCTATGTTTAGGACCAAATTATATGGAATAGTCCTCAAGTCCATTTCCCTAATTTTTAAGGATGGACTGAATTTTTTCTATGTTATCAAAATCTTTGGTCTGATTTTTTTGGAGATGTAGATGAATTTGTGATAGTTGCAGTATATTTTGAGTCTTTTGGAGGCTTGCAAGAAAAGGATTTAAGATGTGCTTTAGTCAATCTATCTTCTTCCTTTGGATAAATGATTCAACTTATTCATGAAGATCTAATATTTCATGGTCTCTTCCTTCTTCTATTTCTTAATAGGGTGGTTAGAATGAGGTTCATGCAAAGCCTCTTTTAAGTAGGTTACAACTCTTCTTTTAAGTAGTTTCATGCAAAGCCTCTTTTGGTGGCTAGAATCAGGTGGCCTAAGGATAATATGAATTCTTCAAATAGGGTGATGTATGTTGTGAGTGGAAAATTTGTACCTTCAAGACATACCTTATGCGACAATGGAATATTGAAAGAACTTATCTATAAAGGAGGTGATGATCTTGATTTATCTTCTTCATGTGAAGTCATAGTCAAATTGGTTTTTTAATTTGTGTGAGTATAATAGTGGTAGTGATGAATAAATCTACCCTAAGAGGACTCTTATGTAGGAAATATTTTTATAGTAGTAGATTTTATATGATGGAGATATCCATAATAACTCTACCTTAAAATATGGAGGCCCACAAGAGCATACATTATAGGGGAGATATCATCGTTACTAGTGTCTTCTTCTCTCCTTGGCCCCTGAGTTCAAATTATAGGAGGTGTTGAAATTGTAATATAATTAATGGCCAAGGTCAACATTGTATGATGTATTATAAAGGTATAATGATATTTAATTATATAATTTACTAACTTATCATAATATTTTTATTATGTAAAGCCCTATGGGATTTAGTAAACCTTTTTATGGTTAAACCCACTTTATGACTTGTGATTAAACTTAAGCCCCTTTTTTATGTTAGCTTAGGCTAAAATTTATTATGTAATTGGAATTTTGGTATTGGTACAAATAACCCTTCTACTTCTCAATTGATTATTGGAGTGTTGTGTAATATTATCTATAAATATAGTGAATATTTATGGTGCCTACAAGTGCCCATCATATCTCTCTTTTCATCCTCCTTGTATTTTCTATATAATATATGAGTGAATTATTTTCTTCCATCCATTTCTATAAAATACTATGAATTCCAATAGATGACATCATGTTTGGTTTCTTGAGCAGAGTGATATGCTTTTCAAGACAACACTAGGTTATCCATGATATAACGACCTTTGATGAAATTGATTTACTCTTGACTAATAATAATTTTATAAGATATGTTGAACAAGGTAATAAGATGCCACCCTAATATGTTGTCCCTCTTCATATTTTAAGGATCAACTTGATTTACCCATTGTTTATAAAACACCCAAAGGATCCTTTCACCAGAACCTCTATATAGATATGTTTCAAGCATAAGCAAAACATCTAGGTCTGGAGCTTTGTATTTATTCATTTTATATAAAGCATATTTTAAATACTCCATTAAAATTTGTTAGCCTAAGGCTTTAACAATAGTGGTAGAAAGAAAATATGGGGTACAAATTTTAACATAATTGATGATTGTGGGGTTTAAAGCATTAGTGGGATCCTTAGGAAAAAATTAGCATAGCGAGAAGACAATGAATAAAATATCTACTTGGGATAAGTGAGAATTAATATTCTTTTAATAGTTGCTTTTATCCTTAAATAATAGAAAATACTTTGGAGTTGCATCCATACTCTAGCCATTTCAAATGAGTTATAATGTGGGTATAATTCATTCCGTAGAATTCAAACATGCATAGGGCATTCTCAACTTGACTCAAGGATTGGTGATATTCATTCTAGCTGATGATTGTACAAAAGGATCCATGTGAGTAATACTAAGTTTAAGAGGAATTTTATGAATTATCAAGCAGAGATATTTTTGGATGGAAAAAATAATATACAAGTGATCTAAGAGGATGGTGTAAGGGATAACAGACACCCTTTGCTTAGGAGAAATTTTTTATAAAAATGACTTAGATACATTGATAACCACTTTGATGTCCTATCTAGACTTGATCATCCCTTACTCCAAGTGAGTCACTTGGATAAATAAAAAGGAGATTGATTGAACAGGGGTCATAAATACCAAAATAATTTATGTAATATAACTAGCTAGCAAACTCTTCACTATTGAGGGGTTTATTGTATTGCAAAGCTTTGATATTTGAAGTTATCCACTATGTTAAAATACCCAACAAGGATCTATTCAATTGTAAGGAAATAAGTGGTCATCCATTTCTAGAGAGCAATATACCTTGTTTGACCATTGGGGGCATAGAAAGAGCAAGGATTAATTAGTTGATTGTCTTGCATGACAATGACCCCTATACACCTATTCTCGAGGTCATGCCTAGAATCCATGATGATGGAAGTAAGGAAGGAAGGAATAACTAATATGTGCCTTCCTCCCCCATATTAATTCTCTATATAAAAGGTCCTACTTTGTAAATGAGATAAACAATCCTTTAACATAATGTTGGCAATCTTCACCTCTTGTAAGAAGAAAATATTTATTTAGTTCTATGGGAGAACCCTTAATACATGGAATTTCTGTGCAAGAAATGTGGACTTATGCAAATTTCATGATAAGCATTTGAAATTCATGGGTACATTTGAGGTAGAGTTTTCTTGACCCCTTCCATTAAAATTTTGAAGTGGTTACTAAGGTTAGAATCTTTTGAGGTGGTGCTAGGGTAGACAGAATGTGAGTTAATGGTGGAGGAAGAGATGGAAGAATGTGTTGTATGGATATGGAAGACAAGAAGTTGGAAAATAAGTGTATGCTCTAGACCACAAGTTTAGAAATATCAAACTAACTCCTTCGTGGAGGGTTTCTTGTCACACATAGTGTGGTGCTCAACCTAGTTAAGGGATAAATAACACCCTCATTTTCTTACAACATGCCAACCCTTTGTAATTTTAGTATGAAGTAAAATATTATAATTGATTGGATTTGGGTCCAATGGTTATTTATCATTGTTACTCTCTTTAGGGGTTAACAATTGAGGATAATTAGGCAATTTTTTATTGTCTCAAGTTACATTTTCTTCACAAGATTTTTGGGGTAGTCCCACTTCACGTGTTCAGCCTTCCAATAATACATGGATGGATTGGTAAGATTGATATGATGTACTAGCTAGGATAGTAATACCTACAAATTAGGGCCTACAAATTTTATCAAGTCTAAAATAAAGCTAGAGATATCAATCTCAATGTAGACTCTAAGATGCATAGTAATACCTAAGTATTTTTCTAGTCATTTTGACACCATAAAAGCCACCGTAATTGACCTAAAAGACACTATAAGTAAGGCCTAACTAAGATATTTAAGAACAAGAACTCGATCCAAACTAGGTATATTGAAAAAGAAGAAACCTTAGGATGAAAATATATTGATTAATCTTAAATATATGTTACTTGCCCACAAATGGCTCATGTCCCATAAAGTAAAGTTAATTGTGCATGGACTAGATTAAAAATATAATCATGACATATATTTTACCTAGTTCATGAAAAAACTCAATAGTCCACCCTCTTCCATTGTCACAAATAATCATAATCCAATAAAACAAGTTACAATCCACACAAATGCCACCTAAGAAAAGGACAACAATTTTTTACATAATTTATTTGAAAAACTACCATACTCAATTGGCAAGAAGATTTAATGCTTGATTGATGTGGCATTGGATCCTCTTGTGTACATGCTCCCCATTGAGTCAACATTATTTTGCATAAAGGCATATTTTTTTTGGTAAGCTGGTTTTTATATTTATAAGTGGGTTTTTTAAGAGGATCCCAAAACCTTATAACAATATAGGCCATGGCCTTTAACCCTAGAATGAGCCTCTTGGGCTGTTACAACAAAAACTGTTAGTCTCACAATGACACTGAGAGGGGGGGTGAATCAGTGTAGCTCTTTAAACTTAAATTCATAGCTCTTAAAATAGAAATAATGAAACCTTAAAACCAGATAAAGCAAGTATCACAAGAGAACATCACACAACACAAGATTTAACGAGGTTCACCAATGTGGCTACTCCTCAAAAATGACTGCTTGGACTACCATCCAAATCCAGCCTTTGCAAAGCACCAACTTTACAATCAATTTACCAGCACCCACTAGAAGGAGCACCAACCCCTTATTTATCTGCACCAATAGAAAGGAGCACCAACCCCTGTTTTACCAGCACCAACTGGAAGGAGCACCAACCCCTGATGCCAAGCTGCAACTTGGACTTCAATTTTGAATCTAGAAGTTTACCAAAAAAATACCTTCGCTTTTACAAGACCCTGATTGGTCTATTGCTTACCCAATCTCTCTCACTGTTCATAGAATAGACACTTCGCACACTTCTATGATCTACAGCCACACTGCACCTTCTGCTTTCTCTACGCAATCACTTCGCACACTCTGCTTCGCTACAGTCGACCTTCACGATCATCTTCTCCCTTTCGCGCACACTACTCTCTTTGCAAATTTTGCACTTAGCTCGATTCGACACGACTTGCTCTCTACGCACTCCAACCGAACTTCACACACTTCAACCATTCCTCAAATCTCCAAACAACCCTCCTTTTATAACAGAATGTTTGAGATGAAAACCCTAATCTTAGTCGGCTGTAAATCCTAATCTTAGTCGGCTTTCATGACAACTGTAAACCCTAATTTTAGTCGGTTGTTCATCGGTCTTCGTCGACTTCAACTTAACCGCAAAAATACAACATGTCGCGATATCACGACACTTTTTCTCCTTGCTCTTTCTCTTAGCTTTGGCCCATGAAAATACAACATGTCGCGATATCGCGACACTTTTTCTCTCTCCTCTTTCTCTTTGCTTTGGCCCGCAAAAATACATGTCGCGATATCGCGACACTTTTTCTCTCTCCTCTTTTTCTTTGCTTAGGCCCACGAAAATACATGTCGCGATATCGTGACACTTTTTCTTTCTCTCTCTTTCTCCTTGCATTGGATCGCAAAATGCTACATGTCGCGATATCGCGACACTTTCACCTCCGTACACTTCGTCTTTTCTTTTGTCACAAAATCATGACACTTTTGCTTTTGTACTTAGCTTCTTTGCTTTTGTCGCGAAATCGCGACACTTCTACCTTCGAAGTCTTCTTCTCTGCTTTTATCGTGAAATCGTGACACTTCTGCTTCCGAAGTCTTGCTTTCTGCTTTTGTCATGAAATCACGACAGTTCTGCTTTCGTACGCTTCCTCTCTTTCTTTTGTCACGAAAATGCGACATGTCGCGATATCGCGACACTTTTTCTTTCTCTTCCTTCTTGCCCTTTTCGAGTCATGAAATTGTGACACTTTTTCTTTCTCTTCCTTCCTGCCCTTTCCGAGTCGCGAAAATGCGACATGTCGCGAAATCGTGACACTTTTCCAACTTACTTTCTCTCTCCTATTTTAGTCGCGAAAATACGACATGTCACGAAATCGTGACACTTTTCCAACTTACTTTCTCTCTCCTATTTTAGTCGCGAAAATGTGACATGTCGCGAAATCGTGACACTTTTCTTACTTGTTCTCTTTCTTCGAACTTGTCGCGAAATCGCGACACTTCTTCCTGCTTTCTCTTTTTCTTCCAACATGTCACGAAATCGTGACAGTTTTTCCACTTGCCTTTTTCTCTTCCAACATGTCATGAAATCGTGATAGTTTTTCCACTTGCCTTTTTCTCTTCCAACATGTCACGAAATCATGACAATTTTTCCACTTGCCTTTTTCTCTTCCAACATGTCGCGAAATCATGACAGTTTTTCCTCTTGCCTTTTTCTCTTCCAACATGTCACGAAATCGTGACAGTTTTTCCTCTTGCCTTTTTCTCTTCCAACATGTCGCGAAATCGTGATAGTTTTTCCTGCTTTTTCTCTTTCTTCCAACATGTCATGAAATCACGACAGTTTTTCTTGCTTTTTCTCTCTCCTCCATGTCGTGAAATCATGATAGTTCTTCCTATTTTTTCTCTCTCCTCCAACATGTCGCAAAATCGTGACAGTTTTCCTATTTTCTCTCTCTTCCAACATGTCACAAAATCACGACAGTTTTTCTTGCCTGTTGTATATGTCGCGATATCGCGACACTTTTCTTACTTGTCTTTTTCTTTGATCTTTTGCATATGGGCCACTTCGGTCTTCTTGGAAAATCACTGTACATACTCTGAATAACCTTTGAACTCCTATCTTCTGCATCTAAATAGCTTTTGAACTTCCTGTCCACTGCATCAACAGATCTATCTGACTGTGTTGACAACAATGACAATATTGTTGCTGCACCTTGCTCAACAATCTCCCCCTTTGGAATTATTGGCAACACATGTGCAATTTTCTGTAACTCTTCTCCCCCTTTGACAATAATACCAAAGGGCTACTGCAGACTCCCCCTGAGTCCATGCACAACATTCTCAAGAAAATTTGATTACACTTAGCAAAAATCATGATCATGAGCAAAAAGATAATCAAATACTTAAATGCTCCCCCTGAGAATGTGATCCCTATAGCTAGTCAATTCTTGGGAAGTGTGACCACTCCCAATTTATTGCGAAGGTACTCAAAAACTTCCTTGGGCAATGGTTTTGTGAAGATATCTGCTACTTGCTCTGTAGTTGGAACAAAATCCAACTTAACCTCACCTTCCGCAACTTTCTCCTTCAAAAAGTGATACCCGATAGTGATGTGTTTTGTGCGTGAATGCATAACTGGATTCTTGGAGATGTTAATGGCACTGGTGTTATCACACTTAACTGATATTGGCTCATTGAAGCAAATACCAAGATCTTTCAGGGTTTGTTTCATCCATAATACCTGCGTACAACATGTTGTCGCTGCAATATATTCTGCCTCTACTATCGATAAAGAAACTGACTCTTGTTTCTTACTGTGCCATGCGACCAATCTGTCTCCAAGATAGAATGCACCTCCACTGGTACTCTTTCTATCATCTACACATCCTGCCCAATCTGCATCTGAATATGAAATAAGGGTGAAGTCTTTACCTTTTGGATACCATAACCCATACTCCATAGTACCCTTGAGGTACCGAAGAATCCTCTTCACTATTGTCACATGAGTCTCCTTGGGATTTGCCTAAAATCGTGCTACCATGCATACTGCTTGCAAAATATCTGGTCTGGTAGCTATCAGGTACAGTAAGCTTCCAATCATAGATTTGTACATGGTTTGATCAATAGGTGGAGATTTGTCATCCTTGCTCAACTTGCAGCCTGTCGTCATGGGAGTGCTAACTGGCTTACAATCCTCCATTGTGAATTTCTTTAACATCTCTTTTACATATTTAACTTGAGAAATAAATATGCCCTTCTTACTTTGATTAACTTGCAACCCGAGGAAATACGATAGTTCACCAATCATTGACATTTCAAATTCTTTCTGCATCTTATTTGCTAAATCTTTACACGACTCATCTTTGTTGCTGCCAAATATGATATCATCTACGTATACAACAAGAACAATAAGATGCCCATTTTCTGTTTTGACATACAAATTACTATCCACCATACCTTTCTTAAACCTTTGTTGAGTGAGATAGTTGTCTAGCCTTGCATACCATGCTCGAGGTGCCTGTTTTAAGCCATATAATGCTTTCTTCAACTTGCAAACCAAGTTTGGATCATCACCAAGTTGGAAACCATCTGGTTGCTCAATATAAACCTCTTCTTCAAGTTTCCCATTCAAAAATGTTGATTTCACATCCATTTGATAAACTTTGAAGTTCTTGTAGACTGCTAAAGCCAGAAACATTCTAATTGCCTCAAGTCTAGCTACTGGTGCAAAAGTTTCCTCAAAGTCAATGCCTTCAACTTGTGCATAACCCTTACATACCAATCTTGCTTTATTTCTGACTACCTGTCCATCTTCATTCAATTTGTTTCAAAAAATCCATTTAGTTTCGATTATATTTTTATTTGCAGGTCTAGGTACTAACTCCCAAGTTTCTTTTTTCTCGATCTGATCTAATTCTTCATTTATTGCCTTCATCCAACTTTCATATTTGCTTGCGTCAGCAATATTTTTGGGCTCAATGCTGGATAATAGAGAGTAGTTACTTACTACTCTTCTCCTTGTCTAAACACCAACTTTGGGGTCTCCAATTATTTGCTCTCTAGGATGATTTTTCTGCCAGCTGCCTGTTTTGAATTTCTTATTTTCTTCCACTTTTGAATCACAACTTAAATCATCTGAGTCAATTTTTTGTATCTTTTCCATTTTGTTTTCCTCATCTCCTTCAATAACCTCTTCATAAATTGGGTAGTTTGTTTCATAGCTAATTACTCGTTCTCTACCTTCATCAAATTTAACATCGGCACTGTCCACAATTTTCTTTAGCCTCTTGTTGTAGCATTTGTAAGCTTTGCTTCTTGGTGAATAACCAACAAAAATACCTTCATCTGCTCTATATTCAAACTTGCCAAGATTGTCTTTAGTTCTTTTGATATAGCACTTGCTGCCAAAAACTTTGAGGTATTTTGTTGTTGCCCTTTTACCGAACCACAATTCATAAGGAGTTTTGTTTTCATGTGTTCTCAGCATGTACCTATTTTGGATATACATTGCAGTATGGACTGCTTCTTTCCAAAATCTATCTACTACTCTACTTTCAGCCAACATAGTCCGTGCCATTTCCTGCACAGTCCTGTTCTTTCTTTCTACCACTCCATTTTGCTGAGGTGTCCTCGGTCTGTTGAGAACTATCTCCTAATACCATGTTTTTCATAGTACTCTGAAAACTCCTCTGAAATGAATTCTCCTCCTCTATCTGATCTTAAACATTTGATCCTCTTTCCTGTTTCATTCTCAACCTGGTTTTTGAAAATCTTAAACATATCAAAAGCTTCTGATTTATGCTTCAAGAAAAATATCCATGTCATTCTGGAATAGTCATCAATGCACAACATAAAATATTTGTCACCATTTATGCTTTGTGTTCTCATGGGTCCACATAAATCGGTGTGTATTAGTTCCAAAGGTTTGCTTGTGTAGTATTCTTTTGTTTTGAATGTGACTCTAGTTTGTTTCCCCTTTTGGCATGAAGCACAAATGTTGTTTGCAGGTTTGCTGATGGTGGGAATATCTCTCACTGCTCTTTTTGAGGTGATTTTTACTAGATTATCAAATCTGATATGCCCGAGTCTCTTGTGCCACAACCAGTTTTCTTCTTCCTGTCCAATAAAACAAGCTCCTTCTAAAGTCTCTGAGAGCGTGTACAGGTTTCCAAATGTCCTTGATCCAGTTGCTATTAATTTTCCACTATTTTTTTTTTTGACTTCACAACCCTGCTTCTTAAAAACTACTTCATGACCTTTATCACAAATCTGACTTATGCTCAACAAGTTATGTTTCAAACCATCCACAAACAAGACTTCTTCTGAATTAATCTTTCCATCAATAATTTTAATTGAACCTTTGCCAACTATCTTAGCTCCATCATTATTTCCAAACTTTACTGAACCACCTTCATATTTTTGTAGCTTCTCAAATTTTTGTTTGTTACCTGTCATATGACTGGAGCATCCACTATCAAGTATCCATGGTACATATTTATTTTGTGCTTTAAATGTTGTTTGTACGATTAAGGATTCATTTTCTTCCTTAAGTTGCTCTTTTTCTTTCCACTCCATTTTGATGGAAGTTTTGGGCTCTTGTTTTGCCTTTCCCTTATCAACAACATGTGCATGTTTTACGAGAAGTTTTCTATTTTGTCTCATCCTATTTGGTTGAAATTTTCTTCCCTGAAACTGATTTGATGCAAATGTACTTCTACAGTTTCTTGCAATGTGCCCAAAATTATGATAGTTATAACATTCTACTTGTATAATTCATCAAAGGAGAAAAAGCATTTCTACTTGGTGAAATTCCTTGGTCTTACATTATATTTGCGGTCTGAGATTTTATGTCCATAGCCATTGCATTTAAAATAGAAACCAGAAAAGAGATAATTGAACCCAGGTGATGGTCTTTGCCATGTTGTCGTAGGAGCCATAGGTCTTCTTCTTCTTTGATGCATGACATTGGTAAATCCATCATTGTCGGTTCTCCTTTCGTGCCTGGCATTATTGCTTTCTTTTGCATGAGACATTTTTCTTTGATCAACCTGTTTCTTATCTTCATTCTTTATGGATTCTACATTTTTGGCCTTTGATCCATTTGAAGATTCTCCTTCGATGAAACCCAGACCAAATTTGATGCCTGCAGGCCTTTGGTCATTTATGATCTTATCCAACTTCATAGAACTTTCTTCACGTTTGTGATAACAACTAATTTTCTTATTCATCTCTTCTAGCTGCATTCTTAAACCAACAATCTCTTCTTCTAGCTTGTTGCAATAATCTATTTTCATGGTTATTTGCACTTCGAGATCTTCGAAGATTTTCGTGGATTCTTCTATCTGTACTTTCAAATTGGTTATGATTTTGTTTGCATCCTCAAGCCTTTTTGAAATTTTCTTATTCTTTTTCTTCTCTATTTTCCACTCTTCAAGTGCAGAGATCAATTCACCTTCTAGATCTACTTCAGCCTCAGGGTTTTCACCACATACTTCAGAGTTCACTCCTTCTTCCTTTTTTGATTGTACTTCTTCAAATGCCATGAGAAGAGCTTCACCTGTTTCCTCTTCAGAATCCTCTTTTGGAGAAGTGATGGGTACTGTGTATCTATTAACTACTGAATCCCAGATGTCGTATCCCAAAGCATAGAGATATGTCTGCATCCTGATTCTCCAAAATGCGTAATTAGATCCGTTAAACACTGGTGCTTTGTTTGATGAGAAGCCTTCACCTCCTGCCATTGTGTTACTTCCAAGATCACCCTAGCCGGTTAAGCTTGTACAGGAACTTGGCTCTGATACCAATTGTTAGTCTCACAATGACACTAAGAGGTGGGGGTGAATCAGTGTAGCTCTTTAAACTTAAATTCATAGCTCTTAAAATAGAAATAATGAAACCTTAAAACCAGATAAAGCAAGTATCACAAGAGAACATCACACAACACAAGATTTAACGAGGTTCACCAATGTGGCTACTCCTCAAAAATGACTACTTGGACTACCATCCAAATCCAGCCTTTGCAAAGCACCAACTTTACAATCAATTTACCAACACCCACTGGAAGGAGCACCAACCCCTTATTTATCTGCACCAATAGAAAGGAGCACCAACCCCTATTTTACCAGCACCAACTGGAAGGAGCACCAACCCCTGATGCCAAGTTGCAACCTGGACTTCAATTTTGAATCTAGAAGTTTACCAAAAAAATACCTTCGCTTTTACAAGACCCTGATTGGTCTATTGCTTACCCAAACTCTCTCACTATTCATAGAACAGACACTTTGCACACTTCTATGATCTACAACCACACTGTGCCTTCTGCTTTCTCTACGCAATCACTTTGCACACTCAGCTTTGCTACAATCGACCTTCACGATCGTCTTCTCCCTTTCGCGCACTCTACTCTCTTTGCAAATTTTGCACTTAGCTCGATTCGACACGACTTGCTCTCTACGCACTCCGATCGAACTTCACACACTTCAACAATACTCAAATCTCCAAACAGCCCTCCTTTTATAACAGAATGTTTGAGATGAAAACCCTAATCTTAGTCGATTGTAAATCCTAATCTTAGTCGGATTTCATGACAACTGTAAACCCTAATTTTAGTCGGCTGTTCATCTGTCTTCGTTGGCTTCAACTTAACCGTGAAAATACAACATGTCGCGATATCGTGACACTTTTTCTCCTTGCTCTTTCTCTTAGCTTTGGCCCACGAAAATACAACATGTCGCGATATCGTGACACTTTTTTCTCTCTCCTCTTTCTCTTTGCTTTGGCCCGCGAAAATACATGTCGTGATATCACGACACTTTTTCTCTCTCCTCTTTTTCTTTGCTTAGGCCCACAAAAATACAACATGTCGCGATATCACGACACTTTTTCTTTCTCTCTCTTTCTCCTTGTATCGGATCACGAAAATGCTACATGTCGTGATATCGCGACACTTTTGAAGAACACAAGCTTATACTGAGAGGGGGGGAACAATATAAGACCTCTTTTTAATTTTTCCTTTATACTTCAAAACAGTAAAGCAATGCACAAAACCATCCACAAAGTGACACAACAATTTACATGGTTCATCCACAAAAATTTTCTCTAAAAGTTATCTCAAAGTTCTTTGGGAAACCTTCCCAATTACAATGTTTATGAGCCTCGACTCAAAGGAGAAACCTTCCCCCAATCTAAATTTATGAGCCTCTGCTCAAAGGAGATACCTTCCCCTATCTCTGCTCTGGCTGGTGATCTTCTAGAAGACCTCTACCTCCGTTGCCCTTAGCAAATGGAACTCTATCCACAGAAGACACATGTCTTCCCTGCTCTGGCTGGATACCTCTGTCCTCAACTCTATCACCTCAAATCTGGTCCTCAAACTTGCACTAAACATAGTCCTTTGGTCTAGCACAAATGTCCCCATCCTCTGTCTTTGATCAGCACCAAACACAGTCCTTCGGTCTGGTACAAATCTGTCCTCAGGTTCTTCTCATAGAACCAATGCACCTCTGTCCTCAAGTTCTCTGATAGAACTATCAACCTCAGCTTCACAAGTCCTCTGCTAAGACCTGTCCAACTCTGCTCACAAGTTTATCAAGAACACTTGCTTGGCATGAACCCACAAAGAGAATGGTTAGAGACCCAATGTGATTCATCCACCTCATAGAAGCATAAAGAGAATTGTTAGAGACTCAATATGTTCTATACTTAACTCCCAATCTCAATCTCAACTCAATCTCAAATCTCAAAAGAATAAGATAGATGTAGTATGATTTTCTCAAGAACATGAAACACAACCCAACAATTGCCAACCATGCAATATCTCATATAACAATGATACTCATGTTCTTTCCAAAACCAATATCTTTTCTCAACCAATTTGGGCTTTCAACAACAATGCTCATAGACAAGGTTTAACCAACAACATTCAACTCAACATCAACCTTGAAGCATTCAACCAATCATCACTAGAAAAGGAAACAAGTAGAAATCCTTTTCCCTCCAAAGATATTTGAACAAAACAGCCACCAACACAATAACACCAAATGCAATGAATAACTTGTTCAAATCAACTCAATGGAGTAAGCCCAATATCATGTATCAAGTAAAAGAAATAACTTGATCAACCAACCTCTATGGAAGCAACTCAACCATCAACCTCAACACAGCAATCCAAGGGTTTCACCAACTCAAAGCAAGTATCAAGATTCACAACCATAAACCTTAGTGCACAATGCTTCCACTACCTCAAACCAGAATTATGCATTCACCAAAACTCTCATCAATGATAACAATGCATAATTAGTCTTCAACAAACCAGAAACTAGAACTTATACCCAACCAAAGGAAACCTTGTTGAAAACCTTTTCACTCCAATCTTATTTCAGGAAAACATACACCAATCATACTCATAAGAAGAATGTGCCCATACCTTATTGAAGTGAAGGAACCCCTTTGGAAATCTGCCACAATCACAAAGTTCTTTTGCCAATCTTCACAAAGGTTAGTAGATCACAAAATAATCAACATTACTCCACTTTTCAATCATCATCACCAAAGTATTTAATTGCACAACTTCCTTATCTCTCCTAAAACCACTTGTACCATAAAATAAAATAAATCACAACATTGCATAACCTTATAACTCCCAAAACCACTTATACCATAAATCACAACATTAAAATAATAATAAAAAATCTTTATAGCATACCTTTTACCTTTTATTTGTTTTGACCACCAAAAAGGAAGCTCAGGGGATTCGACCACGGGACTTGTGTTCCCTCAGCACATTAGCTCCAAATCAAACCACCAAGTGAGATCTACTCCCATGTGAGAATTATGCTCACGCTATTTTATTTAACTCTGTTATCTTCTCCAAGAAAACCTTAACACATTCCTTCATCGGTAACCAATACAAGAGGCCGATTCCTTTTACTACTATGTCATCAACATTTCTATTATGTTATCCAAGGATCTCACTACAGCATCACCAAAATCACAGATGCATTCGCTATTCAAAATGTAACAGTTCTTCCTGGGTTTACTTCGAGAAACGCCTTTGATACCTTATCAAACAGTGACGAATTTCCAACACACTCCTTTTTATTTCAGCGTCATCCAAATTTTTGTATGTTGTTGGTCAGAAGATAATGCAGTGATAAATAACCATTCAAAATGTTTAGCCACTCTGGGAATGCGAGTCAGCCGTAATCTCTCTCAACCGGAGCTTCTTTCTTGAGGCCAGTAATGCCGCGGATACCACCAGGAGTTTGTCTGCTTCGAAAACCGTGTTGTCTCTTATGCTAGAATCGCACAGGAATTTCCTCCATCCGTGCTAGGCGTCGAACGATATCACAGGAGCACTGATTTTGACTTGATGTCCTCTGTCCTTGGAAAATGCTGAGCATAAGCAATAGTTTTAGCACATCAATTTATTTCGAGAGACATTCATTAATCTTCCTCATACTTTTGCCCATGCAATCGCCTGTCTCCCTCCTTTGCTGGCGCAGACGATGTCGAAAGCGAACTGCCCGAAAATTGATATCGAATCATTCACCACACTTTAATGAAAACCATTGCCACATTTTATATACACTAAGATGCATTTCCAAACATGTCGGCCCTTCCAATTTAATTTTAATATATAAATAAAATTTAAACTAAATATTTAAAATTAAATATCTTCATTACCGGGGCACCTTTTTCAACGAAATGAAGAGCCAACTTGGGTTTTAAGAAAAACCCATTTCAATTCTGGTATCCATGGTTTTAAATAAAACCTTTTATTTTGACTACCTTGGTTTTCACAAAAAACCTTTTCGCTTCTTGACATCAATGACAACATCAATACTTGAGCAAAGGCAATGTACCCAATGTACCCAAAATTGCCAACAACTTTCACCTTCGTACACTTCGTCTTTGCTTTTGCCATGAAATCATGACACTTCTGCTTTCATGCTTAGCTTCTTTGATTTTGTAATGAAATTGCGACACTTCTGCCTTCAAAGTCTTCTTCTCTGCTTTTGTCATGAAATCGTGACACTTCTGCTTTCGAGGTCTTGCTTTCTGCTTTTATCATGAAATCACGATAGTTCTACTTTCGTACGCTTCCTCTCTTTCTTTTGTCATGAAAATGTGATATGTCGTGATATCGTGACACTTTTTCTTTATCTTCCTTCCTGCCCTTTTCGAGTCGCGAAAATGCGACATGTCGTGAAATCGTGACACTTTTTCTTTCTCTTCCTTCCTGCCCTTTTTGAGTCGCAAAAATGCGACATGTCACGAAATCGCGACACTTTTCCAACTTACTTTCACTCTCCTCTTTTAGTCATGAAAATGTGACATGTCACGAAATCATGACACTTTTCAGACTTACTTTCTCTCTCCTATTTTAGTCACGAAAATGCGACATGTCGCGAAATCGAGACACTTTTCTTACTTGTTCTCTTTCTTCGCACTTGTCGTGAAATCATGAAACTTCTTTTTGCTTTCTCTTTTTCTTCCAAAATGTCATGAAATCATGACAGTTTTTCCACCTGCCTTTTTCTCTTCCAACATGTCGCGAAATTGCGACAGTTTTTCCACTTGCCTTTTTCTCTTCCAACATGTCACAAAATCGTGACAGTTTTTCCACTTGCCTTTTTCTCTTCCAACATGTCGTGAAATCACAACAGTTTTTCAACTTGCCTTTTTCTCTTCCAACATGTCATGAAATCATGACAGTTTTTCCTCTTGCCCTTTTCTCTTCCAACATGTCACGAAATCGTGATAGTTTTTCCACTTGCCTTTTTTCTCTTCCAACATGTCGCGAAATTGCGATAGTTTTTCCTGCTTTTTCTCTTTCTTCCAACATGTCACGAAATCATGACAGTTCTTCCTGCTTTTTCTCTCCCCTCCAACATGTCACGAAATCATGACAGTTCTTCAAACTTTTTCTCTCTCCTTCAACATGTCGCAAAATCGTGACAATTTTTCTTTCCTGTTGTATATGTCATGATATCGTGACACTTTTCTTACTTGTCTTTTTCTTTGATCTTTTGCATATGGGCCACTTCGGTCTTCTTGGAAAATCATTGTACATACTCTGAATAACCTTTGAACTCCTGTCTTCTACATCTGAATAACTTTTGAACTTCCTGTCCATTGCATCAATAGATCTATTTGACTGTGTTGACAATAATGACAATACTGTTGCTACACCTTGCTCAAAAAAAACTTTCATAATACTTACCAAAACATCAATGAAGGCCTCGTGGTCTACAGGGGAGTCCATCCCATAGATGGAATGGTACGAGATATAACAAAAAATAATAGAAAATTTCAATTCAGGCCTAACACGGACATAATAAACTCAAAAACCATACACTTCCAAGGATCCTCCGTCATGCTTCAGGTTCCTCCTGGTCCTCCTAGGCCTACCACCCCTTGTAGCATTTCAAGATCCTCGCCATCGCATTTGTGACCGCCAAGGTGTTAGCTGTCATATCTAGAAGAATCTGAGAAGACAAACCTTCTGCTTCACTCTCTGTATCCGAACTTATCTACGACGATAGGTTCTCTTTCTCGATATTGACCTTCTTCAAGCATTGAGAGGCCCGAGCAGGAGTAGGAATATCCCTAGTCACCCCATGCTTGGTTGGTCGACTGCGAGAGAGCCCTTTGAAAAAATATTGCTTGTCATCTCTTGGAGAAGAGTTTCGAGATGGGCTAGAAACCTGCTCCTCATGCCCAACTAAAGGATTAGTCAGGGCCTGGCTTGCCAGAGGCTACACCACCTAGGGGTGAGGATGGTTTGTAGAGACATGATGGTAAATCGCAACCATAAAACCCTGGTGAATAGGCATGCAAGACAACTTCCTACTCTTTTCTACAGCTAAACCCAAGGAATACGCCAGGTAATCAGGGATACAAACTTTCTTGGCATCTCTGATGTGGTTTACAAAGCTTATATGGAAACTTCAGAGAGGTTTTTCAGGATCATCACGAGTAATATATAGCAATACATGAATCATGGTGAGGTTCCAAGGCTCCAAAAGGTTTGACTGAAATAGGGAAGACTTATCCCAACAAAAATTATGCCCTTTGTTTGGGAATTGGTCCAATTCCTCAGCCCAATTATGGTTATCACACTGAATGATGTGACCAGTGGTTGTTAGACCCATGACCTCACAGAGTAGTTTGATAGAGATTCTAAAGTGTAATCCTCGAACAATGACTTCACCTTTATTCTAGGTATCAATAAATCCACGGGTAATATCTTCCTCGGGTCCTTGAAATTTCTCAAAAAAAGGAACCAAACCCTTGTATTTCATAAAGGTCAATGCTTCGTTACACAAGGAGAGCTCAGTTGGTTCAATGAAGGGAGTGGCCATGGTAATAGAAAGGTTAGGCAGAGCCCCTGAAGAAAGGAAGGGATGATGCACCAGAGAACAAGGATTGAGAACACAGACACCAGTAGCAAAAAAAGACCCGATGACAAGGGAAATTAAAAGGACCCAAGCCTTGGATGCTCGATAAGGAAACATGTGATGGCATGCAGAGCAGCCCATAATTATCCAAGGTGATAATAAAAATGGAAAGATGGTAGAGGAAAAGGCTGAGATGGCACTCTTCTCACACTGTTGCCATGTTTACCCATACTCACTATTCTCATTGATGATCTCACGCATGGGCTTGTTGAAAAAGGGAAACCAGATCCACCTTCCAATGGGCCTAGATACCTGACCAATGAGTAGCCTCCTTCGAGAAAAAAAAATTATTGGGAATGCACAAAGATTTGACAATCAATCTGATTACAATCCCTTTTGCACCACATTTAGTGATATCATTTCTAAAAGGGTCGGGTTGTCCACCTATGAACCTTGGAACACATTCATCATTATCGCCATTACCTGACTCAGCCTCACAAAGGCATCCAGATGGAGATAAGATAGGTGGCATGGGGTAGGCTTTGCCACCTCCGATCGAAAAATAATTTCCTCCTAGGTGGATTCATGAACATAATCTTGGCTGGCGGTCCTCTCCACATCCATCGAGAAATTTTGACACCACACGACGAGACAAGTAGATAGAAGCCCTTTTTTTGCCATGTGTTCAGCAAGACTGTTACCCTCTTTGAAAGTTTTTGAGACATAAAAGAGGTTGCATCATAGGAGGAGGTTCCTAGCCTCAGAGATGATGTTGACCACCTTTCAGGATGAACTTTTGGAGTTAAGCATGTAATTGATAATATTCATCGAGTCCCATTCAATCACCAGAAGATGAGGGTCCTTCGAGATGAGCTCAAGACCCGAAGGGTCCCCCTAGCTTCCACAACATGATTGGTCTGGGTCCCTAAGTCTTCGCAATAGGCAAGGATTAGTCTCCCACTATGATCTCTTACAACACCACCTACTCCCATTGGTCCTAGATTTCCTCTGGCAGATTCATAAAAATTTAGCTTTAACCACCCTCTAGGAGGTTGGACCCAACTAACCTCCTTCCTGGAAGAATTCGGATCCTCCTGGGGATCAAGATCCCCATCAAGCTTGAAATTCTTGAAGATATTTGCCTCAAGACCACCTTTAGGAGTCATACTGGGGATAAGCTTAGAGTTTTTGATAGCAAATGCCATGGCTCTATGGTAAATGGAGGGAGGATCCCTAGGAGGACTTCCAAACACCCGACCATTATGCTCCAACCAAATTTGCCATATGAAATGGTGAAAACAAGAAATCCATAGGAAATGAAGCTTCAAGTTTTGGAAAGAATTGGTCCATTGGAAAAATGCCTCCTTAATAGACTTAGGAGTAATCCATTGAATCTATAAGGTGGAAATAATGATGCCAATGACATAACTGGTGAAGGAGCAATGCAGGAAAAGGTGGTCAGAAGACTCATAGGCTGACTTACACATGTAACACCTATTTGGGATGGCGAAGCCCCTCTTATGGTTGTTATCAATAGTGAGGGATTTTTTTTGGAAATTGATCCATGAGAAAAAATTTACCTTGGGTATCAGATGTTTTCTCTAGACCATCTTGCATGGGAAATCTGCCTTAGGACTAGAGCACAGGAAGTCGTAAGCAGACTTGATCAAGAAAAATCTGCTATTCATTCCTCTCCAAATCATACGGTGAGGTCCTCCATTAGAAGGGATAATAGTTGTTTGGAGGAGAGAGGAGAGAGCAGTGACCTCCTCAATATACCCACCCACATCAATGTTCCTCCACTACAGGGATCCATTCCTCCAAATAATGTAGTTAGCCACCTTTTGCTCACAGTTGGGATCCAACTATTCTCTAAGACGACCCATATCTGCTTGCTGGATGAGAGGGTCCTCCGAGATCCATCTGTCCTTCCAAAAATTTATACTTTGACCATCTCCAATGATCCACCTGCCACCGTCCATAATCAATTGTCATGTTTGGATCATGGCCTTCCAAACAGCCAACCCTCCCATGGGAATACCATCATCGATGAGAGAAAGGTTGGTTAGGTATTTCTTGTTGACAATTTTGATCCAATCTGCCATGTCATTATTCATGATCCTCAAAGCATGCTTGGAAACTAGTGTGAGGTTCATCATCCCCATCCTTCTTAGGCCAATACCACCTTGTTCTTTGGTTTTGCACATCATTTCCTAGGCCACCAGGGGGATTCTAGACTTGTCGTCATTTCTTGACCATAGAAATGTCCTCTTAATCTGCTCAATCTTATGATGTACCGAGGCTGGCAGCCTAAAAATAGACATAAAATAGGTTGGGATTCATTTGAGGTAAGCCTTGGTGAGGGTAACCTTACCAGCTTGGGATAGAAACTTGACTTTCTAGGTGGATAATTTTTTATGGATGCATTTCATCACTATGTTCCACATACCCTCCTTGGTCCTACCACAAAATAGGGGGAGGCTTTTAGGTTGTAGGAAGATAATCGATAGAGAAACCCAAGATCCTGGCTATCCGAACCTGGTGCCTCACTAGGGTTTTGATGAAGAAAAGCTTACTTTTAATGTAGTTCACCTTCTAACCGATCGCTCATTTGTAGAGGGAGAGGATCCTCTTGATGTATCTAGATTGAGCTACTGAATCAATGGTGGACAAGAGAGTATCATCCATGAACTACTGGTGGGTAATTCCTTCAATCCCCGAAGCAGGGAGAATAACAATTACCTTTTGCCACTAAAGCACCTCCTTGAGATCTCTCCCCAGGGCCTCTTCCAAAATTATGAAAAGAGTAGGGGACAAGGGGTCTCCTTGATGAATGCCCCTATTACTTTGGAAATATTCGACTGGGGATCCATTAACCAGGATGAAAAAAAATGGGGTGGAGATGCAACTATGGATGAGGTCAAACCAGAGAGGGTGAAAACCAAATTTCAAGAGAATCACAAATAGGAACTCTCTATCCACTCTGTCAAAGGCTTTATTCATATCGATCTTGAGGAACAAAGTAGCCTTTTTATCCATGGAGGCTGAGTGAAGGGTCTCATGAACCGTAATAACCCCATCCAAGATGTTCATGCCTTTCACCGAAATGCCTTGGCATGGATCAATGAGAAGAGGGAGGATGGGCTTAAACCTATTAGCCATGGCCTTGGTCAAAATTTTGTAGAAAACATTACAGAGGCTTATGGGTTTGTAGTTAGAAAAGGTTCTACAAACGAAGGATTTCAAAAGGAGAGCCAGAAATGTGGAATTGAAACTGCGATGGACAACTCTAGCCAATTGAATCTCTCTGATGGCTTTAAACATGTCCTCCCCTACTACATCCCACATGGTTTGGTAAAAACAATGTGGAATCCCATCCAGCCCTGGGGCTTTGTCAGTTTGCATGGAAAATAGGGCTTCCTTGATCTCCTGAGAGGAGAAAGGTTCCATGAGTTTGGTATTAGCCTCTTGAGAGACATTGCTTGGAATGTTGGCTAGGAGCTCAGCTTGGGCAAGTCGATCACTCTCAGGAGGGTTTCCCAGTAAATCATGGAAGAAAGTCACCGCCTCAGCCCTTATCTCTACAATGTCCTTTGTGGTGGATCTATTACTACAGGCAATCTCTCTAATTTTGTTGGATCCTCTATGCCGCATGGTGGAGGCATGGAATAATTTAGTATTAGAGTCACCTTCCTTGATCCAAATATCCATGGACTTCTACCTCCAAAATTTTTCTTCCTTTGTAATGATGTTATGATACTCTGCCAGGATGTTCCTCTCTTCTTCTCTGGTGGCCACACAGTGATCTCCAGCTTTAATTCTTTTTTCTATCTCTTGAATATGTTTCAAGATGTATTTTTTGCATTCAAAGATGTTCCCGAAGACTTCTTTGTTCTAAAATTTTAGTTTTTCTTTTATTGTCTTGAGCTTTTGGGCAAGCTGCAACGACATTGATCCCCCACCCTTTTGCTACTACCACTAGGAAGTGACTTGACCTTTGAAATACTTATGGAGGATCCACATAGATTCGAACCTGAAGGGAGTTTTGAGAGAGGGAGCATTATCTGATTCGAGGATGATGGGGTTGTGATTTGAACCAATCCTAGGAAAGGCAGACAATGTTGCATCTCCAAAAAAGGGAATATCTTCTTGAGAAATGAAAAATCTATCTAGCTTCACCTGAATGAGCCCATTGCCAATCCCCCTGTTGCTCCAAGTGAAATAGGACACTTTGAGCTTGATTTCCATGAGCTCGTTGGTGTTAACAAAGTTCCTAAAATCTTCCATGCTTTTATTGCACATATCTAGTCCTCATTTATTTTCATACGGGTGCAGAGGACAGTTGAAATCCTCGTCAATAATCCATAGAATGGTGCTGAAATTACTCCTAATTTGAGTTACATTTTCCCCCATCTTAGCTCTCTCTACACTAGAGTTTGGAGCATATATGTTGGAGAGGATCCATGAGTGATTGGTAGTCTTGGAGTGGAATAAAATTTTAAGGATTCTGTTTGAGGAAGACAATAATCTTCCTTCAACTAGGGTAGGATCCCAAAGGCAAATGAGCCCACCTAATGTACCTTGAGAAGGACTGAAGAGCCTCCCCTTTGGCCTAAATGGCCTTAGATTCCTTCTTGGAGGAGAACTCGTCACTTTTGGTGTCTTGAATGAAAAAAATTGAGGGATTTGTCCTTTTCTCGAGGTCAGCAGCCACCCTTTGTTTGGCTTCTCCATTCAGTCCTCTCACATTCCATGAGAGGACTTTCATCTCAAAATTTTAGGATTTTTCTTACCTCCCTTCGCTATCTTGAATGGGGGTTTGGATCCTTATTTTTCATCCTTCTGAGTGTCGAAATTATCAAAAAATAGTGTTAGATGAGTTCCATTGGTTATATTCTCTGCCACTTCCTTGTTTCTATGATCATTACCAGAGAGTCTTCCCATTTTTCATTCACTACCAAAGTTGATCACTTGCATTTTTCTCCTGGTGTTCCTAGGGCTTAGTCGCCCAGACAGACCTCCTTTTTTAAAAATTGGAGATAAGGATGGCTCACCCCTCTCCACATGGGGTGGGGATTTCCTATTTCTTGCAATATATTCCTCCAAGATGGAGTTCGAGTCACCAAAATTAGGGAAGGTGTGAACCTGAGTAATAGGGTCCTCTACACAAGAACCGTTTTGAGGTGAGGGTTCTGAGGGAACCTCTTGCTGCTTATGGGTCGATGAAATAACTCCTTCATACTCCTACTCAGGCTGAGCCTAAGGTCCTTCTAGGCCCTCCACCTAGCCTACCTGAAGGGTAGGGTTTCACATGGCGTACCTGGGACCCATTGATGGTTACTTGTTGAGTAAAGGTTTCTCTTGGTTCCACTACAGTCCTTTATTATGCCCTTCCACTCTTTGATTCAGAGCCCTCAGGGCTAGACATTGGGTTTGGAGGTGTCCTTGAGTGCGGGAATGAGTACAAAATGTCGGCTTGTTCTCATACTCAATAACTTGCCTCGTGATGAGGGTTGATCCTTTATACAAATTAATGGTAGTAGGGAGCTCAGTATCCAGGTTTGCGGATACGCAGAACCTGGCTTGGACCATCCTAGAACAAACTTTGGTGGGCGGGTCAATGGCGACCAACTCTCCAATGAAGCGGGCTATCCCTTTAATGATATTCTCATGCCAGCACTAGAAAGGAAGGTTTGGAAGCCTTACCCATATCAGATCTATATTTATGTTTTGGGTCTCCGGGTTGAAATCCTCTCCCCATATTTGGAGAAAAATACTTCTACACCCTAGAAACCAGGGTCCCTCAGCCAAAATATTGTAGAAGTCCTCTTGAGTGTTTAGTCGGATGACAAAAAACCCTCGAGAGAGTGCCATAATCTCCATGTTACCGTTGGTTCTCAATTTGCCAAAGTCCAATTTTTGGATGGTCTCCATGTCTGGTCACCCTCCTAGAAACTTTCCAATCAAAGTAAAATTTTTGAGATCTAGGGAACTCTCCATGAGGTCTTCAGGGATGACAAGGTCTTCGCCTGAAGGGATTAGCTCCTAGTTGAGGTGACTGTCTGGAGTTCCTGGCCTCACCGCATGAGCATAGGAACCTTTCAGGGTTGTGGTACCAAAATAAACCCCCTTGTCGGTAGGATCATTCCCTTGCCCACTATGCCTACTCTCCTGGACCCCTACAATGTCAGAGTCTACCTCGCCCGTACTGGTTCCGCCTGGGCCCTCACCCATCACAGTCACCTCCGTCCTACCGCCTCCTGTCGCTCGCTCACCCACTTCATGCTTCTCATCCTCGCTTGCCTTCCTGCCTCCCATCCTCCCTTCAAATATTTAATTCATTTTCCATAAATGCATCTTATGTTAGCGACTAGTGAGGATTATTAGTAGTGAGAGATTTATGTTGAAGGAGAGAGCTAGTGGAAGTGATTTCAAAGTAGGGTACTCCAAAGAGAACAAAAAAATTGCAAGAATCATTCCCATTAGCCCACACCACAATTTTATAAGAGGGTTGTTATGATGAGGGGATGACATTCAAAATTTATGGTTTCATGGGTAGATGGTGGGATGGTTGATGCATTAATTGAAGCAAAATCTAGGGTATTGTTTTATTTACAATGGGTCAAATGATAGATTCAACATAGGCAATGGTTTAGTAGATCTAGGGTTAAAAATATTGATGTGTGTGTTAGCAATAATGTTTGCATCAGCCCATGGAAATAAAGTGGGTGCACAAACACCATATTCTCCATCATATAGAGGGGAAAGAGGGGGTCCTTGTAATGACATATATCAATAAATTTTTGAACATAAGCCTTTAGAAAGGATTATAAGGTATGTTTGCTAGGTGGACGTTGTGCATTCCTATCATGGAGTATTGGACTACATTTCATCTCCTTTGATATTGACTCCTTTGTCACTATCACACTCATTCAAACCAATTCTATTTCTAAATCTATTAGAACAATTAAATGTAATTTTTCTTATTGTTATTTTATAATGGGACATACAAAATTAAAATAGTTTGATTGGATTATTGCATTGTGATTGTATGTTAATCTCAATTTTAATATTGGAAGTCAACATTTTTAATATTGAAATGTATCTCACCTGTATTATATCATTGCATGGTAAGTTTTGAATCTTAGTCTTTGCTTTGAAATTCAATATATTTAACCAATTGAGTTTATGCTATTTTATTATATGTTAAGGTTCATTTGAGGATCAAAACTTTGATTTATGGTGTGAAACTCATCACTCCTAACTAATATCCTTAAACCTTATGTACTTTAGTATTAGCTTTTATATGTTAATATTTTAATAAATTAAATAAATAATTAGAGTTCCATAATTATGTTATTATAACATTGCTTTTGTTGTTATTTTATCTTTATTGAAAATTCAATAATTTTATTTTTAAATGTTGGTAATATGTATATTTTTTAAAGATGATTTTATATAAAAAATTTATTTATTATTATTTTAAATTTTGCTATATAGGATTGAAATAACTCCCACTTATATTATACTATGATTCTAATTGAAAGAATTACATTATTATTTTTCAACGAGTTTACATGTGTTTTTATGAGGGTCATGGTCCCCTCATACCGAGTAGGGTTTGAACCTTAGACCTCTCAAAGAGAGGCCACAGCCTTTACCACTACAATAATCTTGCAGCTCAAGAATAAAGAATTACATTATTTTTGTGTTACATATTTATAACAAATTAGGTTATCACAGATGGAAATTCAACCATATGAATTATTTTTAACCAAATATTTAGTTGGACTTTATTTTATTTATTTTTGCCTAAATTGATTATAAGCAATATAAATGGAACCTTCTTATCTTATATTATAATTGTATTATTATGGTATCACCATAAACTCTATGGCGGTATTACTTGTAATTATGCATATGTTGCCTAACAAAATTTGGACCTAGTTCTCCACATAAGAAGCCCATGTTTTTAATGACTTGAGATCATGTCATTTGACAAAATACTAAATTTCATCCATGGGATTCAAAATTTGGCTAATGGTGTTAAACTTGTCATTCACCACCATTTGTTTTAAACTCTATGGGTAACCCTATTATTATTTTTAATATAGATAAAAACCAATAACAACCCATCATTAATTATTGCTAGTTAAGGTTTCTATTCTAAAAAATGTAACTATAAAGTCCCATTGGTATATATTACGTTTTGAGATGGACCACTAGCCCCCAAATGAATTGAATCGAGGTCATCCACTAGTAAGCACTCAAAAAATGTAACCAATAGGCCTATCCATTATAGTCCTATGGACAACATTGTTGGTTCTATTATTTTATTTATTATTTTAAATATATAATGATTTTATCATATTTTATTGTTATAATTTAATAAGTTATATACAACACTATTGGGGCCACTTTGATCAAAATGTTATATATAATTAAAATTTATCTAGCTTGTCTTTCTATCTCTTTTGAATTGTTAATTTTCTTAATATCAATTTCTTGGCATAATTTTCATGAATATATAGAATCTCCTTGGTTAGTTGCCTTCTAAAATCTAATTTATTTTTAATATACTATACATGAATTCTATTGGGGGCCACTCCCATCAAAATATTAAAAATTTACATTTGTTGTTAGGACAATTAAACCATATTTAGCATGTCTTTTTATCACAAATATTTTTTATTTCTTTTTTTATCAAATATATTCTTCAACTTCCCCAAAGTTATGTTTTCACAATCATCTCCTTGACATCAATTTAGTTAAGAGATAAATTTTCAGTTGGCCAGTTGCCTTCTAAAATTTGAATTTCACCAAGATGAAGATCACTAGCTAAATTATTTGTTAAATTGATTTCCTTCTCTATAAATAAGATCACATTTATAATATACTATCTCCAATAGTAGATGATGGACATTCATAGTAACATTATTTTTAATCCAATCCCCACATCCATTTTTGTTGATAGTGTTAGCAAATAAGCTCTTTTCCAACCTATATATGAAGACTAAAATCTCACGTAATGACATACACAATTATATGCACAAGTTTTCAAGCAAATGGAAACACGTACAATATTATCATGATATCAAAATTAGTATTCCAATACTATAAAAGTACTAAAATTTCCATTACATATATCATATGATTCCTCTACTTATAGCCTTTACAAAGACTCTTGATATTTCAACTTCATCTAACTATTCAACTTCTCAAACATCCAGGAGATATAACTTTGCATATTTCTCATAAGATAAATCTTGTTATCCTTCTAAGAAAATGTTCTATGTTTTCATTGTCATAAAATTTTAGTGAATACAATTGTGATTACAAGCATAAAATAGTAGCTTCATTTTTACTTTCAAATATGGTGAATAACTTATCCCAAGCATTTTTTGAAGTTTTAGTTTCACATATGTGTACTTGAACCTCATATAATATACCAAATATTATTAAAATTAGTGCCTTTGTATCTTCGTTTTTATATTTTTGTTTTTCTATGACATATTTTGGAATGGTTTTATCTCTAGTTACTACTTCCTAAAGTTTTTCAACAGTAAGTATTGATTTCATCTTAATTTTTCATGGGTTGAAGTTTGGTCCTTCTAATAATTGAGATTCTAAAATAAAAATATTTGTATTTTCCATGTATTTTTAGAAATATTCTTTTGTAAATTTTGATTGACTAAAAAAATCTCTTAAGTGGAAAGCCTTTTAGCTCCCTAGTTCAATAATTTTAATATTTTGTCTTCAAAATCGAAGAAACCTTTGAATAAATTTTTTTTCAAGCAATCAATTTCCTTTGTAGTAAAAATCCTTTCTTCTCCTAAATTTGTTTCAATATAATCTATTCTTATTTAATCAACAATTCTCTTCAAATTTTCAATCACATATATTGTTTTAATATATTCTTTGTAAATTTCATTTTCAAGTATTCTATTCAATAAGATTCATTCTTTAAATTTTTCTTCGATATAATTAATATCTTTTAAACAACTTTCCTCCCATTTCCTTTCTTAATAAGCCTTTAAATATAAAGTCTTCCCTTCAATTTTTTTCTCTTAAATTATTTATCTTGTTCCTTTGTTGCTTTTTTTTCCAATGAGTTTACATAGATTTTTATAAGAGGCCCTGGACCCCTCATACTGAGTGGAGTTTGAACCTTGGGCCTCTCAAAGAGAGGCCAAAGCCTTTACCACTATAGTAAGCTTACAACTTTTTTCTTTGTCACTTTTTTCAATCTTATTTTAATAATTTTCTTTTCCTCACAAATTTAATTAATTCACCTTCTTTTCTTGAATTGTATACCCTCTTTTATTTTATATAAATAGATCCCTAAAATTAAATCATATAACTTTTCTCTTTGAAATAAATATTGTACAAAGGTTAGGTGTAGACCAATTGGTTCGACCAAATCCTATAAAGGGGCCGAAGGTTCAAGGTTCAAATCTTGGGCCTCACCAGACTGAACGCTTATCCCTGATTCTTTCAATGGCGTAAAAGGTTTAAAATAATTATGGCATGGTGGTTATAGGGGCGGACTGCATGAAGAACTATGTGGCAGCTTTTGGGGCAAATAGCACAAAATATTATGACAGCCATAAAATTTGGATAGCCTGCCCAGATTTGTGGTGGCTACCGATTACACCATGTAAATTCAAAAAATAAATAAATAAATATTGTACATAGGGTCAACTGAATAATCTGGACAAAGTATTTTTGTATCTTGGAAACTTTAATTTTTTGTTGGCACTTCTACGTGAATGAATTTTTGGTTGCATGATTAGTCCTTCTCCTTGACACCTTTTGCTCCCATCATCATATTTTTCTAAAACATTTTTATAAGATGTTACATTTTGTTCCTCTACTTTACCAGTGTTTCTCTTGAAATTGACTATGTTAGCTTTTTTGTATGGTTCTCCTTCTAGAGACAAATGATTTGGAATTCTCTTTATCTCTACCTTGTTATAGGAACTTCACATATAGCAACTTCCTTTTGTTGCTTCAGCTTCTTCCTTCAGTAGCAGGTTATAATTTTTCTCACAAGAATACTTCTTTATTCTTTGGAATGCTCTCACTAAATAAACTTGCTCATAATTCTAGCTTAAAATTATTTACTTTGTGGTGCTTTCTTCATGTCACTCTCATGTCACCTTCTTTCACTAATCACTTTCACTCGGTGCTTTTTCACCATGGCTTCTCATAAGCTTAACTCCTCTTAACTTTGGACTTCAAATGAGGTTTATCTCAACATTGGACATCTAAAAAATGTCTCTGATACTATTGTTAGCATATAAGCTCCTTTCCAACCAATATATCAATATTAAAATCTCACACAATTACATATATAATTATATGCACAAGTATTCAAGCAAAAGAAAATACTTACAATATTGATGCAATGAAAGGGGGTGGTGTCAATCTATGACGATAATGATTAAATTCTTAGGAAAGTTACTTTAGATGACATCAAAATGATAGTCTAGTTGCTCTTTTTTAGGATGACATTACACAATGGCTCATTACTCATCCTCACTCTCAAACTTTGTCAAGCATGATAGCACACACAATCTCCCAAATGATAATTTTCCTTGATGATAGAGTGTCTCCCAGACAATGACTTTTATTAATGATAGGGTTTCTTCAGTTGATAGGACAACAAGAATATAGTCTCCAAATGAAAGGGTTTAGATGATGCACTCTAGGAAAACTACCCTAGACAATAGGTTTCATGATAGCCTTTGTTGGATGTAATCTTTTAGACAATACATTTTATTACGATATCTAATTGGAAAGTGAGGTGAGGATGCTCTTATCTTAGATGACTCCCTCTTCAAATTTCTATAAGACAACAACATGTGATGGCAATGTTCTGACTTCAATACTTTAGACAACAATCTCCTCTAAGAAATTTTCATATGACACCCTTAGATGGACGTCTTCCTTTCCTAACTATGTCAACCTATAATATTTATCGGTAGCTTCTAAACTACAATAGAATATTTGGTACTATACAAATATAACATTCTAACCTAATAACACCAACACACAACATCCAACACTATATTTTATCTACCAATTTTCTTCTCTTGAATGGTGCATGGTACTTCAAGAGAGTCTTCAAAATCTAATGAGACACATTCCTTAGGTTCATCAGGAACATTATTTCCTAAATCAGGATCATACTGAATAGGTGATTCCATATTAATATTTTAAACCTATTGTACTATATCCTCTAAGCTTTGATATTCATTTTCTTCATTTTTTAAAGTGTCAAAAGAATTGAAATTTCATCAAATATCCTTCCTTATTGGTCTCCATTATTTATTTAATTTAATCTATCTAGACCTATTTTTTGGAGGTTGAAAATTGTCCTCATCCATGTCCATTTGCAAGTTTCTCTTGTAGTTTTCTACATATGTTTCTATTGGACTCTTCTTAGAGCATGATCTCTCAATATACCCCACCTCATGACATATTCTACATCTAAAATATATATTTTTATAATCTATGGTTTGGATCCAGAACTTACTTCCATACTTAAGAATGATTATAGTAACGGTTTACTTATATCAATCATGACCAATATCCCATCATAAATAACCATGAATCCATATTTTGTAGTTTTTGAAATCTCAAGGAATTCTCTCGAAGTATTTCCTATTGCCTTGAAGGTATCCATTTTCTAAAATTCAATGGGTAATCTATACATACTAACCCAAACTAGTACTAGAAATAGATTTACATTTTAAGGTGCAAAGCCTTTATACTAGTGGGTAAGGAAGATTCATGCTCTTCTCATAAACCAAGGACCTCCTTTTAGGATTCTATCTATTTCCTCCCTAAAACAAAAAATGGCTAGGAAAAAACCTTTTGGAAGAAACGATAAACCCACTCTTAGATACTTCCAACTCCAATCAGTCCATTTTCATAGGGTCGAAGCTGTTGGCCAAGATCCATTAAATTTACCAAAACTTATTGTATCTTTGAGCAATGAGGATAACCTCTATGTGAGTCCTTCACTAACCTCTACAACTAGAGATGATTCTAAGGATTTAGATATACATCAGTCCATGGGAAGGAAACTATAACTCAAATCTACTAAAATTTACTATAATATCCTATAGTGAATATAATATTTGATAAAAAAATCCATAATAATTTGCATGCAAAATTTCGAAGATAAATAAGAGGAAAAGAAAAATTAGCCAAAAAAATTTAAGCCCAAATAGAATGTCTTACCTCACTAATGCCATAGCTCTTCATTGCTCCTCTCATCATCTGAACCGTGGCTGACATATCTATAATTTTATTTTTATGACTTGAAAAATTGTCATTGCTTTAATTTTGGATGACTAATTCATTTTCAAGCTCTTCAAATTCTACACAAATTAATCCAAGAATAATCTGAATTAGACAATCCTTCACAAAGATATGACTCCTAAAGGATGAGATATTTTTCAAAACAAATTGCCCTAACATTGCCCTAATTTCAAATGGTTGTCTTCACATGGTCATGTCTCCCTCAATACTACTTGCATTCTTTCAAATGACCACTCATTTTAAATATTTTCAAAATCGACATAAAATGGCATCTTGTTTGAAAGTTGGTTGGTAAAGAAATATAGATATATTTTGAAAGTCCAAGTATATTATGTTAAGCTGAGTTTTAAGGTGTAAATCGTCATGGAGTGTGTAATTTTTATCAAGTTAATACTTATTTTGTGAGAGTAGTGTATGTCATCTAATGATATTTAAAAAACATGTTGTCTTAGTATATAGTGTCTAAGTGTAAAAAGATTCATAGTTGTAATTATTCAAAGGTCAAGGGTTTATATTGAAAAGGCACGAGTTATGTGATAGTGTGGTGAGGTATCATTATATTTGGGATATCAAAATAGTTTGTAAGTTGGGTATCAAAAATTTTTTGTATATAAATTAAATATATGCTTAAAGCACACTTATAGTATTCGGTATAAATGATACCTTTGGCTTACATTTGCATGTAAAGTTATCATTTTAATCTATTGTGTCTATAGTTTGATATAGCTTCCATAATAATATTTGGGTATCAATCCTATAAATAATCAAGGAGAAATTAGGATATCTTTTTTTGTGATTCTTTCACTCCATTTTTTACCCTATTTGTCACAATTGTTAGATGTAAATCCTAAATTAAAAAAAAATCCAAGTATATAGAGAAGTTACACCTACATATAAGGTTTTATCTTTAAGAAAGTGTTATTGATAGGGCTAATTCCTTTTCATACTACCTTGGCACCATATATCATTATCTTGCATGTACCTTAAGATCTCTCTCATGTACGATTTCATATATCAAGAGGACTAGATTCTTCCACGTATTGACAAGTATATATAAAGGTTTGGTATATTAGTCTGGTGGTATATTAAAAGTGGGGCCATTTGGGAGATATAAGAAACCCTTAATATTATGTTGAAGAATACAAATTCCAAATACTTCAATAAGAATCATTAATATCACTTGACTCAATAGGAAATGCAAAGAGGAACAAGCCAAGAAACAAGTTGAAGTTCAAAATTATGCAACACCAAATAATGATCTTTATTTCTAAGAAGCTAGTGAATGTGGAGAGAAGTAAGTTAGAGTTCAAAAATTTGTGACAAAAAATAAATATATTTATTTCCCATTAGGTAAATATCCTTATGAATATGAGAAATTCTTAACACTAAGGAACTACTTGCAAATAATTCTCAAGGAAGCTAATGTTAGTGAAAATCATTTTAAAAATAGCGATACATTCCCTATAGATATTGTGAGGATAGTATGAATGGCATTAATAACTCTTGACATATTCAAGTTTTAAAATAAATGAGAATAAAATGAAAGGCTAAAGGACAAGCCCATGGTGGAAAATATCTATTGTGACACAAGTGACCTTATCAAAAAAATAAAAAATTACTTTTGATACTAGTGATTTGAATATTACTGAGGTTAAGCCCATGATGGAAATACTTGTTGTTGATGATAATAGTGTTGAAGATAAGAATCATGATCTCATGCTCATTATTTTTTATTGTATTGGCCATGGCAGACACCATGTTGCTAAAGAACATAGTGATGATGAGATTGGTTGCTTTAAAAAGCACAAGAAAGGTATTGGCTCAAAATTAATAAAAAGAATGGGTTATAATGGCACAAGATTAGGAAGGCATGGGCAAGGCATAAAATATCTCATTAATCCAATTGTAAGGACAACATAATGAAGGCCATGGTTTTGTTGGTCATATAGGAAGTGGCAAGACCAAGTTGGTGAAAAGAGAAACCTATGCAAAATAGGAAACTCCTAGAATAGTTTGTTGTGGTCATTGTGAATGAACTGGACATGTGATAACTAAGTGTTGGAATTTCCATACTTGTGGGATTTATGGAGGTAATAATAACTCTGAAAAATATTTTTAGCACAAATATAAAATTGCCAAAAATACAAGTTGATTATGGATGGATGAATGTGATAGAGTGAAAGAAATGTTGAGTGGATTTAACAAGAAAAAGTTTTGTCCTCAGAAGAGAGCAAGGATAAGATAAATTTTGATGGTTAAGAAATACCATAGTGATGGTTTTCCCATGGATCAATGCAATCTTAGGATTCTTTAGATGCATGACATCTACATCTAAATCCATAGATATGACATAGGCTATGCTTGAAAGCCTGTAGTGATAAATCTGACAATGAAACATTACATGAAAGATTATAAATGTGTCATGAAAAGTGCTAGTTTTCTTAGGTTGTCTAGCAAGAAAGCAACATCAACTACCTTTTGACTTCAAAAGGTAGTTTCATGCAAATGGTAGTTAATTGTTCAAGTTCAATGAGTTCAAAATGTGTCATGAAAAGTACTAGTTTTCTTAGGTTGGATATTATTATTTTTTCATGAGTTCAATGTAACCTCCATTGCCTCTATCTAATTAAGTTGATATTTTTTTTAATATCAATAAGAGGGGTTGCAAGCCATCCAAAGCCTCTTACAAACTTCCTATTGAAACTACATGGACACATGAATACCCTCAACTGGTATAATTGTATTCAAGTGCAAGTTTCATGCAAATGGTAGTTAATTGTTTATTTCATTATGAGTAGCACCTATCATGCATTTGTGAAGATAGGTCTACTCTTTTATAATACTAACAAGTGGAACTCAAATGGACACGAGTAAAAAATGATAATGAAAGCTCCAAGAAGATCTTAATTCAAGCCATAAGCAACCATATTTGTACTACCTTCTCATATTTGATGCTTAGGTGGAACTGTTGCAGGTATATTGACCTATTTTGATGAAATTCATTATAGACTTTACTTTCTATTTATGGGAATTTCAAGGATCTATTATCAATATGTATGATTCTTTCTTTGCTCAAAATATAATGTTTTCACTAACAACATGCTTGGGACATGGCATGGATTTCTTTGTCCTATGCAAGATACCTTCAAAATATATCATTGAATATCTCACTTGGTAGGCAACAAGATGCTTAAGTTGAGCAAGGAATGTACCTCCAAGAAGATCTTAATTCAATCCATCAGCAACCATATTTGTACTATATACCTTCTTATATTTGATGCTTAGGTGAAACTATTGCAAGTACATTGACATATTTTGATGACATTCATTTTAGACTTTGCTTTCTATCTACAAGAATTGCAAGGATCTATAATCAATATGTATGATTCTCTCATTGCTCAAAATATAATGTTTTCACTAACAACATGCTTGGGACATGGCATGGAGTTCTTTGTTCTATGCAGGATACCTTTAGAATATATAATTGAATATCTCACTTGGTAGGCAACAAGATGCTTAAGTTGAGCAAGGAATGTACCTCCAAGAAGATCTTAATTCAAGCCATCAACAACCATATTTGTACTACATACCTTCTTATATTTGATGCTTAGGTGGAACTATTGTAGGTATATTGACCTCTTTTGATGACATTCATTTTTAAATTTGCTTTCTATCTACAAGAATTGCAAGGGTTTATAATCAATATGTATGATTCTCTCATTGCTCAAAATATAATATTTTCACTAACAACATGCTTGGGATATGGCATGGAGTTCTTTGTCCTATGGAACTATTGTAGCTATATTGACATCTTTGTATGACGATGGTGGACCCTTTTAATTCATAAGAGGGTATGCAACTCTGTTTTACAATGATTGATAGTGTAATTCCTTAAACTTTGTTAATTGTGGGGATTTGATCCTTCCTCATGCTAGAAATAACAAGTTTCACTACCAGTGCACCTATGCCCCTTTGGTATGGTAGGTTAAGTTGAATCTTTAGAATAGATCTTGATGCATACACAGTGGTGGGTTTGGGCCATAATACAGGGTGGACCACAAGTTGTACTACCAATGCATCTATGCCCTTTGGGCTATAGAAGGTTAAGTAAAACCTTTAGGGTAGAGCTTGAAGCATACATGGTGGTGTACTTGGGTTGTAATATAGTGTGGACCACAATTGTAAGTTCAATCTATACCTCCAATTCCCATGGTTACACATAGGCACCGATGTGGATCTTCAATATTGCATGGGATATAGCAGTAAGTTCAACCCCTATTACTACAGTTCCATGGCCACTTTGAGGTGCTCAAAGCCCATGGGAATAGCCTTGGTTTACTTTTCCCACTACTTACTCCCAACCTATTGGGTACCTTGCAATAACCCTTGTAGCAAACATTCAATTTCTATTTTATGATGAGAGGGATGATGATAGGGCTCAATATTTGCATTTTTTGATCTTGGTTGGATATAATTGAAATGCTCAACATTTAATTTAGGAGGTCACACTATTAGAAATTCCTTAAAGAAATCTTGTTTGTTAATAGTCATATATATTTCCTCTGAGTGTGCTGAATTGATTGTTTAACATGCAACTATTATTGCTAAAGTGCTCTTCTAAATCATCTTCTCCATTCTATATGATAGTTGTAAGAAATTTAAGAATTGGGTGCTTAATGATTATGCATCTTAACCATCATGGTGTAAGGTTGAGTTAATCAAGCCATTTTTCTAGGCATGCATTTGGCACCATGTCCAAAAACATTGGATAGAAGCCTTCAAGCATTCATTGAAAAAAAATGAAATATGTGCCAAAAATTTTAGTGATATGTGATTGGCTACCAAGGTAGACCAAATTTTGATAGTGACCCTAGGTGATCCTATGATGATATAGCTCAACTTCCTCCTTCCTTGTGCCAAATACTTTTTGAATCTCATTTTATTTCTAATTTTTTATTAGTTGCTTAGGACTGCCATCGTTTTCTCTGCCACCATTACCTTGTCAATATTGATTGGCAATGGTACTCTTCTCATCATGTTGTGAGGGGAATGATTGCAAAATATTTGGCTTTTAGATGATGTGGGTTGCTCTCTTTTTTTTATTTGAGGATGATGGCTGCTCCTAGGTCTTGTAGTTGCTTGTAAAGGCCAATTACTCTTCTTTCATATTTTCCTAGATTGGGCTTCTCCTCCTAGAAAAATGTTGTTGGTTATTGAATAAGGCATGAGGTTATATTTCCCCTTCATATTTTGAAGTCCTACACAATGAGGGGAGGGGACACAAAGGAAGTAGTAAATTAAGTTATATTGCTAGATTGCCTGCTATTTGATTTATGTTTCTGATATCATTTATATGATTGTAAATGCTTTACCATGCTTCATTCTACTTCTTTTTGACTTGTATGCCAACTATATTTATATTTGACTATACCATGTGTTACTCCTTGTTAATCCCGTAGTAGTATATGCTAGTTTTAAATAATATCCTCTTTTAAATTTGTTTCTAGTTTGAAATTATAGAATTTATCTATCCTCAAGTTGAGACCTCAATTGGCCATGTAATCTTGTGTGAGTCTACCTTTTAATTGCCTACACATGGTCATGTATGGAAAACTATTGCAATATGTGAATGTGGTTGTCTTATTATCTCCTATAATATACTTTTATAGGTGAAGAAATCTAGAATTGAAAATATTGACATGTGATTTTTCATTTTAGACTTTGCTTTCTATCTACAAGAATTGCAAGGATGCCTCAACAA
The DNA here is from genome assembly GCA_028583015.1 of Wollemia nobilis. NCBI lineage: Eukaryota > Viridiplantae > Streptophyta > Pinopsida > Araucariales > Araucariaceae > Wollemia > Wollemia nobilis. The sequence continues at coordinate 4,947,264 of JAQPPZ010017036.1, read as the reverse complement.
AAACAACAAACCACTACTGAGTGCTATGTTGTTTTAGTTGAGGTATCGTTTATATATTTTTTTAGGTTGAGACCCTAAGAGGGCGGTTTTAAACCACCCTCTTAGACCTAAGATAGTGGTTTTAAAATACCATCTTAGGGTGACCTAATATGGTAGTTTAAAACTATCATCTTAGGTCTAAGAGGGTGGTTTAAAACCACCCTATTAGGTCTAAGAGGGTGGTTAAAAACCACCCTCTTAGGCCTGAGATCTTAATGCTAAGAGAGAATTTTTAATCACCCTATTAGGCCTGAGGTCTTAACCCTAAGAGGGCAGTTTTTATCCACCCTCTTAGACCTAAGAGGATGGTTTTAACCGCCCTTGTATCCCTAAGAGGATGGTTATAAACCACCCTCTTAAACCCTAAGAGGGCAGATTTTTGAGGTATTTTTTAGCTGTTGTCATATGTTGTAAACTTTTTACGACACCCTCATAGATAGTAGATAAATAATTGCCTTTAAAGGCCTTTAAGGGTAGTTAGAAACCATTGTTAAAGCCCTTTTTTGGTGTAGTGTGTACTTATATGTGTATAAATCTAAGATTCAGAGGTATGCAATAAAATATTTTATTTTTCAATTCCATCATGTCTTTCATTTTTATAGAATTTTCACAATGTGTCTTATTATTTATAAATTTACACTCCATGTGGAAAGTGTAAGGATAACATCAAGAATACTTTCTTCTTTGTGCTTCCCTAAAAACTCTATAGTGCAAGGGCTATTCTCCATAGTTATCACTTTCTTATGCTATCCTAAAAACCCTAAATTGTAATGGATTTCCTCCATGCTACCTTTCTCATTATGTTTCCCTTGAAACTTAAAGTGCAAGGGATAAACTCTATAATGCTTTAATTATTATTGCAAGGAGATTATTTTCTACTATTTGAGAAAAATAAAGATAATTTACTTAGATAAAACTTGACCTTTTCCATATTCTTCACACCTTTGATTTCTTTTAAAATTTAACTTACATATATAAACCCTCATTTGTTGCAGCCTTATTAATTTCTTATGTTGTTCCCTCCAACTAAACCTTGAAGGTCTTTGCCATTTAATGAAGTAGAGGGGTTTTCTTTGCCAATATTTTGGGAGTTAAAATCCTTTATCTAAGCCTACTTCTACTACAATATGATCTTCTTGCTTTATATTGAAATTTTTCTCATGACCAAAACATTTTTTTATCTCTTTATCAATAGTTTTTAGTTTTGTAACTTATTATCATTTTTCTACTCCTATAACATCTACAACATTAGATTGCAATGTTTTCATAATCCACTTTTATTGATTTATATTTAATCTAAATGGATCTTGTCAAAGGTTTTAAAATATCTATGGCAAATATGTATGTGTATACACAATATTTTTTTGCTCCTTAGTAGTTGGGCCTTGCTATATGAATTTCCTAGTGTAGCGACCTCGGGAACGCGTGCACCGACCCCTTTTCTGCAAACCCTACTTGCAATACTTATTTAAAATACCAAAAATGAAGCTAAAAGATTACGAGAAGCATATAACATAGAAATGACAAAGAATGGATCTTTCATTAATATTGAAACCCGGTTACATGTCGGTCCCTCTTAGGGATACCCATCTTGATACAATGATTTACAAGTGGATGAAGAGATGTCCCCTTTTGCAAAAGGGGTGGCACACTCTAAAATGCTTCCCGGTTTCGCACACGAAAATGTATGAGGGCTTACAGATGCCTCCTTCTCCAGGTATATCTCTCGGATGGATCCTCTTGCTCTCGTATGTCATGGATTATGTCTCATGAACCTATGGTCTTGTATGTAATTCAAACAACAATACACGTTTAGTTGTCCGAGATTGCCTCCCCGGATGAGGTTGTTAGCAATAAATCTGATAATGAAAGGAAATATGCTCAATGATAATGAAACTAATGCTTAAAATAGATCTTATGCTAATGACATGAAAATATAAAGAAAACATAATGAAAGAAGCTAATACCAAAACCCTAGACTAGGCCTATGGGCCACTGTCCAAGACAACGACCGCTAGAATGAAACCTGTTCTCTTGCTCCAAGGACTATGGATCTTAAGCTTGCTATTAATGTTAAATGAATATTGTATGTGCATGGATAATTACCTCTCAGTTGGCTAGCACCTCGTTGCTCCTCAAGGGTGCTCAGATCTGCTCTCCAATCCGATAGGGCTTCATTGCGTATCTTCTCCAAGAAAAGCTCTCTCAAAGAAGTCTGCTAAAAGATCATCCTTGGTCTCAGAATTGATATCTAATCCTCTCCCCTCCTTTGGTGCTCTCAGGCTTGCACCTTTTATAGATGAAACCCTAGGTCTATGTCCAAGCCCTAGGAATGAATTTCTCATGCATAGTGAGAGTTAGCATGAGAAGCCTTTTGTCCTTTGTCTATGTTTGGAGGCCAGTTAACTAAATTCTAACTACCCACTTGAGTCTCCTATGCAAATTGGTTGTTAGCATGAGAAGCTTTTGTCCTTTGTCTATGTTTGGAGGCCAGTTAACTAAAGTCTAACTACCCACTTGAGTCTCCTATGCAAACTGGTTGTTAGCATGAGAAGCTTTTGTCCTTTGTCTATGTTTGGAGGCTAGTTAACTGAAGTCTAACTGCCCACTTGAGTCTCCTATGCAAACTGGTTGTTAGCATGAGAAGCTTTTGTCCTTTGTCTATGTTTGGAGGCCAGTTAACTAAAGTCTAACTACCCACTTGAGTCTCCTATGTAAATTGGTTGTTAGCATGAGAAGCTTTTGTCCTTTGTCTATGTTTGGAGGCTAGTTAACTGAAGTCTAACTGCCCACTTGAGTCTCCTATGCAAACTGGTTGTTAGCATGAGAAGCTTTGTCTTTGTCTATGTTTGAAGGCCAGTTAACTGAAGTCTAACTTTGGACTTGAGTCTCCCATGTAAACTAGTTGTGAGGGGGAATGCAAAGTTGTCCCCGCTCACTTTATTGTATGCAAACTACCACTTCCACCCCTAATTAGGCTTGTTTGTCGATAAAATGCTTTTTATGACTTAGCCATTGTCGTATGCAGTGACTAATATTTGGCCACTGTCATCTGTAGTGGCTAAGGTCTAGCCGCTCTTAGCTTGAGCGGCCAGGATCCAGCTGCTCTAGTTTATAGCGGCTAAGCTTGGATGGGTTAAAACTGCCATTTTGAGTGGTTAGGACCACTGATTGCTCTTGTAAAGGTCCAAAATTGGACATATGGTCTTTAGATGTGCTCATATGAGTGGTTTCCTAAACATGACATGTTTTAGGTGTCTATAGATGCCCCTTTTTGTGATGCGTTGTGTGGAAAAACACAACATTGAGCAAAAACGTAGACTGCTATGTTTGTGGGGTGATTTGACCAAAGGGTTTGTGATTCCTTTGGGGCATTTTGTTAGGTTGACCAAAGGGCTTACGTTCTTTGGGGCATTTGTTAAGTTTGACCAAAGGGATTATGTCCTTTGGGGCATTTGTTTTTGACCAAAGGGCTTGCATCCTTTGGGGCATTTGTTAAGTTGACCAAAGGGATTATGTCCTTTGGGGCATTTGTTAAGTTGACCAAAGGGCTTATGTCCTTTGGGGCATTTTGATTTGACCAAAGGGCTTATCCCCTTTGGGGCATTTTGGTTTGACCAAAGGGCTTATGCCCTTTGGGGAATTTTGTTAGTTGACCAAAGGGCTTACGTCCTTTGGGGCATTTGTTAAGTTGACCAAAGGGCTTGCGTCCTTTGGGGCATTTTGTTTAGTTGACCAAAGGACTTGCATCCTTTGGGGCATTTGTTAAGTTGACCAAAGGGCTTATGCTCTCTGGGGCATTTGTTAAGTTGACCAAAGGGCTTATGCTCTTGGGGCATTTTTTAAGTTGACCAAAGGGCTTATGCTCCTTGGGGCATTTGTTAAGTTGACCAAAGGGCTTATGCTCTTTGGGGCATTTGTTTTTGACCAAAGGGCTTATCCCCTTTGGGGCATTTTGTTTTTGACCAAAGGGCTTGTGATACCTTTGGGGCTTTTTTTGACCAAAGGGCTTGCATCCTTTGGGGCATTTGTTAAGTTGACCAAAGGGCTTGCGTCCTTTGGGGCATTTATTTAGTTGACCAAAGGGCTTGTGTCCTTTGGGGCATTTGTTAAGTTGACCAAAGGGCTTATGCTCTTTGGGGCATTTGTTAAGTTGACCAAAGGGCTTGTGTCCTTTGGGGCATTTGTTAAGTTGACCAAAGGGCTTGCGTCCTTTGGGGCATTTTGATTTGACCAAAGGGCTTATCCCCTTTGGGGCATTTTGGTTTGACCAAAGGGCTTATCCCCTTTGGGGCCTTTTGTTTTTGACCAAAGGGCTTGTGATACCTTTGGGGCATTTGCAAATTGATTGCTTAACTGTTTGATTTTTTTGACTAGGGGAGGTATGATACCAATATTGCCCCAGTCGATGCTTGAAAATATTTTTGTTTTGATTTTATGTTATGGCGCAATGATGAATGCAATGCCTAGATAATGATTTGATTATGCTATATGTATGCAGTGTATTGATGACATGTACTAGCTAGATGATAGATATATGATTAGATAGTATGATCTAGATGATGATGATGGATGCACATGTGAATGTATGTTTAATTTTGGTGTATTGTATGCATCTAACTCATGTTGTTATGATATGGTAAATGTGTTGTGTGCTAATGCATTATCTACATGGTTTTGATATGATGTAAATGAACCTGTATGCTTCAATCACTTAAAACATAAGGAATGCATATGATATGAGTTTAACAATCCAATGGGCGACACCACAGAAAGTAAAAAAAAATCATGAATTTAAATAATCACTCTTATCATAAGAATTGATTAAGTACTCATATGTGAGATGTAATGGCATGAAATGTATGTATTTTCTAGATAAGTTTCTATAAATTAAAATATACAAAATAGTAAGTGGTCGTCTATATATTATTTCTAATATATATGCGGTATCTAGCCTACTCTATTGATACCCCCTAATTTATAGAATCTTATAAATAAAATGGATGATGTGATGGATGATATGATTGTTGCTATATAAGAATTTTTGAGGTTTGTTCTTGAGATTCAACCACTCTAGTTACCTTATCAAAAATTGTGTATTGACCAATCAAGGCTTTTGAAAAGTAAGGTTTTCATCATGGACCTAGATACTCATTATCCCTGTGTGTGCAAATGAATATATTTAGATAGAACTCAAATATTTCCTCCGATGTCAGGCGGGATTCTTTCAGCCCATTGCTAAGATCGAGGATCCTCAAGTGTTCATCTTATCCTTATGTTGGACTTAGTTGGACTATACCACTAGGCAGTATTGGGTTACCTAAAGCTAGCTCATCCACATTCAAACATTGGTCTACACAAATGCGTAGCTTTTGTGATAGACATATCATCATGCATAAGGATTTCTCCTTCCAGTTTTGTATAATGTTGAGAATTCCAGGGATTCAAGCTCCATTCCCTTCTTTTCTTCCTTTTGACTTGGGATACTTGCTCGTGTTTAGTGATGAAAATCACTGTTTATTTTGATTGATTTTTTTTTTTTTGAGCAAGGGATTCTTAGTAGTGATGATAATCACTATTTATATTTTTTGTACTTTTGATACTTTGAACTATGACTTTGGATGTATGACTTTTTGAGAAATATGATTTTTGCTTTGACTTAGGATTTTTGCTTGTTTTGATTAAAGCAAGGGATTTATGGGTAGGGCGGAGCTTGTCCTTTTGTCAATTCTCAACACTTTTGAACTGGTTGCATAGGGGGATAAGCAAGGAAGACCCTTTTCACTTTAGGTAACCTAACCACTTTTACAGCTTTCATCTTTCCCTTGTACCAACTAGAATTTAGTGTTTGTAATTAGTGATGGGATCCTGAAATATGCTAAGCTTTGTCACCACTAGACCTTACTCTCTACTAACCAATATGGCTTTCCACAAAAGTTGATAGGATCACTAGGTATGGTTGAATAACCAGAAAACCATAGTATATTATGTATAGCAACAAGTAATGGTTGTGTTGAAAAACACAATTACACACATGTATGAGTGGATGTAGATGGATTTGAGTATTTGTGATACAAATTGTGGCATCGTTTGCTAGATTGTGATCATAACATATGCAAATGTAATGGATATGAATGTTTAATTCAATGCAACTATGTGGATGCAAATGTGAGATGCAAATGTTTTTGTATTTTTGGATGCTTTCAATTTTTTGATCTTTTGATTATTTTGAATGTTTTGAACTTTTGATTTTAAATTGTTTTTATGCTTTTATGTTTTGCTTTTGACCAAAGGACTTTAAGATGCCTTTGGAGCCTTTTGTGATTTGATTTGACCAAAGGGATTTAAGATGCCTTTGGGGCCTTTTGTGATTTTTTGGTTTTCTATTGTTTTTACGATTTTGAAATTTAATGAATGTTTTTGAACTTATTTTGATGTCTTGACCAAAGGGCTTATTGTGCCTTTGGGGCTTTTTGTGGGTTGACCAAGCGGCATGAAGATGTCCTTGGAGCATTTTGATTAATTTGACCAAGCGGCATAAAGATACCCTTGGAGCATTTTGATTAATTTGAATTTGACCAAGCGGCATAAAGATACCCTTGGAGCATTTTTTTTTATGAGATTTGACCAAGCAACTTAGAGATGCCCCTGGTGCCTTTTGTTTTTGACTTTTTATGTTTTATGATTTGTTTGTATTTTTGATATATTTGAATGTTTTTTGTATTTTTGATATATTATGGGGGGAGGTGTGACACCTTAAATACCCCCAATGTGTGCGCCACTTAATGAAAGTGAGGAAGGTGTGATACCTTCAGAACCCTCACTTTGTCTCATTGAACTTGATGTGGATGATGGGGAAGGTATTTGACCTTTAAGATCCCTAGTGCACATGTTGTCCACTACAATGTAATCAACCTTCTTAGGAAGAGTGATAGAAATCAACTCTCCCAATTGGGGCACAGACCTCTGTGAGGTGCCCCTGTCTTGGTAGGGAGGAATGAGTGAACCATCTATGGGAGATGCCCCATTTCACTCTATGAGGTCTTGGACCACATTCTTGAATCCACGACAATCACAAATGTCATGGCCCTTTATTCGGTGGTAGATACAGTAATGGTCCTCCCTATAACCCTTGGGTTTAGCTCTGTTTGGGTATAGAGGCTTTATGTCGGGTAAGGTGATGACCTTAGCTTCTTGCAGCTTTTGAAAGATATTTGACATAGACTCATTTAAAGGAGTCCAAATGCGTTGTTGCTTGCTTTGATTGTTTAGCATGCTTAGGCCTGGTATGAGGACCAGGTTGAGCCCTAGGTATGTCACTTGCTAGCTCAGGGGGCTCTTGTTGAGGCTTCTCTTGTGGCTGCCTAGGAGACAATTTGACCTTAGATAAAGGTTGCTTCTGTCTCTCAAGCTGGTTCATGATAAAGTGCAATGCCTCATTTTGTTTCTCCATTTGGGCCTCTATATTATAGAGGTGATTTTGCATATGCTCCAATATTGATATGACTCCCATGTGTATTTCTAGTGATTGGTTTGAAATACCATTGTCTATTGAAGGAGGTGATAAAGTAGGTGCTAAAGATACACTAGGTAACTGTAACTCACCCATTTCCTTCCTTTGAGTTGATGTGGAGGCTTCATGATGATCCACTTTGTTAGTGGTATCCACATGCTCATGTTTATGACTTAGTTCATGTTTCTGTTTCACTTCGTAGTGTTGCATTGTACTAGCTTTGATACCTCCTATCTGATGTGGGAGGAACAGTTGTTCTTGTTCTTGAGGAGGCACCATGAGAAGTGAGTTAGGGGTGACTAATGCCAATGGTTTTGATCCCTTCAATGGGGAAGCAACATCTGATTGCACCACATCTTGTTTTATCTTCTTTAGAGTCACTTGGTCCTCTATCTCGCTATTGACCATTGCCACAAACTCTTGAGAAGGCACTTTTTCTTGTGTCTCATCAACTTTCTTGTAATACTTGAATGGCTCAGGATCATGGGGGACCACATACACTTGTCCTTGATGTATGAATTTTAGGTTTTGGTGCACTATGGAAGGTATGCATTCCATATCCCTTATCCATGGTCTACCTAGCAATATGTTGTACTGCCTCTCACCCTCCAAGATATGGCACAATGTAGGTATCATATTTATCCCAACCTGTATAGGTAGGATTATTGTGCCAATTGTTGGGGAAGTAGCATCATTGAAGGCCCTTAATGTAAATGTTGTGTCCTTAATGCGTGAAGGTGGCAGATTTAAATACTTCAAAGTTGTAGTTGTGATGATGTTGATGGATGACCCAGTGTCAATCAAGACTCTCTTGTATGAATTTGATTGATTCTTACTATGATGTGGAGTGGAGGATCAGGTTCATCCTGAGAGATTGTCTTAATCTCCTGCCTATGAAAGGCAATCACATGGTCTTTTTGTAAGTGCATTGAACTTATTGTTGGTATGGACTGTGATAGATTATCAACTTTAGTTGACTTTTTCGGTATGTTGGGCTGATCAAGGCATATTTTGCTTCTTATTGTAGTATTGATCATACCTATAAAACCCTCTTCTAGTGGGGCTATGTGCACCTCATTGACATGCTCAACTTGATTGTTGTTGCCCCCATGATTGGGGAGAAGATTTTTGAATATGTTGATGTTTTGCAATTCATTCTTATCCAACATATCCTGCACTATATTCTTGAATGCAACACAATCCTGGATATCATGGCCATTTTGTCGATGGTAAACACAATAGATATCTTCCCTATACCCCTTAGGTTTGGGGCAATTAGGATCTAGGATGCGCTCCTTAGGCAAGTTTAAAACCTTGGCCTCACAAAGGTGATTGAAAATTGATGCCAAGGATTTAGGCAATGGTGTATAGTTGCGAGGGGGTTGTTTCTGTTTGCCCCTACCTTGATTCTTGTTGCACTGGTTGTAATACATAGTAGGAGGTTGAGCTTGATAGTTTTCTTGTTGTTGGCTCTATGCTATTTTTGGAATGCTTAACATGATCTGGTTGACATCTGTAGGTTGGGCCTGTTGTGATTGATGTTGCATACTCTCATTCCATTCTTTCTTGCTATAGAGCTTTAGGTCTCCTTCTTCGAGCTTTATATCTTCAATAAGCTTGGCTTGAGCCAAGGCTTCTTTGAATGTATCATACTTCTGTAGTTGCAATAGTAATGAGATGTGCTTGGCATAACTTTTTGTGAACATTCGTATTAGCTCTTCGATCGAGATGGAAAATGATAACTTTGCCATGATTTTTCTCCATCTATCCCCATAATCCATGATTGGCTCATCATCATACTACTTTAGGTTGGCCAGGTCTGAGAGGTTCACCTTCTTCTTAGCACCAAAAGAGAAATGTTTTAAGAATGCATTCACTAGTTGTTCAAAACTGGATATGCTGTGCTTGGGAAGCTGGTTGAACCATTGGGTGGCAGCCCCCAAAAATGTCATAATGAAGGTTCTCAGCATAAGGGCATCACTATCTTCTAGATGAAAGCATGCATTGATAAAGTTGGTGACATGTTCTTGTGCATCCTCTTCACCCTTAAACTTCTCCAACCTAGGCATCTCAAAATGCTTAGGATATGCAGGGCTAGGAACTGATGGACACAATGGTTGGTTGTGTATTTTGCTCAATTTTGGTGAGTTCCCAGCTGCCTCTTGTTTCTCAAAGGCTTTCATCTTTTCAGAAAGCTCTTGAAATGCCTTTGATGCATGGATTTCCTCCTCTTGTAGGCCTACTCGTAGTGGTAATGGAGATAAACCTCTATCCACTTGTCTTGTTCTATGCTCCTCCCTCCTATGAGGGGATTCAAGATGTGCCTTATCCTAATTTATCATGTTTACCCTTTCACCACCAGTTGGATTTCACTCATGATTTAGAGGGTGATTCTATTGTGGGTTTCCTTCTTGTCTAGTGCACTTCTCTCTTGGTGAGTCAGTGCATTGATATCTTTGATGATAATTTCTATTTGCTTGTTGGTTGCTATGAGCTAGCTACTTAGCTTGCTCTCTTAAATGTTGCTCATGTTGGCGCAACAACCATTCTCTTTGTTTATCATGTTTGAGAGCTTCTACAAGCTCTCACTCTTTGCACAAGGCATTTTCTAACTATCACATGTGGTTAAATTGCATGGTCATAGAAGAATCATGCTTATATGACTTCGTTCTTGTAGTTTTGATTCGTAGATTCCTCGAAGAGGTTTCAGTTGTTTCTCTACTTTGGCTAGCTAGTGTAACCTGTTCAGTGTATTATTGAGTGTCTCTATGATCAAAATTTGTATGAGACTTGTGGGGTCACTTTGAAGCATCCCTAGGTTGAGTGGTGCATTTAGAAGTCATAGTTCATGAGCTTCCAGATGCAGAGTTCTTAGTTCCTATAGTTCTTTGAGTTGGTTGAGTAGGAAATCGATCCAACCTGTCTAGTTGTCTTTTTTTCCATGGCTGGTCCCATGGGGTGCCATTTACTCCTATGAGGCCATAGTCTATGGGAATATTTCCTTTTGTGTGAAGGGTTTCTTCTAACGGGGCACCGAAAAACACCCTTCTACACAAACCCTGCCTTTTCATTAAAAACAACTAAAAAAAATATATACATGCAAAAAAATTACAGCCCGTAGGCTTACAATCACCGGCCCTCGGCTCGGTTCTCCGCTTCCTCACTCCTAGGCTCTAAGGGTATTCTTGGGTCCACCGTCCCGACTAAAACATTTCACTGAGTTTTTATAGAGGCCCCCGACCCTCTTAAACATGCAATCCTGCCTAAACGGGTTCAACCACCCGATTAATTACATTTTTGAAAATGGGTTCACCAACCCAAAATTAATTTCCACTCGGTCTCTGTCACTGTAGAATCCGTCAGAAATCCCTATGTGGCCCATATTTCTTGTCTTCTGTGCTTCTAGTCATTTCCTACTTTCACTTCAGCTTCTGCCACGTGTCGAATCTGTACGGTCCTCGAAAACACCGTTCTCGCCATCTTTTTCTCTTCCTCCCGCGCCATTTTCTCTCTCCACCGTGATATCGTGACATGTCATGATATCACGATGTTTTTGGCTCCTTATGCTTTTCTACCATTTTGGTCGTGATATCGCGACATGTTGCGATATCATGACCATTTTTCCTCCACACCCGCTTGTCCAATTTGCGTCGCGATTTCACGACGTCGCGATATCGCGACGTCGTGATATCACGACGTCGCGATATCGTGACCGTTTTGTCGCTCTCTCCTCTGCTCCGAAACCTATCGTGATTTTGCAACATGTAGAAAAATTGTGGGTCGTGATTTCGTGACATGTCACAAAATCGTGCCCCCTTCTGCGCCTTCGTCCCTCTCCGGCAAACTATCACGATTTCGTGACACGTCGCGAAATCGTGGCCCCTTCTGCTGCACTTCCTCCTTGCCAATTTCTGTCATGATTTCATGACATTTCACGAAATCATGATGGTTTTTAGACTTGGCCATTTTTTCTTCCTCCTTGCTTCCTGCTTCTTCTCCCGACTCTTCAGCATGATTTTTCCCGAACTTTGCTGCTTCTGCTGCTGGTGCTGTCGGATGCTCCTGCATCAGATATTCGGGGTAAGTGAAGAAGTGATCTTCACTTCTGTTGGGTCTGGTTGCTGCCTCCCGCAACACTTCCAAACCCTTCTCCGTCTCTGCAAACTGCTTCGACCTCGGCTTCAGGCCCACACTTCTGTCTTCAACCGGACAGATTTCTCCACTGCTGTAAACTTCTACTGCAGTCGGCTTTAACTCTTCCTCTTGCATAGAATAATCTGTGCTTTCTTCCGGGCAGGTCCCGGTACTACTGCTCTCTTCCTTTACAGCCTCCATATTTTCTTCCTTTTTTTCTCCGTCTCTCTTCCCGCCTTTTCTGCCGTTCTTCTTTCTCCCGTAATTTCATTGCGGACCATTCCTTTTGCAAGGCTTTTAATTGTCGTTGCAAAGCCAAATATTCCTCTTCCGTAACCACATCTTCCTGCTTGTCCCGTCTTCTTCGGGAATGCATGTTGCTCCCTTTTCACAAGCTTGAACGGATCTCGGTGTAGCTGCCTCTCGTTCGGCGGTCTGCTAACACGCTCGGGAATCCTCAACTCTCCTTTTCTCTCAACTCTCCCGTAGGTCTTGGTGCAACTGCCTCACTTTCGGTGGATCTGCTGCACTCTCAGAAACTCCCACTCTGATACCACTGACGGGGCACCGAAAAACACCCTTCTACACAAACCCTGCCTTTTCATTAAAAACAACTAAAAAAAAAAATATACATGCAGAAAAATTACAGCCCGCAGGCTTACAATCACCGGCCCTCGGCTCGGTTCTCCGCTTCCTCACTCCTAGGCTCTAAGGGTATTCTCGGGTCCACCGTCCCGACTAAAACATTTCACTGAGTTTTTATAGAGGCCCCCGACCCTCTTAAACATGCAATCCCGCCTAAACGGGTTCAACCACCCGATTAATTACATTTTTGAAAATGGGTTCACCAACCCGAAATTAATTCCCACTCGGTCTCTGTCACTGCAGAATCCGTCAAAAATCCCTACGTGGCCCATCTTTCTTGTCTTCTGTGCTTCTGGTCATTTCTCGCTTTCACTTCAGCTTCTGCCACGTGTCGAATCTGTACGGTCCTCGAAAACACCGTTCCCGCCATCTTTTTCTCTTCCTCCCGTGCCATTTTCTCTCTCCGTCGTGATATCATGACATGTCGCGATATCGCGACGTTTCTGGCTCCTTGTGCTTTTCTGCCATTTTGGTCGTGATATCACGACCATTTTTCCTCCGCACCCGCTTGTCCAATTTGCATCGCGATATCGCGACGTCGCGATATCGCGACCGTTTTGTCTCTCTCTCCTCTGCTCCGAAACCTGTCGCAATTTCGTGACATGTAGCAAAATCGTGGGTCACGATTTCATGACATGTCATGAAATTGTGCCCCCTTCTGTGCCTTCATCCCTCTCCGGAAAACTATCATGATTTCATGACACGTCGCGAAATCGCGGCCCCTTCTGCTGCACTTCCTCCTTGCCAATTTCTGTCGCGATTTCGTGACACGTCGCAAAATCGCGACGGTTTTCAGACTTGGCCATTTTTTCTTCCTCCTTGCTTCCTGCTTCTTCTTCTCCCGACTCTTCAGCACGGTTTTTCCCGAACTTTGCTGCTTCTACTGCTGGTGCTGTCGGATGCTCCTGCATCAATATGATTCCCATGACTAGATGTAGCTCTAGTTTTTTACCCTTCAGTGGGCATACCTATTTCATATGTTTCTTGTGTTTCTTGAGGTGTTGCAATTCTTGTTTGCCTTCTTGATGAAGAGGGATTGGTGGCAACATGCTTCCTCCATGTGGATGGATATGTAGAAGTCTCATCATCCCTATGTAAAGAATAGGTTTTAGAACCTTATTTATGTCCATGTGAGGAGGAATCCCTTGAAGCTTCCTCATGTCTTTGAGATATTTTTATGTGTTTAGAGGAGGCCCTTGAGGTCTCCTCATGTCTCCTTGATGAGGATGGCTATGAAGCCTCTTTTTTTATGTGAATTTGTTCTATGATGTGGTTCCTTACTTGGTGTTTCTCGAGGAGATCCCCCAAGAGTTGAGTTATCACCCCTTAGGCTCATGGAGCTACGTCTCACGGTCTTACGGGTAGGTCGTTCAACATTACTATGACTTTGCCTATGGGTATGAATTGCTTCTGTCTCTCCCTCGACATCAAACTAAGGGTGTTTACTTCTTGTTTTGACCATGTTGTTTTATGACTTGATCCTTTGAGTTGTAAATTAGGAATGACCACACAATACCAAACAAATGTTTATCTTGATTACCAATTTGAGTGTGCCTTAAAATATTTTATGTGTTTTGATGTGTTGTTCTCTTGATTTATTTTCTCTTGTTCTTAGATTAAGAATGATAAGACTCATCCATAGTGACAATCAAGTACACTCATGCCAAACATTATTTTCTCAAAATAAACTAGGGTACACCGCTGAAGACCCAATAGGGGGTTCGCCTAGCTCTTCCACTCTGAACCAATGATTGTCCCATCATGATCACCATCTTTAATGACCCTGAGAACACACACATCGACCCATTTTTTGAAAACCCTACTTGAAATACTTATTTAAAATACCAAAAATGAAGCTAAAAGATTACGAGAAGCATATAACATGGAAATTACAAAGAACGGATCTTTCATTAATATTGAAACCTGGTTACATGTCGATCCCTCTTAGGGATACCCATCTTGATACAATGATTTACAAGTGGATGAAGAGATGTCCCCTTTTGCAAAATGGGTGGCACACTCTAAAATGCTTCCTGGTTTCGCACACAAAAATGTCTAAGGATTTACAGATGCCTCCTTCTCCAGGTATATCTCTCAGACGGATCCTCTTGCTCTCGTATATCATGGATTATGTCTCATGAACCTATGGCCCTGTATGCAATTCAAACAACAATACATGTTTAGCTATTCGAGATTGCCTCCCCGGATGAGGTTGTTAGCAATAAATCTGATAATGAAAGGAAATATGCTCAATGTAATGAAACTAATGCTTAAAATAGATATTATGCTAATGAAATGAAAATATAAATAAAACATAATGAAAGAAACTAATATCAAAACCCTAGACTAGGCCTACGGTCCACTGTCCAAGACAGCGACCGCTAGAATGAAACATGTTCTCTTGCTCCAAGGATATGGATCTTAAGCTTTCTATTAATGTTAAATGAATATTGTATGTGCATGGATAATTACCTCTCATTTGGCTAGCACCTCGTTGCTCCTCAAGGATGCTCAGATCTGCTTTCCAATCTGATAGAGCTTCATTGCGTATCTTCTCCAAGAAAAGCTCTCTCAAAGAAGTCTGCTAAAAGATCATCCTTGGTCTTAGAATTGATATCTTATCCTCTCCCCTCCTCTAGTGCTCTCAGGCTTGCAAATTTTATAGATGAAACCCTAGGTCTATGTCCAAGCCCTAGGAATGAATTTCTCATGCGTAGTGACAGTTAGCATGAGAAGCCTTTTGTCCTTTGTCTATGTTTGGAGGCCAGTTAACTAAATTCTAACTGCCCACTTGAGTCTCCTATGCAAATTGGTTTTTAGCATGAGAAGCTTTTGTCCTTTTTCTATGTTTGGAGGCCAGTTAACTAAATTCTAACTACCCACTTGAGTCTCCTATGCAAACTGATTGTTAGCATGAGAAGCTTGTGTCCTTTGTCTATGTTTGGAGGCTAGTTAACTGAAGTCTAACTGCCCACTTGAGTCTCTTATGCAAACTGGTTGTTAGCATGAGAAGATTTTGTCCTTTGTCTATGTTTGGAGGCCAGTTAACTGAAGTCTAACTGCCCACTTGAGTCTCCTATGTAAATTGGTTGTTAGCATGAGAAGCTTTTGTCCTTTGTCTATGTTTGGAGGCTAGTTAATTGAAGTCTAATTGCCCACTTGAGTCTCCTATGCAAACTGGTTTTTAGCATGAGAAGCTTTGTCTTTGTTTATGTTTGAAGGTTAGTTAACTGAAGTCTAACTTTGTACTTGAGTCTCCCATGTAAACTAGTTGTGAGGGGGAATGCAAAGTTATCCCCACTCACTTTATTGTATGCAAACTAACACTTCCACCCCTAATTAGGCTTGTTTGTCGGTAAAATATTTTTTTATGACTTAGCCGCTGTCGTATGTAGTGACTAATATTTGGCTGTTGTCGTTTGTAGCAGCTATGGTCTGGCCGCTCTCAGCTTGAGCGGCCAGGATCCAACCGCTCTAGTTTACAACGGCTAAGCTTGGATGGATTAAAACTACCATTTTGAGTGACTAGGACCATAGATTGCTCTTGTAAAGGTCCAAAATTGGACATATGGTCTTTGTATGTGCTCATATGAGTGGTTTCCTAAACATGATACATTTTAGATGTCTACACCTAGCGTATTACCAATATTATCCTAAACCTCCTTGATAAGTTGGTGTGGAAGTCCAAAAATTGCAACCCATACTATAATCCTTTTAATAATTTTTATCTTCATGCAAAAAATTCTAACTCCATGGTCTTAAATACAAGCCATCTCTTTGTTGGAAATGATAATATTTTTAAGAAACATTTTGGAACATACATTCACCATAATTATATGTAAAATAATACAAAATCTAAATAAAGTGAGCAAATAATGAAATAGAGAGAGAAATATAAATGATATAAGGATAAGGGGTGAGTGTCATAGACACCCCTATGATCTCACATATCACAAACTGATACAATGGATTTTTTATTGGAGGGCATTTATAATTATACCAAATCCCCAATTAAATGTTAACCTCAAGCCAACATAGCCTAATTTGAAGGTTAAATTATAAAATAATAATTGTATTAAACCATTTAATCAAAGTTAACCATAGATTGGTTTAACTAATATCACAAAGGATAAATATATTAAAAAAATTTGTAGGCTTACATAAATATTTTTGTAATATTATCTAGAAGAATGCTTATAGGCGTACATAGAAATATGTCTATAGGCTTGTATATGTAATACTTGTAGGCTTCCATAGAGAATTATTGAAGTCTTACATAGCACTTACCCATAGGATTCATCAAGAGTACCTATAGGCACTTCATCATTGTCATCCTTGGCCTAATAAGATCATATTTTAGATATTTCAACACCCCGCATAGTTTGAATTAAGGATCCATAAAGAGAAGATATTAGATATGGTATGTCTTCCTCCCTATAATAAATATTCAAATGGGCCAATGAATTATGTTATCTTCTCTTTCCAAAGGTACATAAACTAGATTAACTTCTTCATAACATAAAACTATGAATCCACCTTCTAGATCAAGATGCTAAGCTTCTCATGAGAATATACTTGGCATGTAATATGATGACTAGAAATTTTTCTCTAACTTCAAGAGAAAGTATCTAAATATTGAACCAATAGGGAGGTCCCTGAATAATCAATCCCAATGGTTATAAATAGAACCATAGGACCAAGGTATACCTTTCCCTAAACATCCAAACCCTATTCCTCTTGAGCCAAAATATTACCAATCACCACACCAATAGGTTTTTCAAGCTAGAAAGTACACCATGTCTTAGGCATGGGAAAGAGACACTTTAAGAGAAGAAGTTTGCAAAAAAGATAAACATGTCAAACTAAACTCATAATCTCTTGAATACAATATAATTACCAACCACTACACCAACAAGATCAGTTGGAGTTAGATGTTTGGTATTCCTTAATTACATTGAACCTTGAGTGTTGTGATAATGGAAAAGAGAGGAAGTGAGTTTTGAACCTATGACCTTCTTGTTGAAAAAGGATTTTCAAAGACTTGCACTCACCAAGGTAGCAAGGGTTGATGTTGAGTCTTGTGATGCATAATCAGTCTAACAATCCTATGAATAACACAACTAGAATAAGAAAGTACTTAGCAGATTTAACCTTGTTGTCTATGTGGATATGAACCATACATTTCCTGGATACAAGTAAGCTTACCAACTGTCACACCAATGGCCCTATTGGAGTTAGTAACACATCAAAGTTAAATAGGAGAATGGAATTTAGATCCTTTTTGCACAAAAATACCCCTCAAAACTATAACATGTTCTTGAACTAATGTCATCATTCTTTAGATATTGAAAAATTGTGCAATCTAAAAACAAGCCCAAAAATATTTTGTAAGAAAAAGTTATGACCTCTAAAATTTTGGGCATATTAGTATTTAAAATAAAAAAAATTAACTTCATACCTTAGGAAAATATTGACCAAACACCATTTACCATGTATTATATTAGAAATTTAACTTGTGTTATGTTGATGTTGTCCTCTCATTGGAATGCCAACTTGCTAAAATAATAAATAAGCAACTAATACTTACCATAAAAGGATTATCATATATATATATCTATATATATATATATATATATATATATATATATATATATATATATATATATATATATAGATAGATAGATAGATAGATATACTAAAGTTTTGGGCTATTTTGGCTGGGACATATTATCGATATTTGAACATGGGACCTCAATCTTGGCACACAAGGTCCTTACCACTATGCCACCTATGCAGATATGACCTTGAAAGGGGAACACTCCCCTTATGAAAAAGCCATCATAAAATAAACATCTATACTTAAAATGAAAAACTTTATCATAATTTAGACTTTCCAACATGTAATCAAATGCCACTAGCTCAAGTAGTTAGATTCCTTAACATTCAAGGAGGAGACCCATGTTCAAATATTGCCAAGAAATACATGGATAATATCCAAGCTCTGTTGTAATACCACTACATGGTGATGATGTAATATGGGTGGGGCCCGTTTCAATCCCATATAACCAATTGAAAAAACTTTCCACCATGTTGAGGTAATCACCAAGATAAGTCATTGCATCATAGAAGGTAATAATGTCAATAAGCATTACAATGTTATAAATTTTTTCGTAGGCTTGAAGGGCTAAGAATAAACTTAGCATCAAGGTTTGAAATTAGAATATTTAGCTTACAAATAAATGGCCTTGCAACTCTTTTATATGCACATGTGCATCTCTAAAGAGAGGGAATATTGTCCTTAGCACAAAAACCCAAAGCAAAAAAATAGTGAGTATACTAACATAAAATCTTAAACACAGTAGCTCTAAAGAAGAGAGTTGTGATTTTCCAAGGGTAGGGGACTTGAGTACAACCCCTCATTTTCCAAAAAAAATAAAAATCTGAAACATGGGACCTACTACGTCCCAATGAATGTCCTTAGCACTATGGTCTGACTCATAGATATGCAATAACTAAACCTCATAGTTATTGAAGACATGCATGCATATGCTCAAGCAAAAGTAAACATGACTCTCTTAGTGCACAACAAAAATAAAAAAATTCATTTGCTAAGACTCAAGCACATGACCTCATGCATATTGCACAAAAGCCTTACCATTATACCCCTCATTGATGGAATACACTAATGCCTTGATGAACAAAATTTACTAGCCACAATTTTCCCTATCAACTGCACGTGCACCTCCCTAACCTTTTTTAATATTCTAGTTTTAAATTCAAATTTTAAAAAATGAGGAAAACTATTATACATGAAAACAAGTGTTAAAACGATGAATGTTTTTAAAAGTGTTGAATTGCGACCCCATTAAATTTTGTAATGAATCTAATAAAATTGACAATTTTTCCATTTCTACCATAATTTTCCCTATACAATCCTTTTGTGTGTTTGAGTGAAGTTGCCTTTTATTGGCTCTAATTCCATGTTGGAATTTATAATATTTTTCAAAAATATTCCAAAATGTAGATTCACCACAATCATATGCTAAATAATAGAGAAGTAAAATAAAATAGAGAGATTAATTAAGGATAAGGGGTGGGTGCTCATAGGCAACCCTATGATCTCATATATCACAAACTGATACAATTGATTGGTTATTAGGAGGTATTTACAGTAATATTAAATCTTCAATTAAATGCTAACTTCAAGACAACATAACTTAAGTTGAATTTTAAATTACAATATAAGAAATATATTAAACCATTTAATCAAGATTAACCATCAATATGGTTTAACCAATATCGCTAACGCCCATGGAATTACATGGAAATATGCCTACAATCTTACATATAAAATACCCATAGGCTTACATAGACAACACTCAAAAACTTACACAGCACTTACCCATATGCAGCATCAAGAGTATATATAGGTACTTCATAATTATTATCCTTGCCCTAATAATACTAAATAACATTTATTATAACACTTTCCCCTTAAACTAGAGAACATGATGAATAAAAATCCTTCTAGAAGGAAAGTTTTTGAATAATCTGAACTCAATCCTGACTTCTATTTAATCCACTTTTTAATCTTTAAAATCTTGGCTAGTATGAATTGAACTTATATATTTATCCTTTTCTTTTAAGAACCATTATATTATGCTTGATAATCACATCTGGTGCATCTTCTACTATGTCGATATGAATTGCTATTTTTTTTAATCTTCTACTTCCACTTAGTGCTTCCATAAATGACTTATATATCTATCTATCTATCTATCTATCTATCTATCTATCTATCTATCTATCTATCCATCTATATATACATATGATATTGGAATAAGTCTCACTCATATTAAATCATAACCATATAGTTGTATTATAACAACTTAGCAATCATGCATGTATTGCTTAACAATATTTGAACTTAAGTCTCCTCATTAAAATTTGAGGAATTTAACCAGTTGAACTCATGAAAATGGATAAAATGTTGAGGTTTACCCATTATATTTGGATCTTGGTTTAGAGTGTAATATTCTCCACTCCCCACTAGTTTCTTTAAACCCTATAAACAATTTTTTAAATAAATATAATTTTTAATTAGTTATATGAAAAATCAGATGATATTAAATTGATTATATTCCTCAACTTTGAAGGAGGAACCCCAGGTTAGAATCTTACTAAGCGATAATGCATAATTTTTAAATTGTTGTAATACCATAATATGGTCATGATTTAATATGGTTGGGGCCTATTTCAATCCTATATAACTAATTTTAAAAATGGTTGTATGAAAATAAAACCGGCCCCAACCTCTTTTTTACTAGAGAAAAAGGGGTTGTACTCGAGTCCCCCACCCTTGAAAAATCACAACTCTCCTTTAGAGCTTGAGAGTTTAAAAATACATTCAATTCTCATCTCAAATGAGTTGCTATAGCTAGTTAGTTAACTACATATAATTTCATAAAAAATTTAAATTATTGATTTTCATTTTTTTGATCTTCTTCAATTTTCTTTGTAAATACAAATATTTCAAAATTTCACATCATTTTTCTTGAAATTTCCCTACAAAAGCCTTCATAATACCAAAAATCCACCTCTATTGTTTATGCACTATATCTTAGTAGAGTAATATTTCCAAAACTTTACATTATCATAGTCCTCTTTACTAGATCTAGACTGTTAGTTTCTTTTGAAGCATAAGTGCAACCATAAGAATTGTAATAAATAGTTTATATGAAAACACATTAATGTTATACAATACAACAAATATTTTTTAAAATAAAATGAGTTATACATTGATACTAAATTTTACAAATAAAAAAATATTATCGAACAAGTAGCTTAGAGATCACAAGATTGTTGTCCAAAATGAGGAACAAGCAAAAAAAAAAATTAAAAACTCCAAAAAGCATGTTTTATAGAAAGGGTGTGATAATCACTGAGAAAACCTAAGTACCAAAAGCTTCAGAATCAAGCGATATTCTAGAGTTTCCTTGAAGCATCAAAAACTCTAGGGGTATTGGAATCTTCAAAGGCTTTGGAATTTCCATATGCTTTTGTTAGGATCCCTAACATTAATTAATAATAATAATAATATATTCTATCCTATGGTTATAATAATAAAATAATATAATAATAAATAATATAATAATTAATTATATTAATTATTATATTATTATAAGATATATAAGATTAGGGTTAGGAAGCATTGCAACCTTTCACTTATAACCCTAGAGTGGGTATAAAACATTGTAAGAGCTTATCATTCAAATATCCAGGAAATATATAATATATGATTTATTAAATCATTGAAGGGACTTCCCGACAATTCAAAAGTGATTCTTTTAGATTTAGGTTATTTATTATTTATTTATCATTTTATGTGCTAGGAACCCTAGGTTCCTACCATCTGGTATCTGAGCCTTATGGATCCAACCATATTGGTCAAGGAAATGAAATTGACATTGAAAAAATTAGAAGAATGATTGAACAAAAACAAAATAAACAAATGGAACATTTTGATCGTATTATACAATATTTAATAGAAATACAAGAGGAAGAGACCATAGCCATGAAATTCAAGGAAAATGAGGAGCCCATAGCCATGGAATCCCAGGTGGAGGAAGAACCCATAGTCATGGAATCCCAAAGGCTACTCATTGTACTCCCCAAGAAGGAAAAAAATATTGCAAACCCTAAATTTTTTGAACTAAAGTTTAGTGAATGCACAAGTTCCATATTGCATCATTTTGATTATGAAAACCCTAAAAATGCAAAAGAATTTTTAATAGAAATGCACAAGGGAGAAGAAGATGTCAAGAATGCAGGTTTCCAAAAGCAGTGTTTTATAGATCTGCAATTGGACAACCATAAAGGTAGAAGCCAACTTAATATGACCCTAAATCAATTCTCCAATGGTATCTCTAATATTGTTGGCACTGATTTTTCAAATAGTGAAGAAGAAACAAAAGTTTTTGAAATTTTCAATGGCTATAATCCAACAAAATATGAATTTGATTATTGGGATATGTTGGACAATGTGGGACTTTCATATGTGAGACCCCCACCATGGCCACCTCCTTTCCTCCAATAACAATTGATGTCCAACGGTCCCCAAAATACATTCGAGCCATTTGATGAAGCAAGAAAAAATGATTGTTTTTTTATTTGTTTCATTGAATAAAACACCAGTGAAACATACATATTCATAGTAAAATTCATTACCAACATCAATAGCAAATGTGTTTTAGGTTCCAATAATGAATGGGGACCATAGGCCACCTGAGAACATGCTAAAGCTTGTGTGGAATTGCCTGGGTAATCACCCAACAGCTGGCTTGAGAATTTATTGCACTCGATATGCTTGCTCATCACTTGGAAAAGAGACGCAAATCATAAAATAATTTTAAGAAAAAGGGACAGTGTAATATTTGATAAGCTTCTATTGCATCACCATTCAAATGATCGTGCCATTACCCCAAAATATAAAAATCAAATCCATATACAGTTGTCATTGTGGTGGTGCAAATTTAAATTCAAACAGCGGAATGGTTTTCTTGAAAATCTCTTTAATGAGCAAACTCCTCTTACCGCAAACAAATAGGTAAACTCCTTTGATCTTGCGCTGCATTTCTATCAGAAGATCGGCCAAGAGCAAACAATATCAACAATGGCAAACAATAATGGAGGAAACAAGTGAATTTTAGCGCGTTTTTATTTTATCATAAACTTAAATAGGTGACACAATTTGTTCAGGAGCATCAAACTCCTATTCAACAAACAAGAGCGCAACAATGCGAATATAGAAAAATTAGTTTACTTTTATTTTAGCAAAAAGTAAATAAACCGGTAATGGAGTTTTCAAACATAGGCCAACAACAATTAGATAATCCAAATCATAGAAGAAATGTGGAAGACACATATAAACAAGAGTGATGCTATGGATGGCCTTGACTGAAACAAGCAACACTCTACGACTGATTCCACCACCTGACGAGCATTTTTGTTTAATAGCTTAGTACATTTTTGTTGGGATGAGTTACCTATTATAGCTAATAAATAAGAACTATCGCAAGCAGTCTTCAATTTGACCATCTTGAACTACTTAGATTTAGGTAAAAATAAATTCACAGGAATTGTTCCACAGGACATAGAAAAGCTGACACAGTTGACAGATCTGAATCTAGGTCCAAACAGGTTAGAAGGTAGCACTATATGACATCTTACTATGGAGCCCAATAGTATATGCTTTTCCATTCTGTTATTACACACATTGCTCCTCCAAATCCAATCCCAAAACCCAAGCCTAAGCCAATCACAGAAACATGTTCATCCAAACGACTCCAAACTGATTTAGAGTTATCCACCTTACCAGAAATTGGAGGTAGAGGTCATTTTTGCTGGCAACTTGGTAGTGGACGACCGCATAAACATTGAAGATTCTTCTAAAATGAATGCGCATTGAATGACCTTGGTCCAATGGATGATTCTTCGTTATATAAAGGTCTGGGTTTTCTCTTGATGGTATTTAAATAAAATAATAATAATAAAAAAAAAGGAATTACCATTCAATCTATAGCCACTTACTGCCCTTGGGACGGTCATCAGGTTAATATTTTAGATACACCAGGTCATGTTGACTTCACCATTGAAGTGCAATGACATTGCATGTTTTGGATGGTGCTATTCTAGTCCTTTGCAGTTTTGGTAGGGTACAAAGCCAGTCAATTATTGTTGATCACCAGATGCGGAGGCAAAACATAAGTTAGGGCATAATTATGTTGTGTAAATTCCTATCGGATTAGAGGGTGAACTTCGGGGCCTTATTGATCTTGTAAAATACAAAGCACCTTATTTCGATGGTCTTTACGGGGAGAAAATCATTCTAGATGAAATATCATCCCATCTTGCTAGTTTGGTGAAAAGAGACAAGTTGACTAGCTAAAATTATGCTACCCAATATGAATCCGTGTTCATGGCATATGTTCATGTCTTCGATCAATTTTAAATAAACTTAATTGAGTGTACACCCTTCTCCTTGTCTTCAGTACTGAGGCTGCCTTTAAATCTCTTAGGCTTTTGGACACTTCAACCATACTTTATTCCTCTTCATATGTTTTTCTGGAACATATTCTCTAACATCAAGGGAATTGGAGTTTCGTTAGCAGCTCTGGACAGAAATTACGTGCAAAGAACGTATGGTGGATATTTCAATCTGTTCGTCAACATGCTAGGTGAGGAAGGCGAGACATGGAAAATGTTCTGGGCCTATGACCGTCAATTCCATGTGTACGAATATTTTCATAACTACAATGAATTTGTGGTGACAGGAAGTAAAAGTGATGCCCATGGCGACGCCCTTTGGGTAGTGGAACTCTATGAATTGCTACGCGTTCTTCATTCAATGCACATCAAAGTTTTGGGGATCTATTTTGGTCACAGGATTTGTATCAAGATTTGGGAGGCAAATGTGAGAGATCATTCCTTGGGTGGGACATTGGCTCCACTAAAGTAACCTTTAAGTCATCGATCTTCACAAAAAATAAATATTGCTGTGAATTGAAAATTCCTGCTAGTCTTTGATATAATTGAGTGCCATCAAGACAAGGTGACGAAAATCCCTTGGGGTGCAGAAATAATTGGCTATTCAAATAAATCATAGAATGCGTCGGTTGAAAATTATGTATCATCTTGGTCTAATTGCTCCACTTGGTTCTTCTTTCATTTATTACTCACCTTCAGGGAGATGGACAATTCATTAAAAAAAAAAAAAAAAGATGTATCGAATTAAGCTATGAAAAGAATCTACAATTTCATTTTAAAAAATTTATATATATATATATATGAAAGGAAGAGTCACCTTCCATTGGGAAAAATAAAAGGGTATAACAAACTAACTAACAAAAAAAACCAAAGAACCAAAATATAAAATATGGAAAACGAAAAGACGAGCAGTTTCAAATGAAAAATAAAAATATAGGCAAGAGGGTTATAAAACCAAAATTTAAACCCTTCAGGAGGTTGGAACTTCTTGCAGATAAACTTTGCCACCCAATTTTGCAACGATAAAATTATTACGATGACTCTGGCAATGAGAACACCGATTTCTCAATTCCTAGCTTTGAGGACAAAGCTTTTCAAAGGGGATGGCATGTTAGGATCTCTAACATTAATGAATAATAATAATAATAATAATAATAATAATATATTCTATCCTATGGTTATAATAATAAAATAATATAATAATAAATAATCTAATAATTAATTATATTAATTATTATATTATTATAAAATATATAAGATTAGGGTTAGGAAGCATTGCAACCTTTCACTTATAACCCTAGAGTGGTATAAAATATTGTAAGAGCTTATCATTCAAATATCCAAGAAATATATAATATATGATTTATTAAATCATTGAATGGACTTCCCGACAATTCAAAAGTGTTTCTTTTAGATTTAGGTTATTTATTATTTATTTATCATTTTATGTGCTAGGAACCCTAGGTTCCTACCAGCTTCCTATCATCTATGCCACTCATGTTGCCTACTTTTATTTTTCCTTATTACTTTGAGGTATAAAAAGGTTATGTTTATGACCTTATTTGCAAGGCAATCAACCACCATATTGTACCTCCTTCCAATGTGGGAGTATTGCATATATTCAAAATTTTATTGTAGTTCTCTTAGTCTTCACTAAACTATTCATAGTTGGAATGATGAGAATTCATTCCCCTAGATAGGGTAGAGACCACAAGTCTCAAATCACCATGCACATACAGTTATTTAATGCCTTGTACTTGAGCCAATTTTTGTCCCAATTCACAATCTATTTTTTTTTAAGCGAAAAACCCCTTGTGGAGCCGCCTTGGTCTGAGAGACCACAAACAGGGGTTCTACACCATCAAAGTCACTCGGGAGTCACACCCGACCCTGCCCGCACCAAAATTATCAATTTGATTTTGGATACCCAATTCAGCTTTTTGGTAGGGTGGAGATTTGAACCTGGGACCTCCCTTGGAGGATTGCCCTCTCCTCTCCAACTCACCTACAACACCTGGGTTCCACTAATTTATAGTGGAAAACACCCCTTTCGAGGTGCCACTTTCAACAGGTTGGGCATAGGAGGAATGGAGCCTTGTCGGCCTCTACCATCACATAGGACATTCCTAACTATACCATATATCTGTAGGATGGAGACAAGGGGAATGGAACCTGGGTCGGCCTCTACTAGCACCCAGGGTATTTACCACTACACCACAACAAGCAGATAGCATATTTTTTTTCAATGAGTTCACACATGTTTTTATAAGGGGTCATGATCCCCTCATACTAAGTGGGGTTTAAACCTTGGACTTCTCAAATAAAATCCAAAGCGTTTACCACTATAGTAATCATGTAGCTAAAACTAATTTATAGTGGAAAACACCCCTTTCGAGGTGCCACTTTCAATAGGTTTGGCATAGGAGGAATGGAGCCTTGTTGACCTCTACCAGCACATAGGACATTCCTAACTATACCATATATCTGTAGGATGAAGACAAGGGGAATGGAACCTGGATCATCCTCTACCAGCACCCAGGGCATTTACCACTACACCACAACAAGCAGATAAAAACTAATTTATAGTGGAAAACATCCCTTTCGAGGTGCCACTTTCAACAGGTTGGGCATAGGAGGAATGGAGCCGGCCTCTACCAGCACATAGGACATTCCTAACTATACCATATATCTACAGGAAGGAGATAAGGGGAATGGAACCTGGGTTGACCTCTACCAGCACCCAGGGCATTTACCACTGCACAACAACAAGCAGATAAAAAACTAATTTATAGTGGAAAACACCCCTTTCGAGGTGCCACTTTCAATAGGTTGGGCATAGGAGGAATTGAGCCTTTTTGGAATCAACCAGCACATAGGACATTCCTAACTATACCATATATCTGTAGGATGGAGACAAGGGGAATGGAACCTGGGTTGGCCTCTACCAGCACCCAGGGCATTTACCACTGCACCACAACAAGCAGATTCAATTCACAATCTATTAGTTTTGTAACATTATTGGTTATTTTTTCCAAATTGATTCTAAATTAAAGCATTTCATGGTAAAGTACCACTAGAATCACACTGCCATCCACTACATGGCCTATATTTAATTTAGAGTCTCCATCAAAGCAAAGTGTAAGGAACTTTATCTTTGGAGGTTTGATTATTCTAAACTATGGCCCATAATTTAGGAGATTTTGGAGTTCCATTTGGTATAACAGTTGTATCTCCTTTTTTATTAATCTAATAATGTTTTGTTTCTTATGATATATAACTTTTATTTGTAAGACTATCTCCCTCAATACTCTATTGGTTAACACTTGAAAAATTATTCTTTTTTCATAAAAACAATTCTTGTTGTTTTCCTTCCATACATGCCAAATAATGAATATTGGCATTGGATACTAAATCATCTTGATAAGGTGCTTATCCTTTACTCCCTATTTGTACATTTAGCCCCAACTAGTTAGGGAATTTTTTGAGTTGAAGGCTCTTGATATTGTTGATCCTAGTTGTTGGGTTATTTTAATCTAGATTTTAACTACTTCTATACACTAAAAGAATATATGTGATATTGTTTCATTTTTCTTAAGACACCTATGGTAAATATGATGTCCCATGATATTCCTCTTGATGAGGGATTTTCTAGTAAGAATATTGTTTTAGAGCACCAACTAGAAAAGGCTTAAAGTTTAGGGGGAACCTTGTAGTTTTATACCTTGTCTATGGTTGAGTTTTTCTGATCTTGTAGTTGTAATAACACCCCTTGGTTGACTTTGTAAATACCTAACCCACTAATAGATCTCCATGATCTGATCTATAATTTGGAGAGATCATTTAATCCCCTCGGTTTGGATGTACAGTTGTTTGCATAAGTCTTGGTCAAGATGTGGTAAGGGTGGATCTCCCACCCATTCAAGTAAGCTTGCAAGAGAGTTGACACTTGACCATTGTAGGTCCACTTAACTTTGGGGAACAATTATTAATGATTGAAGGTCCTCCTAATATTGGATCATCCTATATATTAATTTATTTACCATCCTCTGAAATCCAAGAGGTATGATTTAATATAATATATTTATCTTGTTAGTATTTGAAGATATAAACTTAAGACAAACAAACTAAATGATATGAAATAACGTAATAAACTAATTTATATGATAAAGGACATATTTTGCATATATGAAATATTTAAATAAATCTAATATTTACTCCTAAATATGGCATAAACAAATGCTCACGGAAATGGTGCCATAGCACTGAAAGAACCAAGTAATGTTATTACAATCATGTCACTTTACATCTCCACATTACCATGTATATATAATGTAATGTGACTCTTCATATGGAGCACTCTTGACCTTCACACTTCTAGACTATTCAACTTCATATTCTATGGACTCATGTACACATGGACTAATGTGCACATTTACATTATTAAATATTATGCACACTTGTGCATTATTACATTACATAAAGTAAATCCTAATCTATGACATGTACCAAATAATGTAATATACTCCAACAACCCCCCATATTATATTATTTTGTTATTTAAGACTTTAGTCTTCAATATGGATCTTCATTCTTTAACTCACTTTGCACTATATTCCTTCTTGGACATGCTCTTCCTTTTCTTGCTTGTCTTCATTTGTAGTGTCACTGTGTTTGCCCTTTGTTGATGTTGTGATGTTAGGTGATTCCTGTAGAACAACTTTCTATTTGCCTTTGTCCTTAAAATCATGAATCTTCTTTTGCATTGAACCTTCAAAACATTCACTTAGAGCATCATGATAAGATCCTAAATTTTATGAATTTGAGTAATTTATACTACATGAAGAATGAAATACTTTTTCCAGGTTTGATTCATTCACTTTTGTCTTCCTCTTAAGAGACTCAATTAACTCCTTCAATTTCAGATTTCTCTCTTTGTAATGCCTGAGTGTAAGTAGTGCCATATAAATTATGCTTGCAATATTCAAAGGAATCATAATACTATCTTTGTCATTATCAATTGCTTCAAACATCTTCGCATGCAAATAGTATTCTAATATTTCAAATTTTTCTTCTAATGCTTCTTTATAAATGAAACTTGGAACCAAGTCTAACTTTCCTTTAGACTTTTCAATTATGTCCTTAATTCCAAATTTTATGACATTTGTTCTTCCTTTTCTAATTTCACTCTCCATTTCATTGTTCAATGAATTCTTTGAAGTAGACATCTTTTTACCTTCTTAGTCACAAGAATATAATGTCTCTAAATTTATTAATTCTAAAGTTGATGATATAGATGTATTATGATAATGGGTGTTACTTGTAATGCTTCATATATGCTTCTCCAATGTTCAACAATGTGGCACATGTATGCAATACCTTTCTTACTCCTTTGACTGTTGCTTCCAATGCAAAACAATACTTCTCTATTCCAACTTTATTTTATCCCTTGCCTTAATATGTTTGTCTCAACGTATTCCTATGCTCACTTCTCATAGCGATAAGCTTTCACTTCATGGGCCGACGTCTATGCACCTTCAACAATTTCAATGGTATCTATGTCTCTTTAATGGTGTAGAGCTTTTGTCTACATCTCTTCAATGATGTAGAGCTTCTATCCACATCTCTTCAATGGTGTAGAGTTTGATCGCTTTCCCTATTTAGATCAATAGTAACACTCCTTTTGAGTGGTGGTTCCTCTTGCTCTTTTGAGTGGTGATTCTTCTTCTACTATTATGTCTTCTCTAGATTCCTCTTGATTCTTGTGCTCATCCTAGTGTCTTTAGATACTTAGAAATTTTATCAAATTTTTTAACCCTTATTTGGTCTTCACTTAGCTTAAACTATTTCTTTCACCTTTGCTTTAGTAAATCTACATTGCTTAATGACTATATCATAGCATTCATTAACAATACTATGCACTTCTTATTTATTATTTATTTTGCTACTTTATATTTGCAGATTTTAAGGTGTAAATACTACTAACACCTTGGGTTAAAGAACTCCTTTAAGTTCTTAATTTTTAGATTCCAACTAATGCAATGTAGATCACAAATAATAATATGGTGCTCTTAAAAATTGATGTAGATTTTGAATAATAAACTTGTGTTACACCTATGTTATAACTTGTACTGCATACCTTTATATTCTCCTTTAGCTAGTATCATTGGTAATTTTTGTAAACTTTGCATCTTTGTTCTCCTTCACTCTTCTGCTCTAAATCTTACCAAATTTGCAGCCTTACTTGCTACTCAAAATTCTTCTTATTTTCTTCAAAACAACTCTTCACAAAAATACCCCAAAAATCTCCAAATCTATAGCTCTCTTTCTCTCTCAAATGTTATCCATAAAATCTGTTATTGTGGCTTTGATTCTACTCTAAATATGATATTCACAAATACTGAAACTAGTAGATATTAATCCTTCTGCAAATGATGTTCATAAACCTACAACTCTACAGTCAATTCCTTCCTTCTTTCGATATCAAAAACCTGCAATGAAAGTCTCTGGAATATTGTCTTTTGTTTTTTCTACACACCTTCAATATCCTATCCACGGGAACTCCAAAATATACCCAAATCTTCCTTCAATTTGCTCTCCTGCAACCCTTCTCCTAAAAATTAGCCTTCAAAACTTCTATGGTTGTCCTTAGATTTCCCAAAACCTTGGGCCCTTCAATCTTCCCTTCACTTGCAATCTCCTTGTCAAATTTTGACTTCAAAAATGATCTCTAGTGTTGTCTACTTTATCAAGAATCTGAATATCTTGAGATATTCTAATTTTATCTTCAAATTTTGGAAAACATCTTACCAAACACTTCTTCCTATTGGGCTTGTTTTCGGATGACAATAATTATTCCAAATTAAAAACTTATCCAAACTTGCAATCTCCTGTCATGAACCTTCTTCAAATATCCTTCAATGGCCATTTCTCTAAATCTCCAACAAGGCTTTATCAAGCCTTCTTCTCCTTATTTAAAATATCTTCAGACCTCTTTCTTGGGTCTTCTAATTTTGCAACTCTTCAACTTCTTTTCTTAAGCTTTACTGAATATTTTCCTGGTTTCCTCAATCTCCTAATTATGGAAATCCTACAATGAGATCACTTTCTTGGTTCTCAAAAATTTGTTGCTCTTCAAGTCCTAAATTTTTTAAGTCTTTTGCTCTTCAAATCTATAGCGGTAACCTCTTACACGGGCCTCTTCTATCTAGAATCTGCAGTCTTCAATATGTAATCTTCTCTCTCCAACATTCAATCTTCCAAAACTAAAAGTTCTTTAATATGACCTTTTTTGGGTCTCTTCAACTTCTCCTCCAATATTCAATCTACAATTGGATATTTTTCTTAGAAATTTTCAATCTCTAATTTTTTGCAACAAATAATTAATCCCTGCATGAGGAAATCACATAGAATTCTTCTCTATTTTTTGTAGGAAGCTTCTCAACTTATGGGTGTTAATTTTTTGCAACCAAAAAATTATATAGTAGTACCAAATATATTAGAATTTCTAGAATTCTAAAATAATTAAAATTCACTAGTTATTCTCAAAACTAGTGGAACAAATTCTGTGTTGAGTCATCGTCTTCACAGTCCTATGGAAAGACTCTATCCAATCTACAATTTGCAATCTCCTTTTATCTACCAAATTTCTCCAATAGGACCTCCTTCTTGGATCTCTTAATCTCCTCAATCTCCACAATATCAAGGTCTGACTTCAAGACCTAAAATCTCCTTCTATTCTAAATTTTTTCTTGGAATACAAATTCTCCAATATTCTCTAGTTTCACCTTCTAGATATAATCTCCTCTCCTTCACTGGTTTCTCCTTTGCAACTTCAAAATCTATACAAGTCCAATACTTGAAATAGCTCTCCCTATATCCTATTAAAGTCCCTTGTGAATCTAATACCACTGTTAGATTTTGAAGCTATAAATTTAAGATAAAATAAACTAAATGATATGAAATAAAATAATAAACTAATGTATATGATAAAGGAAATATTATGCATATATGAAACACTAAAATAACTCTAATATCTACTCCTAAATATGGCATAAAAAAAATGCTCATAGAAATGGTGCCATAGCACTGAAAGAACCAAGTAATGTTATTACAATCATGTCACTTTACATCTCCACATTACTATGCATATATAATGTAATGTGACTCTTCATATGGAGCACTCTTGGCCTTCACACTTCTAGACTATTCAACTTCCTATTCTATGGACTCATGTACACATGGACTAATGTGGATATTTATATTATTAAATATTATGCACATTTGTGCATTTATTACATTACATAAAGTAAAACCTAACCAAAGACATGTACCAAATAATGTAATATACTCCAACATAGCTTCCAATATATATTTCCAAATTGAGTAGGATCCTACTATGATTTTTACACTCTTTAGGAACTATATCCCATTAGAGTTGTTCAAATATTTGCATTTTAGGTTTTGCTTTTATGGAGAGTTTGGTAGAGTGAGAGGATTCTAAAGCAGCTTAGTACTTAGTGCCTTGCTAACAATTATTGTTTTCTTAATTTATAGGCCTTATTACTTCTTTAGCTTGATAAATGTCTCCCAATTGACCAAATGGAGCTTTTTTCCCATTTGCCAAAGAAAAGTTCTTAGAATTTTTGCAAGATATATAAGGATGCAATATACACTAATTATTGATATATGAGAAGACCTGCTCGTATTTATTTGATTAAAATAATTCTTCCAACCAAGATCAACCAACCATTGTTAAAATATTGTATTCTCCTTGATATATTTTCTAGAATGGAATTCCAAGTTTATTTTTTTATGGAAACCCATAGGAATACCTAGGTATTTAAAGGTATAACTTCCTTTGTGAAATCCCAAAATTTGATAGAAACCTCTACCTTTTATTGTTGAATTATTTATAGTGTAAAATCTACTTTTCTAAGTGTTTATCTCTACCCCTATGGCTGAAGAGAGGCAATACAAAACTCCTTTGATCAACATGATATTTTGTTTTATGGCTTCCCTCAGTAAAATGGTGTCATCTGAAAATTGAGCATGAGTGATTGTTCTATATATTGTAGCTACTCTAATTCCCAAGATTTCAATTCAGTTAAGGTCCTCCCTAAATTTTTAGCTAGAAGGATATAAAGGTAAGGGGAGAGAGGAAACTCTTAACTTAATCTATTGGATTTAAAGAAGTTAGCAGGTTCCCTTTTGACTAGAGGGACTATCCATGGTATCTCTATGCAAGCTCTTATCTAGTCTATCATTTGAAATAGAAATCTAAATTTGGCTAACACATGTTTTAGAAAGCTAGTATCTACTCTATCAAAGGCATGGGCCATATCAAGTTTAATTACTATTATCTTCCTTTTAGACTTGGAACTTGAGTGTAAATCTTCATGAATCATTATAATATTATCATATATTTATTTCTCTATAGTTAAATCCACTTATTCTGGCTCTATCAAATCATTAAAATTCCTTTAATTTTATTTGTTATTATTTTAGTCATTATCTTATAAGAGCAATTGCATTAAGAGATAAGTATGAATCTATCAAAAGTGGTTGCATTTTTTTCTTTTAGAATTAAAGATAAGAAAGTGGAGTTGATTGCCCTAGATAGATTACCTCTTATAATTGTCTCTTCTATCATTACCAACAATTCATCTCCTATAATTTCATAAAATTGATGATAAAAATTGTTGGTGAATCCATCTGTAGAGGGGGAAAATTGCCCTACCACGTACAATTCCCAAACAAGGCTGGATCCACAAGAGATAGAAAGCCTTATGGGGTGAACCATGGGGGTTATGTTGTTCTCTACACTCAGTTCTAGGGGAGGAAGGGTTCACCAGGAATGGTTTAAGGACTCGCTCCAAGTCCTCAGGATATTCAGGAATGTTTGATGTATTCAGTTTCAAGCAATCACCTAAGTTTGGCCTTTCTAGATCTATGCTATGAAAGATAAAGGACAATGCAAAAATACAAAATGCAGAAAATACAAGAGCTAACCCTAGAATGATTCTTTCTTTGAATGCTTTCTAACCTAGGGTTTTAGATAAACAATATTTAAGCAAGGGCTCAAGAAAGAATGCACAAATAGAATTAACCCTAGATGCACACTATATGTTGTTGTCTTTTAATGCCTAGAACTTAAGATATATTCTTATAAAATCAGATCTAGGGTTTACAATAGAAATATAAAGCACTCAACAAATAACCTAAAGACTAATCAGAACACTTAGCTTATCTGGAGGTTGATCCTTGCTTTTGCTACCTCTTGTCCAATGATATCAATAATACCTGATCCTGCAAGATAACTCAGAAACACTTGAAAATGGAATTAGCATTAGGGGGCCTACTTAGGCCATTGTATAATAATTCTTGGAGGCACAGCAGTCAAGCCCCCTAGGTCCTTTAGATGACCTTTGAAAATATAAGAGAAAATTGACCTTTGGATATTTAATCATAAAACAGTAATGCAACAGAGTAGAAATAAAAAACAAAATATGCCAATATGACCTAGATGTAGTTTAAGACCTAATCATGCAATTATCTTCAGCAGGTTACCCCTAGTTTATCTCTAGGTGAAATCGTACCTCGTAGAGAGTGAGCATGATGATGCAATAAGCAAAGTCACACCCTATCAATATCGGGTGCACGATTTTGCTCCTGCGTGTAGAAGACCCTAACTTTAGATCTATGAAGTCATGCCTCGATGATATCCGGACGTGATTTCACCTATGATGCAAGAAAAATAAAAGTAAATGTGAAATGAAGTGTAAAAATGTAAAACTTAAAATAATAAACCTGATGGACGATGTAGAGGTAGATAGAAAGGGTGAGATCTCCAGGTAGTTAATCTCTCCTCCTAGACTATGACATGGATCCACCAGATCAAACAACAATCAGATCAATGCAGTAGAAGACCAAATCCAAAATTCGCACTTCGGAATTTGTAGAAGAGAAAAGGAAGCAGATAAAAAATAACTTGCGAGCATGTTAGAATAACCAAGCGTGTCTTAGAAATCATAAGAGCGTAAGATCGATTGTGTGTGTGTGAAATGTGAGATCATCCCTCCTTTTATAGGTGATATTAAAGGTAAAAAGAGTAGGAAAGTCAATGCCAAACATGCTAAAGAGAAAAATTAGGGTTTCTAAGGAAGAAACCCTAAAAATGTGAAATCGTGCCCCATCCCGATGGGTCACGACTTCGCTTTCATGAAATTGCACCCTGTCTTGATCGGATGCAATTTCGCTTAGAAGGGCAAAAATGGTAGGGCAAGGGGAAAGAGGCCCATCCCTTGCCTTAGGCAGGGGTTAGGGACCTCTTGGAGGGCTCTAGGAAGATTGCCCACTAAAAGTGGGTCAATTTTCTGTGTCTACATTTTACCCCCTCTTTGATGCATTTATGGCCTAATAAATGCGTCAAAGAAAGGATGTAGGCACACACTCGAGGAAAACAACAAGCAAAAATGGGGTGGCTAGTCTAGAAGAAAGGGGTGGTGCAAAAATAGTGTCATTCTAGACACTTTCTAGTCTTGCACGCAAATCGAGGCATTAGGGACTTTAATGCCTCTATAGGCCAGGGTGCCCCCTCGAGTTTTATGAGGAAGACATTCCTCATAAAAACTCGAAAGGGTTGATGCAGAAGAAGAAAGAGAGAAAAAGAAATGAAAATCAAGAAAAATAAGGGTAAAATCTAGGGTTAAAAGGGTGAAAAAGGGTAAAACCCTAATTCATTTTCATTGCACAATGAAGGAGAAAGAGCTCTGGGGAGAAAAATATAATGGTGCTACCGGTGCACCGATCTACGATCGTGAGGGGTGAGGAGGCACGGAGGTAGACCGAGCATAGGTAGACCCTAAAATATTTCCTTCGCATATCATTTTCTTCATCGTGTTGCGCATTTAGGGTAGTTTTAGGTTTTTTAGAGATTTTTATATCGTATTCGATGGTGGGATTTGACCCTGATCTAGGTGCATTTTCATGGCCCAACCATGATTTTGTCCCAAGCAAGGTGCAATGAAATCGCGCCCAAAGAAAGTTGGGCATGATTTCGTGAAATCATGCCCTCGAAAGAGGGGGCACGATTTTGCCTAAGACAAAGCAAAACAAAAGGGAAAAAGAAAAACAAAAGAAAGAAAAAGGAAAAGAGGAAAGAGGAAAGAGATGCAAGCAATATACGAAGTGCAAAGTTTGGATGTAGTCATCTGATGCTTAAATCAAACATTTTATTTTATTTAATGAAACTAATGAAAAATTGTTTTATTATTTATTTTTGTGGATGCAGCTAGGTGTACTCGAGAGCCAAGAGTGGTGGGCAGGCACACTAGAGGCTGAGTTGGATGCACTAGGGCTAGCAGAGATGGCTCGGCTAGAGGTGGTGGGGCTAGACCACCTTGCGAGGATGCCTCACATTGAGATAGATAGGGCTATGCTGACAACCCTAGCAGAGAGGTGGTACCCAAAGTCATCCACCTTTCGATTACCTATAGGGGAGCTCACCATCACACTGGAGGATGTGTGGTGGATTTTATGCATTCCTATCAGGGGAGTACCTTTTTATGGAGCACGAGGGCAAGCAACCACTTTGCAATGATTTTCAATAGGTTAGACCCACCAGGTGCGAGAGAGCACCATTATCATTGATGATTTGGTGGGTCGATATGGGGTGGACCCTCTAACGATCATGCTCTATGGGGTTGTGGCTGGGCTTCTGATGTGTCATACCAGTAGATGACATCTTCCATGGGCCATGGTAGGAGTAGTGGTAGACATGCGACACTAGGGAGTTAGGTTCACATGGGGCCCATATGTGTTGGCCCACTTGTACAGGATGTTGTACAACATCATGTATAAGCGGTGTACATGTTTAGTCTGCATGACATTGCTCCAGGTGTGGTGTTGGGAGCACATAGTTATCTAGAGGCTAGATGCACTTCCAGGTCCACTACCCAACCTGGAGTGGCCAACATCATATAGGTGGTCGAGATCCCTAGAGAGGTCCATGAGGGCCTATGTAGGGAACCTACCACTAGCTAGGTGGGTGATCGATGAGCTTTGGGAGGTGAAGCTCATCTGGTGACCATGGCACCTTCACCTAGGGTGGGCTGAGGATAGGGTGGAGCTAGCTAGGGTGAGGAGGATCAGGTGGTTGGCATCGAAGAAGGGGGAGTTCGAAGGTCTACAGATTTGATAGAGTCCTATGGTAGTTCAAGATCTTGCAGGGAGTCCTGAACCTAGGGGACTACTAGTACTAGAGAGTGACCCAAGATCCAATAGGGGTCGGAGGTGAGCCAGACCTCACTAGGTGGGTCGAGGAGGATTTGGATGATCCTCCCTATGTTGACCTAAGGGTGGATGATGTAGGAGTGGTCATCGGATATAGGTGGTGGTACAGAGGAGTCATACCCTAGAGGATCTCCCCACTAGTTTTGATATAGAGGCACCAGGTCATGGGCTTGGACATGTAGTGAGATTTTTGAGAGGTTGCTCATCGAGCCATGGAGAGGGCATAATAGGGTCCTATAGCCCTGAGATAGAGGTAGTCATGTGTTTGGGTCATGGTGGTGGTAGAGGCCACCTAGACTACAGGGACTAGAGAGGGAGGGGTAGGAGGTGCCCCCATAGAGGCTAGGAGGCTACAAGGTAGAGACCTAGGAGAGGCCTCAACATCTATAGTGGTGGCTGGCTAGGGGGAGATAGAGGAGCTATGAGCATAGGTAGCTACTCTATAGAGCCATATGGTCTAGATCTAGGAGGATAGGGCCAAGAGGCTAGAGGGACTATGGAGCTCACTAAGCATCATAGAGGTTGAGAGGGATGCGGCTTGAGTGGAGGTCGATCGACTTTGAGGGGAGGTGACCCATCTAGATGGAGAGTGCTAGAGGGCTAGGGTAGAGGGGATGGCTATCATTAGGAGTATCCAGGTAGGTGATGGGATGCAACTACTATAGGTGGAGCTATGGAGGATAGGAGAGAGGCTGGAGGTAGCCATTCAATGGGCTACATTCTTCGAGATAGTGTATTATGCAGCTATCCCACTAGAGCGGAGGATGTCACTTCCCCCATCCCTGTAGTCAGTGAGTAGATCATGATCTTGATCATGGATGATGATAGCATCATAGCATTCCATGCAGTAGCCTAGGCTACCTCCTCCTTAGGGTGGGCCAGAGGGAGCAGGCTCCTAGAGCTAGGGCTAGGGACCGGGATCGGGATGATGCACCAATTTTTTATTATGGTGTGCATCCCTAGGTTGAGTGTACCGAGTTTAGATTGTGGTACACCAACCAGACACTAGGATGACGCATCTCTTTATCTCGAGTAATATATAGCTGCTCCTTTTATCTTATTTTGTGTGTAATGTGTGATGATTTAATGTTTTAAGTTTTGAGTTTATATATTGTATGTTTTATGATTTTAATGCTATGCAAACTACCTAAATGCAAACTACATGAAATGGATGGATGGAAAAGGAAGAATAAGAAAGAAGAAGGAGAAGAACGAAGAAGAAGATGAAAGAAGAAAGAAAAATAAGGAAGAAGAAGGGAGAAGAAGAAGAAGAAGAATATCCAAAGGTCAACCAGCTGAGACAGAGAAGGATGGGTGATCCATAGTACAAAACTAGCATAGGTTGCAAGGAACCAATGTAGTTAGATACTATAGATCATACCAAAAAATAAGGGCTAAACCTGCTATAGGCATAGCACTTGCAATAGTGTAGAAGTGTATTGGAGTCTGACCCACTATGGGTGGTTGCTCCCTTATTGACTATTGTGAGGTGATTACCCGCTAGGATGTATGCCAAGGTCTACTGATACTGACCAAGGAGCTTATCTTGTAATGGGGTGTTGAACCTATTGAGTCAAAAGAGAGTATGACCCGATAGAAGATCAAATGTAATACCCACTAGGATGTACAAGTATCCCATGTGGGGTGTAATATGTTGATGAACTGTGCAAGTGCTATCCCAGATAGGGGTTTTTGATGAGATGAAGACACTGTGAGAGTGTGTGCTATTGTGGTAGAAATATTGCTTGTGTTTTTGAAGTCAAGAAGAAGAGAAGAAGCAAAACATCAAAGAAGAAGTAGAAGAAGAATCCCTAGGTGGGGATCATGCTAGGCATCAGAGTCCTAGTGAAAGTGCAATGCATGTGAGCTACAACCTAACTAGGTATCATCACATGCCATTGTCACAAAATCCCTAGAAATCTATATGCGTAGGTAGTCATGAATAGTCAATCATGCAATTTTATGACATGCAAACATGCAAGTTATTTTAGATGTCAGACAAACATGCAAGGATGACAAGCAACAATGCAATATGAGCAAGCAGGTGGATGCAATGGAAATGCAGATGCAACTAAATGATGGTTTTTTTTTTAAATAGGATTATACTCAATGCAAAATCTAAAAGCACCATTCATTTTATTATAATGAATGAGCGTGCCACGTTCTATTGCATCGAAGGTTTCCCCAAAGAAGATGTCCTCATGATAATGAAAATCATGGAGGAGTTCCTCGAGGGCCTTTCTCTTGAGAGCCATGGCACGATAATCATTACATTTATGAACAACACCATTCTTTTTAACATAAGAAACACCATATAACAACTCATCATCTTATTTTAAAGTAGCAGGTTTATTTTTAGAGCAAATAGAACCAATCATGTTACAAAACATCAATTTTGGAGGAGAAGTAGAACTTATATCTTTATTGTTATCTTTTGTTATCTTTTGATAATTCATATATTCTGCATAGGTTATAAAATGGTCATCATCCTCAAATGGTAAAGGTTGATTTTTATTAGGTATAAAACCTATGCCACATCTCCCAGGCCAAATCTCGACATCCAAGGGCTCTTGAATGCCCTTCTGTTGTGGCCCCAGACCTTTACCTACATATCCCATACTAGATAGGATCTATTTAGGAAGAGGATAATCATTAGTGAGATAACATTGAGCAAAAGAGCGCTCACTAGGAGAGGGATTGCTACCATGAATATTTTCTTCAAAGGCAGTTCCTCCGAAGATAAAGGTACACGTGCCAAAGTGTACAACATCACCTTTCTTATGGGGTAAGCCCATGGTTCTTGGTGATGGTGGTAGCTTAGCTAGATCCAGAAGAGGCTCTTGGAGGAACTGATTATCATGATCCAAAGATGAAAAAATGGATGTATGTTCCTCACTCACTTTTAAACTTTGAAGACTTTCTAAAATTTGAGATGAGGAACATGGAGAAATTGTTGAAGAAATAGAAGGACATGAGTTAAATTCAGATTGAGCTAACTCGATATTTGAACAAAATTCAAATGGTCGAGGGTCACCTAGAATGGTGACAACTTGATTTTTATATTCAAATTTTAGACATTGATGAAGAGTAGAAGGGATGACCTTCATTGCATGAATCCATGGACACCCAAGAAGGAGATTAAAATATGCAGGACAATGTACCACATAGAACAAAGTATCCAATATTCTAGGCCCAAATTTTAAGGGAAGAGAAATGACACCACAGGTTTCTTGGGACTCATTGTTGAAAGCTTTTACAATGATATCAGATTTTGTTAAATCTTCCTCTTTTAAACCAAAATTTTGAAAGAATTGATATGTACACAAATTGAGGGAAGAACCATTATCAATCAAGACTCACTTGATGAGGGTGTCCCCAATAAGTGTAGTGATGTAAAGGGAAGAATCTCCATGTAAGTTTGAGGAAGGTTTATCATCATCTGAGAATGAGACATGATGTATCCCAAAAGAACCTACGACATCAACTATAGCATCAGGGGAGATATCTAGGGAAACTGATTGTTGTTTTAAAAATTCCATCAAAGCATTTCTATGATCAGGAGAAGTTTGTAGAAGCTCTAAAATTGATATCTTTGTTGGAGTATTAGCTAACTTCTTCTGGAGATCAAATGAAATTTTCGGTTGTGGTTTCAACACTAGAGGTGGAATTCTTGTGGCTGAATATTTTCTCTGATTTTCCTTCAAGATTGAATTGGGTCGTGATGTTGAACTCTATCCTTGTTGATTCTATTGATTTTGAGCTTGTTTTCTTGTAGTTATCTCAACCATGCCAACCACATTATTATGGTGAGCCACCTGATTTACCATTTGTTGATTATGTTTTGGCAATGGATCCTTGAATATTCCCATGTCTTGATTGGTTGTTGGAGCTTGCTGAGTAGGAGCTTGATTGTTTGTTGCTTGAGAGTTTCCCAAATCAATACACCCTGCATCAATTAAATCTTGGACCACATGCTTCAATATTTTACAAGAGTTTGTCCAATGTCCTTCTACTCTATGATATGCACAATATTGACCTACCTTATACCAATGAGTTGTAGTATCTGGTTGTCTTACTAGAGGTAACTCAATTGCATTGGCTTCTAATAGTTGCTTCAAAACTGCTTCCATAGATATGTTAAGTCTTGTAAAACTCCTTTGAGGAGGTTTTTGAAGTATTATCTTTTGTAGGCTATTAGTGACATTATTAACAGGCCTACTATCACTATCACCTCTTGTATGCTTATTCTTATGTTGGGATTTAGTGGGTTTCTCTTCTTTAACCTTGAGTTGGCCTCTTTTAATAAGGGCTTATTCCACTTTCCTTGCTAGCTCAATTGCTTGATCAATAGATGTGATAGTAGTAGTCTCTAAGGCATAAGATATATGTTCTTGTAGATTGCCAATAAATATATCAAGCATATCTTTCTGTGGTATAGGATGTCTTAACCGACCCACTAAACTTCTCCAATGAGCTAAAAATTTAGAAAAAATTTCTTCTTTGTTTTGTTTCAGATTATAAAGATCTTTCATCGATACTTCTTTCTCAATGTATGCACTAAACTGATGAACAAATAATTTTGTTGTCTCTCCAAAACTCTTTAAAGAATAATTGGGCAACCGATAATACCATTCTAATGCCATGCCAACAAGAATTTTTGGAAAAGTTTTCAATAATAACATGTCATCATAAATAAGATCATGGCAAGTTGTTTTGAATCTTCTTAAATGCTCTATTGGATCTTCTGTCCCTTTATAAATTGGTAAAACTGGCATAGGAAAATGCTTTGGATAAGGCCTAGAAGCAACAATAGGATCCAATGGTTGATTACACATCTCCTTATAACTGTAAGTGAAACCTGAAGGCTGAATCATATCCATTCTTGAAACCAGTTGATTCACCATATTTGCCAAATTTTGCATTTTTGGATTACTGCTATGTGTGTTCCCCAGATTCTCCAAAGGAGAAATGTATGTATGTTGAAGTCTTGATGTTTGATTTAAGTTGGGAATTTGAATACCTTGGTTATATGTGGTGCTTTGTGGAAATGGACAACTAACATTTAATGGGATAGAAGCAATAGTGTTGACATTAGAAGATGGAGGAGGAAATTGAAAATAATTTTGTGTGCCACTACTAGTTAGGGGGACTTGCAGATCCCTCCCAATGTTGGTGGTTGTAGTAGTGATACTAGACATTTGGTTTTTTAGATTATCAAAATGCAATGATTGGGATGTAGGGTTATCATGGTTAAGCAAAGGAGATCTAATGGGAGGAGAATGAGAAGCATCTTCTTTTTCAAGATGAGCTTCTCGCTCTATACATTCCAATAGATTTTCCTTATTAGCTTTCATGAAACCCCAAATATGATCAAATGATGAGAAGACAAACCCCCCATTGGGTCCTTCATAAGGATCAAAATTTGTATCAGTTTCCATATCCACATCATTTTTCTCTTCTGGACCTATATTAGGATTTTCCCTATCAACCTGATCATCTTCGGGAGGAACATGATCAGATTCTAACTGTCTCCTCTGACTTCTAAGGAAAGGAGCCATTAGAAGTAGTGAAAATAGATAGGGGAAAACACTAACACACAAATCTTAATTTATTAAATATTTTCAAATAGAATTAATGATCTTGCTTTAAATTTTTTAAAATAAAGGAGGTGTTCACGTCGGGTTCACCAAAGATGTAGAGGGGGAAAACTGCCCTACCATGTACAATTCCCAAACAAGGTTGGATCCACAAAGGTAGAAAGCCTTATGGGGTGAACCATGGGGGCTATGTTGTTCTCTACACTCGATGCTAGGGGAGGAAGGGTTCACCAGGAATGGTTTAAGGACTCGCTCCAAGTCCTCAGGATATTCAGGAATGTTTGATGTATTCAGTTTCAAGCAATCACCTAAGTTTGGCCTTTCTAGATCTATGCTATGAAAGATAAAGGACAATGCAAAAATATAGAATGCAAAAAATACAAGAGCTAACCCTAGAATGATTCTTTCTTTGAATGCTTTCTAACCTAGGGTTTTAGATAAACAATATTTAAGCAAGGGCTCAAGAAAGAATGCACAAACAGAATTAACCCTAGATGC
Source organism: Wollemia nobilis (assembly GCA_028583015.1). Lineage (NCBI taxonomy): Eukaryota > Viridiplantae > Streptophyta > Pinopsida > Araucariales > Araucariaceae > Wollemia > Wollemia nobilis. The sequence goes on along the minus strand of JAQPPZ010017036.1, from coordinate 4,903,503 downwards.
ACACTATATGTTGTTGTCTTTTAATGCCTAGAACTTAAGATATATTCTTATAAAATCAGATCTAGGGTTTACAACATAAATATAAAGCACTCAACAAATAACCTAAAGACTAATCAGAATACTTAGCTTATCTGGAGGTTGATCCTTGCTTTTGCTACCTCTTGTCCAATGATATCAATAATACTTGATCCTACAAGATAACTCAGAAACACTTGAAAATGGAATTAGCATTAGGGGGTCTGCTTAGGCCATTGTATAATAATGCTTGGAGGTGCAACAGTCAAGCCCCCTAGGTCCTTTAGATGACCTTTGAAAATATAAGCAAAAATTGACCTTTGGATATTTAATCATAAAATAGTAATGCAACAGAGTAGAAACAGAAAACAGAATATGCCAATATGACCTAGATGCAGTTTAAGACCTAATCATGCAATTATCTTTAGTAGGTTACCCCTAGTTTGTCTCTAGGTGAAATCATGCCTCATAGAGAGTGGGCACGATGATGTAGTAAGCAAATTCATGCCCCATCAAGACCGGGCATGATTTCTCTCCTATGTGTAGAAGACCCTAAATTTGGATCTGCAAAGTCGCACCTCGATGATACCGGGCACGATTTCACCTATGATGCGAGAAAAATAAAAGTAAATGCAAAATGAAGTGCAAAAATGTAAAACTTAAAATAATAAACCTGATGGACGATGCAGAGGCAGATAGAAAGGGTGAGATCTCTAGGTAGTTAATCTCTCCTCTCGGACTACGACACGGATCCACCAGATCAAACAACAATCAAATCAATGCAATAGAAGACCAAATCCAAAATTTGCACTTCGAGGTTAGCTTGTAGAAGAGAAAAGGAAGCAAACAGAAAATAACTTGCGAGCATGTTAGAATAACCAAGCATGTCTTAGAAATCATAAGAGCGTAAGATCGATTGTGTGTGTGAAATGTGAGATCATCCCTCCTTTTATAGGTGATATTAAAGGTAAAAAGAGTGGGAAAACCTCGAGAAAGCCGATGCCAAACATGCTAAAGAGAAAAATTAGGGTTTCTAAGGAAGAAACCCTAAAAATGCAAAATCGTACCCCATCCCGATGGGTCATGACTTCGCTTTCGCGAAATCGTGCCCCGTCTTGATCGGGTGCGATCTCGCTTAGAAGGGGAAAAAGGTAGAGAGCAAGGGGAAAGAGGCCCATCCCTTGCCTTAGGCAAGGGTTAGGGACCTCTTGGAGGGCTCTAGGAAGATTGCCCACTAAAAGTGGGTCAATTTTCCATGTCTACACCATCTAGTCCTACAGCTTTTTCTTGGGGTGGTGAATGTATAACTTCTTCCAATTATTCTTTGGTTATCACTGAAGAAAGATCTTCTCTATCTCTTTTTTATCAAAGGAGGAATGTTGTTCAGGAAAGTGGCTTGAGTCTGCTAGTTATTATTGTCTTTGTGAGAAGATTTGAGTAATGATATCTTGCTAGTTCCTTTATTATTACTTGATCAGAATAAATTTCTTTAGTTTTGTGAAAAACATTATTGTATTTCATTAGTATCATTGCATTATTTTTAAATAAAAGTAATTTGTGTTTCTATCTCCTTTATTGAGGCATATCATTCTTGATTAAAGTATTTAATGTGCCTCTTCTTCTCTAAAATCTTGATATATTTCTTGGTTTAGTTGGAGTCTTCTCTCTTTCTGTTGAGAGGTTGGAGGTTGATCACCTATCTCATGTTCAATTTCATTTGTTGCAACAATATGTTTGACTATTTGGAACTTCAATATTGTTGGCAATCCAATCCCTATTGAATTTATTGAGATTGGAAATTTTTATTTTTCATATCTCCTAAGGACTATTTCCATGGACATGCTACTTCCAAATACTTTCTACTAAAGGTGCAAACTCCTCATGCTCCATTTATTCTGGATTATATTTGAAAGGAATATTCCTTTTCCTAAGAGCTCTATCACCTGTATCTAAATAGATAGGCTTGTGATCTGAGATTAAAATTTGCATTATGCCACTTGATACAAGTGGTACCTTAATAATATATCTTCTTGTATCAAGAATCTATTTAATATCTTTACAATGAGTTTAACCCTAGCTCTTTTATTTGTCCATGTAAATTTTCTATTTTGGGGGATTATGTCCTAAAGTTTTTTCTCAATTATAATTTGCATAACTATTGGAAGTATTATATTATTTGGTCTGCTTTAAAATATTGGTTTGATAGTTGATTTATATTTTATGTGTCAATATCAGAGAAAGTGCAAGGTGTCAAGTAAGGAATATGAAAGGATGCATCTCCCAACTGTTAGAGAAGAGCAATAGTCAAAGTACTAAAAATTCATGTAAAATTATATATTGGAGATCTCTCTCCATGCAATGTAATCAATCAAAATCATTCTTGTAATATTTTGATATTGTGTTATATTTGTGAGATATTGTTGTTATTCTAATATTGAGATTCATTGTTAGTTTGATTAATGGTATATATTTGATTTATACTTTATCTTGGATAAATATTTCTGTGAGTTAATTTATTTGGAAATCTAACAGTTGTATCAAAGCTATGGAGTGCTATGATAAGTAATTAATAATATGAATGAAGGTATCGAGATAATCATCGCCATCTAACGACAAGCCTAATTAAGAAAACGTTTGCTTGTTTGGAAAATGCCTAAAGATTTTTTTCAAGCATCTCATCATGGAAGCATTTTCTACCATAGAGAATAGAGAATAAGTACCAAGAATAAGATACAAAGTAAATCTCTTTCATTTATTTAAAGTGAGAAAATCAAAGGTTGCACTTTATTGAAGGTACTCTAAAGTTTTATTATTATTTTTATTTAAGCTATTGAATGAGGCATAAGGTTAATCATTTAAAAAATTTACTCTTTGGTTTCTTAATTATTTTAGGTATGGAGTAATAAGGATGTCTACTAAAGAATTTAAATTCATGATATCTCCTTAAGGGCATTTACTTGCAATGTATATCAGTTATAAAGCATTGAAAAGGAAAGATGGCACAAGCATGTAATCTATTGAAATGAGACAACAAAGACAATAAAGATAATAAAATTCTCTGTCTATTCATTCATACATAGCTTTAAAACTAGATTACAAGATATCCCCTTGAGGGCTTTACAAATTTGATACATTTCATTACAATCTTCAAGGGATCTAGTCCCTTGGAAGGAAGCCTTTAAGGTGATAAATAATAGTGTTGTGAATTCCTTCTTCCCACACTCGAGAGCTATTGTTGGGCTGATAAGCTTGTGCCTCCTTAGCTCCTCATCTTTCCTAGAATTCTTGTTCCTAAAGACAAGGGATTGAAAGGGGATTAAAATCATCTGCGTTATAGAATAAATTCATTAAACCATGAAAAGGGATCATATTCTACAACCATAAAAAGTGATCTAAATGCATGAAAACTAATATACATTAAGCATAAACATATTTTATGCTATTCTAAATGTAAACAAGGAAATTTGGAAGCAATATCAAAGGTGAAATAATGCAAAAATATTGATCGTTCCTGTGTGAGCCAGATAAACCTGCAACATTGGGGACCTCAAATCCTGCATCAAAACTCCTCCAAATTACCTCAAATTTGGACCAGAGGTTCCTCTAGACATTCCCAAGGGGTCTATGGAGGAATTTATCTAAAATTCCAATATATTTGGTGACCATCCCTAGGTGTGACATACACAGACTTCTAATAGTCCCCAGGTGGGGCGAACATAAAACTACCTTAGTTTTGTCACCTATGCCTATGGAAATTAGTCCAAAACTTGGGTAGGGGTGTTTTCAAAATATGGGGCCAAAGAATACATCAATTTTTCTGGTTTGGAATTGGTGGATTGAGCCTATTACCCTTGAAATCACCTTTGAATGAAGAGGGTTTCAAAGCTAGGGAAAGGGCAAGTTTTGGTTTGCAAATAGTGAGGGTTGATTTATGCAGCACTTCGTTGCATAAATCATCAAAGTCTCCTTTTTGAAATGAGGGTTTGGACCTATGTTTGGCCATGCAAGGCAAGTGGTTCCATGTATCCTAATCTCATCATTGATTTATGATGGGAAGGTTGCCCCTTTAGGGCTCCCAATCTACTGCCTCACTGCACATTTGTATGTCCCCAATCAATTTGGGGTGATTGGACGTGTTAATGGTAGTCTTTTATTGCCATTTAGCATGTCCTTTGACTTTTTCAAGGGTTTAGTTAGGGGTCATCCCACCCAGGGATGGTTATGGATGGTCATCCTTGGGTGGGATGGTCACCAACTGTGACCGTCCCTTGGTGGGACGGTCACCAGGAGGTGCCCCAAAACTACCCTAAAATGCTAGGAACCCTCCAAAATAAGTTTTGGAGCCTTTTGGAAGCCTTTTTCTAGCCTAGAGGGGTTACCAAAAGGTTCATATGTTGTCGATAAGAGATAATATGTGATGCACAAATAGTCTTATCCAATTTACGTGATTTAGGTGTCTACAGATACCCCATTTTTGGGATTCACGATGTGAAACAAAGCATTGAGCAAAAATAGATCACTAAATCATCAAGTGATCAAGGTTGTTCATTAACCTAATCAACTTTGTATGCCTTTTTTGTGGAAATATAATACATTCTTGGAATCCTTTCTATTGACATAGTTGAAGGATCGATTGCAGGTATACCTTTCAACCATGTTGTAATGACAGTCTTATGGGGCTTAACGGCATACTAGGTCTTGGTGCCTTGTATTCTTGTAAACCTTTAGATGGTTTAATTCCGAAGGTTTCAATGAGGTCAAGCCTATTTAATTTTATTCTTATGTTGTTTCTTTTCCCCAGCATGGGCTTGAAAATTTATCTTTAGCCAAGATTCTTCTGAATGCATGGAATTTACACTTTTGAGTGTTTTGATGTTGATTTGATTTATGACTTCATTATGATGACTACTCCCTCAAGTGATGATTTTATGAGGGCATGAAAAATTTTAAAGTGATGAGTCACTTTACACATATGACTTAATTGGGGTAACTCTTTGTTTTGCCCATGGTACTAAATACTTGTTTGGAGGTGATTTTTGACTATTTTGATGAATAGTTTTGGAAGCAAAAGGTCAAATATCTCATTCCCGTGGAGTGGTCCAGAAATTTAGGCCTTATTTGGGACTAAAATAGAGTCTTATAATGCATCCAAAATTATTATAGGTTCATTCTTGATCCCTCCAATTTTCTTGCCCATTCTGCCTTGTTTTTGGTGGGTTTTTGGCCCATTTTTTGAGTTTTTGAATGTATTTAATGTAATTTTCTTGTGCCCATCCCTGGGGGTATGAGGAAAGAATTAATGACCATCCCATGGTTGGATTTCCATCCAAAAATGTGCTCATCCCACCCAGGGACGATCAGCTTCTTTTAGAGCTATAAAAGGCCAAAAAAGAGCCATTTGAGCTCATTTGTGCATGCTACTTGGAGAAGTTGGAGAGGATATTATTAGGAGAGGGAGTTATGAATTAGGGTTCTATTTAAATCTCAACATACAACATGATCCAACCATCTAATGTGTCATACAGTGGAACCGATGCGAAACGGGCATGGATTACATGCTTTTCTATGCCCTATTTTATTATGTTTTTGCAATTTCTACTATAATTTCATGACTACATCCATACCCAGGGCTAAGAAACACTATGAGGACTAAAATATATGAAATTTAGCATTTATTTATGTTTTATTTGCAAAAAAATAGGATTAAATGCCAATTTTTTGTGTTTTTTAAGGTTTTTAGGGCAATTTTAGGGGTTAAATTGACCCTATTTTACCCCTATTTGGGGACTGTCCATGTAAGGTACAGTCAATGGTGGCCATCCCTAGGTGGTATGGCTACCAAATTGGGGGCCGTCCCTAGGTGGGACGGTCAAATACTGGGCCAAAAAGGGCCTATTTCTATGCATTTGTTTGGTGTTTTTAAAGCAAAATTTTTAATTTTAGGGCATTTTTGACACCCTACTTTGCATGAACAGATAGTTAGGAGCCGATACAGGGTACTAAGTCTCTTTCAGTTCACTAGAGACCATTTTACTATTGTATACTGGCATTAGCTCGATGCCATTGTTCTAAAGCAAGTTACGCGATTAGATCCCATGGTGGGAGATCGTGCCTATATGACTACTTTGATAAACCTATGGGACCCTTGTACTAATACTTTCCATTTAGCTATGGTGGAGATGATAGTGACACTATATGATGTATATCAGATATTTTTTATTTTGATAGAGGGGCACTAGATAGTATCTTCTCTGATAGAGCGATGAGAGGTCATAGTGCAGAGATACTTTAGAGCGCGCTGAGAGGATGTATTGATTGATCTTCTCAACGGAGGGATTATAGTGGTGAGATGGTACCAATGTGGTGTGCTTGGCATTAGGCACACTTTTTTGATGACCTTTATCAGCAACATTTTTCTACCCAACTCTTTAGGAGCTAGGTTCCCATGGAACCTAATAGAGCTAGTTTTTACTCTAGTGGAGTGCATAGAGGACGAGCCCATAGTTATGGCTTGGGGTCCTACTTTATTGGCACAACTATATGATGAGTTGTATGAGATCTACTCTCATGGGTATAAGGGATTTGGTTTTAGTTTCCTACTATAGTCTTGGGCTTTGCAGGATATTGCAGTGGAGAGACCACGAGGACTACCATGGACCTCTCAAGTAGAGCTACCAGACAGGGATATTGGATATGGAGAGTTATGGAAGAATTCTTGTGATTTAGAACATAGCCGATGATATTCTAGGGAGGTAGAGCACTATGTAGAGGCTTTTGCATGGCTCAGGTTAGTGAATATTAAGTGGATATCCTACAGGGATTATCTTGACTGGAGGGAGGCTGAGACACATCTACGTCAATTTTAGCGAGGCAGATGGTTGATAGGACAACATGGCATAGAGTGAGACTACTTTTTTTATGATCGTGTGCTACGATAGTTTGGGCTACACAAGGGGTTTCCTAAGGATCCAATGTTCTACTATCACTATGGGGATGAGAGGACTCTATTATGGTTTGTGGTAGAGGACTTGGGAGATGAGTCAGATCCTTAGGTGGCAGTTTTTGATTTAGATGATGTGGGCACTACAGAGGAGTATGATGCATGGTGGATCATATGGTAGTGGCGAGGGTAGGGACCACTAGGAGGGGATGTAGATTCTAGGATAGTAGATGTAGCTAGGCGTGATCTAGATGAGGAGGGTGTTGGTGAGTCTCCTAATGATGAGGAGATAGACACAGGTGAGTGAGTTGTGCGTCAGCGTGTATCAGTGGATAGGGTGGAGTTGATAGATGTATAGGATCCAATGGGGTTTGATGAGGGACACTTGGGAGATTATGGTATGTGGGCATAGCTAGTAGCATAAGATTCTATGATTGCAGAGTTTTAGATTGATCGGATATTACTATAGGTATAGGTACAGGCAGTAGTGATAGCTACGCTTTAGGCACAGGTCAGTGGACAGGACCCTAGCCATGGAGAATCCAGTAGTGGCGAGCTAGCCAGGATGTAGGAGGAGATAGCACATCTCTATTTTTGGTGGTGACCTATCAGACTAGGTATCAAGATGATCGCACCTATATGGATATGATGGGGGATCAGATAGTGCACTGTAAGGGTTGCATACTATATTGGGAATTAGCCATTGGATCACAGCGTAGCCAAGGGAGCGAGACGGGATAGTCGTCTACTAATATGAGGGCTCTGAGCACTTCTTAGAGGATGGAGGTATCTAGAGGTAGTAGATCAAGGGGTAGTAGGTCTTGGAGCTCATGATGAACTCATATTGAGAGCAGAGGAGAGAGTCGAGGTATCGGTCCTGTGTGACCATGGTCAGCAGACTCTGATGGTTCTTTTATTTTTTGGACTTCTTTTTGGGATGTGAAGTCTGATGACTCACTTTTATTGTAGTCTATGGGAATTTTATGGACTATGATGTAGCTTTTGGGTTTTACATATAGACATATATAACTTTGTTTTTATCATTATGTCATCTTAATTTCTTTATGATATGAATGCAATGTTTATATTTGATTTATGATGTTATGATGGATATCTAACATGGATGCATATATTTATCCGATGATTTGATTTGATGATATGTAGATGTGGATGCTTTATTTATATTCTTTTGTAAATTAAAAGATATGCATAAAATAGTCAGTGGACGTCCAAATATTATTGCTAATATTTAACCAATATCTATCCTAGCTCATGAACATCACTTAATGAAAAAAAATTTAAATGTGTATGATTGGAAGTAATGATTGATTAGATTTAATTTTATATGATGGATTTGTGATGACTATTTTGGTGCATTATATACTAGAACCATAGACTGTACAAAATGTATCTTTGTTATTTTCATGTTATTATAAAACTTTATTTAATAAAATGGAATGGATAATGTAATGTGATATGATATTATTTGATAGTTTTGAAGAGACTCAAAAACTTAAGTTACCTAATCAAAAGTCATATAATAACTATACAAGACACTTTGATAAAGTATGCACCTACTAAGATAACCAAGATAATCAATATCCCTAGGTGTGCACGTTCATTACCATGTAACACATAAGATTACCCTAGTGCAAATGGGATTTATTCAGCCCATCGGCACTAGAGATATTTTTGTGAGTCTCATTATCCTAAGTTTCATACTTAGTTGGATTAGACCACTATATAACCTACCACTATATAACCTAGGTTACAACAAGAGAGATCATCCACATTCAAACATTGGTCTATACCTAAAAAAGTTGCTTAAGTGATAGACATATCGTCGTGTGAGAGGCTATCGCCATTGACAAGTAGGCTATCCACCAAACCTGTAATGAGGATCACCTTATGGTTCTCTAATGCTGAGAATTCTAGGGATTCAAGTTCAAGACTCCCTTCTTTTCTTTTAACTTTGAATTTCTCAAGGGAGTTTCTCATTTTTATTTGATGAGGAAGGGATTTTTATAGTGGTGAGAACCACTATTTCTTTTTGCTTTTCCTAGTGATAATAATCATTGTTTCTTTATACATATTTTGAAGTGATGATAGTCACTGTTTCTTGTTGGAGTAATTTGAAGGGATAATAATCACTATTGATTTTTCTCTTTGGGATACTTACCCCAATGTAGGGCAAGGGATTTTGGGTAATGAGGAACTTGTCCTTTTGTCAATTCTCAGCATATTTGAACCATTTTCATAGGGGGATGAGAAATATAACCTTTTCATTTTAAAGTAACCTAGACCACTTTATAGTTTTCATATTTCCTTGCACTAGACTTGGATTTATTAATGTCAAAATGTGTTGGGATTTTGATGTATACCAAGCATTATCCAAATATGATTCTACATTCTAAATATCATGATAGCTTTCTATAAAATCTGAGAAGACAACTAGATATGGCTGAGTGACCAAAAACTTTAACTATGCTTTATTAACAATGGTTAAGTGACGGGAAACAAACATATAAATTGGTAAAGTGTAAATTTAAATGGTATATGTAATGTAAATATGTGGTAAAATTCACTCATAATAACTATGATTTTAACAAATGCCTAGTATATAGACCTGGTGCTAGACATGTATGATCAATTTGGAATGATGTCGAATGCAATAATGAGAATGCCTAATGCAATTTATATGAAGTGCAATGAAGAAATATTTTTGTATTTTGATGATTTTAATGATTTTTTTTTTAATTTTTGATATATATGTATATACATGTTGACCAATGGGCTTAATGAATGCCATTGGGGCTTTTGGGTGACCAAAGGGCTTATATATGCCTTTGGAGCATTTCGGGATGACCTAGGCAATCGTAAACTACCTAGGAACATTTTAGTTTGACCTAGATGGTCATAAACCACCTAGGGATGTTTTATGGGGACCAAAGATCTTATAGATGCCTTTGGGGATTTTTGGATTGACCTAGATGATCGTAGATAGTCTAGGAACATTTTCTTTTGACCTAAACGATCATTAACTACCTAGGATCATTTTGGGTGCCCTAGATGGTCATTGGCACTAAGGAAATTCCATAGACTACCTAGGGGTATTTGGTTATGACCAAAGGGCTTATAGATGCATTTTGAGAATTTGAGATTGACCTAGATGATCGTAGATAGTCTAGGGGCTTTTTTATTTGACCTAGATGGTCAAAAACTGCTAGGATCTTTTAGGGTGACCTAGACGGTCAACGACACTTAGAAAGTGTCTACGACTACCTAGGGGAATTTGGTTGTGACCAAAGGGCTTATGGATTCCTTTGGAGCATTCAAGGTTGACCTAGACAATCTAGGGGTATTTTTTATTTACCTAGACGGTCAAAGACCGCTAGGAGCATTTTAGGTGACCTAGACGGTCAATGACACTTAGAAAGTGTCTACGATTGCCTAGGGGTATTTGGTTGTGACCAAAGGGCTTATAGATACCTTTATAGCATTTTAGGTTGACCTATATGATCGTAGATAGTCTAGGAGTATTTTTTATTTGACCTAGATGGTCAAATACTGCTAGCAGTATTTTAGGTGACCTAGACAATCAATGACACTTAAAAAGTTTCTACGATTGTCTAGGGGCATTTGGTTGTGATCAAAGAGATTATGGATGCCTTTGCATAATTTGAGGTTGAACTAGAAGATCTTAGATAGTCTAGGGGCTTTTTTATTTGACCTATACGGTCATTGACTGCTAGGAGTGTTTTGGGTGACCTAGACGGTCAGCGACACTTAGGAAGTGTCTACGACTGCCTAGGGTCATTTTTATGGTTCTCTAAGCATGAAATGGTTGCAAATGACTTATATTCATGGTTTCAGGATCTTTACTTCCTTATATGGATGCTAAGTGATAAGTTCCAGGTCTAATCTGGCTTGTGATGATGATTGGACCTAACTAGTTTGTTGCAAATTTGTCTTGTAAATTAGAGGGCAAAATTGAGTTTTGTTGGTTCTCTTTTAGAACTAAATCACCTACTTGAAATTCTCTTTGATGTACTTTCAAGTTGTAATCTCTCTTAATATGTTCCTGATAAATACATAGATGCTCGAGGGCATTTACACGTCGTTCATCAAGCAATGTTAACTGATATAAACAAGCTTGCCTAGCTATATCATCGTCGATGAATTCCTGCATGGAAATGCGTAACGATGAAATATCTAACTCCAGAGGCATGATGGCTTTAGCACCATACACTAGTGAAAATGGAGTTGCCCCAGTGGGTGTCCAAATGCTAGTGTGATAAGCCCAAAGGGCAAGAGGTAATTGATTATACCAATATTTATGATTTTCCTTGACGGTTTTCTTCAAGGTGGCTACTACTGTCTTATTTGATGCCTCTGCTTTCCTGTTGGCTTGCAAATAATAGGGAGTGGAAAAGCTATGCTTTATGTTATACTTTGTTTTTAACGCACACACATCCTTATTTTTAAAGGGTGTTCCATTATTCGATATTATTTTGTATGGAATACCAAAATGACATATGATATTATGTAGCATGAACTCCGCAATGCAAGGTCCAGTCATTGTGGTAAGGGAAATTTCTTCCACTCATTTGTGAAAAACTCGATTGTCATTATGATAAATGTGTGATGGCCCGAGGAGGCAGGTCATATTTTCCCAATTAAATCAAACCCCCATTGTGCAAATGGCCAGACCGATTGAATCGATTGTAAGGTCTATGAAGGTACATGCATCAAATTTGTATGATGTTGACACTTCACGCACTTCTTAACATAAGCACAACAATCTTGCTCTAAAGTTGAACAATAATAGCCCATGCAAAGAATGGGCTTAGCGATGGCCATGTTGCTAAAGTGGTCACCACATGTATCATCGTGTGCTTGGGTGATGGCCCAATTTGACTCTTGTGAGTCTAAGCAACGAAGGAGGATACCTTCATAACTTCGATGATACATTATGTCTCCTAATAAGACATATTTTACCACATTTTGTTTGAATGCTCACTTTTCGGCATGCAACAATCCAGATGGAATATTACCTGGCTTAAGATAATATTTAATTTGGATGACCCAATCTTGATTTGAAGAAGCCTCAATATTATGAATTATGCTATCCTTTTGATGTTTTTCTCGTGCGAATGCTGATTGAGAGCGAACTTGGAGATATAGTGTTGTGCTAGTATCAAAAGGAGTATGAGGGAACAAAGACCCCCAGTTAGCATTATCTAAATATTGTTGTAGTTGAGAGAACCTTTCATAGGAAGGCTCAATCTGAATCATGTGAACAACTGGTATAGCATTATGCTCTTCACGCTCAGTCGTATATTGCGCTAACATTTTTACTTGGATAGTTGTGATATCATTTGAAGGGTCATGCGGGATTAGCGACCCTAAGGAAGCCATTGTATCCATAAAATTATTAGATGGGCGAGGGAGTGCCTCTATATCATACCATTAAAATTTTACCAAGATTTTGTCAACTAGGGCTTTCTAGGCTTACAAGATAGGACACGTACACTGGAATATCCCTTTAACCTGATTTACTATGAGCAAGGAATCTTCAAAAAAGTTTAACTTTGTTATTTTCATGGTGATTTTTGTTTGAAGTCCTATGATGAAAGCTTCATACTCGACATTGTTTTTAGTACAAGGAAAATCGAGTTTAAACAAAAGAGTTATGGGAGCCCCTTACGGTGTGAAAAACAAGATATTTCCACCACCACCTTGCTTGTATTTAGAACCATCAAAGAATAGAGTTATGTCCGCCTATGACTTAGGCTTGGCAGAATCAAGTGATTCTAAGATATGAAATACTCAATCATCAAGAAGTTCTATATCTATAGGTTGATCATCCTGTAGAGGAGCCTCTATTAGTTGATTGGCTATGACCTGTCCATTGATAGATTTTTTTCCAATGAACTCTAGGTCAAATTCCATCAACAACATTATCTATTTTGTCGTGCGACTATTATGATATGTTCGAATCATCATGTAGCCTAATGGATTTTCTTTAGATATGACATACGTGGTATGATTAAGCATATAATGGCATAGCTTTTTGGTGGAAAAGACCACTGCTAAGCATAGCTTCTCAATGTATGCATATTTAATTTCATAGCTAACTAGTGTGCGGCTAATGTAATAAGTAGCCTGTTCTTTGTGGAATTCATTCTTTTGGGACAACATGGTTCCCAAAGCCAACTCAGTAGCTGAGATGTATAAATAAAATGGCACTCCTGGTCATGGTGGAGCCAATACAGGTAGCAAATTCAGGTATTATTTGATTTTGTCAAAGGTATTTTGATATTCTTAATCCCAATGAAATGAGACCCCTTATGTAGCAACCTATTCATGGGTCAACACTTATCCGATAATTGCACTATAAAGCATTTTATGGATGCGGCCTTTCCTTGCAAACTACGTAGTTGCTTAATGGTTGTGGGGGGGAGGCATTTCTAATATTTCCTTGACCTTGTTTGGATCTACCTCTATGCCTCGCTTGGAGATTATGAATCCCAAAAGTTTACCATATGTGACATCAAAGACACACTTTTTGGGATTAAGTCTAACATTGTGCTCTATGAGGTGATCTAGGATCTTACACAATACATCGAGATGTTCATGGCATAATAAATATTTTACCAATAAATCATCCATGTAATCTTCCAAAATCTTGTGCATGTAGTCATGGAAGATATATGTCATGGTTCGTTGGTAGGTGGAACCAGTGTTCTTAAGGCCAAAAGGCATGACTTTGTAACATAATGTCCCCCAAGGCATTGTGAACGTCATTTTGATTTGGTCTTATGGATTAATACGAATATAATTATATCCAAAAAAATCCATCCATTAGGAATAGCATTTCATGTCCTACTATTGCATCTACCAATGCATCGATGTTAGGTAAGGGAAATTCATCCTTAGGACTCACTTTGTTAAGATCTCGAAAGTCGATGCAAATGTGAATCCTCCCATAAGGATTTTTTATGGGAACCATGTTTGAAACCCATGGTGAATAATCTACTGAGATGATGATATCAGCGTCCAACAACTTTTGTAATTCATCTTTCACCATTAAGGCTACTATTGGGTGCATTTTTCATAACTTTTGCTTAACAAGTTTGATCTTGGGGTCTAATGTAAGATTATGTGTGACTATATTTGGGTCTAGTCCTGGCATATCTTTATGTGACCAAGCAAAATCTTTAATCCTTGTTTTCAATGCAACTATGAAATCATCTTGTTCAACTAGGGAGAGACCTTTCCCTAATTTAATGGTATGGGGTTATAGAGATCTATACCGATATCCCTATCAATTTTTGGCTCAATTGACATGTGAGACCCATCCTCCAACTTATTTGGGGTGGGAATTAAGTGAATTTTATCATCTAGGTTTGTTTCTTCCATAGGAAATTTAGGTTCAACCTCAGCTTGAAAAACATCATGAGTAGTTCTTGAAGAAAATTTAAATGGTTGTAACATTTCCTCACAAGGCTAATACTCTGATGGCGATGAAGAAGAATCTACCTGATCAAATTCAATTACCTTTAAATTAAGATGCAATGGCTTGGATGGGTTCTTTAGATTCATCAATGGTGTCGTTAAATCTATGGAAATCATGTTGATGGATACATGATCTCTTGCTCTAGGGCGAGTGGGTCTAAATACCTAATGTTATCTCATAACTTGAGGGTGTGTCTTGGGTGGAAGTGTGGCTCGGGTGGAAGTGGAATAACTGGAAATGGCCTATGTAGAATAGGGTGAGACTACTCTTCACGAGGCAATAGCTGGTGTCAGATAGGTCCTTGGACAGGGAATAATATATGAAGATAATACTCATCCTCATCATCCAAGGGGAACATGCACTCGTATTCATAATTTGAGCTACGATAGTTAATTGGTACGACACCATAGTCATCATCGTCATCACTCATCCATTTGTGATGAGGACCTTGGTCTTGTTCCTCACTGTCAGTTTGCAAGGTGTGTGAGCTCTCCCCCACTTCATGGGATTCGGTGACATCACTAGAAAGACCTTGATCTATCATTTCTATGGGGAAGTGATCTTCCAAGAAATGAACATGATTCAAATTAGCATATGGGTTGTGGGTGAGCTTATCCTGATAACCTAGGCATAGGTGTTTGAGAATCTTAATGAGGACATCCAATGGTACTTGTTTATTGTGTCCCAACCCAGATCTATCATACTGAAGTTGATATTGGGGCTAACATGAAACACGTTTACCCTTATCATATAAGTTGAGACCAAACCCATGCCAATTGCAGTGATCTAAGTATCGCAATGCATAGTTGAGATTCAAAAAATAGTTTACATCCTCAAAAAAGGGTTCATCATCATCTTCCTTCTGAGGAATGGGAAAATATCCATACTTTAAACCTCCATATATGAAATTTGTTTGATTAGGAGGTATACCAAGAGGTACAATACTACCTATAGGAATACGAGGTCTCCCCATATCTTGCACTGTGTCCAGCGATGGAACTATCGTGACATTTCTCACCAGATATTCTCCTATCCCTATACTAGATATCTAGACTGTGACCTAGGATGGTGAATATGGATGAGATGGAATGGAGGTTTGAGGTGATTCTATTTTCACCTCTGGAGGTAATTCCTCATTAATGACACAAGGAACCTCCTCCATGGATATGGTGGAAACTAATGGTGGGCTCTCATCAATAGGCCTCTTCAACGTGTTCCTCAATGAAGGGTTTGACGACATCAAAGCCTTCTCTGAAGGTGATGATGGTGAGGATGGAGTGGATGACAATTAAGGTGGTGGAATGGGTAGACTCTGAATAGGTGTATTCAGTTAGAAGTCTACATGAGTTGAAGGTAATGACAACTCTAGCATCTGCTGCAACATGTTGTAGTATTTGAAGGGATCTAGATCGACAGACACTATGTGTACTTGCCCTTCATGAGTGTATTTAATACATTGATGCACAATGGAGGGGACACACTTCATATCCCATATCCAATGTCTACTTAGAAAAATGTTATAGGCCATCTCACCTTCTAGCACATGGAACAACATTGATATAGTCTTTTGCCCCACCTGAATGGGTAAAACTATGGTACCAATAGTAGAGCATATTGTGTCATTGAAAGCACGAAGAGTGTAAGTTGACACCACAATATGAGATGCTAGAAATTTAAGATGCTTTAGTTGTTATGATATTACTTGAGGAACTAATGTCTATGGGCACTCTCTTGTATGGTATCTCATTTATACATGCAATGATGTGTAAAGGAGGATCTACCACGTCATTAGCTATTTCCTTAAGCTCATGCTCATGAAATTGTATGACTAGTTCCTTGCACTATTGCACATGACCCATAAAATCTATGAAGGAGTTGGACTCCTATGGTTGCAACTCTATTAATTTTAGAATGTCCATCAAGGCATCCCGATGTGGAGGTGATTGTTGGATCAACTCATAGATGGACAATCATGCTGATGTGGTCCTCAAGCTTTGTGAAAGCTTGCTCTTAATTATCATTGTAGGCCTAGAAGGAAGGCCTTGGACTACAGGTGGTGTAGTTTGCGATGTAGTTGGAACATCATTCGAATTTGTAGGCTATGCAACTTGACTTGTATATCTCTTATTCCTAGTCATAATACTCACCATCCCAACATACCCTTGCACAGGGTGTTGTTGTTTCACCTCATTCATTGGTTTAGCAAGCGCTGTCTGTGCCTCATAAGTTGGTAAAGGGTCCTTCTATATACCCATATGCTGATTGGTGGGAGCTAATGGAGCATCCACTTGAAGCTTATTCCTCTCAATCATATCTTGCACTACATGTTTAAAACCATAGCATGATTGTAAATCATGGCCACCTTGTCGATGAAACTTACAATATTGATCCTCTCAACATCCCATAGGCTTGGGTTTGCCTATTTTTGGATCCTTGGGTTTAAGATCTGGTAGATTAACCATCTTTGTAGCCCATAATCAATCAAAAATAGAATCCATGGATTCAACGATGGGAGTAAATTATCACTGAGGACAATATTGTTTTTGTCCTTGGTTCACTGTACCATTATTATTATAACTTGCAAGAGGATGTTGGGCCTGATAGTTCACCTTTTGGGGAGCCGTAACTTGAGGAGGCACAGGGATATTTATGGCCAATTGATTGACCATAGCTAGCTTTGTAAGTTTTGAGCTATTTTTAGGATTCTTTGTCCACTCCTTCTTATGAGGTTTTGCTATTTCTTCCTCTTGGATTTTTATTTCCTCTATGTTTTTAGCCTGTGCTAGAGCTTCTTCCAAGGTAGGGTATTGCTGTAATTACAATGTCAAAGAGATGGGTTTCAAGAAACTCTTTGAAAACAAATGAGTTAATTCATTCACTGGCAATATATAGGGTAGCTTAACCAAAATCATTCACCATCTATTTCTATAGTCAGTAATCGACTCATCCTCAATTTGTTTCATCCCTATGAGGTCGGTTAATGTCACCTTTCATTTGGTGTTAAAGGCAAAATGTTCCAAAAATGCATCAGTGAAATGTTCAAATTTATAGATGCTATGTTTTGGAAGTTGGTTGAACCACTCAATAGCAAGACCAGAGAGGGTACTCAAGAAAGTTCTTAGGAGCAATGCTTCATTTTCCTGTATGTTGAAGCACAGATTTAGAAATCTAGTGACATGCTCTTGAGCATCTAATTTACCCTTGAATCTATTGAATTTGGGTATTTTAAAATGCTTAGGATATATCGGGAAAGAAATGGATGGGTGTAATGGTTGGTTCTTTAGCTGACACAAGGTAGGGTTTTGAAGACCATTACTAGTTGTCTTACCTTCTACAGTTTCTAAGCGTGCAATAAAATCTTGATACGCATATGAGGATTTTATTTCCTATTCCTTATTTTGAACTCATAGAGGTGAATGAGGAATATTAAGCCTAGGTTGGGGTGGTTGATTGACATCAACCATGCCTCCATAAGGTGCTTCTACATAATCCTCATTTTGTTCCAAATCATCATAAGCCCATAAGGTGTTTCAGGTATGGGCCTACAAGGAGAAATGAATGCCTGTTGAAGGTGATCTATGTTTGGCCTATCATATGCATTATTTTCAGGCCTACGAGGTCTAGGAGGCAACACAGAATTAGGTCTAGGAAACCTATCTTGTTTTAAATTTGGTTGCCTCAAGTGAGCCTCTTGTCTATGCGTGCTTGGAGTTACAGCTCCATGATGTAAATTTTCTTGAATTTGTCATTCAAGATTTTCTTTCTCTATTTTTTGTCGCTACTCTAAGAGATCTAGGTGATGTTTATCCAACCTAAGTCAATTAAACTTGGCCTGGTGGTCAGCATATCTCTAGACCAAATTATTAATTTGATCAACTATATTAGGTCTAAGTGCCTTAGCACTATTGCCTTGTTGTCTATCATGTTCAGGAGGATCTGTGAGATCAATTACATGCTTCCCTCAATCGAGGGTAGTCGCATTGACTTGAGGTTCTCTCCTAAACAAGTCTTTCTAAGAGACTACTAACGTAGAGGCACAACGTGCTTGCATTGATATATTTTCATGAGGATAATCTGGATGTTCCTCAGGTCTTCCCTTATAAGTAAGGTAAGGTAAGGGGGAATAAGATCACCTAATTTTATGAGTATCATACTCATTGTGATTTTGATACCTTGGAGTAGGGTGACTTGAAATCTTGAGATGATCATTCAACCCTACTCGAGGTGTGAGCTCTTGCTCCTATGTACGAATAGGAGTAGAGGATCAATTAGGCACGTGAATGCATGGTATTGTTCTATGTGGATGTGCCACATTACACGGTGACTCTTCTTGAAACAAGGTGTTTGTAGAATGTGAATTAGGGAGATATTTTCCCAAAAGAGGACTATGATCTATAGGAGTACCCTGCAAAGGAGTCCCCTGTAAGCTAGACCTTCTAGTTGACACTCTAGGAGTAACCATCCACTCATCAGTCGGTCTACAACTAGGAAGAGTAGCTAATTTCTAGGGAGGAATTATCATATCCCTAGGCTCAACATGAGGATGTTCTATATCCTCTTATCTATTGCCCATAGCTTCTACCCCTAAATGGGCTTGGCTATGGGTACGTACCATAGCTATGTACTCTAACTACTATGTGTTTATCTTTACAATTTCTATGAATTTGAAACAAACAAACAATAGAGACACGCAAGCATAGAAGTGATTATCTCATTTTAAATATTTTAAGTGTGAATCCTAAATTGTTTGATGTGTTTCAAGATGTGTTTCTTTGTAAAGAAAATACTTTTCTCATGTTTGATATTTCATTGATGATATTCTCAAATGTTTAAAGTATTTCACCTATATACTCGCACAAGTCAAATATGGGGATGAAATCCATATCCAACGAGGTAGCATAGGTACTACCAACCCTCACCCAACACCCCGTGTGCAGTGATACACTTCTCCAAAGAGGAATGCATGCTATTTTGCATGGTTAGGATATATCTTGGGTCAGCCTTGGCCATGGACGGGTCCCGATAGTACTTTTTCTCACGAGCCAATCGAGTGGTAATTACATCCACTATTGGTCTCAATCAATGGGTTGGATGTGAGAGCCCAACACCATTGATGTTAAATTGAAATGTGGTGTGTGTGGGGTTCCTTTTATAAATTTGAAATAAAACAAAATAGCACTCAATTATTATTCACTAAATGCATGAAGTTGTGTTTTTCTTTTAGAAATATTAGTAGCATAAAAGGAAAGCAAAAAATGCAAAACCTATATGACATTAACCTTCGTGGGCAAGGTTCCAACAGGCAAACCAGAAAAAATAGTGACTTCTACTATATTTTCCTATTTTTTTGAACTAATTAATGCACAATTTTGGAAAGATAAATTCTAACCTTTCTATGCAAAGAAGAAGCGAGAAAAACATGAAATTGAGCAATTTTAAGTAGTAAAAAGTCAAATTTTCAGTGCAGAAAGGTGTAAAATGGAACCTAAAAGTTGTTTTTACAATTTTTTATAGAAACCCTCTAGTTTTTTGGTCATACCTATCAGGTACAATGGCAGATTCGGGATCGTCCCAACCAGTGCCATGTAGCTGGTCGTCTCACCCAGTGCCACCTAGAAACAAAGGCGTTTTTTCTGCTCAAAACGGTCAGTACCTGCAACAAATAAAACCAAAAATAGAGGTCCAAATTAGCACAATATAATGTGAGATTGAAATAGAACCTAGATACCATGATCACCACTAAAGAAGTGAAATTCACAATATCGCCTTAAAGGCATTTACTTGCAATGTATATCAGTTATAAAGCATTAAAAAGGAAAGATGGCACAAGCATGTAATATACTGAAATGAGATAACATAGAAAATAAATATAATCAAAATCTATGTCTATTCATTAATCCATAGCTTTAAAACCATATTACAAGATATTCCCTTCAGGGCTTTACAAATTTGATAAATTTTATTAAAATCTTCAAGGGATCTAGTCCCTTGGAAGGAAGCCTTTAAGGCGATAAATAATAGTTGTGAATTCCTACTTCCCACACTCGAGAGCTATTGTTGGGCTGATAAGCTTATGCCTCCTTAGCTCCTCCTCTTGCCTAGAATTCCTATTCCTAAAGACAAGGGATTGAAATGGGATTAAAAGCATCTACGTTATAGAATAAATCCATTAAACCATGAAAAGGGAGCATATTCTACAACCATAAAAAGTGATCTACATGCATGAAAATTGATATAAATTAAGCATAAACATATTTTAAGCTATTATAAATATAAACAAGGAAATTTGGAAGCAATATCAAAGGTGAAACAATGCAGAGATAGTGATCGTTCCTGTGTGAGACAGATAAACCTGCAACATTGGGGACCTCAAATCCTGCATCAAAAATCCTCCAAATTGCTTCAAATTTGGACCACAAGTTCCTCTAGACATTCCCAAGGTGTCTATGGAAGAATTTATTTGAAATTCCAATATATTTTGTGACCGTCCCTCGGTGTGACATACATAAACTACTAACCATCCCCAAGTGGGGTGGTCATAAAATTGCCTTATTTTTGTCACCTATGCCTTTGGAAATTGGTCCAAAACTTGGGTTTCTACATATGGGGCCAAAGAATACTTCAATATGGTCAGTTTGGAATTGGTTTATCAAGCCTATTTCCCCTGAAATCACCTTCGAATGAAGAGGGTTTCAAGGCTAGGGAAAGGGCAAGTTTTGGTTTGCAAATAGTGAGGGTTGATTTGTGCAGCACTTCGTTGCATAAATCATCAAAGTATCCTTTTTTGAAATGAGGGTTTGGACCTCATTTTATAGCCCAAAAGGGCATCTAGGACAAAATGGCATGTTTGGCCATGCGAGGCAGGTGGCGCCATGTGTCCTAATATTATCATTGATTGATGAGGGGAAGGTTGCCCTTTTGGGGCTCCAAATCTACTGCCTCACTGTACATTTGTAGGTTCCCAATCAATTTGGGGTGATTAGATGCATTAATGGCAGTCTTTGATTACCATTTAGAGTGTCCTTTGACTTTTTCAAGGGTCTAGTCAGGGGTCATCCCACCCAGGGATGGTTATGGATGGTTGTCCCTGGGTGGTAAGATCACCAACTGTGACCATCCCTTGGTGGGAGGGTCACCAAGAGGTGCCCCAAAACTTGGTGACCAGTGGGAGGGTCAACAGGAGGTGCCCCAAAACTACCCTAAATTGCTAGGAACCTTTCAAACTAATTTTTGGAGCCTTTTGGAAGCCTTTTGCTATCCTAGAGGGGTGCCCAATAGGGCCATATGTTGTCGATAAGAGGGCATATGTGATGTACTGATAGTATTATCCGATTTATGTGATTTAGGTGTCTACGTCTACTTAGTTTTTTATTTGAAATATTAAAAAATTAGAAGATTTATTTTCTAAAATTTAGAGTGATAAGGAACTCAATTAATCTGTTTAAAAATTTAAAAAAATGTTTTAAGTTTCTTTTTAATTTCTACATCCTCATTTCTTGAAATTTTCTCATAAATTTCTATGTCCTCCAAAATTTTATCAAATACATAGATAAATATCTCAATAAAGGGTTCCATCTATTGTAGGAAAGCGAGGTATTCTTTCGTGATTTCGATAGTTATCCTACATTATGTTTTTCATCGGGAACAAAAACCATGTGGCTTGCTTGACCATCAGGTGTGACAACAACATTGCATTCACTTCCATAAGAGATATTTCAAAGCATTCGAAGGGTGACACAACCAAAAAATATTTTTTTGCTTGGTAGAAAGATTGTGAAGATACCTAAAAAGCAACAAGAAAAATGTTTCATTTGAAGACTGCACAATAATAATAAGTGTAACGATGCAATGGAATTAAAAGTAGAATGACTCAGGTAATTGTTACCATGCATATCCACATGTTTCAAGGGAATAATATCTATTAAGAAATGGATAGAGCTTGCACGAGTTATAGAATCATAGTAGAGGAGAACTACAATCTGTGTCCATGTGCATGAGTCCAAGCTAGGTATTAAATATTTTAGGGTTTTTTAAATTTAATTTGGAGCCTAAGGATATAATAGGAGAAATAAGTCTTAAATTTATTTAAGCATTGGTATTTGGAGTGATAAGGTTAATAGATTTTAGTTATTTAAAGTAGGGTTTAATAGTTTAAGATAAGAAATATAATTTAGTTTATTAGTTTTTTTTCAAATTTTTTTATTAATGGAGAAATAAGGTTAGAAATTAAAGTTATTTTATTAGTTGGAGTAAAAAGGATTTCTTAAGTAGAGTGATTTGTTTAAAGTTTTTAAAGTTAAAAAAAAATTAAAAAAAAAATTTTAAACTTTAATTGTTTTGAAATTTATTTGAAGTTTTTAAAGTTTAGAAAACTTGAAAATCAAATTAAGGAGTTAAAAGGTTTTCAACGAAAAAAGTTTAAATTATTTGGAGATTATTAAAAATTATCATTTCTACTCCTAAAAGTTTTTAAAATTTTTATATTTTATAGTTGAAGGTTGTATTGATTTCATAGTTTTTGATTAAGTTTAAAAATAGAAAATTTATTGAATTAATGAATTACTATAGATTTAGTTATTTGGGAGACAAAAGGGTTTCAACCTCAAACTTTAGAAAAAATATAAATTTATAAAATTCATTCTTTAGTTTCTAAATCTAGGGAGTTATAAGGTTGTCAACTTCAAAGGAACATGGCGAAGAAAAAGTAAGAGGGAGTTATAAGGTTGTCAACTTCAAAGGAACATGGCGAAGAAAAAGTTAGTGAAAAGAAAAATAAATGATAAAAAAATAGAAGTACAAAAATTGAAAATACATCAATTATCAAAAAAAATTGAAGAAAAAAACTGATGTTTTCAAGAAGAACAAATATACATTCAATATGACTCACTAGAAGAGACTAAGAAAATGTTGCAAAATTTAAAATGTTGTACTCAATACATGATAGCAAAAATTGAAGGACAAAAGGATACATCAATGAAGGAAAAGATAATCTTATAATCAATCATGAAAGAAACCAAATATGAAAGGTTTTCAATATTTGGAAATTATCTAATTTTAAAACTTGATGAAGCAGTTTAAGAATCTAAAAGTGTTTTCACATTATCTAATGATATAGGAAAGATAATGTATATGGCATTACTTTCTAATGAAGTTCTTAAAGTCAAGAATAAAAAACAAGAGGAAATTACTAAATATTTAAAAAATAAGTTTGTTGATATTACCAATGAAGCAGAATAGGGAGAATTCTTAATGCTTCAATAATGCATGCAAATTATACTTAATGATGCTAATAGTTGTTATGAAAAAAAAATTATTGTACCTATTAGTCTATGGAAAACAATCTACAAGGGAATAATTACTCTAAATGTTTTTGAGATAAAAAAATAAGGAAAGATTGAAGAATTAGAGAACAAAACAATGATGAAAGATTTTTTATGTGATACAAGACCTATGACAATAAATGAATGATGTAATACTATAGAATTAAATTCAGTGATAATTGACGCATGTTGTGATACTAGTTATCTTCATCAAAAGGAAAAATATGCATGTTGTGATCTTCATAAAAATAAAAATAAAATTGTGGTGCAAGCAATGATACTTGTGACTTAGAATTTATGACAAATAAAGAAGAACTTGTTATAAACATAGATGCTACATGTGACACAAAGAATTTAAAAATAGTTTGTGATTGTTCAAAAAAATCTTATGCTGTCAAAATTGATGGTGATATGGATTCAAATGATGATAGAGATAGTGATGCTTATAGTTGTGTTGATGTTGATAGGGATTACTCTAATGCTGTTTTTTATTGTTTTGAAAGGTATAATAAAGGAATTGGTTTAGAATTGTTAAGTAAAATGGGCTATAAAGACATGGATTTGGGAAAACATGGACAAGGAATGAAAGAGCCAATTGTACCAAAAATAAGACCAAAATATGAAGGTCTTGGATATATAGAATAAGCGAGTAGTAAGGAATCAAGAACTAAATTTTTGATAGGATATAGTGACATCAAATCTATGACAAGATAAAATTAGTAACAATGAAGGACAAAATGGCAAAAGGAATTTTGTAATAGAGAAAAAATGTAATAATTGTGGTAGATATGGACACAAGTTAGAGAAATGTTGGAATCTCCATAGTTGTAAAATTTGTGGAGGATATAATCATTCACAAATATTTTATCTACAAAAATAAAAGAAAGACTACAGATTAAAAATGGATTATGGATGGATAAACATGAATGCATGGGATAAGATAAAAGGATTGTTGTATGGTTTCTATAGAAGGAAACCAATTATAATAAAAATTTTATGAGAATATTAAAATCACTTGTAGTGATGATCGTACATATATGATAATCTTATGAATGTTCTAGTGGATGACCCAGAGAAAATGATAATCTAGAGATCAGAAAGAGGAAGAGTTATAGAGCTAGTGACCTAGAGGTAGTGATCCAGTGGGAGTGATCCAAATGCAATGAGCTAGAGGCAGAGACCTAGAGGTAGTGATCCAAAGGTACATTTAGTCACAGTGACCCAAAGGTACATCTAGTCACAATGACCCAAAGGTAGTGACTCAATGGTAGAGATCCAAAGGCAACTCAGATACATTGATCCAGAGGCAGACATAGATAATTTATAAAGGAAGACCTAATGAATGTTGTGTATATCTAGTCATACCAAAGTCAAATTTGAAGAATGAAGAGAAAAAAGAATTAGAGAATGAAGGCAAAAATCCTTCCTACCAAATAATATAATACAAGGGGTTGTTGGGAGTATTACATTATTTGACCCCTTGTAAATATTAGTTTGATAGTTGATTTATATTTTATGTGTCAATATCATAGAAATTACAAGATGTCAAGTAAGTAATATTAAAGGATGCATCTCCCAATTGTTAGAGGAGAGCAACAGTCAAAGTACTAAAAAGTCAAGTAAAATTATATATTGGAGACCTCTCTCCATGCAATGTAATCAATCAGAATCATTCTTGTAATATTTTGATATTGTATTATATTTGTGAGATGTTGTTATCCAATACTGAGATTTATTGTTAGTTTGCATTGGTCACGAATCTGCCTAGTCATAAAATATATGCACCCTAGACCCAACCAACATTGAAATGCCAAAGGAGAGAGATGTCCTTCAGGACAATCCCTAGAGAGGGTTGGTTCCCTTACTAATCTAATTTGGTTTGAAGCTTAGGGTAATAGGAAAGAGATGGAAAATGACAAAAAGAAACAGGAAATAAGGCTATGAGCCAGAGATAAAAGGTGGGGATAAACTAGCAGCTAAAATCCACATCAAGCTTTAATCAACATGTAATGGAAAGGAAATCATAGGAACCATTCATAGATTACAGGGATAATTTCCAATGATCATTTCAGCATTCAGTTCTCTACCAAAAATTAAATTTAGAAATGCAAAATTTAAATTTACCTAACAAATATCATAAACTTAACAAAAATGAAAGGCAGAAAAATAATTGCATAAAACACTACTCCAAGAACCAGAAGCCAATAATCCTTCAATTGATGCAGAAAACTCAAAAGTATTTTTTGCAGAATGTTCATCCTTTTTTCATTACATCAAAATGATTAGTATTTATAGAGGATTTTTCCTCTGAAATTAAATGCATATTAAAATAAAATGTTGGCTAGTGAAATACCAACAAGAGCAATTCTCTCTTTGGTAGCAACGATAATTGAATCATAATATTCTTCAAGAAGCAGCGATCCCTTTTTCATGGAGCACACATGGGAAATCAGTAGAGATGGACGATAAGAAAAATATTCTAGACATTGGTGCATCAAAAATTAGCAATATAGCATGAAAATCAGGATCTTGGATATTAAATTCTAGTCACCATTTGTAGACACCAAAACAGCACCAATCCGATTATGTGACAACAAGCACCGATCGCATTGACACACACAACCCCTAGGGCAGCCCCCAGAGGTTAAACAGTGGTCCTAACCACTCCCAAAAGTAGTTTGGAAGGTCAAGGGTCAATTTGGCACCTTTTTGGCACTTTTCTCCCTACTCGTCCCACCCTGGGATGATTACAAACTGGTATTCGTCCCACCCAGGGACGATTAGCAGCATTCGCCCCAGGGTGGGGCGAATAGCAGGTTTGACTGGCAAAAAGTCAAACCTCGATAGGTCCGCCAGTTAACTGCAACTTCAGGACATGCAATTGTGAGGAACGGCTTCAAATCAAGGAGAGAGACTTCAGTCATGCATGTCTTTGATTTTGGAGGCCTCATGCAAGGAGACTCTAAATCAGGGAATAATATTTTCTCTCAAAATAGGACAAGCAACTCAAGTGGCGCCCTCGCATGCGCATTCAAAGAGAGAGACCCTAGGTCTATAAATTGGTGAGTCTTCTCACCCAAAAAAGAGACAGAGAGGAGCCTTTGGAGCAATGAAGTGCTGCCAAATTATATCCTCACCCATCGATTGTGCTTTTACATCCTTGATCTCTCTTTTGGAGGGAGGTTATTGGGTGATTATTGGAAGCGCAATCTAGACCCAAACCCAAACATTTGGCTACAATATTCTACCAAATTTTCTGAAAACACCCCATAAGAGGTTTTGGACCTATCCCAAGTGGATTGGTGCCAAAAAAGAGTCCCAAACGATGGGCGTCCTGCCCTCGGGCGCCCCCCAAACTGTCATAGTTCTAATCGCCCCACCCCGGAGTGAATAGAAATCTATGGTATATTTCCTTTCTATTATTTTTGCATCTGATTCTATACTTCTTAGATAGGTTTTCATTCAAATTTCACATCGTTTTGAGCATTTTTTATCATGTTTTTATCATTTCCCGCCTTTACTAACTTGCAGGTAGCATCATCAAATTCCTGGTGATAGAGGCCAAATTGGGAAAATATGACCTTCTGGGTTTTCCCAAAATACCCCCATTTAGCTAACCCCAACTTTGTAGGTGATTTGGAGCTTCTGGACTGTGACATTTGGGACTATGCTTTTTGACACTTTGTTGTAGGTCTATTCGTCCCGCCCCGGAGCGAATACGAATATGTGGCTAATTTTCTGACTGTTCCAATTGTAGTGCCCTCCTGGTAATGTCCTCATGCCCCTGTCAAGTTTTTAGTTCATTTGGATCTATTTCAGTTACCATTTTATTCATTTTTTGCATTCACTAATCGTAGGCTTGGGGATTGCATGTTTTATTTTATCTACAGGTGCTACTGACTATTTCCTATTTCCTTGAACATAGGATCTCGACCTTAGAGGAGTAGCAAGGATTCAAGACTCATCAATGCAAGTGGCGGTGATGTTTGGTCCGCCCATTCTACATGTGGGCACGCGGAAGAAGGAATACCATCTGTGGATGTGACAAGAACACTTTTAACGCTCCTAGCCCCTAAAAATGGAGGAGGCAGATTGTAACCGAGTTCTAAAACATATTAATAAAAAGGGTTGTCTTCCATATTGGCTTCCTATTTGGTTTTGATTCGTTTATGCTTCTCTCCTTTCATGCACTTTCAATTCATAGGATTTAGCGTTATCTTTTGTTTCATTTTGCATCGCATCTTGGCTTCTCCTTTTTGTTTCGTATCCTCATGCTTTCAGTGGCGATCATGGTGGGACCTCTATCCCTTGATTTTAAGATTAAATTTCTGATCAAAAGTTGCTTGTTTTTGCTTACAGGTACCAAGTTTTCAAACGTTGGACTATTGTTCGTTTCAGTCTGTGACGAGTACAGAGCTGGAATTCGTCTTACCCAGGGATGAATGGGCATTCGCCCCACCCTGTGATGAATACAGTTCTATTATTCATTTCACCCAGGGATGAATAGCTCTCTATGCAGTTTCAGGGCAGAAATTCAGAGACATCCGATTTGGGCAGAGAAGAGGTAGGGGTCCTAAACACCTTCTGTCATTTTTTGCTTTCTGTTCTCTGGTTATTTGCTTGCATAGGAGAGTTTGAATGCTTGTTTCCTTCATTTATGCAACTTAAAAAGAACCCCACACACCACGTGGTAATTTAAAACAACAAGGAGTTGGTCGTAAAACCCCAACCCTTGAGCAAGACCAACGGTGGATTTCATCACCACCTTGGCTTGAGATACCGCATACATAACCCCGATCGTGATTGTTGCTAGACGTAAATCCTGATGAAAGCTGACCAAGTGTAGCTGGGGTGATTCCCAGTGCATGAGGATAAGTCTTCTATGGTAGGTGTCATAAATAGAGTGATTCCCCTTCCGTACCGCCTACGTTCCACGTACCATCTGCTCTCACGTACCAATAGTTTCCCTCACGTAAGGGCGGGTATATAGAGAGGTTGGTATATCGGCCTGGAAATGGTATATCGAAGGGGCGACCATTTTTGGGAGTCATAAGAGCCATCATATTGCATTTAAACGTTCTTTACAAAAGCTTTCAAAACAAACATCAAAACACACTAAACCAGATTTAGGGCACACTTTTAATCTATAAACAAGATAACCATTGCTTTGATTGTGTGTTTCCCTTCTGTTTAGTGTAGCATAAGAAATCCTAAAAGAAGATAAAAATGTACACATCTTTAGGTAAACATCACCATGGTGTACACCCGTAGCCGAGCCCAATCATGGGTAGGAGCTACAGAGAGTGCACAAAGGGGGACAAGTCACCTCCGATATAGTCCTGAGGACTTGGTCATCCCACCTTGGCGGCTTGACACACAAGATAGTCCACATCATGCCATCACAGAATAGGACTATAGAGGCACCTCTTTGAGGGGCACCCCCACTCAACATAGATCCTTTCAAGAGGAGAACCTACACGTGGCACTCAACATAGACAGGAGGCCTCCCTTAGATGCTCGTTATGAGTGGCCTAGTGATGAAGCACTAGAGCAACATAGGGTCCATAAGGAGGGGCCACATGATTTCGTCATCCCTCCTTTGCCCCTTATTACTGTTAGAAACACTAGACCAAATCCAGAGCACAAGGCTCTCCAGACAGGGCAAGCCAATTCTGCCCGCCCCTTTCACACATACGAAAGGGAGTACGAGGAAGACCATTACATTCCTCAAGAGCAATATACAACATGGGAGCGATGCACCTCCACACCTACTATGTATCAGGATCACCCATTGAGGCTAGAGCCTCGGGTGAATGCCGCTAACCTCGATAGAGGAAAGCAACCCATAGGGATCTCGGATCACCATGACCGAGATAGACATGTAGGAGAGGCATCTAGGCTTCCTAAACATGAGATGATAGAACAAATTGACTTGGAATTTTCCAGACACATCGCCCACCAAGCACAAATCATGTAGCTCAGGCAAGATCAACAATAGTTAGAGCATCTGTACCACCTTAGCAAAGAGCGCATTCAGCGTCAGACAACCGAATTGCTTCATAACACTGTGCCTGAGAAGGTCCCAACCCCTCGCGCGCATAAAGTAGAAGTGTATGAGAGGCACAACCCCTTGGTGCGAGACAGGTCCCCGCGACCTTACCAAGTATTACCTCCAAGACCTCCTAGACCTGAGCGGGAGGCCACTCCTAGAAACAATGATGGGCACCCTCTACGGGCACCCACCCATGTTTATAGGTCTCGCCTAGGCACTCCTCAAGAAGCCTATGAGGAGTATGAACAAGAAGAAGAGCGGGCTGAAATGCCCTACCAAGGCAGAGGGGGTGCTATCCAGCCACCCCTCCATAGGCCTCAAGTTCCCCGCAACCCACAACGGGAGCAAACTAAGGAGGAAGAGATCAAATCCTTCGATGCATATAAAGCATTGTTAGAGCGCTTAGAGTCTATGGAGACCAAGACTTCTGGGCCCCAAAAGCCCACTTTACGCCAACTCCATAGTCATCCTGTGCATCCATCAGTGTCGGCACCTCCATACCCTGAACACTTTAAACTGCCCCAGTTGGCACTCTTTAGAGGGGAGGAGGATGCCCAAGAGCACGTGACTAGATTCCTGAGCCAATGCTTTGGCATTCAGGACAATGATGCTTTGTTGCTAAGAACATTTATAACCACATTCGTAGGCCCTACCTCGGATTGGTTCACTCAGTTGCCAAAACATAGCATCAGTAACTTGGATCAGCTAGTGGACGCGTTCCTCGAATGCTTCACCTTCAACACCAAGAAAAAGGTATCACTAAGTGACCTAGCTAGCCTCAGGTAGTATGAGGAAGAAACCATGGTGGCATATGGGAACCGATGGAGGACGTTGCTTTCAAAGCTGCCCTACCTCCCTCCCATGTCCGACCTGACCCAAATGTTCTCAAAGAGCTATTTGAGATCGATCTCCATGCTATTGCAGCTACAACAATATGCCACTCTTGAGGAAGCTCTAGCACAAGCCAGAATCATTGAGGAGATCAAGATACAGGATGGTGAGATTGCCAAGCCAAAGAAGAAAGAATGGTCTAAGAACACCAAAATAGGGACCACACAATAGAAACCCATTGCGGTCAATCAGGTTGCTATAAACGTCCCTAAGCCTGCACAAGCAACACAACCTCAAAAGGCTAACTATCAGGCGGTGCCTCCTAACAATTATGATAGAGAAAACTAGAGGCAAGAACAAAATCAACAGCATCACCCTAGGCGACAATTCACACCTTACACAGAGTCCAGGGACTCCTTGTTTGACCGCTTGTCAGCGGTGAACTTGATCAACCTACCAGAGATTCAAACCATAGACCCCAATGCACCAAAGCCTAAGGGGTACAAGGAGGACTTGTACTGTAGGTTCCATAGATGGAAGGGACATGACCTTAATGCATGTTGGAAGTTTAAAGGCTTGGTGCAAGACCTAATCGACAACAAGACGTTGGCGGTGGACAACCCCGTAGCACCAAACAACCAACAGATGGGAGTCTTCAGAGACCCCCTGCCTGCCCATGATGCATAGGCAAAACCCCTTCAAGTCAATGAGGTGCAATAGAATTGCCCCATGCAGGGGTATGTAGGGATGATAAGCATAGTGACTAGGAATAGGAGGTACCCAGGAGCTGCCCCCACGGTGGCCACCGAAGAAGTTCCATCGACGTCACAACCTCAATAGCACCCTACGCAACCTCCCTCGCCTAGACCAGTGGCCACGATTCGGACTAGACTTACCCAAAGTCTAAGGACCACGTCGGCTAGGCTCTCCATATACGAGCTCATTCAACAATCAGCGCCCCATCGGGAGGCTCTAATGGAGATATTAAAAGCCATCGAGCTGCAGCCCCACGAAGCAAATTCTTTCAACAACTTTGTGGGACATGTAAAACAATGTACAGAACCAGTCATCACCTTTAGAGAAGATGAATTGAAATCGGTGACTGGTGATGTGGTGGATCCACCCCTGCACGTCATTGCACGGGTCAACGGGATTCCGTATAAGAGGGTGTTGGTGGACACTGGCTCATCCAGTAATATCATTACAACAGCAACATTGAAACATCTAAAGTTGTCGGCATCTCACATCGTGGCCTCCACCTATACCCTTCGAGCATTCAATGATGCAATATGCTCGACGGTTGGCACAATTGTCCTACCCATCCAAGTGGGACAAAAGACTATTCATACATTGTGCCACATCTTGGAAGGTGAGATGGCCTATAATATCTTGTTGGGCCGGCCTTGGATCGGGGACATGAAGTGTGTCCCTTCAATAGCTCATCAGTGCCTAAAGTATACATTTGAAGGATAGGTGCATGTAGTCCCGACAGACTTAGAGCCCTTCAAGTACTGCAATACGGTGCAGCTAATGCCGCAGTCGACCCTTCCATCAATGCATTTGGATTTTTAGTTGAATCCATCTAAACAGGGTCCGATTCCGTAGGCATCCCCATTGACAAGTCCATCAAATCCCTAGCCGGGTCCATCTTCCTCATCTGGTCCTTCAACAACGATGCCACCTACGGTGGCCACACCAAAGGACAAGGGAAAGAAACCCCTAGAAGAGGAACCACCCCTAGTCTCAACCATCTCTATCGAAGAGATGCCTAGCCGAATGGAAGTCGAGATGCCTAGTTCACCCTACATGGAGTGGACTCTAGAAGAACTCCCATTCGCTCCCCCTCAACCGCCAATGATCACCGTTGAGATGGCCAACATGGGCCTGGGGGAGTATCTAGTGCGGAACATTGTAGCAACACCCACACTTGAGTCCATGCAGGACATGGGGAGACCTCGACTCCCCATCGGCTCTGTGGTTCCTCTAGGCTACCCACCCAATCAGACAAACTTTGTTTATGGGGGCCTGGATAATGGCATTGAACCTTACATGCAAGAAGACGAAGATGAAGAGCCCTTTGTTGAAGACGTCAACTATTTTTCCAACCCAGATTTCGCTTTGAGATATCTTGGCCAATGTAATTGGCATGGATATGGGTTGGGCCGGTATGAACAAGGAGTGCATGTTCTTTGCCAACCAAGATATCAAATGTCGTATGACAAGTCAGGAGTAGGGTTCAACCACCCCCTACCCCTGGACATCTTGGTAGAGAACATGCAAGGCCTAGGGATAGGCAACAAGGATGGGTTGGCATTAGATCCATATGCCAATCCTAACACAACATATACATTGGGGGATTATCTCCCATTGCTAACAACCAACCTTGTTGACCTTAACAACCCTTTCCCTTCGGTCGAAAAGGGAGAAAGTTCGAGGACTCACCTACAAGAGGGATATGGACAAGACCAAGAAGGGTCTTCAGAAGATGAGTCAGAATACGAGGTAGCACCTTGGGATCCTTTCGAGTCTGATAGCAATCATTCACAAGTGACTCCCATGGATGATTATCAGGAGAGCTTCTTGACAATGTTCCCTTTGGATGCTCCAATTGAGCATATGCCACCTCAAGAGAATCAGGTCCCCCCATAGAGAGCGAAACAACCTCGATGGGACCACATTAATTTTCTCGAGCAAGATGAGCCTCATATGTCACAAATAGCTATCGGAGCCAACGAAGGCCTTTGGATCTCCGACAGTGATTATGAAGATGAAACTGAGATGGCTTATCTCAATCATATGCGATAGCAACAATATCCCTTGGACATAGATGACATGTTTGAACAATTACACATCGGGCCAAGACATAGGTGGCACCTCAACCCAGTGTAGTTGGACCAATTACTGCACCCGCCACTCTAGGTATACAGAGAGCACCTTCCGCCTGGAGACCCTATAGAGCCATCAGTGCCTAGGGCAGACCCTATCCTCTTATCCGCACATAGGGCCGATCCATTTGTGCCAATACCTCCAGAGCCAGATCCGGAGCACAAAGATCACCTAGGATGTCCGAGTAACCACACCCATGGTAATGGAGACCAAAATCATTTCATCAACATGATCTCCATTGATTTAACCGCCCCCATCCATAATCCAACCGACCCAACATGGTCATTGCATCTAGACCTAGATGCTATAGACTGGGATCATGCTGACACACCACCATCCCCATCGGAGTATCGGCCTTGTGGTGGGATGTTCCATTTCACCCCAGGATAGACTCAGGATGTCTTCCATGTTGAAGAGGAACCCGATGTTCTGAACGATGATCTAAATTCAGCAAATGATATCCACTTGATC
Organism: Wollemia nobilis; assembly: GCA_028583015.1. Taxonomy (NCBI): domain Eukaryota; kingdom Viridiplantae; phylum Streptophyta; class Pinopsida; order Araucariales; family Araucariaceae; genus Wollemia; species Wollemia nobilis. The sequence continues at coordinate 4,869,469 of JAQPPZ010017036.1, read as the reverse complement.
CCAACTCCACACCAGTTGGAGGACGGGTCCCACATGTCAATCGAGGAGATGACTGACGTAGACATCGGCTCAGATCTAGTGAATTTGCAAATCATCAAGCTGGGGGTAAGTCTATCCCCCAAAGAGCAAGCCGACTACATTGCCCTTCTCAAAGAGAAGAAGGAGGTTTTTGCATGGTCCTACAAAGACATGTCGGGGCTAGACCCATAGCTAGTCATGCATAATCTTACGCTTGATCCGACAGTCAAGCTAGTAAAGCAAAAACTATGTAAGATGCATCCAATAGTAGCCTTAATGGTCAAAGATGAGCTACAAAAGTTGTTGGATGCACAGTTTGTCATCTGCATGGATTACCCACCATGGTTGTCTAACATGGTGCCCATCAAAAAGCTCGATGGGAGGATTCGCATATGCACCAATTTTTGAGATCTAAACAAAGCGAGTCCTAAGGATGATTTCCCCTTGCCTAGCATCGATGCATTGGTAGATGCTACAGCGGGCCATGAAATGCTTTCCCTCATGGATGGTTTCTCAGGATACAATCAAATTCGTATCAATCTCGAGGACCAACTAAAAATGGCGTTCACAACGCCTTGGGGGACATTTTGTTATAAGGTCATGCCCTTTGGCCTTAAAAATGCTGGCGCCACCTACCAACGTGCCATGACATACATCTTCCATGATCACATGCATAAAACTTTGGAAGATTACATGGATGATTTGTTGGCCAAATCTCTTTTGCGCCCAGATCATCTCGATGACTTGAGCAAGATCCTCGATCGCCTCATTGAACATAAAGTTAGACTAAACCCCAAGAAGTGCGTATTTGGCATCACATCTGGAAATCTCTTGGGTTACATAGTCTCCAAATGAGGAATCGAGGTAGACCCACACAAAGTCAAGGCAATCCTTGAAATGCTTCCCCCAACTACCATCAAGCAGCTCAAAAGTCTGTAGGGAAAGGTCACGTCAATCAAGCGCTTCATAGCACAGCTATCTGACAAGTGCCGACCCATGAATAAATTATTGCACAAGGGGGTAGCATTTCACTGGGATGACGAGTGCCAGTCAGCCTTTGATGACATTAAACAATACTTGGCTTCACCACTAGTATTGGCACCACCTAGACCAGGAGTGTCATTCTACTTATACATCTCAGCTATTGAGGTGGCACTTGGGTGCCATGCTGTCCCAAAAAATGAACTACACAAAGAATAGGCTAATTACTATCTTAGCCACACCCTGGTCAGTTATGAACTTAACTATGCATACGTTGAGAAGCTCTGCTTGGCAGTGGTGTTTGCTACCAAAAAGCTATGCCACTACATGCTCAGCAATATGACGTATGTTGTGTCTAAGGAGAATCCATTGCGATACATGATGAGTCATACTTATCATAGTAGCCGCACGACAAAATGGATCATGTTGTTGATGGAGTTTGACATAGAATTCATTGGACAGAAATCCATAAAAGGTCAAGTCATCATCGATCAACTGGCAGAGGCTCCTCTTGAAGATGATCAGCCTCTGACCATAGAACTACCGGATGATGGGGTCTTCCATGTTTTAGAATCGCCAGATTCTGATGAGCCTGAGTCACAGGTTGACATGACCCTATTCTTCGATGGTTCTAAATGTGAGCAAGGAGGTGGCATGGGAATTGTATTCTTCACACCACAAGGGGCTCCAATGCCTCTATCATTTAAATTAGACTTCTCGTGCACCAACAACAATGCAGAATACGAAGCCTTGCTCATAGGTCTTCAAACAACAGTCACCATGAACATCAAACGTTTAAACATCTTTGGTGATTCACTGTTAATTTTCAATCAAGTCAAAGGGGTATTCCAATGTAAATGCCCAGTTCTGTAGGCCTACAAAGCCCTTGTGGACAAATTCTTGGCACAACTTGAATGGTATGACATCGAGGCACTCCCTCGATCATCGAATCATTTTGCGGACACTATGGCCTCCTTGGGGTCACTAATCCCATAAGACCCTTCCGATGAGATGACAACCATTCAGGTCAAAACATTATCACAATCCATGATGGAGCATGCAAGCTCTGACCTAACACCAGGAATCCACCTGATCCAGATTGAACCATCTCAGGATAGGTTCTCTCGAATCCATGATTGTCTGACTCAAGCCAACTGGGGGTCCTTGTTCTCCCTGACCCCTCTTAATAGCAACACAATGCTATTTTTACAAGTTCTTTCCCACTCAACTTTTTCTAGGGATGAACTTCAAGAGGGATTGGTCATTCATACCATCGAGGTTTCTGATCAGCAGGATTGGTACACACCCATCAGGGATTACCTTAAGTTAGGTAATCTCCCACTTGGATTGACACAAGCCATGAAAAGATCATTTAAATAGAAAGTGGCAAAACATGTCTTGCTAGGAGACATTTTGTATCATCGAAGCTATGAAGGAATCCTCCTCCATTGCTTGGACCAGTAGGAGTCCGCTTGGGCGATCACCCAAGCCCACGATGGTACATGCGGTGGCCACTTCAGCGGTATGGCCATCGCAAAGCGCATTCTTCGCATGGGCTATTATTGGCCATCTTTAGAGCGAGATTGTTGCGCATATGTAAAGAAGTGCGTGAAGTGTCAACACCATGCTAATTTGACACACGTACCTTCTCAGGCCTTGCAACCGATCCAATCGGCTTGGCCTTTTTCGTAGTGGGGCTTCGATCTAATCGAAAAGATCTCCCCTGCGTCGTCAGGTCATCACACGTTCATCATAACGGCCATAGAGTACTTCACCAAGTGGGTGGAAGCAATTTCGCTAACCTCTACGACTGGAACCCGCATTGCGGAGTTTATTTTGCATAACATCATATGTCATTTTGGTATTCCATCCAAGATCATCTCGGATAATGGGACGTCATTCAAGAACAAAGATGTGCATGCTTTGACAACAAAGTACAAAATTCAGCATAGTTTTTCAACACCCTATTATCCATAGGCAAATGGGCAAGCAGAGGCGTCAAACAAAATGCTAGTCACCATCCTCAAAAAGACCATCGTAGATAGTCATAAGGATTGGCACATTCAAATCCCGCTTGCCCTATGGGCTTATCGCACTAGCATTCGGATGCCCACTAGGGCAACTCCATTTTCGCTGGTGTATGGCTCCGAGGCAGTCATGCCTCTCGAGTTGGAAATCCCTTCACTGTGCATTTCAATGCAAGAGTTCATCGATGATGACACTGCACGGTAGGCCTAGTTAGACCAACTTACGTTGCTCGATGAACGACGCGTCAATGCTCTCGAGCATTTGCGTATCTATCAAGAGCGACTTAAGAAAGCATACAACATGAAGGTTCACCTAAGGGACTTTCGGGTTGGTGACTTGGTCTTAAAAGAGAACCAACAGAATTCTAATTTTCCGCCCCATCTAAGGGACAAGTTCATGGCAAACTGGTTAGGTCCTTATGTGATTGATAGTAAAATAGGACCTGGAACATACCGGCTCGCCTCTCTTGAAGGAATCAAGGAGCTAGAACCCTTGAACATCAGTCATTTGAGGCCATTCCACATTTAGAGAGCCATTGGTCAAACCAAAAGCTCCAAGGATTCCCACAATCGCTTGGTCAACCCAAAATGCTCCAAAGGTGTCCATAAACCCTTTGGTCAAACCAAAAGCTCCAAGGATTCTCACAATCGCTTGGTCAACCCAAAATGCCCCAAAGGTATCCATAAACCCTTTGGTCAAACCAAAAGCTCCAAGGATTCCCACAATCGCTTGGTCAACCCCAAAAATGCCCCAAAGGTATCCATAAACCCTTTGGTCAAACCAAAAGCTCCAAGGGTTACCATAACCGCTTGGTCAAAATAAATATTCAAAAACAAACAAAAAAAAACAATAAAATCATCAAAAATAACAAAAAAAAATTGCATCTCAATTCCATGCATACTCGTAAAAATCAAAATACAAAAATATAAGTTGCATTAGGCATCGCATCCATACATTGCATATTTGTTGGTCATACATGTCACAAGCACCATAGACTGTAATTGCTCGGCAATTCCATCATTTTCCACATTCAATCCATTTTATAAACACATACATCCAGAATAACACCATCCCCATTTTTAGCAAAGTCAGTTGTCTCCTCATGTATGTAGGGTTTTTCGTTATTCAGCTGTCTTTAAATTGCTAGCCAAAAACTGTACAAAGTTAAACAGATTTTACAAAGGAAAGTTTTACTTGGGTCACGCCTCGTTATGTAACATCCCTACACAAGTTAAAACACATAAAATAATTCCTAAGTTGTGTGAATGCAAGAGAAACCTACAAAGCAGTCTAGGATACCATAGGTGAAAGATTAGCCTGCTCATCCCCCTGTGCGAATGGTTCAAGAGTGCTGAGAATTGACAAAAGGACAAGCTCTTCCCCATCAATTCCCCCTAATAAATAGTGGTTTTCACCACTAGCAAAAATTCCAATCACCGTTGGTCTCCAAAGTTGTAAGGATTCGTACTACACATCCCTGAACAGGATGGGTAGTCATCCCCAAGGCCTAAAAGGATCAATGCCATTCCAAAGCAAAATCCCAACAAGCCATCATCACAAACATCTCCAATCACCTTTGGTCTCCAAAGTCATAAGGATTCATACTACACACCCCTAACAAGGATGGGTAGTCATCCCCAAGGCCTAAAATATCAATGCCCTTACTTCATCATATCCCTAATCCCCTTTGGTTCCCAAAGTTGTACGTAACACACTCTCCTGAACAGGATGGGTAGTCATCCCCAAGGCCAAAAGGATCAATGTCATTCATAAGCCAAAAACCTACAAGCTCAACCTTACGAAGCTCAAAATCCAAAATCAAATAATAGTGGTTATCACCACTATTCAAAATCCTTGCTCAAAAAGAAAAACAAAAAAGAAAAATAAACAGTGATTTTCATCACTATGTATACGAGCAAGTATCCTAACACATTGAGCAAATAAAAATCCTGAACTTGAATCCTTGGAATTCTCAGCATTCGAAAACCATCTAGGTGATCCTCATTACGGGTTTGGTGGACAGCCTACCTGGCAATGGCGGTATCCTAAATGCATGACGATATGTCTATCACATTAGCTTTGCGTGTGAGCAGACCAATGTTTGCATGTGGATGAGCTAGCTTATGGTACCTTAGATTGTCCCATGGATTAATCTTACTAAATACAACAACGGAGTTAGTGGAGCTAATTAGGTGATCCTCAGTACAGGTTTGGTTGACAGCCTATCCGCACTGGCGGTATCCTGACAAATACCACATAAATGAACTCAATTGCACACACAGGGATGTGAAATAACTTGGTTAAACTCAAGTCGGATTTATACCTTGTTCAAAAGTCTTGCGAGATAAATGTACAGTCTTGGCTAGCTAGTTAAACTATCTGAATCTCCGAAAAGCTTAACTACATTTTAAAAACAATTGGTACATTTCATTACGTACATCACCATCAAATAATATGCAAAAAGTACAAAAACAAAGTTATCACATGCAAAGTCATTCCACAAAGCCATCACATAAGTACAAAAATCCAGTCACTCTTGTACAGTCTATGGTGCCATCGACAAGTTATCAACAACTCATTTCATTCATTCCATATGCATACATCATCTAATTAGACACATCGCATTCATAATACCACATGCATACATCATCATAAATAATTGTGCATAAATAGAAAAAAAAACCATGAAAAGTGTATAAACACAAAGAAAGTCATCTATATATATATCATCAAAAATGCCCATAGGCTACAATAAACCGGTCCTCTGACCTCACAAAAAAGCCAAAAACTCAAAAACCCCCAAGCCTAGGGCATCGGCCACCATGATCATGTAGGATCGATGCGATGGGAACTACCCCCGTGGTGTGGGTCCTATGGGACCTCTCAGGGCAGCTGCTGCTAGCCCTCGCATCATGACCTACTAGCGCCTCCCTCATCCAATCGCCTACAATGAGAGGATGCTGACTGCTCAGTATCGCTCCCCCTCATGCGATGTGAAGACTCACCTCCAGAGGGCTCAGGTATCCACCCCGAGGTGGATAATCTCTCCCTCCAAATCCATCCAGTGCTGAAACCACTCCATCTCCCATCGATGGTACAAAGCTACTACATCGTCATGCTATGCCAATGCCTTCTCCTTCTCCGGCTACGTCCGTAGAAGATCTCTCTCCCATGCAGCATCGGTATCCCCATCCCATCGGTGGTACGTAGCCCATGCATTCTCCCACTCTACCAGCTGCATTCATAGGAGATCCCTCTCCTATAGTGCATCCTCGAGCTCCTCATCCCACCTCTGGAGTAGCCCCTCCAATCATGCATTCTCAACGTGCAACCCTACCTCCATATCCCCTGAGACTGCCTGAGGCATTGGCATCTCTGAAATAGCAGCCTTGCTCTAGCTCCCACTACTCCGAGACGTCCTACATCTCCGGCTGATCTGAAACCCCAAAATCCCCCCCAAAATCATCCACCTCTACCATGTTCGCATCCTCGAGCGAAACCCCCCAGCCCTCTCCTGATGCCTCTGCATCATCACCCCCTGTTGCTGCCGCCTCTACGCCCCCTAGAGGCCCCTCGCCTCACCATCATCGTAAAGTCCACCACTGGTCATACTCAGTGGTAACCCCAATGTCATCCATGTCTGGGACATCAATCACTATATCTGAATCCTCACCCAATGATGCAATGATTGGCCAAACTAGAGTCCTCTCGTCCCCCCAGCATCGATAGATCAAGGGCTCACTAGGAAACCCCTGGTGCACCCCAAACTATCATGTCACCCGACCATATGGGAAGAACTCCTGCTCAGTCCCATGTCGCCCAATCAGCCACCTCCCCCTATGAACCCATCGTAGCCACTCTCCAGCCTCAGGCCAGGCTGGACAGTCCCAGTAGGGGCACCAAAAAACCTCCCCTGGAGCAAGCCGAGCGAAGGCATCGACATAGTGCCCTACGACACCTACCCACCATCGACTCTGTCCCTGCTCCTCAGACCTCCACCATAATGCCCCATATCCGATCTCTCGGTCTACCATCTCTGCTCGAGTCATCCATGGCAACCCCATCGGCCTCTCCATTGCTATGTGCTGCCAAGCCTAGCACTGCAACAAGTAGCTACATCCAATCCCCTTTCGCCTCCGGTAGTGGACCTCGTACAACTCATCATAGAGCTGTGCCAGTAGAGTCTGTCCCCATCTCATGATCATCGGTGCCTCCGTAGGACACTCCACCAACCTGAACACCACCTCTAGCAGGTTCCATGGGAACCTCACCCGAAGAGTCGGGTAGCAACATGTTGGAAATGAGGCCCATCAGTACTACGTGCCTCACTCCCAACACACCCATCTCTAACCACCATCGAACCAAAATGCCACCAATCTGGCAGTCACCCTCTCCCTCTCCACTGGGCTGTCCACACCCAACTCCTCCCCATGCCCGAAGCAGCGTGTCAGCACTGCTATCCGCTAATCCCCGACGTCATCTCGATCGATAGTCCGTCTATCAGAATCCATAGAATCCGATAGACATCCTCCAAGGTCACCGTCATCTCCCCTGTTGGGATATGGAAGGTGTTGGTCTGGGGATCCCATAAGTTGATCAGGGCCATCAGATAGGCTCGATCCCCGACCATTAGCTCCAGTCGAGTCACCTGCTTGAGCCCAAGGGCATCAAGCCACTCCTAGTCAGCCAAAGTCAGTGCCTCACCATGCTTCAGTGAAAATCGTGGGCACACGGTACCGGCTCTTCACAACCTGCAAAATAAAACAACACAAAAACATTAAAACCATGAAAAAATATACAACAATGCATAAAACAATGTACAACTAAAAATAGACAAAAAAAGCAACAAAATTCACAAAAATTAAAAAAATAGTTTGTCAGTTCTAGGGTTTTTAACTAAGTCTAAATGATAAATTAAAAACAAACAAAAAAATTCAAAAATAATTTGTCAGTCCTAGGGTTTTTAACTCTAAATGGATAAATTAAAAACAAAAAAATTAAAAAATAATTTTTCAGTCCTAGGGTGTTTTTTAACTCTAAAACGATAAATTAAAAAAAAAAAATTAAAAAATAATTTGTCAGTCCTAGGGTTTTTAACTCTAAACTGATAAATTAAAAACAAAAAAAATTCAAAAAATAATTTGTCAGTCCTAGGGTTTTTAACTCTAAGTTCAACTGATAAATTAAAAACAAAAAAATTCAAAAATAATTTATTCTAGGGTTTTTAACTCTAAACGGATAAATTAAAAACAAACAAAAAATAAAAAATAATTTGTTAATTCCTAGGGTTTTTAACTCTAAACTGATAAATTAAAAACACAAACAAAAACAACAAAAAAATAACTAGGGTTGAGTTACGTTTTTAAGCTCAGTTTTACCCTACGTTTCTAACCTAAGTTTTGATCTTTGTTAAATTAGGGTTAAGCGAAGTTTTAAGTTACGTTCTAAACTAAGTTTTTTAGCTAAGTTTTAAACTAACTTTTGATCTTTGTTTAACTAGGGTTAAACTAAGTTTTAAGCTAAGTTTTAATTTTTGATAGACTAGGGTTTCTTTTAGTTTACAACAAATACAAAAACAACATGGTTTCCACTAGGGTTTCAACCTAAGTTTTAATGAAGCCATAACACAAAAATTCACACATAATAACAAAACAACTTCTATTTAGGGTTTCATTTTTAATTTGAAAAACAAAATACAAAAGGAAAAAACAAATAACTTGCGGTTTTAAATACCACACAAACAATAAAGAGGAAGAGCACTCACTGGTCTCGCTTCGGCTCCACCACTGGATGATTCGGTCCATGAAATCATGGTGGCGGGAGAAATTCGGTAGCTCTTCGCTTCGTAGACTTGACCTCCTCCTCCTCAGAGCTCCAAATCGCCAGGAAAAACAAATGCAAATGAGCCCAAAACCTAGTTTTGGCCCTTAAATAGGCTTTTTGAGCCTGTAATCATTCCTCCCTGGGATGAGCACTCTATTTAGCACTCGTCCCACCCTGGGACGATTACTAAACTGGTATTCATCCCACCCAGGAATGATTACAGAGCAAAAATTTCAAAAACAACAAAAACTGCACAAAATGCACCAAAAACAAGCAAAAAAAGTGTCCGATAAGAGTGCTTTTGCACTTGACATTTCGGGCATGCAAAATAGACGTCGGGGTCACAAATCCTCACTATCCTACTCCCTAAGAAGGCTACCATAGCTGGACCGCTCCACGGGATGACGGATTGTCGAGAATTTTATCCCCAAATGGTGTCACAAAATGGGTCAAAACCCAACCAAAAAAAGCAATAACATTGCCGAACGAAGGCGCCTTTGTGCTGACATTCTTGGCATCCAAAATAGATGTTGGGGTTACAAATTGTCACTATCCTACTCCCTAAGAAGGCTACCATAGCCGGACCGCTCCATGGGAGGATGGATTCTTGACAATTTCAGCTCCAAAATGCGTCACAAAAAGGGTTAAAACCCACCAAAAATAGGTCAGAATGTTCGGAAACTGCTTAAGCATTCAATGGTAAACAACTGAAGGCACCCTTACATAAGTCATCTTGGGTCAAGTGACTCGTCGCTTTTCTCATGTCGGTCATTCCCTCATCGATTCGTCGCTTGAGGGGGTAGTCACACTTAGTCACCAATCAACAAAAATATACCCAATCAAGGAAATGACATGCATTCAAAGGATCATTGATAAAGACAATCATGCCCCTGCTTGGGGCAGCAAACAAGCAATAATCACAAGCTGATCAAACACTTGGCATTCATGAATCATGAACTCAAGGTTCCCATAGACAAAAGGTTGCGCCCTTTGCCTATTCATGATCGATCAATGTCCAAGCTCAAGTAACACCTCACCGAAAAAGGTTAACACTTGAATTAAGTTCCTTAGCTCGTCAAAAGCAAGGATTCAAGAATGCATGCCCTTTCCATACTTGGGGCATCAAGAGTTGGTTAGGTTACTGAGAAACCCTAATCATTAGTGCTTTGGTTATCTATTTTTGCTCGATGTTGCACCTTGCATAGTGCTTCCCAAAAAGGGGCATCTGTAGACACCAAAATAACACCAATCCGATTATGTGACAACAAGCACCGATCGCATTGACACACACAGCCCCTAGGGCAGCCCCCGAGAGGTTAAACAGTGGTCCTAACCACTCCCAAAAGTAGTTTGGAAGGTCAAAGGTCAATTTGGCACCTTTTTGGCACTTTGCTCCCTACTCGTCCCACCCTGGGATGATTACAAACTGGTATTCATCCCACCCAGGGACGATTAGCAGCATTCGCCCCAGGGTGAGGCGAATAGCAGGTTTGACTGGCAAAAAGTCAAACCTCGATAGGTCCGCCAGTTAACTACAACTTCAGGCCATGCAATTGCGAGGAACGACTTCAAATCAAGGAGAGAGACTTCAGTCATGCATGTCTTTGATTTTGGAGGCCTCATGCAAGGAGACTCTAAATCAGGGAATAATATTTTCTCTCAAAATAGGACAAGCAACTCAAGTGGCGCCCTCGCATGCGCATTCAAAGAGAGAGACCCTAGGTCTATAAATTGGTGAGTCTTCTCACCCAAAAAAGAGAGAGAGGAGCCTTTGGAGCAATGAAGTGCTGCCAAATTATATCCTCACCCATCGATTGTGCTTTTACATCCTTGATCTCTCTTTTGGAGGGAGGTTATTGGGTGATTATTGGAAGCGCAATCTAGACCCAAACCCAAACATTTGGCTACAATATTCTACCAAATTTGTCGACAACACCCCATAAGAGGTTTTGGACCCATCCCAAGTGGATTGGTGCCAAAACAAAGTCCCAAACGATGGGCGTCCTGCCCCCGGGCGCCCCCCAAACTGTCACAGTTCTAATCGCCCCACCCCAGAGTGAATAGAAATCTATGGTAGATTTCCTTTCTGTTATTTTTGCATCTGATTCTATACTGCTTAGATAGGTTGTCATTCAAATTTCACATCGTTTTGAGCATTTTTGATCATGTTTTTATCATTTCCCGCCTTTACTAACTTGCAGGTAGCATCATCAAATTCTCGGTGATAGAGGCCAAATTGGGAAAATCTGACCTTCTGGGTCTTCCCAAAATACCCCCTTTTAGCTAACCCCAACTTTGCAGGTGATTTGGAAGCTTCTGGACCAGACATTTGGGACTATGCTTTTTGACACTTTGTTGCAGGTCTATTCGTCCCGCCCCGGAGCGAATACGAATCTGTGGCTAATTTTCTGACTGTTCCAATTGCAGTGCCCTCCTGGTGATGTCCTCATGCCCCTGTCAAGTTTTTAGTTCATTTGGATCTATTTCAGTTACCGTTTTATTCATTTTTTGCATTCACTAATCGTAGGCTTGGGGATTGCATGTTTCATTTTATCTACAGGTGCTACTGATTGTTTCCTATTTCCTTGAATGTAGGATCTCGACCTTAGAGGAGCAGCAAGGAGTCAAGACTCATCAACGCAAGCGGCGGCGATGTTTGGTCCGCCCATTCTACATGTGGGCACGCGGAAGAAGGAATACCATCTGTGGATGTGACAAGAACACTTTTAACGCTCCTAGCCCCTAAAAAGGGAGGAGGCGGATTGTAACCGAGTTCTGAAACATATTAATAAAAAGGGTTGTCTTCCACATTGGCTTCCTATTTGGTTTCGATTCGTTTATGCTTCTCTCCTTTCATGCACTTTCAATTCATAGGATTTAGCGTTATCTTTTGTTTCGTTTTGCATCGCATCTTGGCTTCTCCTTTTTGTTTCCGTATCCTCGTGCTTTCACCATTTCATCATTTTGTGCCTCAAAATTTTATCTTCACTAGGGGAGACCCAATGAAAATTAACTTTGTTTCAAAAAGGAGTGAAATCAGTGGAGGGCACCTCAAAAATGAACAGATCGCACCAAAATCTATGACGTAGCATTTAATCTTGGCATATATTTAGTAGGAATTTTGGAAATATCAATTTCATTGCTCCAAGAATTAAATTCCATTAGTCTTCGATATTTCCCAAAAAATATCAGCAATAGTGGTGCCTTTGAAAGAAACATTTGCTAAAAGGAAGGGGTAATAATTGATTTCACCCAGGAAATTTCATGTTTTCGCCCATCAATAAGCTTTCACTCTTCACCTGATTAATTTCATCTGAAAAATAGAGAATTTTGCCAAAAAATGGAATGGAAATGACTTCTACGAGAAACTGGGAAAAAATGATTGATTTCACCCTCAAGAAGGGCAAAAATGATTTTCGCCCCTACCTGGGGTGACTTTGACTTTGACCAGCGTATAAAGATGCTTTTTCAGGACTTTCATTTTGAATGGGGTGAAATCAATGTTTCTATTCAAAATGGGGCAAAATTACATTGCCAAGCACCTTCTTTAAAATTTCTTTGACTTTGACTGGCGCACCCTTCACCCGAATGATGTCACTTCATCATTTGTGCTCCGAAAAACGTTCTCACCTTGGATTTCACCCAAAAGAAGGGCGAAAGTGATTTTCACCTCTTACTTGAGGTAAATTTGACTTTGACTTCACAAGGCACATGTTTTGCTTGATTTTTGCTTCGAAATATCTTCATTTAGAAATTCACCCTAAAGAAGGGTGAAATGATTTTCGTCCCCCCTTTGGGGTGACTTTGACTTTGACCGGTTCCCATCACCTTAAATGCATAATTTTTGGGTGAAAGTACTTTTCTCCACTTTGTAAAATCTTACCTTCATCTTAAATCGAGTGTTTTTCATTATTTTCACTCCCATTTGGGCATAATCTTCTTAATATGGTATTTTACCCAAAATAAGGGTGAAAATGATTTTTTCCCCTTCCCTATTTTCGTCGCTTCCCTAGGGCAAAAATGTCTTCCCCTTTGTTTTCATTGGCACTTTTTCTTTTAATGATAATTGTTGAAGCCTTAGCCCATTTTCATCGCTCCTTTGATCCTGAGATGTTCTTTTGCCATATATTTTTCCCTTTATATTTTTTGCCCATGATTTGCATTATTTTTTACCAAAAAAATACTGGTTGTTTATTTCCAGGGACGAAACTACACCTTTTTATTTACATTAGAGAAATCAATAAAAGGGAGGAAGCAAAAATAGTAAAGACAAAAGACAAGCCCAAAAACTGCATCATTTATCTTTCATACTTAGAATTTTTACAATCAAAATTTAGTGTGGCAAAACTGCCAACACTTTTGGTGGCTCTCGAGGTATTCAGCTCATCTGGATGCAATCGACCCCAGGCCTTCATCCATTGGGCTCAATTGTCACCACCACTAGCTACATCAGATGGTACATTTGATTCAATAGCCTCCTTTTTCCTTTCCTCTTGTGCCCATTTCTCCTACTCTTCTACAACCTCTTTTTGCTCTGCTTCCACTCGTGCCTATGCTTCTTGCTTGGCGAGACTTGCATTTGTAGTCTCATACACTACAACCATTGTAGCCCATGACTCTTCATCGAGCATAGAGAGGATACTCGATTGAATCAATGACAAAGCACAACATCTTGACGTGGTCCAAGCTGATGTGATTAGCTCTTTGAATGAGCTCCAATAGGGATGACTCGATGCAGGTGAGCCTCTCCATGCATGGCAGTACTTGTTCCTCCATGATTGGCTCCTCCCAGCTATCGATCTCTGAAGTATCTTCTACAAAAATTTCTAGGCCACCTCCAACTCTTTCTTTGGCAAAAGCTCCCCTTGATCATTCGTGAAGCTTGGAAACCCGACATTTGCTAGAGCCTCAAAATAAATGAGTGAAATGCAACACTCTTGTTCAAACATAGTCATCAACTTTCGGCCCTCTCTAGCCAGCTCCAACCTAGAAAAGTAGTTGCACAACATAATCTTGGTGTTGGACCAAGCTCGATCCATCCCACTCAGTGGCTTAACTTGGAATTCAGACTGAGCTAACGCCTGAATCTTTAGTGCCATCTCCAACTTGGGTTCCAGTTGCTCCTCGACATACTCCAAAGTCTGATCACCAAGGAAAATTACTATCCGGGCCTCATGAATATACAATAGAACTTTGAGCGCTTCTACCACCAATGTCACGCAATATTTAGTTAAATGGCGATGAGCTTCTTTGATTTTCTCCTTGGAGAGGCCCACTGACTATGTGGCTTTCTCAGCTAGTTGTTTCTATAAAGCTTCAAGTTGGGTGGCCAATGCTTGCACTTGCTTCTCTTCTCCTACCCAAGCTGCCTGGTATCCCTTGGCTGTATTCTCCAACTCTTTCACTTTCTGCTGCCAATGCTCTGCCTCTAATTTTGTTGTCTCCAGTTGTGCCCTATTTTTGGCCAGAGCTTCGTCTAACTCAACAATCTTTGCCTCAGCCTCAAAAAAACTTTTCTTGTAATGCTCGTCGTGCAGGTAAAGAGAGCTCATATCCACCTGTATATTCCCCATATTCTCCGTAGTATCAATCTTTGTCAGGTCCTCTGTAATGACTTCATAAGTATAATCACTTGGAGCCATTTCTCCTTGGGCTTTTGGACCTGGGGGATCATTTTTACAATGTGGGACTCCATAGCTTTGGGATCAAAAGTGACCTTCTTCAATGTCTTTGTTGGAGCTTGAGCTTCTTTTCGCTTATGGATTTTTAGCCACTGGGATGAACTCTGGTGAGCTCGACTTATTTTTGCTACAATAGGATGCTCTGGCACAATCTCCATCTCTAGCTCTAGAAGCACCTGCAACTCAAGAAATGGAGTAGAGGGAAAATGAGCCTACTGAGGGCTTGGCTTGGGAAGGGAAGTAGAAATGGGAATGGTTGGTGGAATGGAAGTGGTTGAGGGAATGGAAGTGAGGGGTTCGGCTACAGTTACACTCACTTGAGGAGGAGCTTGTGTACTTATAGCTATGGTAGAAACTACCAGGATGGAGGATGAAGGGAGCAAAAATGGATTGGGCCCGGATGCAAAGGAACTAAAAAAAAGGAAATAGAAGAAATATAGAATAGAAGAGGGAGCATCGATGACTGGGGACTGGGAAATAGGAATTGAAATAGAAGTGGAAGGTATACCAAATGGGGGTGATATGGAAGTGACAACTACGAAATGGGGTGCAACAATCACCGAATGCTCAAGAGAAAGGGAAGAGGGTAGAGAAAATGTACCTTCAGGCTCTGACACCATTTGAGCCGATGATGAGGGTGGTTGTGATATTGGCTCTCCTTTGTCTTGTTCCTCCTCTACCTCCTTCTCTAGATCTATAATTTCCATATGTTGGCCAAGCTCTTCCTGCCTGAACCAAAGGAGGATTTTTTGAAATGTCAGCCTATGCGGCTTCAGCTGTAGGAGGAGGGTTCACACTTGATGAAGAAACTACACCAGTCCTCGGCTTCTTGGAGATTTTTGGAAAAGGAAGTACCTCATGCTTACTCCTCTTTTTCTACTGGGGCTACTCTTTTGGTGATGGTTATTTCTCTTCCTCCATAAGTGGCACTTCCTCAACCACATGCTGCTCCCCTTCGACCATGATCTCTTCACTGTCAGATATTTGAAAGCTCCGAGGTATGATTTTAGTGAAATAAATTGGCTAATAACTATCATAATATTCATCATATACGTCTAAAAATGCATCATCCATTGCCAAGCCATAGGCTGACCCAATTTTCCCTCTATGGGCCCTCATAACCCACCAGTTGGTGATTTTCTCCTCAGACCAAGTGGGCAATTGATCCTTCATTTTTCTAAACAGGCTTGGAGGAGGAATCTGGTGCTTGTGGACTACAAGGTTATACTCGGCCTCCATATCATAAAAATCATGCCATGGCGAGAGTGACATCATATTTTTGACATGCCATTCAAGATCATGCCCCTCTAGATTGTTTCTATGTCGCTCAATATCTGGTCTAGGGCAACAATGAAAACTTTTTGCTTTGATCCTTATCGTGAAGTGACCCAAAGGGTCATACTTCCACCATTGGGGTAACTCCACCATACCGAGGTCATAGAGAGCTTCATTAATCAACTTATTCTGGCCAACCTGGTCTACTTCAATATCACCAAAGTGAAATGGCATGGTGCATGTAGTTTTCTTTCCTCGTCCTACCCCATAGACATCATTGATGAAGTCATTCTAATGGATAAATTCCATCACAAAAAGGTGCTCTATAGTAAAATACAGAAGGAGAAATGACTTACTAGTGAAGCCAAAAATTTGTACCATGATGCCTTGCATCAACAAGAAAATATCTCCTTTCTCCTTCATAATGATCTCCTCCCTCATCACCCTTGGCACTCTCTCACATGTGCCGAAAATAAGTTCGAGGGTAGGGCCCAAAAAATATGCGATTAAAATTGTAAAATGACTCCTTCCTGGACAAGCTTGGAGTCCACAAATAAACTGGCAGCTTCCTTTCTACCTCATCAACCTACTTGATGGCTATGAATGAAAAATATTGGTGCATGTGGAAGAAGAAATACCAGGCCAAAAATGAAGTGTGCCTGAATGATACTGCTCCTTCACTCTGTATCTTCTCTAACTGGGTATGCATTGCTCGAGCCATGTAATCCACCCAGTCAAATAAAATTGGGTTTGTGCTCACTTGCATTGCTTGTTGGGGCATAAAATTCCACCTGCAAAATACATTGTACAAGCATCGCTTGCCATTTATACACCATGGAATCGGTAGGAAGACCGAACACCCAAGCCAACATGGAAAACATATCTGGACTTTTAAACTTTATCAGAGGCTTTGGCAAAGTTGGCAACTCTCCAAATTGGGGCACCTTTATCAGTTGATTCTCCATGAACTGGCACAACGTCATAGTCGACTGGTACCTCTCCTCTTGCTCCTTGAGATTTAATTTTTTGAACATAACATCTGGAGAAGGCTTCACCCCACACGCAAATGCCTCTCTAACTACGCTAGGCAAAATGGTGAATAATTTATCTCCCTTCATATTTTGAACAGCCCTTGTGGCAGGATTATAAAACTTTGAAATCACCATCACCAACTCGGGGTAAGTATGAATAGGTGTACATAGGTACCAGGAAATCTATGCATGATAGGCAATAGTTAACGGGCTTTCTGGTATCAAGCCTTACTCGACAAACTTCCATATCCTAGCATAATTTTTCCATGCCCTTGTTCGAAATAGCATAGTCTCCAATCTAAGCCAACGCATCATAATATGGGTCAAGCTCTATATTTTCATTTTGCCTGGATTTTTTAGATTTTTTGCCTCCTTGTGCTTTCTTTGGCTCAATAGCTTTCATTGACTCAATAGTTTTCTTTCCCATATTCATACAATCAGCTTTTACTGCAATAATCTGATAATCCTGCAACAAAGCAGCAATTTGGGGTAATTGAATGATAATCCGATAATGCTCCAAAAAAATAATCTCAATCTTTCTTTAACTGCAAGCTTCTAGTTTACCATATTTAAAACTTTCACTCCCAACTACCCAATTGAATGCAGGTGGCATGCTTGATGAATTTGGGTGAATGTGCTCCCTTGGTTCTCTCACTCGACATGCTTTTTCATGATAACTTAACTATCATTAATACCCTTGCATTGTAAATCTTCCTCGAACTCTATTCTTAGCCACTTTTTATCTTGGAGGGTGCAATCTAGGTATTTAATAGCTCATTTTAGGAATAATAAATGCCACGTGGGAGTGATGGGCGATTTTTAGGGGTAAAAATCATTAACTTCGTTGCATGATGATACTGAAAATATCTTTTCTGAGTTTTTCTAGTAAAATTAGCTCGATTCCATGCATTTAATTGAAGTTTACTCTGAAATTAGCATGGGCCAGTGAAAAATGTCAATTGAGAGCGCTTGCTTCATCGAAAATATCCTTGGGAAAAAATACTCATGCAACTTGCACTTCAAAAATGCTCTTCTGCTTGCTTGGTGAAATTACATGCTTTGCAACCCTTTTAAAATAATTTATCTTTAATTTCACCCCAAAAAAGTTGATTTGTTAAAAAGTGAGTGCTTTGCTTAAAAAGTAAGGCGAAATTAATTTTGCCCCCTTTCCTATCAAAAATAATCTTGCCACTTGGAGTTCTTGAAAAAGCATGTGATTTTTAATCTTTCCTGAGTTTCGCTCCAAAAACATCTTTGGGAGAAATAAATGAGAATTTCACCCCAAAAATAAAAAAACATGGCGAATCTCCTTTTTTGGGCGAAAATAAAAGTTTTTATCTTTTAATTTTGCTTTACCTTTTTGCTTTTCTCTTATCCCCTTTTTTTATCTCTTTTTTTGCAATTAAAAATAGGGGCACTTTTAAAGCAAATCATGCCCTTTGACAAATTTTAAAATTCAACTTTGACTTTGCCTTTGAAATTAATTGCCAAAGAATTGCTTTTTCTTAATGATTTTTACCCAGAACATGACTGAAAAGCCTTTAAAATATTTTTAAGGTGAAAACATTTGCTCGGGATGGGATTAAATTCTCCTGGTGAAAATATTTTTTTCTCTCTTTTTTTAAATTTTAAAAATACTTGACTCAAAATAAAATAACATAAAAAATTATGTACATATATACATACTTGATCAAAATTTTGTCACTGATGGTAGGCCTTCAAATGAAGACCATTTACTGGAATCGACAACACACGACCATCCATGTCCTGTAAGTGAAATGAGTTAACCTGATTCACACCCAAAATCTGGAATGGGCCCTCCCATATCACTTCAAACTTGTGATGCTTGCCAGGCTTAGCCTTGTTCTCATTCCATTTTAGCACTAGATCACCTACCTCGAATGACTTCTCGAAATTTTTCTTGCCAAACCATTTTTGTGTCATCCGGGCATGTTCCATGAAGGTATTGTATGATTTCTCCCTTTCTTCCTCCAGTTGTAAAAGTTGAGCCAACCTCGTGCTCATGGGGTCAGATTCATCGTCTTCACCATCCAATAAGTGCCATGATTGAAGGGTCGACAATTCAATATGAATGGGCAAGACTGCTTCTTTTCGTATACCAAGGAATAGGGGGATGTCTTGATGGATTTTTTCACTGAGATGCGATCGACCCATAATGCTTGGTTTAGGAGCAAGTGCCAACTACACTTATTATCTCCCAGAGTCCTTTTTAGAATCCTGAGCAAATTCTTGTTTGTGGACTCAGCCAAGCCATTTCCCTACGGATAATAGTTAGATGATATCTTTAAATAAATCTCGTACTTACCCATGAATTCTTTGATCCTAGCACCGATGAAGGGAGTTCCATTTTCCGTTATGATTGCATCTGGTATGCCAAAATGAGTGATTAATCCCTCAAGGAAAGAGATAATTATTGCTTGGTCCACCTTCTTGGTCGAAATTGCTTCTGCCCATCGAGTGAAATAGTCGGTTGTAGTCAGGATGTATTTGTGTCTAACAGAAGAATTGGGATCAATGACCCCAATAAATTCTAAGCCCCATTGTTGAAATGGTGCTTCTACTTGAATCGGATGAAGGGGTAATGATGCATTCCTACTTCTATCAACATATCTTTGGTACTTGTCACAACTCTAACTAACTTTGAAAGCATCTACAAAGAGAGTGGGCCAGAAATAACCTACTTTGATGATCTTCAATGCCATTGGCCTCCCTACATAATGGCCTCCTGATAAACTAGAGTGAAACTCCTCTAGGATTCTTTGTTTCTCTGATTCTTGGATGCACCTGAGAAGTACTCCATCAATATTCTTATGGAACAGTCCATTTGGCAACATCACGTACCTAAGGGCCTGAAGTCTGAATCTCCTTCTCTGTGAGGCATTAAGATGTGAAGGACACCTTCCTGAATTGAAATATTTGACAAGGTCCTCTGTCCAATCATGATCAACTATAGAGTGATTAGCGAAATTACTTTTGCTTACTGAATCCTCAAGTTGGCAAACCATGGATTCAGAAGGTAGCACTTCTTGCAAGCTCCTGACATAGTGCTCGACCTCGAACTAGCTTGGTTGGTCAGATTTCAACATCATACTCCTGGATTTTAGAGACCCAACTAACTCTCTTGTCTCCAAGCTCTCCTTGAATGATGAAACTTCGTACATCTGGATGAACAACATAAACTATTATTTTTCTCTAGGAAATAAAATACTAGAACTTCTTCAAGGATTTCATCACTGCATATACTTGCTTCTCAATGAAATTATATTTTTCTTCATGCGGTTGGATAACTTGGCTTAAGAAAGCAATTGGCCACTCATCTCCATCATCTCCCTTCTATGTAAGCACCACTGCATAGCTCTCTTGTTCACCAATGACATACAAGATAAAATATTTTGAATAATCAGGGTTTACTAGAACTAGGGCTTGAGCAATTATTTCTTTGATTTCTCTGAATGCTCGCTTCCTCTACTCAGTCCATTTGAACTCAACATTTTTCTTTAAAATCTCAGTCATCGACTTTACCACTTGGGAAAAATCTACAATGAACTTTCAAACAAATTTTATCTTCCCAAAGAATGACTACAAATCCTTCTTGTTAGTTGGAAATGGAAGCTTTAGAAGAGCCTCAACTCTAGTTGGATCAATAGCTAAACCTTTCTCTAAAATAATATGGCCTAGGAGCTTTCCTTCTTTTATCATAGATGGATTGATGGATATTCTGAACTCTTGATATTTCTCGAACACTTGCCTTAAATGTAAACTATGCTCCTCCCTATTGTGAGAGAAGATAGTCATGTCATCCAAATAAATCACAATGACATGATTTAACAACTCACTAAAAGCTACATCCATCACTCTCTGAAAATTTTCTCCAGTGTTTGAGAGACCAAATGACATCCATTGATAAGAAAATGTTCCCCATTTTGTGGTGAACACCATTTTATATTGGTCTTCATCCTTGATCCAAATTTTATTATAGCTAAAGAATCCATCCAACAACGAAAATATTTGAGCACCAACAACTACATGAAGAATCTGATCAATCTAAGGTAAAGGATAATGATCCTTTAGGGATGCTTGATTCAAATTTTGAAAGTCAACACATAGGCGAATATCTTTTTTCTTCTTCCTTATAGGGACTAGATTTTCTACCCAGGTAGAATGCTTAATCGGGTAAATGATCTTGGCTTCCAGCATCTTTAGTAGTTTCACTTTCATCAAGGTTTCAATCTTGGGATTGATTGGCCTCTACTTTTGCCTGAAGGGTTTCACTCCTTCCTACAACTCAATGGTATGTTGGATCACATCTTTGTTGTAGCCTTTCAAATCTTGGTAGCTCCAAGCAACAATGTCTGGGTACTCATGGCACAGCTCCTTGATCTACTCTAGCTCTTCCTGAGTGCAATCGGTGCCAACTTTGATCGACTTCTCGGGTCCCAACTATAGTTCAGTGTACTCCTTTTCATCCACTTTGATCTTATGCTTTTCTGCTCTATCATTCTGATCAAAGAGACTCTCAAGCGTAATCAATCCTTTTGGGATATGATTATTCTATAGTTGGATCAATCCCTCAGCTTCTTCCTCATCAAGTGTTCTTTCTTCCATATTACTAGCTTCTCTTATCAGGAAATTTACAATCTACTCATCACTTTCAAACACTTGCCAGTAGATATTTTTTTCAGGGATTGAAGGTCTGTAAACTAACCTCATAGTCTTGGGATTTCTCACCACATGCTCAACTAGAGAAAAATTAGCACCAAGGGATGCTAAGAGATCGGCATGCTTGTTCTACTCCTACGAGATCACTTGGATGTTCAATATTGTATAGGCCTCAAATAGGTCCTAGAATTTATTTTCGTACACCTTCAGGTAGTGCTATTTGGAGATACATTTATTCATTACCTAGTTGATGATCAACTCAAAATATCCAAAAATCTATAGTTGTTTGATCCTAAGCTTCTCAACTTTCTTCAAGCCTAAGCATAGTGCTTCATACTTGATAGCATTGTTGGTACAACTCTAGGTCAATCAGTATGAATAAGTATTCTGTATGCCATAAGGAGAAATGAGAATGATCCCAGCTCTTGCACCATTCTTGCATCTCACACCATCGAAGTACAACTTCCATAATTGATCAAGAATAGGATCTTGATCATCAGACACCTTCACTTCAGATTTTTTAGGCTTAGTAATGGTGTAACAACCAATTTTAGTCTCCATCATGGCATTAAAATCGAGCATTGAAAACTCATCTTCTATTCGAAGCTCATCCAGAACTTCTTCCATCAAATCTAATTCTTCCAATTCTTCGATCATCAAGTTGATAGAATTCATGGGTTTATCTTCTTCTTCAATATTCTCTATGTGATAAGTCGAAGGCTTCTCATTATAGATTTATATTCTCCTTCCTTTGATAGGAATATCCAAATGAGAATAGTCTAGAGAAAGGTAGCCTCCCAACTTGGCATTGAATTCCCATGACATGCACATGCTAAAGTACGACTCTAGATCAACCACAACCACCTCTTGGATCATAGTGATCTGAGGTATTTTATGCAACACAATGGGGATATCTTTGATGACCCCTACTATCCTCATAGGGGTTCCATCTAATTGTAAAATTCCAGGGTTGCTTCTTGTATATTCCATACCCATAACATCACAAACTACCTTTGGCATGATAGTCATCGTAGCATCGAAGTCGATCATGCAATTGTGCACAATCCAACCTTCCATCTTGAGAGACAAGTAGAAAGGGGGTGGTCTATTATTTCTAGTGGTAGAAGTCATCAATATTTGAGATAACACTATCTGAGTCAGATTCTTCCCCTTATATTTCACAAATTTCAGTGATTCTTGCAACAAGTCAACTTGTCTAGGCAATTGCAATGCATCATAGAGACTCACCTTGGTTAGAATCCTCTTCAACTCTTCAATGATGTTATAGATGCACTAGACTCTTTTCCTTCATTGGCCACCTCATATTTGCTCTGATACTACTGTGTAGCCTCTACCCTCTAACGCTTGGTCAAGGATGGGTATTTGAGCTTTTCTCTAGCTTGTTCCTCCATTTTAGCTTTCGCTTGTGAATTTGAAGCCTTTTCTTACAATATTTCTTTCACTCATGGAGGTAAAAGATATTTTAATAGGATAAGTGCATCTGGCTTGGGCGCTAGAATAGCTACTTTCGCTTGTACTTATTTTTTCTCATTTTGCACCTTTGGATCAGTAGGTACCTTCAGGGGCTCCATTTTAGTTGGGTCCATGGTGATAGGTTTTCTTCCAGCTCTTGTGAGAACTAAAACTTGTTCTTCAGAAGGGACCATGAAATTATGATCAACTTCTGTAATCATGTTGATTTGACCATCGAAAGAAATTTCTACCAATGTCTACACGTAGTTCAAGTGAACCATGCAAGTTTCCTCACCATGCGGATCATTGCAAGTAGAGCACCAATATGCTTTGTCCGATGTGCCAACTTCTTCATTTGCCAATACAATCAGATTTCTCTCAAGTACCTTGTTGGTTGAAGTTGCTTGCTCCCTGGTGATCGATGGAGGTTGAAATATCCTAGGCTAGAAATATCTTTTAGCCTACTTCTTTTTAATCATCGTGATCTCATTTCTCATCGCTCTTATGGTTGAGTTCATTGACTGCATCTCTTTCAACAACTTCTCTTGTGGATCAAGATTTGAGGGTGTTGGAGGAGCTAGTAATGGAAGTGGTACAGGTAGAGATGGCAGTGTTGGGAATGGAATCAAAGTGGGTAACTATGGAATGGTTGGAGTAGGTAGTTGTAGGATAGATATTGGACTATTGGATGGCCATGCTAATGTTAGAATTGAAGGCACAAAGGTAATAGAATGTGGCTTGTTTAGGAGTTGTTCAGAGACCATCGAGAACTCTCTGCCAAGTTTGGGTGAACCTGACGTTGAAGTCCATAATTTCCTCCTATGGATGCCTCTAAATGGTGGTAAATTGATGCAATAGAGAGAATGGATCCGCTTGTTCATTGAACCCTTTGATCAATAATTCAGCCAATTGGTCCTATGTGGTAATAGTGGTAGGTTGTAAATACTAGTACCAGTAAAGCAACTTACCTCTGAGAGAGAGCATGAGCAATATTACCATGACATCCTCATCCATGATACTATGAATGGTCTCCAGAGAAGCCACATCTTGGACATGCTCATAAGTCATCTTACCCATACCATCGTAAGTAGGCAAAGCCTTCAATACTGCTTGCAAAATCGAGTTCTGAGCTTGCAGATTCAAAGCTTTGGAGTGATTCTAGGCTAGGAATTATCTTGGTGGTTGAGGTGGTAGATTTTGGGCCATTTGGACTAGAGTATTTTCTTGAGGAGGAAAGCTAGTGGTTGTGCTAGCTGGACTTGAAGGAATAGAAAATACACCAACTACCTATGAAGAAGTTACGATTGATGGGATAGTCGGAGTGACTAACCTAGGATGTTCTCCTAACACTTGGGTATCAAGCTCATAAAACTCAATGGGGTCTTTAGAATTTTTGGCCTTCGATCTTGTGATCATGAAGTAAAGCTTTCACTCACTTCACGTTCGAAGGCTTCTAGGTAAAACTGAGTCACTAGATGTTCTAATTAGATAGTAAAAATATGAACATCAAACCTTAATACTTCTCAAAGTGGAACTTTTTAATGTCCCATCGGACATGCCAAAAACTATTGGTCATAAATCTGCCTAAT
Organism: Wollemia nobilis; assembly: GCA_028583015.1. NCBI lineage: Eukaryota > Viridiplantae > Streptophyta > Pinopsida > Araucariales > Araucariaceae > Wollemia > Wollemia nobilis. Next base: position 4,844,890 of record JAQPPZ010017036.1, on the reverse strand, counting down.
CATAAAATATATGCACCCTAGACCCAACCAACATTGAAATGCCGAAGGAGAGAGATGTCCTTCGGGCCAATCTCTAGAGAGGGTTGGTTCCCTTACTAATCTAATTTGGTTTAAAGCTTAGGGTAATAGGAAAGAGATGGGAAATGATAGAAAGGAATGGGAAATATGGCTATGAGCTAGAGATGAAAGGTGGGGATAAACTAGCAACTAAAATCCAAATCAAGTTTTAATCAACATGTAATAGAAAGGAAAGCATAGGAACCATTCATAGATTGTAGGGATAATTTCCAATGATCATTTCAGCATTCAGTTCTCTACCAGGAATTAAATTCAGAAATGCAGAATTTAAATTTACCTAACAAATATCATGAACTTAATAGAAATGAAAGGCAAAAAATAATTGCATACAACACTACTCCAGGAACCAGAAGCCAAGAATCCTTCAATTGATGCAGAAAACTTAAAGTATTTTTTGTAGAATGTTCATCCTCCTTCATTACATCAAAATACTTAGTATTTATAGAGGATTTCACCTCTGAAATTAAATGTGTATTAAAACAAAATTTTGGCTAGTCAAAGACCAACAAGAGCAATTCTCTCCTCGGTAGTAATGATGATCGAATCAAAATATTCTTTAGGAAGCAATGATCCCTTTTTCATGGAGTGTGCCTAGGAAATCAATAGAGATGGATGATAGGAAAAATGTTCTAGACGTCGGTGCATCGAAACTCAACAATATCGCATGACAATCAAGAGCTTGGATATTAAATTTTGGTCACCATTTCATCATTTTATACCTTAAAATTTTATCTTCACTAGGGGAGACCCAACAAAAATTAACTTTATTTTGAAAAGGAGTGAAATCAGTGGAGGGCACCTCAAAAATGAATAGGATCACACCAGAATCCATGACGTAGCATTTAATCTTGGCATCTCTTCAGTAGGAATTCTAGAAATATCAATTTCATTGCTCCAAGAATTAAATTCCATCAGTCTCTGACCTTTCCCAAAAATATCAACAATAGTGGCACCTTCGAAAGAAAACTTTTCTGAAAGGAAGGGGCAAGAATTGATTTCACCTAGGCAATTTGGTGTTTTCTCCCATCAATATGCTTTCGCTCTTCACCTGATTAATTTTACCCAAAAAATAGAGAATTTTACCAGAAAATGGAATGGAAATGACTTTTGTGAGAAACTGAGAGAAAAATGATTGATTTCACCCTCAAGAAGGGTGAAAATTATTTTCGCCCTCTACTTGGGGTGACTTTGACTTTGACCAAAATATAAAGATGTTTTTTCGGGACTTTCACTTTGAACTGGGTGAAATCAATGTTTCTGCTCAAAATGGGGTAAAATTACATTGGTAGGCACCTTCTTTAAATTTACTTTGACTTTGATTGGCGCAACCTTCACCCGAATGATGTCACTTCATCATTTGCGCTCCGAAAAATATCCTCAACTTGGATTTCACCCAAAAGAAGGGTAAAAGTGATTTTCACCTCTTACTTGAGGTGAATTTGACTTTGACTTCACAAGGCACACATTTTGCTTGATTTTCACTCTAAAATATCTTCATTTAGAAATTTTCCCTGAAGAAGGGCAAAAATGATTTTTGCCCCCCCTTTGGGGTGACTTTGACTTTGACCAGTTCCCATCACCTTAAATGCGTAATTTTTGGGTGAAAGTACTTTTCTCCACTTTGTAAAATCTTACCTTCATTTTAAATCGAGCACTTTCCATTGTTTTCACTCCCACTTGGGCAGAATATTCTTAACATGGTATTTTCACCCAAAATAAGGGCAAAAATGATTTTTACCCCTTCCCTAGGGCGAAAACGTCTTCCCCTTTGTCTTCACTGGCGCTTTTCCTTTTAATGATAATTGCTGAAGCCTTAGACCATTTTCATCGCTCCTTTGATCCTGAGATGTTCTTTTGCCATACATTTTCCCCTTTATATTTTTTACCCATGATTTGCATTAATTTTTACCAAAAAAAACTTGTTGTGTATTTCCAGGGATGAAACAACATTCTTTATTTAGCAAAATAAATCAAAGGAGAGAAACAAAAATGTTACAATAAAGACAAAAGACAAGCCCAAAAATTGCATCATTTATCTTTCATACTAGAGAATTTTACAATCAAAATTTAGTGTGGCAAAACTACCAATAGTTTGATTACTGGCATATATTTGATTTATACTTGATCTTGGATAAAGTTTTTTGAGTTAATTTATCTATAAATCTAGCAATAACCGAGTCCTTATAAGGGTTTTTTGAGTGAATACCTACTTTTTCTCCCATTGGGCTAAATTCACATTTAGGTCCCTTGATATGATTAAATGTTTGGGTCCTTCCTGATGAATCTAATGTTAAAGACTTTTCCAAGCCTCCTATTTTAAGACTCTTATTTGGTCCATAGAAATTGACTATGGTCCAATCCTCCTATTTTAAGACTCTTATTTGGTCCATAGAAATTGACTATGGTCCAAGTTTATCCCTGTGGAGAGGAGAAAGAAGTTGCTATCCAATTTGAGTGTCTTTTCTATTAATAAATATTAGGGCATGTGGATCCCATGTAAGGAGAAGCCTCCCTAAGGCTCCTAATGAATATATTGCTTCTAGGTTTGAGGATCTCCATATATTTTTCCATTCTATTCTTGTTAACTATTTTATCAATTTAATTTCTTTGTAGATAACCATTGGCTTATGTTGGGCTATTAAGTGATTTAGGTAGTTTTTCTTTAGGGGAATACCGAATCACCTTCCATTCCATAATAGGACCTTCATTTCTTAAGTGTATTATTAGCAAAACCTTCATTTCTTAAGTGTATTATTACCCTTGCTAAATTCTAAGGTTGTCTATACTTTCTGTTGAATATCTATATTTGCTTATTTTTTCCTTACCTCTTGATTAGATTTCCTCCCTCTAGTAGAATATTTGTTGGTTGGGATACCTCCCAGAATCATTGATGTTTCTAACTATATATCTTCTTTTTGTAATACTAACCCCCACTATGTTATAAACCTTACTAAATTGTTTGTATGGTCAATGTGGGATATAAATCCCAGGAAAAAACTAAAAATAATAATAATAATAAACCTCGTACCTTATGTTATAACACAAAATATTTAATTTCATGTGCGTTGATTGGATGATTTGTCACCTACGTTTTACGATATCTCTCTGGAAGATTTTCTTCATTTAGACTATGATTTAATGATTTAATCCTTGTATGCCTTCCACTCAAAATGTTTTTTCTTCAGATCTAAGTGTTCATAGTGTTTTCGCGATTTATTTCTCAGTCCAGCGATTTTATTGGTTCGTGATTAAATCTCCCACAACTCGTGAACTTTGGCAACGTTGCATTGAGTTGGCAAATTTTTTACTACAATTTTGCTTAGTTCTTGATCCCCACAACCACCATCTTGCATGAATATAGCGTTCTTGGATCGCAATGATTCATTCAAAGAATGCATGTTATGCCTTCTCACTGTATATTGTCGCCTTTATGTGTTGTGAGATAGAATTTGAATCCGTTCTTGATATTGCCCTTATGTTTTCATTGAGAATTAAAAAAAATTCTACGCTCGGATTGGCCCAAGGTGTCTGGCCTAAGCTGCATGGTTTTCAAATTATTTTTGCAATGGATTGGAACACAAATGAAGCATATTTCTTTTGGGATGGTTTCGGATGAATTCCTTGCTACACGTTGTTATTATTTTGGAGAATTGGATGTCATTTTTTGCAATCCTACTACGCAAAATGTGGATTCCCGCGGCTATGACTGCCTATTTTTGAAATGTTGAAAGGCATGGGATCGTTGTCCTGAAAATGGATTAATTTATTTTCGTCATGCCTAAAGTTGTGTCCTTATCTTCTGTTTGGGAGATGGACATCTTCTTTTCCAGCTGAGTAGACACGCACCAGAGTAAACAGTGTAAACAGCACGTTGGTGAACCATGGTTTTAACTCAACTGTAGTTGCAAATTATTGGAACAAACCCAACCACACGACCTGGCTGGAATGAAACCTGTCTTCGTAATACCACTTGGAGAATAATAGATCCTCTCTTTAGTAATAATAATCAAATATCTCTGAATTAATAATGTACTTCACAAAAAACCCAGTAACACATGCAGCAGAAATACTTTAAAGAATTAAATCAATATTGCAAATGAATAAATGGAAGTATTTCGCCACTCAGGGAGGGCACGTCCCCGCCTTAAAGGCCAAGTGCGAATACCGCAAGTGAAAAGGAAAACCGAATAATGAAAGATGATTCTTAAAATTAAATTCAACCTAGTTATATATAAAATAAATTCATTTGGAAAACATAGTCGATTGTTAGGGAATGATAATGTGTTGACTATGGTATGGGAATTTTGAAGGGTGTCAAAATTCCATGGCTACATTTTGCCCCCTCTTTGGCACATTTATGAGCAATAAATGTGGTAAAGAAGAATGTAGTGGGGTCTAGAAGAAGAAACTGTAAAAAGGTAGTCACATTATTATTCCTATGATACCCCTTCGAGTTTTGTGAGAAATTCACAATTTGTTACAAAACTTGAAAATTAAAAAAAAAAGATAAAATGGGAGAAACTCTACATCGAGCTGATGTAGTACGAGATTCGAGGAATAGATCAAGTGTACGTATGAGGGTAAGGCTCTTATAGCTTCTAGTTTTGGATTTTTTGGTTTATTTTATCAATTTTTAAATTTTTACTTTGATTTTCATCGTCGTGGCCCGTGATGACAAATTTAGACTGGTTCAACAAATTCAAACCATCTGAATTCGTTGTTTTGGGGCATTTTAGCTCTTTTTTTGATGAATTTGGGCATCCGAATTCATCTAAATAGCATCTGAATTGGTGAATTTAGGCGCTATTATGCGACTTTGGATTGTCCAAATTTGCAAATTCGGTTGTATCGGATGTCATATGAATATGTCTCAAGCAATCCGAATTTGCAACTTAAATATAAATTTTGAAAATTAAGTAAATGAAAAAGCATTATTTTTTTTGTATTTTTAATTTTATGTTGATTTATGATTATGACATGTTCTAATTATTGATTTTGTTTGATTTTTGTAGAGAGGTGCCCTTAAGAACCATGAGTGGTGGTATAAGGGTTTTGATGATCATCTTGGAGGTTTGAGTGATGATGATAGATCGATACTATGGGTGGTCGGTTTATTACACATGGTTGAGATGCCATGGATAGAGGCAGATTACTCTCTTCTGATGGCCCTTGTAGAGAGATGGTATCCGGGGTCTTCTACATTTTGGTTACCTACAGGAGAGATGATTATGACCTTGGAGGATGTTTGGAGGATCCTTTGAATTTTGATTAGGGGTCAGTTCGTATATCAGGTGATGAGCAAGGCTCAGGCCATGCAGAGGTTGATAGGAGATCCTTATTTCCCTATAGAGCAGAGCGGGGTGAGCATAGAGGGATTGATATCTATTGAGAGGGTATCCCAACTTACAGTGGTATTATCTAGGGTAGTAGGAGGTTTGTTGGTATGCCATCAGAGTGGATGACATTTACCTTGGGCTTTGTCAGAGGTGGTCATAGATATGCAAGATTCCAGTCAATGGTTCGCATGGGGACCTTTTGTACTATGTTTCTTATACAGGACATTGTTTAATGTCATGTATAAGAAGGGTTGTGGTCTAATCATGACCATATTGCTACAGATTTGGTGTTGGGAGCATATTGTAGTTAGGAGACCCGTAGGGCTCCCTCACCAGTAGATAGAGGATGGATGACCTATTGTATTCTAATGGGCTCCTATAGTAGGTCGAGTAGGAGGGAGGAGGATGAGTGGCCTGGAGGAGGCCAGATGGGCTATTGATGAGCTGACTACTAAGAGCATTTATTGGAGACCCTGGCATGGACATCCAGGCTGGGATAATGATGTTGAGGAGTTAGCTCGAGTTCGATGAGTTTGGTGGCTCAGGATGGAGAAGGGAGAGATAGAGCTACATCAAGAAGATCGAGTGCTATGATAGTTTGGATTAGTGCAGGGGATTCCTTTAGTATGGGATTTTCCATTTTGATGATTTGTTCGGGATCCCACGACTACTAGTGGAGCACCAGATCTGATGAGGTTTATTGAGGTGGATGAGGATGACCCCATGATTGCACCCCCAGATGTTGATGATGTGGGAGTGGTAGATGGATATCAAGAGTGGTATGCTACCATCCATCCTATGAGGATCACTCGAGAGTTAGACCAGGTACAATGGGTATTTTGAGAGGTGGCTAGATGAAGGTCCTCTAGCCAATTGGAGAGAGAGGTCAAGGACATAGAGGAGAGGGGGTCCTCGAATGAGAGGAGGGAGACAGAGATAGAGGGCATCTCAGTAGGAGAGAGCCCTTCAGATTGGTGGAGAGAGGGATACTAAGATGCCACAGTAGCATATGCCACAACATGATACCCTATCTCCTCAGTAGGAGGGCCCTAGACCTAGTTCACCCAGGAAGGGCATAGCTATGGAGGTTGGGGAGTCAAGAAGCATTGGAGAGGTTGCTTCTCTTTGATCAAAGATAGATGGTCTGAGGAGTTAGATCAGTATTCAAGCGAGCTAGATCCAGTCATTGGAGGGACAACTCTCATAGGCTTAGACTTTATTGAGTCAGGCTTAGGCTTAGTTAGCTCGAATGCAGGGACATGGGTCACATCAAACCGTCATGGACCCATCAGATGAGGAGTGTGGATTTAGGCTAGTCCTCAAGGAGTAGGATAGTAGTGGTAGAGTTGGTCACGGCATCACATCGAGCATCCTTCTACTAGACTTTGTACTATCAACTAGTTTCTAAGGGTTAGAGGGCTCCATTACCCCTAGAGTTTGCTCCTCTGAGTCACTCTAGATCAGGTTCTAGGTCAATGTTTGGGCTCCTCAGTTTTAGGATCCTAGACCACCTCCAGGTGATGATACCCAGAGTTCTAGGGGTTCTAGGGGATGATATACCAAGTTAGATTTTGTGGTATACCCCCTAGTGACTGAGTATGCCTATTTTATGATTGTGGCATACCAGTCAACTTTTTGTACCCTATGTATTTTTGATGATATATATATATATATATATGATTATTGTTGTTCTCTTTTTAGTATTTTGGTGTTTATGTGTATGCGTAATGCAAAATATGATTTGTTGTTTTTTATGATCTACATAATCATGCTTTCAGTCATGTTTGATTGCTAATTTTTCTTTCATCATGCTTAATCAAGATATGGGAAAAGTAAAGTGTGATTTAATGAAATTGATATTTTGTAATGTAGTGTGATTGGATTGTTTTGTAGAAGAAAGAGTATTTTGAAAATGAACCCTATTGATTTTGATCAGTTAACAATATATCTCGAGGATGTATGCTTGTATATGACCATCTATGGAGGTTGCCCCTCGCGTTGGTCATGAAGTGGATCTTGTATGAGATTTTGTTATATTGCTAACATCAAAGGGTTGTGATCAAAAAGTAATTTGAAATTTTGTTGATTTAAAAGTGATAATTTGATGAAAAGTATTTTATGATTTTTAAGATTAATTTTGATTTAATCTTAAGAGAAGTATAGTGCAATAAAAAGTGATTAAGCATGAAAATTTGAGTAGAGGACTTGCGCTAGGCATAAGATTCCTAGTGTGAAGTAAATAGAAAGATTTTATTAGGGTTGTCTCATGCCATCATCATGAAGTCAATATGCAACTACATGAGAAAGTGATTATGTATGATCAAATGCAAGTTTTTATAAATGATAAGCAATCATGCAATATAGTAGAATGGAAGCATTTATGCTAAGTGATAGGTATGAAAATGCAAGATTAACTATTTTTTAGGACCAATTGCATATGCTAACAGTCATACAAATCCATGATGAAATAATGATGTTTGCTAATCAAACTTCAAGGAGAATTTTGGTCATTTCTAGGATGAAGTCAAATTTATCAAGAACCAATGTGTGATTTGTGTATTCATTTTCCATCTTGACCTTAATTATGATACAAAATCTCTCAAGGATCAAATGTGTGTGCTTATGAAGTTCATTTACCAATTTTGAGTAAGGTAATGATGCAAACCAACTTTAAGAACCAATGTGTGTGCAAAATGATGGAGTTCATTTACCATGATTTTATGCATTCAGTTAGACTTAACTACTATGTAATACAAGCTACCAAAAGCTAGCTGATCCATAAGCTGACATTGGTCTGTACAAAATAAGGTCGCTAATGTGATAGACATGTCACCATGCGTAAGACTACCCTATTGCTAGGCGGGATTCATTCAGCCCATTGTTGTAATAGGGATCACCCCATGGTGTTCAAATAACTAAGGAATTCTAGGGATTCAAGCTCATTACCCCCTTCTTTTCTTTTGATTTCTTTGAGTAGGGATTCTTGTTCATTTTTGTTTTGAACAAGGGGATTTTATTGCTTTGTAGTAAAATATTTTTTGTTTTATTTTTTTTTTTTTTCAAGGGATACTTGCTCAGATTAGACAAAGAGCAAGGGATTTTATTTGGGTAGGGAGGAGCTTGTCCTTTTTCCAATTCTCAGCATTCTAGACCATGCACATAATAGGATAGCAAGGGAAACCTTTCGCTTAAGGAGCTAGGTCTACTATGTAGCATCATCTTCCCTTGTGCAAAATCATTTTATGATGTGTAAGTGTAATTTGGTTCAAAAAGTGGCAAGATCAGTTCCCAAAACTTCAAAATTTATTTAGTGAAACAATAGTGCTTTTGGTTCAAGAGAGATTTATAATCAATATTGAGAATCAAGATTTTATTAAAGTGTATATTTGGTGAGTGGTTCAAGATAATTTTTGAATTCTTTGAAGTAAACCAAAATTGCTTATGAATTTTGACAACATAGGTCTAATATAAGTAGAATAATAATTGGATGTGACCATATGTCGTATGCAATTGGACCACAATTTTATTTTGATAAATTCATAGATAAATGCAACTAAGTGAAATATGATTTAAATAATATGATTGAAGTAGATGCAAGAAATGTATGTACAAGGTATTTACAACTATGTAAAATGGTGAGACTTTTGATTTTATGCATAGTATCTTTTAAGATGCATAATGTTCATTGGTTCCTTAAGATCTTTTCCATCTAAGGTAGCCAAACGATATGCACCTGATCCAAATTTTGTAGTGATGATAAATGGACCTAGCCAATTTGGTTGAAATTTTCCTTTAATATCAGTTCGAGCATTTGTATTTTTTTGATTTTCTTTAAGAACTAGATCACCAACCTCAAAATATCGAGTATGAAATTTCTTAGAGTATGATATTTTGAGTTTATCTTGATAGGAGCGAAGGTGCTCTAAAGCATTTATGCACTTTTCATCTAGTAATTCCAATTGGCTTAGTCATCCAACATGATATTCATCTCCTACTTCAGCATCTTGAAGTAAAATACCTAAATAAGGGACTTCAAGCTCAAAAGGAAATACAACTTCAGCACCATATACCAAGACAAAAGGAGAAGCACCAGTAGGGGTTCGAACACTAGTTCGATAAGCCCATAAAGCAGGATATAATTGAGTATGCCAATCTCATCCTGATTTATTAACCAATATTTTTAGTATTTTAATTAAAGTTTTATTGGATGCTTCAACTTGGCCATTTCCTTGTGGATAGTAAGGAGTAGACCATCTATGTTGGATTTTATACTTAGCACAAAGTTTTTGTATATCTTTATTTTTGAAGCAAGTTCCATTATCAGAAACAAGTGTGGATGGAATCCCAAATCTATAGATGATTTGATTGAAAATAAATTTAGAGACTTGGGTTCCTATGCAAGAAGCCAAAGGCATGGCTTCTACCCATTTTGTAAAATATTCAGTTGTTGTTATGATGAATTTATGACCATCTGATGAAATTGGATTAATCTTCCCTATAATGTCTAGGCCCCATTTTGAAAAATGCCAAGGGGAAGAAATAGCTTGAAGCTCTTGGGTAGGAGCATGGACTAAATTTGTATGTCACTGACATTTTTCACATCGATGCACATAGTCATTGGCATATTTTTCCATGGAGGGCCAAAAATAGCCCATTCGTAGGAGCTTTTTAGTTATGGCTCCACCACTAAAATGACCTCCACAAGATCCATCATGCACTTCACTTAGTGCTTTCTTGGATTCTTCTAGGTTAAGACATCTTAGGAGGATACCTTCAAAAGACCTTTTATATAAAGTATTTTCGATGATTATGAAATGAACAACTCTTTTACGTAATAGTCTACGTTGATTCCTATCTAAGCCATCTAGGTATGACCCATTTTGGAGAAAATCGAAGATATCTCCATACCATGATCCTGAGGATGTTTCTTCAATTACGAAAACATCTAAGGGTGCTAGGAAAGATTCTAATGATGTGGGTTCCCAAAGTTGGTGAATGATGATAGTAGCATGATCATCATCCAACTCCAAAGGAATAAGAGAAGCAGTTGCTGCCATAGCATCCATAGAATGATTACTAGTACGAGGGATAGCTTCGATAGTAACTTTCTCAAATAAAGATATAAGTTTCAAAACATACTCTTTATAAGGGTGGAGTTTCTCATCTCGGGTTTGATAAATGTTATTGATTTGATTTACCATGAGTTGTGAGTCTCCAAAAACTAATAAAGTTTTAATATTCAAGGATAAAGTTGCTCGTAACCCAAGGATCAAGGCTTCATACTCTATTGTATTATTCGTACAGGAAAATTGGAGTTTAAAATATAATGGGATAAGTTTTTTATGGGGAGACACTAATATAATGCCTACACCTATGCCACTCATGCAATGGGCTCCATCAAAAAATAGAGTCCAAGAATCTATAGGTTCACCTTCTAGGTTAAGGCATTCATCTGGAAACTCTATTGTTAAAGGATGAGTAGATTCAAGAGGGGCAGCGATGAGTTGATCAGCTATGACTTACCCTTTAATGGATTTTTGTCCAATAAAGGTTAGATCAAACTCACTCAGAGCCAGAACCCATTTCGCTGCATGCCCTGATAGATAAGGTCTACTCATCAAGTATCTTAATGGATCAAATTTTGCTATGACAAAAGTTTTTTGACTAAGCATATAATGGCACAATTTCTGTGTAGAAAACACAATAGCTAAGCAGAGTTTTTCTAAAGGAGTATAATGAGTTTCATAACTTATCAAGGTTCTTCTTATGTAATAAATAGCTCTTTCTTTCTTATCCTCATCATGTTGTGCTAGCATTGCTCCTAACGCAAGTTCTGAGGTAGAAATGTATAGAATAAAAGGATGCTCGGGCCTAGGAGGAATGAGTACTGGCGGTGTAAGAAGATATGTCTTAAGAGCTTCAAAGGCTTCTTGGAATTCTTCATCCCATTTGAAAAAAGTATCTTTCTTAAGTAACTTAAGAAAGGGTTGACATTTATCTACCAATTTGTCAATGAAATGATGGATAGATTGGAGCTTACCTTGTAAACTTCTGAGTTCTGTTAAAGTTTTTGGTGGTGGCATATCGATGATTGCCTTGATTTTGATAGGATCTATCTCTATTCCTCACATAGACACAATAAATCCCAATAATTTACCTGATTTTACTCCAAACACACATTTTTCTAGGTTTAAGTAGACTTTATATTCATGAAGTCTATTAAAGACTCATCGCAAGTCGAGAATATGATCCTCTTCCTTAATGGATCGAGCTATGATGTCATCTACATAATCATGTAAGATATCATACATCATATCATGAAACACGTAGGTCATAGCTCATTGATAAGTTGCTCCTGCATTCTTTAAACCAAAGGGTATTACTTTCCAATAGAAAGTCCCCAAAGGTGTAATGAAAGTAGTTTTGGGTTGATCTTCTTGTGCTATACGGATTTGGTTATATCCTGAGAATCCATCCATAAGGGATAACATCCCACTTCCTACTATGAAATCAATGATTTGATCCATATTAGGAAGGGGAAAATCATCTTTGGGACATGCAACATTGATGTCCCTAAAATCAGTACATACTCTGATTTTAGTAGCCTCTTTTTTGGTTATTGGGATGACATTAGATATCCAATCAGAGTAATCTATGGCTTGAATGAAATCAACATCTAATAACTTTTGCAACTCATATTTAACTAGCAAGGCTACTTTAGGATGCATTTTCCTAAGTTTTTGTTTTACAGGTTTAGCATCAGGATGCACCACTAAGTGGTGCATGATAATAGAAGGATCTAAGCTAGGCATATCTACATACGTCCATGCAAATATATCAGGGTATTCCACAAGAAGTTATGTGTATTTTATTTGTTCTTATTTACTCAAGGTAGCTCCAATTTTGACCATGTGAGGATTAATTTCTATTCCAATATTGATTTTTAAGATATCTTCTACCAAAATATTTAAGTCCCTTTCAAAGTTAGGAGGGGCGGGTGAAACACCCATTTCTTGAAGTTCTTCTAGGGATAATTTGGCTAACTCTTCTTGTGTGGTTATTGTGTGGATATGGGCTATACATGGGATGGACCCATCAAAGAAGAAACTATTTCTCATAACTTCTTCGAGGGAGATGTCAAAAAATACATCTCCTTCTATGCACTCATCTAGAGTGGCAATCATTTTTGGATGGACTATTGAAATCATATTGCAAGAAAAATGAGTTTGTCTTCTCTTATTATTATTCATTAAATATTTTTTATTTTCTAAATATTCATCATATGTGATTAGATGATCATCGTCATTAAAAGGGAAAGGTTGAGATTTTGTAGGAATATAGCCTATACCACATCGGGCAGGCCATTCCTCAACCTCAAATGGTTCGCGTATGCCATTTTCAAAATGACCCAAACCTTTACCTCTGTAACCCATATCACACATCATTTGTTTCAATTTTATATATCTATTGGAGAAATAACATTGAGCAAAACTATTCTCATCGAATGTAAAGCTCATTTGCTTGATGTTGATTTTATCGAGAGAACATCCTATAAAAATAAAAGTACAACTTCCAACATGATATATGTTTCCCTATTTGTGAGGTAAACTTATTGTACGTGGGGATGGTGGTAATTGGGACAAGATAATGGAGTCTTGTACAACAAAATTAGCATGCTCTGTAGGTGCTAATATGGTAGATAAATCTGGTAAAGCTTCATCTATGAGGGGATATGAGGTAGAAGGATTATCAGTTTTAGATGGTGTAGTTGTGTCAGAAGAAGGTAAAGGTTCAATTTTTGGGGAAGAAGACTTAGGGGGAATAGGAATTGATGATGATAAGGCTAGACAAAATGGAACATTAATAGGTTCCACCATTGCACACATATCAAAAGGTCTAGGATCTCCATGGATGGTGACCAATTGATTTTTAAACTCGAATTTGACACATTGATGTAAGGTAGAGGGAACTGCCCTCATTGCATTAATCCAAGGGTATCCTAGAAGGATGTTGTATGATGCAGGACAAGATACAACAAAAATAGATGTATCCAAAATTCTAGGGCCAACTTGTAATGGGATAGATATCACACCACAAGCCTCTTGGGTTTCATCATTAAAAGCTTTTATAATCATTTCAGTTCTTCTTAAGTCTTCATTTCTGAACCCAAACCTTTTGAAAAAGTCATAGGTGTAAATATTTAAGGATGAACCATTGTCAATTAATACTCTCTTAATACCTACATATCCGATTAATGTTGTTATGTATAAGGGATTATCCCTATGCATACTGTGTGGAGGTATATCTTTGTCATGAAAATCAATGTAATCAACTCCATGAGAAGCTACAACATTCACTACAACAGTTGGTTCTATGTCCTGAGGCACCATCATTTGACTCAAGGTGTTCATTAATTCTTCTCTATGAACTGATGAAGTTCTAAGAAGATCTAAGAGAGAAATCCTAGTTGTTGTATTAGCTAGTTGTTCATTAATATCAAAGGGAGCTTTCTGTTGAGGTCGAATTACATTATTTCCCTTATAAGGTGGTTTTAGAACAAAATATGGTTGATCCACATCATTTGGTTGAGTTGTAGGTAATTGAGGTTGAGAATTTTGGGTTTGAGCTTGTTGTCTAGTAATGGCTCCAACTGTAGCCACAATGTTACTTGATTTATGGGGAATGGGAGGATCATCTTGAACAAGTTGTGATCTAGCATTTGATGTTTGTTCTATGGGAAGAAGTTGTTGTGAAGAAGGATGGGTTGTTATCATTCTTGGAAATGGTTCCTCTAGAGTTAATGAATCTGTGATGGGTAGAATTGGTCCTGATTCATCTTCTAAACTATTAGAATGTAAGGAACTAATGTCTACCTCAGATTCAATTTCACTTTCTATATGGTTAAAGGATGAGAATTGTATTGTCCTTCCTCAAAATTGCTCAATTGTGACAACGGATTGAGTAGGCACAAAGGAAGTTTGTGAGAGTTGCGATGGTAAGTGACTACTAATCATTCCCACATAACGTGTTGGATGAGGCACAATCTTATAATCTAGCTGATTTACAACTTCCTTACCATGGTTTGGTAAAGGATTTTGGAAGATGTCTAGATCTTGATTGGCATTTTGTACCTATTGCTTTTGTGGTTCTATTGGTGGATTAGCCTTAGGTGGAGGATTTTCCACTCCCAATTTTCCATTGTCAATCAAGTCTTGTACTAAGTGTTTTAATATTTTACAAGTGTTGGTTGGATGTCCATCAACTTGATGGAAATCACAATGTTGGTCCGGTCTGTACCAAGGTTGAGAGGGGTCAGGTTGTCGTATCTCTGGCAATTTTATCAAACCTCTTTCTACCAATTGTGGTAAGACCATTGTCAAAGGTTGATTTAATCTTGTGAAGTTTCTTTGTGGAGGTTTTTGGGGTGCTTTTAACACAAAATTCTTTGTAGTTTCTATGGTGTTAACATTTGGAGGGGGTCTACTATCTGTAACCCCATCTCCTACCACATGTTTGTTCTTGTATTGATTTTTAGATGACTTATCTTCATCCTTCTTTTTAAATTATCCCCTTCTAATTAGGGCTTCTTCTACCCTTCTTTCCAAGTCTATAGCTTGATCAAAGGATGTTACAGTAGTCGTAGCTAACTCATAGGATAATTGCTCTTGTAAATTCCCAATGAAAATTTCTAACATTTCCCTTGGAGGTAAAGTGAAATGTAGTTTTCCTAAAATTTTTCTCCATCGAGCTAGAAATTCTGTGAAGCTCTCTTCTTTTCCTTGTTTGAGGTTGTACAAATATTTTATTGTGACATGCCTCTCTATGTAGGCACCAAATTGATGTACAAACAACTCCGCAGTTTCTTCAAAATTTATTAAAGAATGTGTTGGCAATTGATAGTACCATTCTAATGCCATACCTCCTAAAATTTTTGGAAATATTTTTAACAATAACATATCATCATATGCAATGTCATGACATGTTGTCCTAAACATATGAATATGCTCGATTGGATCTTCGATCCCCTTATAAATTGGTAAAATCGGCATGGGGAAGCATTTAGGGTATGGTCTAGCAGCAACAATAGGATCTAATGGTTGATTACACATTTCCTTATAGTTGTATGTAGGGTGATAAGGGTCTATTTGATCCAATCATGAAGCTAATTGCTTCACTATAGTTTCAAGATGATGTGGTTGCTCATCATTTCTATTTTGTGCTATTATGTTGCCATGTGGAGGATAATATGTCTATTGTGGTGCCCTATAAGGAGTGGAAATGGAGATACTATTATGCATAGGATTTGAAATATGAGGATTTTTTAGTTTATAAGGAGCTACATTTTGTTGAGCATTTTGTCGAGGAGAATTAGGAATTTGCATATTTTTATTTTTTGAGATGTAGAGTTTTGAGCAAATAGATTTTGGAAATATTGAGAAAGAAAAGTATTATTATTAGATGAAGAAGGTTGCTTTTGGGTGGAAGTAGTTGTAGTAGCTACAAAAATAGGTTGGCTTGTGATGCAATAGATGTTTGAATTTGATGATGATCCTCTTGAGGATGTATAATTTGGGTATGATCTAAGGAAGGATCATTATAAGTGGCATGTTGTAATGAAGTATTCTATATATGTCTCAAGTTTTGGGTGAATTTGGAAAGCTTCTTCTAAGGCTTCTTCCATCGAGAAATCACCCTTGTTAGCTGATCTTCTATTTCCAATATATTAGTGATGGTAGCTCGATTATTATTTATAAATTCACAAAAGTGTTGCATGGATTGAAAATGAATGTCCCCTTGAGGTCCCATATTTGGGTCATTATGGTCGACTACTTCATTTTCTTCATTTTGTTCTATTTGGGCTACTTGTTCTCCTAGAATTTCTTCTACTTTTGCTTCACTATTAGGGTTTTCAGTATCTGACTCTTCTTCGAAGCTAGTTGCCACTTGTTTACCACTCCTTAGATTTTTAGGCATATTTCCTATCGATGCTAATTAAAATTTTTTTGTTTGTTTTTTTTTTATTTTTGTTGTTTTTTTTTTTTTGTTATTTTTTTTGTTTTTGTTCTTGAAAAAAATAATCTACTATCCTTTAACTCAAGTATTTATAAAATTTTGATAACAATGCTAAATGGTTTAATCTTCTTTGAAGAGCTTGTGAATGTCATTAATGGGCTCTAGATCTTCAGGACTCATGTAGTGTTCTTCCTCAAAAGAGAAATCATCTACTAGAAGTTGGATGAAGTGGACAAGGGTAAGTTCCTTAGTATCTGAGGTAGAAGGTTGAACTTGCAATTCATAACAATAGTCTCGAAAGAGGACTGCCCTAGGTGCTTTGTGATATCTTCTTCTTTGTTCTAGGGTTACCTCATTGTCCTCTAAGTATGCTAAGAATTTATGGATATTTAATGCTTCTTCCAGATAGTTATCCCAAGGATAGATGTTTGAATGAACACTAGCTCATTTGTTTGTGAGCCAACATTCACAACCTCTTTTGATTTCAAAATATGGAGAGTAATAACCTGGCCCTAGGGCTTTAGTAACATCAATTATTTTAATTTTTCTTATTTCTTCAGATCTATTCTCAATGATACCAAAGTTTTTCCACAAGTCCACTTGGCGTTCTGTATTATAATTTTTGTAGAAGAGGTCAACCTCTCGCTCTATGAGTGTTTTTCTAAGGTCTATAAATGAAGACTCTTTAATACTATTTTCTACCATTTAGAAATATTTTGTTTTTGTTTTTTTTTTTTTATGAAAAGGAAAAACAACAAAGTTGACAATGATGGTGTAGTTCACGTCGGGTTCACCAAAGAATGTAGACCCAAAATTTTTGCACCCCTTTCTTCTAGGCTAATGGATCCATGCCTAAAAGGGGGAGGGAAAATGATGGATCTACACCTCGGATGAGAAGCACTTGAGTTGCACTCTCCTTGGTGTTTGTCGATGAATGGGGTGAGGGTTCACCAGGAAACACTTTCTGTGGTGGTTTCCATGCCTAGGTAAGGTGGATGTTTGATGTATTCCTTTTTAAGTGCATACACCTAGGGTTTGGCCAAATGCAATTTCTACCTAGCTATATGCAATTTATCTTTCCTTGAGAACAAATGGCATACAAGTCTATCTAGAAAACTGGTAAATCTGACTAAGATGCAATGACATAAAATGTAGATTTTATACTAATCATGAGTGTTTTGTTTTGTAGGTTTTATGCTTTTTGGTGTAAAATGATTAATGCAATTAAATCTATGTTTTTGGTTTTTCTTTTCTTTTCAGATGCAGACAATGCACAAAGTAGAGAAAATTGTAGAATTATAATGTTGAGAACATAAAATTGGATTTTAGACCTTACCTAGTCTGACTGTTTGAAGTCTGAATGAATTTGGATCTGTAGTATGACTTTGGATCACCTAAACTTATTTTGGATTACATAAATCAGATTTGGATCACCCAAATTTGTCAAAACCTGCAATATTCACAATAACAAACTAAAATTTTTAATTAGGGATGGGGGATCTGCATAGGTCATAGTAGATCATGATCTGTAATAGTCAGATCCCCTCGGCTCTTTAATAAACCATAGAAAAATATGAAATCTAACAACTTTAATACAAAGCATATCAATCTAAATGCAATAAAGAGTAATAAAATGAATGTAAATGCTTATAAGACTATGCAATCTCTAATGATTTAATATGTAAATGAATTAACATGATAGGATTAAGAATCAAAATTTTACCCCCAATGCAAAATGATATAAATTTTAGATATCAATGATGAATTTGGATTTGGATTACGAATTTGGACCATCCAAACCTATCTCGGATCACTCGAATTGGTCCATTTCCTACAAATTTAAAATTTGTAAAACTTGCAATGGTAAAATCAATACAATTTTAGATTCTAGTGATAAATTTGGATGATCTAAATTCATGAAAAATATGTAAAATGATAGATCTATGCTAAGAATAAAATAGATCTAACTTATCCATCATGATAATTATGTTTACGCACTCCTGGGATGAAGATCTGAAGTCATGATCCAATCTGGAACCTACAACAAAATAGAAAAACTCTTCTTTTCTTCTCTAAGTCTCTCTACAAATATTCATCTCTCTTGTTTTAGGTGGCTTATGGGTTTAGTAGCGAAGGTAGGTCAAAAAATCTGGGAGGAGACGCAAATAGACCAGGTTTGTTTCGAGAGAAATTAGAAAATTTCTTGTTTTAGATGAATTCGGATGATCCGAATTCATCGTGAATCCAAACTTGTCCAAATTTAGCGTAAAATCTGAACAGCATGCCCAAAATAGGTGCACGTGGGATTTGAATGAATTCGGATGGTCCAAATTTATCGAAGTCGACCGAATTCATCCAAATTTAGCACAAACGGCTAAAAGGAGGGTTTTTCTAGTGCAAAAACAAGGCAGGGGCTGAAGGGTGATGGGTACGTTGTTAGGGAATGACAATGTGTTGACTATGGTATGGGAATTTTGAAGGGTGTCAAAATTCTATGGCTATAGTATGTGATCTTTATTCTATATTATTTTACTATTTTGTGAGCATTTGTTAGTGTCCATTTTATGAGTTATTTCTTAAGTTATTTGTGAGTTATGTTTGAATAAACTATTGCCATTATTGCAACTTTAAATTTGATTTTGTGGTTATTTACATTAAGAGTTAAGCATTAAAAGATAATAGTGGTATCAAAGCTACAACAAGTATTTTCTTGTACATATTTTTAAAAGTTGCAAATAGTCTAAGGATATTTCCACTGGTTTAGGAGAAACTAGTGAAGTTGAAGATATTACCTCTTGATAAGGAAAAACCAAAGAAGATAGTATTTCCACTGAGTTGAAGAAAAACTAGTGAAGATTGGAGATTTAATATTTGAAAATTTTAGATAGATTGAGTTTACCTATTCCAAGAATAAATTCAAAATAGAAGGCAATTTACAACATAGTTTCAGGTCTTGAAGATAGACCTTGACATTGACAATATTAAGAGACCCAAGAAGAATATCCTATTGGAAAATTTGATAGAAAGTAAAATTCAAGAAGATTCCAAGTTGCATTTGGCTAGATTCTTTCCATAGGGTTGCAGAATAACTCGTGAAAACTAGGACTTGACATATATTTTTATCACTAGATTGGAAAACAACTAGTGAAGTTATTTTATTTCAAAAAATTTGAAGATTTGAATGTATTTGATTGTTTTTGTCTAGGGTTTTTGTTGCAAAAAAATTGTTCTCAAAAGTTGAGAAGCTTCCTGCAATAGATAGAGAAGAATTTCACCATCAATTTCCAATGTGCTTTCCTCATTCAGGAATTGATTTTGGAATTATAGCAAAAGATTATACATTGAAGATTAAGGAGGTCCAAGAGAGAGGCCCCATTGAATATTGAAGATTGAGGAGACCCAAGAGAAGAGGTCCCATAGCATATTGAAGAGAGAAGAAAGAAAGAGGCTAGAGAAGCCCTATTGAAGATTGAGAAAAAGGAGACCCAAGAGAAGAGGTCCCATTAAAGACTTGAGAAAGGAGATAGGATATTTGAGAGAGAATATTGAGGAGGCCTCGAAAAAAGACCCCATTAAAATTTGGAAGCAGAAAGGAGAGTTAAGAAGCCCTATTTAAAAAAATTGAAGAAGTGACCATTAGAGGAGATTTGAATAAAGTTCGAGGTAGAATATTGCAAGAAGAAGAAGCTCCTGAAAAGAGGTTATCACACCAAAATTGAGGCGATCATCATCTTTTGACGACAAGACCAAAAGGATTTATGAAACTAATTGAAGGAGAAAATGATTTGGCAAGAAGTTTTTCAAATTTTGAGAAAGTATTTTTGAAGACTTCAATACATTGAGATTCTTGAATAATAAGCCAGCAAAGAAGGCCCAAGTTGAAGACAGAATATAGCGAAAGCTAAAGAGGAGAAAGAGGATTGAAGAGGCCACCATTTAACATATTTTGAAGGCAGCCATTAAAGTTTTGTAAGGCTGAATTTGAAAGAATTTTTGGACAATTTTTTGAAGGAGATAGTAGAGCTACGAATTGCAGAATTTTTGGACAGATTTTTGAAGAGTTTTTGGATAACTATTTTAAAGGAGAAAATTGTAAAATTTTTGGGTAAAATTTTGAGGCTTTTGGACAGAAAATTGGAGGAGTAAAAGGCAGCATTTAAAGGAGATATGGAGCTGCAAAATTCAGAAATTTTGAACAGAAAATTAAAGAAGAAGAAGGTAGAATTTTGGAGTTGTATTTGAAGGTATTTTGGGCAACAATTGAAGAAGTAGAAGAGCTGCAAAATTCAGATTTATTGGGCAACATTTTGAAAGGAGATAAAGCAGATTTTTGGGCAGCTTTTTTTAGAAGAAAAGGAGCTACATTTTTACAAGTTTGGACAGTAAAACGAGCAAGAAAGCAAGCTAGAAAGGAGGAAAAAAAAGAGTTTACAAATCGATATCAAATGAGGACATTAAAAGTTGATTAATATAAAAAAAATTCCAAGCATTATTTCAAGGTAAAAAATCAGCAAGGAGGCTACAAACACAACAAGGAGCACTCATAATATTGTGCAAAGTTATAGTATTTTGAAAAGGGTTAATAAGCTTAGTTGATGAATTAATATTTAGAATTTACTTCGAAGCAACTGTGCGAGGGCTTCATCTATGTTGAGCGCAATCAACTCCAGAGGTTATTTTTTGGGGCCTTCAAGCCTTAGAGGCCATCATTTTTATGGTTTCTACTCTATATTTTTTAGTGGGATATGTTGCAGGGGACCCAAGATAGGTTAAAAATATGTATTTCAACAGATCATGCTATGAACTTGATTGACAATGACTTCCAATTTGTTGCACAAAATAAAATTGAAAATCATACATTTTGATACAGATCTCAATATTCTGAATAATTTTATTGCAAACATATGCACAATATATATACATAAGCAAGAGAATAATAATCGTTCGAAGGTTGCAACATCCTGAAACTAGATGCCAATCAAGGAGCAACCACTCGAACCTAAACAATGCAAGATGACAAAACAACCAGTACAACAAACTAGCCATGCACTCTACGTGGGCAAACCTGCCAAATCATGTAGTACAATATAGTGCAACAATAATAAAATAATAAAATACTTAGGTTAAAAGATATAACCTAAGGATCCTCATCACTCCTCCCAACCATATAAGCATTGGACCCTAATGCTTTCACAAGAAAAGTGGGAGTAAGCTTAGGAGTGTCGGGTACGACCGAATTTGCACTCTTAGATACAAAGAGGGGAAGACCAAGAATGAGTTGGAATAGGTCTCCAAAAATTTCAAAATAATAATATCAATGATTCAGGCTCGAAAAGAGCTTTCCAACGACTGTAAACTCGCCTATACTTACATACGGATGAATTGATTCCTCCCGATGGCATAAATATGCAATTAATTAATTAATTAATTTAATTGCAAAATAATTTATTTAATTTAATAAATAAATCAATTTTAATTTATCTAAATAAATAAATCATGTTTTATTTTAATTCCCATGGCCTACGTGTGGTCAATTTGACCGCACGCAGCCTACGTGGAGTGTTGAGCAAGGTGCGACGACAGTATTGTCATTGTTGTCAACACAGTCAGATAGATCGGTTGAAGCAGTGGACAGGAGCTCAGAGGTTAATCAGAGTATGTATAGTGATTTTAAATGCTTATGAGGATGTTTACCCACATTTTTTGCATATTTTCCAAGAAGACCGAAGTGGCCCATATGCTCAAGATCAAAGAAAAAGCAAAACACCACAAAGAAAAAATGTGTCGTGATATCGCGACATGTTGCATTTTTGTGGTCAAAAGAGAAGAGAAAATGCAAGGAGAAAAAGTGTCATGAAATCACGACATGTTGCATTTTTGCGGCCAAAAGAGAAGAGAAAATGCAAGGAGAAAAAGTGTCACGATATCACGACATGTTGCATTTTCGTATCCAAAAGAGAAGAGAAAATGCAAGAAGAAAAAGTGTCGCGATATCGCGACATGTTGTATTTTCGCGGGCCAAAGCAAAGAGAAAATGCAAGGAAAAAAAGTGTCCCGATATCATGACATGTAGCATTTTCGCGGACCAAAGCAAAGAGAAAATGCAAGGAGGAAAAAGTGTCGCGATATTGTGACATGTAGCATTTTTCGTGGACCAAAGCGAAGAGAAAGAACAAGAAGGAAAAGGTGTCGTGATATCGCAACATGTCACATTTTCATGACTCAAAAAGGGCAGGAAGGAAGAGAATGAAAAAGTGTCGCGATATCGTGACATGTCGCATTTTCGTGACTCGACAAGGGCAGGAAGGAAGAGAAAGAAAAAGTGTCACGATATCGCGACATGTCGCATTTTTGCGACTCGAAAATGGCAGGAAGGAAGAGAAAGAAAAAGTGTCGTGATATCGCGACATGTCGCATTTTCACGACTCGAAAGGGCAGGAAGGAAGAGAAAGAAAAAGTGTCACGATATTGTGACATGTCGCATTTTCGTGACTCGAAAAGGTCAGGTAGGCAGAGAAAGAAAAAGTGTCGCGATATCACGACATGTCGCATTTTCGTGACACAAAAATGGTAGGTAGGCAGAGAAAGAAAAAGTGTCACGATATCATGACATGTTGCATTTCCATGACTCGAAAAGGGCAAGCAGGCAGAGAAGCAAAAGTGTCGCGATATCACGACATGTCCCGTTTTCACGACTCAAGAAGGGCAGGAAGGCAGAGTAACAAAAGTTTCATGATATCGCGACATGTTGCATTTTTGTGACTCAAGAAAAGCCTCAAAATAGAAACGAACAATAATGAAGGAGAAAACATACATTCATCGAAGGAAAAAACAAATGCATGCACAAGGGAAAAGAAAATGAATAGTCATACATGCAAAGAGAAAATGAACAGACATTCAAAGAGAAAACGAACAGTCATGACTGAGAAAATAAACAGTCATGGTAGGAGAACATGGTGTCAATTATTTGCATGTGACGTGTTTGACGAAATGCCTTCTCAAAATATACAAAAGGAGTTACAACTAGAGTTACAACTGAAGTTACAATTGGAGTTACAAAGAGAAAGGATGGTTATAAAAGGAGTGTTGCTTGGAGAATTTTGTAAGTGTAGGGGATTAAAAAGTAGCAGATTTGATCTTACAAAAATAGTGAGAGGAGAGCGAGAGGCACACGACAGGCGAGCGAGAAGGGTGTGAATTATGGACGATGTTGAGTAAGCAATAGACCAGTCAAGGTCTCATAAAATTGAAGGCATTTATATGTCAATCTTCTAGTTTTAGAATTGAAGTCCAAGTTGGTGCTTGGCATCAAGAGTTGGTGCTCCTTCTAGTTTGTGTTGGTAAATCAGGGGTTGGTGCTCCTTTCTGTTGGTGCAGATAAATCAGGGGTTGGTGCTCCTTTCTGTTGGTGTAGATAAATCAGGGGTTGGTGCTCCTTCCATTGGGTGCTGGTATATTGATTGTAAAGTTGTGCTTTGCAAAGGTTGGATTTGGATGTTAGACCAAACAGTCATTTTTGAGGAGTAGCCAAATCGGTGAACCTTGTTACATCTTGTGTTGTGTGATGCTCTCTTGATTACTTATTTTATTTGGTTTTAAGTTTTCATTATTTTGGCTTTAAGAGTTGAAGATTTAAGTTTTAAAGAGCTACACTGATTCACCCCCCCTATTAGTGTCATAGTGAGACTAACAATTGGTATTAGAGCCAAGGTTCCTGAATAAGCTTAACCAACTAGGGTGATCTTGGAAGTGACAAAATGGCAGGTGGTGAAGGCTTCTCATCAAATAAATCACCATTGTTTGATGAAACTAATTACGTATTTTGGAGACTCGAGATGCAGACATATCTTTGTGCTTTGAGATATGACATTTAGGATTCAGTAGATAGTGGATACACAATACCCACCACTTCTCCAACCGATGCTGCCAGTAAGAAACTGTTTGAGAATAACTCAAAAGCAAAGAATGCTATCATGTGCAGATTAGTGGACCGTGAACTGGTAAAAATTATGAGTTGTAAAATGGTAAAAGAAATATGGGACAAACTGAGGAGCATTCATGAAGGAGACACTAAGATCAAGGAGGCCAAGTTACAAACACATCGAGCTCAATTCGAAGTATTAAAGATGAATGACAATGAGAACATAGAGGCATATATGCTGAGAGTTAATGAAGTCTTTAATGTGATTAGAGGACTCAACAAGGAAATTGAAGATTCTGTCATCGTGAAAAAGGTATTAAGATCTCTTCCTCAAAGATTTGATTCTAAAGTTTCAGCTATAGAAGAAGCTAAAAATCTAAATACTTTTAGTATGGATGAGATGCATGGTTCTTTTATTGCATATGAGATGAGAATAGGAAAATCTAAACCCATAGACAGAGAAGTTGCTTTTAAAGCCCATAAAAATATGAAAGCAAAACAAGAATTCGAGGAAGAAGAGACATCAGATGAAATGGAAGCAAACTTTGTTTGAAAACTAAAAAAGGGAAAAAGGAAAATATAGAGGGAAGTTACCGCTTAAATGTTTCAATTGTGGAGGCGTTGGGCATTTTGCAGCTAATTTTCCACTTAATGAGAAAAACAAAAGTGATGAAGGATCACACCAAGAAAGAAGTGACTGGAAGAAAAAACAAATTTTAAAAAAGGCAACTTCAAGAAGAAAAGTTTCATCTCCAAGAATGTCAGCTCATCAGAAGACAGTTGTAGTGAGGATTCTAAAAAGGAAATAGGTGAAGCTCTTTTCACAACACTCACAAAAGAAAAAAATAGAAAAAGAACAGGAATGTGATGAAGAAGACATTAATGCAGAAGTAAATTTGGAAGAGGAACTAATTGCAGCTCTGGATGTATTGAAGATAGAAAAAAATAATAATAAGAAAATTTCAAGAAAGCTTGAGGACGCAAATGAAATCATAACCAGTTTGAAAGTACAGATAGAAGAATCCAAGAAAATATCTGAAGATCTCGAAGTACAAATAACCATGAAAATAGATTATTGTTGCAAACTAGAAGAAGAGACTATTGGTTTAAGAATGCAGATAGAAGAGATGAATCATAAAATTAGTTGTCATCACAAACGTGAAGAAAGTTCTATGAAGCTGGATAAGATTATCAATATCCAAAGGACTATAGGCATGAAATTTGGTTTGGGCTTTGTTGAAGGAGAATCATAAAATGGATCAAAGAATGAAGATAAGAAACAGGTTGATCAAGAAAAATTGACTCATGCAAAAGAAAGCAATAATGCAAGGCATAAAAGGAGAATTGACAATGATGGATTCACCAACGTCACACATCAAAGAAGAAGAAGCTTTATGACTCCTACGACAACATGGCAAAGACCATCACCCAAGTTCAATCATATCTTTTTTGGTTACTATTTTAAATGCAATGGTTATGGACATAAGATTTCAGATTGCAAGTATAACGTAGGACCAAGGAATTTTATCAGTAGAAATGTTTTTTCACCTTTGATGGATTATGCAGTATAATGTTATAACTATCATAAGTTTGGGCACATTGCAAGAAATTGTCGAAGTACAATTGCATCAAATCAATCTCAGGGAAGAAAATCTCAACCAAATGGAATGAGACAAAATAGAAAATTTCCCAAAAAACATGCACAAGCTACTGAAAAAGAAAAGTCAAAAAAAGAGCCCAAAACTGTAATCAAACCAGAGTGGAAAGAAAAAGATCGATCTAAGGAAGAAAAGGAATCCTTGATCGTACAAATATCATTTAGAGCACAGAATAAATCTGCACCATGGATACTTGATAGTGGATGCTCCAGTCATATGACAGGTGACAAACAGAAATTTGAGAAGTTACAGCAATATGAAGGTGGTTCAGTAAAATTTGAAAATAATGATGGAGCGAAGATAGTTGGCAAAGGTTCAGTGAAGATTAGTGACAAAAAAATCAAGTCAAAAGAAGTTTTGTTTGTGGTTGGTCTGAAGCATAACTTGTTGAGTGTAAGTCAGATTTGTGATAGAGGTCATGAAGTGATTTTTAAGAAGTAGGGTTGTGAAGTCAGAAAAGTAAACTGTGGAAGTTGATAGCAACTAGATCGAGGACATTTGGCAACCTGTACACTCTCTTAGAGACTTCAGAAGGAGCTTGCTTGATTGGATAGGAAGAAGAAAATTGGTTGTGGCACAAAGAGGCATGGTCATATCAGTTTTGACAATCTAGTAAAAATTAGATCAAAAAGGGCAGTGAGAGATATTCCCACCATTGGAAAACCATCAAATAGCATTTGTGCTTCATGCCAAAATGGGAAGCAAACTAGAGTCTCATTTAAAACAAAATAGTACTACACAAGCAAACCTTTGGAATTAATACATACTGATTTATGTGGACCCATGAGAACGCAAAGTATAAATGGTGACAAATATTTTATGTTGTACATAGATGACTATTCCAGGATGACATTGGTAATATTTTTGAAGCACAAATCAAAAGCTTTTGAGATGTTCGAGTTTTTCAAAAACCAAGTTGAGAATAAAACAGGAAAAAAGATTAAATGTTTAAGATCAGATAGAGGAGGAGAGTTCATTTCAGAGGATTTTACAAAATACTGTGAAAAATATGGTATTAGAAGACAGTTTTTAGCAGCCAAGACACCTTAGCAGAATGGTGTGGTAGAAAGAAAGAACAGGACAGTGCAGGAAATGGCATAGACTATGTTGACAGCGAGCAAAGTAGCAGATAGATTTTGGAAATAGGCAGTCCATACTGCAGTATACATCCAAAATAGGTGCATGTTGAGGACGCATGAAAGCAAAACTCCTTATGAGTTGTGGTTTGGTAAAAAGGCAATAGTAAGATACTTTAAAGTTTTTGGCAGCAAGTGTTACATCAAAAGAACTGAAGAAAACCTTGGTAAGTTTGAAGATAGAGCTGATGAAGGTATTTTTCTTGGCTATTCATCAAAAAGCAAAGCTTACAAATGCCACAACAAGAAGCTAAGGAAAATTGTGGATAGTGTCGATGTTAAAGTTGATGAAGGTAGGGAATGAGTAATTAGCTATGAAGAGAACTACCCAATTTGTGAAAAGGTTATTGAAGGAGATGAGGAAAAGGAAACGAAAAAGAAACAAAAAATTGACTCAAATGATTCAAACAGTGATTCAGAAGTGGAAGAAAATAAGAAATTCAAAATAGGCAGCTGGCAAAAAGATCATCCTAGAGAGCAAATAATTGGAGATCCCACAGTTGGTGTTCAAACAAGAAGAGTAGTAAGCAACTACTCTCTATTATCCAGCATTGAGCCGAAAAATGAGTTGGAATAGGTCTCCATAAAATTTCAAAATAAGAATATCAATGAGTCAGGCTCAAAAAGATCTTTCCAACGACTGTAAACTCGCCTATACTTATAGACGGATGAATTGATTCCTCCCAACGACATAAATATGCAATTAATTAATTAATTAATTTAATTGCAAAATAATTTATTTAATTTAATAAATAAATCAATTTTAATTTATTTAAATAAATAAATCATGTTTTATTTTAATTCCCATGGCCTACGCGCGGTCAATTTGACTGCACGCAGCCTACGTGGAGTGTTGAGCAAGGTGCAGCGACAGTATTGTCATTGTTGTCAACACAGTCAGATAGATCGGTTGAAGCAGTGGACAGGAGCTCAGAGGTTAATCAAAGTATGTACAGTGATGTTAAATGCTTATGAGGATGTTTACCCACCTTTTTGCATATTTTCCAAGAAGACCGAAGTGGCCCATATGCTCAAGATCAAAGAAAAAGCAAAACATCGCAAAGAAAAAAGGTGTCACGATATCGCGACATGTTGCATTTTCGCGGTCAAAAGAGAAGAGAAAATGCAAGGAGAAAAAGTGTCACGATATCGTGACATGTTGCATTTTCACGGCCAAAAGAGAAGAGAAAATGCAAGGAGAAAAAGTGTCACGATATCGCGACATGTTGCATTTTCACGGCCAAAAGAGAAGAGAAAATGCAAGGAGAAAAAGTGTCGCGATATCGCGACATGTTGTATTTTCATGGGCCAAAGGAAAGAGAAAAAGCAAGGAGAAAAAGTGTCACGATATCGCGACATGTAGCATTTTCGCGGACCAAAGCAAAGAGAAAATGCAAGGAGGAAAAAGTGTCACGATATCGCGACATGTAGCATTTTCGGTCCAAAGCGAAGAGAAAGAGCAAGAAGGAAAAGGTGTCGCGATATCGCGACATGTTGCATTTTCGTCAAAGAGAGAAAGAAGAGAGAAAAAGTGTCGCGATATCGTGACATGTCATTTTGTAAGCAGGAAGGAAGAGAAAGAAAAAGTGTCACGATATCGCGACATGTCGCATTTTGCGACTCAAAAGGGTAGAAGGAAGAGAAAGAAAAAGTGTCACGATATCGTGACATGTCGCATTTTCGTGACTCGAAAGCAGGAAGGAAGAGAAAGAAAAAGTGTCACGATATCGCGACATGTCGCATTTTGCGACTCAAAAAGGAGGAGAGAAAGAAAAAGTGTCACGATATCGTGACATGTCACATTTTCGTGACTCGAAAAGGGGAGGAAGAGAATGAAAAGTGTCGCGATATCGTGACATGTCACATTTTCGTGACTCGAAAAGGGTAGAGGAAGAGAAGCAAAAGTGTCATGATATCACGACATGTCGCATTTTCATGACTCAAAAAGGGCAGGCAGAGTAACAAAAGTGTCACGATATCGCGACATGTCACATTTTTGTGACTCAAGAAAAGCCTCAAAATAGAAACGAACAGTAATGAAGGAGAAAACGTACAGTCATCGAAGGAGAAAACAAATGCATGCACAAGGGAAAAGAAAATGAATAGTCAGACATGCAAAGAGAAAATGAATAGACATGCAAAGAGAAAATGAATAGTCATGACCGAGAAAATGAACAGTCATGGTAGGAGAACATGGTGTCAATTATTTGCATGTGACGTGTTTGATGAAATGCCTTCTCAAAATATACAAAAGGAGTTACAACTGGAGTTACAACTGAAGTTACAACTGGAGTTACAAAGAGAAAGGATGGTTATAAAAGGAGTGTTGCTTGGAGAATTTTGTAAGCATGGGGGATTAAAGTGTAGCGGATTTGATCTTGCGAAGAGAGCGAGAGGAGAGCGAGAGGCACGCGACAGGCAAGCGAGAAGGGTGTGAATTGTGGGCGATGTTGAGTAAGCAATAGACCAGTCAGGGTCTTGTAAAAGTGAAGGCATTTATATGTCAATCTTCTAGTTTCAGAATTGAAGTCCAAGTTGGTGCTTGGCATCAGGAGTTGGTGCTCCTTCCAGTTGGTGCTGGTAAATCAGGGGTTGGTGCTCCTTTCTGTTGGTGCAGATAAATCAGGGGTTGGTGCTCCTTTCTGTTGGTGCAGATAAATCAGGGGTTGGTGCTCCTTCCAGTGGGTGTTGGTAAATTGATTGTAAAGTTGTGCTTTGCAAAGGCTGGATTTGGATGGTAGTCCAAACAGTCATTTTTGAGGAGTAGCCAAATCGGTGAACCTCGTTACATCTTGTGTTGTGTGATGCTCTCTTGTTATACTTGCTTTATTTGGTTTTAAGTTTTCATTATTTTGGCTTTAAGAGTTGAAGATTTAAGTTTTAAAGAGCTACACTGATTCACCCCCCTCTCAGTGTCATAGTGAGACTAACAATTGGTATCAGAGCCAAGGTTCCTGAACAAGCTTAACCGGCTAGGGTGATCTTGGAAGTGACACAATGGCAGGTGGTGAAGGCTTCTCATCAAACAAAGCACCATTGTTTGACGGAACTAATTACGCATTTTGGAGACTCGGGATGCAGACATATCTTTGTGCTTTGGGATACGACATTTGGGATTCGGTAGATAGTGGATACACAATACCCACCACTTCTCCAACCGATGTTGTCGGTAAGAAACTATTTGAGAATAACTCAAAAGCAAAGAATGCTATCATGTGCGGATTAGTGGACCGTGAACTGGTAAAAATTATGAGTTGTAAAACAGCAAAAGAAATATGGGACAAACTAAGGAGCATTCATGAAGGAGACGCTAAGATCAAGGAGGCCAAGTTACAAACACATCGAGCTCAGTTCGAAGTATTAAAGATGAATGACAATGAGAACATAGAGGCATATATGCTGAGAGTTAATGAAGTCATTAATGCGATTAGAGGACTCGACGAGGAAATCAAAGATTCTATCATCGTGAAAAAGGTATTAAGATCTCTTCCTCAAAGATTTGATTCTAAAGTTTCAGCTATAGAAGAAGCTAAAAATCTAAATACTTTTAGTATGGATGAGATGCATGGTTCTTTGACTGCATATGAGATGAGAATAGGAAAATCTAAACCCACAGACAGAGAAGCTGCTTTTAAAGCCCATAAAAATATGAAAGCAAAACAAGAATCCGAGGAAGAAGAGACATCGGATGAAATGGAAGCAAACTTTGTTCGAAAACTAAAAAGGGGAAAAGGAAAATACAGAGGAAAGTTACCGCTTAAATGTTTCAATTGTGGAGGCGTTGGGCATTTTGCAGCTAATTGTCCACTTAATGAGAAAAACAAAAGTGATGAAGGATCGCACCAAGAAAGAAGTGATTGGAAGAAAAAAACAAATTTCAGAAAAGGCAACTTCAAGAAGAAAAGTTTCATCTCCAAGAATGTCAGCTCATCAGAAGACAGTTGCAGTGAGGATTCTAAAAAGGAAACAGGTGAAGCTCTTTTCATGGCACTCAAAGAAGAAAAAATAGAAAAAGAACAGGAATGTGATGAAGAAGACATTAATGCAAAAGTAAATTTGGAAGAGGAACTAATTGCAGCTCTGGATGTATTGAAGATAGAAAGAAAAAAGAATAAGAAAATTTCAAGAAAGCTTGAGGATGCAAATGAAATCATAACCAGTTTGAAAGTACGAGATAGAAGAATCCAAGAAAATATCTGAAGATCTCGAAGTACAAATAACCATGAAAATAGATTATTGCTACAAACTAGAAGAAGAGACTGTTGGTTTAAGAATGCGAGATAGAAGAGATGAATCGTAAAATTAGTTGTCATCACAAACGTGAAGAAAGTTATATGAAATCTGGATAAGATCATAAATATCCAAAGGACTACAGGCATGAAATTTGGTTTGGGCTTTGTCGAAGGAGAATCATCAAATGGATCAAAGAATGAAGATAAGAAACAGGTTGATCAAGAAAAATTGACTCATGCAAAAGAAAGCAATAATGCAAGGCACGAAAGGAGAATTGACAATGATGGATTCACCAATGTCACACATCAAAGAAGAAGAAGATTTATGACTCCTACGACAACATGGCAAAGACCATCACCCAGGTTCAATCATCTCTTTTCTGGTTACTATTTTAAATGCAATGGTTATGGACATAAGATTTCAGATTGCAAGTATAACGTAGGACCAAGGAATTTTACCGAGTAGAAATGTTTTTTCACCTTTGATGGATTATGCGAGTAGAATGTTATAACTGTCATAAGTTTGGGCACATTGCAAGAAATTGTCGAAGTACATTTGCATCAAATCAATCTCAGGGAAGAAAATCTCAACCAAATGGAATGAGACAAAATAGAAAATTTCCCGAAAAACATGCACAAGCTACTGAAAAAGAAAAGTCAAAACAAGAGCCCAAAATTGTAATCAAACCAGAGTGGAAAGAAAAAGATCGATCTAAGGAAGAAAAGGAATCCCTGATCGTACAAACAACATTTAAAGCACAGAATAAATCTGCACCATGGATACTTGATAGTGGATGCTCCAGTCATATGACAGGTGACAAACATAAATTTGAGAAGTTACAACAATATGAAGGTGGTTCAAGTAAAATTTGGAAATAATGATGGAGCTAAGATAGTTGGCAAAGGTTCAGTGAAGATTAGTGATGGAAAAATCAAGTCAAAAGAAGTCTTGTTTGTGGTTGGTCTGAAGCATAACTTGTTGAGTGTAAGTCAGATTTGTGATAGAGGTCATGAAGTGATTTTTAAGAAGCAGGGTTGTGAAGTCAGAAAAGCAAACTGTGGAAAGTTGATAGCAACTGGATCGAGGACATCTGGCAACCTGTACACTCTCTCAGAGACTTCAGAAGGAGCTTGCTTGATTGGACAGGAAGAAGAAAATTGGTTGTGGCACAAGAGGCTTGGTCATATCAGTTTTGACAATCTAGTAAAAATTAGCTCAAAAAGGGCAGTGAGAGATATTCCCACCATTGGAAAACCATCAAATAGCATTTGTGCTTCATGCCAAAAGGGGAAGCAAACTAGAGTCTCATTTAAAACAAAAGAGTACTACACAAGCAAACCTTTGGAACTAATACATACTGATTTATGTGGACCCATGAGAACGCAAAGTATAAATGGTGACAAATATTTTATGTTGTATATAGATGACTATTCCAGGATGACATGGGTACTATTTTTGAAGCACAAATCAGAAGCTTTTGAGATGTTCAAGGTTTTCAAAAACCAAGTTGAGAATCAAACAGGAAAAAGGATTAAATGTTTAAGATCAGATAGAGGAGGAGAGTTCATTTCAGAGGATTTTACATAGTACTATGAAAAATATGGTATTAGAAGACAGTTTTCAGCAGCCAGGACACCTCAGCAGAATGGTGTGGTAGAAAGAAAGAACAGGACAGTGCAGGAAATGGCACGGACTATGTTGACAGAGAGCAAAGTAGCAGATAGATTTTGGAAAGAGGCAGTCCATACTGCGGTATACATCCAAAATAGGTGCATGTTGAGGATGCATGAAAGCAAAACTCCTTATGAGTTGTGGTTTGGTAAAAAGGCAACAGTAAGATACTTTAAAGTTTTTGGCAACAAGTGTTACATCAAAAGAACTGAAGAAAACCTTGGTAAGTTTGAAGATAGAGCTGATGAAGGTATTTTTCTTGGCTATTCATCAAAAAGCAAAGCTTACAAATGCTACAACAAGAAGCTAAGGAAAATTGTGGATAGTGTCGATGTTAAAGTTGATGAAGGTAGGGAACGAGTAATTAGCTATGAAGAGAACTACCCAATTTATGAAGAGGTTATTGAAGGAGATGAGGAAAAGGAAACGGAAAAGAAACAAAAAATTGACTCAGATGATTCAAACAATGATTCAAAAGTGGAAGAAAATAAGAAATTCAAAACAGGCAGCTGGCAAAAAGATCATCCTAGAGAGCAAATAATTGGAGACCCCACAGTTGGTGTTCAGACAAGAAGAAGAGTAGTAAGCAACTACTCTCTATTATCCAACATTGAGCCCAAAAATATTGCTGACGCAAGCAAAGATAAAAGTTGGATGAAGGCAATAAATGAAGAATTAGATCAGATCGAGAAAAACAAAACTTGGGAGTTAGTACCAAGACCTGCAAATAAAAATATAATCGGTACTAAATGGATCTTTCAAAACAAGTTGAATGAAGATGGACGAGTAGTCAGGAATAAAGCAAGATTGGTATGTAAAGGCTATGCACAAGTTGAAGGTATTGACTTTGAGGAAACCTTTGCACCTGTGGCTAGACTAGAGGCAATTAGAATGTTTTTGGCTTTACTAGTTTACAAGAATTTCAAAGTTTATCAAATGGATGTGAAATCAGCATTTTTGAATGGGAAACTCGAAGAAGAGGTTTATATTGAGCAGCCAGATGGTTTCCAACTTGGTGATGATCCCAACTTGGTTTGCAAGTTGAAGAAAGCATTATATGGCTTAAAAAAGGCACCCCGAGCATGGTATGCAAGGCTAGACAACTATCTTACTCAACAAGGGTTCAAGAAAGGTATGGTGGATAGTAATTTGTATGTCAAAACAGAAAATGGCCATCTTATTGTTCTTGTTGTATATGTTGATGATATCATATTTGGCAGCAACAAAGATGAGTGGTGTAAAGATTTAGCAAATAAGATGCAGAAAGAATTTGAAATGTCAATGATTGGTGAACTTTCGTATTTCCTCGGGTTGCAAGTTAATCAAAATGAGAAGGGCATATTTATTTCTCAAATTAAATATGTGAAAGAGATGCTAAAAAAGTTCACAATGGAGGATTGTAAGCCAGTTAGCACTCCCATGATGACAGGTTGCAAGTTGAGCAAGGATGACAAATCTCCACATGTTGATCAAACCATGTACAGATCTATGATTGGGAGCTTACTGTACTTGACAGCTACCAGACCAGATATTTTGCAGGCAGTATGCATGGTAGCACGATTTTAGGCTAGTCCCAAGGAGACTCATGTGACAACAATGAAGAGGATTCTTCGGTATCTCAAGGGTACTATGGAGTATGGGTTATGGTATCCGAAAGGTAAGGACTTCACCCTTATTGCGTATTCAGATGCAGATTGGGCAGGATGTGTAGATGACAGAAAGAGTACCAGTGGAGGTGCATTCTATCTTGGAGATAGGTTGGTCGCATGGCACAGTAAGAAACAAGAGTCAATCTCCTTATCCACAGTAGAGGCAGAATATATTGCAGCGACAACGTGTTGTACGCAGGTATTATGGATGAAACAAACCCTGAAAGATCTTGGTATTAACTTTAGTGAGCCAATTTTAGTTAAGTGTGATAACACCGAGTGCCATTAACATCTCAAAGAATCCGGTTATGCATTCTCGCACAAAACATATTGCTATCCGGTATCACTTTTTGAAGGAGAAAGTTGCGGAAGGTGAGGTTAAGTTGGATTTTGTTCCAACAACAGAGCAAGTAGCGGATATCTTCACAAAACCATTGCCCAAGGAAGTCTTTGAGTACCTTCACAATAAATTGGGAGTGGTCACGCTTCCCAAGAATTGACTAGCTATCGGGACCACATTCTTCGGGGGAGCATTTGTGTATTTGTTTATCTTTTTGCTCATATTTGTGATTTTTGCTAAGTGTAATAATTTTTGCCCGAGAATGTTGTGCATGGACTCAGGGGGAGTCTGCAGCAGCCCTTTGATATT
Organism: Wollemia nobilis; assembly: GCA_028583015.1. NCBI lineage: Eukaryota > Viridiplantae > Streptophyta > Pinopsida > Araucariales > Araucariaceae > Wollemia > Wollemia nobilis. The sequence goes on along the minus strand of JAQPPZ010017036.1, from coordinate 4,809,546 downwards.
GTTGTCAAAGGGGGAGAAGAGTTACAGGAAATTGCACGTGTGTTGCCAACAATTCCAAAGGGGGAGATTGTTGAGCAAGGTGCAACGACAGTATTGTCATTGTTGTCAACACAGTCAGATAGATCGGTTGAAGCAGTGGACAGGAGCTCAGAGGTTAATCAGAGTATGTACAGTGATGTTAAATGCTTATGAGGATGTTTACCCACCTTTTTGCATATTTTCCAAGAAGACCGAAGTGGCCCATATGCTCAAGATCAAAGAAAAAGCAAAACACCGCAAAGAAAAAAGGTGTCGCGATATCACGACATGTTGCATTTTCACGGTCAAAAGAGAAGAGAAAATGCAAGGAGAAAAAGTGTCACGATATCGCGACATGTTGCATTTTTGCGGCCAAAAGAGAAGAGAAAATGCAAGGAGAAAAAGTGTCGCGATATCGCGACATGTTGCATTTTCACGGCCAAAAGAGAAGAGAAAATGCAAGGAGAAAAAGTGTCGCGATATCGCGACATGTTGTATTTTGGGCCAAAGCAAAGAGAAAATGCAAGGAGGAAAAAAGTGTCGCGATATCGCGACATGTAGATGTATTTTGGACAAAGCAAAGAGAAAATGCAAGGAGAAAAAGTGTCGCGATATCGCGACATGTAGCATTTTCTGGTCCAAAGCGAAGAGAAAGAGAAAGGAGGAAAAAGTGTCGCGATATCGCGACATGTCACATTTTGACATGTGATTTGATAGAGAAGGAAGAGAAAGAAAAAGTGTCGCGATATCGCGACATGTCGCATTTTCGCGACTCCAAAGCAGAAGGAAGAGAAAGAAAAAGTGTCAGGATATCGTGACATGTCGCATTTTTGTGACTCGAAAAGGGTAGGAAGGAAGAGAAAGAAAAAGTGTCACGATATCGTGACATGTCGCATTTTTGCGACTCAAAAAGGAAGAGAAAAAGTGTCACGATATCAGGACATGTCGCATTTTCAGGACTCCAAAAGTAATAGTAAAAAAGTGTCATGATATCATGACATGTCACATTTTTGTGACTCAAGAAAAGCCTCAAAATAGAAATGAACAATAATGAAGGAGAAAATGTACAATCATCGAAGGAGAAAACAAATGCATGCACAAGGGAAAAGAAAATGAACAGTCAGACATGCAAAGAGAAAATGAACAGACATGCAAAGAGAAAACGAATAGTCATGACCGAGAAAATGAACAGTCATGGTAGGAGAACATGGTGTCAATTATTTGCATGTGACGTGTTTGACGAAATGCCTTCTCAAAATATACAAAAGGAGTTACAACTGGAGTTACAACTGGAGTTACAAAGAGAAAGGATGGTTATAAAAGGAGTGTTGCTTGGAGAATTTTGAAGCATGGGGGATTAAAGCGTAGCGGATTTGATCTTGCGAAGAGAGCGAGAGGAGAGCGAGAGGTGCGATAGGCGAGCGAGAAGGGTGTGAATTGTGGGCGATGTTGAGTAAGCAATAGACCAGTCAGGGTCTTGTAAAAGTGAAGGCATTTATATGTCAATCTTCTAGTTTCAGAATTGAAGTCCAAGTTGGTGCTTGGCATCAGGAGTTGGTGCTCCTTCCAGTTGGTGCTGGTAAATCGGGGTTGGTGCTCCTTTCTATTGGTGCAGATAAATCAGGGGTTGGTGCTCCTTTCGTTGGTGCAGGAGATAAATCAGGGGTTGGTGCTCCTTCCAGTGGGTGCTGGTAAATTGATTGTAAAGTTGTGCTTTGCAAAGGCTGGATTTGGATGGTAGTCCAAACAGTCATTTTTGAGGAGTAGCCAAATCGGTGAACCTCGTTACATCTTGTGTTGTGTGATGCTCTCTTGTTATACTTGCTTTATTTGGTTTTAAGTTTTCATTATTTTGGCTTTAAGAGTTGAAGATTTAAGTTTTAAAGAGCTACACTGATTCACCCCCCCTCTCAGTGTCATAGTGAGACTAACATGGAGTGTAGCACGCACAAGCGTGTTGCACCCACATAGGAGAGCATGCACCCACACATGCCCAATGTGTGCATGCATGCATAGAGCATGCGCACCCACGTGTAGGGCATGCATGCATCGCAGCCACTCATGGGAGCCCGTGTGGTGAGCGCCCTGCTCACCTGCGGCCCGTGAGTGAATGCACTGTGAGCCGCAGTGCAACGCACACTCGTGCACTACCTTATGGGGAAACGCATGAGCACTAAGCACTATGCATGTAAGCACAACACTGCTCATGCGTTGCCTTGTGGGTAGCGCGTGAGCGCTATGTGTTGCGCATGGCAGCGTAGCGCTACTCGCAACACACTCGTTTAGTGCTCACGCGTTGCCTTATGGGGTAGTGCATGAGTGTTGTGCACTGCTCACAATACATATGCTATGTATCATAGCGTGCTCATGTGCTACCTTGTGGGGTAGCGTGTGAGCTATGCACTACGCATGGCAATGCATAGAGGCCCGACATAATTTTTTTTTGTTTTTTATACACTTTTGCATGATTTTTTTCTCTATATTCCTTTAGGGGTTGGATCTGAAGCTTCCAAGAAACGGGGCCATGGTGGAAATGTAGTAGCTGGAAATTCATAGGACTAAAATTCTACAATAGTTAGCAACTGTGGTAAACCAAAGGGTAAAATAGATCCAAGAAGAACATAACAGGACCCATCATCTGCACTGTAAGGGAGAGAGATGAAGTCTTCTTCTGGATATTTATCAAGTAACCCTTCGATTTCTTCATCTAAAGCTTCTTAAATGTTGATTTCCTCAATATCAACATAGTCTAGTGGTAGGACGATGGGTTTTTTGCCCATAAACCTTGGTTCTATTCCAAGTGTTGCTTCAGTAATTTCTTTGGCAATAGGGATTGCATCCATAGAAAGAATTTCTCTTTCAACCATATTTTCTTTTGTTGTAATTTTTTCTTCTACAGAAATTTCATCTTCAATAATTTCCTCTACAACAATTTCTTATTTTGCAGGAATGTCTTCCAAAGGAAGAGTTTCTTCTTTGACAAAAATAATTTCTAGAATTTCTTCTTCTGCCGAAAAAAAATTTCCTCAAAAAATTCTTCTTTTGCTGCCATTTCTTCTATGAGTTGGACAACTAGAATTTTTGGACATTAGCAATGATCATTCTGAGTCGTTGCTTCAAATTTATAAAGAAAATTTCATCTTGAGTAGACAACATGGTGCCTTACCCAGATAGGATCAGAACCTTCTGCTCTGATACCAATGATACAAAACTCAATATTTTGAATAATTTTATTGCAAACATATGCACAACATATATACATAATTATGAGAATAATAATCATTCTAAGGTTACAACATCCTAAAACCAGATGCCAATCAAGGAGTAACCACTTGAACCTAAACAATACAAGATGACAAAATAGCCAGTACAACAAACTAGCCATGAACTCTACATGAGAAAACCTACCAAATCATGTAGTACAGTATAGTGCAACAATAATAACATAACAAAATACTTAGGTTAAAATATATAGCCTAAGGATCCTCATCACCTTTCCTCGACATCCAAGGTATGGATTAAAAAGATCATGAACCAAGTTTCAAGTAGCTAATCAAAAAATGGTTCAAATCTCAAGTGAGTCTGGTGCTAAGGTGCACCCCAAAACAACTCCACTATAGAAACCCCTTTCAAGGGTAATGATTTCTAAGACTCAACCCCAAAAATAAAATTTAGGGATGCCCTCCATGGCAAACAGCCTCATCCTAATGCTAACATAAATCTTAGGGTTTCCCATAAACCTCTAAGAATATATAATATTGATCCTTGAAAACTGAGTCGGGATGTCTTAGGGCAGCTAATGGAACTCCAATTATAAATTTGGACATGGGCAGCATTCAGACTGGCACTAAATATCTATAAAAAAGAGGACTAGTATACCATTTATTGGGTTTTCGTCCAAGCCTATTTGCTTTCAAAGTTTGGGCTACAAAAATTTGGAAAACTAAAGGTGAGTTACAAATATCTATTTATCCAAATGATTGTTTTCTTGTTTTATTTTCTAATAATGAAGATAGAGAGAAAATATTTCAATGGGGGCCCGGTTCTTTGGAAGGGTAGGGTTTTTCATAAAGCCTTAGCATACTAAATTTAAATTCAAAGAAGAGATGCCTTTTACAAGTCCCGTGTGGGTTAGACTCTTTTGCCTCTCAATTGAATTCTAGAATTTCATTGTTTTTCTTCAATTGGAAACTCTTTGGGAACTTTTATGATGACTGTTGATTGTACTCAAAAATATGAACATATTATTTATGCTCAAATTTATGTTTAATGGATTTTGACAAACCTCTACCTAAAAATATCTCATTATAATTTGGGAGGACAATTGGGAGCAAGTGATGAACTATGAGAACATTCCTTTTTGTTGCATAATTTACCATGAATATGGTCATTTGGCTAGTTTTTTCCCAAATAAAATTCTAGATCAAAAAAAGAGGATACAAACTTAGTAGGTTTTCAAATGCCTAAGAAGAACACTCAAAAAAATAGTTATGAAGTATCAATCAAAATTATCAGCTAGTAGGGTGAGGGAGCGATGAAATTAGGGTTTCTTGGGAGGGTGGGGATGACGGTGGATGAGAAGGCTATTCTGGGAGAGCACGAGAGCATTGGCAGGTCGAACCAGGGGCTCGACAGGGTGGAGGGAGGGCAAACAGAGTCATTGCCAAGTCGCGGCAAGGATCCGCTAGACAAACGGGGAGATGGACCTCAAAAGTCATATGCTTTGGTAGCGGCCTCTGAAACCCTAAGCGGGCTCTTCTCCAAGGAGTTATTTCCATCCGAGGACGAGTTGGACATCCCGGCAAAAATTCTCTCAAGCTTTGTGGATTTCAAAAAATTTACCCTCATCGGTAAGTTTATTGGTGGTCGTCCTGACATGGAGACCATTCGCAAGTGGGCATCTGGCAATCGGCGGACCTCTGGTCACTTAGAGCTGGCTGCCCTAACCCGAGGTTTTTTTGCGATTAGGCTAAGCAACAAGGAGGACTACTGTAAAATCCTGGCTAGAGGGCCTTGGTCCTTGGGCCATAGGAGTCTCTTTCTATGAAAGTGGGGTTTGGACTTTAACCCCGATACCCAGAATATCAACATTGATCCAATATGGGTTAGGCTCCCGAGTCTTCCCATTTTTTGTTGGCATGAAAATGTAATCAGAGGTATTGCTTGGTCCATCGAGGAGCTGATCACTTTAGACCCTCCCACCAGAGCTCGAACTAGATTTGTCCAAGCTCGATTTTGTGTTTTTGTGGACTTGGATTCGGACCTCCCATCCTCCATTACTCTGCGGTTTGGGGGTAATTTTCTACACAAGCAAGCAATTGTTTATGAGAACAGGCCAGCTTTCTACCCTGAGTGTAGTTCTCAAGGGCATCTTCAGTCCAATTGTCCTCTCCAAAAGTCAAGGAAGAAGGAGCGGGATCCCTGCAACCCTTTGGAGCATGGTGAAGGTTAGACAAAGCACCCTTTTGCGAAAGGCCATGAATCTCCAGGTCCATCCAGGGACCATATTGAATCCTCCTTACCAGAAGAGGAAATCACCACCCATCCGGACTCCGAGCAGTGTGGTGGGCGCCCCCAACTAGGACCATAGGAGGAAAAGGAATAGCCCCCCCCTTATCACCACACAGGCAGATTCACCCAAAATTTATGATCGAAACTCTCTCGAGGCACAAAAGTTATTGGAAGACTACCTGCTAGGAAGAAGAGGTTACCAGCCTAGTAATATTAGCCCTTGAATTACGAGGAGTCAAAAGCGAGGGGTGGATTTTGGTAGTGAAAGGAAGCAGGGCCGTCCCCCCAACAAGGAAAAGAGAGACAAAGAAACTATAGCTGATGTTGCAAATGGAACCCAACGGTTGCTATTTTAGGATGACTCCGATTCTCTGATGGGTGACGCGCTTATCCCAAAACCTCCCTTCCAGCAGGGAAAGGGAAGTAAGAAGAACCTCAAACCGTACGGATGAAATCTTGGATGTGAGAAGACTAAACGGAGTGGCCATTTGGGCCAGGGAAAAAAAATTTGAGCAGGCTTTTCAATGGTTTGTTTCAGTCCAGTCATTTTTCTTGGATCCTATCCAACATGTATGCTTTGAATTCTGCCTCCGGGGAAGCAGAAATGTGGAAAGTTATTTCCTAGGTATGGGAGAATTTTTTGTAGTTTTCTTGGTTGTCTTCTTCTACTTTTCGATGGTCCAGATTCTCCGGCTAGTTTTTTTTTTCCCAGTTATAATGGCCATGGTTTCCAGGATAATCAGATAAAAATGCCTTACTTGTATCCCTCGGGCAATTACAGTTTTTTGTTTTTTTTTTGCATACATTTTTATTCTTCCAGCCAAGAGGCATGAAGCACTATTTAGCAAGGCTGATTTTGTATATAAGGTTTTGGGATCCTCTATAAAAACCCACTGTTAATCTATTATAATAATTACCAAAAAAAAAAAATTATCAGCTAGTATGTTTGAAATTCTTTCCACAAATGATGTCCCAGGTGAGGAAGAGGAAATAATAGAAACATAAATGCAATTTAAATATGAAGATAACTTAGAGATAAACCAACAAATTAAAGGTTTTTAATAGGAAAAAAAAAAAGCAGAAAATATACACATGAAAATAATCTTTTAAATATTGAGAATTTAAATAATACAAGTCCCACAATAAACTCTATTGAACCTTCTATTAACACTTTGGATTTGTACATGCATTCTTCAAGGTTAGAAGCCATCCCAGATTTAATTGGAGTAATTCAAGAAACAGGGAAACACAATTGAAAATGGATTCTAACCAAAAGGTAGGTCACAAGACCAATCAACATCATATGGTAAAAGAAGGTGAAAAGCTTATAGAGGAAGGTAATATTAATGCCCTTACCAACTTTTTTAGCCTTGTTATTAATGAAGATCATCACTTGGAATATTAGCGGACTCAAAGGGAGTCTTTCAAAACAATATGAAATTAGAATAATGATTCTTAAAAACCATCTACATCTTGTTTTCCTTTCGGAAATGAATATGTCTATAGAGGAAATGGAATCAATTGCTAGTAAAATTTGGACAGCTGAAAAGGTTATTTCCCTCAGTTCCCAAGGGATTTTGTGTGGCATTGACTACCTTTGGGACCTAAAAGAGGTAGTTATTCACCATATGCTTGGCAATTGGGGTCTTTTGGCTATAGCTATTCAAAGTAGATATTCCAACCAAATTATGCTTTGCATAATTGTTTATTATCTGACTACTTTGGAGGAAAAGATAAGATAATAGAAGGATATAACTTATATTATCTCTCATTTTCTTGAAGCTTGGATCTTGATTGAAAGATATTTCAATACCATCCTCTCTAGATGAGAAAATGGGGGGAAAAAGAAATTTGGAGAGGAGCACTGACCTCATGAGTGAATATATTACACACCTTCATCTTGTGGATATCCAACTAGATAATGTCCTCATGACTTGGTCTAACAGAATGCAAAGCTTAGCTTGTATCATGGAGAGGTTGAATAGGTTCTTGTTCTCTGATAATTTTTTAAATTTTTGGTCACATTCATAAGGTGAATACTCTTAACAATACTAGTTTAGATAACTGGTCAGTCATGGTGGAAATGTGGAAAACCAATGTGATTTTCTCACCTTTTCAATTCTAGTTAATGTTGCTTAGAGATAGTTCCTTCAGAACTCGATTGCAACAATGGTGGAAGGAAGGTAAACCAAGGTATGGGACTAAGATGTTCTACTTTACCAAAAGGTTACAATACATTAAATCTTAAATCAAGATTTAGAACTGAAAGGAGTTCGGAGATGTTCAACAAAAAAACATGAAGTGATTTCTCAACTTGAAAATTTGAATAAGAATATTCATTTGGATGTCCTTACAGAGAGTATAAGTACAGAAAAATTTAGACTCATAGCTTAGTTAGAGGAATGGAAAAAAAAGATAACTCTTATGGAAGTAAAAATCTAGGATACAATTGCTCAAAGAAGGAGATCAAACACATAAATTTCTTCCATAAATCTCTTCTAGCTTGAAGATCTCACAACTTTATTTATTTCCTCAAATAAAATTCTAGAGATGTTGTCTACACTTGGTATGGAATGAACTCTATTTTTCTCAATTACTTTTCTAATCTATTTGTTGCTACTCCTCTTGAATCGACTTCTCGATAGAATGTTCTTCAAGCGATCCCTTATCTTATCACTTCTGAGGAGAACTATGTTTTGACTTCTCCAATTACTATTAATGAGCTTCAACAGGTGGTTTTTAAAATACAAAAATGGAAAACCCCAGGTCCTAATGGTTTTCCCATTGAGTCCTACCAGGAGTTTTGGGATATCCTTCATGTTGATTTATTAAATATGGTGGAAGAATCAAAGAAAGACAAAGAAAATTTGAAGGTTTTCAATAAAATTTATATAGCTTTGGTCCCAAAATCTCAAGAGGTTGAACATATCTTAGCTTCTAGACCTATAGCTTTATGTAATGTTCTTATCAAAATAATTACTAATATCATGGTAGAAAGGTTGAAGCCTCTTTTGCATAAGATTATTTCCCTTGAACAAGTGGGTTATATGGAAGGGCACCAAATAGTGAATGAGATATTTCTTTTTCAGGAAGCCATCCATTCCATGGAAATGCAAAATTTTCCTTCCATTTTCATTCGTTAGACTTAACCAAAGCTTATGACAAAGTGGATTGGAACTTCCTTGTCAAAATTTTGAGGTAATTTGGCTTCTCTTTGGATTGGATGGACTGGATTACGGGATGTATCTCTTCAATATCCTACTTATTTATTATCAATGAAAATCCTTCATAGCTATTCCCAGCTTTCGAAGGTATGAGGTAAGGTGATCCCCTCTCTTATTTATTCATCATTCTTACTAAATGCCTAGGTAGGACTATAACCAAAAATAGAGATAACAAAATCCTTGAGGGAGTTACCATTGCTCATGGAGCTAGGCCTATCTCTCATCTTCAATTTTTTGATGACTCTACTCTGTTAAGTAAAGCTACAGTTAAGGAAGCTTCTAAAATTAAGCAAATTATTAGTTGTTTTTCTAAGGCTACAGGGAAATTGATCAATCAAGACAAAACTAAAGTCATTTTATTTCACTACACTCCTAGATAATAATCCATGTTCTTGGATAAATTAAGATATAAGAATACCTCCCTTCTGATCACTTATTTATACATTCCTATCAATATTCAAAGACAAAAAAATAAAGATCTAAATTGGTTGATGGACAGAGTTAAGAAGAAAATTGGAAAGCAGACCAATAGGTGGATTTATTTTGGGGGTAGAAGTACCTTGGTAAAATTGATCCTTCAAGCTATACCTATTTATGTTTCTACTATTTTGAATATCCCAAAGGTATTTTTTTGATAATTGGATCAAATCAATCATCGGTTCCTCTAGAGTGGTTCTAAGGAGAAAAGAAAATGGGCCTTGGTGAAATGGGAAACTTTATGTCTTCCTAAGAATGAAAGGTGGCTATAATTCTGATTTTTTACTAATAACAACAAGGCTTTAGCTCCTAAATTGTAGTGGAGTTTTTACATAACCCCAATGCTCTTTGGGCCAAAAATCTCTAGTCTAAATATGTTGAGAACAAAAGTCTTGAAGACCTTGTTCGCTATAAATTACCTACCAAAGGTTCTCCTATTTTATTAGTTCTTAATATTGGTGAGGATTTGATAAAGCAAAAGTTATTTTGGATCATTCATAATGGTCAAAATGTAGATTTTTTTATAGATTCTTGGGATGGTCACCAACCTTTGATAACTCAGTTTCCTAATTGGAGGCCTTGGATGGAGGAGCTTCATAGAGCTAACTAAACAAAGGTGGCTAATTATTGTCGATATCATACTAGTAATTTAGAGGTTGGTAGCTATTGGATCCCTATTGAAGACTAACCTATTCAAATTCTAGAAAGGTAAATAAAATACTTCCAACACATCTTTCATAAGAGATCTCTCTCTTGGTCCCATGATAAAGATTGTTTTGGATGGAACAACACTAGTAAGGGTGAGTATTCAGTTGCTCAAGGTTATTTTGCCTTATGCCATAGTAATCCCAACAAATCATATGATATATTTACTCAATTGTGGGCTTAAAATATTTGGCCTAAGGTGAGGTTCTTTATTTGGCTTTTATTGCATCGTAGGGTGCTAACTAATGAGCAAATTATGAAATGTGGTTTTCATGGCCCTTTAGATACAAAATATGTGGAGAGAATGTGGAAACTCTTAGCCATATTTTTATTGAGTGTACCTTAGCCTTTGAGTTATGTACGAGAATTTCCATATTACTTGGCTTAAAGTGGTCCATTTTTTTACTTTTGAACAACTTTGGAGGGATTGGCCTAAATAAGAGGGTGTTGATCATTTTATTAGGTAGTTAGTTTGGATGGGTTCTACCATTCTACCTTGGAATATCTAGAATGAAAGGAACAACCAAATTTTCAATCAATAAAGGAAGGACACTATATTTGGTAAAATAACATTGCCAACTTAGTTGAATCAATCCAACAGGTCCTTAATCACTCCTAGAACTCCTACCAAAGATGGGATCAAGTGATGCAAATATTGAAGATTAAATATTCTAATGGAAACTAGCTTAAAGGGAATGTGAGAAAATACAATATGGATATAACAATAAATTGGTAGCCTCCTCCTAAGGATTTTGGAAAATTCAATATCGATGGAGCCTCTAGGGGGGGCCCTGGAAAAGCTAGTGTAGGAGGAATTGGTAGACTTTTAGATGGTTCCCTGTTTTTCACTTTTCCTGAGAATTTGGGCATCCTTTCCAATAACCTTGCTGAGGGGCATGGTATCCTTAGAGGTCTTCAAGATGTTGCTTAGGTTGGATGGAAAAAGGTGTTGGTTGAATTTGAATCTCAAGTCATGATTAATCTATTGAATAATCCTTCTAAGAATCATAAGGTTGATTGGAGAATAAAAAAATTGTTGAGAAGATTCAATTAATCCAGATGGAATTTTTGAAAGTTGAATACAATCATGTGGTTAGAGAATAAAACATGAGTGTTGATGCTTTAGCTAATTTGGCATTTGATAAATGTGATATTACTTACTACGACAACCCTCCCAGATGGTGGGCTTCACAAATAAGGGAAGCTCTTATTTCTATCCTTTCTCTGGATGGCTCCAATACTAAAGGTACCCGATTCCTTTTTTATTTATTTTTGCTTCTCTTTGGTTCAGTTAGGGTATTTCAATTCCCTAGCTCAAACATATAATTTTTATGTTTTTGAAGAACACAAGCTTATACTAAGAGGGGGGTGAACAGTATAAGATCAAATTTTAATTTTCTTTACCAAACAATATTATCCAATATTATCAATGGCAATATCAATAGCAGTAATCAAAGTAATGCATAAATCATCACACACAATAGAGACACCAATTTAACATGGTTCACCCAATGTGGGCTACTCCACAAAGAAAATATTTCTACTAAATTTTCTCAACAAATCTTCTTGGAAATCAATTCCCTATTACAATGTTTATGGACCTTTGTCCAAAGGAGAAACCAATACCCTATGTTATGATTTGTGGATCTCTCTCCACAAGAGAAATCTTTTCCCTTTTCTCCAGTTCATGGAACTTGATCTAGGAGACCTTTATCTCCTCAATTGGTTCGTAGATCTCTCTCCATAGAAGAAATCTATCTTTCCAGTTGGTTTGTGGATCATACTCCACAGGGGAACTCTTTCCCCTTGATATGGTTCGTGGATCTCTATCCATAGGATAACTCTTTCCCCTCTATCCTGGTTGATGATCTTCTAGAATACTTATACCCCCATTGCTCTGGCTTGTGGATCTCTCTCCACATAAGACATATGTCCTCACTGCCCTAGCTAATGGATCTCTATCAACTGGAGACTATTTGAGAAACAATGGTGAAATTGTTCTATTAATCAACAATGCATTACATAGTTTTATAGTTCTTGAAAGAACTAAAAATAGACACGGTGGTTGAGAGAAATCCTCTCAAACTAACTTAAAGATAGCTCTTATCCTAACAACATGCTAATATTGGACTATGGTCAAACATTGACCAACCAAGCCAAAACCTCAACGTATGCTAATCAAATTAACTAGAAATATGTAAATCAAAACATTAAACTAAAACTAAATACTAGGACTTAATACTTAGGACTAAGGATGCAATGTTGAAAATATTCCAACACTATTGTCCTCTAATCTATCACCTCCAAATATTAATCTCAATTCTATCTCAGATCTACACCAAACTATATCTCAAGTGTAGTACAAATCATCTCTAGCTCTATCTTAGATTTAGCATAAATCTGCTCACAAATTTGTACCAAAATCTGTCCTCAAATCTATCCTCAAACCTTAACACAAAGCTTGATCCAATCACAAATCAACTCTACTTAGATTTACCTCAAGAATTAACACAAATCTTGAACAAATCAATCAATCAACTCTATTCTCAAGTCTTCACAAAGACTTACCTTAAATCTACCTTCAAGTCCTCTCAAGAACTTGCTCAATCTACTCTCAAGTCTTCACCAATACTTACAGTTTACCTCAAATATGCTCTTCAAGTCCTCTCAAGAACTTTCTCAATCTGCTCTCAAGTCTTCATTATGACTTGCCTCAAATATTTTATCAAGTCTTCACTAATACTTACCTCAAATATGCTCTTCAAGCCCTCTCAAGAACTTGCTCAATCTGCTCTCAAGTGCATGCTCAAAAAATCTCACATGATATGCTCAATCAAACTCAAATCTTGCACACAATACTATCAAATGCTTTGTCTAATCTTTAAAGTAATTCCTTTAACTTGAAGCAGGTTAAGACATATTCTATTCATAATTTTTTTAACCTTTGGAACATATAGAGAATGATGTACTCTATCAAAAACTCAATATGTTCTACTCAATTATTAAGTCTGTCACTTTCACAAATCTGGTTTCTAATGTCTGCACTTGCACTTTCAATATCACTCAAATCCAATGCTCAAGAATTTCACTCAATCATTCAATCAATGAAACACAACTTGTTCGCTAATCCTAAACAAGTGTTTTCAAACTTCTTCAAATAAAGAGCACAATGTGGGTCTCAAACCCTAACTCAAATATTTCTCAATCTCTATCTCAAATCAAATCATCCATCAACAAGATGCACTTAAACTTGCTCATTCATTTCCAACAATATCTATCAATCCTTTTCACTCCACCTTATATTTCACAACATTCATTCCAACATTTCAAACAAAATATGATGTGCCCATACCTCTTTGCTTTGATGGAGATATATCTTCAAAACCTATTTTACTTACAACCAAATCCTTTTGCCAATTCTAGGTTAAATAGCAACAGTATCCACAAGAATATTTATCTTAACAAATATTTCACCATACAATAAATACATTAAAATATCAATTCACAAATACACCTTATCACTCCTTCACTTTCAAAATAATATTCAACATATATCAAAAAATAAAGTTCCTTGTTTTACACATAATATTCAACACACATCAAAATAAATTTCCTTGTTTACACCTTATAATCTCCAATACTCTCAAAATAATATTCAACACACATCAAAATAAAGTTCCTTGTTTACACCTTATAATCTCCAATACTCTCAAAATAATATTCAACACACATCAAAATAAAGTTCCTTGCTTACACCTTATAATCTCCAATATTTTATTTATTTTCTAAGCACCCAAAATAAAATATTTAATCAACAACCCTTATGACTCCCTAAACAATTTTACACATGCCCTTTTTAATATCACATGGCTTTAAAACAACTTGCGCTTTCCAAAAACCTTTGGCAAAATTTAATTCAAAATGCATACCTTAATAAATTTCCCACAAAAGATATTGTGCACATCTTCAACAACCAATGCCCAAACTCGAACCCGTAATCTATGCCACCGCAATGCCCTAGCCCAAGGCTAGGTTGTTGCTTGGGTTACACACCTGCACGTGAACCAAAGGTCCACATTTTCGTATTAAATACTACCTCTCATGAATTTCATCAAAAATGAAAACTCCTTCCTCCTTCACCAAAATGAACTACGTGGGATTCGAAACCATGACCTTCCCTTCGCGAGCACCCTAGCCACTTTCCAACTACCATCTATTCTAGCCAGCGTGGACAAAACTTGGTCTTTCATCATCTCCTTTTATACTGTAGTTTCTACCTCAAACTCAGTGTAAACCTTTGTCTTCTTCCTTTCGAATTGGAGTGCATGAATTATATTATCACATACGCATTCTAATTGCTTAGACTTTGGAAATGAAAATAATTTCCTTTAAATACCTTTACCTTTGGATTGAAACACGTCGGCCCTCCTTCGAATTCAAATTTAAATTCGAATTGAAACTTTGAACCTTTGGCGCCATTAATTATTTAAATTAAAATTTTAACCTTAGGTTAAAATATTTTAATTTAAATAAATTAAAATCTTTTCCAACCTTTATAACTTACTCAATGGGCCTTGTCAAGGATATCTTTTTTTAATGATTTCCTGGACCTTGTTATTTTTCACCTCTTCCTATTTCCTGAATATTATAATATTATTATTTCTTTTTAAACTTACTTCTCTTTTCTTGGGTCTTCAACCTTTTTAGGCTCTTTAGGCATATAATATTTAAAATAAATATTATACCCTTTTCATTTAACAACTTCCTTGCCTTTTGGAGAAATCAATCTTTTGACCTTAATGACAACAAAATTGGTCATCACCTCTTGACATCAATGACAACAAAACTTGCTCAAATTTCCAATAGTTTCCTCTGTTGAATCTTGCCTAAAAAGTATTTTGACCTTTTAAGGTCAAAGTTGTGATTTTATTTTTCCTTTTTTTAGTTTTTCGGCATGTGTGTGTTTTTTGTATTGTTTTGTTTTGTTTTGTTTTGGTGTTTTTTGTATTGTTTTTGTTATTTTTTGTGTTTCTGTTTTTTTTTTTTTCGTTTCTTTATGTTTTGTGTGTATTTTTTTGTGTTTGTTTGTGTGTTTTTTTTGTGTTTCTGTGTTCTTTTGTTGTTTTTTGTGTGTTTTTAAATTGTTTTTATTTATTTTTCTTTTTGTTGTCTAGGTTTTTTTATTGTGGTTTGTTGTTGGTTTTTGTTGTTATGTTTTTTGTGTTTGTTTATTCTTGTTTTTGTTGTTTTAGGCATGCTCGTTGAGTGTGCCGAAAGGGGTAGGCCGGGTGCGAGCCCTAGGTATTTTTTGTAGAATAGATATCCCTACCTCCTTGGGGCTTACCCAAAAAGTGGCATCCTATGTGGGGTGTTTTCCACAAATAAAAAAAGGGTTAAGTTTAAGCCTTTGAAGGTAGAATAGAATCTTCAAACCTGCACAAATTTTAGAAAGGAAAGTTAGAAAAGTGAGTTCCTAAGCAAGAATTAAGGAGTATAAGCATTTAAAAACAAGTACTAAAGTGAGCTAACATAAACATACAACCAAGTCTCAATAAAGAAGCTCCCAAGTCAAAGAACCAACTCACACATTGAATCCAAGCCGTGGAGAAACCAATTTGCATCTAGTCAAGTTAAATCTTGCTATAAAAGTGAGCCACATAGGAGCAAAGTAATGTCATGATGGAAGCTAAGTGATAGGAGAAGTATTGCAGGTCTGAGAGAAGCAGCTAAAAAGGAAGGAGAAATCCAAGCATTAAGGAGGAAGCCAAACATAAAGGAGCCAAAGTGTTAAGGAACCAATCTAGGGTGAATTGAAGCATCAAAGGAGAAATCCAAGCATCAAAACTAACTATCGCATAGTGAACGTTTGAATTGTCATGCAAATTGGTGAAGAGCTACATGCCAAGTGAAATGCTTACGAAGTTAAGTGTCATTCTAGAGAAGCCATAACACCATTAAGCAACACAAGCACAAAATAATATAGAACATTACCAAGTGTTACATTAGTTGGAGAAGAGAAAGAGTGCATGAGCCACTTGGCACCCTGGAAAGAAAGCACCAATCATAAAAGGGATAAATAAAATATTTATGGAGAGCACATTAATTGCATGTAATACACTACACATCAATAAAAAGGAGAGAGCATTCAACAAGGTAAAAGTTGCAGTGAGTGCTTGTAGAGAGGTCAAAGAGGAGTGTCACAATTTGTGCAGGTCAAACATGGAAGACCACAAAAATAGTATACCAGTTTTGGTGGTAAAAACATTTCAAATTAATTTTTGCTCTATACTAAGGTTTGGGAGTTATAAGATAAAATTAATTTGATTTTTCCTAATTTTAAGTTTAATTAATCTATTCCAAGTTAGATTAATTATATTTGTGGAGAGATAAGACATCAAATTGAGTAATTGAAACCATAGAAACCTTATAAAGGTATTTTGAGAAGTTTTGAAGATTATTGAAAGGTTAATTTGAAATTTTGGGAAGTTAATTACAAATTTTGTAATTAATCTATTTATTTTTGTGAATCAAGTTTTAATGTTTGCAAATAATTTAAAGGGGGAGAAATAAGGTTTTCTACATCAAATTAGAAATATTAAATTTGCAAATATCCTTTACAAAACTTCTAAATTTCTAATTGGGTAGCCATAAGAAATTTAGCATCAAAAATAGTTTTGTGAAATTTAGAGTTTAGAAATTCAAAACTAGGGAGTTATAAGGTTATCAACTTCAAAGGAACATGGTAAAGAAAAAACAAATGAAACGAAACTCAAAAATACATAAATTTTCAAAAATAATTGAAAGATAAAATTTATCTTCAAGAAGAACGAATAAATAGTAAAGATGACTTATTAGAAGAAACTAATGAAATGTTGTAAAATTTAAAATATTGTATTAAATACATGATACCAAAAATTGAAAAACAAAGAGAAACATCAATAGAGGAAAAGAAAACCCTACAATCAATCTTGAAAGAAGCTCAAGATGAATTTTTTCAATTCTTAGAAATTATATAAGTTCAAAGGTTGAAGAAGCAGTTGAAGATTCTAAAGATGTTTTCACATTACCTAATGATATAGGA
Source organism: Wollemia nobilis (assembly GCA_028583015.1). Taxonomy (NCBI): domain Eukaryota; kingdom Viridiplantae; phylum Streptophyta; class Pinopsida; order Araucariales; family Araucariaceae; genus Wollemia; species Wollemia nobilis. The sequence goes on along the minus strand of JAQPPZ010017036.1, from coordinate 4,792,530 downwards.
ATGATAATAAATATAGAATTACTTTCTAATGAAGTTCTCAAAGGTAAGATAAGAAAACAAGAGAAGGTTAAAAATAAATCAATGATGAAATATGCTTCTTGTGATACAAATGATTTAAGACTCATAACAACAGATGCATATTGTAACACTAGTGATATTTATTAGAAATAAAAAGAAGCAAGTTGTGATCAAAATGAAAGGAAATATTGTGATTTAGAATTTATGACAAAAATAGAACTTGTTAGAAAAATAGATGCTACATGTGCTACAAGTGATTTACATGTAGTTCATGATTATTCAGACAAAGCTTATGTTATTAGAATTGATAATGACATGAATTCAAATGATGATACAGATAATGATGCTCAAAGTTGTGTTCATATTGATAAGGAACAATCTAATGAGTTTTTTGGTTATTTTGAAAAGCATATAAAGGGATTTGGTTCAAAATTGTTAACTATAATGGATATAAAGAAATATATTTTGGAAAACATGAACAAGGTATCAAAGAACCAAGTGTACCAGAAATAAGATCTAAATGTGAAGGTCTTGGATATACAAAATAGATAAGAGACAAGGGATCATGAAATATATTTGTAACAAAAAATAATTGTAATCATTGTGGTAGATATGGACACCAGTCAAATAAGTGTTGGAATATTTATAATTGTAAAACTTGTGGGGGACAATCATTCACTAATATTTTATCTACAAAAAGAAAGGGAAAACTATATATTTAGAATGGATTATGAATGGATAAAATGGAATAAGATAAAAGGAATGTTGTATGGTTTCTACGAAAGAAAATCAAGTATGATCAAAGGTTGCTAAGGATATTATGACTCAAGTATATCTTGGAGGATAAAATATTTAGTAATGATCCTACATATATGATATGAATATTGTAGTGGATAACCCAGGGGCAGTGATCCATATTCAGAGACCCATAAGTGACTCAGATACTTTAATCTAGAGTTAGATATAGATAATAGTATCCAACCATATCAGCATCAGAGCTGAAATATGAAGATCCATATTGAAGACTAAAGTCTTCACTAACCAAATAATATAATACAAAGGGTGTTGGAATATATTACATTATTTGGTACATGCTAATGTACCACCTTGGGTACATCATTGTAAATATTAGATTAGGAGTGTGTCCTAGTTTAGAGTGTGAGTAAATATTTTATGTAATGTAATAATGTGCAAGAAATGCGCAGGTGTCATTTAATTAAGTGTATAAGTGTGGTGAGTGTAAATGTGCACAAGTGTCCATTATGTAAGAGTGCACATGTATCCTTAGAATAGGAAAGTGAAGAGTCTCAAAGAAGAGTGAAGGTCAAGAGTACTCCATATGAAGAGTCACATTCTATTATATATATGTGACTAAGAATTGTAAAGAGAGGGTATGTGATATTTATTCTATATCATTTTACTATTTTCATATGCATTTGTTAGTTTCCATTTTATGAGTTATTTATGAAGTTATTTGTGAGTTATATTTGAATAAACTATTTGCCATTATTGAGTATTTTATATTGCAACTATATATTAGATTATGTGGTTATTTACATTAAGAGTTAAGAATAGAAAACTAATAGTTAAAATAGCATTGCTCTCTTTTCTAGAAGTTGTTGAATGCATTACTTCATGAGCTACTATGATCCTATCCAAAATTTGTATCCCTTTCATAAATCCTCCTTGCTCTTCTAAAATAATTGTGTCTAATAGTGGTCTTAATTGATTTACCATTACTTTGGAGATTATATTATATGCCATATTACATATGCCTATAGGTAAAAATGAATCAAATAATTATGCATCCTTATTTTTGGAATCAAGGTAAGATATGTTGCATTTATTTTATAAGGTATGCATTGTTTTACCCTAGACTATTCCATTGCCACCAATAAAGAATCCTTCACTATTTCCTAGTTACACTAATAGAATGCTATAGAGATTCCATTTGGACATAGGGATTTATCCTCACCAAAAGAGACCTTACACATATTACATAATGATGACATTGTTGTATTACAATGAGTTGGCTATTATATATGTGTCACTATGATGGTCTTCATTGAGAGTAAAGGAATTCAATTAGTTCCACTAATACATTTTAATAATTTTGAATGAATTTTAAATATTAAACAATTATTAAAATATACTAAAAAATAGTTGCAATTTTACTATTTTGGTAAGGGCTTTGGCATCTCTTTAAGAGTGTTTGAATAACTGTTGCACCTTGGGGATTTGACTTAATGGACTAATTGCCACCCTAGGCCCTAGGATTAACTACCCTATGAGATATTAAAATACAAATATTGTATCAAACACTAACGCATTGAGGTTTTGGTGTAATGATAACTCTATAGTATTATAAAGCCTCACCCTAGGATCAAATGCCCTCGAGTTACATTGGGGACGAGGTTTTGAACTAACCACTGCACCTTGGGTATTTGACTTAGTGGACTAACCACCACCTTAGGCCTTGGGACTAACCATCCTATGAGGTGTTCAAATACAGAGATTGTATTGGACACTAACACCTCAATTTTTTGGTGTAATGGAAACTCTACAAAGAGGTCCAAGGTTCAAACCCTACTTAGTATTAGGAGACCAAGACCACTTATAAAAACCTGTGTAAACTTAATGAAAAAATATTAAAAAGTATTTTATTTTTTTTTTATTTAGCTATGAAACCATATTATATAATGACCTTATAGTGGTATTATATAATAGATTAAACCCAAATGTTTTTCTTAAAAGTTGAAGAAATCTACTTTATTAAACTTATACCATTTGTTATTTAAAATTCTTAAATATATATATTTTTAATTGGTTGTATGGGATTGAAACTGACTAAACAGTGGTATTACAACAAACTTTGAATATTTTCTATCTTGTTTGACATGGCAAGATTTGAACTTAAATCTTATCTTTGAATTTTGAGAAATCTAACCAGTTAAACTAATAATATTTAAAAAATGTCTTTAAAATTATTGATAAATGATTACTTATAATTAATATATATTTATATATTGTTAATACTTTTCTATAGATGATGATCAATATGACATTTAAGTTTGGACAAATAGATGAGGAATCCAATGATGAGTCTGTTGGTCCAAAATCTTCCTATGGTTATATTTACACCCAATAATTAGCCAACATTAAATGACAAGGCAAGTTGTGAGGCTTAACCAGGTCAATATCTAGAGAAGGTTGGTTCCTTTGAGGTTCTAACTAGCTAAAATCTAGAAATGGGGGAGGAAAAGGTTGTTGAAAGGAATAAATGTAGCTGAAGCTAGAACTTAAGATGGTACACATTAAGCAACAACAAGAAATACATAAATATCATGAAATGAAATAAAAATTAAAAACCTCCTAACAAACCAACCAGTTTTATCATATACAGAACCATATTAATCAGTATTCAGTTCCACAGACTATTAGTTCTTGAACTAGAGAATTTCATGCACAAGAATTCAAAAAACAAAATTAATGTCATGCACATTCATCGAGCTAAATAGAAACATTTATCCATTCATACATATATTTTGTACAAGATGTTGAACCAGAGACCAAACAAAGATTTCTATTGCATTGCTCCTTCTAAAAATTTTTATACATGCAACTTGTAAACACCTAAGAGCTGATACTTTCACAAGAGGATTTTACCCTTATTTATAGTCTCTTATGGTTCGATATTCAAAAATACAAAAATGTCTTTTATTTAAAATTATTACAACAATATACCAGGTGGTCAGATAAAATCATTGTGTAGCATCATTGGTCCAAAAATGGGATGGAGTGCTCGATTTTTTTACTGTAGATCAAATACTTCATGCATGTAGGAAAGATAATGGAGATGAGCTTAAATCTGATCTATTCTTAATTCTTGAAATCATTTTCCACTATTGATGCATAACAAATGATGTCATACTAAATTTTCTTTAAATATTTTGTTTATTGTAACTATCACGATCGTGCCATTGGAACATGTCAGGTTTTTGCACTCTTTCTAGTTTCTTTGGACCTCTCAGGCCTTGGATACCATGATGTAGGATTTTTTTATGATGTCACGATGATTTTTTACCTTTTTTGGGATTCCCAAACTTCACAATCATGAAACAAAGACATGTCACGATGTCGCATCTTTCCTTTCACCTTTTGTCTTCCCAGAACTTCATGACTGTGACACAACAAGTTACAATGCCACACTACTTATTTATGCTTTCGCTATTGCAATTTTCCATGATTGTGACATCGAAACATGTGATGTCTTGATACTTTTTTATTCCTTAGTTGTCGCATCTTTCCTTAGTCGTAGCATGGATGCATGTTGCGATATTGTGATAAGTTTCCACCCTTACGTCCCATTAGTATTTGAGATTGGAACATAATGACATGTTGTTATGTTACACCTTTCATGCTACGTTAAGTCTTCTTAGCTTCATTACTACGATATAGAGACAAGTTGTGATATCACTTCACTACACCCTTTAGAAAAACTTGACTCTTCAGCTTTGTTCTTTCAATATTTCTATAAAAACTGGTTATATGCTACTTCTCTTTGGAATACAACTCATCTGGCTACTACTATACTAGCCTCTAGTATCTTTTTTCGTAGCCTTATATATTCTTGTCACAACAAGGGTTATGTGGGTGAGGAAAACACAAAAATCACCCATATTTTTGGTGACTCACAAGGGAACATTGCTTGCAAGGTTTGCAAAATCCAGTTTGCTTTACCATAGCCAACACTTTCTAAAATCACAAAAAGGCTCCATAAGTATACTCCATCGGGGCATAGAGTCACTTCAAGAGTAGATAGATTGCTATGAGGTAATTATTTTGGGGGTAATAATCCATTTCTCCTATGTTTCTTTCTTCTTCCAGCATTGGCAAACAAAAATTCCTTCAATAGCTCATACAATTTTCTACAACTTTCTGTTTGCACCATCTGATCCATCTTATCTACTAGGATTTTTATCATTTGATTTTTTATGTATATCTCACCTTTATATAGAGTTGAGCTAAGAGAAAATTTCTCATCAATCGACAGCTATAAAATTGCACTTTATAGATTTAAAAAATCTTCGACTCGCGTGGGCTAGCATTCGTGCATGAGCTAAGGCCTTTACTCGCATTGATCTATTTATATCTATGTTAGATGAGTTCTTCTCATACGTTCCTTCTGATTTTGTGTGACATCATACTATGCAATGCATAATACTACGCCTTGTTTGCACATGTTTTAGTGGTCTTGCCCCTGCCATACCATATTCTTGAGTGTGCCTCATGTTATTTCAAAAATAGTCTACCTTTATCCATTGGGCTACAAAGTTAGAGAAAAAAATACAAAAATAAATACGAAAAAAATGAAGAACACAAAGGATTAATGTTGTGCTTTGTATTCTAACGATTGCATCAGATGACCCTTATGATTTTACTACAATATCGATTCCTTGAAACAAGATTTTCTGGATTAATTCTCTATTTACTTGAGGCATATGTACAACATACTACAATGCACATGCTCTAACCTAGGATGAACTGACTTATTCATAATAACTTTAATAATTCACCTTATATATGTTGACTATGTACACAAAATGTGATGTGTATACTCATGCCCTACTTTTTAAAGCTCTTGTACACCTACCTCATGAATCTGTAATGCCCAAACCATATGGTTCTAAACTTGAGATGATCTTCATAATCAACTTGGTAGGATGGCAAACTGCCACTAACCTTAATCAAATCTCATTCTATTTTGGGTACTTGCTCTAAAATTCTTGTATCCTAGATGTGAATGAAAAACCAAAATCTGATCTTACTCTATCCCTGGAGATAGACCTTAGCTTTTCACATGTCACATATGAATCTTCTTATTTTTAATATCCTATTATGTATATCATATACATTTCATGATCTTTGGCCATCTCTACCTTGTGAGTTGTCATCTTCTAGCAGAGATGATCATAGTTCTTCATATCCCATTGATCTTGAAGGCTCATTGTCGAACCATCATAAGATATTTGACTAAACAACCAAAATTTAGATTCAGGTTGAAATAGCCATTCTCTTGGTGGATCAATGAAATTCACCTTCCTCCTACATATGGACTTTTTGACTAGGTTCATCCTTTGCTTCTCATACATTTCAATGCAAAAAAGTGTATAAGCCTTGATTAGGCACCATGATGACTTCCTTGACAAATGAGATTAATATATGATCCTGCTCTCAAGTTACAGATCCTTCTAGTTGTCTTAGAAAATCTTGGGATAAGTATATTCTAAACAATGGAGGGACGTCAACCACTTCTACATATTGAACTATAGCCAAATCTAGATGCCCACATATCAACATTGGTACTTTGCATAGTGTTCCGACCTTCTTCAATTGTTTTTCCTTGAAATGTAATATTCCTAGATTTTGTGTATCTAGTCTTAGACCTAAACTTTTGCAAATATCTATAGGCATAATTGAGACCTGAGCCTTTGGATCCACCACACAATTATGCAGTATTATCTTTTCCAAAAAAATAGATAAATAGGAGGGTGGCTTTCTAGGAAGATGGGAAAGAAACCTGATGTAAGTGTATTACTAATGTCTGGGAGTCCTCTAATTGTGACATCCATCAAGTTCACTTGGTCTGATACCAACAACTCCATTTTAAATCCTGCAAACATTGGGACTGAGTTTCTAAAAAAATTGAAAAATTGTTTCACTATTTCCACTCTCTGCTCACTATACCAAAAAAGACCTTTAATGGTGGTTATCCAACCACTATCTATAAGGGCATCATAAAAATTCCACATCCATACAATGATGGCTAAAAAACACCTCAAACAACTGCTCTCTTAGGGCTACAAGGGCGGTTTAAACCACCCTCTTAGGGTGACCTAAAAGGGTGGTTATAAACCACCCTCTTAGGGCTATGAGGGTGGTTTAAAATTGCCCTATTAGGATTACCTAAGATGGAAATTTCAAGCCGCCCTCTTAGGGTGACCTAACAGGCAGTTTTAAACCACCCTCATAGCTCTAAGAGGGTGGTTTAAAAATACCCTCTTAGGGTAACTTTTAAAAATATATATATAAATCCCTAAGAGGGTGGTTTAAAACTGCTCTCTTAGGGTGAATTTTAACATATATATATATATATATATCATAAACTCTATAAAACTATTCTACCATGCGAGTTTTCTTTATTTACACACAAATATTTACACGTAGATATTTTCTGAGCTAAAATTATTTGTGTATGTAACTTTGACATGAGGAGTTGTTATCTTATAGGGCGTAATTTAAATGCATAATTACTTGGCAAAAAACCCTTTTATACAAATAACATCTATAAAATTTTTGGTATAATTTCTCACTTGGCAATCATATTATTAAGGGAAACAAAATTGTGGTCAAAAAAAACTCATAAACTTTTGCATTGGGATGCTTTGTACATATCCTTGAGAAGACCCTTTTCCATTTCGACCTTGAAAAATGGGTGCAAACCTATGTTTCATATTCATAGATACAGAATTCAATTAGACGTCAAATTTTATTATATAGACATTATACGAAGGAAAACAAAAAATCATATTAGATGTCTTATTGAAACTGAAATGTACATTCCATGATGAAATGACAAACATGTAATGATTTTTATGTTGAACGGTTAAAGCAAGTTTGGAAAAGTCAAAATATTAACCCAACCTTACAAGAGATGGATATTTATTTAGAAATTTATGTGAGCAACTTTGATTAAAGTAATGGAAGTAGCATTCTTGTGTGTCATTTGTTTATTTTGTTATACATAATGAAATCAATGAAAATTTATGTCATTTGTTGATTGAAGAAGAAATAAGAACATGTATTAAGTGAATTATAATTTTATTATAGGAATAGAAGAATATTATAATATATTGCTTAGAAAGTAAGAAGAAAATTACTTGTATACATGTGCTACCACTAGATATATAATAGAATAATGAATCTCACATAAGTGGGATTAAGGTTACAATATAGAAAGCTTTCACTTTAAACTTACTATCAAATAAGAGAAGGCTTACATCTCTAAACCTAAAACCCAAAACATAACAAAGGGTTTTATAAATAATAAAACTCATAAACTACTTTAAAAAAAGATCATAAACAATATTTCTTTCAAACAGGTGTTATGTCCAACCTCAGATAACAAGGCAAATCTCCTTCTTCATACACACTGGTCAAGTAATTGTGCATTTCGATTACGTGCTATAAGATAACAACTCCTCGTGTCAAATTATTTATTGTGTTACCAAACTACTTGTTTATATTTTAGCTAAAATTTTAAATTAAATACTTGGATTTTAAGCCTAATTATAAAAACTAAAAACATACTACAACATCCTTTATGATACATTACCAACTTCACAATTTGACCTCTCGCCAACTCCATAATTGGACCATTTTTTATTGCGAGGAATACATTGTCACTCAAATATCTACAGTTTTATAAGAACATTTACAAAAAATTAATGTACAGATAACTCGAAAGTCCTTAATAGTCAACATTAGGAAGCAATAATTACATATAAAAATGTGTATGTCGGTGTCTCAATTGGATACGTTTTGTGGAAAATTGGCAGATGCTTTGCATATTCCATTGCGACAACGAAAATTCCATGACATGGTGATGCATAGGATAATGCTTGGAACACAATATATATTTTCTAAATAAAATGAAAGAACAAAAAGTGGATTAAAATATAATATTTATAGTCATCCTACTAAATCATTTCAGCTTACAAGATGATTATTATCAATAGATGGACTAAAGGGAAGGCTACAGTCCAAAGGAGGATCCATCATCTGTAGGCCTCCTTCCAGAATTTGTAATATAATGGACATCCTTGGCCTTAGCACTGAGTTGCTCTGAATACACCACAATGCGTGATTAATTAATCACTTTGTCTCCACTACCACCTCAAACGACACTACTATTAAATAATTCCTCCAAATTTCTTTATCTTCCCTTTTCAAAGGCTACAAAAAGAAGATTTAATTATTCAGTTCAATGCATGAAAATTCAAAAATCCCACTCATGAATCTAAAGTTTAATGCTTGAAAATTCAAAAATCTCGCCTGTGAATCTAAATTTTAATGCATGAAAATTCAAAAACCTTGTCCAGGAATCTAAAAAATAAAAAATCTCACTCATTTTCTTAGACCCACCCTAGGAGGGTAGTTTAAAACTACCCTCTTAGACCCACCTCTTAGGGTCTAATATGGCAGTTTAAAACCATCCCCTTAGACCCTAAGAGGGTGGTTTATAAGAGGGCAGTTTAAAATTGCCCTCTTAGGTCTATTAGGGCAGTTTAAAACTGCCATAGTAGACTCTAAGAGGGCGATTTATAAGAGGGCAGTTTAAAACCGCCCTCTTAGGTCTATTAGGGTATTTTTTTATCGCCATAAAAACCATCGTATTTTAGGTATCATTAAAATATTTTTTTGGTGAGGACAGTTTAAAACCACCCTCTTAGGGTCTATTAGGGTGGTTTTTTACCACCATAAAAAACCATTGTAGTCTAGCCATTATTAAAAGCCTTTTTTGGTGTAGTGGCTCAACCGTTATGGTGGGGAAATACAGTCTCTTATATACCTCTAACCTCTTTTAATTTATTTCTTGGCTATTCAATAAAGGGTTGTGGACAAGAACTTGATCACCCATACCAATCCTTCATGATGATGGAGATGGGATATCAATATTTCTACAATCTTCAAGCTAAGATACTATAGGGCCTATATTTTCCTATTATTCACAATCTTGTATTGCATTACATGCTATTGTACTACCCATCAATTAGAATACTCTTATCCATTCCAATCAATAATATTTATCTTTAAAATAAATTTCATTATTGGATAGAGGTTTAATCAAATTTTGACTACCTTCCAATTTTTTATCATTTTTTTGTTGTTCTCTTCTTTTTAAATTTATCTTTAATCCTACTGTTAGCTAGAAAATGAGGTTGATGAAGTTGATGTACCACCAAACCATAGCCAATAAAATCTTGTTTCCTATTCTCTAAGATCTATATTTTCATATTTTGCACTTCCTTAGCCAACCTCTAAATTCTTGCCTTCAGATCTTGTTATGTTCAGTGCTTGTGTTCTTGATAGTCAGCGGGATAACTAACCTTTGTGATTTGATATAGGTGTGACCTTATTTCTACAAGGGAAGGTATAGAAACTAAATTGTGGATAGGATAGGGGTTTTCCCTAGGTGATATTTCTCTGCTTGGATCAATATATTTTTAGCACAAATGGCTTCTTTGAAAATTTATGGGAACTTCTTTTCTCCAGACTACTGAATAAGAATGTTTATATTAGAGTAAAAAGCACGAACATAATAAAGAAATGTTTGAGCAAAGGATGGCTAGAATTCATGAGGGATACTTCTCCACATCCTTTTAAATCTAATATTGAAGTCAAAAATATTTTCAAGGGGTGTTCATTTGATGAATTAAATCTAAGTAAGTAGTTACAAAGAATCTTCAAAATCATCAAAAGCATCAATGATAGCTTCTGCCAAGTTTTTCTATGTGCAGATACTTTGTTTTTTTAATGACCTATACCACAATCATACTTTACCTTTGAGGGAGAGTAAAAGTAACCTAAGCATCACATCTTCAAACGTAATATTATGTACGATATCCAAGGAGGCTACATCTTAGCAATGTTCAAAGGCAGTATTCTATGTACCATCAAAGCTTGGTAAAATTTTTGAAGTAGCCTTAAGGATGTTATGCAAATACTAGATATTAATGGGGCTTGTATCATTCCATAAAGTACAATGTCATTGAGCCATTGATCTTTGGAATGATAATGATCTTCTCAACACTTTGGGATTATTTCTTCAGGTGGGAGTTTTCGGATAAGCATGATTTCTTTGTTGAAGAGTTCAATATTTCTCATAGATTAATTGGGAAGATAGGGACTGATAAAGGTTTTTAAAAGGGGTTTCAAAGGTAACCAATCATGGGTAAGGATCTAGATGTCTTAGTAGAGTCTCTAGGTGATTTGAAGAAATATTTAGCTCACAATAGGGTATCACCAAACCTTGGTTTATATAAATTGTGGGATGCAGGTCCCATTGGGTATGCCAAAAACTTTTGGTCCAAAATCTTCCTATGATTATGTTTGCACCAAAGACTTAGATAACATTGAATTATAGGGCAATTTGTGAGTCTTAACTAGGTCAATCTCTAGAGAAGGTTGGTTCTTTTGAGGTTCTAACTAGCTAAATTATAAAATTGGGGGGGTAAAAGGGTGCTAAAAGGAATAAATGCAGTTGAATCTAGAACTTAAGATTGTATAGATTAGGCAACAATAAGAAATGCATAAATATCATGAAATGAAACAAACATTAAAAACCTCCTAATAGAACAACTAGTTTTATCATATACAAAACAATCTTAATCAGTATTTAGTTCCACTGATTATCAGTTGTAGAACCAGATAATGACATACACAAGAATCCAAAAAGCATAATTAATGCCATGCACATTCATCTAGATAAATAGAAACATTCATCCTTTTATACATACATTTTCTCCATATGTTGAACCAAAGGCCAAACAAAAATTTCTATTGCATTGCTCCTTCCAAAAGTATTTATACATGCAACTTGTAAATGCCTAAGAGTTGACCCTTTCACAAGAGGCTTTTGCCATTATTTATAGTCTTTTATGGTTGAATATTCAAAAACACAAAAATAACTTTTATTTAAAATTGTTACAACAATATTCCATGTGGCTAGATAAAATCATCATGCAACATCATCGATCTAAAAATGGTATGGAGTGCTTGGTTTTTTACTATAGATCAAATGCTTCATGCATGTAATAAATATAATGGATATGAGTTTAAATTTAATTCATTCTTTATTCTTGAAAGCATTTACCATTTTTGATGCATAAAGGACATTTTCGGACTAACTTTTATCTAAAGATTATGTTTACTATAACTGTCACAACTATGCCATTGGAACATGTTAAGATGTCACACTCTTTCGAGTTCCTTTGGACCTCTTAGGCCTTGGGTACCACAATACAGGGTTTTGTTGTGATGTCGTGATGATTTTTACCTATTCCAAATTTTCCAGACTTCACAATCATAAAATAAATACATGTCATGATGTTGCATCTTTCCTTTCACCGTTTTTCTTCCCAGCACTTCATGACTGCAACACAAGTCATGATGTCGTGCTACTTCTTTTTGCTTCTACTTTTGCAAGTTTCCATGATAACAATATTGAAACATGTTGTGATATCATGATACTTCCTTATTCCTTAGCTACCGTGTCTTTCCTTAGTCATGGCATGGATGCATGTTGCCATGTCAAAACAATTTTATGCCCTTAAGTCCCATTGGCATTCAAGATTATAATATAGCAACATGTTGTGATGTCGCACCTTCCATGCTACTTTAAGTATTCTTAGTGCTTTATGACTATGATATAGTGATAAGTTGTGATGTCACAACACCACACCCTTTGGAAAAACTTGACTCTTCAACTTTATTCTTCCAACCTTTCTATAAAAACTGATTATCTACTACTTCTCTTTAGAATGCAACACATCTTGTTGTTGCTATACTAGCCTCTGGTATCTCTGTTTGTAGCCTTAGATCTTCTTATCACAACAAGGGTTAGGTGGATGAGTAAAACACAAAAATAACCCATATATTCGATTAAGGAAGTCTCAAAGGAGGAGCTCAAAGTTGTTTTAACCTCCTTCTAGAAAGATAAGAGTCTAAGACTTGAGGAATGGACTGTGGAATTATTTCTTGGGATCTATGACATTTTGGAGTCTGACCTACTCAAGGTTGTGGAGGAATCTAGGCTAAAAGGAAGGGTAAATGTAGTATTCAACTCTACCTTCATTGCTTTTGTTCCAAAAAAGAATGATCCTTCTTCCTTTGATGATTTTAGGTCCATTTCTTTATGTAATTGTGTGTATAAAATCATAGCAAAAATAATTGCTTCAAGAATTAAAAGGTTATTCTCTACTTCTATATATATTAAGCAATTTGGTTTCCTACATGGTGGAAAAATTCATGAAGCAAGTGGTGCTACTTAGGAAAGCCTTCATATCTAAAAATCAAAGAAACTACTAGCAATGGTGATGAAGTTGGATCTGTCCAAGGCTTTTGACAGAATAAATTGACTGTATTTAAGAATGATACTCATATTGGGTTCTATGTGCAGAAGGTGAAATGTATTATGGGATGTCTTTTTTTTATTTCTTTTATAGTTTTAGTTAATGGGTCAACCTCTCAGTTCTTCAAATCTTCTTAGGATCTTAGACAAGGTTGCCCTTTGTCACCATTATTATTTCTTTTGGGAGTTGAGGGATTAAGTAGGTGTATTATAGAAGCCAAGAGAGGAGCAACAAAAGGAATTAAAATAGGTAGAACAGTGGAATTCACCCATTTATTTTTTGTAGACAATGTTCTCCTTTTCACAGATAGAACAATAAGAGCTACAGAGAAGATAAAATGATATTTAGATGTTTTTTTTTTACAATGGGTATGCAAATTAATGCATAGAATTCAACCATCTCTTTTAATTGTATGAATTTGGAGAACATAAGCTTATACTGAGAGGGGGTGAACAGTATAAGACCACTTTTTACTTTTCTTTCCTAATCAATATTATGCAATGTAAAGACAGCAATATCAACAACAGTAATCAAAGCAATGCATAAATCACCACACACAATAGAGACACCAATTTAATGTGGTTCACCCAATGTGGGCTACTCCATGGAGAAAATATTTCACTAAAATTTTCTTAATCAATCTCTTGGGAATCCTTTCCCTATTACAATATTTATGGATCTCTATCCAAAGGAGACTCCAATACCCTAATCAAGTTCATGGATCTCTATCCATAGGAGAACAGCTTTCTCCTTAGCTCTGATTGGTGGTCTTCTAGAAGAAATATTGCCCCCATTGCTCTATCTAATGGATCTCTATCCATTAAATACACCTATCCTCACTACCCTAGCTAATGGATATCTATCCACTAGACACTATCATCATCTATACTCTATCACCTTCAAAGATCTATCTCAAATCTACACTAAACACAGTCCTTCGATCTAGCACAAATCTACTCAATCTTTATCTCTGGTCTAGCACAAACCTATCCTCAAATCTACACCAAACTTTGTCCTCAAATATGTACTAAACACAGTCCTTCAGTCTAGCATAAATTTATCCTCAATCTTTGTCCTTTGATTTGCACTAAATTCAATTCTTAGGTCTAGCACAAATCTATCCTCAATATTTATCCTTAAGCCTTATCATAAAGCTTGATCCAATCAATACTGCTAGATCTGCCCCAAATCTTAACCCAATGTTTAAACAAATCAATCTATCAACTCTGGTCACAAGTCTACTCAAAGACTTATCTCAATTCCGTCTTGTAAGCTTCCACAAAATCTCACACTAATCTATCCACAAGTTCTCTCTAGAACTTGTCTAAATATGCTCGATAAGTCCTCACTAGAACTTATCCAAATTTTCTCTCAATATGTATTGCAAGCTTCCATAAAAGCTCACACAAATCAGTTCACAAGTCTTCTCAAAGACTTGCCACAAATATGCTCAACAATTCCACACTAGAACTTGTCCAATATCATAGAAACATAAAGAGAATTGTTAGAGACTCAAAATGCTTCCTATTCACCATAATGCTTAATTACTTTCAATCACCTTTTAGAAACATATAGAGAATTATTAGAGACTCAATATGCTTCACATTCACCTCAATGCTCAATTACTTTCAATCACTCTTTCAAAAACATACAGATAATTGTTAGAGACTCAATATGCTTCACCATAATACTCAATCTCTTTCTCAAATCAATTCAAAATATAGAACAATTTGTTTCATAGAACTAGGACTATTACTTCACACATCCACTTGACTAGGCTCAACCAACTCTTACTCAACCAGTCACTTAATGAAATAATCCTTGCTCACAACCCCTAGTCCAAGAATATAAATACTCACTCAAATATTTCCAACAATGCTCATAAACCAATCTCACATAACAATGATACTCATGTTCTTTCCAAACCCTAGTTCAATTTCTTCACTCAATAATTCACTTCAACAATAATGCTTATAAACCAAGGTGCATAGCATTCATTTCACAATGGCTCAACAACTCAGTAAGGAAACCTAATCAAGTCTTTTTCACTCCAAAGTTATTTTTAGAAAACTAACCAATCAACTCAACCAAGGAAGAATGTGCCCATACCTTTTTATTTGATGTAGAATGATCTTCAAAAGCCTAGTTCAATTATCACAATTTTCTTTACCAAGTACAAAGGGTTAGATGACAAGAATTATCACCCTAATACTTTTCACAATTTACCTTAAACACAAAGATAAATTAAATTCCAAATACACCTTATTGCTCCATCTCAATAATAAATTTCAACATCATAATTTTCATCAAAAACCCTTTTATAAAATATAACACAATTTCTACTTATAACTTCTTTATTAAATTGCACTTATCAAATAAAATAATTTATAAAACAATGCAATTTATTCTTCTAAGGTAAAAATTAATTACCCTAGTTTTTACTTTATCAAAAACAACTTTTTACCATGCCTAAAAATCACTTTAACATATAGGTAAATAATCCAATTTAATTACTACCTTATACTTCCCAATTTACTCACAACAACCTTAAGGTAAATAAAATTTAAATCAAAAATTGTACCTTTGCCCTTAGTGGGTTTTGAACCCATGAGCTGCCTCCCCAAGCGCCCTAGCCGCGGCCTTGGCTGCCGCGTGAGCTAAGCGCTCACATGGGAGCTAAAGTGCCCATGCGCTTCTAAAACCTTCTGCTATCACCAAAAATTAAAACGTAAAAAGGGGCTTCCCAACTTGATGTCGTTGGGTTTCGAACCCGTAACCTCACTGCCACAAACACCAAGCAACTACCACCTGTGCTAGCCACCGGATGGTGCTAGAAGTTAAGTGCCTTATCTTCTTCAACAACCCAAATTTTGGATATGATGCAGCGCACGATATTCCTCTCTCAGCACATTTTTCAAATTCAAATTGCATACCCTTTTTGCCTTAGTAAAGGCAGTATTTATATTGCTTTGTTATTTCTTCCAACATGTCGGCAGGGGTAATCTTAAACTTGCATGTCAGCAGAATAGCCTTAGGGTTTTGCTATTTTAAATAAATAAATAGATATTTATTTATAAAATTTAAATTCAAATTTAATTTAAATATTTATAAATTAAATATTTAAACCTTCCTTGGAATTTTTAATTTGGAATAAAAAGCCTCCTTGGGTTTTTATGAAAACCTTTTATCTAACCATGGTTTTAATGAAAACCTTTTATTTTTCCAATCCATGGTTTTTAATAAAACCTTTTACTTATGCTTCCTATAATATCAAAGATGAATATTATGAAGCTCTTTTGCCATCAACCTTTTGCATTGCTCCTTTTGACCTTTTGGCATCAATGGTGGTTCACTCCTTGGCATCAATAACAACCTCATGCCTTGACATCAATGACAACTTTATGGACTCAAAATGTCCAACAATCTCCCCCTTTGTCATTGATGGTAACCCAATAATTTTTTATCATTTTCTTGACCTTTTTATTCTTCTGCCCCTGGGAAATTGCTCCCCCTGACTCAATGCTCTCTCCTTAAACCAAATATCTCCCCCTTACTCAAACATCTCTTCCTTTGACATCAATGGCAAAGGGTCAAATTTGGGGCTCGGGGCTAAGAATGAGTCTCTTAGCTTAGCCCCTCCCCCACCTCCTCTTGAGGTGGTTACTTCTGGGGTGGGAGTATTTCTACTCTCAGCAAGCATTGGTCTTTACCTTTATCCTCTTTTCTTCTCATCTGATCCTTTTGATTTCTTTGATTGTTCCTATTTTTGTCCTTGTCCTTGTCCATATTCTTTTTCTTGTTCATATCCATATTCTTGTTCCTGTTCCTATCCATATTCATATTCCTGTTCATGTTCCTATTCCTGTCCATATCCATATTCCCGTTCCTACTCCTGTTCTTGTTCATGCTTGATTCTGGAATGTCTGCTCTACACCATTTTGTTGTGTATCCATAATTATTGTACTTATAATATTTAATTTTATTATTCCTTGGAGGTCCAAATGTCTTAGGATTTCTCTTTGTGAATCCATATCCATTTTTGTCATGAACCCTGCAATTCATTGCCTTGTGACCAAACTGATTACATAAGTAGCAATACCCATGGAAAAGATGTTTGTTCCCATATTATTTTCAAAAATATCTTCTTCCAAATATCTAAATCTTATCATAAAAATCCCACCACCGAGGCTTTACAATATAAGGCATTTTTATATAGAGTTTCGATAAACCCTAATCACTCTAAAAATCTTCGTGTGGATCTTGCCATAAATGGAGAAGATAAGACTTGGTTTCATCCTCATCAAATGGACACCGCGTGTAAATGTATCTTTATCTTTCGATAAGCCTTCAGAGCATCTCATTAATTCCTCTGCAAAATCTGGATGAGTCACTGACTTCCTGGGCCTTCTATCCTCGCACAACCGCCTTTGTTTGGTTCTAGTTGAAATTCTTTGCCCACCATTACTTTTGCCATAAATTTTCTCGACAAATGCATCCACCGGCAAATTCCTTAAAGTCTTTATTTGTGACCAGATCTGCAAAATCTAGACGGATCAAAAATTCCTGACATCTCCTATTTCCATTTGATGGCCCTCACTTGATTTATGCTGAAATTTAGGTTTGTCCGTCTTTCTCACCATTACTTCTGCCATTATGCAACTGTCGG
Organism: Wollemia nobilis; assembly: GCA_028583015.1. Lineage (NCBI taxonomy): Eukaryota > Viridiplantae > Streptophyta > Pinopsida > Araucariales > Araucariaceae > Wollemia > Wollemia nobilis. The sequence continues at coordinate 4,774,653 of JAQPPZ010017036.1, read as the reverse complement.
ATCACTTTCTGCAAAAGAAAAGCAAAGGTTAGAACTTTAATATTATTAATTTAATTATTTTTTAAATTTTTCCTAAGGTTTTTTTTAATGTTTTTCATTTTAATTAATTAATTAATTTAATTAATTAATTTTTTCATTTAAATATTTCTAGGGTTTGGACTGTGTTGAAAAGCTTCCACTTCCTTTGGATGGGTGATGAAAAATTTAAAGAATGGCCAAATTTTGCAAAATGAATATAAATCCAAAATGCCATATCAAGCAATTAGCCTTCGTAACAATTCAAAACTTTAATGGACTTTGGCTATTAACCACAAGGTCGAAGTTTCAAGCCCTCCTTCTAGCGCCAATTTTTAAATTTTGGTTCGTCTTTCATACACGCCCCATGAAGAATGAGCATAAAATACCAATAACACTTTTATGGGATAAATCCCACTCACTTTAGGATCTTGCTGGTTATCCAAGGTGTGAGTTACAGAGTTGGGTCAAATGGCTATTCACTCTTTTTCGCTTCTAGAATAGTTTCAAGTAGACTATTTGTTACCTTACAACGGGTTCAACCTTTGTTCAATAATGTCTAGCGGTTGTTATCTTTGTTTCCAATCGGATTTACAATCAGTTCTTTGATATAGCTCTTTATTCTTTAGCAGATTAAATAAAAGACAAATTTGAAAGAAAATAAAAATGGATCATTTAACGGTGGAATAGAGAGAGTAGGGTAGGGTAGAAAAGAGAAGCTTATCTAACTTAGTTGCCAAATCAAAACTACCAATTTTAGCTTCACGATAAAACCAATCAAAGAGGAAGGTGTCCAGCTTTCTAAGATCACCTTCTACTAAGAGCATAAGACAAAGATGACACAGATCTGAAATGAAATCATAAATAGAAGGGAATTCGGTGTCAACTGGTATCTCTCACCAGCAGCCTAGCTCGCGTAGTGAGGATAGAGTAATTAGCACAAACCCGAACCTTAAATCTTTAATTTTCCCTAGCATACAACAAACGAAATGAAGCCTAGTAGCATATTCAATATTGATAACACATATTTACAACTAAAATAAATAAACCTTAGCGAGATGAAAGCAAAATAAGATGCACTTATCGCAATCCAAAAGAGATTAGGCTCCTAGCCACGTTATCACAGAAAAACGATGTCACACCGACCCCAGGTACAGAACAAAAATTTCAAACAAGATTTGTAGGAAATTGTTAAAATGTCTTTTATTCTAAGTTTTCGCATCCAGAATTTACATTCAAAAGAAGTATATATAGACTCAGGACAGACCCTGATCTTTTCAAAAATATCTTCTTCCAAATATCTAAATCTTATCATAAAAATCCCATCGTCGAGGCTTTACAATATAAGGCATTTTTATATAGAGTTTTGATAAACCCTAATCACTCTAAAAATCTTCATGTGGATCTTGCCATAAATGGAGAAGATAAGACTTGGTTTCATCCTCATCAAATGGACACCGCGTATAAATGTATCTTTATCTTTCAGTAAGCCGTCAAAGCATCTCATTAATTCCTCTGCAAAAACTGGATGAGTCACTGACTTCCGGGGCCTTCTATCCTCGCACAACCGCCTTTGTTTGGTTCGAGTTGAAATTCTCTGCCCACCATTACTCTTGCCATAAATTTTCTCGACAAATGCATCCACCGGAAAATTCCTTAAAGTATTTATTTGTGGCCAAATCTGCAAAATCTGGACGGATCAGAAATTCTCGACATCTCCTATTTCCATCTGATGGTCCTCACTTGATTTGTGTCGAAATTTAGGTTTGTCCATCTTTCTCGCCATTACTTCTGCCATTATGCAACTGTCGGATCAATTTAGGTTAGAACTTTAATATTATTAATTTAATTATTCTTTAAATTTTTTGTAAGGTTTTTTTTAATGTTTTTCTTTTTAATTAATTAATTAATTTAATTAATTAATTTTTTCATTTAAATATTTCTAGGATTTGGACTGTGTTGAAAAGCTTCCACTTCCTTTGGATGGGTGATGAAAATTTTAAAGAATAGCCAAATTTTGCAAAATGAATATAAATCCAAAATGCCATATCAAGCAATTAGCCTTCGTAACAATTCAAAACTTTAATGGACTTTAAAAGATTTTAGGGAAAAATTAAATTTGAGCGAAATTCTTGACATGTAATGAGCATTAATTCAAAACTTTAATGGACTTTAAAATATTTTAGGGCAAAATTAAATTTGAGCAAAAGTCCGACATGTAATGAGCAACAATTCAAAACTTCAATGGACTTTAAAAGATTTTAGGGCAAAATTAAATTTGAGTGAAATTCCGACATGTAATGAGCATTAGGGTTTGATTTCCTTGTTCCAAGCTCATATTCTCATGAAATTAAAACATGTCGCAATATCACGACATTTCCCTCACTTCATTTCTCCCATGCTTTTGCCCTCGCGAAAATGAGACATGTCTGAAAATGGAACATGTCGTGATATCGCAACATTTCCCTCTTATTTCTTCCAAGATTTTACCCTCCCAAAAATGAGACAAGTCCTAAAAATGGAACATGTCGCGATATCGCGACATTTCCCTCAATTCATTTCTTCCAAGCTTTTGCCCTCGTGAAAATGAGAAAAGTCCCGAAAATGGAACATGTCGCGTTATCGCGACATTTCCCTCAAGCTTTTCTTCCACTTTGCAAATTCTCCAAAAATTGTAGGTTGACTCAAGTGACTTTGTCCATCTATATTTTGCATTTTTACATATTGGTGAAGGATCTTCATTACTCAGAAATGATTTTAACATTTGAAAAATGAATTTTAAATTGCTCGAGAATGGTCAGCTTCACATGGTGTAGAAAAATGACAAAAATTCAAAGTGCCTAGAATTTGATGAAACTTTACAAGCATCTAAATAATCCCAAAGGGTATCCAAATATGCAAACGAAACTTTAAAATTCATCACGAAGTAAGAGAAAATGCGTTTAGAATTCTGCTGGCCTGAAAATAGAAAAACTATTGAAAATTAAAATTTCTGAAATGATTAATATGAATTAATACATTTAACATGCAAAATTTCAAAAAAAATTAATTGAAATCAATGCCATATGCAAGCCTACTTGGACACTTTGATGTATGCAAAATTTGAAAAAGGATGCAAGCAAAATTTGGAATTAAAACCCGAAAAACTCAAGAGGGTCCCTGCGAAAAAAATGAATATTAAATATTTTCAAATGATGGAATTTCATTTTTTTAGTGGGGGTGTGTTGCTTCTAAACAGTTCCCATATTCCATTCCTTCATGTGTCCTGCACTGTGAAGCCATGTGCCCAAATCTATGACATGAGAAACATCTTCCATTGAATTTTCTTTGTCTTGACCTCATTGGTCTCTTAGTCTCTCTTAGCCTATTCTTATTGTTGTTCCATCTATATCTCCTTTGTGCATCATTTCTTTTCTTGTTGAACTTTCTATTGTCCAACTCATCCTTAGATGTCTCACTTTCTCTTATACTATCTTCTTTTAAAATTTCTTCTTCTAAAGTTTCTTCTTCTTTAGAAGTCGATGTTGACTCTTCTTCTTATTTATTTTGAGCTTGTTCAAAGTCAATACCTGTTTTATTTGTTGACCTTATTTGTACCTTGATAATTTTATATATAATCTTTGAAATCTTTCCAAACTTGTGTAGGTTATCCTTTTATTTTTCTAAATATTCCCTCAGTAGGGCTACTTTTTGTTCTAACCTTTCACATCCTAAGACTTTTACTTCTAACTTATCTTTGAACTTCTTTGTCTTAGCCATTGACTTGTCTATATCCTCTATAAGCATTCTTATCTCTTCATCACATTCTTGAAACTAAAATTCCAGTTTAGAGTTGCTTTCTTACCATTTTTACTGTTTGAAGAGCATAAATAAGTTCTGCCTTAAGATCAAATCCTTATTTTTTTTATTCTTCCTCTATTTGTTTACCTTTGATAACATCTTCATTATTTTCTGACTTGTCTTCTATAGGATCATCTTCTTATTATTATTCTAGTGACTTTAGATTATTCTCTTCTGGTCCTTCTAGTGCATCCTCATATTCATCATCACTAAAAATGAAACCATTCCTTGTACAACTATCTTCAAGATGTCCAAAATTACCACATCTAAAGCACTTGAGAATTATTGGTGTCCTTTTCTTAACTTCTTCTTTTTCTTCAATCATAAATAGGACTTCATCTTTGTCATTATCTGAAAAACTATTATCACTATCACTTGAGTACTTGCCTTATCTGCATAGTAGATTCTCTTTTCTCTTTGAAAGAACTTCTTTCCTTGTCTACCTTGTCTATCCTTGCCTTTCTTTTGGTGCCTGTGTCTTTTTGATTCCCTGTTCTTGTGATCCTATTTTTCTTCATCATTGTTATTTTTAGCTTCTTGACAATCAGTTGCATAGTGACCATATTTTCCACAATTGAAACTTTTAGCAGATTTTATATCTTTAAATCTTCTTGAATCCTTATTCCTTCTGCCATAATTTGCTTCTTCATCACTAGATGACTCATTGCTTGAATCTGATTTTTTTTCCTTTGTCTTATTAGTAGCTTTGAATGCTGCTTCCTTTTGGGGATTAGGTTCTTTTGTTCTTAACTCAAAGTCTATAAGAATACCAAGCAACATATCTCTTGTCAAAGAATCACCATCCTTTGATTCTTCTATAGCATAAATATTTTCACTAAATATTTTTGGAAGAGATCTTAAGACCTTGTCACAAACATCTGACTCTTCAACATTAAGTCCAAGTCCTTGCATAGCATGAACAACCTCATCAACTCGAAGTAGATAAGTACTAATGTTTTCCTCATCCTTAATTCTTAACTCTTCAAATTGTCCTTTGAGATTTTATATTCTTTGCTTTCTTGACACCTTTATCTCCTTCATATATGCTTTGCAACTTATCCCAAATTCCTTTTGCATATTTATAGTGCATAACTTTTATGGACTCTTTTCTATGCAAATCTCTCAAAATTGCATTTATTGATTTTGAATTGTAATGTCGTAGAAGCTTACCTTCCTTATCTATAGGTGGATCAACTGGGATATGTATCCATTTTTAACTGCTTTCCAAATTTCATTGCCAAGTGCCATCAAGTGAAACTTCATTCTCATACTCCAATATATATAATCACTTTCATCAAATATTGGTGTTGGATTTTCTGACACATTCTTAGAATTCATTTTGTTCTTGAAATATTTTCCTTCAAGTTGTTAAACTCTTTCGAAGGAACCCGCTCTGATATCAATTGAAGAACACAAGCTTATACTAAGAGGGGTGTGAACAATATAATACCACTTTTTACTTTTCTTTCCCAATAAATATTATGCAATGTAAAGATAAAAATATCAACAACAATAATCAAAGCAATGCAAAAAACACCACACACAATAGAGACACCAATTTAACATGGTTCACCCAATGTGGGCTACTCCACGGAGAAAATATTTCACTAAAATTTTCTTAATCAATCTCTTGGGAATCCTTTCCCTATTACAATATTTATGGATCTCTATCCAAAGGAGACACCAATCCCCTAATAAAATTTGTGTATCTCTATCCATAGGAGAACTCCTTTCTTCTTAGCTTTGATTGGTGATCTTCTAGAAGAACTATTGCCCCCACTGCTCTGGCTAATGGATCTTTATCCACTAAAGACACTTGTCCTCACTGCCCTGGCTAATGGATCTCTATCCACTAGAAATTATCGTCCTCTATACTATATCACCTTCAAATATTTTTCTCAAATCTGCACTAAACAGAGTCCTTCGGTCTAGCACAAATCTACACAATATCTATCTCTGGTCTACCACAATCTTCTCCTCAAATATGTACCAAACTCTGTTGTCAAATATTTACTAAACACGGTCCTCCGATCTAGCATAAATCTATCCTCAATATATGTCCTCTGATCTGCACTAAACTCAATCCTTCGATCTAGCACAAATTTGTCCTCAATCTCTATCCTCAAGCCTTAGCATAAATATTGATCCAATCAACACTACTAGATCTGCCCCAAACCTTAATCCAAGTTTTGAACAAATCAATCAATCAACTCTGCTCACAAGTCTACTCAAAGACTTGTCTCAATTCCACCTTGTAAGATTCCACAAAAGCTCAAACTAATATGTCCACAAGTCCTCTCTAGAACTTATCCAAATCTTCTCAATAAGTCCTCACTAGAAATTATCCAAATCTGCTCTCAATCTGTATTGCAAGCTTCCATAAAAGCTCACATAAATCAGTTCACAAGTCTTCTCAAAGACTTACCATAAATATGCTCAACAAGTCCACACTAGAACTTGTCCAATCTCATAGAAACATAAAGAGAATTGTTAGAGACTCAAAATACTTCCTATTCACCACAATGCTTAATTACTTTCAATCACCTTTTAGAAACATATATAGAATTGTTAGACTCAATACGTTTAACATTCACCTCAATGCTCAATTACTTTCAATCACTCTTTTGGAAACATACAGAGAATTATTAGAGACTCAATATGCTTCACCACAATACTCAATATCTTTCTCAAATCAATTCAGAATATAGAACAATTTGTTTCATAGAACTAGGACTATTACTTCACACATCCACTTGACTAGGCTCAACCAACTCTTACTCAACCAATCACATAAATAATCCTTACTCACAAACCCTAGTCCAAGAATATGAACACTCACTCAAATATTTTCAACAATGCTCATCAACCAATCTCACATAACAATGATACTCAAGTTCTTTCCAAACCCTAGTTCAAGTTCTTCATTCAATCATTCACTTCAACAAAAATTCTTATAAACCAAGGTGCATAGCATTCATTTCACAATGGCTCAACAACTCAATAAGGAAACCTAATCAAGTCCTTTTCACTCCAAAGTTGTTTTCTAGAAAACCAACCAATCAACTCAACCAAGGAAGAATGTACCCATACCTTTTTATTTGATGTAGAATGATCTTCAAAAGCCTAGTTCAATTATCACAACTTTCTTTACCAAGTACAAAGGGTTAGATGATAAGAAGTATCACCCTAATACTTTTTACAATTTACCTTAAACACAAAGATAAATTAAATCCCAAATACACCTTATTGCTCCATCTCAATAATAAATTTCAACATCATAATTTTCATCAAAAACCTTCTTGTAAAATATAACACAGTTTCTACTTATAACTCCTTTCTTAAAATTGCACTTATCAAATAAAATAATTTATAAAACAATGCAATTTATTCTTCTAAGGTAAAAATTAATTACCCTAGTTTTTACTTTATCAAAAACAACTTTTTACCATGCCCAAAAATCACTTTAACATTTAGGTAAATAATATAATTTAATTACCACCTGATACCTCCCAATTTACTCACAACAACCTTAGGGCAAATAAACTTTAAATCAAAATTTGTACCTTTGCCCTTAGTGGGTTTTGAACCCATGACGTTGCCTCCCCAAGCGCCCTAGCCGCGGCCTTGGTTGCTGCATGAGCTAAGCGCTCACATGGGAGCTAAAGTGTCCATGCACTTCTAAAACCTTCTACTACCACTAAAAATTAAAATGCGAAAAGGGGTTTCCCAACTTGTTACCGTCGGGTTTCGAACCTATAACCTCACTACCACAAACACCAAGCAACTACCACCTGCGCTAGCCACCATATGGTCCTAGAATTTAAGCGCCTTGTCTTCTTCAACAACCCAAATTTTGGATATGATGCAGCGCACGATATTCCTCTCTCAACACATTTTTAAAATTTGAATTGCATACCCTTTTGGCCTTAGCAAAGGTAATATTTATATTGCTTTGTTATTTATTTCAACACGTCGGTAGGGGTAGTATTCAACTTGCACATCGGTGGAATAGCCTTAGGGTTTTGCTATTTCAAATAAATAGATATTTATTTATAAAATTTAAATTCAAATTTAATTTAAATATTTTAAAATTAAATATTTAAACCTTCCTTGGACTTTTTAATTTGGAATAAAAAGCCTCCTTGGGTTTTTATGAAAACATTTTATCTAACCATGGTTTTAATGAAAACCTTTTATTTTGCCAATCCATGGTTTTTAATAAAACCTTTTACTTATGCTTCCTATAATATCAAAGATGAATATTATGAAGCTCTTTTGCCATCAACCTTTTGCATTGCTCCTTTTGACCTTTTGGCATCAATGGTGGTTCACTCCTTGGCATCAATAACAACCTCATGTCTTGACATCAATGACAACTTTATGGACTCAATATGTCCAATGAATCAAAATCAAACCATAATAATAGGTTAGCTTTTCCCCTTTAACAAATTTGATCTTCAAGAGGGGTTTAAATATCTAGGGTTCTATTTGAAACCCAATGACTACACTAAACAAGACCGTAATTGGTTGATAAAGAAGGTGGAAGGAAGAATTGATATTTGGTGTAACAAATGGCTCTCTTTAGGGGGAGATTAACTTTTTTCAATTTAGTATTGGAGGCAATATCAGTATATTGGTAATCTTTAGCTCATATTCCAAAAGTATTTTTGGAAAAAAATAGATAGTTAAGCTATAGATTCTTAAGTAAAAGGGAAAGGGAAGGTTTTCCCTTAGTTAAATGGCAATCCATAGCCAAGCCCAAGGAAAATGGAGAATGGGGACTTAAGAACATTTTTATATTTAGCAAGGCTCTAGCATCAAAGTGTGTTACGAATATGATATCAAAGGAAGGCTTATGTAATAAGGTCATACATGAAAAGTATTCACAATTGAAGAGTGGATAAGGGCCCCTATTAAGCAAACTCATAATGTTTCAACCTACTGGAAGAAAATGATTAAGACATTTTATATTGTTGGTGATTGGCTTACCTAGAAAATAGGGGATGGTTCAAGGATAAGACTAGTATTAGACCCTTGGATTGGTTGTGGTGATATGCACAAACTGCCAAATAATATAATTTAGACCCTAAGAGCTAAAGGGATTGGAAATCTTGTCCAAGCAGCTAACCCAAAATCTTCTACAAATTAGATTTAGGTATGGAAGAGAGTTGTAGACACCCAAAAGTCTCACATTATCACCTTCCTCATCTTCACGACCAATCAATTTTTAAAACCCTTGAAAATTGCATAAGTTGGCTTCAAAAAACTATTCATTAATCAAAATCACTACTCATCACTCTTAGCCCCCTTAGGCTAGTTAAGCCCCTTCCTACACTTAACTACAGGTCCTAATGAGACCTCAATCATAACTCAATTAAGGTTGGATTCTCCACCATGGTAAAAAAGCACTTTATGGTCAAATTTTAATTTATGGCTAGTCACATGGTTAATTAGGCTAATTATACCTAATGCTAACCCTCCACCTCACCTAGTCTCCTTTGACTAGTTTAGCCCTTCACCTCATCTAGTTTACTTTTACTAGCCTAGCCTAGCCTTGCCACCTCTCATCCAAATATTTCATCCATTTCACACTCTCCTAGGCAATAAATTATAAATTGAGACTTTTGCACAAATAAAGTAATTACATATTCAAAAAATTTCCACCTCACAAGCAATTAATGCCATTTGGAGACTTTTCTCCAGGTCATCATGACATGTAAATGGATGAGGTATTCCCTCACCTAATTCCATTTATGAGGTAGGACACCTTAGAGGATACTACACAAAGGACATCTCACAATGGACAAATCATAGAGGACACCTCATGGGACACCTCAACCCCTCCCCTAACCTTGGCAAATTCTATAAATAGAAGGCCACTTTCACCATTTTAGATATATCCACTTTAGCTTACCAAAACTTTGTAGAAATTACTCTAGGCATCCAAACATCCATCAACATCATCCATCATCCATAGAAGTCCTCATCATATCTACCATGCTATTTGTGATTTTGATAGGTTATTGATAAAGGAGACAACTTTCGAAGGTGACCCGGAAAAAAATCAAAGAAGCATCAGCATTAGGACATCATCTACATAAAAATTGGTAGGTTCTGTGAAAAACAGAAATATTTGCACATCCATGTGTGATTTTTGAGGTCCAAAAATATTCGCACACCAATGTGTAAATTTCAGCTACAGCAGTTAAGAGGTCACCAGCAGGTAAGTATGGCTTCTTTTTATGGTTTTTCGTAGTTTTGTACAATTTTAGTCATGTTTTAAGCTTATTTTAGATTCTTTTATCTATGTAAACATGGGGTTTGATCAAGACAAGCCCCAAAAAGCTCTACCCAAATTTTATAGGTATAATAGGTACAAAGGACACATTCAAAGGAGTGATGGCTCACATGCAGTAAGCCCGTCTACATCAAGGAACATATAGAAGGTGAATCTAGATGCTTACAACTCTATTAAAGAGGGCTTTCCTTGGGGAAGACCTATTTTTTAGTCTTAAGGGTAAAGTTGTAAAAGGATTTTCTTGTAAACCTTTTATATTTAATACAAAGTAATGGTTCATTACATGTGGTTTTTTATATGCTTCATTATGGTACACCTAATGGGACCCCCACCAAGTTTTAGCTTTTACTTAGTTTTATCACTAATTGACCAACCATGTGGGCTATTTTTCTTTTTATTAGGTGTTGAAAACCCAAAACAAACTCCACCAAAGCCCTAAGAAGTACTTCAAGCCCAGCCTTGTAAAATTGTGGACCCCAGTGCTAAGTTCGCACGGGCACATGTGAATTTTGAGGTCTAGGAAAATTCACACATGGGTGTGCTAATTTTGAATTCTACCTCAAAAATTGGTTCCTAATACATAGGTATTGATTTTCAACCACCCACAATAGCAGCATCAAGGTAAGTCAAGAGGAAGTTAAAAACCTTTTGCCCCATTGGGATTGTTATCCCTCATACCTTATAATAAACATATCTCACCATAGTGTATGCAAGGTGAGATCATTCCTTGTACTTTTTGACACCAACAATTATAATTTTGTACATTTTTGTAGTTTAATTTTATTTGCAATCATAATTCTAGGTTTTTTACGATGGGTTTTGAACTATTAACATTAATTTTTTACCCTTTTTGTGTAGGAAATCATCTAATAATTAGGATGACCTCCGCTACCTGATTCTTGGATCCAAAACCTATGAAGAAAATCCAAAAACTCAAAATTTGTACATGCATGTGTGAATATAGCCAAGCAAAAAAAATTGCACATGGGTGTGCGAACTTCCATAAATTGCAAAATTCAGGTGCATAGAGACAGACAGGGACCTCTGCAAAAACTTGGATGCATGTATTTTTCTTAGACACTATTATCTTTGTTTTTTCAATATTGATTCACTTGATTCACATGCTCAATTAAATCTAGTTTCATTTATAAAAGCATTAGTCTAGATTCATTCCCAAATGCATCTTAGCATAAATGAGATTTGCTTTCCAAATGCAATTAGCTTTAGTTTCCTTCCAAAAGCATTAGGATTAGATTTGGTTTTGTGAGGAAGCATTCTAGATTAGATTTATTTCAAAAAGTAATTCATTCAGTCTTCATTTCAAAGCATTAGGTCAAGTAGTTTTATTTCCAAATGCACTTTCATTCCGTTTTCATTTCAAAGTACTAGGATAAGTATTTTTCTTTCAACACATTTATTCTAGATTTATTTCAATAAGTATTAGGTTAAGTGAATTTTTCTTTTCAAGAGCAATTAATCTAGCTTTAATTTTTCAAAGCATTAGATTTTATTTCAAAATCACTTAGGCTATGTAGGATTTCTTTCAAAAGGGCATTTAGTGTAGATTTGCTTTCAAAACTATTAGTAGAAAACACACCACCACACACATTTCATTCACAGTGGCAAGATTGGCCTTCATCACTAATCCCCACTTAAGACTGGTGATGTTGGATTTCATCTCCTTACACCAGCTCACCCCACTTAGTCACCATAGTAGCTCCCACGAGCGGTTTTTTGACCTTCATCAACAAAAAATCCCCCACTTTTGAGAGATCCTCTAAGTGGATTAGGATTCACACCCTTGTTCATGGGGCTTGTTGGGGCTTGTTGAAATGACTCATTGTCAAAGGATGAAGTGAAAGCATGGGTATGCTGATAGCAGATCTTAGATAGTACTGCCTCTTTTCGTAAGAGGTCTAGACTGATCAGAGCATTTTGAGTTCCCCCCTTTGGATATATTTTTGTTGTGCTTTCCATTAGCCACCATTAACCTATTGACACATAGTTTTATTTTACGCATATTTGGGTGTTTTAAAAGGTTCTATGCTACAACACATCTTTCTAGCATCCATATCACCTCCCTCTGTTTAGTTTTAGGATAGATAATATCATCAAAAACCCTAAAAACATTTGCTTATTGTTTGGTTCACAAAAGTGGTTACAACTACATCCAAAACTACTCAAAAATAAATTGCTAGTTTTCCACAGTTTATAACTTCACAGTGCACTTCACTCTCTATTTTCTCTAGGTTTGCACATGCATGTACAAATTTTGAGGCACAAAAATATTTGCACACCAGGGTGCGAATCTAGTTTTTAAGTTATAGAAAGATCCAAAAACATTCACAGAACACACAGGAGGTCAACTTTTCACTTTTTGATAGTTCTGAGCACTACTTTTTCACACACCATCATGGTTATGACTCATATCCAAGCTCGCAAGCAAGCTCACCTTGCTACGGAGGTCGCTCAAGTTGCTTCCTCATAGTCCAATGATCCACCTCCATAGTCAGAAGTATCTACATCCACAGCTCCTCCTAATATATTAACGGGTTCACAAACACCCACCACTGGTGATAATTTACATCTAGTTATGCAAGACTCTCATATGTTCCCTTCTTCTTCAACCAATTCATCGAGGCACTCAGAGGAGGCCACCTCTACCCATTCTCATACTCTTTCCACTTGTTAACACAATTCCTCTCTACCCTCCACATTGTATACTAGGATTTCATCCTATGATAATGATTTGAGGCATCATGTTTATCCTCCTTCTCCTACCATGGGTTCCCATGTGAGGGCCACTTCTCCTCTTCGTACCATCATGCTTCCTACCATGCTTCTCCTCATCCAATATCATATCTTCCACCTATTCTTCCTCCACCTCAATTTCCATTTCACATCACTCAACCTATTGGTATTCCACCACCTCATCATCCCCCATTCTCACCTTCTTCTCATCCATCTTTATATTCTTCCTTATCATGCACCACACTTGGCATTCATGCTCGTCCCATCACCACACCTGAAGAACACAAGATTATACTGAGAGGGAGGGTGAACAATATAAGACCACTTTTTACTTTTCTTTCCCAATAAATATTATGCAATGTATAGATAGCAATATCAACAATAGTAATCAAAGCAATGCACAAATCACCACACACAATAGAGACACCAATTTAATGTGGTTCACCCAATGTGGGCTACTCCACAAAGAAAATATTTAACTAAAATTTTCTCAATCAATTTCTTGGGAATCCTTTCCCTATTACAATGTTTATGGACCTCTGTCCAAAGGAGACACAAATCCCCTAATCAAGTTCGTAGATCTCTATCCATAGGAGAACTCCTTTCTCCTTATCTCTGACTGGTGATCTTCTAGAAGAACTGTTGCTCCCACTGCTCTAGCTAATGGATATCTATCCACTGAAGACACTTGTCCTCACTTCCCTAGCTAATAGATCTCTATCCACTGGAGATTGTCTTCCTCTATACTCTGTCATCTTCAAAGCTCTATCTCAAATCTACACTAAACACAATCCTTTGGTCTAGCACAAATCTGCTCAATATTTGTCTCTGGTCTGGCACAAATCTATCCTCAAATCTGCACCAAACTTTGTCCTCAAATCTACACTAAACACAGTCCTTCGGTCTAGCACAAATATGTCCTCAATATTTATCCTCTAATTTATACTAAACATAGTCCTTCGATCTAGCACAAATATATCCTCAATATATGTCCTCAAGCCTTAACACAAAGCTTGAATTAATCTCAAATCAACTCTGCTAGATCTGCCCCAAATTTTAACTCAAGGTTTGAACAAATCAATCAATCAACTCTGCTCACAAGTCTTCTTAAAGACTTATCTCAAATTTGCCTTGTAAGCTTCCATAAAAGCTCACACTAATATGTCCACAAGTCCTCTCTAGAACTTGTCCAAATCTGCTCAATAAGTCCTCACTAGAACTTATCCAATTCTGCTCAACAAGTCCTCTCTAGAACTTGTCCAATTTGGCTCAATAAGTCCTTACTAGAACTTATCCAGTTCTGCTCAATAAGTCCTCACTATAACTTATCCAATCTCATAGAAACATAAAGAGAATTTTTAGAGACTCAATATGCTTCACATTCATCACAATGCTCAATCACTTTCAATCACTCTTTTAGAAACATATAAAGAATTATTAGAGACTCAATATGCTTCACATTCACCTCAATGCTCAATCACTTCCAATCACTCTTTTAGAAACACATAGAGAATTGTTAGAGACTCAATATGTTTCACACTCACAAACTCTCAATCACTTTAAATCTCTCTTTTATCATAGAAACATATAGAGAATTGCCAAAGACTCAATATGTTTCATATTTATCGACACTCAACCTCTTTCTCAAATCAATTTAGAATATAGAACAATTTGTTTCATAGAACTTGAACTATCACATCAACACATTCACTTGACTAGGCTCAACCAACTTTACTCAACCAATCACTCAATGAACTAATCCTTGCTCACAAACCCTAGTCCAAGCATATGAACACTCACTCAAATATTTTCAATAATGCTTATCAATCAATATTACATAACAATGATACTCATGATCTTTGCAAACCCTATTTCAAGTTCCTTACTCAACCAATTGCCTCAACAACAATGCTAATCTCATATAACAATGATACTCATGATATTTGACAACTTCACATAACAATGATACTCATGATCTTTCCACAACCTCTAGTTCAAGTTCACTCAACTAATCACTTCAAAAAAAATGCTTATAAAACAAGATTTCATTAATTCAACACACACTCAACAATGCTTACCAAAAAATCCTTTTCACTCCAAATTTATATTCACAAAATTCAGCAATCACACACTAGGAAGATGTGCCCATACCTTTTGTTTGATGTAAAAGTGCCTTTAGAAAAACCTATCTCAATCACAATTTTCTTCTCTCCAATTTCAATGGTTAGATAACAAAATATCACATCAACACTTTCTCAAAATATTCCTTAGACACAAGAATAATCAAAACTCAATTATGCCTTATTGCTCCTTTTTAAAATTAACATCCATCAAATCATACATGAAAAATAATTACTTGGATACACCTTATAAACTCCAACTTAAAATAATATCCAACACCACACAACTTCCTAAAACACCTTACTAACCTTTCCAAACACTAAAACAAATAACACCAAAAATTTAATTTTGCATAAGCCTTATAACTCCCCTTACAACCTTACAAACCAAATCAATATGCAAAAAATAAATTTTTAAATGCCCAACTAATATCCCTAAAATTTTCGGTGCTCAACTCTAAAGCATACTTTTAACTTTCCCCAAAAGAGGTTTCGACGTGATTCGATCTCCCATCTCCCCAAGCCTACGCACCTTAGCGCTTGGGAGCCCACCATATGGGCTATTGGTGCCCACGTGAAGGAAGGAGGACTTCCTTCCTCTTATACCTCCGTGCGCCTTTAACTTCCCATAAAAATTAGGAAGTCCTCTTTTCAACACGATTCGCACAAGCTCTCATTAATAAAAAATTCGAAGGTATGGTAATTTTGGGTAAGGTGGGTAATCCCATTTTTATACACATGTGGGTATTTGCTCCCCACGTCGGTGCTTAATAATTCGAATTCAAATTTCAAATTTAATTTAATAACCCACCTTAGGGTTAGTTAAAAATTAATATAAATTGGGGTTTTGACGGCCAAGATGACAGCGAGCGGGAAAGCTTCTGCGGGAGAGCATGGGAACGCCAACAGACTGAACCAAGGGCACAGCAGGGCGAAGGGAGGGCAGTCAGAGATCGGGGGCGCTAAGGAGTCCTCTCCAACCGAAGAGGATGTAGGTCATGACAAGGATCCACCAGACAAATGGGGAGGTGGACCTCAGAAGTCGTACGCTCAGGCAACGGCTTCAGAAACCCTTAGTGGTCTGTTCTCCAAGGAGTTGTTTCCTTTCGGGGACGAGTTGGACATCCCGACAGAAATTCTTTCAAGCTTTGTGGAATTCAAAAAATTTACCCTCATCGGTAAGTTTATTGGCGGCCGTCCCGACATGGAGACCATTCGCAAGTGGGCGGCAGGTAAATGGCGAACCTCTGGTCACATGGAGTTGGCGGCCTTATCCCGGGGTTTTTTCGCGATTAGACTGAATAACAAGGAGGACTACTGTAAAATCCTGGCTCGGTGGTCCCCGGTTCCTAGGTCGCAGAAGTCTCTTTCTAAGGAAGTGGGGTATGGACTTCAACCCCGAGACCCAAAATATCAACATTGCTCCAATATGGGTTAGACTCCCGAGTCTCCCCCTATTTTGTTGGCATGAAAATGTAATCAGAGGAATTGCACGCTCCATTGGTGAGTTGGTTACCATTGACCCTCCCACCAAAGCTCGAACCAGCATTTGTTCAAGCTCGGTTCTCGCATTCTCGCGATTTGGAGGCCGACCTTCCATCATCCATCACTCTCCGGTCCGGAGATATCATTCTTCACAAGCAAGCCATTGTGTATGAGAACAGACCGGCTTTCCGCCCCTCGTGCAGCTTCTCAAGGGCACCTCCAATCCAACCGTCCTCTTCAAAATCCAGGGATGAAGAAACGGGATTCCAAAGAACCCCTTGGAACACGGTGAAGGTCGACAAAGCACCCTCGCCGCAAAAGGGCATGATTCTCCAGGCCCGTCTAGGGACCATCCCGAATCCTCCCACCCGGTGGAAGCGGCCTCCCCCAAACGGTCTCTCGAGCCGTGTGGTGCAAGCCCTCACCTTGGACCACAAGAGGAGAAGGACCAGTCCCTTCCACCAATCACCGCACGAGCGGATTCACCCAAAATCCTGGACCATAACCACCCCGAGTCCCAAAATGTGGCGGAAGATTACCTACTAGGAAGAAGGGGTGAGCAGTCAGTAATATCACCCTCGTAATACGAGAAGCCGAAAGCAAGGTGTTGATTTTGGTAGCGAAAGGAAGCAAGGTCGTCCCCCCAACAAAGACAGGTGGGACAAGGAGACGGCGGCAGATGTTGCAAATGGTACTCAACGACTGCTTTTTTAGGATGATTCTGATTCCCAGATGGGTGACTCGTCTGTCCCAAAACCTCCCCTCCAGCAAGGAAAGGGAGGTAAGAAGAATATCAAACTGTTGAGATGAAAGTCCTCTCATGGAATGTGAGAGGGCTTAATGCAACTGCCAAACGGAGATTGGTGGTCGATCTCAAAAAAAGGACGAATCCGTCCATCCTAATTTTGCAAGAGACTAAGACCGATTCTATCTCTTCTGCTAGAGCTGCTAAGGTCATTTGGGCTAAGGCAAAATTCCTCTCCAGTCCTACGGTGGGAACGGCAGGCGGTCTCATGATTCTTTGGGATCCAGAGATTTTTGAGGGCAGCCTTCTCTCAACTTCCAGCAGGATTATCAATGTTTTGTTTCATTCCAAAGCCATTAACTTTTCTTGGATCCTCGTCTAATGTGTATGCCCCAAACTCTATCTCGGAGAGAGCAGAAATGTGGAAGGCTATTTCCCAGATGAGGGAAACGTTCCGTAATTTCCCTTGGGTTCTAGGGGGAGATTTCAACCGTCCTCTTCACCCATCTGAAAAGAAAGGAGGATCAGACCACTCTAGCCACAGTCTGGAAGACTTTCGAGATTTTGTTTCTACCAATAACTTGCTTGACATTGACCTCAAGGGGGCATCCTTCACTTGGAGCAACAGGAGGATTGGGAGCAATCTTATTCAAGTCAAGCTTGACAGATTCTTCATATCCCAAGAGGCTATTCCCATACTCGGTGTGGCAACTCTCTCGGCCTTACCGAGGATTGGGTCTGATCACAATCCTATTGTCCTGGAGACGGTTGATGGGCCTGTTTTTAAAACCCCCTTCAGATTTGAGTCCATGTGGATTTCTCACAAGGACTTTAGAGGGTTGGTTACAGCCTGGTGGCAGCAGAAGGTAGCATGTTCCGCTTCCAAGAGAGTGGCCTTAAAACTCAAGTTAATCAAAAGGAATTTGAAAACATGGAACAAGGAGGTGTTCGGCAACATTTTTGAGTCCAAAAGGTCCATTTCTGCGAACCTAAAATTGGTGGAGGAGAGAATGGAGCTCGAAGGTTACACCGATTGCCTCAGGGAGGAGGAAAGGAGGCTCTTGGTGGATTATCATTCTATTCTTGCAAGGGAAGAAACTTTCTGGCGCCAAAAATCTAGGGACCTCTGGTTGAGAAATGGAGACTCCAATACGAAGTTTTTTCACGCGTCAACTTTGCGGCACAGAGGGGCTAACAAAATCAGGGAAGTGGTGTGCAAGGATGGACGCGTTACCAAGGATATTGAGGAAATCCGAAGTGAAGCGGTTGACTTCTTCCAGGATCTGCTCGGTGTTCCTCCCGACAGTGATCTCCAGGTTCAGAAATCTCTGTTGGATAACTTCCCAATCAAAGTTCCTCCCGAGGTAAGCTCTAAGCTTCTGGAGCCTTTTTCTATGTCTGAGATTAAAGAAGCTTTGTTCTCCATGCAACCAGACAAGGCCCCTGGGCCTGACGGTTTTCCCCCCCATTTTTTTCAAGTTATGTGGGATGTTGTGGGTTCGGATGTGTGCGAAGCAATTCAGGAGATTCAAGCCTCCAGATCCATCCATCCAAAACTAAATTCTACCTTTCTTGCTCTCATCCCTAAGTCTTCCGCCTGCAAAAGTTTCTCTGATTATCGTCCCATTAGCTCGTGCAATGTTTTTTATAAAATCTTAACCAAGTCCATAGCCAACCGTCTGAGGTCCCTTCTTCCCTCCTTGGTTGGTCCTTCTCGGGGAAGCACCGTGAAAGGCAGAAACATTCTCGATGGTGTCATCACCATCCATGAAACCCTCCATTCTGCTCACCGCTCCAAAAATGCTGCTCTTTTCCTCAAGCTGGACATGAATAAAGCTTTTGACAGAGTTGACAGGAGGTTCCTCTGTGCCGTCCTCTTCAAGTTCGGTTTTCACCCTCAATGGATTGACCTTGTCAGTAGTTGCATATCCACTCCCTCCTTTTCTCGTTCTAATCAACGGATCCCCCCGCCGGGTATTTCCAAAGTGCCGGAGGCCTCGGACAAGGTGACCCTCTCGTCTCCTATTCTATTCATCCTTCCGGGTCGAGGTTCTGAGTTGGTCTTTGAAAGAGGCTCTTCGTCATAATAAGATCTCTGGCATTTTTCCCACCTCCAGAGTCGATCCTGTCTCTCATCGACAATTTGTGGATGACACCCTCATCTCCACCGGGGCGTCCGTCACTCAAGCCAAATCCATCAAGCGAATCCTCTCCCGTTATGAAAAGGTTGCCAGACAGAAAGTCAATTACATCAAAAGCAAAATTTATTTTATTAACACTCCTATGCGAAGGCAGCTCCGCATAGCCAGAATTTTGGAATGCACTATTGATTCCCCCGCCTCGCGTCTTATCTCGGGTTTGCCTCTCGGCTTGTAATGGCCGGGCCAATGGAAGCTTGTGGGACATGATCCCGGAACGTCTTCACAAAAAGCCGAGCACTTGGAAAGGCAAATTCCTGTCGCAAGTTGGGAAAGCCACCCTTACCAAAGCTTGTCTCCAAGGAATCCCAACTTACTTCATGTATGTGTTCATGCTGCCTGTTTCTGTCCATTCCAAGATTGAAAAGATTCAGAGGACCTTTCTGTGGTCTGGCAATGAAGAAAAATCCAGAATTCCTCTTGTGGCCTGGGATAAGGTTTGCTTGCGAAAGGACCAAGGTGGCATGGGAATGAGGAGATCAAGACTCATGAACACTGCTTTGATCGCTAAGCACGCTTGGAAGATCCTGACTAATGACCCAGCAGAGTGGGTCAAGTTGGTTAAGAGGAAGTATCTTGGATCGAGTTCTCTTTTTGATGTCGGGATTCCTCCTGAAGCGTCTGCCTTTTGGAAATCTGTGCTTCAAGCCCGCTCTCCGATCGACTCTGGTGCTCGCTGGATTTTGGGTGATGGCAACTCCATTCTCTTCCGGAAGGACAGTGGGTTATCGATGGAGCTCTCGAGTTGAGAGCGGACCTTGCTGGCTTGAAAGCCCCGGTGGATCCAAATTCCCAACTCAAGGTTGCGGACTTCATTGATCGGAGCTCTCTTCCCCCTCGATGGAATTTGCCAGTCCTGGACGGCTTTAACAATGAAATGACTTTTTTGTCTAATATTCTTCGGTCTGTTTTAATTCCATCTGTTAGAAGAGATGACAGAATCATCTGGCGTGGCACGGAGGATGGTCTCGTTCTCTGTCAAGACCGCCTATGACCTTCTTACTTGCGAGATTGCCATGGATCACCGGTGGAAAGTGATTTGGAGGAAGGGTATTATTCCTAAAGTTAATTACTTTGCATGGATTGCCTTTCATAATAAAGCCTTAACCATCGACAACCTCCATAAGAGGGGTTTTGCTATTCCCAACAGGTGCTTCTTGTGCTTTGCTCGATTGTGAGACGACGGACCACTTATTTTTGCACTCGTCCTTTTTCCCATTCTCGTCCTCGGCACCGTCCCCGTCTTCCTTTCAAATCCTTTGGTGCACTCCCCGCTCCCTCAAAGATGCCTTCCACCAATGGCCCAATCCTTTCAAGAATCCTAAACTTCGCTTCCTTCTTGAGGCCTCTTTCCACCACTCCATTTGGCATATTTGGCTAGAGAGAAATTCCAAAGTCTTCGGCAAGGTCCCTAGAGTACCTCCCCGTGTCGCTCGGAGAGCCTTATCCTTCGCCATTGAGAATTCTAAAGTTGTTCCTAGTTCCCGTCCCCGCCTTCCTGGCGAAGCAGCGATCTTCCAAAGTTTGGGCCTTTTCCCTATTCTTGATGGTGTTTCTAAGTCTCAACGTGGGGATGTTATTTGGACCAAGCCCCCGTGGGCCTGGATTAAATTAAACTTTGACGGTGCGGCCAAAGGCAATCCCGGCCCCGCTCGGTTCCGGTGGTGTGGTTAGAGATCATAACGGGAATCTCGTGTCGGCTTATTGTGAAGATTTGGGTGCCCGGACTAATCACTATGCCGAAGCCGAAGTGTTTTGAAAGGTATCCGGATCCTCTCCGAGGATCCTCGGCCTTTGATAGTCGAAGGTGATTCGCTCAATATAGTCAACTATCTCGCTAGGCTCTAAAGACCCGTCTTGGAGGGTCTACAACATCATTCTTGAGGCTAGGATGCTCCTCTCTCAACGTGACCGGTGGAAGGCATGCCATATTTTCAGGGAAGGAAATCGCGTGGCATACCACATGGCCAACAAAGGGCTTGTGACCACGTGTCCCCGTTGTGTGGCGCTCATGCTTCCCGTCTGAGGTGGTGAGTTTGGCCAATGCGGATATCCTCTCATGATGTTCTCCTCGCTTCATAAGGTCATTCGTTTGGTTTGGCTGTTTTTGCTTTCGATGGTCAAATTTCTCCGCCTAGTATTTTTGTTTTCCTTGGTAAAATGTGGTTTGTTTCCAGGATATTCAGACATAAGGGCCCTACTTATAGCCTTCGGGCAATTAGCGCTTTTTGGTTTCGTCATCAAGTTTATTCCTCCAACCACAAGGCATGATGCACATTCCAACCAGTGCTGATTTTGTACATAAGGTTTTGGGATCCTCTATAAAAACCCACTGTTAATCTATTAAAATAATTACCAAAAAAAAATTAATATAAATTAACTTTATAACTTTAATTTAAATAACTCAAGTAAATTAAATTATAAATTAATTTATAATAAAAAATATATTAATTAATTTATAATTAATTTAAAACTTCCCTTTATAATATTATAAAAAATATTATAATATTATTCCCTTGGGCTTCTTCTTTTGCACTTTGGGCCATATCTAACTTCCTGGAACCGAGTCTTGATCAACTAAAACTAGAGAACCTGAAACTGATGTTGCCCACCGAAACTGCCACTGACTGGTGCTAAAAGCTTGACATCAATGACCACTTACTCTTGACATCAATGGCAACTTATCCACTCAAATTTTCCAACAACACCTCCATATCCTCCTTCCATTAACATGCAACACATTTTGGCACGTCTTGACAACCTTGAGTTGCATTTGAGCCACTGTTAATGTCATAGATTCACTCGTCATCCAATCATGTTGGGTCCCCCACTGCCTCCACTTCCACAAATACCTCATCCTCAAAAGCAAGGTCCTCCACAACCTAGGAAAGCAGTCAATCCATCACTACCTAGTCAACCTCCCATTCGATCACAACATCCTCTACATTCTACTCATCTTGCTCCTCCTCTCTGAGTCTCTTTCTCACACTTTTTGATAGTTGCATCACACAGGGTGCTTAGTTTTACCTGAGATCAAACCGATCAATCCAAATCACCCCAAACCAAGGGGGTATAATGAGCATAAATTTTGTGTCTATCATCACCAACAAGGGCATGATATCAACACTTTTCATGTTTTCAACCAACTGGCCCACAACATTATCGATGAAGAGGAAATACAATGACCAATCACTCTACATCCTCCAATCAGAATCGGGGTACATCTTCAAATCCATTGCCCCATTCGGTGCCACCACAACCACATGTTGGTACTTTGGCATATTCATCCATACCTCACCAATTCTATCATGTCCATGGTTGCACTTCTTATTAAGATGTTAGATGTACCAATATTATGATCTCTCAGGCAATATCCTCCACCAACATAGCATTTCTTTTTGATTTGTTCCAATCATCATTCTTCCTTTCCCTACATGTACTCCATCTTCTTCACTTCTCTAATTTTCTTTTTTTCTACCCCATCATCATTATCCATTTACCCTTTAGCCAATCATGTTGATTCGTCCCTTTCAAAAGGCCTAAAATTGTGCATTCATCACCTCCAAAAGAAGGGTCATATTTGACCTATCAAATAATCTCTAAATTTCCTAAAACTACCAGGCTCGAAAAGAGATTTCCAATGGTATAAATTTTATTCAATTCTGATATTGTTTGGTTCCCCAAACTATAAAAAAACTACACATGATTCAAACAATAATATTCGAACATGCATGTGCAAATATTAAGGCATAGAAATATTCACACACCATTGTGCGAATCTGATTTTTCCAATTACATTTATCATATTATGCATGGATATTTCCATTTGTGCTAACATTTCATATTTTGTTCACCTTTTCACCTTCCATTTTCTATATTTTCCCCATATTTCACAACTGGAGGACTTCTCCTCCTTCCAACCCATCTTTTACAACTAGAGGACTTCTCATCCTTCCCACCCATCTTCTATAATTGGGGGAGAATTCTCCTCCTTCCAACGCATATTTTACAACTAGGGGACTTCTCCTCCTTCCTACACATATTCTACAATTGGGGGGACTTATCCTCCTTCCAACCCATCTTCTACAACTAGGTGACTTCTCCTCCTTCTAACTCATCTTCTACAACTGGGGAACTTCTCTCCTTACTACTCATCTTCTACAACTGGGGGACTTCTCCTCCCTACCACTCATATTCTACAATTTGGGGACTTCTCCTCCCTACAATCCATCTTCTACAATTGGGGGTATTTTCCTCCTTTCCATCACCTCATCATCATTTCTCATCTTTTACATCGTCCATTTATCGCTTGAAGCAAGTAGATATTTGACCTACAAAAAGCTACCTCGCGCATGATCAATATTCAAACACTAAATCTTGGAAATGATGTTTATCCAAGAACTTTGCTTGAGATTATCATCAACCCTCATTTGTTGGGGTAAACATAAAGCAAAATTTCTCTTCTCAATAAAAACTTTGATCCAGTTAGATTTGGCATGTTATATGCCATTAGATGCAAGTTTACTCATGTGTGTATACTATCTTTGAGCCACCAGCATGCCCACTAAAGCTATCATGAGTATGGCCCATCTATGGTTGGCTAGCTGCCAAAATAAAACCAAGCTTCAAATCTTATCAAAGGTAAAGTTCCAAAGATATCCATCCCTTTCAAAATTGGGGTATATTACATTGATTATGATAGCAAGACAATCTTACGTCTACTTCTTCAATGCCATCATTATGGCTCACCCACTTCAACCAATTCTTCATCACTTGGGGGTTTTCCTCCCCTCGTTTACTCATTTTTATGGTTAGGGGATTGTATTCCCTTTTCCAACCACCTTAATGACTGAGGGAGTTATCCTTTTGTCTCACTACACTCTATTATGGGGGAGTTAGCCCTCCTTCCATACCGCAATCCATTGTCTTCTCACATTGATGGTATCTATGGTTGAACCTCATGATCCTTGCTTTTTCTCACATCAAGGATTATATTACATTAGTTATTTTTGCTTTGGATTTGCCCCACACTCGTCAACATGAACTCAAATAAAGGGGAATCTATTATTCATTATTGGGAGATATTATTTACCAACACAGCCATGATGACATCCTTTGGTATTATCTCAAACTAGAAGACACCTAACACGTCATTACAAAGCATCCCATGCACGGGTTAGTATTATCCTGCACTTGAGCATGATTATTGTGAATATGTTACAAAATACATCAAATGTCAACACCATATTAATCTTAAACTTTTACCATCTCAATCACTCCAATTGGTTTAATCTATGTGGCCTTTTTCTCAATGAGGTTTGAATTTTATTGTCAAAATCATACCAACCTCATCCAACAATCACAACTATGTCATTCCTGCTATGACGTACTTTATACACTAGGTTCAATATATTTTTATCGTCCAAATGATAGGTCCTATAATCGTTGACTTCATTATTCTACACATCATCTATCGCTTTGGCATCCCTTCCACAATCATATTTGATAATGGTATGCTTTTCAAGACCAAGAATATTTGTACACTATGTGAAAAATTCAACCGAAGCTACTAATAAAACCATATGCACCATTCTTTATACAAAACTGTTGTAGAGTCATATCATGATTGGCCTACTCAAATTACACTGGTACTTTAAGAATTAGAACAAGCATTTTAACTTAAATCGAGGCAATAACAAATTCAAAACTCTAATACCCCTAGAGTTTGAATTTCTATCATTATGAATATCAATGTCAAAACTTATTGATAATGACACAACTCATCAAGCAAGGTTAGACTAATTAACACTCTTGGATGAACATTGCATTCATGCTATCGAACACATGCATTTACCAAGATCATCTTTGACATGTCTATAACACTAAGGTGCATTCACACAAATTTCAAATTAGAGATTTGGTCCTTAAAGAGAACCAACAGATTACTAGCCAATTGCATCGTCTTCACGATAAATTTATGCCAAATTTATTAGGTCCTTACATGATCACACACAAATTTGGTTATGGTGGATATCACCTCACTGATCTTGAAGGTCTTGCAAAACTTAAAACCATCAACATAATTCATCTTTGAGCATTTTATGCTTGAACACCTTCATCAAGGTTTGTCATATTTTTTTTTTACATACCATCATGACTATTATGAAAATACAAAAAAAAATGAACACAACAACCATCTGCTCATGGAATTTATCACATTGTATCTTACGTCATGTTTTCTATTTTTCTTTCTCCTATTTCTTCTTTATATTATTTTTAATTGATGTTGTATGGTCACGCTTCAAACGGCTACACACATTTGATTGGATATCTCCTTCTTTCTTCTTTATCTTTTTTTCTTCTTTCTCTTCTTTCTTTTCCTCCTTCATATTCATATACATATTACATTCTCACATGCATCGCAATTCATCTTCACTCATTATATTGATGTCACACATTGACACTCCATTTTCATACTCCATCGCATTGTTACAAAGTATTTCCATATTCGTCTTCTTATTTACATATCATCTTGGGGTAATTTTTTTGTAGTATTCTCTTACTCTTTGCCATAACCATGTCTTTCTTTGCATGTCCAGTTACATACTCACGCATTCATTTCACATTGTACATCATCCATATTTTTTTTGCAAACCACTTAAATACATTTTTCATACATATTTATATGCATATACATTGTCTTCATATCCACATTTGTAAATATACATTGTAAATAGCATTCATGAGGAATAAAAAACACACTTGTTAGAAAGACAATTTTGGTGTCCAATCCCATTTTCATGAAACCGGATCGTACAAAGCTTTGAGTGATTCGACCACTTACAGTTAAGTCAATCAACCATCATCTAAAGTTGGCAAATTCTAAAAGCATTTCAAAAGATTCCCTTGGATGATTTGAATTCCTTCATGGACCACTTGCACACCTTACACATTAAACAATTTTGGGAATCATATTGGCAATACTATGCATCTACTAGCCACCTAGCAAAAGTC
Organism: Wollemia nobilis; assembly: GCA_028583015.1. Classification (NCBI taxonomy): domain Eukaryota; kingdom Viridiplantae; phylum Streptophyta; class Pinopsida; order Araucariales; family Araucariaceae; genus Wollemia; species Wollemia nobilis. Next base: position 4,748,187 of record JAQPPZ010017036.1, on the reverse strand, counting down.
ACCTCGTTCATCCTATCATTAGCATGATCAAACACCTCAGGATAAATGAAGGATCAAGTTATACAACATAAAAAGGTTAAAAAAAAAAGCAAACACCTAAAAGATAACTATCACAAAGCATGAAAAGGTAGAAAACAAAACAAATGCCTAAAAGAGCACTATCACAAAGCATGAAAAGACATAAAACAAAAGCAAACACCTAAAAAGAGCACTATAAATAAAAAGAGTATTTTCAAAGTAAAAGAGCACCACAAAAGGTATAGCTTGAATCCCTACGGTCCTTAGGTTTACAAATCATAGTAATTTTGTAGACGAGCTAGCTTACAAGCTATATATAATCGGTTCAATCCATCTGCCCTCAAAATGGATAAATGAACATCACTTCACACACACTGGTCCATGATTGACTTCTCTTTAGTTAGGATAGTTACGATTTTCATAGAATCTTGTTCAACAATTCAATGGATTTGATTGCTTAAACTTGTTGGACATTTTGAGTCCCTAAGCTAAAATGTTGTCATTGATGTCAAAAGAGCATTTAATGTCAAAAGGATCTATGAAGGGTTTTTGTGAAAACCAAGGCAGGAAAAATAAAAGGTTTTGTTTAAAACCATGGATAGTAGATTTAGGTTTCATCAAAAAGGTGCCCCGATGATGGATATATTTAGGTTTGAATTTTTGGCAAAAAAATAAAAGGTTTGTTTTAAAACCATGGACAATAGATTTGATCTAGGTTTTTCTTAAAACCCAAGTTGGGATTTTGTTTCATCGAAAAATGTGCCCCGGTGATGAAGTTATTTGAGGTTTAATATTTGATTTAAATTTTAATTATTTAAAATTTAAATTCAAATTTAAATGCAACGTTGAGTTTTCTGCCGATGTCATCATGCAAATATTATTTCCACCGACGTCTTCGAAGTGATGGTAAACCTATATAAAGGGATGGTAATTAAAATCAAAAGTTATCCTTGCTCTCGTGTGTGTTAATTGCTTTGGAATTCGAACAAGAGAAAAAGAGCTCATGCAAATTATTGAAGAGGAAACATTAAAAAAAAGGGCACAGCGCTTAGGTGACTCAAACATGGTGTGAGGCGTGCCGCATTGGCATATCATTTTTGGCTAAGACTTTGGGCAAGAGCAATACCATGGATCGAATCCCTTGGATGGCAGTGTGTGGGAAGCGCTTTGGTGCTTTGTCCTTTGCGGCAGACGGAGGAAGATTAAAGGCCTTTTGGGCCTTTGTTTTTCCAACGAGTGCTTTGGATCGGTTGGAATCTTAGTCATGGCTAAGACACTCGCAGTGTGGCGGATGGGGGTTCAAATCCCCTTGAGGAGGTATTTTTTGTTTTTGCATTTAATAATTATTGTTTGCCCTAAAGTTTGGAGGTATAAGGTAGTTTATGGAAATTAAAGTTTTTAATTAGGGCTGTGATTATTATTGCAAAGCATAATTGGTTTATGATTTATTTGATGGTTATGGAGAATAAATTTTAGGAGAAATAAGGAGTTGTTTTTAAAAGCAATTTTTGAGAGGTTTATTATTTTTGATAAGGGTTTTGATAAAAGGGACTTTGGTGGATGTGTTTATTGACTTGGAGTAAAAAGGGTGTAATTTGAGTAATGCTTTATTTTTGTGATTATTTAAAGTCCATTAACCCTTGTTTAAATTGGAAAGAAAAGTTGTGTTTAAGTGTGGCAGATTTTGTGGACAACTTATTGGCATCAAAAAGGTATGGGCACATTCTCCATTTGATTTTTTATGGTGGTTGATTTCTGAAATATCATTGGAGTGAAAAGGATTGATTGTGGTTTCCTTTGAGAAAATGATTGGTTGAATGCTTCAAGGTTTTATGGTTTGTGAGTTGTATTTAAACCTTGTTTTATTAGCATTGTTGTTGAAGCCCATTGATGATGAAATGAACTTGAACTTGAATTAGAAAAGAACATGAGTATCATTGTTATGTGAGAGTTGTTGTTAAGCATTGTTGGAAATATTTTGAGTTGGATGATACATGCTTGGACTAGGGTTTGTGAGAAAGAGTTGTTCCTTGAGGTGATTGGTTGAGTTGAGTGGTTTGAGCCTAGTCAAGTGGATGCATGTGGTTGTTCAAGTTCCTAGAAAAAAACTATTTTATATTCTGATTTGAGTTGAGATTGAGATTTAATAATAGGACATATTGAGTCTCTAACAATTCTCTTTATGCTTCTATTGAGTTGAGATTGGGATTTGAGTATAGAACATATAAAGTCTCTAACAATTCTCTTTATGCTTCTATGAGATTGATTTGAGTTGAGATTGGGATTTGAGTATAGAACATATAGAGTCTCTAACAATTATCTTTATGCTTCTATTGAGATTGATTTGATATATTGATTATACATTGAGCTTAGAACATATTGAGTCTCTAACAATTCTCTTTATGATTCTATGTGATTGAGACAAGTATTTGAGAAAGGCTTGTGGACTGTTTTGAGTTAAGCTTTTGTGAAAGCTTGTTGAGCAGATTTGAGCAAGTCCTAGAGAGGACTTGTTGAGCAGATTGGACAAGTTCTTTGTGAGCTTGTTGAGCAAATTTGGACAGGTTTAGTGTGAACATGTTGTGCATATTTGAGCAAGTCCTAGAGAGGACTTGTTGAGCAGATCGAACACATTCTTTGTGAGCTTGTTGAGCAGATTTGGACAGGTTTAGTGTGAACCTGTTGTGCAAATTTGAGCAAGTCCTAGAGAGGACTTGTTGAGCAGATTGGACAAGTTCTTTGTGAACTTGTTGAGCAGATTTGGATAGGTTCTGTGTGAACTTGTTGAGCTGATTTGGACAGGTTTTGTGTGAACCTATTGAGCAGATTTGAGCAGGTTCTGAGTGAACCTATTGAGCAAAATTGTACTAGACCGATTGTACTATGTTTAGTGCAAGATATTGAGTAGAACTATGCTAGACCGACTGAACTATGTTTGGTACAGTATTGAGATAGAGCTTTGGAGGTGATAGAGTATAGAGGACAGAGTCTCAGTGGATAGAGATCCAACAACCAAGACAATTGAAGACAGATCTGAGTGAGGAGTCTTCAAGTGGAGAGAGATCCACAAGTCAGTGCAGTATTGAGATAGAGTCTTCTAGAAGATCACTAGCCAGAGCAGAAGGAGAAAGAGTTCTCCTATGGAAGAGATCCATGAATTTGAGATTTAGGGGATCAACATCTCCTTTGGATAGAGGTCCATAAACATTGTAATTGGGAAGGATTCCCAAGAGACTATTTGAGAAATATTTAGAAGAAATATTTTTCTATGGATGTAGCCCACATTGGGTGAACCACGTTAAATATGTGTCTCTATTGTGTGTGGAGTTTTGTGCATTGCTTTGATTATTGCTATTGATATTGCTATCTATACACTGCATAATATTAATTTGAGAAGAAAAGTAAAAAGTAGTCTTATACTGTTCACCCCCTCTCAGTATAATCTTGTGTTCTTCAATTGGTATCAGAGTGGGTTCCTTCAAAAGAGTTTGACAACTTGAAGGAAAAGCGGTCTAAGAACACAATGGATCACAAGGATCAAAAGGATGGGTCTTTCAATAATGCAGTACCAGTATTTGATGGAAGTGACTTCTTGTATTGGTGTATGTTGATGAGATTTTACCTGATGGCACTTGGAAATGAAGTTTGGGATGTAGTGGAACTTGGATATGATTCTACAGTCAATCCTCCAATAGATAAGGAAGGTAAGATTCTAATGCATGCAAATTCAAGAGCTATGAATGCAATTATAAAAGGATTGGGTAGATCAGAATCTATGAAGGTTATGGATTGTAAAACAACAAAAGATATGTGGGATATACTACATGATATATATGAGGGTGATAAAGGTGTCAGGAAAGCTAAGATCAAAAATATCAAAGGAGAATTTGAGAACTTAAGAATGAGAGATGATGAAAATATTCATGATTATCTTAGTAAGATTGATGAACTTGTACATGAGATGAGAGGTCTTGGAATGAAGGTTGATGAATCGTATGCTTGTGATAAGATCTTGAGAACTCTTCCAAAAAGGTATAGTGAAAAGGTTTATGCTATAGAAACATAAATTGATAGTGATTCTTTGACAAGGAATTCTTTGCTTGGTATGCTTACTACTTTTGAGATAAGAACAAAAGATCCTATTCCTCCAAAAGAAGCTGCTTTCAAAGTGGATAAAAAGAAAAAGGGAAAGCAAATAGAATCAAGCAGTGAGTCATCTAGTGATGAAGAAGCTAACTATGGTAGAAGAGATAAAGGGTTAAAAAGACCAATAGATATGAGATCAGTTAAGTGCTTTAATTGTGGCAAGTTTGGACATTTTGCAACAAAGTGCAAAGAGCCAAAGTACAATAGTGATGAAGAAAAATAGGATCACAAGTACAGGGAATCATAAAGACACAAGTACTAGAAGAAAGGCAAGGATGGACAGAACAAACAAGGAAATAAGTTTTTCCAAAGGCAAAAGAAAAGCTACTATGTGGATAATGCAAGTAAGTACTCATTTGATAGTGATGCTAGTTTTTTAGACAATGATAGAGATGAAGTCTTGTTCATGGTTGAAGAAAATGATCAAATTAAGAAAAGGACTCTAGTTATTCTTAAGTGTTTTAGATGTGGTAAATTTGGACATCTTGAAGATGATTGCACAAGAGATGGTTATAGTTTCAGTGATGATGATTTTGAAGATGCACTTGATAGATCAAATGAGAATCTTCTAATGGCTTTAGAAGATGAAGAATTGAGTGATCCTATAGAAAGCAAGTCAAAAGAAAGAAATAATATGGACAAAGGTAAACAAATAGAGGACTACTCAATAGAGAATGGTTATGATCTCAAAGGTGAACTTATCTATGCTCTTGACACAATGAAGAAGGTAAGAAAGCAACACTCTAAGCTTGAAAGTCAGTTTCAAGAATGTGATGAAGAAATATTATTGCTCATAGAGGACTTAGAGAAGTCAAAGGCTAAGGCAAGTAAGTTCAAGGATAAGTTAGAAGCAAAGATTTTGGAATGTGAGAAGTTAGCACAAGAAGTGGCTACTCTAAAGAAAGATCTACAAGACTCCAATATCAAGATGAAGGGTTTCACAAATAGCTCTAAGAACTTGGATAAGTTCATTTGTGGACAGTAGAGAGCATCATGTTCAATAGGTCTAGGCTTTGGAAAGAAATAGGAAAAAGAATCTACTTCAATTCTTGAAGAAGAAACAACATCAGAAGAAGATACTTCAAAATATGATAGTGTAAGTGGGAATGAGATATCAGAGGATGAGTTGGACAACAGAGAGTTCAAAAAATATAGGAATAATGCACAAAGGAAATACAGATGGAACAATAATCAGAACAGGAGACCAATGAGGTCTAGGAAAGGAAGCTTCAATGGGAGATGCTTCTCATGTCATAGGTTTGGGCACATGGCTTCACAGTGTAGATCACATGAAAGATAGGTATATGGAAGAGAACAAATTTTCCAAGGATATTGCTATTCATGTAATGAGTTTGGTCACAAGGCAATGAATTGCAGAATTCATGACAGAAGAGGATATGGCTTCACTAGGAGAAATCCTAATACTGTTGCACATCCAAGGAATAATAACATTAAGTGTTATAAGTGCAATAATGATGGTCACATAGCAAGATGGTGTAGAGCAAATATTCCAAAAATAGGCATGAACAGGAACATGAACATGAATAGGAACAGGAATATGAATAGGAACAGGAACATGAATATGAATAGGAACAGGAATATGAACAAGAACAAGAGCAGGAACAGGAACATGAATGAAAACAAGAAGATGAACAGGAACAAAGACTCAGAGAAGGATGAGAACAAGAACAAGAATAGGAATAGGGATGATGACTTGGAAAGGAACAATGAGAGGATTCAACAAAAAGGAAGAGGAAAAGACAAAGGCAGAGAACAGTGCTTTCGGGAGTAGAAATACTCCCACCCCAGAATTAACCACCTCATGTGGAGGTGGGGGAGGGGCTAAGCTAAGAGGTTTAATTCTTAGCCCCGAGCCCCAAAGGTGACCCTTTGCCATTGATGTCAAAGGGGGAGAGATTTGTGTATTATGGGGAGAGTTTTTGGATATGAGGAGAGATTTGATATCTGAGAGAGCATTGAGCCAGGGGGAGCAAAGCCCTAGGGGGAGAAGAAAAGAAGGTCATAATTTAGTAAAAGGATTTGGGTTGCCATCAATGACAAAGGGGGAGATTGTTGGACATTTTGAGTCCCTAAGCTAAAATATTGTCATTGATGTCAAAAGAGCATTTAATGTCAAAAGGATCTATGAAGGGTTTTTGTGAAAACCAAGGCAGGAAAAAATTAAAAGGTTTTGTTTAAAACCATGGACAATAGATTTGATCTGGGTTTTTCTTAAAACCCAAGTTGGGCTTTCGTTTCATCGAAAAATGTGCCCCGGTGATGGAGATATTTAGGTTTGAATATTTGGCATAAAAATAAAAGGTTTTGTTTAAAACCATGGACAACATATTTGATCTGGGTTTTTCTTAAAACCCAAGTTGGGCTTTCGTTTCATCGAAAAAGGTGCCCCGGTGATGAAGTTATTTGAGGTTTAATATTTGATTTAAATTTTAATTATTTAAAATTTAAATTCAAATTTAAATGCAACGTTGAGTTTTTCGTCGACGTCATCATGCAAATATTATTTCCACAAATGTCTTCAAAGTGATGGTAAACCTATATAAAGGGATGGTAATTAAAATCAAAAGTTATCCTTGCTCTCGTGTGTGTTAATTGCTTTGGAAATTCGAACAAGAGAAAAAGAGCTCGTGCGAATTATTGAAGAGGAAACAATGAAAAAAAGGGTGCAGTTCTTGGGTGACTCAAACGTGGTGTGAGGCATGGCGCATTGGCATATCATTTTTGGCTAAGACTTTGGGCAAGCACAATACCAGGGATCGAATCCCTTGGACGACAATGTGTGGGAAGCGCTTTGGCGCTTTGTCCTTTGCGGTAGGAGGAGGAAGATTAAAGGCCTTTTGGGCCTTTGTTTTTCCAATGAGCGCTTTGGCTCGGTTGGAATCTTAGTCATGGCTAAGACGCTCACGGTGTGGTGGACGGGGGTTCGAATCCCCTTGAGGAGGTATTTTTTGTTTTTGCATTTAATAATTATTGTTTGCCCTAAAGTTTGGAGGTATAAGGTAGTTTATGGAAATTAAAGTTTTTAATTAGGGTTGTGATTATTATTGCAAAGCATAATTGGTTTATGATTTATTTGATGGTTATGGAGAATAAATTTTAGGAGAAATAAGGAGTTGTTTTTAAAAGCAATTTTTGAGAGGTTTATTATTTTTGATAAGGGTTTTGATAAAAGGGACTTTGGTGGATGTGTTTATTGACTTGGAGTAAAAAGGGTGTAATTTGAGTAATGCTTTATTTTGTGATTATTTGAAGTCCATTAACCCTTATTTAAATTGGAAAGAAAAGTTGTGTTTAAGTGTGGCAGATTTTGTGGACAACTTATTGGCATCAAAAAAGTATGGGCACATTCTCCATTTGATTGTTTATGGTGGTTGATTTCTGAAATATCATTGGAGTGAAAAGGATTGATTGTGGTTTCCTTTGAGAAAATGATTGGTTGAATGCTTCAAGGTTTTATGGTTTGTGAGTTGTATTTAAACCTTGTTTTATTAGCATTGTTGTTGAAGCCCATTGATGATGAAATGAACTTGAACTTGAATTAGAAAAGAACATGAGTATCATTGTTATGTGAGAGTTGTTGTTAAGCATTGTTGGAAACATTTTGAGTTGGATGATACATGCTTGGACTAGGGTTTGTGAGAAAGAGTTATTCCTTGAGGTGATTGGTTGAGTTGAGTGGTTTGAGCCTAGTCAAGTGGATGCATGTGGTTGTTCAAGTTCCTAGAAACAAACTATTCTATATTCTGATTTGAGTTGAGATTGAGATTTAAGAATAGGACATATTGAGTCTCTAACAATTCTCTTTATGCTTCTATTGAGTTGAGATTGGGATTTGAGTATAGAACATATAGAGTCTCTAACAATTCTCTTTATGCTTCTATGAGATTGATTTGAGTTGAGATTGGGATTTGAGTATAGAACATATAGAGTCTCTAACAATTATCTTTATGCTTCTATGAGATTGATTTGATATATTGATTATACATTGAGCTTAGAACATATTGAGTCTCTAACAATTCTCTTTATGATTCTATGTGATTGAGACAAGTCTTTGAGAAGGCTTGTGGACTATTTTGAGTTAAGATTTTGTGAAAGCTTGTTGAGAAGATTTGAGCAAGTCCTAGAGAGGACTTGTTGAGAAGATTGGACAAGTTCTTTGTGAGCTTGTTGAGCAGATTTGGACAGGTTTAGTGTGAACCTATTGTGCATATTTGAGCAAGTCCTAGAGAGGACTTGTTGAGCAGATCGGACAAGTTATTTGTGAGCTTGTTGAGATATTTGGACAGGTTTAGTGTGAACCTATTGGGCATATTTGAGCAAGTCCTAGAGAGGACTTGTTGAGCAGATTGGACAAGTTATTTGTGAACTTGTTGAGCAGATTTGGACAGGTTTTGTGTGAACTTGTTGAGCTGATTTGGACAGGTTTTGTGTGAACCTGTTGAGCATATTTGAGCAGGTTTTGAGTGAACCTATTGAGCATAATTGTACTAGACCGACTGTACTATGTTTAGTGCAAGAGATTGAGCAGAACTATGCTAGACCGACTAAACTATGTTTGGTACAGTATTGAGATAGAGCTTTGGAGGTGACAGAGTATAGAGGATAGAGTCTCAGTGGATAGAGATCCAGCAACCAGGACAATTGAAGATAGATCTGAGTGAGGAGTCTTCAAGTGGAGAGAGATCCACAAGTCAGTGCAGATTGAGAAAAAGTATTCTAGAAGATCACTAGCCAAAGTAGAAGGGGAAAGAGTTCTCCTGTGGAAGAGATCCACGAACTTGAGTATTTAGGGGATCAACATCTCCTTTGGACGAGGGGTCCATAAACATTTTAATTGGGAAGGATTCCCAAGAGATTATTTGAGAAATATTTAGAAGAAATATTTTTATGGACGTAGCCCACATTGGGTGAACCACGTTAAATCTGTGTCTCTATTGTGTGTGGAGTTTTGTGCATTGCTTTGATTATTGCTATTGATATTGCTATCTATACATTGCATAATATTGATTTGAGAAGAAAAGTAAAAAGTGGTCTTATACCGTTCACCCCCCCTCTCAGTATAAGCTTGTGTTCTTCAAAACTATTATGTTTGACTCTCTTAAAAGTCTTCTTTACATTTGACATATTTGAAATAATTAAAAGGATTACATCACGACTTGTTTCATAAAAATACAAGTGCTTTCTTCTTATGTTATTCATAAAATAGGTCACGACCACTTATTCACACTCATTCACAAAACATCACTCCATATATGTTTGTTTATTTATTTATTTATTAATGGTCATGTAATCATTCATGACCATCCATGTTGCTTTATTCACACTCATTTGAGTTTACATATCATTCCATAGTACATTTTTCACTACACTCATTTGAATACATACACTCAATTCATTCATACTTACATGTATTTTTATGCATCTAAGGACCACATATTCATTTCACAATCATTCTACTACAACATTCATACATATATATATTCATACATCTATGCTATATCCATACATTTCATACTCATTAAAAACAAAATAAAAGAGAAAACATTCACACATTTATTGCACACATGTATAAATATTGCATCATATGTATATATATCACTCAAAGTCTATCCTCAAGCTACAAAATGTGTAAGGTGCCATAGGAATTACGATGTACATATCATATAAAATGTATGGGCCATACTGGTCCCCACAAAAATCAAGTGTCAACCTTATCGCTCATTGGGAGTCTCTCCACTCCCCTCCTGAGCACTCAGTATCTCCTCCGTATGTTGTATTACAACTCCTCCACTCGATACTAGGATAGGATCCACCACTTGTGAGGTTGCTAGCTCGACCACTCACCAAATATTTAGAACCATCAAAAGAGTACTTCACTGACTCTACCATGAATATGAGCATGATCTCGAGCGGGACCATGACTCTGAATACACTTGTACAAGGAACCCATGAATCCTTAGGTCCACCTCACATTGTACTCTCTTTGCAGCCTCGTCCATAAATGCATCTATCAAATCTGCATTTACCCACTATAATCGTTGCACCTCCGTGCATAATCTATCCATATCTATCATGGATGGCCCCACTATTGCTCTTACCTCCAACTCCTCCTATAGTCATTGTGTCCTCTCTACCTAGATGGTCATCTCTACTATTACCTAATCTCTCATAGCCCTTGCCTCATCCACCTCCCATTGTAAATGAGATGCCCTCTCTCAATTTTCCTAGTATCATGCTCTTCCACTAGAGCATCCCTCTCCTGGGTCAATCGCCTCATCTCAATGATGGATCCCTCTAACTCTCACTCCAACTCCTCCACTCTCTCCACTCGGTTAGCCCTCTTGGTTTCCAATTGATCCCTAGCCTCATCCACATCCTATTGTAGTCGATAGGCCTCATCAATCATCTCATTCCTAGTCTCTCGGGCCTCATCTCACTCTCTCACTAGAGCATCCCTCTTTGAGGCTAGTTGATCTATATTAGTCAAAACATCATTTTGCTCTCTCTCTTGAGCATCCCTCTCATTTTCTAACCACCTTGTCTCTCCCAAGGCTACCTCTAGCCTCTCCTCCATCCTCTGTCTCTCAATCATCACAACTCTATCAATCACCCAATCTATATCCAACTCCATCAACCTTCCCTCTAAGTCTCATATTGACTCTCGTAACACCATAGCCTCATCCTAAGCTACTATCATATCCTGTAGCATAATAATCAAATCAAACTTTGGTTGTAGCGGTATTAATACCTCTCCCATTGATGGTATCTCCCCAATTAGTGTTATCCCTCCCATCGGTGCCATCTACTCCATTGTTGGCACCTCCTCCATTGGAACTACCTCCTCTATTGGCAATACCTCACTCATACCCTATCCCTTTGGCATATCTCCATGATATGGCCCCACATATCCCTATCTCCTCTACCATCATGATGGAGTAACTCATTCAACTCCTCCTCCTCCTACTCCTCTCTAAGATCTGGTGATCTTGGTGACCTTGGCTACCCTGGCGATCCTATCTCTATCGCTCCTCCTATAAATCCACCTATTATCGCCCCCACCCATCCACCACACCAACTCTTGGCTACCACCTCTGCAAAGCCCACCACATATCATACTCCATTGTTGTACCTACGTTATCCATGTTTGGAATAACTATCACCTCGTTTGATGTGATGTCTAAGGGAGGCACCATTAGTTGTGGTCCCTGATCTCCCTCAATCCTCTAGATGATAATTGGTGGATTTGGTCATCCCTGTCATGGTCCAAACTACTACATCACCCTAAAAATAGGAAGTACTCCATCTATTTTTTATATCACCCAATCAACCATCTCCCTTGCCTCACCCGACGTAGCTACTATGGGCATAGTTGTTGCACCAAAAACACTAGTGCCCAGGAAAATGCCACATTCCTCTCCACCATATCGCATACTATGTCCATCATATTATAGGGGAATTTCACCCTTGATGTGTCTAGAAAAAGCATCACCATCGTGTTTTAGTTGGACAACATCTCATTCTTCCAATACTTCTCATAGTCCACACCACCACCATACATCACCTTTTGCCATCTATCTTCGAAGGCCCTCTATAATATTTAATCTCGTGCAACCCTCTTTGTTGTCCTCATTATTATGATTTCAATCGATAGTCGATAGATGCGATACACATCCTCCAATGTGATAGTCATTTTCCCTATCAAGAAATTGAATGTGTTCCTATTAGGATATCACCTCTCACATAACGTTGAAACATATGCCCTATTGGCATACACACTTTGCATCTTCCACAATCCATACATGCCAACCTCACGCAACCAAGAGCTATCATCCGCCACCCACACCTTTTGCAACTTCTCTCTTAGTGGTCGAATCTAATGTCGTGTTGCATCTTTTTCACCTGCATGACACCATCAAAAATATGCAAATATATCATTAGTACATATCATTCCACATGTATATACATACATTCATTTCACATTTCACTAAAAAAATAAAAAATAAAATTCGCTCATCCATGTGCGAATTCGTACAACTCCGTACATTCACACATGGAAGTGCAAATTTTCCACTAAGGGTATTTTTGAATACCCATTTGGCTCAAATGGAGGCCTATACCAAAAATTTTGCACAACAACAAACATACATAGGTAAAAATTCACACAGGAAAAATTCACACAAAAACAAGAAAAAGTCAACATGGTCAACAAAGCACAGAATTGGGTACCCGTTTGCCTAAAAATCATATCTATGCAAAATTTTCTCAAAACATGCATACAATGATCAAAAACACATGTTCTTCCACGCACACAGCTCAAGGTCAACAAGTCAAAATTAAAAACAAAATGCATATCGGGATACCGATTTGATCCAAATGACATTTTGTACACACATTCCAAGCAAAAAGTTCATTCACACACTCCAAACACACATGTGTACACGTTCACATTCACACATTTCAACATACAAAAAGTTAAATCAAACAGTCACATTCATTTTAAATTTGAACATGTTCCAAAGTAAGCAAAGTTCACTTACCAATGGAACACTTCCACTCGCACTTGTGCCCGCTTGCCCACTCACCATCACTCATCTTTGCAACTACAATCCGATAGTGCTTTGCTTCACAACTTCTTCGTCATCACTCTCTCCTTCCATCGCACAATGCAAAATGACCCTTCGCACGTCTAATTTCGCTTATATACTTCATTTTCGATGGATTCGCACACCCATGTGTGAATATTTTTGTTTGCACACCCATATGCAAATTTTGAGGCCTTGCTAGATTCACACATGGATGTGTGAACCTATAATTTTGGCCTCATTCTTGCCTTTCATACCTCACACATGCCTGTTGTTTCATCCATTTGCATTTTTCATCATTCCACCTCACATTCTTAATCTTTTTCAACCGACTCATCACCGCTTCTTGTTTCCTCCATCGCCAATTCATCGCTTGAGGGGGTAGTCATCCAAAAAAAATCAAAAGTTTCCTTGCACGTGATCAAACAACTTAACATCCAATCGAAAATATTACATTTGTCTAAAAAACAATTGCTAAAGATTATCAAAAGTCCTCATTTGCTAGGACAAATACAAAAGTGAAACTTCTCTTCTCAATCAAAACTCTGATTCAAACACATATTTGATAACCTACAACTATATATAACTCATGGATTACCTTCTTCTTAGTGGCAGTCATAAGACCACTTTTGAATGAAGCACCTGACTAAGCTCTACCTTATGGCATCAATGGTTTTTCCAATATCATCAAGAACTCATCAATCAATCAAAAAACAAAAACTTGCAAAGGCATTTGCTCTATCCATGATTGAAACATTTCAAGTTGGTCACAAAACAAGACAATCTTACGTCTTCCCCCAAAAGCAATCTTTACAAAATTACAAAGTGTCATACTCAATCACAAATATATTTTTTTTATCTATGCGTCTCTCTCATAATCATCCACAATAATATATCACAAATTCTTTGCTTTCCAAATCATTTCATCCCTTCATGTCTTCAATTTTTGTACTACATCATGTCTTCACACAACACAGTACAAAAAGAGGTAAATGTAGACACCCCAAAGTCACACATTGTCACCTTCCTCATCTTCATGGCCAATCAATTTGCAAAACCCTCAAAAATTGCATAAGTTGACATCAAAACACTATTTATTAATCAAAATCACTATTCATCACTCTTAGCCTCCTTGGGTTAGTTAATCCCCTTCCTACGCTTAACTACGGGTCCTCATGCGACCTCAATCATAACTCAACTAAGGCTTAATTCTCCACCTTGGTAAAAAAGCACTTTATGGTCAAAGTTTTATTTATGGCCAATCACATGGTTAATTAGGCTAATCATGCTTAATTCTAACCCTCCACCTCACCTAGTCTACTTTGACTAGTCTAGCCCTCCACCTCACCTAGTCTACTTTGACTAGCCTAGCCTAGCCTTACCACATCTCATCCAGATATTTCCTCCATTTCACACTCTCTTGGGCAATAAATGATAAATGAAGACTTTTGCATAAATAAAGTAATTTTATATTCAAAAGTTTTCCACCTCACAAAAAATTAATGTCATTTGGAGACTTTCCTCCAGGTCATCATGACATGCAGATGGGGGATTCCATCACCCAATTCTATTTATGAAGCAAGACACCTCATAAATAGCCACCTCACAAGGGACACCTCACAAGGGTCACCTCATAATGCTCACCTCATAGGGGACATCTCAGCCCCTTCCCTAACCTTGGAAAACTCTATAAATAGAATGTCATCTTCTCTATATTTATGGGATCTATATTTTTACATACCTAAACTATGCTGGAATTAGTCTAGAGTTCACTTAAGCCTTCTCTTTTCATTAACTATCATGGAGGCTACCTAAGCCCTCTTTTACACCCTTTTTATATCGTAAATTACTTTTATTTGCAAGTTATGGAGGTTGCTCGACAGAAAATAGAAGAAGCTCTAGCATCAGAGCATCATCTACATCAAAATCTGGCTCTAGCATCAGAGCATCATCTACATCAAAATCTGTAAGTTTTATTGGAAAAAGTCAGATTCACACATGCATGTGTAAATATTGAGGCATCCACAGATTCGCACATCGATGTGTGAATCCAACCAAAACTACCTGCATTGTTTTGGTCATAACGCCCTCATATGAACTCAAATTTCTACAAAATTTTAAGGGTAGATTTCTGACAACAAAAGTAAGATTCCCACCAATGTTTAGCCCATTTGGAGCAACATATAAATATTCGTACACCCATGTATGAACCTAATATTTAGCACTCCAAAGGCTCCAAAAATAGGTAAGTATGATTCCTAACCTTGTCTTTCATCATTTTATGCATTCATAAACATATTTTAAGGTATTTTTATCTGTATAAACATGAGGTTTGATCAAGACAAACCCAAAAATGTTCTAACCAGATTTTGTAGGCCTAATAGGTGCAAAGGACACATTCAAAGAAGTGATGGATTACGTGTAGTAAGTCTGTTTACATCGAGGAACATATAGAAGGTGAATCTAGCTGCTTAAAACTCTATTGAAGAGGGCTTCCCTTAGGGAAGACCCATTTTATAGCCTTAAGGGTAAAGTGTAAAAGGATTTTTTTATAACCCTTTTATATTCAATATAAAGCAATGGTTCATTGCATGTGGTCTTTTATATGCTTCAAGAGCAACAATGTTAGGGCTTCAGGGTCAGGAGACACACCAATGGGAAGAATATGTGGGGAGACTTAAAGCTGGACATATCAAGTTGTGAGAGGAAATTGATCAATTGGTTTGGACAAAGAATGGAGCTACGAGAGAGTACACTCCAAAGTTGGGGTATAAGACTCTATTGGAAGATAGCAATGACAATCCAACATGGTGGTGGAAGACACTTTGGAAGCAGAAAGTCCCATTGGATACAAGACTGTTCCTATGGCTTACCATGAAAAATAAGGTTTTGACATAGGAGGTATTACAGAAGAAGAATTGGAATGGTTTAGGAAGGTGTCATTTATGTAAGTCAAACAATGAAACAATTGACCATTTACTAGTTGCTTGTTCCTTTACTAGACAGGTTTGGAGGGAGGTTATAGCACAATTAAATCTTCTTATAGGATGACAAGAAGATTCCTTAGGAGATTGCTTAAAATTTTGGTTTGAAAATAGGTCTTAAAAAGATTTTATAGCTCTCTCATTGTTTGTGTCTTGGGGAGTATGGTTAACTAGGAATGCAATAATTTCTCAGGATCAAGAGAAGCCTACTTGGAAAGTCTCCTCCCAAATCATTGGAAGTTTCAATAACTATAATATTTTGGCAACAAAAAAGGTAAATAGACAAATCATCCCTCCAAATATTGATAAATTAGGGGCTTGGGGTTTTTTTTATGGGGCTAGACAAGGGGTCTCTGGAGTTTGTGGAGGAGGAGGATTACTATATATTTTTTACTCTCATTATTTTAAATTAAAGGCTAAATTGGTAGAAGGTTCTAATAATTATGTTGAAATTATGGCCCTCAAATTGTTGGTTCAATTGGCAGAATTAAAAGGAATACAAAAAAATCAAATTTACGGAGACTCATAGGTGGTAATAAACTGGATGCTTGGTGTTTTTAGGATGGAAAACATGATTTTACAACCCATCTTCTCTCAAATAAAAGAAGCTCTGAATCGAAGTGAAGGTAATACTTTTTGGCATATTTATAGAGAACTAAATAGGGAAGCAAATAAACTCTCAAAGGACACCCTTCAGATAGATCTAGGTATGTGCTTAGTACAATAATTCAATGAGGGCAATGCATTTTAGCTGGTCCAAATATTTATATAAGGAGATTAATACACTCAAGTTAAAGCAAGCACAAATAAAACAACTTTTTCAAAAAAACTCAGAAGTTAGTAATTTAAAGAATACTATTTGATAAATTGGAAAGGTGTCTAAGAATAAAACTTAGTATGATAGCTATAGTTAGTAATTTAAAAGATACTATTTGATAAATTGGAAAAATGTCTAAAAATAAAACTTAGTATAATTATGATGTATTCACTATTGAAAAGATGAAAAAAAAACATAAAAAATGTAATTTCATATTTACTTAATATAAAATTACAATTAAAAAAAAATGTAACTTCATATTTACTTAATATAAAATTACAATTTAAAAAAAAAAATACAATTTCATATTTACTTAATATAAAATTACAATTAAAAAAAAATTCAAAATAATAACTCCTACATAATTTATATGCTGGCCTTATCTTATCGCGCAATGATTAAACCAATTATCAAATAAGCCTATATTATATTTCTTATACTTTTATAGTTATATGTTTTCCCTCAATTTATAAAATTTGAACATATTGATTAAGATTATTGCAGATTCAAAAGACCACTTTTTATATCATCCATGCCCACCATCTAAGTAACAATAATAATCGACGGTTTCAAATCCTAGCGGGAGAATTACCACACTCCACTTTATAATCCTCCCCGCATCGCAAAACAGAGCACGGAGCGTCGATTTGATATCAGGCATGGACGGGTGGGATTAAGCGAACCTAGCGATCCGTGGCGCGTGAGATCGGCAAATTAGAAAAGAAAGGATTTGTCTCTATATAAATCGGCCACGCGGCTAGGCCCATAAACATCCGTGTCTTTTTTCTGTGGTAGAGTTGGAGATCTTATTGTCCAGAGTGGTGTTTCTTCGGTTTCATTAACAAAAATGCCGCCCAAGGCAGAGAAGAAGCCCGCTGAGAAGAAGGCCGAGGAGAAAAAGACGGTGGGGGAGAAAACCCCTTCCACCGCCTCCGAGAAGAAGCCCAAGGAGAAGGTTCCTCCTAAGGCCGGCAAAAAGATCGCCAAGGAAGGCGGTGAGAAGAAGAAGAAGAGGGCGAAGAAGGGAGTGGAGACCTACAAAATTTATATCTTCAAGGTTTTGAAGCAGGTTCATCCCGACATCGGCATATCGAGCAAGGCCATGAGCATCATGAACTCCTTCATGAACGACATTTTTGAGAAATTCGCCGCCGAGTCGTCGAAGCTGGTGCGGTATGGCAAGAGGGATACTTTGTCTTCGCGGGAGGTGCAGACGGCCGTGAAATTGGCTCTTCCCGGCGAACTTGCCAAGCACGCCGTCTCTGAAGGCACGAAGGCTGTCACTAAATTTACTTCTGGTTAATACCGTTTTATCCGTTTTTTTCGGCCTTTTTTTATATTTTATGGTGTTTGTTGACACCGCCTCTGTTTTGGATATTTTTGGTTCTCTTCAATGTTCAGAAGGGTAGGGCAATCCTATTCTTTTGGAATGTTATAGTCGCCTAAGCTTTAGATATTAAGTTGCAGGTTTGAAAAAACCATCTTAAAATTATGGTAATCACCGTATTTCGAAAAAAACTGTATAAATGATGTGGTCTTCTGTATTTGTCCACCTTTTGTGTCCTGGTATGCACATTTGACTGGTTCATATTGTGTTTTGTTAGAGTTTTGTGATATAGCAGGAAGCTGTTGACTGTAGTTAGAAATCCACATAAGGGGTTGGCCGCCTGTGGTCAATCGTAATTCTTTGTTGTTTCTTGCCGACGTTTTCCGCAATTAGAATGTCGGTGGAGATGTATCTCTTTACCAATGAAGCTGGGGTGGTTTGTTTTTAATTAATTAAATAAAATATGATAAAAGTAATGTTTCTAATACCTTTATATCTCGGATTGAGACGCCATATTAAAATTTATATTTCAGCTTTATAATGTGACTTAAAATTTATATTTCAGCTTTATAATGCGATTTTTTATTTAGTTTTTAATTAATTAAATAAAATATGATAAAAGTAATGTGTCTTATACCTTTATATCTCGAGATTGAGACGCAATATTATAATATTAAAATTTATATTCCAGCTTTATAATGCTTCTCTAGATGTGACTTATATTGTATTATGTTTATTATGTTTTTGGTTTTTTATTTAAAATATAAGTATTAGATGTTCAATTCAAAAATATTAAAATTTATAGATGTTCAATTCAAAAATATTAAAATTTATAGATGTTCAATTCAAAAATATTAAAATTTATAGGGGAATTTAGAATATAATACCTTGGATATAATTTTTATTTTTTAATACATTCATGATAGAACTATTTTCATGGTGGAAGAAAATATTAAAGTTTATAGGGGAATTTAGAATATAATACCTTGGATATAACTTTTATTTTCTAATACATTCATGATAGAACTATTTTCATGGTTAAAGTTTCTTCCACCACCAAGTTGGATTCTCATTTCTCATTTTTATCTTCCAACAAAGTCAAGAGTGTACTTGACTAGTGACTATAGCTCCATTCTTTGATTAAGTTTTAAGTCTACACATTTTTCATATTGGTGGCGTGCTTTTTGGTCTTCCATCTCTAACATTGTTGTTTTCTTCCATTCTTAACTCTAAAAACTAACTCTAGTTTTTAGATGACTCTAGACTCTAGTTTCTAGGCCAATCAGTAAGCAGGCCAATCACTTACAAATAAGCAGCCTAATTACTTACATTATAAAGCTTTAATCATTGCTTGACTTCTTAATACGAAGTCTTAATATTAATATGAAAGTCATATCTTAATTATCATAAGATCAAATATAAAGAGGTCAAATAATAATTATAATAAAAAGAATATGAGATACCTAATATCAAGGCTTATATGAGATAATATGAGACACCTAATATGTACGAAATGATAATTTATTAAAGATAATTTATTAATAAGTTACATATGAATGTAATATATTGAATCATACAATATAACAAGTATTAGTTGCTCAAATTTATGCCATTTGTATTTTCTTTTACAAATGTATCGCAAAACTCTCATACAATAACAATACTCACTATGTAAAACTCTAATACAATAACTATATAGACAATATGATCGCTTAAATGTATGCAATTTATATTATTATTTTTTTCTCTCATAAAATAACAATACTTACTATATTGACAATATAAGCGATGTAGATGGTCTTTTATGGAATAATATATAACCTTTTTTTTTTTTCTCTCATAAAATAACAATACTTACTATATTGACAATATAAGCGATGTAGATGGTCTTTTATGGAATAATATATAACCTTTTTTCTTCTCTCATAAAATAACAATACTTACTATATTGACAATATAAGCGATGTAGATGGTTTTTTATGGAATAATATATAACCTTTGTAAGATGAATCTTTGGTTATTTGACAATATAAGCGATGTAGCTGGTCTTTTATGGAATAATATATAACCTTTGTAAGATGAATCTTTGGTTATTTGATATTATTTATTTTTCATATACATGACCTTGTTTTGTATGCATGCACACTTGAACTTTGCATGACTTTATTTTGTATGTACATTTGAACATGATTTTTCACATAACTCTTCTTAATTTAAGAACATACAGCACTTGTGCACATTTACATTCATAACACTTGCACACATATTCACATGACACTTGTGCATTTCTTGCACATTATTACATTACATAAAATATTTACTTACACACCAATTTAATATACAATTGTAATTACATTATTACATTACATAAAATATTTACTTACACACAAATTTAATATACAATTGTAATTACGTCGATAGGCGTCCTACAAAGGTCAGCCACGCCATAAACAATATTAATATTTTATTAAAAAAGTCGACATTAAGAAAATTATCCTAAGAAATGAGATAGGCACATCGAGATTGATAACTCTCGATGTTTATAGATATATATATTTTATATATCTAAGCTAGTTGTAATTTAATATTTACAAGGATGTACTAAGGAGGTATATTGACAAGTACCAAATAATATAAAATATTCTAACATTGTCTTCCAACAAATTAAAACATTATGGGTTTGCTTTATTAGGGTCTTTATCCACTCTTCAATTGTGAGTGACTCTAAATACTTTTCCTATATAATTTTATTCCATAAATCTTCCTTGGATACTTTCTCCCCAACACACTTGGTTCCTAGAAAATTGTTAAACAAAAGATGTTCTTAAGTTTCTATCTTTCGTTTTCCTTGGGCTTGGTTAAGGATGAACTTGGTTAAGGATTTTCATTTAACCAAAGATAAACCTTCACTTTCCTTTTTTCTTATCCATAAAACCTATATCTTAATTGTCTAATTTTATCCAAAACTTCTTTTGGTATGTGAGCCAAAGATTGCCAATATATTGGTATTGCCTTCAACACAGACTTGACCAAAGTCAATCTCCCTCTAAAGAGAGCCATTTGTTGCACCATATATTAGCACAAACTTGACCAAAGTCAATCTCCCTCTAAAGAGAGCCATTTGTTGCACCATATATTAGTTCTTTCTTCCACATTCTTTATCAACAAATTCCTTTTTTTAAAGTGGTCATTGGGTTTAAAAAAGAACCCTAGATATATACATTTGTCTTGAAGATCAAAACAAGAGTTGAATATTGAACGAGGTATTTTAGAAATAGTTGATCCTTATCCAAAAGGGATAAGGCTAGTTGGTAGTTGCTAAGTGACTTGTTGGTGGGTTGTTTTGGTTTGAATTGTTGGACAGTTGGGTCTTGTTGACTTTGTCTTTATCTAGGATGCTTGGATTGTTGACTTTGTCTTTACCTAAGAGGCTAGGTTTATAAAGGTTTCCCTACACAAAAAAAGTCGATACTTTACATTTCTTAAAAAACAATGGAGACAATTATATACTTTATAATTGTAACTTATATAAGTAAAATATATCTTAATTTTTTTTTTTTAAATTGTAAATTACTTTTGATGCAAAATTGAGTGTTAACCATGTTTAAAATATAGTTAATCCTTTGCATTTACATACAAAATAATGGGATATTTTTCTTTTTTGCTTTGTTGGAGAACAAGGGGTTGTACTTGGGTCTCCCACCCTTGACAAATCACAACTCTCTCCTTTAGAGCTTGAGAGTTTATAAATAGATTCAATTCTCATCTCAATTAAGATGCTATAGCTAGATACCTACATCATTTTTCATAAAATGTTTGAATTCTTGATTTTCATTTTTTGGATCTTCAATTTTTTGTGAATACAAATATTCTAGAATTCAACATCCTTCTTGATATTTTATTACAACAAATTTCACAATACCAAAAATTCACCTCTACTATCTAAGCATTGCATCTTAGTAGATTATATTTCCAAAACATCACACTATCATAGTCTGCTTTACCAAATATGGATTGCTAGTTTCCTTCCTAAAGTATAAGTGCAACCACAAAAATTGTAATAAATAGTTTATATGAAAACACATTAATGTTACAAAATAAAGCAAATATTACCAATGGAAAAAACATTAAAGTAAATCTTATCATTATTTGATTCAGGTAGTCAACATTTTCTTGTTAGCTTCAACTAAACATACTACTTCCTCTAACCATAGAAAATATAATTTAACTTCACAATCTTCAATTAAAACACCTCTATTGGCTAGCATATTTGCACATTTGTTTTGTTCCCTTAACGTATGTGTAAACCTGATTTTTTCGAACTTTATAGCAAGGTCTTGAATTTCCACAATTATCTCTTGTATGTTCCATGGAGCATTTTCTTTCCTCAAAATTACATATATTACTATGAGTGAATCACTTTCCATCCATACTATATTCTATTTCATTTGTTTGAATATTTTTAACCCTTCCAAAGAGTCCCAAAGTTCAACTTCATTATTTGTCTTAAATCCACTATTGAAAGCATAATGAGACAAAATATCTCCTCTATTATTTCTAATTATTCCTCCTCCTCCTAGTCTTGGATTTCCTTTAGATGCTCCATCAAAATTTAATTTAACCCACTCCAAATCTTGTGGTTTATACTTTATATTCTTTGCCTTATTTTTGCTTCTCTTATATTCAACATCATAATTCCATTTAATGACTTGACTCCATCTATCAAGGCTCTTTGCTTCCATATTAGGGACTAGGTGAGTTGATTAGGTTGGTTTGGAATCCTCTATTGCTAAACATATCTTTCTTTTTATTACCTCTAAACTGCTTTCCTTTCCTTAAAATCTTCTTCTATTCCTTTCTAGCCATACAATCCAAAGTATTGTATCTTTTGATATATCACATATTGTCTATAAAGCCTCACTTTTATAAGTACTATGTCATTGCTTTAACCAATCTTCTATTCTACTATTCATCACCATGCATTTACCAAACATATTAAGAATCCATTGCCATAGATTCTAGACTATTAAGTAGTGTCCCAAGAGATGGTCCTTACTCTCCTTTTTACAAAGAGCACATTATGATGGGCCATGAAAACCCCTTTTCATAAGGTTATACTAGGATAAAATTCTTCTATGATCTACTAGCCAAACAAACATTTTGACTTTAAGAATGCTTAGGCTATCCCAAATATCTCTCCATATTCTTGTGATATTCCTATTTTGTTGGTGCTTTACATTATATCCACTTCTTGTTGTGTATTATCCTAAGCTATTCAACTCCCAAATTAGCTTATCCCTGGCTCCCCTCGGAATAATCAATGTTATCTTTTTCCTCAAATTTCTCCTAGCATCAATGTCTTGTATACTTGTAAAAAAACTTCTTTCCATTTATATCTTCCTTCGTGATCCTTGTACATAATGTTTGAAACTCTTTACCATATGTATCTTAAAGTAATCTCATACATGGTTTCAAAATTGGTACTAGATTGAGTGGTTTTTTATCACACCAAGTATTTATCCAAATAGAAATATTTTCTCTAGTTCCTACCACCCATATTAGACCTTTAATCACTAGTATGTTGATTTTTGTAAATTGTTCCATAGAGAAAAACCATTTGGTAGTGAGAATGCAGTAAATATTAAGCTTGGGTCATTGGGCTCAACATACTTAGAAGAATTTTTGTTGAATGTCTTTGAATCTCTTTGTACAATCTCCAAAATAATTTTCCCCTAATAGCTAATTTTGCATTTGTAAGAACTCTTAAATCGAGGCCTCCCCTAGTTTTACCATCACACAACTTGGTTCATTTCACCAAATGAAATTTACTTTTATCATGTAAAACTAACCACAAAAAATACCGCATAATGTAGATTAATTTTTTTTCTATTAATTTTCATAGTATACAAGGACATAAAATAAGTTGGAATGACTTGTAAGACTAATTTAATTAGTTGCATTGTTCCTTCTAACGATAACCATCTACCTTTCCATGTTGGTAGTTTATTCTAAACTTTACTTATAACTAGATTCCATAATTCTATCCTCATTCTCCCCTCAAATAAGGTCATCTCTATGTAAGTTACTGGAACTTTACCTCCTCCATTTGAAGTAACCTGTATATCCTTGCTTTGATTCTATATGGGGTGTTTAGAAAGTAAAGTTTATATTTTTTCATATTAACTTTATGCCCTGATGCTCTTTCGTGTTCCTTTAATAAATTATTCAAAGCTTTGGCATTTATCCTTGCCCTCACGAAAAGGTCTATATCATCTATAAATTGTTAATGGGTGATGTTGTCGATGTTATTATTATCCTCAAGTCCACTTATAAGCCCATATTTATTAGCCTTCTTCAAGTTCCTACCCAAAACCTTTACCATAATAATGAACAAATATGATGATAGAGGGTCTTCCTGTCTAAGACCTCTCCTGGATTTAAATGATTTTGTTACTAACCCATTGACTAGCACTAGATATGAAACTGTAGACACCCAAAAAGTGTCAATTTTTTATTTGCCTAAGGTTAAAATAAATAATTTTGCAAAACCTCAAATAATTCCAAAATTGCCCAATTCCACCATATAACCTTACAAAAATTAAATTTACCTTCCCTAGACCCCTTTTCGCCACTAAGCACTCTCCTACACTAAGTGCACACCTACGTAACATACCCACTTGAACCTTAGCTTGGGTCCACATCACCCTAGCCTAGCCTACCCCTACTTGTCACATCCCCATGCAACCTCACCTCCCCATGCCTCTTAATATCACTTGGAAAGGGTGAGGATCCTCCCCACCTAAGGGTATTTATGAGGTATGGTGTGCACATGCCACTTGAGTGGGGTGAGGACTCTCCCCACCCAAGGTAATCAATAAAGTATGGTGCACATGCCCTTTGACCACTCCAACTGGAAAATTCTAGATTTTACACTTCACTTATCCATGGACACTTGGCTTCCATGTCATGCCATGTCACTTCTAAGTCACCACCCCATTTTCCTTGCAAAAAATCTAAAAATACCTCCCTCATTTCCTTCATTGAATAAGTGCATGAAATCCTATACCAAAACTTTACCAAAATTTCCTTTGAAATCTCTTATGTGTAAATCAACCATAGATTCTTTTATGTACTCCCACATGCATATATTTTCTTTGTGAATTGCTTACAAATGAAGGCTTAAATCAATTTCAAACTTCTATTAGAGGTATCTAACACCATCCCAAAGGTCCCCTGCTAGTTTCATATAATTTTGGGTAGTATAGCTTTCAACCATCCAACCCTAGATGACTTGCAGTCACCACTGTCTAACCTTGGATGGTCACCTCCTTGGACTAGCATTTTGAGCAACTCCTAAGACCTGACAAAACCTCAAGTTTTCATAGCATTTTGAGCAACAAATACTATATTGTCTACCCCTAGATGGTTCAAAATCATAGTCATCTACCCCTGGATGGTCTATCTTCTAGATCTTGAATTAGTAATGAAATTAGTAATAGCCAACAACAAACAATATTTTGATCTATGTTCTTGCTTTAATCAAGATTTTTTACTTTATTATTGCTTGCATATTTCATAAATTTGAGCCTAACCAAGGTAGGTCATTTTGATGCAACTAATATTTGTGTTTGGTTGTGTGTAGGTCTTGTGGAGGAGCATACAACCAAGGGTGGTCAAGAAAGCAAGGCTCCAAAATCCACCCATCCTTGTGAGGTGGTTTTGAAGACCATTTGGGTGCCATTTTGTAACTTTTTTAAAGGGGGATAACATTTGGGAATCTCTATTGTAAGCCCAAGTGGGCATTTTATAAAATATATATCATTTGGAACATCCTTGTAATCAATGCAAATGACATGTTTTCTCTACCACATTTTGGCAATCATGATGGGACCCTTCAAAATTTGACCACACTTGGCATTTTATATTTTTAGGTAGTAGAAGCAATCATTTTATTGTTGTATTTTATTTTATCATGTGCCTTGTGTGTCATTTTATCATATTGCATATTGCTTACTTTTTTGTATCCTGTTTGCTTTTCAAGCCTAAAATCACACAAAACAGTCCAAATCTAGCTAGACTAAGACCCACCTGAGATGGTTGTTCATTATTTGCAATCAAGCATGACCATCTACCCCTAGAAAATTTGTAGTCTTAGCCATTTAGGCCCAGATGACCGATAGTCTTAATTGTCTTTGCATAGATGGTTCACCCTCTATCACTCCAAGTTGGACTCAACAGTCAAGTATTGATTTCACACAACATGCCATACTGGTTTCAAGTGTGTATGAGTCCTTATCATCTTATCATCAATCATTTTCATGGTATCTAAGGTATATCATCTTCCCCCTCATTTGCTTTTGTTTGCTTACCCATTTTTTTGCTTCCCTTTTCAAATTTATGCTTTTAGCTAGTTAATTTTACTTTTTATCATGAGCTTTTAAATCATTTCTTATCATTTTTCTATCTAGTCCATTTTTGTCATGTTGGATTTCCATTTCAAAATTAATATCTTGACCTTTTTTTTTGCTATGTCTTGCCAGAAAGGCTATCATATTCACCCTCTGACTTACAAAACCAATACCTCATATCCAGCTAACCAAATACCCCTCCCAAGCTTATCCATCTAGGGTTGGACGATTTGAATGTGAATTGTCTAGGGTGAGATGGTTGTAATAAAAAAATAGTTAAGGTTACAAAAGCATAGCCATATACCCTACCAGCTCTTAACAAGAAAAAGACTCTAGGTAGATGATTTTGTTCTCTGTTCTTAGTCTGATTCTTGTAAAAGTCAAGTGTATCTCAAATTTTATAATTTGATTGATCAATATTATTTGCTTTCAAGTCTTCATCACATTAAACAAAAGTTATATCCTATTTGTATGCTCTCCTCTTGCGCTCAAAAGATGATCTTGAGGATCAAAAGGGTAGAAGAAGATTTTGCGGTCAAGAAACTTGTATTGGTTTTCTAGCTTTATTTTTTTTGCATTTGCATCTTGCACATCACATTAAATAGAAGTTGTGGCCTACATATGCTCTCTCCTCATACCCTAGGGTGATCTTAGAGATCAAAAGTAGGTCATATTGTTCTAAGGCAACGAACCATCATCATAACCACACTTAATTGAAGGATTGACCTTGTATGCTTTATCCTCGCACCTTAGGGTGATATTGGAGATCAAAAGAGTGTCTTTCCTTCTTGGTCAAAGAACACCACTTTGTTGCATAGCATATCACATTAAAATACCCTATTCCATGTACTCTTCCCTTGCACTTTGTACGATCTTGAGAATAAAAAACGGGTAGGTCACCTTGGAACAAATAACATCATCATCATCATCATTTCTTGTTTTCTTAGAGTTGTTTTTTCATTTCATGTCATTTTATCGCTTTCTCAAAGTAGATTTTATTTCATGCTTTTCCTTACTTCCTTACAATATGGTTTTATTTCAAGCATGTTTCCTTGCTTTCTTAGAATATAATTTCCTTTCATGTACTTTAATTTCTTGTCTTTATTGTTTTCTTATATTAGTTTCTTTTCAATTTCTTTATCACTTTCGTAGATTCGTTTCCCTTAAAGTTATTTACTACTTTCTTAGAGTAGTTTTATTTCAAGTTCTTTCTTGCTTTCATAGATTAGTTTTCATTTCAAGCTCTCTCTTGATTTCATAGATTAGTTTATTTTCAAACTTATTTCTTGTTTTATTTAGATTAGTTTTGTTACAAGAATTTACTTGTTTTCTTAGAATAATCTTCCATTTCATGTTTTTCTTTCTTTCTTTCATAGAATAGAGTTTTCTTTCAAGATTGTCATTGCTTTGCTAGAATAGTTTCTTTTCATGCAATTTCTTTGTTTTTATTAGAAGTATATTTTCTTTTCCTCATTGTCATTTGCTTTCTTTAGCTTAGGTTTCCATTTCTTGCGTTACCATTTCCTTTATCTTTAGTAATAGATCTTCTTTCTTTGCAAGTTATCTTTCCTATAGGGTAGAATTTTATTTCCTTGTCTCTTGCATTCCTTGTGTTTTATTTAGCATAGTTTCTCTTTTGTGCAAGTTAGCATATGTATTTTTTTATTACTCTCCTTATTTACCATAAGATTCTTTCCTTGCTTGGTTAGTCTAGGAGTATTTCATTTCACTTGCTTCTTAGGTTAGTCTTTATTTTTCCTAAAGCATATTGTTAGAAAGTTGCATCTCTTGTTCTTCTTTCTTAGGTTAGTTGTATTTCATCTCTTAAATAGGTTTATTTTCTTCACATTGTCAATAGTGAAAGAGAATTTTAGGCTAGTGTTTGCTTTATTTGCATTTAGCATAGAAAAATTTATATTTTGCATCTCTAGGTTAGTTTTGTTTGAGCATCATAATCAGGCATCTTTAAAAAAAAAATTCAAAAATAGAAAAACACAAATCACTTTGCATAGCACGTCATGCAAAAAATAATCAATGATGTTGGACTTCATCCCAAACCATCGTTTGATCTTTTTAGAAGCCATAGTTATATCACATAGTTTCCTAGATTTCATAACTGTGAAGCTGACTACCCTTGGGACTAGCTCAGGGTGGTCTGAGGTTAGACACCCTTGATATTAGGGCTAAATAATTAGTGGGTGCATAGTTGTCATTTTTGATCGAACCCAATCGAGGGTGAAGCAAAATTTGACTAGGTCATTATAGGTTCTAGACAGTGCCACCTCTTATACCCACCAAAAAGGTATTGGAGGTCTTTTTCTCCTTTAGGATACCTTGAACAAACCCCGTTATAGGAAGATTTTTGGCCATTTATGCGTAGCTTCTCCCCACATACTTTTGGGTATATTAGAAAGCGTGCATAGATATCCCTTATAGATTCATCCCATCCACATTTTGTATATCTTAGGCTTAAATTACATCAAAACACACCAAAAACAAATACCCAAAAAAATATCAAAGCAAAATAAAAACCAAAACCTAAACAATAACACACATAAGATCTTAATCACAATAATCATATTTTTTTCTATCCCAAAAACCCCAAAAAAATTCATAAAAAGACCTAAAAAACACCAAAAAAACAATCAAACCACCTTTCAATCATCTTTTTGTACGTTTATCCTCCTTGTAATCTATCTCTAGAGTCAACCATATGATCCCAGATGATTCATAGTCAAGATTGTCTGACCCTAGATAGTCACCCCTAGAGTTAGGTAATAGCCTCCCCTTTCTATTCTATCTATTTATCAACCTTCTATTATATCCTTAGTCATTTATGGTCTTCAATAGAAGCCAAGCCCAAGCTCAATAACATATTTTCATGGAACATCTTGAGAAAATTTCCCATCCTTCTATAGCTCCTCAAAATTATTTAGAGGATTCACTTACCACCCAGTTTGGTAGCTTGTCCATTCTTCACCATGTCCCCTATCCTAGTGACTCGGGCCATTCGAGGTATTTGTACTTTGACCTAGGTCTCTTGCACCAAGCCACCCATACCATATTACTTGAAACTTCTAGAGATGGAGATTCCTCATTTGCATCACACACCAATATCCTACATTATGATACTAATTCCCATCATGCCTACTCTTACCATATCATTCAACCTTCATTTCTTGTATCCCATAGTTCACATAATCCCCTCTTGTCATCTCATCCTCCACCTAACTCACCGTAAGTCTTTTTATGCCTTCTCTGTGTTCTTGAGTGATCATTTCTCTATATTTCCCAAGTGCAAGTTCAATATTCCTCTCATATCCCATTCATGCTTACTCATCCTACCATCACCCAAATCATAAGCACTATATTAGTTATAACTAAACCTAATCATCCTTCCTCTTCTAATATTGCTTCTTCTTCACAAAATCCTCCTGCTTCTAATCCACCTTCATATGATTTTTTGATTCTCCTCCATTTTCCGATCCTCAATAAAACGTTGCTTCTCATACTAATTTTTCTATTCCTCAATCCTAATTTCATCTTCCTACTCCATCTCACGAGTCCACACTTCCTACCACAACCCCTTCTTTTCCAAACTTCCCTTCTTATATCAATCTTCCTCCTGCTAGTGTGAATGCTTCTTCTTCTTATACTCCTTATCCTCTCCTTCCTCCTTCTAATCTATTTCTACAACACTCTTATTATAATTCTTCTATTTCTACCATTCAAGAGCCTTCTCATTCCCAAAATCCTTATCTTTCTTCTTCTTCACAACAAGCTTAAGCCAACGATTCTCAATAGCCTCCTTGTTTTTATTTCAACATTGCTTCTCAACCTCTCTGATGTAGGAGCCTATCTTCCAAAGGACATAACTTTTGATTCGATCGTTGGATCGACTTGAAATTTTATGGAGATCTAGATAAATAGGTGAATATGTCGTGACTAGACACTTTAGTTGTCTAGATGTTTTTTTAGGCTTTTATCGGGTCCTAATTCCTTCATCTAGTGCTTGAAAAATGTGATTTAGTATTTTTTGAAAATCTAGAAGAAAACATATTTGGAATAACTTCTTATTCAGACATGGGTAGGTGTTGAGATTTTATAGGAGTCTTAATATAAATGATACAATGGTGTGTATTAATTTAGGGGTCTATCCAATATTTTTTTGACGATTTAGTTTTTGGCACTAAAATATGAAATTGCCCAAAAAAAATATTGTAATTTCTTATCTTTAGGGCTTTAAGATTTAGGGTTTTGTTTTAGGGTTTATTTTGGGATATATATTCCCTTGGTATCTCATTGTAAAAAGGTGAAATCCAAGAATGAGAAAATAAAGAATTTATTGGTTTATTTCCATCTATTGCAACTCTTATGTGATTGGGAAATTTTTCGCTTTGTTTCATTTCATCACAATTTTATGTGATTGGAGGTTCTTGTTCTAACCTATTACAACTAGATTTATACCACTCTCTATAATCCACATTTGAATATTTTACCTCTTAATTCTCATTTTTCTACTCCATTATCTTACTTCACTCAACCTTCTTCATGGACATCTACTCAAGCTACAAGACCACCACCATCACCTCCTCCAACTTCTTATTAGTGGCCACATACGCAGTCATAAATATTGGTTTATACCACATCTACCCAACACCAAAATCCTCCCGTTTAGGCCAATTCCATGAGTGTTCCATCGACACATCAAGCCCCTTCAACCTCTCAAGTTGTCCAACACCCATACCTTCCACCTCATCAACCACCCCCTTCCTCATCACAGGTAACACATGCGACCTATGCTACCCAACCTCCTCACTCATTTTATCCTTCTCCTTATTACCCATATGCATATCCATACCATAAACCTCCTAAAATTTCCCACCTTGCCCCACTGGCTAAAACTCCTTAGGTATCTCAAGACCCACAAAATGAGATTCAAAAACTGACAAATCACGTTAATAATTTAAAGTTACAATCAAGTGGTTTGAGGTACCAAAATCCTGCACTCAACTGTGGTTTAGAGCCAACTGTGCACTAAACCCATTAATATATCAGTATTTATGCATCCATATCTTTATTATTTTGAGATGCCTAAATTTTAAAAGTTTAAAAGGAAAGAGAACCCTAAGGAGAATTTGTAGAATTATATCAATGCTTGTTACCTCATCAATAAAAATGATCTGTTTATTTTGTGTACTTTACCTCTGTATATTGGGGGTTAGGCCTTAGATTGGTATAATAATATGCCTCAGCATATTATTTACTCCTTTGAACAATTGAAAAACCTCTTCTTGTAAAATTTCTTGATCAACATCAAGAAGAGTACTACTTTGATAGACCTTTTCAATCTTTACCAATTTGAAGATGAACCTATTAATGATTATGTCACTATATGGAGGGGTGTTAACAATGGATTGATATTCTCAATCCCCCCTATAAAATTTATGAGGATTTTTGCTTGAATTTGTGATAAACACATATCAATAAAGGGGGAATTCAAACTCGAGAAATAATGGCCAATATAAATACCCCCAATTCAACCAAGTAGTGCTGAGCACACCAGTGATTCCTTCTTATCCTAGTGCTCAAACTCAACAAATAATATTTCATACTTAGCTGAAACTCACTTAGTCTACCAGTATCCATTTTTACCAACCTTCCACTCCTCCTCCATGCCCTACTCATCCTCCTAGAAAATTCAACCCCTTATTTGAGCCTTTGTTGATAACATTTCAAATGCTATATGAGGCAAAGGTGATTTTATTACTAGAAATTTGGCTTAAAGATCCCAATAAACCCAAACCAAAATGGTATAAAGAATATAACTTTTTTACCTATCATCATCATAAGGGTCATGATGTTAATGATTGCAAAACCCTCAATAACTTGGTGCAAGATATGATAGATCAAGGGGACATCACAATTGACAACCCTTTGGCCCCTCATAACCAAAACCTTGGTATATATCAAAATCCTTTACCACAACATGGGAGGACTCAACAACATAATGGTGCCTCAACTTCCAAATTTATGACTAATCAAATAAATCATGTAAATAGTATCCCATATTACCAAGGCTTTTTGGAAATGATAAACATAATCACCAAGAACCAATTCTCTCTTAATCAACAACTTGAACATGATCCTCAAAGTGTGTCTTCTACATTGATTGCATTGCTTCTGCCTACACAAGATGTACCTCCTCTAGCATGACCTATCAAACACTTAAAAAGTCACCTCACCCATAGTATTAAAATTACATCAACTAAGTTGTCAATATATGAAATCATTCAACAATCACCCCCACATTAGGAGGCTTTAATGTATATATTGAAGTCCATAGATTTGAAAACACAGGATTCTAAGCCCTTCATAAATTTTGTGGGTAATGTGAGGATATGCATGTCTCCCTTGATCACTTTTTTTGATTATGATATCATAACTCTTGAGGTAGAGGAGCCTAATCCCCCCATGCACATCATGGCATTCATGGATGATACAATGTTCAAGCATGTCTTGATTGACACTGGCCCATCAATCAACATCATATCAATTGCTGCCCTTAAGAACCTTAACCTTTCTTCTAGTAATCTAGATACCCCTATCATAACCTTGCAAGACTTAAATGAAACACTATGTTCAATGCTTGGTATAATTCTCCTCCTAATCTAGGTGGACATTAAGACCATTCCTACCTTGTGTCATGCCATTAAGGGATAAATGAAATATAATTTGCTTCTTAGATAACCATGGATCCAGGATATGCAGTGTGTGCCATCTACCTTGCACCAATATTTAAAATATGTTTATAAGGAATGTATGCATTGCATTCTGGTTGATGAAGAGCCATTCAAATACTACAACATGGTCTTAATTCCTCAAGGACCCACCTTACCATCTATTCATCTAGCCCATACAACACTCCAACCCATGCCTTCAATCCAATTGACCCATCCAACTTTGGTCCCATCAGTCCCTTTAACGTCCAATCATCCACCCTTAGTCCAATACTCTAATCCTCCCCTTCTGTTAGCTCAACCTTCATATCCACCTTTCTACCCACCTCCATATGGCTACTCTTCTCCATTCATTCATCCTCCTCTCATCCCTTCTACTAGAAATCCTTTACCATATGCAACTCCTACCCCTTCTAGACCGCCTTATATAACTAATATTTGTGCTTCTTTATCTAGTCCTCCCATTATTCCTACACCACTCTATGTGCCCATTTGTAAACCTCCTATCTCTTAGGTCCATAATCCTTGTCCTCTCACTCCACGTCCATATTTTTCTCCTCTCTCACATCCCCATCTTGTTGGATGTGTCTCATTCTTTGCCAAAAAATAATTGTATGATAGGCACTACAACGCAAAATACGACGGGTTGGGGGGTCCGGAGGCCCCCAAGGACCCCCGACTATGGTAAAGGTGCTTACATAATAGGTGACGGCTTGAGGTGTGTAGGGGGGCGCCCTCGGATACGGTGAAAGCGATCGAAGCCGGCGAAGCCGACGTCAGAATTTTCACCTACTTTTATCGCTACTTTTGGAGTGAACCTCAAGATTCCCACGGTTGGTGGGTGGTTAGTTAGTGTGGGTGGTTTAGCCCACGGTGTTGTATCCATGGTACCCTAATACCACTTGGTGGTTTAGGGTTGTAAGAGTTTCCTTATATAATTATTGTAATGTCCCATTTTAGGGACGAGAGAGAATAATATATCAAGGAGGATAGACTCTTGTTTGCTGGACTAGCCCAAATTGGGTGAACCAAGGTAAATATTGTGTGTCATATGTGCATTGAATGGTGTTATTATTTCCTTACTTTTCTGCTTTATTTCTAGAATATATTTTTGTAAAATTCTCTTCATTTGGTATCAGAGCCAAGTTATTAGCCATAGGGGGACGCCTTTATTGCTAGGGTTTAAATCCATTTGAAGAAGACCTAGGGTTTCTAGGAGTGAAATAAAACCTATTCTGGAGTGGGAGTTATGCAGGAGTTTGAAGAAAAAAAAAATGTCAGGAAATCATTCAAGGAAAGAGATCGAGAAATTTGACGATAAAAGTTTTGAGCTATTGAAGTTAAAGATGGAAGATATGCTTGTGGACAAAGATCATTGGGTTGCTATTTCAGAAACAACACAACCTACGGGTACTTTCGATGAAGATTGGAAGAAGATGAATCGAAAAGCAAGGAGTCTGATTCGACTGTGTCTTGCAGATTCGATGCTCATCAATGTTTCGGGAGAAGCTACAACAAAGGATCTCTGGGAGAGGTTAGGGCTTTGTATCAATCGAAGTCCCTAGTGAACAAATTATTCATTAGAAAGAAACTATACAATCTTAGGATGCATGATGGGGATTCGATTGCAGATCATCTGAATGCATTCAATATAATGGTAAGTCAACTAACATCTGTAGAAATTAAGTTGAGTGAGGAAGATAAATGCATTACTTTGTTATGCTCTTTACCAGATTCATGGGATAACTTAGTAGTAGCAATTGGTAGTACAACTTCATCCACATTGAAGTTTGAAGATATAGTGGCATCTCTATTATCTGAGGATATGAGGAGAAAAGCCATGGAGGGCACATCTAAGGAAGCCCTAATAGTGAGAGGGTGTGCCAAGGAGAAGGACAAATCTAGATATGGTGATAGGTCTAAGTCTAAAGGTAGATCCAAGTCTCGGGGGAAGTTTGAGAGAAAATGCTAGAATTGTGGCAAGCCTGGTCATATGAAGAAGGATTGCAGATCAAAGAAAGCTGAGTCTGGAAAAAATTCTGATGAATCGACTTCCACAGAGATGAATAAATCCATTGATGAAGCAAGGGATGTATATCTGGCATCCTGCTCATTGTGCTCCACATGATCAGATAAAAATGATTGGTTGATTGATACTGGTGCCTCTTTTCATATGACTCCTCATAGAGGGTGGTTCAGTGAATATGAAAGATATGATGGAGGGGAGGTACTGTTGGGAGATGATTCACCACTCAGAATCATGGGTCGTGGAAGAGTGAAAATTTTGTTGTAGGATGGTAGGGTTAAGACCCTACCAGGTGTGATGCATATTTCGGGACTTGCTAGAAATTTGATTTCGGTAAGCAAAATGGTCGATGCGACAGTGAATGTCAGTTTTGGCAGGGATTCATGCAAAATGGTTTGTGGATCAATGGTGTTGGAAAGGGGAGTTCGGATTGGAACATTGTATAAGCTATTGGGAAGCACTATGAAAAATTAGTGCAATAGCTCAACTATTCCTGAGGTTGATTCTGATAAAAGCTCAACACTCTGGCATCAAAGGATGGGACATATTGGAGAAAAGGGATTGCGTACCCTATACACAAAAGGTATGGTTCATGGTATCCCTAATTACTCAATGTCTTTCGAGTTCTGTGAACATTGTATTTATGGTAAACAAAATCGGGTTAGTTTTCCATCTGGTGCCACAAGATCTAGTGGGGTACTAGATTTGATCCACAATGATATTTTTGGTCCTGTTCCTATGCCGTCTCTTGGAAAATCATGGTATTATGCTTCCTTTGTTGATGATTTTTCAAGATATGCATGGATTTACTTTCTTAAGAGCAAAGATGAAGTGTTTGAAAAATTTATGGAATTTAAAGCACTTGTTGAGAATCAAACTGATAAAAGGATTAAGGTGTTGAGGTCTGATAATGGAGGGGAATATTGTTCTAATATATTTGAGAAATTTTGTAAGCAATGTGGTATTGCAAGATAGAAGACTACTCCATATACACCTCAACAAAATGGAGTTGCAGAGAGATTGAACAGATCACTGATGGAGAAGGCTAGAAGTATGCTCAATGGTGCAGGTTTGGCACAGGAATTTTGGGCAGAAGCAGTGAGTACAACATGCTACTTGCGAAATCGATCACCTACGTCAGCATTGCCAGATCAAACTCCATTTGAAGCTCTATTTGGTAAGAAACCTTCTATTTCACATCTCAGAGTTTTTGGCTATGATGCATACATGCATATTCCAAAGGAGAAAAGAAGTAAGCTAGATAATAAGGCTGTTAAATGTATCTTTATTGGTTATAAAGATGGTGTTAAAGGATATAAGCTTTGGAATCCAAAAACTAAAAGTACAGTGTATAGTAGAGATGTGGTGTTTAGGGAGATGATTAGTGATTCCAGGAAGGTAGTTACAGAAGAGGAACCTAGAACGGTCCAATTTGATCTCATGGAAAACTATCAGACAATAGAGGATCTGGAAGAGGAGCATACAGATGAGGATATGGAAGAGGAGCATATAGGTGAGGATCTGGAAGAGGATGAAGAAGAGGTTCTGTTGGCATTTTTGCCACATTTATTTGATTACTGTTTATTCATGCATTAGATGTTGCAATTCTCACTTCTATACAGGTTTTGATGCAAAAAATAAAACTAAGTCCGAAGACTATCGCGATATCGTGACAAAAATCAGCATGGAGGACAAATTTCAAAACCGTCGCGATATCGCGACATGTCGCGTTATCGCAGGTCGGTTGAGGAGAGAGAAATCAAACACAAAGTTGTCGCGATTTCACGACGTGTCAAAAAATTACGGTCAGTGCAGTCAATGGCAGCAGGGGGTAAAACTGTCACGATTTCGCGATGTGTCAGAAAATCATGGTCAATGTAGTCAACGGAGGTAGCGCAACAAAATTGTCGCGAAATCGTGACATGTCACGTTTTCGTGACTTGCGATGGCCAGGGAGCATAATGTTAGAAAACGTCATGAAATTGCGACATAACTCAGCAGAGGGTGATGGCAACAAACTTCGTAGCGATATCGCGATAGAATATTGAACGCGGTTCAAAAGGCGAAAGACGTAGCGAAATCACGACGTATCGCGTGGTTGCGACGTAGTTGTAACAAAAGACTTAAGGCATAAAACATGTAGCGATTTCATGCCATTTTTAGAGATGAGGGCAAGAAAGAAGTTGATGTCGCGATTTCATGACATTTGTGAAGATAAAGCCTAACAACATAGACTTGTCGCAATTTTGCGACACATGGGGCAAGAAGGACTTAGTGCAAAAAATGGTAGCGATTTCGTGACGCGTCGCATTTTCACGGAGAGGAAGCAAGGAGGTAGCCAGATTGTACGGAACGTCACGATTTCGTGACATGATGAATTTTCGTAGTTCCAAAGCAGCAAAGTCCAAGGAGACAAAACCTGTCGTGATTTCATGACATGATGGAGATTGAAGGATCACTTGAGGCGAGAATGTCATGTTTTCATGCCTTAGAAGCAGGACCGTACAGCGTGCATAAAAGTTGTAGTGAAATCACATGTCAAATTTTCATGACATAAAAGCAAAGACTGAGCAGTGGGAAGATAGTGCAGCGATTTCGCGACGCGTTGCGTTTTCACGGTTCAAGGTAGCGAAGGAGATAAAGAAGCCGAACCTGTAGCGATTTCACGACATGGTTGGTTTTTGCGGTTTCGAGGTGATAGAAGTGTACGGAGAAAAAATACGTCGTGATTTTGCGACATGTCGCGTTTTCATGACCTGTTATAGTTTCGCGCCAGAACGCGGTTCAAACAGCCCGATGAGGTTTTTGCAATTTCCAATGATTAAAAGCACTCCAAAATTGAATGTTTTGCTGCTTTTCGATGCGATCAAGGTAGAAGAACGTGTCCAAGCCATCAGAATTAAAGATGCACCATTATTCGAAGCTGCTGTTCATGATTTTTCTAACGGTTCAAGCGTATTTCAAGAATGACCATTTAATGAAGATGACTGATTCTTTGTCGCATTTAATTTTTGGTTTCTTCGAGGCTATTTAAGGATATCATTTCCTTGTTTCTATTGCACATTTTTTAGATCTCGAGGAGGTCCATTTCATATTTTTAATGCTGCAAAGAGGCAAGACCTCTATATAAATCAATGTAAATCTCAAGAACAAGTATCGGGAGTTTGAGAGACATGTTGCATGAAAGCTTTCAAGTTATTTGCATGAATGAAAGATATTTGGCTTCTAATTTTGCAAGCGTCTTTCTGTGTGATTTCCTTCTATTTCATGTATTTCTCAGTTATGCTTGTCTTTCTGATCTGCTGTTAGATTTAAATTCTGCATCTGAATTTAAATATTGCTAGTGAGGAAGTGAGTTCTGGAGTGCAATTCTGGAGGTTGTCTGCGTAAGGTCGTAAGTGAATTATGCTATTTTCTATTATTACATGTTGTTTATACACTTGAGGTTCCATCTTGCTGAGTTTCTTTTCCTGATCATACAAATTCAGCCTTTGGCTATATTTCCCATCTCTTTCCATGTATTTCTTGTTTCTTTTTGCACATTTGTAATTCCTTTCCAGCAACTCTAATATGAAATCAAACTTAGAAATAGTAAGGGAACCAGCCCACTCTAGAGATTGGTCTAGGAGACATTTATTTCTCCCAGCATTTCAATGTTGGCCGAGTCTAGGGTGCATAGAAATAGAAAATCCTTTCCTGTGGCAGATTCGTGACCAACAGTTTTTGGCATGCCCGGTGGGACTAACTTCTTCTATCTCAAAAGATCCATAATTGGTGAGATTGTAAGTTTCATTGTTTAACACCCGAAGGTATCAAGATTTGGATGAGTTGTCTTGACCTCATAGTGGAGATTTGTAAGTTCATCTGGTGACTTTGCTGAGTTGAAGATCTAAATTTCTTGATCGTGGACACCTGCCTTTTTAAGCTAAAAGAAGATACCCCGAAGGAATCAAGGTTTGGTGAGCAACCTTGACCTTACAAGCGAAGAAAATAATGTTCACTTGGCAACTCTGACTTAATGGCGATAGCCATGATCTCGTAGACCACTACTATAATGGCGAGGGTTTGTCCTAGATGGGATGATCCTAGCCCTTTGAATCTCCAAATTCGGCATGAGATTCCCAAAGGTGCCCTGAAAGCTCTAACAAAATATGATGGCACCGAGGGCATGGCTCTAGAGCATGTTGAAGATGTTGTTGCTTTGTCAATCATCCATGATATAGTTCACGAAGATGTCATGATCCGACTTCTGGTTCTATCTTTGGAAGGAAGGGCGTTGCAGTGGTACAGACTGCTCGGGCGTCAAAGCATCAGCTCATGGGATGATCTAGCGGGAGCACTAATCAAAATATTTGATGAAGATCCCTTTAACGGCTCTCAGGATCCCTTTCAATTTTTAATGTACATCACAAGAGCACCTCTAGAGAGCATCACAGACTTCAATGTCCGATTCTTGAGAAGCTAGAAGAGAATTCTAGAGAAGATCCGACCGACACCCACCCAAGCCCACCTCTTCTATGTTTGAGCTTTCCATTCTGACATAGGCCTCCTCTTGTTGCAATCAGGCGAACGAAGGTTCCCTCAAATCTTTGAGGAAGCAGTGCGAGCGGAATAGCTTTTGCTCCTATCAGGAAAATTACCATGGGAAGAAACTCCATCACCTTATCCGGTAGTTGTTGTTCCTATTTATCCAACACAGTATTCATCATGGCAGATCCCACATACTGTGCAGAGACCTGAGATGCAGCTATGTGGAGCTCAAGAGCTAGATTTCATCCAAAGCCAACGATGGGAACATGCAAGTACTTTCCCAGCAATGAACAATATGGTTGCTTGCAATTTCTATCAGGAGATGGGCCAAGGAGAGGAACAGATTCAAGTTCCAGGACCTGAGCACCAAGAGGGCACTGTGCACAACATGCAAGTATTTAGCCGAAACCTATTGAGCATGCCGGATCAAGAGGAAGAGTCTGAAGAGATCCTAAAGAAAGGACTGTCGCTGGACAATTTTTATGATCATATCTAGGAGTTGGAGGAACCCATTCTCAGTTCACAACCAGAGAACCATTCAAGATGGTGGCATTGGCTTCAAGCATTACTACAACTGGTACCTACAGGAGCCCGTCATGTGGTAAATTTCTTTGCTCCATTATTTGTCAACTGTGTGGGTATTGGCATGCAGGATAATTTGCCTAGGTTTGCAACATGGAGAACTTTAGGAAGAGGTCATCCAAATTTCAAGGACCGACTCAAGTATGATCAGATCTGGTCGGGACACTACAGATTTATCGGATAACCCCCTGAGACTGAGTTTGTGGTAGCGGCATGCCAATCATGTCGTAAACTTTTGTATATAGCAAAAAAAAAAAAAAGAAAAAAAAAGAAAAAGAAAAAAAGAAAAAAAAAAGTATGGTTTTCTTTATCAGCTTCGGCTCTTTTGGCATGCGAGCCCGCAGGTACGTATTTCTTTTTTTTTCTCTTCTTCTTTCCCAGCAGTTAGTGGCTTCATATTAATTTCTTCCTTCCCCTTCCTTACTATTTCTTTCCTTCCCTTCTTTATTCCCTTCTTCTTCTACTCCTTTTCTTCTGCAAGTAATCAAGCCACTGTTGTTGTTTCTTTTTCCCTTCCTGTTATTCCCGCTTCTTCTTATCCTTTTCTTCCAAGTTCATTGTTGTTTTAGCAT
Organism: Wollemia nobilis; assembly: GCA_028583015.1. Taxonomy (NCBI): domain Eukaryota; kingdom Viridiplantae; phylum Streptophyta; class Pinopsida; order Araucariales; family Araucariaceae; genus Wollemia; species Wollemia nobilis. Next base: position 4,707,434 of record JAQPPZ010017036.1, on the reverse strand, counting down.
TTATCACAGTTCACACCTCTTTCATCATTTATTCCACTTCCATTCCATTATGCCATTATTCCATTCCCCTTTCATAGCAGCTAGTAGCACAAAAGCACTCTGTTACTGTGTATCTACCACATCACTCCTCCACTCCACCATTCCATAATATCACTATTCTATTCGCATTCCATAGTCTGTGCATCCGTAGGATCTCATTTCATGATTTCTGTTTTGTAACCCCTGGTGCTTTCATGGAGATTCTTTTATAGCACCTGTTCAGTTAAGCCAAATACAGGATTTCTTGAAGTTTTAGTCATTCAGCAAGAGTTGTTGCAGTAGTCCTCTGAGATGAACCCCAGCAACCAACTTTTTGTTCTCAATTTTTCATGACTCTGTTGCCCAATGGATTCAGGCCTGGGATTCTTGCATACAACAGAACTGTATACCCCGCGAGCCACCAAGAATGTTGGCATTTTTGCCACATTTATTTGATTGCTATTTATTCATGCATTAGATGTTGCAATTCTCACTTCTATACAGGTTTTGATGCAAAAAAAAAACTAAGTCCGAAGACTGTCGTGATATCGCGACAAAAATCAGCATGGAGGACAAATTTCAAAACCGTCACGATATCGTCGTGGGTCGATTGAGGAGAGAGAAATCAAATGCAAAGTTGTCACAATTTCATGACGTGTCAAAAAATCGCAGTCAGCGCAGTCAACGACAGCAGGGGGTAAAACCGTCACGATTTTATGACGTGTTAGAAAATCACGGTCAATGCAGTCAACGATAGCAGGGGGTAAAACTATCACGATATCACGATGTGTTGGATTTTCGTGGTCAAAGTGGTCAACGGAGGCAGCGCAGCAAAATTGTCGTGAAATCGTGATATGTCGCATTTTCGTGACTTGCGATGGCCAGGGAGCATAATGTTAGAAAACGTCGTGAAATCACGACATAACTCAGCAGAGGGTGATGGCAACAAAATTCGTAGCGATATCGCGACAGAATATTGAATGCGGTTCAAAAGGCAAAAGACGTAGCGAAATCGCGACGTGTTGCATGGTCGCGGCACAGTTGTAACAAAAGACTTAAGGCATAAAACATGTAGCAATTTCACACCATTTTTAGAGATGAGGGCAAGAAAGAAGTTGATGTCGCGATTTCGTGACATTTGTGAAGATAAAGCCTAACAACATAGACTTGTCGTGATTTCATGACACATGGGGCAAGAAGGACTTAGTGCAAAAAATGGTAGCGATTTCGTGACGCGTCGCGTTTTCGCAAAGAGGAAGCAAGGAGGTAGCCAGGTTGTACGAAACATCGTGATTTCATGACATGATGAATTTTTGTGGTTCAAAAGCAACAAAGTCCAAGGAGACAGAACCTGTCGCAATTTTGTGACATGATGGAGATTGAAGGATCACTTGAGGCGAGAATGTCATGTTTTCGTGCCTTAGAAGCAGGACCATAAAGCGTGCATAAAAGTTGTAGAGAAATCGTGACATGTCGGATTTTCGTGACATAAAAGCAAAGACTGAGTAGTGGGAAGATAGTGCAGTGATTTCGCGATGCGTCACGTTTTTGCGGTTCAAGGTAGTGAAGGAGATAAAGAAGCCAAACCTGTAGCGATTTTGCGACATGGTTGGTTTTCGCGATTATGAGGTGACAGAAGTGTACGGAGCAAAAATACGTCACGATTTCATGACATGTCGCATTTTTGTGACCTATTATAGTTTTGCGCGAGAACACGGTTCAAACAGCCCGATGATTTTTTTGCGATTTCTAAGGATTAAAAGCACTCCAGAATTGAATGTTTTGCTGATTTCGATGTGGTCAAGGTAGAAGAACACGTCCAAGCCATCAGAATTAAAGATGCACCATCATTCGAAGCTGCTGTTCACGATTTTTCTAATGGTTCAAGCGTATTTCAAGAATGACCATTTAATGAAGACGACCGATTCCTTATTGCATTTAATTTCTGGTTTCTCCGAGGCTGTTTAAGGATATCATTTTTTTATTTCTGTTGCACATTTTTTAGATCTCGAGGAGGTCCATTTTATATTTTTAATGCTGCAAAGAGGCAAGACCTCTATATAAATCAATGTAAATCTCAAGAACAGGTATCGGGAGTTTGAGAGACATGTTACATGAAAGCTTTCAAGTTATTTGCATGAATGAAAGATATTTGGCTTCTAATTTTGCAAGCATATTTCTGTGTGATTTCCTTCTATTTCATGTATTTCTCAGTTATGCTTGTCTTTCTGATCTGCTGTTAGATTTAAATTCTACATCTGAATTTAAATATTGCTAGTGAGGAAGTGAGTTCTGGAGTGCAATTCTGGAGGTTGTCTGCATAAGGTCGTAAGTGAATTATGCTGTTTTCTATTATTACATGCTGTTTATATACTTGAGATTCCATCTTGCTGAGTTTCTTTTCCTGATCATACAAATTCGGCCTCTGGCTATATTTCCTATCTCTTTCCACGTATTTCCTATTTTTTTCTGCACATTTGTAATTCCTTTCTAGCAACTCTAATCTGAAATCAAACTTAGAAATAGTAAGGGAACTAGCCCACTTTGGAGATTGGTCTGGGAGACATTTCTTTCTCCCAGCCTTTCAATGTTGGCCGGGTCTAGGGCGCATAGAAATAGAAAATCCTTTCCTGTGGTAGATTCGTGACCAACAGGTTCATACACCTGTGGTAAGGAGATCAACACATGAAAGGAAGCAACCTGAAAGGTATAGTCCATCTGCTTTTCCTACTTATTTTGTACTATATGTTACTGATAAAGATATTAGAACAGTTAGAGAAGCTATTAATTCTGGAGAGGCAAACCGTTGGGAAGAGGCCATGGATGAGGAAATGATGTCCCTGAAAAAGAACAGAACATGGGATTTAGTGAAATTACCAAGTGGTAGAAAAGCAATAGGTTGCAAGTGGATCTTTAAGAAGAAGCGAGAATCTTGAAGGTAAAGTGGAGAAATATAAAGCTCACTTGGTTGCTAAAGGTTTTTCCCAGGTTGAAGGAATTGATTATGGTGAAGTTTTTTCTCCCGTTGCAAAGCTAACATCAATTAGATTTATGTTAGCTGTGGTTGTTGCATTTGATCTTGAAATAGAACATATGGATGTGAAAACTGCATTCCTTCATGGAGATTTGGAGGAAGAAATCTATATGAGGCAGCCTGAAGGTTTCACTGTTGTAGGAAAGGAGGATCTGGTATGTAAGTTAAAGAAATCATTGTATGGACTAAAACAATCACCTAGAATGTGGTACCAAAAATTTGATACTTATGTTTTAGGAATTGGTTTTGTTCGTAGCAATGCTGATCACTGTGTGTATTCAAAGAAAATTGGTAATGTAATTGTCATTATAGTTCTTTATGTTGATGACATGTTACTAATTGGAAATAGCAAGAAACTGGTCAGGGAAGTAAAGTCTCAGTTGGCATCGCAATTTGACATGAAGGATCTTGGCCCTACAAATTTTATATTGGGTATGCAAATAAAAAGAGATCGCTCTAACAAAAAGTTGTGGCTGGATCAAAAAAAGTATGTTGAGACAGTGTTGAAAAGGTTCAATATGCAGGATTGCAAACCGATGAAGGTACCTATTTCTTTAGGTGAAAAATTGTCTGCTGAACAATGTCCAAAAACAAAAGAAGAGGTAGAGGAAATGTCACATATTCCTTATGCAAATGCTGTAGGTAGTTTAATGTATGCCATGGTTTGTACTAGAGCAGACATTGCCCATGCAGTGGGAGTCTTGAGTAGATATATGTCTAAACCTGGTAAAGAGCATTGGACTGCTGTGAAAAGGGTTTTCAGATATTTGCGTGGCACCTCTGATTTTACAATCTGCTATGAGGGTATAGGTAAAGAAAATAGACAATTGGATATAGAAGGGTTTGTTGATGCAGATTTGGTTGGAGATCTAGATAGGAGAAGATCTACTAGTGCTTATGTATTCAATTTTTTTGGAGTGGCTATTAGTTGGATGAGCAAGAGGCAGACTGTTGTTGCTCTTTCAACTACTGAAGTTGAGTATATGGCAGCCACTGATGCAAGTAAGGAATTTGTATGGCTACAAAGACTATGTGCTAAAATTGGGTTCTTTCAAGGAGCTGTGAAGATAAAATGTGACAGTCAGAGTGCCATATTTTTGGCAAAGAACCCTACTTACCATTCAAGAATGAAGCACATTGATACAAAGTTCCATTTCTACAGGGACATGCTTGAACAGAAGAAAGTGTTGATGGAAAAGGTAGACACCAAGGAAAATGTTGTAGATGCTTTAACCAAGCCTGTAAGCACTAAAAATTTTAGATTCTGTACAATTGAAATGGGTCTGGCAATGTATTCAACAAGTGGGAGAATGTTGGATGTGTCTCATTCTTTGTCGAAAAATAATTGTACGACAGGCACTACAGCGCAAAAGATGACAGGTTGGGGGGGTCCGAAGGCCCCCAAGGACCCCCGACTATGATAAAGGTGCTTACGTAATAGGCGACGGCTCGAGGTGCGTAGGGGGGCGCCCTCGGATACGATGAAAGCGATCGAAGCCGGCGAAGTCGACACCAAAATTTTCACCTACTTTTATCGCTACTTTTGGAGCGAACCCCGGGATTCCCACGGTTGGTGGGTGGTTAGTTAGTGTGGGTGGTTTAGCCCACGGTGTTGTATCCATGGTACCCTAATACCACTTGGTGGTTTAGGGTTGTAAGAGTTTCCTTATATAATTATTGTAATGTCCCGTTTTAGGGACAAGAGAGAGAATAATATATCAAGGAGGATAGACTCTTGTTTGTTGGACTAGCCCAAATTGGGTGAACCAGGTAAATCTTGTGTGTCATATGTGCATTGAATGGTGTTATTATTTCCTTAGTTACTTTTCTGCTTTATTTCTAGAATATGTTTCTGTAAAATTCTCTTCACATATTACTTCATCTATCCTTTTAGTTACTCCTCAAGAGTCTCATTCTTGGGAGCAATGCATTGCTAGGTTGGATGTTGGATATGTGTTAGATAATTTTCATGTTTTATAGTCATAAATGGAGGAAAAATGATTTACTTCAAATGGGCTATTTTTGGGTTATTTTTGAACCCATGGTATTGTGTCCATAGTTTTGTAAAATTTGTGCATGTACCTTTGTTATTTATTTTGTACTTGCATTAGGGTTTGTAGAGAACTGCATTATTGTATTAGAGATGATTGAGTTTATGCAATAAAAAGAAGGTTATTGTGTTGGGTTTTTTACCCGAAAGGATTTTCCTAGGTGAAATATTGTGTATTGTGTGTTTGCCTTATTTCTTCATCTTGATTATATTTTATTTCTTATCTAGTTTAAGTTTATCAAGGCATACTTGCTTTTCATATGGTATCAGAGCTAGGTTTTAGCTTTGTTCAAAGAGTAAGGGTTTCTTCCTTATAATAATTTATTTTCTTGAGTGGGAGTTGTACATGGAAGAATCTATGTGAAGAAAAATGATAGGAAGCATAGGATAATGATAAAACATTTAATGGACATAACTTTGAGTTATGAAAACTCAATATGGAGGATTTTTTGGTTGATAGAGATCAGTGGATTCCTATATAAAAAAAAAACCTACAATAATTACAAATAAATACTGGTTGAAGGTCGATAGGAAGGCAAAAATCTCTATCAGACTGTGTTTGTTTGATTCAATTTTATTGAATGTATCAATAAAAACCGGTACAAAGTTACTATGGGATAAGTTGGGAAATATGTACTCGATAAAGTCACTGGTAAATATAATATTCCTTCAAAATAAGTTGTATTCACTTCGAATGAATGATAGTGACTCTATGGTAGAGCATATGAATGCCTTCAACACTATGGTAAGTCAGTTAAACTCTATTGATGTAAAAATGGATGAAGAAGAAAAGTGTATCACTTTGCTTTGTTCTTTACTTGATTCTTGGGATAACTTAGTTATGGCTATCACAAATACTACTTCTACATTAAAAGTTGAGGATATAGTAGGAACTCGTTATCAAAATAAATGAGGTAAAAATATGTTGAGGATTATCATTAGAAGGATGCCTTGTACATAAGAGGTCATTCTCAAGAAAGAAGTAAAAAGAAATCAGGGGATAGGAAATCAAAATCTAGGGGTAAATATGTTACTCTAGATAAGAGGAAATGGTAGAAATATGGTAAAACAGGGCATTATAAAAAGGACTACAAATCTAAAAAGGGTGAAAATAGTAAGTCATTTGGTGAAGCCCCTTCTGCAGAAACAAAGGCCACAGGTTAAGATTCCGGGGATCTATTCTTAGTTTCCTCATGCTCAAATGAATGTTATGATTCACGTATGATTGACTTAGGCACCCCTTTTCATATGACTCCCCATAAGGAGTGGTTCAATGAATATGAAAATATCAATAGAGGTGAAGTATTTTTGGGAGACAACTCAACATGTAAAATCATAGGTCAAGGAAGAGTCAAGTTGAGGTTCAAATATGGAAGAATTAAAACCCTTCTTAGTGTTATGCACATTTTGGGTTTGGCAAGAAACCTAATATCAATAAGATGAATGATGTAGGTGTGAATGTGGTATTTAATAAGGATAGCTACAAGATGATTCATGAAGCATTGGTGTTGGCAAGAGTAATTAATATAGGAACACTATTCAATCTTGTGGCAAGCACTGTAAGGGTTGAGTGTAATAGATCTGTGGTTTCTAAGGAAACAATATTGCAAATTTGATTCCTAGTCTTCCTGCAAAAAATATAATGCTATGACATGAACGCATGGGGTATATTGGAGAGAGAAGCCTTTGAGTATTAAAATGAAAGGTATGGCTAAAGGAATTTTTGATTGCCCATTAGATTTTTATTTTTTTGAGCAATGTATATTTGGAAATCAAATTCAAGTTAAGTTTCCTGTTAGCTTTTGATATTAAATGCTTAATGAAAAATAACCACAAGATATAAAATAAGAATGCTATATCAAATATAATACATTGGTAATATTATAAACATATAAAACTCATAAATAACTTTTGCAACTACTCGAAAAACTACCATTAACAAATGCTCACAAAAATAGTATTTAGATATAGAATGGAGATCTTAAATATTCCATACTTCATACATGCTCAATATACATTGTTTCCTACATTGAGCTCTACATTGTGTACTACCTTGTACACTACATTGTGTATTACATTGTATTATTTCACACTTACATATGGAACTACATATATGATGTAGTGTGACTCTTCATATAGAGTATTCTTGGCCTTCACTCTTCTTGAGACTCTTCAATTCCTATTCTATGGACTTAAGTGCACATGGAATATTATGCACATTAACATCAATAAATACTTTGTAAAATTGTGTATTTATTACATTGCATAAAGTAAATACTCACACTCTAATCTAAGACACACTCCTAATCTAAAGATGTACCCAAGGTGGTACATTAACATGTACAAAATAATGTAATATATTCCAACAGTTCTTAGTAGTGCTTCAATATCGGTAGGGATTTTTCATTTAGTTCATAGTGATGTGTTTGGACTTGCTAAAGTTTCATCACTAGGAAAATCTATGTATTATGTTACTTTTATAGATGAATTTTCAAGGAAGACCTAGGTATATTTTCTACAAAATAAATCTGAAGTTTTCAATAAATTTAAAGAGTTTAAGGTGCTTGTAGAAAATCATATAGAGAAGAAGATTAAGGTTTTGAGAAGTGATAATGGTGGTTAATATTTCTCCAATGTGTTTGAGCAATTTTGCAAGGACCATGAAATATAAAGGAAAAAAACAACTCCATATACTCCACAATAGAATGGAATTGCAAAATGGATGAATAGAACTTTGATGGATAAGGCCAGAAGCATGCTAAGTGATGTAGGTTTAGAAAGGAAATTAGGGTAGAAGTAGTAACAACTGAATTTTATCTCATCAATAGATCCCCTATCTTAGATTTGGTCAAAAAAACTTCACAGGAAGTGTGGATTGGTAAGAAACCCTCTCAAATATTTAAGGATTTTTGGTTGTGATGCTTATATGTATATTTTGAAAGAGAAAATGATAAAGCTAGACTATAAATTAGCAAAATGTATATTTTTGAGGTATAGTTTTTGTGCTAAAGGATATAAGCTATGGAACCCAAAAACATAGAATATTATTTATAGTTGTAATGTAATCTTTAGAGAAACAAAAGGGGTCCCTAAATAGGAACTACAACCAAACAAAGAACCTGAACAAGTTCAAGTTAAACTAGAATGGGAGGAACCTATGTCTAAATTGGATGCTATTGTAGAAGATGAATTAGAGAGAGTTGGAAGAGGAAAATTCAGAAGAAGAAGGGGAGGAGGAAGCTAAAAATGTAGAACCAAAAACTCTAGTTTTGAGAAGATCAAATTGAGTAAGAAGAATACCAAAAAGGTATAGTCCTCCTGATTTTCATTTTACATTTACTTTATCAGCTTTATTAGTTACTGATGAAGATCCCAAGACTGTAAAGGAGGTACTTGGATCAAGTGAAAATAAGTCTTGGAAAAAGGCTATGGAGGAGGAAATAGAGTCCTTAGATAAAAATCAAACATGGGACTTGGTGAAATTACCTTCTGAAAAAAAACTTGTTGGATGTAAATGGGTATTTAAGAAGTACAATGTAGAAGGAAAATTGGAGAAGTATAAAGCTTGCCTGGTAGCAAAGGGATTTTATCAAGTTGAGGGAATTGACTTTGGTGATATTTTTTCTCCTATGGCTAAATTAAATTCTATTAGATTTTTATTGGCTATTGTTGTTGCTTTCGATCTTGAAATAGAACAAATGGATGTAAAGACAACATTTCTACATGGTGAACTTGAGGAAGAAATATATATGGCACAACCAAAATGCTTTAAGGTAAGAGGTAAGGAGGACTTGGTATGCAAGCTAAAAAAGTCCCTTTATGGCTTGAAGCAATCACCAAGAATGTGGAATAAAAAATTTGATAGGTTTGTTTTGGCACTTGGGCTTAATAGAAGCAAAGCAGGTCCTTGTGTGTATTTAAAAGAAGGTAAAAATTTTATTGTCATTGTTTTGTATGTGGATGACATGTTAATTGGTAAAAATAAAGAGATGATTAGTTCATTCAAATCTTAGTTATCTTCTCAATTTGACATGAAGGATCTTGGTGCTGCAAAATTTATTTTGGGTATGGAAATCATAAGGGATCGTGCAAATAGGAAATTGTGGGTCAATCAGAGGAAGTATATTGAATTGATACTACAAAGGTTTAGGATGCATGATAGTAAACCTGTGAGTACTCCATTTTCTATTGGTCAAAAACTATCTACTAAACAGTATCCCAAGACAAAATATGAAATTCAAGAGATGTATCAGGTTCCTTATGCTAGCATTATGGGAAGCTTGATGTATGCAATGGTTTGTACTAGACTTGAAATTGTGCATGCAGTGGGAGTAGTGAATAGATATATGTCCAATATAGGAAAGGAACATTGGACTACTGTGAAGAGTATTTTTAGATACTTACATGGCACCTCAAATTATGCAATCTGCTACCAAGGAAAATCTAGAGAAAATAAAACTTTGAATCTACAAGGTTTTGTGGATTTTGATTGGGTTGGAGATCTTGATAATAGAAGATCCACTAGTGCCTATGTGTTTAGTATTTTTGGAGGGGTAGTGAGTTGGATGAGTAAAAGGTAATTAGTGGTTGCTTTATCCACAATAGAGGTAGAGTACATGGTAGAAACTCATTCCTGTAAGAAAGCAATGTGGCTACAAAGGTTGTGCTCAATAGTCGATCTTATACAAAAGGTTGTGAGAATTGATAGTGATAGTCAGAGTGTAATTTTTTTGGCCAAGAATCCTATTTTTCATGCTTGATCAAAACATATTGATATCCAATATCATTTTGTGAGAGAAATGGTTGAGAGGAATTAGGTGTTGTTGGAAAAAATTGATACAGTAGAAAATACTGCCGATTCATTAACAAAGGTTGTGAGTGCTCAAAAATTTTCTTGGTGTAGAAAATCAATGGGCATGGTTGACCTTAATAGTTGATAATACAATATTGTTTCCCCCTATGGAAAGTATTCAATAAGTGGCAGAATATTGGATATGTGTTGGATAATTTTCATGTTTTATAGTCATAAAGGGGAAAAAATGACATTCTTCGAATGGGCTATTTTTGGGTTATTTTTAAACCCATGGTATTGTGCCCATGGTTTTGTAAAATTTGTGCATGTGCCTTTGTTATTTATTTTGTACTTGCATTAGGGTTTGTAGAGAACTTCATTATTGTATTGGAGATGGTTGAGTTTATGCAATAAGAAGAAGGTTACTATGCTTGGGATTTTTACCCAAAAGGGTTTTCCTAGGTGAAATATTGTGTATTGTGTGTTTGCCTCATTTATTCATCTTGATTATGTTTTATTGCTTATCTAGTTTAAGATTATCAGGGCATACATGCTCTTCATTGGACTCCTAACTAGTGAATTCCTCTTTATCCAATTCATAATCTAATGGATAGACTACCATGTCTTCCCCATCCACATAATTAGCTCCTCCTTCCATGAAGTTATCTCAAGCTATTCCTTCATCCTCCCACTCTAGTCCTTCCTCTATCAAATATTACCCTTCATCCTCTTCCCCTAGTTCATCTGCACCATCATCTTCCTCTTATGATATGTTTACCTCTTTAAATCCATCTAGTTTGGAGTCTTACCTCCAAAAATCAAGTCAAGGTCACTCAATGTGTTTAATTTCTAGTCCTAGTTAAGGGGAGTAAATTGTACATAATGTTACATTCTACCCTTCTAATATTAAGTTAGTTTAGGATTTTGGTTACCCACATGACATTCCCTTAATTATTGGCGTTGTTGTTCCCATCGATTACTTGATCAACCATATAAATTTTACCTATGGGGGACTTGATTCCTCCTTTGAGAAACCTCCATCTAAATAGTTCGAAGTGCCATTTTGTGATAATATTAATTATATGTCTAACCCTTCTTTTACCATAAGATATTTTCAATGTTTCAAGTGGCATGGTTTTGGCCTAGGTTGCTATGAGAAGGACCTACATTCTATTGTTAAACCCCCTTACCAACTGCAAAAGGATAAATCTGGGTTGGGGTGTAACAAAATTTTCTCGATATCCTTCCTTAAGAATAATATCCAATTCCTTAACCTCAACCTTAAGGAGGATGATTTTGATGAATACATAGACCTCAAATACACTCATCTAGTTCTTCTAATTTTTTCCAAGTTGCAATGATCCATGTCCTTTAGCTTGACACCTTGGAGGACAAGATTGAAGAGCAACTCAACACTCTCTCAATCACCTGCAATATCTTGGATGAGGTGTCATCCCATATTGTAGCCATAACTAGTGATCTAGACGATGCTAACTTTTACCTTCACCTTTTCCCCCTTCCACTACTTGTACTATCTATGTTACTTCTACTTGAACAACTAGATGACCAAACCATCCTCCATCCTCTTATATCCTTTCCATAAAATATATTGCCTATGACCACTCATTTGTTATCCAACCTTAATCAACTCCTTCCTCTTCCATAAGATCCTAAACCAATAAATCTATCCTCTAGTAGTCCCATCCATTCATCCCATAATCCACTATCAACATGATCTCTATATACCTATTTTATTTGCTTTGCTACATGGTAGATCCTCCCTGTGTCCTTAGTATTGATCCTAGCACCATTGCATTTGATCCAATATCTTCTCCTCCCTCTCCTTTAGACTTCCTTCCAACCAATTAGTTAATCCAATGGTCAAACGTATACCTTCCTCTCTCTTCTCCTTCTCCTTCCTCTTCTATATTCCATGTCAAAGTTGTTAGTGATGAGACCATCATTACTAAGATTGCGATGGATGACCTATATCATTCCAACTCACCATCATATAGATGATGGTTCCCACATGCTTGTAGAAGAAACCATTGACATCAACATTAGCCCCGACCATGGTGACCCTCACATCCTCAAACTTGAATTTTTTTTCCATCTAAAGAAGGAGAGCATTTTAAAATCCTCTTGACTGAATATAAAAGTTATTTTCTCATGGTCCTACAAGGATATATTTTTCCTTGATACAAAACTCATGGTTTACAAACTTACCTTCAATACTAACGCTAAGTCGATTAAACAAAGGCTATGGAAGCTTCATCCCACAATTGCACTAATGGTAAAATAAGAGCTATACAAAATTTTAGATGTGGTATTCATCCAACCCATTGAATACTAAAAATGGGTGTCAAATATGGTACCCATCATAAAAACTAAAGGGAGGATATGCATATGTATCGATGTTCATGAAATTAACAAAGCATGTGCTATGTATCGACATTCATGACCTTAACAAAGAATGTCCCAAGGATGTTTTTTTGCTTCCAAACATTGACACCCTCATTGATTATATTGCAGGCCATGAAATGCTTTCTATCATAGATGGTTTCTCAGGATAAAAACAAATTTGAGTTAATCTCAATGATAAACACAAGATGTTATTCATGACACCATGGGGGACATTTTTCTAAAAGGTCATGCCATTTAGCCTCAAAAACATAGGTGCTACCTATCAACAATCCATGACATACATCTTCCATGACTACATGCATAAAATTATTAAAGATTATGTGGATGATTTATTGTCCAAATACAAAAAGTGCCATGAGCATGTCAATATTTTATGACAAGTATATTTTACTAGCTTCTCGAGCACAACATGAGACTCAACCCCAAGAAATGCATCTTTGGTGTTACCTTAGGCAAACTTCTTGGATTAATTATCTCTCAACAAGGTATCAAAGCAGACCCCAACAAAGTGAAGGCCATTAATGCAATGCCTCCCCCCACAAAACTCAAAGAATTACAAAACTTACAAGGTAAGATCCAAGAGATTCATCGCTTCATTTCCTAATTATTAGATAAATGCAAGCCCTTCAACCATATTTTGCAAAATGGGGTCACCTTCAACTAGACCAAGGAATTCTAGGATGCTTTCAAAGCAATCAAGTGTTATCTCACCTTCACACCAATTTTGTTCCTACCTAGGCTAGGTATCCTATTTCATTTGTACATATCCACCATAGACTTTGCCTTAGGGACTATGGTACCCCAAAATAATGAATCCAACCAAGAACATGGTATCTGCTACATCAGTTGAACCTTGGTAAAATATGAACCAAATATGTTTATGTAAAAAACGTTATTCTTGGCAATAGTTTTTGCTACCAAGAAGCTTCAACACTATATGTTAAACAATACCACTTATGTTATTGCCATGGAAAACCCATTATGTTATATGATGGGCTGCACCTACAATAACACACAAATCACAAAATAGATCATGCTTTTAATGGAATTTGATCTCAAATTCATCAATAAAAAACCAAAAAAGGTCAAGTAATCATAGATCAACTTGCAAAAGCTCCCCTTGTTGATGATAAACCTCTCATAATTGAGTTTCCCAATGACTCTATATTCAACATTGTAAATCAATAATAATATGTCAAACCTGAATACCAAGTATCCCTTATGCTCTATTTTGATAGTTCTAAGTATGAGCAAGGGGGAGGCATTGGAGTTGTTTTCTTCACGTAGTAAGGGGCTCCCATATCCTTCTCATTCAAACTTGACTTCCCTTGCACCAAAAATAATTCCGAATATGAATCCCTCATCATAAACCTACAAAATGTAATTTCAATGAGTGTTAAGTGCATCAAAATCATTGGTGATTCCCTCCCAATTGTAAATCAAGTCAAGGACATCTATCAATGTAAGTACCCAATCCTAAAAGGTTATAAATAAATTACATATGATTTATTGATACACTTTAAGTGGTATGATACTGAAACTTCTCCAAGGTCTTCCAATAACTTTGTCAATAAAATGACCTCTCTTAGTTCCCTAATACCTTAAAATCCCCACAATAAATTCACCTGTGTCCATGTAACTACCATTTCTCAATTGGCTATTTCCAATAAATCATCCAAGGATAAACTAGATGCCTATTTTTTTCAAGAAGAGCCTTATAATCCTTGGTTTTCTCAGGTAAAATATTATCTCAATCTTGGTGTACTCCCCGTAGATTTGCCTCAGGCTAGAAAATGAACTTTCAAACAAAAATCCATGAGGTACACTCTCTTAGGGGATGTGCTTTATCAACTAAGCTATGATGGTATTCTTCTCTGATATCTTGAACCACATGAAGCAAAATGGATCATCTATTAAGTTCATGGTGGCACTTGTGGTGGTTATTTTAGTGGGATATCCATCACAAAGCACATTTTGTGCATAAGGTACTATTGGACCACCATGGAATGTGATTGTTGTGCATACATCAAGAAATATCCTAAATACCAACATCCTGCTAATTTACCCCATGTGCCCTCACAAGCCTTGCAACCAATCTAGTCTTTATGGCCCTTTTCAAAATGGGGTCTTGATCTCATAGGAATTTTTTTCCTCCCTTATCTAGATAGCATACCTTCATCATCACAACTAATGATTACTTAACCAAGTGGATCGAGGCTATTCCTATTGTCAAAATTATTGGTACTAAAATTTTAGAGTTCATCATCATAAAGGTCTATATATCATGAATATATCCTCATACATAGATATCCATATCTATAGGCTATACATCAAAAGTACTTGTAGGTATACAATACCATACATACCCATATGATACAAAATTGTGGCTCTTAGCCACAATACAAAATATCATCCCTACTACGACATACCAATTGTCTCACAACTCCCCTCCTCTATATCTTGTCAATAATCAATAGCCCTCTCCTATCCTCTTTTTTTGATCTCCCCACTCCTCTATTATATCTTATTACCTTGTGAGGGATCTACTCCTGAAATCTATGATGCATCAAGATCTACAAACCAGGGCATAACTGGTCTAAGAAATGATGTGATCCTTTGAATTTGCCTAGATTGGGACATCATGAGCAATGGAATCTATAAATTTGCTCTAATAAATGCCTTCTCTAGTGTACAAATCATATCCCTCTCCCACAACTAGCTTATTTTAAAAACCTTCTTACCCTATTATAACTTCATAATCTCAGTTTGCAAGCCCACCATCTCTCTCTCATCTACTAATATTGGTGGTTGCACCCTCAACTACTCAATATTCTAGAGGAGCTTATCTCTCTCTCTCTCTACTATCATGGACTCAAGCTACCCTTATAATACTATTCTCACTATCACCAACTATCTCTACCAAGGGCCTATCATGCTCTCCCACCACTCCATCCTTATCCTCCTGTAGGTTGTCCTATTGTACCTACAATATATATCACTCCTCCTATAATATCTCCCTCTCTAACTGACATACCACCCTCTCAAGTGTAAATACATCATCCTACTCTAAGATTCATGACTCCAATATCTGCACTCACTCCTACAATATCTTGCTCTTCCTATCTCTATAAACCACTCATACTTATAACTAACATAAAAATACCTCTCACAAACCTCCATATCTAGCCTTTCACCATCATCAACCTTAGCTTTTGATGTTTCCTCAGTTGACTCCCCTGATGGAATGGATCCCACCTCTATTTGATGATGTACCTATCATCTCAAAGGGTCCTCCTCCTCCTCATATCCATCTCCACCTACCTCAAAACATACCTCAAATCCATATCCATTTCCACCTCAAGAACCCACCTTAGCTACACCTACATCTGTCTACCACTATTGCATGGCCCACTATACATCATACTATAGGGTCATTCCTATGTCATCCATGTCAAGAATCACTATGTGTTGTAATCACAGTGACACTAAGAGGGGGTGAATCAGTGTGATCTTTAAAATTTCTAATATATATAGTTTTAAATCCAATAGCTATTTAAAACTGATAAAAGAAATATCAAATGCAGTAAGAAAGCATGACACACAACACAACAATTTAACGAGGTTCACCAATGTGGCTACTCCTCAAAAATGGTTGCTTGGACTACCATCCAAATCCAGCCAATGCAAAGCTACAACTTTACAAAATCTTTTACCAGCACCAACTGGAAGGAGCACCAACCCCTTAGCTTTATCTGTTTCAAATAGAATGGAGCACCAACTCCTGATTTACCAGCACCTACTGGAAAGAGGCACCAACCCCTTATGCCAAGCTGCAACTTGGAAGTTAATAATGATAAGAAGAAAAAATTACAAAATAATACTTTCACTTTATTACCCAGTCTACAGTTTGCATGCACTCTGCTTCTGCTGCGCAAAAGCTTCGCACAACTAGTCCGCTACTTCACAAATACTTTGCACTCTCTGCTACGGGACAGTGGATCGACACAATTTGCTTTCTGTGCACAGTAGTCATAAATCACACCTTCTACAGCTCTCTGCACACTATCACTTCAAACTTAGATTAGTGCGTCTTCAACCTCTGCACCCTACGCACTTAACTTGCGAAGATTCAATATGCCCTCTTCACTTTGACTCCAATGAACTATCGCTTCGCACATAGTTTGAATCAAAACGACTCGCTCTCAGCTCGACGCGAACTTCTTTCACACAACTCACCACACTTCAACCTCGAAACAGCCCTCCTTTTTATAGAAGAAAATTCAAGATCAATTCTTAAATCATAGTCGACTGTAACCCTAAGAACGTCGGCTACAAACCCTAAGAATGTTGGCTGCAAAACCCTAGAATTGTCGGCTGCAAAACCCTAGAGATTGTCGGCTGCAAACCCTAAGAAAGTCCGCTGCAAAACCCTAAAATCCGTCGGCCTAGATTCAACTTTGTCGGCCTCAACCGCTACTGCCACCTCTGTCACCTTCCTGTAACTGTTGCCACGAAATAATAACATGTCACGATATCGTGACACTTTTTGTAGTCGTACGCCTTCTTGTCCTTGCTGTCACGAAATCGCGACCCTTTTGGCCTTTGATAGCTTTGCCACCGTTCTTGTCGTGAAATCGTGACACTTCGAACTTTCGTTGACGTCATCCTCATTCTTGTCGCGAAATCGTGACGCTTTCGGCTTCCAGAGGATTTTCTTGCAACCTGTCATGAAATCGTGACACTTTCAGCTTTCGCTGATGTCATCCTCATTCTTGTCGCGAAATCATGATGCTTTTGGCTTCCAGAGGCTTTTCTTGCAACTTGTCGTGAAATCGTGACACTTTCAGCTTTTGCTGACGTCATCCTCATCTTTGTCATGAAATCATGACGCTTTCGGCTTTCATACATTTCTCGCTTCATGCAGTAGCGAAATCGCTACAACTTTGTGCCTTGTGCTTCCAACTTTGCTTCGACCCATGAAACTTTGACTTGTAGCGAAATCGCTACACTTTTGTGCCGTGCACTTTTGACTTGTAGCAAAATCGCTACACCTTTGTGTTGTGCACTTTTGACTCGTAGCGAAATCGCTACACCTTCGTGTTGTGCATTTTTAACTCGTAGCGAAATCGCTACACTTTTGTGTTCTGCACTTTTGACTTGTAGCGAAATCGCTACACCTTTGTGTCTTGCAGTTTTGACTTGTAGCGAAATTGCTACAACTTTTCACTTAACACTTTCTCCCTGCTTCGGCCAGCGAAATTTCAACATGTAGCGAAATCGCTACAACTTTTCCACTTAACGCTTTCTCCTTGCTTCGGCCAGCGAAAATCCAACATGTAGTGAAATCGCTACAGTTTCTCGACTTAGCTTCTTGGCCTCCAACATGTCGTGAAATCGTGACAGTTTTGCTTGCACCTTCTCTCTCCTCATTTTTGTCGTGAAATCGTGACAGTTTGCCTTGTGCCTTCTCTCTCCTCATTTTTGTCATGAAATCATGACATTTTCAGCTGTGCCTTCTCTCTCCTCATTTTTGTCGTGAAATCATGACATTTTTGGCTGCGCCTTCTCTCTCCTCCGACTTGTCATGAAATCATGACAGAAAACATGTCGCGATATCGCGACAGTTTTCTAACTTGTCTTTTTCTTCGAATTTTAGAAACTGGGTCACTTCTGTTTTCCAAGAATTGCACTTTACATAATCTGACTATCCTTTGAACTTCTGTCCTCTGCATCTGAATGACTCTTGAACTGTCTGTCCACTGCATCATTAGATCTAACTGCCTGTGTTGACAACAATGACAAACTTCTTGCAACACCTTGCTCAACAATCTCCCCCTTTGGAATTGTTGGCAACACCTGTGTACATTCCTGTAACTCTTCTCCCCCTTTGTCAATAATACCAAAGGGCTGCTGCAGACTCCCCCGAGTCCATCCTCACAATTCTCGGGCACAATTTGTTGCAACTAGCACAAATTATGATCATGAGCAAAAGAATAGTCAAATACTCAAATGCTCCCCCCGAGAAAGTGATCTCTCGTAGCTAGTCACTTCTTAGGAAGTGTGACTACTCCTAATTTGCTTCGAAGGTACTCAAACACTTCCTTGGGCAATGGTTTTGTAAAAATATCTGCTACTTGTTCTGTGGTTGGGACAAAATCCAATTTAACTTCTCCTTCTACAACTTTCTCCTTCAAGAAATGATACCTTATAGCAATGTGTTTTGTCCGTGAGTGCATTACTGGATTCTTAGAGATGTTAATTGCACTGGTGTTATCACACTTAATTGATATTGGTTCACTAAAATTAATACCAAGATCTTTCAAAGTTTGTTTCATCCACAAGACTTGTGTACAACATGTTGTTGCTGCAATATATTCTGCCTCAGCTGTAGATAAAGAAACTGACTCTTGCTTCTTACTGTGCCATGCAACCAATCTGTCCCCCAAATAGAATGCACCTCCACTGGTACTCTTTTTGTCATCAACACATCCAGCCCAATCTACATCTGAATATGATATAAGAGTGAAGTCTTTGCCTTTTGGATACCACAACCCATATTCCATGGTGCCCTTGAGATACCGAAAAATCCTTTTGACTGCTGTCACATGAGTCTCTTTGGGACTGGCCTGAAATCTTGCTACCATGCAAACTGCTTGTAGAATATCAGGTCTGGTAGCTGTTAAATATAGTAAGCTTCCTATCATTGATCTGTACATGGTTTGATCTACAAGTGGAGATTTGTCTTCTTTACTCAACTTGCAGCCTGTTGTCATGGGAGTGCTGACTGGCTTACAGTCCTCCATTGTGAACCTTTTTAGCATCTCTTTCACATATTTGATTTGGGAAATGAAAATGCCTTTCTCATTTTGATTGACTTGTAGCCCAAGAAAATAAGACAATTCACCGATCATAGACATTTCAAATTCATTCTGCATCTTATGTGCTAAGTCTTTACAAGATTCATCTTGGCTGCTGCCAAATATGATATCATCGACATAAACAACAAGCACTATGAGATGCCCACCTTCTGTTTTCACATACAGATTACTATCGACCAAACCTTTCTTGAATCCCTGTTGAGAGAGATAATTGTCTAGCCTTGCATACCATGCCCGTGGTGCTTGTTTTAATCCATATAAAGCTTTCTTTAATTTGCAGACAAGGTTAGGATCTTCACTAATTTGAAAGCCATCTGGTTGTTCAATATAGACCTCTTCTTCAAGTTTCCCATTTAAAAAGGCAGATTTTACATCCATCTGATAAACTCTGAAGTTCTTGTGGACTGCTAGTGCCAGAAACATTCTAATAGCTTCTAGTCTAGCCACTGGTGCGAAAGTCTCTTCAAAATCAATGCCTTCGACCTGTGCATAGCCTTTGCAAACCAGTCTTGCTTTGTTTCTAATGACCTGACCGTCTTCATTTAATTTGTTTTGAAATATCCATTTGGTGCCGATTACATTCTTATTTGTAGGTCTAGGTACCAGTTCCCAAGTTCTGTTCTTTTCAATCTGATCTAACTCTTCATTTATTGCTTTCATCCAGCTATCATCTTTGTTGGCTTCATCTATGTTTTTGGGCTCAATGCTTGATAAAAGAGAGTAATTACTTATTACTTTCCTTCTTGTTTGAACACCAATCGTGGGATCTCCAATTATTTGATCTGTTGGATGATTTTTCTGCTAGCTGCCAGTTTTAAATTTCTTATTTTCTTGCGCTTCTGAGTCATCGATTAAGTCAACTGAATCAATTGTAGGTTTGTTTCCTGCTTCATTTACCTCATCTCCTTCAAAGACATCTTCATAGATTGGGTAGTTTTCCTCAAGGTCAGTTAATCGTGTCCTACCTTCATCAAATTTAACATCTGCACTATCCACAATTTTCTTGAGTCTCTTGTTGTAGCATTTGTAAGCTTTACTTTTTGGAGAATATCCAACAAAGACACCTTCATCTGCTCTATCTTCAAATTTCCCAAGATTGTCATCAGTATTTCTGATATAACACTTACAGCCAAATACTTTGAGATGTTTTGTTGTTGCTTTTCTACCAAACCACAACTCATAAGGTGTTTTGCTTTCATGAGTTCTTAACATATATCTGTTTTGGAGGTATACTGCTATGTGAACTGCTTCTTTCCAGAATCTGTCTACTATTTTATTTTCTGCCAGCATAGTGCGTGCCATTTCTTGAACAGTTATGTTCTTTCTTTCTACTACACCATTCTGCTGGGGAGTTCTAGCTGCTGAATATTGTCTCCTGATACCATGTTTTTCATAGTATTCTAAAAATTCATTTGAAATGAATTCTCCTCCTCTATCTGATCGTAAACATTTGATCCTTTTTCCTGTTTCATTCTCAACTAGATGTTTGAAAGATTTGAACATTTGAAAAGCTTCTGTTTTGTCTTTTAAGAAAAATATCCAGGTCATTCTGGAATAATCATCGATACACAACATAAAGTATTTGTCTCCATTTATGCTTTGTGTTCTCATGGGTCCACATAAGTCTGTATGTATAAGTTCCAAAGGCTTGCTAGTGTGGTACTCTTTTGTTTTGAATGAAACTCTGGTTTGCTTTCCCTTCTGACATGAGGCACATACACTATTTGAAGGTTTTCTAATGGTTGGAATATCTCTCACTGCTTGTTTTGAGCTGATTTTCACTAAGTTGTCGAAACTTATGTGTCCAAGCCTCTTGTGCCACAGCCAGTTCTCTTCTTCTTGTCCAATGAAGCACATACCTTCTGAAGATTCTGAGAGTGTGTATAGGTTGCCAGACGTCCTTGAGCCGGTTGCTATTAATTTCCCACTGTTTATTTTTCTGACTTCACAACCCTGCTTCTTGAAGACTACTTCATGTCCTTTATCACAGATTTGACTCACACTTAACAGATTGTGTTTCAGACCATCCACAAATAGAACTTCTTCTGACTTGATTTTCCCATCACTAATTTTGACAGATCCTTTTTCGATTATCTTGGCTCCATCATTATTTTCGAACTTTACAGAGCCACCCTCATATTTTTGTAGTTTTTCAAACTTCTGTTTATCACCTGTCATATGACTTGAGCAACCACTATCAAGAATCCATGGAACACATTTATTTTGAGCCTTGAAAGTTGTTTGTACTATTAGAGATTCCTTTTCTTCCCTGAGTTGTTCTTTCTATTTCCATTCTGTTTTGACCGTGGTATTGGACTCTAGCTTGGATTTCCCCTTTTCAAAATCTTGCACATATCTTTCAGAAAGATTTCTATTTTGTTTTGCCCTATATGGTTGAACTCTTCTTTTTTGAGATTGATTTGAAACAGAGGTACTATGACAGTTTCTAGCAATATGCCCAAAGTTGTGACAATTGAAGCATTCTATTGCATAACTTATTAGAGGAGCAAAAGTATTTCTACTAGCGAAACTTCTTGGTCCTACATTATACTTGCAGTCAGCAATTTTATGTCCATAAGCATTACATTTGAAACAGAAACCATAAAAGTAATGATTGAACCTGAAAGATGGTCTTTGCCAGTTTGTTGCAGGAGTCATAGATCTTCTTTTCTTTTGATGTGTGACCTTGGTAAAACCATCATTGTCAGTCCTCTTTTTAGGCCTGGCATCATTGCTTTCTTTTTCTTGATTAGTTGTTCTTTCAACAGCCTGTTTCTTTTCTTCACTCCTTAGACATTCAACATTTTTGGCTGATGATTCTCCTTCAACAAAGCCCAGACCAAATTTGATACCTGCGGGTCTTTGATCGCTTAGGATTTTGTCCAGCTTCATCGAAATTTCTTCACGTTTGTAATGGCAGCTAATTTTTTGATCCAACTCTTGTATCTGTATTCGAAGACCAACATTTTCTTCTTCCAGTTTACAGTAGTAATCTATCTTCATGGTTACCTGAACTTCAAGATCTTCGAACATTTTCTTGTACTCTTCTGTCTGTATTTTTAAACTGGTTATAATGTCATTTGCATCCTCAAGCTTCCTTGACAGTTTTTTATTTTTTCTCTTCTCAGATTTCCATTCTATAAGAGCAGAAACTAGCTCACCTTCTAGATCAACTTCAGCCTCAGTTTTTTCAACAGACACTTTAGAGTTCATACCTTCTTCCTTCTCTGAGATTTTTGCCTTTTCAGAATTTTTGACTTCAAATGCCATGAATAGAGCTTCGCCTGTTCCTTCTTCAGAATCCTCACTAGAGCTGTCTTCTAAGGAATATGCATTCCTGGATATAAAGCTTTTATTTTTGAAATTGCCTTTTCTGAAGTTAGATTTCTTTCTCCATTCACCTTTTTCTTGATGTGAAGTTTCCTCACCTTTGTCCTTCTCATTGAGAGGACATTTGGTTGCAAAGTGTCCAATACCCCCACAGTTGAAACATTTAAAAGGTAGTTTTCCTTTGTACTTTCCTTTGCCCTTTCTCAATTTTTTGACAAAATTTGCTTCCATTTCATCTAAAATTTCTTCTTCTTCAGACTCTTGTTTTGTGTCTTTACCTTTTTGGGCTTTAAATGCTGCTTCTCTGTCTGTAGGATTAGACTTTCCTATTCTCATTTCATAAGCCGTCAAGGAACCATGCATCTCATCCATACTGAAATGATTTAAGTCTTTAGCTTCTTCTATGGCAGAGACTTTAGAATCAAACCTGTGAGGAAGCGACCTTAAAACCTTTTTCACAATAGTAGCATCATCCAACTCTTCGTCGAGACCTCTCATTGAATTAGTGATTCCATTTACCCTTTGCATGAAGGCTTCTATGTTCTCATCGTTGGTCATTTTTAGTGATTCGAATTGAGCTCGATGAGTTTGCAGCTTAGCTTCCTTGATCTTGTCATCTCCCTCATGAATATTCTCTAGTTTGTCCCAAACATCTTTTGCTGATACACAGTTTATGATTTTGACCAACTCACTGTCCACTAATCCACACATGATGGCATTTTTTGCTTTAGAATCATTTTCAAAATCCTTTTTATCGGTGCTATCGGTTGGAGCAGTGGCAGGAGCTGTGTAACCGTTAACTACTGCATTCCAGATGTCAAATCCCAAAGCTCGAAGATATGTTTGCATTCTGATCTTCTAGAAAGCATAATTTGTTCCATCAAACAGTGGTGCCTTGTTTGAGGAGAAACCTTCACCACCTGCCATAATGTCACTACTGGGATCACCCTAGCTGATTGAGCCTATTCAGGTACCTAGCTCTGATACCAATTGTTGTAATCACAGTGACACTGAGAGGGGGGTGAATCAGTGTGATCTTTAAAATTTCTAATATATATAGTTTTAAATCCAGCAACTATTTAAAACTGATAAAAGAAATATCAAATGCAGCAAGAAAGCATGACACACAACACAACAATTTAACGAGGTTCACCAATGTGGCTACTCCTCAAAACAACTGCTTGGACTACCATCCAAATCCAGCCAATGCAAAGCTACAACTTTACAATATATTTTACCAGCACCAAATGGAAGGAGCACCAACCCCTTAGCTTTATCTGTTTCAAACAGAATGGAGCACCAACTCCTAATTTACCAGCACCTACTGGAAAGAGGCACCAACCCCTTATGCCAAGCTGCAACTTGGAAGTTAATAATGATAATGAAAAAATTACAGAATAATACTTTCACTTTATTACCCAGTCTACAGTTTACATGCACTCTACTTCTACTGTGCAAAAGCTTCGCACAACCAGTCTGCTACTTCGCAAATACTTTGCACTCTCTGCTACGGGACAGTTGATCGACATGATTTGCTTTCTGTGCACAGTAGTCGTAAATCACACCTTCTGCAACTCTCTGCATGCTATCACTTCACACTTAGATCAGTGCGTCTTCAACCTCTGCACCCTACACACTTAACTTGCAAAGATTCGATACACCCTCTTCACTTCGACTCCAATGAACTATCGCTTCGCACACAGTTTGAATCGAAATGACTCGCTCTCAGCACGACATGAACTTCTTTCACTCAAATCTCTACACTTCAACCTCGAAACAGTCCTCCTTTTTATAGAAGAAAACTCAAGATCAATTCTTAAATCATAGTCGGCTGTAACCCTAAGAACGTCGGCTACAAACCCTAAGAAAGTTGGCTACAAAACCCTAGAAATTGTTGGCTGCAAAACCCTAGAGATTGTTGGCTGCAAACCCTAAGAACATCCACTGCAAAACCCTAGAAATTGTCGATTGCAAAACCCTAAAATCCGTCGGCCTAGATTCAACTTTGTCGGCCTCAACCGCTACTGCCACCTCTGTCACCTTCCTGTAACTGTTGTCATGAAATAATAACATGTCACGATATCGTAACACTTTTTGTAGCCGTACGCCTTCATGTCCTTGCTGTCACGAAATCGTGACCCTTTTGGCCTTTGATAGCTTTGCCACCGTTCTTGTCATGAAATCGCGACACTTCAAACTTTCGCTGACGTCATCCTCATTCTTGTCATGAAATCGCGACGCTTTCGACTTCCAAAGGCTTTTCTTGCAACCTGTCATGAAATCGTGACACTTTCAGCTTTCGCTGATGTCATCCTCATTCTTGTCACGAAATCACGACGCTTTTGGCTTCCAGAGGCTTTTCTTGCAACCTGTCACGAAATCGTGACACTTTCATCTTTTGCTGACGTCATCCTCATCTTTGTCATGAAATCATGATGCTTTCGGCTTCCATACATTTCTCGCTTCATGTAGTAGCGAAATCGCTACAACTTTGTGCCTTGTGCTTCCAACTTTGCTTCGACCCATGAAACTTTGACTTGTAGCGAAATCGCTACACCTTTGTGTTGTGCACTTTTGACTCGTAGCAAAATCGCTACACCTTCGTGTTGTGCACTTTTGACTCGTAGCGAAATCGCTACACCTTCGTGTTGTGCATTTTTGACTCGTAGCAAAATCGCTACACTTTTGTGTTCTACACTTTTGACTTGTAGCGAAATCGCTACACCTTTGTGTCTTGCAGTTTCGACTTGTAGCGAAATCGCTACAACTTTTCACTTAACACTTTCTCCCTGCTTTGGCCAGCAAAATTTCAACATGTAGCGAAATCGCTACAACTTTTCCACTTAACGCTTTCTCCTTTGCTTCGGCCACAAAATCCAACATGTAGCGAAATCGCTATAGTTTCTCGACTTAGCTTCTTGGCCTCCAACATGTCGTGAAATCGCGATAGTTTGCCTTGTGCCTTCTCTCTCCTCATTTTTGTCGTGAAATCGTGACACTTTCGGCTGCGCCTTCTCTCTCCTCATTTTTGTCACGAAATCATGACATTTTCGGTTGCGCCTTCTCTCTCCTCATTTTTGTCATGAAATCATGACATTTTCGGCTGTGCCTTCTCTCTCCTCCGACTTGTCGCGAAATCGCGACAAAAAACATGTCGCGATATCGCGACAGTTTTCTAACTTGTCTTTTTCTTCGAATTTTTGAAACTGGGTCACTTCTGTTTTCTAAGAATTGCACTTTACATAATCTGACTGTCCTTTGAACTTCTGTCCTCTACATCTGAATGACTCCTGAACTGTCTATCCACTGCATCATTAGATCTAACTGCCTGTGTTGACAACAATGACAAACTTCTTGCAACACCTTGCTCAACACTATGGCCTCATCTTCCTCTGGTCTAACTAGCTATACATATGGAGATGTTGTGGGATCCTTGTCCCTCCTCCTATATATCATTGATGGCTTTGGGATCCCCTGTTTGATCCTAAACTATCATAGAAATTATGTGTATTGAAAGCACTTGCACTAAGTGATATATTAGCCTACCACCCACCTTGATTGTCAAGCATGAGCCAACTGCACTTCATCCTCCCTCCATACAAGTCTCTCTCTCTATGGTCACCAAATGATATCCCCTGGCCAAAATTTTTCTCACATCTGGTGATAGTGATCCCCATCTACTATGAAAGGTCTACTGAGTAGACACTCCTTAGAATTCTTCCACCTCAATGTATAGGGTTTCCTTGGTCCCACCCATCTATGTGCATCAAAAGGTAATCATCGATGTCTATCCATGTGATAGTGCTCCCACCACCAAACATATAATAAGAGATTGCAACTCAATCCTAGCTAACTTGCCCTCTATACCTCATAAAGCTCTCTATATGTATGGGCCAATAAAGCTAGGGCTCACACATAAATCACTAATATCTCAAATAAATCACACACGAATCCCAATAGGTTCCAAGGGAACCATGCACCTTAATGAGCCTAAAAAATGCTCATATTTTGTATAGGTTTCATCGATTATTATGCGGCAATATATTAGGAACTGTGTACTTTTATGAATGATTATGTAATTATTTAATAGAATTATGTGTGTTATCTAATTTGTGTGTTTTAGTGTGTTTTTGTGGAAATGTAGTTGGTTTTGATAGATTTGGATCAGTCGAGGTCTTTCGTGGACCTGGCACTCTATTTCTTTCGGGATCAAGGCATGAAGGTAGGTGCCTTCCTCTTCAAGGAAGGCGCCAATAAGGTAGGTGCCTTCCTCTTCAAGGAAGGTGCCAATAGAAGGCAGGCACCTTCCGTATAGAGAAGGCGCCCAACATACTTAGGCACCTTCCGTATAAGGAAGGCGCCCTATACAAGGCAAAGCACCTTCCGTATAGGGAAGGCACCCACATCCGTAGGCACCTTCCGCATATAGAAGGCACCCGCAGAGCACATGAGGAAGGCGCCTTCCTCATAGAGAAGGTGCCTCTCTATTCTTTGCCCGTTGACCAGACAAAGCGACGTGGACAACATTGACTGGTGCAGTTTTAGTTCTACGTCACGTAGGATAATTTTGGGAACTGCACTAACGAACAAAAATTCCAGGTGAAGCATGAACCAATCAGTGGATACGCTACCATTAGGAACAATACCCGCTTTAGCAGATGTCGATCACGTTTACCAGATTGTCCCAGTTTAGTCTGTAACTAAACTACTACTGTAACTTATTTGTAATAGAAGATCTGTGTGTGTGTGCTATATAAACACACACAGACCTCTCTGATAGGGGAGAGAATCCAAAATCAGATAGAGAATACATTTATCATTCTGAGATAGAAGCATTGTAATAATTCTTTTGCAAATACAATAAAGTTCGAGAGTTCCTAACTACGTATTCAGCTGGAAGGGAGTTGTTGGAGCCTGGGCCCACTCCAAGCCAATATTCCTTCCCTTTTCTTATGCTTTCTAGATTAAGTTTCCTGCTTTCATAGGTTTATTTTTTGCACTGTTATTTTCACTTTTGCAGTAGGTTTATTTTCATTATGAATGTATGAATATTTATTTTCTCAGGATTTAATTATTCATACATAAATTATTGGTGTGGATGAAAGACTGACAATCCTTTAAACCCCCCAATAGTAGAATTAGTCGGACTCATCTCAAAGTGGGTATTGTGAATGATCTGATATGAGACCCTTCTAAAGTTTACGAAGCTCCCTGGGTTGACAATTTAAATGATCGGGCAAGTGACAAAATAGGAGCAAAATTAACCTGTGTTTGGCCCACAACATTTTGGCACCGTTGTCGGGGAAGTGCCTCTATTAGATTAATTGCAATACCTAAAAACCTTCTATCTAACTTTGTATGAGTTCTTCGAGAAGAAGAGGACCTAACGGTCGGTTCATAAAACAAAGTCCACCAAAATCTAAGACAGCCGAACATTATGAGTTTGAACTAGATTCGCCCGACTCACCACCAGCAGTCCACTGGAGTGAGGATCCTCACTTTGTGCAAAGTGCTTCCTCATCCCACCAACTAGGGGAAGAACGAACCATTGTAAACCCATTGTTTAAGAGAACACCCTCAGAGGAAGCTCTATTGTGGAAAGTTGTAGAAGATCGGATGATAACACCAGCCGATTTTAGAGCCTTGACTCAGAAAGTTTTGAATGATCGTGAGGCCATAAGAACTGCATTAGAGACCACATTTCCTGAAAAAATGGCCGATGAAGAGGCTTCATCTGGCTTTAGTTTCCCGATTGAGGAAGGAGTAGGAGAAACCAAAATGAAAAACATATCCCCTGCTCACCTTCCTACCTTCATAGGATACCCGACCGAGGACCCTGACCTATTTTTATTTAAGTTTGATGTTCTATGTAGGTCTGTGGACTACAAATATGATACACAGAAGTTGAAGCTCTTTCCTTCCACATTAGACGATGCAGCTCTACGATGGTTCATTGGTCTGGGAGACAAACACATTGCCACATGGGATCAAATGAAGAGGCTCTTTTTAGAGCAATATCAAGACTTTGGGAGAGCAAGAGACTCCAGAGAGGAGGTCCTGAGCATGACGTAGAAAGAATACGAGTCTCTTGAGGAGTACTGGGAGAGATTCAACTTCAATCTTCAATGATCTCCTCACGCGAAGCTAGCTGATAAGTCTCTTAAAAGCATCTTTTTGAGAGGACTTAACAATGAATCATTAGAAGCTCTCAACATGATTTCTGGAGGTGACGTCTACCAACACACTATGGAATATATCCGACAATTATGCCAGAACTACTCAAGAAGGAGAGGCAAGACCACTTCTAGGACCATGAAAGCGACTGCTTCGGTCACAAAAATAGAAATAGGCAATATGCTGGAAGATTTGAAAAGTGAGATGCTTTCATCTCTAGCATTACAGATGGACACACTGTTGTTAGAGAAAAAGAAGCAAGAAAATGAGGCAACATTAGCTTATTTCTGCCCAAAATGCAGAGGAAAGCATGCAAAGAATGCATGCCCGAGAACAAAGTCAGAGTATGCACGGTCTGTAAGCTAAATCATAAGACCCGATTGTGCCCGTAATTTCCCAGCATCAAGGAGGATGCTGATGTTATGAAAGCCTATTTTGTAGGCAATCGAAGGAGTTGGCCACAACCCCCTACGGGAAATATGCCACCAAGAATGCCATCATATGGGGGAGGACCATACATGCCACAAGGCCAGCCTCAACCACCTAACATGGGGTGGTGGGGGCTATCTCCTTGGTCCAACGCACCCCCAGGAGTGGCATATCTAAACCAGCAGCCCTGGATGCAATATCAATACCCTGGGCAATAGTGGAGAGGCCAGGCTCAATGGAATCCGGCTCCACAGAACGTAGCACCAGCTCACCCCCAACAAAACCTACCAGCCTTACCTGTAGTGAGACCTACATAGCTACCCGCACAACCGACGACAAATCCAAACAACAGAGTAAATCAATCGACATATAATGTAGAAGGTGAGATGTACCCGATGTATAATATTAGTTGTAATCCTATTCAGCTTAGATCAGGTAGACAACTAGGAGTAGAGACACCTCCCCTGGTAGAAGAGGAGGCAGAAGTAGAGGAAACACCTCTTATAGAAGATGTGGAAGAAGAAGTGGCTGAGAGAACAAAGGCTCTATTTCCTAACCGACTGCAAGAACAGAGGAAATTAATGCAACCAAAGTTTGATATTCTTTCTAGCTTGAAAAATCTCACGATGACAATTCCACTTTTTCAAGCTATCCGAGACGTCCCGATATATTCTAAAGCAATAAAAGAGATGTGCCTAAGAAATTTAGGCCAGAGAGTGACCCAGACTATTAATGTTGTGGGCAAGTTGGCCGATTTAATGATGGGCAAGATGTGTCACCCTAAGTACGCAGACCCAGGCAGCCTAGTGTTGACAGTAAAAATTGAGGGGCATTCCTTGACCAATACGTTGGTCGATCTTGGTGCAGCCATTAACGTAATGCCTCAGGAGACCATGCAGAGGCTACAACTCATAGACCTGAGGCCAACCTCAATAGTTTTGTAGCTGGCTGATCGATCAACCATAGCACCGAAAGGAATGCTGGAAGATATAATCGTGATGGTCGATGCATGGGAATATCCGACCGACTTCCTGGTGTTACAATCTAAAACCAGGCTGGGTGGCTACCCACTTATCTTGGGAAGACCATGGTTGGTGATAGCTGACACCTACATCAGCTATCATGATGGGCTGATGACCATATCCAATGGGCAGAATGTAAAAAGGTTGACTATTTCACCTCCCATGTAGTCTGTTGATTCATTGGGAGGGTCTACGTTGACCAAGCACAAAGAGGAGGAGCTGTCCATCATCCAGCCGGTGATGGCATTGGACCAAATGGAGGAGGAAGAATATGAGGATGGCGCTATCATAGAATTCCTCCAGGGAGAGTCCTCTGGCATTATGCCTGAGTCACCATTAGCTGGCGCCCAAGACCACCACATCCGATAGATAAACGTTGGGCCAGGAAAAATGTTGAATATCAATAGTGGGTTGACCCCCACACAGCTAAGGAAGGTAGAAGAACTCCTAGTTAGACACCAACGGGCATTCGCATGGGATTACTCGGATATGAAAGGTATCAGCCCAAAAATCTGCACCCATCGGATATACCTTGAAGAGCAGGCGACTCCAAGCAGGCAACCACAAAGAAGAATGAATCCAGAAATGAAGGACATTGTCAAGGCAGAATTGCAAAAACTCTTGTCAGCCGGATTCATATATCCAATTTTTGATAATGAGTGGGTATCACCGCTAGTGGTGGTCCCCAAGAAAAATGGGAAGTGGCAGATTTGTGTAGACTACAGGGCATTGAACAAAGTGACCAAAAAGGATCACTTCCCACTCCCATTCATTGATCAGGTCTTGGATACACTTTTGGGATGGAAGTACTTCTCCTTCTTGGATGGATTCAGTGGATACAACCAGATCCAGATAGGAGAAGAAGACCAGGATAAAATGACTTTCACCTGCCCTTGGGGAACGTTCGCTTATCGGGTATTACCTTTCGGGCTATGCAACGCACCTGCCACCTTCCAGAGGGTGGTGCTCAACATATTTTTAGATATGATAGGAGATGCGGTTGAAGTGTACATGGATGACTTCATCGTTTATGGAGAAACCTTTGATGAAGCAATGACGAACCTGGAAAGAGTGCTCGAAAGAAGTGAGGAAAATAATTTATCCCTTAGTAATGAAAAATGCTTTATAATGATGCAAGAGGGCATCGTATTGGGACACCATCTCTCCATGGAAGGAATAAAGGTTGACAAAAGAAAAATAGAGGTCATCAAGGACCTACCCAACCCCACAACACAGCGAGAGGTGAGAAGTTTCCTTGGATCTTTCGGGTACTACCGATGATTTATCACCGACTTTAGCAAAATTGCAAGACCACTGCACACTTTATTGTCTAAGGACGTGGAGTTCAACTGGATGGAAGACTACGAAAGAGCATTTCAGTCACTCAAAGAAAAGCTAATATCTACACCTATTCTGAGGGGACCGAATTGGGCTATACCCTTCCACATCTATTGTGATGCCTCCAACAATGCGATTGGAGCAGTCCTCGGACAGAAGGATGGCGAGGAATTTTATGCCATCTACTACGTCAACAAAAATTTGGCAGGGGCTGAGCTCAACTATACAGTGACGGAGAAAGAATTCCTTGTGGTTGTGCATGCCATAAACAAATTCCGGCATTATATCACCGGATACAAGGTGTTCGTCCATACGGACCATGCAACTATCAGGTATTTAATGAGAAAACTGGCTATTGGAGGAAGAGTTATAAGATGGCTTCTACTACTACAGGAGTTCGACATCACGATAGTTGACAAGCCCGGTAAGGACAACGTTGTAGCGGACTTCCTATCTCGGTTGACACCAATAGATCATACGGTAGTGGAAGACCAATTTTTGGATGAACATTTGTTCACCATCAACGAGCAAACGCCATGGTATGTAGACATAGCCAATTACTTGGCCATCGAAAGAACCTCGCCCGCTCTCTCCTTATGAGAAAAACAGGTGGTAGTAGAGAAGAGTGCCTCCTTTTTATGGATTGATGGTCTCCTGTTCAAAACAGGACGTGATCAAATTATAAGGAGGTGTGTAGCAGAGCAAGAATTCTCAAAAATACTCAAAGCTTGCCATGATGAACCATGCGGGGGACACTTTGTGGGGAAGTGGACCACCTATAAAATCCTACAGGTTGGGTATTTTTGGCCCACTCTATTTAAAGACGCGGTCGCCTATGCTAGCAAGTGTGACGAGTGCCAAAGAATGGGTAGACCAACCCATCGAGATGAGATGCCCCTTCAACCGCAAGTGCATCTAGAGCCCTTCGATAAGTGGGGCATGGATTTTGTGGGACCAATTAATCCACCCTCAATAGGAAGGAGATTTATTTTAGTCTGTACAGACTACGTCACCAAGTGGGTGGAGGTTCAAGCACTAAGGGATTCAAAGGAAAAAATGGTAGTCGACTTCTTATTTGCTCAAATTTTTACATGATTTGGGGTCCCCAGAGAAATAACAATAGACCAGGGACCTCAATTTACCTCCAAGTTGATCGAGGAGTTGATGAAGCAATATCATATTCGGCACAACAAGACTACACCCTACCACCCATAGGCAAACGGGCAAGTGGAGGTGACGAACAAAGAGATAGAGAATATCCTAATGAAAACCGTGCAACAACATAGAAAATATTGGGCTACATGGCTTCCAAAGGTAGTATGGGCATACAACACTACGTGGAAGTCGACCACCGGCTTTACACCCTTCCATATGGTCTACGGGAAGAATGCAATGATGCCCATTGAGTTTGAAATTAAGACATTAAGGACTGCTTTAGAATTAAATTTGAGCTTGGAAGAAGCTCAAAAAGAGAGGATTCGATAGTTGAACCAGCTGGATGAATTTAGAAGGGATGCTCTACATAGAATGAAGATCATACAAAAGCAAAGAAAAAAATGGCATGATCGACACATCAAGCTGAAGCAGTTCCAGGAGGGAGATTGGGTGCTCTTGTATGATTCTAGGTTCCAGGAAAGGAAGGGCAAATTAATGCAGAGATGGATGGGACCGTATGAAGTGGTAGAGCTCATCAAGAATGGTGTTGTGCATGTTAAGACTATTGATGACAACAACATTGTATTGATAGTGAATGGCCATCGACTACGGCCCTATAGCACATCCAAAAATTTACTGGTAGAGTCCAGAACAGGCATGGGGGAGACCCCATCCTTGTAATCTAGACCAAACTCTCAGCAAGTAGAATGGTGGACATGGGAGTGTCCACCAAAATTAGTTAGTTTAGGTTTGTTTTATTTCTTACGATGTGTTTTGCAGGGATGACGCCCGCATGCAAGTTGCAGGCATCCTAGTAGAGGGCCTGCCAGGCACGAAATGCGTCTAACTACCTGTAGTTTTCTTTTATTTTTGTTTGCTTTTGTAGGTGGAGGACCTGTCAGCTCAAAAAATAGGTATCTAGGAAACCAAGCCTGAACCGACTCAGCACCCCGACACCTACACATGTAGCTTAGAAGCAACATCTATCCAAGCTTGGACGAAGGCAATAAAACTCTCCTCTAAGGGAAAATCGCACGCCAGGCCCAACAGGAGGTTGCTATGGTAGTATGAGGGAAGTCTAAGAAGGCTTGATCACCCTTGCCCAGACGATCATGACATGCTGCTGAGAAAAATGCCTTGCAGAAGGCCTTCCTCTTCAAAGAAGATTCCCCACTTGAGAAACAATGCCTTCCTCCTTGGAGAAGGTGCCTAACTAAGGTGGACGGTGTCACGGGAAGAAGGTATCAAGCTAGAGGCAAGGTGCCTTCCTTATAAAGAAGGTGCCCCAAAGAAATAAGGTGCCTTCCTTATAGAGAAGGTGCCCCACAGAAATAAGGCGCCTTCCTTATAAAGAAGGCACCCAACCGAAGCTGGTCTCGTAGCCCAGACCCTCCAGGAGTTGACCAATAGGAGCCCACAAGATACTGGGACTTCTGTAGGCGTTAATCAGGAAGTTGACGTGACCCTAGAAGAGGCCCTGGAATGGCATACCGAGTGTTGGATGGCCCAAAAAATGTTGGAGTATTGCCAAACGACACACCGAGAGGAGTTGGAGGAGCGAGAACGAAGAATAGCTCAGCTCGAGCAGCTGGTCCAACAGTTGTAGGAGGAGAATCGGTAATTTTGGGCCAAGGAAACGAAGAAAAGAGATGCATTGACTCAGACCGATTGGGCGATTGAGGTCCCAACGAACTCCTTGACCTCATTATAAAGAGTATACTCTTTGGGGGAATTTCGCTCGGATGCCTGACAAAGTAGCCTGAAAGCAGGGGATAATTCCTCTGTTTTTGAGGTTAATAGAGGAAGCAACCCAACAGAGCCCCCTATTATAGACCTGAGAAAAATAGAACCTGGTGTAGACCAACAACCATAGATTGAGCCCGAGGTGAAGGAAGAATTCCCTGGACCCAAAGAAAGAAGGGCTGAAAGCACCAGAACGACCATAGAAAGAAGGGAAAACTTCGAGGACATCAGAGCTAGTTCCTGACAATAAAGAGACACCCATCAGGAAGGAGGAAAGACATCCTGTTTGAGTCGTTGCACTTTTTGCAAAGGCCAAGGAAAAAAGGCCTGTAATGGCTTGGAAGAAGGCGAGGATGAATGGGACATGCAACCATTCATCGAGAGGCAGGAGAGGTTCAAGCAGATGCTAAAAGACATGGAATCAACAAGTGAGGCCAAGAAGTCATCCTATAGGGTCTAGGGAGACCCAAGTATTTGCGTTAACCTGATGAATGACGATCAATTCTAGGATATTTACAGGTCATCTTGTGGACGCCCCTCAAAAATACAAAGATATTTCGAGAGATGGAGGGTATATGGGCCTAAGTTAGAAGCTACTGCCATTGCAAGAGAAAATGCAGGGCTTACCCTTGTAGTAACCCAATTACACAAGGCCCAGGTAGTCCAACTCAAGAGGGATAATTTTGAAATTCCTCTTGCAGTAGTCAGACCTCCAAATGTCGATCTATGGCAAGCTGTAGAAGCTGCATTTCAGGCAATAGGAACTACACTAGCCATACCACCTCCAGGAGTAGCCAGGGTGGGAACCTCAAACAAATGAATCCAACGAATTGAGAAGAGGTAGACAACCATAGTAGTTGCCTGCCCCACCACTACAACTCTTCGTAGAAAATAGAAGACCGCACCTCCCGATGTCGGTCAAAAGAAGAAGCAGCCACAAGCCGTAGGCACAACCAGAAAATGATGACGATGAAGAGAACAAAGGGGCTACCTGCAGTTTTTATGCCACGAGGGCATGGCATATGTTAGGCATGGGGGGATGATGAGCCTAAAAAATGCTCATATTTTGTATAGGTTTCATCGATTATTATGGGAAAATATATTAGGAACTGTGTACTTTTATGAATTATTATGTAATTATTTAATAGAATTATGTGTGTTATCTAATTTGTGTGTTTTTGTGGAAATGTAGTTGGACAGATTTGGATCAGTCGAGGTATTTCATGGACCTGGTACTCTATTTCTTTCAGGATCAAGGCATGAAGGTAGGCGTCTTCCTCTTCAAGGAAGGTGCCATCAGAAGGTAGGTGCCTTCCTCTTCAAGGAAGGCACCAACAAAAGGCAAGCACCTTCTATATAGAGAAGGCGCCCGACATACTTAGGCGCATTTCGTATAAAGAAGGCGCCCCATACAAGGCAAAGCATATTCTGTATAGGGAAGGTGCCAACATTCATAGGCACCTTCCACATACAGAAGGTGCCCTCCAGAGCACATGAGGAAGGCACCTTCCTCATAGAGAAGGTGCCTCTCTATTCTTTGCTCGTTGACCAGACAAAGTGACGTGGGCAGTGTTGACTGGTGCAGTTTTAGTTCTACGTCATGTAGGATAATTCTGGGGGCTACACCAACAAATGAAAATGCTAGGTGAAGCATGAACCAATCATTAAATACGTTATCATTAGGAACAATGCCCACTTTAGCATATGTCGATCACGTTTACCAGATTTTCCCAGTTTAGTCTGTAACTAAACTACTGCTGTAACTTATTTGTAACAAAAGATCTGTGTGTGTGCTATATAAACACACACAAACCTCTCTGATAGGGGAGATAATCTATAATTAGATAGAGAATACATTTATCATTCTAAAGAAGCATTGTAATAATTATTTTGCAAATACAATAAAGTTTGAGAGTTCCTAACTACGTATTCAGCTAGAAGGGAGTTGCTAGAGCTCGGGCCCACTCCAAGCCAGTATTCCTTCCCTTTTCTTATGCTTTCTAGATTAAGTTTCCTGCTTTTATAGGTTTATTTTTTGCATTGTTATTTTCACCTATGCAATAGGTTTATTTTCATTATGAACGTATGAATATTTATTTTCTCAAGATTTAATTATTCATACATAATTTATTGGTGTGGATGAAAGACTGACAATCCTTTAAATCCCCCAATAGTAGAATTAGTCGGACTCATCTCAAAGTGGGTATTGTGAATGATCTGATATGAGACCCTTCTAAAGTTTACGAAGCTCCCTGGGTTGACCATTTAAATGATCAGGAAAGTGATAAAATAGGAGCTAAATTAACCTGTGTTTGGCCCGCAACACACCTAATTAATCAAGAAATATAAAATTAGAGATCATGGCCATCATGATGGCACGTATTTGAGTAAATATACCCAAATCATAATATAGCTTATATAAAACACCACCACTATTGGTGTTTATTAGATCCCACCCTACTCAATACACCCTCTCCATCGAAAATCCCTTATGTAGAGCATCTCCATCTATGATAGTTGCATCCTCAACTAGTACTCAAAAAATGTGGTATACATCCTCCAATGTAACTATAATATCTCCTATCAACAAATGGAATGTACCCCTATCTATGTCTCACTTCTTAGCTAATATTGACAAAAAGCATCTATCTGCATGTACTAGCTCCAGATTAGCCACTCCTTCCAATCCAATCTTCCCCAACCACACCTAGTCTTATACCATCAATAACTCCCTAAAATTTCAAAATATCTTTCAAAATCTATGTCGTAGGTATAAAATCCTTAGCTATCACAGTTCCCCACATAAAAATTCATATCCTATCAATCCCCTTAAAAAAAAAATCAATTGTCTAACCCCAAATAGTTGGCTTTTCCCTAAAAAACCCACAAAGAGATCAAAAAAATAAAAAAAATGGTCGTATAGATCTGTACAACCATACATGTAACACCTTACCTTGGCAAGACTTATTCTTATATATGGTTGCTCAGAAATTTAATGCATAGCTTTATCTTGTGACTAATATGGTAGTTACACTTGATGATTGACTTCTATTTTTGGAATACGGTACTGTTGATGCGCTCGTGGTTGTAGGTCCAAGTACTCTCACCAGTGGGTTGAAAAAAGGGTAACCACTCGGATTCAGAGAAAAATTGGAGAAATGATG
Organism: Wollemia nobilis; assembly: GCA_028583015.1. NCBI lineage: Eukaryota > Viridiplantae > Streptophyta > Pinopsida > Araucariales > Araucariaceae > Wollemia > Wollemia nobilis. The sequence goes on along the minus strand of JAQPPZ010017036.1, from coordinate 4,669,883 downwards.
GTGATGACTCATTCATCGATAACTTAGGGTAACAAAATATCCTTCATGTAGGTGCATTGCATTATGTTATCACATGTTCACACCATTGGGCCGGGAAGTTGCTTGTGCAATGAGTCTCCTTAATAGGTTGGTGGTAGCAATGGACTATCTTAAATAAAAATAGCCACCTACTTAGGGATAAAATAATGGTGTATAATATTGTTTGCTTGATTGATATATGCTTGTGTGTTTGGTAAGAATAAAACCAATTTATTTAAGGAATTTAATTCTATAAGCAACACTAATACTTGAGAATATTAATGTCAAGGTTAATAATTAATATTAATATTTGGTATTAATAATGGTTGCAATAATTTTATCTAATAAAAGATTTAAGTAAATATTTATGGCTCATTCATTTGGTTAATCCCTTTAGTTATTTATTACATGCTTTGGTGGGTGCTCTATGTTTTAAAGAAAATAAGGTGGCTAATATTTGAAATGGGTATACATTACCTAGCCATGCAAAGAAACCATGCTCAAGCCTATTTCAATTGAGGTAAAATGCACTTTTGTGTTGTTGGATTTTGAAGAAAGGAGTGTTCAAACTTGGGAGAAGAGGGACATACTAGTGCAAACCAGACATAAGGGACATCAAATAGCTCACTAAGGTAGAAGAATAATGTTGCCTTCTAAGTCCTTTAATTCTATTCTCTTGTATGCTGCATAGTAATATATTTTTGTTGGTTCGAGCGCTTGTTTGTATGATGCTTAGTAATGCTTTATTGACATTCGAGTGCATGCTTGTATGTTGGTTTTGTTAGCACTCATGCTGGTTCTTTTATGTATATAAATGCAAGCTTGTATGTTGGTTTTGTAAGTTCCCATGCTAGTTTGTTTGTGTATAAGAATACATGCATGTGTGTTGGTTTATTAATAGTCTTGATAGTTCATTGTGTGGTAAAGACACTTGCTTGTGAAGCATGAAAGTAACCCCTTTTGTTGGATCGTGTGTATCCATATGTTGCTTATAAGGCATAAGAGTGCTTTGGTTTCATCTAGCAGTTGTTGTTTTGGCTAAGAGTTGAATATTCTTGCCTAGATTACTAAATGCCTTTGTTAGGTAGCCGAATAATCATCATGTCTTGTGTAGCTTAGTTCATCTCTCCACCCTACTATGCTCTTTCCAGTTGGAAGACATAGGTAACCCTTATTGGTTGTAATATGGTCAACCTTTTATGTTTGATTTCAACTTGACTTTGTGCTTGTTACTATTGGGGCCACATGAAGATCTTTAATTTGGTTGTTTTTCTTGAAGAACTAGTCCCATTTATTATTCTTAGAGTAGCACCAAGGCATTCATATGATAGTATTATTATCCTTTACCGATGTTCGTTTTGGTATGACACACACTAGATAAGATGCCTTGGAACCTTATTATTTTTCTATCGATCTAAAGGTTGTTTTATTTAAGGCTTAGATATCTTGGTTATGGTAAGATGCTATTTTAATAAAGTAAAGCTTATATTTTAGTTACCGGAGAAAATTGAAATGGAATCTTGTTATATCATCTTTAGTTTAGGGGCATTCATGGTAAGGTTGTGTCAATAGGAAATAAATCCTTCATTAAATTATAGAATAGTTGAATGCTTACTTTTATTTATAAGTTAGAGAATAAGATGTATGCATTTTTATCAAAGAAATAATACTACATTGTTATATTAAAGAAATCTAGTGTCTCTAAAATATTAGTTTGATTTGGTTTGAATGCTTACATTGGGTAAGCTAATATATATATATAGATAATGGACTCCTAAGACTTGAGGAGGTAAAGGGGGACATTATAGATAGAAGTATGAGATATTTTCTAGGATGGTTTTCTTTGTAATGTTTCATGTATGGCTGCTTGCTTAGTGTTACGAGCATGATATATTTGCATTGCATTTAGAGTTGTACTGATCCCTAAGAATTTCCTCTAAGCCAAGGGGTAACTTCCCTCATGAAGAAGGTCATCATAGAAATATGGTATAAAGGCCAATTGGACGTAATGACATTGTTATATTTGGGATTGAGAAATGGTTCTACAAATGAGAAATTATTTTGTAATATCTAGAAATAAATACTTGAACTATTATTTTAAGAATAGTAGTTTTGTACTATGGAATTAGCTTGTTTTGATTAATAAATAAGAGAGATTATTTAGAAATCATGTGATTCTCATGCTCATTGATATTATAGTTGCTATGAATATATGTTTATACGGTGGTTTTTAATTGAAATTTGATAGCATTATGAATATCTATTTTGAGAAATATTTGAAATGTTTTCTTATATGAAATATCTCTACTAGCCATCTTCCTTTGATGACCTTACTAGGGGAGAAAAGGTAGGAGAGATCATAGGAACCTAGGGCAGGTTTCTAAATTTTTAGGGGCCCTCATTATGCTAAGAAGTATCCCCAAAGGTCATAATAAAGTTACAAAGTAGAGGAGCAATTGCATTGGATATATGCCACTACTAGAAATCATAACTTGGATGTGCAAGCAACGTTGATGCTTCTTAATGGTAAGTTTTTTGGTAGGGATGTTAAAATTTTAATAGAAAGTGGAGCTACAAATAGTTTTATTTCCATTAGTATTATTAGGGATATTCCAAAAGAACATGGATTTTTGGCACAACGGTGGAAGATCGAGTATGATTTTGGATAAACCTACTTAGTGGATGAAAGGTTGCCTATGAATAAGATAAATTTATCCAATGGATCCATCCTATGATATTGTATGTAGCACCACTCCATGCTTTTGATGTTATCCTTGGGATAGATTGGTTAAAGGCCCATGGAGCCTTAATCAATTTTCAAGAAAGGTGGATGGAGTACACTGATAAGGAAAAAAGGAGGATAAAAGTCCAAAGTAGGCAAGGGTATTTTCAAACCCATTTGCTATTTACCATGTAGCTAAAAAAAACCATTAATAAAGACATTATGTTGTATGTAGTAAATATCAATGGAAATATTGGAGAAAAAAGGGATGAGAAGCATTCAAGAAACATCCAATTCTTCATGAATTTTAGGATGTGTTCCTTGAAGATATTCTAGGTCTATCCCCTTAGTGAGAATTTGACTTCACTATCGAGTTAATACCATGGGATGAGCCCATTGCAAGGACACCTTACACGATGACCCCAATTGAGTTACAAGAACTTAAAGTACAATTTCAAGATTTGTTAAAAAAATATTTGATCAAACCTAGTGTGTCACCATGAGGTGCTCTAGTTTTCTTTGTGAAAAATAAAGATTGTTCCTTGAGGTTATGCATAGATTATAGAATTTTGAATAAGGTAATGATTAAGAATAAGTATCCTTTACCAAGGATTGATGACCTCTTTGATAAATTAAAGGATGCTACTATATTTTCAAAAATAGATCTAAGATCTAGGTGTCATCAGTTGAGGATTCGAGAAGAGGATACTCACAAGATAACTTTTAATACCCACTATGGACACTATAAATTTACAGTATTGCCATTCAGGTTGAAAAATGCACCAATAAACTTTATGAATTTGATGAACAATGTATTCTAAAAATATTTGGACCAGTTTGTCTTGGTATTCTTAGATGATTATCCTGATATATTATCGCACCAAAGAAGAACATAATCATAATTTGAGATTAGTTTTAGAGGTGTTGAGAAAGAACCAACTATACGAAAAGTTATCCAAGTGTGAGTTCTATACCTCACACGTACAATATTTGGGACACATCATCTTGATAGAAAGTATTTATGTAGACCATATGAAAATTGAGGCTATATTAAGTTGGACTGCACCAACAAATGTGTCAAAAGTCAAGAATTTCATGGGACTCAAACTATTATAGACATTTTGTGGAAGGTTACTCTAATATTACCTATTCGATCACCAATCTCCAAAGAAAAGGAAAGGAGTTCAAATGGATGGATAAGTGTGAAGCTGCATTTGAGGCTGTAAAAAATAAGCTAAAAATATCGATTCTCAAAATACCAAATCCACTTGGGAATTTTACTATGTGTACCGATGCTTCCTTAGAGGGATTGGATGGTGAATTGTCTCAGGAAGAGGCTATAGTGGCCTACGATTCCAAAATACTCAAGAAATATGAGGTGAATTAAGCTACACATGACCTAGAATAAGCAATAGTAGTGCATGACCTAAAGTTCTAAAGATATTATCTGTCGGGAAAACCATATGAACTAGGAAAAAACCATCATATTCTTAGGTACATTTTTACCCAACCCATGTTGAATGCAAGGCATAGAATATGGATAGAGTTATTAGAAAAATATGACTTTGGTATTGAGTATATTAAAGGGAAAGAAAATAATATTATAGATGCCTTGAGTAGGAGGGACATAGAAGCACTGACCATGAGTCATTTAGACATGATGGACCAAGTAAGAAAAATGTAATTATAGGACCCATACTACATGGAAATTCAATATAAAACCAAGATAAATCTTGAAGAAAGTAAGGATTTCAATATAAAATATGGACCTTTATGCTTCAAGGATAGGGTAGTTATACCCAAAAATGACGACTTAAGGAGATTGATTATGCAAGAGGTACATAAATCTCCTTATTATGCCCATCCAAGAGGGTCAAAAATGAGGAAAAACATGAAGAAGACCTTTTAATGGGTAGGAATGAAACATGATATAATAAAATTTATTGCAAGATGTTTAGAGTGCTAAAAGGTCAAGGTAGAACATCATCACCCAAAAAGGAAATTATATGCACATGATATATACATAGAATTGGCAGGTAATATATATGGATTTTGTTGTGGGATTACCTAAGACTAGGTACCAACATGATACAATCCTAGTAGTGGTTGATAAGTTGACCAAGGTTGCACACTTCATACCAAGAAAAATCAAGGATGATGCATTGGTAGTAGCAAATAAGTTTGCTAAAGAAATTTTTAGGTTACATGGGTTTCTTGAAGTGATCATATCAGACAGGGATTCTAGGTTCACTTCCAAATTTTGGCAAGCTCTTCATCATGCAGTAGGCACTAAGCTGAATATCAATTTTGCATATCATCCAAAAATATATGGTCAAACCGAGAGGGTAAACCAAGTTTTGGAGGACATGCTTCAAATGTATTGCATGGACCAAAAGTCTAGATGGGAGCAATTATTGCATCTTATGGAATTTGTATACAATAATGGTTACCATATTTGGATATGGCCTTGATTGAAGCCTTGTATGGTAGGAAAGTAGAACACCTCTATTGTGGGACAATTTGGAGGATCGAGGAGTGATTAGAATAGAAATTGTCAAATAGATGGAGCAGCTCATAATGATACAACTTAGGCTCAAGTAAGTGGTTGATCATCAAAAGAGCTATGCTGATATAAAAATATCACCAAGAGAATTCTCAATAGAAGATAATATCTTCTTGAGAGTTAGATCCATGAAAAGTGCCATAAAGTCAACCAAGTTGGATCCTTGCTATGTTGGACCTTTTGATATCATTGATTAGATCAATCCAGTAGCTTATGGCCTTGCCCTACTATCCAACCTATCAAAGATCCATGATACACATATCACTAATTAAAAAATATATTACTGATCCTAATCACATTTATAATATTTCTAAATTGCAGATGATAGATCTCTCAACCATTAAGATAAGACCAGTAAATATTCTAGGGTTTTGTTCCAAGAGGTTGAGGAAACAAACCCTAGATCAATATAAGGTCCAATGAGACCAGTATTCTAAAAAATGTGCAACTTGGAAAGATGTTGAATAGATGAAAAAGCATTTTCTATTTTTATTTGAGTATAAACTTATGTATACATTTTTATTATGTAGTAGATTACAAGGGACTATGTTTAGTCTAAAGGGGGGAGTATGTAACACCCCACCTTGGAAAGACTTATTCTTATGTATGGTTTCTCATAAATTTATTGCATAGCTTTATCTTGTAACTAATATGGTAGTTGCACTTGATGTTTAACTTCTATTTTTGGAATATGGCATTGCTAATGTGTTTGTGGTTGCAAGACTATGTAATCTTATTGGTGGGTTGAAAAAGGGGCAACCACTTAGATTGAGAGAAAAATAGAAAAATTATGGTGATGATTCATTCATAAAAAACATAGGGTAACATAATACCATTCATGTAGGTGCATTGCATTATGTTATCATATGTTCACACCATTGGGTCGGGAAGTTGCTTGTGCAATGAGTCTCCTTAATAGGTTGGTGGTAGTGATAGACTATCTTAAATAAAAATAGCCACCTACTTAAGGATAAAACAATGGTGTGTAATATAATTTTCTTGATTGGCATATGCTTGTGTGTTTGGTAAGCATAGAACCAATTAATTTAAGGAATGCAATTCTATAAGAAACATTAATACTTGATAATGTTAATATCAAGGTTGATACGTAATATTAACCTTTGATATTAATAATGGTTGTAATAATTTTATCTAAGAAAATATTTAAGTAAATATTAATGGCTCATTAAGTTGGTTAATCCCTTTAGTTATTTATTACCATGATTTGGTGGGTGCTCTGCACTTTAAATAAAAGAAGGTGGCTAATACTTGAAAAAAACATATGTTCCCTAGCCATGAAAAGAAACTACGCTCAAGCCTATTTGAATTGAGGTAAAATGAGCTTTTATGTTGGATTTTGAAGGAAGGAGTGTTCGGGCTTAGGAGAAGAGGGATATACTAGTGCAAACCAGATATAAGGGACGTTAAATAACTCACTAAGATAGAAGAATGATGTTGCCTTCTAAGTCCTTGAATTATGTTATCTTGTATGATGAATAGAAATGTATTCTTGTTGGTTCAAACGAGTATTTGTATAATGTTTAGTAATGTTTTATTGATGTTCGAGCGCATGCTTATATGTTGGTTTTGTAAGTGATCACGCTGGTTTGTTTACATACACAAGCATAGGCTTGTATGTTGGTTTTGTAAGTGCCCATGCTAGTTTATTTGTGTGTAAGAATACATGCATGTATATTGGTTTGTTAATAGTCTTGCTGGTTCATTGTGTGGTCAAGCCACCTGCTTGTGAAGCATGAAAGTAACCTATTTTGCTGGATCATGTGTATCACTCTATTGCTTGTAATTCATGGGAGTGCTTTGGTTTCATTTGGTAGTTGCTATTTTATCCGAGAGTTGAATATCCTCATCTAGATTATAAAATGTCTTTTTTAGGCAGTCAAATCATCATCATGTCTTGTGTAGATTAGTTTGTCGCTCCACCCTGATGTGCTCTTTCTGGTTGGGAGACATAGGTAACCCTTATTGGTTGTAGTATGTTCAGCCTTTTATGTCTAGTTTCAACTTGCCTATGGAGATCTTGAGTTTGGTTGTCTTGCTTGAAGAACTAGTCCCCTTTGTCATTCTTAGAGTAGTTCCAAGGCACTCCTATGATAGTATTATTATCCGATGTTCATTTTGGTATGGTACACACTAGGTAAGATGCCTTGAAACCTTATTGTTTTCCTATTGGCCTAAAGGTTGTTTTATTTACGGCTTAGATATCTTGGTTATGGTAAGATGTTTTAATCAAATTAAAGCTTATATTTTAGTTATTAGAGAAGATTAAAATGGAAGCTTGTCATGTCATCTTTAGTTTAAGGGCATTTATGGTAAGGTTGTGTCAATAGGAAATAAATCCTTCAATACATGATGTAATAGATGAATGCTTACTTTTATTTATAAGTTAGAGAATAAGATGTATGCATTTTTATCAAAGAAATAATACTGCATTGTTATATTAAAGAAATCTAGTGTCTTTAAAATATTTATTTAATTTGGTTTGAATGCTTACATTGGGTAAGCTGATATATATATACACATAATGGAATCCTGAGACTTGAGGAGGTAAATGGGGCCATTATAGAGAGAAGTATGGGATTAAATTTGGGATTGGTTTTCTTTGTAATGTTTCATGTATGACTGCTTGCTTAGTGTTACAAGCATGATATATTTGCATTGCATTTAGAGTTGTCATGATCCCTAAGAATTTTCTCAATCCAAGGGGTAACTTCCCTCATGAAGAAGATCGTCAGAGGAAGATAATACAAAGGCCATTTGGACAAAATGGATTTTTTATATTTGGAATTACAAAATAATTTTGCAAATGAGAAACTATTTTGTAATATCTGGAAATAAAACTTGAACTATTGTTTTAATAATAGTAACTTTGTACTATGGAATTAGCTTGTTTTTATTAATAAAGAAGAGATATTATTTGGAAATCATGTGATTCTCATGCTCATTGATATTATGGTTGCTATAAATATATCTTCATGTGGTGGTTGCTAATTGAAATTTGATAGCATTATGGATATTTGTTTTGAGCAATCTTTGAAATGTTTTCTTAAATGAAATATTTCTACTAGCCAATTGTAGTATGTGGATTTTCATAAATGTGTTAGCTTACATGAAGCTAATGTTATTTTAAGATGCTGATTATATTATGATTCTATAGATTGAATTTATTTTAGATTCAAAGCATTTATTTTGATTAGATAAGTTCTATTATTTGCTTCTTGGTTAGAAGGGGTTTTGGGATGAGTATAAATCTTATGTTAGATCCCAAACCCAATCCTTTAAGGAGTTGTAAGAAGGCAATAACAAGGTAGAAATGAGTCCTAGAAGGAGTTGTGAGAATGCAATAGCTAGGAGCCCATAGGTCTATAAGGGGTTATGAGAATGCAATAACCAAACACTTGCATGATTATACACATTGAATGGAGAGGATCGGGTGACTCCCTTATTTGGAAGGCAATAGGAATAAATCACAATATAATAGTGGTGGTACCATGAACGTGTAGGTTCATGTGACTATGTTCATTACTAGTTGAGAGGTAATGACCTTAGTTAGCCTGTGGAGGTGAGGTAACTAAGCACCAAGGCTTTATACCTGATTAACCCATCTAGATGGACTTAGGTGAGGGTTAGGGAATAAGAATTCCCCTTTAAGTGTTGTGGGTCTTATAGGATAATACCTATGTCATGGTCACATAGTCCTAAAATGATGAGGGTATGGGAAAGGTGGAGGGACCACTTTTGGCATCCTTATAAACGAGAAGGTTTACTAAGGTGAACCCCAAAGATAATTGGAGTTGGTCTCTTCTTCCCACTGAGTGTTGTCTACAATGAATTAAAACTAAAATTTGGTGAAGCCTTGAATGTTGGATAAATAAATGTTGGGTCTTCTTTGTGATTTAAAAAAATTGGAGGGCAGATTTGGGTTGTTATAGTACAAACTTGCACGATCTCCAAATAAAAGAACTTTCAGGATACCCATTATCTCAAAATGCCCAAATCCAATCACAAAAAAACAACAAAAATTAAAAAATTAGAAAAATAAGGAAAACCCCTACACTTGAACAAACACAAATAAATGAATTTTTCCTATGATAGCCTATTTTGTCTACAGTTTTATTTTCTAAAAAAAAATACAAGATCCTAGGGTTCATTTTATCCATAAAAAAAATGAAAGCAAAGGGATAGACATGAATTAACCTTCCTTGCACTCCCTTAAACACCTGCTCCCACACCCCCACCAACCATCTTGTCCTCCAAAATTATCCATCGATAAGTTCTCTACACCAAAATTTCCCTCACACCTCTCTCTCTCTCTCTCTCTCCTTCCTCTCATGATGCATGATGTAAATGAGTGCCCACAAGGAGTGAGAAGCCTTATATAGGTGTATGCTCAACCGTCCTAGATGGTTCCTAGGTACATACAAGGGTAGATGGTTGTGAACCATCCTCCCTTGGATGATTCCCCATCATTTAAGTACATACGATTGCATATCCCCTCCCCTTAGATGGTCCAAAAATAATAACAAATTTCATTTTTTCCCTTCTATTTTGTCAATTTTTGTCTCGGTCTACCCATGTTAATTTCTCATCTGCATAATGAATTTTTGTCATGTGCTTTGTTGTTATCATCCATTTCTTCATACACCAACTCATCACTTGAGGGGGTAGATATTACTCATAAAATCCTATCCTAAACAAGTTTAATACCCAAACACCCAATTTTAAAATTGCATTTGTCCAAGAATCATTATTAAAAGCTATCATTATCCCTCCTCTATTGAGGCAAAAACAAAAATTCTCTTCTCAACTCAACATACAACTTAATCAATTTGGTATGCTCCATGTCTATGTCTGTACGGTTACTCATACACACGAAAATAAAGAGTCATGAGGATACCTACCTATGTTTGGTCAACTTATGACATCAAATGATCTCATCAATATTTTGAAGGAAAATTTTCAAGGAAATTCTTTGTGTTTGGTTGTGTGTAGATCTCGTGGAGGAGAATACAACCAAGGGTGGTCAAGCAATCAAGGCTCCAAAACTCACACACCCCTTTGAGGTGGTTTTGAATACCATTTGGGTGCCATTTTGTAAAGTTTGTAAAAAGGGATAACATTTGGGAATCCCTATTGTAAGCCCAAGGGGGCATTTTGTAAAAGATATATCATTTGTGTCATATTTTATAATCAATGCAAATGGAATGTTTTGAAGACTTCTATTGGATTTAAATGATTCTATTACTAATTCATTGACTAGCACTAGATATGAAACTATAGAGACACAAGATTTAATCCATCTAACCCATTTCTTATGAAATCCATTTTTTTTTAATTTGCAAAAATAAATTTCCATTTAACCCTATCATAGGCTTTACTCATATCAAATTTTAAGATCATTGATCTCTCATTTCTTGAAGCTATTGAATCTATAACTTCATGAGCTACTATGATTCCATATAGAATCTGTCTCCCTTTCACAAATCCTCCTTGCTCATTTAAAATAATTTTGTCTAGTCATGGTCTTAACCGACTCACCATCACTTTGGAGATAATATTATATGCCATATTACATAGGCTTATAGGCCTAAATGAATCAAATAATTTTACATCCTTATTTTTTTGTAATTAGGGTAAGATATGTTGCATATAATTTATAAGGAATGTATTATTTTCCCCTAGATTGTTCCATTGCAACTAATAAATAATCCTTCACTATATACCAATTATGTTGATAGAATGTTGCAAAGAGCCCATATGGACCTAGGGATTTATCCTTATCAAAAGAGAAAAGAGCTAAATGAACTTCTAGAGTAATAAGCTCCATTAGTTTCCTATTGTCTTCATATGTTATAATTGAAGGTACTTCTTGTCATAGTTTATCATTAAGAACTTCAAACTCCTCTAATCCTAGAATATTCTAGTAAAACAATCTTACCTTCTTTCTGATTTCACTCTGGTCTTCAATCTAAACCCCTTCTACTAATTTAATTCTACTAATTTTGGATGTTGATATTTGTACTATTGCCATCCAACGAAAAAAATGTATTTTATTTCCTTTTAACCAAGTGTATCTCAATTTTATTTTTCATAATTTCTCTTCCTTACTCAAAATATTATGATATTCACTAAGCAACTCCCTTTTCCTTCAAGCTTGGATTATTATGATCATCTTTTTGAAAATTTGAAAGTTTATATTTTAGTTCTTCTTTCTTCCAAAAGAGTTCTTATTCCATTCGTTTAATCTAGATTTCATCGATTTAATTTGTTTAGGAAGTGTATACAATCCACTATTTCCTGAAGAATTCCATGTTTGTGCTATAATATCAACAAATTAAGGATGGTATTTCCACATCTGCTCATATTTAAAATATGATTTTTTTAATTCACTTACAAAACAACGAGAGATTAATAACATATTGATCTTTGTATAATTTTGATAGCACATTATCATTGTCCTTCATATATTTTCCATTAAAATACCCTTGCATATTTAGCCATAGGCCTTACATGACTAAAATGCTAGTTATACAGCCCCTTAGGTCTAATGTTCATCTTGGATGTTATGTTGTTTGATAGTTTTTTTTTTTTTCATTAGACAAATGAAGATAAATTGAGACATGTTTAATCCTAATTTTTAGGAAATTGATGTATGGGTATGTTTTATTTATATTTCAAATAAATTTTAACAATGGACTTGGGTTGTTGCTAACCTACTACAAGATGAATGCTTGTTAAATGTATACTTTAATATAATAGATAATAAGAATATAAAAAGTTTCTTACAAGGAAAATAATATTTTATTATTATTGGAAAACAAGGGATGTACTTGGAATTTTTTTAAAATATTTAAATTACCTTTTGATGCAAAATTGAGTGTTAAATAAGTGTTTCAAAATTTAATGAAATATTTGCATGCAAAATAACAAAATAATGAGAGGTAAATAATATATTGATATTTGTCTAATTTTGATATCATATTATCATTGTTTCTCATATCTTTTCCATTAAAACACCCTTGCATCTATAACCATAAGTCTTGCATGAGTAAAATGCTAGTTTTATAGCCCCTTAGGTCTAATGTTCATCTTGGATATTCTGTTGTTTGATAGTTTATTTTTTCATTAGACAAATCAAGAAGAATTGAGACATGTGTAATCCTAATTGTTAGGAAAATTATGTATGGTTATGTTTTATTTATATTTCAAATAAATTTCTTATGAAATTTAACAATGGACTTGGGTTGTTGCTAATCTACTACAAGATGAATGTTTGTTAAATGTATAATTTTTTCAATAATTTTACACAGGTTTTTATGAGGGGTCTTGGTCTCGTCATACTTATTGGGGTTGAACCTATTAAATGTATATTTTAATATAATAGATAATAGGAAGATACAAATTTTCTTATCGACACAAAGAACATATATCTTTTTTTGTTAGAAAACAAAGGGTTGTACTTGGGTTTTCGACCCTTGACAAATCATAACTCTCTCCTTTAGATTTTAAGAGTTTACAAACAATTTCAATTCTTATATTAATTGAGTTGCTATAGCTAGATACCTACATTATTTTTAATAAGAAGTTTGAATTTTTTGTTTTTATTTTTCGGATCTTCAATATTTTTTTGTGAATATAAATATTTCAAAATTTAACATTATTTTTCTTGATATTTTCCTACAACAACCTTCAAAATACCAAAAATCCACCTCTATAGTCTATGCATTGCATCTTAGTAGAGAAATATTACAAAACTTCGTGGTATCATAGTTCGCTTTACTTGATTTGGATTGCTAGTTTCCTTCTTAAAGCATAAGTGCAACCATAAGAATTGTAATAAATAGTTTATATAAAAACACATCAATGTTATAAAATAAATCAAATATATATATTTTGAATATGGTAAAGGAAGGGGTTTTTAAAGGGTCCCAAACCTTTTACATTTTCTGAAGAGAAAAATAACTTTCAATTGGTACATTTTACAAAATTTGATCTAAAAAGGAGCATGTTACATACTTAGTCCTCCAAAGACTTTGTTGTCACCCATTGAATTTTAAGCACCTATATAAGCACATGCCAGACCTCCAAAGAAAAGGGACAATGGCAAAAATATGATCAACTATCTCCTCATCCCCACAACATAAATAACACATATTAGGAATGATCATCCCTCTTTTTCTATGATTATCCACCATAAGTATCTGATTTTGCAATGCCAACCAAAGAAAGAAAGACACCTTAGACAAGAGATATTTAATCCAAACTCTACGTGAGGGAAAATTTAGATTCTCCTCATCCCTTTTAAAAGCAAAAGTTTAGTTAATAGTAAATATTCATTTAGGATTAGGACCCCAAAAAACCTATCCTCTTATATATTGAGCTATAGATAGTAATGCTATAAATTGAGATTGAAATAATTAAGCCTACTTTGCATGATTGCATTAGCTCCTTCCAATTGAAGCATGCACCAAAATCTGTAATTATCTTCCTCTTTGATGTACTCCTAAACTGTGTTTTCATATTTTTACTTTAAAGGTTGAATGATGCATTTCTAGTAATAATTAAAAATTAAAGGCCTCCCTTGATCCATGCATCCTCCAAAAAGTGAATATTATGACCTCTTTCCACTTGTAATATTAAACCTTTCCATACGAGATTCTTTGTTTTGATCAACTCATTCCACAAAGATGATCCTAAAGGTGGATTTAAGCTATAAGCAAAGGGGATTCTATTCTCAAGATATTTTGTAAAGAGGAATTGATCCCAACATTGATCATGTTCAATAATTTACCACCATACCACTTCGGCCATTAAAGCCCTATTTATATTCTTCACTTTTTTGATACCCAAACTACCTACCTGTAAACTTTCTCCCATGCCACCAAACTAATCCTCTATTTCTCTTTTGCACTAGTCCAAAGAAAGTTCCTTTGCATTCACTCCAATTTCTCAGCCACCAATGCTAGGATTTTAAATAAAGACATCATGAAAATGGGTAGGTTTTGGAGGGTTGCCCTTAATAGCTATAATTTTCTTGCTTGATTAAGGGAAGAGCCTTTCCATATTGCAAGCTTTCTATTGAATTTCTCAAGCATTGAATTCTTTCATTCTACCTACAAAAAGGAGCATTCCCAAATATACATTGGGGAAGTTATCCACTATACAACTAAAAGTTCTTGTAATTTTATTTTGTCTAAGTTAAGAAGGTTAACAAAAAACAACCTATTTTTCAAGAAATTAAAATTTTGACTTGAAGTTGTTTCATATATTTTGAGAATTTTCTTGATATTCTTAGCTTCCACAACTGATGACTTTGATAATATTATGGTATCATCAACAAATTGTTGATGAGTAATTATATTTGAAGATGATGTTGACCAAATTCCTTTAATCAAGGTTGCATCTTTTTTTGCAGTTAAGCTTATTCCTATAGCCTCAACCACTATTATGAACAAATAAGATAATATAGGATTATCTTATCTAAGCATTATTATACCTGGAAAGAAACCTACTGGTTCTCCATTTACTATCAATGAATACTGAGGAGTGGAGATGCAAACCATGATTCAAAGCCTCTAATTTACCGTAAAACCACAAAACTACAATAGTTTATCCAAAAACTCCCAAGAGACTCTATCATAGGCTTTATTCATATACAGCTTCAACAGTATGCCTTATAATACTCTAATCCTCATAGAGTGTAGAGCCTCATGAAAAATTATTATCCCATACAAGATCTGCCTTTGCTTAACAAAACCACTCTTTTGGGGGGAGATAATCTTAGGTAAAATACTCTTCAATATATTGGCTAGAACCTTTGTCAAAATTTTATAAATTGAATTACATAGGCTGATTGGAAAAAATACTTTAGCATGTCTGCTCCTTGATTTTTTGAAATCAAAACTAGGAATGTAAAATTCCATTCCTTGATAATTGTTTTTTCTAGCTGAAATTCTAGCAAATCCTCTAACATATCTTTCTTAATAATTTTCCAATAAGTTTGGGAAATCATCCAAACCTGGGGAATATCCTAACAACTACCATACACACCTCCTCCTTTGAGAAAATATTGTCCAAAAAAGATTTATTTTACTATTTACCACTTGGAAAATATTCTTTAGCAATTTATTTACTAATTCAACAATTGTTACATCTTCCATGTTGAGGAGATTTTAAAAAACTACTGCTTTATTTTTAATATCCTCTTCCTATTTTATTTCCTTTCCCTCTTTTGTATTCAATATTTTTATTGTTATACACCCTATATCTAATAATTATAAGATGAAAAAATTGAGTGTTCTAATCTCCTTCTTTGAGCCATAAAGCCCTAGATTTTTGTCTCCAATGGACTTCTTCCTGGGCTAATAAAGTGTGGAGATCAAACAAAAGCACCTTTTATTTTCTATATAATTCCTTTGAGTGCCCCCAATTTTGAATTTGCTCTTCCACCTCTTCCAAGCTAGCATTTAGATTACATTTTATCTCTTTTAAATGACCAAAAATCCTCTTGTTCCAAACCTTTACATTTCTCTTAACATTTTTAAGCTTCTAAGAGAATTGACACATTTTGGATCCCCTAATATCAATGTTCCACCATTTTGAAATCTTTGGAGCTAAATAAGGATGTGACATCCACATTAGCTCAAACCTAAAGGGTCTACCTTTAACTCTTATCCCCTCCAACACTTTCAAAAGTAGTGGTGAATGATTAGAGATAATATTTGAGACAACTTTGAGAGAATAGTTATCATAGTGAGTTAACCAATATTGGGATGCTAATACTCTATCCAATCTAAGTTGAATGTAATTGCTTCCTAATCCCCTATTAGACCAGGTTTATTAATCCCCTTTTAGATCCAAATCCATCAATTCACATTTAGAGATAAAATAATTAAACTCCTCCATACTATTAGAATAACCCAAGCTACCACCCTTCTTGTCACTAGGATAAAAGAGTGTGTTAAAATGCCTAGAAACTATCCATGGCCATTGAGATACCTCATGAAGATTACTAAGGAGCTCCCAAACCCATTTTCTTCCTTCCCTAGTGTTTGGGGCATACACATTTAAAACAACCCAAGAAAATTTATAATTTTACAAGTCAAGAGGGTAGACATACACATTTCATTCCTTTAAATACATGAACCATCAAATATTCTAGAGGCTTCCACCATTGAAATTCCCACCATATTCACTTCCTTCAAAATGGCATTTTCAACCCATTAAAAATTCTACTCATCAATCTTAGTCTCTTGAATCAAGAAGATATCGGGTTTATATTCTTTTCTCATCTCTTGAAGTACCTGATGTTTTGCAGGGGTATTCATACCCATGATGTTCCAAGATAGATGATTCATTTCTTATATTTTTGTGGATTCTTCCCCCCACCCAAATATAAAATCTTGAGTATCATCTGCAACTTGTTTTTCTACCTCTCTGGATCTAACCACTCTAGTTTTTTCCTTCCTCTAGACACAGAAGAGACCACATCTAATTTTTTCTTGGCATGTTTTAAGAGAGTCAATAACTTCAAATCCTCTTTAGATTTTTCTATATTTGTATCCTCTGAAGACTCTCATTCCTCTATATCCGAATCCTCTTCTGGTCTATTCTTAAATATTTCTCCATTTTGATTTTTCTCCTTTTGGTGAGGCATTTTACCTAGAGAGCTCTCATCCTTGTTATCAATTTTATCCCTTTGATGTCTGATCATGTTTTATTTATTAGTTTCCTTATGCTAGATGTCATAATATACTTCAACCATTAGATTCTAAAAACTTGCAAAGGAGTTCTAGTCCATAAATTCAGCTTTGTCATAAGAGTATTCTTAGGTTTGAAACATTTTTCTCAATGATAGAGGGGTTTTGATCTATGAGTTTCATATGAATCGCTTCTATAATTTCCTCTTCATCTATCATGTGGGTCTTTGAGTCTTAAATATGGGTTTCTTGTACCTCAAACTTACTTGATTTCTTCTGGTCTCCCATCTATTTAGATGCCAAATCTAAAGCCTCCTAACTTTGCCATACTTTTTGAGGGTTACTCTAATTCTTCCTATTAGGGCATGAATTTCTTGAATGCCCTAGTTTCTTGCAAGAATCACATCTTGAGTGAATGTTCTCATATTCGATAGAATGCACCCAACTTCTATGTTTATAAATGAGTTCTATTGAGATAGGGAGTTTATTTTCCAGATTAGCATTTGAACATATCCTAGCATACACCAACCTTGAATTTGCTAACGTTGCAGGATCGATCACAATTAGACTACCAACCTCTTTATCAATATCTATCAACATTTCCTCATGCAAAAACTAGAAGGGTAAACCTAAAAATCTAACCCAAATAGGAGTTTTATGAATGCTCTGCTTATTTAGATCAATTTTGTCCCCTTATTTTCATAGAAATAAACCTCAATGTCCAAAAAACCATGGGCCACCCCATAAGATGCAATCTACATCATCTTGATAGTTTAGTTTGATTATGAAGAACCCTTTAGGCAATGCCACTATCTCCATGTGCCCTAGGGGGTACAATTTCATATAGCCCTTTTTTTTATAGTATCCAAATCTGGTCGAGCATTGATAAAATTTCCCTCCAAGTTCATTTATCTTGGGCCATCATTAGGTCTATCAAGATGTCTAGAATGATGAGTTTTCCTTGCTCTAGGTTTAAATTGAGCTGCTTATCTACTCCTTTGAGCTTTTTTTACCACATTTAACCATGACCAAATCCTCAAATAAAAAATCCTATTTTGCAGATTCTCTTGATCTATTCAACTTCCAAATCAGCTTATCTTGAACTGCCCTCAAAATAATTACTATTGTTATCTTTCTGCTCCATTGTCTCCTAGCATCAATGTATTGAATACTTGTAAAAAATATTCTTTCCATTTGTATCTTCCTTCCCGATCCTTGTACATAATGTTTAAAGATTTATCACCATATTTGTCTTGAAGTAATCTCATCCATGGTTTAATAATTGGATCTAGATTGTGTGGTTTTTTATAACACCAAGTATCCATCCAAATAGAAAAATTTTCTCTAGTTTCCATCACCCATATTAGACCTTTAATCACCAGATAAAATTATTTATTTAAACCATTCCATACATCAAAATCATCTAGTAGTGAAAATGCAAAAAATATTAAGCTTCAATCATTTGGCTCAACATACTTAGAAGAATTATTACCCATTGTCTTTGACTCTCTTTGTATAATATCCAAATTAATTTTTCCCTTAGAGCTAAGTTTGCATCCGTAAGAACTCTTAAACCGAGACTTTCCCTAGTTTTATCATCACACATCTTGCTTCATTTCACCAAAGGAAATTTATTTTTATCAAGTAATCATAACCACAAAAATGAACACATAATATACATTAAATTTTTTTTAAAATCAATTTTGGCATAGTATACACGGATGTATAATATGTTGGAATAGCCTGTAAGACTGAATTAATTAGCTACACTCTTCCTACTAACGATAGCCATCTACCTTTACATATTGGTAGTTTATTCTAAACTTTACTTATAACTAGATTCTATACTTCTATTCTCATTCTCCCCCCAAATAATGGCATCTCTAGATAAGTTATTGGTAAATTGGCCTCCTTTGTTTGAAGTAACTTGCATATCCCTGGTTTGATTCTAGCTAGATTTTTAGGAAGTGAATTTTGAATTTTTTCTTATTAATTTTTTTCTTGATGCTCTTTCATATTCCTTTAATAAGTTATTCAAAGCTTTGGCCTTGTTTATCCTTGCCCTACCAAAAAGGGCTATATCATCTATAAACTATTGATGGGTGATATTTTCAATGTTATTACTAGCCTTAAGTCAATTTATTAGCCCATTTTATTAGCCTTCTTCAAGTTCCTACCATATACTTATAGGTGAGATTTTACATCTTCTCACCCACTCTTTCCTTTTTGGGTACAAGATGATTATTCATAAATAATGGCCAAGTTTTGAGGTCTAGATGATGAGCTCTTACATTAATGATGGAGGTGAGCCTAGAAATCAAAAGCAGATGGCATTCGTACCGAATGCAGTAGGGTGGAAGCAAATATTGAATGGGTGGATCAGCTAGTTGTATCTAAGTGGGAAGAACTCCCAAAACCTAGCCCTTTGATAGGGCCATAAAAGGTGGAGGAGTAATGAATGACCTTGGTGGATGAAATCTGGTTAAGTCTAAGGTTGGGTGAACAATTAGGTAGGAAAAAAAAACTCAAAGCAGATCCTAAATCCCTGCCCCAAACTTTAAGCAAAAGAATGATATCCCAAATCTCCATCCAATAGGTGAACAATAAATGGGATGGCTATACACTGTTTCCTGTCCCCCTCCCCCCAAATTCTTGCTCTGAGTAAAGAATATTGAATCTCCTCAGGTTTCACTTAGGTGGGTAAAAGGGACTTGATATTATTTATGAGACCACACAAAAGGCCCACACTAGCTAGTCAAAATTTCTAGGAGTTAGAATGAGATGGTCTATACCAAAACACCCACCCTACTTAGAGTGGTTGGCTAGGTGTAGTTTTGGAGGGTGACAAGTGAGAATCAATCCCGATTACCTGCCCTTTTGACAATGTTGCACTGGATGAAAATTTTGAGGACTAGAGAAAAAGAGAATGAACCCGGTCATCCACCCCATACTAGGATTATCGCTCATCAAAAGAGAACATCGAGACTTCTCAGGTTATACATTAATGATCGTAGCTACCAAGGAACAAAAGGATAGTGGGTGCGAAGGTGGTAATTCAAAATACACAGTTCCAGAGATAATCAATCCTAGCCCACCATCTAAATAAAGGGGTAAAGTAGATGGAGATTTATGGTCCAATGGGAATATCTAAGCGATCAAGGGCCTATATATATGCATAAGAACCTAAACCTTTCAAACAACCACCATTTTTCCAAGAAACACAGTGCCAATCAAGTACTTGTCTGCTTCAAATGTTTTCCCACCTAGTGCCATTAATGCTTGTATTCAAATTTACTAAAAATATCTCTATAAATATTGGGATTTTAGGCATCCCAGGGGTGACTCTTTAGCTATTACAATTTAAGTGTAAAACATTCACCATTCTGTTAATACAACTTCACTACTGTTTGGTCTCCAAATTATCTCTCGAATGTATGTTTATATGTTGTGGGTTTATTTCTACTAATGCTTGTTGAATGAATATGCAATTAATTTTGATATCTAGATTTCTTGCATTTTTATTCATAAGTTTTAGAATTTTCTTGCAACTAGTGCAATGAAGTGTGATTGAGGGTGATATTGGTTGATCTATTAGGTGTAGGCTTGTATTTTTAGCAAGGGCATCTACTTGTCCTGCATGTGTCTTGATGTAGCTATAACCCATCCTTGTGAGTTTTGGATATGACCTCCATTTTGTTGCTTTACCATCCCCTTTTTACTTCCATGCAATTGTATTTAGGACTTAAGGAACCGATCTTCTCTGGAGATCGATTGCGGGCCTTTCAACCCCATGGCCATTCACTATTGGTTGAGGTTCGCAGGACATGCAACCTTCAAATTCTTCTACCTTTCTTTTAGGTGTGAATTTTTGACTAATAGTTTTTGGCATGCCCTATGGGACCCGAAAGGTCTCCATTGTTCAAGGAAATCAGAGTTTGGTGATGTTCTAATTTACCCCAATCTGGTCAAATCACCTGGTAACTCTTTCGAGTGAAGAAGATCCAGATTATGAGATCAGTTACCTCTTCAATGCTTTGAAAGATCTAAACATCTTGGAGGACTCAAGATTTGATGAGTAGTATTGACCTCATTTGCGAAGAAAGTATGCTCATTTGGTGACTCCAACTCCAAAGAAAGAACCAAGATTTTTAAAGAACAGTGCCACAATGGCTCAGAAGTGCTATCCCCGATGGGATGATCCTGGTACACTCAATCTCCAATGCTGGCATGAGATTCCTAAAAGTGCCCTAAAGACCTTGATACGATATGATGGCACTGAAGGAATTTATTGAGAGAACCTTGAAGATATTGCTACTCTGACGACCCTCCATGGCATTACTCATGAATATGTGATGACCAGACTCCCATTTTTATCTCTTGAAGGGAGGGCGTTATTGTGGTATTGATCTCTTGAGAAGAGAAGTATCTGCTCATGGGCAGATTTGATGGGATCTCTCATTGAAACATTTGATGGATCTAGGGATCCCTTCCAACTCTTTATGAATTTCTCATTCATCAAGAGGGACTCTTTTGAATGAATCACAGACTTTAATGTCCAATTCAAGAGGATTTGGGAAAGAATTCCCCTTGAATACCAACCATATCTCACCTAGTCCTACCTGTATTATATTCAAGCCTTCTGTTCGAATATAAGCCTCCTTATACATCAATCTAGAGAAAAGAGATTCCCTCAAATCTTTTAGGAAGCTTTGCAAGCTGAGAAAATCCTGCTTCAAGCAGGAAAGATACCTTCAAGGTATTTCACTCTCCCATTCTTTTCTCCAATTGCTTCTACCCCATTTTTGATTGCATAATGTTTGCAATGGCTACTATTTGAAGTTGTGCAAGAGCCAAGACCATAACTAAGCAAAGTATAAAGAGCAGATCCTCTCTCGAGTTTGCATAGAGAAAATGCAAGCACATTTACTATAATAGATAGCATAATTGCTTGCAGTTTTCTCCAACACCCAGATGACTTGGATCAATAAGAGGTCCAAATAGTGGATACCACTTTCAAAAAAGGTATGGGTTTACACCATTTTTGTATCTAGGAGCACACTAAGCAAAAATTGAGCCATGCTTTGGAAAGCTTGGTCAATTAGAAGGTGGGTTCTGAGGAGATCCTAGTAGCAGGGTTATCACTGAATGAGCCCTGCTACCATACTTTTGCATGGACATCGAAGGAGCACATGGTAGGGATTGTACAATAGGTGGATCCCAAAGAATGGTGATACTAGAGTCTATTGCCATATGAATCAGTACCCGATAGGAGCTCCCACATGGCAAGATTTGTTGCTACATTGATCATTTATTACATAAGTATTGGTATGCATGATGGATCACCAAGTTGTGGATACAATACAACTTGGAAAGTTCTGACGTAGTGTCAGCTGTACTTCAAAGAATACCTCAAGTTCAATACAATTTGGTCTGGCCATTACAATTTTACTAGATGATTTCCAGGGTGAGTCATTGGTTACGGCATGCCAATTGCATCACAATTTTGTGTAAATAATCAAAAACTAAATAAATGTGCAGGAAGCACATGGCAATGCAATAAATAACATCATCTTGTATTGAGGTGACTTAGGATGGAAAATTCAAGAGCTTCTAAAAAGTTCATTGATTTTGAAGCACTCCCCCTTGTAGTCTATGTTTTTCCTTTTGTTTTTTTGTGACCCCATTACCCAATGGATCAAGGCCTTAGATTCAGACAACATTTCATGTAATCCCTAGAAAATACATCCACTACATGTGCCAATAACAAGCATGACAACGTGTGATTACAAAAAAAAGGGTAAGCTTTGGATCCACCCAAATCACTCACATCAAACAAAATATTTTGAGAGTAGTGCCCACTCCTCGATTGAATGGGAAAACTGATCTATAAATAACACCCCAAAAGGTGATAGTAGTATGTGTTGTGTAATATGAAGCTGAGAATGATGCTACAACTGAAGATTCCCTGGAGGAGTGGTAATAAGCAAATAAAAATTTTACTTGATTGTGTTAGAAAGAAGTGTTGCATCAGGACTAGAAAATACTCCCGACATTCGAATTATTCTTTAATGGGCCTTGCTATTTGGTGGGGTATTTTTATGGAAGCATGATCTATGAGGGTGTTCCATGAATCACCTTCCCTTTTATTCTTGTTACTATTCTACTCCCTTTCCTTCTTTCCCTTTCCTCAGTTCCTTAATGTCACTAACCTCTTCAGTTAGTGGTCATCGTCTTCTTGCCTCTGCTATTTCCTATATATTCCTCCTCCTTGTGCCCTCTTGTTCTCTTTTCCTAGTTTTTCTTGCTATTTTCGCTTTTGGTCCCCCTTATTTTCTTCCCTTCTACCCTGTTTCGCCTTGTTTTCCTTTTCACCTTTGCTCACCTTCCTCCTTTATCTTGAAATATTTATTAGTTATCTTTGTTTGTGCCCTCTATATACCCTCCTTTCCTTCCATTTTTGTGAGTGATTTTTACCAAGAAATGGTCTGTTGGGTTCACTTTCCCACAAGTGGGAATCCCATGTGAGTTGCCAAGAATGTGGGTGAGATTTTGCATCCCCTCACCCACTCTTTCATTTTTGGATATAAGATGATTATTTACAAATAATGACCAAGTTTTGAGGTCTGGTTGATGAGATCTTGCATTAATTATGGAGACGAGCCTAGAAATCGAATATGAATGGCATTCGTGTTGAACGCAGTAGGGCATAAGAAAATTTTGAATGGTCAAATCAGCCAATTGTATCTAAGTGGGGAGTAATCCTAAAACCCTACCATTTGATAGGGCCACAAAAGATGAAGTGATGAATGACCCTGGTGGATAAAGTTTTTGGTTAAGTTTGATATCGGGTGGACAATTGGGTAGGGAAAAAAAACTCAAAGTAGATCCTGAATCCCTACCCCAGCCTCTAAGAGAAATAATGAGATCCCAAATATTCATCTATAAGGCATACAAAAAATGGGATGGTGAAACACTATTTCCTGTCCTCCAAAATTTCTCGCTCTGAGTAAAGAATATTGAATATCCTCAGGGACCTCGATATTGTTCATGAGACCACGTAAAAGGCCACCCTACTTAGATTGGTAGCCTATGCAAAGTTTTGGGAGGGCAGTAACCAAGAATTAATCTTGATTGCCTGCTCTTTTGATAATGTCACATCGAGTGGAACTTTATGGGGTTAATGGGAAAGAGAACGAACTCGATCACCCGTTCCATACCAAGATTATTGCTCATCAAAAGAAAACATCAAGACTTCCCAAGAAAGACATTAATGATTTCAACTGCCAAGGAATGGAAGGTCAGTGAGCATAAATATGGTAATTCAAAATATACAGTTCCAGAGGTAATCAATCCTGGCCCGTCATCTGAATGAAGGGGTAAAGTAGATGGGAATTTATGGCCCAACAGGAATGTTAGAGCGATAAAGGGTCCAAATCTATGCATTAGTGCCTAACCCTTCTGAAAAACCACCGTTCTTCCAAGAAACATAGTGCCAGTTGAGTACTTGTCTGCTTCAACAATTTTTTCCCCTAGTGCCATTAATACTTGTATTCAAATTTACTAAAAAAATATCTATAAATACTAGGATTTTAGGCATCCCAGGAGTGGCTTTTTAGCCATTACAATTCATGTGTAAAGAATTCACCATTCTATTAATACAAGTTCACTACTGTTTGGTCTCCAAATTATCTCTCGAATGTATGTTTGTATGTTGTGGGTTTATTTTTGCTAATGCTTGTTGAATGAATATGCAATTAATTATGATATATGGATTTCTTGCATTTTTTTTCGTAAGTTCTAGAATTCTCTTGCAGCTAGTGCAATGAAGTCTGATCGAGGGTGAGATTTGATGATTTGTTAGATGTAGGTTTGTATTTTTAGCAAGGGTGTCTACTTGTCCTACATATGTCTTGATGTGACTATAACCTATCCTTGTGAGTTCTGGCTATGGCCTCCCTTTTATTGCTTTCCCATCCCCTTTTTCCTTCTAGGAAATTGTAGTAATGACTTAAGGAACCAACCTTCTCCAAATATCGATCGTGGGTCCTTCAAACCTGTGGTCGTTCAATGTTGGTTGAGGTTTGCAGGGTGCACAACCTTCAGATTTTTCTACCTTTTTGTTAGGTGCGGATTTCCAACCAACAATAACTCTACCATAATAATGAACAAATATGGTGATAGAGGATATTTCTATCTAAAACCTCTCTTGGCTTTAAATGAATATTTTACTATCCCATTGATCAACACTAAATATGATATTGTAGAGACACAAGTAGTAATCCATCTCATCAAAATTTCTTTCCAAATCCAAACTTTTCTAATACTACACAAAAATTTCAAGAATTTTATTTAATCCTATAATAGGCTTTACTCATATCATATTTTAAAATCATTGCTCTCTCTTCTTAAAGTTGCTGAATATATAAATTCAGGAGCTACTATGATCCCATATAGAATTTGTCTTCCTTTCATAAATCCTCCTTGATCTTCTAATATAATTATCTAACAATGGTCTTAATTGATTTATCATTACTTTGGATATTATCTTATATGCCATATTATATAGGCTTATGGGACTTATTACTTGCCACTTTTATACTAGATGGAAACTTAACTCTAAGATATTGGCACACATGACTCCTGCACTTCTATATGCATTCCTAATCGAGGACACTTGTGCACATCCTTACATTACATATTTGCACTCTTACATACAAGAAACTTGTGCACATTATCTCAATCTACATTTGTAGTCTAACTTACATGACGGTTGTGCATTTCTTGCACAATGCACTCTTATGTACACTTGTGCATTTCCTACACATTGAAACTTATATAAAAAGAGAAATATAAATCATGCTCTAAACTACAGACTCAACCATAATCTATTACATAATTATAATTGTACCATGAAGGTACCATGGTGGTACATTAGTATATACCAAATAATGTAATATATCTCAACACCCTCCTATATTACATTATTTGGTTATTGAAGACTTTAGTCTTCAATATTGATATTTGTCTTTGTCTTCAATATTCAAGTGACCTTGTATTGTTCATGAACCTATGATTGAGATTTATCTTCGGCATCTATGAGTTTTGCTCCAATTTTTGTTCCATATTCCTTCTTTGATTCTTTAGAATTTGTATCTTCTAGATCACAAACTACTTGAGCTCATTCTTTTACATCATGTTCACGTGTATGATTAACTTGAAATTTTTCTTTATCCTTGACCTTAAAATCATCTGATTCTTTCTTTTCTTGTATAACAACTTTTAAATATTCACTTAAAGCATCATAATAATTTTTTGAATTAGATGAACTTGAAATGTCAATATTACAAGAAGAATGAAACATTGTATTTGGAGATAATGTACTTGATTCAGTTGTATCAATCTCTACTTTCCCTTTTAGAGTTTCAATCAAATATTTTTATTTTAGATAGCAATGCCATATACATTATGCTACCTATATCAAGAGGTATCATAATATCATCTTTTGAATTATCAATTTCTTCAGTAAGTTTTGAATGTAGATAGTATTCAAGTGTCTCAACATTTTTATACATGACTTCTTTACAGATGAACTATAATTCCATATCTAGATTAACTTTAGATTTTATAACTTCTAATATTTAATTTTTGATTATAGACTCCATATTTCTTTCCATAAATATCATGAAGAGAAATAACACCTCGATAAACAAATTCCATAAAAATAGTAATTGCAAAATCAAAGGAAAAACAAAGAAGAAGAACACATTACACAAGAATTTATCCTAGGAAACCCTTTTGAGAAAATTCTCAACAAGAATATTTCCTTATTGTATAAACTTGACCGTATCCAATACAATAATATCCTTTCGCTCGCTTTTCACTTGTGATTACATTTCTTGCAAATTCATTACCAAACTCTCATGCAAGTGCTGCTTTATATACCAACAACACAAGACAGTTTTTTACAATACCATAGGCACAAAACCATGGGCCAACATTACATTAATCGAAAAACACCCATATGGGCCTAAAAATAGATTAAACCCCCCAAATTTTTTTACAGAGTGTAAAGTCCTTTCAGAGTTAATCCCTCATGAATAACATGGAAAATATTCAACATAATTCCAACATTCTCCCACTTGTTGAATACTTTCCATAGGGGCTAATAACTGCCATTGTCAACTATCAAGGGCAACCATACCCATATATATTCTACACTAAGAAATTTTTTGAGCAGGTACAACCTTTGTTAACGAATCAACAATATTCTTATTTGTATCAACTTTCTCCAATATCACTCGGTTCTCTTCAACCATCTCTCTCACAAAATGGTACTTGATATCAATGTTTTGATCGATCATGAAAACCAGGATTGTTTACCAAAAATATTACCCTCTGATTGTCACTATCAATTCTTATGATCTTCTACTTAATACCAATTGTTGAATAAATCTTCTGTAGCCACACTGCTTCTTTACAAGTATGAGTCATTACAATGTACTCTACTTCTGTAGTGGATAAAGCAACAACTGATTTATTTTTACTCATCGAACTTACTGCCCCTCCAAACATCCTGAAAACATAAGCACTCATGGATCTTCTCTTGTCAAGATCTCCAACCTAGTCAACATCCACAAATCCTTATAGATTTACAATATCATTATCTCCAAATTTTCCTTCATAACAAATAGCATAATATGTAGTTCCATGCAAGTATCTGAAGATCCTCTTCACATCAGTCCAATATTCCTTTCTTGGATTGGACATATATCTACTAACTACTCCTATTGCATGTGCAATATCAGGTCTAGTACATACCATTGCATACATCAAACTTCCCACAACTCTAGCTATTTACTTCCCATTACATAACTACTCCTAAGGAACACAATGCATTTATTCAATTTTATCATCTATTTTAGGACATTGTTCAACAGATAACTTTTGACCAACTAGATATGGAGTACATATTGGTTTACAATCATGCATCCTAAACCTCTGTAGTATCAAATCAACATATTTACTTTTATTTAACCACAAATTTCTCTTTGCACGATCCCTTATTATTTTTATAACAAAAATAAATTTCATAGCACCCAAATCCTTCATGTCAAATTCAAAAGATAACTTTGATTTTAGTAACTTTATCATCTCCTTATTGTTACCAATTAACAACATGTCATCCACATACAATACAACGATAACAAAATTTCACCTTCCTTTTTAAAATATACACATGGATCTGCTTTGCTTTTTCCAAACCCAAGTGTCAAAACAAAAACTCGTAAAGATACTTCTTCAGATTGTATACCAAGTCTCCTTACCTTTTACCCTGAAGCATTATGGTTGTGACATATATATGTCTTCATCAAGTTCACTATGTAGAAAAGTTTTATTTACATCCATCTATTCTTTTTCAAAATAAAAAACAACAAAAATAGCCAACAAAACTCTAATTGATGTGATTTTAGCCATAGGAGAAAAAATCTCACCAAATTCAATTCCCTCAACTTACAAAAATTCCTTTGCTACCAGGCGAGCTTTGTACTTCTCCAACTTTCCTTCTACATTGTACTTCTTGAACAACCACTTACAACCAATAGGTTTTCTACCAAGGGGTAATTTCACCAAGTCCCATGTCTTATTTTTATCCAGAGACTCCATTTCTTCTTCCATAGCCCTTTTCCAAGACTTATTCTCACTTGAATGAAGTGCCTCCTTTATAGTCTTGGGTTCTTAATTAGTAACTGATAAATTAAATGCAGAACAAAAAATTGAAGGGCTATCTTCTCACCCGATCTGATATCCTCAAATTGGAGTTCCAGGTTCTGCATCTTCAACTTCCTCCTCACCTTCTTCCTTTGAATATTCCTCTTTAGAATCTCTCTGTAATTTAGGTTCTACCACAGGTTCCTCCTTTTTTTCTAGCTTTACTTGAACTATTTTTGGTTCTTTGCTTGGTTGCAATTCCTATTTTTAAACCCCCTTTGTCTCTCTAAAGACCAAATTACGACTATATGTAATATTCTGTGTTTTTGGATTCCACAACTTATATCCTTTCACACTAGTACTATATCTCAAAAATATGCATTTCTCGGATTTATAGTCTAGCTTAGTTCTTTTCTCTTTTGAGACATACATATAAGCTTCACAACCAAAAACCCTTATATGACTCAAAGAGGGTTTCTTACCAGTCCACACTTCCTATGGAGTTTTATCCACCAAATATGAGGTAGGAGATCAATTGACGAGGTAATAAGCACTTAACATGGCTTCTACCCAATTTATTTTCTAACCCTGCATCACTTAGCATGCTTCTGGATTTATCCATCAATGTTCTATTAATTCATTCTACAACTTCATTCTATTGTGGAGTATACAGAGTTGTTCTATGCCTTTCTATTCCACAATCTTTGTAAAATTGCTCAAATTCATTAGAGCAATATTCACCACCATTATCACTTCTCAAAACCTTTATCTTTTTATCTGTCTGATTTTGTACAAGAGCCTTGAACTCTTTAAATTTATTGAAAATATAAGATTTGTACCATAAAAAGTATACCCAGGTATTTCTTGAGAAGTCATCTATAAATGTAACAAAATAGATGGATTTACCTAATGATGGTACTTTTGTAGGTCCAAACACATCACTATGAACTAGATGTAAAATTCCTTTAGATCTTGTAGCACTACTTGGAAACTTAACTCTCATTTGCTTTCCAAAATACAGTGCTCATAAAAATCAAAATTTAATGGGAAATCAAAAATTCCTTCAACCATACCTTTCATTTTCAATGTTCAAAGGCCTTTCTCACCAATGTGCCCCATGCATTGATGCCACAACATTATCTTCACTACAGGAATACTTGGATCTTCTTCTACCGTATTAATTTCCTCTACAACTGAAGAGTTATTGCAATCAATACTTATAGTGCTAGCCTCAAATTTGAACAAAGTTCCTATATGGACTCCTCTTGCCAACACTAAGCATCCACAAACCATCTTATAGCTATCCTTATTGAATTCCCTAATCACACTCGCATCATTCATTTTACTAACGGATATAATATTTCTTGCCAAACCTGGAATATGCAGCACATTAGGAAGGGTTTTAACTCTTCCATATTTTAACCTCAATTTGACTCTTCCTCGACCTATTATTTTTTGTGTTGAATTATCTTCCAAGAAGACTTCACCTCCATTTATCTTTTCATATTCACAGAACCTCTCCCTATGAGGAGTCATATAAAAAAAACACCCGAGTCAATCAACCATGAGTCATGGTGTTCACTTGAGCATGCTACAGCTACAAAGAAATTCCTTGAATCTTCATTTGTGGTCTTCATTTTTGCAGATGTTCCTTCATCAACCTTTTTAGATCTGCAATATCTTTTATAATGCCCTGTTTTACCACACTTCCAGCATTTCCTTTTGTCAGGAACAACATATTTTCCCCTAGACTTTGATCTCTTTCTCTTAATTTTTTTCTTCTTTCTTGAGAACGACCTCTCTTAACCAAGGCGTCCTTTTGATGATAATCCTTAGAATATTTTCATCTTATTTCCTCAGATAGCAATATTTCTACTATATCTTCTACTTTCAATGTAGAAATAGTATTGGAGATAGCCATAACTAGGTTATCCCAAGAGTCAGGTAATGAACAAAGTAAAGTAATACACTTTTCCTCTTCATGCATTTTTACATCTATATAATTTAATTGAATTACCATAGTGTTAGAAGCATTTAGATTTTCAGTCACACAGTCACCATCATTCATCTTAAGAGAATACTTCTTTTAGAGAAAGATTTTATTTACCATCGACTTTATCTGATATAGTGCTCCTAGATTTTTCCATAATAACTTTGTCATGGTCTCTATCGATACATTCAAAAATACTGAACTAGATAAACAAAATCTGATAGAGTTTCTTAGCTTCCTATCGATATTTAACCATTCCTCATATGTCATTCCTATTGGTTTTACTTCCAAGACTGTGACCCATTGATCTTTATCCACCAACAGATCCTCCATCTTGAGTTTTCATAACTCAAAATTTTATCCATTGAATTTTTTTATCTCTACTTGTCTGCTTCCTATCATTTTACTTTGCCCAGATTATTCACGCACTACTCCCACTCAAGAATCAATTTATCCCAAGGTTGAAATCCCTATTCCTCAAACAAAGCTAAAACCTAACTCTGATACCAATTGAAGAGAAATAACATCCCGATAAACATATTAGAGAAAAAACAGTAATTACAAAATCAAAGGAAAAATAGAGAACATATTACATAAGAATTTATCTTGGGAAACCCTTTCGAGAAAATTCCCAGTAAGAATATTTACTTATTGTATAAATTTGACCATCTCCAATACAATAATATCCTTTCGCTCGCTTTTTTCTTGTGACTACATTTCTTACAAATTCATTACCAAATCCTCATGTAAGTGCTTTTTTATATACCAACAACACAAGACTGGGTTTTACAATACCATGGGCACAAAACCATGGGTCGATATTACATTAACCTAAAAACACCCATATGCGTATAAAAATAGATTAAACCCCCCAAAAAGTTTATAGAGTGTAAAGTCCTTTCAGAGTTAACCCCTCCTTAATAACATGGGAAATATTCAACATAATTCCAACATATCAAAGTTTACAAGTAAACAACCTTATATCTCCCAAGTTAAAATAATCAAAAAATAAAATTTTCAAACTTTAATTTTCTAAATTTTTGATGTAGAAAACCTTTTAATTCCCAAATATTAAATTTGTAAAATTTAAGTGATGGAGATTGGGATAGGGTTTTGAGTATCAATATGATCCCCAACCTTGGCGTACCAATGCACAACATTGGTGCCACACAAGAGAATGCATGCGATAATGGCTCCTCTCAACCGACTGTGTAGGTTTGTGCTGAAAATGGTTCATAAGGTAACCCTCGATCTCCTGATGTAATTCTTCCATTGCCCGAATTTGATTCTACATGTCACTATTTAGAATCATTCACCTTTGTCGGGTATTTTTTTGGACGCATCCCTAATGAGTCTTCCCGTAGGCCCTGGGTTAACGCAACTTGGACTCCTCATGGAGTTAATCTAACGATGGTTCAAAACATTACAAAGGGCTTTTCTTTGTTTCACTTTGCAAAAACAACCCATGCTAAGGTGATTTACAAGCATGGCCTCTAGTACATGAGAAACTCTCTATTTGTTTTTTCTCCTTGGACCCATGACTTTTCTATTTCTAAGGAAAGATCTACCAAAGTCCCTGTGTGGGTGGAATTCCCAAGACTCCCTCTCCCTCTATGGTCCTTTCTCAGTTGCATAGTTGCCCCTCTAGGGCATGTCATTTTTATGGAGACAGACAAATTTTTCCATGCATGCCTTAAAAAATGTGTTTGTGTCAAAATTGATATTTCTATAAATCTCAAGGAGACTATTGACATACAAGTTGGTGACACTGTGCTATCCCAATGATTCCTCTACATTAATTTTCCCAACACATGTTTTCGGTGCCAATCCTCAGAACATAAGATCAAATATTATCCCTTGATGCCACATAATAGGGACAAGCATAACCCCCCCACACTGAGTGCACCTACTCCTCAATCTCAGGAGGTTGGTTAGACGATTGTGGGAAGGCGTAAAAATTCATGTTTGGTTGCTTCTAAAGGTACACAGTCGGAGTCAACACATGTCTCAAAGCCAATATAAAAAGGGTATGAAAAGAAAAAAGTAAGTCCTCCAACTGAAACTGCCAATAATGAGGCTCTTCAATCTCAACAGATTTATACCCCAAGGGATGCAATGGTGCTTGCTTCATAGTCTATCAACCGACCAATCCTCCACTACATTCCCCTCGGCTAACACAAGGCACTCCCATAGTCCGAGAAGGGGATCTGCAAAAGAAGTTGCTCTAGAGAAGCAACTTCATATGACCAATGTTCAGTTGGGCAGTTATGTTCCTAATTCATCCAACAACTACAGTGTGTTGGAGTATCTTAACAGTGGTGAGGATAAGCCATTGGATGCAGAGCCATCATCGATGGATTTGGCGATTCATATGGAAGAAGCAAAATATAAAGATCCCTCCCTTTCTGTGCAGTTTAGACATTCTCATAGTCCTTGACAGGGAAAAGAAGATGGATACAGTCTACCCGAAAACCGGTTTCACCCATCAACAATTCCAATAACTTTACGACATTGCATTTGAACATATGCAAGATGATGGAGCAATAAGTCTACTTGGTACCTAGAGTTACAATTCTACAGTTTAGGGTTTTTTTACTCTAGTTTATTTCTCTATGCTTAGTTATGTTGTGTATTCGTCCTTTTAAGGGTTGGTTCCGATTTTGATCGTATGGGTGGCCTTGTTGATCTTTCTAGCTCTCTTTTTATTGTAACCTCTTTTATTTTTATTGAATATAATTGTTGGTTCCAATACAAATTTGTAACCTTTTTAATGAATAATTTTTCTTCATAAAATTTTAGATAAAAAAATTTCTTTAAATTCAAAAACCTTCTAAACCTTTCATAACTCCACTAAGAAATTAAATCCCCAAAACTTTAAACTTTCAAATAATTTTAAAAACTTAAAAAGACTATAAATTTTTTTATAACTCCTTTAATAACTTAAATCCTTATTACTCCCTTATACTAGCATTCAAAAATTAAATAACTCATAAAACCTTATTACTCCAAAGTTTTTCAAAAATAATTCAAAAGCTAATTTCCCTCCAAATATCAATTAGCTTATGTTTTGAATAAATAATGTTAAACGTTACCTTAGAATCTTTGACGATATTTTCATTGCATTCAACATGGCATTACTTAAGGTTCAATGCACCAAGACGTTTCGTTTCCTCAATGCTCTGCCTACTGCAAATGGTACTTTATTCTCCAAATTCCAATGTTCACCTCAAGTGCTGCTTGGCTGGAATTTTTTTGAAATCACTCTCTGCTAAATAGTTTCAATCTTGTTCTTCCATCGTTTCACCTTCTGGGCGCTCTTCTAGTTTGGGAATCCAAAAGCTTTCTAGTTTAGATAGTGCTCTCTTAGCACTTAAAATGTGTATTGCTACTATAAAAGGACACTCTCCTAGCACTAATGGATGTGGTGCTCTCTTGGATTACGGCTAGATTGTAACAACCCAAGTCTACTCACCTGGTTTTACCACAAAAATAAGTCAAGCAATTCCTCAGGGTAATTTTTTTTTTTTGTTTTCAAACGACAGTTTTGTTCATAACACATTTGTTTACCCAATAAATCAATAGTAATATTTTGAAACAGTACAGGCATATCAAACCACTTTTGGGTTCAAGACTGCTATAGACAGCTACCCAATTGGACGAGATTGATCAAATCTCATAGAGGTGCCATTCTGTGGATCTATCATTTTCAGTATCGTTCCTCTTGTTCTGGCCATGAGTGTAGATCCACGGATGAGATTATCCTTTAGAGCCCATAACACCTAAAGGCTAGATGCTTTCTTCCCATTTCCTTGTCATAATGAACCTTGAACTGACTGCTCGATTTGTTCAATACAATTATGCAAGGAATCAACGTATCATATGCCTCCGTGACTAACTGAATATCCCCTATCTGGAGTTAGTACCACGTCAATACACTGGCCTTGGACTTCATCACACATGCCCATTGTGACTTACAAACGCTTGTCCCATACCAAACGTTGTGTTTGAACTTAGCAAAGTCAAATGATCATGGGACTTATCACAGTACTACCTGGATAACAACCTAAAGATGGTGTCCCATACCGCCCCTCGTTACTAGATATGACCTAATATTATTCCAGAAAAATTATGTCAATCTAAAATTGCTCCAAGACTTGCTCTGTGCAATATCCGCACCTTAACAACTTTGGGTGTATCAATACCTTAATCATCTTTCCTGATGATTAAAATATTTTGCAATTTAACTTAAAAGACTTGTTGTGTGCAAAACTGCACCTCAAGTCATTTGTTCATCCTTCCTGATGACTTAAACCAAGAATTAGTTACAATCATTTCTAACATTCGTCACTAAAACTCTAGATAGGATCCAATATAAAGATTCACATAATATATTCTTAAACCAAAAGTTTACATCCTCACCTTGGCCATCATGGCGGTATATAATTACGCCATCTTGCTATTCCATTATTACCCGTTTTTCCAAGTTGGGCTTTACACTACAACCAAGCCCTTACCTATAAGGATTATATTTGTTTTTAACCTGGTCTTCAGGTTACATATTTCCAAACTTTATGGGTTTGAAGTCTCTAACCATCTTAATCCATACAAAGCTATAGGTAGCTACACTTTAATTGTTGTAATCCAATGCTTGGAACTTGGTATAAAATATCTCAAGAGTTTCAACTAAAATCCATACAATGAGCACATGGTCTCATGACTGGTACATTAATTCCTTAGCTCAAATTTTCAAAAGCAACAAACAATACTTTATTGGCTTACATAATTCCTTCTGCATGAGTTTCCTTGTTTAAACCACCCATTCAAATTTTCAAAAGCAACAAACAATACTTTATTGGCTTACATAATTCCTTCTGCATGAGTTTCCTTGTTTAAACCACCCATCCCAATATTTTGGTTGTCAAAGACTTTTGCATACCACAATAATTCCATACCTTCTTTTAATAGAAGCCAACGTTATCTCTTTACCACAATGGTTATTTTACACACTAGACTTCCAATACACTTTACTAAACTAAAGTGTTAATTTTAATAAATATCCAGCAGGTTTTCATTTACTCAAATACTCCTTTGAATCACTTTCATAGCCTTCTTGCGTCATCGGAAGTTTCATAAACAAAGGTATAATTTTGCCAAACTGAAAGAATTCAATGCTATTCAAGATCAACAGCAGGATTTTACTGTTAACTGGTAAGCTTACTATGCTTCTCACAGTTCACGTATGCTAGGTACACATTATTCAATTACAAGAATAAAATTTGTTTAACTTCATGGGTAATGATGCTTGATCCTCTTAATCTATTACTTCCATACCCTCTCCAAATATTCATTTCGTATTACTTATAATAATTCCAAAATTACTTTACTAAGTTCTGATTTAAATGATACTTAGGTATACTTCTGGCTATGGCAAGATGAAGTCCCCAATATGGTTAAAAGAAGAACATGCTTCTTGACACAACTAGGCTTACTAAAGTGCTTTCATTGAAAAGTTATTAAGCCCACTGCTAACAATAGGGTTACCCACTCACTATTATCATTTAAATAAAATTGTGTGCATTCGAGGATATTCCTCTTACAAGAAAGTGAAATATTTCTTATTATAAAATAAAATTATCAAAATCAATTCCGTTATTACCCTAACCTGAAAGTATTAATCCAGTTTTCTTTTCTAAGAAAAGCATATCTATACCACACTTAGGTTACTGATATTATAAATATATGTGATCAATTTACATGTAAATAACTCACATTAAATTAACAAACATTCTAGCAATGCAACAGGTGGATTTCTGTTTTGCTGGCCAAAGCCAATCAACAATTCATTCGGCAAGAGTTTTCTTTTATTTGTTCATGATCACTAAGAACAACAACACAATTTATAAAGGATATGCTTGAATTTACACTGCATACATTTTTTTTATAGCATAAATAAATCAAACATGAACAGAGTATTCAGGCACCTTCCCATTGCCTACTCTGATAAAATAACACAATGCACCGTCCAGAAAACACAGGATATTTTCTCATTTCCCATCCGGAAGTGACATGTTTTCAAGGAATACATAGTTTGATAATAATACACCTTCTAAACTTGTCTGCTGGTCCTGCTCCGCTACATTCCACTACTTATCAAGGATATAATTCCCTTTCTAGCTGGCCGAATACATAAGATTTTTGACCCAAAGAAACTCTTTTTATTTATTTTTTTACAACATAATAAGACCTTATACACATATAGCACAGCCAGGATATGTCTGACATAAGAAATTGCCTCTTAAATATTCTGTCACGGTTGCTATCAGTGCAATGCCAACAACATGCCGCCAAAGAAAACACTTAAACCTATCTGGGGTCAGAATCGACTCTGATATGAATGCATACTACTCAAGCAATCACATTAACACACCACAGATTTGCAGAGATAGCAATCGAAAAGTATAGTCCACTTGCATGTACAAATTTATCATACACACATTTCTACTATCATCAATGAATTATGACACTTTATTTCGTTTCTCTTTTCAAGAAAACATAGCATCCACCTTGCTTCTATTTCTCAAACAAAGCTCAAGCTAAATCAAATAAAGAACAACAAAGTTTCCAAACAGCAAGGCAAACAGTATAAAATTCTTTTTTCTGCCTCTAATCTAGTATTCACATAATACTATCAGTTCACACATCATTTTTACAGTGAGTATGCTCTTTTCAGAAATGGCGTTCTCCAAAACAAAACAATCATTTTATACAAGCAAAGCAAGACAAAATATTCAAATTCCAACCTGGTGAAAATCGTGCAGTCCTCTGCCAACTGTGTTTTCAGAATAACTAGTTCAGATTCTCTCCTAACGTCCGGCGAACACATGAACCAGCAGAAAAATGTTTTCCTTTCCCCACCATCGAAAAGGAAAGATGATTTTTATCCCCTAAATCAAAACATAATAATGTTCTTCTTTTTCCCAAAAAAAACAAACACGGGTACCCCCTTTTTCCTCCTTCGCATGCAAGGTGCCAGATAGAAGCGGAGTTAAAACAAACTTGATACACACTTCAACACTCATCATGCTATGGTATTCCCAAACCAGTTTTTTTCGCTATATTATAGTTACAACAAAAACCCAATAGCAAAATTGTACTACCATTATCTCGAAAGCACATTTCCAAATATAAAAATAATTTATAACCAAACTTCGATTTTTATTTCGTAACCAGTAACATTAATTTATTATTATTTAAATAATTTTGTATAATTATATATTAAATATACAAGCAACTTTAATCCATTAAACACTCAACAACAAAGACCCCATGCCCTTGGCATCTTTGAAAAAAATATAAGCATTTAAAAAAAAATAAAGCATTATGGCTCCTATGCTTAGCATATTCAATGCCAATGGCTCTCATGCTTAGCATCTTCATTGCCAATGAAAATCATAATGCATCACTTAAACATATAATAGCATTTTTCCAAGTGAAACAAACACAGTTATACCACAGAGAATTTATTCATGCAATCCTACATGAAATGCAATTATAGGGCTTCAGTGTACCCCTGAGCCGAATCATCATTTACCAACTCACCTTTTTCTTTTTTAAGCGAAAAACCCCTTTTGGGGCCGCCTTGGTCTGAGAGACCATGAATAGGGGGTTCTACACCGTCAAAGTCACTCGGGAGTCGCACCCGACCCTGCCGGCACCAACATTATCAATTGGATTTTGGATACCCAATTCAGCTTTTTGGTAGGATGGAGATTTGAACCTGGGACCTCCTTTGGAGGATTGCCCTCTCCTCTCCAACTCACCTACAACACCTGGGTACCAACTCACCTTTTTCACTAAGCAACTTATCTATCCAATATACGTACGTAGTCCTGCACATACAAAGGACATCAACAGTACCATGCTCCAAAAGATAAAGGTAAGTTTAATTCATTAATTAATTCATAACTAATGGTCGTGCAGGGAGGGTCGTTACATTGGCGCTCACTAGAGTTGACTACTAGTTGGAGAGTGACACTCTCTATCGCTAACGATTAGGTGGCGCTTATCCTAGCGCATCGTCTGTATGGCCGCTTCTCCTAGCACATGTTGATGATGGTGCTTTGTAGCACTTAAAACGATGAATGGTGCTCTAGCTTTATTGTACTTGCACTATCCTTGTTAGACTGCATTGTTGCTTAGTTATTCTGCACTATGGCTTGGCCACATTGCACTATGACTTGGTTATATTGCACTCTAATTTGGCTACTGTGACTTAGCTATTTTGCATTATGACTTGGCTATTATGCACTGTGACTTAGATTATAGCCTCTCTTTTAGCTTTCCTTAGCTGCACTAGATTACTTAGCTTTTCTTTTCTATAGCTAAGCTTTCATTTCCATTATGCTGGAGGCTTGTTTTTGTATCTATTCAAGTTGGCTGCTTGTTTCTAATGGCCTCTTAATATTTATATCTTTTGTTGGCCATTGTTCTCTTCTATCTCTTTTATGCTTCTTAATACTTCTCTTTTATCCTTTCTTCTCTGTATTGTTCTTTGCTTTCTTCTCTTCTTTTCTTTTGTAAGTGGTGCTTCTTTCTTCTCTGTGGATAAAAGCTCCATAATCTTCTTCCCTTTCTTTACTTGCTTTCTTTCTTTACTTCTATGTATTCTCTCTCTTATCTATATTATTTTTGCTTCTCTTTACTCTATTATGAATGCTTCTATCCTCTGCACCAAATCTATATAAGAAGTTTTGAATACTTCTTAATCTCAAAGTCAAAATTCTTCTCTATCTCTATAGGAAACTTCTCAAAATTTTGATTCAATCTCTGTTGTTGCTTTACTATCAATATGAAAACTTCAATGTCTTAGATCACACCTAAGAACCCAACATGATTCTCCTCCTTACTAAAGAACCCAATATCAATGTTAGGGTGACACTAAATATCCCTAAATAATCAACTATCTTCTAAGTTGATTTTATCCTAATCTTCAAATTTCAAATCTTCAAATCTTCAAATCAATGTCAGGGTGGCTCTATCCTTGAATGATCAACTATCTTTTGAGTTGATTTAACCTCAATCTTCAAACTACAAATTCTCAAATCTTCAAATCAATGTCAAGGTGACTCTATTCCTAAATGATAAACTTTCCTCTTAAGTTGATTCAACCTATCAACCAATGTCCAATTTCTCTTCAAAGTTGTCCTTTTTTAATATAGCCAACTCCTAGTCTTCACTTGTTTTCCTTCAACCAAGAGGAAAGACCCTAGTCTGCTCTATTCAATAAGACCTTTAAAAATAGATTCCAAGTCTTCATTGCCTTTAAAGTGGATAGACTCTAAATTAACTTTATCAAAAGTGGACGAAGTTAATAATAATAGTAGCAAAAAAAACTCTATCAAACTAGACAAAGTCTAGCGGTAGCTCTGATACTACTGTTGCCTTACAATCACCAAATATAACAACCACAAAATATCACGCAGGTCCCAATATAAAATAGCTACAATATTAAAGGTCAAGATAATAATAATGATTAGAAAATATGAGCAAATTAATATGTCTATCAAGGCTTATATAATAAATCAAATAACATTCATTTATATATTTATATATGAAAATATGAATGCAAATAACCAGAATCATTTATGAGCTATGTATGAAGAAAACTTACAATATTAATTGCCAAAAATTTGTATACAAGCTTTATTACTTAGCTTTTGTTACAACTCTGTAATCGCACTTGGATTGTTCCCTTTTGGAATGCTTTGTCACAGTGTATTGTCTCCATAATTTAGCCATAGTAATGTGACTCTTCATGTACTTGACCGTTGCTCTCCATATGCCAAGTCTTATGACTCTTAGCTTATATATTTGCCACTTACTAGATGAACACTTAACTTTCAAACGCTTGCACACATGGCTTTTACACTTTTACATGGGCTCCTAATATAAGACACTTGTGCACATCCTTACATTACATATTTGCATTATTACATACAAGACACTTGTCCATATCCTTATATTACATATTTGCACTGTTACATACAAGACACTTGTCCCCATCTTTATATTACATATTTGCACTGTTACATACAAGTCACTTGTGCACATTCCCTCAATCTACACTTCACTCTAACTAATTTGATATTTGTGCATTTCTTGCACATTACACTCTTATATAACATTTGTGCATTTCATGCACATTGACATTATATGAAAGGAAAAATATCAATTACACACTAAACTATAGACTCAACCTTAATCTATTAAATATTTACAATTATGTCATAAAGTACCATGGGAGTGCATTAACATATAACAAATAATATAATATATCTCAACACATTTAAGTTCTGCAAATTAAAGAAATCACTGCTTTATCTTTTTCATGTTCCCACGTAACTTAGATTTTCTGGTCCTCTTATACACATGTAATAAGATATCAAAATTCCTTCTCTACCTAAATATATGATTAGCAGTGACTCTTCCAAGCATCTTTACATAGAATTTTGAATTAAGTACGGAGGATACCAAATGCAACAGAATGTTCATTAAGTTCCACTTACGCTGAATGGTAAGTAATATTCCCTATGAAATGTTTTGCTTTTATTCTAGGTAAGTTCAATTTTTATATATGGAAATTCTGAATCTGGAAAATCTACTCTTGTGTATACAATTACAAATTCTTGAAATTGAAATCACTCAAATGCTGCATAATTTATTGTTTTCTTTCTTAATTTCAAATAGGTCAACAAGTGTCATGTGCTTAAAGTCTTCTTGAATTCTTCTAGACCAGTGTGCTCATTTTTAAAGGCCACTATGGGATTTGGTTTGGCGAGATCATAACATTACTATAATGCATGTATCTTAGTTGTGTTTCAGCTTATAAAATATTCCATGGTGTTCTTATAATTGGTAAATAAACACCTGCATGAAATTTTCATGTGGCATAACATACTAGTGAGATGGATCACAACTTTTTGTTTATCCTTAACTTTAATTTTCTAAGTCCTATTTCATATTCAGAAGAAGCTCCAAGTGATCACTTTGCAGACATCTCAAATGATAAAACCACACTGCATTTTGTAGTATTCAAAATCATTCAAACTTCTAATCTAAATCTTTATACCAATATAGGTACTATAGTGAAAGTATGTAGTATCGAATATATTTTGTTATTGCTTAGTATAATCTGGAATACTGAACAAAGTATGAAACTCTTATGTTTCTTTTTTCATTTTTTTTGGATAAATATATCATTTTACTATGCCCCAGGAAACACTGGCAATCTTGCAC
Organism: Wollemia nobilis; assembly: GCA_028583015.1. NCBI lineage: Eukaryota > Viridiplantae > Streptophyta > Pinopsida > Araucariales > Araucariaceae > Wollemia > Wollemia nobilis. Next base: position 4,627,869 of record JAQPPZ010017036.1, on the reverse strand, counting down.
AAAAATATTTTATGAATTGGATGTCGGCCCATTCTTAAGTCAATATACATTATTGCAGAAAGCCTACTTCTCTTGTTCAATACTGCACCTCTTAATGGCTGTGGCAAATTTTGCTAACTCACTTGTGTGGATTTTAACAAGACAACATAAATACCTTGTGCTAGAGTAATGGATGGTATAAACAATGTGATGCTCTTCAAAGTCAAGTGGAGTTTGGGACCCAGGTCAATTTAAAACAACAATGTTACTGATTGTATGCAACTAACTGGACTAGAAAATGTAGGAAGTCAATTGTTGGCCTAGGGTTCTCTCTCGTGGTGGTCAGGTTTACAATGATGATTCTTGGGTTTCAGAAAATGTTCAAGGCATTTTTTATATAAGTAATGAATTGGGGTTTGGAGAGGGAAAGATTGGATGCCCAAAACAAGTGTTCCCTGCAAACATGAGTGTAGTTCTGAACTCTCTGAGACAAGACCTGGGAACTGGAAAGAATTTACAGAGAGTAAGCATGCTGGTGGTGCCTCTACAGAGCTAAAATTGGAGAGAATGTCTTGTTAGAAATGTTAACTCAAACTTCACGCCCGTAAGCGCTTCGGCGCGAAGCACTTTCAAAACACCTTCGGGAAATGCTTCGGCGCGAAGCACTTTCAAAACGCCTTCGGGAAATGCTTCGGCGCGAAGCACTTTTAATATGACTTCGGAAAATACTTCGCCGCGAAGTGTAAATTATTTGCACTTGGAGGATGCTTCGCCGCGAAGTAAAAACAAATTGCCCCCCGAAGCGAAAATTAGGCGCATAGATCGGGACATTAATTGTCCAAGCGTGCGAGTAGTTGGGGTTGTTCGGCGATTGGACAGGAACCATTCCTCGGCATTTATTTCTTGTCAGTCGGTCGGTGAACTTCTCCCGCCTTTTGTCCTCATCCCCCGCCTATAAATACCGGGGTCATTTTGTCATTTAGTAAGAAGTATTAAGGGAGGAAGAAGTTGGAGGATAGCGGAAGGAGCAGAGCAGCAGAGAGGAATAGTGAGCAGAGGGCAGCCGCAGAGCTAGGGTTTCGACCAGCAGAGTAGCAGAAGGGTGAAACCAGTAGCCGCTTACAGTCGGAGTGTGGAGCAGCAGTCTCCAAGTAGTTTGTGTGTTTATCCTGCAGATTTCTATCTTGCAGAAGTTTGTAATCCCAACATTACAGTTTTAATATATAAAATATTTATTCTGTTTTTTGCGACTCTGTGTAGTATTTTAGCCGCAGATATTCCTGAGTTAGGGTTTGCCCCGAAGTGGCAAAACACCCGTCCGATCCAGAAGGGAGATTTGTTTGTTTGTGCCGAAGCACATTGCGAGACTTAGTCTCCCGAAGTGGAATCCAGCAACCACTTCGCCGAAGTTGTCGTGAGTTGCAGAGCTTCGCAGCTTTCTTGCTCGAAGCAGTCACTTCGGGTTGAAAATTCCCGAAGTGATTTCACTTCGGAAGAAAACTGTGCGAAGCAGTTGCTTCGCCAGGTTTTTCCCCGAAGTAGTTTCACTTCGGCAACTTCTTCCCCGAAGTACTTACTTCGGGAGCATTGTTCCCGAAGTAGTTTTACTTCGGCACTTTATCCCCCGAAGTAGTTACTTCGGGAGTATTTTTCCCAAAGTAAATTTACTTCGGCAATAATTTTCCCGAAGTGCATACTTCGGGAGAATTTTCCCCGAAGCTCCCTCCCTCGCGTGAAAACGGTGCGAAGCGTTTTTCGTGACGCGATTTTAACGCGATTCGGAATTTTTTAATTAATTCCTTCAAATTGGTATCAGAGCTCGTTGTGTCGTGACGCGGAGATAGAAACATGGCTTCCGAAAAGAATTCCCTGCAGTTGCAGATCCCGCGATTTAACGGCAAGAACTACGATTATTGGAGCATCCAGATGAAGATTCTCTTCGGGTCTCAGGATTTGTGGGACTTCGTCGAGAATGGTTACCCGAAATCGGCAGATGCAGCAGCACTGGCCGCCCTCTCCCAAGCTGACAGAGATCTTCTGAAGGAGAACCGGAAGAAAGACCAAAAGGCCCTGTTCTATATCATGCAAGCGGTTGAGGAGACCATCTTCCCGCGGATTGCATCAGCCACCAAGGCCAAGCAGGCCTGGGATATTTTGGCCAGTTCGTACCAGGGCACCAACAAAGTGAAGTTGGTAAAGCTGCAGATGCTTAGGAGGGAGTTCGAGAACCTGCAGATGAGTGAGTCCGAGTCGATGAGCGACTTCTTCACCTGGACAACTGATGTCATCAACCAGATGCGGTTGAATGGTGAGATTGTGCAGAATCAAAGGATCGTGGAGAAAATTCTGCGGAGTCTGCCAGCAAAGTTTGACTCTGTGGTAATTGCAATAGAGGAGTCAAGGGATCTGACAACCCTCTCTGTGGATGAACTAATGGGTTCTCTGCAGACACATGAGCAGAGGCTGAGCCGCTCAACTGAGTCTCCTCTAGAGCAAGCATTCAAGGCGCAAGTCTCAGTCCGAGACAACGGCAGACAAGACTCCCACCATGGCGCCTCTAGTTCTCAAGGTGGAAGAGGCAGAAGCAGGCGTGGGAGAAGTAACAAGCAAGGAGGGAGATCAAACCCTCATGTCAGTGAGACCAGCTGCAACTTTCATCAGCAAGGAGGAAGAGGCACTGGCAAAAATCAGCAAGGTAGCTCTCAGCAAAAGAAGGACATGTCAAAGGTCCAATGCTACTACTGCAAAAAGTTTGGCCATTACATCTCACAGTGTAGAACGAGGATGGCGAACGAGAATCAGCAGCAAGCCCATTATACGGAGGAAGGCTGGAAATGCGGCAGGGAGGAAATATGCTTGCTGACTTGCAGTGTTGAAGAGGAGAGCAAGAAAAACATTTGGTATCTTGACGGTGGGTGCAGCAACCACATGACTGGGAACAGAGAGATGTTCTCACAATTGGATGAAACAGTCCAATCCGAAGTCAAGATGGGGAACAACAGCAAGGTTCCTGTGATGGGGAAAGGAAAAATCCTCATCCGCACCCGGCACGGAGAAAGAAAGCAAATTTGCGATGTTTATTATGTGCCTGGGTTGAAACACAATCTGCTAAGTGTTGGACAGCTTGTGCAGAAGGGACACACTATGCAGTTCAAAGACGGTGTTTGTTCCATCAGAGACAAAGTGCATGGACAAATCGCAACCGTGTCCATGACGAAAAACAAAATGTTTCCGCTGCAGATTCAGAATGAATCTTTAATGTCTCTGAGTGCAGTTGTGAAGGATGCTACCTGGTTGTGGCATCTCAGATTCGGTCACTTGAGTTTCAGTGGCCTGAATTTGCTGCACAAGAAGGAGATGGTGAAGGGTTTACCCCTTATTGAGCAACCGAACCAAGTTTGTGAAGGTTGCCTAGTCGGTAAGAAGCACAGGGATGCATTCCCCGTAGGACAGTCTTGGAGAGCATCACGGCCATTGGAGCTGGTGCACTCAGACATTTGCGGTCCCATGCAGACCAGCACATATGCCGACAACAAATACTTCCTGACTTTCATTGATGACTTCAGCCGGAAGACATGGGTTTATCCCATCAAGTTGAAGTCAGAGGCATTTGCGAAGTTTAAGGAGTTCAAGGCTCTGGTTGAGAAACGAGAGCGGGTATTATGTGAAGACTCTCGAAGCGATGGAGGAGGAGAATACATCTCCAACGAATTCCACAACTTCTACAAGCAGCATGGAATTCGAAGGCAGTTCACTGCCAGATACACACCACGACAGAATGGTGTAGCTGAGAGGAAGAACAGAACTATCATGGAGATGGCACGGAGCATGCTGAAGGCGAAAAGTCTGCCACATGAGTTTGGGGGAGAAGCTGTAAGTTGTGCAGTTTATCTGCTGAACCGATGTCCCACCAAGAGTGTGAAGGACAAAATTCCGGAGGAAGCCTGGAGCAATCTGAAGCCAAGTGTGGCTCATTTGCGAGTTTTTGGGTGCATTGCATATGCACATGTTCCAGATGAGAAAAGACGGAAGCTGGATGACAAAGCTGAAAAATGCATTTTCACGGGGTACAACGAACAAGCAAAGGCATACAGGCTGTACAATCCGGTGACGAAGAAACTTGTCATCAGCCGAGATGTGAAGTTCTTGGAGGATGAAGCCTGGAACTGGAAGTCAAAGACTGGTCAGCCTGAACCAGCAATTGTTGAACCTGTAAACTTGGAGGAAGACAGTGTACAGCCACCTGTACCTTCAAGCAGCAACAGTGGTGCCAGCAACAGCACACCCTCATCATCCCGGTCACCTCCACTTGCAAGCAGAATTCAAAATTTGAGGACACCTGCGAAGACTCGGAGCTTGCAAGACATTTATGAGGTAACCCGTGATCAGATAGATGAAGAATATTCTGACTTTGCTTTATTTACTGAGTGTGATCCAGTGGAGTTTGAAGAAGCAAGTCAGAATCGCACATGGGTGAATGCGATGGATGAGGAGATAGCAGCCATTGAGAAGAATGAGACATGGCAGCTGGCTGATCTTCCAGCGGGAAAGAAGACCATTGGGGTCAAGTGGGTGTATAAAACAAAGTTTAACGCCCAAGGAGAAGTTGACAGGCATAAGGCCAGATTAGTGGCGAAAGGCTACAAGCAGAAGTCAGGAGTTGACTATCATGAGGTGTATGCACTGTAGCCCGACTTGACACAGTCAGAATGATTATGGCACTAGCAGCTCAGAAAGGTTGGAGTGTGTACTAGATGGATGTCAAGTCTGCCTTCTCGAACGGAGTGTTGGAAGAAGAGGTCTACATAGACCAGCCACCCGGTTATGAAATACAAGGGCAAGAAGACAAGGTCTTGAAGCTGAAGAAGGCCCTGTATGGGTTGAAGCAAGCACCCTAGGCATGGTACAGCCGGATTGATGGCTATTTTCAGGAGAATGGGTTTCAAAAATGCCCATATGAGCACTCCCTGTACCTGAAGACAAATGCAGAGGGTGAGATGATAATCGTCTGCTTGTACGTGGACGATCTGATATATACTGGCAATAGCAGCAGCCTATTTGCGCAGTTCAGAACAGCCATGAAGACCGAGTTTGAAATGACAGACATGGGGCTGATGAAATATTTTCTTGGCATTGAAGTTGACCAATCAGCAGATGGCATCTTCATTTCTCAGGGCAAGTATGCAAAGGATGTCCTGAAGCGTTTTAAGATGGAGGACAACAAACCTGCCATCACCCGGTAGCCATTGGTTTGAAGTTGAGCAAGACTGACAACAGCAGAAGCGTTGATCCAACTCTCTATAAAAGGTTAGTTGGAAGCCTGATGTACTTGACTGCAACTCGGCCAGATCTGATGTTCGGAGTCAGTCTGATCAGCCGTTTTATGGAGACTCCGAAAGACACTCACTGGCAAGCAGGCAAGAGAATCCTGCGATATGTCAATGGCACGAGGAACCACGGAATTCACTATGCCAGACAAGACCAGCTTGAGTTGATTGGCTACACTGACAGCGATTGGGCCGGTAGCGTAGATGACCGGAAGAGCACTTCGGGATATGCCTTCCATTTTGGATCCGGAGTTGTCTCTTGGTCCTCGAAGAAGCAGCCAATTGTTGCTTTATCTACAACAGAGGCGAGTATGTTGCTGCCACCTCAGCCGCCTGCCAGGCAGTCTGGCTGAGAAGAGTTCTGTGTGAACTACATCATCCGCCCGAAGCAGCAACAACAATATTTTGCGACAATAACTCTGCCATCGCGCTCTCGAAGGACCCAGTCTTCCACGGCCGGACGAAGCACATAGACATCCGGTATCATTTCATCAGAGAGCTGGTGAAATTCGGCGAAGTACAATTGCAGTTTTGCAGGTCCAAGGAGCAGCTGGTCGACATCTTCACAAAACCCTTGAAGGAGGAGGACTTCGCCAGATTGCGAGATATGTTGGGCGTTAGAGAACTCGTGAAGTTTGATTTAAAGGAGGGTGTTGGAAATGTTAAATCCAACTTCACGCCCATAAGCGCTTCGGCGCGAAGCACTTTCGAAACGCCTTCGGAAAATGCTTCGGCGCGAAGCACTTTCAAAACACCTTCGGAAAATGCTTCGACGCGAAGCACTTCTAAAATGACTTCGGAAAATGCTTCGCCGCGAAGTAAAAAATGCTTCCGCGAAGTAAAATCAAATTGCCCCCCGAAGCGGAAATCAGCCGAAGCAAAAATCAGGCACGCAGATCGGGACATTAATTGTCCAAGCGTGTGAGTAGTTGGGGTTGTTCGGCGATTGTACAGGAACCATTCCTCGACATTTAATTCTTGTCAGTCGGTCGGTGAAATTCTCCCGCCTTTTGTCCTCATCCCCCGCCTATAAATACCGGGGTCATTTTGTCATTTAGTAAGAACTATTAAGGGAGGAAGAAGTTGGAGGATAGCGGAAGGAGTAGAGCAGCAGAGAGGAATAGTGAGCAGAGGGCAATCGCAGAGCTAGGGTTTCGACCAGCAGAGTGGTAGAAGGGTGAAACCAGCAGCCGCTTACAGCCGGAGTGTGGAGCAGCAGTCTCCAAGTAGTTTGTGTGTTTATCCTGCAGATTTCTATCTTGCAGAAGTTTGTAACCCCGACATTACAGTTTTAATATATAAAATATTTATTCTGTTGTTTGGACTCTGTGTAGTATTTTATCCGCAGATATTCCTCAGCTAGGGTTTGCCCCGAAGTGGCAAAACACCCGTCCGATCCAGAAGGGAAGTTTGTTTGTTTGTGCCGAAGCACATTGCGAGACTTAGTCTCCCGAAGTGGAATCCAGCAGCCACTTCGCCGAAGTTGCCGTGAGCTGCAGTGCTTCGCAGGCTTCCTGCCCAAAGTAGTCACTTCGGGTTGAAAATTCCCGAAGTGATTTCACTTCGGAAGAAAACTGTGCGAAGCAGTTGCTTCGCCCCAGGATTTTCCCGAAGTAGTTTCACTTCGGCAACTTCTTCCCCGAAGTACTTACTTCGGGAGCATTGTTTCCCGAAGTAATTTTACTTCGGCACTTTGTCCCCCGAAGTAGTTACTTCGGGTGTATTTTTCCCGAAGTAAATTTACTTCGGCAAAATTTCCCCCGAAGTGCATACTTCGGGAGGATTTTTCCCGAAGTTCCTCCCTCGCGTGAAAACGGTGCGAAGCGTTTTTCGTAACGCGATTCAGAATTTTTTAATTAATTCCTTCATGTCTTACAGGTAAATAATTCGAAGGAAATTCTTTCTCCAGGCACTCAAGGTGTATGTCAAAAACAGCCTTTTCCAACTTATTTCATAGAAAAAGATATCACTGATAAAAGCTTAGGACCTGTTTGTTGAAAGAAAATCCTTAACTAATTCATAGAGAAGGGAAGAGAGCTCTGAATTGAGGATTCTTTGCAAGGAGTTTGAAGATCTTGAAGCAAAGGGAACTAATTCTAGATGTTAAGTATCGTGTTTCAAAGGCTGAAGATGCTGTCAAATTTGAGATGATGATGCAACAACTCTGGTTGATGATGAAGGCTAATAGAGATGATCTAAAAATGGCAATATTTGGAAATGAATTGAAAAAGAGAAAAGTGAATCTCAATTGGAAAAATTTGATATGCACCAAGAGAGATTTCAGGATCCAAACCATGATATTAAAGTTTCCCATGCAGAGAAGAATGCAACACCCAAGATTTGTGAAACACGGGACCGAACAGTTAATGGTGCATTGAAGCAGTCCAGTGAGCAGGAAGAGGCACGTTTAGAAGTTATCAGTGTCATTGAAAGAATTATTAAAGTTGTTAGTGAGGTTGGGGAAGCATTCCCAAACAGTCCAGGTAAGGGAATATTTTCAGGTTTTGAAGATGTATTTTTGTTGGATAAATACAGATCAAGTGGCAGTAGGCAGGTATTTGACAGCTTATTACAAGAAAATAACACACTTAAAGATTTCATCCAATCTGAGCATTAAGTGTCAGATGTAAAGGGTATCCAGTTAAACACTGAAAAAGTTATCCTACAGAGACATATGGGCAGGAAATCAGAGTGTATTTGACTAATAGCACAATGAAGAGTCAAAACAAAAACAAAGCATATGAGCTTGTAGGTCATAACATTTTAGAATTATGGAAGGTAGAGGTGGCAGAACACAAGGAAATTCATGAGAGGTTGAAATATTATGAGGCTTTCTTGTTTCAGCTTCAAAGGGAGTGTTCTGAACTAAATTCTGTGCTTCAGGAAGGTCCTACAGAAAATAGTGTCCATCCTGATGAACTTCTTCAAGAGATTGGTACATTTAAAGGAACAAGGTGCACAGGTCACAAAAGCCAAAGAAATTGAAGAGAAGAATGAGGCCATATGGATGGCAAAGGAGAGGCATTTTATATCTGAAGTGGTAAGTTTTCAGGAAAAAGTTGAACATCTACAAGAATACATCAAAAAACTAGAAGCTAATCATATTCAGGAGAAACATCACTGGAAAGATGAAATAGAGATGTGTAGAAGTGAATGTAAAAATAAACTAGATATTCTCCAGAACATGTTAAAAGAGAAGGAACAGAAGTTGAGGAAGGAAAGTGATATGTGGTCAATGCTATTGGAGGCTAAACATGGAAAGCTAGATTCTATGGAATTTGTTGTAAAGAAAGTTTTGCATACATTGAAAACCATCAAAAAGCATATTTCTGATTTAAACAAGTTGATAACACAAAGGAAGAGTCTAAGGAAAGATGAAGAACTAGGTCAATAAACGAAGGATCATATACTTGTATTACAGAGGCAGCTTTTGAGTTGCAACATAAGGGTGGCATTTCTATATTGAAGAATGTAGACTAGAGATGCAGATGTTTCTAGAAAAACTAGCTACATGTTTAAAGACAGATATTCACAAGCTCGGTGCAGAGATCAAGGAAGAACATGAGAAGAGATAGAAAGAAAGAAATGAGGCCAGGTTACAGTGCAAGCCAAAAAGGAAATGATGAAGATTGAGGAAAAACTTTCATAAAATTTGCTTGGGATAGTGATGCAGTGGCAATGACTGCAAACTTCTCTGCTGTATGACAAGACCTGTGCAATTGCACGACCACTTTCCAATCATACTATATTCTTGCAACTGTACAATACAGTCTTCTATTGTACAACTTCCTTGCAACAACCGTACAACCCCTTGCAATTGTACCATGCAGTCTTCTATCGTACAATTGTATGAAGCAACACTTCGTACAACCAATTTTACCATACGACAAATTTATCTCCATTCAAATGTGCAACATGCACCATTCAAATATACAGTTTCTGCCTCCATTCACTTGCTCGACAATTGAATTGTACAACTAATAAATCATACAATGAATTAACCAATCTTTTTAATTATAAAATGATTATTATATAAGCAATTAAAATTCAGCCAACTATTTCTTTGTTTATTTAGGCAGAGTTTTCGCTTGTGGTGTGTCAACCAGATCCTTCCACTTGCATATAATAAATCATGACGTGCACATAGTAATTTACTCTTCCCTTCTATAAATGATGGCTCCAACCTGAAATCTAAATTTTATGTTTTGTTATTTTCTATTTTCCAGCAAGGTCAAGTGGTACCCTCTTGTGTCTACGATCTTCTCTCACCCCACAAACTTCCTTTCCTTTGTTTCTTCTTCAAATCTTCAATATGCTTCTTGTGAACTGCACATGAGAAAACTGTAAGACATACAATCTTCCTATGGAATGATTAAATATTTACTCATAAGAGGGACATGAGGATTAAACAACAAACTTTCTTTATTGATTCCTTTTTGAGGTTACAAGGTAAAGTTTTTTTTGGTCAGATAATCTCTTCACTCTTTCTACGCTATTCATTTCTCGTGTCTTATTTATAAGCACGAGAAAATTAAGCATTCTTATCCAATCTTCCCTCCAACTACACATGATGGTTGAACTGCCAGTTCCTCGCTATGCTTTCTTATCCAGTCTTTTGCATGGAATTTCCAGCTGTTTTGAGTCGTTGTGTTGCTTGTCATTGCCACATGGATGCTCCCGCATCATACTCACCAAGTAACAAAAGAAATGTTGCTGAAATCTTCAATGGATACCCCGTACTTGGTGATCTCAAAGGTTGTTAGCCACATTGCTATGTCAACATCCTGGTTCTTCCACTTAACCAAATATTCATGATATGTCTTACCTCTTGTCCTTCTCACCACTCTAGAATCTATAATGGTTTCAATTTTATCTTGTTCTTTTTCTGAAAGCTGAGCTATCTATTTCTCTACTGGGATATCAACTATACGATCTTCCTCCTCATCGCTAGGTTGACCATAGTATGGATACAAATTGGCTACATTAAAGATTGACAAAATGTCGATCGCCTGTGGAAGCTCAATTTCATATGCATTGGTGGCAAACTTCTTCAAGACCTTACAAGGTTTGATCTTTTTCCAGTTAAGCTTGTTGTAAGTACCTTTAGGAAACTTTTCCTTCCACAAATGCCAAAATCAAATCCCCAATCTAGAATTCTTGTGTTCGATGCTTGAGGCCAGCACATTGCTTGTATTTCATGACATTATTTTCCAAATTAGCCTTCACTTCACGATGTGTAAGTCTTGCATATATTCGACAAAATCCTTTGCCAAAGCACTAGGTTTTTGCAAATTGACTGCAACTCATCAACTCCCTTTGGCTGAACTCCATACACAATTTGAAATGGACTTTTGGTTGCACTTCTATTTAATAAATTATTATAAGAAAATTCTACCTGTGCCAACACAATATCCCACAACTTTGGCTTCTTACCAACTAGACATCACAGCAAATTCCCAAGGCTTTTGTTCACTACTTTGGTTTGTCCATTGGTTTGCAAGTGACAAGGTACACCAAAAATGACCTACAAACTTTGCATCTCTATCTGACATGATGATATTCGACAAACCATGCAATCTTACAACTTCTTGACAAAACAAATCAACATTATGGGTAGCATCATTTGTTTTCTTGCAAGGTATGACATGTGCCATCTTCAAGAATCTGTCATCCACAACAAAAATAGAGTCATTACTCTTTTGTGTCCTCGATAATTGAAGAAAAAAATCCGTGCTCACATATTCCCATGGCATCTATGGTACTAGTAATGGTCAATACAACCTAGCATTTTGACTTATTCTCTTGGAATGCTAACAAACTCGACAATACTGTAAAAATATTCTTACATCCGCATTCATTCCAAGCCAATAGTAACTTGCATAGAGTTGTCCCATCATTTTGTCTACTCCAAAAATGTTTTACTAGGCCTCCACTGTGTTTCTCTCTTATGAGATTTTCCCTCATGGAACTTCTTGGTATACACAATTGTTGTCCCTTGAACAGTAGTCCCTCCTGGATAAAGTAATCCAACCACGACGTCCTCTCTCTATAGTAGGATTATTGCATGCTACCCAACCTTCCTTGAAGTCTACACGATCAACATAAAGCTCCTTCATAGCATCAAAACCCATGACCTCAATCTGCATTGTGTTTAGCAATAGATTTCTTCTACTCAAAGTATCAGCTACTCGATTTGATTGACCACTTATATGCTTCACGACAAATGAATATCCTGACAAAAATTCTCCTTTGATTCAACTTACTCTGATTGTTAATGAAATGCAAAGCATGATTATCTATGAATAAGACAAACTCTTTTGGTAGCAAATAATGCTTCCATTTCTTTAGGGATTGAACAATGGCTTTAAACTCTTGGTCATAGAACAAGTACTTCTTTGCCTCATTTAGCTTCTGGTTGAAATAGGCAATGAGCTTGCCTTCCTGGCTCAAGACTCCTATTGTTGTACCACTTGCATCACAATCTACGTGAAAGACCTTATTGAAATTTGGCAAGGCTAGAATGGACTGCATCATTATCTTCTCCTTCAGGATTTGAAAACACCTTTCTACTGCATTCATCTACTGAAACTCATGTTTTCTACTTTCATTGTTTCAATGATTGAAGTACAAATCTTGCTAAAATTTTTGATTAAATTTCTACCAAAACTTTCTAGACCATGGAAACTTTTGGCCTCAAACATACTTCTTGGTGATGGCCAATTTACAATGGCCTTGACCTTCTTAGGGTCCATCCGTAACCCCTCTTGGAAAATCACAAAATCCAAGTACACCAATTCCTCTTTCATAAAACTACACTTCTTCAAGTTGACTAGCAACTTTTCTTCCTTGTGTCTTTGCAAGACCGATCTCAAATGTGCCAAATGATCTTCCTTGTTCTTATTGAATATCAAGATGTCATCCAAATGGACAACCAAAAACTTGCTAAAAAATTATTTCAATACTTCGTTCATCAATTGCATAAAGGTATTGGGTGTATTTTTCAGTCTGAATGGCATAACTAACCACTTGTATAATTTGTCCTTTGTCTTGAATGTAGTTTTCTACTCAGCTCCTTCCCTAATTTGGATTTGATGATAGCCACTCTTCAAATCTATTTTTGTGAAGACCTTGCTCCACTCAAACAATCTATCAAATTATCCATATGTGAATATGGGAAATGATACTGTATAGTTATCTTATTGATAGACCTTGAGTTTGTACACATGCCCCTTGGTGCAAGTACAACTAGAACTGCACATGGGCTCAAGATTTCCCTGATCAACCCTTTTCCAACAACTTCTAAACTTGTCTATATATTTCTTCATTCTCCATTGGAATCATTCTATACGCGACCTTATTGGAAAAACTTGATCCAAGAATGAAATCGATGTGATGGTTAATACTTCTTATTGGTGGCAATTCATTCAACAATTATTCTAACAAAATTTCTCCATAATCATCTGGCAAATCCTTCACCTCCTTTGGAATATCCTCCTTCTTGTCTTCCATTTCACCTTTTGAGGGTTTAACAATCAAGGAAAAATATGCCTTCTTCATCATTTCCTTCAAAAATTGCTTTTAAAAAATAAAACATACTTTCGGACCAGGGTTATGCACAATGGCGAATATTCGCAAATTGGGCGAATATTCAGATTTTCAAAATTAGAAATTGGTGAAAATGGGAGCCTGGACGTCAGCCCATTTGCCTAAAATGTTCGAGCCAAAAAATTTTTAGGGGGTCGATTCACCACGCGTTGATAATAATATTACGATTTTTTTTTAAATTAGCCAAATCTCCCGCCTAAATCGAGGACTCTTTGCCAAAAATTTATATATATTTTTTAATTATCCTACCAAATTTACCTCTTATACTAGTATATATACCTAACATGACAACCACACCCATACAACTAAAACATTCATTCTTATCGAAAAATGACCTATAGTAGCGAAAACAATAATCAGTTGCAGAGAGAAGAACAGATGATCGATGGAGAAAAATATTGCAGAGAAGCAGTGGTTCGATAGAGGAGCAATGGAAAATATCTGGATGAAAAGCGCACTGGACCTCCCTCGGGTGCATTTTTGCACTCGGTACCCTCGAATACAATTTTGCACCCGGCCCTCTCCCGGATGCAGTTTTGCACCTGGTCCTCCTCCAGATGCATTTATGTATTCTGGGGAGGACCAAACCGAGTGCAAAACTGCACTTGGGGGAGGACCATGTGCATTTCTATATCCGAGCCTCCCCTGGATACAAAAATGCACCCAATTTGGGGAGGGTTGGGTCTAGTGCAAAACTGCATCCGAGGCTCGGGTCGGATGCAGTTTTGCACCCGACCTGGACATCCCCAAGCCTCGGATGCAGTTTTGCACCCGGCCTGGACATCCCCCGATCGGGTGCATTTTTGCACCCAACCCAACCCTCCCCCAATAGGGTATATTTCTGTATCCGGGGGAGGCCCGGGTGCAAAAATGCACCCGACCTGGATGCAGTTTTGCACACGTCCTAGACATCCCCCAACCAGCTGCATTTTTGCACCCGGCCCGACCCTCCTCCAGTCAAGTACATTTCTGTATCCGGGGGAGGCCCGGGTGCAAAACTCTATCCGGGGGGGCTTGGTGTAGAAATGCATATCTATAGGTAGTCTTTTGCTATTGTTGAATATTTTTTCCAAATTTTAACAAAAATTTGCCAATTTTTTTCAAAAATTAAGATAATTTGCCATGTTCTTCGACATGAGGTTGGCCAAGATTCGCCAGGGTTTCAAAACAAATTCGCCAATTTTTTACAAGTACATTTCGGGTTCGACCCCTTATGCATAACCCTATTTCGGACCGTTATCTTCTTTCTTATCCTTGTCCTTCAATAGACTCAATACAAATTTCTTACCATCTTTCATAGTGGTGTAGGTGTTTGCTCTACCATCATGTACTGCTTTCTTGTCAAATTGCCAAGGTCTTCCCAACATCACATGGCAAGCGTTCATAGACATAATATCACATAGGACCTCATCTTTGTATGATACTATTTGAAAATTCTCTTTGCACTATTCACTAGCTAAGATCTGGTGTCCTTTTTGCAGCCAAAATACCTTGTCTGGATTAGGGTGTGCTATCCTCCTCAACCTTAGTTTCTCTACCATTTCAATAGATCCTAGATTATTTGTACTCTCACTGTCTACAATGATCTTGAATCATTTACCCTCTGATTTGCATACTATTTTGAAAAGACTTCTTTGAAAAAGTTCACATTCTCTCTTCTCTGGCTTCAATAGTACTCTCTTCATCATGAGAGATTCTCCTTGCTTAGGCTCTTCTACACGCTTTGGGGAAGCAATGCTTTCTTCTTTTGCTTGCATGATATATTTCCTAAACACCTTTCCCTTATTGCTACTTTATTGTGTTGTTGGACATTCATATGCCCTATGACCATCTTCTCCGCATCTATAACATCTTTCAAAGAATCCTCTATCCCTTCCTCGACCAAAACCACCTCTACCTAATGAAAATCTCCACCTCCTCAGGTGTTCTAGCTGAAATTACTATGATAAGTACTAGCTATCCTTAATGTTTCTATTGTCCTATTCTACTGTCTGTTTCTCCTCATCCTCACAAGAACCTTCCTCTTCTTCTTTGATTATTTCATTGCTTTCGTAGCAACTTCTCTCTGCCATTAAGGCGTACTGGTAGGCTTTCTCTACCATCCTTATCATTATCATACTGACTTCATCTTGTATGGACAATTATAGTCCATTGATGTACTTCTACACTTTCTTTTCATCGTCTTCCACACGATCGGTCCAAATGGTCAACCTATAGAATTCTTCAGAATAACATTTCACACTCATATCCTTCTATCTTAAGTTCTACAAATTTTTGAAGAGATCCAATTGGTAGTTCGATGACAGGAATTTGGCCTTCAACTTGGTGACCATTTTTTCCCATGTCTTGATCCTTTCCTTTCATTTTTTTTGTCTTTCAGTTTGTACATGGTCCCACCACAAGGATGCATGCCCTTTTAGCTTCGTACAAGCAAACTTCACCATTTTGGAGTCTTCTATTGACTCAAAATTAAAATACTTTTCCATTTCAATAATCTAGTCTATGAGCTCCTCTGGATTCAAGCTTCTGTTGCATGATAGAGTTTCTATATTTGGCGTTTGACCCATATTAGAAATCGCTTGGATCAATTATTCCTCTAATACCCCCTCTCACTCTTCATCTTGAGCTTCTATGTGTCCAGTATCCTCTTCTTCACTGTCACTAATCTCCTCAAAATGAACGCATCTTCTTTCAGCTATTTCGATTGCATCCAATTGGGCAGAAATTTTCCTCAACATTTCAGCTATGTCCATAGGTTGGGGTCCTTGTAGTCTTCCTTTTTCCCAGTGTCCCATCATTCCTTTGATAGGTATCAATCCTCGAAGATCTTTCGACTCTGATACCATAATGATGTAGTAGCAACAATTGCAATATTCCTTGCTGTATGAAAAGACCCATGTAATCATACAACCACTTTCCAATCATACAATATTCTTGCAACTATATAACCTCTTGCAAATGTACAATGCAGTCTTCTATTGTACTACATCCTTCAGCTGTACAACCCCTTGCAACCGTACAATATAGTCTTCTATTGTACAATTGTATGATGCAAACGTCCAATTTTACCACATAACAAATTTAACTCTATTAAATTATTCAAATATGCAACATGCACCATTCAAATAAAGTCTCTACTACTGTTCAGTTGCACAACAATTGAATTATATGACTAATCAATTGTACGATGGATTATCGTCAACCTTCTTAAATATATAATGATTTATTTCATAAGCAATTAAAATTCAACCGGCTATTTCTTTGATTATTTAGTCAAGGTTTTTGCTTGCTGGTGTGTCAACTAGATCCTTTCACTTGCCTCAACCAAATCCTCACACACATAGAGCAATTAATCTTTTCTTCTATGAATGATGGTTCCAGCCTAAAATCTAAATTTCATGTTCAGTTATTTTCAATTTTCCAACAAGGTAAAGTGGTACCCTCCTATGTATGCAATCTTCCTCACCCATAAACTTCCATTCCTTCATCCTTTCTTCAAATCTTCAATATACCTCTTGTGATCTGCACATGAGAAAAAAATAAGACATAAAATCTTTCTTTGAAATGATTAAATATTTACTCACAAGGACACAAGGATTAAATAGCAAAATTTATTTATTGATTATTTATTGATAATCTCTTGGCTCTCTCTTCTCTCTCTATGCTCTTCATTTATGGCATCATGAGAACAATAATTCTCCAGCTACACATGTTGAACTATTAGTTCTAGCTAATCATTTTTATCCAATCTTCCCTCCAGCTACGCATGATGGTTGAATTGTTAGTTTCTCCTTTCTCTTTTCTTCCCAATATTCCATATGGAATTTCCAACCATTTTCGGTTGTCGCTTTGCTTTTTGTTTCCACATGGATGCTCCTGCATCATTTGGGAAATAATTCGAGACATTACTAAGAATAAAATCTGAAGAAATGGAGAAACTCAAAGGGAAGTTACATTCTAAAATATAGGAGACACAAAGTACTCCATAGAAATTCCAAGAACTTGCAATGATCAAGAGAGAGCTAGAAACATAAGAAAAGAAAGGCATAAAGATAGAGATCTATACCGTTTATCTCATAAAAACATGATGAAGGAATAATAGGAAAAGAAGAAGTCTGGAAGAAACAAATGAAGGGATTGACAGAAGAATTTTGAAAGTTAAAAGAGGAGAATTCAAATAAAGATCGTAAAATAATGTTTAGAGAGGAATTAATGACATGCTTGAACACTTTGAGACAGAGAAAATATTCTCAGGGTCTTCAGTAAAGGGAGCCCCTGCATGGATGTAAATGGATTCAATGCAACTTTCCAAAGATCAAGGAGTGGAGCTTGGAAGTAGGTTGTATTTCATTTGATCTGTCCCGAGGATGCTATTTGTTTCCAGTTTTTTGAGCATGAAGCTGATGTTATTATGCATATCAAGTTGACGGATTTTAATACCTTTGCTTATTTTGTTTATGAATACTCCCTTAAGAGGTAGTGTTATGAATGACAAGAAGCAGTAGGTGACATCAGAGGATTTGTGATGCAGTGGCGAAGAGGGGGTCAATTGAACAACAACCTCTCCTAGCTGCTCACACATATTCATGCCCCCACACATAAAAGCAGTGAAGAAAAACATAACATAACCCATGACACACAAAAAAAACATAAAATATTATTTTTATTATATTTCAGCTGCCACATCAACATTACATAATTACTCTCCATAGAGCTTCATATCTGCAAGTACTCCTCAAAGCACCAATATCTTTCTTTCGAGGTTTTACATCTCAAACCTCCTGCAAGCACTGTGCAAAGTGTCAATTCCCTTCCTTTGAGGCTTCATACAAGAAACCTCCTGCAAGCACTGCACCGAGTGCTAATTTTTTTCCTCTAAGGCCTCATACAAGAAACCTCCTGCAAGCACTGCACCGAGTGCCAATTTCTTTCCTCTGAGGCTTCATACAAGAAACCTCCTACAAGCACTACACTGAGTGCCAATTTCTTTCCTCTAAGGCTTCATAAAAGAAGCCCCCTGCAAGCACTGCATAGAGTGCCAATCTCTTTGGATCCCCTTGGTCTCCCCTCCTTTTTTCTTCTCTTCTCTAGTCAGTCCTTTACCGCATCAATGCAACCTTATCTGGTCCTCCTAGATCCTTGCCGACTCCACTTCTTTCTCTAAGGTTTTACAAACCTTCTGCAAGTACTGCAATCAGTGCCAATTTCTTTGGAGCCCCTTGCTCCCCCCTCACGCTCCCCATCAACTTCTTATTTATAAGCATGAGGGCAATGGGTTGCTAGCTACGCATGACAACCAAGCATTCTTATCCATCCTTATCCAGTCTTAGCTGTCAATTCTAGGTTTATCCGGTCTCAAACTACTTTTTTATTTGCTTGGTTGGCTCTTGCCAGCTGGATGCTCCCGCATCATACTCACCGGGTAGTAAGAAAAATATGAGCTCCTGATCATAGAGCTCGCTCCCAACGATCTTCTAGCTCTGATACCAAAATTATGCAGTGGTAGAGAGGGGTTCAATTGAACAACCTCTCCTAGCTGCTCACACATCTTCATGCCCCCACACATAAAAGTAGTGAAGAAAAACATAACATAACCCATGAAACACAAAAAAACATAAAATATTGTTTTTATTATATTTCAGCTGCCACATCAACATTACATAATTGCTCTCCATAGAGCTTCATATGTGCAAGTACTCCTCAGAGCACCAATCTCTTTCTTTCGAGGTTTTACATCTCAAACCTCCTGCAAGCACTGTGCAAAGTGCCAATTTCCTTCCTTGGAGGCTTCATACAAGAAACCTTCTGTAAGAACTGCACTGAGTGCCAATTTCTTTCCTCTAAGGCCTCATACAAGAAACCTCCTACAAGCACTGCACCGAGTGTCAATTTCTTTCCTCTGAGGCTTCATACAAGAAACCTCCTGCAAGCACTGCATCAAGTGCCAATTTATTTCCTCTGAGGCTTCATAAAAGAAGCCCTCTGCAAGCACTGCACAGAGTGCCAATTTCTTTCCTCTGAGGATTCATAAGAGAAGCCCCCTGCAAGCACTGCACAGAGTGCCAATCTCTTTGGCTCCACTTGGTCTCCCCTCCTTTTCTCTTCTCCTCTCTTCTCTAGTTGGTCCTTTACTGCCTCCATGTAACCTTGTCTCTAGATCCTTGCCGACTCCACTTCTTCCTCTAAGGTTTTACAAACCTTCTGCAAGCGCTGCACTCGGTGCCAATTTCTTTGGAGCCCCTCGGTCCTCCCTCATACTCCCCATAAAATTCTTATTTATAAGCATGAGGGCAATCAGTTGCTAGCTACGCATGACAACCAAACATTCTTATCCATCCTTATCCAATCTTAGCTTTCAACTGCAAGTTTATCTGGTCTCCAACTGCTTTTTGCTTTGCTTGGTTGGCTCTTGCCAGCTGGATGCTCCCACATCAATTTGATGGCCAGGGACTGCATGCTAAGGAAACTAAGCTTCCCAGTGGAAAGTTGCACAAAATGAGGTGTTAACAAAAATATGGAATCGGTTGAAGACACAAGAGGAAAACACTAAAGAGCAGGTCTGGATTATGAAGAAGCATCCAAAATTGCAAGAGCAGTTTAAAATTGAATGGTAAAAGTTGCTCAGAGAATGGCGACTTCAAAATGAATAATCAGAACTGTAGTAGCCAGTTAAACAGAACAGTAGCCGTACAGAACAAAAATGCTTGTAAACTTTTCAAGTAGTTAATAGAAGAGATATATTACATTCACAAAGAACTCTGTCATTTGTTTCTAATTCATTTTGCTTTTTCTTTGTGAAGCTAATTGCCTATCCTTATAAATGGCCTACATTAATACCTATCTTCCCTCAAACCTACAGCTCCTTGCTATATTTTGGTTTCTTATATCATTTTCACCATCCTATGTTTGAAATTATTACAGCAAGTTCAGTTTAAAATTGTTCAAGATGAGGTTTTTTAATCTCTAAATTGCTTCAAGCAAAGGAAGTTGCATCCTGTATAGAGTTCAAAGGTTTTTTTTCTCAATTCCAGACTTTTGAGGAGGCATTTGCAGATGGTTTGTGTTATAGGTCAGGCTTTCCATTATTTTTGGTTTTGGAATCGCTTCAACAGGTGCATTTGACTTTTTGTTGATTTTTTTTTTGTTAATGAGCACACGCTACTTGAAAGCACCTTCAATAGACTAAGATTATAAAGCATTTTACATAAGTAGTCATGTAATACGATACTGCTA
The DNA here is from genome assembly GCA_028583015.1 of Wollemia nobilis. Taxonomy (NCBI): domain Eukaryota; kingdom Viridiplantae; phylum Streptophyta; class Pinopsida; order Araucariales; family Araucariaceae; genus Wollemia; species Wollemia nobilis. Next base: position 4,607,725 of record JAQPPZ010017036.1, on the reverse strand, counting down.
CCACCTTAAATGATACAACTTTCTAAGTGATGTACTTGGAGCCCCCCACAACACAACAATAGGAAAATAATTAAGAACTTTGGGAACCTTCCAAAAGAGCCCCACCACCATAATCAACATCGGTTCCTTGAATTCATGGTGGCAGTTTCTCAGCTCTGTAGCTTGTCATAATTTTATGTGCGCAGGACAGATTCTCCTTGGTTCTTCCAGCCCCTTCCTTGAGGCAGGAATAAGTTGACTCTTAACTAGTCATGATCATGCCAAACCAGAGATGAAGTTAGTGCCAATTCATAATTCATCCGTAAAACTGTGTCAAGTTTATGTATGAGGCCCCCATGTAAAATAGCATAGTTTTGGGGAGGTTTTTCTGTGTCAGTGAAAACGTGGGGCATTAGCTCGTAGGTTTGTCCGTGTCAATGAAAACATGAGGCCTTAACTACGAGCTAGAATGTGACCAGATTGAAACTTTCCTTAAGAGCCACTCAAGGAGATAATTGACTCCTTTAATTCCTATGGCCCGATTTTAACTGCACTCATTTGTGGAAACAAACTTACTATTAAGGAGTGGCCTGGCTGTAACTGTGATGACTTATTGTAACAACCCAAGTCTACTCATTTAGTTGTACCGCAAAGTTAAGCCAAGCAATTACACAGGGTATATATATATAACTCAGTTTATTGTTCTATCCTTAACCGTGCTTTCATGTTCATAGCATTTAAGTTTCACTCAATGAATTTTTATCATAAAGTTTTAATCAGTACAAGCATATCATACCAGTTTTGGGTTTCAAGATTGCTGCAGACAACCACCCAAGTGGACGAGATTGGCCACATCCCGTAAAGGTGCTATTATGTGGAATCGACTTGTCTCATTTAATGTCGTCTTGTTCTGGCATAAGGGTCGAACCATGACTGGGGTTATCCTCTAGGGCCCATAACACCTAGAGGGTGGACGTATACTTCCCCATCACTTTCTATACAAAACCTTCGATTAACCGGTCGACTTGTTCCATTAACTGTATGTAAAGGGATTAGCGTGCATATGCCTAGTGTCTAGCTGATTGTCCAACTACTCAAAGTTAGCTAGAGCCATGTCAATACCCTGACCTTGGACTTGATCACTCATACCCATTATGACTCACGATCGTTTGTCCCATACCAAACGTTGTGGTTGAACTAGCTAAGTCAAATGACCATAAGACTTATCACAATCTTTTTCGAGCAGTAACCTAGAGGTGGCATCCCATTCCGCCCCTCATTACAATTTTTGACCAAGTCACATGTTACAACGGATTCTGTCAAACTACGGTTGCTCTCGAGACTTGTTGTGCGCATACCTGCACCTCAACAACATTGGGTGTTCATGTTTTGTTATCCTTCTCAAGGAATACATTATTCATTCCTCATCATGATATCTATTTCTCATCTTTTCTCGATGATACTTCAAGAGAAGATTTAATTTTCATTGGATTCGGTTTAAAGTTGTCGAGTCCGACACTAATCCTTTCTTAATCAATTTCATACTAATGTTTAGCATAAAACTAATTGCTAAACTCATATTTCAAATCTGTTTAAAACCTTTTATTTTTTATTTTTTAAATTTCCAATTTAACATTTGTCTATAATGTTTTGTCAAATCCATACTTCTTTTAATATAACCTTGTCACTTCCCATGGTTGGCCAATAAACTTTGTTAAGAGGCTCTCTGGATTTGCCTACACTAGAAATCTCTGCCCATAATTAGCTTAATACACACAAACTCACAATCCAAAATAATTCCCACAAAAGAAAACACTAGATTATATTTGAGTTTGTGTTTATCATCCTATGAAAACAATTCAAGCTTTCGTTGCAGCTCTAATAATAGTATTCTATATAATAGTTTAAGAAAAAGACAAAAGATATGTTACCACTATTCATTAGCCAATCAGCATGCAACTCGATACCCAAACCATACACACGAGGGTAAAGATTTACTTTGAAGTTAACTTTCAAAACACGGGTTGCTAACTGTCACAATTTCCAACTATCGACCGGATGACTTCACACTCAAACCAGTCTACATAAAATCTGGTTTGACCAAGTTGAAACAAGACGTTCTAAGTAACATATACGGCGGTTACCAACACATAAAATACATTCAACACGTTTTCAATTGCCATGACATCGAAGGGCGATCCGACAGCTTAACTCATGGTTCAACATTCAACTAAACGCATAAAAAAAATACTTCTCTTTAAATGTAAGGTCTTAATCTCACTTAACTTCTGTTTCAGGTTTCACTTTTTCAGAAGTCAGATTTTCAGGAAGGCAACACATTCATAACATTTTCAATTCAATAGCATTAACGTCGTAAAAAAAAGATACAGCGGACTTATGTTTCCTGATTACTGGTATCAACCAAAATACATTTATGCTTTTAATTTATTTAAATTAAGACTTAATATATTGCTTAGTAAAAACGCAGAAAACAGTGCATCAATTTTATCTTGGACAGAAATAAAATAAAGTCTAGAAATTGATTATTTCTCTATTTTATATTCGTCCAAACACACCAAATTAAATATACAAAGCACAACTTTAACACTGTTTCAAATTGAAAGGCGTAGATAAGTTCAAATACCAATTATTCTTCTCTAAAAACTGTAATGCAGTGTTTCATCTATTTCTTCACCAATAAAGCAAATGATACGATAGTTCAGAAGTAACATAAATGATATAACAACACCAATGAGCTATGCATATTTATTTCTTCCCTTGGGAATATAGCTCCACTGTAGCTATAGAAACAGATGACGCCTATGCTTCCGGTTTGAGCAGTATTCTGGAAGTATCCGAAGTCTAACTCAAACTATTTTTCATCTGAAATCCTCAGGCAAGACATCTCCAAAGGTACCTACGTCGTCTCAATACTAGAGTTGTCCGGGTTAACCTGTAAATTAGAGCATACACCTTCTATCTCCGCGTTTTGCATCTCTGAGTATATATATTTATATCGGGGATCAGATGCGGCTCTTCTAAGAGAAAGCTATGCTCTATAATGCATACTTAAATGGTTAAACAACAATTTCACTCGGTTGGAACAGTCAGCACACAAACATAACGGAGCATGAAGGGATTCTTTTTTGAACTCCTTTTAAATATGATACCACCAATTTTCCTTCTCCCTTTTACTATATAACATTAATATATAACAGAACATTATCAGGGTTTCATAACAACACACTCGAGCTCAACAAAAATCACCCTTTTTTTGTATGTTTTCTGCCCGAACCCAAAAATTCATTGCAATAAAACGTTTGCACTCACATTAGAATCACAAGCATATAATAAGCCGAAATATAACAGTTCTTTTAACATTCAATTACAGACATACGACTTAAACTATCACACTATAATTCCAGAATGCAGGGCAACCCATTTCTTTTGCAACGAAGCATTTCAAGTAATAATTTTTGCTATACTAAACCAGAAAGCATAATCTAACCTGTAAAATTGCTCCAATGTTATTCTACCCGGTTGTCCTTCCTTTTCCCAATCGACTCCAGTGCAATATATATATATATATATATTTTCCAGTGTCAATATTCGTTTTTTTAATATGAACAATAATAAAACCAGATTCCGCCGATCAAACATGCCATGCAGAGTTTCTCCCCACTTCCCTCCAGCCCGGAACCTCAACCAAAAACCGTTTTCAGGCATTACGCTAAGCACAATGGAGTAAGAGCCATTACACTGCCCACGTAACAATCATTATGCCCAGAGTCTGCACCAATCATAAAATATGATTCAAGTGCTAGTTCATTGAAATCACAGCTATAATGTAGAACATGAAAGCAACTTGACACTGTTTAACGGATGACACACCTCATCTATAAGCAAATGAATAAAATTAGTGAGCATTTTTGCATATGCCTCCGAAACAGTAGAAGTGTCTGCACTGGCTCCTGAGCTGGAACCGCCAGAACCTTTAAGCCAAACTGTAGCATTTCTTGATGCTTTGGTACTACCACGAAGTTCATTTGCAAATTCACGAGCCTTCACAAAATCCATTCTACTGTTAAAAAAAATTAATTGTTCTAATACAATATCAAGTCTTTATTGACAGCATGATGATCCTCAGTTGCAACAACATGTTTAGATTCTTCAAATGAGTTTAACTCATTAAGAAGTAACTGATCAATGTCATCCAGAACAATGAAAATCATATGTGAAGCAAATAGGATTTTAACAACAATTTCTAGATCGATGTAGAAAATTTATGCTGTTAAAAAGGAAAAGTTGAGTTGGAGTGAAGAACCAAACATATGGTGTAGCAGCATCATATTGACGATATCATTTAGAGAAACATACAAAATAGGGAACAAATCTAAAGATGCGATGTTAAAACTTTGCAATTCTTGAAATATAAGCCTTATGAAAAATAGTTCCTTCCATCAAAAATATCCTCTAGCAATACACAAAAATATAGAGGATTCATAAACCTACAGGTTCTCCACAGAAGTTATGGCAGCATTATGCAGAAAACCCCAAATAGCTTAGTACTGAATATTTGCGAAATTCAGCATTACAGAGACTCTCCTTCATATGAACATTGAACTCACCTCACGGCGAAGCAACGGGTTGAGACAATGGCACTAAGTTTTTCTCAGTGAACACAAATAAGTTTTGTCGAGACTCTGCAAAAGTCGTATGTCAGAAATAGCATGGAAAAGAAAACACAAGAACCAAAACCAAAATAAACATTATCAAGTGATCAGACAAACAAAAACCTTGAGGTGCTGAAACATCTGTGCATATGTTCGGCACTTGTATCCCAAATCGGCATGATCAGGGCTTTTCAGCTGGCCCCTCTGCAAGTATAAATGAGGATATCAACCACAAAAAATCACACTCATGAACTAGTAGCTAGTCACTAGAAACATCTTAAAATTGACTAACAATTTACTTCATAGATATGAGTAAAATTATGATTATAAAAAATCTAAGATTTAAATTCTTTAGACTTCAATAAGTTACAGTTGCAGTGTATATGCATAATGTCTAAATAAAACCTAAGTCTCCAACAAAGCGTTTTTCGTACAATCCATGTGAACAAGGTAAAATTCCCCTAGTTAACTTTATAAAACAAGAATCCGGCTTTGCAACTTGCTAAAAATATAAAAAAACTTGCTAAAAATTATTTTATGAATTCAAATGTTGCATGAGCTTTCTCGAGCTAAATATTATTAATTGAAAACTTTATGCTCCAATGAGTTTTATTTAGGCAACCCTAAACCGTATAAATATTATGCCATATCCGTAGCTGTAACAAGATTAAATTTAATCGTTTAATTTGGCATCTAAGTTCGGGACGAAAAAATGGGAGGCAACACAACATAAGTAAAAAATTAAGGTTGGGGAAGAGGGCGTTTCAGCAACTCCTGAGAGGGAGAGATCAAAATCTTTGATCCCTGAGTTGCTAAAACGTCCTCTTCCCCAACCTTAATTTTTTTGCTGATATTACTTACGTTGCCTCCCATATTTTCTTCTAAACTCAGAGGCCATATTAAACGATGAGACAAATCCACTCTCCTCTCCTCTGCATGGACAAAATGTTCTCCCTCCCTCGTGTATCTCCAGCTGACTCTTTATGCTATTCTCATACTTGTTCCACATCGCGTGGACCGCGGCCACCACAGGCGTTGGTATCAGGCGTTGCAAATCTGTTAGAAGAAATAAAAGAAAAAGGAAAATATCAAAATCAACACACATGCACTTTAAGTCATTCATACATATGTTTCTTTTGAATGAAGACAAACACTGTAGTTCACCTTGGTAATAAAAGAAAAAATAAAGTATCAAAATCAACACACATGCACTTTCAGTCATTCATACATATGTTTCTGTTTTGAATGAAGACAAACACTGTAGTTCACCCTGGTATACATGACAGAACACCCACTTGCCTCCCGTTACGATCATTCTTCTGAATTTGATGGCAAGCTGAACGAACTGTCAGCATGGGAAATGCATAAGTTAATGAATTTTTAAATTTAAAATGTTGTTCTTGAGAAATTTTTAAATAGGATAATAGAAAGGTCAAAATGAACTTGGGCTATGACAAAGAAAATGATAGAGCAATACCTAACCCTATTGAATTGTGTTGTGATTCTTGCTTGTAGGTCACCTAGCAAACGACGAACAAAGCCAGCTGCATCAGCCTTCTGGCCTAAGAGATCTCTCTCACTAATTCCATGCATGGAAATACAGCGTAAAGGGTCAATTTTGTATGCCCAGTCAACAACAGCATAAAAGTCATCCTGATTTGCAACATTGAGATAAGCACAGATTTAATGTTTTATTTCCCATTCAAAATTAAGCCCTGCACCCTAGTATCCAGGAGACAAACAACTTGACGCATTTTCAGCAGAAACCTTCCAGAAATGGAGAAACAGTGAAGGAGACAGCTATTAAAAAAAGCGTAATTTTTTTCGTTAAAAAAAATATTGACGGAAGAAGATTAAGATGCATGATGACACAAAAAAAAAAAAAATATCTTCCACATCAAATTTACAATACTAAATATCAAAATTTAGCCTTTATATATGACCCACAAAAATTAAGATTAAAAATAATAATAATAATAAAAAATGTCGAAAAATTATAAATTAACCAAACAAATAAATTCGAATCTTTGAAGACAGCTTTGTTACAGGCAAACACACGCAGGCGGAGGCAAAAATAAACAGGGTTTATATTAAAACAGGGGATGGGAACAAAACAGGGAAATGCTCTACTGAGCGTTAAAACTGCGACATTTGCCACCTACGGAATACACCGCCCAAATCTCAACTGTAGAATAGGCTCTGTTGGGCATACGAACTGCGGCCGGAATAGGCCGCCGAATCAACTGCACTGCTGGTGTGCAGTCGAATAGCCTGCAATAGCCTGCACTGTTGGTGTGCAGGGAACTGGGGCTGCTGCCTAGATTGCAGAATAAGGGCCCAAAGTTGCATTTATAGTTGCAGAGGATCTCAGGCTGGCTTGGCGGGAATCTCGAGGCCAGCTGGAGGCTTACGGAGTTCACCTACTGCCTTAACTCGCCCCATGCCTCTTCTGCCAGATGAACAGTTGACAGGACGCTTTAGCGGCGAAGCGCATACGAAATTTGGATTAAATATATTTTCCAACATCCCCCCTTAATCTAAATTCCATCTAACACAAAAAAAAAAAATAAGCTTCGGCATTCTCCAATGCAAGATTTCTACTTCGGTGATTTCCTTTGCGAAGCAGCTATCTCGCTGCTCAAACTTCCAAAGTAGATTCACTTCGGCCAAAAAACTTCCGAAGTAATTTCACTTCAGCAAAAAACTTTCCGAAGCACTTTTACTTCGGCCAAAAACTGATGCGAAGCTGCTCAATCTGCACTTCGGCAAAGAAATTTTCCGAAACAACTTCTATCTGCTGAAGCAGTTTCACTTCGGCAAAAACTGTTGCGAAGCTGCTGCTTCGCTGACTAAATCTCCGAAGGACGCATCTGTCCATTAAAAACTACTGTAGCGAAGCTTCACACTTGACACACTCCTAAGACAATGCTCTCAAGCAATCTGGCCACAGTCTGCGATGATGACTTCCTTAGAAGTCCTGCCGCCGCTGGATCCGACCTTCTCGATCGCACGCACAACTTCTATGCCTTCAGTGACTTGCCCGAACACCACGCTACAGAACGCCTTATCACCTCTGTACATGTAGATATCCTTTTCATCACGTAACTGCCGACGGCAGAGGTAGTAGACGCTGAGAAAATCCTTCGACGGGAATGCGGGCGTGTCCGTGAAGCTGGAGGCTTCAAAAAAACCGTCGGTTTGCAGCATTTGAGGTTTCTCTTCTCGACTTCAGGAGGATCATCAAAAATCTACTGCACGATCGACGTGATACAGGTATAGCTCTCGGAATACTCCATCGCCTTCGACCGATCTCATCGCTCCGAGGCCACATTCATCGCACTTATGGGAATCGGCTGGCTCGGCTTCTTATTATTACATCTAGAACCCGTGAGGGGTTTCACCGGAATCCTCAACTCGAAACTCTTGGGAGACAGAATGGTGGTTTTGCTATTAATGCTCGAATTACTCTCGTCAGCGAACTTGCTGTCGTAAATGGACTCCCCATCGGTGTCATCGAAAAGAAAACTGTGCATCATCCTTGATGACTACACCAAACCCTTGCAGCTCTCCATCAACATCTCAAGGCTGCTCTCCACGCAGCTTCTCCACGACCTCTGCCTGTTGTCTCTATCTCCTTGCTTTGATACCAATTTGAAGAAATTAAATAAAATTCCAAATCTAAATTGTGTCACGGCAAAGACGCTTTGTGGATATTTCAGCGAGGGAGGAGCTTCGTAGAAAATACTCCCGAAGTGAGCACTTCAGGGAATAAAATTTCGAAGTAAAATTGCTTCGAGAAATTTCCAAGCGAAGCAGCTGCTTCGCACAGTTTGCTTCCGAAGTAAAATCACTTCGGGAATTTTCAAGCTGAAGTGACTGCTTCGGACAGAAAAGCTGCGAAGCATGACAGTTTATGGCAATTTGGTAGCTTCGGTGAAGTGGCTCCAGGGTCCCACTTCAAAGAGACAAAGTCTCAAAATGCTTCTTTGGTACAAACAAATAAACAAGTTTCCCTTCTGGATCGAACGAGTGTTTTACCACTTTGGGGCAAACCCTCACTGAAGTTTGTCTGCGGATTTAACAGTACTTCGAGACAGAGAACAAATACAAAGAGACCCCAAATTTTCAAAATAAATATTTTATATATTGAATTAATGCTGGATTTACAAAGCTTCCTTTTGAAGCGATTACAAACTTTTGTAAGATAGAAATCTACAGGATAAACACACAAATTTACTTGGAGACTGCTGCTCCACTCTCCAACGGTTGGGGGCTACTGCTTTCACTCTTCTATGACTCTGCTGGTCGAAACCCTAGCTGTTGCGGCTGTTCTATGCTCGCTTTTCCTCTCTGCTGCTCTCCTGCTTTCGCTATCCTCCTACTACACAAACAAATGGCTCGGTATTTATAGACGAGAGATGAGGACAAAAGGCGGGATAAATTCACCAATCGGCTGACAGAAAAATAAAAATCGAAGAGAGTTTTCAACCAATCGCCGAGCAACCCCAACTGCTCGCATGCTTGGGAAATTAATGCCCCGATTCTCACACTTGATTTTCGCTTCGCCAATTTGAATTTTGAACTGCCAGATTACTTCGCGGCGAAGCGTCTTTGGAGGGCAAAAGTTTGCTGCTTCGCAGCGAAGCACTTTTCGGAGGTAAATTATTTGTGCTTCGCGGCGAAGTGTTTTTAGGGCGCGTGTTATTTGTGCTTCGTAGTGAAGCACCTTCCGGAGGTAATTTATTAGTGCTTCACGGTGAAGCGCTTGTGGGCGTGGGAGATGGTTTAATATTTCCAACACCCTCCTTTAAACCAGATCTCACAAATTCTTTTACACCCAAAATTTCTCACAACCTGGTGAAGTCCTCCTCTTTTAAGGGTTTTGTGAAGATGTCAACTAGTTGCTCCTTGGACCTGCAAAATTGCAACTGTACTTCATCGAATTTCACTAGCTCTCTGATGAAATGATACCAGATATCTATGTGCTTCATCCGGCCGTGGAAGACTGGGTCCTTCGAGAGCGCAATGGCAAAGTTATTGTCACAAAATATTGTTGTTGCTGCATCTGGAAAATGATGTAGTTCACTCAGAACTCTTCTCAGCCAGACTACCTGGCAGGCAGCTGAGGTGGCAGCAACATACTCTGCTTCTGCTGTAGATAAAGCAACAATTGGCTACTTCTTCGAAGACCAAGAGACAACTCCAAATCCAAAATGAAAGGCATTTCTAGAAGTGCTCTTTCGATTATCTATGCTACCAGCCCAATCACTATCAGTGTAGCCAGTTAACTCAAGCTAGTCTTGTTTGGCATAGTGAAGTTCGTGGTTCCTCATGCCATTGACATACCGTAAAATTCTCTTGCTTGCTTGCCAGTGAGTGTCTTTGGGTGACTCCATAAACCTACTAATTAAACTCACGGTAAACATCAAATCTGGCCTAGTTGTGATCAAGTACATCAGGCTTCCAACTAACCTTTTATAGAGAGTTGGATCAACGTTTCTGTTGTTGTCAGTCTTGCTCAACTTCAAACCAGTGGCAACCGGGGTGATGGCATGTTTGATGTCCTCCATCTTAAAATGTTTTAGGACATCCTTTGCATACTTGCCCTGAGAGATGAAGATGCCATCTGTTGATTGGTCAACTTCAATACCAAGAAAAAATTTCATCAGCCCCATGTCTGTCATTTCAAACTCGGTCTTCATAGCTATTACGAACTGCGTAAATAGGCTACTGCTATTGCTAGTATATATCAGATCGTCTACATACAAGCAGATGATTATCATCTCACCCTATGCATTTGTCTTCAAATATAGGGTGTGCTCATATGGGTACTTTTGAAACCCATTCTCCTAAAAATAGTTGTCAATTCGGCTATACCATGCTCGGGGTGCTTGCTTCAACCCATACAGGGCCTTCTTCAGCTTCAGAACCTTGCCTTCTTGTCCTTGTATTTCATATCCGGGTGGCTGGTCTATGTAGACCTCTTCTTCCAACACTCCGTTCAGGAAGGCAGACTTGACATCCATTTGATAAATGCTCCATCCCTTTTGAGTGCTAGTGCTAGAATCATTCTGACTATGTCAAGTCGGGCTACAGGTGCATACACCTCATGATAGTCAACTCCTGAATTTTGCTTGTAGCATTTTGCCACTAATCTGGCTTTATGTCTTTCAACATCCCCTTGGACATTGAACTTCGTTTTACACACCCACTTGACCCCAATGGTCTTCTTTCCTGCTCGAAGATCAGTCAGCTAGGGTTTATATTAAAATAGGGGATGGGAACAAAATAGGTAAATGCTCTGTTGAGCGTTATAAATGCAACATTTACTGCCTATGGAATACATCGCCCAAATCCCAACTACAGAATAGGCTCTCCTGGGCATACGAACTATGGTCGGAATAGGCCGTCGAATCAACTACACTGCTGGTGTGTAGTCGAATAGCCTACACTGCTGATGTGCAGGGAACCTGGGGCTACTGCCCAGATTGTAGAATAAGGGCCCAAAGCTACATTTATAGTTGTAGAGAATCTCAGGCTAACTTGGCGGGAATCTCGAGGCCATCTGGAGGCTTACAGAGTTCACCTACTGCCTTAACTCGCCCCATGCCTCTTCTGCCAGATGAACAGTTGACAGGACGTTTCAGCGGCGAAGCGCATACGAAATTTGGATTAATTATATTTTCCAACATCCCCCCTTAATATAAATTCCATCTAACACAAAAAAAAATAAGCTTCGACATTCTCCAATGCAGGATTTCTACTTCGGTGATTTCCTTTGCGAAGCAGCTATCTCGCTGCTCAAACTTCCAAAGTAGATTCACTTCGGCCAAAAAACTTTCAAAGAAATTTCACTTCAGCAAAAACTTTCTGAAGCACTTTTACTTTGGCCAAAAACTGATGCAAAGCTAATCAATATGCACTTTAGCAAAGAACTTTTCCAAAATAGCTTCAATCTGCTGAAGCAGTTTCACTTCGACAAAAACTGTTGCGAAGCTGCTGCTTCGCTGACCAAATCTTCGAAGGACGCATCTATCCATTAAAACCTTGACACACTCCTAAGACAATGCTCTCAAGCAATCTGGCCATAGTCTGCGATGATGACTTCCTTAGAAGTCCTGCCACCACTAGATCCGACCTTCTCGATCGCACACACAACTTCTATGCCTTCAGTGACTTACCTAAACACCACGCTACATAATGCCTTATCACCTCTATACATATAGATATCTTTTCCATCACGCAACCGTCGACGGTAGAGGTAGCAGATGCTGAGAAAATCCTCTAGTGGGAATGCCGGCATGTTCGTGAAGCTGGAGGCTTCGAAAAAATCACCGATTTGTAGCATTTGAGGTTTCTCTTCTCGGCTTTAGGAGGATCGTCAAAAATCTATCACACGATCGACGTGATATAGGTATAGCTCTTGAAATACTCCATCGCCTCCGATCGATCTCGCCTCTCTGAGGCCACATTTGTCGCACTTATGGGAATCGGCTGGCTCGGCTTCTTGCTATTACATCCAGAACTCGTGAGGGGTTTTGCCGAAATCCTCGAATTGGAACTCTTGGGAGACAGAATGGTGGTTTTGTTGTTAACACCTAAATTACTCTCGTCGATGAACTTGCTACCGTAAATGGACTCCTTATCGGTTTTTTCAAAAAGAAAACTGTGCATCATCCTTGATGACTGCACCAAACCCTTGCAAATCTCCATCAGCAGCTCAAGGCTACTCTCCACGCAGCTTCTCCATGACCTCTGCCTGCTGTCTCTGTCTCCTTGCTCTGATACCATGTCAAAAAATTAGAGATTAACCAAACAAATAAATTTGGATCTTTGAAGACAACCTTGTTACAGGCAAACACACATAGGCAAAGGCAAACATAAATAGGGTTTATATTAAAACAGGGGATGGGAACAAAACAGGGAAATGCTCTGCTGAGCGTTACAACTGCAACATTTTCCGCTTATGAAATACATCGCCCAAATCCCAACTACAGAATAGGCTCTACTGGGCATATGAATTGCGATCGAAATAGGCCGTCGAATCAACTGCACTATTGGTGTGCATCTAAATAGCCTGCATTGCTGGTGTGTAGGGAACCTGGGGCTACTGCCTAGATTGCAAAATAAGGGCCCGAAGCTGCATTTATAGTTGTAGAGGATCTCAGGTTGGCTTGGCAGGAATCTCGAGGCCATCTGGAGGCTTACGAAGTTCACCTACTACCTTAACTCGCCCCATGCCTCTTCTGCCAGATGAACAGTTGACAGGATGTTTCAGTGACGAAGCACATACATAATTTGGATTAAATATATTCTCCAACAAAAAAAACCAAACTTATACCAAATGTGTCCTAAGGTTAGTCCTCAATATTTAAATTTGCCAGCAACACAACCATAAAACACAACTCCAATAACTCCAACAGAAGAATGCGCGAAGGTGATGTTCATTATCCTCAATAATGCATATGGCCAAGAAAATGATCAAGCCAAGATTTTCGGGTTCATACCCAATATTTTGTTTTTCCCTGTTGTCCACTCTTTATTCTTCTATGACACAAAATGGCAAGTATAATAACTACAATATCTGGCTTCTTTCATCCCAATCTATTTCATTTTGTTCTTGTTTTCCTCATCTTAGAAAACTTTTTTAAATATAACTTGTTATTTTATTGAAATGAGTTTATGTGTGCCTGATGTGGGTCTTATATAAAACCTACATAACCCTTAAGAACTCCATATCCAAACTTTGTTTGAAATATTGGTAAACACATCAAAAGATTTTCTAACCATTTGAAAGCATCTTTGGAAAACAGTCAAAAATGGTAAGTTTGGATAAATTTTTGTTCTTGGTAAACAAATTTTTGATGATATAATTATTGTGCAAGAGGTTATACATTCTCTTCGTTCCATGAAAAACTAGGTAAGCTTTTGAAATTAGATATGAACAAAGCATATGATTTTTTGGAATTTTCTACATGCTATTCTTTGAAAGTTTAGTTTTAATTATAGTTGGTATGAGTGGACTAAATGTTGTTATAACATCACAAAATTTTCTATTTTAAACAATGGCTCCTGCTAGTTGCCTCAAATCATCTTGTGGACTTCGTCAAGGTGATCCACTTTCTCCTCATCTTTTCATTATTCTTGTGGAAGCATTAGGGAGAGTCTTTTCAAAGGCAAAAATGGAAGGAAAACTCAAAGGTATTCAAGTTGTAAAAAATTGTCCTTTCGAATCTCATCTTCAATTTATTGATGATACTTTTCTTTTTGGCCATCCTTTAGGTAGTGAGGCCAAGGAATTTAAATCAATATTATCATGCTAGGGATGATGTTCAACCGGTTTCACTTGGACCAGTTGTTGGTTGGAGCAACGCAAGTACTAAAGGCCTTAATTGCGATGCAGAGGGGTGGATTCCAATCCCATAATCACTAGCAGTTTAAGCAGGACAACACGCCAAAGCACATTACTCCATATGATATGCTTTCTTTGATGTAATGATCATCTATGATCATGATTGGTAAACTTGTGTTTTGTTGGTGGCTTTGTTTCCTAATCATTTTCAATGAAGGTTAGTTTGATTCCCCATGGGGTGTGTTAACCCACCCACTTTTTATTATTATAAAGGCTTCTATCTTAATTTAATGTAAATTTGCTTTTTTCATCAAAAACATATTATCATGATATGAGAAGGCTATTGGAAAGTTGGTAAATACTACAAAATCCAACTATTTTCCACTAATACTGCTCTAGATTTACAACAAATTATTGTGAATATTTTAGGGTTTAAAATTGAAAAAATTCCATCAACCTACTTGGGTATTCTTTTGTCTGATAAAGGAAATAACAAGGAGCTTTGAATCTCTTTTTTGGATAGAATGAAAGCTTGTTTGGTAGGTTGGAAAGGTAAGTTCTTAACCATGGTAGGAAGGCTACAACTCATAAATACTACATTGTAATCCATCCCTATTTATATGATGTCACTTTCAAAACTACCAACAAGTATAGCGATAGAAATTGATATAACTCAAAGATATTTTCTATGGAAACATTGTGAAGAAAAAAATAGGTTTCCTCTTTGTAAGTGAGATAGGGTTTGCAAAGGAAAGAATATTTGGAGGAGCAAGCTTGTAAAATTGCAAACTTATGAATTTCACATTAGGAGCAAAGCTTGGGTGGAGATTATTCAAATATCAAAGAAAGAATTGGGTAAAAATATTACTTCAAAAATATATAGGTTCTCTTGATGCAATGAAATTATTTACGAAAAGAACTCTACCCAAAGAATCATCAACATGGAAGTTCATATCAAAGAGTTTATAATTAGTAAATAAACATATTAGAAGGTTAGTCAATGAGGGGAGTTATGCAATTTTTGGCCTGATGCTTGGTTGAAGCCTTATCCTCTTATATTTGACTCAAAATGGCAACCATTTTCTCATGCATGTCAAACATGTAAAAGTCCAAAGGTCAAATATTGTATCATTAAGAGCAACAAATCCAAATCATGGATTTTTTTAGTAACTTAGTTGAAGGAGAGAAACTCAAAAAAACTGTAGATGAACTTCAAAAGATGTTTCAAGAATTTTATTTGTCGATTTTTACATAAAAGCATGAGTTGGTTTGGAATTTATCAAAGGATGGTGGATACCAATCAAGTTGGGATATAAGGATTTAAAATAGTCCCAAAGATTTTTCTTGGAAGAATGTTTGGTCATTAGAGGCTCTCGGCCTCAACATTCCTTTGGTTATCAGTTCAAAGTAAGAATCTTACACGAGAGAGTCTACAAAGTAAATGATATTATGGACACTTTAGATGTGTCTTGTGTGAGAAGGATTTAGAAACATTAGACCATTTAATTCTTCATCATTTGTTTACTCACACCATTTAGGATTATTTTTTAAAAAATATGAAATTATATTGGGTAGCTCCATCAACATTGAAAGAGTTGAAAAAATGTTGGATTAATTATTTCAAAGCTAAAGAATTATGTATTCTTTGGAAAATTGACCCTTGAATTATTTGTTGGAATTTATGGCTTGAAAGGAATAACCAAATTTTTAAAAATAAATCTTAAAAGCATGTCCAAGTTTGGAACTGTATTATTGCCTCTCTTGCAAAATATCTAAATATATGAAGCTCATCATGGGAAGTCTCAATTGTAGAAAAAGAGTGCTAATAACTTGGCTACATGATTTGAACATACATGGAAGAGTCATTTGTGACAATGGAATCAAAACAAAGGATCGACTTTGATCTATGGTAAAATACAGTAAAATGGAAATATCAAGCAATTGGGTTTATCAAATTTAATTTTAATGGTGCTTCTAAAAGAAATCCATGAAAAATTGGTGGTGGGTTTCTTCCATGTGGTGTGATTGGTCAAGTGGGCTTGATGTATATTTGTGAAGCATGATGCAACTTTTAACTTTTTTTTCCATTACATATGTGAGTTGGTTACAGTTACTATTTTTAGTAACTGGGAGTGTGGGGTTCAAACCACAGGGACTGCAACCACAAAACTTATCCATATCGTTAATTGTTGTTTTAAGAACCTATTATTAAAATAAATCTCACACACAAAATACTTGAAAGATAATTGAAATACATGCAATAACAGAATAACACTATGTAGAAAGTAATTGCAAAATTGAAAAATTTCACAAAAGAACTCAAAATCACAGGCCTCTTCGAGGGGCAACCTCCTTCAATATTTCATTAACTTGAAAATGGATGATTCGTACATGGATTCATAGCATTTTAAAGAAAGACTTTATGCAAACCTTAACCTGGCTCAAGAGTTGGCTTACATGTAAAACGACACTCAAGCTGGAATCTGCTACCAAATGTTGGTTACAATCTTGATAACAGTTACATCAAATAGCCCCACTTGAGCATAACATGCCACGTACATTACAAAATAATATTATATATGGGATCCTCACGTTGGAAGTGGGTCAATACATAATAATGAGAATTACAAAATAACGTTAGGATGGGATCCTAACATGTTGACCCGACATGAGATGGGGACTATCGATCGCTTAGGGTTCGTACTATCATCCTCGGTTTGGTGCACACTGAGAGGATTCAGAGTAGACTACTACCTTTGCAAACTGGCACCACCAAGGTTTGAACCCAGGCCTCTTCTCAACAAGTGTCCATCGAAACTAGCACTTACCAATCCACTATCCCTTGAGACTAGCATGATGCAACTCTTACTCGTCGATAATGGTGAACAACTCATCTTGAAAATGATTGGTGGTGGATCTTGCTGAAAGGTTTACTAATTCAGTTGGTGGAGTCGTCTGAGAAGATAATAGAAACTATGGTTGTCACATCGGTTGCTCTTCAATATAGGGTGTAGGAGACGTTGAAGTGAACCTTGTCGTCTTGACTAGTTAGGGTTTGTTCTCATTTTAGAACTGGATCAGAGTGAAATCACACAATCAGTTATAATCAGAGTTCATGTCCTCTATTTTATGGTTTTTCTTCCCACCATTGTTATTATTATGCTAATATCAAGTGTACGGAGTCAAAATATGATAATAACACTATGTGGACCATTTTAATTTAGTTTAAACTAATAGATAACATGTTCTTACCAAAGCAAAGAGTGTTTTTTAGAGCAGTCTGTGTGTATCAGTGTTTGGACGTGTTATATGAATCAATCCATTATGAAGCATCAAATTTTCCTTAATTTTAAAATAAGAGATGGTCCAAGTCTCGGAGGTGCTAACATTATCTGTTAGTTTAAAGTAAATTAAAATGGTCCACATAGTTTCATTATCGTATTTTGACTCCATACACTTGATATTAGCATAATAATAACAATGGTAGGCAGAATAACCACAAAATGGAGGACGTGAACTCTGACTGTAACTGATTGTAAAAATAATTCAGAGATTTCACTCTGATCCAGTTCTAAAACGAGAACGAACCCTAACTAGTCAAGACGACAAGGTTCACTACAGCGTCTCCTATACCCTATATTGAAGAGCAACAGATGTGACAACCGTAGTTTCTGTTATCTTCTCAGACGACTCCACCAACTGAATTAGTAAACCTTTCAATAAGATCCACCACCAATCATTCTCAAGATGAGTTGTTCACCATTATCGACGAGTAAGAGTCGCATCATGCTTCACAGATATACATCAAGCCCACTTGACCAAATCACACCACGGGGAAGAAATTGGATTGCAGCCAACCATTATAAATGGTTAGCCATTTAAATTAAATCATTAAAAGTATTATCATTATTCAATTCCTTGGTAGCTATTATCATGCTTTGTGTTAAGGCTTGGGGCAGATCTAGAAGAGTTGATTTGTAATTGGATCAAGCTTTGTGTTAAGGTTTGAGGATAGATTTGAGGATAGAGTTTGGTGTAGATTTGAGGATAGAGTTTGGTGTAGATTTGAGGGTAGATTTGTGCCAGACCAGAGACAAACTTGTGAGAAGATTTTGCTAGATCGAAGGACAATGTTTAGTACAGATTTGAGACAGAGATTGAGCAGAGTTGAGAGCAAGGTTTGGAGGTGACAGAGCAGAGGACAATAGTATCCAATGGATAGAGATCCATTAACCAAAGTAGTGAGTACAAAGGTATTCTGAGTGAGGATAGAGGTCTTCTGTGGAGAAAGATCACAAGCTAGTGCAATGGAGGTAGTAGTCTTCTAGAGGATCACCAGCTAGAGTAGAGGAGAAGGAGTTCTCCTGTGGATAGATACCCATGAACCAACAAAGGAAAAAAAGTTCTCCTATGGATAGGTATCCATGAAATTTATTAGGGGATTGGTGTCTCCTTTGGATAGATGTCCATAAATATTGTAATAGGGAAGGATTCCCAAGAGATTTGTTAAGAAAATTTTAGTGAAATATTTTTTCTGTGGAGTAGCTCACATTGGGTGAACTACGTTAAATTGGTGTCTCTATTATGTGTGATGATTTATTCATTGATTTGATTACTGTTGTTGATATTGCCATTGATATATTGGATAATATTGTTTGGGAAAGAAAATTAAAAAGTGGTCTTATACTGTTCACCCCCCTCTCAATATAAGCTTATGTTCTTCACCATCTATCAAAATTATTAGCTCAATGGGACAATCATAGTTGGCTATATCCCAAAATAATATGTTTTGCATGGGTAAGATAGATGTTCATTAAGGTTCTTTTTAAATATGCAAATGAGATACTTTGGAGGGGGTTTATCTTCTATTTTTACCACTAATGACCTCCACCATTTCAAGAAACTTGATAAAATTTCATCCTCCCCTTGCTCTAATTGATATAAATTAGCAAGGGTAGTTGTTTCTTCTATGTCAATAGTAAATTATTGGATGAAAATTTCATCTAATTCTCTAAAAATATTAATATAATGGTGAGGAAGCAGGTAGTAGCATTCCAATGCTAACCCAACAAGGCTTTGTGGGAATATTTTTAGTAATAGCAATTCATCATATACTATGCTTACACAAGAGATCATGAAGAGTATTCTATGACTTATAGGATCACCCATGCCATCATACTTAGGTAAGTTAGGGACTTCAAAATGATTTTGGTCAGAAGTAGATCCAATTATTGATTGAAAATACCATCAAAAATGCATACTTGCTTAAAAAATCATTGGAGTGAAGAAATTTGTTAAGTTATCTATTGCACTTGGGACATAAGAGCTTGGATTTTAGGAGAGGGTTGACTTGTTAGAATTAGAGAAAACTCTTATGAGGAAAAATAATTTGAGATACTAATAAAAAGAAGCATTTGAGCATGTGGGTTAAGAGAGGGATTAGACTAAGAAGTAAAGGGATTTGAAAAATTGTTGAAGGGATTGGTTGGAGGATTTTAGGATCAAGCATAGGTGTCATACCAAAACTGTGAATGCTAATGTAAAAATAAGTAGTGTTAGAGATATTATGGACCAAATCATAGGTATCTTTTCGTTTTAGGTTTAAAAGGGGGGATTTTTAATGAAATACTAAATGAGATATTGGTCTACTAAGGGGGATATTTTATTGGTTTGCTACTATAGTTGGAGGACTATATTGATTAGGAATTGTTTCTAACAATTCCTCTAAAGAGGATATTAGGGTTAGTTTCCCCATAGGATTGGTTGGGTTAAGAATTTCTCTTTTCATAGTGATTATAAAAGATTTAGATCTTCATTCATTAAGATCTACATATAAGGAGTTGACCTAGGTTGTTGAAGGAGTTGGAAGTGGAAGGAGTTAGCCTAGGTTATTGAATTTAATCCAAAAGAGATGTCTAACCTATGGGAGGGTATGAGTTATCTACATGATCTATATTCATGGTCATTAAAAAAGTGTATTTAATTTTTGAATGAAAGCAAAAAAGTGATCCATAGATCCAAAAACTACCTCTCCATTTTTACTATATAGAGGGGAGATATTTCTAGAGGGAGAAAGTTGTTCCTCCTCTTCTTCATATACAAGGTTATTAAAAATTGCTGAATTTTTAGGAAGAAGACGTAAGGATTTTATGCTATGGACCATTTGATGGATCATGCTTTTGGTTATGTAGGAAGGATGTTGTTGTTCACAAATAGCTTTCAAGGAGGTCTTGTTTATAAAGTTTCTTAGAGAAGAACAAGAAGATGTTTTAAAAACCCTTATATCACCAAAGAAGAATAGTCCCTCCTTATGACTCTCATTAACCTACCATTTTATAGTCACCAAGAGAGATAACCCTCAAGGTTTGTACGATGGTTCACTAAAGGGGTCGTTAGCATTCCCCTAGTAGAACTAACATGTTGGTTATATTTTTGTTTTCCTTGATTAATGTGAATTAATTTAAACAAATAGTTTAGGTGGTACTGATTAAAGTGAAGTAAATTATTAAGTTTGATTAAGACAAAATTTAGGCCAATTTTTTTTTTTCTAAAAGGTTGGATAAACATTAGGTTCACCAAAGATGTAAACATAGATTTGAGGAACCTAGTTGCCAAACCTAGACGTTCGCACTTAGACAAGGATTCTTACTTGAACCTTATCATTTTATTTGAGTTCTTTGGTGGATATTAAGGTTCACCAAAGGTGTTTTATGGATTCACTCTAAATACTACCTTTGATGTGTTCAATTGAGTGCACAACTTATTTTTATAACTAGAATTTAGTAAACTATATACTTTGAAAAGAAAGTTTTAAATAATATGCAAAGAAGACAAAAATGCAATCAAACAAGAGCCTAATCCTATATACCCTTTTGATTTGTTGCAAGAACTAAAAGAAACTAAACATGAATTACAAGAAAGTAAAAGAAAAAAATATATTTTCTTTTTAAGCAAGGGCACAAGAGAATGCACAAACAAGTTCTAGCTTAAATATCCAAAACTATATGCAATTCTAATTCAGTGCCTAATGAATATTGAAAAGGTGTTCTTTTATAATTTTGTTCTTGAAAAAAAGTATTCTTTGTAATGTATGTATGAATGAATATTAATACTAAATTCTTTAATTTATGTCATTTAATGAGCTATTGTAACTAAAATAGATATTAGACAACACACAAAATTCTAAAACAAAGTAGGAAAAGGGGGTACATAAGAATTTATAGAGGACAGGTTTTCTACCTAAGTTTTGGTTCATAGCCTGAGATGCGTTGGTTTCCTACTGACTATAAATTCACAAAAAAACTAATAAAAAATGGATGTGTTAGTTTTAGGGGGTCTTATTCATGCTTGGAAAGGTGTGAAATTTTCTTATTTATAGGTAATTTCCCTTATTCCTTTTGACAATATGTAGAATTGACCTTTGGAAGAAGACTAATCACATGAAACAAATACAAAAACTTGATTGAATAAGATATCCCTAGGATTACCCAAAAGTTATTGTGATTCTAAAATTATTTGGAAATCTAAGTAGTATGGATTCACAATCTACAAGGCCAATTCACAACCCAAGAAGTTTGAAGCCTACAGATCTTGTAACCTACGAACCTATTTTGGAGGTAAAAATAGAAAGGTTATCAAATGAAATAATGATGGTTTATGCAATAAACCTTTTCTTCTCATGTGAATATTTTAGCTTGAAATTCTTAGTGCAAAGCTATACTGAGATAAGAAATTTAGTGCCAAAGATAATCCTAACTGTGATTACACAAAGTATTGATAAAATCAACACTAAAATCATATATCCAATAATGTAAGCATTAATTAAAGGAAACATGGAAACATAAATAATAGTAATTATGGGAATTTAAGTAGATAATATTACTAACATGGGCCTCTCCAAAGGGGCAAACTCCTTACAAAATATGCAAATTCTTCACTAGTTCATGAGGGCTACATCCTTCCCATTTTATAACATTTTACATGAATATTTCCTCATATTTGATGACAATATTCTATGAAAACCTGCTATGATAGTATTCTTTGATAATATTCCTGACTACCTAATTATGGAAATTACATCTATAATACCAAGTGATTAAGTTCATAATTCTATAACAACAAGAATATTCTATAACAAAGAGATTATATACATGATTCTATGACACACACTCTCTTAACTTAACACGTAATCCACTTCTAACTTGTTACATTAATAGGGACTCATAGTAGCATTCTATATTTTATAGCAAATAATTGCAGGCATGCTATGTTTTATAATTGTAGGCATGATTTTCATTATGAGCTCCTATTCCTCACATTAGTAGCACATTGGAGCACATGGCAAGAGATGTTTTACCTGCCACATGGAGCCACATTCATAGTGGCATATTATTTTACTGACCATTTTCATAGTGGCACTTATTTGATAGGATTATCTAGAAGCATGTAATCTGTCTACTTATAGCCTAGATTGCAATGTAAATAACAAGTTGGTTTGTGTATTCATATTTTTATGTGGGTCCTTTGGTGACCTGTATCATTTGGTATCAAAGCAGTCATTCATCCTCCTGCCTATCCAAGAATCTATAGAGGATATGAAAAATTTGGTACAACAAACTAGAAAGCTCTTTGCTCAGATTATAGCCACCATGCCAATGGATGGTCTTGGTTGGAATGGTATGTTGACCATTCAAGAATAAATTTTGTCTATTGAAGAAAAGATTCATGATATTGAAAAAGCAATTACTAAATAAGAAAATTTTACTACGAAAATGGAAGAAAATGCTAAAGTTGAAGAAAAATAAATTCTTCTTCCTGAAGAAGAATTTTTTCCTACAAAAATGGAAGAAAATGTTGAAGCTGAAGAAAAAGAAAATTTATCTGAAAAAGATAAATTTGATGTGTTAGCAACACCTGGATTCAAACCAAGATCTATGGGAGGGATGTCCATCATCTTGCCTTTAGACAATGTTGTTGTTGAAGAATCTAATTTTTTTGAAGAAGAGAAACATTTAGTACATGATGTTGTTGTTGATGATGTTTTTTATGTTGTTATTGTTGTTATTCTTGATGATGTTTTTTTACCTCTTGCTACTCATGTTAAAGAAGGAAGTATTGTTGTTGATGATGAAGTATTTGATGATAAAGAGGAAGAAAAAGATTTTACTCATCCTATGGTTGAGGATGTAGCCCTTGTTGTAGTAAAATATAAGGTTCATGGTCTTATAGCACCACTTCCATGGCCACCCCTTTTGACCATATTTATAACTCTACTCAACTTCTCACAAAGCTACATTTGTGTCTAAATGGATTTTAGGCCCAACTTACTGGCCAACATGGTTGATGCTCTTTTGCTCATTTTCCTTAGTTCAAAGAGGAATCCAACCTCTTTGATATATGGAATATAGATATGCATCACCTTTCCATATTACCAACCCTACTTTGTGATGTTTTGACAATTGACACTACCCTAGCTTATTGTGTTTGTGCTTGTTGAAGATTTCTTGTTTGAAGATTTTTTGTGTTTTTTTGCTCAAACGATGACGTTGTTTTCTATTGACTCATTATCCTTGATGCAACTATGCAACCCCTACCCTACACATCGCCATACCCATATCCAACTCATGGCTATGTCCTATCTCGATGCACCCATTTCTTTGCTTGACATCTACTACCCTTTTGGCCCCACCATGTGGATGACACATCTCCAACTATTTTTTTTGCTTAATCACCCCTAATTGTTTTGGCCCCCCTTCTCATGATCCTAACACCAAAAATTATATCACCTGGTGCCTACCTTTTTTGAAGAGTTATTTCCTACACTTTATGGTTTGTTTCCCATTTTTTTGCTCAAAATACTTTCTTTGGTGATGCTTTGTATTTTGTGCCATGCCAAATTTGAGTCATTTCCCCTCTTATTCCTTGTTTTGAAGATACATATGCCCAAATACCTTTCACTCCACCCCATGGTGGTCTTCTGTTAATCCACACACCTTTTTGTACATGGTCAATGTATAGTTAGCATGAATTCCTTATGTGCATGACCAATTTACTAGGACACACACATTATTACACACCCAATATTAAATTTCAATTTTTTTGCACTGTTGTATTTAAAAAAATAGGTTGGAGTGCCCTAATGACCCCCTATCATGGCATGAGGACCACATCAATCCCCACCTCGTATGGTAGACCTATACATGCACTGCATGGGCCATGTGACTATTCCCTTCCCACATCCCATGCTCCTACATGATAGGTTCATGTAGAACCATGCATTTGTACCTACATACACTATGCAGGCCACACGGTAGTCCTAACTACATGCACCCAAAATGGGTTTCATGCTAGGAATATGCATGTACCGCACACAAAATATCATAACCCAAAAATTTCCAATCTCGTAGAAGTTTTTTTTTACCCTAATATTTTATCAAGGAAATAACCTAAGTTTAAACATCATTATTTTAGGTGTTCCCAATTACAATGTATACTCTTCATTATTTGACTTTCCACTTATCTCTTTTTCAAGGCTCACCCATCCCTACATCTTACATATTTATGACTATAAGTGTACTAGGTGTAATTACTTGGTTTACAAGCCATCCTTCTCATTATCTTTCAAATGAGCTAGCTTTCCCTCTTCCATCCTATTGAAAGAGCACACTATCCTTATCACACCACATAAGTCCTTCTATGTAGGTGCTATGAGTGTTTTAGAATAAACTATCCTTATCATCTCCTAGATGAACTATTCGTCCATGGTTATGCCTTATTTCAAAACTTAATTTGTGGAATCAATAATTTAGATAACCCTATTAACCAATAAATTATTAAGTTTTATTTTCTCACAAGATTACTCTTGTAGCACCAAGAAGTCCCTCTCTCTATTTATTTGAGTCATCTAGTTGCTACACCCATCAAGTATTTTTATGATTGTATTTTCATAATATTCTAGCACATTACATTTTCATTGCATATTGTGAGTTACTAAGTTAGTTTTAATCTAGTCATTTAGCTAATGACAAGCATTGCCCCAAATAAAATGAACCCATAAAGAAATTCCCATATATCGAAGGTCAATAAGGTTTTACTAATATTTCCAAACTTGAATCCTTTAAACAAATTAAAGTACAACTATTCTACAAGACTTATAATCATCCCATGGATTTCATATCAAATTTTTAAAGGCTTAATCATAATGAATAATTCATCTTACAGAATAATCAAGATCATAACAAAATCCATTTACATTTTACAACACACAATCATAATAAAAAACCACATTAAATCACACTAAACCATATTTACCTTGGGAAAAACCCCAAGGAGAAACACAATCATAATAAAAAACCACAATAGATCACACTAAACCATATTTACCCTGGGAAAAACCCCAAGGAGAAACCCAACCTTGAAATGTATTATTTATTAATTCCATAAAAGTTTAGATCTTTACAATGGAACAAACACCCCATAAATTTCTTTCCAACAACGGTTCTCCATATACAATATTATCTTACATTATGAATCATTCCTTTGATTCACATAAACACATTTATTTCAAGTTGAAACAAAGGCAACTCATGATGCCTATCCCTTTCAATCAGGATTTCCAAAACTCTTATGGCTTTATAACAAGAATTAATCCTTCAATTCAAACAACTTGATTTTTATTGCAAATATACAATAAAATATGTCCTTTAAAAATTCCTTTGTACCATCATAAGAGTTTTCATATTTCTATATTCCATAAACTAAACCTATATCCCAATAAATACAAACAGGTACTAGATACAAAGTTCAGCATCTTTAAATAGTAACTCAATACAGATTCAGAGATGATGAACACACATTCTCATTCGTTCATGATATGCTTCTAACAAATAAACCCCCATTATATTAATGATAATACATAACAATCCTGGATCTTCATTATAACTCACACCTGACTAAGCTAAGTCTTATTCTTCTAGAAACTAAAATAATATAATCAGCGTTCTTCTGAAAATCACTCCATAGGCTCAAATTTCTATCTCCAATCACCAACAATAAGTTTTAATGAAAGTCTAGATATCATACGTCTCCTGAACGTAGGGCAACAACAAAGGTTTAATGCAATAATCCTTAAAATTTTCAATATAAAGCCAAGAAGTTGGATATTCTCCAAAGGTTCCATACGTACTCAACAAAGGTCTTACCATATCTTCTTCTTCCCTTCTTGGGATTTTATTTGAATACATACCCAACACATAGTTCACTTCTTTGAACTACGATTGGAAATATCAGGTCTTTCACCATATCTCTTCATAGTGTAGACTCATAATAATATATCCAAGCATAATTCCATTAAAACTAGGGTTAGCCAAAACTTAATGGTGGTTTCCCCATTCGTGTGCCAAAACACTCTTCAATTGGTCTACAACACCATCTAAAAACTAAGACTTTAAGCAATATATGCAGCACCAAAATAATTCACTATTCAACATGAATTCGTAAAAGACTTAGATACTTTATCTTTAAACAAGTGATGAAACCTAAGCTTTTGGGATCATATACATTATAAAGCGAACTCATTGAGTCCAAGGGTCAACGCTATGCCAAAAATGTATTCCCACAATTGAATTAAGTGCAAGAAACACCAAAGCTTATTTATAATAGTCGACTGTAACCATCTGGTAACAAATGTACCAAGGAAATTTGGCATAAGTTGAAACTAACCAATACTTTGGTCTCATAACTCTAACCAATACTTTGGTCTCATAACTCTACAACCTTACAAAGCCATCTGTAAGCTTTAGACAATAGCTTACATTACTTGTTAGCATTCCCTCCACTCAATTTGTAGAGGTACAAATTATATTACCCAATGTTTCAAAAATAAATATGAGATCATGCTAAAATTTAGCAAGCAACCTATTGCAAAGTGTTACTCCTACAAAATTCCATAAAATCTATTCAAATTTGTTTTGGTATCCCAACAAATCTTAAATGATCGATAATTGCTAATATATTCAACCTTTAGAAGGACCATTTTAATCGGACAAGCTCATTTCTAATGTTTCATATATCTACGAGCTAGGTCATTTAAAAAATGACCATTACACAACTTCTTAAAGACTACATCGTTGTTCTTAGAGTCTTACCTACAAATACGTAGTGTAGAAACATCAAGGTTTCACAGATGAACCAACTCACTACTTTTCCTTCGCTATCTTTGCCCTTTTTTTTTTTTTTTTTGAGAGTAACAATTATTTTTTTCCCTTTCCACCCCCGAATTTCTTGGGAAGTTAGTGGAAGTATACTTCGTCCTCTGTCTCCACTACCAAAGCATAATGCGGAATCGCTAACCAACCAATCTGAGTAATCATGAAATGAATCCATAGATCTCGAGGCTCTCCTACAAAATCAACACAAAATCAACACCTGAGATTTTATATTTTTTTTTGGTAAGTAGTGTTTGTATTTACAATGGGTTTTAACAAGGATCCCAAAACCTGATTACATAAGCAATGGGCCTAGGGCATCAATCCCTTGAAACTGAACACCAAAACATAAATCCCGCCCAGCGATAACAGTAAGCATGAAATAATCCCTCTCAGCGGGAAACAAACAAAAAAGAAAGAAAGTATTTTTAGAGATCCCGCCCAACGGGGAGTAGCCAAAAACCACCATAGAGAAGATCCCGCCCAGATGGAAGCAAAGAAAAATCGTTACAATAAAATCTTGCCTCGCGGGAAGTAGTCAAAACCACCACAAATAGTCCCACCTAGCAGGAAGCAACAGGGAAATCCCGCCATCCGGGAAACCAACAGAAAAGAAAGGATCCCGCCTCGTGGGAAAATCGACAGATTTGGTGGATCCCGCCCTGTGGAGAAACCATCCCGCCCATCGAGAAAACATTCCATTCAGTGAGAGCCATCCTGCAGGAAGCCGACAGCCAGCACAGAGAGGATCCAGCCCATCAGAAGCGACCAGAGAGCTACACCACGAGGAACCCACCCCAGGAAAACAGAAGAGGATCCTGTCCTGGCAAAACAAAAAGAAACAATAGGTTAAGGGACCAGGGATCCAGGGACTGGGAATCCCGAGCAAGGAGAGGAAACAGTCACAGGGATGGGATCCTTAAGAACCAAAACAGTGGGATCTATGGTCTGCATGCATATATCAGACCCCCCCAAGAATGAAACATGCAGCAGAAAAAGGAAACCCAGCAGCAGGGACCAAGAATCCCGTCCAAGCACAGAGGCAGCTTCAGGGAACTAGGACTGGGAATGGGAACAACCCAGATAGGGAAAATCCCCCCCAAGGCCAAACCAGATGCCCAGGGTGTCCACCAAGGAGCAGAACCAGCACGAAGAAGCCTCCATGCGAGAATAATAGCAGCCAAGATCCCGTCGAGGATTCACAAGCAAAAGGGGGAAAGAGGCCCCCCCAGACCACCCCAAAGCTGTGAGGACCTCAAGGGAGACCCCAAAAAGCTGTCCAAACCCTAAACCATCACCTCCATCGCACCGAGAAATGCAGGGAACCAGATCCACGTGAATAACCTGTAAAAAACCCTAGGGGGAAGCCTGAGGGAAAAAGGGAAGGGATCCCCAACCAAATAGGGATCCCTGGGAAGCACCAGTCCAAAAAAACAACCAAGGAAACCCTAGCCAGTCGGGAAGGGTGCAGATAGTGGAGAAGGATCTCCCCCTAGGAGATCATCTGCAAACAACCACTCCTCGGGAGGGATGACCTGGGTTGAACTAGGGACTGGGCAGGAACCAAGAGCCATGGGAGGGGGAGCAGGGTTGGGACCAGAGCCCTCCCCTCTCTACTTTCTTCCCTCCATCGACCTCTAGTTTTCTCATAACGTCGAAATCGCGTTATTAAATGACATGTAAACCCCACCTGAGATTTTATATTGATTCTCATTCTCTTTGATTGATTATTTATCCACCTACGCCATCCTAAAATAAGGTGATAATACAATCAATTTCACTAAGTCAATAAATCCTTTATCTTTAAAAACCTTTTACAAGAAATATTAAATGACATGTAAACCCCACCTGAGATTTTATATTGATTCTCATTCTCTTTGATTGATTATTTATCCACCTACGCCATCCTAAAATAAGGTGATAATACAATCAATTTCACTAAGTCAATAAATCCTTTATCTTTAAAAACCTTTTACAAGAAATACTTACCTTTTTATGGTGAGCGAGAATAGTTCTCACTAGAAGCATCGATGAGACACTTTACTCTTTTTCAAACTCCATTAAAAATAATTGTACTCATACTTTATTTAAGTCCAACAAAAGTTACCAACAAAGAAAATATGTTCGTTTTATTTTTCTAACAAGATCAAAGAAAAAAAATGAACTCAAGCACTTATTCTTCTTACAATAAATCTATCCACCCATAATTCATCTTAAACAAGAATATCATGCACATCAAAATTTTATCTAAACTTAGTATATTTCCTTTATGTAAATTCATGATAAATGACTTTATACAGAAAGAATATTCATCCATGTTACCCATGAGCAGTTCGATGACTGATTTATCACATCATTTTATTATCTTATGACATCCCATTCTCAGTGGTAGTTCTTTCTTTTCCCCACGAGAAACCTATTCCTACAAAATTTCAAGTTCATTGGCAACATCATATTCTTTCATAAAATACAAGTTTTTTTAGAAATTGAGCAATATAGTATTAACGTGGAACGAAATTCCAATCATGGAATATGCCACTAGACTTGCATCATCATAATAACCAGTTAGAAAGCAAGAGAGCAAATCCCCCACACATATGCCCAAACTCGATGTTAATAGGGGTGAGGAATCCCACAAAATGGGACCAAAATAGTCAATCATTCCACTAGTAATATGCATAATATTTCTCCACAAAATATATATTTTTTTGGTAGATAAGATACTATATCATTAATACTGGGTTTTATAGGTTGACCCAAAACCTTTTACAAAAATCAGCCCAGGGTTGTTGATGAACATATCCTTACTAAGGATCCTATATATGTAAAATATACATGCCGCCAAAGCCATTACATCCGGTAAGGCACATAGCCTGTTATCAAAAAGAAAATTTCCATACAACATTTTGGGTATACCCCAAGAAAACACACATGCATCATAATTACAAAAAATAAATAGGCATGGATCCCTTCCTTGAGACAATGGAGAAACAAAAAGTTGTAGACACACATAGCAGAGCTTGAAAAAAACTCCCATAAGCTCTGTATTGACAATTACTCTTAATAATTCTTTGGTAATTGCTTTCTTCCATATATGACATGTTTATAAAAGTTCACATGCATTCTCCATGACCCATCCTTCTTCCTAACTAGTAATATAGGGCTAAAAGAGGACTTGTGCTTGGATAGATAAGCCCTGCATCTAGTAGTTCCTTCACTAATTGCTCATTCTCATTCTTTTGGTGATAGGAAAACCTATATGGCTGAATTTTTGGAGGTTGAATATTAAGAACTAAGTTGAATTTGTGATATTGCAACCAATTGGATAGTAGTTCTTTAGGCTCAGTGAAGACCTGTTGATTCTTAGTTAAGAGAATTGACAAGTATGAAGGCGTCTTGTCATTCTAGATAACACATAATTACATTTGATAAAACCAACCCACAACTACCTTATGATCCTTCTTAATTAGTTTCTACATCTTATGGGATGCTATAATCTGGGGATTGCTAGCTCTCACTCCCTAGATGGTGTGGGTTATATTATTTATAGTGAATTGCATCCAAATTTCTAAGAAGTTCCAAGATACTATTCCAAATGTTTGTAGTGAAGGGTAACCTAATATAATGTCTGCACAAACCAATGGGATTGCATAGAGGTTGGTCTAACAATTATAGTCACCTATGGATAGACAAGCATATTTACACCTCCCATTACAAGTCATGATATCCCCATTAGAAATTTTACCTAAACTTGATCATGGCCATCAATGAAATAGTATGCTCTTTTTGCAACACTAGGGTCAATAAATTACCAATACTACTTGAGTCTAGTAGGATAAAAACTTTATACCCTTTGAGAACTTCTTAGACCATCATACATTGGGGTGTCACTATTCCTACAATGGCTTTCAAAGAAAGGGTGGGAATATCTTCCTTGACTATCAATTGGTGGTTTAACATCCACTAATTCTAGTGACTCTTTTAATAAATTCATAAATTTATCTCCCATTTTTATAGAATTTGAAGCATTGCTCATTTACAAAAGATAGATGCATTGGGTTTTGCACTTGTGTCCTATGGCCCACCTTTCATCATAGTTATAACAGAGTCTCTTGGCTCTATAATTGGCGATCTCCTTTGGTGTTATAATTTTAACTGTAGGGGATTTTGGAGTAGTATTATTTATGGATACAAAGGTTTTATTTTGAAATGTAGGAGGTCTAGAAGCCTTTCATTGAGCATTTCATTTATTCTCTTAATATTTTTTTTATATAATAGGGGTTTTCAGGTTGTGTATCTACTTCAAATTCTTAGAATTTTACTTTTTCTATCTCATGAGTTTTGCTCTTGATAATGTAAGTAGGGAATGGCTATACTCTAGGTTAAGATTTGTGTACTCTCCATAGCCCTCTATTATATCACAACAATAATTAGTAATGGTTAGACCAATAGTTCAGGCCACTACTCAAGGAGGATTCCATACACCCTTGAGTGCACTACCTACCTCTTTGATCTATATAGAAGGGTGATTTGAAGAACATAAGCTTATACTAAGAGGGGGTGTGAACAATATAAGATAAAAAAGACAATAACTATAATTATTATCAGTTGCAATAATAAAACAATGCACAAATCACCACACACATAAGAGACAAAGATTTAATATGGTTCACCCAATGTGGGCTACATCCACGAAGAAATATTTCTTATAAATTTCTCAAATAAATTTCATGGGCTCCAACCCCTATTACAATGTTCATGGACACCTATCCCCTCTCACAAGTTCATGGACCTCAATCCACAAGAGACACCAATATCCTCTACTCTGGTTCATGGACCTCAATCCACAAGATACACCAATCTCCTTTGCTCTAGTTCATGGACCTCAATCCATAGGAGACACCAATATCATATGCTCTGGCCTGCTCCAAATCCTAATCATAACTCTGCTCAAATTTTCTCATAAACCTACTCACAATTATGCTCAAATATGCTCACAAACTTGCTCACAACTCTGATCAAATCTGCTCACAACTCTGATCAAATCTTCTCACAATCCTACTCACAATTTAGCTCAAATTATCTCACATAACTTGTTCAAATCTGATCACAAAAACTGCTCAAATATTCTCACAAAACCTGCTCAAATCTACTCATAAACCTGCTCACAATTCTACTCAAATATGCTCACAAACATGTCCATAACTCTGCTCAAATATGCTCACAACCCTGCTCATACTTCTGCTCATTTTTTCTCACAACATTTCTCATAACTCTGCTCAAATATGCTCACAAAACCTACTTAAATATGCTCACAAAACCTACTCAAATCTGCTCACAAAACTTGCTCAAATCTGCTCACAAAACCTACTCATATATGCTCAATTCTTGCATACAAATAATGCTCATATCTTTCCCAAATCTTGCATACTAACAATGCTCATATATTTTCCAAATATCACATACTAACAATGCTCATATATTTTCCAAAAGTGCTTTCTTCAACTTAAAGTAATTCACACATATTCTACCCAGAATTCTTTTATCTTCATGAACATATAGAAAATGATATGCATTACAAGTACCCAATATGTTCTTCTTCTCAATTAAATCCTTTCACTCTATCCTTGCACTATGTAACACTTTAACTTGATTTGAAACTACTCTTCTATTTGTGTGAGACCTATAGTATTTTGCTTGTTTCCATACTCACTTTAAAATCAATCATAATGTACAACTTTTACTTTCAAATATGTTCTGTAACCCTTGCACATTTACTCCCAATATTTATCAAAACCAATGCACATCAAATAAATTCTTATACCTCCAACTATATGAAATTAACAATATTTAAATAAAAAAAACCACCCTTGAGAAAGGAATTAAATCACCATACCTCTAAATCTGCCACAATGATGATAATATTTGCATGTGGTTTCCAAACCTGTCTTACCAAAATTAATTTTCCTTTCTTTTGCCACTCAAAAATAGGTTAGCATATCTCTTTTTCTTTTCTTGATAAGATAACAAATAAATCACATTAAAAACCCTTATCAAAGATATGCACAATAAATCTTAAAAATAATATCTTATACCTCCCTCACAATATAAAGCTTTATTAAGAAAACTCAAACCCTTATAACTCCTTTTATTAATTTCCAACAATAAAATCTCACACTAACATAAAAACCCTTATAACTCCTATTTATTTTCAACAATGAAATATCACACTAACATAAAACCCTTATAACTCCTATTTATTTCCAACAATGAAGTCTCACACTAACTTAAAAATCTTATTTCACCCTTTTATTCACATGCAAAAATTATAACCTTATACTAATGACCCTTATTTCTCCTATCCACCTTTATCAATTTTAATAAAACAAAAATTAATACCTTGCACTACCGTGAATCGATCCATTGACCTCAAGAATCGCAATGCTTTCCCAAGCGCTTGTAACCAGCTGCACTGATGGAGCACTGAGATTAGAATAATGTAAAAATAATTTTGACTCCTTCGTAACTTGATTTCTGCTTCCAACAAAAAATTGACATCGATGGGATTTGACACCTTGACCTCCTACCAAGCAGTGTTCTACGCAGGGCTAGGTTGCCATAGCCACCCGAACGAAAACCAAGGTGCACAATTATTAACTTAAGATCTCCTTTCGATTTTTACCTCCAAAATGTGCACTCTTCTCTCCCTTGTCTACCCACTGCATGAACTCCATGCGAAGGATTTTCAAAATTTCTCCACACTTAGCATAGTGATTTGATAGCCTTTTAATAGGCTTTTGACTTTGGCGCTCAATGAGATCGACTATCATATTTAAATTTTGAAATTTAAACCTTGCCTTTGTATGGTGCACCCAAGGGATGTTGGCCCATGCAATATATATTTAAATTTATTAAATATAACCTTCCAAAACATTTTATCCTTCTCTCTTTAATATTTAAACCTTTGTCCCAATCAACTTTTAAAATTTTTCCCAAGCAACTTTCATTAAATTTTAAACCTTTGTGTCCCAATATTTTTTCCTTCTTTATAATATTTAAATTTGATTTTTAAATATTATAATCCTTTTCTTAAAAATATTTTCCTTGCTTGGAGATATACCTTGCCTTGAATAATTTCTCAACCTTATAGACTTCTTGAAGAATATTTCTACCTTGAATACCATGCACCCTTTGGCATAAAAATATTTCTACCTTGAATACCATGCACCTTTGACATCAATGACAACTCAATATTTCCATCCCCTTGTGTCCTATGGCCCACTTTTCATCATAGTTATAACAAAGTCTCTTGGCTCTATAATTGACGATCTCCTTTGGTGTTATCCTTTTAACTGTAGGGGATTTTGGAGTAGTATTAATTATGGATGCAAAGGTTTTATTTTAAAATTTAGGAGGTCTAGAAGCCTTTAATTGAGCATTTCATTTATTCTTTTAAAGTGTTTTTATAATAGGGATTTTCAAGTTGTGTATCTACTTCAAACTCTTAGAATTTTACTTTTTCTATCTCGAGTTTTACTCTTGATAAGGTAAGTAGGGAATGGCTATACTCTAGATTAAGGTTTGTGTACTCTCCATAGCCCTCTATTATATCACAACAATTATTAGTAATGGTTAGACCAATAGTTTAGGCCACTACTCAAGGAGGATTCCATACACCCTTGAGTGCACTACCTACCTCTTTGATCTATATAGAAGGGTGATCTTACCAAGTATTGTACTTAATACATTATGAATATTACATGACCAAATAACTTCTTATAAATGAATGTTTGGCTCAAGGTTACTAAAAGGGTCTCTTAATATACATGAGGTATGTGGGATCTCAATTCCATATACACGTGTTGTTTGAGGCCTAGGTATTAGATCTTGATCACCCTTTACTTCATTAGATGTTTTATTGGAAATCTTGCTTAGTCAATAATGATAAATCCTCTATGTTATTTTAAAATTAAAAAAACATTATTTCTAACCTATGAACCTAGGATTAACAAAAAAACTGGTTACAATAGAAGCTTATCGTGCCTTGGAAAGGACTTTGATAGCACTTTTAATAAACCTCTTCTTCTCATACGAATATTTAACCTCAATGTTTTAGTACAAATTTTTACTAAGATAAGAAATTCAGTGTCAAATACAATCGTACCTATGATTGCATAGAGTATTGATAGAAGTAACACTAAAATTATATATCTAGTAACATAAGCATTCATTAAAAGAAGCATGGAACATAAATAACAATAATTGTAAGAATTCAAGGCATATAATATTACTATCACAGGCCTCTTTGAGGGGGAAACCTCCTTCCAAATTATGCAAATTATTCACTAGCCTATGAGGGTTACATCCTTCCCATTTTATAAAATTTACAAGCATATTTTGCAATATTTTATGACAATATTCTTGACTACCTACTTTATGAGAATCACATTCATAATTCTATGACAACAAAGAGATTCTATGACAAAGTGGTTATATATATGATTCTATGACACACACTCTCCTGACTTAACACATGGCTTGCTTCTAGCTTGATACATGGTCCACTTTACATACACTAACATATGCCCCTATGGGATACAAGTGTGGGGTATGTAAAAATTTAGCAGAGAAAATTTCATAGATCTAAATGTCAAGAAAAAACTCAGATAGGGGTGGTTCTAGATGAATTCATTGTCTACCAATCCTACGAGCCATAATTTCATACTATGTAGTTGTAGAGGTAGACTCAAGGAGAGTCTATTAGTTTTTGTCACAAAGGAGGTGATGGGAAGTTCTTGATTGATATCTATGAATCATGCATGAAGACTAAAATAGGTTTTAATAAATATAAAACAAACAAGATTAACACATTATAACAAGTGAGCTAAATAGATAAAATCCTTCAAAGAGATATATTTGATTAATAAAAATTTGATTCTTGATGGTTAAAATAAAATGATCTATCAAAAATCTAGAAATCATTAAAGGAAGGATAATAAAAAGAAACTCATTTAATAATTTAAAGGATTCTTGTGTGAGGCAAGCATGCAAGGCTTGAGAATGCATGAAAGCAAAAGAACGCCTAAAGGAGAACTCGAAAAGACATTGAAACCTACAAAGCAATGCTATCTAATTGTTATATAGTTCATTAGAGCTTCTCTATCATGATCTATCAAGATCACTTGGCCTTAAATTACTTGTTAATATTCCTTCATGTGTCTATTGTCATTGAGGGGGAGGTACCGAATTTATAGAATTTTGGGGCTTCTTGAGGAGAGAAGGAGGTAATATTTCAAGAATCTATGTGTAGAGTGTTAGATTAAAAAAACCAATGTCCAACTAGAGTAAAAGTTGTCTTAGAAGATTTATCATATTATAGATGGGTTGGCATGAGCAAAAAATAGATTTAGTTAAAAATATTCTGACACTAGAATCTAGTTCAAGTTGATGAGTTATTGGCAAGGGTATAAATGAACATTTGATTGGAAACTTTCCATTTTGAAGGTGTGGACACAAATTCACAACCTTACCAGTTTGTAGCTGTAAAATTCACTTGGTAGCAAATTTTACCATTTGACTGTTGGAGGGGAAAGAATTTAAAAATATATGCTAGATTGAAATTTGTGACCTCAAAGGCAAATTTATAGCTTATGAATTTCTTTTTAAACCAAAAATTTAATTTGAGCCTTCAATTTTCATGATGAAGGATGAAAAACATCCTAGACATGCTACCAAAATTGATTAGCTTCTTTAAATGTGATGAGGTGAGAAGAATTAGGTATCTACAATCTTCAAATGCATTATGGAAAATGTTGAGATGCTTTAGGGATATACAATTTCCTAGTGCCCTTGAAATATCTCCATCAAGATGATTTCTTGAAATGTCTATTGCTTGAGCACTTATAATTCTACTTATCTCTAAAAGAAATGGTCCTTACAAGAAAATCCTTGATAGATTGCAATAGGATTGAAGATTTTGAATATTGTCCATAACCTCTCTCATTATTCTACCCCTTAGATCAGTGAAAGATAAATCAAGAAGCTACAAACTAGGTACTCCTTAAACTAGTATATATCTCTTGTGAAATTGATTGTGATGAAGAAAAATTCTTCTTAGTTGTTGGAGTCTGCACAAAGAATTCAAAAATTTTCCAGATAGATTATTCCAACTAACATTAAGCAACCTTAATATTTGCATCTCACCAATCTCATTTGGGATGGTTTCATATAGGTTGTTGCTACTCAAATTCAATTTAAACAACTTATGGAGTCTTCCAATTTTAGATGGAATGTTGCAACTTAAGAGATTGTCACATGAAGCCCATATAGTCTAAGTTAATAAGATTTGTAATCTCTTTGGGTATGCATCCACATATCTTATTGTGTGATAAGTTCAAGTAAGACAAATTAGAAGAAAAATGGCCTATGAATAAAGGTAAAACACCAATAAGATGATCCTAACCTATTGCTACAACTATCAAGTTGAGAGCAATTTTTAAGAGCAATAAGAAAAGCCATTGACCTATTGCTATCACTATCAAGTCGAGAGCAATTTTTAAGAGCAATAATAAAAGCCATTGACCTATTGCTACCACTATCAAGGTGATTGTTTTGTAAGCCAATTTTTTTAAGTAAAAACAACTTATCTAGTTTAGGTACAATTCCACCTAGCACGTTGGAATGTAGATAAATGTTCTTTTGACTTTGGAATAATTT
Source organism: Wollemia nobilis (assembly GCA_028583015.1). Taxonomy (NCBI): domain Eukaryota; kingdom Viridiplantae; phylum Streptophyta; class Pinopsida; order Araucariales; family Araucariaceae; genus Wollemia; species Wollemia nobilis. The sequence continues at coordinate 4,569,800 of JAQPPZ010017036.1, read as the reverse complement.
CCAATGGGATTCAGTATTTTTTTGTAAGATTTATCTCCCCATAGAGAAAGATATTGTAAAATGGGAATTTTAGTACCATGTTCCTGTGGAATGTGTCTACTTAGCTGGTTCTCATCCAAATCTAAGTTTATTAGAGTAGTGTAATTTACTATGGAAGTAGAGATTTGGGTCATTAAGCCTATTTTCACAAATTTGGAGAAGTTGCACGTGGGTCAGCCTACCCAATTTTGTGGGAATGGGGCTTGTGAGATTATTTCTTGAGAATTGCAATTCAATCAAGGCTAAGAGGTTTCCTATGGAGGAGGGCAGGAGGGCATGGTGTCTAAAAATTCATTTGTATGGAAGTAAATAACTTGCAAGTGGATCAACCTACGTAATTAATCAAGAATGGGGTCTATGAGATTATTTGTTGGTAAATCCAACTTAGTCAAGGATGAGAGGTTTCCTATGGAAGAAGATATGGTACCTAACTAATGATTTTTATATATGTAGAGAGTATGTAAATGGGTTACCCTAACGAATTCAACAATAAATGGATCTATGTGATTATTTGTTTATAATTCTAAGCCAATCAAGGCTGAAAGATTTCCTATGAAGAAGGGGATGGCACCTGACAATTGAGTGGATCAACCTACCATATTCAGCAGGAATGTAGCCTGATAGATTATTTTATTACAACTCCAATTCAGTAAAGGCAAATAGATTTTTCAAAGAAGTAATCATACCAATGATATTGTTTACTCCCAAGTAAAGTCTCTGTAATCCTGCCAAGTTGCCCATATCAACTCAAATGTTCCTCTACAATTAGTTCTAGCTAAGTGTGAACACAACTAAACTGCTAATACTGGATGGAATGATTCCTTCTAAATCATTCCGATACAAAAAAAAGTTTTTTTTGCATTGGTAAGTTATTCTAATTGAGATTAAACATGGATATGAATGGATTTATTGGAGATATACAATGACTAAGGAGCAGACATATTTCCAAAAAGGGGAGAAAAAGTGCCAACCAAATTCATGCCCAAGATATTCATGTCAAGAATCCTTTACAAAGGAAAATAGCAGGTGATATCTGTCCAATTGCAAAAAGGAATATATGGAGTTCATTTGGCCAAGGAATTTTTGGGATCAAAAGTGATGCTATGCTTCAATTGCAATAGTGCATTCACTATACATCATTGAATAATCGCTAAATCATACCATTGCAAATATAATCAACACTAACGGTTGGTCAAATAACTTCCTAAAATACAAATCATACATTTGTGTGCCCTAGACACGACCACCATTGAAAGATCGAAGGAGAGAAATGTTCTTAGGGCCAATATCCAGAGAGGGTTGGCTCCCTCACTAATCCTACATTGGTTTTAAGATTAGAGTTATAGAAAATAGATCAAAAACTATGAAAATAAATGGAAAATATGGCTATAAGCTAAATGATGTAGGATGGTGATAGACTAGCAGTGGAAATTTAGATTAAGTGTAAAGCAGCATATAATAGAAAGAAAGGCAAAATAATCATTTACGATTTGCGGAGATAACTTCCAAAGGCTATTCCAGTATCCACTCTCCCACTAGGAGTATTTAAATCTAGATGCAAAATTTAAAAAGTAGCCAATAACAAACATGAAAATGAATAAAAATGTTAAGCAGAAAGATATCACACACGAAACCATTCACTGAATTAGAAGCCAAGCATCCTTCTATTTATGCAAAAAATTCAATTGTTTTTCTACAGAGTGTCTGTCCTCCTAGTTACATAAAAATACCTAGTATTTATAGAGGATTTTGCCTCTTTCATTTAATACATATGAAGACAAAATGTCCATAGATCGGGAACCAGTAAGGAATTCTCTCCTTGAAAATATTCCTTTGGGAACAAAAACCCAGCTTTGGTGGTGAGATTCCTAGGAAAGTAGCAAGCTTGGACGTTGGTGCATTGGGACACATCAGAGCTGGAGGAAAACAAGAACATTGGTCATTGAATTTTAACCACTTTCGTGCTTTGGAAATCTACATTTGTCAAGGAAGTCCATCGGGCATAAAATCTGCTTTGAAAAGAAGCAAAGTTGGTGGGTGGTACCTTGGAAACTATGAAAATCACCCTTGGTATTTAATTCTGCATTCTTTCAGCATAAAACTAGGAACATAACCTCATTTGCTCCTATCATTTAATTTTCATCATTCCTTGGTTCAGGCACCTTTGATAAATCTCTTTGGATGCTTAAAATTAATTTTGCCTGAACTCAGAATTACAATCATTTTAGGAGCAAATCTAGGCATAAACGCCTTGTACCCATTTTTTATCATAAAACTTCATTCCATTAATCATCCCATTGAAATGCGCCTAAAATGCTAGAAAAAACCCAACCAAGATTTCTCCCTGTTACACCTTCACCCGAAAAATCTGGAACATGCCCCTACGCTTTATTTGAAGATGAGGAATAACCAGAATCTTGTTTCACCCAATGGGGAATGTCAACGAGGTTTTCTTTAAACTGGGGTAAACTCACTTTTACGTTTGCAACATATTAACGCCCTATTCAGTTTCAAAAATCATTCTTTTCCTGCCTTAAAATTGCTTGCACTTTGAAACATCTTCCTATTGTTTCACTCCAAAGAGGGGTGAATGGGAGTTTTGCCCCTCTCTTGGGGTGAAAATATCATTGACTATTCCTCCCTTCAGCCACCATAGCACATCTTTTATCCCAAAAAATATTCACTTCAATGAAGGGCACGCAAGACTTTTGCCTGAAATCTGAGATGAAAAACCTTTTAATTGTTTCTTTTAATTTGTTGGTGCGGGACCCATGACTAACACATTAGACGTCTTTGCAATATGCTTTTGCCCTAGAGAGGGGTAAATAGGAGTTTCGCCCCTCACTTGGGGAAAAAGTTCCTTTGACCAACTTTATCTTTGACCCACACTCAGCATCTTCACACCTTCGTTCACCAAAAGTGAGGGCAAAAAGAACTGTCGCCCCACTTTCTAAGCGACACCCTTTCAAGATACATTTTTCTTACATGTGTGGGGCCCGTGGTGCAACATTTTTTTAAATTTATTTGGGGCTATGCTTTCACCCCAAGGAAGGGAGAATGGGAGTGTTGCCCCTCACTTGGGGTGAAACTCCTTTTGACTTTTCCAACATGTTGACTTGACACCTTTTTTTTGGTAATTAAGGTACAATTTCATTACATCCGGGTTTTCCAAGTTGACCCAAAACCTTTTACAAAAATCAGCACTATGCTATTACGGATCAAAACCTCAATAGGGACAGTCTGTCCTTCGCTACTAGTACCCTTCTGAGGCCACCCTACCAAGAAAGAGCACAGCCCCTTACACATATTTACAACCACCTTAGAGCACAGGCAGCGGCCTACCGCATTGCTTTCTTGCTGCCCTAGCCACGAAAATGTGACCTGTCACGAAATCACGACGTCCTTAAGTCTTCTCCTTCATTTGCTCTGGAGAGTCGCGAAACGGTGACATGTCATGAAAATGAGACATGTCGCGAAATCGTGACATTCTGCCTTCGTTCTGCTCCTTTGCCGCTATAAGTCGCGTAAATGCGACATGTCACGAAAATGAGCCATGTTGCGAAATCGCGACATTCGTCTCCCATTTTGCACTCTATCTGCTTCCAGCCGCGAAAATGCGACATGTCACGAAATCGCGACGTCCTTAAGTCGTTTCCATATTTTACTTTGGATAGTCGCAAAAATGCGACCTGTCACGAAAAAGAGACATGTCGCGACATCGCGACATTCTGCCTTCGTTCCGCTCCTTTGCTGCTGCATGTCGCGAAAATGCGACATGTCGCGACAATGAGACATGTCGCGAAATCGCGACATTCGTCTCCCATTTTGCACTCTTGCCGCTTCCATCCGCGAAAGTGCGACATGTCACGAAATCACGATGTCCTTAAGTCTTTTCCTTCAATTGCTCTGGATAGTCGCGAAAATGTGACATGTCGCGACAATGAGACCTATCGTGAAATCATGACAATCTGCCTTCGTTCTGCTCCTTTGCCACTGCCTGTCGTGAAACTGAGACATGTCACGAAATCGTGACATTCATTTCCCGTTTTGTTCTCTTGCCGCTTCCAGCCGCGAAGAATCGACAAGTCATGAAATCGCATCGTCCTTGAGTCTTTTCCTTCATTTTCTCTGGATCGTCGTGAAACTGCGACATGTCGAAAATGTGACATGTCGCGACATCGTGACACTTCTACCTCTTTGTCCTCTTTTGTTGCTTTTGGACACGAAAAGGCAACATGTCGCGATATCGCGACACATACGCCTCCTTGCTCCTTTTCTTGGCTTTTTCCCGCGGAAATCCAACATGTCGCGAAATCGTGACACTTTCGCCTCCTTACTCTTTCTCTTCTCTTTTGGTCACGAAAATGCGACATGTCGCGATATCGCGACACTTTTTCCTTCCTACTCTTTCTCTTCTCTTTTGGTCGCGAAAATGCGACATGTCGCGATATCGCGACATTTTTCCTTCTTACTCTTTCTCTTCTCTTTTGGTCACGAAAATGCGACATGTCGCGATATCGTGACACTTTTTCCCTCTTGCTCTTTCTCTTCTCTTTTGGTCGTGAAACTGCGACATGTCGCGATATCGCGACACTTTTTCCGTCTTGCTCAACATGTCGCCAAAACGCGACACTTTTTCCTTCTTGCTCAACATGTCGCGATATCGCGACATTTTTCCTTCTTACTCTTTCTCTTCTCTTTTGGTCACGAAAATGCGACATGTCGCGATATCGCGACACTTTTTCCCTCTTGCTCTTTCTCTTCTCTTTTGGTCGCGAAACTGCGACATGTCGCGATATCGCGACACTTTTTCCGTCTTGCTCAACATGTCGCCAAAACGTGACACTTTTTCCTTCTTGCTCAACATGTCGCGATATCGCGACATTTTTCCTTCTTACTCTTTCTCTTCTCTTTTGGTCGCGAAAATGTGACATGTCGCGATATCGCGACACTTTTTCCCTCTTGCTCTTTCTCTTCTCATTTGGTCGCGAAACTGCGACATGTCGCGATATCGCGACACTTTTTCCGTCTTGCTCAACATGTCGCCAAAACGCGACACTTTTTCCTTCTTGCTCAACATGTCGCGATATCGCGACATTTTTCCTTCTTACTCTTTCTCTTCTCTTTTGGTCACGAAATGTGACATGTCGCGATATCGCGACACTTTTTCCCTCTTGCTCTTTCTCTTCTCTTTTGGTCGCGAAACTGCGACATGTCGCGATATCGCGACACTTTCTCCGTCTTGCTCAACATGTCGCCAAAACATGACACTTTTTCCTTCTTGCTCAACATGTCGCGATATCGCGACACTTTTTCTTTCTTGCTCAACATGTCGCGATATCGCGACACTTTTCCTTTCTTGCTCTACATGTCGCGAAAATGTGACACTTTTTCTTTCTTGCTCAACATGTCACGAAATCGTGACCCTTTTTCCTTCTTGCTCAACATGTCACGATATCGCGACACTTTTTCTTTCTTGCTCAACATGTCGCGATATCGCGACACTTTTTCCTTCTTGCTGTATTTTGCTTTTCCTTAAACTACGACATGTCACAAAAATGTGACAACGGTCCTTGGCAGCTGCCTTTGCCCCTAACCCCATAACATGAGGCCACCATGCCGCCTGGATCCTTCCCCCATTGCAAAGAAAACTAAAGCCGTCACAAGAAGGACCGAAGCAATACTGACAAAACAAAAATGAAACTCCTCTCCCTTTTTTCGAACCCCATAGTTTCATCATCATTGGCGATCATTTTGAATAATTTTGTCCACATCACTTGGGACCCCATGTTCCCAAGTGACCAGCCCATCGGCTTCCACCCCTATATTGGCCAAGATATCAGTTGTTTTATTTGCTTCCCTAAACATGTGCTGGGCCTTCCGATCATTCCTGGCTTGGTAGAGGATCCTAGCCTCTTCGATGACAGTCTTAATCCGCCACGGAGGATTTTTCCCATTGTTGAGAAGGTTTATGACATGCATCAAATCTCCTTCGATAATTAGTTTACCTTCAATCTCCCGAGCCAATTGAAGACCCCTCCATAATGCTCTTGCTTCCGCCTCATTGTTAGTCCTTGTTCCCAACTGCTCAGAAAAGGCCATCACCAGCTTGCCTTGATGGTCTCTCACTCGCTCCTCCAGCCCCTGCTTTGCCAGGGTTACCTTTAGAGGCCCCATCGAAGTTGAGCTTGAACCAACCAACCGGGGGTGGTTTCCACTTGACATCTAATCTGGGATTGACCTTGGTAGACACAGGTTTTCTCGCCCGGAGTAATATTTAAGGATTGAGCGACCAGCCCTCCCAGGGGGAAGGATTTCGAGCTTCATGAGGAATAAGGCTGACGTTTTCACGGGCGAAGGTAAGAATCTTATTGGTGATGGAGGTGACATCATGACTCGACTCATGGAAAGCTCTATGGTTTCTTTCTAGCCAAACCTGCCAAAGAAAATGATGGAGACAAATCTTCCAAAAAACCTCAGCCTAAGGCTAACAAAGGGATTTGGCCATTGGTGGAAGAGGTCAATGATGGTGGTTGGTCTGACCCAGCAAATGCTAAAGGCTTGAAATAACCCATTGAGGATACTCAGAGAGACCGAGCATTCAAGGAAAATATGGAGGGTGGACTCCCAATTGGCCCTGCACAAAAAACAACGGTTAGCAACTATCACACCTTTCCTTATCAAGTTGTCAATAGTAAGAATCCTGCCTTGGATCACCAGCCACGAGAACATTGCAACTTTAGGAATAAGATTTTTGACCCACACCAGCTATGTCTGGAGTGTGGGGTCCTCAGTATCTAACATTAGCATGTATGCAGATTTGATCGAGAACTGCCCATTTTTGGTAGCTGCCCATATTACATGATCCTACTCAGGTCTCATAGAAATGAATTGTTGATGCAGGATGCTTTGGATTTCTTTTGATTCAGCTTCAAATCCTTGAATCCTTATCTGTTTCCAAATAAGCCTTCCTCTGTCCTGTCTCATGAAATCAGCTACTTTCCTTCCTATGAGATCCTCTCGTGATTCTTTTGATCCTCGCTAGGTGAGGAAACTGAGATAAAGCTTCATCCTTGGCCCACCTGTCATCCCAAAACCTGATCTTCTACCCGTTACCTAGAACCCATCTTAGGCCTTTCTTTATGACCTCTCTGCTTGTTAAGATTGCATTCCAGAACGCCGAACCTCTACTATGCACCGTGTCATTTAGGAATTCGGTATCTTGAAGATATTTTCTTTTAATTATGGCAGTCCACTCATTCTCCTCATTGTTAATGAGACGCCAAGCTTGTTTGGCTAGCAAGGCTGTGTTTAGGTGAGCAACTCTTCTCAGTCCTAGCCCCCCATTTTCTTTCGGCCTGCAAACCTTGCCCCAACCCACAAGGTGGATCCTCTATTTTTCCTCTGACCCAGACTAGAGAAAATTCTTTTGGAGCTGTTCAATTTTTTGGTATACTCTGGTTGGGGCCTTAAACACAGATAGAAAATAAACCGGAATGCTCTGTAAGGATGCCTTAGTGAGAGTAAGTTTCCCGACCTGAGATAAAAAATGTCCTTTCCAGCCAGCCAGTTTCTTTTGGATTCTTTCTACCACTCTATCCCACATAGATTCTCTCGGAGAACCATAGAAAAGGGGAAGGCCTAAATAAGAGGTAGGAAGAGTCACTATCGAACATCCCAAAATCTTTGCTATTCTGGCTTGTCTCTCGAATTGGGGTGTTGAGGAAGTAAAGCTTACTCTTGTTGAAGTTCACCTTCTATCCCACTGCATCCTCGTAGAGTTGGAGAATGTGCTTAATCCTTCTGGCTTAAACCAATGATGACTGGGTCAACATCAAAGTGTCATCAACAAATTGTTGGTGAGTAACCGGGTTGGTGAGAGAGGTGGCTTTAATCCCCAAAATTAATCCAGTAGTGCATGCTGCTTTAATAGTTCTACCTAATGCCTCTGCTACTATAATGAACAACATTGGGCTAATCGGATCTCCTTGTCTGAGCCCCCTATGGCTCTGGAAATACCCAGTTGTCGTGCCATTGACCAAAACTGAGAACCAAGGTTCGGATATGCACTCTTTTATCAGCCTGACCCACTGAGGATGAAAGCCGAACTTCAAAAGAACAACCGTCAAAAAATCCCAGTTAATGCGGTCAAAAGCTTTATTCATATCAAGCTTTAGGGCAAAGACCTCCTTGTTGGTTTGCCTAGCCGAGTGCAGAGCTTCATGGACTGTGATCGCACCATCCACAATTGATCTCCCCTGAACTGAGCTTCCTTGACCAGGGTCAATAATGAGGGGCAATATTTCTTTCATCTTGTTAGCAATGGCTTTTGTTAAGATCTTGTAGGACACGTTACATAAACTAACCGGTCTAAAATCTGCCATTGTCTCTGGTGTTGGGCCCTTAGGAATCAGGGCTATAAAGGTGGACTTGAACCCTCTCGGGATATGTTTTGAAGCCTAAAACTCTTTGATAGCAAAAATGACATCCTCTCCCACAATATCCCAGAAAACTTGGAAGAACCGAGGAGGGAACCCATCAGGGCCAGGGGCCTTCTCAGGTTCCATACTAAACAAAGCATTTCTGATTTCTTCATCAGTGAAGGGAGCAAGAAGCTTACCATTAATGGCCTCATCAACCAAGCTAGGAATGAACTGGAGGAGAGTGTCCTTGGCTTCCTCTATACACTGGGATTCATCCCCGAGAAGGGAGCTGAAATAAGCAATTGCTTCCTCTCCGATCTCAATCAAATCCTGGGTTTTGGATCCATCAGCTTTGGTCAACTCTCTGATCTTGTTATTACTTCTGTTCCTCAAGGTTGTGACATGAAAGAACTTTGAGTTCAAGTCACCATCCTTTAGCCATAACGCCCTGGATTTCTGTCTCCAGTATATCTCTTCACAAGCCAAAATATTGTGATATTCTGAAAGCTTGGCTTGCTCCTCCTTCCTAGTAGCTTCATCACCGATACCATTTTGTATCGAGTTGTCAATGACCTACAACCTTTCTCCCACTTGTTTCTTGTTCTCAAACAAGTTCCCAAAAACCTCCTTATTCCAAGTTCTAAGATTATCCTTTACTAATTTCAGCTTTTGAGCAAGTTTGAAACCTGAACTTCCCTAAAAGGGTTGCTGCCACCATCTGGAAATATTTTCTTTTAACTCCGGGTGCCTGATCCACATTGACTGGAATCAAAAAGGTTTTTTGAAGGAGTTTGACTTTGGAACCTCCAAAAGGATGGGATTGTGATCAGAGGAAATTTTGGGAAGAGTTTGCAGAGTAGAGTCTCCAAACCCAGCAATTGCCTCCTTTGATAAGAAAAACCTGTCAAGTCTTTCCTGGATAAGTTGGCTTCCTGTTCGCTTGTTGCTCCAAGTATACTTGGCTCCTCTTAGCCTCACATCCATCAGTTGGTTCGAGTTTACGAAGTCATTGAAGTCTTCCATACTTCTGGTTGGGAGCCCTGTTCCACCCTTTTTGTCCGAGGGGTATAATGGCGTGTTGAAATCGCTAGCCACCACCCACGGGATGTCATGGAAAGCATCACCCGGTTTACCTAGGTACTCCCACAAAGAAGCTCTCCCTTGAACAGAATTGGGAGCATAGACATTTGAGAAGATCCACGATCTATTGTTGTCAATATCATGGAAAAAAACACTCAGCACCCTGTCATCATCTTGGATAATGCTGCCTTCCACCACCCGAGGATCCCAAAGAACCATGAGCCCCCCTGAAGTTCCTCTAGCCGGTTTGTACACCATGTCCCCTTGACTCCACATCTTTTTTGCTATTGTTTTTGATCGGGCTTCGTCTAATTTTGTTTCTTGTAGCATCAAAATTGTTGGATTGTATTGCCTTCTTAACGAGCTAACCACCCTCTGAGTGGGTCGGCCATTGAGGCCTCTCACATTCCATGAGAGAACCTTCATTTAGATTGTTTAGAGTTTTTCCCCTTCCCCCTCCCTTGAGGAGGTTTTCCTGATTTGTTATCTTCATGCCCTGGGATAACTTGTTGTATCGGTGTTTTCTATTTGCCACTGGCAATCTCATTGTCAGTCCTCATTCTGTTGTGCTCTGCATTTGACATCCTCCCCTTCTTTCTCTCATAGCCATAGTCAATAGGTGACTTAGTAGTACTCCTGGTCTCGCTTGGGGCTAAAAGGTGGATGAACTATCTATTGTAGAACCGGACTAACGCATTCCTCAAAATCATTCATTTCTACCACCTCAATCCTTGATTCTAACTCCTCCATCTGTTTCTTGTATTCTCCTAATTTTTGTATTGAACCTTCTAGATGGTTTGACGGGCTTCTGGCTATGATGTTGGGAAGGTCTATTTTTGAAGACTCTATCTCCTCCACCCATTTTCTATATTCTCTGGGATTTTGCCTTACCCCTCCCTGGGGGCTTGAGGGGTTCTTGGTTATGGGGTTTGTAGGACCCGCCCTTGATGGGGATTCTAGGGTTTCAAGGATTTCACCTTGCAAGTTTCCTTCCTCTAATTCCTCACTCTCCCCTTCTACCATTAGATCATCTAAAATTTTGAACTTATTTGAGCTTGGAATTTTAGGGCTTACCTAATTTTCCTGTTCGTCGGTGAGATGTTGCTTGTCTTTGCTCTGACCTTGCCCTGCCCCCTGTTTTGTCTTCTCTTGATAAATGTGGTTATTTTTAGATGGCCTAAACCCTCCTTTGCCCATAGGGCCTCCTTTTAGAGGGAGGTTCCTAGGAAACCCTTTCTCATTTGCTCGTTTGCCTTCCGTCCTTTGGTTTTCTCTGCTAGTTGCTAGATTAGGGCACTGATTTTGCAAATGGCCTTGGGTTTTGCACTCAGGGAAAAAAGCTGGCCTATTTTCATATTCCATCACCTATTTTCTTAGGTAGTTGCCGTACCCTAGCTCCACAATATTTGGCAGCTCAGAGTCTAAATTAGCGTTGATGCATATTCTTGCATGTGTCATCCTTGTCCTCGCCAAGGTTGCATGATCTATGGAAACCAGTTCTCCAATCGCTCTGGCGATGCCTTGCAGCCAATACTCATTGAAAAACTGAGTTGGTAGGTTAGGAAGTCAAACCCAAATAGGGGCAGTATTGATATTCTATTTTTTAGGGTCAAAATCCTCCCCCCACTTCCTGAGGAATAGACTGCGTTTCCCTAAAAACCAGGGTCCTCCAGTTAGGACGTGGTTCGCATCTTCCTTGTTATTAAATATTATGATGAAAAACCCCCTGGACAGGGCAACAACCTCCATACTCCCCACCGTTCTCCATTTGGATAGAGCCCAGGATCGTATAGTCTCTATATCCGGCCTTCCACCCAAAAACTTACCCACTAAAGAAAACTCTTCCATGGATAAAAAAGAACCCATCGAAGCAGTAGGAGCCATTATCCTATTATTCACCGGAATGAGGGGCGGGAGTGAAAGGAAATCACTCATTCTCCCCTTAACAGTTTTCGCAAAGGACCGGCCTCCTCTGGGACCCGCATCGCCCTTCTGGGTCCCTTTGTCCAGATCTTTTTGAGGAGGGTCGAGCCCTCTTTGGGCAGCCCCACCTGTCACCGAAGGCCTCCCTCCCTCTGGATCCTCGCCTGATTCCTTCTCGAGGTTCCTTCCCAAACCCTCCGTGCCTTCTCTGTTGTTCCCACCCGAAACTTTCAAACTTCCTCTGCTGCTCCTCTCCTCCATTCCTCCTGACTTTTGTGACTTGGCACCTTTTATTTGCCTCTCTTTTCCTTTTTAAAATATGTTCGCCCCAAAAGGAGGTGAATGAAGCTTTCACCTCTCCTTTGGGGTGAAAGTATTTTTAATCCTTTCATTCCATGATTTAAAAGTGGACCCCATATGTATTTCTACTTTGCAATGTGGTTTCATCCCAATGAGGGACGAAAAATACTTTCGCCCCTCATTTGGGGTGAAAGTGCCTTGCCCTTCACTTGCGCTTTCCAAAGGAACCTGTTATTCTTTTGGCCCACTTGGGGCGAACTCATTTTCTTCCTTTGCCTAGGCTGTTTATGATAGAACCACAAGTGTTTAACCTTTTGGAATGCGTTTTCACCCCAATGAGGGACAAAAGGATTTTTCATTCCCCCTTCGAGGTAAAAGCATCTGGGAAAAGCATGTGGGTGAAAGCATCCTTGAATTTTTAACCTAAGAACTTTATTTTTATTTTTGTACTGTAATTGTTAAATGATGTTCACCTCATATCAAGGCGAACGGGGCTTTCACCCCTCCTCTTGGGTGATGATGTCCTTGACTTCTCCATTCAATATTTTGACTTACCCCACTTATGTTTTGTAACCCAAAGGCATTTCGTCCCAGGGAATGGCGACAAGGGTTTTCACCCCTCACTTGGGGCGAAAACACTTGTACTCATTTCTCTTCTACATTTGAACACCATTGCTATTTCAATACTACGCTTATTTTCCTCAAACTAAGGGTGATTATTTAATATTACTTCTCGGTACAACATCAATGAAAATAAAGGAATACGATTAAAACAAAAATTAATTGCAATAAAACACATTGGCAAAAACTGTTGTATTCTTCATTCATTATACTCTGCTTCTTTTACAATAAAAATTGTCAATAAAATTTTAACAAAAATTACAATATGGCAAGATGTCAAAACTACTAACATTTCTAGTAGCTTGCAGGGTATTCAACTTGCATGGATGCAATTGACCTCAGGCCTTTATCCATTTGGCTCTCAGTGATCCTCTATACAGGTTGCATCAGTTGGTACCTCTAATCCAGATATTTTTTCCTGTATCTACTTTGTTGCTTCCTTTTGAGCTGCTACCTACTCCTTTAATTCATGTTCTTCTACTACCTGCACCTCTTGTTTTTCCAAACTTGCACAAGTGGCCTCATAAACTACAATCATTTTGTCCCAAGCATCTATGGTGAATAATAAAGGAAGACTAAATGAATCATAAATGTACTATAGAGACCCGATGTGCTCCATGATGATGTGCTTGGATCTCTAATCCAATTCAAACAATGATAAATCCATCTAGGTGAGCCTTTTCATGAGTGGAAACACCTGTAATTCTATTATTAGCTCTTCCCAATTGTCAATCTCCGATGTATCCTATACAAAATTTTTCTAGGCCTCCTCTAACTGATATTTCGATAGGGGCTCACCCTAATCATCTACAAAACCTATGAATCTCATATCAACAAGGGTATCAAAATGAACAAGTGCAATGGATCACTCCTACTCAATCATGGTAAGTAGCTTCCTGCCCTCCCTCACTAGGTCTAATCTATGAAAATAATTATGCAGAGTGACCCTAGCGTTAGAACAGGCGTGATCCATCCCGCTCATTGGGTGAGTATGCATATTGGACTAGAAAAGGGCTTGAATTATTATTGCTGACTCCAGATATGGCTCAAGCAAATCCTCCATATTCTCCACTAACTGCTCACCCAATTGGATTTGTATTCAGGTCTCTTAGAGATACTATAAAACTAGGCTTGCTTTTGCCACCATCTTCACACAACTTCCAGCCAAATGATGGTGGGCCTCCTTGATGTTCTTTTTGGAGAAGCCTGTATCTTGTGCAACCTTCTCTTCCAACTGGTTTTGTACAAAGTCAAGTTGAACTTGCATGGTTTGCAGTTGTTGCTTTGCTGCTTCCTTTGCTTTTTGATGAGCTTTTGCTTGTTGTCTCCACTATTCTACCTCCCTTGCTACATTTTCCTACTGGGCTCTACTCTTAGCTAGAGCTTCTTCAAGCTCAAAAATATTTGCCTTGGCCTCATAGAACCGCTTCTTGTAATGCTCACCATGCAAGTAGACTGAGCTCATATCAACCTAAATGTTCCCCATATTCTCAGTTGTATCAATCTATGTCAGGTCCTCTATTACGATTTCATAAGTGTAATCACTAGGATTCATCTCACCTTGTGGCTTTCGGACCTAGGGAATCATCTTGGTGGTGTAAACCTCCATTTATTCTAGATCAAATGAGATCTTCTTGAGTGGCTTTGCTGGAGCCAGTGCTTCTTTCCTCTTGCGGCTCTTCAACCATTATGATGAACTCAGATGAGGTCGATCGATATTTGCTACAACTGGATGTTCAGACATCACCTCTATCTCCAACTTAGGCAACACCTGTAGCTCTAGGAACGGGGAGAAAAGAAACCAAACCTGTGAAAGGTTTGGCTTGAAGGAAGAAGTGGAAAAGGAAATGAGAGGTGGAATGGAAATAGTGGAAGGGATGGAAATGACAGGCTCAGTTGTAGTTACACTCACTCATGGAGGAGCTTGCATACTTATAGCTATGGTGGAAGTGATAGGAACAGAAGATGAAGAAAGTGAAAACGTATTTGGGACATATGTGAATAAACTAAAATAAAGGGAGACCGAAGAGAAGGGAATAAAATATGGAGCAATAGTGAATGGTGGCTGAGAAGTAGGAAATGAAATAGAAGAATAGGGTATGCCAAATGGGGGAGCAACAGATGTAGGAACAATGAGAAGAGAAGTTACAATCACTACTTTCTCTTGAGTGGAAGAAGGAAAAGGAGACGTACCTTCGAGCTTAGGCACCATGTGAGTTGGTGATGGAGGCAACTGTGAGATATGTTCCTCTTGAGCTTGTTGCTTCTCCATATCTACTTCAAGATCTATGACCTCCATCTTATGGTCTAGTTATTTCTCTTGAATCAATGGATACCCCTAGGAAATACCAATTTGAGCGATCGATACTAGTGGAGGAGGATTTATTGTAGATGAAGAAACTACAATAGTAGATGAAGAAACTGCACCAGTTCTTGGCTTCTTCATGGCCTTCAGAAAAGGAAATGCCTCTTCTATACTTCTCTTTGCTCATTGAGATCTTATTTTAAACACTAATGATTGTTCCTCTTCCACATGTGTTGCCTCTTTGACCATCGGGCACTCTTCTTTGGTGATACCTTCTTCACTATCAGATCTCTAGAAACTTCAAGGTACAACATTTGAGAAAGCGATAGGCTAATTGCTGGAGAAATTTTTTCATATGCATCAAAGAATGCCTCATCCATATTTATCCCATAAGCTGACATATTTTTCCTTGGTGGACCCTCATAATCCACCAATTTGTGATCTTTTCCTTGGACCACGTAGGTAGCTAATTTTTCATCTAGCTGAATAGACCTAGAGGAGGAATATGTTGTGCATGTACTATAGGGTTGTACTCAGATTCTTGCTCATAAAAATCATACCACAATGGAAGTGACATCATAGCCTCAATATGCCACTCCAAATCATGCCCCTCTAGATTATTGTGATTTTTCTAAATATCAGGCCATGGGCAATAACAAAATTGGTTGGCTTTGGTCAAAGTCATAAATGACCCAATGGATCATACCTCCACCTTTAATGTAATTCTACCAAACCAAGATCTTGGAGGGCCTCTGTGAGCATCTGGTTTTGACCGACCTGACTCACCTCAATATTGCCAAATTTTAAAGGCATTATGCATGTGGTCCTCTTACCTTGGCCTGCCCCATAAACATCGTTTATATAGTCATTATTATGCATCACTTCCATCGTGAATACATGCTCTGTGGTGAATTACAGGAGCAAAAATGGCTTGTGAGTGAAGCCAACGATTCACATAACTACACCCTGTGTTAATAAGAAAATATTGCCCTTCTTCGCAGTGATGACTGCCTCTCTCATCACCTGCGGTACTCTTTCACACTTGCCAAAAATAAGCTTAATGGCAGGACCCAAAAATAAGTGGTTGAAGTTATAATATGACTCCCTCCTTGACAAACTGGGAGTCCACATGTAAACTGGAAAAACCCTATTTGCCTCATCAACCTGCTTAATAGAAACAAAGGAAAAGTACTGGTGCATATGGAAAAATAAATACCAACTAGAAATAAAGTATGCCTGAAAGATGTCGCCTCTTCGGTATTCATCTTCTCCAATTAAAAGTGCATCTTCCACGCTATAAAATCTACCCAATCAAAATAAATCAGATTCTTATCTACTATCATGGCTGTGGGGGCATAGAACTCAACTTGAGAGATGCATTGCACCAATGCTACCTACCACTTGTAAATTATGGAATCTATGAGGAGACCAAAATTCCATGCTAGCATTGAAAACAAATATGGGCTTTTGAAATATAAGAGTGGCTTCGATAAATTTGGTAACTTCCCTAGCTATGACTCTTAGATTAATTGCATCTCCATAAACTATCACATTGACATTGTTGACAAATATTTCTCCTCCTGTTTACTAAGATGTAACTTTTTAAAGATCATGTCGGAGGAAGGCTTCACCCCACAAGCAAATGCTTCTCGAACCACGTTGGAAGAAATGGTGAAAAGCACTTCCCCATTTTCTTTTCGAACAACCCTAGTGAGTGGGTTATAAAATCTAGAAATTACCTTTACCAACTTTGGGCAAGAGTGAATGGGTGTGCATAGGTACCAAAAACGCTATGCATAATAGGCCACAGTCAAAGGACTCTCCGATGTCAATATCTTCCAAATTACAAACTCCACATCTTAGCATAGTTTCACCACACCCTTTTTGGTGATGATGCAATCTCCAATTTTTGGCATAGTGTCAGAGTACGGGTCCAAGTCGATGTTCTCATTTCTTTGGGCTTTCTTGGAATTCTTCCCACCTTTTGCTCTCTTCTTTGATTGCTTTGGTTCTACGACATCCTTTGCTTCTGTAGTTTTCTTACCCATCGTGGCTATTCCAAAAACTCTCTGAGGTGCTTTGCAACTTATACAAATAGCAGCTCAAAAATACACTAGCAAAATTTTTAAAACTTGATCTTTGAACAATTTTACTTATGCTTAATTTATAAGAAGTGCTTCCAACTATCACATTAAATGTGGTTTAACTCATTGGTGAATTCGAAAGGACGTGCACCTTGTTCCACTCAACTAGCACTATTCCCCATGATTTTTTAATGACCAATACCTTTCATTCACCCTCGCATATTCTTTGAAAACTGCACTTTTTCCATGGCAACCTTCGAAAAGTGTACCTCTTTGGGGCGTCACATCAAAATGCCTTCCAAAGCAAATTTGGGTGTAATTATTTTCAATCGGGTGCTTCAAAAATGCATCACAATGTCAATCGACACTTTAAAAATTTGTCACGTGCTGATAAAGTTATTTTATGGGCGAAATCATCTTGGGAGGGTGCTTCCTTCTCCTATGCTCCCAAAACTATCTTCAACCTGTTTGATTAATCTTCATGCCCAAACCCTCCTTTTAAAATAATTCACTGCTTTTAATTTCACCCCAATATTAGAAAAAGTAATTTTAAAAATAATTTAACTTCTTTTTCCTGAAAAAGATTCTAACTTGGAGTTAAAAAGCATGCTTTAAAAAACCTTGTCTGGACTCGCCCCAATTTAACTTTGCCCTCCATTTTAAAATTTTCATGCAAAATAAAACATCTATTTTCTTTTTCTTTTTGCTATCTTCTCACGCCCTTTTTATTTATATATATATATATATATATATATATATATATCTCACTTTAAATATTTTATTTTCAGCACTAAATCATTGGGGTAATAATATTTTAAATTATTTTCTCTCTCTCTTTCTCTCTCCTTTGTCCCAAAATACATTAATTTGACTTGGTTGACCAAAACACTTGCTGAAAATAATTACAAATAATTTTAATCAATCGCCCGAATTTGATAATGTTGTCTTTAACAAAAGGCTTTTCGGGATGAAATTGAATTTCGAAGAGAGAAGACACATGTTCTGGGTGAAAATGAATTTTTGAAGGCAACATATTCCTAATGAAGTCATCTTCATATTTTTATATCTATATATATATATATATATATATATATATAAATAAAAAAAAGAAAAATGATGGTCATAATTTTGTACATATTTACATACTTGCACCCATGATCTTGTCACTAAAAATAGACCTTTAGATGAAGATCATTAACTAAGATCGGTAGCTCCCAACCATCCATGTCTTGGAGATGATATGCATTTGCCAAATTTACCCCTGAGACCTGAAATGGGCCTTCCCAAATCACCTCGAATTTATGGTGCTTTCCGGGCTTAGCTTTGTTCTCGTTCCACTTAAGCACTAAATCTCCAACTATAAACTTTCGTTCCATCGTCTTCTTGCTGAACCACTTATGCGTCATCTTGGCATGTTCGATGAAAGCAACATATGCCTTCTCTCTTTCCTCCTCAAGCTGCAAAATTTGGGCTAACCTTGCGCTCATGGGATTAGATTCATCATCTTCGTTGCTAAGCATTTGCAAGGTCTGGAGAACTGGGAGTTCAATGTGGGTAGGAAAAACTACTTCCTTACCATACACCAGGGAGTAGGGAGAAGTTTTAATGGACTTCTTAACCGATATGTGATCCACCCATAGAGCTTGATTTAATAACAAATGCCAACTCCTTTTGTTGCTTCCGAGTGTCCTCTTAAAAATCTTAAGCAAGTTCTTGTTCATGGACTCGGCTAAGCCATTTCCCTGTGGATAATAATTGGAGGAAGCCTTTAGATAAATTCCATACCTACTTGAAAATTCAGTAATATTTGCCCCAATAAATGAAGTCCTATTATCTGTCACAATGGCATTTGGTACACCAAAATGGGTAATTAGTCCTTCAAGGAAAGAGATGACTATCGCCTCATCATATTTGTTTGTTGGAATGACCTCTGTCCATGGAGTAAAGTAGTTGGTTACTATCAAAATATATTTATGCTCAATGGAGAAGTGAGGATCAATGATCCCAATAAAGTCTAAGCCCCATTGTTGAAATGGAGCTTCTACCTGGATTGGATGTAGAGGAAAAGATTTCGTCTTACTCCTGTCAATGTATCACTAACTAATATTACATATTTGGCTCACTTTGTATGCGTCTATAAAAAGAGTGGGCCATAAATATGCAACCCTGATAATTTTCAAGGCCATAAACCTTCCTACATAATGTCCATAAGACAAGCCTGAATGGAACTCCTCCAAAATATTTTGTTTCTCAGATTCTTTAATGCACCTAAGGAGTACACCATCTATGTTCTTGTGGAACAATCCACTTGGCAACAAGACATATTTAAGGGCCTGTAGTCTAAACCTTCACCTCTGTGAGGCATCAAGATGAGATGGGCACCTTCCAGATGTGAAGAATTTGACAAGGTCCTCTGTCCAGTCACGATCACCTATAGCTTGATTAGCAAGATTGCTCTCATTGATAACCTCATCATGTAATGGTACCAATGACTGAGAAGTAGCACTTTTAGTCAACTCTTGACAGAGTTCTCAACCATGAACCAATTTGGTCGATCAAATATCTACATCATACTCCTAAATCTTAGAGATTCGACCTACGTTTTTGTCACCAAGCTCTCCTTGAATGATGAAATTCTTGATATTCGAATGGATAATATAGATAATTATCTTGCTTTGTGAGATGAAATATCAGAATTTCTTTAGGGACTTCATAACCTCATAAAACTGCTTCTCAATAAAATTGTATTTTTCCTGGTGTGGCTGAATGACTTGGCTGGGAAAAGTGATTGGTTGTTCATCCCCATCATCTCACTTCTGCATGAGGACAATGACATAAATTTCCTGCTCGTCCACTACGTAGAGAATAAAATCCTTAGAATAGTTTAGATTAATTAACATTTTTCCTTGGATGATTCTTTCCTTAATATCTTGGAATGCCTGTCTCATATTTTCTATCAATTTGAAGTCTGCATTTTTCTTCAAGAGTTCAGTCATCAAATTTACTACCTAAGCAAAATCGGCGATGAATTTCTAAACGAGATTGATTTGGCAAAAAAATGACTATAGGTCCTTCTTGTTAGCTGGCAGTGGCAATTTTAAGAGAGCTTCAGCTCTCGCAGGATCAATGGCAAACCCTTCCTTTGAAATTACATGTCCCAAGAGCTTTCCCTCCTTAAAAACAAAGATAGATTTCTTCGGGTTGATGGAGATACCAAATTCCCAATACTTTTCAAATACATGTCTTAGATGAGATCCATTCTCCTCCCTGCGATGTAAAAATATGGTCATATCATCAAGGTATATCACAATGATTTGGTTCAACAACTCACCAAAGGTGACATCCATTGCTCTTTGAAAAGTGGCACCAGCATTCGAAAGACCGAAAGGTATTCTTTGATAGGCAAAAGTGCCCCACTTGGTAGTAAATGTTATTTTATGCTGGTCCTCATCCTTTACCCAAATATGATTGTAGCCGGAGAAACCGTCAAGCAACAAAAATCTTTGTATTCCAGCAACAACGTGAAGGATCTGGTCAATCTACGACAAGGGGTAATGGTCCTTCAGAGACGCTTGGTTCAAGCTACAAAAATATATGCATAAGAAAATATCTCCATTCTTCTTTCATACTGGAACCAAAATTTCCACCCAAGTTGAGTGTTTGAAGGGGTAGAAAAGCTTTGCCTCAAACATCTTCAATAGTTCTACTTTCATTAGTACTTCAATTTTTGGATTAACAGGCTGTTGTTTCTGTCGAAAGGATTTTACCCCTTCCTACAATTCAATGGTGTGCTGAATCACATTCTTGTCATATCCCTTCAAATCATGATAACTCTATGTGATAATATTAGGGAATTCATAACACAAATTCTTAATATCCTCGAGCTCTTTTGGAGTACAATTTATTCCTATTTTGATCACCTTATCAGCTTCCAATTGTAATTATTTATACTCCTCATCTATCTTGATCTTGTGCTTCTTTGCCCTATCATTCTGGTCAAATAGGCTCTCAAGAAAAATTAATCCCCTAGGAATGTGGTTATTCTTCAACTGAATCATCCCTTCAATTTCCTCCTTAGCCAATATTCTCTCTTTTGCGCTACCAGCTTTCTTAATCAAGAAATTGACTATATGCTCATCGCTACCAAACACCTTCCAGTAGAGGTTTTTGTTGGGAACCGAAGGTCTATTAATTACCCTCATGGTTTTTGGTCTCCTTACCACTTGCTCTATGGGAGAGAAGTTAGCGCCAAGGGATGATAAGATGTTTGCGTGTTTATTCTGTTCTTGCAAAATCACTTGAATATTTAGTGCTGTAAAAGACTCAAACAAATCCCATACTTTTTTGTGGTAGGTCTTCAAATAATGTTTCTTTGACATGCATTTTTTTGTAGTTTGATTGACAATGAACTCAAAATCTCCAAATATCTGCAATTTTTTTATTCCAATATTTTCCACTTTCTTTAGGCCAAGGCACAATGCTTCATATTATGTGGTATTATTTGTACAGCTCCAAGTTAACAAGTATGAGTAGATTTTCTATACCTCCAAAGGAGAAACAAGAATAATCCCTGCTCCCACACCATTCTTACATATTGCACCATCGAAATATAACTTCCATAACTTGTTGGAGATAAGGTCCTTAGAGTCTGAAGCTTCTGCTTCAACCTGTTCAGGTTTGGTTATGGTGTAGCAACCGATATCGATTTCCATAATTGCATTGAAATCCATCAACAAAATTTCATCTTCTAAAAGGAGCTCACAAAGAGCTTCCTCCACCAAGTCCCTTTCTTTTAGTTCTTCTATCATCATGTTGATCATGCTTGTGGACTTTTCTTCTTCTTCAAGTCTTTCTATATGAAAAGTGGAAGGCTTTTCATTATAGATCCGGATTCTCCTTCCCTTGAAAGGAATCTCCAAGTGTGAATAATCCAAGGAAAGATATCCTCCCAAATTCATTGTAAATTCCCTTGAAAAGCACATGCTAAAATATGGTTCTAGGTCAACTATCACCACTTTCTAAATGATAATAATCTATGGTATGCTATGTAGAACAATAGAAATATCTTTAATCACACCCACCATTTTGACTAGGGTCCCATCCAACTGTAAGATGCCTGGACTTCTCCTCATGTACTCCATTCCCATGATCTCACATACTACCTTTGGCATGATAGTAGTTGCAGCACCAGAATAAATCATGCAATTATGCACAATCCACCCCTCCATCCTGAGAGAAAGGTAGAATGGGGGTGGTCTATTCTTACCAGTGGTAGAAGTTGTTAGTGTTTGTGCTAACACCATATGGATGGGGTTATTATTTTTATCCTTTGTAAACTTGAGAGATTCCTACAATAGGTCAACTTGTCCAAGGAGTTGCAATGCATCATACAAACTCACCTTAGAAGGGATTCTCTTCATCTCTTCAACAATGTTATAATCATAAGTTCTAGTGCCCTTCTCTTCACCAGCTGGCTTATATTTATTTTGGTACTATTGAGTAGCTTCTACCCTTTGATGCTTGGTCAATTATGGGTACTTGAGGTATTCTTTGGCTTGTTCTTTCACCTCTTATTGTACTTGAGTGGCTGTAGGTGGAGAATTTGATGCTTTTGCCTACAACATTTCTTGAGCTCACATGGGCAAGAGATCCTTCAAAAAGATAAAATCTTGCTACTTAGGTGTTGCACCAGGTGCTCTTGCTTGCAGTTGTGCCTTTTCACCTTGTACATTTTGTTCAACGGGGACCTTTAGCATCTCCATATCTATCAGATCAATAGTTATTAGATTTTTATCAACCCTCATAAGAACTAAAACTTACTCTAAGGAAGGGACCATGAAATTATTATCGACTTTCGTGATCATATTGATTTGTCCATCGATAGAACTTTTTGCTAATATTTGTACGTAGTTAAAATGAACCATGCAAGTATCTTCACCATGAGGATCATTACAAGTAGAGCACCAATATGTCAACTCCATTGTACCAACTTCCTCATTCACCAATACAGTTGTATTTCTTTCAGGATCTTTGCTAGTCAAAGTTGGTTGCTCTCTAGTGATTGACGATGTTTGAAACCTCCTTGATCAAAATTCACTCTCAGCTTGCCTCTTCTTAATGACTGTTATTTCATTTGACATTGTCCTCACTATTGAATTAAGTGATTGCATCTCCTAAAATAATTTTATTTGAAGATTTGGATTTGAGGGCACTGGAGGTGCTAGCAAAGGTAGAGGTATTGGCAGAGAAGGTAATGCTGGAATAATAGGAGGAACGGGTAGTTGTGGAACAACTAAAGTGAGTAATTGCAGAACTGGAATTGATGCAATTTGAGGTAAACTCAAGCTCCATGAAGGAACAAGGTACATAGGAGGTATGGGCTATGAAAATGAACTAGAGTACAAATACTATGGAAGATCAAGAAAAATCGGTATTGCTACCTTGGGGGCCAGCTTACCTATGGCAATAAAATCTGCTTCAGCTTTTTACGCTTGCGTATAAAAATCCTGGAATGTATTGACATTAGTTTATCAGATAGCCATACCAATGTCAAAGTTGAATGATCAGAGATAGTAGAATACGACTTGTTTAGGAGTCAACTAAATACCATTAGGAAATCTCTACGAAGTTCAAGCGAACCTGATATTGAAATCTACTATTTCCTCTTGTGGATGTTTTTGAATGTTTGTGAACTAGTGCAACAAGGAAAAATGATCAACTTGCTCATGAAAACTCTTAATAAGTAGTTCAGCCAAATTGTCCATGTGATGATAGTAGTGGGCGGCAAGGACCGATACCAATACAACAACTTTCCTCTAAGGGACAACACGAGCAACCTTACCATAATGTCTTTGTTTGTGATGTCATGTATTATTTCCAAAGAAGCCACATCCTACATGTGCTCGTAAGCAGTATTATTTGTACCGTTGTAAATGGGTAAAGCCTTCAATACTACTTGAGGGACCAAGTTTTGGGCTTGTAAATTTAAAGCTCCTGAGCTGTTCCATGTTGGGAATTGCCTTGGTGGCTATTGTGGTAGATTTTGTATCATATTAACTGGAGGATTTATGTGCGGTGGAGGAACTCTAGTAGCAGTACTAGCTAGACTTGAAGGAATGAAAAATACGCCAGCTATTTGTGAATATGTCATGACTGATGTAAAAGTCAAGGTGCCCAATCTAGGGCGTTCTCCTAATTCTTGGGTGTCAAGCTCAAAGAAATCAATGGTATTTTCAAGATTTTTGGCCTTCAATCTTATGATCATGAAACACAACTTTCACCAACTTCACTTTCAGAGGCTTCTGGGTATAGCTGAGTCTCCAGATGTTCTATCTTAACAATAAGAAGGCAAACATCAAGACATTAATACTATATATATTGCTCAATATGAGACTTGTTTGTCCCATCAAGTGTGCCAAAAACTGTTGGTCAAATATCTACCTAAAATACAAATCATATGTTTGTGCACCCTAGACATGGCCAATATTGAAAGGCCGAAGGAGAGAAGTGTTCTTTGGACCAATATCTAGAGAGGGCTGGCTCCCTTACTAATCCTACACCGGTTTTAAGTTTAGAGTTACAGGAAAGAGATCAAAAACTGTGAAAAGAAATGGGAAACATGGTTAGAAGATGAATTATGTAGGATGGGGATAGACTAGCAACAAAAATTCAGATTAAGTGTGAAGAAACATATAATAGAAAGAAAGGCAAAAGAATCACTTACAATTTATGAAGATAGATTTCAAATGCCATTCTAGTATCCATTCTCCCACTAGTAGTATTTAAATCCAGATGTAAAATTTAAAAAGTAGCCAATAAAAAACATGAATATTAATAGAAATGTTAAGCAAAAAAAATCACACACGAAACTATTCATTGAATCATAATCCAAGTATCCTTCTATTTATGCAGAAAACTCAAAGTTTTTTTTGCAAAGTGTCCATCCTCCTCATTACATAAAAATAACTAGTATTTATAGAGGATTTCACCTCTTTTATTTAATACATATGAAGACAAAATATCCATAGATTAGGAACCAGTGAGAGGAATTCCCTGCTCAAAAATATTCCTTTGGGAACAACAACCCAGCTTTGGTGGTGAGATTCTAGAGAAAGTAGCAATCTTGGACATCGGTGCATCAGGACACATAAGAGTTGGAGGAAAACAAGAAACTTGGTTGTTTAATTTAACCACATTTGTGCTTTGGAAATCTACATTTGTCAAGGAAGTCCATCAGGCATAAAAACTGCTTTGAAAATAAGCAAAGTTGGTGGGTGATACCTTAAAAACTATGAAAACCACCCTTGCTATTTAATACTACATTCTTTCAACATAAAATCAGGAACATAACCTCATTTGCTCCCATCATTAAATTTTCATCATTTCTTGGTTTAGGCACCTTTGATAAATCTATTTGGATGCTTAAAATTAATTTCACCCGAACTCGGGATTCACTTTTTAGGAGCAAATTCTAGAGAAAATGCCTCATGACTATTTTTTTTTCATAAAAATTCATTCCATTAATCATCCTACTGAAACACGCTCAAAATGCTGGAATGTGCCCAACCAAGATTTATCCCTGTTACACCTTCGCCCAAAAATACTGGAACACGCCCTTGTGCTTTATTCAAAGATGAGGAATGGCCAGAATATTATTTCACCCAAAGGGGAGTATCAACGAGGTTTGCTTTAAATTGGGGTCAACTCACTTTTACATTTGTAATATATTAACATCCTATTTGGTTTTAGAAATTATCCTTTGCCCACCTTAAAATTGCTTGCGCTTTGAAAAATCTTCGTATTGTTTCACCCCAAAGAGGGGCGAATGGGAGTTTCGCCCCTCTTATTGAATATTCCTCCCTTCAGCCACCATAGCACACCTTTTATCCCAAGCAATGTTCACTTCAATAATTAAGACTTTTTCTTGAAATATGAGACGAAAAACCTTTTAATTGTTTCTTTTAATTTGTTGGTGCGGGACCCGCGATTAGCACCTTAGATGTCTTTACAATATGCTTTCACCCTAGAGAGGGGCGAATGGGAGTTTCACCCCTCACTTGGGGTAAAATCTCCTTTGACCAACTTCATCTTTGACTTGCACTCCTTAGCATATTCACACCTTTGTTCGCCCGAAGTGAGGGCGAAAAGAACTGTCGCCCCACTTTCTAAGCGACACCCTTTCAAGCTATGTTTTACTTACCTGTGTGGGGTATGTGGTGTAACATTTTTTTAAAACTTCTTTGGGGCTATGCTTTCACCCCATGGAAGGGCGAACAGGAGTGTCACCGCTCTCTTGGGTGAAACTCCTTTTGAATTTTCCAACATGCTAACTTGGCACCTTTTATTTACCTTTCTCTTCTCCTTTTTAAAATACGTTCATCCCAAAAGGAGGCAAATGGAAATTTTGCCTCTCCTTTAGGGTGAATGCACTTTTAATCCTTTTGTTCCATTATTTAAAAGCGGGCCCCACACATAATTTTTCTTTGTAATGTGGTTTCACCCCAATGAGGTTCGACAAAGACTTTCACCTATCATTTGGGGTGAAATCACCATGCCCTTCACTTGCGCTTTCTAAAGGAACCTATTATTCTTTTAGCTCACTTGGGGTGAACTCATTTTCTTCCTTTATCTAGGTTGTTTATGATAGAACCACAAGTGTTTAACCTTTTAGAATATGTTTTCGTCCCAATGAGGGGTGAAAGGGTTTTTCGTTTCCCCTTCAAGGTGAAAGTACCTGGGCGAAGTGTCTGGATAAAAGCACCCTTGAATTTTCAACCTAAGCACTTTATTTTCATTTTTGTGCTCTAACTGTTAATTGATGTTTGCCTCATAATGAGGAAAATGGGGCTTTCGTCCCTCCTCCGGGGTGACGATGCCCTTGAATTCTCCATTCAACATTTTGACTTGCCCCACTTATGTTTTGTAACCCAAAGGCATTTCAGCCTAGGGAAGGGCAACAAGGGTTTTCCTCCCTCACTTGGGAAGAAAACACTTATACTCATTTCTCTTTTACCTTCGAACACCATTGGTATTTCAATACTGCACTTATTTTCTTCAAACCAAGGGTGATTCTTTAATATTACTTCTTGGTATAGCATCCATGAAAATTAAAGGAAGAGGATTAAAACAGACATTAATTGCAACAAAACACATTGACAAAAACTGTTGCATTCTTCAGTCATTATACTCTGCTTCTTTTACAACAAAAATTGTCAATAAAAACATAACAAAAATCATAATGTGGAAAGATGTCAAAATTGCCAACATTAACTAAATAGTATAAGAAACAAACCAATATGAAGATCAATAAACAAATATAAAGCAGGGTTATGCGTAGCAGCAAAACTTTGCCATTGGGGTGAAAAAACCCATTTTCAAAAATTCAAATTTGTAAAATTTTTGAGACCCGAACGTCGGCCATGTAGCCAAAATTTTTGGAAAAAAATAAAATTTCGATGTCGGTTAGCCGTCCTTTGATGAGAGTATCATGAATATTTTAAAAAATTTGCAAGTAATCCCGCCTAAATAAAGTACATTTTTCGCCCTAAAATTTTACAATTTCTAAATTATCCTACCAAACTCGCAAAGTATACCTCTATATATAATTAACACCCCAGGGAAAATACCGACACAATTCTTCACAACATCGAAATATTTTTTGCTATCGACTGTAACAAATTCAATAACCGAATAGAACAATATCCTATTGTGCAACCAGATAACTAATTCTGCAATCAGATAGTGTTGTACAACCAAACCTGTCGTGCAATTGACCGAACAGAACCAATCCTAAAATCAAAATCTCTCGTGCAACCGATTAGAATCATCCTCGCATCAAAAATCTAATGTGCATCCGATTGGAGCCATCCCTACATCCAAAACCTACTGTGCAACCGAATGAATACTTTTTTATATCTGAAACCTGACGTATAACTGAAAAGAGCCTTTTTTTCTTCTAAGTCCTTCCTTGCAACTGGATGAAACCTTTCCTGCTTTTGGATACTACCGTACACCCAAACAAAACCTTTCTTGCTTCTGGATACTACTGTGCACCCAGACAAATCCTTTTCTGCTTTCGGATACTACCGTGCAACCGAACGAAACCATTTTTGGATTCGTAGACTACCGTGCAACCAAACGAAACTACGTTTACCAGGAACTTTTCCTACATCCGACCAAAACCAATTTCTCTGCATACGATTATAATAAATTTTAGCACCAGGTTCTCTATCACTTCTCTGCTTTTCTTTATATTGCTATCATCTGCTTGTTATTTTTCTTGAATATGCATTTTCTTCTTTATTTAATGATTTTTCGCACCACACCAATATCAGAGACTCTTTGACATCTGGAATGTCTTTGCTCTGTTGAGTCTGTTCCCTTGTTTTTCTCTATTTTGTCATGTTTTGAATGTTTTAAACTCTTTGATTCTTAGTTTTAATTAAGATCATTTTTTTCTAGCTAATATTATACATGAATAAATGCTTTGGTTCTCTATTGACATATTGATGCTCCTTTTCTCTGTTAGAGTGCTTTCACCAGAAAACAACTAGTGGCATAAACTAATAAAATCACAATAAAGAATAGCTGGAAAAAAGTATGTATAATTTACCACCCAAACATTGTTTATTCTATTTACAATATTATCTCAAGGCCTCCAGAAAATACACCGTCTTTAACTTGTTTTTTGTCATTAGTAAAATGTCACCCAGTGATGTAAAGAAGGGCACAAAATCTTCTGCTAAAAAGAGTATCCTCAAATATTTTAGCCAAACTTTGCAATGTGACGAGCCAACGACATCTGTGAAAATTCAAGGTACAAATAATTTTTGACTTCCCAATATGTGCTTGATTGACGATTTAAAAATTTGTTTGTAATTTTTTCATCCAATAGTGATAAAAAATATTATGGTATGCTACTATGCAGAATACCCTGTCGATCCTGATATGCTTCCACTTGAAGATATTCCCCAAGAAGAGATACCTTTCATTTAAAATCCCCTTAGAAATGGCATCCAAAAAACACTTGAAGACAACATGCAAAATGACATCACAATTGAAAATGAAAGTAATAAATCAAAATAATTACAAGCTTCAATTGAATCTTCAACCAAAAATTCCAAAAAAAGAAAAGCATCTCTTTGGATACTTGGAAGGGATTTAGGAAAGAATGGGTAAAAATATTTCCCTGGCTTGAGCCTATCATGACAAAGGATAACTAAATTGATGAAAAATAATGTAGATGCAAAATTTGCAGTTGGAGACTTGGTAAGGATCATAGGCTTCAAAATAAAATTGATACAATTGAAAAACATGCTGACAAATCTTATGTAAAAGTTATAAAAAGTAATGGTGAAGTTAGTAAAGAAGTTAAGTGGAAGGATGCATCAAAATGTATGCACTTAAGATATGCTATAGAATATGACAATCACTTAAAGCAACAACAATCTCTTATTGAGAAAGGTGGAACAATTGGAGCCCAATTTCACAAATTATAGAAGACTATTTTTGCTTCAAAAAGTAAGCAGTTTGCCATTGTTTACAATATTCTCAAGAAAGGTAGACCAATGTCTGATTTTATTGATTATAAGCAACTATTATGCCTTTTTAATGTGCAAAACCTTCATAGTTTTCATTGGTCAGATCGAAGTGGTTCAAAAATGGTAAAATGTTTATCTTTGGTTGAGAAAGAAGACCTAAGGGAGTAAGTAAAACTTACCAAATTCATTTCACTTTCTATTGATGAGGTAACAGCTGTGGATAACACTTCTTGGATTTGCATTTATGTGTACATATTTCAAAATCATGTTATAAGGCCTATTTTGTTGAGAATACATAAGATGTTGGAAAGTTAAAATGCAAAAAATATTTATAATTTTGTTAAAAGTTTAAAGAATATTGCGGGAATGAATGATATAGACATAGCAACAAAGTTAATTTGCATTGGAGCTGCTATTATGTAAGGTCACAGGTCTAGTCTATGTATTTGACTTCAAACCATAGTTGCCCCAATATGATCCCCATTCACTGTATGGCTCATAGAGTAAATATTGCATATAAAATTGTGAGCACATTTTCAAATGTTGCTAAAGTTGAAAACCTTATTCATGATATTCATTCTTATTTCTAATTAAGTCCGAAAATATTTGCAAAGTTTCAACAATTTGCACTAGGAGTTACAGAAGGAAAAAATTGTTAAAAGATGTGGATACAAGATGGATTTCACTGTATCAACCTGCTTAGAGAGTTTTCATAGAATATCAATCACTGACAGGGTTTATGCATGTAAATCGTAGAATAGTTGATAAGGCAAAATATATGCTATTCTATTTGACTGACTTGGAAACACTTTTGACATTATGTGGTATTCTTCCAATGTTAAAAGAAATGAACAGATTAATTAATCTTGCACAAGAGAGATCCATATATATCGTTGATTTTATGAGGATGAGAAAACAAATATGCGTGCTTCTTGATACATTATATGTGTCTAATGTAGATTTTACAGAACTTGTATTTGATAGTTGGAATACATTGATAAATGTGAACAATCCAAAAAGCTTCTTGAAATTTGACATCAATGATCATCTCTATATTAATGTTAATGAAAAGATGATACCTGTTTATTATTTTGAAAGGCAATCAAGTATTGTTGTGGAAGATTTTGAAGAAGTTCCTGTAACACATAATAGATTTCATGTTGTAATCTAAAAAACAAAGAGTAATTTGTCAAATATAGCAAAAACTTTGATAGGTGAGATAAGAGAACAGTTTCAGAGAGATGAGTTGCTTGAGTCCATGGGTGTGGTTAACCCCATGTTTTGGGATATTTGTATTGAATACAATTATGCAAATAAGTTGTTTATTAAATATATGGATAATCTCATTGGCCATTTCAGTAAGAGTGTGGAAGTCAATGGTGTTGAAATTAATGGTATACTCAATAGTGAACTTTTGAAAGAATAGTCATCGCATTTTGGAAGAACAATGGCTTTGCAAACAGTGTCCATGAGATTGGTTCCATTGCACGTTTGTGGCAAAAATTATATCCAAGCACAGTCTTAAAAGATACTATAAGTGAATACTTTTGTTTATATGAATTATGTGAAACAATGATTTTGGGGTCAGTCGAAGATGAAAGAGTTTTCAGTGCACTTGCTTTTGTTAAATCTAAAATCTGCAATAGACTCGACACTAATTTAGAAAATTGTTTAAAAATTTATGTCTTCATATTAGTTGGATACATTTTCGTATGACAGAGCATTGGAATACTGGAGTTCCTTGGTAGACAAAAGAGGAATGTTGAATACGATCAATAACAACGATGATGATGCTTTCAGTGATCAGATGGTGGAGACACAGATTTCTGTTATGCTTCACAATGATTCTAGACAAGCTGATATATTTCAACTTCCATAGTGATAATTTTCCATGATTTTTTGACAATAATAAACACTAACTGATTTGATAGCAGATTTCTCAATATTGTTCGAGATTTATATGATTTCAATGAATTGTTGTTTTAAATCACATTATTGTTTTAAAATTACATGGCTTATATCATTTTTGTAGATTGTAAAATTGTATTTTTGTGTCTTAGTGTCTCAACTCTCATTTCATTGACAATGATAAACACAAATTGATTTGATAGAAGATTTCTCAATATTGTTCCAGATTTATATTATTTCAATGAATTGTTTTTTAAATCACATTATTGTTTTAAAATTACATGGCTTATATCATTTTTGTAGATTGTAAAATTGTATGTTTGTGTGTTAGTGTCTCAACTCTCATTTCATTGACAATGATAAACACGAATATTACATAACATTTTCAAACTCAAATATTACATAACATTTTCAAACCCAAATTATATATCATAACTACAAATTAGATATAAGATATTGCAGTATTTTTGAAACCCAATTATGTGCATCATAACTTTTTCAAACCGAAATTAGATATTGTAGTCTTTTAAAAACATTTTCAAACAAAAAAATTCATATTAACTAGTTCAAATACATTTATATTACATCGTTCAAACATTTTGAAACCCAAATATTACATAAAATTTTCAAACTCAAATATTACATTACACTTTCAAACCGAAATTATATATTACAATCTTTTTAAAACATTATCAAACATAAATTACATGATTTTCAAACAAAAAATTTCATATTAACTAGTTCAAAAAGAAACATATTACATCATTCAAACATTTGTAAACACAAATATAACATAACATTTTCAAACAGAAATTAATATATTGCAATCTTTTTTAAAACATTTTCCAACTCAAATCTCAAATATTACATACCAATTTCAAATATAAATTCCCAAATATTAGATAACATTTTCAAACTCAAATATTACATAACATTTTCAAACCCAAATTATGTGCATCATAAATACAAATTAACTATTTCAAAAAAACATATATTACATATTTCAAACACTTTAAACCCAAATATTACATACCATTTTCTAACTCAAATACTACATAACATTTTCAAACCGAAAATAAATATTGCAGTCTTTTTAAAACATTTTCAAACAGAAATTACATGACATTTTCAAACATAAAATTTCATATTAACTAATTCAAAAAGATATATATTACATCGTTCAAACATTTGTAGACCCAAATATAACATAACATTTTCAAACATAAATTAATATATTGCAGTCTTTTGAAAATATTTTCAAACTCAAGTCTCAAATATTACATACCAATTTCAAATAAAAATTACATATTTCAGTCTTTTTAAAACATTGTCAACATTTTCAATATTTTGATTGGTTCTTGGATGCTTCACTAGTGGTTGGAGTTTCCGTTTATTTTCCTTTATCAACTTCTGTGACACTCTATTCTGGCAGTGCTCCAACTCTTACAAGGTTGTCATGTACTTTCACAATACTTGACACACATGCAACTTCTTCTTTGTTTGGATCTTCAAGTATTTTTGGAAGCAATTCCTTTATTTTATCAAGCACCTTTTCCGAATCTTCATGCAGCTTCTCTCTGATGTATTTTTTTAAACGATTGTTTTCTGAAACCTTTGCCTGTATTTTCTTTTTCATTTCCATTGATTTCATCAAACATGATTTTGTTGTAAGAATATTGACATCCATGCTCTTAACCTATGTACAAATTGAAAACTTAATTCAAAAGGGATATATTTAAATTATTATAAATTTTCAAGAAATATAAAAATTTAAATGCAATAGAAAATTAAAATATATGTAACTTTTTTACCTCAGCCAATTCTTTTGCAGCCTCAACAACCGCAACCTTGTCTTTATTAGAATCCCATAAGTTGTAAAATGCTTGGGCTTTAGAATTAACATTCTCCAATCTACCAACAACAACATTTAAGACATCATCATCATAAATAAAATTAGATTTAACAATTCCTAAAGTAGTCTATTTTAGCAAGCCATCAAGCTTTTCAGGTTCATATTTGACTAAAGAATAAATAGAATCATTTTTTTCATAATTTTTATATCAGGCATTACTTTTCCTAATAATGACCTTTGCCCGATATTCCCATTCTTTCAACTCCTACAAATATTTCAACACAAACTCCTGAATTGTTGACTTGGTACTTGCTACCAATGAAACATTTTCATTAAAATTGACAACAACATCCTCAGTTTGAGGATCCTGAGGATGAGGGTTGTCTCTTTGGGCGGGTGATTCTGATGTTTGCTGAGATGCAGAGACTTCTTCTCGTGCTAGATCTTTAAGCACATTTGTTGCCCTGAAGCCTTCAATGTTGCCCTAAAACATGTAATCCTCATCAAGTGGAATATTATCCAATCCCTATCCAGAACATTCAGGTGCCTATGTATTTGAAGAAAATGCAAATTGAGACCATCCATGCCCATGACTTGCTGCTGGCATGTGTGATCTCTGTGGGTGTGAAATCCCATGCCCAGAACTTCGTGAAGTGCTCTGTGATCTCTATGAAAAAAAAATGTTTTCCAACACTGACTTGCCCTCACATAGGCATTATCAGAGGTTGTGACTGTCCCTGTTGTTGATTGCGTGGAAGTGGTGAAACTGATGAGTGTGATGCATGTGGAGGTGGTGGTAGCATATGCCCTCTAACTTGTAATGTTACTACTTGAACATGAGAATCAACTTAAAACAGTCAAAAATATTTTGTTAAGATTCTGCTTAAAATAAAAAAAATCTTGATTTAAATTAACTACATATAGAATCATATATTTACCTAATTAAATGCGTTGCAATTGTTCTGCATTGGGGGAGGGGTTGGCCACACTAGATTTGGCTTGCACATTTTGTACATACCTAGGTGTACGAGAAACCCCAGGAGTAACTGCTTGCCTGGCACGTTTGTGTGACCTCTACATAGTAACAGGTGTTTCTTTAGAGCCTGTGTCTTTAGAATCACCTGTTTGTTTTGGCTCGTGACCCATATTGGCAACAATCTATTTAGGCCTTGAAATTTTTGCCTTTGCTTGCATATAGATGAAAAAAAAATCAAAAAAGGGAATGTGGTAAACTATAAAATAGTATGTCAAGGACAATGATGTAGTTATTACTCTCAATTTCTCTGTTGTCATGGCAATAGAGTGTAGTTTTGAATGCACAATAGTTGGTATAGGAGTAGTTGACAAATTATGAAGACTCAAAATATAAAGTTAAAAGATAATTTACAGTGCCCACAATGGGCTAAGTCTTGGGCTGAGTCTTGGCGGTTGCAAGTTGGACTGCGTGCAACTCAGTTCTTATTCAATCTAAAATATAGGTACACCAATCGAACTTGTGATTTTGTTCAGATTGAACAATATAATAAAGTTCCCAAAACAAAATTTTTGGTCTTCCCAACAGAATAAGTTTGTCCTGGAAAAATTTGATAATGGCCTTTAGAGTTTGATGGTTAACATCGCTTATCGATAAAGCTCCTTTTGATTTGGCGTTGGAAGCTGCATAAAAAAATTTGATGTCAATGTACAAATTTAAAACATTAAAAATTTATAAAATATAATTAACAAGATTTATACCTGCCAAATCTTTCGATGAAAGACCGTACTTGTTATCAAGGTGTGCTTTGTCATCTAGAGAAAGTTGTGACCTCGATGATACTTGATTAAAACCAATGAATGGAAGACCTGTCAATCTGTGAATATCTCTAGGGGTGATGCTGAAAACAACATTTTTGGTTCATATTTTAATGCTTACTGTACCCCTATCGTGGTCATAACTAGAGATAATATGCTACAGGATCCCTTTATTTGTTTTGAAATATGGCATGGAAATGAGGATTGATAAACCTGTGTTATGGAGCCATTGAAAGTTCATCCCTAACGTTGTTATTAGATCTGATATCAAAATGCACGTAAAATTATTGAATTTTGGTGCGATTATGGAAGGGATATCCATTAGAAGTAGTTGGAAGTGGAAGAAAAAAGATCGAGAATCAAAACTGAAAGGTCAATCAGAAAGGTTAGCTTTGGTTGTAGCAGTCACATAAACAAAATGGGAAAATGACTATTGATACCCTTTTATAGACTTGAAATCTATCTGACACATGGCAGCATCGTATTGTACATGCAATATTGGACACATGGTAGTACTGGACATGCAACAACGTACTGGATTACAGTATGCACTCGGGTGGCGTTCGGACCAAACTGTGCATCCGGTCTGAGATCGACACATATTATGCATCCAATTCTAGGTTGACCCATAATATGCATATAGTTCGAGGCCGGACCATAATAGGCATCCAGTTCGAGGTCGAACCATAATTATGCAACCGGTTCACGATCGATGCATATTATGCAACCGGTCCTAGGTTGGACCATAATATGTATCTAGTCCAAGCCCGACCTATAATATGCATCTGGTTCGAGGTCGAACCATAATGTGCATCCGGTTCGAGGCCAGACCATAATTATGCAATCGGTCCACGATTGGTGCATATTATGCAACTGGTTCGAGACCGGTGCATATTATGGATCCGATTAAAATTTGGACCATATTATGCATCTGGTATGAGGTCGGACCATATTATGCAACTGGTCCAAATTCGGACCATATTATGCATCCATCCCGAGACAGAACCATATTATGCATCCGACCCTAGACCGGACCATATTATGCATCTGGTCCAAACCCAGACCATATTATGCATCCGGCCCGAGGCCGGACCATATTATGCATTCGGCCCAAGCCTGGGCCAAATTTTGTGTCTGGGCCTTTGCCACGATTTTAAACATCGTCGACATATTTTTAATTTGTTCCAGTAAAACTTTGAATTTCACCATTTTTTGCCATTTTTTTGGGAAAAATTAAGGTCATTCGCCATGCCATCACACATTCAGTTTGATTGGTTTCACCGGGGTTTCAAAACAGTTTCACCATTTTTTTATAAATACCTTTTAGGTCCTACCTCTTATACATAACCCTGATATAAAGATCATAACCAAATTAATTATAGGATAAATGAACCATCACCTAACCAAATTAATTATAGGATAATTGAACCATCACCAAAGCTTGATACAATTTTTTTTTATCGTTACTTCCTTGTGAAAAGAGTTTACTTTCCATTTAGCCATCTTATCAAAAATTAAAATCCTTTATTTTGTGTGCTTGTTTGCTCAAACCTCAAAATTATTGAGCAAATTCTTTTTTAGAGAAGATATCATTGATTATTATATAGTTCTTTTAGGTGCTTCCTTGGTAAACTTTTATATTAAACTTGTATCTTTTCCTTTTCTAATTATTTTAATATTAAAAATACACCATTGGATTTAATTACATTGTCAACCTTGGAATGAGATTAGTTATACAATATCCTCTTTTGTTATAAATTATTCTTCCTTTTACTCTACCTTGTTGCAGATTATTCTCTCTTTTACTCTACCTAGGCTGACTTAATTAAAAAGGTATTAAAATTACCCCCTTCCCCTAATTTTAACTTTCATCCATAAAGACTATATGTTTACAAAACCCAAATGAAAATTGCATGATAAATGACAATTCATTTTTTCCTTTTTATTTTTATTTTCTTACTATTTTTCTAAATCAATCATTTCCAACAAGCAAAACCCTTGATTTAACATGTTTCTTTTTTCATGTTATACTTGAGTTAACATGTTTCATTTTTCATGTTATACTTTGTTAACTTCTTTAGATAGATCATATCTTCATGGTGCATTTTAAATAATTTTTGTAGATTTTCAGCATTTTTCAACCTTCAAAGTTGATTTCATTAATTATATATGTGTTGATTGAATTAAAAATGCTTTTAAAATTTAACATGTTTAGAACTTAAAAATGTAAAATATTTTCAGATTCCAACAGCTCATGTGATTAAAAATTTAGGCTTCCAATGAAATTGAGCTTAAAAATATTAATGAATAGGGAAGAAATTTCTCTATTCATATCATTTTATATTTTTAGTTGAATCAAACAAATATATTATTTTATTAAAATTTAATAATACTTTCATGTCATTCTACCTAGAAACTTGGCCTTCATCAAAAGAATACTATGCTAAAAAATAATCTACATACAAAAACAATGAATGCATATAAAACATAAATATATGTTTGTCACTAATTTTTGGAAGCTAATAGAAAAAGTGTGTAACTATAAATTCAAAAAATAAAACAATATTGAGAAAAGTTATATAATAAAAAGAAAAACAAATTAGTTTTTGGAAGCTGATAGTAAAAGTGTTTAACTATAAATTCAAAAAATAAAAAAATATTCAGAAAAGTTATATGATAAAAGAAAAACAAATTAAATAAAACAAAGTGAAATACAACAAAATATGTAATTTATAAACCTTCATTCATAAGTAAACAATATTTACAATCCATATCTAGGTTGGCTATAAACATTCATAACTTTGTGCAGCCCATACCGAAAATATATGCCATGAGCCATAAATGTCTAGATTGGCTGATAATATAAGTCTTTTATTTTCCACAAGATTGGAAGCCAATGAAAGAATCTGAAAGTTATTTTCTCAAAGTGCAAGGAGTTTACTATTGGTTAGTAAACCCGTGCCTCTTTAGGCGTCTTTATGCAAAAATCAAGTGAATGTTGCAACCTGCAAAGTTGAGAAATACAGCCAACCGAATATATTAGTATCGTCTTCCTTGATTTGCAAGGAGATGGAGGCCATTGTTTACTTGAAAGTTAACAATCAACATTCCTTATCTAGGATGTGTTGTCCACAGCCGTCACCTCATCAATAGATAGTGAAATGAATTTGGAAAGTTTTACTTTCTGCCTCATGTCCTCCTTCTCTACTAATGATAGACATTTTACCATTTTTCAACCACTTCGATCAGACCAATGGTAACTCAATTTTTTTTGCAAACCAGCCAACTGAAACAGGTGCTTATAATCAATAAAATTTGACATGGATGCACCCTTCTTGAGAATACTAAGTACATCACCAAATTGTAAACCTTTTGCCCCTAAGGTAATCTTTTTTATTTTTTGAAAATGGGCTTCAATCGTTGCATCTTTCTCAACAAGATATTGTTGTTCCTTTAAGTGATTGTCATATTCTATTGCATATCTGACATACATACATTCTGATGCATCCTTACACCTAATTGTTTTATTAATTTCACCATCACTTCCTTTAAATTTTACATAAAATTTGCCAACATATTTTTCTATTGTATCTATACAATTTTGCAACCTATCCTCCTTGCCCAGTTTCCAACTACAAATTTTGCATCTACATAATTTATCATCGGCTTGGTTGTCATTAGTTATGATAGGCTCTATCCATAGAATTTGTTTTACCCATTCATTCGTAAATGCCCTTCCAATAGCCCAGTTATATACCTTGTAATGTCCCCTTTTCTACGCAGTCAGGTGCAGAGCAGATTAGCCTATACACGAGCTCCCGTAGGCTAAGTCGGATGGAGGGGAGCCATTGGAGATATCAAAATCTTTGTCAATACCCAGAGAGCTATTGATTGATGGTCGTTTGGGCTCATTCGAAGATTTGTTTGATCAGAGTTACTATTTTTAGCCATGTCCATTTTTAGGGTTTCAGTGGACAACAGACAGTGCAGTGATATTCTTCAGTGAAATGGGTGTCCAAAACCATTCACGGATTTCAATTCGGATGGGCAGAGGTTGGAAATTTTAATGGTCGAAGATAAAATTAATAAAGTGATTATTTAATTTAATTTTGTAAAGTCAGTGACTTTATTTTATTATAAAATCATTTTATACTTAAAAGGGGCCATTTTAAGTGACGACTTAAAAAGTCGTTAAGCCTAGGCATAAGGGGGTGAATAAATTAAGGAGAAATAAGGTGGAATTAAAAATTGATAAAATTATATTTGCTCACCCTAAAAGTGACCTAACCCTAGGTCGACCTATGGAGGAGATAAAAGGAGGTTTTGAGTTCATTTGGAGATATGCGAAGATTATTATTTTTCTCTCTGGTTTTTTGGAGGACTCTCTCGCAGAGCCATTTACAGAGATTCTGGAGCTTGTGAGAGACGACAACCTCTTACAGGGACATTGGCTTCGGGGTTGCAAGATTACCCTCAGGTCAATCTAGGCATTTCCACATAGGGATTGCAGTTGGACTTCAGTTTTAAAGACTTCTGGAGTTGGGTTACCACACAGGGTCATTCAGAGATTATACAGGGAATATTTGGAGCTGGGACACCACACAGTATTCACATCAGAAGGGCTGAGCCTTCATCATCATTTATAGAGTACGAAGAAGCTAGGGTTTCATCAACATTTGAGGTATTTGCATTGTAATTTGTGCCCTAGTTTTGATATAAGAATAAAGCAATATTTTCGAGAATTTTGGATTGCTCTGTGTTTGTGATTTTGTATATCAAAAATTCACGAAAAAGGTTAAGAATTGGCAAACCCCTAGAGAACTAGATAGGGAGGGTTATTACAGTGGTATCAGAGCGGGTTTTTCCTGCCTGCCTGTTAGGGTTTGCTTGAAGCATAACGATGGTAAATTGGAGAAATTTATGAATCCTGTACGAGGATAAATTTCAGAAATTTAACGTGCCAACATACTGTGTGGAGCAACGGTGTAATACTGGAGGCATCGACTCCACAAAAATCTGGTGGCCAAATAAAATATTGGCATTCTTTTAACAAAGGCGATTCTATATGAATCTTTGTGCCCGCAGGAATATAGTCGCTGCTTGTGAATTTATATTTATTTGTCAGGGGTCATGGGAAATGAATATAAGTTGAAGAAAAGTTGCGGTTGAAGATTGGTTTAAGCTGAGCAAATACGAAATAATAAGATTCTTTGTTTGCGCTGATGAATGGGGAGTTTGACAGATATTGACTATTTTTTTTTAAATCCATTGAAAAAATTAACAGTTTGGTAATGAACAATATCGACGATCACATTATTTTGTATCTGCAAGGGGCAAAATATTCTGTCATAACTGACGATGACTCCTTTGAGAGACATGACACTTTTTGGACTGTAGTGTTGAAACTTCCTCGACTATGACTGAATAACATAATACCTAGGACATACCATTATATCACTGAATATTCAGATTACCTGCAGTCGAAATAACAAAGTTTGATTAAGTCACAATAACTAATCTTCCTTCATAGGGCAACTTCATTTTGAAGCCTATGTATAGAGGTATTGGTGAAGACCCTTTGGTTGCATCTGCTGTACCTTTTAAAGGAACAAATAATCAATTCGGTTCTAAAATTACATAGTCCTACACTATTCAACAATCTGTGTCATACCATCTATGGGTGGCAGAATTAAGGAATGTGTGAAGTCTTGCTTCAAACTAAGCAGTAATTCTTAGGGGGACAGTTCAAGATTTATACATTAGCAAACAATGAGCAAAGACGAGACTTCACATATCCAGAGAGAATAAAATCATGGACCCGCACGGAGATCGGGTTAGAAATCAGCAGGAAATGATACACCTATTGGACAAGATGAATGCTATTTTAAGTGATCCTGTTTATCTTAATGGGATGACACAGTTGGCGACCAGGTTGTGGAGAAAGAAAAACAAATCAGCAAATTGTGAGAATGAAGAGTCCTCTTCCCATGAGGTATGCGGGGTAGGATCACAGGTTAGTTCAGTTGATATACAGGTACACACTGCTGATGAGCCAAAACATGAGGTTGAGACCCATTCAGAGGGAAGTGTTATGGATTCGGGTTCACAATCGGAACAGGGTAGGATGCATGCACTGGATAACTACATCTTCTTCGGAGATTTGTAGAGTGAGTTGCATATGGAGTCCGTGGTGGATGATACACATGATGGTGATGTTACAGAATTCATAGCAGCCCCTTTTGAGGAGCACACACATGAATTTTTAGACCATAACACAGTTGAGATTGCTGCTGATTTAAAATCAGATTATAAGGATATTTTATCTCTTCAAGACAGCCATGAGGACTCCACGGATGTTGAGTTTATTGTTGGTTATAATCCCATTTCAGATTGTATTCATGATAAGCTTAATGAGGATCCGAGTGGATCAACACCTTATTATGGTCATCCCCTTGATGATCTGCCTACTACATCTTCATACAGGGAGCCAAACACCAAGAGTTGTGAAGAGGGAGACCAGATGCATAATTTTGAAAACTTGGTACATAAATCTGATTTTAGTTCCAGGTCTGATGAGGACAGAATTGTTGCAGCCTTATCTCGTTTCGATGCCACCCATAAGTTCACCGAAGAACTATATTGGAGGGCACAAGTTGAGAAGAGACAGAAGGGTGTAGAAGGAGTAATCTCCAATGTGCTGATTTACAAAATTTGAGGGCAGCCTTAGAAACTATGAAGTTAGACTTCATGAACACTCTTGCAGACAGAGATCACTATGCCAAGCTCGTCGAAGAGACCCTTAGTGCATACAGGAGCAAAGAAGAAGAAGTCAATCAGCTAATTGAAGAGCTTGAGTGGACTAGAAGCTCTTTGTCAGAGGCACACTTTTCATTGCATGAGACAGAGTTGAAACTCAATTTTGTTTTAGAATCTACTGAACAGCTGAATCGAGAGAGAGCCAGGAAGATTGGGCAGATTGTTGATGAACTAGATTGCATTCAGGAGGACTATGACTTATCACATTGTCCCATGAAAATAGATTACACAATTTGGGATCAACAAAATAACCTTGATAAGCACAAGGGAGATAACTATTTTCGATGGACTGACAATCCGTTATATGAGATGGATCATGTGACATTTTTGGGCAATCCACTTTTTGAGATGCAGAGTGCTGATTCATTTACTGTAATAGATCATCAGGATACATTGTTTGAGATAGGGTGTCTACTCCGACATGAGTCTGAGGGTGATTCCATGAGCATCCTCCAGCCTAATCCGGATGACCAGGAGTTGAGTTCTCTTACCCAGGATCGTATGTTTGCCTTGATGGGCATCGAGGGCGATGGTAGGAGCATGTTGTGGGCAATAGTTGATCATGGGTATGAGAGATATGCCGCTGTTCACTTTTTGGACAGCCATAACATTTACATGATGGAGATGGGTCCACAATTTGGTTGGCATTACATGGAGTATCTTACTTCTTATTTGAACACAGTGCCCTCTCAAGGGGTCAGTTTAATCAGTGAAAGTGCAGAGATAGGCCTGGTTGAGTCACCTATGCATGAGATGTTACTTGGCACAGGGTGCAGTCATAATGGGCATACCAGTTTTGATGGTGAGGCTGAGCTTCTTATTGAGTTGCCAGAGTGGAGTGTGGTTGATCTTTCAGGAATTATACAGATACATTTACACCCTACTTGGTTGAGTATGATGAGGGACATCATATTTCCAGAGGATATTACATTGACTGCAATAGATTGGGCTACATGGGATTATCTGGGAGATTCCAGGAGTGTGAACGCCGAGTTGAGCTGGTTAGGTGATGACTATGGAGGCACTTCCAACATTGTGTTTGCAGTAATCTATGATGTTGATTCCTTCGATATGTCATGGTACATGATATTACATCTCAGCTCAGACAGACATGTCAGTGCCAGATTGGAGAGAGATTTCATCATGCTATTGCAGTTGAGACTTCTGCCACTTAACCATGTCAGAGGGGTAGTGATGATCAGAGTGGCGCAGCGTTAATGTGGCGGTTCCTTTTTGAGGTTGCTATGGGATCCAGGGGATTTGATGTGATCTCAGTCGGGATGTAGCATCTGACTGGAGTATGTATACGTATTGCTTGAGGACAAGCAATCTTTGGGAAGGGCGGACTGTAATGTCCCCTTTTCTACGCAGTCAGGTGCAGAGCAGATTAGCCTATACACGAGCTCCCGTAGGCTAAGTCGGATGGAGGGGAGCCATTGGAGATATCAAAATATTTGTCAGTACCCAGAGAGCTATTGATTGATGGTCGTTTGGGCTCATTCGGAGATTTGTTTGATCAGAGTTACTATTTTTAGCCATGTCCATTTTTAGGGTTTCGATGGACAACAGACAATGCAGTGATATTCTTCAGTGAAATGGGTGTCCAAAACCATTCACGGATTTCAATTCGGATGGGCAGAGGTTGGAAATTTTAATGGTCGAAGATAAAATTAATAAAGTGATTATTTAATTTAATTTTGTAAAGTCAATGACTTTATTTTATTATAAAATCATTTTATACTTAAAAGGGGCCATTTTAAGTGACGACTTAAAAAGTCGTTAAGCCTAGGCATAAGGGGGTGAATAAATTAAGGAGAAATAAGGTGGAATTAAAAATTGATAAAATTATATTTGCTCACCCTAAAAGTGACCTAACCCTAGGTCGACCTATGGAGGAGATAAAAGGAGGTTTTGAGTTCATTTGGAGATATGCGAAGATTATTATTTTTCTCTCTGGTTTTTTGGAGGACTCTCTGGTAGAGCCATTTACAGAGATTCTGGAGCTTGTGAGAGACGACAACCTCTTACAGGGACATTGGCTTCGGGGTTGCAAGATTACCCTCAGGTCAATCTAGGCATTTCCACACAGGGATTGCAGTTGGACTTCAGTTTTAAAGACTTCTGGAGTTGGGTTACCACACAGGGTCATTCAGAGATTATACAGGGAATATTTGGAGCTGGGACACCACACAGTATTCACATCAGAAGGGTTGAGCCTTCATCATCATTTATAGAGTACGGAGCAGCTAGGGTTTCATCAACATTTGAGGTATTTGCATTGTAATTTGTGCCCTAGTTTTGATATAAGAATAAAGCAATATTTTCGAGAATTCTGGATTGCTCTGTGTTTGTGATTTTGTATATCAAAAATTCATGAAAAAGGTTAAGAATTGGCAAACCCCTAGAGAACTAGATAGGGAGGGTTATTACATACCTTTCGCTTTTTATTTTTTTGCTTGTAGATTCAAAATAAGTTTGTAATTTATTTGATTTATCACTTTCATTTTCAACTGACACAATATTTTGAGGATTATCTTCAAGTGCTTCTTGGATGTCATTATTAAGAGAATTTTCATTATAAGTCATCTCTTGGTGACAAATATCTTCAAGCGGAGGCATATAAGGGTCAATAGGGTATTTAGCATAGTAGCATACAATACTATTCTTAATTATTTTTTAATTTAACAAAATAAACTAACAAATAGAAATATGATTTATATCATCATGGAATATGGCTAGATGAACCTAACCATTTGAGGAAGAAAGTATTATTTAAACTAACAAATATGCCTAACTATTAAGTAAAAAATAATTTGTACCTTGAATTTACATGGATGTCGATGGCTCGCTCGATTTCAACATATGACTAAAATAATTGAGGATACTCTTTTCAGATTTGGCCCCCTTCTTTGCATCGCCAGTAGGTGACATTATACTTGTAAAAAAAAAAAATTCAATTTAAAAAAGTAATAAAATGTTGAAGACATCTTACTTCTGTGAAGCCTTAAGATAATATTGTAATTAGAAAAAATGTATAGATGGTTGGTAGAAAATAAATACCTATTTCCAGTTATTCTTTATTGTGATTTTTTTACATTATTCAAATACTCTGTTTTCTAGAGATAGTACATGTAACTAATAAGAGAAAAGAACCAATCAATATAAAATTTGAAAAAATTGTAAGAAATGTATTTTGTTAATGCGAGATTTAATTAGAGATACAAATGTTGAAAAATAA
The DNA here is from genome assembly GCA_028583015.1 of Wollemia nobilis. Lineage (NCBI taxonomy): Eukaryota > Viridiplantae > Streptophyta > Pinopsida > Araucariales > Araucariaceae > Wollemia > Wollemia nobilis. The sequence continues at coordinate 4,524,881 of JAQPPZ010017036.1, read as the reverse complement.
AAAATGTTAGTACAAAATGGACAAGAAGTAGAGCATCACTATGTCCATAGAGAACCAAAGTATTTACCTATTTAAAAATCTTATAACAGAAAAGGAGATCTTAATGGAAATAGAGAATCAAAGAGTTTTAACATAGATAGAAAATAGGGAAAAAAATGGAGAACAGAGCATTGACTTATTTTTAGTAAACGATAAAAAACAGGAAAAACAAATTAGCAATTAGATGATAAAAAACAGATCTTATTATTACAAGTGCTTCAATTATTATTCTCTATAAAACCAAAAAACATAGGATCACAAAATCAAATGTCTAAAGAGAAACATAGTACCTATTGTAGAAAAAGGTTTGTCTAAAAAAAGACCCACCAGGCGGTTCATCTAGGTGAACGATCGATCTGGCTTGCGGTCTGCTAGAACCAACAATCAATCCAGTTGGAACTAGAAGACTGGTAATCGATCCGAGCAAAAATTATGGTCGATCATCGAACTATGCTTAACAATAAGTCCAAAAATCGATTTGGGTGGAAGAAGCGAATCGGCCAATGTTTCAATTGGAATAGATAATCCGGCAAACGACCCAGTTGGAACTAGCTATCTGACAATATGTTCGGGTGGAACAAGTAGACCGACTAATGTTCAGGGTGAAAATAACGTCCGGTCATCGGGTCGGGTGGAGAACTATGTCGTGTCAATCTGTGTACTAAACTCTGTCCAACCGTCATTTCGAGTTTAGAAAAGGGTCCAGTTTTAGTTTTAGTATAATTTTGATCCGAATCGATTAGTTTATGCATAAGCCTAAATTTTGATGAAATTTGTAATAGATTGAATGTTTTAGTTTGTCTTTTCACTTTAGAGTTTTAATTTTCAAATGTTTTAAATGAAATCTATCTCTGGCTTGTTACTTATATATAGTGGTATAGTTAGTGAATTTGGCGGGATAATTTAATTTATTTTTTTTTTTGGCAAAAATGGTCCACGACTTAGGCAGGAGTGTTGACGAATTTAAAAAAATTATGTAATACTATTATCAACGCACGGTGAATCGACACTTCAAAATTTTTGTGACCCGAAAATTTTGGGGCGAAATGACTGACATCCAGGGCCCCCCAAAATCATAAATTTGTATTTTTGAAAATGCTAATATTCACTCAATTTGTGAATATTCACCGTTGTGCATAACGCTGCTTGTAGCATATTTGGAAAAATTGACCTCACTCATTTTTATAAATTCATGTCTTCTACAAATATGGCATCAATCGGTCTCCTTGTAACCATATCTAATCACAAAACTCTGTAACTATAGACATCCCATTTCATAGAAACATTTTCACCCAATCCATACTCTGTAATTAAGTAACATAAAATTCATAACGTTCTTAAAATTATATATATATATATATATATATATATATATATATATATATATATATATATATATATATATATATATATATATATATATATATATGAAACATTGTCACCCAATCCATACTCCGTAATTAAGTAACATAAAATTCATAACGTTCTTAAAATTATATATATATATATATATATATATATATATGTGTGTGTGTGTGTGTGTGTGTGTGTGTGTGTGTGTGTGTGTGTGTGTTATTATTAGAAAAATTACCTGGAACAATGTAACTAATTGATCCTCTAGTATTGAGTGTTTGCTCATAGAATCCATAGAGTTTGTAGAACTAGTCAACTAGATAGACCAAGATTAGTTAGAAGTGTTGTATGTTTTTATCAAGAAGCACATTTCTAGGTTTCAAATCACAATGCACAACTTGAATAGGAGAAGCGTCATGCAAATACTCCATGCCATATGCTACATCTATGGCAATTCTCAAATATTTACTCAATCCTAATTGACAAACATCCTCCTCATTATTATCAAGATGCAAATGTTTTTTCCAAAATTTCATTCGATGCAAATTGGAGGACTAAATATTTGAAATCATGGTATGAACATGCACATATGATTCTAATGAGATTACGGTGTCGAAATATTACCAAAATTTTGTACTCTCTCTTAAAACGTCTTTGCCCTTCTTCAATTTTGAAGCTTAAAATATTAATAGCAATGATCTTACCATCCCTTAATACTCATTTATAAATTGAACCAAATTTACCTGATCCGAGCAATTTTATTTTATTGAATCCATTTGTTGCAATGAAGAGATCTCGATATTTAAACTTTTGATACCCCAATATTCCAAACATAATATTTGAAAGATCAATGTGGCGCCTTAAAAAGTTCCCACATAATACCCAAAAGCAAAGAGTATATTATGAAGACAATGACTCCAACACCTAATAGTATTGTTCTTATAAGAAGTAAATTATTTTCCTTCCCTTTTTTTGAACATATAGGTAACAAGTATCTATTTGGAACACAAAGGTTGGGATTTCCCATGAATACTGTAGTAATATTGCTATGTGGAAAAAATCATTATTCTAAAATTTGACATGTCAAATTATTGTAACAAGCATTCACATAACATAGCTCTTTAGTTGTCCAAGTCACTTTAATGTTGTACTTGACAAAAAATTATAGGAGAGGTAAATAACTTGTAGATTCCTTTAATTAGCCAAGTGCATCTAGTATCAGACATTCAAACTTGTTATGGGAAATATTAAGATGCTCTAGGGCTATAAAATTTGCAAGTGCCTTGGGTATCTCTCCATCAAGATGAATGCTAGAAATGCCTATTGCTTGAGCATTTATAATTTTACTTATCTCCCTAGGAAATTATCCTTGCAAGAGATTCCTTGATAGATTGAGATAGAGTTGAATATTTTGAAGGCTGGCCATAACCTCTCTAGGTATTCTTTCCCTTACATCATTATAAGAGAAATAAAGTGGCTCCAAATTTAAAATACTCTTTAAATTAACATGTATCTCTCTTGAGAATTGATTATGATGAAGACAAATCCTTATTAGTTGTTGGAGTCTACCCAAAGATTTTGGAATTCTTCCAGACAAATTATTCCAACTAACATCTAGCAATCCTAATATTTGCATCTCAATAATCTTATTTGGTATGGTTGCATAAAGGTTGTTGTTGCTTAAATCTAAAATTTTCAACTTGTGGAGTCTTTCAATTTTAGATGGAATGTGGCCCCTTAAAATATTTTCACTAAAGTTCAAGTAGGCTAAGTTAATAATATTGCTAATCTCTTTGGGTATGCTTCCACCTATCTTGTTACGTGCTAAGGTAAAGACAGACAACTTGGAAGAAAGGTGGCCTATGGATGGAGGCAAAACATCAATGAGATGACATCAAGCAACATCTAGTTCCTCAAGGTGGAAGCAAATTGTAAGCGCTATAAGAAAATCCAATGAGTTATTGCTACCACTAAAAAGGTTATTGGTAGTTAACAAAATTCTTTTAATTAAAAACTTATCTAACTCCATAGGCACCATTCCATTAAGCAAGTTTTTAGCTGAGTTAAGTTATTCAAGTTTGGAACAATTTCCAATGGAATTCAGTATGTTTCCACTAAGTTTATTTCCCCATAGAGAAAGATATTGTAAATTGGCAAGCTTAGTACCAAGTTCTTGTGGAATGCATCCACTTAGTTGGTTATGATCCAAATATAATTCTACAAGAGTAGTACAATTTACTAGGGAAGTAGAGATTGGTCCACTAAGCCTACTATTTAAAAGGTCATGAACTTGCAGCTGGGTCAACCTGCTCAAATCAATAGGAATGGGACCTGTGAGATTATTTGTCGGGAATGCAAGTGAGTCAAGGTTGATATGTTTCTTATGGAATAAGGGATGGTGCTTGACAACTGATTTGTATTGAGGTGAAGAACTTGCAGGTGGGTTAGCTTACCCAATTCAACATGAATAAGATTTATGAGATTATTTGTTGATAATTGTAAGTCAGTCAAGGATGAAAGGTTTCCTATGAAAGAAAGGATGGTGCCTGACAACTAATTTACATAGAGGAAGGTCAGCCTCCCCAATTCAACAGGGATGAGGCCTATGAGATTAGTTTTTGGCATGTCCAATTAAATCAAGATAGAGGTTTTCCAAAGAAAAAGGAATCATACCATAAGACTATTTGCTTCCAAGTAAAGTCTCTCTAATCCTATCAAGTGGCCCAACTCAACTCTCTAATTTTGTCAAGTGGCCCAGCTCAGCTGGAATATTTCAGCTGAGGTCCCAACACAACTAAACTCTGACAACTATTGAGACAACTAATTTACAGAGAGGAAAAGAAGTTGTAGGTGGGTCAGCCTACCAAATTCAGCAGAGGAATGGGGCCTGTGAAATTATTTTCTGGTCTGTGAAATTATTTTCTGGCATAACCAACCAAAGGAAGAAGGAAGCATACCCATGGGACTATTTGCTTCCAAGTAAAGTCTCTCTAATCCTGTCAAGTGGCCTAGCTCAACTGGAATATTCCCCTGCAGTCTCTTGTAGCTGAGTCCCAACAGAACTAAACTCTGACAACTGCTTAGACTAGTTGGATTGCTTCCTTGTAAGTCATTTGTAAGTCATTCCCATGCAAAAACAGTTCCTTGGCATTGCTAAGCTGTCCCAGTTGAGGTGGAATATGACCGTGAATGAGGTTGTTGGACATATCTAGCGACTCAAGAGCAGACAGATTTCCAACAAGGGGAGAAACAGTGCCAACTAAACCCATGTATGAGACATTGAACTTAAGAACCCTTTGCAAAGGAGAAGAGCAGGTGATACCTGTCCAATTGCATAAAGGAGGAGATGGGGTCCAGTTGGCCAAGGAATTGTTGGGATCAAAAGTGATGGCACGCTTCAATCCCAACAGCGCTTGTTGGTCATGGTGAGAGACATTGGACGGAGCGGAGTCGGAACGCGCAGGAGGCGAGAGCAAGAGCAGCGTGGAGATTACTACTAGTAGTGACACCAATAATAATAAGCAACTTCCCATCTCTTCAAACCCAAACAAACAAACCGCTCAAACGCAAAGTCAGTATGAGTGGAGTAATCGGACGAAGAAACACACTCTCACTCTCAGATGGAACTGCAAAGGACCACCTCCATTTATCGACGATACAATAAATAAATAATAATAGTAGTAATAGTAATAGTAATAGTGGTGGTGGTGGAAGGATAATTCACTGGGGAAATGAGAATTCTAGTTTTGCATATTTTGCATGTTCATCTAGGTTATATTAGGTTAAACTTATATAAACAATTTAAATATCCTTGCATTGCGTGTGACTTTAAAATGAATCAATATAGATGTTTGAATGAGGTGAAGGCACAGGGTAAATCAAAATATGATGAATGTTTGTGTGATGGTAAGCTTGTATATAAGAAAAATATATAATTAAGTAATTATAAATGAAGATTTAAAAAATTAAAGTAATGAATACATACATCACAAGATAATATTTATATGATTATAAATTACGAGAAACAAGAAGTATCATCAAGATGATTAGTATAGAGAAAATGGAAAACTTAAGAAAACAAATACATCATCACAAGTAAGTAAAGTCACAAAAAAATAAAAATAAATAAAACCAGGACCATTAAATTAATCTTAAAAACATTGCCAAAAGTTTAAAATCAATAGATGATCTTAAAAGAAGAGTAAAGATTGAAGGAATTTAGCGCATCAATTAAGTCTAAAGTCATCCCAAAAACACAAAACAAAATAAAATAAAACCAGGACCATTCAGTTAATCTTAAAATAAAACTAAAGAATAAGTCATTATCAAAAGTTAAAAGTCAATAAAAGAAGAGTAAAGATTGAAGGATTTAGTGCATCAATTAAGTCTATTATATATTAATATACTTAATTGAAAATAGATTGATTGTTTTGTATGGAATATCTATTTTAATTTTTTTACTTTTTAATTTTTAAATTTTTTAAAATGTTTCTTCATAAACTTTGGGTTTGAATCTTAGTTGTCAATATTTTTTATGTTCATCCAAGTTCTATTAGGATGGAATTGCATGTATGAACATATACAACTTAAGTATGTTTGTATATGACTTTAAAATGAATGGATATTAATGTTTAAGTGATGTAAAATCACAATAAAAGGACTATTGAGAATAATGGATGGACAATTGAGTGATGGAAAAGTCACAAAAAAAATTATTTACTATTAATAATGATAGGTAGATGTGTGTGTGGTGATAAAGTGATAAGGAAAATGAATGATTAAGCAATGTTAAAGAAAATTTAAAAATCAAAGCGATTAATGCATCATCATAAGATGATATTTACGTGATGGTAATGTCAAGAAAAATCAAAGACTATCAATATTACTAGTATAAGAAGATTGAAAACTCGTGGTAATCAATACCTCATCATTCTCATTCATTCTAGTACATTTAAAGAAACTATACCATCTTTGGATTCCCTATCACACTGATCAACATGATCAAAATCTCTTTTTCTATCAAAAGAAGAAGGAAAAGACTCATCATGGTTGGGGATACAACCTATCCTACAACATCTCAACAAGGATTCGATTTGTAAGGGTTCTTTAATACATTTTTCATTTAGGCCTAGTCATTTTCCTCAAAATATCATATTGAAAAGCATCTACTTAGGAATGGGATATGAGTTTAATTAAAAACTTGAAGTGTATTATAATTCAACTAGATAAGGGTTAGTTCCATGGATCTTCTCATCATTGGTGGTCATAACACAAATGAAGGAGACACTTTCGAATTATATTGCCGTACTATTGTTGCTAGAAGACAAGCCTAGGGTTTAGGGAGATAGAGGAAGCTTATCTAGGTCCAAGACATATTGATTATTATCTAAATTAGGTTTTACATTAATAATGACTGAATTACTATATTGTATTTTAGGTTAATTATCAGGTGAATTATTTATACTGGCAGACCTTAATGGATTAATGATAAAGGAATAAGAAGAAGAAAAGGATACTCAAGAGATGAGTTTTGATAAGGGCAAAAACAAAACTTTTGGATTCTTGATCTCATTACCTAACAATACGTGAAAGGTTTGGGGTTGGTTGGACTATGATGAGTCTTACCATTATATTCCTATTTGAGGAAGTAATAGAGAGTTAAATGAACGAACCATATCTTTTTGATCCATGGTTCCGAAGAAGAATGTTGTATGTGAAGTCACATAGTAAAACATAGAAGAGAGTGTTAAGAGTGTGAGGCTTGACTTTGAGGGGTAAGATTGTAATACCACTAGCCACATAATCCCCATTGTTGAAGGTCATGATAACAAGATAAATTTTATCCTAATCTTAGTTGGTTAGACCAAAGTGACTAATAAACTTTAGGGTGTAGACATCACGATCAAAATCATTGTTGACTAAAATATTTTTAATGAACTTATCACCAACATGAACTATAGTGTATAATGGCAGATCTTTGATAAAAGAGAATTGAATAATATCATTATTGTGGAATGATATGTTAGTGTGATTAACCCTAATGGACCCTACTATGGAAGTAAAGTCATCAAGATTGAGGTATTGAGGAGTGACCTATTCACTCAATATTTTTATTAAGATGTCTCTATGGCCCAAATAAGACCTAAGATGTTCATGACTCCATCATCTACAATGTGCTTATTTTTATATTGGACCTTTGGATTAGAGGAAGACTTATCTTCCTATTATTGATTTAGTTTTAATTTCCCCTCATCTAAAAAGGGATATCTCTACTCTCTTGGTCATGTTATTTCTATTTAAAATAAAGACATATTAATTATATTCATGTAGAAGGCTAATCATTGATATTCTCAATAACTATGTCAAGAAAGTCCCTAGTGTTGAAATATTCCTAATCTAATCTTGTTAGACCAACGCTAAATATGTGATATGGTTATTATGGGTTCCATTTATGTACCCTATGAGCATATGTTTATGTAAGCCTTTGGGAATTCCTCATTTATGTAAGCCTACAAATATGTTCATGTAAGTCTACAAGCCCCTTTAATATTTCATACTTAGTGGTTTTAGCTAACCCACTTTTTTAGATAACCTCAATTAAAGGGAAATTTATTATTTTTTAATTATAAAGGTGACCTCAAGGTTAAGTTTATGTCATCCTAAGGTTAACCTCTAATTGGGAATTTGGTGTCACTATAAATACCACTCAATGAGGATCCAATTTTATTATAAGTGAATAAATATGATATATTACAATGCCCATGGGCACCCACCTTATATTTCTTCTCATCTATTTTTGTTTACTTTCCATCGTATATAATTGCTATCTCTTAATCACATTTTCTATTTTTTGGCATACAATTGTGGCAAATGCCTATTTTGGAAGGATTTTGAAAAATATTGCAAATTTGAACATGGTAGAAGAGTCAAATATAAAGCTGCTTCACTCACCAACAAAAGAAATAATTTTCATCAATAGTTGAAGGACATACATTTAGGTTTCTTCCTTCATATTTTTATATATTTTTAAATTATAATATTATTATTTTGGTGTTATTTCATATAATACTAGCATGTTATAGGATTCACTTTAGTCTAATTGGTAGATGTTTTTCCATGCATCTCAATGTAGAAGTGGTGCATAGATGTAGCTATTGTAGTAACCAAGTTATGCATCTAAATGTCGGTAAGGGGGCATTCAAATATCTAGTAATGGCACTACATTCTAGACTCCATAAAGAGAGATGCACCCATCATTTTACTTACATCTTCTTGGATAACATAGTGGTTTGTGGTTCAAATTCATTTATGTTTTCTAGCATCTATGAGGTTTGTGGTTAAAATACCTATAATGCAATTTTCGTTCACTTTTTCATTTGAGTTGGATGGCATATATGCTTTAGGGGGTAGCTCACTTTTTGGTCCCAACTTAGTATATGGTATAGTAGTTGGATCACTTGCTTATAAGTGGCACATCCTGATTTTGACTTAGCACTGGGACAAAATGCTCATTTTGAACTAATTTTTATGGTTGAACACTCTATTTAAATAATGAAACCTACCTTACTCTTTCAAAATATGTATATGGCATAATAATAAGATGACCTACTATCTTGGGTGATCTACCATGTTCGATCTCTATGAATTCTAAAACCCATTTAGTACATACATACATACATACATATGTATGTATGTATGAAGTTAATCTATTAATCATATTAGAACAAGTGCCAAATACTAAGTCATATATGCAACAACCAATCCTAGCAATACATCATAACAACTAATTCGATAAAAAAATTTCTAAGGTTTGGAATTTGATTTGTTGATTCAACCAAATCTTTTTGTTGGTCAAATTTCTGCCTAGTAAACAAACTTCATATGTTTGTGTGTCCTAGATATGACCAGCATTGAAAGGTTGAAGGAAAGAGATGTCCTTTAGGCCAATATCTAGATAAGGCTGGCTCCTTGACTAATCCTACACTTGTTTGAAGATAAGGGTGCGGGAAATAAAATGAAAATACAAAAAGAAAGAGAAATATGGCCATAGGCCAAAGTGCAGGATGATGGATAAACTCAGCAGCAGTCACACCCTCCAATCTTAGCAGCACTGAAAAGAGAATCAAGCAGCAAAATTCCATTCGCAACCTCCATGATGGCAACCTCCAAGGTGATACTCTAGTGCTTCATTCCTTACTAGTAGGACCTGAACTCGGACTTCAAAATTCAAGTGTATCAGCAGACAAGAAACACAAGCGTTAGCAAAAGTATGTCAAATCAAAATGAAACCATACATGAAAAATAGCTCACAAATCCAATACAAAAATCTCTTCTATTAGTGCAAAACTTAGGGGAGTGTTCTTGCAAAATAGTCTGACCATTTACAATGAAATTTGCTTAGTATTTATAGAGGTTTGCACCTCTTTCATTAAATTCATGAAAGTACCCAATGTCTGTAAATCAAAGACATGGTGGATCATTATTTCTTGGAAATCTCCTATTGATAATTATGGTCTAAAAATAGTTATGGATGACAAGGCATTGGGGCACAAGGGCATTAAATTTGGGCCACCTCCATCCTCTCAGAAATCGAACATGAGCTTCATTAATTTACTCCATATTGAATTTGCTTTGGAGAGGTAGTAAAATCACCGAGAAGGCATTCTTGAAAATGACAAAAAAATCCTCCACTTCGCCACCAATATTAAATTGTGGCCCTTATCTAGGCATATCCTTGATTGGAAATCACATTTTAAATATTAATCAAGATGATGGTAATTAATGACCAAATCCACATATTTTAATTTGTCATATGCTCTCATAATTTTGTATCCAGGCGAAAAAAACCAACTAAGCTTTTTTTAAAATACCATTCGCCTCCTAAGTGGGAAAACAAAGAAAAACACCTTTACCTAAACTCAAACATTGCTGAAATATATTTTTTGAAACTTCTTCGCCCGACATAATTTTTTTTTAATGAAGTTCACCCCTGAAATGCATTCACCATCACAGTCACCCATCAGGTTTGCCCCTCATAGTCACCGATCAGGTCCACCCCTTTTTTGGACTCCTAACTATAGTGTGGTAAAAATACCAACAATTTTGGTGGCTTGTGGGGTATTCATCTTGTATGGATGCATGAACTTCAAGCCTTCATTCGTTGGGCTTCAAGAATTATCGTTAGAATCAATCACTACATGTTCACCGTCAAATTTGGTGCTTGCACTCCTCATTCATCTTCCCCTGAATCTCCTTATACAAGATCTTCGGGCTCCTCTTCCTTGGATACCCTCTTAGCTGCCTCTTCAGCTTCTTTCTTTACACGCTGCTCAGCCAACATGTCACTTGTCTTGACATACACATTGATGGCATGAGCCCATCTGAAAGAGTGAAATCGAGTCGGATGATACAAGGACTCAATAATAACCTCCAACATCTCCAACTTCTCCAAATGTGTGTGTTTAGTCCTTCAACTCAATTCATACATGGCAGCTTCCATCCATGTGAGTCTCCTGATAAAAGTGATAGCTTGTTCTTTGGAAATATGATGACCCAACTCCTCCACCTATGACTCCTCTTGAAGATATGTTTGCCAAACATTCTGTAACTCTTCAGAAGGGAGTGGTTCACCAAACTCATTCGCAAAACCTGGGAAACCCATATTCATGAGAGTGTTAAAATAGATCTCTATAGCTACATGTTCCTGCTCCAAAAATATGAGCAACTCCCTGGCTTCACACACCAGCTCTAATCGCTAAAAGTAGCACTGCAGGGAAGATTTTGCTAATACCCAGGCCTTATCCATGTCTCTCATTGGGTGGATGTAAAAGTCTAATTTTTTAAGAGACTAGATCTTCAAGGCCATTTCTAGGTGTGTCTCCACTTCACTCTCAATATGATCAAACTTACGTTTACTCTGGAGGACCACCACTATAGCCTTATACAGAAAACTCATCACAAAGTAGGCTTTGGGCACCATTTTGATACAAAATGTTAGCATTATTTGGTGCACTTCAACCATGCTTTCTCTCATCAATTCATTTGCTTGTACCACCTACTCCACTTGATGCTGCTGAAGACTTTTAATTTTATCTGTTAGGTTCTTTACTGTTTGTTCTGCTGCTACACAGGCTTGAGCTTGCTCTTGAGCTTATTGTTTCCAGTATTCAATATGTTGAGTCAAATGACTAGCTTGTTATGCCAATTGTGCCTGATGTATTCTTGTTTGTTCTTCCAGCAGTGCATTGCTCACATCTAGTGTAGCTTCCAGATCACCAATCCTATCATGAGCCTGATGATACTCTCATTTATAGTGCTCATTCTAGAGATACACTTTTTGAAAACTCGCTTGAATTCCTCCCACCTCCTCCATGGCATCGATATGATTGATGTCTTGTGTGGTGACTTCATATGAGTAATCCCTAGGATTCATTTCTCCTTGGCATTTTTGTACTCAGGGAATCATGCGGGCATTGTGCACCTCCATGGTCTCTAGATCGAATGCCACCCTCTACAATGATTTTGCTGGTGCCAGTGCCTCCTTCCTCCTACAAATTTTTAGCCACTAAGACGAACTGAGGCATGCTTGGTCAATATTCATTGTAATAGGGTGCTCCAGTGCAATCTCAACATCTGTCTCTAAGAATACCTGTATTTCAAGGAAAGACACAAATGGAACTTACGCCTGTATAGACTATGACTCATGGGATGGAATAGACTTAGATGGCAAAAATGGAACAACAACAGATGTGGAAGAAGACACAATTGTAGTCATAGCGACCTTAAGGGGTGCTTGTGTACTTACAACCTCTACAAATGGGGGAATAATAGAAGATAATGGAAAGATGGATGGAAAATAAATATTACAACAAACACAAAAGAAATGGAGGAGAAGGAAGAGGGAATATAAGGAGATGCAATAGTGGTTGGAATTTGGATGGAAAAAAATGGAATGGATGATGGAATGGAAGATGATAAAACATCACTAGACACCATAGAATGTATAGAATGGATAGCCACTAAGTGCATCATAGGGGAAAAAGAGGAAGAATGAGAAAAATACGTACTTGGCATGCGGGCATCGTGTGATCTTGTTGTACTGGTTCTGAAGAGACCCCCCTATGATGCACTTAGTGGCTATCCATTATGTACAGTCTATGGTATCCAGTGATGTTCTATCATCTTCCATTCCATCATCCATTCCATTTTTGTCCATCCAAATCCTAGCCACTATTGCATCTTCTTCTATTACCTCTTCCTTGTCCTCCATTTATTATGTGCATGTTGTTAATTGTTACTTTCCACATATATTTCCATCATCTTCTATTATTCCCCCATCCATAGAGGCTGTAAGTACACAAGAACCCCTAAAGGTCACTGTGACTGTAGTTGTGTCTACTTCCACATCCATCGTTGTTCCATTTCTGCCATCTAAGTCTATTCCATCACATGAGTCACTATCCATATAGGCACAAGTTTCATTTGTGTCTTTCCTTAAAATACAGGTATTCCCAGATATAGATGTTGATATTGCACTAGAGCACCCTATTGCGATGAATATTGACCAAGCATACCTCAGTTCGTCTTAGTGGTTAAAAATTTGTAGGATGAAGGAGGCACTGGCACCAGTAAAACCACTACAGAGAGTGTCATTTGATCTAGAGGTCATGGAGGTGCATACTATTCGCATGATTCCCCAAGTACAAAAATTCCAAGGAGAAATGAATCCTGGGGATTACTCATATGAAGTCACCACACAGGACATCAAGCAGATCAATGCCACAGAGGAGGTGGGAGGAATTCAAGTGAGCATTCAGAAAGTGTATCTCTAGAATGAGTACTATAAAGGAGAGTATCATCAAGCTCATGATAGGATTGCTAATTTGGAAGTTGCACTAGCTGAGAGTAATGCACTACTAGAAGAACAAATAAGAATGCATCAGGCACAATTGACACAACATATTGGTAATTTAACTCAACAGATTGAACACTGGAAACAACAGGCTCAAGAGCAAGCTCAAGCCTAGGTAGTAGCAGAACAAATAGTATAGAACCTGACATCTAAAATTGAAAGCCTCCAGTAGCATCAGGCAGAGCAGGTGGTACAAGCAAATGAATTGATGAGAGAAAGCATGGTTGAAGCACACCAAAGAATGCTAAAATTTTGTATCAAAATGGTTCCCAAATCCTGCCTAGTGATGAGTTTTCAATATAAGGTTATAGTGGTGGTCATACGGAGTAAACATAAGTTTGATCATGTTGAGAGTGAAGTGGAGGTATACCTAGAAATGTCCTTCAAGATCTAGTCTCTTGCAGAATCATACTTTTACATCCACCCAATGTGAAAAATGGATCAGGCCTGGGCATAAAAAAAAGCTACCTTGTGGTGCTACTTTTAGTGATTAGAGCTGGTGCGTGAAGCTAGGAAGTTGCTCACATTTTTGGAGTAGGAACGTGTAGCTACGGATATCTATTTTGACACACTCGCAAAGATGGGTTTCCCAAGTTTTGTGAATGAGTTTGGTGAACCGCTCCCTACTGGAGAGTTACAAAATGTTTGGCAAGCATATCTTCAAGATGAGTCATATGTGGAGGAGTTGGGTCATCCTATTTTCGAAGAACAAGTTGTCACTTTTATTAGGAGACTCACGTGGATGGAAGCTGCCATGTATGAATTGAGTTGAAGGACTAAATGCACACATTTAGAGCAGTTGGAGATGTTGGAGGTTATTATTGAGTCCTTGGATCATCTGACTCGGTTTGACTCTTTCAGATGGGCTCAGACCATCAAGATGTATGTCAAGATAAGTGACATATTGGTTGAGCAATGTACAAAGAAATAAGCTGAAGAGGTAGCTAAGAGGGTATCCAAGGAAGAGGAGCTCGAAGATATTACAGAAGGAGATGCAAGGGCAGATGAAGTGCAGTGCAAGCACCAAATTCGATGATGGAACATGTAATGATTGATTTTGAAGATGAATCTTGAATCCCAATGGATGAAGCCCTAAAGTTCATGTATCCATACAAGTTGAATAACCTGTGAGCTACCAAAAGTGTTGGTATTTTTACCACACTACAGTTAGGAGTCTAAAAAATGGATGAACCTGATGGGCAACTGTGATGGGTGAATGCATTTCAGGGGCGAACGTCATTAAAAGTTTTTTTAAAATTTCAGGCAAAGACATTTCAAAAAATATATTTCAACAATGTTTGATTTTAGGCAAAGGTGTTTTTCTTCATCGCCCCACTTGGGAGGCGAATGGTATTTAAAAAAAAAAGCTCAATTGGTTTATTTTTCATCCGTATGCAAAATTATGAGAGCATATGATGAATTAAAATATGTGGATTTGGTCATTAATTACTGTCATCTTGAGCAATATTTAAAATATGAATTCCAATCAAGGATATACCTAGATAAGGGCTGCAATTTAATATTGGTGGTGAAGTGGAGAATTTTTTGTCATTTTCAAGAATGCCTTCTTGATGATTTTACTCCCTCTCCAAAGTAAATTCAATACATAGTAAATTAATGAAGCTTATATTTGATTTCTAAGAGGATGGAGATGGTCCAAATTTAATGCCCTTGTGCCCCAATGCCTTTTCATCCATAACTATTTTTAGACCATAATTATTAGTAGGATATTTCCAACAAATAATGATCCACCATGTCTCTGATTTACGAACATTGGGTCCTTTCATGTATTTAATGAAAGAGACGCAAACCTCTATAAATACTAAGAAAATTTTATTGTAAAGGTTTAGACTATTTTTCAAGAACACTCCCCTAAGTTCTTTACTAATAGAAGAGATCTTTGCATTGGATTTGTGAGTTATTTTTCATGTATGGTTTCATTCTAATTTGACGTACTTCTGCTAACATTTGTGTTTCTTGCCTACTATTACACTTGAATTTTGAAGTCTGAGTTTGGGTCCTGCTAGTGAGGAACGAATTACTAGAGTATCATCCTGGAGGTTGCCATCGTGGAGGTTGCAAATGAAATTCTGCTACTTGATTCCCTTTGTAGTGCTACTAATCTTGGAGGGTGCAACTATTGTTGAGTTTATCCATCATCCTACACTTCGTCCCGTGGTTATATTTCCCTTTCTTTCCATATTTTCCATTTCTTTCCCACACCATTATCTTCAAACAAGTATAGGATTAGTCAAGGAGCCAACCTTCTCTGGAGATTGGCCCGAAGGACATCTCTTTCCTTCGGCCTTTCAATGCTGGTCGTATCTAGGGTGCACAAACATATACAGCTTGTTTACTAGGCAGATATTTGACCAACACTTTCATAGGCCATAACATTTGCATATGGAATCGTTTGGACCGATTTTTTAGATCACATGATTTTTTAGCTCTACACAGTGATGACATTAGTTTATGGACCTATTATAAATTTGTTTAGATATTTTTGTGCAAAATTAATTCCTTAGGGTACGTTACTTGCATCAATGGTCAAAACTATAGCATTTGGTAGGTTCAAATGGATATATTATGTAGTAGAAATAATCTTTAATTTATTTTCTATAATGAGTCAAAATGAGGTGTTAGCTATCATGAACTCAATAATAAAAAGGATGAAGCTCTTGGACTATTCTTTATGTTAACTGAACCAAATGTACTTCTTCATATTAGGGAGAAGATTGATCTTGTTGATGTGTGGAATACCTTGAAATATCTCTATGGAAAATTTAGTTCTAGAGAAGTTAATAGAATAGATATAGAACTCTCTAATATCAAAAATTTAGATTTTAGTATTGTTGAAGACTATATATCTCACTTCAAAGCTCTAAAAACTGACCTAGCTATACCAAGAGACACCTTAAAGAGTGATAAAGAGTATGTCAGGTCTATTACTCCCAATATATCCCCTTCTTTTTAAAAATATTGGATTGGCTCTTTGTGTGAATGCTATGACTATCAAAGAACCACAAACCATCTATCTTAAATATATTTTCAAGCTTCTAATCCATTATGAAGAGACAATAAGGAATTATGGAGCTCTTTCACAGACACAAGATCATCTAAAAGACTTTAAAATAATAAAATATTATGCTCAAGTGCCTAAGGGTAAGTATAAGGTTTTAAATAGGTCAAACACTTATAAGTATTATAAAAGGGAAGGACATTCCATCCAGAATTACATTACAACACTGAATAAGATTGAGACAAAATTCTTGAGGGCTAGTAACAATCTTTCTAATAATGAAATTGAGGAAGAAGGAGGAAAAATAGAGGCCCAATAAAGCATCCATTATGGGGGAGTTGTTACCTCTAATGCCTTCTCTCCTTGGTCGTCTCAACTTAGATTATGGGGAAGTGTTGAAAAATTTATAATTTGATCTTGTTATACAAGGCCAAATGTGTGATATGGTGATTATGAGAACCATTTATGTAGCCTTTGAAAATATGCTTATGTAAGCCTTTGGTAATTCCTTATTATGAAAGCATATAGGCATGCTACTATATGAAGAGTTTGATAAACATATTCTATAAGTACTAATTTAAATAGAATTATACAAGAGAAGGAAAAATAACATGCATACACAATAAACACAAATATTTATCTTAGAAACACTTTATAAAAAAACTAGTAGAAACTCAAAGCCACACATATTTATATTTACTATTATTATCTTTAAAAACTCAATTACAATATTTAGGTATCCCATAATATTGAACAACCCTAAACCACCAAGTGGTATTAGAATACAACAAGTATACAACCATACCCAATAATTAAGGATACCACCCAAAAAAGTAAGGAGCCTAGACCTTGCACATTGTGTTGAGGTGTACAAAATTTTCATGTAGAGGATACAGTACATCCAACAATATTCCACTTGTTGACTACTTTACAGTAGGGCCTATACAAAATATAAATTCAGCTACTTGGGGCAACTAAGCCCATTGTATCCCTACACCAATAAAACTTCAATACTCACAAGCATAGTTAATGAATCTACAATATTTTTTAGAGTATCAATTTTCTCTAGTGACACATTCTTGTATTCAACCATGTATCTAAAAAAATGGTACTAGACTACATTATGCTTTGTATTAGAATGATAAACATGGTTCTTTGCTAGATAATTTACACTTTTACTACCACAATTTATCCTTAAAACTCCTTGTAAGAACCCAACATTAGAACATAGTATTTGTAACCATATTAATTCCTTACTTACATGAGTGGATACCATATACTCAATTTTTGTAATTTAAAGAGACACTACAATTTGCATCTTGCTCATCTAGTTGACCACTATATTAGACAAGAAAAATACATAACCACTTGTGGATCTTCAGTTATCAAGATCTCCAACCCAATCTACATCAACAAAACCTTGTACATTTAATACATTATTTGATATATCCTTCCTTTATAGTGAATTTCATAATCTACTATGCCATGCAAGTATCTAAAATTTTGATTTACAATAGTCTAATATTCTTTTCCTAGTTTTCACATATATCTACTTATAACTCTCACTACAAGGGCAATGTTTGTTCTAGTACATACCATGACATACATCAAAATACCAATAGTTATATCATTAAAAACATGAGATATTTCTTCTTCCTCTTCTTATTTCTTTGGACACTATTCTATAGATATCTTTACACCGAAAGGAATTGTATGCTTGACTGGTTTATAATCATACAAATTAAATCTCTTTAATAGTGTCTTAATATATTTTCTCTAATTTAACTCAGGTCTCTTATTAGGCCTCTCCATATTAATCTACATGCCCAAGATAAAATCTTTAGGATCAAGATAATTCATATCAAACTCAAACAACAATTGAGACTTAAAAATCTTGAAGACTTTCCTATCATTACCAATTAACAAAATATCATAAACATACAATGCCACAGTAATAAACTGATCAATAACCTATTTGATGTACACATAGTGATCAACTTTGATTTCTGAAAAAAATCAATTCCCAATACATAAGTATCAAGTTTTGATAGTGTTGGCAGTTTTGACACATGCCACATTAAAATTTTTGTTGACAATTTTTATTTTAAAAGAAGCGGAATATAATTTAATGAAAAATTCAGCAATTTCTACCAATATAATTTGTTGTAATTAATTTTTGTTTCGATCTTCTTATTTTGTTTCTCATGAAATGTTTATCAATAAATGGTAAATTTAACAGTTTCTAGTGATGGCAACCTGAAGACGTGATGCACACAAAGTTTTAGAAGTCTAAGTATTTTCACCCCAAGCGAGAGGCAAAGATCTTTGTTGCCCCTCCTTGGGGTGAAATGTCTTTATTTTTGTTTAAAAGTTGTAAAGTTTACCATGGCAGGAAAAAGAAGTAGTCAAGGGTGAATTCACCCCTAAGGAGGGATGAAAGCTCCATTCGCTCCTTTTTAAGGTGAACATCATTTTAAATGAAGGTGTTAAAACTCAGACAAAAATTTCTGAAGACGTTGACAAGTCAAAGGTCCTTTTACCCCTTAGTGGGGTGAAACTACAATACAAAGTAAAGAGCACATAACCTAATTCCAAAATTATGAAATGTTGGCATTAAAAGTTATTTTATACCAAGTGAGGGGTGAAATACCCATTTGCCTCTCCTTGGGATGAACGTATTTTAAAAGGAAGAAAAAATAATAAAATTGCCAAGGTGGCATGGTTGAAAAGTCAAGAAGAGTTTCACCCTAAGTAAGGGGTGACACTCTCTTTCACCCCTTTTGGGGGTGACAACACATTGTAAAGGCATTTTAAAGCACATTATAGGCCTCACACATAAAGGAGTTTTTAAAATATTTGCACCCCAAATGTGGGGCGAAAGCTCCACGCAAGGGCGAATGCCATTTCAAATAAAAGACATCCTGTGGTAGTCAAAGGTAAAACCGGTTAACAGAGCATTCATCCCAAGTGTGGGGTGAACGTCCTAGTCGCCTATATCCAAGGGAAAGCACAAATTAAAGGCGCTTGAAGACGTAAGTTAAATGCAAATGTTGTTTGAGAAAAGTGCATACCAAAAAAGGGTGAAAGTTGTGAGGCATCCTAAGGAAGGAGTTGAATTGAGAAATGAAATTGTTTTACCTCTCTTTGAGGTGAAACTTAGTGAAGAAGGTATTTTTACCCTTTAGAGAGGTAAAAATTATAAGCCACGTGATGGGAAGGTTTAAAAGGGATAAGTAAGTTACTTTCACCCCAAGTGAGGGGTGAAACTCATTGTTGCCCCTCCTTGGGGCAAACGTCCATATTTTATGAACTTTCAAAGGTAAAATATGTGGGACCTTCCTTTTTCACCTTTGGTGATTTCAGCAGTGGTAAGGCAAAAAAAAAAGGAAGAATTGAATGCGTTATCAAAGTCAAAGGCGCCCCTATTTAGAGGCGCCATGTAATTTTGTCTCTCTAGGGGGCGAATTCAAGATTTCAAAGGAAATCCGAGTGAAGGAAGGTTGTAGTGTGTGCTCATTCAAAGGTGAAATATCAAAAGGGTAAAATTACCCCTGAAGGGGTGAAAATATCAATTGTCTTCTAGGAAGGGCGAAATTAATGAAACTTTACCGAATTCAAGTTAAAAGCTTCTTTTGAAGTGAAATCATCCAAACGGCTAAGTAGGTTTCTATTGTGGCCCATATGCACTCCAAAAAGGCTTTTCGCCCTATTTTTGGGTGAAATTAATTTGATTCCAAAAGTGTTTCTTCCCAAGGCACCATTCTTATATATTCTCTCAGGAAAGGTTAAGAGATAATAGGATTTCATTTTTGAAGCATTGTAGGCTGCATCTCTGGATTTTCTACTTCATATTGGCAAGATTAAATGCTATTCTTGTTTACTTCCAATGCATCGCCAACCAACTTCGTTATTTTTCAAATTAATATTAACACATGGTGGAATTTTTGGGCAAAAGTGGAGTTCCAAGATGTAAGGGTGAGACGAGTTCAAAGATCAAGCTCCCGATTTTTAGATGATTTTGCTGCTTTCCAAAGCACTAATGCTTGAAGGTGTCCCCCGATATTTAATCTTGCATATTACCCATGTGATTCTCCCACCAAATTGAGATCACTGCCTCCATGAAGAATGTTTTAACTGAAGACATCACTATTTTTGAGGAAGAAAATATGCACGTTGGTTTTTGATCTACCATCATTTTTTTGTATTTTATGTATTAATTGAATAGAGGCAAAAACCTCTATAAATACTAGACATTTTCAATGTAATAAGAAGGATAGACAATCTGCAGAAAAATATTTCAAGTTTTCTGCGTAAATAGAAGGAATTTGGCTTCTGATTTTGCAAGAAATTTTTGTGTGATTTATTTCTACTTTAAGCATTTCTATTTTATATTCATATCTATTATCTACTGCTAAGTTCAAATTCTACATCTAGATTTGAGCACTACTGGTGAGAGAGTGAGTACTAGAATGTGATTCTGGAAGTTGTCTCTATGAAATTGTAAGTGGATTCTCTTGCATTCTTTCTATTTTATGTTGCTATAATACATGATTAGAATTCTTGTTGTTAGTCTATCCCCAATCCTACATCTTTGGCCTATGGCTATATTTCCTATTTATTTCCATTATTTCTAATTTCTTTCTTGGAACTCTAAACTTAAAATTAGTGTAGGATTAGCAAGGGAGCCAGCCCTCTCTGGAGATTGGCTTGAAGGACATTTCTTTCCTTCAACATTTCAATATTGGTTGTGTCTAGGGTGCATAAACGCATATTTTGTATTTTAGGCAAATATTTGACCAACATTTTTTGGCACGCCCTATGGGACTTTCAAAGGTTCCACTTTCAATAGTATTGAAGTTTGATGTTCGTCTTTGTATTGTTGATCTAGAAAATCTGGCGACTTAGCTATACCCATAAGCCTTCGAACGTGAAGTTAGTGAAAGTTGTACTTCATGATCACAAGATCAAAGGTCAAAAATTCTAAAAACCCCATCGAGTTCTTTGAACTTGACACCTAAAAATTAGGATAACATCCTAGAGCAGTCACCCTACCTCATACATCATTCGCAACATCGCCACAATTAGCTGGTGTGTTTTCTGCTCCTTCGAGTCCAACTAGTACTGCTACTAGTGTTCATACACATCAACCAAACCCTCAAGTTAATATGGCTTAGAATTTGCCACCACAACCACCAAGGTAATTTCTAGCATGGAATAGCTCATGAGCTTTGAATATCCAAGCACAAAATCCAATCCCTCAAGCAGCATTGAAGGCTTTACCTACATATGATGGTACATGAAAGACTACTTACGAGCATATTCAAGATGTGGCTTCTTTGGCAATAATACACGACATTGCAGACAAAGATATTATGGTAAGATTACTTGTGTTGTCCCTCAGAGGGAAGTTGTTGTATTGGTACCGGTCCTTGCCACCCGCTACTATCACCACATGGGACCTGTTGGCAGAATTTTCAATCAAGAAATTTCATGAGCAAGATGATCCATTTTCCTTACTACACAAATTTACAAACATCCAAAGGCATCCATAGAAGGAAATAGTGGATTTCAATGTCAGGTTCACTCGAAGTTGGCAGAGAGTTCTTGATGGTCTTTGGCACACTCATGAGTAAGCTGCATTTTACTATATTCAATCCTTTAACTCAGACATTGGTATAGCCATCCGATAAGCCAATGTCAATACATTTCTAGACTTGTAAACGTAGGTGCAAAAGGTCGAGGTAGATCTGATTACCATAGGTAAGCTACCCCCGAAGATAATAATGCCCATTCATCCTGATTTTTCGTAGCACTTGTATTCTAGTGCATTTTCATAGCCTAAGCCTTCTATGTACCCTATTCCTTCATGGAGTTCGGGTTCACATCAAATTTCTCAAGTTTCGGTTCCACAACTCCTTGCTTCAAGCATTCCGTAATTACCTACACCAGTTTTTCCATAGCTGCCAGCTCTAGTTCTATTTCCAGCATTGCTTGCTCCACCAGTACCTCTACCTTTTCCAACACCTTTCATGCCCTAAAATCCTGATCCCCACATGAAGTTATTACATGAGATGCAATCCCTCAATTCAATTGTGAGGACAATGTCGAATGAAATTACCTCCATTAAGAAGAAGCAAGTTGAAGCTGACTTCCAATAAAGGAGATTTCAAACACTGCCAATTACTAGAGAGCAACCAACTACTAGCAAAGATCCTAAGAGAAATACAACAGTGTTGGCAAATGAAGAAGCTAGTACATTAGAGTGGGCATATTGGTGTTCCACCTATAACGATCCTCATGGTGAAGATACATGCATGGTTCATTTGAACTATGTAAAAATATTAGCAAAAAGTTCTACCGATGGATAAATCAATATGATAATGGAGGTTGATCATAATTTTATGGTTCCTTACTTAGAGCAAGTCTCAGTTTTTACGAGGGATGGGAAGAAACCGATGACTATTGACCCAACAAAAATGGATCCACTGAAGGTCCCTACTAAACAAAATGTACAAGAGAAAAGACACAGTTGCAAGAGAAAGCACCTGGTACAACAACAAAAAAACAAGATTTTGTCTTGTTGAAGGATTTATTGCCCAAGAAATATCAAGAGAAGTTGTAGGCAAAGACAACAATTTCACAACCTACAGTCGCTCAAGGACAAATTGAAGCAAAAGAACAAGCCAAAGAATGCCTTAAGTACCCATCATTGACCAAGTGACAGAGGGTCAAAGCTACTCAACAGTACCAGAACAAATATGAGTTGGCTAGTGAAGAAAAGGTCTCTAGTACTGATTATAACATCATTGATGAAATGAAGAAGATCCCTACGAAGGTGAGTTTGTACGATGCATTGCAGTTACCTGGACAAGTTGACTTGTTGCAAGAGTCTCTCAAATCTGCAAAAGATAAAAATAAAAGCCTCACCCAGATGGTGTTAGTGTAGACATTGACGAATTTTACCACCAGTAAAAATAGGCCACCTTAGTTCTATATTTCTCTTAGAATGGAAGGATGGATCATGCATAATTGTACGATTGACTCTGATGCTACGACTACTATCATGCCAAAGGCAATATGTGAGGTCATGGGAATGGATTACACAAGGAGAAGCCCAAGCATCTTATAGCTCGATGAGACCCTAATCAAAATAGTGGATGTGATTAAAGACATTCTTATCATTCTGCACAACATGCCACAAATCACTATCATTCAAGAAGTGGTGGTGGTCGACCTAGAAGCATATTTCAATATGTGCATTTCGAGGGAATTTACAACAAAGCTTGGAGGATATCTTTCCTTGGATGATTCATTTTTGGACATTACTTTTAAGGTAAGAAGAATCCAAATTTATAATGGAAAGCCATCCACTTTTCATATAGAAAAACTGGAAGAAGAAGAAAAGCCCACAAGTGTAGTCAATATGATGATAGAGGAAATGCAAGAAGTGGACTTGATGGAGGAATCTCTTGGTGAGCTCCACCTGGAGGATGAGTTTTCATTGATGGATTTCAATGCAATGGTGGAGACCGATATTGGTTGTTACACCATAACCAAACATGAACAGATTGAAGAAGAAGTTACTGATTCCTCGAACTCGATTTTCAATAAGTTATGGAAGTTGTATTTTGATGGTGCAAGATGCAAGAATGGTGTAGGAGTCAGGATTATTCTTGTTTCTCCTTCAATGTTACAAAAAACTTACTCATATTGATTAACTTGGAGCTGCACAAATAACACCATCAAATACGAAGCATTATGCCTTGGTCTAAAGAAAGCAAAAAAGTTGGGAATCAAATAGTTGCAAATTTTTGGATATTCAAAGATATCATCAATCAGACTATAAATAAGTGCGTGTTAAAGTAGCTTTATCTAAAAGCCTACCATAACAAGGTATGGTATTTGTTTGAGTCTTTTATAGCTCTAAATATTCAAGTGATTTTGTAGGAGTAGAACAAACATGAAGACATCTTGGCTTCCCTTGGTACTAATTTCTCTCTCGTAGAGCAAGTGGTTAGGAGACCAAAGACCGTAAGGGTAATTTATAGACCTTCGGTTCCCGATAAAAATATCTATTAGCAGGTGTTTGATAATGATGAACAAATAGTTAATTTCTTAATTAAGGAAGCTACTAGTGCTAAAAAAAGAATAATGCTCGAGGAGAAAATAGAAGGAATGATTCGGTTGAAGAATAATCACATTCCAAGAGGACTAATTTTTCTTGAGAGCTTGTTTGATAAAAATGATAGAGCAGAGAAACACAAGATCAAGTTTTATGCAAAGGAGTATAAGGAGTTACAGTTGGAAGCTGATAAGGTCATCAAAATAGGAACAAACTATACTCCACAGGAGCTGGAGGATATTAAAAGTTTGTGTTATGAATTCCCTGACATCATTGCATGGAGCTATCATGACTTGAAAGGATATGATAAGAATGTGATCCAACACACCATTGAATTGTAAGAAGGGGTAAAACCTTTTTGGCAGAAACAACCTGTCAATCCTAAAATTTAAGTGCTTATGAAGGCAAAACTACTAAAAATGCTGGAGGCAAAAATAATTTATCCTATCAAGCACTCAATGTGGATGGCAAATTTGGTTCCAGTTTAGAAGAAGAATGGAGATATTCACCTGTGTATGGACTTTTGAAATTTGAACCAAACATATTTGAAAGAAAATTATCCCCTGCCATAGATTGACCAAATTCTCCATGTTGTTATTGGTGCCCAAATATTTTCATTGCTTGATGGATTCTCAGGCTACAACCAAATTTGGGTAAAAGATGAGGACCAACACAAAATGATATTTACTATAAAATGGGGCACCTTTGCCTATCAAAGAATGCCTTTTGGTCTCTCAAATGTTGGTGCCACGTGTCAAGAGCTATGTATGTCACTTTCAGTGAGTTGTTGAATCGAGTCATTGTAATTTATCTTGATGACATGATTATTTTCTTACATTGCAAGGAAGAGCATGTTTCTTACCTTAGACATGTATTTGAAAAATGTCGAGAATTTGGCATCTCCAACTCCAAGAAGTCAATTTTTGCTGTCAAAGAAGGAAAGTTGTTGGGACATGTTATTTCACAGGAAAGGCTGGCAATTTATCCTACGAGAGCTGAAGCTCTCTTAAAATTACCCCTACCAACTAGTAAAAAGTACCTACAATCATTATTTGGTTAGATCAACTTTATTCAAAAATTCATCATCGATTTTGCTTAGGTTGTAAAGCCTATGACTGAGCTCTTGAAGAAGAATGCAGACTTCAAGTGGACAAAAGTAAGAAGATAGGCATTCTGAGAGATCAAGGAGAGAATTACGCAAGCACTAGTGTAGATTAATCCAAATTATTCAAAATATTTCATCCTTTATGCAGTGGGCGAGCAGGAGAGTTATGTTGCTATCCTCACGTAGAAGCAAGATGATGGGGGTGAAAAGCCAATTGATTTTTTGAATTAAGTTATTTCACCACACTAGGGAAAATATAATTTCATTGAGAAACAGGTGTATGCAATTATGAAGTCCCTAAATTTTTTTTGATATTTTATCTCAAAAAGCAAGACAATCATCTACGTCATTCATCTAGATGTTAGGAGTTTCATCCTTCAGGGAGAATTAGGTGACAAGAGAGCAGGTTGGGTCTCTAAGATCCAAGAGTATGATGTTGAAATTTGGCCAACTAGACTAGTTCAGGGTCAAGCACTTTGTCAAGAATTAGCCAAAAACATAGCTCCTGGATCGCTAGCAATAGTACATGACGACGTCATCAATGAAAGCAATATTACGAATCAAGCTACAGGCGATCGTGACTGGACAAAGGACCTTGTTGAATTCTTCACATCTAGGAAATGTCCATCATATCTTGATGCCTCAAAAATATTAAGGTTTAGGCTACAAGCTCTTAAGTATGTTTTGCTACCAAATGGATTGTTTCACAAGAACGTAGATGATGTACTCCTTAGGTGCATTCGAGAATCTGAGAAATAAAAAATCCTAGAGGAGTTCCACTTTGGCTTGTCTAGCAGACATTATGCAGGAAGGCCTATGGACTTGAAGATCATTCGGGTTGGATATTTTTGGCCTACCCTTTTTGCAGATGCACACAAAGTAAGCCAAGGTTGTGATAACTGTCAATGATACGTTGGCAGGAGTAAGAAGGTATCTACGCCTCTACATCTGATCTAGGTAGAAGATTCCTTCCAATAGTGGGGCTTAGATTTCATTGGAGTTATCGATCCTCATTCCTCCATCGAGCATAAATATATTTTGAAGGTGATCGATTACTTTACTCGATGGGCAAAAGCCATTCCAACCAAGAAAGCGGATTAGGCTACAGTCATCTCCTTCCTCAAAGAATTGATTACTCATTTTGGTGTACCATATGCCATTGTAATAGACAACAAGACTCCATTTATTGGAGAAAATATCACTGAATTTGCAAGTAGGTATGGGATTTATCTGAAGATATCCTCCAATTTTTACCCACAAGGAAATGGTTTGGCCAAATCCATGAACAAAAATTGCTTTGGATCTTAAAGAGAATGCTTGGAAGGAATAAAACAAGCTAGTATCTGTTTTTAAATCAAGCTCTATGGGCAGATCGTATATTATTGAAGAAGTCTATTAAAGCTTCTCCTTACTCCTTGGTGTATGAAAAAGAGGTAGTTTTACCCACCCACATCGAGCTCCCTGTCCTCAAAATTTTGGAGTTGCTCAAAGATGAAGATGATGAATCTGATCCCATGAGTGTAAGGTTGGCTCAACTGCTAAGCTAGAAGAGGAGAGAAAAAAGGTATATATGGCTTTCACCGAACATGCTAAAATGATGCAGAAGTGGTTTTGCAAGAAGAGCGCAAGTTTCAGGTTGGAGATCTACTCCTCAAGTGGAATGAGAACAAAGCTAAGCCCGGAAAGCACCACAAGTTTGACACGATTTGGGAGGGTCCATTTAAAATCTCAGGGGTGAATTCGATGAATGCATATCATATCCAAGATATGGATGGTTGGGATCTTCCAATTTTGGTTAACGACCTTCATTTAGAAGGCTTATTTTCAGTGATATGATCATAAGTGCAAGTATGTAAATATGTAAATTTTCATTTTTGGCAAGTATTTTACTGCTTTATATATAAAAAAATTCTAGGCCACCCTCAAGAAGAAAATCACTTTCACTTCACAATGTTTCTTCTCTCTTAAATTAATTTATTGTCGAAAAGGTTTTTCAAGGACACATTATGAGTTTCGGGCAAAATTAAATATTTTATTAAGATTTTTAGCAGGTTTGAAGGCTCCGAGGTTAAATGTTGATTTATTGTCAGAATCAAAGGAGTACAAGAGAGAAGGAGATATTAAATTCACATGAATTCCTGGGGCGAAAATCATTTAAAAAAAAACGTTTTGAAAGGCTTTCATCCCCTATTCGCCTCCCTTTGGGGCACATGCATGTTAAATAAGGGAAAACAATATGAAGAGCGCCAAGCCAAAATGGCTTTCGCCTCAAGTGGGGGGGGGGGTTAAAATCCCATTCATCCCTCGTTGAGGCAACAAAACATGCATCCAAAAAAAATCGTGGGCCCCGCACGTGAACAAAGTCAAAGAATATCACTACAAAGGTGGGGTGAAGTTTGGGTGTTTCTCTTCGGGGCGAGCGTAATTTCAAAGACGCACGGTGATATTCAAATGGAAGATGGTCATGGTGCATTTACCCCCGTGTTAAGGGCGAAACTCCCGTTTACCTCTCACAGGGGTGAAATTACATGAAGAATATAAAAAATATATATTTTTTAAATTATTATTTTGTTCCAATTCAAGTTCTGAAAATAAAATAATTTTAAACATTTTAAAAATAAACAAAAAAGAAAAAAAAAAAAAAAACAAAGTAAAAGCTCCAATTTAGAAGCTTTTAAAAAAAAAAAAAAGAAAGAAAAGAAAAGGATTTAAAAAAAAATGTTTTTTTTTTAAATTGGGGCAAAATTAAAAACATTAATTTTGTTTAAAAGGAGGGTTTCGCCATGGAAATCAAATAAAATAGGTGCAAAGCATTTTTGAAGCAAGAGAAGAAGAGGTAAAGTACACCACCAAAGTTATTTCACTTCTCAGATGATTTTTTGGCATGTGATAATTTTTTGCATCGTAAATAGAACTTTCCTCATACTTTCGGAGCGCCCCAAGCCAAACATTTTTACTCAAATATCTTGAAAGCAACGTGTTGGTATTTTCTAGGGCAAAATCTCTTGGTTTCCCTAGAAAGGCGTTGATTTGTTTTTTTGTGGTAGAATGATTTTTTCAAAGCAGCTGTTAAGGGGCCATGGCACATTGTTCGAGGGCATAACACGATGAAAGTGTACTTTTCAAAAAAGATATTGTGACGAATGGAGGTTAATGCTCGTTAAAAGCGTTGATAAATGTGTCGAGTGATATGACCAAGGCACACATATTTTTTATTCATCAAAGAGATTCACAACATTTATTGTGGTAGTTGGAGGTGCGCTCTATAAATAGAAAAGGTAAAATCATCCAGAGATTAAAATTTTAAAAT
Organism: Wollemia nobilis; assembly: GCA_028583015.1. Classification (NCBI taxonomy): domain Eukaryota; kingdom Viridiplantae; phylum Streptophyta; class Pinopsida; order Araucariales; family Araucariaceae; genus Wollemia; species Wollemia nobilis. The sequence goes on along the minus strand of JAQPPZ010017036.1, from coordinate 4,496,022 downwards.
TTTGCCAGTGCACTTTCGAGCTTTTTGTTTGCAGAAGTTGCAAAGCGCTTTCAGAGTTTCCATAATTTATATGATGGGTAAGAAAAGTGTTGAAGTGAAATATGTCGCAGAGCCTAGCTAGTTGAAGAAGAGAGTAGAAGATGAAAAATAAAAAAAATCCCAAAGAAATGAGAACGTAGACTTGGACTCATACTCTAACACCATGGCAGAGGTCGAGGACTGCATCATCACCAATAAGGGCATGGTTAAACTTCAACAAGATGTGGAATTTTTCTATTAAGCAGGGGTTAACGCTGGAGAGCCCTTTGACTATGTCATATTATGCATAATTATTTTGGTATTTGTGTACGCCCGTACATGCTTGTTCATAGCTGGTGAAGTTGATTGCTCGATTTTATAACCCAGCTACCAGGACTGTTCGAAAGGTGAATGGGGATGCGCTTTTCTCTATCTCTTCCAGTGTGGTGAGGGAATATTTTGCATGTGGACTGAAACCCCCACCGACATGATCTCCAAAAAATTACACCTCAACAAACAAGAAGAAATATATGTGTCTACGATAACAATGTGCCAATTTATGGAGATGCAGTTAATCCGAGAGTCGTAGCTAGGGCAATTTCCAAATCTTCCAAAGCCACTTTCAGATTTCAAGAGCCTAGATATATTTTTGATGTTGGTATGGATTGTTGGTCTCTCTATGGATTCCATGGTTCACAAGTGGTAGGCGATGCTTGTGTAGTGTATATCCCAGGTGGAGTTTTATGCTCCAACGATAATGAGGGCGGGTACAAACCCAATTTATTTTTATTGGGCTAGCTTTGTATTTTGGAAGATGCATATTTAGTTGGAAAAAATGAATATGGGAGAGGCAACTTCATTCAAGCATACATTATTCCTCATCTAGTAATTCTTTTTCCATTTGCATCAGTATTTTTTATTCATAGTTGTTAAAGAAGTTGATGAGGCAAACAAGGTTTTTCCTATTTATATGTGGACTTCCACTCTGTCAAGAAGGGAGTCATTTTACAATTTTAACCACTTATTTTTGGGCCCTACCATTGAGCTGATTTATGGCAAGAGTGAAAGGGTGCCACGGGCAATGAGAGAAGCGTTTGTAATGATAGAAAAGGGTGATATCTTTTTGTTGACTCAAGGTGTAGTCGTGCAAAATTTTGGCTTCATGAGCAAGTCATTCCTACTCCCATATTTCACCATAGAGTATGTTTTTGCAATGGAGGTGGTACACCAGACTGATTATGCCAATGATGTTTATGGGGCAGGGCATGGTAAAAGAACAACGTGTACAATACCTTTCAAATTTGGTAGTATAGAGGTGAACTAGGTTGGCCAGAATAGATTGCTCATGGAGGATATCCAAGATTTAGGCCTGGTGGAACTACCTCAAAGATGGAGGTATGATCCATTGGGTCATTTTTTAGAAATAATTAAGGCCAAGTAGTTTCATTGTTGCCCACGGCCTAACATACAACAAAATCATAACAATATTGAGGAGCCTGGATTGGAGTGGCATATTGAAGCCATGATGTCACTTCCACCATGGCACAATTTTTATGAGAAGGAAGCTGAATATAATCCCACCATGCATAGAGATCACATTCCTCTCCTAGGAATATTTGACCAGATGAAAGCTTAGTTGCCTACGTAGTCTGAAGAAAAGATCACAAACAGGTGGATAATGAGGGTCCACCAAGGAAAAAATGCATTGGCTTATGGGTTGAAGATGATGGAGCATTTTTTGATGCATATGATGAGTTTGTCAACATCTATCAACCTATCACTTTCTCCAAGGTCATACCTCAAAGTTTTCAGAAACTTGATAGAGAAAGAAAGAAAAGCACCCAATAGCTGAAGAAACGACACACAAGGAAGAAGAATAACATTTTGTGTTTAAAATAAGATCTTAGTGTATGAAGTGAAGCATAGAAAAGACGTCACCTTTTCCAAAGATTGCAAAAAGACCAAGAACTAGCACAATTTCCTCTTCTGCTATTACAGTTTCCATGGTTGTAGTCTCTACAACGACAAAAAGTCTTCCTCCTCCATCAGTGCAAGCTGCTCAAGCTAGCATTGCCTAAGAGCTTCCATCAATTCAAGAGCAGTAGTTGGACCATCAGATGGAGATCATTGATCTCGAGCTGGAGGCATAGAAGCAACAATAGGAACAAGTTTTACAACCACCTCCATCATCGACTCACATGATGCCCATGCTCGAAGGTACATCTCCTTTTCCCTCTTCTTCCATTCAGGAGCAAGTAGTGGTTGTCATTTCATTACCTTTAGTTTTTGCATCCATTGCTCCCCTATTTTGTATGTCCTCTATTTCTATTTCGCTCCCTACCACTCACCCACAAGCCACTACTGCTCCTCTTCCCCTCTCTTCAACCTCCCTTTTTTTCAATTCATTTGTGTTAGGACCAAACCCATTTTTACGTCCCTCACCTTCTATTCCTATCACTTTCACTGTAGCTATAAGTTTGCAAGCTCCTCCACAAGTGAGTGTAACTACAGATGAGCCTGGCACTTCTATCCATTCTACTGTTTTGACTCCCCCTATGATTTTTGTTTCCTCTTCTTCCTTCAAGCCAGATCGTTTACAGGCTTTGTTCTCCTTCAACCCATTTTTGGAGATGCAGGTATTGCCCCAGACCGAGGTGATTCCTCAAAATCCAATTACAGAGAATATTAGTCGAGCTCATCTGAGTTCGTCATAGTGGTTGAAGAGTCATAGGAGAAAGGAGGTACTCACTCCAGCTAAGCCACTCAAAAAGGTCACCTTCGATCCTGTTTCTATGGAGGTCCACACCACCAAAATGATTCCCCTCATTCCAAAAGCCACAAGGAGAAATGATGCCAAGTGATTACACTTATGAAATTGTGATAGAGGACTTGACAAAAATTGACCCTCAGAGAAAATGGGGAGCATCCAAGTTGATATGAGCTAAGTTTATTTGCATGGTGAGCACTACAAGTAGAGACTCTTTGAAACCGAGGAAAATATTGCTAAGCTTAAATAAGCCCTAGCATAGAGTAGGGTACAATAGGAAAAGAGCACAAAGAAGGTGGAGCATTGGCGACAGCAAATGAAAGCTCACCAGGCAACAATAAAAGCGATGGACCAGCAGGCATAGGCAGTGGAGATACAACTCAATTCCATACAGAACCAACTAGCAAAAAAGGCTATGCAAGCTATAGGCTTCACCCAAAAGATGATTAAGGAGGTCTGCCTTTGGTTGGCTCAGAGTTGTGAGAAGGTAGCGGTGAAAGTAGTTGTGGTTCTATAGTATCTCTATGTGGCTTGAATATAGATTCAGTTGAGTGAGTAGGTGATAGAGGATGTGGAAAATTTCTTGGAGCTACATTTGGAGATGGCAGTAAAGGTCCAAGACCTTGCTCATTCTAATATGTGCATTCACCCCATGAGTGATATGGATCGAGCTTGGTCTACTGCCAAGGTTACACTACATAGTTATTTTCATAGGTTGGACCTGGTGAGATAAGGCAAACATATCCTTAACGTAATTGAACGGGAGCATATTGTTTCAATGATCCATTTTGATGCTCTTGCTAATATGGGTTTCCTAGATTTTACATATGAATGGGGTGAGCCACTGCCAAAGGAACATTTAAAATTATCCTAGAAGAATTTTGTGCACGACACATCAAAAATTGATAGGTGGGAAGATCCAATTACAAAAGAACAAGTGTTGTCGCTTGTTTCAATCACATGGAGTCATCCTTGTTTGAATTGGCTTAGAGATCTAAGTGCCTTAGCTTGAAGGATACCTAGAATATACGATACATTTATGAATTGCTTAGTGTTACTTGCCCATTTACCACAGATGTTTGGGCTGAAGTAGTTACAATTTATGAAGTCACCTACAAAAGTTTGAAATAACAAGAAGAGCAGGCAACAACAAAGTAGGTTGCAAATGGAGTAGGCAACAACAGAGCAAGTACATGGAGGGATTTCAAGACTGAAAGTGTTGACTAAGATAACCCATAATGCAGACCACTAAAATCCCAATGGATGAAGGCCTGGGGTCACTTGCATCCATGTGAGTTGGATACCCCGAGAGCCACTAGAAATGTTGGCAGTTTTGCATCTTACCATATTGAAAATTTTGATGAAGTTTTGTTAATAATTTTTATTTTAAAAGAAGTGGAATATAATTTAATGAAAAATTCAACAATTTCTTTCAATATAATTTGTTGTAATTAATTTTTGTTTTGATCTTCTTCTTTTGTTTATCATGGACTGGTTGTTGGGATATGGTAAAGTTAACAGTTTCTAGTGATGGCAACCTTAAGACGTGATGCACACAAAGTTTTAAAAGGCTAAGTATTTCACCCCAAGCGAGAGGTGAAGATCTCTATTGCCCATCCTTGGGGAGAAACATTCCTTGCGGTACAAAGAAGCAGTCAAGGGTGCTTACGGGTGAAAGATCCATTTTCTCCTTTTTAAGGCAAAGATTGTTTAAAAGGAAGGTGCTAAAACTCAAATGAAAATGTCCAAAGATGTTGAAAATTCAAAGGTCCTTTCACCCCTTAGTGGGGAAAAACTACAATACAAATTAAAGAGCATGCATCCTGATTATAAAATCATGAAATGTTGGCATTAAAAGTGCTTTCACCCCAAGTGAGGAGCAAAACCCCTATTCGACCCTCCTTGGGGCGAACATATTTTAAAAGGAAAAAAAACAATAAAATTGTTGAGGTGGCATGGTTGAAAAGTCAAGAAGATTTTTGCCCTAAGTAAGGGGTGACACTCTCTTTCATCCCTTTTGGGGGTGACAACGGATTGTAAATGCGCTCGAAAGCACATTATGGGCCCCACACAAAGAAAATTTTAAAATATTTACACCCAAAATGTGGGGTGAAAGCTCCACGCAAGGGTGAATGCCATTTCAAATAAAATACGTCCTCTGGTAGTCAAAGGTAAAACCGGTCAATGGAGCATTCACCTCAATTATGGAGTGAATGTCCTAGTTGCCCATCTTCAAGGAGAAAGCACAAATTAAAGATGCTCGAAGATGTAAGTTAAATGCAAATGTTGTTTGAGAATAAAAGTGCATATCGAAAAAGTGCAAAAGTTGTGAGGCATCCTATGGAAGGAGTTGGAAGGAGAATGAAATTTTTTTGCCTCTCTTTGAGGTGAACCTTAGTGAAGAAGGTATTTTCGCCCTTTTGAGAGGCAAAAGTTGTAAGCCACGCGATGGGAAGGTTTAAAAGGGATAAGTAAGTTACTTTTGCCCCAAGTGAGGGGATAAACTCATTGTTGCCCTCCTTGGAGGGAACATCCATATTTTATGAACTTTCAAAGGTAAAAGATGTGGGGCCCTCCTTTGTCACCTTTGGTGATTTCAGCAGTGGTAAGGTAAAAACAAAAGGAAGAATTGAATGCATGATCAAAGTCAAAGACACCCCTTTTGAGAGACACCATATAATTTTATCTCTCAAGGGGGCAAATTAAAGATTTCAAAGGAAATCTGGGTGAAATAAGGTTGTAGCATGCGCTCATTTAAAGGTGAAATATTAAATGGGTAAAATTGCCTTAGAAGGGGTGAAAATATCGATCGCCTTCCAGGAAGGGTGAAATTAATAAAATTTTGTTGAATTCAAGTTAAAAGCTTCTTTTGAAGCGAAATCACCCGAACGATTGAGCAGGTTTCTACTGTCGCCCATCTACGCTTTGAAAAGGCTTTTCTCTCTATTTTTGGGTAAAATTTATTTGCTTCGAAAAGTGTTGCTTCCCAAGGTACCATTCTTGTACATTCTCTCAGGAAAGGTTAAGAGACAATGGGATTTAATTTTTGAAGAAGTTCAGGCTACATCTCCAAAATTTCTACTTCGAATTGGTAAGATTAAATGCTATTCTTGTATACTTCCAATGCACCACCAACCAACTCCATTATTTTTCAAAATAATATTAACACATGGTGGACTTTTTTGGCAAAAGTGGAGTTCCAAGGTGTAAGGGTGAGATAAATTCAAAGATCGAGCTCCTGATGTTTAGATGATTTTGTTGCTTACCAATGCACCAACACTTGAAGGTGTCCCCCGAAATTTAATCATGTAGATTACCCATGTGATTATCCCACCAAAGTAGGATCATTGCCTCCACAAAGAACGTTTTAACTAAAGACATCACCGTTGTCGAGGAAGAAAATATGCACGCTAGTTTTTGATCCACGAGTATTTTGTTGTATATGGATTAAATGACAGAGGCAAAATCCCTCTATAAATACTAAGCATTTAATTATAAGAAAGGAGGATAGACACTCTACAAAAAAATGCTTCAAGTTTTCTACGTAAATATAAAGAGCGTAGATTTTGATTCTACAATTGATTTCTATGTGTGATTTATTTTTTCTTTAAGAATTTCTATTTTATATTCATGTCTTTTATCTACTAATTTTAAATTTTATGTCTAGATTTGGACATTGTTGGTGAGGGAGTGAGTACTAGAATGAAATCCTGGAAGTTTTCTCTACAAAATCATAAGTGGATTCTTTGCCTTCTTTCTATTCTATGCTGCTATAACGCTTGATTTAACTATATTCTGCTAGTATATCCCCAATCCTACATCTTTTGGCCTCTAGCTATATTTCTCGTTTCTTTACATTATTTTCATTTCTTTCCAGTAGCTCTAAGCTTAAATAAGTGTAGGATTTAATAAGGAAACCAACCCTCTTTGGAGATTATCCCGAAGAACATTTATTTCCTTCGGTATTTCAATGTTGGTCGTGTCTAGGGTGCACAAATGCATGTTTTGTAATTTAGCCAAATATTTGACCAACAAATACCACATCCTAGGTGATTATTTCAGACAATACTGAGATTTCTTCAACCTGCATACTAAGTCTTATTTTCTCTTTGTTGTAAAACCTTCTAGTTGAGACATAAATATTTCTTCTTTCTAGATCCTCATAGGAATACCATGTTCACATCCATTTTCTCTACTTCTAGATCAAATGTGATAGCAATAGACAAAATAAATCTAATATAAGTCAATTTAGCAAAAAGGGATACAAACTCATGAAAATCAATTCCTTGTACTTGGGAATATCCCTTTGCTACTAGGAAAGCTTTGCACTTCTCAATTTTACCTTCTATATTAATGTTATTCCTGAATACCCATTTGCTACCAATTGGTTTTCTTCTAGGAGGTAACTTCACCAAATCCTATGTCTTACTTTTATCTAAATATTTTTCTTATCATCTATGACCTTCTTCCAAAATTTTGCATTAACTACCTCCCTAAAAATTCTAGGATCCTCATTTTTAATAGATAAAACAAAAGTAGAATGAAAATCAAGTGAACTATATCTTTTTGGTTTCCTTCTTTAATGAGTCAATCTCCTTAGGGCTAGAGTTTGAGGATTTGGTTCATCATCTTCTATTGAGTTAGATTCTTCATCCATGAACTCAAACTGCATATTTTCTAGTTCTTTCTCTCTTTGCTATTCTTCTTGCTTAGGAGCACTTTTAAACACTCTAAAGATTACATTTGGACTATAAACAATTGTTATAGATTTTAGGTTCCAATGTTTACAAATTTTTACACTGTCTTTATAACAAACAAAGATATACTTATTTGCTTTATCATCCAACTTGCTTATTTTCTCCTTTAGAATATGCACAAAATCATCACAACCAAAAAATCCTAGATGTTCAAGAGAGGGTTTCTTACCAATCCATACTTTATACAAAGTTTTATCAACCAATGCTTATGTAGGTGAATTATTTATCTGGTAACATGCAATATCCATAGCCTCTTCCCAAAATTCTTGTGCTAAACCTACACCACTGAGCATACTCCTTGCATTTTCCATCAATGTCCTATTCATTATTTATACAACTCCATTCTATTAAGGAGTGTATGGAGTTATATTTTGCCTTGCTATTCCACACTACTTATAAGACTCCTCAAATTCATTGCTATATAACTCTTCTCCATTAAATATCTACAACACCTTTATCGTATTTTGAATACAGTTTTCTAAAAAGGCTTAAACTCTTTGAATTTTATGAAGACCTCATATTTATTTCAAAGGAAATATACCCATGCATACCTTGAAAAATTATCTATAAATGAAATATAGTACAATGATTTTTCAAGTGATGGAATAAGAACAAGTCTAAACAAATCATTGTGTATCAACTCCAAAAGTCCTTTTACTTTGCAACACCAAATAGAAACTTTACCTAATTTCGTTTATAATATACACAATATTCACAAAAATCAAAGTCTAAAGATTAGTAAAAGTACCTTCAATAATACCTTTAGTGTGCAAATATCGAAGGATCTTTTCTCTAATATGTTACATTATTTGATGCCAAAGCATTGTCTTCTCTACATGAAGAGTAGGGTTTTGTCTTTTATATAATTATAAAAATAAAATTATGCAAAAGAATAGAAAATAATAACTTGGTGGTTAGGAAAGACTATTATTAACATTAATAATAATTATTTATATCAATGTATTTCCACTAGTTGATATATCCATCCATCCCTAATTAGTTGGATCATCCAACACATGTATTATCCTCAATTTGTGTTATATTATATGAAATTGGATATGGAAGCACCACCTACCCTATTGTTGAAATTGTATGAAACTTCTTTGTAGTAGTTGAATTATACTATGTAATAATTCTAAAATATCTGAGCATGCACTTACCCCCAGATTTATTGTATCAAATTTTGTTTTTTGTGCAAATCTTGTGTGTGTTCTTAACAAAAATTTATGAATGGATCTACATGTTTAATACTTTATATAAAAATACATGTAAGAGTTTTCTTAAATAAAAAGAGACTAAGTTGAAAAATAGATAATCCAAAGATAATTAGGAAAAAATATTAATGCAAAAGAATAACTTGGAGGTTATGAAAGACTTGTTAACATTGATAATAATTCTTTATATTAATGTATGTCCACTATATCCCTTATTTGGATCATCCAACATACGTATTATCCTCAATTGGTGTTATATTATATTAAATTGGAGATGGCAACACTACCTACCCTATTGTTGAATTTGTATGGAGATTCTATGTAGAAATTGAATTATGCTATGTAATAATTATTATAAAATATTTAAGCATACCTTGCACCTAGATTTATTGTGTCAAATTCTTTTTTTATGTAAATCTTGTGTGTGTCCTTGACAAAAGTTGAGGAATGAATCTACATGTTTAATAGTTTATATAAAAGCACATGTAAGAGTTTTATTAAAGAAAAAGAGACTAAGTTGAAAAATAGAAAAGCTATTGTTAAATAGAAAGACGATTAGAAAAAAATAACAATGCAAAATAATATAAAAGGATAACTTGGTGGTTATGAAATACTATTATTAACATTGATAATAATTCTTTACATTAATGTATTTCCACTAGTTGACATATCCATCTATCGCTTAGTTTTATCATCCAACACACGTATTATCCTAATTGGTATTATATTATATGAAATTGGAGATGGTAGTACTATCTACCCTATTGTTCAATTTGTATGAAACTTATATATAGCAGTCAAATTATACTATGTAATGATGATTCTAAAATATTTGAACACTTACACCTAGATTTATTGTATCAAATTTTGTTTGTTGTGCAAATCTTGTGTATGTTCTTGACAAAATCTAGTGAATGAGTCTATGTTTTTATAGTATTTGATATAAGAAATAAAACTAGAAGATATTGGCAATTGGAATCAAAGTGTTGTTGTAAAGAAACTACACCATGTTTAATTTTCATAGTTCTACAATTTTAATAAGGATAAAATTCCTTCATATTATAAATATTCTTTAAGAATTAACAACAAAATAGTAATATACCACCAAGTATCATTTAATTTTTTTCAAGCATCCTCTCTTCTATATTAGTCATTGAATAATATTTGGAAATTATATCAAATACATCTCAATGTCTTGCTTTAACACATTTTAAGTTTCTTATATAAACAAAACCTAAGCAAATATAAATAACATTGAAGCTTCGCATAATGAATGTAGCTAAGGTTAAGTTGAGATATTGCTTGAACATACCTAATAATACTTACATCAGATAGATTCTAGGAGGACTTATAGAAAGGGCTCTAGGATTTGCATAGTAGAATAAATTACAACATAAAAAAATTTCTAGGTTGTCATCATACTAGAATTAATTAAACAAAATAAAATATTGAGTGATCACATAATCACTTAATATTAATTTTAGGCCCAAAAATAAAATTATAAACAATAATAAGTCATTAGAAAGATAATATCAATTTAGAATTATACCTACATAAAATCATTACATACAATAAAAAGAGCAAAGTCTATTTAAAACATGAAATCCTATGATAAAACGGTAAAAAATAGTTTTTAAAATCCATGAGGCCAGAGGCCATATGAGATGACCCTTGTTTACCCAATATATGGTTATACAACCATACTCCACTGATGAATGGTGTACAAACCTACCCTACCTAGATGATTCAAACCTGGAATTCTATTTAGAGTTTTGAAGTCCCTATCATTAGGGAACTCAGGTTGGCTCAATGTGTTTGGATCATGGAAAGTGATACCATAAGCCTAAGTTCCAATTTATATGAAAACCACCTTGTAAAATCATGAGGACACTTAAAAGCTAAGGTTGAAATTATGGCTATGCATGGACTCAAGTCAAGTGACTATAAACCTTAGGTTGAGTGTATTTATATTATGGATCCAATTCCATCATCATGATCTCTATAAGATTTTATTTATGTGAACATTAACATGTGGCTCAATGTATTTAAAACAAGCAGTGTAGAGTGAGGAGTTTCATGTTGTAAATCAAGGTTCCCATCTCATGGGTGAAACTTTAAATTTTATAAAATAACATGAGCTCCAATGGTTAAAAATATAAACTCTCAATATAGAAACACAAGTTTAGAACTTGCTAGTAATATATATATATATATATATATATAACTGGAATATATGACTTGAAGTACTATATTAACAGTCATAATATATTATGTGTCAAATGGCATACTCCAATGGCTAAAATATAAACTTTTAATATAGAAACACAAGTTTAGAACTTGCTATTAATATATACATAAGTACTAAATATGACTTGAAATACTATATTAACAAATTCATAATGTAATATGGATGAGGTCTCTATCAATGCCATACAACCATGTCATGACCCTCCTTTGTCAAACTTTTTTTTGTTATGTTGCTTTAAGGATAGAATGTTGACTTTATTAAACTTAGTTATGCAAAAAAATTCACTAAAATTTTCTCAACAAATCTCTTGGGAAACCTTTCTCTATTACAATATTTATGGACCTCTGTCCAAAGGAGATACCAATCACCTAATCAGTTTAGTGGATCTCTATCTACAGGAGACACCAATATCCTTAGCTGGTTCGTGGATATCTATCCACAGGAGAAATCCTTCTCCTCTTCTCTAGCTGGTGATCTTCTAGAAGAACTACTGCCTCCACTACATTGGCTAATGGATCTCTATCCACTGAAGACTCCTATCCTCACTTAGAATACCTATCCTCACTGCCATGGCTAATGGACCTCTATCCATTAGAGACTATCGTAGGATATATTATTTATTAGACGTAGCTAGAGACAACATTTATCAGCCACTTTAGATTACCCATTGACCTAGCTATGATATATCATCAGTTTGTCTTTGCCCATAGAGAACCTAATTAACCCCTAAGACTATTCAACTCTAGGTACCATAAAACATATACTAGATTGGTGATACCTTATACCGTCATAGAGAAAACAACCATCTAGATGTATCTTATATTTAGACCCATCAACTTTTATGTTTGTGATGAGATATCCTTAAATCACATCTTTGTTATTGGCATACAATGAGGCTTTGACAATTAAACAATAATTAATTCCTTAATGTGGTTTAGGTCAATTACCTTTGCTTGGTAGTCTACTAATAAAAAATACCTTATATAGCACCTTCCCATGTTGAACCTATTACCAAGTGTCATGTATCCCAACTAGAACTAACCCTTAAATATTATGCCCCAAAATCAAATGATGACTAACATAACCAATCAATATACCATTTCAACATACTTTTATAATGAGGTAACCTCAAACAAATTTCTCAATTACACACCTTTAGCAAAACTTTAACAAGCCTTACCTTTATTACAAAATACCTCTACACCCACAAATGGTACAATAGTTCAACAAGGACCAAGTCAACCTTATACCTCAAATCTTGAGTTAGATAATATACAAATAATGGTTCAAAATTTTATTAATACTATTATTAAACTATAAAGGAAAGTCCCTCAAAACCCATCCATAAACTACATCCAAAATAGGAACTTTAACTTCTATAGGACTAACCATTAATGGAATGCTCACCCAAATAATGGAGTCCCAAATCTCACTAGCAAGTATACCCAATCTAGTAACAACCTAAGTACTCCAACAAATTTGGTTGATATTGCTTTACCCAATTGATTCAAGGTCCATTTCATAGCTCAACATGGTGAAACTAACTATTCAAAATTTAAAGGTGCTTTGGATAGTGTCCAGAAATAGATGGAAAATTTAGAGTAGGTAGCCACCAATGAAGACTATAGAAGTCAATTTAAAAAACCCTAGTTTTAGAAACATATGAACTCTTAAGAGTAGATGAATATGAATACAAAAAATGCTTAGAAGAAGAGGTACAAGCTTACCAATAGTTTTAGAGAGGTAATAATTACATTCTTTAGAGTAAAAGGAAAGCACCACTAAATTATTCCACACCCTCCACTAAAACCTCTATCCCACCTGATGAGCATGCCAATATAAACTTAGTCCCATATAAGGGTCCCATGATGCCTATATAGCCAAAAGTTAATACATCATCACCATAAACAAAGAATACCTATTGTTGCTAGAACCCAAATATTCTCATTTCTTGAAGGATTCTCTGGCTACAATCGGATTTGGATAAAAGATGAGGACCAACACAAAATGATATTTACTAGAAAGTGGGGCACATTTACCTATCAAATAATACCTGTTGGTCTCTCAAATGTTGATGCCACCTTTCATAGAGCTATGGATGTCACTTTTGGTGAGTTGTTAAATTGAGTTATTGTAATTTACCTTGACAACATGACTATTTTATCACATCGCAGGGAGGAACATGTCTCTCTTTTGAAACAAGTGTTTGAAAATGATCAAGAATTTGGAATTTTCATCAACTCAAAGAAATCATTTTTCACTGTCAAAGAGGGAAAAATATTGGGACATGTGATTTCATAGGAAGGGTTGGTGATTGATCTTGTGAGAGTTGAAGCTCTCTTAAAATTACCCCTTACAACTAGTAAAAAGGACCTCTAGTCATTCTTTGGCCAAATTAACTTCATTTAGAAATTTATTGCTGATTTTCTTAGGTAGTAAAGCCAATGACTGAGCTCTTGAAGAAGAATACATATTTCAAGTGGACAAAAGTAAAAATACATGTATTTCAAGAGATCAAGGAGATAATTAACCAAGCACCAGTGTTGATTAACCTAAATTATTCAAAACATTTCATCCTTTACGTACTGGTCAAGTAGGAGAGTTATGTTGTTGTCCTCATGCAGAAGCAAGATGATGGGGATGAAAATTCGATTACTTTTCTAAGTCAAGTCATTTCACCACACCAGGAAAAATAATTTCATTGAGAAATAGGTGTATGCAGTCATGAATTATTTAAAAAAAATCTAGCATTTTCTCATAGAGCAAGACAGTCATCTATATTTTTCATCCCAATGTTAGGAATTTCATCCTTCAAGGAGAATTGGGTGATAAAAGAGTAGGTTGGGTCTCTAATATTCAATAGTACGATGTTGAAATTTGATCGACTAAATTGGTTTGCAGTTGATAACTTTATCAAGAATTATCCAAAAGTACAACTCTTGGATTGTTATCAATAGTACATGAGGATGTCATCAACGAAAGTAATTTTTCTAACCAAGCTGCAGGTGATCATGACTAGACAGAGGACCTTGTCGAATTCTTCACATCTGGAAAATATCCATCACATATTAATGCCTTGCAAATGTGAAATTTTAGTCTACAAGCTCTTAAGTATGTTTTATTGCCAAATAAATTGTTTCACAAGAATGTAGATGGTGTACTCCTCAAGTGCATTCAAGAATCTGAGAATCAAAAAATATTAGAGGAGTTCCACTCTGGCTTGTCTAGAAAACATTATGCAGGAAGGTCTACAGCCTTGAAGATCATTAAATCTAGATATTTCTAGCCTACTCTTTTCACATATGCACATAAAGTAAGCTAAAGCTGAAATAACTACCAATGATACATGGGTAGGAGTAGGAAGGTATCTCTGCTTCTGCATCAAATTTACGTAGAAGCTACTTTTCAACAATAGGACTTAGATTTCACTAGAATAATTTATCCTCACTCCTTCAAACATAAATATATTCTGACAATGACCAATTACTTTACTCGATGGGCAGAGACCATTCCAACCAAGAAAGTAGACCAGACTACGGTCATCTCCTTCCTCGAAGGACTTATTACCCATTTTGGCATACCATATTCCATTGTGAAAGACAATGGGACTCCTTTTATCGAGGAAAAAATTAATGATTTTACAAGAAGGTATGGAATTTATCTAAAAATCTTCTCCAATTATTATTCTTAAGGAAATGGTCTGGCCGAATCCACAAACAAAAATTTGCTTTGGATCTTAAATAGAACACTTGGTAGCAACAAAAGGAGTTGGTATCTGTTGTTAAATCAATATCTATGGGTAGATCATATATCAGTAAAGAAGTCTATTAAAGATTCTCCTTACTCCTTCATGTATGGAAAAGAGGTAGGTTTTACCCACCCACATCGAGCTCCCTATCCTACAGACTTTGCAACTGTTCATAGATGAAGATGACAACTCCAATCCCATGAGTGCAAGGTTGGCTCAAATTCTGCAACTAGAAGAGGATAGATAGAATACATATGTGTCTTTCATTGAATATGCTAGAATGACGCAGAAGTGGTTCAATAAGAAGACGATAGAGCACAAGTTTCAGGTTGGAGATCTAGTCCTCAAGTGGAATGAGAACAAAGCCAAGACTAGGAAGCACCATTAGTTTGACGTGATCTGGGAAGGTCCATTTCAAGTCTTAGGGGTAAATTCAATGAATGCATATCATATTCAAGATATGGATGTTTGGGACCTTTCGATTCCATTTAATGACCTTCATCTGAAGGCTTATTTCCAGTAACATGATTAGGGGTGTGAGTATGTAAATATGTACAAATTTTATTTTTTGCCAATATTTTTATTGCTTTATTAAAATATATATAAAAAATGGGGAATGAAGTTGACTCCATCGAAAATATGCCAAGCTACCCTCAAGAAAAAAAAATTACTTTTAAATGCTTCCTCTCTCTCAAAATTGATTTTACCTCAAAACAGTTTTCTAATGACACATTATGAGTTTTAGGTAGAATTAATTATTTTATTTTAATATTTATAGCAGGTGATTGAAGGCTATGAAATAAAAGTTAATTTACTATCAAAATAAAATGAGTATGGGAGATGAGGAGATATAAACTTTGCAAGTCTTCAAGCAAAAAGTATTTTTAAAAGAAAACATCCGAAGGCACAAGGCGAAAGTATAGTAATCTTTGAAAGTGTGAGTGAAATGCCTTAGTTGAAAAACAAAAGCACAAATTATAAAAATGTGTGCGGTCCAATTTAAAAATTGTGGAGTGTAGCAATTGGAAGTGCTTTTACCCTAGTAAAGGGGCGAGAGTCACCATTCACCTCCCTTTAAGGTGGACACTTTTTAAAGAAAATAAAAATGATATGAAAAGCACCAAGGCCCATGATTGAAAAGTCAAAAGGGCTTTTACCCCAAGTAAGGGATAAAACTCTCTTTCGTCCCTCGTTGAGGCAATAGCACATATGTACGAATGCAAATCATGGACCCCACACATGAATGAATTCAAGGAGGATTACCTCAAAGGTGGGGCGAAAGCTTCACGCTCCTCTCTTCGAGGCAAACACAATTTCAAAATCAAGGATATTCAATAGCACTTTATCCCTGGGTGAGGGGCAAAACTCCCATTCACCTCTCATAGGGGCGAAGTGACATGAAAATGTTTTAAAGCATGGGGGACACATTCCAACATTTTGGGTGATTGTATACAAGGAGTTTCGGCAAAGTTTAAATTGGCGTGAATATGAGAAAAAAAAGAAGCAAAAGGCTCCAATTTACACAATACAAGATTAAAAGTCCCTTTTTGGGAAAAAAATAAAAATAAGCATTTTACTTAATTGGTTTTATTTTCTAAATATGGGACGAACATAAAACAAAAATAAAAAGAAAATCAAAGTGAAAGCTCCAGTTAAGAAGATTTAAAAATGCTTTTTATAAATATGGGATAAAAAATAAAAGCAAAAAATTGTTTCAAAAGAAGTATTTCACCATGAAAGTTAATCAGACAGGTTGAAGATACTTTTGGAGCATAAGAGAAAAGGGGGAAGTGCTCTCTTAAGGCAATTTCACCCATCAGCACGTGGTGAAATTCTAAAAAAAAATATAAAGTGCCCGTGGACATTGAAACACGTTTTTAGAGCGCTCGATTGAAAATGTGTGCCCGGATTCATTTTGGGAGGAGTATTAGCATTCCTAAGAACCAAGATCTCACAACGTAAAAGCAAGGATGCTCTTTGGCCCGCATGTGGTGATTTATCATTTCAAAGCAATCGTTAAGAATCTAAGGCATGTTGTTCGTGGGCATAACACAATAAAAAGCACACTTTTCGAAAAAGATATTACGACGAATAGAAGTCAATGATCATTAAATTTTGTAGAAATGTGTCGAGTGAGTGGACCAAAGTGCACATCCTTTCGAATCCACCAAATAAATTTATGGTATTTACTGTGGTAGTTGGAGGTACGCTCTATAAATAGAACAAGTAAAATCATCCAGAGAAGTAAAATTTACCAATACATTTTTGAAGATTTTATTTGTAGAAGTTGCAACGCGCTCCTAGGGTTGCAAAAATTTACACGATGGGCAAGAAAAGCATAGAAGCGAAAGATGCCATTGAAACCAAGCAGTCAAAAAGGAAATAAAAAGGCGAGAAAAATCCAAGAAGGCCCGAAGAAATGAGAATGTGGACTTGGACCCATACTTTAACACCATGGTAGAGGTCGAGGACTATGCCATCACCAATAAGGGCATGGTTAAACTTTGGCAAGATGTGGAATTTGCCATTAAGTAGGGGTTAATATCAAAGAGCCCTTTAACTATGTCATATTATGCGTAGTTGTTTTGGTACTTGTGTATGCATGTACATGCTTTCCTAGAGTTGGTGAAGTTGATTGCCCAATTTTATAACTCGGCTATTAGGATTGTTCGAAAGGTGAATGAGGAGGTGATTTTATATCTCTTCTAACATGGTGATGGAATAATTTGCATGTGGTTTAAAACCTCACTTTGACATGATCTCAAAAAAACTACACCTCAACAAACAAGAAGAAAGATATGTGTCTACGATGACCACGCACCAATTTATGGAGATGTAGTTAATCCGAGAGTGACAACTAGGGCAGTTGCCAAATATTCCAAAGCCACTTTTAGAATTCACAAGACTAGATATATTTTTAATGCTAACATGGACTATTGGTCTCTCTACAGATTCCATGATTCACAAGTGGTAAGCGTTTCTTGTGTAGTGCATATCACAAGTGGAGTTTTACACTTTGACGACAATGAGGGCAAGTAAAAACCCCATTTATTTTTACTGGGTCAATTTTATATATTGGAAGATGCACATTTAGTTGGAAAAAATGAATACAAGAGAGGAGACGTCGTTCAAGTAAACATCATTCCTTGTATGGTATTTCTTTTTCCATTTGCATCAGTATTTTTTGTTCATAACAGTTAAAAAAGTTGATGAGGTGAAAAAAATTTTATTGGTTTATATGTGAACTCCCACGCTATCAAGAAGGGAGTAATTTCACAATTATAACCATTTATTTTTGGGCCCCGCCATTAAGTTGATATGCAAAAAGAGTGAAATATTTCCACGGGCAATGAGAGAAACGGTTGTCACCAATGAAAATGGTGATATCTTTTTACTGACTCAAGGTGTAGTGAAAATTTTTAGCATGTTTTTGCAATAAATGTGGTGCACCAGAATGACTAGGTTAATGATGTTTATGGAGCAGGGCATGGTAAAAGGACAACGTGCACAATGTATTTCAGATTTTGTAGCATAGAGGTGAACCTGATTGGTCATAAAATATTTCTCACAGAGGTTCTCCAAGATTTAGGTCTGGTGGAACTACCTCAAAGATGGAGGTATGACCCATTGGATCATTTTTTAGAAATAATTAAGGCCAAGCAGTTTTATTGTTGCCTATGGCCCAAAATTCAGCAAAATCGTAACAATATTGAGGGGCCTGACTTAGAGTGGCATGATGAAGCCATGATGTCACTTCCACCATGGCACCATTTTTATGATCAGGCCACAGTGCATAGAGAGCACATTCCTCCTCTAGGATTATTTGACCAGATAAAGGAACAACTGCCTATGTGGTCCAAAGAAAAAATCACAAATTGGTGGATAATGAGGGTCCATCAAGGAAAACTGCATCAGCTTATGGGTTGAAGATGGATGAAGAATTTTTTGATGCATACGATGATTTTTTTGACATCTATCAACTTGTCGCTTTCTCTAAGGTTGTACCTCAATTTTTTTAGAAACCTGATGCTAAATAAAGCGTGGCTATAGAATACTGCTCGGTAGCTGGAGAAGCAACACATGGGGAATAGGAATAACCATTGGTTTTCAAACGAAGATATCAAACGGTAAAATAAAGCATAGAAAAGATGTTACATTTTATTAAGGTTGAAAATAAGCTGATAACTAGTGTAATTTCTTCATCTGTCATTGCAGTTCCCACAATTGCAGTTACTCCACCTACAAAAAGGCATCCTCCATCAGTATAAATTGCTAAGGATTGTATTGCTCAAGAACCACCATTGATTCTAGAGAAACGGTTGGACCAGCAAATGGAGATGATATATCTCGAGGTGGAAGCAAAAAAGTAGCAAGAGGATCCTGTCTCAGAACCACCTCCATAACTGACTTGCACAATACGTAAACCCAAAGGTACATATACTTTTCCCTTTTCTTCCACTCAAGAGTAAGTAGTGGATGTCACTTCATCTATTACAGTTTCCACAGTTGTTGCTCCTCCATTTGGCATTCCTTCTTCTTCCATTTCACTCCCTACTTCCCAACCACCGATCACTACTACTCCTTATATTACCCTCACTTCGTCCTCCCTTTCTTTTAGTTCAATTACATCAAGCCCAAACCCATTTTTATATCCTTCACCTTCCATACATGTCACGTCCTCTACAGTTGTAAGTACACAAGCTCCTCCATGAGGGAGCATAATCATAGCTACCCCCCAGTGCTTCCATCCATTCTACTATTTTGGTCCCTCCTCATGTTTCTATTTCCTCTTCTTACTTCAAGCTTTATTATTCATAGGATCTTTTTCCCTTCATCCCATTCTTGGAACTGGAGGCATTGCTTGAGTTTGAGGCAATACTCAAACAACCAATTGCAACAAATATTAGTCGAGCTCATCTGAGTTTCTCATAGTGGTTGAAGATTCATATGAGAAAATAGGTTCTCACTCTAGCTAATCCACTCAAGAAGGTTACCTTCGATACAGCTACCATGGAAGCCCACACTATCAAGATGATCCCTCTTGTCTAAAAATTGCAAGGAGAAATTACCTCGAGCGACTACGCTTACAAATTTGTGACCAAGGATTTGATGAATATTGACCTTGTTGAGAAGATGGGAAATATTTAGATTGATATGAGCTTGGTTTACTTGCATGATGAGCATTACAAGCAAATATTCTATGACGTTGAGGCAAATATTTTTGAGCTTGAAGAAGCTCTAGTTGAGAGCAGAGTGTAATAGGACAAGATGACAAGGGAGGTAGAACAATGGCAACAGTAAGTAGTAGCCCATAAGAAATCCAAAGAAGAGGTGAAGCAATAGGTATAAGTAGTGCAAGTTCAACTTGATTATGTACAGAACCAACTAGCAAAAAATTCTACACAAGCTATAGGCTTCTCGAAGAAAATTATTAAGGAGGCTCATCACCATTTGGTTGGTAGCTATGTGAAAATGGTACAACAAGCAAGTTTAATTTTGAAATACCTTTACAAGGTATGAATATAAATCTAGTTGAGCTAGAAGTTAGTGCAGATTATTGAAGACATGCTCAAGCCATACCTGGAGCCAATGCTAAAAATCCAAGCCCTCTCCTAGTCCAATATATAGATGCACCCGATGAGCGAGATGGATCATGCCTGATCCAATGTTAGAGTCACTCTACACACTTATTTTAATGAGTTATATTTGGTGAGGGAGGGCATGAATATGCTCACTGTGATTGATCAAGAGCGCTCAATTCCACTGGTCCATTTTGATGCTCTTGTTGATATAGGATTCCTAGGTTTTGTAGATGAGTGGTGTTAACCCCTACAGAAAGAACAACTAGAGGAAGCCTGGAGGAATTTCTTACAGGACACATCAGAGATTGAAAGCTTGGAGGAGCTGATCACAAAAGCACATATGTTGCCATTCATGAAAAGGCTCACCTAGATGGATTCATCACTATTTGAGCTTGCTGAGAGATCCAAGCACATCGGTATGGATCATATCGGGTCTTTGAAGTATATATGAGCCACCCTCCTACCTTGTTCACCACATATGCTTGGGCTAAGACAATTGGAGTTTATGAGGCCACTTGTACAAGTTTGAAAAATCAAGATGTGTAGGTAGCTAAAGAGCAAGCAGTAGAGGAGCATGCAATAGCAAAGAGGGTAGTACCAAAAAAAGTGCAAGGAGAGATGCCAGGACCAGAAGTGCTAATTCATGCATCTGGAAAGAAATACCACTAAGATACCAATGGATGAAGGCCTGGGATCACTTGTATCCATGTAAGTTGGATACCCCGAGAGCTGCCATAAATATTGGTAATTTTGAAACTTTGCCACATTAAGATTTTAGTTGAAATTTTGTTGACAATTTTTATTTTAAAAGAAGTGGAATATAATTTAATGAAAAATTCAACAATTTCTATCAATATAATTTGTTGTAATTAATTTTTGTTTTGATCTTCTTTTGTTTCTCATGGATTGGTTTTCGGGAAATGGTAAAGTTAACAGTTTCTAGTGATGGCAACCTGAAGACGTGATGCACACAAAGTTTTAAAAGGCTGAGTATTTTCACCCCAAGTGAGAGGTGAAGATCTCTATCAGCCCTCCTTGGGAAGAAATATCCATGGTGGGACAAAGAAGTAGTCAAGGGTGCTTACGGGTGAAAGATCCATTTTCCCATTTTTAAGGCAAACATCATTTAAAATAAAGGTGCTAAAACTCAAATGAAAATATCCAAAGATGTTGAAAATTCAGAGGTTATTTCACCCCTTAGTGGGGCAAAACTACAATACAAAGTAAAGAGCATGCAACCTGATTCTAAAATCATGAAATGTTGGTATTAAAAATGCTTTTGGCCCAAGTGAGGAACAAAAGGCCCATTTGCCCCTCCTTGGGGTGAACGTATTTTAAAATGAAAAAAAAACAATAAAATTACCGAGGTGGCATGGTTGAAAATTCAAGAAGATTTTTGCCCTAAGTAAGGGGTGACACTCTCTTTCACCCCTTTTGGGGGTGACAACGCATTGTAAAGGCGCTCGAAAGCACATTATGGGCCCCACACATAAATAAAGTTTTAAAATATTTGTGCCCCAAAGGTGGGGCGAAAGCTCCACACAAGGGTGAATGCCATTTCAAATAAAAGACGTCCTCTGGTATTCAAAGGTAAAACCGGCAAATGGAGCGTTCACCTCAATTATGGAGTGAACGTCCTAATCACCCATCTCCAAGGTAAAAACATAAATTAAAGGTGCTCGAAGATATAAGTTAAATGCAAATGTTGTTTGAGAATAAAAGTGCGTATCAAAAAAGGGCAAAAGTTGTGAGGATTCCTAAGGAAGGATTTGGAAGGATAATGAAATTTTTTTGCCTCTCCTTGAGGTGAACCCTAGTGAAGAAGGTATTTTCGCCCTTTTGAGAGGCGAAAGTTGTAAGCCATGTGATGGGAAGGTTTAAAAGGGATAAGTAAGTTACTTTTTCTCCAAGTGAGGGGAGAAACTCATTGTTGCGCCTCCTTGGAGGGAACATCCATATTTTATGAACTTTCAAATGAAAAATACGTGGGGCCCTCCTTTGTCACCTTTGGTGATTTCAACAGTGGTAAGGCAAAATCAAAAGGAAGAAATAAATGCTTGATCAAAGTCAAAGACACCCCTTTTGAGAGACACCATGTAAATTTATCTCTCCAGGGGGTAAATTAAATATTTCAAAGGAAATCTGGGTGAAGTAAGGTTGTAGCATGTGCCCATTTAAAGGTGAAATATTAAAAGGGTAAAATTGCCTCAGAAGGGGTGAAAATATCGATCGCCTTCCAAGAAGGGTGAAATTAATAAAACTTTGCTAAATTCAAGTTAAAAGCTTCTTTTGAAGCGAAATGACCCGAACGATTGAGCAGGTTTCTACTGTCACCCATATACGCTTTGAAAAGGCTTTTCACTCTATTTTTGGGTAAAATTCATTTGCTTCCAAAGGTGTTGCTTCCCAAGGTACCATTCTTGTAGATTCTCTTAGGAAATATTAAGGGACAATGGGATTTAATTTTTGAAGCAATGCAAGCTACATTTCCAAAATTTCTACTTCGAATTGGTAATATTAAATGTTATTCTTGTATACTTCCAATGCACCACCAACCAACTTCGTTGTTTTTCAAAATAATATTAACACATGGTGGACTTTTTTGGCAAAAGTGGAGTTCCAAGGTGTAAGGGTGAGATAAATTCAAAGATCGAGCTCCTAATTTTTTGATAATTTTGTTGCTTACCAATGCACCAATGCTTGAAGGTGTCCACCAAAATTTAATCATGTAGATTACCCATGTGATTATCCGACCAAAGTAGGATCATTGCCTCCACAAAGAATTTTTTAACTAAAGACATCACCGTTGTTGAGGAAGAAAATATGCACACTGGTTTTTGATCCACCAGTATTTTGTTGTATATGCATTAAATGACAGAGGAAAATTCCTTCTATAAATACTAAGCATTTCATCATAAGAAAGGATGATAGACACTCTACAGAAAAATTCTTCAAGTTTTCTATGTAAATATAAAGAGCCTGGATTTTGATTCTACAATTGATTTTTGTGTGTAATTTCTTTTTGCTTTAAGAATTTATATTTTATATTCATGTATTTTATCTACCAAGTTTAAATTTTGTTTCTATATTTGGACATTGTTGGTGAGGGAGTGAGTACTAGAATGAAATCCTCGAAGTTGTCTCTACAAAATCATAAGTGCATTATTTGCCTTCTTTCTATTCTATGCTGCTATAACGCTTGATTTAACTATCTTCTGCTAGTCTATCCCCAATCCTAAATATTTTGGCCTCTGGTTATATTTCTCGTTTCTTTCTATTATTTTCATTTCTTTCCTATAGCTCTAAGCTTAAAGAAGTGTAGGATTTAGTAAGGGAGCCAACCCTCTATGGAGATTATCTTGAAGAACATTTCTTTCCTTTGGTCTTTCAATTTTGTTTGTGTCTACGGTGCACAAATGCATATTTTGTATTTTAGCCAGATATTTGACCAATAGATACCACATCCTAGGTGATTATTTTAGACAATACTGAGATTTATTTAGCCTGCATACCAAGTTTTCTTTTCCCTTTGTTGTAAAACCTTCTAGTTGAGACATAAATATTCATTCTTTCTAGATCCTCATAGGAATACCATGTTCACATCTATTTTCTCTACTTATAGATCAAATGTGATAGCAATAGACAAGATAAATCTAATATAAGTCAATTTGGCAACAAGGGATAAAAACTCATGAAAATCAATTCCTTGTACTTGGGAATATCCCTTTGCTACTAGGAAAGCTTTGCGCTTCTCAATTTTACCTTCTATATTAATGTTCTTCTTGAATACCCATTTGCTACCAATTGGTTTTCTTCTAGGAGGTAACTTCACCAAATCCCATGTCTTACTTTTATCTAAAGATTTTTCTTATCATCCATGACCTTCTTCCAAAAGTTTGCATTAACTACCTCCCTAACAATTCTAGGATCCTCATTTTTAATAGATAAAACAAAAGTAGAATGAAAATCAATTGGACTATAATTTTTTGATTGCTTTCTTTCTTGATTAAATCTCCTCAAGGCTAGAGTTTGAGGATTTGGTTCATCATCTTCTATTGAGTCAAATTCTTCATCCATGAACTCAAAGTGCATCTTTTCTAGTTTTTTCTCTCTTTGCTATTCTTCTTGCTTAGGAGCACTTTTAAACACTCTAAATATTACATCTGGACTATTAACAATTGTTCTAGTTTTTAGGTTCCAATGTTTACAAATTTTTACACTATCTTTATAACCAACAAAGATATAAGTATTTGCTTTATTATCCAACTTGCTTATTTTCTCCTTTAGAATATGCACAAAAGCATCACAACCAAAAAATCCTAGATTTTCAAGAGGGTTTCGTACCCATCCATATTTTATACAAAGTTTTATCAACCAATGTTTATGTAGGTGAATTATTTACCTGGTAACATGCAATATCCATAGCCTCTTCCCAAAATTATTGTGCTAACCCTACACCACTGAGCATACTCCTTACATTTTCCATCAATGTCCTATTCATTATTTATATGACTCCATTCTATTAAGGAGTGTATGGAGTTATATTTTGTCTTGCTATTCCACACTACTTATAAGACTCCTCAAATTCATTGCTATATAACTCTCCTCCATTAAATATCTGCAACACCTTTATCTTCTTTTGAATATGGTTTTCTAAAAAAGGCTTAAACTCTTTGAATTTTATGAAGACCTCATATTTATTTCAAAGGAAATATACCCATGCATACCTTGAAAAAATATCTATAAATTAAATATAGTACAATGATTTTCTAAGTGATAGAATAGACACAAGTCCAAACAAATCATTGTGTATCAACTCCAAAATCTCTTTTACTTTGCAACACCAAATGGAAACTTTACCTAATTTTGTTTATCATATGCATAATATTCACAAAATCAAAGTCTAAAGATTAGTAAAAGTACCTTCAATAATACCTTTAGTGTTCAAATATCAAAGGCTCTTTTCTCTAATATGATGTATTCTTTGATGCCAAAGCATTGTCTTCTCTACATGAAGAGTAGGGGTTCTGTCTTTTATATAATTATAAAAATAAAATTATGCAAAAGAATAGAAAATAATAACTTGGTGGTTAGGAACGACTATTATTAACATTGATAATAATTCTTTATATCAATGTATTTCCACTAGTTGATATATCCATCCATTCCTAATTAGTTGGATCATCCAACACATGTATTATCCTCAATTTGTGTTATATTATATGAAATTGGATATGGAAGCACCACCTACCCTATTGTTGAAATTGTATGAAACTTCTCTGTAGTAGTTGAATTATACTATGTAATAATTCTAAAATATCTGAGCATGCACTTTCCCCCAGATTTATTGTATCAACTTTTGTTTTTTGTGCAAATCTTGTGTGTGTTCTTAACAAAAATTTATTAATGGATCTACATGTTTAATACTTTATATAAAAATACATGTAAGAGTTTTCTTAAATAAAAAGAGACTAAGTTGAAAAATAGAAAAGCCAAAGATAATTAGGAAAAAATATTAATGCAAAAGAATAACTTGGTGGTTATGAAAGACTTGTTAACATTGATAATAATTCTTTATATTAATGTATGTCCACTATATCACTTATTTGGATCATCCAACATACGTATTATCCTCAATTGGTGTTATATTATATTAAATTGGAGATGGCAGCACTACCTACCCTATTGTTGAAGGTGTATGGAGCTTCTATGTAGAAATTGAATTATACTATGTAATAATGATTCTAAAAAATATAAGCATACCTTGCACCTAGATTTATTGTGTCAACTTCTTTTTTTATGTAAATCTTGTGTGTGTCCTTGACAAAAGTTGAGGAATGAATCTACATGTTTAATAGTTTATATAAAAGCACATGTAAGAGTTTTCTTAAAGGAAAAGAGACTAAGTTGAAAATAGAAAAGCTATTGTTAAATAGAAAGACGATTAGAAAAAAATAACAATGCAAAATAATATAAAAGGATAACTTGGTGGTTATGAAATACTATTATTAACATTGATAATAATTCTTTATATTAATGTATTTCCACTAGTTGACATATCCATCTATCCCTTAGTTTGATCATCCAACATATGTATTATCCTTAATTGGTATTATATTATATGAAATTGGAGATGACAGTACTATCTATCCTATTGTTCAATTTGTATGAAACTTCTATATAGCAGTCAAATTATACTATGTAATGATGATTCTAAAATATTTGAACACTTACACCTAGATTTATTGTATCAAATTTTGTTTGTTGTGCAAATCTTGTGTATCTTCTTGACAAAATCTAGTGAATTAATCTATATGTTTTTATAGTATTTGATATAAGAAATAAAACTAGAAGATATTGTCAACTGGAATCAAAGTGTTGTTGTAAAGAAACTACACCATGTTTAATTTTCATAGTTCTACAATTTTAATAAGGATAAAATTCCTTCATATTATAAATATTCTTTAAGAATTAACAACAAAATAGTAACATACCACCAAGTATGATGTAAAATTTTTCAAGCATCGTCTCTTCTATATTATTCATTGAATAATATTTGGAAATTATATCAAATACATCTCAATGTCTTGCTTTAACACATTTTAAGTTTCTTATATAAACAAAACCTAAGCAAATATAAATAAAATTGAAGCTTCACATAATGAATGTAGCTAAGGTTAAGTTGAGATATTGCTTGAACATACATAATAATACTTACATCAGCTAGATTCTAGGAGGACTTATAGGAAGGGCTCTAGGATTCACATAGTAGAATAAATTACAACATAAAAAAATTTATAGGTTGTCATCACACTAGAATTAATTAAAAAAAATAAAATATTGAGTGATCACAAAATCACTCAATATTAATTTTGGGCCAAAAATAAAATTATAAACAATAATAAGTCATTAGAAAGATAATATCAATTTAGAATTGTACCTACATAAAATCATTACATACAATAAAAAGAGCAAGGTCTATTTAAAACATGAAATCCTATGATAAAATGGTAAAAATTAGTTTTTAAAATCCATGAGGCTAGAGGCCATATGAGATGACCCTTTTTTACCCAATATATGGTTATACAACCGTACTCCATTGATGAATGGTGTACAACCCTACCCTACCTAGAGGATTCAAACTTGGAATTCTATTTAGAGTTTTAAAGTCCTTATCATTAGGCAAATGAGGTTGGCTGAATGTGTTTGGATCATGAGAAGTGATACCATAAGCCTAAGTTCCAATTTATATGGCAACCATGTTGTAAAATCATGAGGACACTTAAATGCTAAGGTTGAAATGATGGATATGCATGGACTCAAGTCAAGTGACTATAAAACTTAGGTTGATTGTATTTATATTATGGATCCAATTCCATCATCATGATCTCTATGAGATTTTATTTATGTGAACATTAACATGTGGCTCAATGGATTTAAAGCAAGTAGTGTAAAGTGAGGAGTGTCATGTTGTAAATCAAGGTTCCCATCCCATGGGTGAAACTTTAAATTTTATAAAATAACATGAGCTCCAATGGTTAAAAATATAAACTCTCAATATAGGAACACAATTTTAGAACTTTCTAGTAATATATATATATATATATATATATATATATATATATATATAAGTGGAATATATGACTTGAAGTACTATATTAACAGTCATAATATATTATGTGTCAAATGGCATAAACTCCAATGGCTAAAATATAAACATTTAATATGGAAACACAAGTTTAGAACTTGCTAGTAATATATACATAAGTACTAAATATGACTTGAAATACTATATTAACAAAGTCATAATGTAATATGGATGAGGTCTCTTTCAATGCCATACAACCATGTCATGACCACTTGGAAAACTTTGTTTTGCTATGTTGCTTTAAGGATAGAAAGTTGACTTTATTAAACTTAGTTATGCAAAACACATATATGAAGAACACAAGCTTATACTGAGAGGAGGAGGTGAACAATGTAAGATCACTTTTTACTTTTTCTTTCCCAATTAATATAATACAATGTATCAATAGCAATATTAACAGCATTAATCAAAGTAATGCATAAATAACGACACACAATAGAGACACCAATTTAACGTGGTTCACCCAATGTGGGCTACTCCATGGAGAAAATATTTCACTAAAATTTTCTCAACAAATCTCTTGGAAAACATTTCTCTATTGCAATATTTATGGACGTCTGTCCAAAGGAGACACCAATCCCCTAATCAGGTTAGTGGATCTCTATCCACAGGAGACACCAATCCCCTAATAAGGTTAGTGGATCTCTATCCATAAGAGACACCAATATCCTCAACTGGTTCATGGATCTCTATCCAAAGGAGAACTCCTTCTCCTCTTCTCTAGCTGATGATCTTTTAGAAAAACTACTACCTCCACTACATTGGCTAATGGATATCTATCCACTGAAGACTCCCATCCTCACTTAGAAGACCTATCTTCACTGCCATGGCTAATGGACCTCTATCCACTGGAGACTATTGTAGGATCTATTATTTATTAGACATAGCTAGAGGTAAAATTTATTAGCCTCTTTAGATTACTCATTGACCTAGCTATGATATATCATCAGTTTGTCTTTGCCCATAAAGAACTTAATGAACCCCTACGACTATTCAGCTCTAGGTCCCATAAAACATATACTAGATTGGTGATACCTTATACCCTCATAGAGAAAACAACCATCTAGATGTATCTTCTATATTTAGACCCATCAACTTTTATGTTTGTGATGATATATCCTTAAATCACATTTTTGTCATTGGCATACAATGAGGCTTTGAAAATTAAACGATAATTAATTTCTTAATGTGGTTTAGGTCAATTAACTTTGCTCGATAGTCTACTAATAAAAAATCCCTTATATAGCACCTTACCATGTTGAACCTATTACCAAGTGTCATGTATCCCAACTAGAACCAACCCTTAAATATTATGCCCCTAAATCAAATGATGACTAACATAACCAATCAATATACCATTTCAACATACTTGTATAATGAGGTAACCTCAAACAACTTTCTCAATTACACACCTTTAGCAAAACTTTAACAAGCCTTACCTTTATTACAAAATACCTCTACACCCACAAATGGTACAATAGTTCAACAAGGACCAAGTCAACCTTATACCTCAAATCTTGAGTTAGATAATATACAAAGAATGGTTCAAAATTTTATTAATAATATTATTAAACTATAAATGAAAGTCCCTCAAAACCCATCCATAAACAACATCCAAAATAGGAACTTTAACTTCTAGAGGACTAACCATTAATGGAATGCTCACCCAAATAAAGGAGTCCCAAATCTCGCTAGCAAGTAGACCCAATCTAGTAACAACCTAAGTACTCTAACAAATTTGGTTGATATTGCCTTACCCAATTGATTCAAGGTCCATTTCATAGCTCAACATGGTGAAACTAACTATTCAAAATTTAAAGGTGCTTTGGATATTGTCCAGAAAGAGATGGAAAAATTTAGAGTAGGTAACCACCAATGAAGACTATAGAAGTCAAGTTAATTAAAAAATTGGAAAAACCCTAGTTTTAGAAACATATGAAATCTTAAGAGTAGATGAATATGAATCCAAAAAATGCTTAGAAGAAGAGGTACAAGCTTGCCAATATTTTTAGAGAGGTAATAATTACATTATCTAGAGTAAAAGGAAAGCACCACTAAATTATTCCACATCCTCCACTAAAACCTCCATCCCACCTGATGAGCATGCCAATAACAACTTAGCCCCATCTAAGGATCCCATGATGCCTATATAGCCAAAATTTAGTACATCATCACCATAAACAAAGAAAACCCCAAAATATATTAAGCCAAAAAATAATATTATTGAAGACCTTAAGAAAACCAAGGCAAACATTTCTCTATTTGAGGTAGCTTAGTTAATTGACTAGAAAATTGTTTTGCTTAAAACTCTCTCTAACAAAAATAAAAAAGAGACTAAGAAGGCTATTGACGCTCAAATGGTCATATACAAAGAAATGATAGAATATCTACCTTTTCTTCTAAATTTTAGGATTTTTAGTAAAATCTTACATAATTGTCTAGTGGATTTAGGTGCTTCTAGCAATGTGATGATGTATGTTGTTAGCCAAAACTTAGGACTGGCCCCTACTCCATAAAATAATAGGGTTGTTTAGTTAGATAAGACAAAGGTAAATATGGTTAGAGTACTAAATTAGATCCATATATACTTGGTTGCTCAACCTAAGATACAACAATGCATTGATATTCATGTTGTAGATATCTTAGATGCATGCAATATTTTGCTAAGTCATGATTGATCATTACCACGAAATGGCTATATGGCAATTGATTTCTCACATATGTGGCTTCCCTAGCATGGCATATCCAATCAAAATTAGATAGAAAAATATCTCAAGCTAAAGGATCTCATCACCAAGTACAAAAATGCTAATGAGGTTTTGTACACTAAGCCAAAATTGAGAGTCTACATTATAGAGGTGAAAATCTAACCTAAATATAATAATTTGGTTGTGTGCATCCCATAGGATAAATGAAAAACACCTGATAACTAGTTATGGACCCTCAAGTTTGATGGATCAATCAAAGCACAATAGTGGCACTAAAGTTGAATTGATCTACCCCAAAGGAAAATCTTATCTTGTTTCTTACCGATTGTAATTCTCTTGTACCTACAATGTTGGTGAGTATCAAGCCTTAATTTACGTATTATACTCATCAAGAAGGGATTCAAGTATGTACATGTCCTAGAAGACTCGGATTTGGCAATCAAACAAGTATGAAAGTGGTATACCTATCATGACTGGATTCTCTCAAATTATTATAGCTATGTTTAAGACTTAATCAAATATTTTGATGCTTTCAATATCCAAATATTCCATGTAGAAATAACCATACTATAGATTCATTAACAATAGAAGCAAGTACCCTAGAACCTATTGCTCATTCAAATATAAAGCAATTCTTGATAGAACTAGTCACCACCATATTTGTACCAAATGACATCCAAAACTTGTAATTATTTAAAGACAATAGGCATATAGCTAATATTATTGCTAATTTAGGTATATTTAGAACATAGATCATAGAAAAGGAAGATAGAAATTACGTAGAACTATATGAAGAAGGTACATTGAATTTGAAGATAAACACCGTTCCCAAAGATATAATTTTTTGAAACATTTGTTTGATATGGATTATTATGCCCATAAACATCAAATTGCCTCATCTAAAAGGGGATCATATGAGGCATACAATTTGAAACATGTTAATAATCGTAAAAACAAATTCCTTGGAAAACTTGTACTAATGAGGATAAAAGGAGAATAATTCAAGCCTTAAAGGATTATAGAGATACTATAGCATTGAGTTATGAAGATATAAAGATCTATGATACACCCATCATTACCCACACCATTCCCTTGAAGTTAGGAATAAAACCCTTTTGGAAAAACCAAAGACCAATGAATCCACTGCTAGAACCTCTCATTATCAAATAAGTAAAAAATATGTTGTCAACCTACATCATTATTTTGTAACACATTCCACTTGGATTCCAAATTTGGTACCTATTCATAAAAAGAATGGAGAAATATGTCTGTGTAGATTTCAAAAATCTTAATAGAGCATCTAAGAAGGATAATTATCCCTTCCCTTTCCTAGATGAAGTACTACAAATAATGAATGGATATCAGATAATGTCCTTCCTAGATATTTACTCAGGATTTAGTCAAGTAATAATAGATCCCAAGGACAAGATTAAAATTACATCTACTATAAAATAGAGAATATTTGCGTATAGGAGAATGCCATTCAGATTGATCAATATGGAAGCTACTTTTCAATGAGCTATGGACATTGACTTCAAGGACCTCATTGGGAAATAAATCATGATTTACATGGATGACCTCACAATATTTTATAAAAAGCATAGAGATCATGTGAAAGACTTAAAAAAGTTATTGTAGAAATATCGAGAGATAAAATTTTATTAAATCCAAAAAAGTACATTTTTTGAGTTATAGAAGGAACAATCCAAGGTCATATTATCTTAAAATTTGGTATTCTATTGACCCATAAATAATTGAATCTATTCAAAAAATTCCTTTACCCAAAAGCCAAAAGGAGTTGAAGTCCTTCTTTGGTAAAATTAATATCATGAGAAAATTTATTTTGAGGTTTGTAGAAATAGTTAGATCTCTAAAAGTAATGCTCAAGAAGGATTCCAAGATTATATGGACTAAGGAAGTGCAAGCTATTTTTCAAGAAATTAAAAAGATAATTACAAGTGCTCCCCTATTATTCAGTCCAAATTATACTCAGCCTTTCTACATTTACTCATTTGCATAAAAAAAAATGATTATTGGTGTTTTAAATCAAAGGAAGAAAGTTAGAGATGAGATACTAGTAGCTTTTATAAGCTTACCATTGAAGGAATATCAACTTAGATATTTAGTAATTAAAAAACAAGTCTTTGCTCTAGTCAAAGTTGTGAAGAAATCCTGACATTATATCTTACACAACATAGTGTTTACAATAGTACCAAATCGTACTGTAAAAGCAATGTTAATGTAGAATGAGTTAGGAGAATGTAGAGGCAAGTGGGTGTCTATATTGTAAGAGTTTGATTTGGAAATCCAACCCATAAAATTTTCAGAGGATATGGAGTAAGCAAAATATTGGCCAAAGTTGACTCTCAGATCTTATGCCAACATTATTCTTTAAGAGAAATTACTAATGATGAAATATATCATGACATAGTTTATTATTTACTAACCAAAGTATGTCTTGTTCACTTAAATTTGACCCAAATAAGAGCATTGTGTCTTAAAAGCATGAACTTCATGATAAAATTGGTCATTTTATACCAAAGAAACCATGAGGGAATCTATTTAATATTTTTGAACAAATAAGTTATTGAATTCCTTAAATATTTTCATGGAAAAAATTGAATAGGACATGGCTTAGGAATGCCACAACACACTAGATACTAACAATCGATTGCTACTGGCCCCACATCATTGAAGATGCACATCTGCATGCTCGATCATGCCATATTTTACAAATAATAGCTCATCAAGAAAGTAATTCTCAAATGTCATTTGAACTAGTGATTGAAGCTCACCCATTTGCATAGTGGGGAATAGACTTTGTTGGTGTCATCAATCCTAACTTATCAGTAAGCCATAAATTCATCGTGACTACCATAAATTAATACACCCATTGGATAAAAGCTCAAGAATCCAAAAACTACACAATGAAGGTCATGATTCAATTCCTCAAAGATAACATTGTAACCAAGTTTAGGATGTTGTATACTTTGGTTTGTGATAATGATCCTTCTTTTCATTCCTTACAATTTATTGAATGGGCTTATTATAATAAGGTAGCTCTAAAAATTACCATCCTCAAGGTAATGGAGTAGTAATGTCAACTAATAAAAATCTTTAGGAAATAATAAAGAAAGATTTAGATAAAAATCCCAAGGACTAGCACAATAAATTAAAGTACGCATAGTGGTTAGATAGGGTAAGAATTAAGTATTTATTAGGAAAATACCTTGATTATTTAGTAAATGGTGAGGATCCTATCTTCCTTACAAATCTCAAGATCCTTACCCAACACTTTATGAAGAATTACTTTAAAAATATTGTTAGGATTGAAACCATATTATTTAATTTAATGTGTTTAGATGAGAAATGGGATGATGCATTATATAATTTTAGCAAAAATCAATGGATGGTAAAAGATGGTTAGATAATACATTCAAAATAAAATATTATAGGATCGTAGATCTAGTTTTACTTTGGGATAAGGCCCATGAAAAGAAAGAAGACTAGAAAATTTTAACCTCTTTGGTTAGGTCCCTTTTAGGAATCATATATCTTAGGGGAAAATTGTTGGACTTTAGAGCATTAGGTTTACATATTTGTTTTAATGTTAGCATATTCCTACATAGCTAATATTGGGTTAGCATTAATATTGTTCTAGATTGAGAGAGCATATAGGGAATAAATTAGACTTCTTCTATGTTAGGATATAGCTCATAATAAGTGATATTTGTTACGTAAAATATTGGAGCTCCAAATTTTTTGAGCTCAAATTGGTTTTTCTCCAATAATTAAATAATGTAATCCTTGCAAGTATTAATTGGAATGTTTTACCATTCTCAATTGGTATCAGAGCGAGTATGAAGATCTATCATTAGGATTAAAACCTGTGTGGTGTTTGAAAGTGTTGTGTTGTGAAGATCAACTCAGGCATAGGTGTTGAAAAGGCATATAGCATAGGAGAGTTGCATGTACAGAAGAATCAACCATTTAGAGATCCATGAGAAAAAGGATGCCTGCTATTTAAAAAAAAAAATTGCATCTAAGCGGAGGAGGAGTTGCGTTGAAACAGAGCGGTATTGTTTCTTGTGAAAGAAAATCTCATCATACTGTATTGTGGAGACACTTTGTTGAAACACATTTTGAAACTCTGCATAAATACACCTTTAGGCTAAAGAGTTTAACTAAATAGGATGTCCCATTACTAATGAATAGTAAATTTTTCAAACATTATTTCAGTGCTTGAAATTTTTAATGTTTCCCTATAAATAAGTCGTGTACATAGTTTTGATGATTTGAGATTTTTGTGTGTTGGTCTTGTTTCATTTCATTTTTTTTTACTTTGCATTTTGGATTTATTTCTACCTTGTCTTGTGTTTTCCCATTTTTTGGCTTAAATTAGTCAATACCAACCAGATTCAGGTTACTCCAATGAGGAAATGTCCCTATACATTTTGGAAGTAGAAAGTCCTATTCTATATTCAAGGGAGTTACAATCAACTAAACTAGTCAATTGGTATAAATCCATGTCTTGGGGTGAAACAAGTCAATATAGAAGTAGTACAAGAGGATGTCATATCTTCACACTAAAAATATTTTAAAAGATTCTAAATTGGAAGGAATGAAATCATTATGGTTTGGTCATCAAGAAAAAATCTTTTGATGTTTAACCTGTTATTTGCTATAGTGATCCCCAACCTCGAAAATAGATCCCCCATGCCTATAAATTAAGCAAAATAATTTTATACTCCCAAAAAAAGGAGGAAGAGGAAGGAGGAGTTCAAGTACTTGGGTGAATTAGCCAAACTTTATGAGGGCTATGAACGCTCGACTAGAAATAAATTAAGGTATAGAGTGGGATCAAGGATAACTTTGTTAAGGCTATGAATGTCCAAATGATAGCAGATCAATATTTGGCAATTGGTGACATATCTAACAGTGAGTAAAGGTAACCATTAGTAGACTAATGTTAGCTCAATGGAAGAATTAGCTTTATTTCTAAACTATGATACCAAAATTTCAACTAGTTAAGAAATCAAAATGAATCCATATTCACACACATTAGTTGATAAAAAATAAAGTATTGCTTTTAGGTTATTGCATAATCCCAACCTTGGATGGAGGCCAGATATTTGGTTTAATTGATGCAATGATTTCCTAGTTTAGAACGGTTTGTTCTATTTCCAAAATGCATAGGAGCATGTCCTAATAGATTCAACATTTGTTGTTGCACTTACATAAGACACCCTATTCTACATGGACTACGGATCCATTTATTTTCAATAGTTATAGATTTTATTTTATTTTTCTCATACATGAGTAGTTAGCCATTCATAAATCTTCGTTTCTCAATGGAAAGTTACTAGTTGTAGATGCCTGATTTTTGTGCACCCTAAATTTGTCATAGTTTTTATTGTTATAATTATGCATTATAATCCCCTTATAATAGGAAAAAACACTCTTATTAAAATGGGCTTGAAAAAATTATTTCAACAAGTACAAATGCACCTATATTCCCATAGCAATGGCCTCCCAAATTGGCTTAAATTCAATACTTTAAACTTGATAAACATCCTTGGTAGGAACAATGACGTCAATTTTGAGGTCTATATCTCCTACAATACTAAATTAAAATTCATAAAATCACATTCATTGGATGTGGATCAAAAAAGATATTTCCAGTGAATATAAATTTGTCTATGTTTTGAGGAGGTTTGAGACCCAAAATTACTTATTTTCTATAGGTTGCCCAAGTTGCCATACCCAAAATCCCACTAACCCTTTGATCTCAGCAAATTAAAAGCCCATGGGAATTGGAAGGAGGAACAAATAGTGAACCATTGAAAAACCCTGTCAACCATCCAATATTAACAAATCAATAGCCCATAAATATTAGGAGGAATAGATGGTGAAACAATGAAAAACGCTATTAACCTTCTGATCTCAACAAATCAATGACCCATTGGAATTAGGAGGTATATATGATGAAACCTTTAAAAACCCTTCCAACCACCCAATCTCAATAAATCAATGGCCCATAGGGATTGGAAGGAGGAATAAATGGTGAAACATTGAAAAAACCCACCAACTATCCAATCTTGGTAAATCAATAGCCCACGAGGATTGCAAGGAGGAATAGATAGTGAAACATTAAAACCCTGCCAACCATTTGATTTCATAAAATCAATAGCCCACATTGATTGGAAGGTGTATATAGTGAAACATTAAAAATCCTCACCAACCGTCCGACCTTAGCAAATAAATGGTCCACAAGGTTTGCAAGAGAAAAAGATGCTAAAACATTAAAAAAATCTTGCCAACCATCTAATCTTAGAAAATCAAAATCCCACAAGGAAATAAATATATAAGTTGCCAAAAAATAATCGAAAACATAGAAAAATGCAAAAAAATACATAGGCAAAATCCAAAAAATATAATATTGCTGAAAAATAGAGAAAATTGTCAGAAAACATAGGAAACAAATAGAAAACGTAGAATATTGCCAAAAGACAAAAAAAAGTTGAAAAACATAGAAAATATCTAAAAATATAAAATACTACTAGAAAACACAAAAAATTACCAAAAAACACAGAGAAAGCCAAAAACCGTAAAATGTTGCCAGAAAACACAAAACATTGTTAAGAAAGGCAAAAAAATGGAGAAAATAAAGGAGAAACACAAAGGAAAAATAAATAAATAAATTTAATTTTCTCTATGTTTCTTCTTTCCACCATTGATTTTCAATTGCATTTATTAATAATTCCTTCTGCAATTTTTACAAGTGGAGAACACAGGTATGTTTGGAGAGTCATAATAAATGTTCAAGATATAAGGTATGTCAAAATTTGTCAATGTTAGTGTAGAGTATGATAACGATGGAAATTAATGCACAATCCACCTACGACACTTGATAGAATATGAATTAAATTATTAGAAACCAACCAAATTCAAATAATTTTATATCTCACAAGGATAGTAATTAATGTGACATGACCAATAGGTAATTCACATCATCGCAAGTCAACAACTATAGACGCTCAGAGGAAACATGATGAAAGCTATATCAACTACAAGTAAATTATGAGGGCAATAATATTGAGACCTAAAAGATAATGAATGTGGTAATTTTAATGCTACACAAGTGGATGTAGAGTGTCAAAGTAGGATATATACAACAAAGTAAATAATCAAACCTACTTGCAACAATTAATAGAGCAAGGGTATAAAACATTTAAGACCAATAAGGCTGAAGCAATTCTAGATTTAATGAGTGATAAATTTTAATGAGGTATGGCCAAGAAGTGAATCTCGATGAGTTTGTGTCATATAAAGGCTAACATGGTAGATGTGGTGATGTCAACAATGTTAATATGGTGTTAGAATATGAAATATGTTAAAATTCAATGGAGTTAATACAAAGCCCACTTGCTAGGATTGTTAGATCAATTATCTTATCATTTAACCAATTAGAAATAAGTGATCCTAGACTTTGTACAAATAATAGTTTAATGAGATATGGTTGAATGTGATCTCGAGAAGATTACATTGCAAAAAAACTAAAGATAAAATCCAAAAATTGATACAACCTATTGGAAAAAATATAATATCAATTAATTTTTTTTAAAAGTTAGGCTATGTGAAGAGCCAAAAAATTGTATAAATAAGAGCCCACTAAACAACTATAATGGTAAAAAAAAAACATTGGTTGGCCCATTGAACTTAGCCCATTCTCTATTAGCTTCATATTCTAGTTGGATGAATTTTTTGAACCAAGCCTTGTGTAGCTCTTGAGCTTTGTTCTTGTAATTCACTAAAGTGGGTGAATCTGAAGTTGTATATGTTTCATGTCATATATTTCATTATAGAAGGCTTTGAAATTATATGTTCAATAGATGCATGATGATGGTGGTTGCACTCAATATATTTTAAGATTTTCTTTTTCTCTAGAGATTACATCATATTGAACCTTAGGCTATGTGAATACCTATTGAGCTAGAATTGGTTTTAAAATTAGACTTGCTACTTTACCAAGTTGGAATAAAATTAAAGGAAATATAGGCTTGTTTGTTTTCTATTATTTTCTCATCCCCTTAAACCTTAGACTTTTCTTTAGAATCTATTTAGACTAAGAGTAGCTTAATTTCAATTTAAAACATTAAAAGTGACTTTTTGCTATGCAAAGTTTAAAATTCTATATAGTTGTATACTAATAATTACCGTTGTTTATGATAATAATATGAATGTAATGAATGATGTTGTTTAGGCGATTATATTTTAAACTCAACTCTATTTTGCACAATTTAAATTTTACTCAGTTCTAAGTTTGTTTATATAGTGTAAGCTTGTTGCTTGTTTTGCAGAGTTATAATCTATCTGAACATATGTTGAGAAAACTATTAACTCATGGTTCTCTTTTTTAATTTAAAATTCATGATTTATAGAATTTATTGATTTATGCAATTGTAAGTTTGTTGTTTATACATATTCCATGTTTTGTAGAGTTGCAAATATTTGGTAGTAAGTTAACCATTGGTATTTTACGTATGTTATAATATCAATGTAGTGGAATTGTTTTCCAAATAGGTATACATTTAAGGTTAATACATTGTTCTTAAGAAGATTGTATATTATAATTGTGACAAGAAAGGCCCCTTGAAGGAACAACTACCATTGACCTCTAGGTTTATCCATGCTGACCAAGACCTAGCCATACCAGAATCTTAGGGAAAAAGAATTCCCTTTCAAGAGGGAATAAAATCTATTCCAAGTAAGTTGGATTTCCCTTAACACACCAATAGTTTAGATTCGACCTTTTCAAAACCAAAAAATTTGGCACTAGAGGGAATTCAAAGTGTATTATTTGCATACTCAATAGGATTGAATCTATTTCTTGGGAAAGTCATAAACAATATGTTATTGCTTATTCTTCCAATGACATTAAATATCGCACTAGAGGAGTATTTTACAAGACGATATAGTTATATTCTATATTTAATATTTACCTTCTATCATATCATTAACATCATCTTACAATGCATTGGGGGGTTAAACTCATATGAAGCAAGATTCATATAAGGAAAACATGTTGATGAAGAATATGGAGTGATGATAACTAAACACTAGTATCCACTATATGACATAGACTAATAGCTTGTGAATCTAGAATATTTAGAAGAGAGTCAATTGGAACATTTGTAAGGAAATGAAAAACAACATGAAGGGTAGGATCATCTTCCAAAAAGGATCAAAAGTGGACCAAAAGGAGTTGAAGAAGAATCTTATCGTATAACATCTCATGTCAAATGATATTATTCCAATTAATTAGGTCATGAATATGATAAACCTTAGAAGCATCACAATAACCCACATGAATACATGAATAAATATTAGCCTTGAGTTTATATACTTATATTTAAGGCTACAAGCCCATACAATAGAACAAAGATATAAAATTAGAAAACTTGGGCTTAACTCTTGTCAATCTCTTAAGCGGTATCATACATTGAAATACACAAGTCAACATCTTGTTGATGATATGTGCAACATAAATTATATCTTCACCCTAAAACTTGGTCTCCATATATTTGATATGCAACATACATCTACCCATATCCAAAATGACATTTTCCTTTTGTTTAGCTACCTCATTCTGCTCAAGAGTCTAATGGAAAACCCTCTGAAAAGAAATACCATTAAGAGCCAAAAAATACCAAACACATGTCTAATAAATTGACCACCACCACCAGTTTAAAGGTACTTATTTTTCTCCTTCCAATATTGCATAAATATTTGGGTATGCAAATATGACATCATGGGAATAGAGGGATGTTCAATGATTTAGTAATTTTATCAAAAAAATATCATGAACTAAATGGTTTGGCTCAACATTTAATGGAGTATGGCATAAATTCATTATGGTTTGTGTTCCTCTAAAATAGAGAGAAGATTGTAATGTGTATTGGTCCTAACAAATATAACATATATTAGGGTATTCAAGTGCAACAAAATAGGAAAACGAGATTCTAGTCATTAGTCAAACTTTTTGAACTCTTATGATGTTATGGTTAAATCTTCTCTAGAGAAAATAAATATATGGCTATTAAATTACAACATTATAAAAGAGGGGATGCTCAACATTAGTAAAATGAGTTTCACAATTTTTCATAAAAATGTATGAGTTAGTGACAAGATATACAAAACCAACCTTAACTATAAGGATACCAATCAAATTATCGAAAAGAAAACTCTAAAACACTTTTATTCTATTTAGCAAAAAGTAAAATCAATAAAATGACATGGACTTTAGGATTTGTTCTTAAACTTTGTTATAGGTTCAACTTGTCAAAGACTACCCTTGGTTTAAAAAACCTAAGTTGTTTGTGGACAATAAATCATGAGTTAGTTTTAGTGGGTGTGGATTATACATTTTTTATTTTTATTTTATTTTAGGAAATATAATTCCACCTTGAAACTAGGCATCCTTTTGATTACCATTTTAGAATAAAAATTGAAGTTTTGGTGAATCTTAGAGACATGTTCAAGTAAAAATCCATATAGTCTAGAAGTGTTAGATTATGGTAATAAAAAATGCATTATATTAGCAAAAATATTTGATTCCATACAAGAATCAAACCCATTAGATTCAATACAATTTTATCTAAAAAAAAATCAAAATTAAAATTTTAAATATTGTAGAACAAGCATTCACTATAGCTCACTGTATAATCGCTAAATCATACTATTGAGATATAATCAACACCCAAACTAAATAGTATAAGAAATAAATTAATATGAAGATCACAACTAAACTATATTATAGGATAAATGAACCATCTTGAAAGACATTATATGATGTAAAAAACCATATCTAGCTACATATTTGTAAAATCAATTTGCTTTCCATCCTTTATTTATTTATTTATTGCAACTATACAATAAAATAGTTAAATAGTTGTTCTTACCTTTCTATTAAGAAATAAAAACCACTTATATATCTATATATATACATATCTTCAAAAATTTATTATTTCCACATCAAATGTCATGAGAAATACTTCCAAATTGTATTTGGCACCTTCATTGGCCATCATTTTGTGTGCTTGTTTGTTGAAAGCTCAAAATTATTAAGCAAGTTATTTTTTAGAGAAGATATCATTGATTCTTATACCATACTTTTTACATGCTTCTTTGGAAAACATTTTTTTTTTATCCTTGCAAAACATTTATATTTAACATGTATCTATTCCTTTTCCAAAAATAATTTTAACATTTAAAATAGACCATTGGATTTGATTACATTGTCAATTTTGGAATGAGAATGGTTATACAATATCCTCTTTTGTTGTGGATTGTTCTTCCATTTTGTCTACCTAGAATGACTTAAGTGACCAAGTTATACAATTTCCCCTTCCCCAAGGAAGGAATATCAACTCTCATCCATAAAGACTAAAATGTTTACAATATCCAAATAAAAATTCTATGATAAATGATAATTTCTTTTTTCCTTTTTATTTTTTGTGATATGTCTTGCTATTTTCTTTAAATCAATAATTTCCAACAATTTGGGTTAACAAGTTTCTTTTTCATCTTATACTTTATAATTTTCTCTAGATAAATCATATCTTTACTGGGCTAAGTTATAGGTTTTGGTGAATTTTAAACAAAGTTTTTAAATTTTTAGCATTTTTCAAACTTTCTAAGTTGAATTCATAAAGTATGTATGTGTTGTTTGAATTTAAAATGCTTGTAGAATTTAAAATGTTTAGAATTAAAAAATGTTCAAAAATATTATCAAATTGCAATAGCTTATACAGGGTTAAAAATTTAGCCTCCCAATGGGATCACCCAAGTTTAAATATTTCCAAGTGATAATAAGTTGAGCTTTAAAATGTTTATGAATATGTAAGGAATTGTTCCTATCCATGTTATTTCATCTCCTTAATTGAATCAAACAAATATACTATTTTATTTAAAATTCAATAGTATTGTCATGTCATTCTACTTGAAAATGAGGCCTTCATCAAGAGAATGTTGGTACTAAAAAATAATCTACATACAAAAATAATAAATGCATTGGTGGGGCAAAACATGGATTAATTTTATGATAGATTTACTCTCTATTTTAATTATCAAACTTAGAAATCTCGTAAACTTATGAAGTACCATGCACTGTTTATGCCTACTATGCCTATAACACCTTTGAAATGAGTCCTCTAATTCCTAAGGTGTGGGGGGGTAGTTTTCATTGCAGTGCAATGTTGTCCAAACCATTTGACTACTCAAAATAAATTGTGTAAAATAAAACACACCACACACTTACAGGAATTTAAAGAAAGCAGGAAAAATGCAGTAAAATAAACAGATTGCTAGAAATAAAATAAAATAATAAATAACAGGAAAATAAACTAAGCTACAAAATAGAAGAAATGGAAGGAATACAGGTAAGAGTGGGCCTAGGCTCCAACATATTCCATCCAAATAAATCACGTACACTGAATGCTTAGAAAATATAAGACAATGCTCAAATGAATTTTATTGCAGCTTCAAAAATTTATAGAAGACGTTCAATAGTTTTTCTCCTCCCCCATCTTATGGAAGTTTTGTGCATTTATACAATGCACAACCTTTGTTTGTTACGATTCTAGGAAATTCTATTTCAAACTTGCAGTTACAGTAGATATGCATTTAAATATTATAGTCATTTAATTATAACAACCATGCACTAAATTTACCCTTCGTAGGATAAATCAGACGTGTTCTGTTTTATCATAACATAATACGTATGATTTTACAATTAAGTTGGTAATACTAAATCTATTTGAGTGGTTTCCCATATTATTCGCTAATGAGAAATAAATTATTTTCCTAGTTCATCATATTGTCTTTTACCTGTATTGGTCGTTGGAATTCACTGTTCTGATTTATCCATAAGCAAGGTCTATGTCATACTTTGTTTTGACTGAGTAAGGTGGGAGCAAGGTGCCTTCCTGTGCCTTCCCATTGTGATATGGGAGCAAGGTGCTTGACTTAGTGTAACTCCTTGCTGTGACTTCTTGAGTGATCCATCATGAAATAGGAAATTGCTAGGTCTAAGAGGGACCTTGACATAAATATGCTAAAAAACAGTAAAACTGATAAAATCTGCACACAATTCACGCTTAACACATATGTTAGAGAATATATTCAATTTCTTGTTAAGTATATATAAATCCTCATAAAAAGTACATTTTTATTATAATAATGCCGCACAAGATGTTAGAAAAGTATGCAAAAATATGAGCATTTTCGGTGCTCATCATCCCCCATGCCTAAATATTGTCACGCCCTTATGACACCTAGTGCTGATAATCCTTAGTTTTAGCAACTGCTTTTCAGTAGGCTCTATTTTATCTCTTCCTCTATTCCTTGGCTTTTGGCCACTCTATGTCTTTGGAGTGTTGGTTATTTGTCATGGCTTGAGCAAGCGCTAATTGCATTGATCTGGGCGACTAGATCTTGTTTTCAAATGTAGCTATTCCCGGCTCCATGTTTTCTCTCTTGCCTCCTTTTTTTTAAATAATTTCCTATAAAGGTCAAAGCATTTTTATTTTTGAAATACTGGATTAGCTTATTTCCAATATTGATGATATG
Organism: Wollemia nobilis; assembly: GCA_028583015.1. Lineage (NCBI taxonomy): Eukaryota > Viridiplantae > Streptophyta > Pinopsida > Araucariales > Araucariaceae > Wollemia > Wollemia nobilis. The sequence continues at coordinate 4,451,703 of JAQPPZ010017036.1, read as the reverse complement.
GAGACAAGGATTTTGCTTCTAGGACATCTAGTTTATCCTAAAATGGAAAGTGGGTTCATCAGCCATTCAAACTTTAGGCAGATTGGTCTGCTTCAGCTCAGGTGTAGTATTTTAAGAATCATATTCCCTTGTTTCTTCTTCTGGTAGATGTTCCTTGGTAACTGTTGTTGCATGGATTGTAGGTGCTATGGAACCTTGTACACTCATCTTCTACATGTATTCCTTCATCCTATATAGTTTATTTTTCTTTCAGAGGTGATTATTGGATTTGCCTCCCATGGTGATATTTCTCTAGTTATCATCCATACAATTTTTTTTTTAATTCCTCTGCAATTATTTATCGCGCTATTTTAGCTCAATTGTATTCGTGCACAAAGGTGTCTCTTCACAATTTTTAGAAAGACTCAAAAATTTGTGAGAAATGTCTTGGAAACCATGATGATTATCTACCCAAATAATCATAGTCATGTTATAAAATGTAGGACGAGGGTATGATGATTTCATGAATAATGTGACAACACTATTTATAGAAATGTGCTATTATGAAAATTATATATACATATAACATAAAAATTGAGTACATACCTAAATGGTGGTTGGTGTGCACATGATGCATAGATGATCATGGAGCATGTGGACTGGTCACCGTATGATAACAATGTTCATCGAAACAAAATTTTGATGTGCATATTTCCCATGTGAAGAAATTTCTTCAAACAGGTTGTTCTTGAATGTTGCAATTCATTCATTCGAGGTCTCATGCTAAAACGTAGGAAGTACTAATGGCCTATGTGGGACGATGCACATCCCTTTGTTGATTGCTCTAAAACATGTTGAAATCCTTTGCATGTTTTCATAATAAATTCCATGCAATTTTGACTTTTTCATCATGTGGGATGCTGACGTGGCTTTGGCTGCTATCGAATCATGTAGGTGCTTTAATTGGATCAAGGCGCCTTCCTGTCATGGGATGGGGTAAAGGCACCTTCATTTATATGGGATCAAAACACCTTCCTCTAGATGGGATCAAGGTGTCTTCCTCCAGATGGGATCAAGGTGCCTTTTGCCAAGTGGGATCAAGGTGCCTTCCTCCAGATGAAATCAAGGCACCTTCGACCAGGCGGGATCAAGGTGCCTTCCTCCAGGTGGGCACATATCCTTGAATTTTTTTTATAATAATATGGGAGTTAGGCACCTTTACATGGGAGTAAGGCACCTCCCCACACACACACACACACATATATATATATATATATATATATATATATATATATATATATATATATATATAATTTTTTTTTACACCTTCTTAATGGAATCTAGACACCTTACTTCAAATACATGGAAGTTAGGAACCTTACTTCAAATACATGGAATTTAGGCACCTTCCTTCAAGTACATGGGAGTTAGGCACCTTCCTAACAGGAGTTAGGTACCTTACTCCAAATACATGGGAGTTAGGTACCTTTCTAACATATGTATTAGATGTAGGTGTCAGCTTGCTTGATGGTAAACGCCTATCTCCGGTGGATGGGAAACATGTGCCAATTTGACACTTTTTTTATAATAATAATATGGGAATTAGGTTCCTTTACATGGGAGTAATTTTCCTCCCTATATTTTTTTTTTGGGGCACCTTCCTAATGGGAGTTAGGCATCTTATTTCAATGACATGGGAGTTAGATGCCTTCCTAACAAGAGTTAGGTATCTTCCTCCAACGTACGTATACCTAACTTTTCAACAAGATTTAGGTGCCCTTAAGATACTTGGGAGTTAGGTGCCTTGCTAATATTGAGAAGTCAGCTTCTATCAATGTGTCCATAGTCAACACTTCTTGGTTGATCAGGCCCCTCAATGCTTCTTTCTTCTTGAACCTCATCAAAAACTATGCATACAAATACGTAGATGGGTATTTTCCTCCATGAAGATTTAACATCCATGTATGTATCTAGATTATGATTATCCCCTCTGGATGGAAACAATCAAGATCCTAATCTATGCAGGTGCATGGATCATGTGCCTATTAGGCCTAGGTTTACTAGGTTTCCTACAACATGCATTCAAGGCATCATACCTACAAGAATTAAAAACAAAAACTAAAAAGCAATAAATATGTAGGTTAGTGGAATTTGTGCCTGATAGGCCTAAGTTTCCCTAGTTACCTGTAGATTGCACTCAGCACTGTACCTACAAAATAGAAACACAAGCAAATAAAGGAAAAATGCAGAAAAGAATAAATTATTCTATGGATAAACATGTTTCCACACATTATTGAAAAATTAAAATTTTTGATATAAACCATCTATAATACCTAGCTAAGCCAGGGAAAATTTGGACATCCCTCTGAGTTTTAGGACTAGGCAGATTCTTGATGACCTCAATTTTCTTTTTATCCATTCTCACTTGCTCTTCCAAATATATGTGATGAGTACAAATTTTCAGAGTAATTCCTCTTATATATGAATATTCCCAAGCAAAATCATTTTGATGATTGACCAATATGTGTTTCTGTAGCACCCTAAAATTGGTGCAGTAAAATTATAAAAATTACATTCACCTAAGTAAATAATTTTAAATTCAAATTTAACCTCCCAAACCGCCCGTTAACCGCCGGGTAATTTGTTTCCCCCTTTTTCGCACCAATTTTAGAGGTTGTTTTGACCGTTTGATGATATCGTCGCTGATTAGACGATATCATCCCAGATTTGACGATTTCGTCTGGACTAGGACGTCCAGACGATCTTATCGCAAAACTGAATTTGCAAAGTTAGAATTTGTTCCAACGGGTCTCCAATCCGGGCAGAAGTGTGTTTGTGCCGTTGGGACCCTCCCCCCGTTGGAGATCTCCCAAATTGGGATGATCTCCAACCTCCTAACTACTCCCTCTAAGCCTATTTAATCTCTAGGATTTTCCCTCCCCAACCCCTGGCTGAAATTATCTGCAAATTGACTCCCTCTATGCTAGAACATCCTAATTTTGTATTTGCATTAGTCCTATACCATTTTTGTTGCAGGTACATCACTATTTTTCAACCGAAGCCAGCACCCATCGTCGTCGACGAACCTGTTCAGATCGGAGGCGATCCTATCGAATGCGAGACGATTTCATACTGATGCGAGACGATCTCGACTGCAGCCCACATCGAGGCAATAAGCGCCTGAAGTTTGCTTTTCTAAACTCTATTTCTATCATTTTATTTTGCAAATTAGATAATCTATTCAGTTTCTATGTTATTTTGCACATGGAGTTCACCCATTTAGCTTAGATTGCATATTTAGATCATGTTTTGTCATTAAAATACAGTAATTTGCTTGAATTCCTATTCTTAATTATTGCTCAATATTCATACTATCATTTGGTGTAATTTGCCTCTGTTAGCATAGTATTATTTCTTGTATTTTGCATCTATTTTCTGTCTTGCAGGTCTCTGACGAATTCGTCAGATCTCGGATGATTCTATCAGTCCCAGACGATTATGTCAGATTTCAGACGATCCAGACTGCTCCAAACATCAGAATCTTCTTCAGACATCCGGATCAGGTATTCTTCATTTGTATCCTGTAAATTCTCTATTTTTTGCTTTTAAATCTATTTTTTGTATTCATTGAACTTGCATTTTCATATAGATTAATCTAGTTTCATTCGGCCAAACCTAGGATGAATGCTTAAGGTTAAAACAAACTCATCAAACACATTCCAAAACCTAGGCATGGAAACTACCGCTAAATGTTTCCTGGTGAACCCACCATCCGTAAAAAAATCACCAAAATACACCTCCCTTGAGAGGCGGGACCTTCGCAAAGTCCTCTCAGTTCGAGGTACCACGACATCCTTTTCCCATCCTCCTTCCGGGTGCGGATCCTATAGCCTAAAGGTAGGGATGCGAAAAATTTGGAGCGATACATTTTGGTGAACCCGACGTGAATGCATCATAACATTTTGAAAACAAAAACAAAAAAAAAAATTAGAACAACTAAAACTTAGATGCATTTTAAAACATTTAAGGTTTAAAGTCATGTTTAGATGGTAGCTCCTAAAAAGAGGTTAGCAGTTACTATAAACATAGAAAATCAATTGGCAGCTATAGAAGTTAATTTTGTCCTTAGTATCCCTGAAACGAGTAGAAATCAATCCTTGTGGGACGAACTTGACAGGAGACTTAGTCTCATTTCGTCTAGGTCCACACAACTTAAACAGATCAAGAGGCTAGTCCTAGATAGAATCCTGGATCCTCATCAACTAGTTTTTTATCATGAACTTCAGAGAGCCTGCCATAGATGGTTAGCCTATAGGAGAGCTTTAGTATCTTTAGAGTTGTTCACCTTCGAGGAATACCTCGATAACGCAGCTATTGTGCACCAATTCCTAGGCCTTGTAGAAGACCAAGAGGTTGTTCTTACAGATAAGGAAAGATGGAATAGAGTTCCTCGTGCTGTGTTATATCGAGAGTATTTCCATGAGCTTTACTTCTATCAACCAACATCTGAGATAGATAATATCACCATAGCCCTTTTCATCAAATTCTTAAAAGAAAACTTTCAATTTGAAGAAGAACATTTCATGACCCCTGAACAACTTGAACCTATCAATGATATTCATAAGTTGTTTATAGAAAATTAAATTATTACTTTAGTATTATCTCTTGCATTATTGTGTTATTTGCTTTATTGTATTGTTTCAAAAAATTAAAGAAAAACTAAAAATCAAAAAACTTAGCAAAAACTTAAACATTTCAATTTCAAATATTATAGTAGGTATATAGTAAATATATACCTCTTAATTTTTTGCATATATATATATATATATATATATATATATATATATATATATATTTGTTGAAATCAAAACTTAGCACCATGCCTAAACTTAGGAATGGCAAAGAAACTTTAGGAGAAGGAGAAGATTGGTTACAAGATACAACTGAAAATCCAAATGTCCTTCTTGGAGATACAAATCCGGAAGGAGAAACTCTAGGTCAATCAGATGAAGACTTAGGTGAAGATAAGGGACAGGAAGGAAGTGTTAAAGAGGATGGATCCTCATCCCCTAGAGTAGCTCCTAATGGAACTATCGCCTTTGACAATGTAGAGCATTTCCAGAAATTTCTCACGAAAAACATTGATGACCTTAATGTGGCCATTCGTCTTGATAAAGGACAAATTAGTAAAACTCAAGCAGCCATGGAATATATATGCAATATGCAGACTAATCCCTTGTCTTTCATTGATCAAGAAAGTGACAAGGGTGGACCATCCAATATGGATATGGTCACTATAGCCCACAGCATGTCAAAACAACAGGTTACCCAACCTCCTAAGGAACCTATTACTCAACCTAAAATCACTCCCACACAAAAGAAAATTCCCTTCACTACTTTGTTCCGCCAAACTATTGAGCAAAATGCTTTAAGTAAACAAAAACCTAAAACAAAGCCAAATACAAACTTTCAACAATCTGGAATACAACATAATACAGCTTCAAAATTCCTCCATAATACTTTTCCTACCAATAATTTACACAAGAGTAACATGGCATCTAATCTGCATGTTCCTCCATCATATGCCCATAACACTTATGTCAATGCCCTACCGAACCAATATGGGGGGCAAACTAGTAATCTGGAAGCCATGGTGAAACAATTAGCTTCACGTATGGACCAGATAGATCCCTACAGTCCCTCGTATAATTATCGAGAGATCTGTAGTCAACCCTTGGATCCCATAGTTGTAGCTCAACCATATCCTAAGCATTTTCCTATGCCCGTCCTGCCTATATATAAAAGAACCAAAGATCCCATTGAGCATCTTCGCATGTTTAGGATAGCATGTCATGACATATCGCATGATGATTTGCTATTACTAAAAATGTTCCCCAAAAGTTTAGGTGGAATGGCATTAGAGTGGTACTACCAATTGCCCACTCACTCTTTGAGAAACTTTGAAGAAACAGCTAAATCATTTTTCCACCAATTTAGTGCCTACATCGAGAGGCATGTAACTATTAAAGACCTATACAATTTAAAACAAGATAAGGATGAGTGTTTTGCTGATTTCTTAGCTAGATGGAGGCAATTGACAGGAAAACTGCACTTTGTGCTACCCTATAGGGAAATGTTAGACATTTTCATCAATAATTTACAAGAACAAATTTCTTATGAACTATCAACCGCTACTTTAACTACCTTCGATCAAGCTATAGATTTAGCTCGAAGAGTAGAAGATGCCCTCATAAGGAGAGGCCAACTTAGGAAGAAGGATGATGAGAAAACATCGAGAAATCAATATAAAAACAAACATGTTGTCGGTGATGGAGTCACTGACAGCAGAAATGTTGCTAATGTCAATGCAACAAAGACAACAGAAAAATTTATATTGAAACCTCCTGATAAACCTCCTCGAGAATTCACTAGATTAAACCAACCCTTATCAACTATTTTACCTCAATTACTTGAAAGAGGTTTAATCCAATTACCAGCTATCCGGGAACCTGATCCAACTATACCCGGATATAGAGCTGACTTACATTGTGAGTTCCATAGAGGACCTGGACATTCTACCAACGCTTGTAAGAGATTGAAACATAAAATACAAGATTTGATTGACAATAATGAAATGGAAGTGCAAGCCTTCCAACCTAAACAAAACCCTCCTAATAATACTCAAAATACTGTTCCCCAAAATCAAAATCAAAATGCCAATCAAACTTTAGACATATTTCAACACCCTTTACCAAGACATGGTAAAGAGGTATCCAATCAAATCGAACATCATAATTTTCCCCCTCCTACCCGATATGTAGGAACCATTAGTGGACAATTACCTGTTCGGGATCCTCAAATATTTGACACGACCTTATCCTTGGTTACGACCAGGACCTTACATAATTTTCAAACTTCTGATTCTAGTGATATAGAGTCAGATAGTGAAAGTGAAGTAGACATTACTTCAAACCAATCGAATAGTTCTAAAAATGAATCAAATCCTATTCAACCTGTCACAGATGCTATGGTTCCAGAAGAACCATTTCCTAGAAGAGTCACTACTCGACCTTCTTCTAATATAGTCCTTCCTTATGAACAAGCCATAAATTCTCAATCGAGACCGTTTCAACGTCGTCACTATAAAATTGTAGGTACCATCGGAGTCGTCACCTGACAACAAGCTCAAAATTCCCAACAAGAACCAAACCAGAACGATGGCTCAGCTCCATTCGTTCTGAAAAATCCCAATAAAGGGAATCTTGCTCCCACTGTTCAACCTAAACCCCCTTACAGTATTAATGAACAATTGTCCAATACCACGGCCAGAATATCCCTTTTAGATTTATTAAGATCCTCTCCCACCCATAGGGATGATTTGATGCTTACATTGAGCCAAATGATGGTACCTCAAAACATTCAACCTGAAGCTATGGCCAATACTATCATCACTCGAGAGATTTATTGTATTGACTTCAGGGATAAAGATATCCCACAACATAGTTTACATAAGGACAATCCCTTATACATTACTGCTTTAATTGGAGATGTAGCTGTCAAATGAGTTTTGATTGATAATGGCTCATCTCTAAACATTTGCACCTATGACTTTTACCAACGATTTGGTTTTAGAAGTGATGAAATGAAGAAAACTGATATGATCATTAAAGCTTTTAATGACGAAACACAAGAAACGTGTGGAGTTATTACCCTCCCATTCCAAGTTGGTCCTATAACCCTAGAAACAACCGTGTTTATTGTACATTGCCCAGCATCGTACAATATACTTTTGGGTCGCCCTTGGATCAATGCCATGCAAGCGGTCCCATCAACTTTACACCAATGTGTTAAATTTGAGTTTAAAAATCAGTTGGTCACTATTCATGGTGACCCTAGACCTTTTGATATGTGTGCTTTGGCAAAACCAGTTGGAGTGCAATTTTGCCCAGCTCTGTCATCCACACATCCTAGTTCTTCTTTTTCATCTAAAACTGTGAAACATAAACCCATAACTTCCCCTATTCCTCCTCCATTCATTTCATCTTCCTATATAGATCAACAACCCTCTAAAAAAATTATTCTAGAACCTCAAAAAGATTTTAAATCTACAACCAATCCTTCAACTACTACCCCTACAAATTCAAAACCTCTAGACACATCTATCATACCTTCCACATCTCAATACATAGGTAATAAGCCTTCTACATCTTATGCCCTTTCTGATGAACTTTTACCAGATTTATCTACAACCTTAATATCAGAAAAAATGAATGCTTTCATGCAAGATTCAAACCTTTTAAATAAATTGCCACCATCTCCTCATACTTTGGGCCTCCCACAACCTCTGGGAAGTACTTACCAAGTCGGGAGTTGTGCCTTCATTTATAAAGGATATGACTGGGGAAGAATCCCTCGGAATATCAAAAATCATCATGAGGGATACGCTCGGTGTTATTTTACCAATGATTATATTAAAGCTAAACCCATGATGCTTAAAATGGGATATAAAGGGAAAGGCTTGGGACCTTTCCAAAATGGCATGAAAGAACCTTTCGAGGTAGAACCGTGGCCTCGCCCGTTGTGGTGTGGGCCTATTTCCTAGTAAGGGTCAACCCTTTCCTTTTGAGGATGATGATCATCTCATATGTTATCAAGATTATTTGGATAGGCATGTTGATTTGCCTCTTAATAATCAGTCGTTTTCATGCAACATGCTATCCATAGCATACCCTGAAATGATTGTTGACCCCGATGAAGAATTGGAAGGAGATATCTTCCATGATGTCTCTGTTGAAGAGATGTTACACAATGGGTTTTATTTTGATGGTTCTATACCAACTATAGCTCAGATTGAGACCACTAATCCTCAAGATGAATTATCTAAATTAACCTTACAAGAATTACAAGAATTGGGCGTTTCACCCGCCCCACCTAACTTTGAAAGAGATCTACACATGGAGGTAGAAAATGTCATTAAAATTAATATTGGAACTGAGGACAATCCTCACATAATTAATATTGGATCAAAACTAAGTCAAGAAAAACAAGAACAATACATCACATTCCTTAAAGAGTATGAAGATGTCTTCGCTTGGACATACGAAGATATGCCAGGTCTAGACCCTTCCGTAGTCATGCATCATTTAGTGGTCCATCCGGATGCTAAACCTGTCAAAAAAAAACTCAGAAAAATGCATCCCAAAGTGGTTCTGCTAGTCAAAGGGGAGTTAGAAAAACTCTTGAATGTTATCTTTATACAAGCTATTGATTATGCTTGAATGGATCTCAAATGTAGTTCCAGTCACCAAGAAAGAAGCTACCAAAGTTAGGGTTTGCACCGATTTTAGAGATATCAACGCTGCATGCCCTAAAGATGACTTTCCTCTTCCAAACATGGATAAAATTATTGACTTCACTATTGGCAGTGGGATGATGTCCTTAATGGACAGATTCTCCGGTTATAATCAGATCAGGATAGCTCCTGAAGACCAGGCTAAAATAGCCTTTATTACCCCTTGGGGTACCTTTTGCTAGAAAGTGATGCCATTTGGCTTAAAGAATGTCGGTGCAACTTATCAATGGGCTATGACCTACATTTTTCATGATATGATGCATGATATCCTACATGATTATGTAGATGATATCATAGCTCGCTCTCTTATTGAAGATCATCATTTGGATGATTTGCGAAAAGTCTTTAATCGATTACGAGAATATCTCATTCGATTAAATCCAGCAAAATGCATATTCGGAGTTAAATCCGGAAAACTATTAGGGGTTTTAGTTTCTTTACATGGTATTGAAATCGACCCTCTCAAGATTGCGGCCATCACCGATATGCCCGCACCGACTAATATCTCTGAGTTATGAAGTTTACAAGGTAAAATTCAAGCTATCCGTCGCTTCATTGATAAGCTGGCGGACAAAACTGGTCCCTTTCTCAAACTTCTTAAGAAGGATGTCCCTTTCAATTGGGACACAGAATTTAGAGAAGCTTTTGAACTTCTCAAACAATATCTCCTTAACCCACCGGTGCTTTCACCGCCTAGATCCGATCACCCATTTCTCCTCTATATTTTTGCTTTAGATTCTGCCTTAGGGGCTATGTTAGCTCAACTCGATGATGACAAGCGAGAACATGCTAATTATTATATTAGTCGAACCTTCATCAGTTATGAAACCCGTTATACAGCGTTAGAGAAGCTATGTCTAGCAGTTGTGTTTGCTACGCAAAAATTACGACATTATATGCTTAGCCAAAAAACGTATGTCATTGCCAAATATGATCCCTTAAGATATCTCATGAGTCGACCTTATTTATCGGGTCGCACAGCCAAGTGGGTTCTTGCTCTAAGCGAGTTTGATCTCACATTCATAGGATAGAAGTCTGTTAAGGGTCAAATCATAGCAGATCAATTAGCTGTTGCACCCTTAAAGTCTACCCATCCCCTCATCATTGAGTTTCCAGATGAATGCCTTCAATTAGAGGCAGACCATAATGAACAATGGTCCTTATACTTTGATGGAGCCTGGTGCATGAGTGGGGCTGGTGCGGGTATTATTTTAATATCTTCACAAAAACATCTTATTCCTCTGTCCTTCAAACTGACCTTTGCTTGTACCAACAATACTGCTGAGTATGAAGCTCTAATCCTTGGATTACGAGCTGCCCTAGCACTAAAAATTAAACACCTTTTAGTTTTTGGTGATTCCCAATTGGTTATAAACCAAATTAATGAAGTTTATCAAACCCGAGATGATAAACTGTGCCCATATAAGGCCTATGTTTTACAATTAATGTCCTTGTTTGATCAAGTTACTTTGGAAGCTATTCCTCAAACTAGCAACCGTGCAGCCGATGCTATGGCCGCCGCTGCATCTCTCCTGCCCTTGGAGTTAGATGACGAATATGCGACTATCATTATTCGTTGACTCCAGGAACCCGCTTCAAATAAGTCATGCTTAGAGCCTTTGGATGTGTTTCTAATCAATGAAACTACTCCTGAACCTTGGTATACGGACATATTTGATTTTCTCCAAAATGGGACTTTCCCTGCTAATTCTAACAGAAACCAGTGTCGATTATTACGTCGATGAGCAAGTCGATTTGTAATAATTGGCAATACTTTATATAGGAGATCTTTTGAAGGTATCCTATTAAGATGTTTAAATTCAGATAAATCTAAATCAGCCTTGAGTGAAGCCCACGATGGATCTTGTGGAGGACACTTTAGTGGTAGTGTCATTGCTAAAAAGCTCCTTCGGATAGGATACTTTTGGCCTACCATGGAAACGGATGCACATGAGTATGTGCACCATTGCGACAAGTGTCAAAAACATGTTGACCTTGTCCATGTGCCTGCACAAGAGCTGCAGGCTATTTCATCTCCTTGGCCCTTTTCTAAATGGGGCTTGGATATTATTGGCAAAATCAATCCTGTGTCATCTGATGGACACAAGTTCATCATAACTGCCACTGAGTATTTCACGAAGTGGGTTGAAGCTATGCCTTTAGCTTCTTGCACTGGCTCACAAGTTTCTAAATTCATTTTTAATCAAATCATTTACAGGTTCGGAATTCCTGCGAATCTCATCTCTGACAATGGAACATGTTTCAAAAATAAAGATGTTAAAAAATTATGTCAAAAATACAAGATTCAACATCGCTGGTCCACTCCCTATTATCCTCAGGGTAATGGTCAAGCAGAAGCTTCTCACAAAAATTTAATCAAAATTCTCAAAAGATTAGTCAATAAAACTGGTCGTGACTGGCATATTCAATTATATCCAGCCTTGTGGGCCTATCGAACTAGTGTTTGAACTCCCACTGGAACTTCACCCTTTGTTTTGGTATATGGTGCTGAAGCAATTTTTCCATTTGAATTGGAAGTTCCTTCTTTGGCTCTGCTACTTCAAGATACCGAAGTAGGAGATGAATATCGTGCTGGCAGACTCAATCAACTAGAACTCCTAGATGAAAAATGCATCAATGCTTTGGAGCATCTCCATGCATACCAAAACAAGCTTAAAAGATCATATGCTAAGAAAGTTCGTCATCGATCCTTTGAGATTGGCAACCTTGTTCTAAAAGAAAATAAAAAAAATACAAATGCAACTAAGGAACTTAAAGGTAAATTTGAGCCCAACTGGCTTGGACCATACATCATTACTGCCAAATTTGAATCAGGAGCATATAAATTATCTACCTTTGATGGTAAATAACTTAAAGAACCCATGAATATTTTGCATCTTAAACGTTACTATGCATAAATTTGGTCATTTCATCCATGTATATATTTGTTTAAAATCATTATCTTGTATTTCTTTCAATTTATAAAAATACAAAAACACCAAAAACATTCATAAATCTCCAAAAATCTTCAAAACTATCTATTGCATTTATTTAAAGCACTTGTTAAGTTCTTTTTGCTCAAAAACAAAAATCAAAATACAAATCTAAAAACAGCTATATGCTTGACTCTCTCGAAACCAAAACAATATACAGAAGAACGAGAGAGTCAACATTCTCCAACCTTCTCAAAAATCATTTATATATATTTTCTTACAATTATTGTAGTTATATGTTTCAACTTATTTTGGGATAAATTAGCATTTATTTCGAATCCCTCACTTGCACACTCACAACAATAAATATCTTGATTTTATCTGGCATGATTACTAATCTCTCTTATATCAAAGTCCACAAAATTCAATTAAATAAAAGTTTGAGCATAGAGAATTGATCTTGTTATTTACTTAAACCAAGCACATCTTTTCACAATAAAATGATTATATTTGTAATTTCCATGTTTTGCTACATAGTAGAACTGATTTCTTGAGCGAAAAGTTTCCCCTGCTATCCTATCATGCACATGGTCTAGAATCTTTGAGAATTGGCAAAAGGACAAGCTCACCCCTACCCGAATAAAAATCCTTTGCTCTACAGCTAATCTGAGCAAGTATCCCTAGCAAAGAAAAAGAAAAAGAAAAGAAAAATTCAAGAAAAAGAGAAAAGAAAAATGTTTTTTTATATCATTGCAATAATGTTACAAGCATTATCAAGCAAAAGAAATACAAAAAGAAAAATAAGCAAAGTTCAAAAGAAAGCAAGAAAGCAATAAAATCCCTTTCCCTACCCTTTGAAAAGAAAAGAAGGGTTGATGAGCTTGAATCCCTGGAATTCTCAATTATTCGAAAGCGTGAGGTAAGCCCCATAACGAGTGGTTTGTGCCCAACTCGCTTGGCCTTGGGTAACTTCTAGCGTGGCGATATGTCTGTCACATTAGCGACCTTCTTTTGTACAGACCTATTTCTGTTTATGGATTAGCTAGCTCTTGATAATCCGACCTACATAGTAGTCTAATATGGTTATATGCATCTACTTCATGGTTAATGAACATTTATTTGGTTTCTTCAAATCACTTGTATCATAGTATCTTGCTCAAATCTGGTAAATGAACATAGCAATTGCACACACATTTGTATTTGAGAGATTTTGTGTATCATTATGATAAATCAATATTGGCAATGAATTCACATATGCACATGGGATTCCTTATAAATATAACTTTTGTCTTCAAAATACTTTGAAATATTATTTTTGCAACTTGTTTGGAATAATCAAGTACAGTTGTTTACCACAAAGACAACTATATAACAAAAAATCAAAAATTTCTTTCAAAAATATACAATTAAAACATATATATCTGATTGACTTTCGCGACGATGGTATCGTTTCAAAAACCAAAATTGGAATTGTATGCCTAGCGCAAGTCCTCATGTTCATATTTTCTGTTCATCAAAAATCAATCATGCAATAAAACTATTTTTTTTTTTTTTGGATTTTCGCGATGATGGTATAAGTCTATACCTACATATTCTATGCCTAGCGCAAACCATTGTAACAATTTTTATTTCCCCATTTATCAAAAATCATAAAAACCATATGACTTCATTTATTATGTTACACAAATTATGCTTTTCAAAAGCAAACCCATTTTTTTCACTATTTTATGTCATTATGTCAAACCTTCAACTTTGCAATGATGGTATAATTCCTAAGGAATTATTCACAAATCTTATCACACTTAGAAATTTATGCCTAGAAAAAATCATTTTAAAATATTTCATGCATAATATTTTTCATGAAAGTCTGAAAACCAACCATCATCATCATCATTTGCACTATTGCACCAAAGTCTTAAGACAGTCTCTTAAGCACTCTTTTACTTTTAACAATATTTCTATACGGGGATTAGCTTGACGACCGAGTGAGCGGCGACTCCATGAAATGGTCTATAATAGCGACAATATCCTTTGAAATTATTGTTAGAAGTCTCTTTTTATTTTTTATCACATCGCATCACAAACAACCACTTTGTTACATCAGATTATTTCATTTACAATGTTATAGCATGACATTCAAATTATAATATTTCTAACGACATAATTACATCCAATTATCAAATCAATCAATCAAAACATAAAAGCATCATAAGCATACACACAATATAAGTCATATGATTAAAAATATCTCATCTATATATGTATCACAAATATATGTATACATCATATCAAAAATGGATTGATATGCCACAATCTACATCTTGGCATACTCAATCCCCTCAATCAAATACCCTCTGTGTAGTGTCTCGAGAGCCCCTTGAGCTCTCAGCCTCATCTCCTCCCCCCCTGAGGTGGAGGAGGTGGCCCCATCGCAGTTCGTGTGGTGCCGTGAGTCCTGGATGCCGATCGTGATGATGTCCTAGATGACCCCATCACGACGGGCTTTGTAATGTGTGCTGGTAATGGCACCCTCTGCTCTGCTGGCACTGCCTGGTAGTATAGAGCCTGATAGAATGTAATCTGGGTGATAGCGCGTGCTAAATCCTGAATGCTCGCTCCTTCACCCCGAGCTCTGAGCCATGTAGCCTCATCCTGTAGTGTCTGCACCAGAGCCCGCAAGCGGGCAACCTCAGCTCGGAGAGTCGCTGTCTCGCTGCTCTCCCCAGTGTCTACACCCTTGCCCTTATCGGGTGATGGTGGCCTATCCCTCTGTGGATATGGGGGTCTCTCCTCCCTCCTCTCCTACTGTCACGGCCTCTGCTGTGCCTGTGGCCTCCTCGCCTCTCTCCCACCGTGACCCTGGGCCGCCTCCATCACTGCTCGGCGTCGCCTCCCTATCCGACGCACAACCGCATGAATCAGACCCTATGCCCTCGTCATCCGAGGAGGTCGGATGCCTACGTACCAGGCATCGTAGCCGTCTGCAACCCCTGTGTCGTCCCCATCCACTGGTTGAATGGGGGCATCGTCTGCGTCCTGGCTCCAGAAGCGCTGCATGTCAAGAGCCCCACTAATCGTGGTGTTATCCCAGACAGTCCATGAAAACTCGTAATCCCTCAGAGATGGGATCCCCTGCTATAGACCAAACTATCTCAAAACTCGATCATAGCGATGGAGCTCCATCTCTCCTCTCTCCATTCGTAGCCAGCAGACTCGCCTAATGCGAGCCAGCTCCTGTCCATCCTCGGCCCACCCTGGGTGCCCTCTCCATGGTCTCCAGGTGATCTGGTCTGGGACCAAATCATCCAGTAGCCTCCGGGACATCGGTAGGTCGATCCGCCGCTGTGACCCTCTCTGGAGCCACCAGTAGAAGACTCGGGGCCTCTCCCCGTCAACCCCTATCAATGGAAGCCCTACCGGCCTCCGCACCGTAATGTGCTCTCAGCACCAAACCTATAGTAGCGATGTCATAACCAGACATCGACCGCCCTTGTACACGACCCCATACAGGATCCTGTATAATCGGCATAGAACAAAACTGCCCCAACAAAACCTGTACCCATGGTCTCGCATATCACAGATCACATCTGCGAGCATCCATGGTACCCTGCATCCGCTCTGGTGGCACAGCAGAAGACCACCAACCACCCCAGCTAGTACTCGTGTGAGTCTGGATGCCCCAGGCATCTGGCGTAGTGCCTCGATATTCACTCCGCCCTTCTCTAGGGCGAAGCTCGGGTCACCACACAGTTGTCCCATAGCGTGGCCCTGGTTGGCCGTAGGAGTGATCATCCGTCCTTGTATGGGGATTCTTAGAATCCTCCATACGTCCTCTAGTGTGGGAGCCATCTCCCCTGTTGATAGCCAGAAACAGGAAGACCCCGAATACCACCTCTCTACTAGGGCTGTTAGAAGCCCCATATCTATGGATATTTGTGGCATCTCCGCCACATGCTGCAAGCCGGCCTGTGCCAGCAGATCTCGCTCTTCCTGTGTCAGAGCGGCCAAGTCATCTCTCAATCCTCCATATTTCCACTCCTTGCTCTTTAGTAATCCTCTCTGCAAACATAAACAACAAAACAACAAACAATCATTAATCAATAATTCAAGTAATCAATAATGCAAGTTAAAAATTTAATTTTGTGCAATTGATGATATCGCCCACTATTGGACGATATCGTCCCAAATTTGAGCATAATCGTCTCCGATTTTGCGTGTCGAAATCGTCTCTAATTTGACGAAATCGTCCCCCTTTCACCGATTTCGCCCTTGGGCGAAATTGAGACGATTTCGTCGAAATCGAGACGATTTCATCCCGATGACGTCGACGGCCAAAAACGGCCGTGATGCTCAAAAATTCACCTAAAATCTACCTACAAAGCATGTAAAATTAAATTAAATCAGTTCTAGTTAAGTCGAGACTCTTACCCGTAGACCGCGTCGGACTTCTGCCGATCTGTGCGTCGTCTCCACCATTTCTGCTTCAGAGCTCTAAAAACAATAAAAATGAACAGTAACAATGAATTAGGGTTTTACCTATTTTTCTTAATTTTATTCAAAATAATTCAAAAATAATTTTTCTTTTCCTCATTTTTACCTCAAACATTCGATTTGGGTAAAAACATGGAGGGGGCACCATAGTAAGCTGTCGTACGATTCGACCAAGAATCATCGCCTAAAAATGGGTATAATTTTTTTTTGCTTTCTCGTAGATCGAGAAGAACTCATCTTTAATGCATTTTCTTCATAAAATTCGCTAAAGAGGGGGCAAAATGTAGCACCCTAAAATTGGCGCAGTAAAATTATAAAAATTACATTCACCTCAGTAAATAATTTTAAATTCAAATTTAACCTCCCAAATCGCCCATTAACCGTCGGGTAATTCGTTTCCCCCTTTTTCGTGCCAATTTTAGAGGTTGTTTTGACCGTTTGATGATATCGTCGTCGATTAGACGATATCATCCCAGATTTGACAATTTCGTCTGGACTAGGACGTCTAGACGATCTTATCGCAAAACTGAATTTGCAAAGTTGGAATCTGTTCCAACGGGTCTCCAATCCGGGCAGAAGTGTGTCTGTGTCGTTGGGACCCTCCCCCCATTGGAGATCTCCCAAATTGGGATGATCTCCAACCTCCTAACTAGTCCCTCTAAGCCTATTTAATCTCTAGAATTTTCCCTCCCCAACCCCTGGCTAAAATTATCTACAAATTGACTCCCTCTACGCTAGAACATCCTAATTTTGTATTTGCATTAGTCCTATACCATTTTTGTTGTAGGTACATCACTATTTTTCAACCGGAGCCAGCACCCATCATCGTCGACGAACTTGTTTAGATCGGAGGCGATCCTATCGAATGCGAGACGATTTCGTACTGATGCGAGACGATCTCGACTGCAGCCCACATCGAGGCAATCAGTGTCTGAAGTTTGCTTTTCTAAACTCTGTTTCTGTCATTTTATTCTGCAAATTAGATAATCTATTCAGTTTCTATGTTATTTTGCACTTGGAGTTCACCCATTTACCTTAGATTGCATATTTAGATCATGTTTTGTCATTAAAATACAGTAATTTGCTTGAATTCCTATTCTTAATTATTGCTCAATATTCATACTATCATTTGGTGTAATTTGCCTCTGTTAGCATAGTATTATTTCTTGTATTTTGCATCTGTTTTCTGTCTTGCAGGTCTCTGATGAATTCGTCAGATCTCGGACGATTCTGTCAGTCCCAGACGATTCTGTCAGATTTCAGACGATCCAGACTGCTCTAAACATCAAAATCTTCTTCAGACATCTGGATCAGGTATTCTTCATTTGTATCCTGTAAATTCTCTATTTTTTGCTTTTAAATCTGTTTTCTGTATTCATTTAACTTGCATTTTCATATAGATTAATCTAGTTTCATTCGGCCAAACCTAGGATGAATGCTTAAAGTTAAAACGAACTCATCAAACACATTCCAAAACCTAGGCATGGAAACTGCTGCTAAATGTTTCCTGGTGAACCCACCATCCGTCGAAAAATCACCAAAATACACCTCCCTTGAGAGGCGGGACCTTCGCAAAGTCCTCTCAGTCCGAGGTATCATGACATCCTTTTCCCATCCTCCTTTCGGGCGCGGATCCTATAGCCTGAAGGTAGGGATGCGAAAAATTTGGAGCGATATAGTTTCAACATGTCCTACTGGATGCATGTCAACTTACCATTTATATTCAGTGTTTTCTCGGGTGCAACCTCAATTTGTGTGATATGGTGATATTTGCTACCAACAAGTGGTAATTTTGGAGAGGGGTAGGAGGACTCACCTTGGAAAAAGTTGGTTATAACTCTTTCCTCATCATTTTTGTCCTCCAACTCATCCAATGCCATTATGGGCTGAATCATTGCCAAATCACCAACATTCTGATTTTCTTCATTGGGTTCACCCAACAAGTCAAAAGACTGTGCAATTAGATAGATGATTAGATTTTTAATGTCTTGTCCATCAGAAATGGTCATTTGTCCATTCTTACAACTTATGTAGGCGATAGCTATCGCTAGCCAAGGCTTTCCAAGATGAGTGGGTAACCACCCAATTCAGACTTTAACTACAATACTAAGAAATTTGTTGGGATTTTTTTAGACATAATTCATAAATGGCCTTTGTGTAAATTGGGATATCTCCTATGGCCTAAAAGAGAGGAATGATGACTATTAAATTATTCAAGCTAGATAAGATATCAAACTTCGGTTGCACTGGCCTTCTGGGTTCCTACAACCTTTTGGAAAAATGAGAACCTCTTCTTTATCATTTTTAGTAATGGGTTCTTCCTCAACCTCTTCTACAAGAGGTGGTTCCTCTACTGCTATATTTACATCTGCATCCTCTTCTACCAAAGGAGGT
The DNA here is from genome assembly GCA_028583015.1 of Wollemia nobilis. Classification (NCBI taxonomy): domain Eukaryota; kingdom Viridiplantae; phylum Streptophyta; class Pinopsida; order Araucariales; family Araucariaceae; genus Wollemia; species Wollemia nobilis. Next base: position 4,432,554 of record JAQPPZ010017036.1, on the reverse strand, counting down.
GCTTCTAAACCTAACTGTCTACCTAATCTTAATTGTACATGAAATATCTCATTTTTCACTTGAAATGTTGGCTAGTTTGATGTGGGCTATGTTGGATGTTGAGCAATTCTCACAATAGGGGGAACTGGTAGACTTTGTTATAGTTTAACTTGTGCCATATTTTATGGAACTGAATTCCATGTGTTGTAATTTCTCCACTGATATCCTAGTTGTTGGTATGACATCCATGGGTACTGATTATAAGGAGCAGTTCCCTGAGGGGTGTTTATCCATGGTGGTTGTCCCCACCAACCCACATTGGGTGGCTGAACTTGACCTTGATTTATGTGGTTACTCCCTCTATAGGGTGGTATTCCTAGTATCATGTTTTCCATGGAAGGTTGTTTCCAGCCTCTCCTATTCCCCATGAAATAGGCTTTTGCTATCTCAGGATTGTCCTTAGGACTTGGTAATTGCAGGCATAGCCTTATCTTGTGATTGTTCTAACAGACAACACATACTCTAACCTTATCTTTAGGACATGCATTTTTGGGGTGCTTTCCTCTGCATTTGAGACAAAAATAGGTTAATGTTGCCTTGTTCTACCGCTTCTTCTTTTGGAGCATAAGAGTATCTATTTGTAGTGCAAAATATGACATCTCACTCCTCAGATATTCTAGTATTTTGCCTATCTCTATTTTGGTGACTGAGGCTATTGGTTTGATATTACTGGAGGTCAGGTTACCTTTCCTTCTTGAATAATTTTGACACAATTATCGGATGTCTAAAATTTGGTGCTGGTAAATATCTCCTCCATTCTTAGTCATTTTTTTTTAAGAAATTTGGTCTTTATACCAACTGTCCTTAAAGCGGTTATCATTCTAAGTATTCTACACAAGAGTCTCTAATTCAGTTGTTGGAATAGTTCCATTCTCAACTACTGGTTGTACAACATATCTTCTTCATATTGGGTTCTTTTAAACAAAGGATTTTCTACCACCCATTCTTCATTGAGGTTCGACTATTTTGAGTTGGAAGAATTCTATGCAAAAACTGGATGTTTACTCCAGTGCACTGCTTGGGAGAAAACTATTTCAATTTTAGAACCTGATACAGCTGGTTCAGGGATTTCTTGTGGAGGTTTACTCTTAAGGAAATGATCATCTGGTCCTCTAATCTTTGGTGGACTCATACAAGATTAGGTGAAAAATTTCTACAGATAAGTTAATCTGAACCAGAATTTTTAGATACACCTTCTTTAGAACAAGGCATTACAGTTGGTACTTCCCCAAAAATGGTACCAAAAATGGTGGGGCAAAACATGAATTAATTTTATGATAGATTTACTGCCTCTATTTTAATTGTTAAACCTAGTAAGCTCGTAAACTTATGAAGTACTGTGCACAGCTTATGCTTGCTATGCCTATAACACCTTTGAGATGAGTTCTCTAATTTCTAAGGTTTGGGGAGTAGTTTTTTTTGTAGTGCAATGCTATCCAAACCATTTGACTACTCAAAATAAATTGTAGATAATAAAACACACCATACACTTACAGGAATTTAAATAAAGCAAAAAAAATGCAGTAAAATAAATAGATTGCTAGAAATTAAATTAAACAATAAATAACAAGAAAATAAACTAAGCTAGAAAATAGGAGAAACAGGGGGATACTAGCAAGAGTGGGCCTAGGCTACAACAAATTCTGACCAACCAAATCACATACACTGAACGCTTAGAAAATATAAGACAATGATCAAATAAATTTTATTGCAGCTTCAAAAATTTATAAAAGGTTTCCAATAGTTTTTCTTGTCCCTCATCTCAGCGAAGACCTGTGCATTTATATGACGCATAGCCTTCCTCTGTTACAATTTTAGGTAAGTCTATTTTAGACTTGCAATTACAGTAGATATGAATTTAAATATTATAGTCGTTTAATTATAATATCCATGCACTAAATTTACCCTTCACAGGATAAATCAAGCGTGTTATGTTTTATCATAACAAATTACATATAATTTTACAATTAAGCTAGCAATAATAAATCTATTTGAGTGGTTGCTCATCTTATTCGCTAATGAGAAATAGATAATTTTCCTGGTTCATCACATTGTCTTTTACCCACATTGGTCGCTGGAATTCACTATTCTAATTTTTTCATAAGAAAGGTCCATGTCATACTCTATTTTGATCGAGAGTAAGATGGGAGCAAGGCGCTTTCCCACCGTAGGACGGGAGCAAGGTGCCTTCTCACCATAGGACGGGAGCAAAGCACCTTCCCACCATGATACAGGAGCAAGACACTTGATTTAGTGTAACTCCTTGTTGTGACTTCTTTAGTGCTCCATCATGAAATGGGAAATTGCCAGGTCTAAGAGGGACCTTGACATAAATATGCTGAAAAACTATAAAACTGATCAAATATGCACACAATTCACACTTAACACACATGTTAGAGAATATACACAGTTTTTTGATAAGTATATATAAATCCTCATAAAAAGTACATTTTATTATAATAATGCCGCACAAGATGTTAGAAAATTATGCAAAAATATGATCATTTTTGATGCTCATCATGCATATAGAACATAAATGTATGTTTTTAATTAATTTTTATGATTACTAGTTTTTGGAAGTGGTTAGAAAAAAAATTTAACTATAAATTCAAAATATAAAAGTACTATTTGAAAAAGTTGTATCATAGAAATAAAGAGCTAAACTAATAAAACAACATTAAAACAACAAATATATTATATATAAAGCCTCACTCTTAAAGATTAGGAAGAAAACAATATTTACAATCCATCTTTAGGCTAGCTAAAGACAGTCAAAAATATTGTACAACCGCACTGAAAATAGATGCCATCAAGCCATAAATAACTAGATTGGCTGAAAATATGCCAAGTCTTTTAGTTTACACAAAATTGGAAGCCAATGAAATAACGTAATTTTTGGAAGATATTTTATCAAAGCACACAAGAAGTTTACTATTTTTTAGGAACCTTCTCATTAAAATCAGCACATTCACAAAAATATTGCAATAAACATAAATGCATGAAATATAATACAGTGTAATACGAAATATAAGTTCAAAAATGAAACAATCTCACAAAGCAACACATGATCGTAGGCCACTACGAAGGGGCAACCTCCTTCAGTATTTTCATTCAATTATGCAAAAATATACATTCATTCCTGCCCCTCACATTTTAAAAAATTTATCTCTCTACCTAAAACTCAAGGTTGGCTTACAAGCAAAATGCTAACCGAGTTAGAATCTTCTACCAATATTTTAGTTATATTATTGATATCAATTACATATAATGGTGCCACTTGTCTAGGCACTTCTAATACCACAAAGTAGCACAAAATATTATCATGGATTTCTCCCACATTAAGCAAGGGTTAATACATCATAGTTTTAGGATGGGGTCCTAACATGCCCTTCCCCTTCAACAAGCTTTGTCCTCAAAGTTGAATATGAGGAAATTGTTGCTAAAGTTGTTGAAGGGGTTCCCACATAGTGTCTTCAGGTTGTAAGTCATGATATTGGACAAGAACATTGGTGATGACACATCAATAAAGGGTACATGATCTACGGTCTAGAATACACTCAAGTTCAAGAATTATGGAGCTTTCATCATCCAATTTTGGTAGCGTGGACTAAACTTGGACCTTGTTATTGATAACCTACTTGAGAGAAAAAACATGGAAGACTAGATGAATTTTGGAAGTATTTGGAAGGGCTAGTTTGTAGGCTATTTACTCAATCCTTTGTAATACCTAATATGGATCATATTATTTTACAACAAGTTTTTGACACCCACGGAGCTAGAGAGAGAATTGTTTGTATGGTTTTAAGCAAAGGAAAACAATATAGTTGACTTCAAAGCTATGTTCAATGTGATGGTGATCAACTTGTTGTTTCATATGGTTTCAAGCCAATTCTATATTGATCTTGAGTTGGTGAAGAATGAAATATTGTTTATGAAGAGAGGAATCCACAACTTGAACCTTGGAAATTCCTATAATATAAGAATATGTGCTAGTGGAGGATGACCATAGACCACTTCAAATGGGCTTACCTTAGTAGCAGTGTGATATGTTGTGTTATACCATAATTCATCCAAAAAAATCCATTTAATCCATTGTGTAGGATGTTTAAAGGTGAAGTAGTGAAGGTATGTTTCCAAGTATTTATTCATAATTTTAGTTTGTCCATCAGTTTGAGGATGATAGGTCAAACTCATCTTGAGATAGGTTCCTTGCAACTTAAAAAATTCTTGCTTAAAATGACTGGTGAAGGTAGGATCTCTATCAAAGGCAATGGATTTAGGTATTCCATGAATAATATATATAGATTCTATGAATATTTGAGCAACAACATAGGTTATGTAAGGGTGGGATAGGGAACAAAAATGAGTTACTTCGTAAGATGATACACTATCACTAGAATAGCCAATTTTTCTCTAGATTTAGGTAACCCTTCAACGAAATCCATAGAGATATTTATCTAGAATTATTTAGGAATTTGAAATGGTTGAAGGGTTCTAGGGGAATACACATTTTACCTTTCATATATTGGCAATGATCACATTCAATCAAAAAAGTATTAATATATTTTTTCATTCCCTACAAACAAAATGTTTGCTTGGTTCTTGTATAGATTTTGAGAAAACCTGAATGGTCATTCATTGGGGAAGCATGCATCTCTTATAGGATGAGGTCCTTTATTTGTGACTATTTGGGCACACCAAGGCAATCACAATATCAAAAATCTTGACCATCCTAAGTAAATCTAAGGTATGAATGGGGATCGACTTGGATTTTATAGACCAATATTTGCAAGGAGGTTTCCTTGAGCAGTTCTTCCTAGATATGATAAATCCATTACAGAAGATGTGTGGATATAGCATGGAGAATTTTCTATTCTTCATGTAGTCAGGACAAGGCATCTACCACAATATTCTCCTTACCCCTCTTATAGGTGATGTCATAGTCATAACCCAACAATTTAGAAACTTGTTTTTATTGTTTTGGGGTGGCCACCCTTTGTTCTAAGAAGTATTTGAGACTTTGATGATCAATATTGATGGAAAAATATCTCCCAATGAGATATGGTCACCAATGAATTACAACATGTAATATGACAAGAATTTCCTTCTCATAAGTAAACTTACTCAAATTCTTACCTGGGAATGCTCGACATGTGAAGGCCGAAGGTTTACTTTCTTGCATTAAAATTGCCCCAATACCATTTCCATATGCATCACTTACAATGAAAAAATGTTTAAATAAATCAAGAATTACTAACATGGGAGAAGTGGTCATGGCATGATTCATTTTTTTAAACTCCCTCTCTATAGGATCTTTCCACATAAAGGAATTCTTCCTCAACATAGTAGTCAAGGGAGCTTCTATCTTTCCATAATTATTTATAAATTTCTTGTAATATACCATGAGTCCTAAAACTCCATGAAGTCCCTTTATGGTACGAGGTTTAGGCCTATTTTGAACAACCTAAATCTTATTGGGATCAATGTGAAATCCATTCCAAGTGACAATATGACTCAAATATTCAACCACTTGCTGTCCAAAAGAAAATTTGCACTACTTTGCATAGATTTTATTGATATAAATTATTTGGAGTGCTTGATCCAAGTGTTGAAGATGCTCTTCCCATGAATGGTTGTAAATCAATATATCATCAAAAGGACAAATGAATTTGCAAAGAAAGGTCAAAAAATTGAGTTCATCAAACTCTAAAAGGTGGAAGGTGTATTGGTTAACCCAAATGGCATAACCATGAATTCATAATTTTGTTCATGAGTTCTAAAAGCTATTTTGGAAAAGTCCTCATCTTTGATTTGAATTTGATGATACTCTGATTACAAATCCAACTTAGAAAAGTATTGAACCCCATGCAACTCATCAAGAAATTCATCAATCATTGGAATAGGAAATTTATCTTTAATAGTGATTTTGATGAGGTCCCAATAATCCATACACCATAACTAAGTTCCATCCTTTTTGTACTAATAATATTGGTGAATAATAGGGACTAACACTGGGATGAATAACCCCAAAAACACAAAGCTCTTGAACTATTTTCTCAATTTTGAATTTTTTAAGCATAATGATACCTATAGGGATGGAAATTTGGGGGAATACTATCATGAAAAAGTTGAATTGCATGGTCATAAGAGTGATGAGGAGGTAGTCCCTTGGGTTCCTCAAAAACTTAAGCATATTTGTTCAATAAACCCTACAATTGCACTAAATGATCTCTTTCCCCTTCCTCAAAAGCATCAATAGCAAATATTTGTGCCACCACTCCATGAGAGGATTTTTTTAATAAATTTTCCATCTTATGGGTATAAATAAACCAATTCATACCAACTTTCATGCCACATAAAGTATATTTGGTCCCCTCTTGACTAAACTTCATCCACAACTCAAAAAAATTCCATAAAACTGGACCTAACATCCGCAACCATTGTGCTTCCAAAACTATATCACACCCACATAATGGGAGGGAAAACATGTCTATATTGAGGTTATATTCCCTAGTTTAGAGTTTAACATTACAATATTTTCTTTACATGGTAGGGTGCCTCCATTAATAATCATGACTTTAAAGGAATTACATGTAGTAATGTAATAGTTTTTCTATTTGGCCACACGTGGATCAATTATGTGTACTACCAAAGTCAATAATAATAATGGTATTTTGTTCTTTGAAGTGTTTGATTAATTTTATTGTTTGGGGAGTTGATACGCTAGAGAATGCGCTAATATTTTTGGTTGGAATTTTGTTGGAACTTTGTTGTGTTCTATGGTTTCTACCTCTTGAGGATCCTCTTCTTCTTCTAAATATTCTGCTATTGGTATCTCATCCACATCTAATAGATACAATTTTTGATACACACACTTGTGCCCTACAGAATATTTTTCATCATAATTATAGCATATCCCTTGGCCTCTTATATCCTCCATCTTTTCACGAGTCAAATGGTAGGATATTTAGTGGTAGGAATTTTCATAGGATTGGATAGAAAAGGTGGCTAAGATTGATGAAATCTTGAGCCTTGAATTTATGTTCTACCAATATAGCTAAATTTATTATTTATTGTAATGTTTGGGGTCTCAACATTTTATACTTAGCCCTAATGTCATCCTTCAAACCACTCATAAAATAACTTTAAAAGAAGTCAACATTTAAAGTAGTGGTTTGATTAGCAAGTTTTTTAAATTGAGTTTGATACTCTCAAATAGTTGAATTTTGTCTAAGTTTAGAAAGAGCTCCTATAAAATATTCAAACTCACTAGGACCAAATAAAGTGAGTAGATGTTGCTTAAATTCTTGCCAAGAAAGATCAAGTTTGGCGTTCCTAGGCCACTGAAACCAATGTAATGCATCTGATTCAAAATTGAAAGAAGCAATTATCAAATGCATCTAGTGTGGGATATTTGAAGATTTAAATATTGTTTTACCTTCCAAATCCACCCCTTAGGATCTTTCTCATCAAATTTTAGAAAGTCTAGTTTGGGCAACTTAAATCCATTATTATCTAGTGTGTTTTGTTGGTGGCAACTCATACCTATATCTTGTTGATCCTGATGATATAATATATCATGTGAGAGATAATCAATAGAAGTATGACTATCCAAATCTGATTTCATTTCTCTTTGTGTCCTAGCAACCAAATTCATAGTCTTTAAAAATTTTGAATTTTATCTTTAATTGTTCTAAGTTGCCTAATTGGACTGCTAATTATTTCTCATATGATCCACATACTTAGAAATTTGTGCCTCTAATTATTTTTTATTTTGTTTTTCCCAAGTTACAAAAACCATGTTCTAAGAGTTATGTCTTGTTGGTAATACTTACTAAAAATAAAAATTTGATTTCAAGGGTTACTATTTTTAGTAAGAAGCCCAAAAAGTGGTTTGGGTGCTATATATCAAAATGATCAGTTCAAAAATGAGATCATAATGGACTAGGTCCCAAAATGATATTTTTTGGCACCCCTAAAAAAGTGCATGAAGGCTATATATACCAAACTGACCAAAAATACAAGACAATCACGATGGACTATATACCACAACACTAGTTTTTGGATAAACAATGAAAGCCTTATTTTCTTTTAGGGTGTCTTGTCTTTGAGTGTTGTTGATTTTCCTCCTAAAGGCTTAGCTCTCAAAAAATTGGTTCATTTTTCAACCAACCTCTTATGATACTCTGTAATGTTTATTTTGGCTATTGACACTATGCTATCAACTATCTAATATGACTATATTCTGACTATTGATATTGTCAACCAATCCTAATATTGTTCTGTCAACTATCTAGTCTAACTCTGTCGTGGATTATTCCCTATCTACTTTAAATTATAACTATCATAGGTAATGTTTACTAACGTTGATAATTAACAACCCTATATTGACTATTAATGAATACCCTAATTGTTTCTGATATTAACCACCCCGTTTCCCATTGTTTCTAACTCTAATGGTTTTTGTCTTGACTGTTACATTCCTTTGAAATTTATTTTATCTATTTTCATGGAAAAAAATTCCAATAGGGATGTCTTCTTCGTATGCTCAATTTATGTGGTAGGATTACAGTTGTAGGTTCAATATAAACAAAACAAGATATTTTTGTTACAAACTTGATATTAAACACAATGGGGTACTCTAAGCTAGGGTGTATGTACTACCCATAGGCCCTTTGTTATACTAAAATAAGGAACGATAGTGCTTGGACCAATATTTTAGGCCACTACTCAAGGAGGATTCCATGCATACCCTTGAGCACACTACTTACCTCTCTATCAGTATAAGAGGATGATCTTTTCATATGCTATTTTTGATTTACTATGGATAATACAAGACCAAAAATATTTTCAGGGGCTTAAGATTTCTTCTATTTCTAGGGGGTCTCCCGATATACCCAAAGATACATGAGAGCTCAATTTTGTAGACGAGTGTTGTATGAGGCCTAGGTATTGGAGCTTGATCATCCCTCACTTCACTAGACACTTTATAGGCTATCTAGCTTAGCCAATAATGACAAATCCTTCATAATATTTTAAAAAATTTGGCATAGGGTTTCTAACCTAATAAACTAATGCAAAAAACAAAAGGCTATATTTTCTTTTTTATAATAAAAAAATTGACAAAAAACAAAAACATAAAATCTTAGATAAAATAGTCGAAATAGCAAAAATTATTTCAGTCGCAACAGACCATATCCCTAGAAATTGCTCTGATACCACTTGTTAGGAACTTTCTCATTAAAATCAACACATTCACAAAAATATTGTAATAAAACATAAATGCATGAAATATAAGATATTGCAATACGAAATATAAGTGCAAAAATGAAACAATATCACAAAGTAACACAAGATCACAAGTCACTTTGAGGGGGCAACCTCCTTCAATACTTTAATTCAATTATGCAAAAATATACATTCATTTGTGTCCCCCATAATTTTAAAGACTCCATATCTCTACCTAATGCTCAAGGTTGGCTTACATGCAAAATGTCACTTGAACTAGAATCTTCTACCAATATTTTAATTACATTCTTGATAACAGTTATATATAATGATGTCACTTATCTAGGCACTTCTAATACCATAAACTATTACAAAACATTACAAAATATTATCATAGATATCCCCTACATTTAGCAAGGGTTATTACATCATAGTGTTAGGATGGGGTCCTAACACTATTGCTTAGTAAACCCGTGATTCTTTAGGTATGGTTATGCAAGAATGCACTAGTTAAGTGAATGTTATAAACTACAAAGTTAAGAAATACAAATACAAAAAACTAGAAATACTAGTATTGTCTTTCTTGCAAAGCAAGGATATGGAAGCCCTTGTTTACTTACATGTCAATAATTAGCATTCCTTAGGATTTTTCCAGAAGGGAGCCTATCTTTTTACTAAACTGATCTACTTGGGGATCATCACTAATTAAAAAAAGACTTCAAGACATGTAATATATGTGTCAAATACCACAAAAATGATTTCAATAACTAAAATATTGAATCTAGAAAGAGATGATGCAAGTAGTGCATGCATAACAATAAAACTTACAATAAGGATTTTAAAACCAACTATTTTGCATCAATTTCATCTCAAACATTAAATAAATAATAGATATGTGAATAAAAAATCATGCAAATGCCCACCTTGATAGAACTATAGGTCAATAATTTAGAAGATTGAGTATAACTTGAGTTTCATTATCATTTGCAACATATCCTATATATGAACAAAACTAACATAAAACATAGTAATGATGAAAAAGGTACAAGCCAATACTCTGGCAGAATTTATCAAAAGTTCTCCTATTAAAAATCTAAGTAAATCTCTTAGAAAAACACCAACAACAAAAGGTAATACCTGCTAGTGAAGGCATCCGTGTTTGAAATAAATTAAAATTACACTTGATGATTATTGTTATTGCAAAAGATGCAAACATCTACAAAAACAGAGGTGGTGTGAGTGACGTTGATGCATGGACCCAAGTATCAACTAATACAATTTAAAATGGAACTAAATAAATTATAGTTGAAAAGTGAATTTTTGTAGTGGACACCGTTGAGGCAAATATTGACCTTTAAAATCCAAGTAGACCACATACTCTCAGTTAAAAAATCATCATCGTTATCTCTGCAACATTATGTATAATGTTTCTATAGGTACATGTATTCCATGGCTTCCATTGAATTACTTATGTTAATATGCTTAAATTTTTAATTGCTTACTTTCCTTGTATTTGAGAGGTTTTGTTCTAGTCATACGAAGTGGGGTTTGAACCTTGGACCTTTCAAAGAGAGGCCAAGACCCTTACTACTGTAATACATTTGTAGTTGTATATAAAATATCTTTGTTAAAAAAATCATTTAGGCTTTATTAGATTACATGCAATGATCCTTCTGCAGTCTAATAACAATATTATTTTTCATTTTAAGTTTATAGTTTATTGACTTTAATGTAATAGTGATATATAAGTAAGAAAAAAATAGAATAAATGGACCTAATAACTTGTCAGATTTTAAATTTTTAAAAAATACCTAGAAGGACAATAACTACATACCAGTTTATTTATGTTTTAAACTTCAATCAATAAAATGACTATTTTATCCACTAAATATTTCAATCTAAATCATAGTGTTATCTTACATTCTAAACAATAATTTAATCAAAATTAGGTGTTTTGAAAGGTCCAATTTTATTTTCTTTAGGGATTGACTTGTAATTTCTTAACATTGAAATCATTAGATAATAAAGGTCAATCGAAAATTGCAAATGATATTTCAAGTCAGTATGCATGGATGCTTAAATTATATGAATAGTTTTTAAGATTGACTTAAATTGTTAGCAACCCATATCCCATTGAATTGAAATTAAATGTAAAGATACTCTCTAATTTGGAAGCTTTAATAAATGAAAAACCATGCAAGAGAGAATCCAAAAGGGATGACTCAAAGGAAAAATCAGAAAAATATTTACAAAAAATGAATTTCCTTTAGAATGCATTGTTGAAGCAAAAACTTACAATCAGTAGAGCTTTCAAACATTTTGAATAGGTAATAAATGTTGTAATGTATGCAACAACCTAGAGATATAAATGAACTATCACATATAAGTAATGAAAATAATGTTCATGCATTGATGAGAAATGAAATTACATATTAGTTTACTTAAATACATAACATACAACCCTCTTGTCTTTTCTCTTCTCTCTACGAATGTTATTCCAATAGACATCATCTAAAAACATAACAAACAAATTCTTAATTAGGCTTTTCACAACTAGAAAAAATCAATCACAAAATGATATTTAATCAAACATTTTATAAATCTAAAATTTAATAATATTATTAACTATGAATCCCCAACTCATGCTACATAATGTGACTACTCTTTAAAATATGTGATATAGAAAATATTCCTACATACACTACATAGAATAAAATTGTTGATTTTTGTAATATACCCAACATAAAACAATGATTCTATTACTCTTCTAGTTTCATCTTTATATGTATATTCATTAAAATCAAATGACTATAATATCAAAATGAAAATATTTATAAAATATATGTACCTCATAAATATTTTGTTGTATGAGAATTAGGATCATGTACAAATATGACATAGCTCTGGTTAAATTTATAGTCACAACAAAATTTCTCATCAAAGTAATTTTTAGACTCTGCAATGGCCTTCCTACATCTCTTGTAGTGGGTCCTTCTTGATGAGATTCGTTTGTACAAAACAAAGACACATTTATAAAATAAATGAGGCATATAAGTTGTTCCATATTTACATTCTTCAACAAATTTCTATCAACATATGTTAGTTCATGTGGACAAGTTTACTTTATCCACTTGTATAAGTTTGGATCTTCTACAAACATCACATGATTTGACCTCTTCTATAATCATCTATAATAATATGATATCATAATTGTAAACATCCTTCTTTATAGAAACCCCTCCACTCAATCCATACTTTACAGTCAAATCAATTAGAGTTCATAATGTTCTTTGTGACATTAAGAAAAAGAAAATAGTTTTACTATTCAAAGAAAAAGTGTACTTAGAGCAACATAGCCAATATATCCTCTAAGATTGAGTCTTGTGCTCAAGGAATCAATGAAGTTTGCATAAGACGTCAACTATATATACCAAAATTAGTTATAAGGGTTGCCAAGTTCTCATTTAAAAACACATTGGCAGGTTTCAAATGACAACGGATAATTTGATAAAAGAATCATAATTGATATATTCCATTCCATGGGCTACTTTGTGATCTACTTAAAGGAATCATTTCAATAGGCCTCACAATGTGTTTATTCTTTTGAATTTATGAAAAATTAAAAGGGTCCAAATTCTCCAGTCCTCCATATGCCTCATGATATGAAATTACAAATTATTGTAGCATACATAGAGCAATGCAATGACCTTATTAATCAACTAGTCTCATATTTATTTTTATTCTTTATGATCAATGTAATTATGAGTCATAATAAATATAATTGTGAAAATAAATACCTTGTAAATGCTTCATAATACTTATAGTATTAGCTAATATTTAGAAGTTTAGCTATCAGACAACCATTCTACTTTTGTTCTAGTATTATGATCATGTACCAAATCTAATATGGTTCTTGCCAAATTGGAATTTTTTGATTCACTTTCCATGAAATATGTTTTCAGACTCTCCAAGGCCCTTCTTACATCTCTCATATGGGTCATTCTCTAGGAGATTCATTTATACAAATAAAACCACTATGTATAAAAGAAACAAGACATCTATGTTGTTTCATATTCACATTACTCAACAACATCTTGTAGCATATTGGGAAGATCTGACCTCACCCATTTTTGTAAGTCTTCCACAAACATTGCATCAATTGGCCTCTTTCTTGTAACCATAACTAATAATAAAACCCCATAATTGTAAACAAATAGTTTTATAAAGATATTTTCACCCAATTCATATTCTATAATTAAGTCATCAAGAATTAATAATATTCTTCAGAATATTTAAAAAACAAAAAGTAGATGTTATTATTAGAAAAAATGAATACTTAGAGAAATGTAGCCAGTTGATCCTCTAAGAGTGAGGGTTTTGTGCTCATAGAATCCATACAGTTTTTAAAACTAGTAAGCTTAGATATACCAAAATTAGTTACAAGTGATGTCATATTCTCATCCAAAAGCACATTGCTAGGTTTTAAATCACAATGAAAAACTTGAACAAGAGAATCATAATGTAAATGCTCTATGTCATGGGATACATCTATGGATATGTTAAAATATTCACTCAGTCCTAATCCACAAACATCCTCCTCATTATTATCAAGATGCAAATTTTTTTACAAACTCTCATTATATGCAAATTGGAGAAATAAACCTTTAAAATCATGGTATGAACATGCACTTATGACTCTAATGAGATTACAATGTTGAACTCTTCCCAAAACTTTGCACTCTCTCTTAAAACATTTTTGTCCTTATTCATTGTGAAAGCTAACAACCTTGATTACAATAATCTTACCATCCCTTAAGACTCCTTTATAAATTGAACCAAAGATATATGATCCAAGCAACTTTATTTTATTGAATCCATTTGTTGCAATGAAGAGATCTTGATATGTGAAATTTTGACATCAATACTCCAAACATTAAATTTAAAAGAAAAAAATTATTGCCTTAAAAATTTCCATTTTAAATTCCCAAAAGCAAAAAGTATATTATAAAGGTGTTGATTCCAATACCTAATAATATTGCTTTTACAAGAAACAAATACTTTTCAGTTAATCCAGTTAATCATAAGGAGGATTGGAGAATAAAAATAATTATTGAGAAAATTCAGTTAATCTAGATGTGATTTTTGAGAGTTGATTACAATCATGTGGTCAGAGATCAAAACAAGAGTGTTGATGCTTTAGCTAATTGGGCTTTGGACAAAGGTGATCTTACTTGTTATGGCCACCCTCCTATATGGTGGGCTTCTCAAATTAGGGAAGCTCTTCTTTCTATCATTTCTTTGGATGGCTCCAGTTCTGAAGGTACCTAGTTTCTTGCTTTTTTTTTTTCTTGCTTTTCTTTGGTTCATTCAGTTTTTTTTAGTTCCCTACCACATTCTATTCTTTATTTTGTTTCCTCTGTTGATTCTTGCCTTAATAGTCTTCTGGTCTAGATAGGTCATTATTTTGTTCATTTTTTTTTCTTTTTTCTTCTTTGTTTTTTTTTGTTTAGTTTTTTAAGGTGGGTGGGTTCTTTTGTTTTGTTTTGTTTTTGTGTTCTTTGTGTTGTTTTTTGTTGTTTTTTTTTTTTTTTTTTTTTTATGTTTTTTGTTATTGTTCTTGTGTTTTTTTCATTCTTGTTCTTGGGTTTCTCTTTGTTTGTGTTATTTCGTGTTTTTATGTGCGAGTGTTTTCTATGTTTTTTGTTTTTGTTTATTGTTTTTTATTTTTATTTTTATTTTATTTATTTCATTTTTTAGGTTTTGGTTGTGTTTATTTTTCATGTTTTTTTTGGGTTACGTCTTTGTATTGTTCTGTTGTTTTTGTCTTGTTTGTGTTTTGTTATGTAGTTCTTGTGTTTTTCTATGTGGTTTGTGTTGTGGTTTCTTTTATCTTATTGTGCGTGTTTGGTTGTGCTTTTGTTTTTGACACACTCAAGGAGCATGTTTTTTATTTTATTTTATTATTTTTGTTGTTATTTAATTATTTTTAAATTGGTTTTGTGGGTTTGTTTGCTCCTTGAGTATGTCAAAGGTGGTAGGCCAGGTCCGAGTCTTGGGCATTTTTTACGGAATGGATACCCCTACCTCCTTGGGTCTTACCCGAAAGTGGCATTCCTTTTGGGATGTTTTCCACAAATAAACAAAAAAAAAAAACAAATACTTTTCCTACCCTTGTTTTGAACATACAGGTAACAAGTATTTTTTTGGACCACAAATTTTGGGATTTTCCTTGAATAATGCAATAATATTCATATATAGAAACAATGCTTCTTCTGAAATTTGACCTATCAAAATTATCGTAAGAAACATTCACATAATAAGTCAAATTATTACAAGAAGCATTCACATAACAATTCAAATTATCGTAACAAACATTCACATAACAAATCTATTTTAGTTGTCTAAGTGACTTGGGTACTGTACTTGACAAAAAATTATAGGAGAGACCAATAATGTATATTTTATAATTTACCAAGTGAATATGGTATTAGGCCTTCAAATATATTAAGGGAGAGGTTGAGATGCTCTAGGAATATACAATTCCCAAGTGCCTTTGAAATCTTCTCATCTAGATGATTGCTAGAAATATCTATTGCTTGAGCATTTAAAATTTTACTTATCTCTACAAGCAATGGTCCTTCCAAGAAATTCCTTGATAGATTGAGATAAAATTGAAGATTTTGGATATTGGCCATAAACTCTCTTGGTATTCTGCCCCTTAGATTGTTGAAAGAGAAATCAAGAAGCTCCAAATTTTAAATGTTCTTTAAACTAGAAGGTATCTCTCTTGAGAATTGATTGTCATGAAAAAAAGTCTTGTTAGTTGTTGGAGTATGCCCATAGAATTTGGAATTATTCCAGATAGATAATTCCAACTAACATCTAGCAATCCTAATATTTGCATCTCACCAATCTCATCTAGGATGGTTCCATAAGGGTTGTTGTTGTTCAAATATAATCTTTACAATTTGTGAATTCTTCCAATTTCAAATGGAATGTGGCCCCTCAAAAGATTATCACTAAAGCTCAAATAGGTTAAGGTAATAAGATTGTTAATTTCTTTGGGTATTCTTCTACCTATCTCATTGTGTGTTAAGTTTTGGTAAGATAACTTGGAAGAATATGACCTCTGGATGAAGGTAAAACACCAATGAGATGATCTTGAACAATAACTAGTTCCACAAGGTGGGAGCAATTTGTAAGTATAATAAGAAAATCCAATGAGCTATTGCTACCTTTAACAAGGTGATTGTTTTGTAACTTTATTTTTTTAAGCAACACCTTATCTAACTCCATAAGCACCTTTCAACTTAGAAAATTGTATGCTAGATGAAAATTCCTAAATTTAGAACAATTTCCAATAGAATTTGCTATGTTTTTCCTAAGTTTATTTCCCCATAGATAAAAATATTGTACATTGGCAAGCTTGGTACCAAGTTCTTGTGGAATGTATCCACTTAGTTGGTTCGTAGATAGAGATAATTCCACAAGAGGAGTACAATTTACTTGGGAAGTAGAGATTGGTCCACTAATCCTATTTTCATAACGATAGAGAACTTGCAAGTAGATAGCCTACCCAATCCAATAGGATTGAAACCTATGAGCTTATTTGTTGATAATTGTAAGTCAATGAAGGCTGAGAGGTTTTCTATGGAGGATGGGATGGTGCCTGAAAACTAATTTGTTTGAAGGTGAAGAACTTGTAAGTGGGTCAACCTACCCAATTTAACAGGAATTGGGCTTGTGAGATTATTTTCTCCTAAATCCAACTTAGTCAAGGTAAAGATGTTTCCCAAGGAGGAAGAAATCATACCCATGAGACTATTTGCTCCCAAGTGAAGAATATCTAATCTTATCAAGTTACTGAACTCAAGTGGAATACTCCCCTCCAATCTATTGTAGTTGAGTTCCAAGTAAACTTAATTATGGTAATCACTGAGAGTGATTGGAATATTTTCTTCTAAGTCATTCATATGCAAAAGTTGTTGATTGGCTTTGCTAAGTTGTCCTAGTTGGGATGGAATGGGACCTGTGAGATAATCTTCTCCAAATTCCAACTCAGTCAAGGTAGAGAGGTTTCCCAAAAAGGGAGGAATCATACCCATGATATTGTTTTATCCCAAGTAAATAATCTCTAATTCTATCAAGTAGCTCAACTCAAGTGGAATACTACCCTACAATTTGTTATAGTTGAGTTTCAAAAAAACTAAATTTTGACAACTTCTAAGATTGGCTAGAATGTTTCCTTATAAGTCATTCACATACAAAATCAATTTCTTGGCATTGCTAAGTTATCCTAGTTGAGGTGGAATGGGACCTAACAACTGATTTTTTTGAAGGTGAAGAACTTTCATGTGGGTCATCCTGCCCAATTCAACATGAAATGGGTCTATGAGATTATTTTCTCCCAAGTCCAACTCAGTCAAGGAAGAGAGGTTTTCCAAAGAGGAAGGAATCATACCCATGAGATTGTTTGCTCTCAAGTAAATACTCTCTAATATTGTCAAGTGACCCAACTCAACTAGAATATTCCCTTGAAGTAGGTTGTAATTGAGTGCCAAGTAAACTTAACTATGACAACTACCGAGACTAGTTGGAATGGGACCTGTGAGATTATTTTATAACAAGTTCAACATAGTCAAGGTAGGGAGGTTTCCTAGAGAGGAAGGAATATCACTGTAAATGATGTTTTGGTACATACCTAGTGACTCAAGAGTAGATAGATTTTCAACAAGGGAAGACATAGTGCCAACTGTAGTGAATTCTCACTACACTCAATGTTACCTTGAGTAAAATCTTAAGTGAGAGAGAAATTGGCAAGAAGCAAAAGATGGATCATCGAACAAAGTGAAAGCAAAAGTTTTTTTCAAATGAAATCCAAAAATCAAAACATAAAAGGCCTAAGGAGTCAAAAGTTATAACTCTCGACCAAGATATAAGACAAAAATCTTGATGCAATTCTAAGGTTAGATGAAGAAAATGTTTGATATTTGAAGATAATGAATACGTCAAAGTTAGATAATAAATGTCAAATATCGAGGTCACCTATGCTCCAAAATTTTAAGAAACCCAATTTTTTTTTAGGGGCTCTCACCCACAAACCGCAACATGGTGGGTCATTAGCCCCTCATAACCCCCAAGTAGGGTCGTGATCCCAAACCCTACACATGGTATTGAGGTGTACAATATTTTGAGATAAATAGTTATTTTCCTACAAATAATACATGGAAGCCTAGGGAAGTAATTGGTGCATTAAAAGCAAAAGTGATGAGAGCCATACTAGAAGAAAACCTTGAGCCAAGTGATAAGAATTTGCTACGCTTAGACTCAAAGCATCCTCAAAAAGAGTATATGGCAATGACAAAGTTAAGGGAACATCCAAGAACTAATAAAACTCAACATTTACGACTCTGGATCTGATAATCTTAAAAGAACACAATGAATTCAGTCAAGACATGACCTAGCACACAAAGAAATAGGCATTTTGAAATCTTTGCATAATTTTTTAGGGAAAAATCTCCCCATTGTAATCTATAAATAGTAGTAGTCTTAGCATTATAGAGGATTGATAAGTTTGCAATTGTATACATTTGTAGGATTTTATTTCATTTATTTTTCTAAAAATAGTTGGCTCTTGCATAGTTTGTTGGTAATCTTGAACCCTTGCTTCTAGCACAATATATGTAAAATCTTACTTGCATATATATACATAGGAGCCTATATCTATTTTTCAATATAGCCATTTGTGGCCTCTTGCAAACCCATTTTTGTGTGTATGTATTTGTCTTTGATCTTTTGCCTAAATTTTGAATTTTTATAAGTGTATGTGTGTGAGGGGCATATGTCTATTTTTTTACCAAGTCACTTGCTTGGTTATCCAGCAAGACCTGCCTTCTTATGCATGCATATAACTAGTAACTCTCATATGTTCTTCAATATATTGAGGAGAGACAGTTTTCATCATTGGCACATAGTGTTTAGGCTTATTTTTGCAATAAGATATTAGAGGATATTTTGATGCATCGCCCCTTTTTCTTTTGTTGAGTTATTGTTTTTACTTTTACTTTCTTGTAACTATTTTCCCTTTGTTGATCATAAGTGCACCTTAAAGATCACATCCTAACAAGGATTCATCCTTCTAAAAACTGTTAGAGGCCCTTGATTGAGCCAAATCCTGTGCTCTTAGTTGCAGCCCCACTATGTCACTCTCTATGAGGCATGATTGTACCTATCCAAGACAATCAGAGATAACAATAGTTTAATGGCACACTTGATGGGAACCCAATGATTCATCATTGATTCCAAAATTGCAACAAGTAGTAGGGCTAAGACTTGGTGAGATATTATTCTATTTTTGCTTGTTGAAGTGCCTTTTTACTCATCTGGTGACTTTACTCTAGAATGAACATTAGAAGAAGCTATTGCTAAAGATACCATGCCAAGGTTCGAGTGAAGACTTCAGTTTACATGCTTTTCAAATGCAAGAAGGTGCATTCACCTGACAACTCTGTTGTAATCCAAAGGATCCAAATATCCAAGCATGGTTACCCTACCATCCGAATTATCCTCTGTTAGGAGTGATCAAAGCCCATTGTGACCTCCAAAATCACCATTTGTTTGAAAAAAATTTAGAATCATTGTTGGAAATCTTGCTAGAATACACTAGTGAAGGACCACTAACCCACTAGAGCACCATCAAGAGATGATCTTCATCTATCAAACACACTATGTCATAAAGCAATATTTGGCCCTCAGACTGTTGGTGGCCTCATTAAAAGGTAAGGCCCATCGAAGGTATGACTCCATTTCTCTGCACTCCATTATTAGACCAACTTGCTACCATCCTAATGGAAGGGTTTGAAGAAGAGAAAAAAGAAGCAGAGGTCCAGACCAGTAATGGAAGGGATCACACCTATGATTAAACCTATATGGGATTCCTAGTGTCTACACCCCTATAGCCAAAGTTGATAAACACTATCGACCAAGCCCCTCTTTCTTAGGATAATAACATGAAGGAACTCCTTTCTTGTTATCACCCATCTCTAGACACACATGACACACAACTTATTTCTAGAGAAAAGTTACAATCAACCATGCATATCTCAGTTTTAATAGGTATGGCATCTAAAAAATTGGCCAACCTAGTAATCATCAAGCCAAGGGGTTGGTCAAAAATCTTGATAGTATTTGATAGTTGGACAGTAAAGGAATAAAATGGACACATGACTAAGGACCTGTTGGGATGCCAAAAGGGAGCAATGAGATGGCAAAGAGGAGGTGATGAATTTTCCATGTTGAGTCCCAATGTAATCTCTTGCATAATCTTGGGACCCCATTCCTTTCCAAGGCAAACCACCCAAGAACCTCATGAAGCGATAACTAATGTGTTCAAAATGATGAACATTAAATAATGATGGAAGTTTGGATGGTTGTGGCCTAGATACTATAGATTTGATAATGGAATTGCAAATAAGTCTCTTAGCATGTAAGAACATGTAAAAATTTTGTATTGTAAATGATATTTATAAATAAAGCTGATAAAGCTATGATGAAATTTAAAGGAGGAAGGCAGATCTAAATGTTCAAGAAATATACCATGAGATTTTAAAAAGGAATATAGAAATCAAAGGAATTGAAATCTTACCAAGAAGAATAGAATCAAAGAAGAGTAATTAAAAGGCTCTAGTAGAAGCCTACCCTCAAGGGTAGTCAAGACCCCATGTATCTTCTAGAATACTCAAAATTAGTTTTATCCATCAATCAAAAGTAATCCTAGTTTTGCAAAAGTTGTAGAAAATTGAAGACTACTCCCCCTTAACTTCTTCTTGACTCCATGCCCAATGGATAAGTCAACTTTGTTTTAGGTTGTTTGTCTCCATCAAGATGAATATCCCTATGCGTCACCAAGACTGTAGTGAATTCTCACTACACTCCAAATATTACTTGAGTAAAATATTAAGTGAGAGAAACGGGCAAGAAGCAAAAGGTAGAGCATCATACAAAGTGAAAGTAAAAGTTTCAATCAAATGAAATCTGAAAATTGAAACATAAAAATCCTGAGGATTCAAAATTTATAAAACTCTCGATGAATATATAAGAAAAAATTATTGATGTAGTTCCAATATCAGATGAAGAAAATATCCAAGATTGGAAGATGATGAATACGTCGAAGTCAGACAATAAATACCAAAGATCGAGGATGCCTATGCTCCAAAATTTTAGGAAACCCAATTTTATTTTAGGGGCTTGTGCCCCCAAACACTAGCATGGTGGGTCATGGGCTCCCATACCCCCCAACCGAGGTTACGATCCCAAACCCTACATATGGTGTTGAGGTGTATAGTCTTTTGAGACAAATAGTTCTTTTCCTATAAAGAAGACGTAGAAACCCAAGGAAGTAGTTAGCGCATTAAACTCAAAAGTGACAAAAGCCATACTAGGAGAAAACCTTGAGCCAAGTGATATTAATTTTCTACGCTCAAACTCAAGGAATCCCCCAAAAGGGTAGATGACAATGACAAAGGCAAGGGAGCATCCAGGGATTAATAAAACTTAGCATTTATGACTCTGAATATGAGAATCTTAAAAGAACACAACGAATTTAGTCAAGACATAAGCTTGCGCATAGAGGAACATTCATTTTGACATCTCTACACAATTTTGGAGAGAAAATTATAATCTATAAATAGTATTAGTCTTAGCATTATAGAGGATCAACTAGTTTGTAGGTTTTTCTTTCATTTCTTTTTGTAAAAATAATCATCTCCTAAGCGACTTGTGGGCAATCTCGAACCCTTGCTTCCAACATAATTTATGTAAAATCTTTCTTATATATACACATACACACGAGATCTTGTGTCTATTTTTTGGTATAACTATTTGTGGCCTCCTACAAACTTGTTTATGTGTGTATGTATTTGTTTGTGACCTTTTGCGTGAATTTTGGGTTTTATTAAGTGTTTGTGAATGATAGAAACCTCCATCTATTTTTGGACTTAGTCACTTGCTTGGCTCTCCAACAGGACCTATCTTCTTATGTATACATATAACCAGTAACTCTCATCTATGCCTCACTTTGTCAAAGAAAGGAAGTGTTCACCACTGACATGTAACGTTAAGACTGATCCGATTTTTACAAGAAGATCTTCACGGATCTTTTGGCGTATTACCCCAAATTATTTTTTTGAGTTGTTTTTACTTTTACTTTCTCACATCTTTTTTCCTTTGTTAAACACAAGTATACCTTGAAAATCACATCCTAAATAGATCGAACCTTGTAAAAACTTCTTAAAGCACTTGATTAAGCCAAACTCCATGTTCTCAAATGTGGTCCTATTATATCGTTCTTCACAAAGTGCAGGACAATTTAAGAACAACTACACCCATGTACAAGACATTCAATTTAATCCTTTGCAAAGGAAAAGAGCAAGTGATACCTGTCCAATTGCATAAAGGAAGCGATGGAATCCAGTTGGCCAAGGAATTGTTGGGATCAAAAGTGATGTTGCGCTTCAATCCCAACAGCGCTTTGTTGTTCACACTGAGAGACATTGGACGGAGGGGAGTTTCAATCTGAGTGGAGTAATCGGACGAAGAAACTCACTATAAGATAGATGGAAATGAGAAGGCATGTCCCCTTATTTATGGGGGGTACGAATGAATGAATGAATAAATAAATAAATAATAGTGGGAGGATAATTCACCTGGATTTGTGGTTGGAAATATGTTACAATGTTTATGTGTCACCAAATATTTAAACTCGTGGGATGACTCGCGGCCGGCCTACATTGATACTTTCTTTCTTTGTTTTGGAAATATGGTGGAACAAACAATAATCGCGTGGAAATATGGTGTAAAAATAAGAGGAAAGTTGGACGAAGAGAGTGTAATTGAGGGAGGAGAAGACAAGGGAAATAATTAATTTTTTTCTCTCCCGCTCGTACAATTATTGTTCGGAAATATCGTGGAAAAAACAATAAGCCGTCCTCCTACATTGTCATCTGAACTTTTTTCTCTCCTACTCGTACAATTATTGCGAGGAAATATCGTGGAAAAAACAATAAGCTGTCCTCCCACATTGTCATCTGAATATTTTTCTCTCCTGCTCGTACAATTATTGCTAGGAAATATCGTGGAAAAAACAATAAGCCGTCCTCCTACATTGTCATCTGAAATTTTTTTTTTTCTCCTGGTACAATTATTGCTCGGAAATATCGTGGAAAAAACAATAAGCCGTCCTCCTACATTGTCATCTGAATTTTTTTCTCTCCTCGTACAGTTATTGCTATGAAACATCGTGGAAAGGAAATAGAACGTGGGGTTGCAACCACACAGTAGCCCGTAACCTTCGCCTCTTTTGTGGTTACCTTTCACTGTGGCTGTTTTGTCCTGATAGTTTCGTCATGCTACGAATTACATACTTTTGCTACCCATTACATACGTTTTCAAGTGTGGGTCATATTTTGACGAAGAAACAAAGCGTGACGGGAGATTAAACCACACAAAATATTAAAAGCATTCACAAAAAAGAAATACGGATTCATTTGAAGACAGGGTGCACACAACCGATTTCCATTATATATTATACTTCATTCAAAAGATTTTACACGGCTTCTTACAATCTTGCAATCCACATTCCACCACCTGCTCTTCTCCTTTCCGTCTGGTTCCTTTTATCTCCTTCTCGATGCCTTATCTTTCTTCGAAACTTCTAGATATCCTTCCCACATTTAATGCTCAAAACTACCCTAACTACATTCTATTTCTTTACATTCTATTTCTTTTAGAAATGGGGGAGGATACGCCCAATATGTTGGGGATATACGTCCAACACCCCCTTGGTATACGCCCCAATACTTATATTTTTACGATATACGCTCAGCTTATGTTTATTACATTTCATTCCGTCAAAACACGTTCTGGGTAGATACGCCCAACAAATATTCCCACCTGTAGATACGCCTACAAATCCGCTATATCATATTCTGTTTACAAACGCACTTTACAAGGAGATACGCCTACAAATCCGCTATATCATATTCTGTTTACACACGCACTTTACAAGGAGATACGCCCAATAGGATCACCTATAGATGCCCAAAATTGTCCATAATATATATTTTTAGTAACAAAACGAGCTGCACAGGTATATACACCCAGGTTTATGTGAATAGGAGATACGCCCAAGTTAGTATCCTGGTAAATACGCCCCAGGTATCTACCCTGTATTTCTAGACTTCAGAAATTGCCCTGTTTCACTTTGTTCTAGCTCCTGCGTCAACCTCCCCAAGGTGAAAGAGGTGTGAGCTCCTGCTTACGCGTATATGGAGGATATGATTGTTTGCTTAACCGGGCAAACCCTTCTTCAGTGATCCATTCATCCTCTGATGGATTTCTTCCTTTCCAACGAACAAGATATTCTTTATATGCTATGTTTCTTGTTTTCCTTCTTATTCTTTAACCCAAAACTTTGTCAATCTCTTCATATTTCTTTTCAGGTATATGTTTTGCCCAGTCATCCATCTTAACTACTTCATGTATGTTTTCTGACTCATCATTACCTCTGAAAGGATGAAGATCTGCAACAAATATTAGAGAGATGTCCATACCTGTTGGGAGTTCTACTTTATATGCATTATCTGAAAACTTTATCAAAATTTTGCAGGGACCAATTTTCTTATATTTTAATTTGTTGTAGGTACCTTTGGGGAATCTCTCTTTTCTCAGAAAAACCATTACCTTTTCTCCCACTTCAAATGATTCGTGTCTTCTCTTCTGATCTGCATACTCTTTATAAATTTGATTGCTTCTTTTAATCTTCTCTCTAATTTCATTTTGGAGTTGTTTCATATACTTAGTGAGATCTTCTGCTTCAACATTTTTCCATTCTGAGACAATTTTGGCTAAGTCTGTCACTCCCTTGGGTGATCTTCCATATACGATTTGGAATGGTGAGGCTCCTGTAGATCGATTAACTGAATTGTTATAGGTAAATTCTGCTTGAACTAGAATACTGTCCCACTGCTTTGGTCTATCCCTAGCCAAGCTCCTCAACAAGTTACCCAAACTTCGATTCATTGCTTCTGTCTGACCATCCCTTTGTGGATGATATGCAGAACTAAAATCCAATTTTGTGCCTAATATTTGCCATAACATTCTCCAAAAATATCCCATAAACTTAGTATCTCTATCTGCTGTAATGCTTTTGGGCAATCCATGTATCTAACTACATCTTGAAAGAAGATTTTTACAATTTGTGATGCATCAATGGTCTTTTTGCAAGGAATAAAATGTGCCATATTTGAAAATCTATCAACAACAACAAATACACTATCATTACCTCGCTGTGTTCTTGGTAATCCCAATACAAAGTCCATGCTGATGTCTTCCCAAGGTCCATTTGGCACTGATAATGGTTGGTATAATCCGGTATTTCTTTTTGTCCCCTTAGCTAGCTGACAAATTCTACATTGAGACACAAATTTCTCCACATCTCTCAGCATATATGGTCAATAATACTTTTCTTGCAGTTGTAACAATGTTTTGTCTCTTCCAAAATGTCCTCCTAGGCCTCCACCATGAGTTTCTTGAATTAAATTCTCTCTAAGTGATCCCCTTGGAATACATAATTGCTGATTTTTAAAGAGGAATCCTTCTTGAATAAAATATTCCTTCCATACCTGATTGCCTTTGACACTTTTGCCAAATCTCTTTAAAATCTGGCTTCCTTGTATTGGTCTTTCATTTGGTTCAGCCCAACAACTTCTACTTCCATTGCTTTCAACAATAAACTTCTCCTACTCAACGCATCTGCAACCTTGTTTGTTATTCCAGCCTTGTGCTTCAAAACAAAAGTGTAGCTTTGTAGATAATCCACCCATTTGGTCATTTTGGCACTCAACTTCTCCTGGCTGTTAATGTATTTCAAGGCTTGATGATCGGTGTAAATCACAAACTCTTTGGGCAGTAAATAATGCCTCTAATATTTAAGTGCTTGCACAATAACATACATCTCATGTTCATAAACTAAATATTTTTGTTTTGCTTCATTTAATTTTTGGCTGAAATAAGCAACTGGCCTCTCTTCCTAGCTTAACACAACACCTATTGCTTTACTACTTGCATCACAATCAACCTGGAATACTTTATCAAAATCAAGTGCCACTAATATTGGCTGTTATCCTTTCTTCAACAATCTAAAACTTTCCTCTGTCTGTTTAGTCCATTGGAACACACCTTTCTTCATGCAAGATGTCAATGGAGCACATATTTCACTAAAATTCTTTATAAACTTCCTATAAAAATTAGCTAGGCCATGAAAACATCGAACTTCTGTTATATTCTTGGGTGTTGGCCATTCTCTAATAGCTGCAACTTTTGAAGGGTCCATATTTAAACCGTCTTTAGATATAACAAACCCCAAATACACTAATTCTTGTTTCATGAAAGAACACTTTTTCAAGTTTATCATCAACTTCTCTTCTTTTAACTTGTCTAACACTTGTCTCACATGTTTTAAATGCTCTCCTCTCTCTTTGCTATAAATTAAAATGTCATCTTGATAAACAACCACAAATTTCCCAAGAAATGGTTTCAATACTTCACTCATCAATCTCATAAATGTACTAGGAGCATTTGTTAATCCAAATGGCATTAATAACCATTCATAAAGTCCATATTTAGTCTTGAATGTTTTTTTCCATTCATCCCCCTCTCTTATCCTAATTTGATGATAACCACTGTTTAAATCTATCTTCGAAAAATACTTTGCACCACATAAACAATCCAACAAATCATCCATGCGGGGAATAGGAAATCTATACCTGATAGTGATCTTGTTAATAGCTCTAGAATCGGTGCACATTCTCCATTCGCCATATTCCTTTGGTGCCAATACTACAGGAACTGCATATGGGCGTAAGCTCTCTCTAATCAGTCCTTTTCTCAGCAACTCTTGCACTTGTCTATTCAACTTTGTAGTCATCTTTGGATCCATACGATGTGGTGCTTTGTTTGGTAGGCTAGCTCCTGGTATCAGGTCAATTTGGTGTGATATCTTCCTCACTGGAGGTAATCCAAGTGGTACTTCATCTGGAGTAATCTCTTCATACTCAGCAAGCATCTCTCTTATCTCCTTAGGAATCGGTTCTTCTCTTTGCTCCTCTCTTGGTACAACAATATAACACATGGCTACATCTCTACATTCTTGTAAGAATTCTTTCCTTACCAATAAAACCAACCCACTTCGAGCTTCATCCTCTCTAGGCCTTAATGGCTTCAAGGAGGTTCTAACACCTTCTTTCTCCACTGTAATGGTGTTCATTCTGCCATCATATATCATCCTCCTATCATATTGTCAGGGTCTTCCTAGAAAAATGTGACAAGCATCCATAGGCACTACATCACAAATAAACTCATCTTGATATCTACCTATCCTCATATTAATTTTACATCTCTCACTCACTAAAACTTGACACCCTTTCTGTAGCCAAGACACTTTATAGGGTTTTGGATGCAAAAATATTTTCCATTTCAATTGTTTTACAATATCTTCAAAAACTAGATTGTCTGTACTACCTCCATCAAAAATTACATCACATACCTTGTCTCCCACACGACATCTGGTTCAAAAGATGCTCCTTATTTGCCATGGCTCTTCTGGTTTCTTGGCAACCCATAGTGTTCTATGCACCATCAATTGTTCTCCTCTTCCTGCACTACTCTTAGGTGATGTTGATCCCTCTAGGCTCTCTGTAGATTCGGCAACTTGAGCTCTATTTTCTATCCTGTGATTTCCTCTTGCAGGCTCGGGACATTCAAAGGATCGATGGCCCTCATTACCATAGTTGTAGCAAGTAAAATTCAGTCTCCTCCAGCCCTGACCTCATCCACGGTATGTATTCTCATGGTAAGTATTGCCTCTTCAACTATTTTCATTGTCTCGACCTTGGTAGGGCTGATACCGTCCTCTTGATGTGTAACCAGTATTACTACTCCCTTCCTTTTCCTCCATTTTCTCCTTCCTGGCTAATTGTTTACCTCTTCTTCTTCCTCTATTCATGGTCTGAGTATGTTTTCTATTTAACTTCTCCTCTGCCTTCACAGCATATTGATAGGCATCCTCCATGGTTTTAATATTTAATAAACCTATCTCATACTGAATGGTGAATCTTAGCCCATTAACATACCTGGAGATGGTGGTATTCATGGATTCTGGCTATCCAGCCCTTATGGACAATTTTTGAAACTCTTCGGTATAATCTTTGACACTAAGCTCCTTCTGGCACAAGTTTTACATCTTCCTGAACATCTGCTCATAGTCCTTTGGAATGAATTGCTTCCTCAGCTGTCTGGCCATTCTTGACTATATCTTGATCCTTTGTTTCACGTCTTGCACTCTCTTCCTCTGCACCTGATCCCACCATAACGCAGCTTGGCCCTT
The DNA here is from genome assembly GCA_028583015.1 of Wollemia nobilis. Classification (NCBI taxonomy): domain Eukaryota; kingdom Viridiplantae; phylum Streptophyta; class Pinopsida; order Araucariales; family Araucariaceae; genus Wollemia; species Wollemia nobilis. Next base: position 4,403,846 of record JAQPPZ010017036.1, on the reverse strand, counting down.
CAATTTGATCACTGCAAGTTTCACCTTCTTGTCCTCTGTTATTTCCTCCAAATCAAAATATTTCTCCATCTTTGAAATCTAATCAACAAGCTCATATGGGTTTAAACTACCTGAATAATTTGGCAAATCTGGTTTTGGCTTACTCACATGCTTGGCAAAGATTCTTGCAAGGCGTTCTTCAGGGCTTTCTTCCTCTTCTTTAGAACTTGATTCATCTTCTGTGGGTCCAGCTTCACTCTCAGCCTCTCCCCTCTCATCTTGCCTCCTATGATGATCTTCCACTGTTGCCAGTCTCTCACGCAGCTCTCTAATCTCTTCCTGCATCGCTATCTCTCGAAGATTACAGGTTTTCGCCTTCCTCTTCTAACCCTTGCTCTCCCTTGTTCCTCTGCTTCACTATTTTCAGCTATTTCTTCACTCTCTGTCATTTCCTAAGCCCAGATCCTACACAAATACAAACCCTCTTCACTATTCTTCTCTCCCCAACGAACGACAACAAGCTCTGATACCAACTGACGCAAAAACAAAGCATAAAACCACAAAAAATATTGAAAGCATAAATACGGATTCATTTGAAGACAGGGTGCACACAACCGATTTCCATTATATATTATACTTCATTCAAAAGATTTTACACAGCTTCTTACAATCATGTAGCCAACATTCCAGCACCTGCTCTTCTCCTTTCCGTCTGGTTCCTTTCTCCTTCCCAATGCCCTATCTTTCTTCGAAACTTCTGGATATCCTTCCCACATTTAATGCTGAAAACTACCCTAACTACATTCTTTTTCTCGTTTTTAGAAATGGCGGAGGATACGCCCAATATGTTGGGGATATATGCCCAACACCCCCTTGGTATACGCCCCAATACTTATATTTTTATGATAAACGCCCAACTTATGTTTATTACATTTCATTCCGTCAAAACGCACGCTCTATACGCCCAGCAAATATTCCCACCTGTAGATACGCCCACAAATCCGCTATATCATATTCTGTTTACACACACTTTACAAGGAGATACGCCCAATACGATCACCTATATATGTCCAAAATTGTCCATAATATATATTTTTACTAACAAAACGAGCTGCACAGGTATATACGCCCAGGTTTATGTGAATAAGAGATACGCCCAAGTTAATATCCTGGTAAATACGCCCAAGTTAATATCCTGGTAAATACGTCCCGGGTATCTACCCTGCGTTTCCAGATTTCAAAAATTACCCTGTTTCACTTTGTTCAGCTCCTGCGTCATGTTTCCTTTGTTTTCCAAAGCCACGTAGAATTGTGAGAGAAAAAGCACACAAGATTAACTTTGATAGCCCACTACCTGGTGTGTAAATCAATTTCATACCTGGTGTCTAAGTCAATTTCAAGAGAAATGTACTTTCACTTGTTCAACGCTGTTTAACACGGCAGTGGAGAAGGGTATCTTCAACTTTTCAATCTTTAACACGGCAGTGGAGAAGGGTATGTTCAAATTTTCAGAGTCTTCGACGGCCAAGTTTCACTCGTTTGCCATCAAATGGTGATTTTGTCTTGCCATACTCACAACAGTTTCAAGTTAATTTTTATTTAATTATTTTTTACATTAATAAATTTAAAACAAAAATTAACTTTCAAATTAATTTTTATTTAATTATTTTCCACTTTAATAAATTAAAAAAAATTAATTTTTTCAAGTCAGTAAATTAGAAAATATATATCCCTAATATTTTGTGGTGTTTTATTTAGTATATTAATTATTTTTCAAGTAAGTAAATTAGAAAATATATATCCCAATATTATGTGATTTTTGGTAATTGTTTTATTTGTAAACTTTTTTTTTTAATTTTTTTTATTGAGAAATACTTCTTATACACATTAGCCATGGGGATTGAACCCCGGTCACATCACCCATAATGTAAGTGGCGTCCTTACATGTCACATCACCCATAATGCAAGTGGTGTCCTTGCCAATAGACCACATCACGCGGATTTTATTTGTAAACTTTTAAAAAAATAAAATATATATTTATCAAATTTGATAGGATAAGATAAGGTTGCTCCGTATAATTTTATAATCAAATTTTTAAATATTGGTAGCTGTATTGCATGATGAACTTTGCTTTGAAGATATGGAGGTTGATGATTTTTGTCATCCAAATTAAGGAATTGTGGAGGGAATTAGATGATGTGGTTCCAGTTTGTATGAGTAGAGATCTAAATAAAGTGGCAGACTTTATGGTTAAGATGGGTACGAAGAAGGAGGTAGGGATTCAATGACACAATAAATGGCTATTGACATAATAAATGAAAGGATTAGACAAATTGGTGAGTAAATCCAGTGTTTAGCTAATTTTTACAATCATTATATAGGAGATTTGGCTTCAATACAAATCTTCTTTCACCCAAAGAAGAGTCTCATCCAACTTATAAATGATCTTATATAAAATTTTCAAATTCTTTTTTAAAAAATTAAAAGTTGAAATCTTACTTTTATATATATATATATATATATATATATATATATATATATATATATATTAGTAACAGGTTTTAAAAGGGACCCAAAACCTTATAACATGTTGCAAGGAGGATCCTGTGAAGGTTCAATTTCCTATAGAACAAGCTAAAATTGGACCATTCGCAGAATCCATAAACTAAAATAGTCTAAACTATTACAAACATATCGCCCATGGGCACAAACAAAAAACAAAAACAACATAGATATCACAGGGACCTTCCCAAACAATCACATACAAAGAGACAGGGAAAGCACAAAGACCATCCCAGGAAACAAAAGGGGATAATCCCGTTCAGGACCAGTTGTTTTACTTTGTGATGTAGTCCTCATCATCTTTGGGATCATCCATAAATACATTAATCATGGCATTAATCATCATTGGTAGTGACAAGTTCACTATAGGAATCAACAATACATTGGGGAAGATTCCTCTACCACGTCGAAAAATATTGAACAATTAAGCCAAAGTGTGCCATTGTATCTGCCGCCCGATTGCCTTCCCGATACACATGTTGAATACACCTATTGTTGATCGCCCTTAGCTGGACAATGGACTCTTCAATAGTTGGTCCCACATTTCAAGGAGGATTCGAGACCCGCTTCAAATAGTTTATGGTGTTTAAGGAGTCTCCTTTGACTATCAGGTACTGGATATTGATATCGATGGCCATTTGGATGCCTCGAAAAGTTGCCTAAGCCTCAGCAAAATTATTAGATTGGACTCCAAGTTTTTTCGCATACACCAAAATGAATTGACCTCTGTCATCCCAGATCACTCCTCCACAACTCGCAACGCCAGGATTGCCTTTTGAAGCACCATCAAAATTTAACTTGAACCAATGAGGAGGGGGGGAATCCATGAAACCAGGGATCTGTCCATAACAACTTGGGGATGACCAAAAACCTCAAAAGATAGGTTAGCAGAACATGCCACTTGAATCTCAAATGGGGATGAAGGACAATTATCCGAAGGAATGATATTAGCATTTTCTGAGGCAAACATGACAACTCTCAAAGAAATCGACTCCAGGTCAAGGCACGAATATCAAAAAGCATGATTATTCCTTTCTAGCCAGATTTGCCACATAAAGTGAGGGAGAATGATCGCCCATCAAAAATTCAGACGAGTGGACTTAAAGGGGTTTGACCATTGAATAATAAGATCATCGATAAACTGAGGAGCAACCCAAGAAATGGATACACTTGACATGATAGAGGACAAGACAATGCAAGAAAATGGGCACTCTAGAAATAGGTGATTGACTGACTCCCATGCAGATTTGCAGAGGTAACATCTGTTGGGCAAGATCATACCACGGGTTATTAAATTATCGATGGTCAATAGCTTGTTTTTTGTTGCCAACCAATAAAAGTGAGAAATCTTAGGAATAAGATTTTTGATCCATATACTCTTGGAGGGGAACCAATCATCTTCAGATTCAGTCATAGCCATATATGCGGTTTTGACTGAGAAATTCCCAGACTGGCTGAGTTGCCAAAAGAGAACATCGGGTGGCCTGGTGCTTGGAATCACATGAGTTCGAAGAAGCTTAGATAGGCAGATGTGGGCAGAGCGAAGCTTAGGAGAATCCAGATTAGTAGGGATGTCATCCCAACGGGGAACCACTACTTCATTATTAATAAAATTCTCAACTTTGGGGCCAAAAGACAGATCAGTGAAAGGTTTAAGAATACTTACAGACTGATCATGGATGAGAGGCTGAGCTGTAATCCATGGGTCCTCCTAAAATCTAATTTGTGATCCATCTCCAAGCTTCCAACGTCCACCCTTTTGAACGATAGATCGGGTTCGGCACACCGAGTTCCAGAATGCAGACCCAACATACATAAGGGAATTGTCCATCAAAGACGTTGCCTAATGTATTTATATTTTATATTATTAAAATACACTTACATGTATAATATTAGCAATTTAAAACATGTATAATATTAACAATTTAAAACATGAACTTTAAAAACAAATTATTAGTAGCAAAATTCAGTTACATTTCTTTGATCCGGAAAATGAAAAGAAGAAAAATCTACCAACTTATATTTGTGTTGGGAAAATGAATAGAAGAAAGATCTACCACATATATTTGTGTTGGGAAAATGAATAGAAGAAAGGAAAATGAATAGAAGAAAGATCTATCACACCCTGTTATTGGGGAGAAGAAAATATAAATGTAAAAGACGATGTTTATTTTCAACTCGCACAATTATTGATTGGAAAGAAAGATCTATCACACCGTGTTATTGGGGAGAAGAAAATGTAAATGTAAAAAACAATATTTATTTCCAGCTAGCACAATTATTGATTGGAAAGAAAGATCTACCACACCGTGTTATTGGGGAGAAGAAATTGTAAATGTAAAAGACGATAATTATTTTCAGCTCGCACAATTATTGATTGAAAAGAAAGAAACGCGTCCCTGCGACATCAAATATTACGTGTAATGTTTGCGTTTCCACAAGTCCTCCAAAACGTGCATTGACAACATTTGACAACATTGATGAAATGAAACTAGGTGTAATGTTTGCGTTTCCACAAGTCCTGCAAACTTGTTCAAGTGCTACCCAATAAAACGTAAATTGACAACATGAATGGCTTTGAAGAAATAAGGCCAACCACCAAGATTTGTGGCAGAAATAAGATTGACATCACACAGTCTGAGGATTGGTGGATTGGTTAGTTTTGAACATTTACTAAGAAGATATTTAGGTCTAAATTTTGGAGGTAAGTCTTGTGGGAGCAAAGTAGTAGTTTTAGTTTGACCTGATTCAGTCCAGTGCGTACCAAGGATTGGTTAGTTTTGGGCATGTACTAAGAAGAGATTCAGGTCCAAATTTTGGAGGTAAGCCTTGTGGAGTCTTGTGGGAGCAAAGCAGTAGTCTGACTAGATTGACCTGACTCCCCAGAGTTATGTTGGTACGGGTGGGTACATGTGGTTATAGAGGGTAGCTTCAAGATTTTGGTGGGTACATGTGGTTATAGAGGGTAGCTTCAATATTTAAACCTTGCTTGATAGTAAAAAAAGATTGTGATTGTAACCAATTTTCGTATGTATAAAAAAATAAAATTAAAAATGAAATCTTTGTAAAACATTAAATAAGATGAAGAACCATCTTCGAGCATTTTGGTAGAAGGTTTCTTATAGCAAAAATAATACTTGATTCAATATAGAAAATATTATAGAGGAACAAGTCAAGTATTTGGGTAGGTTGTTTTTTTAATTTTATTAATTTATTTTAAAAATAAATTAAACGTATTTTTATTAAAAACCATGGTTGGATAATTGATTCTTAAGAGATATCTTAGTGGTAAGTTCTTAGGTTTTTTATTAGGAGATCCAAGTTCAAACCTTCTTATGAAGAGACTAAGACCTTTCATAAAAACTTGTGTAAACTTAAATTTCTAGTTACAAGTCAGTCTAGATAGATCAAAATTAGTTACAAGTGATGTCATATTCTCATCCAGAAGCATATTGCTAGGTTTCAAATCACAATGCACAACTTGAACAAGAGAATCATAATGCAAATAATCCATGTCATGGGTTACATCTATGGATATGTTTAAATATTCACTTGGTCCTAATCCACAAACATCCTCCTCATTATTATCAAGATGCAAATGTTTTTGCAAACTATTGTTAGATGCAAATTGGAGAAATAAACCTTTAAAATCATGGTATGAACATGCACTTATGATTTTAATAATATTACAATGTTGAACTCTTCCCAAAAGTTTGCACTCTCTCTTAAAACATTTTTGCCCTTATTTATTTTGAAAGCTAAAAACCTTGATTGCACTAATCTTGCCATACCTTAAGACTCCTTTATAAATTGAACCAAAGATATCTGATCCAGGCAATTTATTTCATTGAATCCATTTGTTGCAAGGAAGAAATCTTGATATGTGAACTTTTGACACCCCAATATTCCAAACATTAAATTTTAAAAGAAAAAATGGTTGCCTTAAAAAGTTCCATTTTTAAATTCCCAAAAGCAAAAAGTATATTATAAAGGTAGTGATTCCAACACCTAATACTATTGTTTTTATAAGAAACAAATACTTTTTGTGCCCTTGTTTTGAACATACAGGTAACAAGTATTTTTTGGACCACAAATGTTGGGATTTCCCATGAATAATGCAATAATATTCCTATGTAGAAACAATGCTTCTTCTGAAATTTGACCTATCAAAATTATCATAAGAAGCATTCACATTATAAGTCAAATTATTATAAGAAGCATTCACATAACAAGTCAAATTATTGTAACAAACATTCACATAGAAAGCCCTTTTAGTTGTCTAGGTGACTTGGGTATTGTACTTGACAAAAATTATAGGAGAGACCAATAACTTGTATATTTTATAATTTACCAAGTGCATCTGGTATTAGGACTTCAAATATATTAAGGGAGAGGTTGAGATGCACTAGGAATATACAATTCCCAAGTGCCTTTGAAATCTTCTCATCTAGATGATTGCTAGAAATATCTATTGCTTGAGCATTTAAAATTGTACTTATCTCTACAAGCAATGGTCCTTGCAAGAAATTCCTTGATAGATTGAGATAGAATTGAAGATTTTGAAGACTGGCCATAACCTCTCCTGGTATTCTGCCCCTTAGATTGTTGTAAGAGAAATCAAGAAGCTCCAAATTTGGAATGTTCTTTAAACTAGAAGGTATCTCTCTTGAGAATTGATTATCATGAAAAAAAATCTTCTTAGTTGTTGGAGTATGCCCATAGAATTTGGAATTCTTCCAGATAGATAATTCCAACTAACATCTAGCAATCCTAATACTTGCATCTCACAAATCTCATCTATGATGGTTCCATAAGGGTTGTTGTTGTTCAAATGTAATCTTTACAATTCGTGAATCCTTCCAATTTCAAATGGAATGTGGCCCCTTAAAATATTATCACTAAAGCTCAAATTGGTTAAGGTAATAAGATTGTTAATTTCTTTGGGTATGCTTCTACCTATCTCGTTGTGTGCTAAGTTTTGGTAAGATAACTTGGAAGAAAGGTGGCCTATGGATAAAGGTAAAACACCAATGATATGATCTTGAACAATAACTAGTTCCTCAAGGTGGGAGCAATTTGTAAGTATACTAGAAAATCCAATGAGCTATTGCTACCATTAAAAAGGTGATTGTTTTGTAACTTTATTTTTTTAAGAAACACCTTATCTAACTCCATAAGCACCATTCCACTTAGAAAAGTGTATCCTAGATGAAAATTCCTGAATTTAGAACAATTTCCAATGGAATTTAGTATGTTTTTCATAAGTTTATTTCCCCTTAGATAAAAATGTTGTACATTGGTAAGCTTGGTACCAAGTTATTGTGGAATGTATCTACTTAGTTGGTTTGTAGATAGAGATAATTCCACAGGAGTAGTACAATTTATTGGGGAAGTAGATATTGGTCCACTAATCCTATTTTCATAATGGTAGAGAACTTGCAGGTGGGTAGCCTACCCAATCCAATAGGATTGGAACCTGTGAGATTATTTGTTGATAATTGTAAGTCAATCAAGGTTGAGGGGTTTTATATGGAGGAGGGGATGGTACCTGCAAACTAATTTGTTTGAAGGCTTGTAAGTGGGTCAACCTGCCCAATTTAACAAGAATGGGGCTTGTGTGATTATTTTCTCCCAAATTCAACTTAGTCAAGGCAAAGATGTTTTCCAAGGAGGAAGGAATCATGCCCATGAGACTATTTGCTCCCAAGTGAAGAATCTCTAATCTTATCAAGTGACTGAACTCAAGTGGAATACTCCCCTCCAGTCTATTGTAGTTGAGGTCTAGGTAAACTTAATTGTGGCAATCACTAAGAGTGGTTGGAATGTTTCCTTCTACGTCATTCATATGAAAAAGTAGTTGATTGGATTTGATAAGTTGTCCTAGTTGGGATGGAATGGGTCCTATGATATCATCTTCTCCCAATTCCAACTCAGTCAAGGCAGAGAGGTTTTCCAAGAGGAAGGAATCATACCCATGATATTGTTTTCTTCCAAGTAAAGAATCTCTAATTCTATCAAGTAGCCCAACTCAAGTGGAATACTCCCCTGCAATTTGTTGTAGTTGAGTTTCAACACAACTAAATTTTGACAACTGCTAAGATTGGCTAGAATGTTTCCTTATAATTCATTCCCATACAAAATTAGTTCCTTGGCATTGCTAAATTGTCCTAGTTGAGGTGGAATTGGACCTGACAACTGATTTGTTTGAAGGTGAAGAACTTACATGTGGGTCGGACTGCCCAATTCAACAAGAACGAGGTCTATGAGATTATTTTCTCCCAATTCTAACTCGTTGAAGGAAGAGAGGTTTCCCAAAGAGGGAGGAATCACACCCATAATATTTTTTCTCTTAAGTAAAGACTCTCTAATATTGTCAAGTGGCCCAACTCAACTAGAATATTCCCTTGAATTAGGTTGTAAATGAGTGTCAAGTAAACTAAACTATGACAACTACTGAGACTAGTTGGAATGGGACTGTGAGATTATTTTATGACAATTTCAACTTAGTCAAGGTAGGGATGTTTCCTAGAGAGGAAAGAATATCACTATAAATGAGGTTTTGGGATATATCTAGTGACTCAAGAGTACATAGATTTTCAACAAGGGGAGAAATAGTGCCAACTATGGTGAATTCTCACTACACTCAATGTTACCTTGAGTAAAATATTAAGTGAGAGAGAAATGGGAAAGAAGAAAAATATGGATCATCGAACAAAGTGAAAGCAAAATTTTTATTCAAATGAAATCCAAAAACCAAAACATAAAAGGCCTAAGGAGTCAAAAGTTATAAAACTATCGACCAAGATATAAGACAAAAGTCACAATGCAGTTCTATGGTTAGATGAAGAAAATGTTTGAGATTAGAATATAATAAATACACCAAAGATAATAAATTTCAAAGATCGAGGTCACATATGCTCCAAAAGTTTAGGAAATCCAATTTTGTTTTAGGGGTTCTTGCCCCCAAACCCATCATGGTGGGTCATTAGCCCCTTATACCCCCCAACTAGGGTTGTGATCCCAAACCTTGCATATGGTGCTGAGGTGTACAATATTTTGAGATACATAGTTATTTTTCTACAAAGAAGACATGGAAACCTAGGGAAGTAAATGGCACATTACAAGAAAAAGTGATGAGAGCCATACTAGAAGAATACCTTGATCCAAGTGATAAGAATTTCCTACACTTAGACTCAAATAATTCTAAAAAAGAGTATACGGTAATGACAAATCCAAGGGAACATCCAAGAACTAATAAAACTCAACATTTACGACTTTGGATCTAAAAATTTTAAAAGAACACAATGAATTCAATCAAGACATGACCTAACACACAAAGAAATAGTTATTTTGAAATATTTGCACAATTTTTGAGAGAAAAATCTTCCTATTGTAATCTATAAATAGTAGTAGTCTTAGCATTATAGAGGATCAACAAGTTTACAATTGTATACATTTGTAGGTTTTTATTTCATTTATTTTTGTAAAAACAGTTGGCTCTTGAGTAGTTTGTTGGTTATCTTGAACCCTCGCCTCTAGAACAATATATGTAAAATATTACTTACATATATATACATAGGAGCCTATATCTATTTTTCAATATAGCCATTTGTGGCCTCTTGCAAACCCATTTTTGTGTGTATGTATTTTTCTTTGATCTTTTGCCTGAATTTTAGGTTTTTATAAGTGTATGTGTGTGAGGGGCCTATGTCTATTTTTTGACCAAGTCGCTTTCTTGGTTATCCGATGAGACCTGCCTTATTATGCATGCATATTACTAGTAACTCTCATATGTGCTTCACTATGTCAAGGAGAGAAAATTTTCATTTTTGGCACATAGTATTTTGGCCTATTTTTGCAAGAAGATCTTATCGGATCATTTGACACATCACCCTTTTTTTTCTTGAATTATTTTTTTTACTTTTACTTTCTTGCACCTATTTTCCCTTTGTTGAGCATAAGAGCACCTTAAATATCACGTCCTAACAAGGATTTAACCTTGTAAAAAGTCTTAGAGGCCCTTGATTGAGCCAAACCCTGTGCTCTTATTTATAGCCCCACTATGTCACTCTCTATGAGGCATGATTGTACCTACCCAAGATAATAAAAGACAACAATAATTTAATGGCACACGCGGTGGGAACCTAATTATACATCATTAGTCCCAGAATTACAAGGAGTAGGGCTAAGGCTTGGTGAGATATTGTTCTATTCTTACTTTTTGAAGTGCCCTTTTACTCGTTTGGTGACTTTGGTCTAGAATGAACATTAGAAGAAGCCATTGCTAAAGATACCATGCCAAGGTTTGAGTGAAGACTTTAGTTTACTTGCTTTTCAAAAGCAAGAAGGTGCATTCACCTGACAAATGTGTTGTAATCCAAAGGACCCAAATATCAAAGTATTGTTAACCTACCATCAAAATTATCCTCTGCTATGAGTGATAAAAGCCCATTATGACCTCCAAAATAACAAGTTGTTTGGGGAAACATTTTAGAAATGTTGTTGGAAATCTTACTAGAATACACTACTGAAGGACCACCTAAAGAACATGAGCTTATAATAAGAGGGGGTTGAATAGTATAAGATACAATTTTTTACTTTTCAATCCATATGATAACATCAACAATATTAAAGCAGTAAGCATTACACAAAACATCACACACATGACATACATGATTTAACATGGTTCATCCAATGTGGGCTACTCCACGGAGAAAATATTACTTATAATTTTTTTCAATAAATTCTCTTGGGCATCCTTCCCTATTACAATGTTTATTGACCTCTATCCAAAGGAGGCACAAATCCCCTAATAAATTTTATGTATCTCTATCCACAGGAGAACTCCTTCTCCTAAGATCTAGTTGGTGATCTTCTAGAAGACTACTACCTCCACTGCACTGGCTTGTGGATCTCTCTACACAAAAGACCTTTATCCTCACTCATAAGACCTCTATCCTCACTAACGTAGCTAATGGATCTCTATCCACTAGAGACTACTATCCTCTACTCTGTCACCTCCAAAGCTTGCTCTCAGCTCTGTTCAATCTATGTCTCAAATTTACACTAAATATTATCCCTGGTATAGCACAAATATGCTCATAAATTTGTCTCTGCTCTACCACAAATATGCTCTTAAATCTGCATCAAACTGTATCCTCAAATCTATCTCTACTTTGGCACAAATCTACTCTCAAATGTGCACCAAACTATGTACTCAAATCTATCCTCAAGCATAAACATAAAGCTTGATCAAATCATAAATTAAATCTGCTCATATTTACCCCAAACCTTAACATAATGCTTGAACAAATCAATTAATCAACTCTACTCTCAAGTCTTCACAAAGACTTACCTCAAATTTATCCTTAAACTTTCACAAAAACTCACTCAACAATTTCAAAAATAAAGTATAAGTTTTTTCACAAAACTTGAACTATCACTCCAATGCTTTCAATCAATAATGCTCAACCAACTTCACTCAAACATCCACTCAATGAAACACAACTTGCTTACAAACCCTAACCAAGTGTTTCACTATACTTCCAACAACTCACACTATGGAACTCAAACCTTGACTTAAGATGATTCCAATATCACATAACAATGATACTCATGATCTTTTACAAATCCTAGTTCAATATAGTTCTCAATCTCACATAACAATGATACTCATGATCTTTCACAAACCCTAGCTCAAGATAGTTTTCAATTTCACATAACAATGATACTCATGATATTTCAACATCCACAAATCATGCACATGAAAACTCACTCAAACTTTTCTAAAAATGCTTATCAAACAATCATTTTCACTCCAAATTTGGATTTCACAACATTCAATCCAATAATATTTCACTCATAAGGAAGATGTGTAAATAGCTTTTGTTTTGATGGAGATATGTCTTCAAAACCTGTCTTAATCACAATCAAATCCTCTTTGCCAATTTCAATATTAGATAGAAACAACCTATCTCAAAATCTCCACACAAATATTCTTCCCAATAATTATTTCACCATACAAAAATATCGTCTCAAGTACACCTTATAATCTCCAAACTCTCAAAATAATATTCAAAAAATCAAGTTCCTTTACTAACACCTTATAAACTCCAAACTCTCAAAATAATATTCAAAAAATCAAGTTCCTTTACTAACACCTTGTAAACTCCAACCTCTCAAAATAACATCCAACATATAAAAATCAAATTATTTTATTAACCCTTATAACACCAAACCTTTGTTTATTTTTCTAAGCAACAAACATATAAAATAATTTTTAATTAACCTTATAACTCCCTATGAATTCCACTATACAAAAATATCACGTGGCCTTTATAAAACTAGTGCCTCCCAAACTTTAGTGAATTTAAATAATAATCCAAAATGCTTACCTTAGTCTTTGGCTCACGTCTCAAAAATATTGTGCATGTCTTGACTATGCCCAAACTCGAACCTGCGACCAAATTCCACCGCAGCATCTTAGCCCAAGGCTAGGCTTTCGTTGGGCTACACGCCCACACGTGAACCTTAGTTCACGCACACCCTATTATGCCTTTGCAGAATTCAACAAACAAACAAAATGTCTTCCTCCTTCACAAAAATGGTCATGTGGGGATTCAAAACTACAACCTCTGCTGTGTGAGTACCTTAGCAAGTCTTTGGCCACCGACTATGCTACCTAGCACTATGGAACTTCCAAGCTGTGTCACTTGCACTTCAACCACTCTATGCCTCTTAAAAAATTAAAACCACAAATTCTCTCTTCTCACTTAGCAAAGCAGTGCATGAAATATTACACATAGCATAGCATTCGAATTGCATAGTAGTCAGGGAGGGAAATGAAAATTATTTCTCTTTTTTATATACTTTGTCCTTTAACCTTACACATCGGTCCAATTTGAAGTCGATTTTTCGAATTTAAATTTAAATATTAAATTTTGAAAACTTTGGCGCCCATTATTTATTTAAATTAAAATTTTAACCATAGGTTAAAATATTTTAATTTAAATAAATTAAATTAAATCCTTTGCAAACTGCTCAATGGGTCTTTTCAAGGATAGATTATTTTTTAATGATTCCTTGGACCTCATTTTCTTCACCTCATCCTTTTGCCCAAAATATTATAATATTATTATTTCTTTTTAAACTTGCTTCTCCTTCCTTGGGTCTTCAATCTTTTAGGCCTTTTTAGGCATATAATATTTAAAATAAATATTATATCCTATTTCTTTTAATAACTTCCTTACTGTTTGGGAAAATAACCTAATGAAATTAATGACGACGAAACTTGAACATCAACCACTTGACATCAATGATAACAAAACTTGCTCAAATTTCCAACAATCTCCCCCTTTTTCATTGATGGCAACTCTTTTTTATTTAACCATTTCTATGACCTTTTTTAGTTCAGCTCCCCCTGATAAACTACTTCCTCTGACTGAATGCTCTCCCGCTAACTCAAATCTCTCCCCCTTTGATATCAATGGTAAAGGTCCACCTTTGGGGCAAAAGATAAGACTCTTAGCTCAACTCCCTCCCCACCTCCTCTCCTTGAGGTGGTTAATTTCGGGGTGGAAGTAGAACTACTCTCAATTTTTCTCTAAGATACTCAAAAGTCTCTTTTGGAAGTGGCTTAGTGAAGATGTCTACAATCTACTCCTTTGTAGTAACATATTCCAACCTGACTTGCTTATTTATCACCTGCTCTCTCAAAAAATGATATTTGATCGAAATGTGCTTTGTCTTGGAGTGCATCACCGGTTTATTTGAGATATTTATAGCACTTGTATTATCACACAATATGGGAATAGTGTGATCATGTTTTATCTTGAAGTCCTCTAAAGTTCACTTTATCCATAATACCTATGTACAAAAATCAACTACTACAATATACTCTGCCTCTGTTGTTTTTAAGGATACTGAAGCCTGTTTCTTACTTAGCCAAGAGACTAAATAATATCCAAGAAAGAATGCTCCTCCACTTGTGCTTTTTCTATCATCAATGTTTCCAGTCCAATCTGCATCTGTATATGCTATGAGAGTGAAAATATCACTTTTGGGGTACTAGAGCCCAAAATCCATAGTCCCTTTTAAATACCTGAGAATCCTTTTTACTGGTACTACATGTGTCTCCTTGGATGCTGATTGAAACCTTGCCACTAGTCCCACTGCCTACATTATATCTGGTCTTGTAGCTATGACATAAAATAAGCTACCAATCATAGATCTGTACAATTTATGATTTGCCTCAAGAGATTCATCATATTTACTTAACTTGCATCCTATAACCATAGGGGTACTCACTGGTTTGCAATCTTCTAAATTGAATTTCTTTAGCATCTCTTTTATATACTTGGTTTGTGAAAGAAATATGCCTTTCTCTAATTGTAAAATCTAAAGTCTAAGAAATAAGGACAACTCACCAAGCATTGACATCTCAAATTCATTTTGCATGATCTTTACAAATTTTAGACACATCTTATCATTGTTACCTCCAAAAATGATATCATCCACATAAACAACCACAATTAGTAAGTCATTCCATTCATTTTTAATGTATAAGTTATTGTCCACTATTCCTTTCTTGAAACCTTATTCCTGAAGATACTTATCCAATCTTGAGGACCAAGCTCTAGGAGCTTGTTTTAGTCCATAAAGTGCCTTCTTAGATTTGCATAAATAGTCTTGTTTATCAGTTAAGCTGAATCCCTCTGGCTGCTCAATAGAAACCTCTTATTCTAGGACACCATTTAGAAAGGTTGATTTAACATCCATATGGTATACTTTGAAGTTTTGAAATTTGAGAAGGCTAAGAACATTCTTATAGCTTCAAGTCGTGCAACTGGAGCAAATGTCTCATCAAAATCAATTCCCTCAACCTATGCATAACCTTTGCATACTAATCTTGCTTTATTTTTGACTACCTTACCATATTCATTTAAATTATTTCTAAATATCCATTTAGTGCCAATCACATTCTTACCCTTTGGTCATGGAATAAGTTCCCAAGTATTACTTTTCTCTATTTGATCTAGTTTCTCATTCATTGCCTTAATCCAAAACTCATCTTCACTTGCCTCATTGAACTATTTTGGATCAATTTTAGATAACAAAGAGAAATTTACTTGTTGATTTGATGCTATTACCCTTCTCCTTGTTTGTCTCTCATATGGATTCGCAATGATTAGATATCTTGGATGATTTTTTTGTACATACCTGTATGGAGTCTTAAGAAAGAGTCTTTGTGTCTCTTCTTCTTCTTCTTATAATTCTTCACATAACTCTTTTTGATACACAATTTCTCGAACTGGTTATTTTGAACTTATTTTCTCATAAACTATTCATTTATACTTTCTATAATAGTACGTGGTCTTTTGTTATAGCATCTATAGACTTTGCTCTTAGTGGAATAGCCAAGAAAAATACCCTCATCACATCTTGAGTCAAACTTGCCCAAGTTTTTGTCTTCCTATCTTATGTAACATTTGCTTCCAAAATTTTTGAAATACTTTACAGTGGTTGGTCTTCCTTTCCAAAGCTCATATGGAGTTTTGTGATGATTTACTCTTATTTGATCCCTATTGATGATATACTTTGTTGTATTAACTACATTCCTCCAAAAACCATCTAAAACCTTGGATTCACTTAACATAGCTCTGGACATATTTCCAATAGTCCTATTTTTCTTTTGACTACTCCATTTTGTTGAGGAGTTCTTACAGTTGAGTATTCTCTTTTGATCTCATGTTGTTCATAAAAGTCTACAAATTCATTTGAGGTAAATTATCCTCCTCTGTCTGATCTCAAACACTTAATCCTCTTACATGTTTCATTTTCTACTAATTCTTTAAATGCCTTGAACTTATCAAGTGCTTCTAATTTTTCTTTCAAGAAAGCTACCCAAATCATTCTAGAGTAATCATCTATAAACAATATGAATTAAATTTCACCTAGAATACTATTTTTCCTAGTAGGACCACATAGATCAGTATGTATTAGTTTCAATGGCTTATATGGCATAAATTCTTTTGACTTGAAACTTGTTCTAGTTTGCTTTTCGCGCTGACATTGTGCATAGATTATGTTTTGTGGCCTTTTGAGCTTGGGTAAATCTCTAACAACCTGTTTGTTGTTTATATTCACTATGTTGTCAAAATTCAAATGACCTATTCTTCTATTACCACAACCAACTCTCTGTTAGAGTTATTATTTCATAATAACTAGAGTATTACCTCATTTGGTAATTATTTCCTACCCTAGGCTAGTTATGCTAAGTTAGAGTTATTATTTCATAATAACTAGAGTATTACCTCATTTGGTAATTATTTCCTACCCTAGGCTAGTTATGCTAACAACAATTGTTAGTGCATATATTGTTAGGTTAGTATTGTTAGTTGGGTATGATTAGCTCCTTATTCTATGGACTAATATGGGCATATTTTATTGTATTTAAACAGTTACGTAATCAATATTATTATTGCCTTTTCTAACATGGTATCAGAGCCGTATGAGCTCCGACTTGGATTGTAGCTTGAGAACGACGACTCAATTATGAATAGACAGGACTGGATGTATGATTGACCCAATCGAACACTAACGTCATGGAGGACCTACAATTCATGTTGCTAGGCGAACTTCCTGGATCTGGATCTTACTGGATGGAACTACAGTGACTAAGCCTATCGAACGTGAAACTGAAACTGCAGTGACTAAGCCTACTGAACGTGGGAGTTACCTATCTGATGGATGTGTGACATAAGACAGTGGTCGTGGAGGTGATCTGGAGAGGACCTTTTCATCGTGATGCTGAATCGACCAACCTTAGTACCTACGTGGAGCACTAAGGACTAATGGGCTATGTATAGACGGGACATAACATGTAGACGAACAACACGATAGGCAGTTAAATTTTTGTAAAGGGATGGATGAATGAGGGGGAGTTGTGGGTTGTAGATTCTCCCCAAGAGAAGACAACTACATCATTGAGCATTTATATTTTTAAACAAAACCTTGCTTCCCCATCCATCGTATGTGGGATAAATAAATTTCATCAACTTGAAATTTTCTTGCCCACTAAGTTGGTGAAGTGTTGTTTACAAGCCATGATCAGGAGTCGATAATAGAAATAGGCCTGAATCCCGCGATCAAACCCAGGCATCGATTGCACAACGATCGACATAGAAGGTTGGAGAAACAACCATGACGGTGGCCTGTTGATGATTGCGTAGACGTGGGATCTATGCTAAACTAGACGGGAGAATTTTTTTTTACTAGCGGTTTAAAGTTATAGAGGCAAAATGCAGAGAATTGCAAGCCATTTTTTAGGCCACACAACTGAAGTTTTCCTTGCCAAGACCGGTGTTGCCCAGACAATGATTACAGTCTGCTAAGTAAAAAAAAAAATTGGATCTACGTAGGCCGATCAATTTTATTCTACAATTTTCTTCTTGAATCACGGACAAATTCCCCAGCCGGAGATTCATGCACATAGATCGGATTCTGGACTTTATTAGTGTTGTCAAAATTCTTCTAGTGTTCGATGAACCAAATGGAAGTTTATGGCCCTAGAGAGGCAGATTCAGGTTCCTCGTCCCCACGATAACAAAATCTCTACAAATATCCCATGCGTGGAGGTGTAGCATTTGCAACAAATTGTTGATTGTCATGGTGGATAAATTGATTTCGTCTCTCTAAAATCCATATTGGAGTAGAACAAAATTAAAAAAAGAAAAAAAATGCTCACAGATCAAGCAGGTCTGTTCAAAGCAGCATCCGCATGAACAAAGAGAATTCGAAAGAGGTACATAACTGAAGGACTCAGGTGTAGACAGAGGAGTTTTTTTAAAATCAAACTACTGAGTGCACCAGTGAAGAGGAGGTTCAATTATGAGCAAATATTTTTGTTTAACGTGGAGGAGTGCGATTGTATAGTGCCCAGATGTGATGCGTGTTTTGAGCATTGATGAACGAGGATGACATCGAAAAAATTGCCTCATTTGCACATTTTCTCCCGATCAACCGGATCGCATAGTAGGAACAGAGAGCCACACAATAATATAAAAACATTTTCTCATTTTCTAAAGGTTGACGATTAATAAATTTTATTTTTAAATATCCCCAGCACCGCCAGTCGAGGAGCACTCATCGACATAAAGGGGAGGAGCATCGCTGCCAAGGAGAAGCATCGTCATTGCTACGCAGTTGATTGCCACACGTAGAGAGGAAGTAGAGCCATCGATGGTGGAATCCCTGAGCTGCTGTAGCGCTTTCGACAAGAGGAGAGCAATAACACAATTGTTTTGCTCTTCCCAACACACCGACAGTTATAGATGGTATGGTCAAAGGCCAACAGATGGGATGCCTACTGACAGTCAGGTTGGGGTTCCAACCCCACCGACTCCATACAAAGGTAAACATTATTTTATTATTTGTTTTTCTAAGCATTGTATTTTAATGTTTTATTTTTTATATCAATTAAATATTATTTTTTCTTAATTATTTTTTGACAAAAATTAATTAAGAATTATATGATATTTCATTTATATAAAAAATTTCCATTAAAAATTTATATTTTGCTTTTCAAAACAACTTATAAATTACCTTTGCACTCAAAACACTTCATCTTTTCATTGTGCAACAAGGAAGATAAACCTTGTCAAGGCAATCAACAAGGCATAAAATCGTCAAACTCAAAATCTATTTTTAGGCTTCATAAATAGCAAATTGTTTGTTTGAAGTCCTTATAAAAGGAGGGGCTTACCTCTTTTTAGGTTTCATAAATAGAAAACTTCTTTTGTTTGAAGTACTTCACGGGGGGGTTTTTTGGTGACATATTGTGCTAATATGCCTACGAGGCAAGCTTTGTAAAGAGCCTTTTGAGGCTTCATAGTTGCAAATTTTTTGCACTAAGGGGGGGTTAAATTTTTCTCCACTATCTCCTATCTTGCACACAGGGGAGATATAATTTTACCAAAAAAAGGGGGGAAGAGTTGTAAGGGTGCATTTTCGGCAGTGATCGACACCTTAGTCGGATTATTTTGCAAAATTTTATTGTAAAAGGTGCATTTTTGGTAAAGACCGACACCTTAAAAAGATGGGAAAATCAAAGAATAAATCTATCCCAAAACCAACTGATATTGCTAAATCAGTTAAAGGTCCATACTTTTACTTTTCCCCATTCATGGATGGGATATATTATCATGAAGATGGCACATTTCTCACACTACGGAATGGTGTAGATGCCATAATCAATGATTCTGCATATTGTGAAGACATGCAGAAAAATGGTGTTCTAATCCTTATTGGCATTGTAATGGGAATATACATGTCATTTTATGCTCTTGATATTGCACAACATGAAAGGGACATTAGTGAAGAAATAGAGATCAAACCCCTAATGGTCGATGCTTGTAGTGACACAAGTGTACTTTAGTCCATGGTGGTGAATTCTTGTTGTGACACATGTGACCTTGAGCCCATGATGGCCAATGCTTGTTGTGATACAGGCGACCTCCTACCTTCTATGGTAGATATCAGTTGTAGCACAAGTGATCTCATCACAGTAGCAGATTGTGCTTGTGACACTAGTGACTTAAAAATTGAACCTCGTGAAAATGAGCATCATAATCTCATCAATAGTGAAAAATACCATATTGTTAAAATTATTGATGAAGATGATGAAATTAGGGGTTTTGAAAAATACACCAAAGGATATGGATCCAAACTAATGAAGAAAATAGGATTCAATGGTGAGAGATTAGGTAAACAAGAACAAGGCATTAAAATTCCAATAATGCTAAATATTAGGGCAAAGAATGAAGGCCTTGGCTATTTTGGACAAGCAAGTACCAGTAAAACCATGTTTGTAAACCCTAAATCTCCTCCAACTCCTAAAAAGAATTGTTGTAGTTATTGTGAAAAAATAGGACATGTTGCAGCTAAATGTTGGAAATTACATCCTTATGATTCTTGTGGATGTACAAATCACTCTACTTCAAGTTGTTGGTACAAAATAAAAATGGCCAACAAGGTTCATATAGATTGTGAATGGACATATCACACACAATGGACCATGATGAAAGAAATGTTGTATGGATTCTACCAAAAAGGTAAAACCTATAGTAGACTCTGAGGCAAATCTAGTGACAAACCTAGTGACAGTCCTAGAGATAATGACCTAGAGACAGACCTAGAGATAAAGTTCTAGAGGTAGATCTACAGACAGATCCAAAGGCAATGATACATAGGCAGATTCACAAGTAGATCCAGAGATAGACTTAGAGGTATAAAACTAGAGGTATGCGTAGAGCCATAGCCAGAGCCATGAGCTACAGACAGAGCCGAAGACAAAGCACGAGCCACCATTCTTTCATTTCTCTTTTTCTTTTCACTATATTGGGGCAGTTATATACTTTACCCAAATATTGTTGTATGGGGGGATGATAGTGTAGCTAGTAGTTATATTATTACCCAAATAATGTAATAAGAGGGGATGCTAGAGTTACTATTTCATAGTAACTAGAGTATCTCATTTGGTAATTATTTCCTACCCTAGGATAGTTACGCTAATAACTATTTTTAGCGCATATATTGTTAGCGTATATTGCTAGGTTAGTATTGGTAGTTGGGTATTATTAGCTCCTTATTATATGGACTAATTTGGGCATATTTTATTGTATTTAAACAGTTGCCTAATCAATATTATTATTGTCTTTTCTAACACTCTCATCTTCTTATGATAGAAAACACTTTTCTCCTTTAATCTCACTTAGCATGTAGAGGTTGTTTGTAGTTCTACTTGCATTTGCAATGAGTTTTCCAATTTTAGACTTTTTTATCTCACATCTATTTGGATGAAATGTAACCATGTGCCCTTGATCACAAAGTTGGCTCACACTTAGTAGATTGTGCCTCAACCCCTTGATGTATAATACATTCTCTATTTTTGTTTTCCCATTATCTAAACTCAAAGTTCATTTTCCACAATTTTTTGTTGATCCATTATCACCAAATATTACTGATCATCCATCAATTTCTTTGAGTACAAGAAATTTACTTTTGTCTCCAGTCATGTGAGTAGAACATCCACTATTAAGAAACCATTGTTTTCCCTTATCTTGAACATGAAGAGTCGTTTTTACTAACATTGATCTAACTTTTCATAACATTTTCTCTATTTCCTAAATGTTGAAGTTGTATTTTTTTTACTTGACTCAGGAAATACCATTTTACACCATCTAGCCTTGTGCCAAAAATTATTGCACTTATAACATATGACATCATTATTCATAAGAGGTGCAAAAAAAATGAAATTTCTATTAACATTATTTCTCACATAACCAGTGCAATGTGCAACTCTATGACCATATTTGTTACATGAAAAGTAATAGCCATCGAAGAGATTATGTAACCTATTTGAGTACCTTGGAAAATATGGTTGAGTGCTTCTCCTTTTGTTGTTCTTGTGATTAACTCTTGTCCATGGTTTTTCTTTGCCCTCTTCTTTCCTGATGTCCTTTCCTTCCAAAGTATGAGTTATGATCTTATCTTTGTTTGATGTTTGTATTTCTTGAAAGCTTGACTCCTCTTTCTGTTTCTCTAACTTTATATCTTGTCATAACTTGGTCTTTTCAACTTTATTCCTTAGAGAGAATTTTTTGCTTCCAATATTTCACATTTTTTTTCCCTTACTCTTAATATATCTATCATATCCTGTTCAATTTTCTTTCCTTCTTCTACCTTTATCTTGATTTTTGTGAGACTCTGTAGAAGTTCCATATTTGCTTCTTCATCCTCTTGAATTTGATCCTTCAAACTTGAGTTCTTCTTTCTAACCTTTTCCAAGTTCCTAAGAGTAGCAAATAATTCCTCTTTTATATAAATAATGGTCTCTTATTCATTCTCTAAAGTCATGTGTATTCTTGACAGATCTTCCTCCAAGTTGTTAGTCTAAACACAGAGAGACCTACTCTGATACCAATTGAAGAACATGAGCTTATACTAAGAGGGGGATGAACAGTATAAAATAATTTTTTTTGCTTTTCAATCCATATGATAACATCAATAATATTAAATTAATAAGCATTACACAAAACATCACACACGTGAGAGACATCATTTAACGTGGTTCACCCAATGTGGACTACTCCACGGAGAAAATATTCCTTATAAATTTTTCTTAATAAATTCTCTTGGTAATCCTTCCCTATTACAATTTTTATGGACCTTTGTCCAAAGGAGATACCAATTCCCTAATCATGTTTATGGATCTCTATTCATAGACGAACTCCTTATCCTATGCTCTGGTTGGTGATCTTCTAGAAGACTACTGCCTCCACTACATTGGCTTGTGGATCTCTCTGCACAGAATACCTTTGTCCTCACTCAGAAGACCTTTGTCCTCATTGCCCTGGCTAATGGATCTCTATCCATTGGAGATTACTTTCCTCTACTTTGTCACCTCCAAATATTGCTCTCATATTTTCTCAATATCTGTCTCAAATCTACACTAAATATTATCCTTGGTCTAGCATAAATATGCTCACAAATCTATCTTTGCTCTGTATAAATCTGCTCTCAAATTTGTATAAAAATATATCCTCAATTATATCTCTACTCTGGCATAAATTTGCTCATAAATCTATCTCTACTCTTCTATAAATCTGCTTTCAAATCTGCATCAAACTCTATCCTCAAATATGTCTCTACTCTGGCATTAATTTGCTCTCAAATCTGCACCAAACTCTATCCTCAAATCTATCCTCAAGCCTTAATATAAAGCTTGATCAAATCACAAATCAACTCTGCTTAGATTTGCACCAAACCTTAATACAAGGCTTGAACAAATCAATCAATCAACTTTGCTCTCAAGTCTTCACAAAGACTTACCTCAAATTTATCCTTAAACTTTCACAAAAAATCGCTCAACAATTTCAGAAATAAAGTAAAATTTGTTTCACAAAACTTGAACTATCACTCCAATGCTTTCAATCAATAATGCTCAACCAACTTCACTCAAACATCCACTCAATAAAACACAACTTGATTACAAACCCTAACCAAGTGTTTCACTATACTTCCAACAACTCACACTATGGAACTCAAACCTTGACTTAAGATGATTCCAATATCACATAACAATGATACTCATGATCTTTTACAAATCCTAGTTCAATATAGTTCTCAATCTCACATAACAATGATACTCATGATCTTTCACAAACCCTAGCTCAATATAGTTCTCAATTTCACATAACAATGATACTCATGATCTTTCAACATCCACAAATCATGCACATGAAAACTCACTCAAGCATTTCCAATAATGCTTATCAAACAATCCTTTTCACTCCAACTTTGCATTTCACAATATTCAATCCAACAATATTTCACTCATAAGGAAGATGTGTCCATACCTTTTGTTTTGATGAAGATATATCTTCAAAACCTATCTTAATCACAATCAAATCCTCTTTACCAATTTCAAGGTTAGATAGAAACAACCTATCTCAAAATCTCCACACAATATTCTTCCCAATAATTATTTCACCATACAAAAATATCAAGTCTCAAGTACACCTTATAATATCCAAACTCTCAAAATAATATTCAAAAAATCAAGTTCCTTTACTAACACCTTATAAACTCCAACCACTCAAAATAACATCCAACATATAAAAATCAAATTCTTTTATTAACTCTTATAACTCCAAACCTTTGTTTATTTTTCTAAGCAACAAACATATAAAATAATTTTTTAATTAACCTTATAATTCCCTATGCACTCCACTATGCAAAAATATCACGTGGAATTTATAAAACTAGCACCCCCCAAACTTCAGCGAATTTAAATAATCATCCAAAATGATTACCTTAGTATTTCGTCCACATCTCAAAAATAATGCGCATGTCTTGGTTGTGCCCAAACTCAAACTCGTGACCAACTACCGCCATAGTGTCTTATCCCAAGGCTAGGCTACCGTTGGGGTACACGCCCACATGTGAACCTTAGTTCACACACACTCTCTTATGCCTCCGTAGAATTTTATGAACAAAGAAAACGTCTTCCTCCTTCACAAAAATAGGTCGTGTGGGGATTCAAAACCATGACCTCCATTGTGCGAGTGCCTTAGCAAGTCTTTGGCCACTGGTTGCACTACCCAGTGCTATGGAACTTCCTAGGTGCATCACTTGCACTTCAACCATCGTCTGCCTCTTAAAATTTTAAAACCATGAATTCTCTCTTCTCACTTAGCAAAGCAGCGCACAAAATATTACACATAGCATAGCATTCGAATTGCATAGTAGTTGGGGAGGGAAATGAAAATTATTTCCCCTTCTTATATACTTTGTCCTTTGCCCTTACACGTCGGCCCAATTCAAAGTCGATTTTTCGAATTTAAATTTAAATATTAAATTTTGAAAACTTTGGTTCCCATTATTTATTTAAATTAAAATTTTAACCATAGGTTAAAATATTTTAATTTAAATAAATTAAATTAAATCATTTGCAAACTGCTCAATGAGTCTTTTCAAGGATAGATTATTTTTTAATGATTCCTTGGACCTTGTTTTCTTCACCTCATCCTTTTGCCCTAAATATTATAATATTAAATATTATAATATTATTATTTCTTTTTAAACCTACTTCTCATTCCTTGGGTCTTCAATATTTTAAGCCTCTTTAGGCATATAATATTTAAAATAAATATTATATCCTATTTCTTTTAACCACTTCCTTGCTCTTTGGAAAAACAACCTGATGACATTAATGACGACGAAACTTGAACATCAACCACTTGACATCAATGACAACAAAACTTGCTCAAATTTCCAACACCACAAATCCATTAAAGCACCTTCAAGAGATGATATTCATCTATCAAACACACTACGTCATAAAGCAATATGTGGCCCTCAGACTGTTGGTGGTCTCATTAAAAGGTAAGGTCCATCGAAGGTATGACTCCCTTTCTTTGCACTCCATTAGTAGTTGGGACCAACTTGCTACCATCCTAATGGAAGGGTTTGAAGAAGAGGAAAAAGAAGTAGAGGTCCAAACCAATAATGGAGGGAATCAAACCTATGATTAAACCTATCTGGGATTCCTAGTGTCTACACTCCTATAGCAAAAGTTGATAAGCACTATCAACCAAACCCCCCTTTCTCAGGATAATAACATGAAGGAACTCCCTTCTTGTTATCACCCATATCTAGACACACATGATATACAACTTATCTAGACACCACGCCTATCTCATTTTTAATAGGCATGTCATCTAACAAATTGGCCAACCTAGTGATCAACAAGCCAAGGGGTTGGTCAAAAACCTTGATAGTATTTGATAGTTGGACAATAAAGGAACAAAATGGACACATGACTAAGGACCTGTTGGGATGCTACAAGGGAGCAATGGGATGGCAAATATGAGGAGATGAGTTTCCCATGTTGAATCCCAATGTAATCTCCTGCATAAGCTTGGGAACTCATTTCTTAAAAGACAAACCACCAAAGAACCTCGGGAAGCGATAACTAATGTGTTCAAAAGGATGAACATGAAAGAATGATGGAATTTTGGATGGTTGTGGTATAGATACTATGGTTTTGATAATGGAATTGCACATAAGTCTCTTAGCATGTAAGAACATGCCAAAATTTTGTATTGTAAATGACATCTATAAATAAAATTGACAAAGCTATGATGAAATGTAAAGGAGGAAGGCATATGTAAGTGTTCAAGAAACATACCATGAGGTTTTAAAAAGAACTGCACAAATCAAAGGAATTAAAAGCTTACCAAGAAGAATGGAATCAAATAAAATCAATTAAAAGGCTCTTACAATAGAAGCTTACCCTAAAGGGTAGTCAAGACCCCATGTATCTTCTAGAATACTTAAAATTAGTTTCATCCATTAATGAAGAGTAATCCTAGTTTTGCAAAAGTTGTAGAAAATTGAAGACTACTCCCTCTTCACTTCTTCTTGACTCCATGTCCAATGGATAAGTCAACTTTGTTTTAGGTTTTTTGTCTTCATCAAGATGAATATCCCCTATTACTCACCAAGACCGTAGTGAATTCTCACTACACTCCAAATTTTCCTTGAGTAAAATATTAAGTGAGAGAAACGGGCAAGAAGTAGAAGGTAGAGCATCGAACAAAGTGAAAGCAAAAGTTTCAATTAAATGAAATCTAAAAATTGAAACATAAATAGCCTGGGGATTCAAAAGTTATAAAACTCTTGACCAAGATATAAGAAACAATTCGTGATGTAGTTCCAAGGTCAGATGAAGAAAATATCTAATATTGGAAGATGATGAATACGTTGAAGTCAGATAATAAATGCCAAAGATCGAGGATGTCTATGATCCAAAATTGTAGGAAACCCAATTTTATTTTAGGGGCTTCTGCCCCCAAATGCTAGCATGGTGGGCCATGGGCCCCCATGCCCCCAATCGAGGTTACGATCCCAAAACCTACATATGGTGTTGAGGTGTATAGTATTTTGAGACAAATAGGTATTTTCCTATAAAGAAGACATAGAAACCCAAGGAAGTAGTTAGCACATTAAAATCAGAAGTGACGAAGCCATACTAGGAGAAAACCTTGAGCCAAGTGATATTAATTTCCTACGCTCAAACTCAATGAATCCCCCAAAAGGGTAGATGGCAATGATAAAGGCAAGGGAGCATCCAAGGATTAATAAAACTTAGCATTTATGACTCCGAATATGAGAATATTAAAAGAACACAATAAATTTAGTCAAGACATAACCTTGCGCATAGAAGAATAGTCATTTTGACATCTCTACACAATTTTGGAGAGTAAATTTTTAATCTATAAATAGTAGTAGTCTTAGCATTATAGAGGATCAACTAGTTTGTAGGTTTTCCTTTCATTTATTTTTGTAAAAATAATCGGCTTCTAAGCGACTTTGGCAATCTTGAACCCTTGCTTCTAGCATAATTCATGTAAAATATTGCTTATATATATATATATACACACACACGAGAGCTTGTGTCTATTTTTGGTATAACCATTTGTGGCCTCCTACAAACTCTTTTATGTGTGTATGTATTTGTTTGTGATATTTTGCTTGAATTTTGGGTTTTATTAAGTGTATGTGTGTGAGAGAAGCCTCCATCTATTTTTGGACTTAATCACTTGCTTGGCTCTTCAACAAGACCCGCCTTCTTATGTATACATATAACCAGTAACTCTCATCTATGCTTCACTGTGTCGAGGAGAGGAAGTGTTCACCATGGCACATGTTAAGACCAATTCGATTTTTGCAAGAAGATCTTCACGAAACTTTTGACATATTGCCCCGTTTTATTTTGTTGAGTTGTTTTTATTTTTACTTTCTCACATATTTTTCCCTTTGTTAAACACAAGTGTACCTTGAAGATCACACTTTGTAAAAACTTCTTAAAGCCCTTGATTAAGCCAAACTCCATGTCCTCAAATGTGGTCCCATTATGTCGTTCTTCACAAAGTGCAGGACAATTTAAGAACACCAACTACACCCATGTACAAGACATTCAATTTAATCCTTTGCAAAGGAAAAAGCAAGTGATGCCTGTCCAATTGCATAAAGGAAGCGATGGAGTCCAGTTGGCCAAGGAATTGTTGGGATCAAAAGTGATGCCGCGCTTCAGTCCCAACAGCGCTTTGTTGTTCACACTGAGAGACATTGGACGGAGGGGAGTTTCAATCTGAGTGGAGTAATCGGACGAAGAAACTCACTATAAGATAGATGGAATTGAGAAGGTATGTCCCCTTATTTATGGGGGGTACGAATGAATGAATAAATAAATAAATAATAGTGGGAGGATAATTCACCTGTATTTGTGGTTGGATATATGTTAGAATGTTTATGTGTCACGCAATATTTAAACTCGTGAGATGACCCGCGGCCGGCCTACATTGATACTTTCTTTCTTTGTTTTGGAAATATGGTGCAACAAACAATAATCGCGTGGAAATATGGTGTAAAATAAGAGGAAAGTTGGACGAAGAGAGTGTAATTGAGGGAGGAGAAGACAAGGAAAAGATTATTTTTTCTCTCCCGCTCGTACAATTATTGTTCGGAAATATCGTGGAAAAAACAATAAGCCGTCCTCCTACATTGTCATCTGAACTTTTTTCTCTCCTGCTCGTACAATTATTGCTAGGAAATATCGTGGAAAAAACAATAAGCCGTCCTCCTACATTGTCATCTGAATTTTTTTTCTTTCCTGGTACAATTATTGCTCGGAAATATCGTGGAGAAGGGTATGTTCAAATTTTCAGAGTCCTCGATGGCCAAGTTTCACTCGTTTGCCATCAAATGGGGATTTTGTCTTCCCATACTCACAATAGTTTCAAGTTAATTTATATTTAATTATTTTTCACATTAATAAATTTAAAACAAAAATTAACTTTCAAATTTATTTTTATTTAATTATTTTTCACTTTAATAAATTTAAAAAAAATAACTTTTTCAAGTCAGTAAATTAGAAAATATATATCCCTAATAATATTCTGTGGCGTTTTTTTAGTATATTAATTATTTTTCAAGTCAGTAAATTAAAAAATATATATCCCCAATATTATGTGATTTTTGGTAAGTGTATTATTTGTAAACTTTTAAAAAAATAAAATATATATTTATTAAATTTAATGGTCGTAAGATAAGGTTATAGAAGATAATTTTAGAATTAGATTTTTAAATATTGGTGGGAGCTCTGTATTGCAGATGAACTTTGCTTTGAAGATATGGAGGTTGAGAATTCTTATCATCCAAATTAAGGAATTGTGAAGAGAATTAGATGATGTGATTTTAGTTTGTGTGAGTAAAGATCTAAATAAAGTGACAGACTTTATGGTTATGTTGGGTGCCAAGAAGGAGGTAGGGATTCACTAACACAATGAATGGCTATTGAAGATGAGAGATAGATTGGTGAGCAAATCCAGTGTTTAACTAATTTCTACAGACATTATAGCAATATGGTTTAGAAGATTTGGCTTCAATACAAATCTTTTCATTCAAAGTTGAGAAGAGTCTCATCCAACTTGTAAATAATCTTATATAAAATTTTCAAATTCTTTTAAAAAAATTAAAAGTTTAAATCTTAATTATTTATATTTTATATTATTAAAATATACTTACATGTATAATATTGGCAACTTAAAACATGTATAATATTAACAATCAACTTTAAAAACAAATTATTAGTAGCTAAATTTAGTTACATTTCTTTGATCCGAAAATGAAAAGAAGAAGATTTACCAACTTATATTTGTGTTGCGAAAATGAATAGAAGAAAGATCTACCACATATATTTGTGTTGGGAAAATGAATAGAAGACAGATCTACCACACCGTGTTATTGGGGAGAAGAAAATTTAAATGTAAAAGACGATAATTATTTCCAGCTCGCACAATTATTGATTGGAAAGAAAGAAACGCGTCCCTCCGACATCAAATATTACGTGTAATGTTTGCGTTTCCACAAATCCTCCAAAACGTGCATTGACAACATTGATGAAATGAAATTAGGTGTAATGTTTGCGTTTCCACAAGTCCTGCAAACTTGTTCAGGTGCTACCCAATAAAACGTACATTGACAACATGGATGGCTTTGAAGAAATAAGGCCAACCACCAAGATTTCTTGGGGGCAGAAAGAAGATTGATATCACATAGTTCTGGGTTGGTGGATTGGTTAGTTTTGGACATTTACTAAGAAGAGATTTAGGTCTAAACTTTAGAGGTGAGTCATGTGGGAGCAAAGTAGTAGTCTCATTAGTTTGACTTGACTCCGTGATACCAAGGATTGGTTAGTTTTGGGCATGGACTAAGAAGAGATTCAGGTCCAAATTTTGGAGATAAGTCTTGTGGGAGCAAAGCAGTAGTCTGATTACTTTGACCTGACTCCGCCGACTCGCACCAATTGGATAATGGCAATATCAATCACAAGCTATCAATGGTCTTCCTCATGTTGGTACAGGTGGTTATGTCGGTACTGGTGGGTACATGTGGTTATAGAGGGCAGTCCCAAGATTTAAACCGTAAAAAAATATCGTGATTGTAACCAATTCACCTATGTATAAAAAAAATAAAAATAAAAAATGACATTTTTGTAGAACATTAAATAAGAAGAAGAACCATCTTTGAGCATTTTGGTAGAACTTTTCTTATGGCAAAAATAATACTTGATTCAACAAAAATTAGTTAAAGAGGAGCAAGTCAAGTATTTGAGTAGGTTGTTTTTTTAAGTTTATTTATTTATTTTAAAAATAAATGAACATATTTTTATTAAAAACCATGGTTGGATAATTGATTCTTAAGAGATATCTTAGTGGTAAGTTTTTAGGTTTTTAATTAGGAGATCCAAGTTCAAACTTTTTTATGAAGAGACTAAGACCTCTTATAAAAACTCGTGTAAACTTAAATTGTTAGTTTCGTTAGTCTCATGAGGGATATTGTAGTGGTATATTTTTGGGTTTTCATTTAAACCCTCTTAAGAAGAGACTAGGACCTCTCATAAAAATTCGTGTAAACTTAAACTTTGAGTCTTGTTAGTCTAGTGAGGGATATGGTAGTAGTATGCCTTTGAGTTTGAGGGATATGGTAGTAGTGTGTCTTTGGGTTTTCATTCAAGAGACCCAAGTTCAAACCTCGATACAAACCTGGATACAAGGAGATTGGGATTCCTAGTAAAAACCTATGTTTTTAACTTAAAAATAAGGGATACCATAGTGGAAAGTTCTTAAATTTTTATCTAGGAGACACAAGTTCAAACCACCCTGATATGAACGGATCGGGACCCCTTATAAAACCTATGTAAACTTTATTTTTTTATCAAATGACATTAGCTTAATTAATTAGATTCCTCAACATTTAAGGAGGATACCTATGTTCAAATCTTTCCAAGCGAAAATAATATCCAAGTTTTATTGTAATACCACTATGTGGTGATGATGTAATATGGGTAATCACATAAAACCAATTGAAAAAAAAACAATGGTTAGACAATTTTATGAAGAAGAAGTTACAAGAAAAATTACAAACTATTATAAATAATGATAGGTAGATGTTTGTGTGATCATAAAGTAATAATGAAAATAAATATTTAAGCAATTTAAAAATCAAAACAATTCACACATCATCATAGGATGATATTTATGTAATGGTAAATTCAGAAGAAGTATCAAGGACTATTAAGATTACTACTATAAGAAGTTTGA
Source organism: Wollemia nobilis (assembly GCA_028583015.1). Classification (NCBI taxonomy): domain Eukaryota; kingdom Viridiplantae; phylum Streptophyta; class Pinopsida; order Araucariales; family Araucariaceae; genus Wollemia; species Wollemia nobilis. The sequence continues at coordinate 4,372,076 of JAQPPZ010017036.1, read as the reverse complement.
AAACTCAAGGCAATTAGTACCTCATCAAATAGATATATTTGTGTGATGGTAAAGTAAAGAAAAACAAATAAAAATATTAATAATTCAAAAGAATACATATATGATTTAAAATATCAAAATTTTAAGAAATTTACCACATCAAATAAGTTTATATATACAAGCAAGTCTCTCTTTTCCTTCTTATTTGAAAATTAGATTTTATAAAACCTTGGATCTTGTCCTTCTTTTTAATAACAAAGATGAAACTTGTATGTCCTCTCTTTATACTTTTAGCTAGTTAGTTTTTATCTTCTTGGTTTAAATAACAACTAATAAGATCATTAACATAGTCTTCCACAATATCATGCATCATGTCAAGCAAGATATATGTCATGACTCTCTGGTAGGCATATCCTATGTTTTTCATCCCATAGGGCATGATGTGATAGCAAAAGGTTCTCCACATAGTGGTGAAAGTTATTTTGAATTGTACCTCAAGGATAATTTTGATCTGGTTATACCTTAAAAATCCTTCCATTAGAGACAACATTCCACATCTTATAGTGAAATCAACAATCATGTCAATATTGAGCAAAGGGAAGTCATTTTTGGGATATGCTTTGTTGATGTCCCAAAAGTCAATGCACACTCTAATGTTGCCTATTTTCTTTGCAACAAGAACAACGTTAGAGATGTAGTCAAAATAGTTAATGGCCTTGATGAAGTTGACATAGAGGAGGTTTGGGAACTCTTCTTTGACTAGAAGTGCAACTTTTGGATGTATTTTCATCATTTTTGTTTTACATGTTTTGCATAAGGAGTGACAACTAGGTGGTGGATAACTACAAAAGGATCTAGATCGGGCATATTGGCATAGGACCAAAAAAATATGTCTTTGACCTTATTTAAGAGCTTGGTATATTCCTCATTCTCAGTTAGGGTCAAAACATTTCCTAGTTTAAGAGTCTTGAGCTTATCCAATGACTCAATATTGATGTCCACAATTTCCTCAATTAGAATACAAGATTTATCCTCCAATTGAGGGAGAGTGGGAAGTACTCATAGTTTTCTTAGATTTATAGGATCCAAGGTTGGTTGGTTATTTTCAATTTGCTATGATATTTCCATATTTACAATTTGGCAAAATGATCCATCAAAACAAAAGTGGTTTTGTTCTAGATAGTTCGAGGGACCATGTTGGGAAGAATCATTCATGATGTTCTCCTACTCATAGTTGTCTCTGTTAGCAAAAAGCTTTGGATAAACTAGAGTTTGAAATTTTACATTGGCACATCAAGAAAATTTACATAAGCTAAGATCTTTATGAAGCGATGAGCCAATGTCATTATCCTCATCCCAATCTAGCACCTTTAAAGAAATTATACCATCTTGGGATGCCCTATCACACTAATCAAGATGATTTAATTTTCTTTCGCTATCAAAAAAATAAGGAAAATGATCATTATGGTTGGGGATAAAACCTATCCCACAATGTCCCAACAAGGCTTTGGTTTATGGGGGTTATTTAATACCCTGTTCATATATGCCTAGTCATTTTCCTAAAAATAACATACTGAAAACCATTTGCTTAGGAATGGGATATGAGTTTGATAGAAATCATGAAGCATATTATCATTCAACTAGATAAGGGTTACTACCATGGATCTTCTCATCGTTGGTAGTCATAGCATAAATTAAGGAACAACTTCATATTTGTATTATTTTACTCTTGTTGTTGGAAGGTAAGCCTAGGGTTTAGGGAGATAGAGAAAGCTTAGCTAGGTCTAGGACACATTGATTATTATCTAAATTATGTTTTACATTAACAATGATTGAATTGCTATCTTGTGTTTTAGGTTCAATATTAGGTGAATTATTTAGTTTGAAAGACCTCAATGCATTAGTGATTAAAGACTAAGAAGAAGAAGAATATTCAAGAGATGCATTTAGAGAAGGATAAAAATGAGTTTTGGGATTTTTAGCCTTGATTACTTGACAAGATGTGAAAGGTTCAGGGTTGGTTGGAATATAATGAGTCTTATCCATATATTCATATTTCAGGCATTGATGGAGAGTTAAAGGAAAAAACCCATATCTTGTGGATCCATGGCCTCCTAATATTGTCATGTCACTAGCTTCACACTCCCCATTATTGAAAGCCATGAAAATAAGATTAAATTTCTCCAAATCTTGTTTTGTTAGCCCAAAGTGACTGATAAACTTTAAGCTCTAGATATTGATACTAGAACCATTGTCAAATAATATTTGTTTAATCAACTTGTCACTGATGTGAACTATAATGTATAATAGTGTATCTTCGACCAAAGAGGATTGAGGAATATCATCCTTGTGGAATGACATGTTGGTGTGATTAATCCCAATAGACACTATTATGGAAGTAAATCCATTAGAATTGAGGTCTTGAAAAATGACCTGTTCGCTCAAGAGTTTGATTAAGATATATCTATGTCCCAAATAAAACTTAAGAAGTTTGAGGGACTTCTTATGAAAGGTTCTCTCAATTTGTCAAATAAAATCAAAAGCACCCTTAGCCTTTGTTCTCAATTGGATGATTAGAGAAGGTCCTTAAGATGAAAATTTTATTTTTAAACAAAGGACTGGAGGGGATCTTGAAGGTTGATTGGATGACAAATATGTGTTGTTGTCTAGTTACAACACATATGTGACAGATATGATGAATGTAAGTAGAATAACGGAAAATAACTGCTATTCCTTAGTTTAGAGGTGGTACATTCATATAGTTAACATTGTTTATTCCATTTTGATTTTGATTGTGATTAGGCAATGAATTCTAAAAAATTAAGATCTTAATTTGGAGAAGGTTTAGCATTAGATATATTCAGAACAGTTTGGCCACTGTCAAAAAGGTATTGTACTATAGTCTTTAGTCCCATGCATTTGTTAGTGGCATAACCATTGACACAATGGAAGGCGTTTTGCTCATTGGATTGAAAGTAAGAAGCTTTTTCTCTTTTGAGTTCTATGATTTGGACTTTAAGGAGCTAGTCTAGGATGGTTGAAAGTGGTTCCTCTAATTGGGATTATCTATTTTTAGATTTGTGTTGCTAAAATTCCCTTAGGGTAATACTTTGAAGGTTTGTGGTAATATTAACATTATTGGTATAGTGTTATTTTATGACTCCATCATCTACAATGTGCTTATTTCTATATTGCCCCTTTGTTTTAGAGGAAGACTTATCTTTTTTTAAGAATATTCTAATTAAAATAATCACATCCACATAAATATTTTAATAAAATAGTAATTCATGAAGAATAAAATATTGCAATACGAAATGGAAATGCAAAAATCTATATTAATCTTACAAAATCACAATACAGAATCACTAGCTTCTTAAAGGGGACAACCTCCTTAACAATACTTTGATTTAATATGCAAAAGCGATATTCATATATTCTACCTTGTATTTTAAAGATACATTTCATATAACCCTAACCTAATGCTCAAGGATTGGCTTACATGCAAAATGCCACCCGAGCTAGAATCTTCTACCAAACAAACAATTACATTCTTTATAACGATTACATGAAATGGTCCCCCTTATCTAGGTGCCTCAAGTGTCACATACCATTACAAAATATCATTAGAATGGGGTCCCCGTGTTGGAAAGGGATCATTACATAATTATTTTAGAACTATACAATAAAGTTAAGATGGGGTCCTAACATGCCCTTCCCATTCAGAAAGCTTTGTCCTCAAAGCTAAAGATGAGAAAACTGCTATTGTAGTTGCTGGAGAGACTCCCATGTGGTATATTCTAGTTTTAGTTCTTTCCATTAAAAAATAACCTTAGTGATTGAAGCGACTGAAAGACATCCATATCTAGAACTAATGAAAGATATTCATAATGGTGCTTTATTCATTTAGAAGTAGGGTTACAAAATAAGTCTCTCTTCCAATGGGGATCTTTATTCCATGTTTTAATCACAAATTGTAAGCACCTGATGGTGTTTTTCGGAGCTCCTAAATGAATGTGGGCTTATGTGCACGTGTGCCACTAGTAGTTTGCTTGTATGTGTTGTTTTGTACTTGTTCTAGTCTTGCAAAAAGGTGTTAGTGTGTTTTGGGGCCTGCCTTGGTCAAGCCCCATGGTTATGAAAACAAATCGACTCAAATATAGAGGAAAACATGATGAACATTATTGGAAGTTCTATAGAAACTACTTAAAATTGATATATACTTGATATGATGTTGTAGATCTACTATAGGGTTGGTTTGTAGGTCGACAAGCGAAATGAATTCTAGGTTCATAGGCTGGGGGGTGAACTGGACTGTTGTTGACTTCTAGTGAAGGTTTTCTATCTGGTTGGGCTCTAAATGTTGTTGGTTGTTGTTTGTCAGAAGAAAAGTGGTATAAGGTAATTCTAGTGTGATTTCGATAGAGTCTAGGTATGTTGACTAAAAATGTGAGAGAGGTAAAATGAGGGAAAATACCCTCTATTTATAGGAAAAAACAAGGTTATGGGTGCTATTTAGGTGTACCATACTCTAAAGTCAATTACTAGCATGGTTAGGTTAGGGTTTGTGATGTGGAAATCTTAGTCATCCTCTCACATGCCTTGAAGGAAATATCCTATCCTCATACATGTGTGAGGAAGGATTAGGGTTAACTAAGGTTAGATAAATCCTAGGTTAGATGAGGGTTGAGTTAGGGTTTCTAGGAAATATCCTAGCCAACTTAGGGTGCACACATGTGTGAGGACATGTTTAGGGCTAATTTTATTATTAACCCTAATTAAACCCAATTTAATGATAAAGTGTAACTTAAGAGAAATTCAACACAAATTAGAATCCTAATTAGTCTAATTAGCGTTTTAGGTAGGGAATGGTCCCATGAGAGGCCTAATTAGGTGTAGGAAATAGCTTAGGTTGCCTTAAGGAGCTAGTAGGTGGCCCTCTTAGGGATGGAAGGCGTTTTGGGTGCATTTTACATGGTTTTGTAGGTTTTGCATCTACAGATAACTATGGTGGCCTACAAATAACTATGGTGGCCTACGATGGTCTATGGTGGTCTAAGATGGCCTATGATGGCCCATGGTAGTCTAATATGGCCTATGGTGGTCTAATATGGCATACAATGGCCTGTGATGGCCTGTGATGGTCTATGGCAGCCTATGATGGCCTACGATGCCCTATGATGGCCTATCATGGCCTACGATGGCCTATGCAAACCCACAAGTGTCTATGTAGATCTATAATTATCTAAGGGTGAGCATGTACAAATTTTAGGTGTCTACATTTTCCCCTTTTTGTACTATGTTGTGTGAAACACAGTTTAGTGCAAAAATATGATGGAAGAAGGTAGTGAAATGTTTGAGAAGACAAAGGTGTGGGTGGATGAATGTGAGTGAAAGTGATGATTTATCAATTTAGTATAATATTTGCAATATCGTACTGGTTATTTGTGAGGGTAACTTAAGACTGCTTTGCTTTTTTTGACCAATGCAATATGGTCCAAACATGAATAGAACAAATGCCTATTCAATTTTTTGCTTCTGATTTATTGATGAGTGCATGATGACATATGTCAAACCTTTCGAGCCAAGTGGCATGGATGAATCAAGTGTAACATTCAGTATGTGATTGGCACTGATATACATGAATGAGAGCGAGATGTATTCGATAGTGCACGTGGCTCTTGTGACTTAACAAATGTCTGATTGGGATTGAGTTTGTTATTATCTTGAGAAAATCTTCAACAAAAAATTGTAGACAAATGCGATATCTGTGGTTTGGGTGTTTTATTGCATGCAAAGTAGATTTGTGTATGAATACCCCCTCAAGTGAGGATTCAACAGTGATACAGATGATATGTGGTGATGTGGTGATGAGTCGATTGATAGAGGAAAATGGTGATAAAAGATGGAAAAATTTGGGCAAACAAGGAAAGAAATGAAGAGGAAGTTATGGGAGTGAAGAAAATGTGGGAATCGTGTCATGAGGTTTGGTTCGTAGGGTGGCCTATGAACTAGACTATAGTTCCCATGGCAGCCTACGAAATAGGGTTTTTGGACCTATAAGACTCTATTTTCATGCATGCGAGATGTAATTTGTGCAACGAAAGAGTTTTGGAGCGAGGCATGAGAGAAAGTTGGAAAAGTGAAGCACTTGCAAAGTTCAGAGTTGAAGCGGATATGGCAAGAGGATAGATGAGCACTGGTGGTCTATGCGGGACTCCATCGATAAGTTCCCAAGACTTAACTTGTTTTGATTTTGATTTGCATGAATATTTTAAAAATATGGGAATGTGAGTGTGAGCATGATTGAATATTTGCATGTACAATTTATTGAAATGTGTGCACAAAGTGTCAAAATGGCCAAATGGGTATCCAAAATTATTGGCATTTTTTGGTTTGATCAATATTTTTGCGAGTTTGACTATGTGGCGTACATTGGGTGTGAATGGTTGACTTTAATTGTTTGGAATGAATGATGTACTATTTTTTAAATGTGTTTGAACTTTCATCTTAATATGGCAAAATGGGTGTTCAAAAATGTAAAATTTTTGGTGTTTTGGATTGTGTTGGTGTGTTTTGGAATTGTGTGCCACAAGGTGTATGTGGACGAGTGTGAATGTTTTGTTGGGCATGAAATATTGATTGTTTTTTAAATCCATTTAAAATTTCACCATGAAAGGGTGAAATGGGTATCCAAAAATGAGATTGGTTTGTTGTCATGTGATGTATTTATGGGTGTCAAAATTGTGTGTCTTGAAATGTGTGTTTGTGTACCGCATGTTGTTGTGTGTGTCAAAATAGAGTTGTTTGTGTATGGGGAGACAATTTTGCCATGAAATGGCCTAATGGGTACCCAAAAGTCTTCTCTATTGAGTTCGTATGGTGGCATACAAACTAGACTTGAATTCATAGGGCAGCCTGCGAGCTGGACTGTAGTTCACAAGGCAGCATGTGAACTAAATTTTTTTGGGGAGGATTGATGCATGAGATAGACTATATGAATATTTTATGTAATGAATGTTTGAATGCGATGATGAAAATTAATAGAATATGTATGTGGAACTGACAAAAAATTGTGTGGTGTTTATGGATTTAACATATGAAGATGATTGAGTCATGACATCATGTGCGATCACTAAGAGCAGTCTTGGGTAAGGCCTTGGATGGGGCAGATATGGAGTGGTTGGGTAGGGTGTGGATTAAGGGCATGTGGGATGTATTAAGTATACATTCCAACATGTAATATATTTCAACATTGTGTGAGAGGTGGGATCCAAATGAGAACACCTTTCATTATTGATAGGTGAGATGACCATTACATTGGAGGACATATACAGGATATATATAGTGTTGATAGAAGGCGTTCCAGTGAATGGAGTTGTGGATGGGACACAGAAGGAGATTTTTTAGTGCACATATGACGTGAAGTAGGTAGAGGTGGACTATGGAAAGGGGGTGGATTACGAGTACTATTGATATAAGAAGATGTTGTCTAATCACCATTGTACATAAATTCTTATGATATCCACATATGCTCTATCGGATACCTCAGGAGTGAAATTCTCCTAGAATATGATGGATGTAGTATGTGAGATGGTAGAGCATGAGGTAGTGTTTGCATGGGCACCTAAATTATTGGCATAGGTATATAAGGAGTTGCACGATGTAGTGCGAGCGACGTAGATGGGTTTGAGTTGGAGCCCATTGCTACAGGTTTGGGCATTGGAACACATTGTGATAGAGCAACTAGTATTGTTACCATATAGTGTGCATGAATTTATGGGTGACTTCATACCCTATGCCTTGAGGTGGTTTATGGATGAGATGGGAATGAAGAGGCCACATGAGGGTGATTATTTATTTTGGAGGATATAGTTTGGCTCATTAGAGTCCAAGCATATTTAGTGGAGGCTCTATAGGGGTGGGGTAGTGTGGGAGAAGGATGTTGAGCAGTTGGTAGTGATCCATCAAGGGTAATGGGTGATGGGACGATATACATGGTAGGCAGAGTTCTTTCTCTTTAGTAGAGGCATGCGATAGTTCGGGTTGCAATAGAGGAGACCGAATACACTAGTTATGATATATAGGAGGTAGGGTGATCGAGGAAAATGACCTGTGGTACCTCCCATGAGTTGTGAGAGGGATACACTAATGCTGATCCTGGATGTGACATAGGAACCACTCCTAAGTATGATGCATGGTGGGATACATAGAGTTGGGAGCTAGGAGTTGGAGTGATCGATGGCTAGGTGCATCTAGTGGGTGGATTGCCTACACCAAAGGGACAAGAACCAGGGGGAGTTGGACTAGAGCTAAAGGGAGGTTCATAGGATGAGGTAGAGGAGCCTATTCAATGGTAGATGTAAGTTCAATATGACAGGTTTGGTATTCCTATTGGGAGGTCACTAAATCAACAAGCTAGTGGCATAGGGTAACCCTTGGATGATACAATACCTATGGATGAGGAGGGTGATGATATGGGAGGTGATAACACTAGATAAATGGGGGATATACCTTTTGATGTGTAGGAGAGGATGGATGCTCGTGAGAAACTATTGATATTAAGGGAGAGAGTATGATATCTAGAGGAGCGAATACCTGAGAGTGAGGCAGATTGGGCCTTGGATTTGGAAAAATAGTGATAGGAGTGTCACGAGTTAGAGGAGAGGTTAGTGGCAGGGGAGCAAAAAATCCACACAGTGAGAGAGGTATTGAAGAGGAGATGTGCAGAGATACATGGATGGATTAAGGTGAAGGAGGTGAGGCATACTTAAATTGTAGAGGATTTGCATTTGTAGGTTGTAGATGCTATGGCTACTTGGGATAGATTGATGGTAGAGGTTGCTAGGGTACAACAGGTGCAGGTAGATAGAGATGTTTGATTCGCACATGAGGCAAAAGTGGTAGAGCTACACACTTATATAGAGAGAAAATGGTAGGTATGAGAGGAGGTCGATCATACAAGGGTTGCAACTGAGCAGGCCACAATAGATAAAATAGGTGTGGGGGCTGAAGTGATTGTATTGTGAGTAGAGGTGGATAATTTATTATGAGCAAACTAGGATATGTCTAGGTTGTACATAGAGGAGGGGTCGATGATGATGAAGTGTGAGGTTGTATTAATTGCATTTGGGCAACCTATTATAGATTACGGTGAGTCATGATCAAGATCATGATCACGATTGCAAATGCAGATGCAGTTTCAATAGAGTAAATGGAGTATACTATCTATAGTGTTAAGGGAGCTAAGGATAGAAGTACCAGTGGTGCTGCAGATAGGGGATGCTACCCCAATATTGGATAGGGTGATAGGACCTATACCAACATCGATGATGGAGGTAGCTCTAGGGTCGAGTGGGGCAGTTGAGGTGCGTAATATGGAGGTAGCTTTAGAGTCGAGTGGGGCAGTAGAGGCATGTAGGGTGGAGCAGGCAATGACAACTCAAGAGGGGAGTAGTGAGACTCCTGGAAATCAGTAGGGTTGAGATGAATTGTCAATGTATTCCATTTTTTGTAGCCTGAGGAATTTTTTTATCATAATATATATATACACATTTTGTTGCAACCTTATATACATGTGTCATGATTCAATTTGAATGGATGTATAATTTTTTATGACGTGTATGTGTTAGTGTAGAATATTTAAAGGTGAATGTATGATGGATGGATATATATGCATATGGTAGAATGTAGGAGAATGATGTCATTGTAGTGTAGATGTAATGTATACTGATGTAATGTAAATGAGTGAATGTAGGATAGATGCAATGATGCATGTATATGTATGTTGAAATGCATAGAGGAAACACTCGTATCGTAGCATAACCGGTGGTAATGTGATCCATTTTGTTATATCAGGGATGTAGAATGACATAGGGATTATGCAACAATATTTACAATCATAGTTATAACAGTAAAACCTCATGAACAATTGAGCAAGGTTCAACTACAACTCATAACTAACCTGATCGGGTCAAAGTCTATCAGGGACCAATGTGTATAATGAGTGATGTTCATTAATCCATTTTGAGGGAAGTAGGACTAAACCATTGCAAACATAGCCAAAATAGCTAGCTCAACCACAAGAACGCAGTGATCTATACAAAAGAAGGTCGCTAATGTGGCATATGTGTTGCCACTTATAAGACTATTCCATTGGCAAGCAGACGCTTAGAGCCTATAGCTAACAATGAAAATCATCCCATGATGTAATGTTAAACCTAAGGACAAAAGGAGATGAAGCATAACAGTGTTGTTTCTTGGAGGCTTTTATTTTATTTTTTCCCCTCATTCTCGATTGTCTTTTTGTGGTACTATTTTTTTTGGAATGTGGGTGTTGGATTTTGTTTTCTGCTCATTATTATAATTCTTGCTTATGTTTATCCCTTTGTTTATCCCTAGGTCATAATTTGATCATGCTAATTATAGGATGAGATGAGAAAAATGTTTGCTAGATGGCGATATCTATGTGAGGTGTTATCTTCCCTAGACTCAAAATGTCCTTAAAAATATGATCTATGTGAGTGGTCCTTGAAAGAAATTGAACCAACCAAGAAAAGTTGTAAGAAGCATAATAACTTGCCAACTAGAGGTAATGTTTGATTGACTTAATTAGTGAGTGGTCAAAATTATGCAAAACACCGTATACTTTGTAATCTTGAGAAAGGGAGTGGACAACCAAGAGGTGATGCTAAAAATTGTGTATGTTATTCTTGTCATGGGCACAATTCTATAGGGGGAATATACAAACATGAATGGAAACATAAAAGAGGAGTGATGCATATATGCAATGGATGCAGTATGAGAGATATGACATGCAAAAAAAATATCTACAAGAGGAATTGTGTGAAACTTAACCAGATGATATTAGAAACCATGTTGAAAGAGATAAGTGTGTGAAGAAATGATAAGAAGAGGGAGTAGTGGTAATGATTTCCCTAGAATGTGGGGGATGTAGCAAATATGACAAAATTATGCAAATGGAAAAATGCATGTGATAATGAAGAAAAAGGAAAATTGGGAGTGAAAATAGACGTGGAGGAAAACAAGAATGAAGAAATGCAACAAGGAAGAGTGAGGGAGGCAATAAAGAATAGAAGATGAGAAGAGGAATAAAAGATATAATTAGCATAGCTATGTAGTCACTCGAAGTGTGACCATACAACAATACGAAATAGAAAGAGGAAGAAGAGACGAGGAATGGAAATCTAGCATAGGTATGTATTTTCCTGAAGCATGACCATACAACCATGCTGGATAGCAAGAAGAAGAAAGAGAAAAAAAGCAATAAGAGGGAAAAGCATGCTAAGGATGTGTGAAGTTATGGGGATTAGGTCTTGAATGACTAGGTGAAGTGACAATGCAACTAGGGTTTTGGTGATTTGTGTAGTTGGATAACTACTAGAAATAACGAGGTGTGGGTGTGAAATCTTTGCATGATGATATAGGGCAAGGCACAAGATGATGTGGAGGGATCTAGAGTGGAGTAGGAGAGATAGCATCTTTAGGGTTTGGAAGATATTTGTCGAACATGTTCTGGACAAGGGTTTCAAAATTTTGACATGCATTGATATCATACCTCGGTTGATGATGATAAATGCAAAATTGGTTCTTTTTGTAGTTTTGTGGTGTATGGTGCAATGGATCAATGGGGCGGATCTCAGGTAGTACAAGGAGATCTTGGTGAAGCAACTGGTGGAATGTTTGAGAAAGTGGTGTTGAATAGAAAGGCATGGGGTATATGTATGGATCAGGTGGCGATGAGCACGAGTCATGTGGGGTAGATGCAAGTGGTTGGATTGTGGACCTAGGATTTAGTGCAAGTTGCATGCAAGAGCGGGGGATTGGAATGGAATAAGGTTAGGGAATTCAAACCATAGAAAAATGGCATAGAGAGGAATGGCATAAATAATGACTCAAGTGTAACTTGAGGTTGTGGAGGTGAGAGAGGATATGTTGGATGTCAAAGGGAGGGGGTGATGGAATTAAGGTAGGTGGGCATCAAGATTCTAGTGTATAAATGGGGTTGGGATACGAATGCGAAGATGAGAATGAATGAGAAGAAGGGGGATATTGAAATTGATGAGTTGTTGGTGGAATAGGTTGAAGTAGAATACTACAAAGTGGGGATGGGGATATCTGGAGAGCAGGTGTTATGGGGGACAATTGCAAGGAGTGACATGATCGATGTGGGGGAACATGCAACGAAGCAGCCTGAGAAGCATGTTGGTAGAGGGATTGGTTGTAAGGTGAAATCCTATTTGGTAGGGGTGGAGGTAGTCCTAAAGGGTGTGTACTAATATGTGTGTTTCCCTTATTAGGAGGAAAATAACCTAGTGAATACCGCTAAGCTGGAGAATATGGTATATAAGGATCTCTCGCATCGACCAAGGGAGAGGGGATGGTCCTTGTGCATGAGAGTATGGTGGGTGGAAGTGTTTCTCCTTATCTACAAAGAAGAACAAGAATATATGACTATCATCATAGCAAGGGGAATAAGAGGAATTTCTACTGTCAGGTGAGTGAAGTTGGGGTGAAGTGTGGTGATCTGAATTTGATGATAGGGACAATTGATACACATGAATGGGACCGGGTGGTATTACAAGATCAATTGGGGTGATTTATATTGGAGGTAGTGTTGGAAGGTCCTGCATGATGGGGAAGTGGAATGTTGAAGGTGTAGACCTGGAACAATGTGTCTTCATGGAAGGTATCGTAGTTGGTGATGAGAGACCTACAAAACCAAAATATACCAATAGCTTAAAAATGATATAAAAACCAAAAGTGTTTATGTTGTGAAATAGAAACTAAAATTTGTGTGCTCAGTGTGATGTGGGTTGTGAATCTGTGCGTGAGGTGATATATATATAATTATAATGACATTATGTGCAATATTTGGTGATGTATACCTAGGTAGGCTAGGCATTGAATGTGCATAGGTGTATAATGTTGATGGGTTCAAGATTTATGAGTCCATGATTTTCCAATCGATAGGTGTCAAAACCAAATTTATGTGTGATAATGTATGGGCCTAGCCAATTGGGAGTGAACTTGTCTCACTGTTGGTAGGGTTGAATAGTGATCTACTAAGTCTCTTTAAGAACCAGGTCATTGATCTAAAACTTGTGTTGGTGTACCTTACTATTTTAGGCACAGTGAAAGTTATTTTGATAGACACGTGTGTGATCTATGGTGTGGATGCGATAGGAGCATTAATTTGTTGAGTCTTTCTTGATGAGCAGTGTCATCATTAATAAATTCATTCATGGAAATGCATAAAAATGGTATCTTGAGCTTCATAGGCATAATGGCTTCAGCACCATAGATCAAAGAGAAAGGGGTTGCCCAATGGGAGTACAAATACTTGTATGGTAGGCCCATAACACTAGTGGTATTTGATTATGTCAATCGTGATGAGATTCTATGATAGTTTTTTGAAGGATAGCGTAGATAGTTTAAAAGTAGCTTCAGCTTGGCCATTTCCTTATGGGTAGTATGCGGTGGATATGCTATGGTGAATGTTAAAATTTTGTGCATAGGGTATGTATAGTTTTGTTTTTGAAAGGAGTGACATTATCAGAGATGATTTGGGAAGGGATTCGAAAGTAACATATGATATGGTTAGTGATGAATGTCATGATTTTGGACCTTGTAGTTTGAACGAGTGGTATCGCTTTGACCCACTTTTTAAAGTATTTAGTGGTTTTGATAATGAATTTATGGTTGCTTGATGAAGCAGGCGAGATCTGTCTGATAAGACCTAAGCCCCATTGGGAAAAAGACCACATGGATTGGATAGGTTGGAGTTCTTATGAGGGTAAGTGTGTGAGTTTAGTGTGTTGCTGATACTTGATACATCACTTTACATACTCACAAAATTTATGTTCCATTTTGGTCCAATAGTAGCCCATGCGTAAATACATTTAGTGATAGCCATACCACTAAAGTGGTCACTGCAAGTGCCATCATGGGTTTCTTGGACCACTCGTTGAGCTTCATGTAGTTCTAAGCAACATAAAATAATACCATCATGACTGTAGAGATATAGGATATCCACCAGCAATGTGTAATGGATCACATGTTGCTTGAATGCTCGGTGATGAGCATGTCGTAAATCACAAGGTAGAAAGCCTAACTTGATATAATCCTTAATTCAAGAGAACCAAGGATCATGTGATACAGTGTGGATGATATGAAAGCCATCATCATCTATGGAAGGTGAAGGTGAGATAGTTGATTGTGTTAAAGTATGAATAGACACATGTGTACTATCAAAAAGGAAGTTCTATGGCATTAATGATCCCAAGGAAGCCATTGTAATAACAAAAGGGTTTAACGAGCGGGAAGCAACTTCGATGTCATACCATTCAAGCTAGATGAGGAGTTGGGTGATTTATTTGTATTGCTAGAGAACTAGTCAGTGAAATTTCTAGATCTCCTTGACTTGATTAACGATGAGGATAGAATCATCGATGATTTGAAGACATCTAATGTGCATGGAGAGCGCCTGCTTTAAACCAAGAATTAGGGCTTCATATTTTGCATTATTATTTGTGCATGGAAAGCCTAATTTGAAGGAAATGGGAGAGGTTCTCCATCTGGTGTGAAAATACAATTCTTGTACCCCCAGTGTGAGTGCAATGGGAGCCATCAAAGAAAAATTTTGTCTACTAGTATTTCAAGTTTGACATATCTCAGCTTTTGTGACGTGGAATATGGAATCATCTAGAAGTTGAATAATAAGTGGTTGATTATCAAGCAATGGAACCTCAGTGAGTTGGTTGACAATGACATGTCCCTTGATGGACTTTTGAGAAATGAAATATAGGTCAAATTTAATGAGGAGCATAATCCATTTGGTGGTGTGAGAGTTATGATAACTCTTGTTCATCATATATCGCAATGAATTATCGCAAGCAATGACAAATATGGTGCAATTAAGCATATGATGACATATTATGTCATAAAGACTACAAATAGGCATAGCTTTTCCATGTATGCATATCAAATTTTTCATCTGACTAGTGTACAACTAATTTAATATATGACTTGCTCTTGATTGAGCATGTTCTTTTGAGTTAATAATGTGTCAAGTGCAAAAATCCATAGCAAAAATGTACAAGATGAAAGGTAGTTGTGGGTGTGGGGGAGATTGAACTGGTGATGAAGTGTGGTAGAATTTTATTGATTCAAAGGCTTATTGATAGTTTGTGTCCCTTTGAAGGTGACCCCCTTTTATAAAATATGGTTAAATGGGTTGGAATTATCTGATAACTAGGAAATAAAATTATGAATGGATTGAATTTTTCCTTGCAATCTACATAGTTTCTTGAGATTGGTGGGTGGAGGCATCTCGATGATGTATTTGACTTTGTTGGGATCTACTTCAATGCCTCATTAGGATACAATGAACCCCAAGATCTTACCAAAAGTAACACCAAAGATACATTTCTTTAGGTTGAGGTAAACATTGTGTTCTAGAAGGTGATCAAAGATCTTCTGTAGATCATCAAGATGTTGTGAGCGTTATATTGACTTGGCAGTGAGGTCATCGACGTAATATTCCATGATTTTATGCATGTAGTCATGAAAAATATAAGTCATGACATGTTGGTAAGTTGTCCCAACATTTTTAAGGCCAAAAGGCATGACCTTATAACAAAATGTCCCCCAATGGGGGGTTGTGAAAGATGTTTTGAGTTGATTGGTGGGTTGATATTAGTCTAATAGTAACCAAAAAATCCATCCATGAGGGAAATAATTTCATGACATGTAATGGGATCGATGAGTGAGTCAATTTTTGGGAGGAGGAATTTTTCCTTAAGACAAGCTTTGTTCAAATCATGGAAATCGGTGTAGACATGAACTTCACCAGAGGGTTTAGGTACTGGGACCATATTGGAAACCCATTATGGGAAATCAATAGGTTGGATGAAATTTACATCAAAGAGCTTTTGGAGCTCAAATTTTACTAGTAACGCAACCATAGGATGCATGCATCACAATTTCTATTTTATGGGTTTGCCATCGCTAGCCAGATTGAGATTGTGAACCACTAAAGAGGGATCAAGTCCAGGTATATCCATGTAAGACCAAGTGAAGACTTTGATGTATTCCTTAAGAAAGGCTATAAATAGGATGTGTTTCTTTGAGGAGAGGCTAGCAGCAGGTTTAACAGTATATGGATTTGTGGGGTCATCACCAATATCTACATTGATGGTATCTTCCACAAGCATGTGGGAACCATATCAAATTTTTCTAGGATTGGAATAAGATGGAGCTCATCGATAGCCTCAGGTAAATCAAATTCATTATTTAAATATATTTCAATGTGATGAACCCACGGGATGTGAGGTGGGGTATATGGTGAAGGTGAATTTATAGTGTGTAAGACAAGTGACGATAGTAAGAAGTCCTATGGTGAAGGTTTCAATGAAATGTGAGTAAAGTTGATGAAGTTAGGGTTTGGTGTGTTATCGTGACTCAAAAGAGATGTGTATAGAAGTGACAAGAATAGATCCACATAGACCATGTTGACATAAGTAGTGGAGGTCGTAGAATATGATGAGTTTGACGATGAAGATTCAAAAGTGTGTGAACTACGTGGTAGGTTTAGCGGTGAACGTAAAACCCCAGGTGGAGAACGAGGTCGAGTTATGAATTGATGAATTTGTTGGTAGGTAGGCAATGGTGTATCCAAATGTATTGGTGATAGAGGAGGAGGTGAAGTTTTGCACTTTGAATAAGGATTTGTAAGGGATAGTGCATAAAATTTATCAACTGCATCATCAATACAATAGGCAGACATGATGGTAAAAAAGGTGTTTCTTGGAAGGAGCTACATGGAATGGTGATAGTAGACTGGGGAGATGGGTTCTCATCTTATATTTCCATGTCAATATACTATTTTAGTGAGTGTGTAGGGATTGGTGTGGGATGTAGAGAGAGATCTTGAATTTCATCCTTAAGTGTATGAATGACTGTGGAGTGATAGCCCGAACCAGATTTATCTATGGGTAACTAAACATGGGGGTTTATAGGCATACATAACCCTTGTTCGTAGTGTCCTAATCCAAATCCACACCAATAGAAACACAAAAGGTAGTGCAAGGCAAATTGGATGTTGGACATATGGTCCAGAGTGCCACAAAAACTAGATTGTGGTGGTGAAGGTACAATGGTCAAGAGTGATGAGTCTAGACCCAGATAAACAAAGTTGTTATGATTATCGGGGGGACCTACTCACTCAATAGTACTTATGGTTATTATTAAGGTGGAAGAGTTACCAAAATCACGTGTATATTAGACTGGAGGGGGGCGCACACAAGCATCATGAGCATTGTATTCACTTGGGCCATAATTTATCATAAAATGTAAGATTTGGGGTGACGTGTGAGATGGTGAATGAAGTGGGGAGTCTAATAATAATACAAGGGTGAAAGCTGGGAATCCCAAATAGTGATAGTAGAAGAGTACAATAACTTATCATCAAGGCAAGAAGCTCAATATTCCCAATTATGACATTTAGCTGCAATTGATGGGATAGGATGATCCGCATGTGGGAATTGTGAGGTGGAGTGAGTAGGCACTAGTGTCGGGCTACAAGGAGATGTAAAAAATCGAGGTCAAGGACAAAAAGAGAGTGGGGGTGTTTGAGGAGTAGGAAGGAGAGGATGTTATGTAGAAAAATATGCATGAGATAAAATAGGAGGCCACAAGGAAGGTGGTGAAAATGGTATCAAAACAGGAGGCGGATCTATGGAAGAAAATGGTTGAGAAGGAGGAGGCCATGAGGAGGGTGATAAAAAAGTTACGAAATAAATATGAGGTTCCATAATAGAGGATGAAGGTTAGTTGAAATTAGATGAAGGAAGATGTGTATGTATATCATATGAGCGATGCGATGCTAGAGGATGCATAGGAGGAAATGTATGAGTATCCATAGTATGATGTGAAGGAGTGGGAAGGAATTTTGTGGAGGAGGACAAAGGTCTTGTTGGAAGGTCTGTGATGTTGTAGAATTTGAAGGAATAACATTGGCACAAATGTAGTGGACAAGCCTATCATATATAATGTAATGCAGAAGGGATGGATTGCATGTCTCTAATTCATGAATGCCCAAGCAAGATATTGTATTGCATCTCACCCTAGATTACATGGAATAAAATGGAGATGGTTTAGATACCTACATGGATAGGTAGGATGATGGAGCCTATTATGGGTCATATGGAACCATAAAAAGCATGAAGGTTGAAGGTCGAGTGATGGAGTGGTGAAGTGAGTAGGTGGAATGTGAAGGTGGTGTAGGGCAGTCATAGAGATGATACCAATGGATGAATCGATATCAATGAGAACATTGTTGTAGGTGATATCATTGATAATTGCCTAGATATGGATGGAAGGATCAACTCCTTCCCCTACATGTTTTATAATTTCATAGTCGTCAAAGATAATAGAGGATTACATGCAATGAGGTATGTTTCCTATGAAGTTTGCAAATGCATTTGTATCATGGGTTTTGAGGTCGATGGATTGAAGAGTATCATTTAATGCCTCATGATGGGGTTGCGATTGTTGTAAGAGATCGAATATGGAAAACTTGGCTGGGGTGTTACGTAACTGATGTGTGAGGCTACTGTATATGGTGATGATGTTTTGTGGTAGGCGTCATGAAGCCTGTGATGTAGCAGGGGATTATGGAGAATTGAATGGTATTGGAGGTGAAACTACCATTGCATCCTAGCATGGTGGATAACACTGAGTGTGAGTGGTAAGGCTGATCATGCCAGCTATGAAACATGAGGAAGGATCTCATTGAACATTGTTAACCTATTTGGATTACCCTTGGGGATTGGATGAGGCTCCTTGGGGATTTTCCCCTTGTGTTCAGGTAGCAAGTTTTGATGGATACCCAAATTTTGGTTCTGTGGTGTGTGGGGGTTTGAGACCTGAATGGTATCCTGATTAATGAGGTCCTAGACAAGACCACAAAAGGAGCAATAATATTATATATCATGGTTGCATTATCAATGGTATGCACAGAAGTCCTGCTCAATGTACCCCCAAGGCTTGGGTTTATTTAGGTCAATAGGTTGAATTTTTGGTAAGGTAATATGGCCTACATCATTTAATATCTGGATTTGAGTTGGCAAGGGCTCAAAGAGGGGTCAAATTGCACTGCAAAATCTATGGAAAAATACTATGAGTCTATTGAAATTTAGATGGAAGGGGTGCATTAGTTTGAAATAACTACTACTATGGAGGGTGAGGTCTTGAGATGGATGAAGAAGTTGGAGAAGCTTTTGCCACTTGGTTATTTTATGGTGGTCTAGAGAAGGGTTGATTCAGTGCATTTTGGTTGAAGTGAAATTTGGAATTGTAAGATGGTTTCTATCTAAGTTTAATCTTACCATATTAGACTTTGATGTCCTCAATGACCTTGGCTTGAGGGATATCTTCCTCAAATGTGTGACTTTGATGAAGCTGCAAGGAAGTGGAGATATGTTTGTGACAACTCTTGGATAAGAGTGTAACTAGTTCAAAATATGGGAGGCTATGAGCTAGGTCATGGATGACCAATATCCATAGAGAGATAAATTTTGTAATGGGTTCATAGTTGGCCTATCGTAAGGCATAGACATCAAAGAAGTTAGTTTTATTTTTTATACTAATGGAGAAATATTCTAAGAATGATTTGGCCAATTGCTCAAATGTGAACATGCTATGGTGTAGGAGCATGTTGTAGCAGTCAAGGGCTTGTCCCCCAAGTGATAGATAAAATGTATATAACATGAGGGGATCTCTACTATGAAGCTAATAGCAAGCAAAGTGGTAATTGCTAACGTGCTCATGGGGGTCCTCTTTAGATTTTCACTTATCAAATTTTGGAATCTCAAAGTGGTATGGATAAGGAAGAATGAGAGTTGATGGGTGAATGGTCTCATTGCACAAATCCGTGTATGTGGATTTTTGGGGCCCATAACCAACTGTATGAAGATTTAGCATCTTAACTTCCTCTTGCAAGAGTTGAAGATTGGGTGCTAGGGGTGTAAAGGAATGTGTTGAGGTGGTTATAGTCTAAGAATGGGGTGGGTATTGGAGTTGTTGTTCTTTCCAATGTAGAGAAGGAAAGTATTGCAACTGTGCCTATATATGTGGCTACTGAATGGTATAAGATGTTGAAGCAGATGGTACACTCTACTATGGAGTAGACATATTTTAGGGATAGTAATATTGTGGTTGTGGGGTTTATGGTTTTTGCATAGGGATCTATTGGAGAGGCATCTACTGTAATGGTTGGGTTGTAGGGGATGATGACCAAGAAGGAGGTATCATGAAAAATGTAGGTGTAGTAGATGGTGGTGGAGGTAGTGGTGTCTGGATAGATGGTGCAAGTAATGGGCGATATGAGGTGTCAAATAATGGTACCTACATCTAACTAGAAGAGTGATGCATGGATAAACCATACTAAGTAGAATAGCATGGGAGATTAGTGAGATAAGATAAGTAGTGTGGATTATAGGTAGATGAGGGAATGGAAGGTGGAGCCTAAAATGGTGGAGATGGAGGGAGTTAAAAATTGGGAGTAGATGAAGGAGAAGGTGGAATAGAGGATGGCATACCAAACACATCTGGAGGGTGGAATATATATGGAGATAATTACGAGGAAGAAGTGTAGGCCTCAAATGTAGGAGTATGACAATATGGTGTGGTGAAAGTGTTCATAATAGATTGGGGATATGGGTTCTACTAATGTTGTTGATATTAAAATTATTGTGAGTGAGGAGGCGATTGTGATACAGCATCAAAGGATGATAAGAAGGACTATTGGGAAGGTGGTGGTTGTGATGCTTGAGAATCATACTGATATGATGATATGGGGTGGTGCATATTGTTGTTGTAATGGGGACTATTGTAGAGGGATTTATTATGAGGGTGTTTGAATGCTCAAATTGGAATACAAGGGATCTAAGCTCATCCCTATGATATGGGTGAATGATGCAACCTCGAGGTGAGTACGGTTGAGCAAGGAAGAGTCATTCTCAAAGATGAAATGAGATAAAATTTGAAAACAAATATGTGTAAAGGTAGGTGAGGTAGGTGGGGTTTCCTCATTGATAGTGAAGAAAGGAGGTGGGTGTCCCGAAGTAGTATAGATGGCATGGTCACAAAATGTGGAAGGTAGATTAGGTGAAGGTGAGTAGGGAAGAAGTGGGTGATCTTCACTGGATGAAGTGGCAAGGACATCACTCGAGTTCAAATTCTTGCCATGATATATAGTGTATATGTGAAGTGAGTCATAACCTATAAGGAGGTTTGCAGTGAGTGTGGACTTACCCTTTGTGAAAGAAAGGGGAGGAATGAACTAACTGGAAGTGGTAGAAGAAGCCTCCTCCTCAATTTGCACTTTCTCAAACACTTGACTACGAGTGAGAACAGGCATGGTTATGTGTATTGTAAATTGGTTCTCAAAACTACAAGAAATAAAGATATAAGGTTTTGGGTGTGCTCTATATAGGATTTTTGGGCAAAACTATGATATTTGAGAAGTTTATGTGTATCAAAATAGATTTTGCATGTCGCTATGCAAACTAGGATATGGTTCACAGGTTGACCTATGAACTGGAATCAAACTATGAATCTGAAAGGAAACCAAAAGTGATAGGTTGTAAATAGCCAATAGATGGGTTGTTAACAGGTGAATATGTTGAAACCAGCTTTGTGAGCATGCAAATGAATCATAACTAGAATCAATGCTAAAAGTAGAAAAATAAATGTTTGTTTATTTTTGTGTTTTGGTGTTGAAATATACCTCTAGAAAATATCATAGGAAGTGGGGTGAAATTCTATAAATAATAGGAGTGGCATCGGCATAGAACCTCCTACAACACCCAAAGGTGCATAGAATATAACAGTGTCTCAATAGGCAAGTGGTGACCTAAATGGAAAGATGCAATAAAATGAAAATCAAATGGGAGAACTCAAAATGCTCATGAGTCCAAAATCCTCTCACAAGAAGAGGTGGTATTGTTTAAGACCTGCTAATAACATACCCATGCTTTTGCTTCACCCTCATGCAAGACTAGTCAAGAATGATAGTTACCTTATTCACTAATTATGTGAGCCTTGTGAACAAAGGCATATAACCCTATCCTACTCCAAAGGTCCCTTTTGGTGATGAATTTCAAAAAACCAATCTCAAGAGTAAGGGATTTTCTAGTGATGAAGTCCAAAAAAACACTCATGGGGGCTACTATGGTGTGTAGGGGATGAGTTCGTGGAAGGAGATGAATTCTAACGTCACCAATCTTGAGTGATGGATTGGGGATGAATTCCAATATCACAAATATGTATACCATGTGAGTGTGTGCTGGTGTGTTTATTAACACTGAGATGAAAGCAGCAATAACTAACTAGATGCCTTTTCAGAAATGAATCTAATACATTTTTGAAATGAAACTAATCTAACTGCCTTTTTGGAAAAATAAATGTACTCTATAAAGCATGGAAATAAGCAAGCTAAAGTGTGTGAAAAAAGGAATTTGATTATTTATCCAAGTGTGTTAGAAATATATTGAAACCTTAATTTACATGCTTGAAAGAGAAGATGCATTTTACCTAGGGGATTTGGAAAGAAATAGAGAGTTTTTAATCTAAGTGACTTTTGGAAAGAGATTTAAATGACACGAAAGGAATTTGAAAGTCTTATGCTAAATGCAAATCTAAAAAGAAATTTGAAATACCTTTTGAAAAGAGAATGTAAATGACATGAAAGGAATTTAAAACCCTATTCTAGATGTTACTTTGGAAAGAAATTTGAAATGACTTTGAAAAGAAATTAAAAAAGGACATGAAAGAGATTTTAAACCTTAATCTAAATGCAAGTTTAAAATGAAATTTGAAATTATTTTGAAAATAATTTGCAAAATGACATGATAGATATTTTAAACGTTGTTCTAAATGTAAATTTGAAAAGAAATTTGAAATGACTTTGAAACAAAATTACAAAATGACATGAAAGAAATTTTAAACCTTATTCTAAATGCAAATTTGAAAAGAAAATTGAAATGCCTTTTTGAAAAGAGAAAGTGAAAAGGTCTGATCTACATGCAAATTTGCAAAGAGATTTAAATATCTATCTAATGCATGAAAAAAATATTTGAAAAGAAAAGTGATTTGCAAAAGTTAGAAATAAATTGGAATCTACATTAATGGCTTGAAAAATGAATGTAAATTTGATCTAAATGACAGAAACGAAATCTAAGATAATTTAAGCTAACTGGTTCTGAAATGACATGAGAACCCTACTTGATGTTTTTGGAAGGAAATTTCACAAAATGATGCGATGCATTTGATGGTGAAACTTCTTTGCAAAGGAATAGCAAAAATAGGAGGTTCTAAGGGAAATACCTAACTCATGTTGTGTCAGATGAACTGCTTGATGTCTCTACTATAAACCTCTACAATCTTAGAGTTTTCTAAAACAGTTTAGTAGAGTTCATAGGATGGCCTACAAACTAGATTGTTGGTTCATAGGTCAAGGGGTAAACTAGATTTAGGGGCCTGAAAATCCTATTCTGCTAACTTGAGGTGTGTGTCAGGGTTTTGTTGGGTTCTATTCAGTGTTCAGAGTTCTTGAGATAGCAAAATAAAATTGTAAATTGAGTTAGATTAGTTAAAATAACTATTCTAACACAATTTTTGTGGTGGTCCCACTAGGCATGCCAAAATGAAGCAACTAAAAGCCATCCATTTCTAAAACTAATGAAAGATATTCATAATGGTGCTTTATTCATTTTAGAAGTAGGGTTACAAAATAAGTCTCTCTTTCAATGGAGATCTTTATTCCCTATTTTCATCACAAATTTGAAGCATATGATGGTGTTTTTCAGAGCTCCTCAATGAAGGTGGGCTTCTATGCATGTGTGCCACTAGTAGTCTACTTGTATGTGTCATTTTTTACCTTTTTTAAGCCTGTAAAAAGGTGTTAGTGTGTTTGGGGGCCTACCTTGGTCAAACCTCATGGTTATGAAGACAAATTGACTCAAATATAGAGGAAAACATGATGAAAATTGTTGGAAATGCTATAGAAACTACTTAAAACTAATATATACCTGATATGATGTTGTAGATCTACTGTAGGGCTGGTTCGTAGGTTGGCCTATGAAATGGATCTCGGGTTTGCAGGGTAGAGGGAAAATTAGATTGTTGTTGACTTTTGGTGAGGGTTTTCTATCGTTCTAGGCTTTAAATGTTGTTGGTTGTTGTTTGTCATAAGCAAAGTGGTAGAAGGTGATTTTGGTAGAGTTTGGGTATGTTGAATGAAAATGTGAGAGAGGTAAAATGAGGGAAAATATGCTTTATTTATAGGAAAAACCAAGGTCAAATGGGGTGGTTACATGTACCAGATCCTAGAGTCAATTTCTAGCATGGTTAGGTTAGGATTTTTGAGGTGGCAAGCTTAGCCATCCACTCACATGCCCTGAAGGAAATATCCTATCCTCACACACGTGAAGAAGGATTAGGGTTAACTAGGGTTGGCTAACTCCTAGGTTAGATGAGGGTTGAGTTAGGGTTTCTAGGAAATAGCCTAACCAACTTAGGTTGCACACATGTGTGAGGACATGTTTAGGGCTAATTTTTTTATTAACCCTAATTAAACCTAATTTAATGATAAAGTGTAACTTAAGTGAAAGTCAACCACAAATTAGAATCTTAATGAGTCTAATTAGGATTTTAGGTAGGGAATGATCCCATGGGGACCCTAATTAGGTGTAGGAAAGGGCTTAGGTGGCCTTACGGAGCTATTATGTGGCCCTCTTGTGGATGGAAGGCGTTTTGGGTGCATTTCACATAATTTTAAATGTTTTGGACCTACGAATAACTATGGTGACCTACAATGGCCTATGGTGGCCTACGATGACCTATGGTAGTCTAATATGGCCTATGATGGCCTATGATGGCCTATGATGGCCTATGATGGCCTAAAATGGCCTATTATGGCCTATGATGGCCTATGATGGCCTACGATGGCCTACGATAGCCTATGATGGCCTACGATGGCCTGTGATGGCTGATGAGGCCCAAAAATGCCTCATTATTGCACTATGTTTGACATATAAAAACTGCCATATTACCAAACATGACAAAGTTAATTGCCAAATAGTTGATTAAAATATATTATTTGTTAATTATTTGCATGATTTCATGTTAGGAATATTATACCCCTGTTTTGACTATTTTTAGCATTTTATGACTGATTTTGCTTGATTAAGTAGCAATTAAAACATGCATTTCAATTAGCCAAATGTGGTATGCTGATGTCCATTAATTTCACAAAGGTGTTTGAAGGTTTTCCCACCTTTTGAACTTGTTTGAAGTACACATTAGAGCCAAAATTTTAGGACTGTCATAAATCTGGAAATCTGTCGAAAACAACCATATAAAAATCAGCAAGTTGTCACTTTATAGGAGCACCTTGAGGTTGTCAAAAAAACAAGAAAAAATATATGGGATGTGTTCACAGAGACTAAAAGAAGACTTCTGACCTACTTGGATGCATTCCCACTTGGTCTAAATGGACAACAACAAGGCATAACAAAACAAAGACAGTTGTGCAGTAGTTTTACAGTTTTTGTACAGTTTTACATCATCCTAGCATGGCTTGCTAATAAATGGAATGCATGAGTTTTGTAGAAACATATATTTATTTATGTTTTATATTTCCAAAAGTGCTAATTTATCTAAAACTAGAAAAGAGCACCAAAAGTGTAACTATTGCAGTAGAAACAGGGAAATATAGGTTTATCATGTAAATTCCAACCAACTGCCAATGAATGGTAGGGCATGGAATTTACCAATAGAGGAAGATAAAAATGATTGCAATCACCTCTTGGAAGCTGGATTAAATGACCTACCTAAAAGAAATAGCCAAAATGGACATTTTGAATGCGTTTTGAGCATAAAGTGCACCTACAACCAGTTATTCCGAAGATCTTTGGAATAATAGGGGAACATGCTTCTTTTTAACTTTTTGCGGTTTCCAAGCGGTTGAAAAGGTAACTTAAGGTTGAGGGGATATAGGAAAATTCTTCTACAACTATCCCCACCATTCCTTGCCGACCAAAAGACACAACTCACGAGGAAATATCAATTGATGCAATTGATCCTGTCCTAAAATAGACCCAGATTAGTTGTAGAATATTAGGAAATGATATTTTAAAGTGGATACAGGTGTGCAAGATATTTCTAAGACTCCTCCAATGTACTCCCACCACTAAATATGCCTTCTAAGGGCCAATGACTACTGTTGCAGCATAAACTATCCAAAATTACACTTATTTCAGATCCAAAATTATTGGCAAATCATTGTAAAATAGCAAATAGGCTGATTTGAGCATGAGATATATTGTAATATTTTATTATAAATAACACAACTCCCTTATTGGTTGAGCTAAGTAGGAAGTAGAATAGAGGAGAGTAGTTAGTAGCAGCAAATAGGACAATACAACAATTTTTTGTAACAGTTTTAGCATGTTTTGACAACAATAAAAGTGCAGTTCTTTTGTCAATTTTTGTTCATGAGAAAGTGTGATTGTTAATTAGTTAAGGAGTGTTTTTTCCACCTTATTCTAGATTAGGAAGCTTGGGCCCACTTTCAGGCCTAGAAGGAGGATTTTTATGACAGGTTTTTCTGTAATTTTGTTGCAATAGAATTAACAGATTGCTTGTCAGATTTCATTTTCTTGTTTTAAGTTTGTGTGATGTTATTTATATTTTCCATTATGTTTGTATGCAGCATTTGTGTGTGTGTCAGCTGAAAAATTATATTAGACATTTGTTTCCCTTGTTTCCTCTGCTTTCCATGTTCCCCTATTTTTTTTATGTTTCAGCAACTTTCAATTTTTAGTAGATTTCATTTTGTTGTCAATTCCTGTAGCAGAAGCTTGACGACCTTTTGTGGCAGGACATTGACAGGTGTTTTTAGCATAAGTTTTATTTCCAAGCATCATTTCAATTCTGCAAGAGTAAACTAGGTTTCAATTCTACAAGTGTAATTTAGGATTTCAATTCAACAACATTTTAATTCTGTTATTTCAATTTTGCAAAAGTAAATTAGATTTCAATTCAGCAATTTCCAATTCTTGCAATTGTAGTTAATTGTCAATTTTTGCAACTTAGATTTAGTTTTCAATTCTTGCAATTTAATTCAGTTTCCATTTTGCAGACTAGGTTTAGTGTGACACCAAAAGGCTAAACCAAAATCTATTTCACCCAATAAATGCTTGAAATCTGAATGCTTGAATTGTACTTTGCCCTAACCTTCTATCGTAGATAGCCTTGGACACCACCCCGGATTGATAAATCATAAGATTAAATGATGCTATTAATGACACACATCATTTTGGCATCATTATCGGGAAACACGGTGTTGTTAGAGGGTAAAAGTAGTCAAATAGTTATTATTGTGCTAAGTTGTGAAGTTCAGAGTAAAATCTGAATATAATAACTAGTATAAATAATAATTATTGATAGTTGCATTTCATTCCATTTAGAAAACAAACAAGAAACCATAGGGAGGTGATCTTCACACTTAGGGGTTAAATTGCCTATGTTTGAAATTCCTGATAAAAATTGAAAGAAATTCATCATCCTCATTATCAGGAAACATAAGATCTCTTGAAAAATTTAGAGGAGCCATCTGCTAGTACTGCCCTTTTTATATCCATATCATCAGGGTAGTATAAAAAAATTTGTACTAGGTGTTGGGAAGACATCATGGCAGATATACAAGACTATCCCTTGAACAAAACAACCATATCAGCTACTTGTAGCATTTGTTCACAAGGACATATCACTGATGAATGCCATTTACTTCCACAACTCAAAAATATCCTAGAGATGCAAAATTTGTTGCCTAGTCTGAATTCTTCTCAAGAGATATCCCAACAACAAAAAACAGAGCAAGTAAATCAACCACTACCTCCAGCCCAACCTGTGGCCAATATGAATAATACAAGATAGGTAGCCCCTGTCTATGTAGCTAAATCTGGTAAAAATACTACAGGAAATGTTATTGACTGCAGCAACATCCAACTGTGCTCAAACAAGACCTTACCTGAGCTTGAAGAGATAAAATTCAATGGAGATACACAAAAACCCTTTAGTCCAAACACACAAAAATCAGCCTTGGATAAAGGAGAAAAACTAGAAAATCTGCACATAGAAAATTTACTTCCATTGAACTCCTTAGTAAGCAATTACAAAGGGGTAAATTTTGTCCTCCTAGGAATGAAACAAATTGAAGTACAACCAAGAAAATTCTTGAACATTATTAGTTGGCTGACTTATGAACAAAAAGCAAAATTGTTTGTTGTTTTGAAACAATATTTCAATCCTTTTGCATGGAAATACAAGGGTATGTCAAGATTTCATCTTGATGTATGCACTCATAGGATATATATTGAAAATGTTAAACCTGTGAAATAACTGCAAATGCAATTAAAGTCTACCTTAAGAGTTATTGTCCAAACTGTAATAAAGAAACTCTTGGAGGTTAGATTAATTTATCCAATTTTTGATAACCGATGGATTCCTCCATTAGTTATTATTCCAAAGAAAAATAGGAAACTGAGAGTGTGTGAAGATTATCAAGAACTGAATACAATCACACATAAGGACCATTTTCTATTTTATGATCATATGTTAGACATACTCAATTTCACACTGTATGTATGAATTGGTTTATGATAAGAAACCACATTTTCCTATTGAAATTGAGTTACTAATGCTTTTAACATCTTTGGGAATTGGTATTGAATTGTTTCAAGTACATATTGACAAGATTTTGTAGACTAGGTGGCATGGACCACACTTGATTGAAGAAGTTTTTAGATATGGAGCAGTGCTTCTTTCTCCCATTGGTGATTCATGGAGGAAGTTAGTGGTGAATGGATATTGCCTTCGGGTATACCATGCACCATTAACTAAGGAGGAGTTCTTGAGGGAGATTACACAATTGGATGTACACATGATGGAAGAGAATTTCTCTTCCATAACAGATTCAGAGTGATGCTAAAAATTTTGACAAAAAGAAAAAAAAAATACAAGAAAAGCAAAAAGAGAATAATCTTGTTTGTGAACTTCCTTCATGGGCACAAGCAAGACAAGAGAAAAAGTTGAAAAAGAAAAAAAGAGATAAAAAAAAAAGAGAAAAAGAGAAAAAATTGCAGCAAAAGGCATGTCCCACAAAATAGGGATACATGAGGACAAGCATCAATTTTAGCATGGAGGAGGAACAATGAAGTCAATACTTCATTTCCAGCAATAAGGAGTTAATGATGACATAAGAAGGCTCTTATTACTCATATGGAAAGGATGGTTGCATCATTGTTGCAGGTTTCAATAGAAAAAGATGGTGTTTTCATACAAAGATTGACATGTTTTTGCAGAATAAGGATTGTTCTTATCCAAATAAGAGTGAGAGACATTCTCTCTCATTGAAGCATTTGAAAAAAAGGATAGAAGTTGGTTGAAAACCAGAAATGGCAGCCTCTTCTGATGAAAAAAATGAAAAAAAGGGGAAAAGAAAAAAGAAAGAAAAAAAAATGAATAATTCAGTAGTGAAAACCTCCTTGAGGCACTGTTGAGTTGGCTTGCATGAAAACTAGTTTTTCGGCATGCATTGCCTTGTTGATCCACCCATCATTTTTCCACCATTGTACAAATCTCACACTGCACATGTGTTATGTTTATGCTTTCAGATAGCTTGCTAGCAATCATCAGAAGCAGCTTGTAAGGTGCATGATCAATTTTCAGGATAGTAAGGTATGTGTTTCTTGCATTTAGTCATAGTAAGTATTTAGCATTTAGTGTATGATAATCGGTATTTGGCATAAACTATTCATACAATATTGGCAAGTTAAAAAAAATGGAACATGTTGTTCAAAATGTCAAGAAACAGCCCCTTCTGCCCTTATTTGCATGGGAACTTCAAAATTGTGCAAAAATCTGATTTTGGGATAGACATGGCAGCTTTCATTAAGGAGAACTACAAGTTGATACCCCACAAATGCTTCATAAATCTGAAGAGGATAATCTGGAAAATGCACCTGAAGATTATGTTTTACTACTATTGCAATAAAACAACAACATACAAAATGAAGAATAACATCTAAATAAAAGGATAGAGCAGGGATTTTTGATGTTATGGAAGGCTTATACACTCTAGATATGGGCCCACAATAGAATCTACAACTAACTTTTGCATAGGAGGTCATTTCTGCATTTTTGGATGCATCTTCGAAATAAACAAGCACATCTTCGAAATAAACAGGAACATCTTCGGAATAAGAAAAATTGTACCAGAATTCTTGAAAATGCTACAGAATAGAAAAATAAGTAGGGCACATCAAATATTGAGGTTCCTAAAGCTCAAAATCATCCCACCACAAGTAGTACATCCCTCCAAAAGATTCAAATTCAAATTTTTGTCAAGTCATACATGTGCTTAGTTGTAAAATGCTTGATATAGTGCAGCAAGGAGGAAATTTCTCAGGTAGCAGGTGGTAAAGGATATGTTTTCACAAGGATAAAACCTGCATATTACTATGGCCTACTAGGATGCATGAGGGCATGCATCAGTTCAAGTTAGGGGGGATGATGAGGCCCAAAAATACCTCATTATTGCACTATGTTTGACATATAAAAAATTGCCATATTACCAAACATGACAAAGTTAATTGCCAAATAGTTGATTAAAATATATTATTTGTTAATTATTTGCATGATTTCATGTTAGGAATATTATACCCCTATTTTGACTATTTTCAGCATTTTATGACTGATTTTGCTTGATTAAGTAGCAATTAAAACATGCATTTCAATTAGCCAAATGTGGTATGCTGATGTCCATTAATTTCACAAAGGTGTTTGAAGGTTTTCCCACCTTTTGAACTTGTTTGAAGTACACATTGGAGCCAAAATTTTAGGACTATCATAAATCTAGAAATCTGTAGAAAACAACCATATAAAAATCAACAAGCTGTCACTTTATAGGAGCACCTTGAAGTTGTCAGAAAAAGCAAGCAAAAATATATGGGATGTGTTCACAGAGACTAAAAGAAGACTTCTGACCTACTTGGATGCATTCCCACTTGGTCTAAATGGACAACAGTAGGGCATAACAAAACAAAGACAGTTGTGCAATAGTTTTACAGTTTTTGTACAGTTTTACATCATCCTAGCATGGCTTGCTAATAAATGGAATGCATGAGTTTTGTAGAAACATATATTTCTTTATGTTTTATATTTCCAAAAGTGCTAATTTATCTGAAACTAGAAAAGAGCACCAAAAGTGTAACTGTTGCAGCAGAAACAGGGAAATACAGGTTTATCATGTAAATTCCAACCAACTGCCAATGAATGGTAGGGCATGGAATTTACCAATAGAGGAAGATAAAAATGATTGCAATAACCTCTTGGAAGTTGGATTAAATGACCTGCCTGAAAGAAAAAGCCAAAACAAACATTTTGAATGCGTTTTGAGCATAAAGTGCACCTACAACCAGTTATTCCGAAGATCTTCGGAATAACAGGGGAACACGCTTCTTTTTTACTTTCTATGGTTTCCAAGCGGTTGAAAAGGTAACTTAAGGTTGAGGGGATATAGGAAAAGTCTTCTACAACTGTCCCCACCATTCCTTGTCGACCAAAAGACATAGCTCATGAGGAAATATCAATTGATGCAATTGATCCTATCCTGAAATAGACCCAGATTAGTTGCAGAATATTAGGAAATGATATTTTAAAGTGGATACAGGTGTGCAAGATATTTATAAGACTCCTCCAATGTACTCCCACCACTAAATATGCCTTCTAAGGGCCAATGACTATTGTTGCAACATAAACTATCCAAAATTACACTTATTTCAGATCCAAAATTATTGGCAAATCACTGTAAAATAGCAAATAGGCTAATTTGAGCATGAGATATATTGTAATATTTTATTATAAATAACACAACTCCCTTATTGGTTGAGCTAAGTAGGAATTAGAATAGAGGAGAGTAGTAGTAGCAGCAAATAGGATAGTACAACAATTTTATGTAACAGTTTTAGCATGTTTTGACAACAATAAAAGTGCAGTTCTTTTGTCAATTTCTATTCATGAGAAAGTGTGATTGTTAATTAGTTAAGGAGTGTTTTTTCCACCTTCTTCTAGATCAGGAAGCTTGGGCCCACTTTCAGGCCTAGAAGGAGGATTTTCATGACAGGTTTTTCTGTAATTTTGTTGCAGTAGAATTAATAGATTGCTTGTCATATTTCATTTTCTTGTTTTAAGTTTGTGTGATGTTATTTATATTTTCCATTATGTTTATATGCAGCATTTGTGTGTGTGTCAGCTGAAAAATTATATTAGACATTTGTTTCCCTTGTTTCCTCTGCTTTCCATGTTCCCCTATTTTTTTTATGTTTCAGCAACTTTCAATTTTTAGTAGATTTCATTTTGTTGTCAATTCCTATAGCAGAAGCTTGATGACCTTTTGTGGTAGGACATTGACAGGTGTTTTTAGCATAAGTTTTATTTCCAAGCATCATTTCAATTCTGCAAGAGTAAACTAGGTTTCAATTTTGCAAGTGTAATTTAGGATTTCAATTTAGCAACATTTTAATTTGTTATTTCAATTTTGCAAAAGTAAATTAGATTTCAATTCAGCAATTTCCAATTCTTGCAATTGTAGTTAATTTTCAATTTTTGCAACTTAGATTTAGTTTTCAATTCTTGCAATTTAATTCAGTTTCCATTCTGTAGACTAGGTTTAGTGTGACACCAAAAGGCTAAACCAAAATCTGTTTCACCCAATAAATGCTTGAAATATGAATGCCTGAATTGTACTCTGCCCTAACCTTCTATCGTAGACAGCCTTGGACACCACCTCGGATTGATAAATCATAATATTAAATGATGTTATTAACGACATGCCTAAATGGCCTAAGATGGCATATGATGGCCTAAAATGGCCTATGCAAATTTACAAGTATCTATGTAGATCTACAATTATCTAAGGGTAAGCATGTGTGACTTTTAGGTGTCTACAGTAATCACATGGTTGCAAAGGATGCATGATCTTCAGTCCAAAAAATTTGCAAGCTCAAGCATGATGGAACTTCCTTCATCTAGTTTTGGTAAAATAATTGAACCTATAGCTTATTATCAATAACATTCTTGAGAGAAGAGATATGAAATATTGGATGGATCTTGGACATGGTTGAAAGGGCCAATTTTTAGGATGTTGATAATTCATTGTAATACTTGGTAGGGTCCATAGTATTTGGTGACTCATTTTTGGAATATATGAAGTTGAAGTGATGATTATTTGTAGGGTTGCAAGTGGAGGATACCCATATCCTCCACTTCAAAGCTACACTCATAATGGTGTTGATCAACTTGTTGATGCACATGATTCTTGACTAATTCAAGGTTCATCTTAAGCTATCGAAGGACAAGGACATGTTGGTTGAGAGTGGTATCAAAAATGTGAACCTTAGAGCTTCTTGGAATGTATGAGGGTGTTTGTGGATGAAGATCATATACTGCTTTAAAGGGTGTAACCTTGGTCATAGTGTGATATGAAGTATTATAACACCATTCGACTAAAAAGAGTCATTTCACCCACTATGCAGGATGTTCATATGTAAAGCAACAAAGGTAGGTTTCCAAGCATTTGTTAACAAAAATATTTTGGCCATCAGTCTAATAATGATAGGCCAAACTAATTTGGATTTGAGTGCCTTGAAACTTAAAAATTTCTTGCCAAAAATTACTAGTAAAAGTAGGGTCTCTATTTGATGCAATACATTTAGGTATTCTATGAAGGCAAAATATGGAGTCTAAAAATATTTGGACAACTACGAAGGTTGTGTAGGGATGGGATAAGGAATAAAATGAGCATACTTTATGAGACGATCTCCTACCACTTTAATAACTAACTCTCCTCTTAATGTAGGTAACCCTTTAATAAAATCAATAGAAATATATGATCATACTTGTTCTAGAATTGGTAAGGATTGAAGGGTTCTATGGGAACACACAATTTCTCCTTTAATTATTTGGCACTTGTCACATTCAACCACAAAATATTTAAATTCCTTCTTCAATCCCTTAAAAAATAAAGTATACTTTGTCATTTTATAAGTTTTTAGAAACCCAAAATATCCTGTTGTTGGTGAGGCATGCATTTCCTACAATATGAATTCTTACATTTGTGTGGTTTAGAGAATAATAAGTTGCTCATGATATCTCACGTCTTGACCATCCCAAGTGTAACCAAGTCATGAGTTAGACTCTACTTGAATTTTGTTGATCAAATTTTGCAAACCAAAATCCTTGGCTATTTCTTGTCTAAGATGATTAATCCGTTGGGATTAGTGAAGAGATAGCATTTAATATACTCTAATATTCAAACTATTGGGATAGGTCATTGGCCATGATATTATCCTTTTTTTATATGTGGTTTTATAATCATAGCCCATCAATTTAGAGACCCACTTTTGTTGTTTAGGTGTGTCTACCCGTTGTTCCAAAAAGTACTTGAGACTTTGATGGTTAGTTTTGATTGAAAAATGATGCCCAATGAGATATGGCTTCCAATATTTAACAACACATAAAATGACTAGCATATCCTTTATATAATTATATTTACCTAAATTTTGACCTAAAATTTCTCTACTAGTGAAGGCCAATGGTCTTCCTTCTTGCATCAAAATGGCCTCGATTTCATTGCATGAAGCATCACTTTCAATTATAAAAGGTTTAGAAAAATTAGACATTTCTAATATCAAGGTGGTTGTCATGGATTTATTTAATTCCTTGAAAGCCTTCTTCATTGATTCTAACCAAATAAAAGAATTCTTTTCCAACATGGTTGTTAAAGGAGTCGCTATATTTCCATGGTTTTTTATAATTTTATGGTAATACCTCATGATTCCCAAAATAATCAAAGTCCCTTGATGGTGTGAGGCTTTGGCCAATTTAAAAGCTTGAATCATTTTAGGATCAAATTTAACTCCTTATTTGGTGACAATGTGACCTAAATACTCTAGTTCTTACAACCCAAAAGAACACTTAAACCTCTTGGTATAAAGCTAATTCTCAAATTAAAGTTACAAAGTCTGATCCAAATCTTTGAGGTGCTTCTCCTAAGAGTGACTATAAATCATAATATCATCAAAGAAAACTAGATTAAATTTGCAAAGGGACAAAAAATAGAATTCTCTAAAAAGTGGACGGTGCACTAGTCAAACCAAATGGCATAAACAAGAATTCATAGTGTCCTTTGTGAGTCCTAAAAGTAGTTTTAGGAATTTCATATTCCTTTATTTTTATCTGATGGTATCCTAAACCCAAATCCAATTTTGAGAAATATTGGGCACCATGCAATTCATCTAATAACTCATCAATTACTAGAATGGTAAAATTGTCCTTAGTAGTGATTATATTTAGTTCTCTAAAATCCACACACAAACACCAAGACTCGTATTTTTTTGTACCATAAACATTGGGAAAGAATAGGGACTAAAATTGAGATGAACAACCCCTACAACAAGAATTTCTTGAATAATTTCCTCAATTTTTTATTTTTGAATATATGGATACCTATAAGGGTGGATATTGGGAGGAAGACTACTTCGAAGAAGTTGAATTTCATGATTGTGAGGAGGACAAGGGGGTAGTCCTTTGGGTTACTTAAAAAATGTGGCATATTTTTGCAATAAAAGTTGTAATTTCTCTTGACGATACTTGTCTTTACTAAGGCTTGTATAGCAAATAGTTGAGCCACAACTCCATGGATTTTCTTTTTCAATAGTTTCTCCATCCTATGAGGTGAAACAAGTTAAGTAGCCCCATAATATGTACTTTATTCCCTATTGGCTAATTTTTTTTCATAATTTGACAAAGGTCTAAGCTCTTACTTCCAAGGTATGGAGCCACTGTGCTCCTAACACAACATCGCATCCACTAAGTGGAAGGGAAAACATATCAATTTTAATTTCATAGTCCCCTATATTCAACTTAATATTTTGATATTTTTCCTTACAAGGTAATGTTCCTCCATTTGCCACCATGACCTCAAAAGAGTTGCAAGTATGTATGTAACAGTTCACTTGCTTAGCTATTCGGAGATCAATAAAATTATGTGTACTACATGAATAAATTATAATTATAATTATTTTCCCCTTGAAGAACCTCACTATATTTATAGTCTGAAGGATCAATATTCCTACAAGTGCATGGACACAAATCTCTAGTTGTGGTTCTTTATGTGCTTCACCCTCATCTTATTACTCTTCTTCCTATGGTTCTACCTCTTCATCAGGAATTTCATGCACTACTAAGTCACCCACATCCAAAAACAAAATTGCATTTATGCCCTGAAGCATATTTCTCATCACAATTATAACATAAGCCTTATGCTCTATGGATATCCATTTAATCCCTAGTCAGTCACTTGATTGGCAGACATTTATTTCTAGTATTCAATATCAATTTGGAGGGAAATGTGGGTTTGACCTATGGGAATTTGGATGGTATCCTTTGGACAAAAAATTTATTTCTCTAATCTCACCAATCCGATGGCTTGCATCATAGATTATAGTTTGAACATTTTTACTTCTACCTTGATATCATCTTTCGACCCACTGATAAAACAACTCCAGAAAATCCTTCACTCAACCCCTTTGTCCTATTAGCCAATTTCATAAAATTGAGCCTCATGTTCTTGGATAGTAGAGGTTTGTTTCAATTTTTTTAAGGCTCTTGTAAAGTCCTCGTACTCACTAGGGCCAAATTGAGTGAGTAATTGGGACTCAAAGTCTTCCTAGGAAGGGTTAGAATTCATGTTTTATACCCATTGGTACCATTGTAGGGCTTCAAATTCAAATTTAAAGATGCCATGGTGACCCATAAATATCAAGGAACATTATGGAGTTTGAAGAATTGATTTGCTTGACACAACCAACCATTAGTGTTATTTCCATTAAACTTGGAAAAGTCTAATTTACACATCTTAAATGGGGTATTTATATCAAAAATAGCATGATGAGGTTCTTTGTCTTTATTGCCTAAACTACCACCCAGTCCTTCAGTTTCAATATGTTGGGATACTTTTGGGTCTTCCTTTAAACACTCTTCAACCTAAAAATATTTCTTCAATCACTACTTTGACTTTAACCTAGTTAGTTTTTATAATCGGCATGTGATCTTTCATCTGTTTAACTTCTTGTCTAATGTGTGATATTTGGATTTGTAGGTTACTATTTATTTGATTTAATTATTCCATATAATGGATTTGTTCCAACTCCATTTATCCCCTGGTCCCTCTAGCCATATATGTGTTATTTGGACCACTGCATCTAACTTACTAAAAATAGAAGTGTTGTTCTAGGAGCTACTATTTTTAGTAATGGGTCAAAAAAAGTGTTTGGATGTTCTATAACAAAATATTCAACTTGAAAAGATGAATAGAATGGGATAAGGTCTAACAATAAAAATTTTGGCACCCCAAACATTTTTTCTAAGTGTTATTTATTTTTCACCTAGAGTCTTTATTCACTTAGAAAATTAACTTTTGTTTGACAACCCCTTTAGTAGGCCCTATAGTGATTGTTACTAACAACTATTCTATTTGAATTCTGTAAGTCACTATTTTTTATGATTATCTTGGCATACTCTATTACTAATAGTTACTTAAATATTATGATTCTTGATTGTAACTAAAAACTGCATAGGTAGACTTTGTCTTGATTGTTACTGAGTATGGCCCTAGTTGATATGATACCCAACTGTTAGTAATAGACCTTGTCTGGACTGTTACTTCCTAAACAATTTTTTTCATATATTTTATTTTAGTCTATTTTTTATAGTGTAGTCTCTTCAATATGCTCAATTTTTGTGGTAGTTTTCTGGCATTCAAATTAAACATTTAACAAAAATAGAGTACTCTATTCCAAGGTGTATGCACTATCCATAGCCCTATATTAGATTGTAATGATGCTTAGACCAATATTTCAAGCCACTACTCAAGGAGAATTCCATGCATACCCTTGAATGCACTACTTGACTCTGATAGTACAGGAGGGTGATCTTCTTGAGTGTTGTGCTCGGTGCACTATGGATAGATACATGGTTGAAAATAATCCTAGGAATAAATGTTTCTCCTAAATGTAGGAGGTTTCTCAATATGCTTAAAGATATGTGGGAGCTCAAGTTCATATACAGGTGTTGTTTAAGGTCAGGATATTAGAGCTTGATTACCTCTCACTTCACTGTATGGTTTATGAGAAATCTAGCTAAGCCAATAATGATAGCTCCTTTGTGATATTTTAAAACCCTAGCATAGAGTTCCTAACCTACAAAACTAAAATAGAAAATATAGGCTTGATTTTTATTTTTAATAGGAAAACATAAAAATTGTATCCTTAACAATCAAAATGTTAGGGCAAGAATTAGTGCAATCGCAATAGAACATGGCCTTGAAAAGTGATCTGATACCACTTTTCAAGAACCTTATAATTAAAATAAGCACATCCACATAAATATTGCAATAAAAAAATAATTCATGAAGAAAAAATATTGCAATACGAAATGCAAATACAAAAATTTGTATTAATCTCATAAAATCACAATACGTAATTGTTGATCTCTTCAAGGGGGCAACCTCCTTAACAATACTTTGATTAAATATATAAAAATATGCATTCATTTGTACCCCCTTGTCCTTTAAAGATATATTTCATATAACTCTAACCTAACACTCAAGGGTTGGCTTACATCCAAAGTGCCACCCGAGCTAGAATCTTCTATTAAACAAACATTCACATTCTTTATAATGATTACCAAACACCAAGAAACACGTATCCCTTTCTACCATAAAAGTGGGGCATCTATGATAGTTTTTAATTCATTTATTATATAATAAACACATAAATAAGGGGAA
Source organism: Wollemia nobilis (assembly GCA_028583015.1). Taxonomy (NCBI): domain Eukaryota; kingdom Viridiplantae; phylum Streptophyta; class Pinopsida; order Araucariales; family Araucariaceae; genus Wollemia; species Wollemia nobilis. Next base: position 4,333,105 of record JAQPPZ010017036.1, on the reverse strand, counting down.
ACTATAGACACCCAATTTTATGTGCCTTCCAAACACAAATTGCATCATTACATAAGTCCTCTTTGTAAATTAAACAGAATCAACACTATTTGTACCCAAAACTAGGGCAAAAATCAACATTGCATTTAATGATTATAAATTTTTTCAAATGACCACCAAACCCCATAATAATGGTACTATTTGAAAGTACTCAAAAGAGACTTCCAATAAGTATAAACATGCCCATGTTTTGACCTAAATTTGACCTTGTTGTATGCTTGCATAAGCATAATATAAAATTTTGCACAACACTTACATAAGCATTGTACATAATTTCATACAGATCATTCATATTCCTATGGTACCTTTCATAAACATCACCAGAACTTGAGTTTTGGTAGTTTGACTGCATGTAACTACCTATATTTTTTGGATCTCATATATTTCCTTAATTTATATGTATCTAACTACCAATCACAATGTTTGACTACTAATTAGGATTAATCCAAATAGTTAACTGGTTAATCAAAATTATATAATAATCAAACATATTTGTTAACTCTCAATCAAGGGCATATAACTAGTCTTAGTATCTCTTGTAGCTTATTTAAATAGATAGTACCCTACAAAAGTGTCACTTCACCTTACAAACTTAAAAAATTCATCATCCCGTGCACTCTCATAATAGATTTCCCAAGGGGATGTAGTCTGTAAGAGAAACCTTGGAGGAAGCACAAAGGGATCTTCAATCTTAGTGTAGAAAATTGATTTTCAACTTTGGTTTTAGCAATCTTCAAGCTTCAATCTTGTCTAGATTTGGATCTCCGTTTTGTTTTGGTAGGTACATGTTGTTGGATTGGCTCAAGGATTGGAGGTATAACAAGAGCTATCATACACATAAATCCATTAAAAGGTATCTCAAAGAACATTAGACAACTGACATCCATCACATATTTAAAATACATCATGGTAGATCCATGGGTCCAGGTAGGGATTCACTCCCTTCTCTTTGTTCTCTTTACATTTTTAGCATATTTTTGAGCACTTGCATGATATTATTTTTTGTATTTATCATCCATTATTTTCATTACATTATTGTAGAATGTATCAAGATTTTGGTCCCTTTGTATATGGAGACCGACATTCTAGGAGAATTCAATCAAACCCCTTAACCTTGATTGTAATTTTTTTTTTTTTTGCTCGTAGGTTGTGTTTTTTGCAGGTATAAGTCAAAGACATTGTGGGACTACAAAAGAGATACATAGGAAAATTGGTATGATGCCTTCATATTAGTACATTTTCTTTGCACTAGTACAATGTCTTCACACCAGTACGATGCCTTTGCACTAATATGATGCCTTTGCATTGGTACGATACCTCTACACTAGTACAATGCATCTGGAACAAATAAGTTCTTCTATTAGGCATAAATAAGTTCTATTATGTCCTAATATATTATGTGCTTCAACTTCTCTCCCATGAGGGAAGCAATGGAGGTAGTAGCAAGCTTGAAGTATGAGGTGTTGTCACCCAATCCAACTATTGAGGATAAAATGCAGTGTGTGGTTTTTAGAACCTTCTTTAAAAAGATGTAACTTTGCTAATTTTTACGTTTCTTTTTGTATTGTTCTGACTGTATATGCTTTAGTTTTTTTGGGTTTTCACTAGTGTTTTGTTGTGGTATGATAAATGTATGTAAATTATTATGCTTCAATTTTATTGAAGTATCATTGGGGATTTGTTTTTTTATGTGGACGTATGAAACTTTTCTATAAACAGGTTGTGGGAACCTTGTTCAAAAAACCCAACCCTTTATTTACCTAGTAAAAATATATATTATTTTTTGTTCTATTTTTTATGCTATTCTATTATTATTGTTAGGAATCCTAGGCAATTTTGTGAAGTTGTTACAAAAAATATTAAGATCGCATTTCCCCATTACAAAATGTTGTATAGGTTACAAGTTAAGTTCCTTTCTTGCATTTAGGCACAAAATAAACAGTGCATGTAGTGCCATTTTAGGTTAATGTACTTGTTTGAAGGTCTTCTTAATCCTTTAATCTAAAATAAAAAGAAAGAAAACCAATTTTTACTTTCCACAAGCATCAAAAGGTGAAAGGCACTTAGTCTATGTTGGCAATTTTGGGTTTGAGATCCTAGCTTCTTGTCTATGAGTTGTCATTGATGTCAAAAGGAAATGGCATTAATGTTAAGAGGATGTGTTGGCTTCATAGGTGGAAGATTCCAAGAGAATCCGGAGAGATTCCATTGGCAAGGGTTTTTCATTAAAACCAAGTTAAATGGTTTTTATTAAAACCAATGGAGGTTCTCTTTATTATTTATTTAATTATTATTTAAAACCCTTCAAGGTTTTAATTAATTAATTATTTAATTAATTAAGGGAGAAATGATTTTTAATTTATTAAAAATCTTAAGGGTTTTAAACCCTTTAGAAAGCAATTTCGATTAAATTCGAAATTACTTTTTGAATTCAGCCGACGTGTTTGGAAATGCATCAAAGTGCATATAAAATGAGGCAAATGAATTCATTTATGTTTTGGCCAAGAGTTCGACATTAATCCCTGAGCATTTCGATTTCGACATCGAAGCCCCTACGCCAGCGAAGGAGGAAGACAAGCATTGCGTGGTCAAAGGTGTGACGGGTTGGTCGTGGCACCAAGGAGGAGGCGCACGTGGTGATAAGAACGGAGAATTCCCTTCTCCCTCACGTGGGCTCTCCTAGCCCACGCGGCGTGGCCAAAGGACTTAGTAGCATGGTGGTCGGCGGTTCGAATCGTCGAAGACCCTTTTGAGGGTAGTGTATGCACTCCGAAATTCGTGGGATATTTACCAAAGGTATGCGCTCCAATTTTTGCATAAAGAGTGGCAATTAAATTTTAATATTTTGCTTGCTAAGGTTTTATAAAGTTAGCTTTGGGAGGTATAAGGAATGCAAGCTTAATATTTTTGCTATAGTTGGATTGAAAATTAAAGGGGAAATAATTGCCATGGTGGTTGAGTTATTTTGACATGCCTATGTTGGGTTAATAATTTTTAGGGAAGATCAAAATTATTAATTGTGGTAGATTTTCAAGGGCTTATTCATCTTCAAAAAGGGTATGGGCACATTTTTCTTATGAGTATGATTGGTGTATGTTTTTCTGAAATAAGGTTGGAGTGAAAAGGTTTTCAACTAGGTTTCCTTTGGTTGGGTGTAAATCCTATTTTCTGGTTTGTTGAAGACTACTTATGCATTGTTATCCTTAAGGAGAGTTTTTGGTGAATGCATAATTTTTGGTTTGAGATAGTGGAAGCTTTGTGCACTAGGGTTTATATTTGTGAGTCTAGCTACTTGCATTGAGTTGGTGGAACCCTTGGTTGGCTGTTTTGAGTTTGATGGTTGAGTTGCTTCCATAGAGGTTGTTTGATCAAGTTATTGCTTTACTTGATTCATGATATTGGGCTTACTCCATTGAGTTGATTTGAGCAAGTTATTCTTTGCATTTGGTGATATTGTGTTGGTGGCTGTTTTGTTCAAATATCTTTGGAGGGAAAAGGATTTCTACTTGTTTCCTTTTCTTGTGATGATTGGTTGAATGCTTCAAGGTTGATGTTGAGTTGAATGGTGTTGGTTGACTAAACCTTGTTTGATGAGCATTGTTGTTGAAACCCTAATTGGTTGGTGAAAAGAACATGAGTATCATTGTTATATGAGATATTGCATGGTTGGCAATTGTTGGGTTGTGTTTCATGTTCTTGAGAAAAGCATACTACATCTATCTTATTCTTTTGAGTTTGAGATTGAGTTGAGATTGAGATTGGGAGTTAAGTATAGAACATATTGAGTCTCTAACAATTCTCTTTATGCTTCTATGAGGTTGATGAATCACATTGGGTCTCTAACAATTCTCTTTGTGATTTCCTGCTAAGAAAGTTTTTCTTGGTGAGCTTGCTAAGGTTTTGGACAGGTTCCGGTGGGGACTTGTGAGCAGGTTTTGGACAGGTTCCGATGGGGACTTGTGAGCATGTTTTGGACAGGTTTCGGTGGGGACTTGTGAGCAGATTTGGATAGGTCCTAGCAGAGGACTTGTGAGCTGAGTTTGATAGTTCTATCAGAGAACTTGAGGACAGAGGTGCATTGGTTCTTTGAGAAGAACCTGAGGACAGATTTGGCAAGTCTTTGAGAAGGCTTGTGTGTAGAGGATTGATTTGTTCAAGTGTTGGATAGATCTGATAGACAGAGGAAGACTTGTACTAGACCGATTGACTATGTTTGGTATAGGTTGTTGAGCTATTGTGGACGTGATCATAGAAGGCAGAGGTCTCTTAGGCTAAGCATTGAGGATAGGAGGTCTTCGGTGGAAAGGAGTTCCACGTGCTGGCAAGAGGTAGAGGCAGTTGATCTTCTAAGGGATCATTTCTAGAGTAGAGGGGAAGGTATCTCCTTTGAGCAGAGGCTCATAAATTTTGATTGGGGGAAGGTATCTCCTTTGGGCCGAGGCTCATAAACATTGTAATTGGGAAGGATTCCCAAAGAACTTTGAGATAACTTTTAGAGAAAAGTTTTGTGGATGTAGCCCAGCCATTTTGGGTGAACCACGTTAAAAATGGGCCTTCAATGTGTGATGCTTTCTGTCTTGATTAATGTTGTGTTGATGCCATTGCTATCTAAAGTTAAAATTATTAATTGGTTAAGTCTTATACTTTTCACCCCCCCCTCTCAGTATAAGTCCATGTTCTTCAATTGGTATTAGAGCGGGTCTCTCCAGAAAGAGCCTAACAGCTTGGAGAAGGATCTATCAGAGGATCATACAGATTCGAGAAAGAGATGAAGAGGTTGAGTTCGATCTCAAAGGTGAATTCTTCTTGGCTTTGAGAAAGCTTGAGAAATTCAGGGAAGAGAATTCTGTTCTCAAGCATCAATGTCAGGAAGAAAAGATAGCAAGATCAGAATTGTCTCAAAGTGTTATAGACTTCAAAATTCTAGCTGAAGAAGGGAAGAAGGTTGAACAGGTTCGACGAGAGGTTCTCAAAGGAAAGGAAGCTGATTACGAGAAACTAGAAGAAGAGGTTATGTCTCTTAGAGTGAAGTTGGAACAGTTGGCTCTTAGACAGAATACTCCGTGTGAAAAGCAAAAGAAGGATGGTATCACCATTCAAGAAATAGGGTCTTCGAGCAAGATCAATCTTCATCCTGAAGAGCGGTGGATTCCGGTTGGTCACAAGAAGAACAATCATCCAAGGCATCAAAACAGGTTACATAATACTTTCCATGGCTATTGTTTTTCCTGCAAGAAATTTGGTCACAAAGCTATGCATTGCAATAAGTCTGTGAATAGACATAGTAAGGAAAATGGTAACTCTTTTGCACCTCTTATGAATAAAGATGTCATGTGTTACAAGTGCAATAATTTTGGGCATATAGCAAGGATGTGCAGTTTGGATAGATCTAGCCTTGAGTTCACTAAAAAGAAAAATGAGATCAAATCTAAGTCAATGATAGCTCAAGCTGCTTTTCATGCTCTAGACAAAGTAGAGAAATGGTATCTTGATAGTGGTTGTTCAAAACATATGACTGGTGAAAAGGAAAATTTTTTGGTCTTAAAAGAAACAAACAGAGGAACAGTCAATTTTGGAGATAACGAGGTCGGCTAAAATCTGTGGTAAAGGGACTCTTAGTTTGGATGGGAAATCCAAAATAGAAAATGTGCTTTATGTAGAAGGCCTAAGACATAATCTTCTAAGTGTGAGTCAACTTTGTGATCAAGGGCACATAGTATCTTTCTTTTCAGATAGATGTGAGATAAGTAAAGAAAAAAATGGAAAACTCATTGCTAGTGCTACAAGGACTCCAAACAATCTTTACATGCTAAGTGAGATAAAAAAGGAAAAGTGTTTTCTAACTCAAGAAGATGAGAGTTGGTTATGGCATAAAAGATTGGGGCATTTGAGCTTTGATAATCTTGTCAATATTAGTAACAAGGAAGCGGTTAGAGACTTGCCCAAAATAAAAAGGCCCCATAACATCATTTGCGGTCCTTGTCAACATGGAAAATAGACCGAGAACCAGTTTCAAATCAAAAGGGTATACTTCTTCAAAACCATTGGATCTTATTCATACTGATTTATGTGGCCCTACCAGAACTCAGAGCATTCGGGGAGAAAGCTACTTCATGCTTTTTATAGATGATTATTCTAGAATGACTTGGGTTACTTTTCTCAAAGAAAAATCTGAAGCTTTTGAAAAATTTAAAGCTTTCAAAGAAATGGTTGAAAATGAGACTGACAAGAGAATCAAATGTTTAAGATCAGATAGAGGAGGAGAGTTCACTTCAAATGAATTTGTGGAATACTGTGAGCAACAAGGAATCAAAAGAGAATATTCAACAACAAGAACTCCTCAACAAAATGGAGTAGTTGAAAGGAAAAATAGAACTATTGAAAATATGGCTAGAGCTATGTTAAATGAGTCAAAACTTTCAGATGGCTTTTGGAAAGAGGCAGTCAGTACAACAATCTACATTATCACCAGGGCCCAACTTAGAGTCAATCATCATAAAACTCCTTATGAGTTGTGGAAAGGAAGACCAGCTACAGTAAAATACTTCAAAGTGTTTGGGAGTAAGTGCTTCATCAGAAGGGAAGATCAGAATTTGGGTAAGTTTGATCCTAGATGTGATGAGGGAATCTTTCTTGGGTATTCCAGCAGAAGCAAGGCCTAGAGATGCTTCAACAAAAGAACTCATACGAGTTGTAGAGAGCATAAATGTAACAGTTGATGAAAAGACAGGGATAAGAGAACCAGTCCAGGAACTCGGTGATGAAATTTGTCAAGAAGAATTCGAGAGAGGTTTCGGATGAAGAAGAGGAAAGACAACAAGCTGCTTCCCAAAACTCCTTCACGATATGTTCAGAAACATCATCCCAAATATTTGATCATTGGTGATCCAAATAGGAGGCAAACAAGAAGAAGAGTCATTCCCTCACATGATTCTACAAATGTTTCATTATTATCTCAAATTGAGCCAAAATATTTCAGTGAAGCATGTGCGAGATAAGTTTTGGGTAAAAGCAATGGATGAAGAGCTAAATCAAATAGAGAAAAGTGAAACTTGGGAATTGGTTCCAAGACCTAAGGACAAGAATGTCATTGGCACAAAATGGATATTCAAAAATAAACTCAATGAGGATGGAAATATTGTCAGAAACAAAGCTAGGTTAGTCTGCAAAGGTTATGCTCAAGTAGAAGGTGTTGATTTCGAAGAGACGTTTGCTCCTGTTGCTCGTCTTGAAGCTATCAGAATGTTTTTGGCCCTTTCAAGCTTCAAATCATTCAAGGTATATCAAATGGATGTAAAGTCAGCTTTTCTAAATGGGGTGTTGGAAGAAGAAGTCTACATAGAACAGCCAGAAGGAGTGTCTCTCTCAGAACAGTCGGACTATGTGTGTAAACTAAAAAAGGCCTTGTATGGGTTAAAGCAAGCACCTAGGGCTTGGTACTCAAGACTTGACAGGTATCTTCATGAGTAAGGCTTCGGGAAAGGTGTAGCAGATAGCAATTTGTATATTAAGGATGAAGGTGATGATATGCTTGATTATGGTTGTCTATGTTGATGATATTATTTTTGGGGGAAATAATACTCGGATGTGCAAAGATTTTGCTAACACCATGCGAAGGAATTTGAGATGTCTATGATTGGAGAGCTATCATTCTTTTTAGGTCTTCAGATTGCTCAATCAAAAGATGGTGTATTTCTCTCTCAAGGAAAGTATATCAAAGAAATGTTGAAGAAATTTGGGATGATGGACAACAAACCAGTATGTACTCCAATGATTACAGGATGCAAGATGAGTAAAGATGATGAATCTCCAGTGGCAGATCAGAGGTTGTACAGATCAATGATTGGCAGTTTATTATATGTTACAGCTACCAGACCAGATATCATGCAGGCGGTTGGGTTAGTAGCAAGATTTCAGGCAGCTCCTAAAGATTCTCATGTTATAGCAGTTAAGAGGATATTCAGATATCTGAAGGGCACTATGGACTTTGGGCTTTGGTATCCCAAAGGTGATGATTTCATTCTCACAGCTTATACAGATGCAGATTGGGCAGGCAGTATTGATGACAGGAAAAGCACTAGTGGTGGAGCATTCTTTCTGGGAAAGAGTTTGGTTTCTTGGCTAAGTAAGAAACAACCTTCAGTTTCCTTATCTACAGTAGAGGCTGAATACATAGCAGCAGTGGCTGGGTGTACACAGGTTTTATGGATGAAAACCACCTTGGAGGATTTCAAAGTCAAGCATGAACAACCCATCTCCATACTTTGTGATAATACAAGTGCCATAAGTATTTCCAAAAATCCGGTAATGCACTCAAGGACAAAGCATATTTCCATCAAGTATCACTTTCTAAGGGAGAAAGTGCAAGACAAGAAGGTCAAGGTAGAGTATGTGTCTACTAAAGAGCAGATTGCAGATATCTTCACCAAACCTCTTCCAAGAGATACGTTTGAGTATCTAAGGGAGAAATTGGGAGTTGTACTCCCACCCCAGAATTAATCACCTCATCAGGAGGTGGGGGAGGGACTAAGCTAAGAGGCTCATTCTTAGTCCCGAGCCCCAAAGGTGACCCTTTGCCATTGATGACAAAGGGGGAGAGATTTGAGTAAGGGGGAGAGCCTCAAGACAGGGGGAGTTGTTTATGTTGAGTTTATGTGTTGTTGAGAAGCATGGTTTGCCATCAATGACAAAGGGGGAGATTGTTGGCAATTTTGGGTTTGAGATCCTAGCTTCTTGTCTATGAGTTGTCATTGATGTCAAAAGGAAATGGCATTAATGTTAAGAGGATGTGTTGGCTTCAAAGGTGGAAGATTCCAAGAGAATCCGGAGAGATTCCATTGGCAAGGGTTTTTCATTAAAACCAAGTTAAATGGTTTTTATTAAAACCAATGGAGGTTCTCTTTATTATTTATTTAATTATTATTTAAAACCCTTCAAGGTTTTAATTAATTAATTATTTAATTAATTAAGGGAGAAATGATTTTTAATTTATTAAAAATCTTAAGGGTTTTTAAACCCTTTAGAAAGCAATTTCGATTAAATTCGAAATTACTTTTCGAATTCAGCCGACGTGTTTGGAAATGCATCAAAGTGCATATAAAATGAGGCAAATGAATTCATTTATGTTTTGGCCAAGAGTTCGATATTAATCCCTGAGCATTTCGATTTCGACATCGAAGCCCCTGCGCCAGCGAAGGAGGAAGACAAGCGTTGCGTGGTCAAAGGTGTGACGGGTTGGTCTTGGTGCCAAGGAGGAGGCGCACGCGGTGATAAGAATGGAGAATTCCCTTCTCCCTCACGTGGGCTCTCCTAGCCCACGCGGCGTGGCCAAAGGACTTAGTAGCATGGTGGTCGGCGGTTCGAATCGCCGAAGACCCTTTTGAGGGTAGTGTATGCACTCCAAAATTCGTGGGATATTTACCAAAGGTATGCGCTCCAATTTTTGCAGAAAGAGTGGCAATTAAATTTTAATATTTTTCTTGCTAAGGTTTTATAAAGTTAGCTTTGGGAGGTATAAGGAATGCAAGCTTAATATTTTTGCTATAGTTGGATTGAAAATTAAAGGGGAAATAATTGCCATGGTGGTTGAGTTATTTTGACATGCCTATGTTGGGTTAATAATTTTTAGGGAAGATCAAAATTATTAATTGTGGTAGATTTTCAAGGGCTTATTCATCTTCAAAAAGGGTATGGGCACATTTTTCTTATGAGTATGATTGGTGTATGTTTTTCTGAAATAAGGTTGGAGTGAAAAGGTTTTCAACTAGGTTTCCTTTGGTTGGGTGTAAATCCTATTTTCTGGTTTGTTGAAGACTACTTATGCATTGTTATCCTTAAGGAGAGTTTTTGGTGAATGCATAATTTTTGGTTTGAGATAGTGGAAGCTTTGTGCACTAGGGTTTATATTTGTGAGTCTAGCTACTTGCATTGAGTTGGTGGAACCCTTGGTTGGCTGTTTTGAGTTTGATGGTTGAGTTGCTTCCATAGAGGTTGTTTGATCAAGTTATTGCTTTACTTGATTCATGATATTGGGCTTACTCCATTGAGTTGATTTGAGCAAGTTATTCTTTGCATTTGGTGATATTGTGTTGGTGGCTATTTTGTTCAAATATCTTTGGAGGGAAAAGGATTTCTACTTGTTTCCTTTTCTTGTGATGATTGGTTGAATGCTTCAAGGTTGATGTTGAGTTGAATGGTGTTGGTTGACTAAACCTTGTTTGATGAGCATTGTTGTTGAAACCCTAATTGGTTGGTGAAAATAACATGAGTATCATTGTTATATGAGATATTGCATGGTTGGCAATTGTTGGGTTGTGTTTCATGTTCTTGAGGAAAAGCATACTATCTATCTATCTTATTTTTTGAGTTTGAGATTGAGTTGAGATTGAGATTGGGAGTTGAGTATAGAACATATTGAGTCTCTAACAATTCTCTTTATGCTTCTATGAGGTTGATGAATCACATTGGGTCTCTAACAATTCACTTTGTGATTTCCTACTAAGAAAGTTTTTCTTGGTGAGCTTGTTGAGGTTTTGGACAGGTTCTGGTGGGGACTTGTGAGCAGGTTTTGGACAGGTTCTAGTGGGGACTTGTGAGCAGTTTTGGACAGGTTTCGGTGGGGACTTGTGAGCAGATTTGGATAGGTCCTAGCAGAGGACTTGTGAGCTGAGTTTGATAGTTCTATCAGAGAACTTGAGGATAGAGGTGCATTGGTTCTTTGAGAAGAACCTGAGGACAGATTTGGCAAGTCTTTGAGAAGGCTTGTGTGTAGAGGATTGATTTGTTCAAGTGTTGGACAGATCTGACAGACAGAGGAAGACTTGTACTAGACCGACTGACTATGTTTGGTACAGGTTGTTGAGCTACTGTGGACGTGATCATAGAAGGCAGAGGTCTCTTAGGCTAAGCATTGAGGATAGGAGGTCTTCGGTGGAAAGGAGTTCCACGTGCTTGCAAGAGGTAGAGGCAGTTGATCTTCTGAGGGATCATTTCCAAAGCAGAGGGGAAGGTATCTCCTTTGAGCAGAGGCTCATAAATTCTGATTGGGGGAAGGTATCTCCTTTGGGTCGAGGCTCATAAACATTGTAATTGGGAAGGATTCCCAAAGAACTTTGAGATAACTTTTAGAGAAAAGTTTTGTGGACGTAGCCCAGCCATTCTGGGTGAACCACGTTAAAAATGGGCCTTCAATGTGTGATGCTTTCTGTCTTGATTAATGTTGTGTTGATGCCACTGCTATCTAAAGTTAAAATTATTAATTGGTTAAGTCTTATACTGTTCACCCCCCCTCTCAGTATAAGTCCATGTTCTTCAGTCTAGGATTTGTAAGTTGCACTTATTTTTTCATTAAAATCTTACATTTAGGATAAAAGGAAACATTGCATTGCATCTCCTTAGCCTTAGTTCAAAAGACAAAGGCAATTATCATTTCTTATAAGGGAAAGAGCATGTAGATTTAAGATCTATTTCATGCATCCTTACATGAATTTTGTGAGTGTTAGACTCTTTTGTGAAAGGTTTTTATAAAAGTAAATTTTGGTTCTCCCTTTCAAAATCTTAGGCAATAAATACAAATGAATGTAGTTTGCATCCTAGGCTAGTTTACTTTTTTAAAATGCATTCTCTTTGATATTTTGTTTGGAAAAGAAAAAGAAAATAATTACTTTTCTCAAAAACATTGAAAATAAAACAAGCATTTAGATATAGGGTGTTCAATTCTTGCATTTTTGTATGCACCCTTCATCTTAGCATGCGTTAAGGATAGCATAGGAATTTGAACCTTAGGTGTATTCCAATTAACACATTAAACTTATATTGGCAGGCTACACACTACAAGCCTTCCAAAGCATGAGTGTGGATGTTGAGGACCTTTTTGTGGTCCCACAGGGCTATACTTTTTTTCAATGTTATTCCACCTTATAAATATCATAGAATGTTTATCCCCCTTCTTTAGATTCATTACATGATATATATTTTCATTATTAAAATCACAAAAAAATTGCATTATTTTCTAATAGAGATCATCTATCAATGTTCCTTCTCCATCTATTACTTTTTCTCTTTGAGTCACTCTCATTTTTAAAATCTCTAATCTCATTTTTGGAGTCATTGATTTCTCCATATAGTATTTGAATGATTTCTTTAATTGACTTTATAAGTTTATGACATTAAGTGATGATATTGATCTTCTTGCTAAGCTTAGAAAGAAGTATTTCCATGAACCACCTTATATTTAGTCTACCAAATGACTCCTTTATTTGGTTAACCAGCAATTTTAACCTTAGGTTGTAAAACCAAATAGGTTTCATTTTACTTTGCTTCATTTTATAGATTTCTATAATGATGTCATTGTCATTATATAAAATCCTAATTCCTTCTCTATGATTTTCTATAACTCCTAGATTTGATACTTATCATTTGGTAAGTTTGCATATAAATCTATACAGTCCCATGTAGTGTTGCATGAAATAACCTCATCAAAGTAACCCCATTCATATGTTCATTGGCCTTCCAAATCATGATGCATGTTTTAGAAAAGCTAAGTCCATTTTACCACCTTGAAACAAGGGATACTTTTGGATCATCCCCTTAGTATTTTGGAATGATTGATTCTAAAATGGTAACTTCTTAGTCTAAATCTTGTCTCATGCATAATCACACATACCATTCTATAATTAATATACTATGATAACAATCTTGTCATATAAAAAATTATATGCACTATTTTATACTATCATACTTTCACCTCCTATGCTATCAAATGCATTACCCTTATCAATGCATGCAGAAATATCAAAATCCATAGTTGAATTACGTTTTCTTTATCTTCACATTTATCAACACTCAACTCTTTGTTCATGTCAACAAAAAAATATGAGTTTCAATTTTTAGTTTCCTTCTTTTTTCCCATTAAGGAAGATGTGCAATTGGATTACAATGCTTCTTTATCATTCTCAAATGTTCTTATTATCATCATCTGTCTTGTAGATATTCCCATTGTCATTTTTGTTTATCTTCTAGAGGATGATTCTCATAACAACTCCATGTTACCAAATTTAACTCAACTTTGTATAGGCAATGACACCAAAATATAGCATGTGGAAGTATTCTTATTATAAAATTCTCAACATGATGCAACACACTACAATACAATTCCATATTATAAATAAAGATAATAAAAATAGATCACAAATACCTATAAATATACAATATAAACAAAGTATATTATTCATATTATAATCATCAATAATATTGCATAGTTTATTCAATCATACAACATATGGACAATGAATGTGACTTAATCATCATCTAACAATTGACTTTTTCTTGCTTCAACCAAGATAGATGGGGTATATATAGATTCCATAGGAAGGAGGATGCAATCGGCATTTTTTTTCTTGCTCAATGACATATATATGGGACATTAAGAATACCCTGTAGTATATAAACACTATGTTGTTATGTTATTCATATCATTTAAATATAATATTTGTGATTATTTGCAATGCATATGTACATTTTATGCATAATTCATTATTGAATCATCACTAGCATGTCTTGTGGACATGTTTATGTATTTATGTATTTATGCAAACCAACCTAATTTCCTACGAATCCCATATTTTCTCACAATTATTACCAAAGTGGAGGACCAATTATAAATATTTTAGTATTAAAACTTTCACTAAAATAAAGATATTTGAATTGTTATTTATTCCATTATTATACTATAAAATTTGCTATGGTAGTCCTATTCACTTTACCTATTTTTATATTTTATTAAATCTTTTCAATGAATTCATAATAATTACACTCCAACCAAACATGGTATATTGGTGAGAAAATTGGTTGCTATGATGGCAACCCATTTCATTATGCTATGTCCTATAATGAAGTAAGCCTCATCCCAAATAGAAAGGATGCAATTTTTATTTGAATTATAAAAATTTACAATGCTATGGTCCTCCAAGTTTGGTTTAGAATAAGTTATATTATTTATTTCCATAACCAAAAATAAATATCTAGGCATGTAAGTGTAACATGGTACAAATAGGGGAATGTTAAACAATTTAGTAATGATTGTAAAATAATGGAATGATATAAATGGTTTGGCTTGAAATTTTTGCAATGGAGTATGGTGAATAAAAGCATGGCATTGGGACACACTTTAGCTTTAACCAGGTTTATTGTTGAAAGGTGATTTGTATGATTTGAAGGCCTCAAAATGAGATCAAATCATATTATTTTGTAATAAAATTTTATCTAGTGGTAGGTACTGGGATTTAAGTTTCAAATATATAAATTTATTTAGTTTTACTATAATTTCATATTTTTACATTTATATTTTTGGCAACTTTCATGATGGTAGAGTTGCACAACTTTGGAGGCATAATATGGTTTAAGTTACATAATTTGAAATGTAGATTCTAAGAATATAATTTTTATTTAATTTTATTATAGTTGTATGTTCTTCATGTATTGATTGCTAAAAGGATGTCTAAAAATAAAAATAATCTCTTATATTTAGGGATGTTTTTTTTAAATACATAAGTAATTTTTATTACCATTGCATTTAATGTTGGACCCTTTGCATTTTCTCTGCCTTGGGTGGATAATTTCCTTTAATATATCCTCAACTCTCATAGAAACTCCACCCCTTGATGAAGTTGCTGCTACAAAGTTCCATAGCTCCAAACAAGCACTCACAAAAATTTGTTTTGAAAGTATACCAAGAGGTAATGTATCCACCCTTGATATTGTGCTTCCTATGCAAGAAATTGATAATGTGTGTAGGTGGCTTGAGCAACACATGCTTATAAGGTATTTACTACAGTGTATACTCAATGACACCCTTATCCATAAGTGAAAATAGAAACATGAGATTCCCATGGCATTAAAGTGGAACATATACAAGACCTCATTAAGGGGTCTTTTCACTTTAGGTTTATTGACTCTCAGCATGCCATAGTTATCTTGAGTAGAGGCCCATAGTATATTAGAAATACCCTTTTGATTCTTCAACCAAGGCACCATAATTTTATTGTCTCCTCGGATGTATCCTTAAGAGTGCCAGTTTGTGTAGAATTCATTGGTCTCCCTCTTTAATTGTAGTGTTTTCTGCAACAATTTATTACCCCTATTGGTAAATTTATTTACATAGAATAACAAAATTTCTATGTCATCTTCCCCCACAAGTGTTTGTGTGTGAATTTTGACCTCTCTAAGGACCTAAAATATTTTATTAAAATCCAAGTTGAAGACACTCATTTCTAGAAAAGGGTGGTTTATATTAACCTTCCAAATACATGTTATAAGTGTCATTTGACAACTCATAAAATAAAAAATTGTTCCCTTATGGAGGGATGTTTCAAAGCCAAGTCCCCTCTAGTAGCTACTCCTACTTTTGCACTAATGACACCAGATGACAACAGGTTAAAATAATGGACAACAGTGATGAATATAAATAAATAAAAATGTTCATCCTTTAGCAGCCATAGGACCCTCACATAAACCCTCACCTTTGACTATTTTAGTTGTGCCTCCTTATCCTCCTACTAACCCTACTTCTCCTAGATCCACCTTTGCAACTATCATTTCAAGTCCCTTGTAACCTCATGTTAAGAATCCTACAATCTCCAGATCGTCTTCCACCACCTCCTCTCCAATATTACCACCCTCTTCACCCTCAACACCTCTAAGTAGCCTTCCCATATGGTAGCTAATCATTCTTAGAGTCCTACTAAGGAGCACTTGATATTTCTATTGGAATAGATAAGGCAAGTTGACTTGATATATGAGAATCATCAACATTTCTCTCGAATGTCTTTGAATATCTTAAAAAATTTGAGGATATAGATGAAGTAGAGGAGGTTATGCTTATTGATAATTCCTCATGAAGTGTATTTCATCGAATATTTATGGTTTGATGAACACAATTAGAAAGTACTTGGTCATAGAGTCTTTTGGATATCTTTTCAAGATGTTGTGCTATCAACATTCTTTTCCTACAAGAAGTCAAGGTAACAAAATTTATCCTACATAGTATTTGTTAGCTCATCTAGCCCTGAGCAAACTTTTACTCAACCTCTTATACTCTTAGTCAAGGAGTGATTATTTTTGTGTTAGATACCTTCCACTCCCAGTTTGTGGCTTGGTGAGTGGACCTGACCTCTCATGTATTTTAAATTATTTTGGAGCTTGTGGGCTAGCCCATAGGCATTCTCGATCTCTATGCTCCCAATGATGCTTTATTAGATGTGGCTTCTAGCAGTGGATTGATTTATCCCTTCCCCTCATAACCTAAATTATTAGTGAATACTTTAATATGATTGAATATGTACATGATAAAGTTAGGATCCTTCCTATGTGTTGATCTGTAGAACACAAGTCTTGGTACTTTGTAAAAAATAAACTAGGTATTTTCAACCTAATTGTAGTTTCTCCTCATCCTTATTTAGTCATACTTGGCTCTCTTGGTCTAACCAGCATTAGGAAGAGAATCAAGTGTTACACCTTGGCAAAGCTATTATTTCTAACCAAAGAGCCTTTTAATTTTATTGCATGTCTATATTGATTGCTTTCATTGAGGCTACGCCTAATGCCATCCTCTCTAATCATTCCCCCATATTTTTCTCCATTGAAATCTCCACCTCCCCTCCTTGCTAGTTCTCCTTCAAGTTATTTCTAATTACCGCATTTCTTTTCCATATCACATTTATTTTATACATTAAGAGGATATGGAAATTGGTTTCTCATATTTCTAGTACCATTAGCTAGATTGAATGGTGGTCATATGCCATTCATAGAATGACCTCTTTTCTTAGATCTCTTAGAAAATTTGTTTCCAAGTTTATGTGTTGGTACAATGTTGCTCTTAAGTAGGAATTAGATCAAGCTTCCTGAAAACTTGAGTCTTTCCCTTTCAATCACAATCTCCAGTATTATGTGGTAAAATTTTATCACCAACTTATGCTAGTTAAACATTATTATGCTAGGGGATCCTAGATCAAGGCTAGAATGCATTGGCTCAAAATTGGAGATAAGGACTCTATGGAATTTTCCCATCATCTTAGGCTCTATCATCACAACACTTGCATCAAGACCATTCAAGAGGTAGGGGTTCAAATTATCACCTTGTTGGAGGTTACTGAAGCCTTTATTCAATGCTATAGGAAAATCTTTGCCTTACATGAGTCTTTAGACTAGAAGTATCAACCCCTCTAAGATTGTATTTTTATGGTCCCCAAAAAACTCTCTAATGCTCATAGAGTTCCTTATGATCAACCACTCTCACTTGAAGACCTACATAAGGGCCTATATCAAATGGCCAATGATAAATCTCCTAGACTAGATGGATTCTCCTATTAATTTTACAAAGTACTTTGGGATCTTGTAGGCCTTGATCTACTCCAAGTTTATTGGTAAGCTTCAAAAAATGGATCTCTTGGACCAAAAATTAACAAGGGTAATATAAAATTTATCCCAAAGGCCAGAGACCCTAAGTTGATCACCAATTGGAGTTAGATTACCCATATCAATGTGCCATACAAGATCATAGCCAAATATTAGACTTACGTCTATGAAATTTATTTCCGACCATAATTAAACTAGAACAAACATATCTCATTAGAAGCATATAAATATTAGATAATATCTTGGCTATTTGGAATGGAATATAATGGGCTATAAAATCCAACCAACTAGCCATTTTCCTCAAAACTAACTTCGAGAAATCCTATGACCGCATTGAGTGGCACTTCATTCTTACCATGCTCAAATCCTTGGGTTTTGGCAATGGTTTCATCTTTACAATCAAGTTTCTCTTTGTAGATGCTTATATTATCCTCACTTTCAATAAAACCCAATCAAAAGCTATTGGTATTTTTCACTCAATCAAACAAGGCTACCCTCTTTCCTCTTCTCTCTATGTTATCAAACCCAAAGGTTTCATTTATCTCCTAGATAATAAAGCCAATATTTTCCTTGTTAAGGGTATTTTCTTTCCCAATAGTTAGTCCCAAATGATCATACCCAAATCTTAGACTTGCATTTATGAAATTTATTTCCTACCATAATTAAACTAGAACAAACATATCTCATTAAAAGCATATAGATATTAGATAATATCTTGTCTATTTGGAAGGGAATATAATGGGCTCGAAAATCCAACCAACTAGCCATTTTCCTCAAAAACACTTCTAGAAATCCTATGACTGCATTGAGTGGTACTTAATTCTTACCATGCTCAAATCATTGGGTTTTGGCAATAGTTTCATCTTTACGATCAATATGCTCTTTGTAGATGCTTTTGCTATCCTCACTTTCAACAAAACTCAATCAAAAGCTATTGGTATTTTCTACTCAATTAGACAAGGTTGCCCTCTTTCCCCTTCTCTCTATGTTATTGAACCCAAAGATTTCATTTATCTCCTAGATCATCAAGCCAATATTTTCCTTGTTAAGGGTATTTTCCTTCCCAATAGTTAGTCCCAAATGATCTATGAACAGTTTTTAGTTGAATCTTTCCTCACATTAGCTAAAGATGAATAATTTTTCACTCAAGACATTCATTGCCTTGATAATTTTATCTTGTTTTTGGCTCCAACATCCAGTGATATAAGACTCTTTGTTTATGATAATTTACATCTCCCCTCCTAGCTTGGTTGACTCAATTTTAGTGGATATAGATACAATATGAGGAAGTGTTTTGGTTCATGGGTATCCCCTTTGATTTCCAAAGTTCCCCATTAAAAATCTAGAAAAATAACATATAGAAAGTCAAAGCCAAGCTTACCCATTGGACCACTAAAAATATTTTCCTTGATAGCAAGTTCTAAATCTATTTCAAGATCTTGGCTATGATCCAGGTGTATTGCTCCTCATATTGGATCTTGTCCAAGGCTTTTTATTAGAATCTAGGCTTAGAGATTTTATCTAGGTAAGTTATATCTCTAGCTTTAGTTTTCATAGAGTAGCTTGTGAATTATCTTGTTTACACAAATAAAACAGGGGAATGGGTCTTCTTGATTGCAAATTCCAAGGCACAATATTATGTTATAAATGGATAATTAAAGCCATTAAATTTGAGGAAGCGTAAAAAGTGTTGGTTTGACATTGCACATTACCTTAGCCTCTACCTATGGTCATAAAGGATGGAGAAATATGAATTTCTCTTCCCTTCTTGTTGTCCTAGTTCCCATTATGATTTATGGCTCTTTCATCATCCAAAGCATTTGGTAGTCTTGAGAAATCATTAAACCATGGATCCAATGGAAAGACAATGGTCTTTGGGATGAGATTTCCATCAATCTATGAACCTTTGGTGGTCTCCTATCCTGACTATCAAAGGAGTCCCTTTTGCCCAAATCTCCTTGATGCATGCATAGAGTTTCTATTTTAGACACCAAATTCTAGAAATTTATTATATATATATATATATATATCCTAGCCATTCATAATCCATTCATCATCATCAAATATTAGCCATTTATTATATATATATTATATTTATATTTATACATTTATGTATATATATGTGTATAAATAAATCTGGGTTGTTCATCAAAACTCCATTCTAGCGAGCCATGTGGCTATTCTTGCCACTCATTAAATGTAATTCGTCTCATTTACCAAGTTGCAATCTCAACCGTTGATCATGATTTAATCTTGGCCGCCCATTATCGTCGTTGAAACCCCAACATTAAATAAAGCAATTATAAAAATGTTACTCACTCTTGGTGAATAAAAAGGATGTCAGGAAAATATAGTTCAAAAACATTTACAAAGAAAACACCATTTGTTGCTAAGCATTTTTGCATTCACAATTTGAGCTCCTCAATCACAGGGATTGTAAATCTGGTATTTTGACAAAGTATTTGATTTAATATTTTAAATTACATTTTTTTATTCTGCACTACATTCTATAATTATATTAGCTAGGGTTTGTAGGTTGCACTATTATATTTTAGTGAGCCTCACACTATGGAGGCCCCGTAGGTGTTACTGACTCTTTGTTGTGAAATTTTTATGTGCAGATACAAGAAGTATTTTTATTAGAAACTATTACAACTTAGAGTGGCCCTATAGTGGATACACAAGCCCACTCACTCTTTTTTGGAGCGAAAAAGATCCGAAGACACCATCATTGTTTGATCGAGGGTTTTTACCCCTCTTGTTGTAAATCACTATATCAAATCAAACATTATTTTGTAACCTTTGATTTGGGGCACATTAATGTATAAAGTGGAGATCAAGGCTCCTTCATTTTAATAATATATGATATCTTGTTTCAATGCGCATAACTGTTTGCTTTGTTTCATTATTGTTATTGGTGTTGATCATTTTTGCTTTACAAAATGGCGATCATAGTGGGACCCCCAAAGGGTATTTTTATTTTGATTTGACTTGTTAATTTTTTATTTTCTAATCTCTATTTTGTTTTTGATTGCAAGTTTCAGAATTTTATTCAGACGCTTGACTGCATCCACAAAGTCAAAGGAAGAAAACGTAAGGCTTCCAGGTAAGCCAATTTTGATATTTTGACTTTGTTTTTGTTGTTTAAGGAAAGTAAACAATATAAGTGTTTGTTTGCATTGTTTTCATTGTAAAAATTAAATAAGTTAATCATTTCATAAGCATTCTAGGGCTTTAGTGGCATTCTAGGGTTTACCTGCATTTTTATGAGAAAATTTTAGAATTTTTACTTGTATTTTGTAAGGATATTTTAAAAAATTTTACTTGCATTTTACAATAAAATTTTAAGGCTTTAATTATATATGTAGGAAATTTAAGAATTGCACTTGCAAAATAATAATAATAATAATAAAGAAAATGTGCATTTTAGAATAGTGATTTATTTACACTTGCAAATAAATTTTTAGTTGCATTAGGATTTTCAAATTCATCTAAGTCTATTTCTAAATCTATATATCAAAAACATTCTAAGGTTTATTTGGAATTCACTAACTACATTTGGCATCTTAGGCATTTTTAAGAAATTAAAAAGAAAAAGTACATTTTAGGATAGTGTTTTATCTGCACTTGTAAATACATTTTTAGTTGCATTAGGATTTTCAAATTCATCTTATTCTATTTTTGAATCTATATGTAAGAAAAATTCTAAGGTTTATTTGGAATTCACTTACTGCATTTGGAATTTTAGGCATTTTTAAGAAATTAAATAAATAAATAAGTACATTTTAGAGTAGTAATTCATTTGTTTACAGAAAAATCATATAGACTGCACCTAGGATAGATTAGACTTACATTTCTAGTTGCATTAAGATTTTCAAATTTATCTTAGTCTGTTTTTGAATTTATGTCATAAATATTTTGAGATTTATTTGGAAATTACCCTCTACATTTGGCTTAGGTATTTCTATTATTTATAGCAATCTGTTTGTTGCTTTATTTACCTTGTGTGTTTTTGCTTATGTTTTAGGCAACAAATTTGAAGTGCATACTAGTTGCATCTTAAGATAGTTTTTCTTTGCATTTTAATGTTCAAAAAAATACCATAGAAAATAGAGCCTTTAAAAAGAATCACACACACTACACGTTCCACTTTTAACATCAACAAGTTGGATTTCATCACCAACCATTGATCGATACCAACGACAGTGGGATTTATCTCTATCCTTTGGCTCATCCCCTAGATACCCTAGTAGCCCTCAATGAGTGGGTTTTTGGACTTCATCACCAAAAAGTCCCCTACTCTTGGATGCACCTAGAGTAGGAAGGATTAGTAGTACTGTTTTACCATAGGTTAAAATAATCAGTGGAACACAACTATCATTTTCATCCAAGCTTGCCCGAGAGTGAAGCAAAAGCCTATGGGACCTTTTTCTAGGTATTAGGCAAGTAGTAGGACTTAGATAGTGCGGCCTCCCTTGGGGGATAATTTTGATTCCTTAGGTTTTACCTTGAACCAATCAGCCCTTAAAAAGCCATTTTTAAGTCATCCATAATTCATTCTTCGTTAGAAGGGTGGTTTTGAATATACCCTTTTAGTTGCATTTCATAATTCACCCTACATAGTTTTTTTAGGCTTAAGGATTATTAACATAAAATACACAAAACACAAAAAAAAAATACAAAAATTAAAAAAAAATTAAAAATGGTTGCAAAGAAAAAGGACATATCTATTTTCTTGATTTGTGTGTTTTTCACTCCAATTACACTTTTCACACATGCATCCTGCACATTAGTTACCCCATCCTTCTTATATATTATGGTATTGAACTGAAATCAAGCCAAATCCATGAATCAGATACCCGCTAGCCAACCAACCTCATCCATGGAGTGTTTCACTTCTTTCCCAACCACTTTAGTGGCTACCCCATCCTGTGTGGAATTGACAAGATAACTTAACTTATCTGATAGATCCTCTCATATGGAATCCACTTTGGATGTAGATACATTATAGAGGGCAATTCATACCTCCATGCCTAAAATCTAACCATCCACACCAACCGACCAATGCATCACTTACATAGATTCTGACAAAGTCAGAGCCTATTTAAGACCAACCAATTTAGTTCTAGAATGACTTAACATCTCACCCAAACGTGTTCCTTCTTCTCAGTAGGAACTTGCTCACTCATACCCCAATAATTTTAACCAAGTCATCACCAACCCTCTTTTTGAGGCCACATCCACACTCCCACACCAAATTCTTCCACAACCATTTAGCCAAAGCACCTCCATTCCACCTACATATACCACTACCCATTATAACCCACTCTACAAAACACAAGTTAATGTTGCTTCGTAGATTCCATCCACCATTCCATATACCACCCCTCATTCAATTGTGATTCCAGTTGCAACTTACCCTCCATTAATTTCAACTAATATTGCCAACACTCACACCATACCAACATCTGCTTTGAACACAACCGCACAATCTACATATAATATTTCCATACAACAAGCATGGAAACATCTCAATAAACTGCTTATGGGTAATAAAAATACTTATTCTTGCCCATAACATTAGTCATAGATAGTAGATTTTAACCATCCACTCACATCCACACAAACTACATTTTTCACCTTTGACCAATATTGGGTATCACAACCACCCACGAAATCTATGCCTATCACTCCACTCCACCACATCCATGCCATAACAATAACTCAAAACACCACTATCCCTCAAACTTCACATCATCAATCTTCACCTCATCAACATCAAACATTCCACAATTAAATTCAACAAAACATTCAATAGCACTACATAACCACCAACATCAATCCATTGGCCAATAAAATCTTATCTCATCCCAATAATTCATCACCCAACACACACCACCCATAAACACCCATCAAGCAAACCAATTCTTCCAAACATAAATAGAAGATCCTAAAATATAAGCTTTACAATAACAGATTGATAGTTTGATCATGCATACACCTGGTATGATGTACCAGAAATCCACATTAAGATAGTTGGTCAATCATCCCATTTATTCTTTGGTACCATCACCACCTTATCCTACTAATGTTACATTACCAAAGTTTGATAAATTCAAAGGGATTGAGGACCCTAGAGAGCATATTAGTGCATTCATCTATTCATTTTTTAGAATCCAAAAGAATTATGTATTAATGCTCTGAAATTTTCCTAGGACATTAGGGGGATACCTTAGAATGGTACAACCATATGCCACATCACAGTGTCTATACATTTGAACAATTGGTGTACAAATTCTTAGAAAGGTTCTCCCTTAATGTTCAAAAGAAAACTATCCTAACCGACTTGTACAATCTTAGACAATTTGAAGAAGAGACAGTTTATGACTTCGAAAACCGTTCGAGGGTCATCATCACCAAACTATCATTATCCCTCCCGATGGAAGAATTAACATGAATTTTTTCAAGGAGTTTTTTAAAACCTATCTCCTTGTTATTGCAATTACAACAATATAGAACATTCGATGAAGTTCTTGCCTAAGCCCAAGTTATTGAAGAAATAAATATCCAAGAGGGTGAGATTAAACCCAAAAAGAAAGAATGGTAAAACAAGGGCCAAACCAAAGGTAACTATAATGGCCAATCAAAATGTGGGTAATTAAATTTAGTGGTCTTAAGTCAACAACCAATGACTCAACAACTACAAGTCCATCATCAACAACAGTCATCATCGCAACAACTGCAACAAGTGGTTCCACTCCCACAATAATTACACAACACAACACCAACTATGGAAAACCATCAATTATGATAATCTATTTAGTAGACTCATAATTATACACCACTCTCTGAATTATATACCTCCATATTTCAAAGGTTGTATGATACCAATGCTATC
Organism: Wollemia nobilis; assembly: GCA_028583015.1. Taxonomy (NCBI): domain Eukaryota; kingdom Viridiplantae; phylum Streptophyta; class Pinopsida; order Araucariales; family Araucariaceae; genus Wollemia; species Wollemia nobilis. Next base: position 4,308,756 of record JAQPPZ010017036.1, on the reverse strand, counting down.
ACCTTACCTAAAGTCAACCCAGACAATCCGACTAAACCTAGCAAAGGCTATAGAGAACATTTATTTTATCCTTTCCATCGATAGAAGGGGTATGAAATGAATAACTAATATTCATTAAAATATGTTATGCAAGACCTGCTAGACCTAGGGGCCATTAAGCTAAATAGACCCATAGCATAAAAAAATTAAAACCTTGGCATTTATTAGACGTCACTTCCTCATAATGAGAAAACACAATAGAAAACAGGGGGATAAAATACTATGACTCTCCCTAACCAATTCAATCATGTGCAATAGTACCAAGTTTTTATGGGGTTACCCATGTAGTCACCCAAGGTCAACGAAGCACAAATAATAAAAAATAATAATCTCAAGCAGTACAATCTCATGTGGCACCACTAGCAAATGTGTATCCACAACCTACCAATTTATCTCAACTCATTCATCTTTCCACCAATCCATCTAAACTAACTTACCTTCCAAGTAATCCATCTCAACCCACTCATATTACAAAACATCCACCTCAACCCATGCACCTTCTATTTCATCCGCAACAAATATGAGTCTTCAAAGATACCTTGCCAATGCATGAAACTAACAAAACGCTTGCCAATCAAGCAAAGCAACCTAAGCAGGAAAATTAGGTTCATGATAGTCCACCTCATCAAGAGTTTTTGGGAATGATCAATTTTATAACAGAGGACCAATAATATCCAAATAAATCTACACAAAAAATGGTTCCTTCCAACATCTTGTCCATGTCATAAGTGTTGCTACCACCAAATCAAATCACACCCACTCCATCTCACCTAACATCTTCATAGACTCAAGAATAGGTGTACATACTACACCAAGATGGAGATAATCCAACTACCGCAGGTAAACATCCAAACTGAATCAAGAACATGAGCATGTGGATATAACCACTATACAAAGTCATAACGAACTGTACACACTAGCTTATATGTTGAGGACTTTCGATCCACACTAGCCTAATTGTTTGTAGTCACATGCATTTAGTCCACCTTAATCACCTACCAATCACCAAAAAATTTCATCAACATCCATCCAATAATCCACTTAGTAATACTAGCAACTACCACCACTGGACTTACAAATTGTTCTATATTGGTTAGCTAACATCAAGCTACAATCAATTTGTCAACACACTCCAATTCTATAACAAATTTTAACTCAAATTTAAAACATTGAGTTATAGTTGAGTCATCATCAATCTCATAAGCATCCATCTCAACAATATCAGTAGTCACAACATCCACTAACGCAGTCCACATCTCAGGTTACACTACCTGTGCCACAAACTCAACATCAAGCACAATCGAAAAAATATACCAAGCATCCTACGAATCTCCCTTATGATGACACATCACTTTTAGAGTCTTATTCAAACATATTTCAAAATATTTATGAAGCACAAGAAATTTCATTACCATAAATAAGATCAAGAGACCCCAAAAAGCCATATGGCAAGGGTTATAAGAAGCATTTGTATTGTCCCTATCATTGACTAATGGTCCATGATATCAATAGTTACTACACATTTACTAATGTGGTACAAGATCTACAAGATAGGGGGCATCCCCATAATCAATTCACCTCATTCACCTTATTCAAAAATCTAGATTCGTACTTATACCCCTCTATCCGAGCCCATGTCTACCATATTTCAAAATATTTAGAAAACAACAACAATTATTTTACCTAATGTGTACCATCTCAATCTGAACAAAATTAAATCCAAGTTGTATCAAGAATATCATTATTACATCTATCACAGGTAAACAGGTCATGACATTAATCATTGTTTTACATTTAAAGGTATTATCCAAGATCTTATTGATAGGAAGATCTTTTCCATATATGGTTTGTTCACCATCTGATCAGGATCTTGGTATCAACTCAAACAATAGTGGGGATGCTCAAGGTGTTGCACCTTCCCCATCAGTCACATCAAGTTAAAATAAAATAAAAACTTTACATTTCCATTCCAATCACACTACATTCATGCATTCATATCATCTACATCCATACATGTCATCCACCACACTAATGGTTATTTGTTTAGTTTGGATAATTTTTAATCCAATAAGTCTTATCACATTAATCAGGGGAACCATCAATTAAATATACAACTCCTTTCACCTAAGGTGTTACCCCTTAGGTGTTTTCGGTCACTCATACCCTCCTAGTGTTACAAGCAATCTCCATTGCATATAAAGTTTCCTCTAGGACCAAAGAACATTTTCACTAAGAAAATCCTAAGTTTTGGGAGTTGACTCTCACATTCTTGAACCAAACACATATAACATCTATTAAAAATATCTTGTGTCAAAGAGGGATAACACCATGATTGGGTTGAACCTCGAAGAAAAAAAGTCATCTTTGCTTGTCCCATTATGCACATAGTCCAAAATAAAAAATAGTAGTTTTCACCACTAACAACACTTACAAATAAAATATTGAGTAGTAAGGATAGGGTAAAATTCTCATCACACCTTGGTTGAGAATCTGATTACCCAAAGCTCTAACTCTTTTGCAAATCACATGCCACAAATACTCAAGTAGTAAAGATAGCACTATATTTCCATCAATATTGTTATGTAGTCTGATTTCCTAAAGCTTAGAGATAATATAATTGGACTCTGGAGCTCATCTCCACCAGGTCTATAGACGCTTTACTGACAGTAGAGTACGCTCATGCATGGTAACACATCTCTCTTGAAGAAACATTTGACTGCACATAAGGACAAGTTAACTTCTTTGTCTCCTCCATTATAGGTTTCATATCACTTTACTTAATATGGGTAAATGAACTCACTTACACACACATTGGTTCTTGATTAGTTTGAGTCATTACCATGCTCATTATTGACAAATGAACATTCACTACACACACATTTGGTCTCAAAGAAATTTTATAGAATTTAGTAAGTTTGTTCAAAATTACTATGATGTTTGAGTCTCTTCAAAACAAGTCTAGATCAGTCATCCATAAGCCAAAACAGTATTCATGTCATAATCACATCACTACATGAGTCTTTCACTTCATATCCTACCAGCATATGTTGGTGTCCCTGATTAAGCAACAAAGATAAATTTGGTCAAGCAAGAGTCTAAAAACTTTTACGAATGATCATTAGAACATGATGTCATTTACATATATCAAACGATCATCAAATAACTTGGGGGTGTTTAAAGCATCACACCTTCCCCATCAATCACATCAAATTAAAAAAAAACTATGGGTGTTCAAGGCATCACACCTTCTCCATCAGTCACATCAAGTTAAAAAAATTAGGGGTGCTTAAGGTATCGCATCTTCCCTATCATTCCAAAAAAAAACCCAATAAATACATCAATCACTAGGTTCAAAAGGTCGTGTTCTTTTGTCAAAGGTTATGCATTTTGCCTTACAATTAATCAATCCATCATACTTACTATCCTACCAAGGCAAAGGTAGCCTCATCCACACAAAAATTATATTTTGTTGGGGTAAAAATAGAGTCAATCAATCCATCACAACCCCTATTCTTCTATGTAAAAGGTAACATCATCCAATCAAAATCCCCTTTCTGTTGGGGAAAAGGTATCATCATTCAATCAAAAACACCATTCCTTGATTTGTGCACATCATCACCAATTGCATTCATTTCAAAACACACATACCAAAATTCTAAAATGCTCCAAAGGCACCTAATACCTTTGATCACATTTTAGTTCAAAAATATTCAAAGGCACCTAACACCTTTGGTCACATTTTATTTCAAAAATCTCTAAAGGCACCTAGTACCTTTGGTCACATTTCAATTCCAAAAGGATCCAAAGGAACCTGACTCCTTTGGTCACATGCAATCTAAAAAGCTCCAAAGACAACCAACACCTTTGGTCACATTTTAGTTTAAAAATCTCCAGAGGGTCTAAACCCTTTGGTCAAATGATTTTCAAGTGAACCTCGTATCTAGTGATCTACTCTAGTCACCTAGCGGTTGTAACGAGTGGTTATCCATGAAATCCAGTAGGATGGGTAGATTACTATAAGGATTCTTATGCAAAAAATAATCCATTTCATTCCATTCATTTTCAACTTCGTCATCTACATCATCACTTTCATCATTTCATCTCTTCTCATGCACTCCCCTTCAAAAAACCCCAAACAAAAAACTCCACAAAAATATCAAATCACCACAAATACATTCAAATCATCATCTTGCATCATCATCATCTCAAGTGAACCTTGTATCTAATGATTTACTCTAGTCACCTTGCGGTTGCAGCACTTGGTTATCAATGCAATATGGTAGGATGGATAACTCAATATAAGGACACTTATTCAAAATCATCAAGTCAATACACCATTACATCCAAATCATATTTCCACATTATCCACATGGAAATAAAATCTATTTGATACCTTAATTCTTGAAGTGTGAATGCACTCAAGAAACTTTGCCCAAGACTATCATTGATGCCCTCTCCATGGGATTATAAACACAAAAAATTCCTCCTTCATCATTTTACATTTAGGAATTGCACCAATCACTAGGACATCCACTCCTAGAAATCATATCCTAGGGTGATTGATTCCTTTTACATTTTCATTCAATAATTACACTAGCCACTAGGACATCCACTTCTAGAAATCACCCGGTCTGAGGGTGATTGGTTCCTTTTGTATCTTCATCATTTTTGCATTTCAATGATACCAAAAGGTAAATTTTTAACAACACAAAAACACCCCAAAACTTGGGGTAACTTACTTGATCTTGATTTCCAAAACTTGCATCCATCACATTCACCACTTTTTCACCATTCACATTCAGTCAATTGGCTCGTGGGTTTCATTCTTCACCCATTCGCCAATTGAGGGGGTAGGCCAACATAAAAATAAAATAAAAATTATTCTCCTTGCGCATTGATTAAAGAGTTCATTGCTCCATTCCAGGTATCTCTTGTTTTTGTACGACATCATGCTTCACACAATGCAGTACAAAAAGGGGCATATGTAGACACCAAATTCTAATCATTTATTATATATATTTATATATACTTACATATTTATGAATATAAATATTCTATATATTGATATATATAGATATATATGTGTATGTGTGTGTATAAATAAATTTGGTTCATTCATCAAATCTCCATTCTAGCAGGTCATGTGGCAATCCTTTCCACTCATTAAATGCAATTCGTCTCATTTACCAAGTTGCAATCTCAACCGTTGATCATGATTTAATCTTGGCCGCCCATTAACGTCGTTGAAACCCCAAAATTAAATAAAGCAATTATAAAAATGTTACCCACTCTTGATGAATAAAAAGAGTATTGGTAAAACTATAGTTCGAAAACACTTGCAAAGAAAACACCATTCACTACCGAGTGTTTGCGCATTCACAGTTTGAGCTCCTCAACCACAAGGATTGCAAATCAAGTATTTTGACAAGGCATTTTTCTATATTTTGCACTACATTCTACTATTATTTTAGCTAGGATTTATAGTTTACACTGTTATATTCTAGTGGACCTCATCCTATGGAGGCCTCGTAGGTGTTACTGACTCTTTGTTGTGATTTGTTTGTGTGCAGATACAAGAAGTATTTTTATTAGCAATTTTTGTAGCTTTGAGTGGCCCCGTAGTGGATACACAAGCCCACTCACTCTTTTTAGAGCGAAGAAGATCCGAAGACACCACCATTGTTTGATCAAGGGTTTTACCCCTCTTATTGTAATAATTGTATCAAAGCAAACATTATTTTGTAACCCCAGATTTGGGGCACATTTATGTATAAAGTGGAGATCAAGGCTCCCTCATTTTAATAATATATGAGATCTTGCTTTCATTGCACATAACTTGTTTGCTTTGTTTCATTACTATTATTGGTGTGTATAAATAAATTTGGTTCATTCATCAAAACTCCATTCTAGCAGGTCATGTGGCAATCCTTTCCACTCATTAAATGCAATTTGTGTCATTTACCAAGTCGCAATATCAACCGTTGATCATGATTTAATCCTGGTTGCCTATTGTCATTGTTGAAACCTCAACATTAAATAAGGTAATTATAAAAATGTTATTTACTCTTGGTGAATAAAAAGAGTGTTGGGAAAACTATAGTTCAAAAACACTTGCAAAGAAAACACCATTCACTATCGAGTGTTTGTGCATTCACAGTTTGAGCTCCTCAACCACAAGGATTGCAAATCAAGTATTTTGAAAAGGCATTTGATTTAATATATTAACTTACATTTTTTTATATTCCGTAGTACATTCTACAATTATTTCAGCTAGGATTTGTAGTTTACACTGTTATATTCTAGTGGACCTCATACTGTGGAGGCCCCGTAGGTGTTACTGACTCTTTGTTGTGATTTGTTTGAGTGCAGATACAAGAAGTATTTTTATTAGAAATTTTTGCAGCTTGGAGTGGCCTCGTAGTGGATACACAAGCCCACTCACTCTTTTTTAATGCGAAGAAGATCCGAAGACACCACCATTTTTTGATCAAGGTTTTTTACCCCTCTTGTTGTAAATCACTGTATCAAAGAAAACATTATTTTGTAACCCCTGATTTGGGGTACATTAATGTATAAAGTGGGGATCAAGGCTCCTTAATTTTAATAATATATGAGATCTTACTTTCATTGGACATAATTTTTTGCTTTAATTCATTACTGTTATTGATGTTGATCATTTTTGCTTTACATCTATAAAAAGGGAATCTCTATAGTAATCGACTAGGGATTGGCATCATTGGGATTATATCAATTCTAGATTAAGGCTTACCTCTATTGATAAGAAAACCTTTGAGGTCGTTAAATAAAATATACTTGATTTTATGCTTCACAAGATCATAATTTTCTCTTAGCATTCTTGGTGGAAGGACTAGAAGTGGTATCTAGAGACACCCCTCTTTAATTATAAGGCCATATTAGGTTACAAATGGCTCTCACTATACTTACCCATGGTTGATATATTAAATGCTTGTTAGATCCTCTCTTCACCCAAGTATATTTGGGTCCATCATTTTCACACAACTTGGTTTGCATACCTAGAACATAAATAAGCATTATTTACCTAGATTTTAATGCATCAAAGGTATTTTTCTTGGTAAACGACTTACCTACATTGGGGTTTCTAATCCACTGTGACCATTTTACATTGAACTTAAAGATCTTCACCTCTTTTGGAAATGTGACAAGGCTCAAGATGTCTAAAAGTGGATTTTTTCCTTTTTCTAGACTTTACTCTCATAGTGGTTAACATGGCAATATATTCTTTTTAGAGACCCTCCTCTCCTCTCTCTAGTGTCTCTCAAAGTTTATCACCTCTTTAGGATCTACATTTTATTTTGTTTATGAAAAGCAAAAAATGATTCCTTATTCTATCAGTCCTTTGCCATTTCATTCTATAGTGTTATTGAGAGGGTCAATGTTGTTTCTTCTATGATAATATATATTTTAGTTTAGGCCAACAAAGTGGCAATGGAGTTGACTCATTTCTAATAATTATTTGAGCATTGGGGGAAAGCTCCTTGCACTATTAGTAGGGTCCCTCTTGAGTCCCCTCACCACAAGTTTATTCTTAGTCTTACTAGCACTGGTGCTCAATTCATCACATGCATCCTCAGGCCCCCTCTCCATATCACACTCGAGCAGGATCCTTGAAGAACCATGGGAAAACATGAATAAGTTATAAACTCTTGCACTAGCCGTTTAAATCTCTAGCCAAGAACATAGAGCCTAAGACTAAACGTGGTAGCTTTGGCCACTAAAGTGACTTATCCTCTATGCTAGGACAGGAATTATAACACACAATATAGGCAATAAATAATGATTGAGAGCAATCTATCAAGATGAATCTCCACAATCTTAATAGGCATGACCAATTAGGTGGTCCAAAAGGCAATTATTTTTTTTTTGTTTTAAAACATAATTAGTGTTTTGAGGTGTGTTTGACCTCCATTTTTTATGGATGGTTAATGACTATTTAAGGGTGTTCTCATCCACGTATTTTTTGTTTATTGTAAAATTATTATATTTTATATAATATAATGGTTTGGTTTCTTAGGGTTTTTTGCTAAAGGTTGTTGCTTAGGGTTTTTCAGTCGCATGTTATTATCACATGTTTGCTCTTTCTTCAACCACCATACCGTTAGGGATCTAAGCACTCTTACTACATAATTCTATGTGATAACTCTACCAAGGGCAAGGGGCTTCTCCCTTTATTATGGTCATCTCTGAGGTTGTCTCTTTACTATTGAGTGAAGTTACAACTGCGAAGAACCGTGGTACTAGTCAACAAACCCAAGAAGTTTACCCTAACGGTTTTTTACGAGGTGATTCATATATGCTATACATAGTCCTACCCATGTAGTATTTTGATAAAGCCTACAACTGGCTTGAGAGTCACACCCTCATTGGATATTTTCTAGGGAGGATTCCTAGTGAAACACTAATCTATCAATGGATTCAACAAGTTTGGAATCCATGACATAAAATTTTACCACATTTAGAACCTTACTAAAGGCTTCTTCTATTTATAATTTATCAAACCATAGCATGCCATTGTGGTTATGAGAAAAGGTCCTTGGTATATTAGAAATATCCTTTTAATTCTTGCCCTAAAACCATAATTGTATGGTCTCAAACGAATTTTCCCTATGTGTTGTTGTTTGGATGGAATTCTTGGATCTCCCCTTTCCCCTTTGGCCATTCCTTCCATAGCCTATTCAACCCATTGGCAAGTATGTGTGCATGAAGCCACATAAATTCTATCTTTTTCGGCCTTACAAACACATATGCATTAAAATATATCTCTTAAAGGACCTCAAGGACTCTATTGATATTCAATTTTGTGAGACCCATTTTGAACAATCTATGGTATATATAAATCTCCCCAACACTTGTTACCATTGTCAATATGTAACTCACAAGATAAAATATTGCCCTCTTATGAAGGGTTAGTTCAAAAATCAAGCTCTATTAGAAGCGTCAGCGCCTTCAACCATAGTTCAATCTACCCCTCCTATTAATGGAGGGGAGGAATGGATGTTTATCACCAAGAAGAATTGTAAAGGTAACCAAACACAACCTTGAATGGGAGCTGGTAAAAAGGATTCTCAATTGGGCTCTTAGCTAGGAGCTCTCATGCAACTATAATAAAAGGAACTTTTATTTGTACTTGTATAGGTACTTGTAATGGTAGCACCGAAAAAGTCTGCCTGACTCCTCAAGGATCCCAAATGGCTCAACCATTGACTATGCTAGAGTCTGGACCCTTAAACGAATACCCTATCTCTCCTCCTAGTCTATCTAGAAAATTTCCTTCATGAATCCCTCGTCACTTTCATAGTCCAGCTAGGGAGTCCTTGAGCATCCCTCTAGATAAGTGAAGATAATTTTTTTCTTTTTTATAAAACCATAATAGGTTTCTCACAAACGCCTTTGAATATTTGAAGGATTTCAAGGACTCTAATATCATCGAAGGAAAATTTCTCCTTGATCATGTCTCATAAAGTGCATTTCCTAGAATTTTAAGGTTTTGACAGATCCATTAGGCAAGCACATTGTGCATCAAGGTATAGATGACTTAAAGATCATATTCGATAGTATTGATATTTTATGCTTTCAAGAAGTCAAAGTCACTAACTTCATTATGTCAAGTACTTGCTCCTTTCTCTAGCTCCAAGGCCACATCTTTCATACTATGCATAACATAGGCAAAGGAGAAGGGGTAGTCATCTACCTTTCAAAAACTACCATTCCAATTCAATTTCTTGGGGAAATGACCCTTCCAATCATGCCATCTGGGTTGTGATGGGGATTGATGTCCATCTCCTCGATGTGCTCAAAATATATGTAGCTAATGATGTTAATGATCATTGTGCACTTTGGCAATGGGTGATACTCTCTCCCTCCTTGTTGTTTGGTTGCTCTATGGGAACTTCAATATGATTGAATTTCCATATAACAACGTGCCCCTTCTTTCCATACAATGGATTGCATAGGAAAGAGAAGCATGGTTTTTTATGAAAGAAAAGTTGGAGCTCTCTAACCCAAATAGCTGCTTCTTACCCTCTTTATTCCTTGCTAATACATGGTTCACGTGGTCTAACAACTAGCAATTCAAGAGTCATGTGTTGAAAATATTGGATAGAGCCATGCTATCATATTCTAATATTTTCTCCTTTGAGCAGCCCTCATCCTCTTCCCCTTTGTCTCTATCCACCTCAAGCTCTATTTGTATGACCATTCTCCCATTTTATTTTCCATCCTAGTTTCTTCCATCCCATTCTCTTTATTAGCCGTAATTATACCTTAACACTTCTATTCTACACCACCCCATATTGAGAGCCCATGTCATCAAAATTTGAAATCTAGTTCCCAGATCAAAAGGGTCCTCCAATTGGATTGATTGGTGGAACGCTGCTATCCAACACATTTCTAGCTTCCTAAACTCACTAAGGTGTAAGATTTCCAAGCTTTGTCATTGCTCCAACATTGCTCTCAAGCGAGAGTTAGAGGTAGCCTCAACTTAGCTACAATTAAATATTTTTAATGAGGAGCTTCAACATCAACTTCTGATGGTAGAGCATTATGATTTCAAAGGGACACAGATCAAGATGATGTTCCATTGGATTAAAATTGGTGACAATGTAACCAAGGAGTTCTTCTAGTGCTTTCATCCTCACAATCAATTTTTGGGCATTAAATCCCTAAACATTAATTGGGATCATGTTTCTAAGCTAACTAGTATTATCTCTGCTTTTGAAGAATATTACCAGACTATGTTCATGTCTTAGACCTACTCCCCTCAATGTGACCAGGCTCTTAACTCTTGCCTCTCTATTATCCCAGTGCAACTTTTGAGTCTCAAAGAGCTACTTGTGAGAAGGCCCTCTCTTTGAAGGATCTGGAGTAAGCTCTTTCTTAAATGGCTGCCAATAAATCCCTTAGTCTTGATGGCTTCCCCTACGAGTTCTACAAGTCCCTTTGGGACATTTTCGAGCCTGATATTCTCAAAGTTTATCAAGAGGTCTTATCCAAGCGTTCTCTAGGCCCTATTATTAATTAGGATATTATTAAATTTATCCTCAAGGATGGTGATACAAAAATCATAAACAATTAGAGTTCTATTAATCTCCTTAATGTTTCCTATAATTACATTTCCAAAGACCTAGTTTTGCACATCTACCATCTCCTTCCCATCATCATGCACCTAGAGCAAACTGACTTCATTTGGGGTAGGTTTATCCTTGACAACATTATTGTTTTTTGGGAAGGCATGGAGTGGGCTTGTAATTCCAACCAATGATCCTTGTTTATAAAAATTGACTTTGAGAAATCCTATGATAGGATCGATTTTGGTTGTTCATTCTAGCCCCTGGAGTCTTCTTCACCAAGGGCTTCATGTTGGGGAGTGTCTCTAGGATTTAGGGATACCCAACCTTTCTTTTCATTTTTATCTACAATATAATGACTTTATCCATATTTTTTGGGTCTATGCTCATGCTCATTACCTTTAGGAGTGTTTTTTTTTCCTTTTTTAGACCTTATTCTTGCACCTTGTTTGAGCGAAAGCTTATCATTTTGGGACACCCCCTACCCTTATTGACTATTTTATTTGAAGTGTGGCACTTGTTTCATATGAAGGTCTTATACAACATATGGAAAGCTAGAAATGACTATATCTTTGGTAAGTGTTCTTCCTCTCTTCACATTTTTGCTTTTGATAAATCTAATATTATTTCATCTATGTATTTTCAAATTACAATTTTTCCCAATAAGGTGACTATAGAGATCTCTCCTCTTCAAGATCTTATTGATCATTGATGGAATTCTCCATGCATAATCATTTGGGTTCCTCTTGAGCAGAATTATCCCTGAAGTTGGTCTAGGGCCAAGTAGCATTGTTGCTCGACCCTAAATTACACTCATACCCAAACTCATGGTCTCCCTCCTTACAAAGCTAGCCCTAGTAACCTAACTAATCCTCTCTCTACCTCAGATCCTTGGCTTGATGCTTAGGTCAAGTCGAGTTCTCTGGTGTTTACTTCCAATGAGGATCTATTTGTTCATTATTGGGAATATGTTTTCAATGCTTCTTCTTTCGGATAAAGATGAGGTTCAGTTCCAAAGTCTCCTAAAGATATTGTTGAGTGGGATTTAGTCCCAATGGTGGCTAAACCCAAGTAATGGATCTTCACCAGTTTAATGATTCCCCTTTTTTGCTTTTGCTCTTGTGGCATACGCTCAACCACAATTTTTAGTATGTAATCGTACTATTAGCTAGTTGATAGTGTCTGTTCACCAGTTTTATAAGGAAGTTTTGATTAGTTGTTAATTGGTTTCTTGGTTTCAAACATTGTTTTAACAGTGGTGATTTTGTGATTGATAACATTGGCCACATGACGTGTTTATCTGCATTTTTTATTTGTGTAAAATGTATTCTATTAATTCTTTAATATAATACCTTTTTTGTTGGAATCTAATCTGCTCAATTGTTCCATAACTGCAGGATTATTATTTCTTATTTTAAGTTGTTGAGTTTGGTGGCTCAGATTGTTACTCAGATTTTGTATTTGGATTTTAGTCTTCTATGAAGATTATTCTGTTGTGACTCCAAGGTTATATATTTATGTAATCAGTTCATGAATAATTAATGAACATTTCTTATTGTGGTATCAAAGCTAAGTGTGATCTATTGGGTTTGAGAGAGCTTGTGGGTGCATTGTGAGAATTTACTAAGTTCTTGCAAGTGTGAGACCCAAAGCCTATGATTATTTGTATAAATTTATCAAGTTTTTACAAAGAGGATTTTCTATTTCAGTGGGAGCATTAAAATATTGTTTGTGTGATTGGTGTATCACAACACCAAGGAAACCAACACGTAGGAGGCTGCACAAAAGTCAACTTGTGTACGGCCATAGAATGAGCCACAAGAATTTGAGAGGCTACACTTTCAAGGCAAAGCCAGCAGTGACCAACGATAACTTAGAAGGGAAAATCGTCACAACTGGCGAGGATATTTTCAAAGCAGAGGCTCGCCATTAGTCAAAGAATTTTACTGATCAAAAGGGTCGCATTCCAAAAAATTGAAGGAAGAAGAAAGTGATGAAACTCTATTCATGTGTAGGACGGTTGCTGCAAATACAAGGCTGCATGAATGCTCTATTTGTCATAAGATATTTTTATCGGGACAGGCTCTAGGTGGCCACAAATGGTGCCATTAGACCTTTGTAGATGGGGCATCATCATTTCTACTATAGTAGAAGACCGATGAAGAGGAAAGAGCCCAACCCCATAAAGGTAGAGGTGAGTTGTTTGATCTCAATTTGTTGTCTCCTACTGATGAGGGCAATGACTATGACCGTGAGCGTAGCACAATGACCAATAATCTGCTAAATAATTTTCTGATGGACTCCCAAATTTACTGCAAAAACTTTCTTTCCTATACCTAGCCACGGTGTAATGGTAGCAGACTGTTTTATGGCTAGGATCAAACCCAAGTTGTTGTAGGTCTATATGATGAGGTACATGTTCTAAAGTTGTGATTTCAGAGAGTTAAAAATTTTCTAGAGTTTGGTTATGAATTTGTTGATATTTATCAAGTCTTAGCAAAAGAAATTATTTGTTGTTAGTATAATGGCTAACATGTATGTATAACTGCAACTGTAAAAATTTGATGGGGAAGAGTATGCTTTTTGGGCAATCAAAATGAAAAATTTCTTGATTGCAAAAGAGCTTTGGGACACCATTCTTGATGGATATGAAGAACCATTCTTGATGGATATGAAGAACCATATTGGAGAAAGTTTGAAGGAGAAAAAAGAAAAATAAATAAGGAACATCAGTACCAAAATGCATTGGCTCTCATGGACATTAGAAGAGGTATGAAAGAAAATGTTTTTCCTCTCATTGCTAGTTGTATATCATCTACAAAAGCATAGAAAGTATCGAAAGATGCTTATGAGTGTAATGAGGACACTCATGAAGATATGTGTGACAATCTTGGAGATTGTATGAGCAAGGGGGAGCCTTGTTTTTTGAAGATACTTTTGGAGAGTCTTATGAAGACTCATATGAAGAGCCTTGTGAGCCTTGTGAGGTTCTTATTGTGGGAGATATGTTTTATGAGAAAGGCATATATAATAAAAATGAAGAATTCCTTCTTATAGAGGAATATGATGGAGAATTCCTTCTTGAAGAGGAGGATGTGAAGGAGCCTTGTGTAGGGCCTTGTGGAACTCTCATGGAAGAGAGTAATTTTGATGAATTTCTTCTTAAAAAGAGAAATAAAAAGAAGATGTGGGTGTGGCATGTTTAGAAAGCATGCACATTGAAGAATGTCTCATTGAAGAGACAATGAATGAAGGATCATTCTATGAGAATGATGACTCTTATTGTGAAGACCACTCCAAAGTGGAAGATTGCTTGTTTGAAGACCACCAAGATGAGGTGGATGAAAAATGTCTCATGGAGGAGGCATATGATGAAAAGTGTCTTATGGAGGAGACACTAAATCAGAAAATTGATTCATATTATGAATCCACACCACTTCTCATGGAGGATAATGTTGAAGATAAGGAGCCAACACTTCACCTCAAAGGTTGGCTTACTTATGTTGAATGGAAAACTACTTATGTGAAAAATCAAATGGATGAATATTTGAGAGCTCACTCATATGGAGTGAAATATGATTGTCTTGTTGAGAAGACAAATATTTTATGGGATTTTGATCCACAAGAAATTGTAAATGAAGATGAGAAGAAAGCTATCAACTTGTTGTTTGAGGATCACTCAAGAGTGAAAATTGATTTGTGTGAAAACTATCTCCCAAATGAGATAGGAAAGGAAATAGAAAATGAATAAATTGGTGATTTTCCTATTGTAATGGCAAAGGAAACATCAATTAGTGAAGATGGCTCATTTGGTTTGGCTACATGGAACAATGGGAGTTGTCTTGAAGAGAAAAAATTGTGGAGAACTTCAAATGTACAACAGTACCATGGCTTCATGAGAAGCACACAAGAAGACTTTTGGGACCCTACTCAAAAAATCACCATTGGAGGTGATAATTCTTTATTTTTTGGACTTGTTACTAATGATTGTTTGAGCAGATGTGTTGTGAATATTTTGCATACTCTTGTTATGAATCAAGAATATGGAGAATGTCTTACCAAGAAATTTCTTGCAAGCTAAACAAGTATTGGAGCTTGTCTCATAGAGACACCTTTGAAGAAGAATCTTCTTAGCATGAAGACATTAGTGGGCAACTTGGGTCTTTTGAACTCAAGTACAAATCAAAATTTGTATGATGTAATTTCTTGGAAGAAATAATCATGCACAACCATAGTGTGGAGTGAAACTTTGTGTGAGGAGCAACATTTGGTTGCATATGTAATAGGTCATTTCATGGTCATGCTTGTTTTGATTTTTTGTGTAGAAATTTGTGAGAGAGTAGTATGGTTTAAAAACCATAATGGGGTTGTGAAACAATGGTTCAAATACCATTTCAATAATGTGAAAGAGTGGTTGTTGAAAACCACAATTAAAGAATATTTTGATGAAGGGGGAGTTGATCATCAAAAGGAGGCACTCAGTCATTTGCAGCAGGAAGGAGCAGAAACAAAGATGGAGGAGATCTCACACCAAGAGTGGAAGGAGTGCCAAAGACAATTTTTTGTATTTTTTTTATTTTTTGTTGAAATATTAGAGGAAACGAAAAAGGATCAGTTTCTTCCAAGTTTGTGATGCTTTTAAACTTCTCGGTTAGTCCCCTCAACATCAAGGGGGAGAATGTTGGAATCTGATCTGCTTAATTGTTCCGTAATTACAAGATTATTATTTCTTATTTTAAGTTGTTAATTTTGATGGCTCAGTTGTTACTCAAATTTTGTATTTGGATTTTAGCCTTCTACGAAGATTCTTATGTTATAACCCCAAAACTATATATTTGTGTGATTAGTTCATGAATAATCAATAAGCATTTCTCATTTTTACATATAATATAATGGTTTTATTTTATATTTTAAACACTCACATACACCTAACAAGATAACAACAAGAACTAGACCATTGTCGTAACACAAACATACACCCTATCATGTTTTGAAGTTTCTCATATAATAAATTCAAATATATACCGCTACAATATTGTTCAAACATGATTTTTTTAATATTATTTAGCTCAATAAACACAAACTCTAGAAGCGCAATAATATTTAATTTGATGTCTAGCGCAATAATATTTAATTTAATTTGATGGGACGTGCAAATAAAATCTTAATAAAGGTTTCTTCGGACCGGAGAACAAATATATTTTTTTATTTGGTTAGTGTGAGAAACCCCTATGACCAATGCACGAGAGCTATGCTTATCAATAGAGAATTTAACACACAACCACTACACATCCACCCCCTTACACACTCGTCCACGTCGTGGTTTAAACCTTAAACCTTCTAAAAAAGAACCAAAGCCCATACCGTTACGCTATCTTCGAGGACAACCTGAGGATAACTAGTAAACAAAACAAACCATATTTATTGTCGTTTCATTGGTGGGTAGGCCATCTAGCAGCTAGTAAACAAAACAAACCATATGTATTGTTGTTTCATTGGTGGGTAGGCTATGTAGCAGGTGGGCACGAGTTCGTTCGCTTGTTAGGTTAGTTTATAGATAAAATGTTAAAATTCATTTGTGGAATTAATTTTTTTAATGAATTTTTTTTAAATTATAACTAATTAATTAAATATTAAAAGCAAGTGAAAGTTTTTTTTAATTCTTTAATTCCAATTTATTAAAAGTATATTATATTTATAAAATTAAAATATTATTTTTTTTATTGGAACCAACAATTATATTAGGAAAAAATTATAATAAAAAGAAAGTTAGAAAGGTCATAACTTGAGGCATAAGGTCATTCATACAATCAAAATCGGAATCAACTTCTAAAAGGGTAAATACACAATATAAATAAGCATTAAAAAAACTAAAGTAATAAAAAACCTTAAACTGTAGAACTGTAGCTCTAGGCACTAAGTAGACTTATTGCTCCATAATTTTGTGTTTGTTCAATGCCGCAAAGCTATTAGAACTCTTGAGTTGAAAGGCTGAAACCATTTTTCGAGTAGACTGTATCCATCTTCTTTCTTCTGTCAAGGGTTACGAGAACACCGAAACCACACAGAAGGGGAAGAAACTTTAGATTTTGTTTCCTCCGTATGAATCGTCAATTCCATGGATGATGGCTCTACATCCAACGATATATTCTTGTCGTCGCTAAGATACTCAACACATTGTAGTTGTTGGAGGCATCAGGAACATAACTGCCTAACTGAACATTGGTCATATGAAATCACTTCTCTGGAGCGACATCGTCTTCTACAAATCCTTTTCTCAGGCTATGGGAGTGCCCTGCGTTAGTCGAGGGGAAATGTACTAGAGGACTGGCTAGTTGGGCAAATTATGAAGTAAACTCTATTGCATCCCTTGGGGTATGAATCTGGTGAGACTAAGGAGCCTCATTGCTGGCAGATTCAATTGGGGGATAAAATTTTTGTTTTCATACCCTTTTTTTACCGGTTGTAAGACGTGTCGAGTTGGACTGTGTACCTTTAGAAACAACCAAATGTGGATTTTTACACCTTTCCACAGTCGTTTAACCATCCTATCGAGGTTGAGGAGTGGATGCACTAAGTGTGGTGGGGCTTTGCTTGTCTCTGTTATGTGACATAGAGGGATAATATTTGATCTTGTGTGCTGAGGACTGGCACCGAAAACATGTGTTGAGCAAATTAATGTAGAGAACTCGTTGGGATAGCACAGTGTCACCAACTTGTATGCCAATAGACTCCTTGAGATCTTGAGAAATATCAATCTCGATACAAACACGTTTTTGAGGGTGTCCATGGAAAATTTGTCCGCCTCCACCAAAATGACAAGCCCTAAAGGGGTTGCTATGTGACTGAGAAAGAGCCACAAAGGTAGAGGGAGTCCTAGGAATTCCACCCACACAAGGACTTTGGTAGATCTTTTCTCAAAAATAAAAAAATCACGGGTCCAAGGAGAAAAACAAGTAAAGAGCTTCTCATGTACCAAGGACCATGTTCATAAATCACCTTAACATGGGTTGTTTCCGCAAAGCAAAACAAAAAAAACCTTTGTAAGGTTTTGAACCATCATTAGCTTGACTCCATGAGGAGTCCAAGCTGCATTAACCCAAACCCTAAGGGAAGACTCATTAGGGATGTGTCCAACGAAATACCCGACAAGGGTGAGTGATTCTAAATTATGACATACAGAATCAACTTCAGGCAATGGAAGAATTACATTAATAGAACGAAAGTTACCTTGTGGACCATTCTCAGCACAAACCTGCACAATTGGTTGAGAGGAGCCATTATCGCATGCATTCCCTTCTGAGGTGCCAATGTTGTGTATTGGTCTACCAGGGTTAAGGACCATAATGATACTCAAAACCCTAACCCAATCTCCATCACTTGTCGTAGTTGAAACCCTAGCTTGTTTTCAATGAAGAATAGAATCTAGACCACCGTCTTCTTAACTATCTTGAAACATTATTTCAAATCTAAATAAACTGTTTTTTTTAATATATAGAAAATAGGTTATATCTACAATCTTTTTCTACTACCAATCAAGATTCAAAATCTTTGGGTTGCCTCTTATAACTCCTATTTCACCTCGTTATTTAACTCAGTGTACCACCAATCGTTTCGTCATTCAAAAGATTCAGATCCGATTAACATATCCTTAAATCTAAATAAATTGTTAAGATTCAAATATATTAAACATTGATTATCGTAGACCCATTGGATTGGATAATGATAAGGTTTATTGGCCTAGCAGCTGCTCCAAGTGGTTTCACATCACTTACGGAATGTTCACCCACCCCCACGTGAAAGGAAGAGCAAGACGCTAGTGATGAGAGCTGGATTCCACTCCCGTCGATATATATATAGATGGTTTGAAACAAAAATTCAATGTCCTTTATAGAAATGAGATAAGAAAAATTATACCTTCATGCTTTAGGTTTATTGGTAGGGTAATTCTTAGTTCGAATATACTACATGCTTTAGGTTTATTGGCAGGGTAATTCTTAGTTTAAATCTTACTACATGCTTTAGGTTTATTGGCAGGGTAATTCTTAGTTTAAATCTTTACTTTATCCAAAGTATATTGGATACCAAAATCTGGTTAAGACGGGACATGGTTCTATGTAAAACCATTTTCAATCCAAAAGATTTTTTACTTCCTGACTTTAGTATCTTGATGAGACATGTTTGTGCTTTTGTCACGTTCGTATTCCTAAATTTCATTTAAACCAAGATTTTAAACTTGACCGCAGCACTATACTGTGCGTGACGAACAACCTTTAACAGAGATGTGACCTCTCATAATGACCATACACACGGTAAAGTGTGCTGCACGCTTCCGCGTGATTCTCTTCTTACTAAGGTTTAACACCTCCTTGTTGAGTATACTCACGTTCAGCCCACTTTAAGGAATAGATTTAATACAATGAACTTACCACGAAAAGACTGCAATCCTCAAGACTTTCCACGAAAGGACCGCAACACCATGAATTTTTCTCACTAACTGCAATCCTCAAGACTTTCCACGAAAGGACCGCAACACCATGAATTTTTCTCACTAACTCTGCTATATATATGTGGGGTGTTGGGGTTCGTTTTAATTCATAAGTCTCGACGAAGGGAGGAGATCAGCAAAGAGGTAGAGGTATGGAATTCTTATGATGCCATTGCTCTTGTTCTCAAATTATGGGGTAAGATATTTAGTTAATTGGTTCCTTGGATTTTCCACAGATTCAACATGTCGAACATACAGCATTTAAGTCACAAGCACAGCCTGACCTACACATATCTTCAAGGCAGATATAAATCTGACGTTTGCGAGCAACCCGGCCAAGGTTGGACATACAGCCAGCCCTGCAACTTCGATGTGCATCCCATCCGTCCAAAGCCGGCAACGAACGAAAGGTTCGTCCGTCCCACGCCGTCAACGAACGAAAGGATCGTCGGTACAAGGTCGTCAACAACGGAAAGGATCGTCCTTCCCACGCCGTCCACAACGAAAAGGGTCGTCGAAAGTATTTATGAAGCAGTTTATGAAGAGGAAAGTGCGGTTTATGAAGCAGCACTAAGGGCAGTTTGTGTAGAGGTTACAGAAAGGTTCGTCCGCCCCACGCCGTCAACAAACAAAAGGTTCGTCCGCCCCACGCTGTCAACAACGGAAAGGTTCGTCCGTCCCACACCGTCAACAAACGAAAGGTTCGTCCGCCCCACGCCGTCAACAACGGAAAGGTTCGTCCGTCCCACGCCGTCAACAAACGAAAGGTTCGTGCACCCCACGCCGTCAACAACGGAAATGGTCGTCCGAAGTATTTTTGGAGCGGTTTACGAAGAGGATTCTGAAGAGGAAAGTGCGGTTTACGAAGAGGATTCTGAAGAGGAAAGTGCGGTTTATGAAGAGGAAAGTGATAGCTGGTCCGAATAGTACTCGAATCTACGCAGTTCGTTATGATATTACTGCTCTAATATTTTAGCTAAAAATTGAAATAAACTTATTAGTGTTTAGGAGAGGTTTATCGGTTTGTCGGTAGACAACTTCGCCGGTGGTCCACTCCACTTCACCTTATTCAAAAGTTTCAAGTTTGTTTGTAGCAAAGTGTCTAGTTTAAGCACGGTGGTGGTCAGGCACATAAAATCATCAGTTGCTGGGTTGAAGTCAGATGTAAGTATTTTCCCTGTCAATGTTATGAACAGAGAAATAGAGATCTGATATCAAGATCTCTGCAGAAGGAGGTTTCGTATAATCTATGCAGATGTGCAGTTGTAAACCAAAACCATGGTCACAACAGATTGGGAAAAGTGAATATTGTATGTACCTGAATTTCATTTAAGATGTGTTAAAGTATTAGTTTAGTAAATTCCGTTTCTCCATTATTTATTTTACTTAATTTTTTACATTTTAATCTGGTTTCAATATTTTAATTTATATTAACATATTTAAAAACATTGAAATAATTGATTAACGTGTAAAAATATATATATATATATTTTTTTTTAATGTTAAAACTTTAAATTATCAAATTAAAACTTCCATAATTGTAATAATAAAAAGAAATCAATTGAATAAATAGTTTTAAGAAGCAATTTTATTTTTTATATTTTTAATTTTATTATATATAAATAAAATTAGTAATATGGGATAAGAAAAAAGATCAAATTATTTAAAGAAGTTGTTAAGATGTTTATTGATAAAATCAATCAAAAAAATAAAAAGAAGATTAAATTTTTAATAATTTTTATATAAGTAATATATGATATATAGTAAATAATTGTTAAAGATGAAATAATTAAATATAATATAATAATTTTAAAAATAAAAATAAATATGTAAATTCAATAAATATAAGTTAAATTTGTAATTCTTCACATTTTTTAACATCCTTATTTCTTAAACCAAGGATTTGACCCATGGTTTATTATAGCTTGATTTCTTTTTGGTGAGAAAAGTTTGGAAATGCGCTAAACATGGGTTAAATTGTTGGACTACTATATTAATTATTGCTTGGAAATATGGTAGAAAAAACAATTATTGTGTAAAAATATGGTGAAAAATGAGAAAAAAAAAGGTGAGGAAGAGAGCGTAATCGAGGAAGGAAAAGACAAGGAAAAGATCAAGATTGTTAAACATATTAACAATTAAATATTTTTAATGAGGAGCTTCAGAGGCACATCGTGATTGTTAAACATCAACTTCTGATGGTAGAGCATTATGATTTCAAAGGGACACAGATCAAGATGATGTTCCATTGGATTAAAATTGGTGACAATGTAACCAAGGAGTTCTTCTAGTGCTTGCATCCTCACAATCAATTTTTGGGCATTAAATCCCTTAACATTAATTGGGATCATGTTTCTAAGATAACTCGTATTATCTCTACTTTTGAAGAATATTACCAGACTATGTTCATGTCTTAGACCCACTCCCCTCAATGTGATCTCTATTATCCTGGTGCAACTTTTTGAGTCTCAAAGAGCTACCTGTGAGAAGGCCCTTTCTTTGAAGGATCTGGAGTAAGCTCTTTCTTAAATGGCTGCCAATAAATCCCTTAGTCTTGATGGCTTCCCCTATGAGTTCTACAAGTCCCTTTGGGACATTGTCGAGCCTGATATTCTCAAAGTTTATCAAGAGGTCTTCTCCAGGGGTTCTCTAGGCCCTATTATTAATTAGGATATTATTAAATTTATCCTCAAGGATGGTGATACAAAAATCATAAACAATTATAGGCCTATTAATCTCCTTAATGTTTCCTATAATATCATTTCCAAAGCCCTAGTTTTGCACATCTACCATCTCCTTCCCATCATCATGCACCTAGAGCAAACTGAATTCATTTGGGGTAGGTTTATCCTTAACAACATTATTGTTGTTTGGGAAGGCATGGAGTGGGCTTGTAATTCCAACCAATGATCCTTGTTTATAAAAATTGACTTTGAGAAATCCTATGACATGATCGATTGCTTGTTCATTCTAGCCATGCTTAAAGCTCTTAGTTTCGAGTCCTCCTTCATTAGCTTTGTGGAGATGTTCATTGAGGCTTCAACTATTTTATCCATTAATAAGCACAAGTCCTCGACCATTGGGGTATTTCATTCCATTTGATAGGGTTACCCATTAGATCTATTCTTGTATATCCTTGTCACTAAGGGATTTGGATATTTATTGGCTCACCATGTTGCTCAGGTTTCTATTCAAAGAATTTCTCTCCTCGTAGATGAGTCTCAATTGATCAACAATCATTTTGTTGATAATTATTTCCTCATGCTTATTGAGGATGAAGTTGTTATTCAGTAGACACTTGATGATTTGGATACTTTTTTTCTAGCTTCCAGATCCTCCATTCAATGGAGAAAGACTCAATGTTATAGGTAATTTCCTAACTCGATGCCCCATTGGCTTAGTCAATAGTAGTGGAGGATCATTGAGGAGGGGGAAGTTTTTTGCTTTTTAGGTATTCTTGTTGCCTTTAATAGTTTAACATTAGAATTGTGGAAGTATGTCATTAATAGGGTGGAATAAAAACTTACCTATTGGTCCAATAAGAAGCTCTCCCTTGCTAGTAAATTCCAAATTTTCTCAAAAGTTCTTGCAACCACCCATGTTTATTATTCTTCCTATTGGGTTTCATCCATAAACTGTTACAAGAAGCTTGATAAGATTCTATGGGGATTTTTATGGTTCTATTCCAATAATGATTTAAGATTTCATCGTGTTGCATGGGAGTTTTGTTATCTCCCTAGAATCCATTGTTGGCTTGGCATTCTCAATACCCAATGTCAAGGTTGGGTCCTCTATGTTAAGTGGGTCGTTAGAGCCCTTGCAGGCAATGAGGCCTAGAATATTATCATCCATAATTGTATCTAGGAAGGTTCCTCTTTAGTCGTAAGAGTCAGAGGGACATGGGTTTCCTTCCCTCCTTATTGATTTGGTGTCTATCAAAGTGGTAGAATGCTTCGTCATTAGGAGAATTTAGAAAGTTTTGTTAGCTTTTTATGTTGTATACAATGGGAGATAGCAATCACAAGATGCAAAATAATATGAAAGAAAGTAAATCTACGAGATGACTAAAATATGTTATAAATAGAAATGATGGAAATGAATACAATGTAGCTATGGAGGAAATAGACACTCCATGAATAAAGTTACTGGACTACATTGCACCCATCATCAATCTATATGGTGATCTACACAACACTAGATACTA
This sequence comes from Wollemia nobilis, assembly GCA_028583015.1. NCBI lineage: Eukaryota > Viridiplantae > Streptophyta > Pinopsida > Araucariales > Araucariaceae > Wollemia > Wollemia nobilis. Next base: position 4,284,920 of record JAQPPZ010017036.1, on the reverse strand, counting down.
CCTATGAATATGCTACGAGCTTGTTCTAAGCTTGTTATAATGAGGCCCTTTTTATATAGGAAGATAGATTCCTTGACCAACACTCTACCTAGTTGTACAAGGGACACCTTGCACATATACAACTTGCATATTGACACTTGTGCATTTATTACATTGCATGAAGTAACTAGATAACTTCCCCCTAAAGTAATTTAATGTCCTAAGTATGTACCTTGGAAGGTACATTTACATGATCTAAATGATGTAATATAATCTATCTCTAACAAGTTTGGGAGAATATTAAGCCTTGGTTGATATGGAATGGCCAGAGCTTCTAACATGACCTCTCCATAAACCAGATGAGTGTTTGGTGGTTGTCTATCATCGCCTACCAAGGTTCTCCACTTGCGCAGGTTCCTTGGGTTCATGCACTTATATATTTTTGTAATGGTGTGTGATGCACCATCGATTTATGTTCTCATCCTACCAGGGATTGGCTCCTTTGGAATGAATTCAGATTCAAATTTGGACTCAAGCACTTTGACAAGAAAACTTTTGAGGCCATCAAGGTTGCTCTCACCGACTCCATGTTTCACAAAATTTATGTGTTTTTAGAGCGACCTTGGTGGAAGGAGTGGAAGTGGTATCTAGATACTCCTCTATGAAATTACAAGGATTGTTTGGGGTATGGATGACTCTATCCTTTCCTCCCCATGATTGATAAGCTCAATCAACGATGGAATGCCTCTTGGCCTTGTTTTATTTGGATGCACAGGTTCTAGACCGTCTGGTCTCCTTTCTTGGAGCCCAAGCTTTCCTATTTTTCCTGGAGTCTTCTTCACCAAGGGCTTCTTGTTGGGGAGTGTCTCTAGAATTTAGGCATACCCAACCTTTCTTGCCCTTTTTATCTTCAATCTGAGGACTTTATCCATATTTTTTGGGTCTATGCTCATGCTCATTACCTTTAGGAGTGATTTTTTTCCTTTTTTAGACCCTATTCTTGCACCTTGTTTGAGTAGAAGCTTATCATTTTGGGATACCCCCTGCCCTTATTGAGCACTTGTTTCATATGGAGGCCTTATACAACATATGGAAAGCTAGAAATGATTGTATCTTTGGTAAGTGTTCTTCCTCTCTTCACATTTCTGCTTTTGAGAAATCTAATATTATTTCATCTATGTATTTTCAAATTGCAGTTTGTGCTAATAAGGTGACTATAGAGATCTCTCCTCTTCAAGAGTTTATTGATCATTGAGGGAATTCTCCATGCACAATCATTCGGGTTCCTCTTGAGCAGAATTATCCCTGAAGTTGGTCTAGGGCCAGGTAGCGTCGTTGCTCGACCCTAAATTACACTCATACCCAAACTCAAGGTCTCCCTCCTTACAAAAGTAGCCCTAGTAACCTAACTACTCCTCTCTCTACCTTAGATCCTTAGCTTGATGCTTAGGTCAAGTCGAGTTCTCTAGTGTTTGCTGCCAATGAGGATCTATTTGTTCATTATTGGGAATATGTTTTCAATGCTTCTTCTTTCGGATAAAGATGAGGTTCAGTTCCAAAGTCTCCTAAAGATATTGTTGAGTGGGATTCAGTCCCAATGGTGGCTAAACCCAAGTAATGGATCTTCACCATTTTAATGATTCCCCTTTTTTGCTTTTGCTCTTATGGCATGCGCTCAACCATAATTTTTAGTATGTAATTGTACTATTAGCTAGTTGATAGTGTCTGTTCACCAGTTTTATAAGGAATTTTTGATTAGTTGTTAATTGGTTTCTTGGTTTTAAGTATTGTTTTAATAGTGGTGGTTTTGTGATTGATAACATTGGCCACATGACATGTTTATCTGCATTTTTTATTTGTGTAAAATGTATTCTATTAATTATTTAATATAATACCTTTTTTATTGGAATCTAATCTGCTCAACTGTCCCATAACTGCAAGATTGTTATTTCTTATTTTAAGTTGTTGAGTTTGGTGGCTCAGTTGTTACTCAGATTTTGTATTTATATTTTAGCCTTCTACGTAGATTCTTCTGTTGTGACTCCAAGGCTATATATTTGTGTAATCATATCATGAATAATTAATTAACATTTCTCATTGTGGTATCAAAACTAAGTGTGATCTATTGGGTTTGAGAGAGTTTATGGGTGCATTGTGAGAATTTATTAAGTTCTTGCAAGTGTGAGACCCAAAACCTGTGATTCTTTGTATAAAGTCATCCAATTTTTACTAAAAGGATTTTCTATTTCAGTGAGAGCATTAAAATATTATTTTTGTGATTGGTGTCTCACAACACGAAGGAAACCAACACGTAGGAGGTTGCACAAAAGTCAGCTTGTGTAGGACCATTGAATGAACCACAAGAATCTAAGAGGCTACACTTCCAATGCAAAGCCAGCAGTGACCAACGACAACTCAAAAGGGAAAATCGTCACAACTGACGAGGATATTTTCAAAGCAGAGGCTAGCCATCAGTAGAATAATTTTACTGATCAAAAGGGCCGCGTTCCAAAAAAAATGAAGGAAGAAGAAAGTTATGAAACTCTATTCATGTGTAGGACGGTTGCTGCAAATACAAGGCTACATGAATGCTCTATTTGTCATAAGATATTTTCATCGGGATAGGCTCTAGGTGGCCACAAATGGTGCCATTAGACCTTTGTAGAAGGGGCATCATCATTTCTACTATAGTAGAAGACCGATGAAGAGGAAAGAGCCCAACCCCATAAAGGTAGAGGTGAGTTGTTTGATCTCAATTTGTCGTCTCCTGTTGATGAGGACAATGACTATGACCATGAGCGTAGCACAATGACCAATAATCTGGTAAATATTTTTCTGATGGAATTCCAGATTTACTGTAAAAGCTTTCTTTCCTATACCCAGACATGGTGTAATGGTAGCAGATTGTTTTCTGGCTAGGATCAAAACCATGTTGTTGTAGGTCTAGATGATGAGGTACAGGTTCTAGAGTTGTGATTTCAGAGAGTTAAAAATTTTCCAGAGTTTGGTTATGAATTTGTTGAGATTTATCAAGTCTTAGAAAAAGGAATTATTTGTTTTTAGTATAATGGATAACATGTATGTATAACTGCAACTGTCAAAATCTGATGGGGAAGAGTATGCTTTTTGGGCAATCAAAATGAAAATTTTCTTGATTGCAAAATAGCTTTGGGACACCATTCATGATGGATATGAAGAACCATATTGGAGCAAGTTTGAAGGAGAAGAAAAAAAAATAAAGAAGGAACATCAATACCAAAATGCATTGGCTCTCATGGACATTAGAAGAGGTATGAAAGAAAATGTTTTCCCTCTCATTGCTAGTTGTAGATCATCTACAAAAGCAATGAAAGTATTGAAATATGTTTATGAGTGTAATGAGGACACTCATGAAGATATGTGTGACAATCTTGGAGATTGTATGAGCAATGGGGAGCCTTGTTTTTTGAAGATACTTTTGGAGAGTCTTATGAAGACTCATGTGAAGAGCCTTGTGAGGTTCTTATTGTGGGAGATATGTTTTATGAGAAAGGCATATATAATGAAAATGAAGAATTCCTTCTTGTAGAGGAATATGATGGAGAATTCCTTCTTGAAGAGGAGGATGTGAAGGAGCCTTGTGTAGGGCCTTGTGGAACTCTCATGGAAGAGAGTAATTTTGATGAATTTCTTCTTAAAAAGAGAAATAAAAAGAAGATGTGGGTGTGACATGTTTAGAAAGCATAGACATTGAAGAATGTCTCATTGAAGAGACAATGAATTAAGGATCATTATGTGAGAATGATGACTCTTATTGTGAAGACCACTCCAAAGTGGAAGATTGCTTGTTTGAAGACCACCAAGATGAGGTGGATGAAAAATGTCTCATGGAGGAGGCATATGATGAAAAGTGTCTTATGGAGGAGACACTAAATCAAAAAATTGATTCATATTATGAATCCACACCACTTCTTATGGAGGAGAATGTTGAATATAAGGAGCCAACACTTCACCTCAAAGGTTGGCTTACTTATGTGAAAAAGTAAATGGATGAATATTTGAGAGCTCACTCATATGGAGTGAAATATGATTGTCTTGTTGAGAAGACAAATATTTTGTGGGATTTTGATCCACAAGAAATTGTATATGAAGATGAGAAAAAAGATATCAACTTGTTGTTTGAGGATCACTCAAGAGTGAAAAATGATTTGTGTGAAAACTATCTCCCAAATGAGATAGGAAAGGAAATAGAAAATCAATAAATTGGTGATTTTCCTATTTTAATGGCAAAGGAAACATCAATTGGTGAAGATGGCTCATTTGGTTTGGCTACATGGAACAATGGGAGTTGTCTTGAAGAGAAAAAATTGTGGAGAACTTCAAATGTACAAAAGTACCATGGCTTCCTGAGAAGCACACAAGAAGACTTTTGGGACCCTACTCAAAAAATCACCATTGGAGGTGATAATTCTTTATTTTTTGGATTTGTTACTAATGATTGTTTGAGTAGATGTGTTGTGAATATTTTGCATACTCTTGTTATGAATCAAGAATATGGAGAATGTATTACCAAGAAATTTCTTGCAAGCAAAACAAGTATTGGAGCTTGTCTCATAGAGACACCTTTGAAGAAGAATCTTCTTAGCATTAAGACATTAGTGGGCAACTTGGGTCTTTTGAACTCAAGTACAAATCAAAATTTGTGTGATGTAATTTCTTGGAAGAAATAATCATGTACAACCATAGTGTGGAGTGAAACTTTGTGTGAGGAGCAATATTTGGTTGCATATGTAATAGGTCATTTCATGGCCATGCTTGTTTTGATTTTTTGTGTAGAAATTTGAGAGTAGTATGGTTTAAAAACCATAATGGGGTTGTGGAACAATGGTTCAAATACCATTTCAAGAATGTGGAAGAGTGGTTGTTGAAAACCACAATTAAAGAATATTTTGATGAAGGGGGAGTTGATCATCAAAAGGAGGCACTCAGTCATTTGTAACAGGAAGGAGCAGAAACAAATATGGAGGAGATCCCACACCAAGAGTGGAAGGAGTGCCCAAGACAATTTTTTGCATTTTTTTATTTTTTGTTGAAATATTGGAGGAAACGAAAAAGGATCAGTTTCTTCCAAGTTTGTGATACTTCTAAACTTCCCGGTTAGTCCCCTCAGCATCAAGGGGGAGAATGTTGGAATCTGATCTGCTTAATTGTTCCGTAATTACAGGATTATTATTTCTTATTTTAAGTTGTTAATTTTGGTGGCTCAGTTGTTACTCAAATTTTGTATTTGGATTTTAGCCTTCTATGAAGATTCTTATGTTATGACCCCAAAACTATATATTTGTGTAATCAGTTCATGAATAATCAATAAGCATTTCTCATTTTTACATATAATATAATGGTTTTATTTTATATTTTAAACACTCACATACACCTAACAACAAGATAACAAGAACTAGACCATTGTGGTAACACAAACATACACCCTATCATGGTTTGAAGTTTCTCATATAATAAATTCAAATATATACCACTACAATATTGTTCAAACATGATTTTTTAAATATTATTTAGCTGAATAAACACAAACTCTAGAAGCGCAATAATATTTAATTTGATGTCTAGCGCTTTAATATTTAATTTGATGGGACGTGCAAATAAGATCTTAATAAAGGTTTCTTCGGACCGGAGAACAAATATATTTTTTATTTGGTTAGTGTGAGAAACCCCTACGACCAACGCACGAGAGCTATGCTTATCAATAGAGAATTTAACACACAACCACTACACAACCACTACACACCCACCCCCTTACACACTCGTCTACGTCATGGTTTAAACATTAAACCTTCTGAAAAAGAGCTAAAGTCCATACCGTTACGCTATCCTCGGGGACAACCTGAGGATAACTAGTAAACAAAACAAACCATATTTATTGTCGTTTCATTGGTGGGTAGGCCATGTAGCAGCTAGTAAACAAAACAAACCATATGTATTGTTGTTTCATTGGTGGGTAGGCTATGTAGCAGGTGGGCACGAGTTCGTTCGCTTGTTAGGTTAGTTTAATGATAAAATATTAAAATTCATTTGTGGAATTAATTTTTTTAATGAACTTTTTTTAAATTATAATTAATTAATTAAATATTAAAAGCAAGTGAAAGTTTTTTTTTATTTCTTTAATTCAAATTTATTGAAAGTATATTATATTTATAAAATTAAAACATTTTTTTAATTGGAACCAACAATTATATTAGAAAAAAATTACAATAAAAAGAAAGTTAGAAAGATCACAACTTGAGGCATAAGGTCATTTATACAATCAAAATCGGAATCAACTTTTAAAAGGGTAAATACACAACATAAATAAGCATAAAAAAAACTAAAGTAATAAAAAACTTTAAACTGTAGAACTATAGCTCTAGGCACTAAGTAGACTTATTGCTCCATAATTCTGTGTTTGTTCAATGCCGCAAAGCTATTAGAACTCTTGAGTTGAAAGGTTGAAACTACTTTTCGGGTAGACTGTATCCATATTCTTTCTTTTGTCAAGCGTTACGAGAACACCGAAACCACACAGAAGGGGAAGAAACTTTAGATTTTGTTTCCTCTGTATGAACCGTCAATTCCATGGATGATGGCTCTACATCCAACGATATATTCTTGTCGTCGCTAAGATACTCAACACATTGTAGTTGTTGGATGCATCAGGAACTTAACTGCCTAATTGAACACTGATTATATGAAATCACTTCTCTGGAGCGACATCGTCTTCTACAGATCCTCTTCTCGGGCTATGGGAGTGCCTTGCGTTAGCCGAGGGGAAATGTACTAGAGGACTGGCTAGTTGGGCAAATTATGAAGCAAACTCTATTACATCCCTTGGGGTATGAATCTGGTGAGACTAAGGAGCCTCATTGTTGGCAGATTCAATTGGGGGATAAAATTTTTGTTTTCATACCCTTTTTTACTGGTTGTAAGACGTGTCGACTTGGATTGTGTACCTTTAGAAGCAACCAAATGTGGATTTTTACACCTTTCCACAGTCGACCAACCATCATTAGCTTGACTCCACGAGGAATCCAAGCTGCATTAACCCAAACCCTAAGGGAAGACTCATTGGGGATGCGTCCAACGAAATACCTGACAAGGGTGAGTGATTCTATATTGTGACATGCAAAATCAACTTCAGGCAATGGAAAAATTACATTAATAGAACGAATGTTACCTTGTGGACCATTCTCAGCATAAACCTGCACAATCGATTGAGAGGAGCCATTATCGCATGCATTCCCTTCTGAGGTGCCAATGTTGTGTATTGGTATGCCAAGGTTAAGGACCATAATGATACTCAAAACCCTAACCCAATCTCCATCACTTGTCGTAGTTGAAACCCTAGCTTGTTTTCAATAAAGAATAGAATCTAGACCACCGTCTTCTTAACTGTCCTGAAACATTATTTCAAATCTAAATAAACTATTTTTTTAATATATCGAAAATAGGTTATATCCACAATCTTTTTCTACTACCAATCAAGATTCAAAATCTTGGGGTTGCCTCTTATAACTCCTATTTCACCTCGTTGTTATTTAACTCAGTGTGAAATAAACCACCAATAACATACAGCATATAAATAGGTTATATTTAGTTAATTGGTTCCTTGGATTGTGAAATAGGTTATATTTAGTTAATTGGTTCCTTGGATTTTCCACAGATTCAACATGTCGAACATACAGCATTTAAGTCACAAGCACAGCCTGACCTACACATATCTTCAAGGCAGATATAAATCTGACGTTTGCGAGCAACCCGGCCAAGGTTGGACATACAGCCAGCCCTGCAACTTCGATGTGCATCCCACCCGTCCAAAGCCGTCAACAACAGAAAGGTTCGTCCGTCCCACGCCGTCAACAACAGAAAGGTTCGTCCGTACAAGGTCGTCAACAACGGAAAGGATCGTCGGTACAAGGTTTTCAACAACGGAAAGGATCGTCCTTCCCACGCCGTCAACAACGAAAAGGGTCGTCGAAAGTATTTATGAAGCAGTTTATGAAGAGGAAAGTGCGGTTTATGAAGCAGGAAGTGCAGTTTATGAAGAGGTTATGAAAAGGTTCGTCCGTCCCACGCCGTCAACAAACAAAAGGTTCGTCCGTCCCACGCCGTCAACAACGGAAAGGTTCGTCCGTCCCACCCCGTCAACAACGGGGTTCGTCCGTCCCTTGCCGTCAACAACGGAAAGGGTCGTCTTTCCCAGGCCGTCAACAACGGAAATGGTCGTCGGAAGTATTTTTGGAGCGGTTTATGAAGAGGATTCTGAAGAGGAAAGTGCGGTTTATGAAGAGGATTCTGAAGAGGAAAGTGCGGTTTATGAAGAGGAAAGTGATAGCTGGTCCGAATAGTACTCGAATCTACGCAGTTCGTTATGATATTACTGCTCTAATATTTTAGCTAAAAATTGAAATAAACTTATTAGTGTTTAGGAGATGTTTATTGGTTTGTCGGTAGACAACTTCGCCGTGGTCCACTCCACTCCACCTTATTCACAAGTTTCAAGTTTGTAGTCTGCCTGTTTGAGGCCAAATCCTCAAGGAAAACCAAAAAAAAATTATTAGTATAGCAAAGTGTCTAGTTTAAGCACGGTGGTGGTCAGGCACATAAAATCATCAGTTGCTGGGTTGAAGTCAGATGTAAGTATATTCCCTGTCAATGTTATGACCAGAGAGATAGAGATCTGATATCAAGATCTCTGCAGAAGGAGGTTTCGTATAATCTATGCAGAAGTGCAGTTGTAAACCAAAACCATGGAAACAACAGATTGGGAAAAGTGAATATTGTATGTACTTGAATTTCATTTAAGATGTGTTAAAGTATTAGTTTAGTTTAGTAAATTCCGTTTCTCCATTATTTATTTTACTTAATTTTTTACATTTTAATCTGTTTCAATATTTTAATTTATATTAACATATTTAAAAACATTGAAATATTTTATTAACGTGTAAAACAAATATATATTTTTTAATTTTAAACTTTAAATTATCAAATTAAAACTTCCATAATAATAATAAAAAGAAATCAATTGAATAAATAATTTTAAGAAGCAATTCTCATTTTTAATATTTTTAATTTTATTATATATAAATAAAACTAGTAATATGGGATAAGAAAAACTATCAAGATTATTTAAAGTTGATAAAATCAATAAAAAAAAATAAAAATTTTATTATATATAAATAAAACTAGTAATATGGGATAAGAAAAACTATCAAGATTATTTAAAGTTGATAAAATCAATAAAAAAAAATAAAAAGAAGAATAAAATTATAATAATGTTTATGTAAGTAATATATGATATATATAGTAAATAATTGGTAAAGATGAAATAATTAAATATAATATAATAATTTTAAAAACAAAAATAAATATGCAAATTCAATAAATATAAGTTAAATTTGTAATTCTTCACATTTCTTAACATCCTTATTTCTTAACCCAAGGATTTGACCCATGGTTTATTATAGCTTGATTTTTGAGAAAACTTTGGAAAGGCGCTAAACATGGGTTAAATTGTTGGACTACTATATTAATTATTGCTTGGAAATATTTATCGCGTAAAAATATGGTGAAAATTGAGAAAAAAAAGGTGAGGAAGAGAGCGTAATCGAGGGAGGAAAAGACGAAGAAAAGAGTTTTGTTTTTCTCTGCTCGTACAATCATTGCTCGGAAATATCGTGGAAAAAACAATAAGCCGTAAAGAAATTATCGCTTGGAAATATCGTGGAAAAAACAATCGGCCGTAAGGAAATAGAACGCAGGGTTGCAATCACATTACCTTCGCCTCTTTTGTGGCTACCTTTCACTTTGGCTGCTTTTGTCCTGATAATTTCGTCACCTTTGTTGCTACCCATTACACACGTTTTCCAAGTCTTGTCATATTTCCTTTGTTTTCCAAAGCCATGCAGAATTGTGAGAGAAAAAGCACACAAGATACCGGGTGTGGTGTGTGAGTCAATTTCAAGAGAAATGGGGACTTTCCCTTGTTCAACTTTGTTTAACACGGCAGTGGGACAGGGTATGATCAACTTTTTCAAGAGTCCTTGGCCGCCAAGCTTGACTTGTTTCCTACTATCTGCATGATTTTTTTTTGGGTATTGATGAAAAAAGTTGAAGGGCCTGTTTAAAAGATGCACAAGAAGAGAAAATTAGATAAAAGCAAGATAATTTTATCTTAGTAAAATAAACAAACTTAGGTTAAATTTGCTTATAAAGAAGTCAAAAAAATATTCATGGTGCTATCCTTGTATTTGATAAGGTTTATGCAGTGCTTAATGCTTCACATGACTATAAAGAAATTGCTAACAACAATGTAATTTATTGTGCTTAGGTCCTTCGTTGCATGATCCTAATAAGTATTCTGATTTTTTCTGCCTTGTTTATATGCTAGCTTCATTATCAATTCTTATAATCTCTTTCAATTCCATGAGGGCATATGACCAAACCTTAAAAATCTTAGATCTAACAGCCATATTCACCATCTTATTAACAATTTTGTTTCCCTCTCTATAAATATATTTAATTCGAATTTCTTCTAGGTTTCTTAAAATAGTCCTCGCATCTATAATTATTTGGAAAATGCTAGAATTATTTAGCTCCCCTTTTTGAAGGGAAGTTATAATATTCTTGGAATCCCCCTCAATAACAATTCTCCTAAACCCAAATTCATCGCAATTCAAAGGCCTGTAAGCATCACCCTTACTTCGACTTGGTGATTTGTGGTAATTCCTAGATCATTAACATATGCAACGACTACCTAACCTTTGTCATTCCTGATGAGGCCCCCACCACCAACATGGCCTAGGTTGTCTTTTGCAGCCCCATCAAAGTTAATTTTTACCCAAATTTATGAGGACGTTCTCATCTAGTATCTAGTCTCACCTTATTGATTTTTTCCATATTTAAGATATCTTTTTTCTCTAAAGAGGATCATTGCAAGATTTTCGTGGTAGACAATGTTTTTAAGACAATCCTCCAAGAGGGATGCTCTTATCATGGCATAAACCCCAATTATTACTCTGGTTTTATTTTTGAACACTCATCTGTTTCTTTCCAACCAAATCCCCCAACAAATATGTGGGATGCATTTTTGCCAAAAAAATATTGCTTTCTAAGTGTCATTGTTCCCAAATCCTGATTAGAGAATTTGGAATGACCCAAGCAACATTAACTTCTCTCAATAACATATTTAGGATATATTGAAAAAAATCACAAGTTCCAAGCATGTGGTCCACGCACTCATCCTCTTTGTTACACAACACACAAATAGTTGGAACCACAATCCCTCTTTTGAACATATTGTCTTTCATGAGGATCTTATTGAGAATGGTAGTCCAAAAAAATATAGCAACCTTAGGGATGATGTTTAGCTTCTAAATTCTTTTAAGCTCGGGTTTCTCTGAGGTTACTTTACCCAATACTCTATACCCATTCTTCACCAAGCATTGGCCTTGCTGGTTTCTTCCCCAAATTATTTGATCCTCCTATAAGCCTCTACCTAAATAATAACTCCTTAAAAGGTTTTGCATATCTTTACCCCCAAGCCTTGCATATCTTCTTGTAGGATTTTCCACTCTTGAAAATCACCCACCCTATGAATGTAACCATTAATTTTCTTACCATAGGTTATGGTTAAATGTTCTTTGATATCTTTGAAATTTCTATAGTTCGCTAAAGGCTCCTCTTGAATCCAAGGGTCTTTCCAAAATTCTATTTTGTCCTCCCTACCTACTTTTCATTTTAGCCCTTGCCATATAATTTTCCTACTATTGATAATATTTTGCCAAAAAATAAACCCACGTGGAGGATTAGAACAATTGATAAAGTGGTTTTTGCCCTCCAAGTATATGTTTTGGACAATGCTAACCCATTTACCTAATGCTCTAGTGCAAAGCCTCCAACCATATTTAGCTAGAAGGGCTCTATTTTTATCTCTCAACTTACTTAATCCAAGATCCTCATTCTGTAAATACTGGCAACAGGTATCCCACGATACCAGATGTATACATTGTTTGCATTCAGTGCCATCCCATAAGAATTTTTTTGTAATCTTTCTAATGTCTCTTCCACTTTCCTTGACATCCTTAGGAAAGACATAAAGTAAATAGGGCGGCTTTGAAGCATGTGTTTAATAAGTTTTTCTTTCCTTGAAGAGGATAACAAAGATCCCTTCCAGCCTTGAAGTTTCCTATTATATTTATCAATAATCAGATTCTAAAGTTCATCTTTTATTTTATCTATAAATAAGGGCAAACCAAGATAGGTGATAGGGAACTTTTCCTCCTTACAAACCAGCACTTTAATTATTTGATCTCTTCTACTTTCCTCCATATTTAAAAAGATAATCCTACTTTTTTTCAAATTTTATTTTTTGACCTATAGTTTTTTCATAATAATTAGGTACTTGTTAAACTCCAAAGCTTCTTCCACTATAGATTCCCCAAGCAATAAAGTATCATCCTATTGAGTAGTGTTTTCACCCAATTGTGAAAGCACACTCTCCGATAGGATCTGAGTCCCAAAATCCTCTGCTTGCAAAGAAAATAATTTCTCCAAGGTTCCTGTTATGCTGATATGATGATGTTCAAATGAAATGCCAGGAATACCTTAGGGTTTGCAAGTGGATGTTAACAAGGGGCACTCGTGGTTTATTTAGTTTGAAATTACAAGTGGACTCAAAATGAATAATATCTATTCTCCTCTTTAGTTCTGATGGATTTTCAGCTTGTTTATTTGAACACAGTTAATTAAACTGCAGAAAATAAATTAAGGGTTTAAAAAAATAAAGCAAAATAAATGAAAATGAAACTAAACTACAGTCAGAATGCTGTCATCAATTCGATGAAACCGAAGATAATGAGGTTTTCTGCATGCAACCTAACCTAATGAACCTGCAAATTCGCACAATCCAAATAAATTAGGTGCTGGTTTCTAGGGTTTCTATTGTAATTCCAGATTTAGGCATTCGCATGAAGCAACCAAGCACACTTGCATTAAACTTCACCTAAAATCCTTAGAAATATGGAATGAATGATAAAACATTAAATCATGCATGCACAAAATGACTCCTTCTTTCTCATCAATGAGATGCCAACTTTCTATATTTTTGTATTTGAATGATATGTCAATTACATTTTATAGAATGTTCCAGGTTTTACAAATCCAGAACAAATGAAGGAAATTGCCCAAGTGCAGGCCCAGAATGGCATGAAGCCCTTGTCTCTGCAACTCTGCAAGTAGCAATTTCCAACCCCTCTTTCAATCCGCGCTCTTGACTTTATAATCACTGAAATGGCTCTTCGATTCTCCTTGTGTCGCTTCGTTTCACCTTCCGGCATTTGACCTTTCAAATTCTCGCCTTTTCTTTGCTTTTGATTAATGCTCGATTCTGAAACGCTCAAAATCCACCGCTGCATGTAACGCCTCTGCAATATTGACACCTGTAAGCCACGTGTCCTGCGTTTTTTGCGTCTTATGTAACGTCTTCCCGTGCCAAAATGCGATAAAATAGCATGCAACCTGCTCACCTTTCTGGCCACGAAAACGTGACATGTCACGAAATCATGACATGTCGCGATATCGCGACGCTTTCCTCATTCGTACACCTCCGGCCGTTTCTGTCGTGATATCGCGACGTTTTTCACCTTCGGACCTTCATGCCACTTTCTGTCACGATATCGCGACGTTTTTCACCTTCGAACCTTCATGCCGCTTTCTGTCGCGATATCGCGACGTTTTTCACCTTCGGACCTTCATGCCGCAAACTGTCACGATTTCGCGACCATTTTCGTTTTCGTACCCCTTAGGCTACACCCTGTCGCGAAATCGCGACGCTTCTCTGCTTCGGGCACCTTTGTTGCATGTTGTCACGATTTCGCGACATTTTTCCCTTCCGTACGCTTGAGCTTCAACCTGTCGCGATTTCGTGATGCTTTTCTCTGTCCGTACTACTTCGTTGCAATCTATCACGAAATCACGACCATTCTCTCCTTCGGACCTTCTTGTCGCAAACTGTCGTGATTTCGCTACCATTTTCTGTTTCGGGCCTTCTCACCGCAAACTGTCGCGATTTCGCTACCGTTTTGACTCTGCACTCCTTTGCGCTCAATGCTGTCGCAATTTCGCTACCATTTTCCATTTTCGTACACTTGCCAATTTTTCGTCGCGAAATCGCTACGCTGCCCCCATCCGTACTACTTCGCTGCTTCGGAGCCGCGAAACTGCGACCTGTCGCGATTTCGCGACGCCTTTTCGCTTCATTCCCCTTTTTTGCTTTCTGTCGTGATTTCGCGACCATTTTTGCGCATTATGCTTTCTGGTTGATCCTGTCACGATTTCGCGACCATTTTGGCCCTTTGCCCTGTTTGACTGGTTCCTGTCGCGATATCACGACGTTTTCTTGCTTCGTGCTCTTTGACCTCTTTCTATCGCGATATCACGACGTTTTTTCGCTTTGTGCCCTTTGGCCTCTTTCTGTCACGATATCGCGACGTTTTTTCGCTTTGTGCCCTTTGACCAGTTTGACCCACGATTTTGCGACGCGTCGCGATATCGCTACGCCTTTCCATTTTGCCTTTCTCTCTCCTACCTGGGCCGCGACAGAGCAACATGTCGCGATTTCGTGACACTTTTTCGTTTTCATTTTCTCTCTCCTCTTTCTGTCGCGACGGAGCAACATGTCGCGAAATCGCTACGCTATTTTCATCCGTACAACTTCTGCAGCAACACGTCGTGATTTCGTGACACTTTTTCATTCTGGCAGACGGAGCAACATGTCACGATATCGCGACGTTTTTTCAATTTCGGCAGCGACGGAGCAACATGTCGCGATTTCGCGACACTTTTCCTGTTTTGGGCAGCGATGGCGCGACAGGTCGCGATTTCGTGACACTTTCAAGACTCATGCATTTTTTCCTCTTTTCTTCAATTTTAGCATCTGGGTCACCGAGATTCTTCTCTGCAAGCCTGCAAAAAGGTGGGTCCCCAATTTTGGGGTGTGTTGTGGATCAACCACAACAAATGGCGACTCTGTTGTCAAATGCTCTTGAGCATTTTAGTAAGAACCCAACCTGAAACATATCACAAACTCGCAAACATATGTTAGCACATAAGAAATATAAAAAATGCCCAAAGATCAAAAGTATATAAATCATCAGAATCATCAAGTATTAGCTCAGTGTATGCAATGAATTTCTTTCCCTATTGTTTGAAATTTATCCACACTCCATTATCAGTTTTGCATGAATGCATATGTGGGATGGTGAATGATTTGTGTACCCTAATGAATGTGCTAGGAGATTTTGCTTTCATAAAAGGCATGGTCATTCTTCTATTATTATGTACAAGCATTCAAGATTGCCAAACCCTCTTAGGATCCACTAATTCATTACCTTATTGTATCCCAAAGTTGGTTATGAGTCTCTACTATCTGGAACCCATGTGCAAGTGAATGTGAAATCAGAACTTTGGGGAATCAGACTCCCAACCAACCGAGATGAGAGTTTAACCCTATCCTTACTATTATGATTTAGAGTTCATTACCTCACTTTAAGCAAAATAATTAAACCAATTATGGAAGAAATGGTCATGCTAGTCTAACCCTCTAGACAATCAGTGGTCTTGTTTTTTTAGGCAAGACATGATGCCATGCATGGGCATATCTAACCCCACAATCCAAAACTTATCTCCATTTCTTTGGACCTTGGGGATGACTACCCATCCTTTGCAAAGGACAAGTAGTACGATCCTTACAATCCACTATAAAGATGAGATGGGAAAATTTTATTTTTTACTTCTTGGACCTTTGGGATGACTACCCATCCTTGCTAGGGACATGTAGTACGATCTTTCCAATCCAAACTTTAGATGTAGATGGAAAATATTAATTTTTTTGCTTAGACCTTGGGGATGACTACCCATCCTTTGCAGAGGAAAAATAGTACGATCCTTGCAATCCAAGATTTATTGTGAAATGAGACATAAGAGCTTTGGGGAATTGGATCCTCAACCTAAGCGAGATGAGAATTTATGCCCTATCCTTACTACTCCATGTAGGTCAAATCAAAGCTTTGGGGAATTGGATCCTCAACCTAAGTTCGATGAGGATTTAACCCTATCCTTACTACTCTGATTTTAGGCTTTAGGTTCTATGGAAGTGGTCAAAACCACTGTTTTAAGGATCATGTTGCATAATAGGAAAGACATGAAAAGCTTCTTTCGCCCAACCTTTTCTTCCAAGTTAGGTTTTGATCATTTTGCTCAAGATCCTTTTTAATGAATGAGACGTGCTTGAGTCTAGATATGTCAAGACTCAGTTTCCAACCTTAGGATTTACTTACATATATGTTATAACACAACCCTAAGAGGATTTGACATACTTTAATGGCTTGTACCTAAGATGCATATGTAACTAAGATGAGATGTATGTAAGGTGAGATGGAACATGAACGCATTATTTCTTGAATTACAAATGGAATGAATTGTCATGCAAAACTGATTCTTTCATGCATCACAAAATCAAACAATATAACTTAAGATGCTTGTGTTACTTGTGGAGCTTTTACAAGACAATTCCAATGTTTCATATTCTCCCGATCTAGAACATAAGTTAGCATCTCAAGGCTTTTTTTTTTTTTTATAGACAAACAAAACATGTCAAATAAACACACATCTTTAAATTAAAACTTATTCAATCCAAAACCAAACTGCAATCCCAAAAATGAAAATTTGAAAACACAAACCAAAAACCGAAAACCAAAATTTATATACAAATGTACACTATAATACAAGATGATGCAAAGCTTAGCTTATCACTTTCCTGGATCCCACACATGATTAGAACATTTCAACAAAAATATGACATAATATGCATGCCAAATGTTGTGGGAATCTAAGATCAGACCAAACAATGCAACAAATTTCCACTTGCCATGCTCACCATACCAATTTGATTTAGTTCCAATAATACTCCCATAGGTGAGCATCAAATTACTAAAATGATTAGACAATAAATGATTTTCAATTTTATCATGTCTATTCTTTAAAACTTCCATTTCCAAACTTACTCTTTGATTTAGAATTAGGCTATCTTCTTCCAATACGCAATTTTGTAAGTAGGAGCCTATTTCTACAAATTTTAAAACCAAATTATTTTCCAAATTTGTAGGCCAATCAAATTTGTGTAACAATTTACAAGCATCTAGGATATTTACTAAATTAGGATCATTAAAAGTTTTTATCCTAGATTCAATTAATAATTGTTGATGAATTTGGTTTAACAATTCAAGTGCATCAACTTCTTTTCCGTTCATTAAAACCATGTTATTAAAGGTGTGATTAAAAATTATACCTTGTTTTTCATTTACCTTTAATGACATTTCATCATTCAGATTATTTAAATTCAAAGTATGGTCTTCCTTTTCAATCCTCAAACATTCTTGGTCAAAGTGTATGTCAAGTAATCTGCTTTGATGATCACTTATTTGAGTTGCTTCCAATTGATCCATCTCTTTATCATTTGGTTCTAATTCTTTGTTCACTATCCATGGTATCTCTTCATTTGAATCCTCCAAATCATCATGCAAACTTGCATCCACACTTTCAATGAATTTATATTTTGTCCCCTTTTCAAATCTTGTGAATATGAGATCTTCGTATGATGTAGAAGGTTCAACATCCTGCATATCAAGTAAAATATGAGTTTTATCTATGGAGATGTGAGAAAAGAATGCATTATCATATCTCCCCCAACCATTGTGAAAATTGTCATCCAAATCTGTGATATGAAACTCCATGGTATTTGTGACATGATCTTTTGATTCATTCATCCATTCATTTTCTTCTTTGTCCTTGGCAATAGGATCATTATAATCTTCCAAAATTTGATGAGATCTGAAACTCTCTTCCAAAACATCCTCAAATCGTACAGGAGTTGTAATATCTTCCTTTGAGTAGGCAATTATGTCATCCTGCATATCAATTGGCACACAAGTTTCATTAGTAGCTTTGGAAAGAGTGAAGTATTCCCACTTCTTCCAAGCATCATAATAATCATCTTTCAAAATCAAGTGGTGACGTTCAACTATTTCTTCAACATCTTCCAATTCATCAATGTGCTTCTCATCAAATTCATCTTCACCTTCCTTAGATGGTTCAATTATTTCCAAAAGTGGGTTATTTCTTGAATTCAAATTTATAAGGCTATCATTGTCCAAATTAGTAACCCATGATTCATTATCATAATTTGGAGGGTGAAGAATTTCTTGATCTTTAATTTTACACATTTCATCAATAGTATCTTCCAAGAACAAGTGGTGAAATTCTATCATATCTTCAAATTTATTTATTGATTTTCTTTCCATTTCACTTTCAACCACTTCATTCAATTCTATGGTGGGTTCCATCCATTCACATATATCAAACATTGTTGAATTTAGAACCCCTTCATCTAGATAATCATGTATCTCTACATGATCCTCACTAGTGGATGTTGTCTTAGCAATTTGCACCTCCTCGTGGACTACATCCAAGGTGGTCATAAAATTTGGGTATTCAAATTCATCCCCTTGATCATTTACCTTAGATATCATTGGAGTGGAGGGTGCTATGTTTGATGGTTGGTGTAGGTTGGCATCAAAAGAACTATCTCTCATATGAACATGTTGTGCCTTTTCTTCTTCAAGACCTTGTCGTTCCATCTCTTCTAAGACCTCATGGATTTTCTCTAACGACAAACCACTCAGTTTTTCCTCAATGAGTGAAGCAAGTCTGGGGTGTATGGCTCCTAGGTATACTTCCATGGCTTCTTCTTCTGATGTGTTAAAATTTTCCCACATTTGAGAGTGCAACTCACGAAATCTTCCATTGAATTGACTCAAGGATTCATTAGGCTCCTTACATATGGAGGTAAACTGATTTTTCAGGATTTCTAAGTCAACCTGATTACCAAAATGGTAAAGATAGGCTGCTTCTAATTGTATCCAAGAAGTCCTAACCTCCATAGGTAGTTGGCTATACCAAAAGAATGGTTTGTCATCCAAAATGTATGCAAATAACCCACAAGCTACCTCCTCATAGAAAATCTGAAATTGACACAATGCATTCTTGTAGACATGCAGTTTTTGCAAGTATCCTAGTGGCACCTCTTGATTAAAACACCGTAAAAAATCCAATAACATTGTAGGAATTTGATATGGTACCACAGGTATAGACAAACCCTTATAATGATCTTCTAATATTGATACCATTCTCTCTCTTAGAGACACTATTTCTTTTCTTAAGGATATCCTTTGCTCCTCAAGTGTTGCCATTAGTGAACTTAAAATGTAATCTTAGAACCAACTCTGTTGAATATTCAACCTGCAATGTATAAACAAAAATCACGTTAGCATCAAAACAACATATGTATTCCTTGGAATCAAATGAAACGCAATTGCCTGAAATAACACTTTGTCAGTCAAGACCAAAATTTTCAAAATTAAATTAAATCACTTTATTTCTGTATGAACAATCCAAATGTGTTGTAAAGCTCTTAAGCAATTTTAAATATTTAAAATCATGATGAAATAAACCGTTTCATGCCCTCCTTCTAGCGCCAATCTGTTGAGTAGTGTTTTCACCCAATTGTGAAAGCACACTCTCCGGTAGGATCTGAGTCCCAAAATCCTCTGCTTGCAAAGAAAATAATTTCTCCAAGGTTCCCGTTATGCTTGATATGATGCTATTCAAATGAAATGCCGGGGAATACCTTAGGGTTTGCAAGTGGATGTTAAC
This sequence comes from Wollemia nobilis, assembly GCA_028583015.1. Taxonomy (NCBI): domain Eukaryota; kingdom Viridiplantae; phylum Streptophyta; class Pinopsida; order Araucariales; family Araucariaceae; genus Wollemia; species Wollemia nobilis. The sequence goes on along the minus strand of JAQPPZ010017036.1, from coordinate 4,265,144 downwards.
AAGGGGCACTGTGGTTTATTTAGTTTGAAATTACAGTGGACTCAAAATGAATAATATCTATTCTCCTCTTTAGTTCTGATGGATTTTCAGCTTGTTTATTTGAACACAGTAATTAAACTGCAGAAAATAAATTAAGGGTTTAAAAAAAATAAACCAAAAGACAACACTCGAAGGGAAACGAAGAGTTGTTTTGAAAACCTTTAAAGTATTCATCGAATGAGAAAAGGAGGGGGGGAACAGAAATGGTGGCGTGGCCAAATGGGAACTTTGGGCATGGCCACATTTGTAAAACAGGGATTTTAATTTGAATGTGAAAACTTTTCTTCAGAAATTTCAGGCCTTGTTAGCAAGAAAGAATGAGAAATTTTCTGCATGCTTCATTTTAATTGTTCTATTTTTCTCTTTTCAGATTTTAGACTTGTATGTGAAATTGATGCCATTATTTTGGGTTATTTCATGTGAATGTCTGCAATCTGGAAATTATTTAAAACCCTAGGAACCAGCACCTAGTTTACTTTGATTGTGTTTATTTTGCAGGTCAGATAAGCTAGGTTGCATGTACGAAACTCTCACGTATTCGGTTTTGCAGGACGGGGTGCTATCAAACTGAAGGAGCTTTTGCATTGCTGTGTTTTTAGCAATTATTTTGATGCAAACTTTAATTTTCTGTTTCCAAAAATTTTAATTTCAGAATTTTTTTCCTATTTTCAGACATTAAAATAAACATTAAAAAAATTTCAAAATCTAAAAATGATTTCACCATTGCGGAGATTATAATTCAGACTTCAAATATGCACTTTGAAATTTCATTTTCGGACTTGTTTAGTATTTTTAAAAATTCATCGAAGTTGCTGTTTTGCTACAGATTTTAAAATTCCGAAAATAGAAATTTTCCATTTTAAAGTCAAATTTCATTTTTCCAGTTTTGTTTTGCATTCATGAGCCTATGATGACATTCCCTTCATGGAAGTTCCAATTTCATTGAAGGGGTTATGTTTTATGGCATTTTCACAAATTTCATTTGGGCCTAAAATTACCCTTTCTTCATAAAAATTCCAATTTTACGAAAGAGGGGTAGTTTGAGTACTACATTGAAAGTCTTTTCCTTAAAGCACTTAATTGTTCATCTTGATGAAAATTTGATTTCATTTAAGAGGGATAAGTTAAAGTGACATTTTGAAGTTACATTTGAAGACCCTATTCATCATTGAGGATTTAATGCAAGATAAAATATATCTTAAAACCATCAAGATAAAAGGAATTAAAGCATTACATCATGGTCATATGAGGGCCAAATCACGTTTGTTTTATAAGGGTTCAATGAACAATCATTTATTTCACAGTAAAATAAACCACAGTGCCTCTTGTTTTCAGTTACTTGCAATCACTAAGGTGTTCCAAGCATTTTAATTTAATATCTTTCATACACGAGATGCAAAATGCTCACATAACAGGAACCTTGGAGAAGTTATATGTTTAATTTCTTTGCAAGCAGAGGATTTAGAACCCAAATCCTATCGGAGAGTGTGTTTTCACAATCGGGTGAAAATACCACTCAACACATCCACAAAATGTTTATGGGATAAACATTCACCAATGGATGAATGTTTTAGATATTTGATATTACCATCCTTTCATTTTATTTCCAAAGTTCTTCCTAGGGCATCTATCATAATTATAAAGAGATATGGAGACAACGAATCTCCCTACCTGATTCCTCTGGTAGAAGGAAAGAACCCAAGAAAGTGCAAATAGAACCTTGGTTGAAGGGCACCAAGAAGAGGTTAGAAACGTTTCTTGAAAATCCAATGGAGGAGAGAAGAACGAGCACCACCATAGGAGGAGAAAACCACCATTTGGTCGAAGAAAAATCACATACCATTGAAAGTATAGACATCAGTGCCATTACAAAAGTTGAAGGGACATTTTTAGCATCAAGATAAAAGTATATTTCAAAAAAGAAGGTGACGCATTGCTTGGAAGAGAAAATTTAACATGGGAAAATCAAGTTTGGAAGGTAAAAATATTGCATACAGAATTGAATAGATCATTGGTAGGTAGACAGTGAAGGGACATCACTCAAAAAATACTTGCAATAGAGTATCCACGATATTTGAAAAATAATCAATTTCAAATGTTAAAGTTGAAGAGTTCCATTTGTAACGTACTCCTTAGGAGTTGAAGAGATAAACTACCACTTGTCATGTTGGAAGGAGTACCAACCACCTTCATGGGAGTTTGAAACATCTTTACATACCATAAATACATGAGAGATAAGTCTCATAACATACGCATCAATCAAAGCATTCAATAATCCATTCTACAAGGTAGAAGTTGTGAGCGCTTGAAGAGGAGTGTTGCATTTTTCCTGAGTCAAATATCGAAGACCATGAAATTAGCACACCCAATTTTTGAGGTACAAACATTTCAAATTAATTTTTCTCTATACTAATATATGAGAGCTATAAGGTTGATTTTATTTGATTTTTCCTAAAGTTTAGTTTAATTAATCTTGTGCTACTTAGATTAATTATATTAGTGGAGAGAAAAGACACCAAATTAAAAATTTGAAATCCTAGAAACACTATAAAGGTATTTTGAGAAGTTTTGAATATTATTGAAAAGTCAATTTGAACTTTTAGGAATTTTTTTTTGGTAGTTAAGATATATTATCATTAATACCGGGTTTTACAGGTTAACCCAAAACCTATTACAAAAATCAGCATTATGTTGTTACGGATCAAAGCCTTATTAGGGACAGTCTGTCCACCGCTACTAGTAGCCTTCTTAGAACATACGTCCGAGGGAGCACACCGCCCCTTACCAATATTTACATACACAAAAAGCCACTGACAGTAAAAACAAGCTATACTGCATATCTCCCAGACCATATTCATAACATCAACATAGCTATTCAAGACCTATGCCCAAAAGGAAACCCCTTCCCCAGTACATAGAAAAACAAAAACTATCACCAGATGGAGCAGAGCAGAGCTGACAAACCAACATTCTTCTGTACTGGGAGCCTCCAATGAGGACCCTATTCTTCTTCGTCTTCATCCTCGATTTTGTTTTGAATAATTTCGTCCACGTCACTTGGGACCCCATTTTCCCAAGTGACAAGCCCATCTGCTTCCACCCCTATATTGGCCAATCTGTCAGCTATTTTATTGGCTTCCCAAAACACATGTTGGGCTAGCCGGTCATTCCTAGCCTGGAATAGGATCCTTGCCTCTTCAATGACTGTCTTAACCCGCCATGGAGGATTTTTCCCATTGCTGAGGAGATTTATGATATGCAGTGAATCTCCTTCAATTATTAATTTACCTTCAATCTCCTGAGCCATCTGAAGACCTCTCCATAATGCTCTTGCTTCTACCTCATTATTTGTCCTTATTCCCAAATGCTCAGAAAAGGCCATCACCAGGTTTCCTTCATGGTCTCTCACTATTCCTCCAGCCCCTGCTCTGCCAGGATTATCTTTAGCAGCCCCATCAAAGTTGAGCTTGAGCCATCCAACCGGGGGTGGGATCCACCTGACACCTATTCTGGGATTGGCCTTAATAGACCCAGGATCCTCTACCAAGGTAATGTTTAAGGAACGAGCGATCTGATTTTCCATAGGGGAAGGATTTTGGCTATCATGAGGGATAAGGCTGACGTTTTCATGGGCAAAGGCAAGAATCTTAGTGGTAATGGAGGTGACATCATGGCTCGACTCATGGAACGCTCTATGATTTCTTTCTAGCCAGACCTGCCACAGAAAATGATGAAGACATATTTTCCACATAAACCTAAGCCTAAGGTTGACAAAGGGATTTGGCCATTGGTGGAACAGGTCAATGATGGTGGCTGGACTGACCCAGGAGATGCTAAATGCTTGGAATACCCCATTGAGAATATTCAAGGAAAAAGGGCATTCAAGGAAAATATGACGGGTAGACTCCCAATTTGCCCTGCACAAAAAACAACGGTTAGCAACTATCATACCTTTCCTTATCATGTTGTCCATCGTAAGTATCCTTCCTTGGATTACCAGCCACGAGAACATTGCAACTTTAGGAATTAGTTTTTTGACCCACACCAACTGAGTCTGAAGTATGGGCTCCTCAGGATCTAACATTAGTTTGTATGCAGATTTGATTGAGAACTGCCCATTTTCTGTGGCTGCCCAGATTACTTGATCCTGTCCTGGTCTCATAGGTATGAATTGTTGATGCAGAATGCTTTGGATCTCTTCTGATTCGGCTTCAAATCCTTGAATCATTATATGTTTCCATTTAAGTCTTCCTCTGTCCTGTCTCATAAAATCAGCTACTCTCCTTCCGATGAGTTCATCTGTGGTTCTTTTGATCCTAACTAAGTTAGGCACCTGAGATAGAGCCTCCTCCTTAGCCCACCTGTCATCCCAAAACCTAATATTTTACCCATTCCCAATAACCCATCTCATCCCTTTCTTTATGACCTCCCTACTGGTCAAGATTGCTTTCCAGAAAGCCGATCCTCTACTGTGAATACTGTCATTTAGGAAATCAATGCCTTGGAGATATTTTCTTTTAATGATGGCGGTCCATTCATTCTCCTCATTTTTTATGAGACGCCAAGCTTGTTTGGCTATTAAGACTGTATTCAAGTGAGCAATTCTTCGCAATCCTAGCCCCCCATTTTCTTTCGGCCTGCACACCTTGCTCCACCCCACCAGGTGGATCCTCTGTTTTTCCTCCGACCCGGACCATAGAAAATTCTTTTGGAGCTTTTCAATTTTTTGGTATACCTTGGTTGGGGCCTTAAAAATGGATAAGAAATACACCGAAATACTCTGTAAAGATGCCATAGTAAGAGTAAGTTTCCCTGCCTGAGACAAAAAGTGTCCTTTCCAGCCAACCAATTTTTTTTGGATTCTTTCTACCACTCTATCCCACATAGAATCACCCGGAGAGCTAGAGAAAATGGGAAGGCCTAAATAGGAGGTAGGAAGAGTCACTACAGAACATCCCAAAATCCTCGCTATTCTGACTTGTCTCTGGATTGGGGTGTTAAGGAAGTAAAGCTTACTCTTGTTAAAATTCACTTTCTGACCCGTCGCGTCCTCGTAGAGTTGGAGAATATGTTTGATCCTTCTAGCTTCAACCATTGACGACTGGGTCAACATTAGAGTGTCATCGACAAATTGTTGATGACTTACTGGGTTGGTGAGGGAGGTGGCTTTGATCCCCGAGATTAATCCTGCATTGCATGCTACTTTTATAGTTCTTCCTAGAGCCTCCGCCACTATAATGAACAACATTGGGCTGATCGGATCTCCTTGCCTGAGTCCTCTATGACTTTGGAAATACCCAGTTGTCATGTCATTGACTAGGATTGAGAACCAGGGATTGGATATGCACTCTTTTATCAGTCTGACCCATTGAGGATGAAAGCCAAATTTCAGAAGGACAACTGACAGAAAGTCCTAGTTAATGCGGTCGAACGCTTTGTTCATGTCAAGCTTTAGGGCGAAGACTACCTTTTTGGTTTGCCTAGCGGAGTGCAGAGCTTCATGGACCGTGATCACCCCATCCAGGATTGATCTCCCCTGAACCGAGCTCCCCTAACACTGGTCAATAATGAGGGGTAAGATTTCTTTCATCCTATTAGCAATGGCTTTTATCAATATCTTGTAGGACACGTTACATAAACTGATAGGTCTAAAATCTGCCATTGTCTCAGGGGTTGGGCCCTTAGGAATCAGGGCAATAAAGGTGGAGTTAAACCCTCTCGGGATATGTTTTGAAGCCTGAAACTCCTTGATAGCTGAAATGACATCCCCTCCCACTATATCCCAGAAAGTCTGATAGAATCGAGGAGGGAACCCGTCAGGGCCAAGAGCCTTATCGGGTTCCATGCTAAATAAAGCATTTTTGATTTCCTCATCAGTAAAAGGAGCAAGAAGCCTGCCATTAATGGCCTCATCGACCATATTAGGAATGAACTGAAGGAGAGAGTCCTTAGCTTCCTCTTTACACTGTGATTCTTCCCCGAGGAGGGAGCTGAAATAAGCAACCACTTCTTCTCTGATCTCAATCAGATCCTGGGTTTTGGACCCGTCAGCTTTGGTTAACTCTTTAATCTTGTTATTGCTTCTGTTCCTCAATGTTGTGACGTGGAAGAACTTTGAATTCGAGTCGCCATCCTTTAACCATAAAGCCCTAGATTTTTGTCTCCAGTAAGTCTCTTCACAAGCCAGGATATTATGATATTCTGAGAGCTTGATTTGCTCCTCCTTCCTGGTAGCTTCGTCGTAGGTACCATTTTGAATCATGTTGTCAATGGCCTTCAACCTATCCCCCACTTGTTTCTTGTTCTCAAACAGGTTCCCAAAAACTTCCTTGTTCCAGATTCTAAGGTTTTCCTTGACTAATTTCAATTTTTGAGCAAGTTTGAAAGCCGAACTTCCCTGAAAAGGTTGCTGCCACCATCTGGAGATGTTTTCCTTTAATTTCGGGTGCCTAATCCACATTGACTGGAAGCGAAAAGGTTTTTTGAAGGAGTTTGATTTTGGGACCTCCAGAAGAATGGGATTGTGATCTGATGCAATTTTGGGAAGAGTTTGCAGAATAGAATCTCCAAATTCCGCAATAGCCTCCTTTGATAAGAAAAACTTGTCAAGTCTTTCCTGGATAAGTTGATTTCCTATTCGCCTATTACTCCAAGTGTACTTTGCTCCTCTTAGCCTCACATCCATTAATTGATTTGAGTTTACAAATTGATTAAACTCTTCCATACTTTTGGTTGGGAGCCCTGCTCCACCCTTTTTGTCTAAGGGGTATAAGGGAGTGTTGAAGTCACCTGCCACCACCCACGGAATGTCATTGAAAGCATCACCCAATTTTCCCAGGTACTCCCACAAAGACGCTCTCCCTTGAACTGAATTGGGGGCATAAACATTTGAGAAAATCCACGATCTATTGTTGTCAATGTCATGGAAAAAAACACTCAACACCCTATCATCATCCTGGATAATGTTCCCTTCCACCACCCGGGGATCCCAAAGAACCATAAGCCCCCCTGAAGCTCCTCTTTCCGGTTTGCATACCATATCCCCTTGACTCCACATTTTTTTTGCTATTATTTTTTATTGAGCTTCGTCTATTTTTGTTTCTTGCAACATCAAAATTGTTGGGTTATATTGCCTTCTTATTGAACTAACCACCCTCTGTTTGGGTAGGCCATTGAGGCCTCTCACATTCCATGAGAGAACCTTCATTTAGATTGTTTAGAGTTTTTTGCTTTCCCCCTCCCTTGAGGAGGTTTCCCTGATTTGTTATCTTCCTGTCCTGGGATAACTTGTTGTATCAGTGTTTTCTGTTTACCGCTAGCAATTTCATTGTCAATCCTCATTTTGTTGTGTTCAACATTTGACATCCTCCCCCTCTTTTTCTCACCACCGTAGTCAGGCGACTTGGTAGTGCTCCTGGTCTGCTTGGGGCTAAAATGTGGAGGAACGATCTGCTGAAGAACCGGACTAAAACATTCCTCAATCTCATTCGTTTCTACCACATCAATCCTTGATTCTAACTCCTCCATATTTTTCCTGTACTCTCCTAGTTTTTGCACTGAGTCTTCTGGATGATTTGATGGGCTTCCGGTTATGATGTTGGGAAGGACTATTTCCTTTGATTCTAACCCCTCCACATGTTTCCTGTATTCTTCAGGGTTTTGATTTACGCCTACCTGGCAGTTTGAGGGACTCTTGATTATGGGATTAGAAGGACCCAACTTCGACGGGGATTCTAGGGTTTCAGGTAGTTCGACTTGAAGGTTTCCTTCTTCTAAAACCTCAATCTCCCCTTCTACCTCTAGATTAGCTAAAATTTCAAACTGATTTGAGTTCATAATTTTAGGGCTTACCTGATTTTCCTGTCCATCGATGATTTGTTGCTTGCCTTTATTCTGAGGTTGCCCTTCACCCTCCTTTGATTTCTCCTGATAGGCGTAGTTATTTTTACCCGGCCTGAACCCTCCTTTGCCAGCTGGGCCCCCTCTCGGAGGGAAATTCCTGGGGTAACCTTTATCATTTGGTCATTTACCTTCCGTCCTCTGGTTTTCTCTACTAGCTGCTAGATTAGGGCACTGACTTCGCAGATGGCCTTGGGTTTTACATTCTGAGCAAAATGTTGGCCTATTTTCATACTCCACCACCTGTTTTCTTAGGTAGTCACCGTACCCTAGTTCAACAAAATTTGGCAGCTCAGATTCTAAATCAGCGTTGACACATATTCTTGCATGCGTCATCCTTGTCCTAGCCAAGGTTGCATGATCTATGGTTACCAGCTCCCCAATAGCTCTGGCTATACCTTGCAGCCAATACTCATTGAAAAACTGAGCTGGTAGGTTAGGAAGGCGAACCCAAATAGGGGCTATATTGATATTCTATTTTTTAGGGTCAAAATCCTCCCCCCACTGTCTGAGGAAAAGGCTACGTTTTCCTAAAAACCAGGGTCCTCCAGTTAGAACGTGATTCACATCCTCCTTGTTATTGAATCTTATAATGAAGAAACCCCTGGATAGGGCAACAACCTCCATACTCCCCACCGTTCTCCACTTAGATAGTGCCCAGGACCGTATGGTCTCTATATCCGGCCTTCCACCGAGGAACTTGCCCACTAACGAAAACTCTTCCATGGATAGGAAAGGACCCATAGAGTTTACAGGTGCCATTATCCTATTATTTACCGGTATGAGAGGTGGGAGTGAAAGAAAGTCACTCTTTCTACCCTTTAGGGTTTCTACGAAGGTTGGGCCTCTTCTGGGACCCGCGTCGCCCTTCTGTGACCTTTTTTCGAGATCTTTTTGAGGAGGATCGGGCCCTCTTTGGACAACCTCTCCTATCACAGAAGGCCTGCCTTCCTCTGGTTCCTCACCTGACTCCTGCTCGAGGTTCCCGCCCGCATCCTGCGTACCTTCTCTGCTGCCTTGACTGAGGTTCCCACCCAAAGCTTTCGAATTTCCTCCGCCGCTTTGACCGCTTTCGCTGCTCCTCTCCTCCATCTCTCGCGATGAAGTTTTAGAAATTTAATTACAAGTTTCGTAATTAATTTATTCAAATTGAAATTCAAGTTTTTAATTTTTGTAAATAATTTAAAGGAGAAGGAAGAAGGTTTTCTACCTCAAATTAAAAATACTAAATTTGCAAATATTATTTCCTAAATTTCTAAATTTCTAATTGGGGAGCCATAAGGTATTCAACATCAAAATAGTTTTGTGAAATTTAGAGTTTAGTAATAATATATTCAAACTTAGGGAGACATAAGGAATTCAACTCAAAAGCTTAGAAAATTTGAAAAATTATCTTTAAGTTTCTTATTCAAAAACTAGGAAGACATAGAGAAGTTGACTATAAAGATTTTTGAAAAATTAGGGAGCTATAAGGATGTCTACATCAAAGAATTCATTGAATAATGATATGGAAAATGTAATTAGAAAAGAAGAAAATAAAATACCAAAATGGCTAAAAGAAATATTTGAGAACTCAAAATTACAAATTGATAGTTTGACAAGAGTAATTTCTATAAGAACATCTTCCAAAAATATAATAGAATATACAATGAAAACATCGATGAAAATTATACTAATTAAAATATTGAGAGTAAACTCAAAGACTATTCTCAAAATGTAGTAGAAAATATTGATAAAAGAACAATAACTAATAGTCAAGAAGATTTCTTACAGACTTATGAAAGAAGCAAAGATAGAATCACCTCAATTGTACACAAATGGTTATATCAGTTGATCAAGAAAATAGATGAAATTAAAATTTTTAAAACAACGAGAAGTCCTATTTTGCTTCCTTGCTTCCCCCTTCCCTGGTCCCTAGTCCTGTTCCAATTCCCTGGAACTTCCCTAGCCCTTCCTTCTTGGATGACTGATTTAGTAGATGATCTCCTTGGGATAGGAGATCACTTCTCCATTTTTTCCCCCATCCATGCCTGTTTGAAGGGTTCTTTTGTATGCCTTTGGTCTGGGACATCCCTAAGACCTTCCCTAGGCTTTTTACGTTGTTTCAAGGATCTTTTCCCTGGTGCTCTCAGTATGTCCTAGGTTTTTTGTAGGTTTCTACTTGGTGCTGATTTTTTAAGGTTCTCTAGTTGTGGTGTACCGTGGCTATGGGAGGTGCTTCATGAGCAGTTTTGCACAACATAATTTTGGTCAGGAAAGGGACCTTGTTGGTCACAAATCTGCCACAGGAAAGGATTTTATATGTATATGCGCCCTAGACTTGGCCAACATTGAAAGGCCGAGAGAAAGAGATGTCTCCCGGGCCAATCTCCAGAGAGGGCTGGTTCCCACACTAATCTAAACTGGTTTCAAGACTAGAGATGCAGGAAAGAAATGGGAAAATACGGAAAGAAACAGGAAATAATGCGAAAAGAAATGGGAAATAACTGAAAGGGATGTAAATATGGCCGAAGCCGATCGTTAATGGGGAGAACAACCTCGAACAATAATAACTTCAACTAGATCCTAAAGCTCAGCAAAGAATCGACTCTTAGAATACATATACAAAAATTAGATCACGCATTAGCCATGAGTTTGCTTCCAAATAAACTTCAAACATTCAAATGCCAATACAGCCAAATTCAACATAGCAGAATTCAACTGATATTACACTGGACTACACAGAAGTAAATCACATAGAAAGCTAAACATACACAACAAATTAGATCACCAACTCCAAAAGACACTAAGAATGGAAGCAATTGCATCTAGGATTTCTATTTCAATTTCTACAACAAGATCCTCCTCCCTTTGCTTGAGTTTTACATTGGTATTTATAGAGGTCCGTCCTCTTCCTTTCATATTACAACATTTAATACATGAAGCAGATCTCGAAGAAACAATCCCCTTAATCTGCCTCGGAGAAATGACACAAGAAAAAAAAACGAGGGCATATCTCTTCATCAAATGACCGTTATCAAGGGAAGCTGAAAGTTGTTAAGAGATCACGAACAGGAGCTTTGAATATTGGAGGCATCTTTAATTCTGGTGGCATCGAAAACTGCCTCAGGTTCTTCCATCTTGCACACCTCGGTAATCAACAACATTTAATCTTGGAACCGCTTCTTTGACCACGATCTCAAAAACCGTTGGAGAGCCTTTAATTGATCCTTATCTCCTCTGCATGTTCTCCTATGCAATCCTGAAGAAAAATGCAACAGAATTGTATCGGGCCTTTTGTCGTTGATTCTGTCGTGAAAATGAGACAGGTCATGAAAATGCGACATGTCGCGATATCGTGACACTTTTACCTTGTTGCCTTCTCTCTCCACCACCAGTCACGAAAACATGACATGTCACGAAATCGTGACATCTTCCTTCTTGTTTCGTCTCCATGACATGTCACGAAATCGTGACATTCTCCTCTATCTGGCTTCGTTTGTTGCTCCAAATCGCGAAAATGAAACATGTCACGAAATCGTGACATCTTTCTCTTGCGCTGTCTTTGCCTCCTTCTTACCCGCGAAAATGTGATAGGTCATGAAAATGCGACATGTCGCGATATCGCGACGTTTTTCATTTGCCTTGTACGGTTCAGCTCTCAACCCGCGAAAACGTGATAGGTCACGAAAATGCGACATGTCATGATATCACGACGTTTTTTCCATTTGGTTCTTTCATCTTCAACACGTCGCGAAATCGCGACAGGTTTCTATTTTTTTTTCCTCGCGAAAACGTGAACATGTCACAAAATCATGATGTTCCACATTTCCTTCCTTCACAATATGTCATGAAATCACGACATTTTCTTGCCTTCTTCATCATTGTTGCTTCATGTCGCGATATCGCGACAAGTTTCTCTTGCTGGACTTCATCTCCAAAAATGTCGCGAAATCGCGACGTCTTTCATGCCTTATGTTTTTCTTTCAACCTTGCCGCGATAACGCGACATGTCGTGATATCGCGACATTCCGTACCATTTTCTCCTTGCTTGCTTTTCTGTCGCGATATCGCGACATTTTTCATTCACATTGCCCTTTGCTGCTTTATGTCGCGATATCGCGACACTTTCTCTTGTTCTGCTCTATGGCCACCATAAGTCGCGATTTTGCAACATGTCGCGATATCGCGACAACTTCATTTTAGTGCTTCCGTTGACCACGTTGACCGTGATAACGTGACATGTCGCGATATCGTGACACTTTCTTGACTTAGCCCTTTTCTGCATTTGGCATCGCGAAACTATGACAGGTCGCGATATCGCGACAAATTCCCATGCTTGCACATTTTGGATTTGGACCCCGCAAAAATGTGACAGGTCGTAAAAATGCGACATTGTCGCGATATCACGACATCTTTTGGGCTTAGCTTTTTTATGGTACGGACGTCACGAAAACGCGACAGGTCACGATTTCGTGACATGTCACGAAATCGCGACACCTTTGCTTTTTCATTTACAAATAGAGGAGTGAGTATCTTTACACTTTGAGCATTCTTTTGCTTGAACAACAACAACAAAAACAATGTGGCAAAAATGCCAACATTCTTGGCGGCTCGCGGGGTATACAGTTCTGCTGTATGCACGAATCCCAGGCCTTTATCCATTGGGCAACAGAGTCAGGAAATAGGAGAAACAGGAGAAGTGAATGTTGAGTGATGCTGGACATCTCTGTAGGCTACTGCAACACGCTCTTGCGGGTACTCGGCATTGAAAAATAGGACCTTCAACAAAAATTATGGAAGAGCAGAACTTCCTTTATTTCTTTAGAACTACTGCACTTAGCCTAGCTCGGATGAGTCTGGTAATCACCAGGTGCTGTGCAAGGATCTCCATGGCAGTAGTGAGAAGCACCTGAACTACAAAAATAGAAATGAATGGAGTGATGCCCCGTGGATGCGCAGGCCATGGAACGGGGATGGGGAATGATGGAATGGTGGAAGATGGAGGAATGGAAATGGTAGATACAACAACAGAGTGCTACTGTGCTACCAGCTGCTATGAAACAGATAATGAAATGGAAGTGGATGGAATGGAGATGATAGTAGGAACTGTGGCTGTGACAAAGTACTCACAAGACAAAGGACTAGAAGAAAGGGAAAGTAGAAATGGGAACATCAGAGGGGGGAGTAGAAACAACAGTAGTGGCTTGATTATTTGCAGAAGAAGGAGTAGGAGAAGAAGGGAATGAAGTAGAGGGGAAGGAAGAAGTAGAGAGGAAGCCACTAACTGCTGGGAAGGAAGGAAAAGAAAAAGAAAGAAACGTACCTGCGGGCTCGCATGCAAAAAGAGCCGAAGTAAAAACAAAATTTTTTTTTCTTTCTTTTTTTTTTTCCTTTTTTTATGTACAAGGTAACTCCCGAATTAGCTGTGAACTCTCGAGAGAGACACGAACCCAAACATGGCTCTATCTCCTGGATCCCAGACCTTGGACAGACACTCATTAGTCTCCTGATTGATAATCAGCTCGGAGTCATCAAAGATTTGAAACTGTTGCGCTCCAAGTGTCCCAGCCGTCTTGAAACCTAAGCATAAAGCCTCATCCTCTGTAGTATTATCTGTGCAGCTCCAGGTTAACTGGTCTGAAGAAGAACGTTGAATTCTAGAAGGTGACATTAGAACAGTCCTAATGCCAGTGCCATTTCTGCATTGTGCCCCATCGAAATAGAACCCGATCTTGACAGCTTGCCACTTATTTCTGTTCTTGAGCCTCTTTCAGCTCTTGAGAATAGAATAACACACCAATTTCAGTTTCCACCATGGCATTAAAATCGAGCATTGAAAACTCATCCTCCAAGCAAGGCTCATCCAGGACTTCATCCATCAAATCAGAATTGTCCAATTCTTCAGTTATCAGATTGACAGACTGTTTGGACTTTTCTTCTTCTCCCATCTTCTCAATATGAAAAGTAGAAGGCTTTTGATTGTAAATCCGGATTCTTCTCCCTTTGAAAGGAATCTCCAAGTGAGAATAATCCAGAGAAAGGTAGCCTCCTAGCTTGGCAGTAAATTCCCTTGACAAACACATGCTGAAAAATGGTTCCAAATCGACCACAACTATCTCCTGAATTACTGTAATCTGAGGCATATTATGCAGAGCAATAGGAACATCCTTGATTACACCCACTATTTTCATGGGAGTCCCATCCAACTGCAAGACACCAGGGCTACTTCTTGTATACTCCATACCCATGACTTCACAAATTGCCTTTGGCATGACAGTTGTCGCAGCACCAGAATCAACTAGGCAGTTATGCACTATCCAACCCTCCATTCTGAGTGACAAGTAAAATGGGGGTGGTCTATTCTTCCCAATGGTTGAAGTAGTCAATGTTTGAGACATAACTACCTGGGCTAGAGCTTTCCCCTTACTTTGTATGGTCTTCAGGGATTCTTGTAAGAGATTTACCTGTCCAGGCAACTACAAGGTGTCATACAGACTTACCTTAGCTGGTATCCATTTGAGTTCTTCAACAATGTTGTACTCCATGGAGATCTGTTCTTTCCCTCCACTAGCAGATTCAAATTTGCTTTTATATTGTTGGGTAGCCTCCACTCGTTGCCATTTAGTCAATGATGGATACCGCAACGTCTCTCTAGCTTGTTCCTTTGTTTCTGCTTGCGGCTAGGAAGTAGAAGCTTTTTCCTTCTCTTTTGCTTGTGGTGGAAGTGGATCCTTCGACAAAACAAGTGATTGTCGTTGCGCTGGAGGATCATGAGCCTTTGTTGGCATTTTCTGCTTTGTTGCTTGTACAGGAGGCACTTTCAATGGCTCCATCTTAGCCGGATCTACCAACATTGGTTTCTTGCCGCTGCGTGTCAATATTGCTATGTGTTCCTCCAGAGACTTCACGAAATTAAGATCCACCTCTCGAATCATGTTTACACGGCTCCCTGCAAGAACTTGCAAATAATTTTGGTGGACCATGCAAGTGGACTCATCATGTGGGTCATTGCAGGAAGAACACCAGTAAGATGGCTCATGTGAAACTTCAGAAGGGCCAGCCTCTTCACTTACCAGGATTGTTGAGTTCCTTTCAGGTACTTTCTCCATAGCCTTGCTAGGAGCAAGTTGTTCTCTAGTTACTGTCGGCATAAATCTTCATGGCTGATAGTTCCTTTCCGCCTCTCTCCGTTCCATAGATGTCACCTTGTTAGTGAGAGATCTCATAGCCGACTGAATTTCTTGTAAAATAGCCAATTGAGGATCTGGGCTTGAGGACACAGGCGGTGCCGGTAAAGGTAATGGAACCTGTGGGGAAGGTAATGCAGGAGTTGGAAGTGGAGAGGCTAACCGTGGAATGGGAACCATAGGTACTGTAGTTGTGGGAGGATTCCATGAAGATGAAGGGTACATGGATGGAGCAGTGTAAGATGTGGGGGCTATACCTGTATGCTGGTATTGCGGAATGCTTGGTGCAGACAACTATGGAATAGTTGGAGTAGGGAGCTGGGGAACTGGAATGGGTGCGATCTGAGGCGCACTTGAGCTCCATGATGGGGTAGGATACATGGAAGGCATGGGCTATGAAAATGAACCAGAATACAAATGCTTAGGAAGATCAGGTATGATAGGCATTGTTACCTTTGGTGGAAGCCTACCTATGGCAATCAAGTCAGCTTCCACCTTTTGTGCTTGTTCGAACAGCTCTGGAAATGTAGTCACGTTGGATTGCCGGATAGCCAAGCCGATGTCTGTGTTAAACGCTCTAAGGTAGTAAAATGCAGCTAGCTCATCAGCAGGCCGAAGACCATCAAGAATTCTCTGCCAGCTTCTGGTAAATCTGACATTGAAGTCAGCTATCTCTTCCTGCGGGTGCCTTTGAATTACATTAAATTGATGCAATAAGGAGTATGGATCAGCTTGTTCATGAAAATTTTTGACTAACAATTCTCCTAATTGATCCCATGATGTAATGGTGCCTGGTTGCAACGATCGGTACCAATACAACAATTTACCTCTCAGTGATAACACCAACAATTTAATCATTACATCTTCATCGGTTATGTCATGGATGGCCACCAAAGAGGCTACATCATTAATATGCTCATAAGCAGTCTTACTAGTACCATCATAGGTCAGCAAAGCTTTCAAAGCAACTTGAGGAACTGGATTTTGTGCCAATAAGTTCAAAGCTCCCGAACCATTCCATGCCGAGAACTTCCTTGGTGGAGGATGCTGGGCCATTTGGACTGTTGGATCTGGATATAAGAAGCTTGTAGCAGTACTGGGAGGAGTCAAGGATGGCACAAACTGACCTGCAGCCTACGATGAAATAGCAAATGATGGATTCATAGGACTTACCAATCTTGAGCGCTCCCTCCAGTTCTGAACATCAATCTCGAAGAATTCGACTGGATCTTCCGATTCTTTGGCACTTGATCTCGTGATCATGAAGCAAATATTTTCACCAGCTTCACAATTAGAAATTTCTAGGTACAATCACCTTCAGCAGAGTCACCAGATGAACTTACAATCTTCGCTTTGAGGTCAAGACAGTTCATCAAAATCTTGATTCCTCCGGGTGTCAATAAATGAGACTTGTGAGTCCCACCGATTATGGATCTTTCAGAGACAAAAATAGTCTATCCCACCGGGCGTGCCAAAAATTGTTGGTCACAAATCTGCCATAGGAAAGGATTTTATATGTATATGCACCCTAGACTTGGCCAACATTGAAAGGCCGAGAGAAAGAGATGTCTCCCGAGCCAATCTCCAGAGAGGGTTGGTTCCCACACTAATCTAAACTGGTTTCAAGACTAGAGATGCAGGAAAGAAATGGGAAAATGCGAAAAGAAATAGGAAATAATGCGAAAAGAAATGGGAAATAACTGAAAGGGATGTAAATATGGCTGAAGCCGATCGTTAATGGGGAGAACAACCTCGAACAACAATAACTTCAACTAGATCCTAAAGCTCAACAACAACTGACTCTTAGAACACATATACAGAAATTAGATCACGCATTAGCCATGAGTTCGCTTCCAAATAAACTTCAAACATTCAAATGCCAATACAACCAAATTCAACACAGCAGAATTCAACTGATATTACACTGGACTACACAGAAGTAAATCACACATAAAGCCAAACATACACAACAAATTAGATCACCAACTCCAGAAGACACTAAGAATGGAAGCAATTGCATCTAGGATTTCTATTTCAATTTTTGCAACAAGATCCTCCTCCCTTTGCTTGAGTTTTACATTGGTATTTATAGAGGTCCGTCCTCTTCCTTTCATATTACAACATTTAATACATGAAGCAGATCTCGAAGAAACAATCCCCTTAATCTGCCTCGGAGAAATGACAAAGGAATCTCTTCATCAAATGACCGTTATCAAGGGAAGCTAAAAGTTGTTAAGAGATCACGAACAGGAGCTTTGAATATTGGAGGCGTCTTTAATTTTGGCGGCATCGAAAACTGCCTCAGGTTCTTCCATCTTGCACACCTCGGTAATCAACAACATTTAATCTTGGAACCGCTTCTTTGACCACGATCTGAAAACCGTTGGAGAGCCTTTAATTGATCCTTATCTCCTCTGCATGTTCTCCTATGCAATCCTGAAGAAAAATGCAACAAAATTGTATCGGGCCTTTTGTCGTTGATTCTGTCACAAAAATGAGACAGGTCGTAAAAATGCGACATGTCGCGATATCGTGACACTTTTACCTTGCTGCCTTCTCTCTCCACCACCAGTCACGAAAACATGACATGTCGCGAAATTGCAACATGTTTTTCTTGTTCAGATTCAAATCCATGACATGTCACGAAATCATGACATTCTCCTCTATCTGGCTTCGTTTGCTGCTCCAAATCGCGAAAATGAAACATGTCATGAAATCGTGACATCTTTCTCTTGCACTGTCTTTGCCTCCTTCTTACCCGCAAAAACATGACAGGTCGTGAAAATGCGACATGTCGCGATATCGCGACGTTTTTCATTTGCCTTGTACGGTTCAGCTCTCAACCCGCGAAAATGCAACAGGTCGCGAAAATGCGACATGTCGCGATATCGCGACGTTTTTTCCATTTGGTTCTTTCATCTTCAACACATCGTGAAATCACGATAGGTTTCTATGTTCTCCTTATTTTCGCCTTCCTCGCGAAAACGGAACATGTCACGAAATCATGACAATTCGTACACTCTGCCCGTCTCCTTGCCAAATATGTCACGAAATCGTGACATTTTCTTGCCTTCTTCATCATTGTCGCTTCATGTCGCGATATCGCGACAAGTTTCTCTTGCTGGACTTCATCTCCAAAAATGTCGCGAAATCGCGACGTCTTTCATGCCTTATGTTTTTCTTTCAACCTTGCCGCGATAACGTGACATGTCACGATATCGCGACATTCCGTACCATTTTCTCCTTGCTTGCTTTACTGTCGCGATATCGTGACATTTTTCATTCACATTGCCCTTTGCTGCTTTATGTCGCGATATCATGACACTTTCTCTTGTTCTGCTCTATGGCCACCATAAGTCACGATTTTGCGACATGTCGCGATATCGCGACAACTTCATTTTAGTGCTTCCATTGACCACTTTGACCGCGATAACGCGACATGTCGCGATATCGCGACACTTTCTTGACTTAGCCCTTTTCTGCATTTGGCGCCGCGAAACTATGACAGGTCGCGATATCGCGACAAATTCCCATGCTTGCACATTTTGGATTTGGACCCCGCGAAAACGTGACAGGTCGCAAAAATGTGACATGTCGCGATATCGCGACATCTTTTGGGCTTAGCTTTTTTATGGTATGGACGTCGCGAAAATGCGACAGGTCACGATTTCGCGACATGTCGCAAAATTGCGACACCTTTGCTTTTTCATTTACAAACAGAGGAGTGAGTATCTTTACACTTTGAGCATTCTTTTGCTTGAACAACAACAACAAAACAATGTGGCAAAAATGCCAACAGGACCATCTGCTTATTCCTATGACTCTTCTCTTTGGGTTCGTGGATGTGTGCTTGGTGGGTTCTCAGCATTTTTTGTGGCTTTGGGAGGTGCCTCTGCGTTGCTTGCTACTGTGATCCCATTGTTCTTCATCATTTGGTTCCCTAAATTTATTCATTGGCGGTGCTAAATATTTTTTAGGGTTTCTTGCTGCATATTTTTGGTCTGGGAAGACTTGTGCTTAATACCTACAACTTGTTCACCCTGTGGCTCCTTCCTTTTGGGTTACTTGGGAAATTCCTCACCTCTTTCCCATGGCTTGTTATTTTGTGTCTACTGCTTCCTCTGCTTCAGTTGGCATCTTCGTAGCTACCTCATTGCCAAGGGATTTCATGGCCTGTGGAGATACCCAAATTTTTTTCCCATTTTTTAGGTATGTGCAGGATGCTGGTCTTTTTCTTGCTTCTCTTCTTCTTTATGCAAGGGGATTTCATGGCCTGTGGAGATCCCCAATTTTTTGTTCCAATTTTTAGGCCTGTGCAGGATGATGCTCTGTAGCTTCCCCCTCCTTGGTTCTGTCCCAGCTCCTTGGCACTTCCTTGGCCCTTTCTTCTTGGTTGGTTAGTGTTGCAGACGATCTCCTTGGTGTGGGAGGTCACTGATCCATTGTTTTACCCCTTTCCATACTTTCTGATGGGGTTATTTTAGGTGCCTTTGTTCTGGGATGTCCTTGGGATCTACTCCATATAACTTTTCAAGGTAGTTTTTTGTAATGCAGTTCTAGTTTTCCGGTGTTGCCTTACCAAATTTTGGTTTTTCTCCTTTGTGAGACTGTGTATTTTTATGTTTTTCTTTCTTTGGAGGATTTCTTCTTTTTTCCTGCTAGTGGGTTGTTGAAATTAGTGCCTAGATATGAGTATTCAAATTTTGAAAATTCTCACTTTTTCCTTTTCCCGCTTAGTGGGCTGTTCAATTTCGTGGTTGGGCGGGACGTTCTTTTTTCCCACTTTTTTCACAGTTTTCCTGATGGTTTTCCCTAAGCCTTTCCTTAGATATTTCCTCGAGCCTTTCCTCTAGCCTTTTTGGTGGTCTTTCTTGCGGCCTTGCTTGTGGTCTACTGACCTATTGTAATAAGGTTTTGGGGCCCTTTAAAAACCCATTTTAATTAAAATTGAACTTACCAAAAAAATATTTTAAAACAACAAGAAAAGATTTGAAATGCATGTATTGTAATAGAATTGGACATGAAGAAGCCGATTGTTGGAATTTACATCCTTGTAAATATTGTGGAAAATAATCACATTCATCTACTTTCTGCTATCATAAGGAAGAATATTATAGCAATTTTGAAAAGGTTTTAACATACAAATTAGAGTGTTTATTTCAAAATATTATTTCTAAAGCCTTTGCTAACAATGGATACAAGCATGAAGAGCAAGCAAGAAGGTTATCCAAAGAATAAGAAAAATAAAAGTGGACTAGAGAAGTAATTAGATCTCTTGCTCAACAAGGCTATCTAACAATAGACTATATTTAAAGTCCAAGATGAAAGCATAATCTAAAGACAAATAAAAATAATCAGATCAAGAGAGACAAGATGAAGAATGAGCCTAAAGAAGATACTTATTTGAAGACTTCAAATATAAGTTTACTGGAGAAAGATTGAATACTGAAGGATGAATACCATATTGAATACTAAAGTATTAAATAACCAAATAATGTATATAGGGGGATTTTGGAGTATATTACATTATTTGGTACATGTAAATGTACCATGTTTGGTACATCATTGTAAATATTATATTAGGAGTATGTTCTAGATTAGAGTTGTTGGAATATATTACATTATTTGGTACATGCCATTGTACCACATTGGGTACATATTTATATTAAGATTTTTATTAGCATTTACTTTATGCAATGTAATAAATGCACAAGTGTTGTTATAATGTGCAAAGTACTTGATGATGTAAATGTGCATGTAGTCCATGTGTACATGAGTTATAGAATAGGAATATGAAGATTCATAGGTAGGTGAAAGGCCAAGAGACATATCTCATTATATATAGGCCTTTGATAGATAAGAGTGAAAGCATAAAGTATAGTAGAAAATAGATAGGAGAGTAGAATACAAGTTAGACACAATGTAGAACTTGTATGAAGCATGGAGCATTTGAGATCTCCACATTTTGTATGAACATCTTATTTTTGTGAGCTTTCATTAATGGCAGTTTTATGAGTTATTACAGAAGTTTATTATGAGTTTTTTCTGCTTAGTATATTGCCATTATCATATATTTAATATTGCATTCTCATTTTAGTCCTTGTGGTTGCATTTTCTTAAATATATAGCATCAAAAGCTAACAAGAGTGTGAGTAAATATTTTATATAATGTAATAATATGCAGGAAATGCACAAGTGTCTTGTAATTAAGTATGCAAGTGTGGTGAGTGTAAATTTGCACAAGTGTTCATTATGTAAGAGTGCAAATGTGTCCTTAGAATAAGAAAGTGTGTCCTTAGAATAAGAAAGTGAAGAGTCTCAAAGAAGAGTGAAGGCCAAGAGTACTCCATATGAAGAGCCGCATTCTATTATATGTGACTAAGCATTGTGAGAGAGAGTGTATGTGTGACCTTTATTCTATATCATTTACTATTTTTGAGAGCATTTATTGGTGTTCATTTTATGAGTTATTTCTGAAGTTATTTGTGAGTTATATTTGAATAAACAATTGTCATTATTGAGTATTTTATATTTGATTATGTAGTTATTTACATTAAGAGTTAAACATCAAAAGCTAACACTAAGGACCCATTACCATCCAAAGATAAATGACTCATCTCATTCGTATTCACTTATCCCAAATATTTACTAGTGAAAACTCTAGTGAATAAAGAAGTGGGTTGGGAAATCCACCTCTAGTAAAGCTTTCCGGCCAAAGCTTTATTATTTAACTTTGATCCCCTCAATCCCAAACCTCCCTTTACCTTGGGCTGGATTACTTTCTCCCAACGTACTAAGACCCATTTCCTCTCTCCTACTCTTTCCCATAAAAACTTTCTAGCCATATTGTCCAATTATTTCCATATGGTATGTGGGGTAGCAAGGATAAAAAATTTATAATTGGCATGGCTTGAATGACTGACTGCAAAAAAGTTATTTTACCCTCATATGAGACCAATGTTTGATTATTTCTTTGATACAATCCAAAATATTCCTCCAAATATCTATTTTTAGTTTTTTAAAATGCAAAGGGACCCCCAAATATACCACTAGGAGAGAAGTCCTCGTGAATCCCAAGATCTCTAAAATTTTATCCTGAAGCCTTTGATCAAGATTAAAAAGACCAATTTGGATTTTTAATCATTGATGACTTGGTTTGTGGCCGTAAGATAAACATTAAGAGCATCTCTAATAATTATTGTTTCCTTGAAGTTGACCACTCCCACCAATCCTATGTCATCCACAAACTGTAGGTTAGTCAAAACTTCCTCACCCACCTTGATATCTATTAGCAAACCTTGTCGTCTTCTCCTCAAGATGAGTCTACCTAAGCCTTCAACCAATATGAGAAAAATATAAGGGCAAGGGTCTCCTTGGCGAAGGTCGCAAGTAGCTCCAATTGGTTGCGAGGGAAGGCCTTTGATTAACATTGAGTATGTCAGAGTAGAAACACAACTCATGACCCATTCTATCCAGTCTTGAGAGAAACTAAAGGTTGCCATCATCCTTGACAAGAAGCTCCACTCCACCCTATCATAAGCCTTTGATATATCCAATTTTATGAACATTCTCCTATTGCCATATTTTTGCATTGAGTGGATTGCCTCCTGACCTAGAACCACATCATCCAAGATCTATGTGCCCTTTACAAAACCCCCTTGCTCCAAGGAGATAATTCTATGTAGGAGAGGTTTTAGTCGCTCAACCATTATCTTTGTAATTATTTTATATATGGCATTGCATAAGGCAATAGGTCTATAATCTGAAATATGCACCCCCTTCCCCCCTTTCAAAATTGAGGCAACAAATGTATCATTTAATGCTTTAAGCATTCTTTTACTACCTCTAGACTCCTCTATAACATCCATTACATCCTCCTCCAAGTTGTTCTCGACCTGATATTTGTTTGATACTCATTCCAAAGACTACTTTCTTCAGTTCTTCTCTATCAATGGGTTTATGTAGAACCCAATTTTCTTCTTCAGAAATAATAAAGAGTATGACAAAAACTTTTTTAACATCTTCATCTTACACCATTACTTTCCTTAAACAATTTATCAAAATAATCTATTGAATAGAAATGCATACCTGAGATTGTATCAAAGAAGTGGCCATTCTCATGCTGGGGTTTATCGGCCTAACAGCTGCCTGACGGGGTTTCTTGCTCCAAGTGGTTTCACATCACTTACGGAAAGTTCAGCCACTCCCACTTGAAAGCAAAGTCATTCTTTGTAATGAGATCTAGGTTTAATTTTGATATGACTTTAAAAAATAAAAAAAATTCTTCGCCTTTGAAACAAAAATTTGTTAGTGATAAGAAAAATCAGTATTGGTAAACTTTAGTATCTTGACAAGACATGATTGTGTTTTGGTCAACTGGCGGTAACGTTAGTATTCATAAATGTCGTTTAAGCCAACATTTTAGAATTGACAGCACCCTATACTGTCCGTGACGGCCAACATCTTTAGAAGAGACGTAACATTTCATAATGACCATACACGTTAACGTGAGCTGTACGCTTCCGCGTGATTCCTCTCTTACTAAGTTTTTTAACCTCCTCGTTGAGTAACATCGACCCCATTTAAGGATTTTATTTAATATAATGAATTACCAATTTAATTATTTTATTTTATTGGCTTCCTTCAAGGTTTGAACCTAGGTTTCTTTTTAGTTTGTACCATCATTGCTATTCATCGGTGGTCTAAGGTGGACTTTAAGGATTCAAAGCAGACTACTACATTTGCAAAAGATTGGCTTTCCCCAAGATTTAAACCTAGGTTTCTTCTTGGTAAGCGTGGAACCACACTTACACTTACCAATCCACTACTAATCCTTGAAAGCAGAAAAATATATATTATCAATGTTATATGTTTTTTTGATGTGTTAATTATTTTTCTAGTCAATTAAAAAATATATATTCTCAATACTATATGATTTTTGGTGTTTAAGTGTACTATTTGTAAACTCTTAAAAATAAACATATATTTATTAATTTATTATATTATTTTTAATATTTAATAATAATTATTACAAACAATAAATTTTTTAAAATATATTAATTTATTTAATTTTAAATAGTTAAAATTTTTATTTATAAAAAAATTATTTTAACATTATCTTTAATTAATTTTTTTAAAATTTAAAATTTAAAATCTAATTTATATTTAATATATTATTAAAATTATATTAAATAAACTTTTATTTATGATATTAACATGAATTTAGTAGTAGCAAAACTCAGTTACATTTGTGGTAGTAAAATGAAAAGAAGAAAGGTCTACCGACACCGGGTTATTGCGGGAGAAGTAAAAAAAGTAAAAGACGATATTTATTTCTGGCTCGCACAATGATTGAAAAGAAAAAAACGCGACATCAAATATTAAATATTATGTTTGCGTTTTCACAAATCCTCCAACATAATATTGATGAAATTAGGTGTAATGTTTGCGTTTCCACAAATCTTGCAACTTCTTCCACAAGTAGCTGGCCTTCTAGGTGCTACCGAAGAAGGCGTACATTGACAACATTCATGGCTTTGAAGAAATAAGGCCAACTACATTGACAACATTCATGGCCTTTCAAAAAAAACATTGGATTTTTTTTTTAAATTTAGATAGTGTGAGTAAACTTTTTTATCAAGATTTTTTTAGGTTTTGGTAAAAAGGTCAATTATTAAAAGCTACATTGATAATATTTATGGCCTTGGATTTTTTTTTAATTTAAATAGTGTGAAATTTTTTTTTTTTTTTTTTTTAAAAAGGCTTCCTTAGAGTTTTTAGAACATATATTATTGACATTTTTATTTTTATTTTTTTTAACCACCATAGTGTTAGGGATCTAAGTGCTCTCACTATACTGGCTAGAGCAAGGGACTTAAACCCTTATTATGGTTATTTTTAAGTGTTTTCGAGAGCCATGATACTAGTCAACAAATCCAAGAAGTTTGTTTTCAAAGTTTTTGATTAAGTAAATCTTTTATGCCGGACATAGTGGTCCGTGCAGGATTTTGATAAAACCTGGTTTGAGAGTTGCGTCGACTATTTTCTAAGGAGAATTTGCAGTTACTCGTTAATTTATGAGTGGAGTCAGCAAATCAAAGTTGATCACACATTCATAACCTTACTAGAATGATAACATGTCATTAAGTTATGAGCAAAGGTCCTTCCTTGATATATTAAAAAAAACACTTTTAGTTCTTAACCCTGACACCCGAAATTTTACCATTGATATGTCGTTAAATATCCTTGTTGGATAGAATTTTTAGGTCTTCCTACCCCTTTGGTCATTCCTACCATAGCTTATTGCACCCATTAACAAGTATGTGTGCATGGAGCCACAAAAATACAAAAATTCGGCGTAACAGATTCAGATTGTAGATCCATTGGATTGGATAATGTTAAGCTTTATAGGCCTAACAGCTGCCTGATGGGGTTTCTCGCTCCAAGTTACGAAAAGTTCAGCCACCCCTACTTGAAAGCAAGACCAAAGTCATTCCTTCGCCGACGCTACATTTTGAAACAAAAATTCAATGCCGTCCACCGACATGAGGTAAAAAAAATCAGTGGTCAGTGCTTATAATTATTTGTAGGGATCTGAAAAGACTTTATGGCAGACAAGATCTTTAACTTTTAGAAAAGAGATGCAGCGTTTCATAATGACCATACACACGTTAGTGTGCAGTACGCTTCCGAGTGATTCTTCATTTACTAAATTTTTTAACCTCCTTATTGTTGAATATTGTATATAGTGAATTTCATTTAGTATGTGTTAAAGTATTAGTTTAGTTTAGCAAACTCCGTGTCTCTTTATTATTTATTTTAATTGATCCGTTCTTAATATTTAATTTTATATTAATATATTTAAAAGCATTGAAACAATTTATTCACGGTTATTTAGTTTTCTTTTATTAAAATGTTTTTTTAGCTATTGAGGTGTGTTAATTCTACTGATTTAATTAATTAATATAATTCAACTTTTCCATTCAAAAAATAAATAAATTAAATTTTAAATTATCAAATTAAAACTTTTACAAGTGTAATTGTAATAATAAAAATGAAGACAATTGAATTGAATAATTTTAAGAAGCAAGTCTCATTTTTAATGTTTTTAATTTTATTATCTAGATAAATTAATTTTTTTTTTAATAAAAAATTAGTAATATTAAATAAAAAAATTTCGAGATTATTTAAAGAAGTTGTTAAGATGTTTCATTTGATAGAAGTAATATTTCATAGAACAAAAAGAAGAAAGAATTTATAATAATTTTTATGTAAGCAACAAATAATATATCATAAGTAATTGTTAAAAATGAAATGATTAAATATAATATAGTTAATATACAAATTTAATAAATATCAATTAAACTTTTAAATATTTAAAAACAAATTAAATAAAAAAAGTTTTAAATTTAAATTATTTAATAGCTTTCCTCTTATTTCTTAAATTAAAGATTTGACTATAGCTTGATTTCTTTTTGGCGAGAAAACTTTGGAAAGGCGCTAAGCATTGGTTAAACTGTTGGGCTACTATATTGATTAGGAAACGATGATTCTTTCTTTGCTTCTGGCTCTCACAAATATTAATTATTGCTTGAAAATATGGTGGAAAAAATAATTATCGCCTAAAAATATGGTGGAAAAAATAATTATTGCTTGAAAATATGGTGGAAAAATAATTATCGCCTAAAAATATGGTGGAAAAATAATTATCGCCTAAAAATATGGTGGCAGGTGAGGAAGAGAGTGTAGGTGAGGAAGAGAGTGCAATTGAGGGAGAGAAGACAAGTAAAATATAATTTTATTTATTTATTCTCTTGCTCGTACAATTATTGCTCGGAAATATCGTGAAAAAAAAATAAGCTGTCCTCCTAAATTGTCATCGGAATAAAAAAGTAGGAAGGGTACGACATTTGTGTCACCAAATTTTCGAAGTCGTGAGATGACTAGCTGCCCGTCTACATTGACGACGGAGGAAATAGAACGTAGGTTTGCAATCACATAACCTTCGCCTCTTTTGTGGCTACCTTTCACTTTGGCTGCTTTTGTTCCCATTACATACGTTTTCCAGGTCTTGGTCATAATTCCTTTGTTTTTCAAAGCCATGCGGAATTGTAGGCGAAAAAGCACACAAGATAGGTGGTGTGTGAGTCAATTTCAAGAGAAGTGCGGACTTTCACTTGTTCAACTTTGTTTAACACGGCACGGCAGTGGGGAAGGGTATGTTCAACTTTCAGTCCTCGACGGCCATGTTTGACTTGTTTACCATCAAATGGTGATTTTGTTTTGCCATATCCACAATAGTTTTAAATTTTTTTATTAGGGGTCTTGGGATTTGAATCTTAAATTTTTTTTAAAGTGAGGCTAAAACTCTTACAACTTTAAATCTATTTTATATTTTATATATTATTAAAATTATATTAAATAAATTTACATGTATAATATTTTTTGATAGAAAAGAATTTATATATATAATAGTAAAACTCAATTGCGTTTGTGGTGGAAAAATGAAAAGAAAAAAGGTCTACCAAATGTGACTTTAAAATAAATTAGTAGTAGCAAAACGAAAAATGAAAAGAAGAAAGGTCTACCAACATCGGGTTTTTGGGGGAGAAGATAAAAGTAAAAGAAGATATTTATTTCTAGCTTGTACAATTATTGATTGAAAAGACATAAACTCGACATCAAATATTAAATATTATGTTTGTGTTTTCACAAATCCTTCAACACCTACATCGATAATATTGATGAAATTAGGTGTAATGTTTGCCTTTCCACAAATCCTGCAACTTGTTCCACAACTAGTTGGTCTTCTAGGTGCTACTGATAGGGTTATGCACAGTGACGAATATTCACAAATTGGACGAATATTAGGATTTTCAAAATTGAAAATTGACGAATATGAGGACCCTCGATGTCGGTCCATTCACCTAAAATTTTTGAGACCAATTTGTTTTTAGGGTTAATTCACCACAATATATATCCAAACATAGGCATATTTGTACTCGTTGGAAAGCTATTTTTGAGCCTGATCTAATGGTGGCATTTTTATGAAGTTATAAGGTGATTTAATAGATCAAATTTTTTTCCAAAGATGAACTTATTTTTTAGAGCTTCAAATACCCCCAAATTTTGGTATGAAGATGATTGATTTGATTTGCTTAGGATTCACATTGATTTAAATTAGGATTCACCATTTTTTTACAAGTACATTTTGGGTCCAACCCTTTATGCATAACCTTGGCTACCGAAGAAGACGTACATTGACAACATTTATGGCTTTGAAGAAATGAGGCCAACTACTAAGAAGTACATGGACATTCGAAAGAGAGACTGTAGGCTTTCTTCAATTTAGCTTATCGACATCAGCGATGGATGTCCTTATAGGATTTCCTACAGATTGTAAGCTAGCATTTTATTTGAGTTAGCAAAACACAACCTAGTAGGAGGTTGTCCTTAGATTACTTGACTAACACACAAATTTGATAAAAACAGTCCACTCACAAATATTGTGCTTCTATCCTCGGCACCAGAGGTATGCTCACAACATAAGGCAAAGGTAAATCTCCATGACAAAAGAGGTATGGAGTCCTCATATTTATATAATGTCTAAGGCAATAGGGTGCCTTTGAGAGAATAGACAATTGTTGAATGTCCAAAAAATATCAGCTCAACTTTGCAGAGGAAGATATGCATGGTGGTAAAGTATTCTATCACAATACCAATTTTTTGTTGAATACATTCCAGGGAAAGAAAACTTATTGCTAGACGCATTAACTAGAGAATTGGCAGAAATGAAAATGTTTAGTGGACAATCCTATCCATGTCAAAAGTGGGGGCTCAACACATCAAAATATTATCACACATTTTGTCAACAAATCAAACAATATTTTTCTCTTGCATCTCAAATCAATTTCAATTATAAATCACTTTCAATTATTCTACCCAATGGAGTCTTGCGATATCAACAATGGTCCAATATGTGCTCAACAATGGCAAGCTAGATGATTTCATTATCCTCTGAAATGTAGCTCAACGCATATCCACAGTTTTCTTAGATTTCTTTAATACTTTTGTTGTTAACATTACTTGGCAGGACAAGTTAAATTCTCATATTATTAGAATTAACTTCACGAAGGTCCTAGAAGTTTTTGTGTATGCGAATGAACAACCATTAGTTTCATCAAATCCATAGCCAAGTTCATCCCAACAAGATTTCCAAGATGCACAAGGAGAAAATGATGATCTTAAATCAACAATGGACCATATGATTCAACATTGTACATATTGTCAATGGGCTTCAAATGGTGTTTGTAAACAACATGAATATTTCTTACACGATATTTAATTTTATGTTGATGTCATCATGATGTAATCTCCTCCCATGGTAGACCTTGACACATGGAAGTGTTAATACCCCATGGTTGTGAGAAGGCTTCTAATACATGTAAATATTTTCCAGATTAAAAAAAGAAAAAGAAAAAAAGAAAGACACGGGTTATCTTATAGAAAGATGCTTTCTAGAACAACTATCTATCTCCTACAAGGAACTTTACAAGTGTCTTCTAAAAAAAATACTTTCAAAATAGGTGTCTACTCTCTTCTTCCCCCTTTACATATGTCCACATCTACAATGTACATTCAACAACTGTCTATTCTCTCAAAGGCACCATATTGCCTTAGATATTGTATAAATATGAGGACTCCATGCCTCTTTTGTCATGGAGATTTACCTTTACTTTATGTTGTGAGCATACCTTTGGTGCCGAGGATAGAATCACCGTGTTCACGAGTGGATTTTTTCTATCAAATTCGTGTGTTAGTCAAGTACTCCAAGGACAACCTCATGCTAGGCTACATTTTGCTAACTCAAAGAAATAGCTAGCTTACAGTCTGTAGAAAATACTGTAAGGACATCCCCTACTAGTGTCGAAAGGCTAACTTACAGAGAGCCTACAGTCCCTCTTTCGAGTGTCCATCTTTACCATCTTTGCCTTGCTAGTTTTTCCTTGCTAATTTTTCTCATCTATGCTATAACATTCATGGCCTTGAAAAAATAAACATTGGTAATATTTTTTAATTTGGATAGTGTAAGAATTTTTTTTGCTAAGGTTTCTTGTGGAGGTTGTGTTAGGATTTTTTTGGTCGCATGTTTTTTTTGTTGTTTGCTATTTTTTTATCACCATACTGTTAAGGATCTAAGTGCTCTTAATACATAGCCTAGGGCAAGGTACTTATCCCCTTGTTATGGATGCCTCTCAGTATGTCACTTCATTTTTTAGTGAAGTTGTAGCTGTGGAGATACATGGCACCAGTGAACAAACCCAAGAAGTTTGTCTTGAGGGTTTTCCATAAGGTAAATCCTTTGTGCAATACATAGTCTTGCCCATGCAATATTTTTATAAAGATTGCAACTAGCTTGAGAGTCACAGCCTCATTGGGTATTTTCTAGGGAGTATTCCCAATGACTCGCTAATTTGTCAATGGATTCAACAAGTTTGGCAGCCATATGGCATAAAAGTTGACCACATTTAGAACCTTACTAAAAGATTCTTTCATTTCTAGTTTGTTGAACCACAACATGTCATTATGGTTATGAGAAAAGGTCCTTGGTATATTAAAAATAAGCTTTTAATTCTTCAACCGTGACACCAAAATTTTATAGTCTTTGTCAATGTTTCCCTACAATTCCTTGTTTGGGTGGAATTCTCAGGTCTACCCCTACCCCTTTGGTCATTCCTTGCCATATTTTATCATGCCCTTTGGCAAGTATGTGTGCATGGAGCCACAAAAATTCTATGTTATGTGGTCTTACAAACACATATGCATTGAAATTGATCTCTCAAAGGACCTTAAGGACTCTATTGATATTCAAGTTTGTGAGACCCGTTTTCAACAACGGGTGGTCTATATAAATATCCCCAACACCTGTTATCGGTGTCAGTATACAACTCACAAGATAAAATACTACCCTCTTATGGAGGGTTGGTTCAAAAATTGAGCTCTAGTAGAAGCATCAACATCTTTGTCCACAATTCAATCTACCGCTCCCACTAATGGATGGAAAGAATAGATGTTTGTCACAAGAAAAAATGGTAAATACAACTAACCATAGCCTTATGCGGGATTTGGTAAAAAGGTGTCTCAATCAATCTCTCAGATAGGGAGCTCTAATGCAGTTACTACAAAAAGAACTGCTTCTCCTCTTGTTGGTAGATGTAATGGTAATACCCAACAAGTCTTCCCGATCCCTCAAGGCTCCTACATGGCTAAACCATTGGCTATGCCAAAGTTCATCCCCTCAAGTGAACACCCTGTCTCTCCTAGTCCATCTAGTGAAGTTTCTTCATGGAACCCTTGTCACTCTCGTAGTCCAGCTAGGGATTCCTTTTGTGTCCCTCTAGAAAAAGCGAAGATAGAAAGATTTTTTTTTGGAGAAAACCATGATAGATTTCTCACAAACACATTTGAATATTTGGCATATTTTGAGGACTTTGAGGTTCTCAAAGGAAATATGCTCCTCGATCGTGTCTCATGAACTGCATGTCCTAGAATGTTAGGGGTTTGACAGATCCTGTGTGCAAGTACATTGTGTGTCAGGGTCTAGATGACTTCAATATTAGATTCAATAGTATTGATATTTTATGCCTTTAGGAAGTCAAAGTCACTAACTTCCTTTTGTCAAGTACTTGCTCCTTTCTTTTCACTCAGGACCACATATTTCATACTATGCATGACATAGGTAAAAGAGGGGTAGTCATCTACCTTTAAAAAACCTACTATTCCAAGCTGATATCTTAGGGATGTGATCCTTTCAATCATGTTGTCTGGATTGTGATGGAGATTTATGGCCATCTCTTTGGTGTGCTCAACATCTACGCATCTAATGATGCTAATGACCATTGTATGCTTTGGTGATTCGCAAATCTCTCCCACTTGTTGTTTGGTTACTCTATGGGGACTTCAATATGATTGAATTCCCACATGATAAGGTGGGTTTTCTTCCCATACGATGGATCATCGGGGAAATAGAAACGTGGATTTTCATAAAATAAAATTTGGGGCTTTCTGATCCCAATAGTTGCTTCTTACCATCTTTATTCCCTACTAATTCCTGGTTCACTTGGTCTAACAACCAACAGGGTGAGAGCTATGTGCTGAAAAGATTGAATAAAGCCATTTTATCAGATTCTAATATTTTCTTCTTTGAGTGGCCCTCGTTGTCTTCCTCCTTTTTTTCTATCCGTCCAGAGCTTTTTTTGTTTGACCATTCTCTCATTTTCTTTTCCATCCTAGTTTCTTCCACCCCCTCCTCTTTCTTAGTCATAATTCTACCTTAATACTTCTATTTTGCACCACCCCCATGTTGAGAGCCTATGTCACTAGAATTTGGAACCTAATACCTAGACCAAAATGGAACTCTGGTTGGATTGATTGGTGGATCATTGCTATCCAACACACAACTAGCTTCTTGCACTCACAAGGATGCAATATTTTCAAGCTTCATCATCACTTCAATGCTTCTCTCAAGCAAGAGTTGGAGGTGGCCTCAACTTAGCTGTAGTCCAATCCTTTCAATGAGGAGCTTCAAAGGTACCTCACAAATTTCAAACACTAGCTTCTGATGGCAGAGTACTATGATGCCAAAGGTACATAGATCAAGGTGAGGTTGCACTGGCTTAAAACTGGTGACAAGGTAACCAAGGAGTTCTGATGAGGCCTGGAAATGCCTCAATCATAACATGTTTTGAACACTAAAATTGCCTACAAAATCTTATGTTTAATCTGATATGCTAGTTAAGTTGATTCAATATGCTGTGTATTAACTATTTGCATGATAAATGTATTTGAAATACTATATTCTAATTTTTACAACTTTTTGCATAAGTTTTATGTTATTTTGTTATGAATTGCTAAATGAGATATGCTTAGGTTGATAGCAGCATTTCACTAATCATGTTTTGATATGTCTCAAACATTTATTTTACCTAAATCTGGCAACAGTGCAAGCAAACTGTTACTGTGCAACAAAAATTGGTTTTTCCCATGTAAATTCCAGCCAGCTGCCAATGAATGGCAAGACATGGAATTCACATATGGAAAAATATGAATATCATTGAAATATGATCTTGAGAGATAACCCACCTGAGAAATGCAGAGGAAATCATTTAAAGAGCACACATTTGTTCATTTCGAAGTTTTTTCAGAATGAATAGATATCTTCGGAATGAGAAAACACAGTGTCTTCGAAATGAGCAGATCTTCAGAATGAAAATTGTAGTCTCTTCAGAATGAGCCACTTATCTTCAAAATGAAAATAGAATGTGCTTTTTGACTTGTTGACCGATTTCTGATGCTAGAAAAAGGGAAATAAATATTGAAAAGGGTAAGGGAAAATATCTCCCATATGAATTTGTCATCCTTGCCGACCAAAGCCACCATTTATGGAAAGATCAAGTTTGATCTTCTTCTAGGATAAAACCAGGAATTGTTGCAGCATAATAGAATTAGATCTTTTGAGATATTCTCAGTTTTTCAGTAGATCTTAGGACATCTATAAATATGGCTCCCATTCAGGTTGAGCTAGGAGAAGATAGAGAAAGCAGAGAGTAGAGAAATATAGGAGAAAATAGGCAATAATCATAAAAGTGATCATTACAGTCCTGTAACAGGTTTTCAGTAGAATTATTGTAATCATTTTCTTGAATCAATAAAGTGTACTATTTCTATTTCATATTGCTTGTAAATGAGTGTGAGTAAGATCTATAGAGAGAGACTCATACCTTCTTCTAGACAAGGAGGCTGGCCACTTCCAAACCTAGGAGGAGGACTAACAACAGGTTTTTATTTTGATTTTGCTGCAGCAGAATGAGTTGTAGAACTTATCATTTCATTTCTTTGTAAACAACTAATAGTATTTGCAATCTTAGCTTATTTTATGTTTAGATTAATCTTGTGATTAATGGTTTGGTTGTAATCTCACTTTCAGCAAAGCTTTCAATTTATTGTAGACTGTCATTTCCAGAATTTACTATTTTTTGTAATTTCTTGCATTTTGTGTTTTGATGTCAACCCCTGCATAGAATATTGACAAACTTATGTTACAGAGCCTTAACAGGGTTTCATTTCCATGCTATAATTAGGTTTCCATTGCTACAAAAGTAAATAGATTTCCTTTCTACAATTATAATCAGACTTCTAATTTTGCAACTGTTATTTCTACAACATAATTAGGCTTCATTCTGCAATTGTAAATTAGGATTTCATTTCTGTAGTTAATGATTAGTTTTCATTTTTTCAATCATATTAAGGTTTAATTTATGCAATTAAGATATAGGAATGTCCTAAATCCCCATAATCGGTTTCACCAATAAGACCTATTGCTCCAGATTGACCTAAGTTATTACCCTGTTCACCCCTTATTTCGTAGATAGCCTTGTACACTGCCCTGGATTGACAAATTCATTGAGAATTAATGATGTGTATAATGAATATGCATCATTTTGGTGTTGTTTTTGGGGAATTGTGTTGCTAGAAGGTGACAACAATCCAATAGCTGTTAATTAGACTGAGATGTGAAGATTTAGGATAAAATATGAATAGAACAGCTGGTTAAAGTAACAACTATTGACCTATAATTTATGTCATTCAAAGAGTAAACATGAATGAGTAAGTCTAGGGATGAAAAAGGTAGAATTACCCAAAAGGATCCCTGGCTTGTTCCATTAAGGAGATATTCACACCTAAGGGGTGAATCACCTGTGTTTGAACTACCATAAATATTGAAATAAAAATCACCAGTCTCACAATCATTAAAACATTCTGAGAAAGAAAAATCACCATCTTCATCATTATTAGAACATCCTAAGAAAGAAAAATCATCAGACTCATCATCAACAGAGGATCTTGGACCTCTTGAGAGTGAAATTTGGATAGGTTTAACTGTTCCCAAGGAACAGGAAACTATGGTAGAGGGAGGCAATCTAGATAGATATGGCCAACATGGCTATGTCCATAATGAAGGAGATGATCAGGATATGCCCCAACCTTCTAGAACATTTGAATATCCTATCTATTTGAATCCAACACAAAACTCTCCCATGAAAACCATTTCACCTTCAATACTTCCAACATTTCAAGGTGTTGTATCTGAAGATCCTGATCAGTTTTTGTTTGAATTCAAAGTAGTGTGTCAAACCTATGACTACGTAAATGACAATAAAAAACTTAAGGTTTTTCCCTCAACACTCAAGGACTCAGCATTATACTGGTTCATGAGCTTAGAGCCAAATTCCATCCGAACCTAGGATCAAATGGAAACTATTTTTTTAGACAAATATTAGGAGTATTGTCGTGTAAGGAACAGGAAAGATGAGTTATTTAGGATTAAACAGGAAGATGATGAAACTTTAGAAGACTATCTTGATAGGTTCTCCTTTGTTCAAAGGATATGTGGACTTGTAGAACCAGAGTTATGTAAAACCATATTTTTGAGAGGATTACAAGATGAATCCAGAGAAGTATTGGATTTGATGGGAAAAGGGGATGTAAATACTCTCAGTAATGAGGAAATTGTGGGTCTCTATAGGAATTACTCTCACACTAAGCAGGGAAGAAAAAAAGAGAGTACAAATGGCACTGATGTGAAGGACCTAATAGAGGAACTTGCAAATTTTAAAACTGATATTCTAGTGCAATTAAACACAACTTTGGGGGAAATGTCTGCAAAAGCAAAAACCATAGAACCTTTGGCAATTTATTGCCCAAGATGTAGAAATAAACATGCTTTGCAGGAATGTCCTTTGAATAAAACATCTATCTTAGCCATTTGTAGTATCTGTTCAAAGAAGCATTCAACTGATAAATGCCACCTGCTACCACAACTCAAAACCGTGTTAGAGAATCAGACTGAGTAACTCAACTATGTTGGACCAAAACAAGGGGGAAATTTCTCTCAATACCAAAATACCCCTCATTTTCCTACAAATTGGGGGCATAGTCCCTGGACTATGCCTTGGGGACAATCAGAACCACCCCAACGTCCTTGGAATTATCCTCAATGGACAAATTCCCAAGAATGGCCACAAATAAATTGGAGTAATTCAACCTAGAATTAGAATCAAAATAACCCATCATGGAATCAAAACAACCCATCCTGAAATCAGAATAAGACTAATCCACATTGGATGCAAAATCAACCACAGTGGAATCAACAATACCAGTCCTATCCAAGGCAACAAAGAAATCAAGGTCAAACTCAACATTTGCTGCCTGCACCTAATCAAAATTTTCAAGAAAAATAGAACCAACCACAACAAACACAACAAGTGAAACAACCTCAAATTATAGCTCAATCAGTCACTAATCCAAACAACATGAGACAGGCATCCCCTGTCTATGTGGCTGAAGCTGAAGAAAATGTCGAAATAAATGTTCTTGATTGTAGTAACATCCAAATTCGTTCAGGAAAAGTTGTACCTAAACCTGTTTCAAATAAAATAAAGGAAAATGAAGAGCAAGAACCTTTGGAACTAGTTAGAGTTAAACCAACAATATAGAAAGAAGAAGAAAAAATAGACCCACAGGCAAAACAATTACCTTCATCAAGGATAATTCCATATCCTAAAAGATTCAATACCACAGTAGAAAATTCTGAGTCATACCTGGTCAAGGAACTTAGAAAGTTAACTATATCATTGCCCTTATTGTAAGCCATTAAGGATATACCAGTGATTAAAAGTACTAACCGAGATTTGTGCATTAGAAGAGCAAGAATAAAAAAGAAAGTATTTCCCAAGACTATTTAGGTTGAAGGAAAGATAGCTAATCTCTTGTCTGGAAAACTAGTACCTCCAAAGTATAGTGACCTAGGAAGTCCAGTTATCATAGTTACCATAGGTTTAGTATCAATATCAATTGTCTTAGTAGATCTAGCAGCTGCAATAAATGTCATGACCAAGGATATAATGAAACAATTATAGCTCAAACATCTCAGCCCCACATTTACAGTTTTAGAAATGGCTGATAGGTTAGTTGCAAAACCTGAAGGTATCATTGAAGATGTTCCTATAGAAGTTTCTTCTTGGAAATTCCATGCATATTTTTTGGTTTTATAGCCAAGAAATTTAGCACATGGATATCCCATCATTTTAGGAAGACCTTGGCTTGCAACTGCAAAGAACCTTCATAGACTGTAGATATGGAAAAATGACTATTTCAAATGGTATTGATCTAAAATAGATCTCTCTGTATCCTTATGCAAAACAATCTAGCAAATTTTCAGGTCAGTTATGGTTTCCTTATTCAGATGAAGAATCAGAGGAGGTTATTTCCACACTAGCCACCTTGGTAGTAAGGGAACACACGGAAGACCTCCATGACACGTAAAATTTAGAAAATGAAAATATCCTAATGAATGTTCTACATGAACAAGGGTTAAAAGAGGAAGCAATAAATATCCATCAGTTGTTAAGGAATGAGGAGAACCAAAATTTTGAAGGTGAACCATCTGTACTATCACAGGAAAAATCTATTTCACTACCACATGGGTGGCACCATCACCTGATTTTTCCTTCTCACTGTTCCATACAGGATATGCTTCCATTAGGAAGTAATGAAACATAAACTTCTTATTTTCTCCCATATCAACAGTGTCCTCTTAATTCCCTAATCACCAGGTATGAAGGAGTGAATTCAGTCCTTCCAAATACAAAACAAATAGAAGTCCAGTCAGGCAAATTTTTAAACATTTATAGCTGGCTTACTAGGGAAGAGGAAGAAAAATTGATACTTGTCTTGCAGAATCATGTTCATGCTTTTTCTTGGGACTATAAAGATATGTCAAGAGTTCACCCTAATATATGCACCCACATAATTTATACTGAAGAAGTCAAGCCAGTAAGACAACCCCAGAGAAGAATGAATCCTGGCCTAAGGGATATTGTAAAGGAAGAAATTGAAAAAATTCTAGAGGTAGGATTCATTTACCCAATTTCTGATAGCCAGTGGGTCTCTCCATTGGTTATAGTTCCTAAGAAAAATGGAAAAATGAGAGTATGTGTAGACTATAGAGAGCTGAATAAAGTGACATACAAAGACCATTTTCCATTACAGAGCCTTGACAAGGTTTCATTTCCATGCTATAATTAGGTTTCCATTACTACAAAAGTAAATAGATTTCCTTTCTGCAATTATAATCAGACTTCTAATTCTGTAACTGTTATTTTTGCAACATAATTAGGCTTCATTCTGCAATTGTAAATTAGGATTTCATTTCTATAGTTAATGATTAGTTTCCATTTATGCAATCAGATTAAGGTTTAATTTATGCAATTAAGAGATAGGAATGTCCTAAATCCCCATACAATCGATTTCACCAATAAGACCTGTTGCTCCAGATTGACCTAAGTTATTACCCTGTTCACCCCTTCTTCCATAGATAGCCTTGTACACTACCTTGGATTGACAAATTCATTGAGAATTAATGATGTGTATAATGACTACGCATCAAGTTCTTTCAGTGTTTGCATCCTCATAATCAAATTTTGGACATTAAAACCCTTAACATTAATGGAGAGCGTGTTTCTAAGCTTCCTCGTATTCTCTCTACTTTTTAAGAATATTATTAGACTGTATTTGTGGTTTAATCCTACTCCCTTCAACATGACCAGGCTCTTAACTCCTACTTCTCTGTTGTCTTGGTGTAGCTTTCTGAGTCTCAAATAGTCAACTGTAAAAATGCCCTCTCTTTGAAAAATATAGAGGAAGCTCTTTCCCAAATGGTTGACAATAAATCCCATGGTCTTGATGGCTTCTCTTGTGAATTCTACAAGTCCCTTTGGGACACTACCAGGCCTAACATTATCAAATTTTATTAGGAGACCTTCTCCAGGGGTTCTTTAGATCCTATTATTAATCAGGGGATTATTAAATTTATTCCCAAAGTTGACATTCTAGAAATCATCAAAAATTGGAGGTATATTACTCTCCTTAATGTTTCCTCTAAGATCATCGCCAAAGCCTTGGCTTTGCACATCCACCATCTCCTTCCCATCATCATGCTCCCAAAGAAAACTAGCTTCATTTGGGGCAGGTTCATCCTTGACAACATTATTGTTGTCTGGAAGGCATGGAGTGGGATTGTAATTCCAACCAACGATATATGTTCATAAAATTTGACTTTGAGAAATCCTATGATAGGATCGATTAGTAATTCATTCTATTCATGCTTAAAGCTCTTGGTTTTGATCCCTCCTTCATTAGCTCTTTGGATATGTTGTTCGTTGAGGCTTCAGTTGTTTTATCCATTAATAGGTATAAGTCCTCAGTCATTGGGTTCTTTTGTTCCATTCAACAAGGTTACCCAATGGTGCCATCCGTGTATGTCCTCTCTACTGAGCGGTTTGGCAATTTATTAGCTCACCATGCTAATCAAGGTTCTATTTGGAAAATTTATCTCTCCAAAGATAAGTATCAGTTGATCAACGATCATTTTACTAACAATTATTTCCTCACACTTATTGAGGATGAAGGTGTTATTCAGCAGGTGCTTGCCTACTTTGACACTTTTTTTTGGCTTTTAGTTCCTCCATTCAATGGAGAAAGACTTAATGTTATAGGTAATATCTTGACCTAATGCCCTACTAGCTTAGTCAATATCAGTGGAGGATCATCAAGGAGGGGGAAATCTTTTGATTTTAAGGAATTCCTTTTACCTTTAACAATTCAGTGACACAACTGTGAAAATATGTCATTAACAGGGTGGAACATAAACTTACCTACTAGTCCACCAAGAAGCTCTCTCTTGTTGGTAAATTTCAAATTTGCTCAAAATTTCTTGTGACAACCCATGTTTATTATTCTTCTTACTGGGTCTCATCCAAAAATTACTATAAGAAGCTTGTTAAGCTTCTGCAAGACTTTTTATGGTCCTCTGTTGGAAATTTTGAGCTCATTCAGTTGTCATTGATGTCAAGGTGAGAAGTTGTCATTTATGCCAAAGTAAAAACATGAATCCATCATTAATACCATGGAGCACACCATTAATAACACCAAGAACAATGCAAAGAGTTGAAGAAAAAGTTGGCAAAATAATGTTTTATGAGGGTTTATGGTAAACTCATGGTGGAAGATTAAATGGTTTTATTAAAATCATTATGAGGATATAAAATTCTCCTCACACATTGAGATGGCAGTGAAGATTTTATATGAGCCACGGTGGCAGAATATTTTACAAATTAAAGGTTTAAGTTTAAACCCAAGGAAGGCTTTAATCTCCTTAAAGCTAAAGTTATAAATAATAATTTATAAAATTTAAATTCCTTAGAATTTAAATAATTTATAAAGTATAAAGGTTGGAAAGCATCGACATCATCAAAAAGGTGGGAGCATCGACGTCTAAGCAACAAAGGGAATTCATGTATAAATTAATGCCAAGGAGGCATTCAAAACTTACCCCTCGATATTTTATTTTATGCGACAAAAGTTAGAAATATTTTTGTGCATCATTGATCGTTGAGGAATAAGACAAGGATTTTGCTTGTATTTAGCGCCAGGTGAAAAGAGATAAGGGAAAATGCATATTGGTTGAAACACAAAGGACATAGTGGTCCATTGGCAGCGCACGTTTTGCGAAGGCGTTGGAAGTTGAGGAACTCATGATCGATTCACATTGAGTGGTGTGTGTCTTGAACACCAAGGGAAGTCTTTTGCATGTACTTTTTGAGCACCAACTGAGAACAAAGGGTACGAAGAGCGTCCAAGCTCTTAACAGTGCTTCTAGCACACACGACGGTCAAAGTCATGGCTAGAGCACTTGAGAAGGCAAAGATTGAGGGTTCGAAACCCACTAGTGCCAAAGGTAATATTTTGATAATTAAATATTTATTTGCCTAAGGTTCTTGAGGAGCAATAAGGGTTTGTGAAAAGTTGTGTGTTTTGATTTGTATTATTTAGGAGTAGTAAGGGTTTGTGAAAGGTTGTTCATTTGACAACTTTTTATTATTGTGGAGTAATAAGGGTTAATGAGAGGTTATTTTATTGATGAATGATTTATATCATTGGAATCATAAAGAAAGTAGATTTTATTTTTATCAAAGTTTCTCTTGCCATTAAATTAAATCAAAGAGGTTTGAGTTATTTTTGGTGGATGTTAAGTTTATTTTAGTTGGGAGTTCATAATGTGTTAATTGGATAAATATTTTATGTATGTTGATGGTTTTTTTGAAAGATGGAGTGATAAGGTGTAATTGAGTATTTATATTATATTGTGAGAAAGATTTATCTTCTAACCTCTTTGAGCTTGGCATAGAAGTGTTTGTGGTTGTGATAGATTTATGAGATCCCTTCATCTTCAATAAAAAGGTATGAGCACATTCTTCCATAAGTTGGGTTGATTTATTGGTTTTCTGAAAAAAAAAATTGGAGTGAAAAGGACTTGATTAGGGTTTCCTATTGAGTGTGTTGAGTTAATGCTTCAAGGTTTTCTAGAATAAAGAGTTGTTGTTAAAACCTTGTTTGATAAGCATTGTTGTTGAATCCATTGGTTGTGTGAAGAACTTGAGTTAGAGTTTTGCAAATATCATGAGTATCATTGTTATGTGAAGATTGTTTTATAAGCATTGTCATTGAAGTGAGTTGTTGTGTAAAGAACTTGAACTAGGGTTTGAAGAGAACATGAGTATCATTGTTATGTGAGATTTGTTTTTGAGCATTGTTGGAAACATTTTGAGTTGATGGTTATATGCTTGGACTAGGTTTTGTGAGAAAGGAGTGTTTCATTAAGTGATTGGTTGAGTAGAGTTGGTTGAGCCTAGTCAAGTGGATGTGTGAAGTGATTGTTCAAGTTCCTTAAAAAAAACTATTCTATATTCTGATTTGATTTGAAAAAGTGATTGAGCATCGAGTTTAGAACATATTGAGTCTAACAATTCTCTTTATTTTTCTATGATATTGGACAAGTTCTATGTGGACTTGTTAAGCAAATTTGAGACAAGTCTTTGTAGAGACTTGTGGACTTATTTTGTATGAGCTTTTTATGGAATCTTACAATACATATTTGGTTAAGTTCTAGAGAAGACTTATCGAGCATATTTGGACAAGTTCTGTGTGGACCTATTGAGCAGATTTGAACAAGTTTTGTATGGACTTGTTGAGCATATTTGGACAAGTTCTATGTGGACTTGTTGAGCAAATTTGAACAAGTTCTGAGTGGACTTGTTGAGCATATTCGAGCAAGTTCTGAGTGGACTTGTTGAGCAGGTTTGAGCAAGTTTTGAGTGGACTTGTTGAGCATATTTGAGCAAGTTCTAAGTGGACTTATTGAGCAGGTTTGAACAAGTTATGAGTGGACTTGTTGAGCATATTTGAACAAGTTTTGAGTGGACTTGTTGAGCAGGTTTGAACAAGTTCTAAGTAGACTTGTTAAGTAGATTTGAGCAAGTTTTGAGTGGATTTTTTGAGAAGATTTGAGCAAGTTCTGAGTGAACTTGTTGAGAATATTTGAGATAGAGCTTTGGAAGTGATAGAGTAGAGAGGACAGTAGTCTCTAGTAGATAGAGATCCATTAGCTAGGGCAGTGAGGATAGGTATTCTGAGTGGGGACAAGATTCTTTAGTGGAGAGAGATCCACAAGCCAGTGTAGTGGAGGCAATTGTATTCTAGAGGATCACTAGCCAGAGTAGAGGAGAAGGAGTTATCCTATGGATAGATATCTACAAAATTGATTTAGGGGATCAACATATCCTTTGGAAAGAGGTCCATAAAAATTGTAGGGAAAGGATTCCCAAGAGAATTTATTTGAGAAAATTTATAAGAAATATTTTCTCCATGGAGGTAGCCATCTTTGGGTGAACCATGTTAAATTGGTGTCTCTATTGTGTGTGGTGATTTGTGCATTGCTTTGATTACTTTTGTTGATATTGCTATCTATACATTGCATAATATTAATTTGGAAAGAAAAGTAAAAAGTGGTTTTATACTATTCACCCTCCCTCTCAGTATAAGCTTGTGTTATTCATCCTATTCTAGTAATGCTTTGGGATTCCATCATGTTGCATCAGAGTATAGTTGTCTTCTTAGAAGCCATGGTGGGATTGGAAGTATCAATACGCAAAGTCAAGGTTAGGTCCTTTATGTTAAGTGAGTCATCAGAGCCTTTGTGGGCAATGAAGCTTGGAATATTCTCATCCATCACTGTATCTATGAAGGTTCCCCTTTTAGCTATAAGAGTTGGAGGATCATGAATTTCCATTCCCTCCTTATTGATCCTGTGTCTATCAAAGTGATAGGATCCTTCATATTTAGGAGCATTTGGAAATCTTGGGAGACTGTTAAGCCTTGTTTGATATGGAATTGTTAAAGCATTTGGCATGATCTCTCCATCAACCAGATGAATGTA
Organism: Wollemia nobilis; assembly: GCA_028583015.1. NCBI lineage: Eukaryota > Viridiplantae > Streptophyta > Pinopsida > Araucariales > Araucariaceae > Wollemia > Wollemia nobilis. The sequence continues at coordinate 4,221,644 of JAQPPZ010017036.1, read as the reverse complement.
TGGTGGTCACCTATCATCACCTACCAAGGTTCTCCGCTTGTGCAGGTTCCTTGGGTTCATACACTTAGATATTTTGCAAAGGTGTGTGGTGTATCACTGATTTTTTCTTGTCCTTCCAAGGATTGGGTCCCTTGGGATGACTTCTGAGTCAAATTTGGGCCTAAGCACTCTAACTGGGACATATTAGGCCCCATCACAATAATGCTTGCATCAAGGCCATTCAAGAGGTAAGGGTTCAAATTAACCTTTTTATAGGTTACTCAAGACTTATTTCAATGCTACAAGTAAGTATTTGTCTCACATGAGCCTTTAGACTAGAAGGAGGAACTCCTCCAAGATTATGTTGTTATGATCCCCAACAAAATCTTTGATGCTCATAGATTTCCTTGTGAGTAGCCACTCTCACTTGAAGAACTACACAAGGGCCTCTCTCAAATGGCCAATGATAAATATCCTAGGCTAGATGGCTTCCCCTATGAATTTTACAAAGCCCTTTAGTACCTTTTAGGCCTTAATATACTCCAAGTTTATTGGGAAGCTTTGAAAAATGGCTCTCTTAGGCCAAAATTTTAACAAGGGTAATATCAAATTTATTCCAAAGTCTAGAGACCCTAAGTTGATAACCAATTGGAGTTAGATTACCCTTTTCAATGTGTTATACAAGATCATAGCCAAAGCTTAGACTTGTGTCTATGCAATTTTGTTCTACCATAATTAAAATAGAACAAAAATGTCTCATTAGAAGCAGATATATATTAGATAATGTCTTGGCTATTTGGAATAGAACATAATGAGCTAGAAGATCCAACCAACTAGAAATTTTTCTCAAAATTGACTTCGAGAAAGCCTGTGACTGCATTGAGTGGCACTTCATTCTTACCATGCTCAAATCCTTGGGTTTTGGTAATGGTTTCATCTTTACGGTCAATATGCTCTTTGTATATGATTATGCTATCCTCACTATCAACAAAAATCAATCAAAATCTATTGGTATTTTCCACTTAATCAGACAAGATTTCCCTCTTGCCCCTTATTTCTATGTTATTGCAGTAAAAGGTTTCATTTATCTCCTAGATCATTAAGTCAATATGGACCTTGTTAAGGGTATTTTCCTTCCTAATAGTTAGTCCCAAATGATTAGTGAACACTTTACAAATGAATCTTTCCTCACATTAGCTTAGGATGAATAATTATTCACTCAAGACATTCATTGCATTGATATTTTTTGTCTTGTGTCTAGCTCCAACATAAAGTGGTAGAAGACTCTTTATTTTTGACAATCTACATCTCCCCTCCTAGCTTGGTAGACTCAATTTTAGTGGATATGGATACAATATGGGGATGTTTTGGTTCTTAGGTATCCCCTTTGCCTTCCAAATTTCCCATTTGAAACTCTAGAAAAACACCATATAGAAAGTCAAAGCCAAGCTTAGACCACTAAAAAGAATTCCATTGCTAGCAAGTTTCAAATCTACTCCAAGATCTTAGTTGTGACCCATGTGTATTGCTCCTCATGTTGGATCTTGTCCTAGGCTTGTTATTAGAATCTAGAGAAGTTTCTTAGAGATTTTCTCTAGGCAAGTTCTATCTCTAGCTCTAGTTTTCATAGAGTATCCTAGGAATTCTCTTGTTTACACAAAAAAAATGGGGGAATGGGTCTTCTTGATTGCAAAGGCCAAGGCACAACCTTATGTGCTAAATGGATAATCAAAGCCATAAAATATGAGGAAGCCTAGAAAGTGTTGATTTGACACTACATTACCTTAGGCTCTCCCTATGGGCATAAAGGATGGAGAGATCTAAATTTCTCTTCCCTTCTTTTTGTCCTAATTCCCATTGAAATTTATGACTCTTTTATCATCCAAAGCATTTGGTAGGATTGAGAAAGCATCAAATCATGGATCTAATGGAAATACAATGGTCTTTGGGATGGAATTTCTATAACTTCTATGAACCTTTGGTGGTACCTTATCGTGACCATCCAAGAAGGTTCTTTTTCCCAAATCCACTCGATGCATGCATAAAGATTCTATAATAGGGACATCTCTATAGTGGTAGACTAGGTATTGACATCACTAGGATTATATAAAATATAGGTTTGACTTACCTCTGTTGATAAGAAAACCTTTAAGGTAGGGTTATGCATAAGGGGTCAAATCTAAAACATACTTCTAGAAAATTGGTGAATCCATTTTGAAACCATGGCAAATCCTGGCCAACCTCATGTCGAAGGCAATGGCGAATTACCTTATATTTTAATAAAAAATTTAAAAATTTGGCGATTTGAATATTTTTGGTTTCATAGGACTGGGTGCAAAACAAGATCCAGGTTCGAACCAAGTGCAAAACAGAATCTGGGCTTGGATCGGGTGCAAAACATGATTTGATCTTAGATCGGGTGAAAAACTGATCCGAAAAAAGGATTACATATAAAGAAAATACGAGGTAACAATCCGGGTGGAAGAAGGGCCTAATAGATGGACCGGGTGGATAACAAACATTGACCAAGTAATTAAGACAAACTAGGTGAAACTAATAATGCAGACGGATCGGGTGCAAAAATGCAGATGGACTGGTGAAGGTTTTGTAGATGAATTGGGTGCAAAAATACAAATGGACCGAGTGAAGTATTGTAGACGGATCGGGTGCAACATTGTAGATGGACCAGGTGTAGAAACATAGACAGCTTGGGTGAATTATTATAGATGGATCGGGTGCAACAATACAAGCAGATCAGGTGATGAAATGTAACTGGATTGGGTGTAGAATTGTACACAAATTGGTTGCAAAAAATGTAGACGGTCTGGGTGTAGTAATGTAGACAGACAAGGTGCAGTGATGTAGATGACCTGGGTGTAGTAATGTAGATGAACACCGCCACATGCATGCCCAATAACATACTTCCATGTGTCTACCCCACACGCATATCCAATAACATGCTACCATGTATCCATCCCACTCAGTCTCATCTATAAAAAGGCATTAGCAGTTATTTTTATGGACTTTTTTCCACTGCACAAGATTAGAGTTAAGCTGCTAGCAGTCCCTTCCCCAAGAGACCATTATCCCACACCTTTCTAAAGTGATGGAGACCATGATGACATAAAAAATTGTATTCAAAAATCAAAGTTGTGTCGCATTTTTAGAGTACTTAGCTGGTATAGATGGGATAGACCGTATATGGGTTTAGAATGTAGGTTTTGAGGGTTTCGATTCTATACCCCAATTTAGAACAGATAAATTTGTTCTACACAATATAATTGATGGTTACAACAATAATCTGGGGGCCATTACTATGTCTACAACGAATCAAAAAATATATTTTACAGTCAAACCCTATGATATCTAGAGATTGATTGGACTTCCACACAAGGGTCTTGCTCGGGTAACACAAAAGCTTCTTCTCTCAAACAATTATAAAGCTTTCCTGGCGGAGCATTTCTATATATCTTCAAAATTGTTATAAGGTATAATTCTCTTCAATCGATTATTTAAAATTTCATAATTTAAAATTTGTTATCACCTAATTATTTTTTAGAGTATCATGGCTTATATTATTCGTTGTTTAGAGTATCATGAGAGATTTTACTGGTGTACATATATTTTCGATCGAATCATATCATAATACTGTTCAGACTAGCTAGTAAGATAAACCTCTCATGGTTGCCTTAGTAAATTACATTTTAGCTCTTTATTATGAAAGTTTTCATAATTAATAGGATACTAGTTCACCAAAATTTTTCATAATTTATAGGATACTAGTTCACCAAATTTTTCATAATTTATAGGATACTAGTTCACCAAATTTATTGCACACCAAATTACAAAGCATTGCTATGACTGCCTAAGAGTTGAAGGTAATTATTCTATTTTTCACCAATAATAATTTTATATTTTAATATGTTTTTAATTTATGTTTTAACTTTTTTTTGCATCTAAATGTAGAGTAAGGCAACCATCGCACGAGCAAAGTATTCTGGTGTTAGAAGTCACATGCCAGAGGATGGTGGTGACAATTATTTAATTTCAACCATAGAGACCTCATAAATGCCGAAAGCCAGCTTCTTCTCCTGCTTCTCATGAACATGTGCAAGAAAATGACATGGAAGGTGAATCCAATTATGTCGCATCAATAACGGGTAAGTTTACTGTTTCAATATTTTTTTGATTCATTACCATTTTTGTTTAGTTTAAATTATATCTATTTTTCATTTTTGGGTATGTTTTTCAATTTTATGCCAATCCACCACAAACACTCACACCCAGTTGTCTCCACAAGCTGAAAGGTAACATGAGATTTGTTCGTCGGGTATGTGAGTTTTTTAATTATTAATTATAAAATTTATCTCCTTTTATTTTGTTTAATAATATCTTATTATAATATATTTAGGTCCCTCCCCACAATTTCATGAAAGAAGGAAGAAAATAATTCCATGACCACCACCACCAGGTTCAACACCACCAAGTCCACCACCACCAGCATGACAATCTCAAAAATGACAATAATTTATGTGAGGTCAAATTACTGGAAAAAAGCTTGATGGATCGAGATCACGGGCGGGACCCTCACAATCGAACACATAGGGACAGGTATTTGGATTTCCATCATTATAATTTTCAACTAGTGTTTATTTGAAATATGTTTCAACCTCTATTTTAGATGTGCCAAAATTTGATCAGGATTTTCTTCTTCAAGGGAACATTGAAGGGTTAAAAGTGTAAAATATGGTAAATTTGCAACAAGAACCTAAAGCTAAGATAATTTCATGATTGCCTTCTGACACCTCTGATCCTGATCGTGAGGATGAATAAGTTAGTTTATCTGAAGATAAGTTGGTTTCTTATAGTTTTTTTTGTAGTGGTCCAGATGTTTTGCTTGAAAATTTGAAAGATTTAAAATATTGGGAATTGTGGGCAAAGATCCTTATCAAGAAAATAAATGCCCGCTATAAAAAGTATGATAAAAGGGAAGAAATTTTTACCCCTGTCAGAAACCAACCTGAGAAGATTTTTGGGCTACTACATCAAGCCCAATCAGGATTGGTGAACCATTCTATTTCTTATGATGATAAAAAATTAAAGTCTATGTTGTGCAAGTTAGAGAACCTGAATGTTGAAGCCCAAGCGTATTACAACTTATGGGATTATGATAAGAAGAAATTTTTAATTGATAATGCTGCGGAGGTGAGACTTTAGATGCAATCAAAATTTTCATTATATTTTGTAATATAACTCTCGACTAACTAAGGTGTTCTTTAATTTTTATGCAGGAAAATTTCCAGAATTTACAAAACAAGTTAAATTCTTGGCTGTTAATATTGAGGTTGCAAATAAATCAATCTTAAATTTGATAAAAATGAATGAGACCTTAAAGACTAAGGTTAGGGATAATAATTATTTAAATTCAATTATCCTCGAGCACAAAATGAATCCAAATATCTTGCTTAAGAAGAAGTTTAAACAAAATAAACATGCAGTTCTTGAGGATCCAGCCAAAGACAATAGATTATTGTTGGGGAGATTGTAAAAGGTAGAGGAAGACCTCATCAGAATGGGAGCACTGGAACGACCTGAGCAGGTTATTGGTACAGGAGATAAGGAAAAAAAAAATTACAACTTTGAAAGCATCTCAAACTAAAGGAGATGCAGATATACATGGAGCATCTCAAACTCAAGGAGATGCAGATATACAAGGAAAGACTGAATCTCAAGGCCTAGGTGATCCATGTGCACAAGGAGCATCTGAACCTGCCCCTGCTCACCCTTGAAAAAGTTTCTTTGTCGTAAAACATTTTATTGTTGAAAGAAAGTTTTGGATGGTTGTTTTGTAAATAATTTTGTACTATATATTTTCTATGCTATTAATGAAAAACGCTTTTGTTAATTTTAATTCTATCACTTATTGGTTGTTTATATTTATATTAATGTGTTGCTTTTTAAAATTTGTAACGATTCAACTATTCTCACAATTACAATCTAAAAAGAAATAAACGATTAAACTATATTCACCAGTCAACTCAGTTATCCCATACATTAATATCAGTACACTATATTTTTGAAAATTATGTTGTAAATCGATTATGAAAGAGAATTCTATATTTTACATTATAAAACATATAATTTGAAAAACACTACTTTGTGATAAAGAATAAAGTTACAATTTAGATAGATGAAACAATCTTGTGATGACAAATAAACAAATTCAAATTGAACAAGGTTGTAAAATCTTGTAAAAATTACAATTTAGGTAACTAAAACAAACAACTACTATGATATAAATGCAATTAAAAATATTTTAAAAACAACACTAGGATCCATAAACAAAAATTATCGGCTTGTCCATAATTACTATTGTGAAATTTGGTATCAAATAAATTCAAATCTATTAATGTTGTGAAATATTGGAAAAATCACAATACTAGAAAATTCACAAATCAGGTAGCTGAAATAAACATTCATATCTTGTACAGAATCACTATTGTGAAATATGATATCAAATAAATTCAAATTTATTAATGTTATGAAATACTGGAAAAATTACAATACTAGAAAATTCACAAATCAGGTAGCTAAAAAAAATATTCTCAGCTTGTCCAGAATCACTATTGTGAAATCTGATATTAAATAAATTTAAATCTATTAATGTTGTGAAATACTAAAAAAATCACAATACTGGAAAATTCACAAATCAGGTAGCTACAAAAACACTTCTCAACTTGTCCAGAATCACTATTATGCATAACAGTTATCTGCGTCGCCACAATCTGATCACTGAAATCATAATTATCGTCATTATCATCATTATAATTCGTATTCCTGGTACCCCTTCTGCCTACAATGGAATTCCATGTCAATGCCCTGTCATAAGGAAATGTGTTCAACTGATATGATGACACATAAATTCTCAAATAATTTTTTAAATTTTTTTCTAGCCTGGTGCAGAGTTTAGATTTAACGAAAGATAGTGCATTGAAAACCCTCTCATCTTCCACAGATCCCAATATCATTGTTTGACATAATTCATATAAACAAAAGTATTCACTAATAGTATCTTGCAAGATACTACTTGGATACAATTTTTGCCACAAACGTGCAATGAAACCAGTCTCATGGATGTTACTCAAAAGTGACGTTTGTTCAACCATAGTTCCATCAAAATGTGATGACAATTATTTTAAGAGATCTTTGTTGAGTATACCTTTGATTTCAACACCATTGAATTCCATAATTTTACTGAAATTATTAATAAGTTTGATTATATATTTAAAAAACAACTCATGTGCGAAATTGTAATTAGTACAAGGACCCCAAAACATGGGGTTAACCACACCCATTACCTCAAGCAACTCATCTCTTTGAAATTGTTCTCTTATATCTTTTGTCAATGATTATGCTATTTTAAACAAATTTATCTTTGTTTTGTGTAAAACAACTTCAAATATATTGTGTTACAGGAACTTGTTCAACATCATCAACAACTATACTTACCTGTCTTTCAAAACAATACAAATGTATCATCTTTCCATGAACATTAATACAAATATGATCACTTATGTCAAACTTTAAAAAGCTTTTTAGATTGTTTACATTTGTCAATATATTCCAACTATCAAACAAGAGATCTCCATAATATTTTTTGAAAACATATAACCTGTCAATAATCACACATATTTGCTTTCTCATCCTTATGAAATTAATGATATAGATGGATCTCTCTTGTGCAAGTTTAATCAACCTATTTATTTCATGTAACATTGGAAGAATACCACATAACTTTAAAAGGGTTTCAAAGTTAGTCAAATGGAATATTAGATCTTTTGCATTATCAACAACCCTATGATTTGTGTACATCAACCTCATTAATGATTGATACTCTTTAAAAACTCTATGTGGAGCTTGATACATTGAAATCCACATTGTATCCACATATTTTAATAATTTTTTTCCTTCTGTAAATCCTAGTGCAAACTGTTGAAATTATGAAAACCTTTTTGGATTGCAAGAAAAATAAGAATGTATTTCACGAATAAGGTTTTCTATTCTTGCAACATTTTCAAAAGAGCTCACGATTTTATATGCTAGATTTACTCTTTGAGCCATGCAATGAATGGGTATTATATATGGGGCAACTAACGTTTGGAGACGAACACAAAGACCATTCCTGTGCCCTAGCATTATAGCAACACCATCAACTCCAATGAATATTAACTTTGTGGCTATCTCTATATCATTCATTTTTGCAATATCCTTTAAACTACTCACAACAAAATTATAGATGTTTTTTGCATTTGAACTTTCCACCATCTTATGTAATCCTAGAAAACTAGGCTACCTTACATGATTTTGAAATGTGTACACATGCATGCAAATCCATGATGTGTTGTCCACAATCGTCACCTCATCAATAGAAAGTGATATGAATCTGGCATGTTTTACTTTCTCCCTCAGGTCCTCCTTCTCAACTAATGATAGACATTTTACCATTTTACAACCACTTAGATCTGACCAATGGGAACTAGGAAGGTTTTTCACATCGACTATTTCAAACAAATGCTTATAATAATTAAAATCAGACATGAATCTATCCTTTTTGAGAATATTACATACAATAACCAACTGTAAACTTTTTGAAGCTAAAATGGTCTTATGCAATTTTTTGAAATTGGGATTTAATCGTTCCACCTTTACCAACAAGATATTGTTGTTGCTTTAAGTGATTTTCATATTCTATTGCATATCTGATATGCATACATTCTGATGCATCATTCCACTTAACTTATTTTTTAATTTTAGCATCACTTCTATGAACTTTTACATAAACTTTGCCAGCATGTTTTTCTATTGTATCTTTCTTATTTTGCAACCTATGATCCTTACCTAGTTTCCAACAACAAATTTTGCATCTACATTATTTTTGTTTGAATTGGTTATCCATGGAAGGAATAGGTTCTATCCACAATTTTTTTTTGCTTATTCATATTTAAATACCCTTCCAATAGCCCAGTTAGATGTCTTTCTCTTTTTAGTACTTTTTATTGAATATTCAAAAGAATATTTTAATGTATTTGATTTATCTCTTTCATTTTTAGTTGGCATGTCAATTTGAGGAATATCTTCAAGTGTTTGTTGGATGTCATTGTTAAGAGATTTTTCATTAGAAGGCATATCTTGGTGACGAATATCTTCAAGTGGAGGTATATCAGGGTCAATAGGGTATTATGCATAGTAGCATACAATAATATTCTTTATCATTTTTGGATTTAACAAAAAACACTTACAAATAAGAATATGACTCATATCATCATGAAATATGGATAGAGGTACATATTGTAAGTTTCTTTTTTTTGGTAATGTTAAGAGAATAGGGTTTTGAAAGGGGCCCCAAAACATTTTACATCAAAGAGAAAACAACAAACCAAAATCAGTGCAATCCAACACTAAACAAAAGTGTACAGAACTACACTACAACACTACATAGAACATAATAAAAACTGCAAGAACAACACCACAAACCAGAGGATTAAAGGGGTCGGGAACTTCGAGGAGACCTATGGAAGAACCGAGGTAGTTCTACAACACAACATCAACCTTAGAGATAATCCCACCAAACATTTGAGTCGCCTCCTCCACATAGTCCAACGCCATATTAATGGAGCTCCACACCACCTGCTGTTTGATATCCATCAACCGAATACTATGGAGAATATTGCTCTTCTTCACCATAGAATTGGAAGGGGAATATATATCACTCACCATATTGTCCTTTGAGACAAACCTCGATAGAACATCAGTCCCCTCACTAAATGCCTGATTTTTAGAACTAGGGGAAGATTGGCCTAATATACTCTTTTGAATGGCACCACATAAACAATCCACCTCCCGAGACACCTTTGTGATGCCACACATAAATTATAAATGGGACTTACGAACTTTGCCACCTCACCTCAACCACCAGCAAGCACCACACTACAAACTTGGGAGTTACTTTCTAAAATTTGAGGAAAGAAACCCAATTGTCCCTAATGGATAAACACTTCCCAATGCAGGTAAGTGAACCAAGGTAGAAGCATAATGACAAGACAGAGGTTAGTGGGGGCCACCTCAACTCAAGGCTCCCCAAGCCAAAAGAAGTAAAGGCTTCACTCAAAGAACATTCATGAACATTCCCTTGCCAGCATCTATACCTACCTGTGTCCAAAATAAAAGTTGCTCCAAGGCACCAACAGGCATTAATAACGAACCAAATGATCTCCAAGAATGAACAACACCTTCTCTTCCATATAACACCCCAAATCCCAAAGCACATAAGGAATTGAAAAGCCAAATAACTGGCGAGGAGAGTTAGTTGTCCCTCATCCTTAAAATATGTACCAAATCTCCTGACAAAGCGAACTTCCGCCACCCAAGGCCAATTAACTAACATCATTATATGCACAATTGATTAGGTCCTATGGAAAATCCCTCTACCAAACCACATATCCTTGGAGATTCACTCCAATATTCACCATTACATTTGTTGCGACATTTGCCTATTTGAGCGTGTGACAAATTTGAACATCTTCTAGCTCTCGATGCAACCTCACTCCTTCATCAATAAGGTTGGCGATGTTCCAACTAATGTGGCAAGCTCCTGTAAGCATATTAATAATGTTACGAGAATCGCCTTCAATAACAACTTTTTTAAAATTGAATTCGATTAGCAAGGCAATCCCAAGGTAAGCCACCCTCGCCTTCACCACTTGTAAAGAATTCAAATCCAATGAATCAACATACACCAACAAGATATTTCAATGATGGTCTCGAATAACTTCTCCCGAGCCTGCCATGCCCGTACTTCCCTTTATTACCCCATCAAAATTTAATTTCACCCAACCAATAGGATGGGCACTCCATTTAATATAATTTCTTATGTTAGGCACCGACGGAGGTCGATCTATGGTACCAAATCCCAAAAAATGTACTAGCCTAACTTCACAATGCCTAGATGCCTCTGGCAAACCCATAGATGCTGCGGTGATTTCCATGTTCTCCACTATTTTACCAATAATATGATTACTCAATAATATCGTTGCCATAGTCTTCTCCCTAAAAATATTTGCATTTCTTGCTTTCCAAACTTCCCACATCGCATGGGGGAGCAGGAACCGCCAAAAACACCTGAGGCGAGGGGATTGAAAGGGCAGAGACCACTGTAGGATGCAATCATAAACTGACTCTGGTAAGACCCATTCCACTCCCAAACACCTGAGGATGAACAAAATTACCTCCTTAAAAACACAACAATTGAGCAACAGATGAGAGGTCGATTCCTAGTCAGATTCACAGAGATAACATCGATTGACCAGATACCAACCCCTCTTAAAAAGTTTCTCTATAGTTAAGATTCAATTTTGAGCAGCCAACCAAAAAAATAGATTAACCCTAGGGGAAATATGCTTAAGACAAAGCAAATTGAATGGCAAAAGTGACACCTCCTCCACATTTAAGCTATTATAGGCTGATTTGATTGTAAAAATTCTCGAACTCTCCAATCGCTAGATCAACCGATCTTCAACATTTGCTTGATGAAGAACACAAAGACGTAGTTCCTCCCCAAGGCTCTCCCAAACCCGTCTATCATCATCATCCCTTACACAATCAGGCAATAGTGCCCAAGCAATTCTATCCCCTCTATTTTCAAGGAAGTCAGCCACATAGATCAAACCCAATACTCTGGAGTTAGCAACCAATCCCTGAAATCACACTTCCTCTACCAAAGGATGATCATGAAGCCATGCATATTCCCAAAAGAGGGCCTTCATACCGTTCCTGATCACCCACCTGCAATGATTTTTAATCATGTCCCTAGCCTTTACCAAAATATTCCAAAAATCCGAACCACCTAAGAGTAATTCTTCAGAAAGAAAGGAACTAAATCTGTATTTGGCATTCAAAATGGATCCCCATAATTTATAGGAATCCTACGCCAACTTCCACCCAATTTTGGCAATCAAATATTATTAATTCTAATTGTGCTTTTCAAGTTTAAACCTCCATTGGATTTATTCCTACTGACAACCTCCCATGAAACAAGATGGAATCTTCCTTTCAACTCAGGGCCCGCCCACAAGAAAGCTTTACAAAAAATGTCAAATTTTTATGCCATTTTAAGGGGAACATGAAAAATTGACATACAGTAAATAGGGATGCTCTGTAAAGTACTCTGCACCAAAACCACCGTACCAGATTGTCTCAACAACACTCCAGTTGTATTCTCTCAACCATCGAAGACCACAACTCAAATTTTGCTCTCCCCAAAAACAAAGATAATCCAAGATATGAAGAAGGAAAAAAGGCAATATGACAGTTCAAAAATTTCACAATCTCTCTTTCAACCGCAACAGGAGCATTGATAAAAAACAATCCACTCTTGGCAAGACTAATATGCTGGCCAACGACCCTTTCATAACAATATAGAATAGATTTTACTTCCCCAGGTGCCTCCACCATTACTATACAAGAAATAAGAGTGTCATCCATGAATTGTTGATGCGATATAGGGTTGCATGTGGTCGCAGGCCTCAACCCCAAAGTATTTCGATGTCTTTTGAAAGCTCTACCCAAAGCCTCCCCAAAGATAATGAACAGAAAAGGAGACAGCGGGTCCCCTTGTCTAAGCCCACAACAAGAATGAAAAAAATCTTGTCGGGGATCCATTGATGAAAACTGAAAACCAGACTATTGAGAAATAATCCTGAATTAAACTGACCCATTCATCACAAAAGCCAAACTTTCTCAACACCTTGATTAGAAATGGCCAAGTGACCCGATCATACGCTTTGTTAATGTCTAGCTTTAGGAAAAATCTAGATCTCCTACTTTTATAAACCGAATGTAGCAACTCGTGAATGATGATAGCACCATCTAAAATTTGTCGGCCCAAAATAAAGGTACTCTAGGCTTCATCAATAATTTCTAGGAGAATATACTTAAGTCTTTTGGCAATAGTATTTGAAATAATACTGTACATTGTATTGCATAGAATTATTGGTCTAAAATCCCTGAAAGTAGAAGTTGTATCTTTCTTAGGGATGAGAGCAAGGAATGTTGCATTCACCACCTTTGGGATAAACTTGCTCCTCTAGATGTCTCTCATAGCTTCACACACATCCCCCCGTAGATGTGCCAAAATTTCTAAACAATGACCGGAGGGAAACCATCTGGACCCGACGCCTTAAGAGAGCCCATCCCCTTTATTGCCTCCAAAATCTTCTCATCCAAAAATAGATTCAAAAGCCATATGTCCCACTCCTCGGATACCAGCCTCAGGATAACATCAAGCATTACATCCTCAACGGGTAGGTCATGGTCAGGCTCTAAGCACAACAAATTACTAAAGAAATCAACTGCCTCCACCCTAACTTCATCATTTATTTATGCCACACTTCCATCACCTCTAAATATCTCCATAATCCTATTTTGACCTCTCCTTCTTAAAGTAGATGCATGAAAGAAGTGAGAATTACGATCCTCTTTCTTGAGCCATAGCTCCCTAGACTTTTGTTTCCAAAACAACTCCTCTTGAGCTTGCCTATTATGATATTCTGCCAGTGCTCGATGTTCCTCTCTCAATAGGTCATGAGAAGAATCCTCGACCTCCGTAGCAGCCTCCAAATGACAAATAAGGTCTTTCAGTATCTCCTTCTCTCTGACAATATTCCTAAACGTGGATTTGTTCCACAGTTTGAGATAGCCCCTAAGCCTCCTCAGCTTATTAGTTAATTTCAACATATCATACCTCTCAGTCTCCTCTTACCACCATTCCAATAAATGAGATTCAAAATCAGTATGGTAACACCACATAGCCTCAAACCAAAAATTATGAGGAAAGAATGGTAGATTATCAGGAACTTCCAACCAAATAGGGTTATAATTCGAGCCAATCCTTGAAAGAGTCATTAAAGAAGCATCCCCAAACAGATTCAACCTACGAGAGGAGTTGAGAATTCTATCCAGATGGCTCAAGATCATGCTCTCACCTGAACGCCTATTACACCAAGTATACCTAGCTCTCTTGAGGTCCAAATCTCGAAGCTCTACATCAAAAATGAAATCAGCAAAGTCCTAAAGACTTCTATCATGCATCGGGTTGCCTCCTTTTTCTCTAAGGGATACAAGGGGGAGTTAAAATCACCCACCAACATCTAATCCTTGTGCTAAAAATTGTGACGCATCTCCAAGAGCAGCACACAAAATTTTCTCCTATCCATATACACATTTGGGGCATATATTCGATAACACCCATCTTCTATTAGTTAAATTACACCAGAATAAAATGTTTATGACTCTATTTGATGTAGAAATAACATGGCCATCTAGGCTAGAGATATTCTAGAATACAATGAGACCCCCAGAAGAGCCCATCGATTCATTGGCCATAAAACCAAAACCTTTCCATAATAGATTATGAAAAGTCTGCCACAAAGAGGCTTCCAACTTCGATTTCTAAATGTAAAGGATATATAGAGAATTATCCTTTAAAAAAGATGCAAGTATCTTATGCTTAGAGGAGTTATTTAGTCCTCTAACATTCCAAGAATATATTTTCATTGGAATTAGAAGGACAACTTCATACCCACCACCCACTAGGGATGCCAAAAAATCCTTCTCCTTGAATTTCTTATCAGCTCTTTCGCTAATAGAGAGAAATGTTTCCCTATTGCTATTCCCTAAATTCTTCATCGACCTCTTTCTTCCCACCTTACCCAGAGGTTGACCAGGCTTCCTTGCCATCCCGAGATCCATCTTCCTACATTGGCTTCTGGTCTTGGGTCTAGGGGACCCTCTCTCTGTCACTACACTTGGAGATGCTAGGCTATGAACCTCACCTAAACCAGATGCACCAGCTTTCACCAAGGGGGATTTTAGGCCAACCTCCATGGATGAGGGAAGATTCACCTCCCCCACAAATCCTTCGCTAATCTTCCCTTCCTCAAGGCATTCGAAGGAATTTGATAATGCCAACTCCATCGCAAAACCAGAAGGATCAAAACAAGGAACACCTTCTCCAATAGTAGGTGACGAAACCATGGAGGGTATCTTACCTGCAATAGGTTCCTTCTTCTTCGAGCCAAGGGATTTTAACACATTCGGTTACTCGGAACCAACTATCTCCTTCCCTTTGATGGTCTCCATTCCTGTTTGCTTTTTTTGCGACATTATGAGGCCTGGAAATGCCTCATTTTTACACTATGTTTGACATATAAAAATTGCCATATTACTAAACATGACAAAGTTAATTTCCAAATAGTTGATTAGAATATATATTTGTTAAGTGTTTGCATGATTTTATGTTAGGAACATTATATCTCTATTTTTGACTATTTTCAGCATTTTGTGACTGTTTTTGCTTGATTAAGTAGCAAATAAAAATATGCATTTCAATTAGCCAAATGTGGTATGTTGATATCCATTAACTTCACAATGGTTTCTGAATGTTTTCCTACCATTCAACTTGTTTGAAGTCCACATTGGAGCCAAATTATCAAGACTGTTATAAATCTAGAAATCTGTAGAAAACAACCATATAAAAATCAGCAAGCTGTCACTTTATAGGAGCACCTTGAAGTTGTCAAGCAAAGCATGAGGAAATGGATGGAATAAGTTCAGAAGGACTACAGAAGACATCTGACCTATTTAGAAGCATTCCCACATGGTCTAAATAGGCAACAACAGGGTATAACAGAGCAGGGACAATTGTGCAACACTATTGCACTATTTCAACATGGTTACTTGGTGAATAAAGTGTATAAATTCAGTAGCAACTTGATGTACTTCTTCATGTTGATATTTGAATTATTTTCCCATGTTCTAATTTGTTTGAACTTGCAAGAAATGCCAACATTTTACAACTATGCAACAGAGCTGGAAAATGCAGTAGTTTACCATGTAAATTCCAGCCAACTACCAATGAATGGCAGGGCATGGAATTTACCAAGGAGAAAGGGTGAAGTCAGTTGGATTTACCTCCTAGGAGCTGGATTTATAGGCCTACATGGAAGCAACAACCAAAACCAACATCTTGAGGACGTTTTGAGCTTAAGTTGCATCTACAACCAGTTATTCCGAAGATCTTCGGAATAACAGGGGAAAGTGTTGCAGTTTGACTTTCTACGGTTTCCAAGTGGTTGAAAAGGTAACTTGAGGTTGAGGGAAGATAGGGAAAGTCTCCTACAGCTGTCCCCACCATTCCTTGCTGACCAAAAGACACAACTCACAAGAAAGTCAACTAATGCAACTTACTTTATCCTGAAATAGACCCAGAATAGTTGCAACATAATAGGAAAATAAGTTGCAAGATAGAAATGGCATATTTTGAAGTGGAGAAAGGTGTGCAAGATATTTCTAAGACTCCTCCAATGTACTCCTACCACTAAAGATGCTTTCTAAAGGCCAATGACTACTGCTGCAACACAAACTGTCTAAAATTACACTTATTTTAGATCCAAAATTATTGGTAAATCATTGTAAAATAGCAATTAGGCTGATTTGAGCATGAGATATATTGTAATATTTTATTATAAATAACACAACTCCCTTCTTGGTTGAGCTAAGGAGGAAGTAGAATAGAGGAGAGTAGTAGTAGCAACAAATAGGACTATACAACAATTCTCTATAATAGTTTTCAGCATGTTTTGACAGCAATAAAAGTGCAGTTCTTTTGTCAAATTCTATTCTGATTGTTAATTAGTTAAGGAGTGTTTTTCACCTCCTTCTAGATCAGGAAGTATGGGCCCACTTTCAGATCTAGAAGGAGGATTTTTATGGCAGGTTTTAATCTATAATTTTGTTACAGTAGAATTAACAGATTACTTGTCAGATTTACTTTTCTTGTTTTAAGTTTGTATGATGTTATTTATGTTTTCTATTATGTTTGTGTACAAAATTTGTGTGTGTGTCAGCTGAAAAATTAGATTAAAACATTTATTCCCCTTGTCTTCTTTGCTTTCCATGTTCTGTTGTTTTTATGTTTTCAGCAACTTTCAATTTACAACAGATTTCATTTTGTTGTCAATTCTTGTAACAGAAGCTTGATGACCTTTTGTGGTAGGACATTGATAGGTGTTTTTAGTATAAGTTTTATTTCCAAGCATCATTTCAATTCTACAAAAGTAAACTAGGTTTCAATTCTGCAAGTGTAATTTAGGATTTCAATTCAGTAACATTTTAATTCTGTTATTTCAATTCTGCAAAAGTAAATTAGATTTCAATTCAACAATTTCAAATTCTTGCACTTGTAGTTAACTTTCAATTTCTGTAAATTAGAATTAGTTTTTATTTCTTGCAAGTTTCCATTTTGCATATTAGGTTTAGTGTGACACCAAAAGGCTAAACCAAATCTGTCTCACCTAATAAATGCTTGAAATTTGAATGCCTGAATTGTACTCTGCCCTAACCTTCTATCGTAGACAACCTTGGACACCACCCCGGATTGATAAATCATTGAGATTAAATGATGGGATTAATGACACTCATCATTTTGGCATCATTGTCGGGGATCACGGTGTTGTTAGAGGGTAAAAGTAGTCAAATAATTATTATTGTGCTAAGTTGTGAAGTTCAGAGTAAAATCTGAATATAATAACTGGTATAAATAATAATTATTGATAGTTGCATTTCAGTCCATTTAGAAAACAAGCAAGAAACCACAGGGAGGTGATCTTCACACTTGGGGGTTAAAATTGCTTATGTTTGAAATTCTTGATGAAAATTGAAAGAATTCATCATCCTCATTATCAAGAAACATAAGATCTCTTGAAAAATTTAGAGAAATTTTTTTTTTTTTTTTTGAAAAATTTTAAAGAGATCCACAACAACAAACATGACAAGAAAATCAACCACCACCTTCAGCCCAACCTGTGGCCAATATGAATAATATAGGACATGCAACCCTTGTCTATGTAGTTGAATCTGGTAAAAAACCTACAGGAAATGTTATTGACTACAACAACATCCAACTGTGCTCAAACAAGAACTTACCTGAGCTTGAAGAGATAAAAGTCAATGGAGATACACAAAAACCCTTTAGTCCAGACACACATAAATCAACCTTGGATAAAGGAGAAAATCTGGAAAATCTGCACATAGAAAAATTTACTTCCATTAGGGGTAAATTTTGTCCTCCTAGGAATGAAACAAATTGAAGTACAACCAAGAAAATTCTTGAACATTATTAGTTGGCTGACTTATGAACAAAAAGCAAAATTGTTTGTTGTTTTGAAATAATATTTCAATCTCTTTGCATTGAATTACAAGGGTATGTCAAGATTTCATCTTGATGTATGCACTTAACATCTTTGAGAATTGGTATTGAATTGTTTCAAGTATAGATTGACAAGATTTTGTAGATTAGGAGGCATGGACAACACTTGATTGAAGAAATTTTTAGATATGGAGCAGTGTTTCTTTCTCCCATTGGTGATTCATGGAGGAAGTTAGTGGTGAATGGACATTGCCTTCGGGTATACCATGCACCATTAACTAAGGAGGAGTTCTTGAAGGAGATTCCACAATTGGATGTACAATAGATGGAAGAAAATTTCTCTTCCATGTCAGATTCAGATTGATGATAAAAAGTTTGACAAAAAAAAAAAAAAATACAAGAAAAGAAAAAGAGAATAATCTTGTTTGTGAACTTCATGGGCACAAGCAAGACAAGAGAAAATTTGAAAAAAAGAGAAAAAAGGAAAAAGAGAAAATTGCAACAAAAGGCATGTCCCACAAAATGGGGATACATGAGGACAAGCATCAATTTCAGCATGGAGGAGGAACAATGAAGTCAATACTTCATTTCTAGCAATAAGGAGTTAAATGATGACATAAGCAGATTCTTACTGCTCATCTAGAAAGGAAGGTTGCATCATTGTTGCAGATTTCAGTAGAAAAAGATGGTGTTTTCATACAAAGATTGACATGTTTTTGCAGAATAAGGATTGTTCTTATCCAAATAAGAGTGAGAGACATTCTCTCTCATTGTTGCCTCATGAGAGACATTCTCTTTTATTGAGGCACTTGAAAAAAAATGATAGAAGTTGGTTGAAAACCAGAAATGGTAGCCTCTTCTGATGAAAAAAATGAAAAAAAGAAGAAAAAAATGAAAAAAAGAAAAAAAATGAATAATTCAGTAGTGAAAACCTCCTTGAGGCGCTGTTGAGTTGGCTTGCATGAAAACCAGTTTTCTAGTGTGCATTGCCTTGTTGATCCACCCATTATTGTTCCACCATTGTACAAATCTCACACTACACGTGTATATTTATGTTTTCAGATAGCTTGCTAACAATCATCAGAAGCAGCTTGTAAGGTGCATGATCAATTTTCAGGACAACAAGGTATGTGTTTCTTGCATTTAAGTCATAGTAAGCATTTAGCATTTAGTATATGATAATCGGTATTTGGCATAAACTATTCATACAATATTGGCAAGTTAAAAATGGAACATGTTCAAAATGTCAAGAAACACCCCCTTCTGCCCTTAGTTGCATGGGAACTTCAAAACTATGGAAAATGCACCTAAAGATTCTGTTTTACTACTGCTGCAATAAAATAACAATATACAAAATGAAGAATAGCATAGAGAGGGGATTTTTGATGGCTTACATACCCTAGAGATGGGTCCAGAATAGAATCTACAACTAACTTTTGCATATGAGGTCATTTCTGCATTTTTTGATGCATCTTCGAAATAAGCAGGATATCTTCGGAATAAGCAGAAACTATACCAGAATTGCTGAAAATGCTGCAAAATAGCAAAAATAGTAGGGCACATCAAATATTGAGGTTCCTAAAGCTCAAAATCATCCCACCACAAGTAGTACATCCCTCCAAAAAGATTCAAATTCAATTTTTTTGTCAATTTTGTTTCAAAGGTGCAAAAATAGCAAAATAGACATGGAGTAAACAAAAGGATGGAGAAGGAATTTTTGATATTATGGAATGCTTACACACCCTAGAGATGGTTCCACAACATAATTTGTAGCAAAATTTTGAAAAATATGCCATTTCTGCATTTTTTGATGCATCTTCGGAATAAACAGGCATATCTTCGAAATAAGCAGGATATCTTCGAAATAAGCAGAAATTATACCAAAATTATTGAAAATGTTGTAGAATAGCAAAAATAGTAGGGTACATCAAATATTGAGGTTCCTAAGGCTCTACCACACGTAAGTACATCCCTCAAGCATTTCAAAATCAAAATTTTATCAATTTTGTTCAAAAGGTGCAAACAACAGAAATAGGCATTCAGGCTGAAATGTTGTTAAGAATAGAAAATTCCACCAGTAGTAGTGCATCTACCAAATATGGTTCCACAATAAGGCTATTGCAAGATGAATCACATGATATCAAGCCTTTAAGAGGTACCTTGCAACACTAAAACTTGTAGAAGGACATAAAAAGAGTCAAAACTATAGGAATTGTAAAAATTGCAATATTGAAGGATGAAAGTGCAGAAGTCAAAGAGTTGCAAGTTGAAAATAAAAAATATATATATAAATAAATATATATATATATAAATATATATATAAATAAGTAGAATAAAAAAAAAAGGAAGAAAATGAAAAAAATTGCAAGGTTGTAGAAATTGCAAAATGCTTGGTATAGTGCAACAAGGAGAAATTTCTCGGTAGTAGGTGGAAAAGGATGTTGTTCACAAGGGTAAAACCTACATATTACTATGGCCTACTAGGATGCATGAGGGCATGCATCGGTTCAAGTCGGGGGAATGATGAGGCCTGGAAATGCCTCATTTTTACACTATGTTTGACATATAAAAACTGCCATATTACTAAACATGACAAATTTAATTGCCAAATAGTTGATTAGAATATATATTTGTTAAGTGTTTGCATGATTTTATGTTAGGAACATTATATCTCTATTTTTGACTATTTTCAGCATTTTGTGACTGTTTTTGCTTGATTAAGTAGCAAATAAAAATATGCATTTCAATTAGCCAAATGTGGTATGTTGATATCCATTAACTTCACAATGGTTTCTGAATGTTTTCCTGCCATTCAACTTGTTTGAAGTCCACATTGGAGCCAAATTATCAGGACTATTATAAATCTGGAAATCTGTAGAAAATAGCCATATAAAAATCAGCAAGCTATCACTTTATAGGAGCACCTTGAAGTTGTCAAGAAAAGCATGAGGAAATGGATGGAATAAGTTTAGAAGGACTACAGAAGACATCTGACCTATTTAGAAGCATTCCCACATGGTCTAAATAGGTAGCAACATGGTATAACAAAGCAGGGACAATTGTGCAACACTATTGCACTATTTCAGCATGGTTACTTGGTGAATAAAGTGTATAAATTCAGTAGCAACTTGATGTACTTCTTCATGTTGATATTTGAATTATTTTCCCATGTTCTAATTTGTTTGAACTTGCAAGAAATGCCAACATTTTACAATTGTGCAGCAAAGCTAGAAAATGCAGTAGTTTACCATGTAAATTCTAGCCAGCTACCAATGAATGGCAGGGCATGGAATTTACCAAGGAGAAAGGGTGAAGTCAGTTGGATTTACCTCTTGGGAGCTGGATTTACAGGCCTACATGGAAGTAGCAACCAAAACCAACATCTTGAGGATGTTCTGAGCTTAAGTTGCATCTACAACCAGTTATTCTGAAGATCTTCGAAATAACAGGGAAAGTGTTGCAGTTTGACTTTCTATGGTTTCCAAGCAGTTGAAAAGGTAACTTAAGGTTGAGGGAAGATAGGGAAAGTATCCTACAGCTGTCCCCACCATTCCTTGCCGACCAAAAGACACAACTCACAAGAAAGTCAACTAATGCAACTTACTTTATCCTGAAATAGACCCAAAATAGTTGCAGCATAATAGGCAAATAAGTTGCAAGATAGAAATGACATATTTTGAAGTGGAGAAAGGTGTGCAAGATATTTCTAAGACTCCTCCAATGTACTCCTACCACTAAAGATGCTTTCTAAAGGCCAATGACTACTGCTACAACACAAACTATCTAAAATTACACTTATTTTAGATCCAGAATTATTGGCAAATCACTATAAAATAACAATTAGGCTGATTTGAGCATGAGATATATTGTAATATTTTATTATAAATAACACAGATCCCTTCTTGGTTGAGCTAAGGAGGAAGTAGAATAGAGGAGAGTAGTAGTAGCAGCAAATAGGACTGTACAACAATTCTCTGTAACAATTTTCAGCATGTTTTGACAGCAATAAAAGTGCAGTTCTTTTGTCAAATTCTGTTCTGATTGTTAATTAGTTAAGGAGTGTTTTTCACCTCCTTCTAGATCAGGAAGTATGGGCCCACTTTTAGATCTAGAAGGAGGATTTTTATGGCAGGTTTTAATCTGTAATTTTGCTGCAGCAGAATTAACAGATTACTTGTCAGATTTACTTTTCTTGTTTTAAGTTTGTATGATGTTATTTATGTTTTCTATTATGTTTGTGTACAACATTTGTGTGTGTGTCAACTGAAAAATTAGATTAAAATATTTATTCCCCTTGTCTTATTTGCTTTCCATGTTCTGTTGTTTTTATGTTTTCAGCAACTTTCAATTTACAGCAGATTTCATTTTGTTGTCAATTCCTATAACAGAAGCTTGACGACCTTTTGTGGTAGGACATTGACAGGTGTTTTTAGTATAAGTTTTATTTCCAAGCATCATTTCAATTCTGCAAAAGTAAACTAGGTTTCAATTCTACAAGTGTAATTTAGGATTTCAATTCAGTAACATTTTAATTTTGTTATTTCAATTCTACAAAAGTAAATTAGATTTCAATTCAGCAATTTCAAATTCCTGCACTTGTAGTTAACTTTCAATTTTTGTAAATTAGAATTAGTTTTTATTTCTTGCAAGTTTCCATTCTATAGATTAGGTTTAGTGTGACACCAAAAGGCTAAACCAAATCTGTCTCACCCAATAAATGCTTGAAATTTGAATGCTTGAATTGTACTCTGCCCTAACCTTCTATCGTAGACAACCTTGGACACCACCCCGGATTGATAAATCATTGAGATTAAATGATGGGATTAACGACACTCATCACCACAACTTCCTTCTATTAAAGAGAATGTGGAACAAAGTCAACTTTTCCCACAATGGCTTCTGACCCCCCTATTGACCAACCTGCCTATTCTAGGATTTTTGTCCATCATACACCTTCTGACCCTTTTGCCTTACCTATTGAGGAAAAATATTCTGATGATGACCCCCCAATCTACACAACTTACAGGTCTTGGGTTTATTTTTGTAAACCACAACTTGCTTCCATGGCCCCACATGAGAAACCAACTCAACCGATGAAGGAATATTCCTTTCAATATCCACCATGATGCACATACGAACATATTACCTTCGGTTAGTTAACAAAGAAACTTTGTCGAAAGAAACAAAGTCCCTTATGAGGCTGTACACCACTTCGAACATCGATTCATGCCATAGAAAGATCAAGAATTTTGGCAACCACACCCAAACAGGAACTAGATTGACCCTCTGCATTGTTGGGTTATATTCATGGCCCCATATTCTCAAAAATAGTTGTTTGTTTCCATAGAACCATGGTCCCCCATCTAATATTTTGTAGGCATCCTCCTCGTAATACAATCGAATGAGGAAAAGTTTCTAGGTAACGTGGCTAGTTCCAAAGATCCCTACATTTCCACTAGGGTAGAGCCCATCATTTCAGAGCATCCAATGGCGGTTTGCCCCCACCACTTTCTCCACTATATCCCATGAGCCTTACTTTAAGATATTATTCACAGTACTATCCAGGATTTGAATCTGGCCTAATTCCTAATTAACCTCAAAAGGATCAATCACCTACCCAAAGGACATCCTCGCCACCAACTGAGCAAAGGATGGTGCCAAAACAGAAGGCTACTACACCACCTTCTCCCAAGCAAAGGATGGCGCCACAATAGGAGGCTACTACACAATATTTTCCCTACCCGTAAACTTATCCACCACCTCTGCCCGCATCGTCCTCGAATCCCATAACACCGAAGCCTCGACTCCAACCTCTCCACATACCTTAGATCCAACCTCACCACTCCAGAAGATATCTCCCAACACTAGCTCCTTCAGCTTCCATGCCTCAACCTCGCTCCCTGACTCACTTGCAGAAACTCTAGAGTACCACATCCTCGCCCATATGTAACTTGTAATTGGGTACACCATCAACTCTGATGGCCTAGCATTATAGCAACACCATCAGTGTCTATCTCTATATCATTCATTTTTACATCCTTTAAACTACTCACAACAACATTATAGATGTTTTTTGCATTTGAAATTTCCACCATATTATGTAATCCTAGAAAACTAGGCTACCTTACATGATTTTGAAATGTGTACACATGCATGCAAATCCATGATGTGTTGTCCATAGTCATCACCTCATCAATAGAAAGTGATATTAATTTGGCATGTTTTACTTTCTCCCTTAGGTCCTCCTTCTCAACTATTGATAGACATTTTGCCATTTTCCAACCACTTCAATATGACCAATGGGAACTAGGAAGGTTGTGCACATCAGCTATTTCAAACAGATGCTTATAATAATTAAAATTAGACATGGATCTACCCTTTTTGAGAATATTATATACAACAACCAACTGTAAACTTTTTGAAGCTAAAATGGTCTTATGCAATTTTTGAAATTGGGATTTAATCGTTCCACCTTTCCCAACAAGAGATTGTTGTTGCTTTAAGTGATTTTCATATTCTATTGCATATATGACATGCATACATTCTAATGCATCCTTCCACTTAACTTATTTTTTAATTTTACCATCACTTCCTCAAACTTTTACATAAACTTTGCCAACATGTTTTTCTATTGAATCTTTCTTATTTTACATCCTGTGATCCTTACCTAGTTTCCAACTACAAATTTTGCATCTACACTCTTTTTGTTCGAATTGGTTATCCATGGAAGGAATAGGCTCTATCCACAAAAATGTTTTTGCCCATTCATATTTAAATGCCCTTCCAATAGCCCAGTTAGATGTCTTTCTCTTTTTAGTACTTTTGCTTGAATATTTGAAAGAATATTTTAATGTATTTGATTTATCGCTTTCATTTTTAGTTGGCATGTCAGTTTGAGGAATATCTTCAAGTGTTTGTTGGATGTCATTGTTAAGAAAATTTTCATTAGAAGGCATCTCTTGGTGACAAATATCTTCAAGTGGAGGTATATCAGGGTCAACAAGGTATTCTGCATAGTAGCATACAATAATATTCTTTATCATTTTTGGATTTAACAAAAAACACTTACAAACAAGAATATGATTCATATCATCATGAAATATGGATAGAGGTACATACTGTAAGTTAACTATTTAAGAAAAAAATCATTATTTAAAATAATAATTGAATATACAACTAACTGTTCAGAAGTCAAATATAATTTGTACCTTTAATTTGCTTCGATGTTGATGGCTCATTGGATTTCGATATATTGCTAAAATAATTCAGGATACTCTTTTCAGCAGGAGATTTGGCCCCCTTCTTTGCATTGTCAGTAGGTGATATTTTACTTGTAAAGAATTTTTTTTTCAATTTAGAAAAGTAATAAAATGAAAAGATTTTAATTCTGTGAGGGCTCAAGATAATTTATTAATTAGAATAAACAGATGGTGGTTTGGTAGAAAATACATACCTATTTCTAGACATGATTTATTGTGTTCTTTTTACCACTACACTGGAGATAGCACTTATAACTAAAAAGAGCATAAAACTAATCAATATACAAATTCAAATCAATGTAAGAAAAAAATTGTGTATGCGAAATAGAGCATCACAATGTCCTTAGAGAACCAAAGCAATTACCTAGTCATAATCTTGTAAGAGAAAAGCATATCTCAATATAAATAGAGAATCAAAGAGTGTTAACAGAAAGAGAGAAAATATGAAAAAACATGGAGAATAGGATGAAATAGAGAATAACATGGGAAATAGAGCATTGAATTATCTCATTTCTACAATTGCTTCAACTCATATTCTCTAAAAATAAAAAAAACACATCACAGATTCACAATGATTTAAGAAATAGAATACATGGTGTAGAAAAAGTTTTGGAGGTAGATACGGTTGGAAAAAATATCAATAGTTAGCCCGATTTAAGAATAGTATCGGTTGCATTCTTGTGTCAAGTCGTTCATAGTTTGTGTAAATGTCAGTTTGTGTACAGGTTAGTACCAAATGGTGGTTTGGGTACAGGAACAAAAACCGGATGTTGATCCATGTACAAAATAGATATCATATGTCAGTCTAGGTACAAAACAGAAACAAGATGTCAATCCAAAATCAAATTATTTTTAGGTCATATGAATACTGGAATAGCTACAAATTATTTTTCATGTGGTGGTCCAGGTATAGAACAAAGTTGGTATGTCGTTCTGGGTGTATATCTGTGCAATTTTTTTGTATGTTGGTTCGTGTGCAGAACTATGTTAGGCGGATGGATTTCAGCTTGAGTGCATAACAAAACTTGGATGTTGATCTGGGTAAAGAAATGTATTTGTCTATCATTTTGGGTGTAGATATGGTTTCTTTTTCGTTCTGAGTGGAGTTTTGACTCGGATCGACAAGTTTCTAGATCTTGTTGAACTTCGGTGAAATTATGCAACAGATCGAATGTTGATTCAGTTGTGAAAAAGTATCATTAGCGTGTTAGTTATTTATAGTGTTATAATTTACGAGTTAGGTGGGATAAATTAAAAATTTTATAAATTTAAGGCAAAAATGGTCCACAATTTAGGCAGGAGTGTTGGTGATTTTTAAAAAATATAATACTATTATCAACGAGTGGCGAACTGACACCTAAAAAAAATCTAAAATTTTTGGGTGAAAGGACCGATGTATAGGGTCCCCAAAACTCGCCAATTTGAATTTTTAAAAATGCAAACATTCACCCTATTGGAAAATATTCGTCGTTGAACATAACCCTACTTTGAGAAAGTTAAAGAAAACATACTTGATTTTATGCTTCACAAGATCACAATGTGCTCTTAGCATCCTTGGTGGAAGGACTGACAGTGGAGACACCCCATATTTAATTATAAGGCTAGATTGGGTTACAAATGGATATCGCCATGGTTTACAGATTAAATGCTTGTTGGAGCCTCTCTTCACCCATGTATATTTGAGCTTATCATTTTTTACACAGTCTGGTTTGCATACTTAGAACCTAAACAAACATTCTTTGCCTAGATTTTAATGCACCAAATACCTTCTACTTGGTAAATGACTTACCTACATTAGGGTTTCTAACCCACTATGTCCATTTTTCTATGAACTTGAAGATATTCACCTCTTTTGCAAATATCACAAGGCTCATGATGCCTAAAAGTGATTTTTTTTCTTTTTTCCATATTTTCCTCTCATAGTGGTTAACATGACAACAAATTATCCTTAGAGACCATCCTCTTCTCTCTCTAGTGTCTCTTGAAGTTTGGCACCTCTTCAAGATTGGCATTTTATTTTATTTATGGAAAGCCATAAGTGATTCCTTGTTCTATAAATCCTTTGTCATTCCATTCTATAGTGTTATTAATAGGGTCAATGTTGTTTCTTCTATGCTACTACAAATTTTAGTGCAAGTCAACAAAGTGGTAATGGAGTTGGCCCATTTTTAGGAATTATTTGAGCATTGGTGGAATTCTCCCTACACTATTAGTAGGGTCCCTCCTGAGTCCCCTCACCACAAGGTCATTCTCAATCTTGCCAACATTGGCACTCGATTCACCCTAGGCATCCTCAAGCTCCCTCTCCGTCACACTCAAGCAAGGATCCTTGAAGAACCATGGGTAAACTCGAATAAGTTTTCAACTCTTACACTGGCCATTTAAATCTCTAACCAAAAACACAGAGCCTGAGACTAAACATGGTAGGTTTGGTCACTAAAGTGATTCATCCTCTATGTCATGGTGGAAATTGGAACATACGATGTAGGCTAGAAATAACGATTAAGAGAAATCTATTAAAGATTAGCCTCCACAGACTTGATAGACATGACCAATTAGGAGGCCCAAAAGGCCATGATTGTTTTTTTTTTAATTAGTGTTTTGAGGCATGTTTGACCTTCATTTTGTATGGATAGTTAATGACTATTTAAAGGTGTCCTTATCTACCTATTTTTTGTCATTTGTAAAATTATTATATTTTATGTAATATAATGGTTTTATTTTATAATATAAACACACTCACATACATCCCATGATGAGTGATTCCCCATGAAAAAAACCAAAAACCATTGTGGTGACACATGCACATACACCCCTCCATGATTTGAACTTGAGTCTCTTAAATGAAAACTCAAAGACATACCATTACAATATTCCAACAATAATTTTTTTTAAATGTAATTTATCACAACAGACACAAACGTTACAAGCGCAATAATATTTAGTTTGACGAGACATGTAAATAAAATCATGTGTTTTCAGACCTACCAACAAATATAATTTATAATTAGTAAATAAAACAAACCATATTTATTGTCATTTCATTGGTGGGTAGGTCGTATAGCAGGTGGACATGAGTTCTTTCGCTTGTCAGGGTAGTTTATAGATAAAATGTTAAAATTCATTTGTGGAATTAAATTTTTTCTAATGTGAATTTTTTTTTTTTTGATTGGTTGAAAGGGTGTTGAAAGGTCCCTGAACCTTGTACAAACCAGTCGTGGGCCTCCGAAGAGGGAGGCAAATGTGAAGGACGGAGGCAGCAGAACGAGAAAGCCTAGAAACAATAGGGGCAACCTAAGGAAGAGGCACCTAGAGGAACCAACTAGAAGACCAAACTAAAGGGAGACATGACCAGAGGCTAAACAGAAAAGGGAAAGCGAAACTTAACCAGAGAAATTCACCATTTGTAGGTGTTGTGGCTGCTCCACAACGTACCCCAACATTGAGGACCCACCTTTTTGCATGTTTTCCAATAAGGTCAAAGTGGCCCATATGCTAAATACCAAAGAAAAAGCAAAACACCACAAGGAGAAAAAGATGTTGCGATATCGTGACATGTTGCATTTTCGTGGTCCATAGCAAAGGGAGAAATCAAGGAGG
Source organism: Wollemia nobilis (assembly GCA_028583015.1). Lineage (NCBI taxonomy): Eukaryota > Viridiplantae > Streptophyta > Pinopsida > Araucariales > Araucariaceae > Wollemia > Wollemia nobilis. Next base: position 4,192,544 of record JAQPPZ010017036.1, on the reverse strand, counting down.
AAAAAATGTCGCGATATCGTGACATGTTGCATCATCATAGCCAAATGAGGAAAAAGTGTCGCGATATCGTGACATGTTGCATCATTGTGCCGAAAGAGAAAAGGTGTCACGATATCGCGACATGTTGCATCGTCACGACCAAAAGAGAAAAAGTGTCACGATATCGCGACATGTTGCATCGTCGCGGCCAAAAGAGAAAAAGTGTCGTGATATCGTGACATGTTCCATTGTCAAGGTCGGAAGAGAAAAAGTGTTGCGATATCGTGACATGTTGCAACATCGAGGCCCTCGGAGAAAAAATGTTGCGATATCGTGACATGTTGCATCATCACGGCCAAAGGAGAAAAGGTGTCGCGATATCGCGATAAGCTGCATCGTCGAGGCTGGAAGAGAAAAAGTGTCGTGATATCGTGACAAGTTGCAACGTCGAGGCCCCCAAAGAAAAGATGTCACGATATCGCGACATGTTGCATCGTCGAGGCCGAAGGAGAAAAAGAGTCGTGATATCACGACATGTTGCAACATCGAGGCCCCCAGAGAAAAAATGTGAATTTTTTAATTATAATCGATTAATAAAAAATTTTAAAGCAAGTGAAAGTTTTTGTTTTATTTTTTAATTTAAATTATTAAAATATATTATATTTAAGTTTTTTGGGGTCTTCTATCATTCATAAATTTGGCTGCTTTGGTTTTGGATACTGATATTGTTGCCAATTAGATGGTTGCTCTCCTTTTTTATGGCTTCACCATCCACAGATGTAATGATTGTTACAAATAGTGGAACTTATGGCACCAAAGCGAGCTCGAAAGTTTGTTTTGAAAGTGGTGGATGAGGTAATAATTCTAGATGTTGTGCTCTCTTGATGTTATTTCTTCAATTGTAAAATGGTATGAGAATCATTGTCTTATAGCTTATTTTTTTGGTCAGATCTCGTAGCAATAATATTTTCAAAATTGGTTGAAACTTCATTGAGGAGCTTATAGCATTGTGGTTGTGGGTATCCGTAATATTACTAAAGGTTTTATGTGCTTTCCTTCAAAGAACCTCACAATTGTAAACCATGGTTGCTAAGTCTAGTTGTTTTCTTCGCAATACTTTGATGGTCCTTTCTTCTTGAACTCCTTTCTGAGTTTTAGAGCAAGTTGCATTGAAAGTGTCGGTTTGGCTTGAACTCTCTGGTCTTCCACTACCCTTATGGATGTTTATTGATGATATTCTTAAACCCATTGGTAGGATGATCTATTGGGAAGAAGAGTGGTTCTTCTCAACATAGCCTAATAAAAGAGTTTGTGTTGAGGTTGACCTCGCATAGGATCTTAGAGAATTTATGGACATTCAAGTTGGTACAGAGCATTTTATGCAAAAAATTGTTTACTTTAATTTACCTAATACTTGTTTTAGGTGCCAATCCACCACACATCATATCAAGGATTATCCGTTGGTTGGTCAAAAACCTCTAGTGGTTGCCCCTGCTCCGCATATCGTGTCTGCACATCCTAAATCCTCTGTTGAGGGTGATTGGATCACAATTTCTAATAAGAAGGGGTGACCAACCCTAAGTCAATGATTTCTAACAGATATAAGGTTGTGAAGCCACCATATCAACCTCTTGTTGTTCCTGTTCATACCATTTTGACTCCTTAGTCTTTGCCTGTTGAGAAACCTCCCAAGCATAAATCAGCCTCAGAAGAAGGGAATTAACTGCCAATACCTCCACCCTATAGGCATTCACGTAGTCCATATCGAGATGGCTCATCGTCATTGAGGGGAAACCAAGAGGCTAAGCATCATCCTTTGATTTTTGATGACTTATTTCAAGCTTCTCAAACCTCTTTATTTAATAGATTTTCAATGTTGGCTGAAGAACATGAGCTTATACTAAGAGGGGGTGAATAGTATAAGATAAAACTTTTTAATTTTCAATCCATATGATAACATTAGCAATATTAAAGCAATAAATATTACACAAAGAATCACACACATGAGAGACATGATTTAACGTGGTTCACCCAACGTGGGCTACTCCTTGGAGAAAATATTTCATTAAAATTTTCTCAACAAATCTTTTGGGAATACCTCCCTATTATAATATTTATGAACCTCTATCCAAAGGAGACACCAATCCCTAATCAAGTTCATGGACACCAATCCAAAGGAGAACTCATCCTCTACTTTGGTTGGTGATCTTCTAGAAGACTACTGCCTCCACTGCACTGGCTTGTGGATATCTCTCCATTGAAGATCTTTGTCCTCACTTAGAAGATCTTTGTACTCACTAACCTAGGTAATGGATATCTATCCACTGGAGACTATTGTCCTCTACTCTATCACCTCCAAAGCCTACTCTAAAATCTGCTCAATCTCTATCTCATATATGTACTGAACACTATCCTGTAGACACCAAAATGGCACCAATCCGATTACATGACAGTGCTTTGGTTATTTCCCGTTTGCTTTCTTCGACCGTTCCGCCTTTGGGCCCATACACCATGGCAACGTCCCATCCGCCTTGGCACTTCGCTTGGCAAACCCGCAAGGTCCCACCGGCTTATTCACGCCGCCCATAGAGTTTCGTTCTGCCTTCGTGCCCCTTTCCTTTGGTTAGGTCGTGACATCGCACTATCGCGATATCGTAATAGTCGTGACATTACGGTTGTCGTGACATCACGCTGTCACAACATCTCACTGTCGTGACATCACGATTGTCGCGATATCGCGATAGCTCCTACCCTGCACCCTGTTTCTTTTCTTGGTGTCGCGATATCACGACGTCGCGATATCATGACAAAACTCCGCATTTATGCCTGGGCAGACTTTAAACCAACGAAGGCGGATTTTAACCAATAAAAGTGGATTTTAAACCAATAAAGGTGGATTTCAACCAATTAAAGGTGGACTTTAAACAAACGAAAGTGCACTTTAAACCAATGACAGTGGACTTTAAACAAATGAAAATCACCATTAAAAATGGACATTAAACAATTGGTAGTGGAAGTCAGTCAATTACGTGGGCCGTTAGAGGACTATCACAGGGGCATTCATGAAAGCCCAAGTCATGGAGGACTTTCCTCTCTCATGGGAAGACATGACCGCCACATGGCACCTGTGACCACCACATGGCGCTTATGCATGCCTATCCAAAGAGACCCCCTAGGTCTATAAAATGGTGGACTTTTCCCACCCAAAAAAAAGGAGAGAAAAAGAAATGTTTGGAGCAGCGAAGCCTTGCCAGTTTATCGCTAGACGTTTTAGCCTTGATTCACGTCATCCGCATCCGTGATTTCTTCTGCAAGGGAGGTCATCGGGCGCTTATGGAAAACATGAATCCGGATCCATGGATCCATCCATTCGTCGACCAAGCTCAGTGTTCTATTTGTATTTCTTTTGCATAATAATAATACCGAGATTTTATGCGTTATGATTTCGGTTTTATTTTAGTTCATTTTATTTTATTTTTGCAATCCGTTGTTTTAATCAATCTGTATATGCATCTTTCATTAATTGCAAAAAATAAACGTTTCTTATTTGCAGCAGGTGCTACTAACATCTTTGTTGTTTCTTTGATCGCAGGAGGAGTAGCAAAGGTTAAAAACTCATCAACACCAGCGACGGCAACGTTTTGGCCCGCCCATTTCAAATGTGGGCACGCGGAAGGAAGACTACTAGAAACGATTGTAACCAGAACATGCTAATCCTCCTAGCCCGTAAAGGGGACGAAGATGGAATGTAACCGAAACCGGAATCATATTAATAAAAAAAAGGGTTGTGCTCCTATTTTTCATTATACGTTTGGTTTTGATTCGATTACATTCGCTTTATTTCATGCATCGAGTTAGTTTTGTTTACATTACATCCTAGTACTGTTTTTCTTCCGGAATATCGTGCTTTCAATGGCGATCACGGTGGGACCCTGTCCCCTGCATTTTTGAGATCAAGAAACTGATCGAAATTTATGTTTTTATGCTTGCAGGTACTGGGCCGAGAATAAAAAATAGTCGATTTGGGCGAAAAAGACAGTCGATTTGGGCGAAAAAGAGGTAACGGTTTCTAACTGTCCTTGTCATTTTTTGCTGTGATATTTCTATTTTTTGTCATGTTTGCCTTCTTAGGGAAAGAGGTTGCTGCCTGTTTCATTTTTAAATAAAAAGAACCACACACACTTCACGTGGTAAAATTAAACCAAGGAGCTGGTCGTAAAACCCCAACCCTTGATCAAGACCATCGGTGGATTTCATCACCACCTTGGCTTGATTTTGCATCCATTACCCCGATTGTCACTGTTGTTAGGCGTAAATCCTGACGAAAGTTGACCGAGTGTTGTTGGGGTGATTCCCAGCGCGCGAGGATAAGTCTTCTATGGTAGGTGCCATTAACAGGACAATCCCCCTTTCGTACCGCCTACGTACCACGTACCATCTGCTCTCACGTACCTATAGTCTCCCTCTCGTAAGGGCGGGTATATAGAGAGGTTGGTATATCGGCCTGGTTGGTATATTGAAGGGGCGACCATTTTGGGAGTTATATGAGCCTTCATTATGCATTTAAACGTTCTTCAAAAACATTCAAAAACAAAAACAAAATCATCAAAACACACTAAAACCAGTCTAGGACACACCATTAATCTTTAAAAGAGATAATCACCGTTTGTGTATGTGTGTGTTCATTTCTGCTTAGTGTAACAAAAAAAAAAAATCAAAAATCATAAACAAAAAGATAAAAATCTGTTTAGCTAGTAGAAAAGCACCACAATGGTGTACACCCGTAGCCAAGCCCAATCAAGGGTAGAAGCTCCGAAAGGTACACAAGAAGCAGGCACAAGTCGCCTTCGCTTTAGTCCTGAAGACTTGGTCATACCGCCTTGGCGGTCTGGGCCACAAGAGAATCCACATCATTCCATGTCTAGGTGGAATTATAGGGACACCCCTCTGGGGGATACGCCCATTCAAAATAGCCCCTTTCGGGAAGAACCTTTATGTGTGACACTCAACGCAAATAGAAGACCGCCTTTTGAGGCTAGATATGAGTGGCCACCGTGCAACGAAGCGCTAGAGAGGCACAGTGTCCATGAGGAGAGACAACGTGACTATGGCATCTCTCCTTTGCCTCCCATCATTGTTAGAACCGAAAGACAAAACCCAGAGCGCAGGGCTCTCCACACAGGGTGAGCTAACTCCGCCCGCCCCTTTCACACCCATGAAAGGGAGGACGAGGAAGATCATCACATTCCTCAAGAGCAACATACAGCGTGGGAGCCTTGCGCTTCCACCCCTGCTAGATATCATGATCAAACATTAAGGCCAGAGCCTCAAGTAAATGTCACCAACCTCGACAGAGGGAAGCGACCCATTGAAATCTTGGATCATCACGACCAAGGCAAATACATAGGAGAGGCACACAGGCCTCCTAAGCCCAAGATGGTGGATCAAATTGAACTGGCAGTCGCCAGACATGCCGCCCGCCAAGCCCAGATCACGCGGCTTGAGCAAGATCATCAGCAGTTAGAGCGCTTATACCGCCTTAACAAAGAGCGCATTCAGCGCGAAGCAGACGAGCTGCTTTACAAACTACCTGAGAGGGTGCCAACCCCTCGCACTCAAAGAGCGAAACAATATGAGAGGTATAATCCCTTGGTACAGGATAGGTCTCCGCGACCTCGCCAAGCTTTGCCTCTGAGACCCCATAGACCTGAGAGGGAGGCCACTCCCCGAAACAACGATGGGTACCCTCAGCGGGGACTCAATCAGGGTCATAGGTCTCGCCCAGAGACTCCTCGAGAAGTTTATGAGGAGTATGAACTAGAAGAAGAATGGGCCGAAACGCCCTATCAAGGCGGGAGGGTTGCCATTCGGCCACCCCCCCATAGGCCTCCAATCTCCCACAACTCACAACGGGAGCAAACAAAAGAGGAAGAGATAAAATCTTCCGATGCATACAAAGCGCTATTAGAGCGTTTGGAGTCTATGGAGACAAAAGCTTCTGGGCACCAAAAGCCCACGTTACGTCAACTCCGCAGTCATCCAGTGCATCCATCAGTGCCCACACCTCTTTACCCCAAACATTTCAAGTTGCCTCAGTTGGCAGTTTTTAAAGGTGAAGAGGATGCTCAAGAGCATGTCACAAGATTCTTGAGCCAATGCTTTGGCATTCAGGATAATGATGCATTGTTGCTCAGGACCTTCATAACCACATTCGTGGGCCCTACCTCGGATTGGTTCACACAGTTATCGAAGCACAACATAAATAACCTAGATCAATTAGTGGATGCGTTCCTTGAACGCTTCGCCTTCAGCACCAAGAAGAAGGCGTCACTGAGCGATCTGGCCAGCCTCAAGCAATATGATGAGGAGACAATGGTGGCCTACGGGAATCGGTGGAGGACTCTGCTTTCTAAGCTACCTTACCTTCCCCCTATGTCCGACCTCACACAGATGTTTGCACGAAGTTGCTTGAAATCGATCTCTGGGCTATTGCAGCTGCAGCAATATGCCACTTTAGAAGAAGCTCTGGCGCAAGCCAAAATTATTGAAGAGATCAAAATAGGGGAAGGCGCAATCGCCAAGCCTAAAAAGAAAGAGTGGAACAAAAACACCAAGACAGGGAATGCGCAACAAAAACCCGTTGAGGTTAATCAAGTTGCTATAAATGTCCCCAGGCCTGCACAAGAAATACAGCCTCAAAAGGCTAATTATCGAGGTAGTGCCTCCTAATTATGAAAGAGAAAATAAAAAATAGGAGCAAAATCAACAGCGTCGCCCTAGGCGACAATTCACCCCTTATACGGAGTCCAGGGACTCCTTATTTGACCGCTTGTCAGTGACAAATCTAATCACCCTTCCAGAAATCCAAAACATAGATCCTAACGCTCCCAAGCCTAAGGGATACAGGGAGGATTTATATTGTAGGTTCCACGAGCGAAGGGGACATGACCTAAATGCATGTTGGAAATTCAAGGGATCGATACAAGATTTGATTGATAATCAAACATTGGCAGTGGACAACCCCATAGCGCCAAATAATCAACAGATGGGGGTATTCAAGGACCCTTTGCCTGCCCACGAGGCATAGGCAAAACCTCTTCAGGTCAATGAGGTGCGACAGAATCTTCCCATGCAAGGATATGTGGGAATGATCAGCATAGTAACCAGGAACAAGAAATACCCAGGAGCTGCCCCAGAGGCAGCTACGAGGGGAGTTCCTTCAACGTCGCAACCTCAACAACACACTGTGCAATTGCCTCCGCCTAGACCCGAGGTCACGATACGGACCAAACTCACGCAGAGTTTGCGGACCACATCGGCTAGGCTTTCCATTTATGAGCTTATACAACAGTCAATGCCCCATCGAGAAGCTCTCATGGAAATTTTGAAAGCCATCGAGTTATAGCCTCACGAAGCGAATTCCTTCAATAACTTCGTAGGACATGTAAAACGATGTACGGAGCCAGTCATTACCTTCAGAGAGGATGAAGTTAAAATAGTATCGAATGACATGGCGGATCCACCCCTGCACGTTATTGCGTGGGTCAACGGGATCCCGTACAAGAGAGTGTTGGTAGATACTGGCTCGTCCAGTAACATCATTACCACTATAGCATTAAAACATCCGAAGTCGCTAGCCTCTCATATCATGGCTTCCACATACACACTGCGAGCATTCAACGATGCAATATGCTCGATAGTCGGCACAATTGTTCTACCCATCCAGGTAGGACAAAAGACGATACCCACATTGTGCCACATTTTGGAAGGCGAGATGGCATACAACATACTTGCTAGGGTGACCATGGATCGGGGGACATGAAGTGTGTCCCTTCGATAGCTCACCAGTGTCTGAAGTATGCATTTGAAGGAGAAATACATGTAGTCCCGATGGACTTAGAACCCTTCAAATATTGCAATACAGTGCAATTGATGCCGCAATCAACCCTCCCATCGACGCACTTGGATTTCTAGTTAAATCCATCTAGACAGGGTCCGATACCGTGGGCACCACTGGTGACTAATCCATCAAAACCCCAGCCAAGTGCATCTTCATCATCTGCTCCTTCACTACCAATGCCACCTGTCATGGCTAAACAGAAGGACAAAGGAAAACAGGATCCTGGAAGAGGCTCAACCCCTAGAAGAGGTGTTGCCAACGATATCAACTGTCTCAATAGAAGAAATACCTAGCACAATGGAAGCCGAGGTTCCTAATCCACCCAACATGGAATGGACTCGGGAAGGCCTTCCATTTCCTCCCTCTCAATCGTCAACAATTCTCGTTGAAATGGCCGATACGGGCTTGGGAGAATATCTGGTGCAAAATGTTGTAGCAACGCCCACGCTAGAATCAGTGCAGGACATGGGGAGACCTCGCCTTCCCATAGGGACAATTGTTCCTTTAGGTTACCCACCAAACCAGACAAATTTTGTGTATGGGGGCCTTGATCATGGTGTTGAACCATGCAAGCAAAAGGACGAGGACGAAGAGCCTTTTGTCGAAAATGTCAATTATCTGTCGAACCCGAACTTCGCTCTGAGATATCTAGGCCAATGCAATTGGCACGGATACGGGTTAGGTAGGTATGAGCAAGGGGTGCATGTCCTTTGCCAGCCAAGATATCAAATGCCTTATGATAAGTCGGGAGTAGGGTTCAACCACCCTTTGCCCTTAGACATCTTGGTGGAAAACATGCAAGGCCTAGTAATAGGCAACAAGGGTGGATTGGCATCAGATCCTTATGCCAACCCGAACACAACGTACACATTGGGAGATTATCTCCCATGGTCAACAACCACCCTTGGTAACATCAATAACCCTTCTCCGTCGATAGAGAGAGGTGAAAGTTTGGACACTAACTTCCAAGGAGAACATAAACAGTGTCCAGATATCTTTTCAAAATTGTTCCCTTTAGAGGTTCCAATTGAACCAGTGCAATGTCAAGAGAATCAGGTCCCCCCACCGAGTGTGGAACAACCGCAATGGGATCAGATTAATTTGCTCGAACAAGATGAGCATAATATGGCACAGACATCTGTCGGGGCCAATGAGGGCCTTTGGATTACCGACAATGATTACATAGATGAAACTGAGATGGAATATCTTAATCATGCGCGATGACACAATCACCCTGTAACTCATGAAGAACTGATGGCACAACTAGGCATAAGGTTAGGGCATGAATGGTACATAGACCCAATAGGGTGGGACCAAGTGTTGGATCAATGGCTCCAAGTTCACGACGAGCACCGTCCACCCCGAGACCCTATAATGACATCAGTGCCAAGGGAAGACCCTATCTTCCTATCAACACATAGGGCCGATCCGTTCATGCCCGTCCCTACAGAGCCAGATCCAGAGCATAGGGAGCATCCAGAATGTTCGAGTTATCACACCCGCGGTAATGGAGACCAAATTCATTTCATCCACATGATCTCCATTGATTTGACCGCACCCATCCGCAATTCGGCCGATCCAAGCACGGTCATTGCATCTAGACATAGATGCCATCGACTGGGATCATGTCAATTCACCTATCTCCCCATCAGAGTACTGGCCTTTCGATAAGATGCCTCATTTTACCCCAAGGACAACTCAAGATATTTTTCAGGCTGAAGAGGGACCCGAGGTTCCAAACGTAGATTTAAACTTAGCTAATGATATCCATTTGATCCCGACTCCACATCAGTTGGAGGAAGGATCCCACATGTCAGTCGAGGAGACGACTGACGTAGACATCGGCTTAGACCCAATGAATCCATAGATTATCAAGCTAGGGGTAAGCTTATCCCCGAAGAGCAAGCCGACTACATTGCCCTTCTCAAAGAGAAGAAGGAGGTTTTTGCATGGTCATACAGAGACATGCCGAGGCTAGATCCACAGCTAGTCATGCATAATCTAACGCTTGACCCAATAATCAAGCCAGTTAAGCAAAAACTACGTAAGATGCACCCAATAGTGGCCTTGATGGTCAAAGACGAATTGCAAAAGCTCGTTGGATGCACAGTTTGTCATCTGCGTGGATTATCCGCCATGGCTGTCCAACATGGTGCCCATCAAAAAGCCCGATGGGAGGATTCACATATGCACTAATTTTTGAGATCTAAACAAAGCGAGTCCTAAGGATGATTTCCCCTTGCCAAGCATCGACGCGTTGGTAGACGCTACAACAGGTCACGAAATGCTATCCCTCATGGATGGTTTCTCAGGATACAATCAGATTCACATCAATCCTGAGGATCAACTCAAAATGGCGTTCACAATGCCTTGGGGGACATTTTGTTATAAGGTCATGCCTTTTGGCCTTAAAAATGCTGGCACCACCTACCAACGTGCCATGACGTACATCTTCCATGATTACATGCATAAAACTTTGGAAGATTACATGGATGATTTGTTAGCCAAGTCTCTTTTGCGCTCAGATCATCTCGGTGACTTAAGCAAGATCCTCGATCGCCTCATAGAGCATAAGGTCAGATTGAATCCCAAGAAGTGCGTATTCGGCATCACATCTGGAAAACTCTTGGGTTTTATAGTCTCAAAGCGAGGCATCGAGGTGGACCCAAAGAAAGTCAAGGCAATCCTTGAAATGGCTCCCCCAACTACTATTAAGCAGCTCAAAAGTCTGCAAGGAAAGGTCACGTCGATTAAGCGCTTCATAGCGTAGTTATCTGACAAGTGTCGACCCATGAACAAATTATTGCACAAGGGGGTTACATTTCACTGGGATGACGAGTGCCAGTCAGCCTTTGATGAAATCAAACAATACTTGGCTTCGCCGCCAATATTGGCACCACCTAGACCAGGAGTGCCGTTCTACTTATACATCTCAGCTACTGAGGTGGCACTGGGCGCCATGCTGGCCCAGAAGAATGAACTTCACAAAGAACAGGCTACTTACTATCTTAGCCGCACCCTGGTCGATTATGAACTTAACTATGCATACGTCGAGAAACTCTGCTTGGCAGTGGTGTTTGCTACCAAGAAGCTACGCCACTACATGTTGAGCAACACTACGTATGTTGTGTCTAAGGAGAATCCATTGCGATACATGATGAGTCATACTTATCATAGTAGTCGCACGGCAAAATGGATCATGTTGTTGACAAAATTTGACATAGAGTTTATTGGACAGAAATCTATCAAAGGACAGGTCATAGCCGATCAACTAGCAGAGGCTCCTCTTGAAGACGATCAGCCTCTAGTCATAGAACTACCCGATGATGGGGTCTTCCATGTCTGAGAATCGCCAGATTCTGATGAGCTTGAGTCACGGGCCGACATAACCTTATTTTTTGATGGTTCTAAGTGTGAGCAAGGTGGTGGCACGGGAATAGTATTCTTCACACCGCAGGGCGCTCCAATGCCCCTGTCATTTAAATTAAATTTCCCATGCACCAACAATAATGCAGAGTATGAAGCCTTGCTCATAGGTCTTCAGACAACAATCACCATGAACATCAAATGACTAAACATCTTTGGTGATTCGTTGTTAATCGTCAATCAAGTCAAAGGGGTATACCAATGCAAATGCCCGGTTCGTAGGCTTATAAAGCCCTTGTGGACAAATTCCTGGCAAAACTTGAATGGTATGACATCGAGGCACTCCCTCGGTCATCGAATCATTTTGCGGACACAATGGCCTCCTTGGGGTCACTAATCCCGCAAGACCTTTCTGGTGATATGACAACCATTCAAGTCAAAACCTTATCGCAATCCACGATGGAGCGTGCAAGCTCTAACTTGACGTCAGGAATCCACATGATCCAGATTGAACCATCCTCGGATAAGTTCTCTCGAATCCACGATCGTCTGAAACATGCCAACTAGGGGTCCTTGTTCTCCCCTACTCCCATTAATAGCAACACAACGCTGTTCTTACAAGTTCTATCCCGCTCAACATTTGTTAGGGATGAACTTCAAGAGGGATTGGTTGTTCATACTATCGAGGTTTCTGATCAATAGGATTGGTATTTACCCATTAGAGACTACCTCAAGTTAGGTAATCTCCCTCTTGGATTGACGCATGCCGCAAAATGAACATTCAAGCAGAAAGCGGCTAAGTATGTCTTGATAGGAGACATTTTGTATCATCGCAAGCTATGAAGGGATCCTCCTTCGTTGCTTGGACCAACAAGAGTCCACTTGGGCGAGTCGCCCAAGCGCACGATGGTACATGTGGTGGCCACTTCAGTGGTATGGCCATTGCAAAGCGCATTCTTCGCATGGGCTATTATTGGCCATCTTTAGAGCGAGATTGTTGCGCATATGTCAAGAAGTGCGTGAAGTGTCAACATCATGCCAATTTGATGCACGTACCTTCCCAGGCCTTGCAAACAGTCCAGTCTGCTTGGCCATTTTTGTAGTGGGGCTTCGATCTAATTGGAAAGATCTCCCCTACGTCGTCAGGCCATCACACGTTTATCATAATGGCCACAGAGTATTTTACCAAGTGGGTGGAAGCAATTTCGTTGACCTCTACGACAGGACCCCGCATTGTGGAGTTCATTTTGCATAACATCATATGTCATTTTGGTATTCCATCCAAAATAATCTCGGATAATGGGCCATCATTCAAGAACAAAGACGTGCGTGCTTTGACCACAAAGTACAAAATTCAGCACAGTTTTTTGACACCCTATTATCCACAGGCAAATGGGCAAGCAGAGGCGTCAAACAAAACACTAGTTGCCATCCTTAAAAAGATGGTCGCAGACAGTCATAAGGATTGGCACATCAAAATTCCACTTGCCCTTTGGGCTTATCGCACTAGCATTCGGACGCCCACTGGGGCCACTCCATTTTCACTCGTGTATGGCTCCGAGGCAGTAATGCCTCTAGAGTTGGAAATTCCTTCCCTACGCATATCAATGCAGGAGTTCATCGATGATGACGCTACGCGGCAGGCCCGATTAGACCAACTTACGTTGCTTGATGAACGATGCGTTAATGCTCTCGAGCATTTACGTATCTATCAAGAGCGACTTAAGAAAGCTTACAACATGAAAGTTCACCTAAGGGACTTTCGGGTTGGTGATTTGGTTTTGAAGGAAAACCAACAGAACTCTAATTTTCCGTCCCACCTAAGGGACAAGTTCACGGAAAATTGGTTAGGTCCATATGTCATTGATAGCAAAATAGGACCCGGGACGTACCGGCTAGCCTCTCTTGATGAAATCTAAGATAGCCATATCCCAAATGCTCCAACGATTCCCTAAAATCGCTTGGTCAATCCCAAAATGCTCCAAGGATTCCTAAAATCGCTTGGTCAATCCCAAAAATGCTCCAAGGATTCCTAAAATCGCTTGGTCAATCCCAAAAATGCTCCAAGGATTCCTAAAATCGCTTGGTCAACCCCAAAAATGCTCCAAGGATTCCTAAAATCGCTTGGTCAATCCCAAAAATGCTCCAAGGATTACTAAAATCGCTTGGTCAACCCAAAAAATGCTCCAAGGATTCCTAAAATCGCTTGGTCAATCCCAAAAATGCTCCAAGGATTCCTAAAATCGCTTGGTCAATCCCAAAAATGCTCCAAGGATTCCTAAAATCGCTTGGTCAATCCCAAAATGCTCCAAGGATTCCTAAAATCGCTTGGTCAATCCCAAAATGCTCCAAGGATTCCTAAAATCGCTTGGTCAATCCCAAAAATGCTCCAAGGATTATCGTAATCACTTGGTCACCCCAAAAGCTCCAAGGATTATCGCAATCGCTTGGTCACCCCAAAAGCTCCAAGGATTATCACAATCACTTGGTCAAAACCCAAAAAGCTCCAAGGATTATCGCAATCACTTGGTCACCCCAAAAGCTCCAAGGATTATCGCAATCACTTGGTCACCCCAAAAGCTCCAAGGATTATAACAATCACTTGGTCACCCCAAAAAATGCTCCAAGGATCCCCACAATCGCTTGGTCAAAAAAAAAAAAAAAAAAAATTCAAAAACAATAAAATCATCAAAAACAACAAAATTTTGCATCTCATTTCTAGGCATGTTCAAATTCATCAATAAAAAGCGCTTCTCGCATCTCATCTTCATATTCACAAAAAATCAATCCATCAAAAATACAAAAAAAAAAAATACATAGCTGCATTAAAGCATTGCATCCATACATTGCATATTTGTGGTCGTACAGGTCAAAGGCACCATAGGCTGTAATTGCTCTGCTAGTCCATCTGGTTCCACATTGTTCCATTTTATAAAACAGACAAACAAAAACGCCATTTACTACTTTTTACCACAATAGAGTCAGTGGTCTTCTAATGTATCAAGAGTTTTCGTATTTCAATCGTCATTTTGCTTTCTAGCCACGTACTGTACCAAGTCAGAAATATTTTACGAAGGTAGAGTTCCACTTGAAATATGCCTTGTTACGTAGCATCCCAACACAAATTAAAACACATAAAAATTTCCAAGTTGTGTGAATGAAAGATGAAACCTGCACAGTAATCCAGGTCACCATAAGTGAAACGGTTATCTTGCTCATCCCCCTGTGCGAATGGTTCCAGAATGCTGAGAATTGACAAAAGGACAAGCTCTTTCCTGTCCATTCACCTTAATAAATAGTGGTTTTTACCACTACCAAATCCCAATCATAGTTGGTTCCCAAAGTTGTAAGGATTTGTACTACACGTCCCTGCCAAGGATGGGTAGTCATCCCCAAGACCCAAAAGGATCAATGCCATTCACAAACAAAATTCAAACAAATCATCATCCTAACACTTTCCATTCACCTTTGGTCTCCAAGTTGTAAGGATTCGTACTATCCACCCCTAACCAGGATGGGTAGTCGTCCCCAAGGCCTAAAAGATCAATGCCCTTACTTCATAATCTCCATCACCCCCTTTGTTCCCAAAGTCGTAAGGATTCATACTACACGTCCCTGTAAGGGATGGGTAGTCATCCCCAAGGCCACAAGGATCAAGGCCATTCACAAGCCCAAACTAACACTGCTCAAAATACAAAATCAACTAACAGTGGTTATCACCACTATCCCAAATCCTTGCTCAAAGAAAAAATTAATAGAAAATAAACAGTGATTTTTGTCACTATATAGACGAGCAAGTCTCCCAAATCATTCAGCCATCAAATAACCTGAACTTGAATCCCCGGAATTCTCAACATTGAAAAACCATCTAGGTGATCCTCATTACGGGTTTGGTTGACGACCTATCTGGCAATGGTGGTATCCTACCCGCACGACGATATATCTGTCACATTAACTCGTGTACAGATCAATGTTTGCATGTGGATGAGCTAGCTTATGGTATCCTAGAAAGCAACACAGATTAATCTGTCTAAATACAACAAAGGAGTTAGTGGAGCTAATTAGGTGATCCTCAGTATAGGTTTGGTTGATAGCCTATCTGGCACTGGCGGTATCCTGATGAATACCACATAAATGAACTCAATTGCACACACAGGGATGTGAAATAACTTGGTCAAAAACAAGTCCGAT
This sequence comes from Wollemia nobilis, assembly GCA_028583015.1. Taxonomy (NCBI): domain Eukaryota; kingdom Viridiplantae; phylum Streptophyta; class Pinopsida; order Araucariales; family Araucariaceae; genus Wollemia; species Wollemia nobilis. The sequence continues at coordinate 4,177,108 of JAQPPZ010017036.1, read as the reverse complement.
TCATACCTTGTTCAAAAGTCTTGTAAGATAAAGTACAATCATGGCTAGTGAGTTAAAATCGTCTGAGTCTCAGAAAACCTTAGCTACATTTCTAAACCAACTGCGCTACTTTTCATCCTTACAATACCATCAAAAATACAAAAAAAAACCACATGCATACATACAAAGTCATCTACCACAGTAATCGCCTAAAAACAAAATAACAAAGTCCTAAACAGTCTATGGTGCCCTAACCAAACAACACAAATTCATTTCATCCATTACATTTTGCATATCACATATAAATAAAAAACAATTGCATTTATCATACCATATACATCCATTACCATAAGCATGCATCCATCACCATCAATCATTGCTAGACACAATAAAATTGTCGTATATCAATACTCTTGTGCTTAACCTCTTGGCATAGAAAATCGATGTCGGGGCACAAATGGTCACTATTCTACTCCCTAAGAAGGCTACCATAGCCGGACCGCTCCACGGGACGATGGATTGTTGACACTTTCACCCCATTATGGCATCACCAAAAGGGTTTTTACCCACCAAAAATAGGTCCAAAAGTCAAAAAACTGCTTGCACATTCAATGGAAAAACATCTGAAGGCACCCTCACCTAAGTCATCTCGGGTCAAGCGACTCGTCGCTTTTCTCATGGCGGTCATTCCCTCATCGATTCGTCGCTTGAGGGTGTAGTCACACTTAGTCACCAATCAACAAACACACACCCAATCAAGGCAATGGCATGCATTCAAAGAATCATTGACAAAGACAATCACGCTCCTGCTTGGGGTAGTAAACAAGCAACAATCACAAATCGATCAAACGCGATCAAACGCTTGGCATTTCCGAAGCATGAACTCAAGGTTCCCCCCATGGATAAAAGGTTGCGCCCTTTGCCTATTCATGACTGATCAATGTCTAAGTTCAAGTCACACCTCATCAAAATAGGTTAATACTTGAAATCAAATTCCTTAGCTCGTCAGAAGCAAGGATTCAAGAATGCATCCCCTTTCCATGCTTGGGGCATCACAAGTTGGTTAAGTTACTAGGAAACCCTAATCATTAGTGCTTTGGTTATCTTTTTTTTTTCTTAGCACTGCGTCACCCGTAGCGCTTCCCAAAAAGGGGCATCTGGAGACACCAAAACGGCACCAATCCGATTACATGACAGTGCTTTGGTTATTTTCCGTTTGCTTTCTTTGACTGTTTTGCCTTTGGACCCATACACCATGGCAACGTCCCATCTGCCTTGGCACTTCGCTTGGCAAACCTGCAAGGTCCCACCGATTTATTCATGTTGCCCATAGAGTTTCGTTCTGCCTTCGCACCCCTTTCCTTTGGTTAGGTCGCGACATCGCGCTATCGCAATATCGCAACAGTCACAACATCGTGCTGTCACGATATCGTGGCTGTCGCGACAGTCACGACATTGCGACAGTCGCGACATCGCACTGTCGCGACATCGCGACTGTCGCGACATCGCGACTGTCGCGATATCGCGACAGCTCCTACCCTGCGCCTTGTTTCTTTTCTTGGTGTCGCGATATCGCGACGTCGCGATATCGCGACAAAACTCCGCATTTATGCCTGGGTAGACTTTAAACCAATGAAGGCAGACTTTAACCAATAAAAGCGGATTTTAAACCAATAAAGGTGGATTTCAACCAATTAAACGCGGACTTTAAACAAACGAAAGTGCACTTTAAACCAATGACAGTGGACTTTAAACAAACGAAAATCACCATTAAAAATGGACATTAAACAATCGGTAGTGGAAGTCAGTCAATTACGTGGGCCGTTAGAGGATCTGTCACAGGGGCATTCATGAAAGCCCAAGTCATGGAGGACTTTCCTCTCTCATGGGAAGACATGACCGCCACATGGCACCTGTGACCACCACATGGCGCTTATGCATGCCTATCCAAAGAGACCCCCTGGGTCTATAAAATGGTGGACTTTTCCCACCCAAAAAAAGGAGAAGAAACATTTGGAGCAGCGAAGCCCTGCCAGTTTACCGCCAGACGTTTTAGCCTTGATTCACGTCATCCGCATCCGTGATTTCTTCTGCAAGGGAGGTCATCGGGCGCTTATGGAAAACATGAATCCGGATCCATGGATCCATCCATTCGTCGACAAAGCTTAGTGTTCTATTTGTATTTCTTTTGCATAATAATAATATCAAGATTTTATGCGTTATGATTTCGGTTTTATTTTAGTTCATTTTATTTTATTTTTGCAATCCGTTGTTTTAATCAATCTGTATATGCATCTTTCATTAATTGCAAAAAATAAACGTTTCTTATTTGCGGAGGTGCTACTAACATCTTTGTTGTTTCTTTGATCGCAGGAGGAGCAGCAAAGGTTAAAGACTCATCAACACCAGCGACGACAACGTTTTGGCCCGCCCATTTCAAATGTGGGCATGCGAAAGGAAGACTACTAGAAACGATTGTAACCAGAACATGCTAATCTTCCTAGCCCATAAAGGGGACGGAGATGGAATGTAACCGAAACCGGAATCATATTAATAAAAAAAAGGGTTGTGCTCCTGTTTTTCATTATACGTTTGGTTTTGATTCGATTACATTCATTTTATTTCATGCATCGAGTTAGTTTTGTTTACATTACATCCTAGTACTGTTTTTCTTCCGGAATATCATGCTTTCATATCCTTTTCTCTATCAAATCTGCTCACAAATATGTCTCTTCTCTAATACAAATCTACTCTCAAATATGCACCAAACTATGTCCTCAAATTTGTCTCTTATCTGGCACACACCTGCTTACAAATTTGTACCAAACTCCGTCCTCAAATCTGTCCTCAAGTCTTAACACAAAGCTTGATAAAATAACAAACCAAATATACTCAGATTTACCCAAAACCTTAACACAAGGTTTGAACAAATGAATCAACTCTTCTCTCAAGTCTCCAAAAAGATTTACCTCTAATATATTCTTAAAATTTCAAAAAATATTATTAAAATAATTTCAAAAAACACAACTTAATTCTCTTTTAGAAAACCTCTTCAATACCACAAACAAGTTTCACTCAAAATATTGTTTAACCACATAAATATATAGAGAATGATTAGAGACTCAATATGTATCACACTCACAAAACACTCAATCACTTTCAAATTCTCTTTAAAATCAATTCAAAAATAAAGTATAATTTGATTCACAAAACTTGAACTATCACTCGAATGCTTTTAATAAATAATGCTCATCCAACTTCACTCAACCATTCAATGAAACACAACTTGCTTACAAAACTTAATCAAGTGTTTCACATAACAATGATACTCATGATATTTCAGTATCCACAAATCATGCACATAAAAAATGACTCAACATTTCCAACAATACTCATCAATCCTTTTCACTCCAACTTTACATTACACAATATTTAATCCAACAATATTTCACTCATAAGTAAGATGTACCCATAGCTTTTGTTTTGATGGAGATATGTCTTCAAAACCTATCTCAATCACAATCAGATCCTCTTTATCAATATCAAGGTTGGATAGCAACAATCTATCTCAAAATATCCACTCAAATATTTCCATCAATAATTATTTTACCATACAAAAATATTGTCTTAAGTACACCTTATAATCTCCAAACTTCACAAAAATAATATTCAATTCATAAACAATCAAAATCCTTTGAAAAAATTTATAAACCCAATATTCTCACTTAGCAAAATAAAAATTAATTCCTTTGTTTTAACACTTTTAACTCCATTCTTTACACAATAACATTCAACACAATTAATTTCCTTTCTAACACCTTATATCTCAAATCTTTATTTATAATGCTAAAAAATATCAAACAACCTTATGACTCCCTATCTTTCACTTTTAGCAAAAATTAATCACTTGGTCTTAGGCGTCTTCATGACTATTACGTGGCCCCCTAGCGCTATTCACACCTTGGAAAAAATTAAATCGATCACTTACCTTATGCGATGGCCCACGTAAAAAAAATGTGCCCACAATGAACACACCCAAACTCGAACCCAAAACCTACTACTGCTGTAGCACTCTAGCCCAAGGCTAGGCTTCTGTTGGGCTATGTGCCCAACACAAAACCTAAGGTGCATGATGCACCCTTTATCCTTACTTTCAATGATTTCCAAAATAATAAAAACTCTTGTTGCGCTCAAAACAAAGGGGATGTGAATCGAACCCCTAACTTGCCTTGCACGAATGCCTTAACCATCCGTTGATCGTCGCTTGTGCTACCAAGAGCTTTGAGAAATATTTGGCGCTCCACTTGGTTTTATCACCAAGCCTGCCCTCTTAAAGTTATTACATGTGAATTCCTTTCTCTTCTCTTAAGCAACACACAAATTTGTTTTTGCTTTGGGCATACAAATTGCATGGATTATTTTGAATAAAAACCATTGCCCCTTTTATACCTTTTTTTATGCATTCCAACACGAAGACATTTCCAATTTGAATTTTAATTCAAATTTTAAAATTAAGTTTTTACGCCTTTATTATTTATTTAAATTAAAATTTTAACCTATGGTTAAAATATTTTTATTTAAATAAATTAAATAATAACCTTTACAAACTACTAAATTGGTCTTTTAAAGGAATTATTTCTTAATGACTCCTTGGACCTCATTTTTCTTCACCTCAACCTTTAGCCCAAAAAGTTATAATATTATTATTTCCTTTTAAACCTGCTTCTCCTTCCTTGGGTCTTCAATATTTTAGGCCGATTTAGGCATATAATATTTAAAATAAATATTATATCTTATTCCTTTAAACCTCTTCCTTGATTTTTGGAAAAACCACCTGATGACATTTATGATGACGAAACTTGGACATCAACCTCTTGACATCAATGACAACAAAACTTACTCAAATTTCCAACAGTCTCCCCCTTTGTCATTGATGGTAACCCTTTTTCCTTTTACCATTTATTTTACATTTTTCAGTTATGCTCCCCCTAAGAAACTTCTCCCCCTGATTGAATGCTCTCCCCCTAACTCAAATATATCCCTCTTTGACATCAATAGAAAAGGGCCACCTTTGGGGTTTAGGGCTAAATATAAGACTCTTAGCTCAACCCCTCTCGCACCTCCTCTCTTTGAGGTGGTTAATTTTGGTGTGGGAGTATCTCCACTCCCAAAATACACTGTTGTTTACCTTTGTCCACCTTCTTCCTCAACTTATCCTTCTGATTACTTTGTATATTCATGTTCATGCTTGTCTTTGAAAATTCTACTCTACACCACTTTGCCATATGCCCAACATTATTGCAATTATAACACTTAATGTTGTGGTTTCTTGAAGGTGCAAATACCTTGTAGTTCCTCTTGATGAAGCCATATCCATTCCTATCATGAACCCTACAATTAACTACCTTATGACCAAACTGATTACAAGAGTAGAAATACCCTTGAAAGAGATACCCATTTCTAAAATTTCCATATTCCTATATTTCATGTGTACTACATTGCGTGGCCTTGTGTCCAAACCTGTGACATGAGAAGCATCGTCCATTGAAGAAACCTTGCCTTATCCTCATTGGTCTCTTAGTATCTTCTACCTTGTGTTGTTATTTGTTCCATTTGTTTCTTATTTGTGCATTTCTCCTTTCCTTGTTGAATTTACTATTGTCCAACTTATCCTCAGAATTCTTACTGTCTCTTAAGTATCCACAAATATTTACCTCTAATTTGTTCTTAAAATTTCATAAAATCTCATTAAAATAATTTCATAAAACACAACTTAATTCTCTTTCAGAAAACCTCTTCAATACCACAAACAAGTTTCACTCAGAATCTTGTTTAACCACACAAATATATAGAGAATGATTAGAGACTCAATATGTTTCACACTCACAAAACACTCAATCACTTTCAAATTCTCTTTCAAATCAATTCAAAAATAAAGTATAATTTGATTCACAAAACTTGAACTATCACTCCAATGCTTTTAATCAATAATGCTCATCCAACTTCACTCAACCATTCAATGAAACACAACTTGCTTACAAACCCTAACCAAGTGTTTCACATAACAATGATACTCATGATATTTCAATATCCACAAATCATGCACATAAAAACTCACTCAATATTTCCAACAATACTCATCAATCCTTTTCACTCCAACTTTGCATTTCACAACATTCAATCCAACAATATTTCACTCATAAGGAAGATGTGCCCATACGTTTTTTTATGGATATATATCTTCACCTGTCTCAATAACAATCAAATCCTCTTTGCCAATATCAAGGTTAGATAGCAACAATATATCTCAAAATCTCCACTCAAATATTTCCCTCAATAATTATTTTACCATACAAAAATATCAAGTCTTAAGTACACCTTATAATCTCCAAACTTCACAAAAATAATATTCAATTCATAAACTATCGAACTCCTTTGAAAACACTTTATAAACACAATCTTCTCACTTAGAAAAATAAAAATTAATTCCTTTATTTTAACACTTTTAACTCCAATATTTACACAATAACATTCAACACAATTAATTTTCTTTATAACACCTTATATCTCCAATATTTATGTATAATGCTAAAAAATATCAAACAACCTTATGACTCCCTATATTTCATTTTTAGTAAACATTAATCACTTGGTCTTAGGCACCTTCACAACTATCATGTGGCCCCCTAGCGCTATTCACACCTTGGCAAAAATTAAATTGAGCGCTTACCTTATGTGATGGCCCATGTCAAAAAAATTGCGCCTGCACCCAAGCTCGAACCCAAAACCTGTTGCCGTTGTAGTGCCCTATCTCAAGGCTAGGCTATCATTGGGCTACGTGCCCAACATAAAACCTAAGGTGCATGATGCACCCTTTATCCTTGCTTTCAATGATTTCCAAAATAATCAGAAACTCTTACTGTGCTCAAAACAAAGGGGACGTGAATCGAACCCCTAGCCTACCTTGCACGAACGTCTTAACTAGTCATCGATCACCGCTTGCGCTACCAAGCACTTTGAGAAATATTTGGCACTCCACTTGGTTTTATCACGAAGCCTACCCTCTTAAATTTAACACATGTGAATTCCTTTCTCTTCTCTTAAGCAGCGCACAAATTTGTTTTTGCTTTGGGCATACAAATCGCATGGATTATTTTGAATAAAAATCATTTCCCCTTTTATACCTTTTGCTATGCACTCCAACACGTCAACATTTCCAATTCAAATTTTAAACTTAACTTTTGGCGCCTTTATTATTTATTTAAATTAAAATTTTAACCTATGGTTAAATTTTTTTAATTTAAATAAATTAAATAATAACCTTTACAAACTGCCAAATGGGTCTTTTGAAGGAATTATTTCTTAATGACTCCTTGGACCTCGTTTTTCTTCACATCAACCTTTAGACCAAAAATTTATAATATTAAATATTATAATATTATTATTTCCTTTTAAACCTGCTTCTCCTTCCTTGGGTATTCAATATTTTAGGTTGCTTTAAGCATAAAATATTATAAATAAATATTGTATCCTATTCCTTTAAACCTCTTCCTTGCTTTTTGGAAAAACCACTTGATGACATTAATGATGACGAAACTTGGACATCAACCTCTTGACATAAATGACAACAAAACTTACTCAAATTTCCAATATTGGTTGATAGTGTGGGCAGTCCCTCGATTGTTGGTTAATTAGTTCAACCTTCTCAGACCTCTGCATTTAAAAATTCTTTAGTGTTAGTTGATGGTGGGGGAATCCCTATGGAAGATGACTCAATGAATATTCCTCCATGAATTTCCTTTCATGGAATGTTTGAGGACTTATAGAGTCCTCAAGAAAAAAATTTGTTCGATCTGCTCTGCAAAGTATTGGCCATGTTGATGTTATTTGTTTACAAGAAGTTAAGATCTCTAGTTTTTTGTTAGATGTTTCTCTCAGTTGTATTGCAGGTTATTTTATGCATTTCACTACTCACCATGAAGATGGATGGGGTGGTGCTTCTATTTCTATCTTCTCCAAACTTGAGGATTGTCTGCTTGGTTCTGGCGAGGATCCTTCTCTTCACGTGGTTTGTATTTTTTTGAATATTAATGGGAAGACACTGGGAAATACCAACATTTATGCGCCTAATGATGAACCTAGTCGCTCTACCCTTTAGTGGTATGTGGTTGATCACTTACCAATGGCATATTGGATTTTTTTATGGCGATTTTAATATGGTTGAGCATGTTGAAGATAAATTTGATTGCCTCCCGATTCACTGGTGTACTGGAGAGCATGAGGCCTAGTTTTTTCTTAAATATAGATGGGGTATTTTTGATCCCCTTTATTATCAACGCAATTGCACGCCTCCATCCTGGATCACGTGGTCCAATTTTTGTGCAGGTAATGATAGAGTCTATAAGTGTCTTGATCGATTTATGATGTCAGAGCAACAATTTTTTTATTCTCCACCATCAATAATAAGATTGTGACGGTTTGGGATCAATTTTTGCCATCGGATCATTTTCCCAATTTCCTTTCAGATTGAGTGGAGTGGTTGCAAATTTAATTTTCCATACAGTCAAATACTTATTTTTTGTAATACTCTAGCATGATTACTACAATTGAGAGAATATGGAATTTATTACATCAACCTACTCACTTTGTCAATTGGATTTCTTGGTGGAATAAGGCGATTGTTCATACTACCTCTTTCATGTGGTATTTTGGCAAACAGGTGGCACATGTTATAAAGTGTGCTCATTTGACTGTTACGAAAGAGTATCAACAGAATTAACTATTACTGGAAAATGATTTGTATGACTTAAAGTTGCAAACCAGGTTTGTTGGTCTTCACCACCAGCTTATTATCCATGTACCACATGAAGCCAAGAAGGCTCAAATTCAGGATCATCTGCACTAGTTGAGGGTTGGTGATTGCCCGTCCAAAGACTTTTTCAAACTTTTCATTCTAGGCAGGCCAGGATCCATATCAAGGCTATTCAAGTCTCTCATGATAGGCTGACTTCTCTTCATAATATTACATTGATATTTGTGGATCATTATAAGCTTGTCTTTCAAGTACAATAGGATTCTCTAGAACGTCATATGACGCTCCAAAATTATCTTGATGTTTTTCCTACTAAGTTGTCTGCTTATGAAAAACTTCTTTGTGAGGCTCCTCTTTCACTTGTTGAGCTTCATAATTCTCTTATAACTATGTCGGATGACAAGTCCCCTGGTCTTGATGGATTTCCCTATGAATTTTAAAAAGCCACTTGGAAGTTTACTAGGCTTGATCTTCTCAATGTCTACAATGAAGCGTTAGCCAACAATTCTTTGGGTAATATCATCAATTGTGGAAACATTAAATTTATTTCTAAAGCAATAAATCTTGAGCTTATCACTAGTTGGAGACCTATTAATCTGCTTAATGTCTCTTACAATATTTTGGCTAAAGCTTTAGCTCTCCATATTCGCAACATTCTCCCTATGATTATCAGATCAGAGCAGATGGGTTCTATTAAAGGGCATTACAACTTGGATAATATTATTGTTGTCTGGGAAGATTTAGAATAGGCTCGTCTCTCTGGCCAAACATCCTTTTTCCTTAAATTGAACTTTGAGAAATCTTATGATCGTATTGAGTGGCATTTCATTCTCACCATGCTTCAAGCTCTCATCTTTGGCCCCTTATTTATCAGGGTTGTCAGTATGTTGTTCGTTGATGCTTCAACTTGTATTACTATTGATGGACATAGGTAAGAGAATTTTGGTTTGTTTCATTCTATTCACCAAGGCTATCCTTTGGCCCCCTCACTTTACATACTTTCTACTAAAGCTTTGGGTTATCTTCTTGCCAATCAAGCATCTAAGGGGTCAATCAAAGGAATTATTTTGCCTGACATGTCCACCTAGCTTATTAATGGGTACTTTACGGATGATTATTTTCTCACTATCAATGAGGATGAGGTTTCATTTTCAACTACTTTGGTTTGTTTGGACACTTTTTGTAAGGCCTCAGATTCCAACATCCAATGGTCTAAGTCTCTTTGTTTTTGCCTTGCTTCTTATTCTGTGCTTACTTGGCTTAGATAATTTTCACGGAATTGCCTTCAAAGGGGTGAGTGTTTTAAGTTCTTAGGAATCCCCTTTGATTTTGATAGCTCATCCTATGAGATTTGGCAGTATGTCATTGACATAATTGAAAAGAAAATTTCCTGTTGGACCTTTCATCCCCTTTTTCTTGTCAATAAATTTTAGGTTTGCACAAAGATTCTTGCTGCCACCCATGTTTATTACTCCTCCAATTGGGCCTCTTTTAAGAATTCTTATAATAAGTTGTCTAGACTCCTTAGGAATTTTATTTGGGCTAAGGGGAAGAATTTGCATGGTTTTCATCAAGTTTCTTGGGATATCTATTTCACGCCTACTGATAAGGGTGGGATGGACATCATTGACATTTACAGGTAAATCATTTCTTTGTGTGCTAAGTGGGTGGTTAAAGCTATTGAAGGCCTTGAAGCATGGAAGGTTTTGATTCACCATTGTATTTCTTCAGGGCTACCTTATGGGTGCAAATCTTGGGCTAATTTTGTTCTTCATACTCTCATCATTACTTCTGCTCCAATTAAGATTCAGGGTTCCTTTGTTGTTAAAAGTATTTGGCAAGCTTTTGAAGTGGTGGAACCTCATCTTTTTTGGATTGGTGATGGTTTTCCTAATGGTCTTTTGTTTAATTCTCATAATATATGGTGGTCTTCTATTCTGTCTAACTCTTTAGTTCTTCTTGCTGATATGCCAGGGATTAAAGCTTTGAGGCTATTTTGTAAGGGTATCTACTTTATTAAATATTTAGTGCACTCTTGAGACTAGATTCCTTGGCTTGATCTCAAATGGAAATTTAATCTTCAAAATTTAGATCTTCCTTATATTCTTAATATTCAAGAGCTTATGCTTGATGTCATGCTTCATAAACTCGGACTTCAATCCTTGAGTGCCTGGTGGAGGGATTGGCATTGGAATGTGGATACTCTTTTCATGAACTATTCTTTTTCCTTACTTTATTATATTTTTAGTCCTGTTTCCCATGGTGTTGATAAACTTAATTATATATGGCAGGCTTACTCTACCTCCTATACTTGTATTGCTCATTTGAACCATATGTGGCAGTTTAACCTTAAACCCAATATTACCTTTTTTCTCTAATCTCTTATTTATCAAGGGCTTCCTATGGGAGATATACTTAGTCGGGTTGGTCTTCCTAATCCTAAGTGTTCGACTTATGGTCATTTTGATAATTTTAAACATCTATTTTGGTTCTACCCTCGTGCTCAGTCTACTTGGTCTTGGATTCACTCATTGTTCAAGCCCTTTCATCTTGAATTCTTCAGATGACAGATGATATTTTTTGGAGATAATAGTTGTTGGCCTACTTATATTGTTGCTCTATGGAATTTCTTTCGTGTTATTATTTTGTTTCAACTTTGGAAAGCTAGGAATGTTGTTGTCTATTTTGGAGATTCAATCTCTAGTCAGTTTTCTATGCATGAAAAGATTATAATGTTTTTTATTGTTAATATTCAGTTCCATTCGTAGGCTTCCAAGTTAAATCATAAGTTGATGCATTTTATAAATTTTATCAAGTACTAGCACGAGGCTCCGTGCACTATTAGCAGGTCGAGGGAGTGACATTTTCCAACCTCAGGCCATTTTGTCAGTGCCCACAACAGGGCTCGGTCCTTTGCCTAGTTATGTTGTTTATTCACCCTTTCAAGCACTAGTTTTGTTTTTGGCCTTAGACCTCATCTTTATAGTATTGATCATTTGGGTGGCCTTGCGCCATGAGTTGTGATTTTTCTAGCTCCTTTTTTATTGTAACCTCTCTTATTTTTGTTGAATATAATTGTTGGTTCCAATAAAAAATATATATTATATTTATAAGATTAAAAAATTATTGCCCTCGAGGGCTAGTGGATTGGTAAATGTTTGTCTAGACAGGCACGTACCAAGAAGACACCCAGGTTTGAACCTCGAGGACAACCTATTACAAAGGTAGTAGTCTAATATGAATATTTTGAGTGAGTGCTAGGATGACGACGATACGAATCTTAAGCGATTGATGACCCCTTCACGCCATCAATAATAATGAGGTGAAATAAGTTTTGTAGAAGCAGTACCTATGATTTGAACCATGCCCTTACCAGTTACTAAAAATATTGTGGTTGTGATCAACTCTCTTATATAACACAAAATAAAAAATATATATTTGAAATCTAAATAAACTATTAAGAATCAAATGTACTAAACATTGATTAACGTAGATCCATTGGATTGTATAATGCTAAGGTTTATTGGCCTAGCAGCTAACTGATGGGATTTCTTGCTCCAAGCGATTTCACATGAGGAAAGTCATTCCTTTCGCATTCATGTGTTTTACCAATGAGACCCAGGTTCAACCTATAAAAAATATTAATTTAAATAAAAAATCATTCCTTTGCCGATGCTACAAACATTGAACGAGTCAAGTCATGCCATTACCATCATAAATGCACAAAAGTGTTCCAACACAACATGACTGGCTATGTGGGGTGGCGTCTGACTAGTACTTATTCAGAAGTGCAATAATTATTTAAAAAATATCTATACTTTTTTTTTCCTTCAGGCATGCATTTGACTATTTAAAATTAAAACAGTCGGTTGGATAATTTTTATATAATTGTAAAACATTTGACTTGAGCATACATTTGGGACTTAATATTATACAACTACATACATGACATAAATAAAATCATCAATATAATATATATAATTAGTAACTTTAGCAACATTGTTTTAGATAATTTCTCAAAATCTTTTTAGATTGAGTGGAGTGGTTGCCAATTTAATTTTCCATGAAATTAATTTTATTTAAACACTTATTTTTTGCAACACTCTGGCATGATTACTACGGCTGAGAGAATCTAGAATTTATTACCTTGGCCTCCTCACTTTGTCAATTGGATTTCTTGGTGGAATAAGACGATTGTTTTTACTACCTATTTCATGCGATATTTTGGCAAACAAGTGGTACATGTCAGAAAGCATGTTCATTTGGTTGTTACGAATGAGTATCAACGAAATTTACTATTGTTGGAAAATGATCTGTATGATTGATAGTTGCAAACCAAGGTTGTTGGTCTTTACTACCAGCTTGTAGTCCATGGACCACATGAAGCCAAGAAGGCTCAAATTTAGGCTTATCTACACTAGTTGAGGGTTGGTGATCACCCGTTCAATGCCCTTTTCAAATCTCTTCATTCTATGCAGGCTAGGATCCAGATCAAGGCTATTCAAGTCTCTCATGATAGGCTAACTTCTCTTCCTAATATTGCATCGACCTTTGTGGATCATTATAATCTTGTCTTTCAAGTACAACATGATTCTCTAGAATGCCAAATGGCACTCTAGAAGTGTCTTGATGTTGTTATTGCTAAGTTGTCTGCTTATGACAAACTTCTTTGTGAGGTTCCTCTTTCACTTGTTGAGCTTCATAATGCTCTTATGACTATGTCAGATGACAAGTCCCCTTATCTTGATGGCTTTCCCTATGAATTATATAAAGCTACTTGGAAGTTTATTGGGCCTGATTTGCTCAATGTCTACAATGAAGCGTTCGCCAACAATTCTTTAGGCAATATCATCAATCATGGAAACACTAAATTTATTTCTAAAGCAGGCTATTGAGCTTATCAGTATTTGGAGACCTATTACTCTGCTTAATATCTCTTACAATATTTTGGCTAAAGCTTTAGCTCTCCATGTAAAATTCTCCCTAAGATTATCAGATCAAAGTAGACGAGTTTTATTAAAGGGCGTTACATCTTGGATAATCTTATTGTTGTCTAGGAAGGTTTAGAATGAGCTTATCTCTTTGGCCAAAAGACCATTTTCCTTAAACTGGACTTTGAGAAATCTTATGATCGTATTGAGTGGCATTTCATTCTCGCCATGCTTCAAGCTCTCAGCTTTGACCCCATTTTTATCAAGGTTGTCAGTATGTTGTTTGTTGATGCTTCAGTTTGTCTTACTATTAATGGACATAGGTAAGAGGATTTTGGTTTATTTCGTTTTATTCGCCAGGTATGTCCTTTGGCCCCCTCGTTATACATCCTTGTTATTGAATCTTTTGGTTATCTTATTGCCAATCAAGCATCTAAGGGGTTGATCAAAAGAATTCTTTTGCTTGACATGTCCACCTAGCTTATTAATGGGTACTTTATGGATGATTTTTTTCTCATTATCAATGACGATGAGGTTTCAGTTTCAATTACTTTGGTTTGTTTGGATACTTTTTGTAAGACCCTGGGCTCCAACATCCAATGGTCTAAGTCTCTTTGTTTTCGCATTTCTTCTTCTTCTATGTCTGTTTGTCTTAGATGTTTTTCATGGCATTGGCTTCAAAGGGGTGAGTGTTTTAAGTTCTTAGGAATCCCCTTTGTTTTTTATAGCTCACCCTCTGAGCTCTCGTGGAATGTTAGACAAAATTGAAAAGAATATTTCCTATTGGACCTCACATCTCCTTTCTCTTGTCGGTAAGTTTTAGGTTTGCACAAATATTCTTGTTGTCACCCATGTTTATTGCTCCTCGTGTTGGGCCTCTTCTAAGAATTCTTATAATAAGTTGGCCAAACTCCTTAGGGATTTTCTTTGGGCTAAGGGGAAGAATTCACGTGGTTTTCGAGTTGCTTGGGATATTTGTTGCACGCCTACTGATAAGTGCGGGATGGGCATCATTGATATTTAAAGGCAAAACATTTCTTTGTGTTCTAAGTGGGTGGTTAAAGCTATCGAAGGCCCTGAAGCTTGGAAATTTTTGATTTACCATTGTATTTATTTAGGGCTGCCTTATGGGTTCAAAGCTTGGGTTAATATTATTCTTCACTCTCATTATTACTTCTGCTTCAATTAAGATTCATGGTTCCTTTGTTGTTAAAAGTATTTGGTAAGATTTTGAGGTGGTGAAACCTCATCTTCGTTGGATTGGTGATGGTTTTCGTAATGGTCTTTCGTTTAATTTTGAGAATATTTGGTGGTCTTCTATTCTGTCTAACTCTTCAATTCTTCTTGTTGATATGCCAGGGATTAAAGCTTTGAGGCTGTTTCACAAGAGCATCTACTTTATTAAATATTTAGTGCACTCTTGAGACTAGATTCCTTGGCTTGATCTCAAACAAAAATTTAATCTTCAGAATTCATATCTTCCTTCTATTCTTAAGATTCAAGAGCTTATGCTTAATGTAATGCTTCATAAACTTGGCCTTCAATCCCCGAGTGTCTGGTGGAGAGATTGGCGTTGGGATGTGGATACCCAATACTCCTTTCAAGAACTACTCTTCTTCCTTGCTTTATTAGCTTCTTAGTCCTATTTCCTCTGGTGTTGACAAACTTAATGAAAGATGGCAAACTCACTCTACCTCCTATACTTGGATTGCTCATTTGAACGATATTTGGTAGTTTAACCTTGAACCCAAGATTACCTTTCTTTCTCCGGTCTCTTATTTATCAAGGGCTTCCTATGTGAGAGATACTTGGGTTGGTTTTACTAATCCTAAGTGTTCGGCTTGTGGTCATTTTGGGACTTTTAAACATCTGATTTGGTTATGCCCTCATGCTCGGTCTGCCTAGTCTTGGACTCACTCATTGTTCAAGCCCTTTCATCTTGAATTCTTCAAATGGAAAATGATCTTTTTGGGAGATAATAGTTGTTGTCTTGCTTATATTGCTACTCTGTGGAATTTCTTTCGTTCTATTATTTTGTTTCAACTTTGGAAAGCTAGGAATGTTGTTGTCTATTTTGGAGATTCAATTTCTAGTCGATTTTCTATGCATGAAAAGATTACAGTGTTTTTTATCGTTATTGTTCAGATTCATTCGTAGGTTTCCAAGTTAACTCTTGATTTGATGCATTTGATAAATCTTATCAAGTACTGGCACAAGGCTCCGTGCACTATTAGCAGGGTTTCACCTAACCTCCATCTACCTCAAGGTCCATTTGTTTCGACATAGTAGATCGAGGGAGTGACGTTTTCCAGCCTCAAGCCATTTTGTCAGTGCCCACAACAAGGCTCGGTCCTTTGCCTAGTTATGTTGTTTATTCACCCTTTTAAGGGCTGGTTTTGTTTTTGGCCTCAAGCCTCGTCTTTACAATATTGATCGTTTGGGTGGCCTTGCACCCCGAGCTATGATTTTTCAACTTCCTTTTTTGTTGTAACCTCTCTTATTTTTATGGTTCCTATATATATATAATTAACACATTATTGCCCTTGGGGGCTAGTAGATTGGTAAGTGTAAGTGTTTGTTTGGCTAGGCACTTACCAAGAAGACACCCACCTTGGGGGCAGCCTATTTACAAAGGTAATAGTCTGATCTAAATCTTTTGAGAGCGTGCCAGACCGACAGTACGAATCTTAAGCGATCGATGGCCCCCTTCACGCCATCAACAATAATGAGGCGAAATAGATTTGATGGAAGCAATGGCTATAATTTAAAGATACCAAAAATTATCAATATCATACATAATCTTTAGTATGTAAACTTTTTTAATGATATTTTTGAGTAATACTTTTTATAAAGATTGATTATGAGGATTGAACTTGGGTCACATCACCGATACTGCAAGTAACGCCCATAAACAAAAACCAAGATATGATTGTGTTTTTGTCAACTGGCGGTAAAGTTAGTATTCATAAATTTTGTTTAAGCCAATAATTTAGACTTGACCGCACTCCTATACTTCCGTGACTGACAACATCTTTAAAAGAGATGCAACATTTCATCATGACCATCCACGCGTTAACGTGTGCAGTACGCTTCAGCGTGATTCTCCTCTTACTAATTTTTTTAACCTCCTTGTTGAGTATACTCACATTCAGCCCACTTTTTAATATAATGAAATACCAAATTTATTATTACAAGTAAAACATATTTAATTTTCTGCAAAACTTTCCACGAAAAGACTGCAATCCTCACTGTTATATATATATATATATATATATGGGGTGGTGGGCTTTATTTTAATTCATACGTCTCCAAGAAGGGAGGAGATTAGCAAAGAGGTAAAAGGTATGGGATTGTTGTGATGCGATTGCTCTTGTAAGATATTTAGTTAATTGGTTCCTTGGGTTTTCCATAGATTCAAGAAGATGTCCAACATACAGCATTCAAGTCACGAGCACAGACTGACCTACGTTTATCGTCTTGATAGCGGACATGTTTGTGATGTTTGCCGTACGGGCATCAACGGTTGGAGATACAGATGCCATCTCTGCGACTTCGATCTGCATCCCATCTGTCCCATGCCGTCAACAACGCAAAGGGTCGTCCATCACAGGCCGTCAATAACAGAAAGGATCGTCGAAAGTACTATTGAACAGGTTCGTGAAACGTTTGTTCAAGCACTTTGGAATAACTTGTCCGGATAGTACTCAAATCTATCCAGTTCATTATTAGTACCGAGGAGAGGTTTATTGGTTTGAAGATGTGTGTTTGCTAGTAAGAGAGGTTTATTGGTTTGAAGATGTGTGTTTGCTAGTAAGAGAGGTTTATTGGTTTGAAGATGAGTGTTTGTTTAATTTAATTAAAAATTAAAATAAATTTATTAGTGTTGTGAAAGGTTTATTAGTTGAAGATGAGTGTTTGTTAGTAGATAACTTCGCTGGTGGTCCAATTCACCTTATTCAGGTTTCAAGTTTGTAGTGTACGTGTCTGAAGCCAAATCCTCCAGGTAACGAAATAATTTTTTTATATAAAAAAAGAAATTATTAGTGTAGCAAATTGTCTAGTTTAAGCACGGTGGGTGGTGGTTAGGCACATAAAATCATCAGTTGCTGGGTTGAAGTCAGATGAAAGTATTTTCCCTGTCAATGTTATGAACAGAGAAATAGAGGTCTGATATCAAGATCTCTGCAGATGGAGGTTTCGTATAATCTATGCAGATGTGCAGTTGTAAACCAAGACCATGGCAACAACAGATTGGGAAAAGTGAATATTGTATGTACTTGAATTTCATTTAAGATGTGTTAAAGTATTAGTTTAGTTTAGCAAACTCCCTGTCTCTCCATTATTTATTTTACTTAATTTTTTATCCCGTTTCAACATTTTAATTTATATTAACATATTTAAAAGCATTGAAACAATTTATTAACTTGTAAAATGGGATTGAGTTTTATATTATCAAATTAAAACTTTTAAAGTGCAATTGTAATAATAAAAATGAAGGCAATTGAATTGAATAATTTTAAACAGTAGCATTTTTAATATTTTATTTTATTGTTTTGATAAAATTAAAAAAAAAAATCATAAAAAATTAGTAATATTGGATAAGAAAAAATATGAAGGTTATCTAAAGAAGTTTTTAAGATGCTTTATTTGATAGAAACAATATTTGACCAATCAAAAGCAAAATAAGAGTAAATTTATAATAATTCCTATATAAAAAAAAAAAATGATATACCATAAGTAATTGTTAAGGATGATATGATTGAACATGATATAATAGTTCTTAAAAGCAAAGGGTCAATATACAAATTCAATGGATGTTGGTTGGGTTTTTAGGTATTTAAAATTATATTAAATAAAAGAGGTTTTGAGTTCAAATTATTCAATGGTTTTCCTCTTAAAAGGACATTTCTCAACATCTTTATTTCTTAAATCAAGGATTTGACCCATGGTTTAGAGGGAGAAATAGCTTGATTTCTTTTTGGCAAGAAAACTTTGGAAAGGGGCTAAGCATGGGTTAGATTGTTGGACTACTATATTAGCTAATCAATATGTTGGTTTTGAAGAATATTTATAATATGGAAGAAATTAGTATTTCTATCCCCTTCTTTAATTTCTCTCCCTAGAATATTAGGACATATATGTCTCTTTCTTGATGATTTATGATAATAAGAAACTAATTACTTTTGTTGCATATAAGTGTTTTGGTCCAGTCCATTGATTTTTGCTATCTCTTGTAAATCATTGAGCTAGAGTTTAATTTATTTTTCTTCCTTTTAACATGTTAGAAAAAGATTTCACAATCTAAACCTTTGCTTGCCTCTTTAGATATATTTTTTTGGTTACATAGATGAATTGGTTACAATCACAAATTTTAGTAACTGTCAGCGCAAATGGCAAGGTTCAAACTATCAGTGAAGGCTTCCAACACACCCATCGTCTTGTTAATGGTAACCCGATGTGAGATGGGGACCGTCGGACGCACAGGGTTCGCACCGTCTTTGTCAGTATGGTTCAACATGTGGCATGAAGGGGACTGTCGAAAAAGCAGGAAACAAATCGTCGTCATCAGTCAAGTGCAACACGCAGAGGAGTCGGATCGGGCTACTAGCTATGCATGGGCACGCCCGTGGGATTGAAACCTAGGTCTCCTCTCGGTAAGCGCCCCAACTTACCAATCCACCTAGATCCACGGACGTCTCTTTAGATATTTCATCTCTTGAGTAAACCTTATGTATATATTATTCTCCAAACCTCGCTTCATCCCATGATAACATTTAACCCTTTGGAAGAAATCAAGGTCTTCAAGTCACATAGACTAAAATCAAAGGAGATTTGGATGATGATTATTGAGTAAATTACATTTCAAGAGAATGGGTTTATGATCTTATCCTATTCATAATAAAATGTATTAAGGGATTATATACATTGGTTTATGATCTTATCCTATTCATAATAAAATGTATTAAGGGATTATATACATCATGTGCAATGATTTATTAGATTAAAAAATCTATCAAATATATTTATTATATGACTTTTTTAATATGTTTGTTATCTCGTGTATATTATAAAATTGAAGGGACACCATCCTTGTATATTACATAATTGAAAGAACGCCATCTACATCGTGTGCAATGATTTATTAGATTAAAAAATCTATCAAATATATTTATTATATGAGTTTTTTAATATGTTTGTTATCTCGTGTATATTATAAAATTGAAGGGACACCATCCTTGTATATTACATAATTGAAGGAACGCCATCCCATAGGCCATTCTAATTCATCATTTAAACAAACTCCTCCATTGATGTATAAAATCTAGGAGTACCACATTTCTTTTCTAAAGGAGATATAATTATGTTGAAGTCTCCATAAGATTCCATAGATCACAATTATGAATTACCATTGAATTTGACACAAATAAACTAAATCCCTTTCAATATCTATCATGAAGAGTAACTATAGTTGAAACATATACATTTAAAATCCCAACTTTGATTTATTTCTCTTTCCTACAAAAATATTAGGAGCCCAATTAATTTTTGCTTCTAGCAATTATCGATCTCATTTGTGTTTGTTCCTTGTAGTTGCAATACAATAGTAAAACTACTAGACAATCCTCCATGTTTCAATTTTTTTTTAGAAAAAATAGATATTATAGATATTTATATTTTTTTAATTGTTTGCTATAAATTTGTTTTTAGGATAACTTGTTAGGATTTGTACAGATAAATTATTGATATTTTAAGTGATACGCTATTAGTATTTGAATGAATAACTTGTTAGGATTTTTAGGATCTATTTTTATCACCATAAATTGATTACCAAATTGTAAATCATTATAATTGGAGCTCAAAAATGTAAATAGAACATCTTACATTACATTTTTTATGATATCATGACCACACTAAGGATAAAGGAGGAGTTTTTTTAACACAATTTGTTTTAGCCAAGGAGAAGCAAGTTGAATGCATCTTTATATTTCTCACTACATACTTTGTTTCTTGTATTAATATAAACTTAAGACCTATTAATTCTCTAAAAGATCATTTTATTGGGGTTGTATTCATATCTCTAAATATTCTAAAATCATTTTTATTATCACCTTTTATCCTTATTTATGGGATTATCCCCACTTCTTAATAATTATTTATTTCTAATTTTTTGTATAGATATCCCTTTGAGTTTCATTTTTCTCTTCGTTCTTGCTTTGAGAGTTTTTCTCTCCCTTTTTATTCTTGGTACCATTTTCACATCTATTAATCTCTTAATTTTTTCTATGCTATTCACAGTGAGACTCATCATCTATAGGTTTATGCCACACTAAAAAATATAGTGGACCTAATCTCTCTCTTTACATACATATACCATATTGATAACCTATTTAATTATTACCTCATAAAGGTTGTGTATGAACAATTATGACCATCTATCTATCTATCTACACCATAATAATTTTAGGCTTGTAGTATATTGTAGACACCTAATTTTGTGCACCATAGTTGCTTATTCATTGTTTCAATGCTTGGGATAAAACCACTCCTTACAAATTAACTAATAACCATTCCCTCTAATACCTAGCTCAAAAATACTATTTGGTAAGCATAACCATCCTTAATGGCCTTTTATAACCTCCAAAAATGGTCTTGTAATTATTTGTGCCATGGATATTCATTCGTGTCGTGGATCCTTATTCATGTTGCAAACCCCTATCCATGGTTTTTGATCCTTGTTGATTATCATGGATTTTCATCCATGACCATGTATCCTCATTAACACTGTGGATCCTCGCCTACATTGTAAATCTCCACCCACACTACAAATCCTTTATCATACCATTAAGACCATGCATAGTAGTGGGACATCTCTACCCTTCAAGTGGAAACTATATTTTCATGGACACAACTTGATAGGCATATACCATATATTTGGTTAGAGGTATCCTACTAGATGTAACAATACTAGTCATTTCATAAGCTATGGTGTTTAGCATGTGTTAGTTTATTTCCCACTACTAAATTTCACTATTCTCATCAAAAGGGAGCTTGAGAGCCATCCAAATATAACTGCAATAATTGATAAACATTTTGAAGTTTAATTAATATATACAAAAGATCACGTAGGTGGGAAAATGCTTTTAACTATTTTGTCTCTTTGATTCTTGACCACTCTTCCCTATTTGTTGCTTAAATCGGGTAGCAATTATGTTGCCACTAGTTTTCCAAGACTCCCTTGTAAATAGTCCACACTTTGAATTCAAATTTTGTTGTTGGTCACCTACATCGAACCATAACTGATGTGGCATCCAAGGATTTATTAGCTTGACTAATCATAAATCTGCAATTCCTATTTGACATGAAAAAGTGTAACTTAGCAATGGTTAAAGTTCATTCTAAGATCACCTATACAATCATAGCTATCCTAAGTTGTTCAACAATAGAAGAAAAGCAATTAAGGAGCACATTAAAAACAAGGAGAACAAGAGGCACAATGAACAACAAGAGAGTAAACGAGACATAACACACACCCACATATAAGACAACATCAAATAGAAACTTTTAGGTAAAAAAATCAATCAATGATCACACATGATAACACCATACTCTTGGATAATTATGGATTCTTATCTAGTTTTAAACACTCCTCTTTGGGGTATGTGTTCCCAACTATTGATTTTGGTAAGCTCAATGCATGATCTATAGTTTGGCCAATTTTTCAATGCGACCATTTATACAACACTCTCAAATATAATTGTCTCAATAGACTAAGGACTCTAGGCTACTTCTATCCTTTTATTTCTCCATTGTTTACTACAAATACATTATTATGGTTTTTGCATTTCTTTTCACTATTACTTTCTTTTGGAATATATTGTAGAAGGAGCATGGATTTGACTACATGACCAAGAAGATCTCACTACTTATGTTGATCTTGGTAGACCCTTAAATCTGACTACAAGTTGACATGTTTCTTGTAGATCTCTCATTATTTTGTTCACAAGAAATAATTGGATCTTTGGATCAGATAAGGATGTTTCTCCCTTACTAGTATATGTTTACTAGATCTATAAGCTTTAATATTGTTGTGTTACCTTTGTGCATATTCATCATGTTATTTTGATTTTCTTTCAAAAGCACTCATGTGATATGGCTGATTTATTCAAATATTGATATTGTAATATATTCTATTGATAAAACCTTATGATACCTAATAATATCTCTCTTTATAGCATTGCATTTTAAGTGTTATCCATTTTAGTTATATTAGTACGTGTAACATAAATTTTGCATCTCTTGTTTACCATCTTTCGTATTTGTTGATAAATGTATAATAGTTAAATTAAAACCATAATATAATAACTTGTATCCTTAGGTGTTCATAAATAAATCCTTAGAATCAAGCCTGTGATCTCTACATACATTGTATCATGCTCACATTAAAGTAAGGAAGGGTATCCTCTTACCACCATTATATTTTGGTGAACTCAATGTGAACACCTCCAAAAATTCTAAAAATTTCCTTTTATCCTTATCTATACATTTCAAATCATTGTATTGTTAGAGTTATTTAAAGCTAAATAGCAATATTTTAATTAGTTGGAGAAAGTAACCCATGACTGAACACCCTTATTTCCTCTGATGTAAGGGATGCCCTGGCTCCCCACTTTAGTTACCTTTTGGAAATTATTATGAATAAAATAATCCTTTCTATAATCCTATTTTTGAAGGTGAAGAGGTGGGAGGCCACCCCCTCTTAAAGATATGCTAGATAAAATGACTTCTAATTCTATTGATAATTTAAAAGATTTTATTCAAACCCATTAGTATGTCTTCATATATGTTATCAAAGATAATAACAATAAAGAAGTTTCTAATTAGATTTATATAGGTACCATGCCATGTAATGAAGATACTAATTTGACTCATAGTCAAACTAATATACATATTAATACATCAAGAAAAAATGTTAACCAAGTGCATGTCTTTGGCTTTAATGCATTTGTATCCCATTATGTGTACTCCACTATACCTACCACTATTTCTAGGGCTCATGATATCCCATATTCATCTATGTATCACATGCCAATCTCTTCTAAAGGGGATCTACATCTTAACACCAATCAACCAACAATATACCATATTGTTATCAATGCACCTACCACCAATTCAATTTCTAATACCATACATCTTTCTAAAATTCATATTCCCCTTATATCAAATACTCCTTCAACAATACCTTCATATCAAGTGGTCCTATCACAACTTTTGTGGAACCTTTGATAGTTTATCTTCCCTCACTTTCCTAAACTTATTCCTACATTAACTCTCAACCCCCACCCAATACTAGTTCTAAAGTTGAAGATAAGTTAGGATTGATTAAGCAACAACTGGCATCCCTTTAGGGATATTTCTCTAACAAATAGTATACATTTAAAAAGTTTTGCAATGAAAATTTGGCCCTTGCTATGTCTAACCACCCATTTTCTCTCAATTTTGAGATGCCTAAGTCTTCTATGCACATGGGAAGGGAGGACCCAATCAATTATCTTTGTCAATTTTGGATTACCTATCATGGTCTTGTGAATAATCAAAAAATGCTTCTTAGGTTCCTTTCCAAAAGCTTCAAATGATAAGCATTAGAGTTGTATTTCTAGTTGCCTCACCACTCAATCCTTACCTTTAAAGAATTTGCTAAACTATTTGTTTACCAATATGTAGTTTATATTGAGTGTAAGGCCACCATTGATGAACATTATTAGCTCAAACAAGGCAAAGAAAAATCCTTCATCAATTTTCTATCTGTGTGGCATAACCTTGTAGGGAGGCTCCAATTTCTCTTATCGTTGAAAGATATTTTGTGTATCTTCATATGAAATTTGCAAGAGTAGTTATCCTATCTTTTGGAAACCACCTCTCTTTCCTCTTTTGATGATGTAATCAAGTTAGTCAAATAAGTAGAGGTTGCTCTCCTATGTAGAGGCTAGCTCAAGGTCAAGAAGGAAGATGATAAGATTGGCTATAAGAACCACCACAAAGATAAACATGTGGTGGGGAATGGAGTGATTTATTCCAATTAGACTAACAATGTTAATGCAATGGCCTTAGAGTACAAAAATATTATTCTATTGAAGTAGCAAAAGTCCAAATATAAGTATACCAGATTAGACTTACCTCCTTCCACTGTCCTAAAGCAACTTCTTGAGGCTAATATGATAAATTTACCTCAGTGTAGACCAATAGATCTCATGCAGGGGACCCCTACTTGGTATAATTCCAATAAATATTATGAGTTCCATCGAGTTGTAGACATAAAACCAAATAGTTGCAATACTCTTTGTAATATAATATAGAAGCTCGTAGATGAGGGCCAAATTGGCATTAGTGATTCTAACACCCAATATTCATCTAACTCTTCTAATAAAGACCTTGAATTTTTTTAGAATCCATTTTCAGAACACAATATGAAAGCTGCAAATCATGTTAGTTACCAAAATTTGGTAAGTGTAGTACTTGTTCATGATGTGACTCATTAGTATTAAAAAATCAATCATTTAGTCAACTTCTCAAACCTTATTTGGTTTTGTTATCAAAGAGAAAAAAACTCTTCTTATAACATACCCCCTATAGTCTTGCAATCTTCTAATATAAGCACTTTTAATTTGTATAAATAACTTGAAAATACACCACTAAAATTTCTCTCTTAAAGTTTCTAAAAACTTCTCCTGCACATTGAGATATTCTCCTTAACCTCTTGAGTGAACAATTTGTTCCTCAAGATTTGTAGCCTGATGATGTCATTAATATTGTGGGGTCCATTAGTGTTTATCATATTATTTATTTCCATGATAAAGATATCCCAATATTTATTGTACCAAGATATCATCATCTATATATCACTTGCCATATTGGAGATAAATTCATCAAAAAGATTCCTAGTTGATAATAGGTCAATGCTTAATATCTATAATTTAAAATTTCTTGAAAATTTTGGAATGAGCTGGCAAAATCTACAAAAAATTAACATAATAATTAGGACTTTTGATGATAAGTAGCATGGTTTCAGTGGCACTATTACCCTACCTCTCAATATGGGATCTCATATTCTTAATAACCTATTATATATCTAGGTTGTCACTAGATCCATGCTATGAGAGTTGTCATGTCAACTTACCACCAGTGCCTGAATATTAAGGTAAAGAATTGTATATTCCTGGTGATCCTAAACCATTCACTTATTATCAAGAAAAATTTGTTAAAGAGAGTCTTCGTCCATATTTCTAGTCTACCTTGTAGTCTATCTCAACTCCTCAATTCCTAGATAATACGTTAAAGACACTCAATTTGTGTGAAAAATAATTTAATTTAATTAATAAAAAATAAAAACAAGTGCAACTTATTAATAAATATAATGATAGAAAAAACAATGATTACACTAGTGATCCATTTGTGGACCTAGTTTGTTTATCTCACCTTGAACCTTTGGGCTACCCACAATAAAGGGCACTAGGATAAAAATAGGGACATGTTCCTTTGTCTGTGTTTTCATTGTAGTGATTCCTCACTATTTGCTCATAACTAAGGTAAAATATTTATCATTGATGATCAAGTTTTTGTCTAGCTTGGAGAAGAAAAAGAATAAATTCTAACAATCAAGATTTATGCAAGACTTGATTTAGTAAAAGTATTAATAGTTAAGCAAAGGAGCGCTAAAGGGGATTTCTTTCAGAATAAGTCCTGATGTCAAAGATTTCATAATCTAGGATGAAGCATCAACAATAAAATGACCTAGGATTCAAGAGAAATCACCTAGGATTCAGAATAAGTCCTGATGTCAAAGATTTCATATTTCCAACCTGTCTATAAAATGACCTAGGATTCAAGAGAAATGACATAAATTCAAGCAAACATTGATGCCTAAGTCAAATCAAAGGTGACAAAGGTAGATGGGTAGAGGTAATGCTTCCATGACATAGGAGACAAAGACCACCTATCAGAGTACAAATTGATTAAATATCTTAAATACTCATTCAAAAAAAAGTATGGTGATGATAGTTTCAGGATTGATAGTTATTATGGTCAAAGAGTACTTCATTCAATGACTAGAATCCCTAGGAAAAGTAGGTGAGATTATTAGATTTATTTGTAGATAATTTTGGAGGGAAATTTTTCCCTACTATAAACTATAAATAATAGTGACATAGATTGTAGAAAGGATCGACAAGTTTACAATTGTATTCTTTTGTAGGCTTTCCCTTCATTTTATTTTTGTAAAAATAGTCGGCTCTTGAGTGAATTGTGGGTAATTTTGCACCTTTGCTCCTGGCATAAAATTTTTCTTGCATCTATATATACATAGGAGCCTATGTCAAAATTTTGGTATAGCCATCTGTGGCCTCCTACTAACCTATTTTTGTGTATATGTATTTATTTATGATCTTTTACCTATTGTTTGGATTTTGTTAAGTGTACATATGTGCGAGGGGCATGTGTCTATTTTTGGACTAGTCACTTGTTTGAATCTCCTAAATAACCTACCTTATCTTGCTTGCATATAATTGGTAGATCTCATATGTGCTTCATTATGTCAAGGAGAGGAAGTGTTCATTGTTGGCACATAACATCTAGGTCTATTTTTGTAGAAAGATCTTGGCAGATCTCTTAGTGCATCACCACCCATTTTATTTTTTTGAGTTTCTTTATTTATAATCTCATGCATCCCTTTTTCCTTTGTTGAGTCCAAGTACACCTTGAAGATCACATTATAACAATTAGCCAACCTTGTAAAATCTCTCGAAGGCCTTGATTGAGCCAAACCCCACACTCTCAATTTTAACCCTATTATGTTACTCCTTGTGAGGTGTGATTACCTCCCCAAGGATAATTAAAGATAATAACAATTTAATGTCATTACCAATGGGACCCTAGTGACACATCATTGGTCCTAAAGTCATAACAAGGAGTAGGGCTTAGACTTGGTGAATGTATCTATTTATTCATGCTTGTTAAAGCACCTCTTTACTCACCTAGTGAATTTTCTTTAAAATGAACATCATAAGAAGCTACTATTGAAGATACTAGATCGAGGTTCAGCTGGAGACCTCAATATACTTGATTTTTTAGAAGCAAGAATTTGGGTTCACTTGTAACTCTGCTCTACAATGAACACCAGAAGAAGTCATTTTTGAAGATACCAAACTAAGATTTGGGTGAAGACCTTAATATACCTGATTTAAAAAAAAAAAAGCTACATTCACCTAATGAATTTACATCAATAGAAGAAACCCATAGGTATGTAGACAAAACATGATGTGAAGGATTATTGATATATTTTAAAATATGGTTAGCTCCTTAGTAAAAATCCCTTAATATGAGGAAGGATATAACCCTTTAAGTCCTCAAAATCTACCTAATATATGAAGGAAGATACCTAAATCCATACTAACACTATTACTAGAATATACTGGTAAAGGCCCAACCACTCTGCTAGATCACCTCAAAGAATTGGTATTTATATACCAAACACATTCTATCATGGGGTAAAATGTAACCTTAAGGTTGTTGGTGGCATACTTCAAAGGAGAGTCACGTAAAAAATATGAATCACTTCCTCATTCAATCATAGAATGGGATAAGTTGTCTTTATTACTCATAAATTACTTTACCATAAAAATGAAAAAAATACAGTTGAAGAAAAAAATGAGCTAACCTAGGAGAACAAAATTCCCTCTGCCTATCATGTTAAATAGAGTAGTCAACTAATTTATTTCCAATAGAAGAATAGACAACAACACTAGATCCACAATGAGAAGAGCCTATATGAGTAGTGGGATATGAAATAAATCATCATCATACCCTAGTTAGTTTTTAAAAAGGGAAGAAATAAGGCTTGAAGCAACATGATAGATAGTCTCAAGATAAACACTATTAGAGGGTTTTTCATCTCCACCTTGATTGAAATATAAGTACACATCACTAAAATGTGGAAATTGGGGTATGGATTTTGTATGGGTCATACCTAAATTAGATATAAAGAAGGAAAATATTATGTTCTACCTATGATAATAAAAATAATTAAGTTAGGAAGTTTAACTTTCAAATTCCTCAGCATCTACAATAGACAAAAGTGTCAACAACTAATTACAATGTGGGATCCAAGTCCAAATCAATATGAAGTTAGATACATAGTCTAATCATAAGCCATGTATATCTTCCTTTTTATAGTGTATCAATATATATTATTTTTTGTATAAAAGGAAGCTTGTTCATTGGTTATGAAAAGGGTGACAATAGTTATCACAACAAACAAGAAACCACTAGCGAAATAAATATCGCTCAACAAATATAAAATATGTATATACATAAGGTGATAGGTGTACAACCATGAGCCAAGATTAAAGAAGGGTTTGACCAATTATAAATCAAGTCACACCAACCCAAGTTTTTTTTCAATCTAGAAAATACTGAGACCATAGACCTGAAAATAAATACACTTGCACGCAAGGTCATTTCACTTCACTATAAATGCCTCTGAAGAGCAACGGTATAACAAGCCTCAACCCAAGATTCGATATGAGAAATCCAGTGATACCTAACGAGTCTAAGAAAAGGAAGAAAAATGCAACCACCCCATAAAAGCATGTAGATAAAAGAATAGGGAAGACATAGGTAATATAAAATGAGCTGCTCAAAAATATTGAAGATAAGGTTGACAAGGTTAATGATCCTAGGCTGGAGAAGAATCATATGATGTTGAAGGAGGAAGCTTACAAGAAACAAATGGAAGATAAAGATGATTATTTTGTAGCAAGGGTATGGAGCTATAGTCTTGCCATTACCTTAACCCACTAGTACATCCTTGCTGATTTGGTAAGGATATGTTAAGGATAATATGACCCCCAATCTAAAAATATTTTTTGGTCCTCAGGATAATGCCTTTCAAGTGATCATATCTAGGGATATTATCCAAAAAATTCTTCAAGTACCAAAATTTCCAAATATGAACCCAAAAACTGCAAAGACATGTTATTTAAGAATAAAAGATAAATTAGGTTGTTTGAATTGGGAACTCATAAAATATCATGAACACCATGCCATAATTTCCTCTAAAAAATGATATATTTGCACAAGAAGCCAAGGACATCCTAAGTATGGCCACTTTTATCTTTGGATCTCCTAATGATATAAATATAATAGAGGAAATGTTGGCCATTGTACATTTGCTTAGGAACAATGCAAAGAAGAAGCCATTGGTGCTCGATTTCAACAACTTCATAGCTCAATGAATTCATGAAGGGCTAGTGAACTTTAGAGGAAATCAAGAATTTAGGTACTGCTCATTTTTAGTACACCTTATTCTATACCAGAATAGTTGAAATTTTGAACATCTATCTTTAGAAAAAGAAAATGAAAAGGGGGAGGAAAATCCTGTAACCAATTGGAAAAAGATCCTATACCTCCACTCCTCTTATTATATATTTTCAAATAAATTCTTGGTTCCTACAATAGAAAAATTCAAGGGAGAAAGGCCTAAATAAATATCAAGAGAAACCACTAAATTCTAAGAACAAAGATAAAAGGGGACTAGTGTTTCCTAGAAGAAGGAATCATGATCCATATTTTTTATTTTAAGGGAGAAATCTTCATTCTATCAACATATATAACCAAAATGTTGGCATGTATGGAGATCTTAAGGCAAGCGGATCTGATAAATTCTACCTATGCAAGTGGATAAAAAAAATTAGGATTTTATAAAACCTATTTCAAATAGGACCAATAACCCAATAAAAAGAAAGGGTGACTAAAGAATTGGAAGTAAGGCTAAAGCAACTAGGGTTGGAGCTCTTGGAAGATACATGGAACTATGACCTAGATGGTAAATTTGTAGTGTGGTTAAAAGGTGCTTACATCTCCAAAAAAATTGAACATGAACCAATATCTAATTTGGAAAAATAAAAAAATAAGTAGGAAGGATCCCTTCCCTTATTAAAAAAGGATATCTTCTTGCAGTGGGAGCCCCAAAAGAAAATATATGATATTTTCTATGAAAAATAAAATACTTTGATCCTACAATGACAATTAGGTCCTCTATATGAAAAATACTGAGAAATATTGGATGAAGTCATAATAAAATCAAGGCATGGTGGAAATTCCACCAAGAAAGTGACCAAATAAAGGCACCTTATGGAGATCTTGACCCAGATAAAGACCAAGTGTTTAGTATGGTTTATGACCAAGAGAATATAGAGGAGTCATAAATCAGGGCTAATAAGGATGAAGCTACAAAAACAAGTCTTGCTAAAAATAAGGTCACAAAGGCTTCAACAAGACACTTGAATAAGAAAAATATTCATAAAGAATCAAAGGAAGGACCTCCATTGAAAAAATAAAGAATAATAATTTAACAAGGATCGTCATTAGAATAAGAGAGAGACAAAGTCCAAACTTAAAAAATAATGGTCAGTCTCAAGATCCAGAAGCTAAGCCTAGAACTCAAGCAAAAAAAGAACAAGTATTAATGGAAGAAAGTGTCACGACCAAATTAGTAACCATATTAGATAAAACAACTAGCTTAATGGAAATAGAGAGATAAGAGGGGGTAAGACCTCTAAAAGGTCCATAACTTCCTTAGAGGAATAAAATTTGCTACTAGAAGTAACAAATATGGCATGGAAAATCCAAAAAATGGTTGTGACAAAAGAAAACAACCCCAAAAAACCTTCCCCCAATCAGACAACCCAATCCAAGAAAATCCATTTTCCCTTGATGATATTTCCCCTTTCCAACCAAATCCCCTTGTGAAAAATCACCTACTAAATATTTTTAGAGACCACAAGAACCACACCAACAAGTAGAACAAATGAATCAACAGAAGCAAGTGTTATTTTTAAGACTACAAGTTTTTTCTCAAATAGATTTTCATTTTAATTCCCATAATGAAGCCTTCAGGATCTCTAGAAAGGATCCCTTGGTGTTAAAACCTAAACATTAGATGATCTATAAAGATAGGTAGATAGTAATAGAAAGTATTAATTTGAAAGGGATGCAAGCCAAATATAGAATATGATTCAGGTGAGAAGTGGAAAAAATTATGGAATATGACTGATAATTTTTAAATTCAAGCTTAAAATATGGAAGAAGAGTTGAAAATGATGAAGAAGACATTAAAGGATTTTGAAGTAGAGATAAAAGCTCTCAAAAAATAGGTGGACAAATTATATAAATGCTTGGAGGATTAGCCTATGGATTCCATCATAATAGATAAGATAAAACAAGTCAAATAACTATTTAAACAAATAATTGAACAAAAGGTAGAATTTTGTATGAAAAATGAAGTATACAAGAAGAGGTAGAATTTTGTATGAAAAATTGAACAAAACAATGGTAAAAAATGCAAGGTCTAATTAAGGAAGCTAATACCACATATTGGGGCCATATTATTAATATGGGTCATTCACTCTATCGAGTATTCAAATTCATTAAGGTAGGGGTTGAATTAGAAGCACGAGTTAGGCAAGATATTGAATCCATCATGGCTAAAATCTCCACTAGATTAGTATAAGCCAAGATATATCAAGAAAAGTTGACCCTGATGACCCAAGGTGAGTTGGAGGCTTTGGTAATACTTGACATAGAGGTGCCAATGCAGAAAATAATGGCCCTAATCCATAAGGAAAAATCCACACATGCATGTGAAGCCCAAGCTTTGCTATTGAACAATGCTATGGTATGGTTTAGAGATGAAACTAATATATTATTACAATTAGGATTCATCCTCGCTTATAATGAAGGAAATGAGATAATGAGGGAATAATTATATATATTCAACTTCTCAAAGAGTGCAAGGAAGTCAATTTACCCTTAGAAAAATGGTGAAAACCTCTAAGACTAGAAGATGTCGTGCAAGCAATTGAACCATTTATTGATCTTAGAACCCAAACATACAAAATTACTACAAGGATCAATATCCTCCCCATAAAGAACAATATTGAAGCATAAGCTACATTCAATTATTTAAAAATAATCCAATACCCATCAAAAGAGGAATGGGTAGTAGTTAAGCAAATATTGGAGAAGCTTCTTGCTTTATAACCCCATTTGATTAACATTTCTTTTAGTTTTTATGTTTTTCTTTTGAAAGGATTGTGAAATTTTTGACTCTGAGCCCAAGGACAAAGGTAATTTTGAGTTCTTCAAGCAAGATAGAAGACCCTTGTGAACCACCAAAACTATAATGATTCCTCACTACCCACATATGACTAAGGTAAAACCTTAATCACTGGTGATCAGAGTTTTGTCTAGCTTGGAAAAGAAAAAACCAAGACCAATCCTAATAATCAGGACTTATGCAAGAATTTATTTAGTAAAATTCCTAATATGTAAGCAAAGGAGTGATAGAGGGTATTTATTTTAGAATAAGTATTTATGTTGGATATTTTGCAATCCATGATGAAGCACTAACAACAAAACTCCTAACCCATCTATAAGATGAACTAGAATTCAAGAGAAATACAAGAAATTCAAGTGGATATTGATGCCTAACTCAAATAAAAGGCGATATATGTGAATGGGTAGAGTTAGGAGATTATGAAAATCTATGAGATCACAACCTGAGTAATTATCTCAGACACCCATTCAAGATAAAAGTATGGCAATGACAGTCTTAGGACTGACAATCATTATGGTCAAAGAGTAATTCATTCAATGATTGGAATCCCTATGGAGAGTATGTGAGATTGTCAGATTTATCTATAGATAATTTTAAAGGGAAATTTTATCCTAGTCTAAACTATAAATAATAGTTTCATAGACCATAGAAAGGATTGACAAGTTCACAATTATGTTTTTTTGTAGGCTTTTCCTTCATTTCTTTTTGTAAAAATAATTGACTCTTGGGTGACTTGTGGGAAATTTTGAACACCCACTTTTGGCATAAAATTTTTCTTGCATCTATATATACATGGGATCCTATGTCAAAATATTAGTATAGCCTTTTGTGTGTATGTATTTTTTTGTGATATTTTGCCTATTATTTGGGTTTTATTAAGTGTATGTATGTGTGAGGGACCTGCATCTATTTTTGGACTAGTCACTTGTTTGGATCTCCTATGAGACCCATCTTCTCATGCTTACATATAACTAGTAGATATCGTATGTGCTTCATTGTGTCCAGGAGATGAAGTGCTGACCATTGGCACATATCTTTCAAACCTATTTTTGCAAAAAAATCATAGCAAATATCTTGGTGCATCACCACACATTTTCTTTTGTTGAGTTGCTTTTTTTTATCTCTTGCATATATTTTTCCTTTGTTGAGTCCAAGTTTGCCTTGAAGATAACATCATAACAAGAAGTTGATATTGTAAAAAATCTTGGAGGCCCATTATTGAGCCAAACCCTAAACTCTTAGTCGTAGCCCTATTGTGTCACTCTCCGTGAGACATGATTTCCTTGCTAGGGGTAATCAAAGATGACAACAAGAACTAGTAATGAAAAATAGATTCATGACAATAATATCTTTTTGTTAGAGTGTTAATATGCTTCTTTCTACACATCCCTCTATATGTTGTCCCTAAATAGATCTTATCTAACATGAGATATCAAGGGAAAACCATTAGTTACCACAAATAGGGTATCAAGGAGCCTTTAGAAGCAAAATCATATCCAGGTCATTGTAGGATTAGAAATATCCTAAGCCAAAATGAATCTCTCCTAGTAATATTGGCATCTGATGACAATGATTATGGAAATTATTTTCTTTAATATTCTCATGATAAAACAATGTCATTACATGGATTGCATTGGGATGAAAAAAATGAGAAAGAAATTTGGTCCTTTCATTCTAGTCTTTGTTGTTCTATGTGTTTTGTCAATGTTAATCTCCTAACTATTGTTTATCCTAAAATCTTAATGGATAGTTATGAATGTGAGGTAGAAGTCCTTCCCTCCCATCCTTCTAATTGGAATCCTTCCTATGTTGGGGTATCTATTCTATAGTTGTTTATCCCAGCCACCTCATAGTACTTTGATAGGGAATAGATGCTTCTTAGTCCATCTAACCTTGAAGGCTTAAAAGTCTTACCAATCCCTTCTTAGCTTGAGGATGAGTCACATATTATCATCTATGGGACCATAGATGTAAATATCAATTTTGGGGGATCCTAGAACCTAGAAGCTTGGAAAGGTTTTGATATTTGATGAATGCAAAGAGTACACTTCCCTTATAAAACAATTTAGTGATACATTTTCATGGAGGTACATTGATATACCTACTCTTTATCCTTATATTGTGGTCCTTCATATGATTTTGTGACTGAATGCAAAGCCTATCAAGAAAAATTTGCATAAGATACATCCAAAGGTTCCATCCTTATGAAAGCTAAACTTTAAAATCTATTAGATGTGAATTTTATCAATGCGGCTATGGACTATTCTAATTGGATTTCTAATATAATATCTATTGTTAAGAAATAAGATGTTGTCCATATTTGTATTGATTTTTAGAAAATAAATAAAGCATGCCCTAAGGATGACTTTCCTTTTTCTAATATTGACATGATTGTTGATTTTACCACCAGCTATGGCATGCAATCACTTATGGATGGTTTCTTGGGATATAAATAGATTATAATCACTCTTGAAGATCAAACTAAAACAACTTTCACAACTTCTTGGGAAAATTTCTACTAGCAAGTCATTCCCTTTGGGCTGAAGGACACTAGTGCTACCTACCATCATGCCATGACATACATATTACATGACAAGATACATGAAATTATGGAGGATTACATTGATGATTTACTAGGATTCTTCCTTGATAGAAAAGATCATGTTTGTGATCTACGTTGTATCTTTGAATGAATAAGAGGATATCAGGTTTGTCTTAAACTATAAAAATATGTGTTTGGAGTCAAATCTGTTAATTTTTTTGGGTTTACCATTTCCTATCAATGAATTGAGGTAGATATTGACAAGGTTTTGGCCATTACTAACATGCTACCTTCGAAGAATTTAACTAAGTTGCATAGCTTCTAGGAAATATTCAATCTATTCAACGGTTTATCTCTCAACTTGATAATAAGTGCCAACCCTTCTCTAAGTTCTTGCAAAAGGATTCTAAGATTTAGTGGGATAAAAATTTCCAGATGGTCTATGATGCTCTAAAAGCCTACATTTCATCTCCACTTGTACTTTTCCCTCTCAATCCAACCAAATTATTTTTGTTGTATGTATTTACAACTATCCATGAATTGGGTTCCATGTTAGCTTCGCATGATGATGAACATAGAGAGTAGGCAACATACTATATCAACAAAATGTTAGTTAGTTATGAGACTCAATATAAACCCTTAGATAAGATCTACTTGGATATTAATTTTACATCCTAGAAACTATGATATTATATGCATTGCCAAAAGACATATGTCATTACAAAGGTGGACCCTTGTGTTACCTTATGTCTAAACCCCACCTATCAGGGTAGACTTGTTGGAGATATTATATTATTTGGCCCCTCTTGAAATATTAGTTTGGTAGATGATTTATATTTTATATAATGTATGTGGTAATACGAGAAAGAGTGCAAAGTGTCAAGAGAGTATGAAGAGTCACACGATATGTGGCAAGTTGAGATATTTGTTTTTATTAGAGAAATATAAAAGGATGCATCTCCCGGATGAAAGAGGAGAGCAATAGTTAGAGAACTTAAAAGTCATGAAAAAGGATAAATTGGAGATAAATCTCCATGTATTGTAACCAGAATGTATCATAATGTAATATCTGTATATTATGTTCATTTATGTTATATTTTATGAAATATTACCTGTAAGATATTTTTGTTATTAATTTTCATTGTTAGTAACATTGGTTTGATTTATCTTTAGATCCTAGTTGATTTAGATCCTAGTTGAAGCTTTCTATGAGTTAATGTATTCAAAAAGCTAACAAGAGTGCCAAGTGAGTCTTAGCCCTTGATGAATTTGAACTTGAGTTTATTAATAATACACCTATAAAGGGTAAGATAATTGCTTATTATCTAGTGGTAGCTCCACTAGAAGATAATCACCCCATGCATATAAAATTCCAAGATGAGTCAATCCTTATCTTAGAAGATGCCAAACTAGCTTCTAGGCATTCTTCTTTGATGGTGACCACTACCTCAAAGGAGTAGGGGCCAAAATCATCCTTATAAACCCTTAGTAATAGTTGATCCCATTATCCTTTAAGTTGTAATTCTATTGCACTAACAACACTATAGAGTATGGATATATTATTCTAGAAATCCATGATGATTTGGCCCTAAAGAACAAGATATTAGATGTCTTTGGAGATTCTTTGTTGGTTTTCAATAAAGTCAATGGAGTGTATTAGATGAAGGTTGACAAGATAAAAAGTTATAAATAAATTGTTGAAAATTTGGTGTCCTTTAATAAGGTAACCATTGAGGACATCTCCTAGTCTAAAAACCATCACACTAACACTATGGCTATGACTACTTCCCTCCTCCATTTACATTTCAAAGATAAGTAGGCCACTATCATCGTCTAATAGATTCGATATCTAGCTATGCTCGAGTCTAGTCAAGATCCTTTGGAAATATTTTTGGTAAATACACCTTCTCCCCTTAATTCTTGGTATAAATATATCCTCATATTTTTGACATATGGGACATTACCTAAAGGTTTAATTTGTAATGAACATAAAAAAATTAGACAATGCACTTGTTAATATATTGTCATCAATGAAATCTTGTATAATTTTTTATTTGATGGTATCTTAATCAATTGTTTGACTTTGGATGAATCTCTCACAATAGTTTAGGAAGCCATGACAATTCATGTGATGACCACTTTAGTAGAGTTGCTATAGCTAGAAAGCTCTTACGAATAGGATAGCACCAGTGGTCCATGAATAATGATTCATGTGATCATATCAAAAGGTGTGACAAGTGTTAAAAGCATGAGAATTTTTTTCATATCCCTTCTTAGGCTCTTCAAAAAATCACTTCCCCTTGGCATTTTTCCATTTGGGATCTTGATCTCATTGGAAAAATTAATCTAATATTGATTGATGGACATAAATTTATCATTACTATCATTGAATATTTTACTAAATGGGTAGTGACTATGCCTCTATCCT
Organism: Wollemia nobilis; assembly: GCA_028583015.1. Classification (NCBI taxonomy): domain Eukaryota; kingdom Viridiplantae; phylum Streptophyta; class Pinopsida; order Araucariales; family Araucariaceae; genus Wollemia; species Wollemia nobilis. Next base: position 4,139,248 of record JAQPPZ010017036.1, on the reverse strand, counting down.
TAGTTAATGGGGTGAAAGTATCTAAGTTTATCTTAAACCAAATCCTATGCTGATAAGGTATACCATTTGTCTTGATCTCATATAATGGAACTCCTTTCTAAAATAAAGAAGCTCAAAATTATTGTGTAAAACATAAAATTCAACATAAGTGGTCTATGCCCTATTACCTATTGGGTAACGATCATGCAAAGGCTTCAAATAAAACTCTAATTAAAATCCTTAAGAAGCTAATTAATAAAACTACTAGGAATTGGAATATGCAACTATATCTTGCTTTGTGGGCATATCACATCGGTGTTCATACTCCCATTGGGGTGATGATCTATGCATTGGTTTATGGAACTAAAGCTCTATTTTCATTTGAGCTCAAAATTATTTCCCTACAAGTCTTACTCTAGAATTATTCTATGGATAATATATAACAACTAGGTTTCCTTAATCAACTAGAATTGCATGAAAAAATGTGAATCTATGCTCTTTAGAACTTGTGAGTCTATCAAGATAGACTATGGAAAACCTATGACAAGAAGGTCTACCCCAATTCCTTCAAAGTAGGTGATTTAATACTCAAAGAAAATTAGAATAACTCTAGTGTTAAATATGAGCTAAAAGTAGGTCTGAGGTGTATACCAATTGGTTCAACCAAACCTTGTAAGGGGGGTGGAGGTCCAAGGTTCAAATCTCGGGCTTCGTTGGACTGAACACTTGTCCGTTTCCTAGTGATTTTAGCAGCATAAAAGGTTTAAAATGATTGTAAAATGATGTTTATAGGGGTGGATTGCATGAAAAATTATGTGGTGGCTTCCAGGGAAGACAACGCAAAATACTGTGGTGGCCATAAAAAACCAAACAACCTACCCAGATTCGTAGCGGCTACCAATTCCACCATGTAAATTAAAAAAAAGATGAGCTAAAAGTTAAAATTGAGCCTAACTGGCTAAGCCCATTTATGATCACTGCTAAATTTATTTTAAGCACTAACCATCTGGCCACCTTGGCTGGTAAAACTTTAAAGGAACCCATTAACATCATGTATTTAAAAATATACTATGATTACCATAGCATGGTCTTCTTGGGGGCTCTACTTGATTGCATGGTTTCTTGCTTACATGGTTGATTGATATCACTTTTGTCTATTTCATGTGTATCCATTTGCTTTATTTACTTAACCACATTTAGAGTGATGGGATCAACTGAGATTCTATGATGATGCTAGTCAAGTTTGTCTTACACTTGCATTACAATTGTACGAAGTCATTGAATTAGTGGATCTCCCTCTTTGTCCTAGATTTTTTGGGAATGCCTTTTTGTTTTATGTCTTCTCAGCTCTTATCACATAATATTTTTTGATAACAATTATTTAATATTTGGCATCACTTTACTATTTAAAATTGCATTCCATTGTTTTTATCCCCTATAGTAGCTTTAATGTAGCTAAAACAACATTAGTATTCTAACCAAACTGATGGGTAGCCAATTTATTTGAGCATTAACAAGAAAATGATATAATGTTGTTATCTTTGTTGGGTTGTTGTCAGAGACAAAAGCATGAATTGAACCGCTTATTTTACAATTTTATAGGTCTATCAAGATGCATCTCTGATGCTAGTGGACCTTTCATTGTAAAATCTTGTTATCCATTCTATCTATATGTTCCTTGTTAATAGATGTTTTGTTATCTTTTATCATTTTTATTGGGTAGTTTATTTAATCAGATAATCCAAAAATCACTTATGTCTCATATCTGTTAACTTTAACCACTAATTCACTTTCTCTATTCTTAACTCTATGTGTAAGACCTCTTGTAGATAAGATATGTATAACATATAGTATCATGTTTACTTATAGGTCTACGATGGGCCTATATGATCATCCACTATTATTGAATTTGCTCTCAATCACATCCTACACCTACCTTGCATCTGCATTTAGAAAAGCAATGTGTTGATGTTAAAAATATCCCCAGAATGCAATCACAAATGGATTGTGCAATCCATCATAGCTATACCACCTTTCAAAGGTATGTTCCAATGTAGATGATAGACATTACTTTTCTTGATCGCTTCCTACCTCTACCTTATAGGTGTATTTAAATGGCCATGTATGGTTATCACATTATTACCAAATAGTGGATATTGACATACAAGAGAATAAGCAATAGTAATACAATAACATGGCTATTAAGGCAGATTATTGATTTTAAACCTCTCATTGATCATATCTTATATCTATGTTATAGATGTGTTTAGATGACTAGGTACTATTGCCACATCTTCATTAGATGGTGGTTACCAACATACTAAAAGAACAAAGGATAATATGACAATTGTGTGGATTTTAAAAGCATTTTCCAATGTAGATGATGAGATCCACTCATATTTCATATCTTTATGAAATACAATTTTATTGTAAACCAAAACTCTCCTACCCTAGCATATTTGAGGTTTGGGGGCAATATAAGTTTTGTCATTCCAACACTCGATTAAAACACATGATATTATAGAATGATTGAGAAATAGAATAACAAAACCAATGTTGCCTCTGCTAGCCTCAAGATGACACAATAGATTATTCACACCTCAATTATCTATTTTATTCTTTTTCTCCCCTAGTCTTGGGGACATTTGAGCATGACATAGATCCTTAAGGATCTGCTAAGTGGCCACTTGTCCTATCTACATGATATTTTAAAATATCCTACTTAGGGTAAGCATATACATGAAATTATAAAACACCTCACTTGGGGTGAACATTTGCATGATATTATAAAACACCCTGCTTGGGATGAACTTCTAAATGACTTTTTAAAGCTGTTTATTTGGGGTGAGAATATGTATGATGTTTTGAAATACCTTGCTTTGGATGAGCATCCACATGGCATTTTGAAACACCCTAGTTGGGGTGAGTATTCTCATGATATTCTAAAACATCGTACTTGGGATGAGCTTCTACATGATATTATAAAACACCCCCTTGCGGTGAGCTTCTACATGACATTCTAAAACACCTTGCTTGGGTTGAGAATTTGCATGATAGTCTAAAACACCTTGCTTAGGGTGATATTCTACATGATATTCTAAAACACCCTACTTGGGGCGAGCATCTACATGACATTCTAAAACACCACGCTTGAGGAATGCATTTATATGACATTCTAAAATATATCACTTGGGTTAAGCATTTGCATGAAATTCTAAAATACCCCACTTCGGGTGATGATTGCATATAAATTTGAAACACCTCCTTATGAGGTGAGCATATCTTTTGGCACACATGTTTGGGTGAGCATTGATACATTTCTTAAGTATTTTTCTTAAGAGAGAACTTTTAAACATGTTGGTGTCATTGTTAAATTGATAGTGCCATCATCAAGAAAAATAGGCCACAACTTAATAATGAATCGCTTTGTATACTTTATGTTACTTTGGTGCATCTTGTATGGCTTTATAAATATCAAAGAAAAAATACAGGTTACATATGTGACATAAGGTAATTATTTAATATTCTTTTCATATTCAAATTAGTTCATGTTCTTTACAAAAGATATTATTTACATACCTTTACAAATAATGGTGGTCCACCCAGTAACTAAAATTATAAGGATCCCTCTTAGGTTCCTTATTATCCCTATAGTAACCCTTGAACAACAAGTTACTACTAAAGTCATCCCTCACATCCTCAAGATCCTCTATAAAAGCCCTTTTATATTTTGGTATTGGATGTCGTAGTAAAGGGGGTCTAAAATTCTATATAATCCATATACTTTCAATGTCTCATAGTTTTTCCACCATGCATACAACCCTTAGCCTCATCATGATCTAGGTTGGAGTGGATATAAGCTCTCTCCTCTATAGGTATTGAGGAATCTTGTTGAATATATTTTCCCTCTCTTGTAGTGCTTGTGTTGGAAGTATTACATTATTTTACCCCCTTGTAAATATTAGTTTGGTAGTTGATTTATATTTTATATAATGCATGTGTCAATATTATTAGGAGCACAAAATATACAACATTCTATTAATCAAAGAAGATTAAATATTACAAGGTAACCTTAGAATATCCCGCCTATAGCGGATCTAAGAAACAACTTAGCACCCGTAATAAAAAATAGGCTAAAAATAAAATATTCCTAACAATAAAATATGCTAACCATATTAGTTAGCATGTAATAATGGAATAAAAACTATATATGCTAACATCCCCCCTTATTACATTATTTTGAAATACAAAGGGAGTTGCGAAACAACTCAAATTTGACACGTGCAAGTGCCTTAGTAAAAATATCCGCAACTTGAGCATTGGTGGGAACGTATTGAAGCTGAATTTTGTGCCTTGGAACTTCGTCTCGAATGAAGTGACATTGTGTGTCAATGTGTTTGGTTTGTTCATGATGCATTGGATTCTTAACGAGTTTCAAAACACCTTGGTTGTCGCAAAACAAGTGAATTGGATATTTGGATGGAAGACCCATACTTGTCAAGATGCGATGCAACCATATCACCTCACACACTGCTTCACATGTGGCATGATACTCTGCCTCTATAGATGAAATATCAACCACCTGTTGCTTCTTGTTGTGCCAAGAGACAGGACCGGATCCAAGATGAAAAATATATCCTGAAGTTGACTTTCGATCATCATATGATCCGGTATAGTCGGAGTCCGTGTATCCTTGCAAGAAGAATTGATCATTCTTCTTGTACTCTAGGCCATACTCAATAGTACCATGAACATAGTGAAGAACACGTTTTACTGCTTTCCAATGAGTGACCTTAGGCTCCTGCATGAACCTCGAAAGATAGTTGATAGCAAACACGATATCTGGCCTAGTGTTTGTCAGATATATGAGACTCTCGATCAGCTGGTGATAGAGAGTACCATCTACCTAAGGTGAATCATCATACCATGATAATTGAAGCCCTGATTCCATCGGAGTTGCCATTGGCTTACAATCAGTCATGCGATACTTTTCTAACAATGTCTTGGCATACTTTTTCTGTGACACCTTGATGTGGTGCTTCTTCTGGTTCACTTCCAAGCCAAGATAATAGTGGAGAAGTCCAAGATCTGTCATCTCAAAATATTTGCACAAGTCACTTTTGATGGCAGTTATCAATATTTTTGAGCTACTTGTGATAATCAGATCATCCACGTAGAGTACAAGTAACACTATTTTAGAACCTTATTTCTTGAAATAGAGATTTGCATCTGATGGACTTCTCTTAAATTTATGTTGCAATAGGTGATCATCCATCTTAATGTACCAAGCTCGTGGAGCTTGTTTCAAACCATACAAGGACTTGACCAATTTGCAAACTTTTTGCTCTTGGCCTTCCACTTCAAATCCTTCAGGTTGTGACATATAGACCTCCTCTTTGAGATCACCATTCAATAAGGCACTCTTGACATCCATCTAATGTACTTTCCACCCAAACTATGCTGCCATAGCACAAAGAACTCGAATGGTAGTCATCCGAGTAGTAGGTGCAAAAGTTTCCTCATAGTCGATGCCTTCTTTTTGTGCATAGCCCTTTGCAACAAGATGGGCCTTATGCTTATCAATTGTTCCATCTACCTTGTACTTTACTTTGTACACCCATTTGCAGCCAATGGGCTTCTTTCCATGTGGTAGATCAACAAGCTTCCAAGTCTGATTTTTCTTCAGAGACATGTACTCTGCATCCATAGCAGCCTTCCATTGTGGCTCACTAAGAGCATCTTGTATTGTGGTGGGTTCATGCTCATCAAGTGAAGACATAAAAACCCTGTCATCATCCACTTCCATATCCTCTATTTCTCTCTCTGTATCTATAGAAAGCTCCTCAAAGGATTGACAAAGTTCATCAACCTCAGTAGTCTTTGTTGCAGCTTTCTCTTGTCGAGCCATACTACGAGTATGAGGTCTATTCAAAGTCATATCTGGTGGTGTGGATATATTTGAGTCTTTGATAGTACTTGTATACCACTTAAGAATATTTTTTTATGGTGAAGAAGAAGAAGAAGGAGACTTCTCAACCTTAGACTCCTCAAAATCTAGGTATACATCGGATGTGTTTTGTGATGTGAAAGCTTCATCAAAAACATCTCTACTGATATGAATCTTCTTGGTCAAAGGATCAATCAACCGATAACCCTTAGAATGCTCATCATATCCAAGAAGAACACATTGCAAGGTCTTCTCATCTAGCTTCTTCCTTTTTTCTTTTGGTATGTGCATAAAAGCCTTACATCCAAAAATACGTAGATGAGAGATGGAGGGTTTCCGACCACTCCATGCTTCCTATGGAGTTATTCCCTTTAGGGCCTTTGTGGGTGCCCTATTCAGTAGGTACACTATTGTGGTGATAGCTTCTACCCAAAATTATTGCTCTAGATGGGCTCCTGTTAGCATACAACGAACCATTTCCATGATGGAATGGTTCCTCCGCTCAACAACTCCATTTTGCTATGGAGTATAAGTAGTAGTGAGTTGTCTCTTGATCCCATGTGTAGTAAAATATGCAAAAAATTCCTTAGAGGTGAACTCCCCCCTCGATCTGAGTGGAGGGTCTTTATAGAAGTCCCTGACTCCTTCTCAACAGATTTCTTGAATTGTTGGAAGTAATTGAAAGCTTCTGATTTTAGATGAAGAAATAAAACCCACATATTTCATGAGTAGTCATATACAAACAACTGAAAGTACCTCTTCCCCCACAACTATTTGGTGTGAAAGGACCACACAGATCGATGTGAATTAACTCCAGAGGTTTCTTTGCTCGTGAAGAGCTCTTTTCAAATGGTACTCTATGTTGCTTCCCTACTAAGCAATCAGAGCACACTAGAAATATAGAGGAAAGGGAGGGAAGGCCCTTTACCATCTCATATTTACTTAGCTCAAGTAAATATCCAGAACTTAGATGCTCGTATCTCTTGTGCCAAAGTGAAGTTGCCTCCTTTGTAGAGACTGTCATGGCAACATGAGGGGTGGAGATAGCATCTAATGCAAACAAGCCATGCTTGTATGAAGTTTTTGCGATGTGTTTACCCCTCTTGGTGATAAAGCAACACTTCTTTCCATCCTCAACATGAAAATCAACAACCATATCCTTATCCAGAATTTGAGTGACTGACAATAAATTGTTCACCAATCCTGGAACATAGAGGACTCTATCAATCTGACATTTGCCATCTGGAAGGTTGACTGAAACTATACCCTCACCCTAAACCTTGTAGGTTTTATCATCAATAATAGTGATGGGTTTGCCTTCCTTGGCTTCATATGTCTCAAACCATGACTTATCGCCAGTCATGTGCTTACTAGCACCAGAATCAACATACCACACAAGATCCTTTTGCTTGGAGGTTGTGGTAGTCATGAGCACCTTGTGTGCCCACTCAGAATCTGAATCTGATTCTTCAACAACAACATTCACCTTGGGTTGCTTGTTTTTGTTATGTGGTTTGTTATGGCCCTTGTTCTTAGGTTGTTTATTCTTATACCAACACCGATTGGTGTCATGGGTATCTTTCTCACAAATTTTGCAATATCTCTTCGTTTGTTGAGGTTGTTTTCCCTTGGAATCCTTGGAAGAATTTCCTCCCTTCTAAAAATTACCTTTCTTCTTAGAACCCTTCTTGTTGGAATAGAGGGTTGTATTAGAAGCTTCATCTTTGTGTAGTTGGTGGGCCTCCTCTTCCTGAAGCAAATTGACCAACTCAACAAAGGTAACTTGTCTTTGTGACACTTGAAGGGAAGTTATCAAAATTTTATATGAATCAGGTAAAGCTCTCAAAATCACTAAAGTGAGGAGCTTATCTTCTACAGTCTCTCCCATAGAATTCAACTTTGACTTCAACTCAGCCACTCTGCAAAGAAATAGTTCAATTGTCTCTCCATGCTTCATACTCAAACTATGAAGTTGAGATTGAAGGTGAAGAATGGTGGAATCATTCTTACCCTCATAGATGGTCTTAAGGGCATCCCATGCCTCTTTACCATGTTCTTTGTCAGCTATGTGAGGTTGAACTTCATCTGAAACAGCAAGCAAGATGAGCACTCTTGCCTTACTATCCTTCTTGTCAAATGCAATTTGTTCTGCATTTGGTCGTGTAGGTTGAGTTGTGTTGGCTGATGGTGAAGGTTTTGTTTCCGTGCCAGAGACAACATCCCACAAATATTCCATTTGTAGAATAGCCTTCATATTTGTTTTCCATGGTGTGTAATTGGAACCTTTGAGTAATTGAGAATCTGTCAGGTACTTGTGGATAGCGGCCATAATGAGGGTTCCTTATAACACCAAATGGTCCCCCTTTCTTTATACCTACCAGGCCTTTATACCGAACCTCTCAATATACCCACCCTTACGTGAGGGAGACTATAAGTACATGAGAGAAGAACGATAAGTGGTACATAGGCGGTACTGAAAGGGAATCATTTTGTTTATGACACCTACCATAGAAGGTCTTTCCTCATGAGTGGGGTGTAACTTCCCCTAAACACTTTGGAGAGCACTTCGTCAGGATTTACGTCTAACAACAATAACGATTAGGGTAGTGAATGGAGTGAAAAAATAACAAAATGGTAAACTTATATCTCCTCAATGATTTATAGAGAACAAGCTCAGACGTCGTTGTTGCAGCTATGTTAGGTGATAGATACAGTAGCCCAAAGCACGACAGCATTACCTGTAAGTGTGGGCCAGAGGTACCGTGTATACCAAATGTTGTTGTGCAAATGAATTGCACGGATGGGTTCAATTTTTGGGGACTTAATTGTGCTTGATTTTACTTAATGATGTAGTGCAAATGAAGTGTAAATGCAACTAACAACAAAAAGTGCCCACAAAAAATGAAATTTTAGGTGTCGGTTTCCACCGAAAATGCACCTAATTACAATGCCAAATTGCTTTTCAAATTGAAAATTCACTCTCTATTCCCCCCTTTTCATCCTTGTTTTGATAATTTTGCAAGAATCTGACATAAAAAAATTCCCCCCCTTTGTTTTGCAAAAAATAGGATGAAATAATTTTGTTGTGCAAAGGTATTTAAATGTGGTTTTAAAAGCAAAGAAATAATTTTAATGTAAAATTTGTTTTAACAAAAAAATATTAAAGTTCTTAATTCATTGTAAAAGAAAAAAAATAATTAAGAATTTGAATATTTAAATGAAAACAAATTAAACATTAAAAAAATAAATGGCAAAGTAAAAACCAAAATTTAAAAGATATACCTTTAGGATCAAGGCAAGATTCGAACCTTCGACCTTGTCTTCAACCACTTATCTTTGGTAGAGATGTCGATCAAGATAGCCTTATCAGCAAGTGGAATTGGGAAATTCATTATTCTTAATAGCGAATGGACCATCGCTTGTGCAGTAGTGACACCTCCTCTACATCGCTAGTGGTGCTCCTTGAGTTGTGCTCCATCGGGAAGCACACCCGCTCAACCTCCACTGCTTGTTACTAGCACCTCCTTTGCCTAGTAAATAGATGTGGCTTGTCAAAGTATGCAAAATAAAAAACAACGTTTGGAGGCCATCTGTGAAATAAAATTCTATCAGATTCTATGATCAATGACGTTGATAGGGCTTTATGTCAGATATGTACAAACATCACCAGGGGAAACATATATCATCTATGACTGGTTTTTATCCTTTATCACACTATTTGAGACTAGTTTGTTGCCTCTATCATGATGTCTGCAATACTATCTGCAAGTTCACCTCTATCAAGATATGATCTGATCACTTCAAGTTGATCTTTGATCAAACAATAACATGAACAATAGCATGATTGACTAGTCACCTGCATAGTAGATCTGATAACACAACCTTATGTAGCAGATCTGGTAGTCATGGTCGAAGCCACTGTTGTAAAATTATTCCTCTCTAAACTCGCTAATGCTAGCATGCACTCCTCCTTTCCACTGGGATATTTGGGTTACGTTAGCTCACTACGATAATTTGCAGGCCTTGCACTCAATTATCCCACATCGAGGAAGTGGGAGAGTGTATATACATTTAAAAAATACAAATGACAATATAAATTTTGATTGTCTTTGGGTAATCAGCCCCTTGCCTATGTTTTTCCATACTTCTTAAGGGATCCAATCAACATATACCCATTATCGGTTTACCACGTGTAGTCCACTTCTCGTCTGCCATGTTAGCTTGTTGTTCTAGTCTTCGCCTCGATCTGAATGTCGATCAATGTCTAGTTAGTAGATCTAGGCTATTCTTCCTCAATCTAGATGGTGGATAGTGTCTCAACTATTTTAGGTGTCAAATATTAGAACATTCTCGTTGTCTACTCCCAATTTGCCTTGTCTAATTTTGGCTCAAATCTAGACCTCATGCGTTGTGCTAGGGGTGCGGCCCACATCAGTCCTATAGCTTGTAGTGGTACTAGCTGTTAGGTGCCTTGTAGGTCATGTCTCCATGTTGTCTGGCTGCATTCAATTGGTAGATGGTAGCTTTGTATCCAGTGCTGAGTCTGTTGTCTAGGTCCTCGTGATCCTATGTTGAGTCTAATCAGCAAATCTTCAAGCTCCCATATATCCGTGGAAGCCAAGAATGCTAGCCTTAGGATACAATTGAAAATTAAATTGAGCCTAAGCACAAAGCTTTGATACCATATTAGGAGCACAAAACATACAACATTCTATTAATTAAAGAATATTAAATATTACAAGGTAGCCTTGGAATAGCCCTCCTATAGCAGATCTAAGAAACAACGTAGCACCCATAATAAACAATAGGCTAACAATAATATATTCCTAACAATAAAATATGCTAACCATATTAGTTAGCATATAACATTGTAATAACAACTATATACACTAAAAAAAAAAAGAGAGTGTGCAAGGTATCAAGAGAGAATGAAGATTCACATTGATATGTGGTAAGATGAGAGTTTTATCTTAATATGATGAATATGAAAGGATGCAACTCCCAGATGTTTAAGAAGAGCAATAGTTAAAATACTGAAAAGTCATGTAAAATTATATAATGGAGATATGCCTCTAAGCAAATCCCAGATGTTGAAGAAGAGAAATAGTTAAAATACTGAAAAGTCATGTAAAATTATATAATGGCGATATGTCTCTAAGCAATGTAATCAATATAAATCATTATTGTAATATTTTGATATTATGTATATTTGAGTTATATTTGTGAGATATTGTTGTTATTCCAATATTAAGATTCATTGTTATTTTGATTAGTGGTATATATTTGATTTATACTTGATTCTGGATAAAGCTTTCTATGTGTTAATCTACTCCAAAATCTAACAGTGGTATTAGAGCTACGAAGTACTATGAAAAGTCACTTTATAGTAGTAAGCAAAGAGACTGAAGAACTCCAACAGTTTAAAATTGTGAGAAAATCGGAGGTTGCACATTATTGAAGGTATTCTAAAGTTTTATTATTAAATCTTTTATTTAAGCCACTGGAGGTATAAGGTTAATGGTTTAAATTTTTTTTAGGAGTTATAAGTTTATTCTCTGGTTTCTACATTAATTATTTTTAGGTATGGAGTAATAAGGATGTCTACTTAATTTAAAAAAAAATTAGAAGATTTATTTTTTGAAGTTTGGAGTGATAAGAAATTCAACTAGTTTGTTTAATAAAATTTAAAAAATTAAAAAGTTGCCTCTCAAAAAAATCTAACAGGCTTAAGCTTGATGTATCCTTCGATTGCATGTCTTTGAAGGCATCCATCATTTTTTTTGACACTATACCATGAGTTTTATCCCTAAAATATTCATAGCAAATGCTACTTTTAAGGAGAAACTTATTATTGAATTATAAATTTGCAGTACTTCATGAAGATTTTTTCTCTCAGCCATCAACCCTTCCATTCTTACATATATGATCTCATACAAAGCTCTTAAATCAAAGCAGAAAAACAAATAAATGTGTTGGAAATGCCTTGTCAATGATTTAAATTAGTGAGATATAACATTTGTACCAATTTCTCAAGTGTTTCTGGGATTGAATATTTTATTCTATCCATTTGGAGAAGCTAAATATGTTCCCAGATCCATCTTCATGAGTCTCTTATTTATTTGAGTGTAACAAGTAGACTTGTAAAGTGATAATCCATTGAATTACCTCAAAATATTCTCAAAGCATTTTTTTGAACCATACAATGATACAAATCATCATTATTTTCTGGTCTAAATTTAGTAATTGGCATTCAAATTATAGAAGTATCCTCCATCGTTAGATATAATGATTCATCTTCTTCTATGACAACATTGCAATAAAGTGCTTTGGATGCACTTTTACCTGTTCTTAGATAACAATAAATGAATACAAAAATACATAAACTTGTTAACTCTTATAACCACCCAGTAAACATTATTGGAGAATACCTAAAAAAATAATCCAAATTAGTGTATGTTCTAGATGCCCATGTATCAATACAAAGCTTCATTGCATTCCCAACCAACACAAGCTTGCAACCACTTTTGGTAAGATTGCAAGCTAAATTGAAAAAGACCTCATCTCCATTACTTGTGATAAGCATGTTTTTACTCTATAGTTTTAAACTCATAATTCTATGTCATTGTCCATCGTCGCTTCCTCTCTCAAAACTCATCAAATAAACTTGAATCTAGACTGAATCAAAACATAAAATTCTAAGCAATTTGTGATGAATTTTTAGAGTTCATTGGCTCTGGCCGCTATAGTGTAGCAGTATAACAGTAAATAGTGGGGCAATGGTAGTAGAGGAATAATAGTAACACTTGTTAAAAATTCTTTCAAAAGAGAATAAATAATGCTTGCACTTGTCACTTGGGATTTGTAACGCCTGTGTTAGAAGGAATTTGAGACTCAAAAGTAATATACTGGTAACATCTCAAAAGAAATTGAAATACCAAAAGACTTATGTAAAATCATAGAACAAATAATATGGTCTAAGAAAATTATTTGGGTGACTATGATTCATCAACGTTCTAATAGATTCAAACCATCTTGATAGAGCTGATAGTGCCTGATGGAAAAGAGGGCATGTTTTTTTATTGGTAATAGGGATTTTGAAAGGATCCCATAACCTTTTACAAAATGTAGACTATCCAGATAAGCCCTCCAAATAAAAAAGAAACTAGAAGTATCACCCCTCTATGGGTCATCAAAGAAACAAAAAGAGACTTGAAAGCCCACACAGGGGCACAAAGAGGGAACCCACAACTGGGACTGAAGAGTCCCATGCTAGGGAAGCCAAGAAATAGAAAGAAAAAATGAAAAGCACTTAGACCCATAACAACCAAACTAGTTGTTGGGGTAACCAAAGCCCCAAAACTTGTAAAAAACTTCATCTACTATTTAAATCTCCAGGAAACAATCTACATTAACAAAAATTAGGAGTGGATCTCTTACCCCTAGCAAAGGGCTGAGAAGGATTTCCAACACCCATCTTCAATAAATATTGAGAGCCAATGGCAATCTATGAATCTATCTCCTTTTCCTTAGAGTTCTAATCAATGGTCTCCCAACATTATGCTCTACCACAACATCTACAAATTTCTTTTTAATACTTCTTGAATTAGGGCAAAGAAATATCTTCTCCAAGAAGGGTGTTGAGGGACATTTATGACTTCTGGTTTTAGGGCTTGAGGACCCAAGATTATCAAAAATAGGGACATGAATATCATCAAATAGAGAATAAAAATAGGGATAGGGATAGACCTTAAGAGAAGAATATAGGTCTGAGCACATCAAGGGATGTTTGAAGGGAGCAACGACGGCATCGATGGAAGCTTGGGACTTCTGTTGAGGTGCTCCTTGGGCTTCGACAGTTAGGGGTACCTCCCTAGGAGGTGTTGGGAGGTTGGGGATCATGGAAGGATTAGGAATTGTGGCCAAAAAGGATGAATTAGAATACCACTAGGAAATTTGGTGTTGGTAATACTTGAATTTGGGATAGGTCAGAGGATATTTGGATTGAGGGCATTATGAACGAATATGGCCTTGTTTGGAGCATTCATCACAAAATGCAAGCATGTTTTCATATTTGATAGCTTAAGAGAAAGTACTTACCTTCTATATAATAATTATTGAATAAAGGAATGCAGAGTCAAGATTTGCATTGATGCACATATGGACATGGACCATGTGAGTCCCAACTTTCATTATCAGATCAAAAGTGATAAAATATTTGATGTTATATGCAATTCCTCTAAGGATATCTTCATGCCAAGAATGGATAGGGAGGCTTGGAAAGTGTACCCAAATAGGTGTAAAGTTGATGTTCTGGATAGTTGGATCAAAATCAACACTCTATTTTTGCAAAAACAATCCTCATCTTCCAAAAAAACCTTACTAGAGTTGTTGAGTCGGATGAGAAAAAATCTCCTAGGGAGAGCAATCAAATCCAAAGATCTTACAGGATGCCAAGTGGATATAGGCCACCTATAGATTGATTACATGTTAGTTTGTGATCCCAAAAAATTTCCCACCAAATAATGGGAGTTTTAGATAATCATAGAGGACATAAGCTCAGATGGGATTCTTAGATCTCCATCGAATGGAAGTAGATCAACCCTAGGTTTGAGTGGATCAGTGTTTTATGGAGAGAAACTCTTTGTCATACTTGCAAAGGAAATAGCTATTCTGGAACCACCTTATCCTAATATCACCACTATTGTCCTTGCCGCTCAAGGGATACTCTCCTCAGGAATCAACGAAGATTCTCTACCAGAATCTACTAGGGCGTTGATCGTTGATTTAATTTTTTCTTGACCTATTGATTTGGCTAATGTTTTAGGGCCCAAACTATTAGAGTTGTTCCCAAATATAACCTCATATTCGTGGGTTCCCATTGGAGGATTGGTAGATCCACCTCTGATCTGCTCAACGAAGTCCACCATGGACCTGCATGATATGGAATACAATTACAAACAGACACACCAAAAGGTTTGCACAAATGAAAACTTATTTGTATTACTAGAAGATGCCTATAATAGGTATTACAAAGCTTTCAATTAGATAAGGTTATATTAAATATTGACGGTTATAACCTTTATCCATTACAACAAAATAAATGGTCGTAAATATAATTGATCGGTTTATTACAAGTATTAGTAATACACTAATCCCTATCATTCCTCCCCACTAAGAAAGCATTGGTACCAAATGCATACAAGTGTGGAAGAGAAATATGGGTAACTAGCTAGTATTGGGTACAACCAACAGTGCACTCCTATTACAAAAGAAGAAGACTAAAATGACAAATTTGAACAGGTCTATAGAAAACCAAAAACTGATCATGAAATTGAATTAGGCTCAAAAAATTCTCTTCAATGACTATAAATATTGCTATACTGGTGGACAGCTAGATGGGTCCCTCAATTTAGCAGAATAAAGTAGCATTGGGTGCATAGTGAAGATGTTGGAGAAAATTCCTTGAAAGATGTGCGCCAAAATATGCTAGGTAGAATCAATGGCAGTTAATAGTGGCATGCATTTAATGAAAGCAACGACATGGAAATGCATTTAATGAAAGCAACAACATGGAAATGCATTTAATGAAAGCAACAACATGAAATTACATTTAATGAAAGAAAGGGTGGTGGGAAAAATTAAATTAAATTAAAAATAATTTAATTTAAATTTATTATTAAATTTGCATTTAATGGTGAGCCACGCGCAAAAATTAAAAGAAAAACATGCACATTAAAAGGAAAATGCACATTAGGTGGTGGGCATGTTTTAATGATGGACACATGCATTAATGATGGCATGGATTTAATGACAGCGACAACGGTGAAAAACTAAATTAAATATAAAATAATCTAATTTAATTTATTGTTGGAAACGGGTATGTAATGATGGGGACACACATTAATGATGGCATGGATTGAATGAAAATGACCATGGAAATGGGCATCGAAAGTTGAGCAACAAATTTTGTAGTGTAGGTATCAGTGTTGGCAAGATCATAGCGAGAAGAACGTGGATCTCACGATGGGTGGTCGACAAAGAATCTAGGAGCGCCAAAGCAATAATATGCAGGCTATGGAGGGGAGGAACGTGGACTAACACTACAACATGAAACACCAACAATGAATGATCGAGAACTTTTCACCAAAAAATGATGCACAAGAAAATTGATGAGGCAGATCTGCACGAGCAAAATTAAATAGATGATAGTTTTGGTAAGGAGCCAAAGGTTGGTGGTGCTACGAAAATAATAGATCGAATGTGGAGGCTTTCGAAGGAATACCCGAAGAGTGGCCAATGAAGGAGGTGATTGTGGTGGTGGGTAATGATCAATAAAATCATATGGAAACATTGAAAATACATGAAAGGTGGTTGATATAATTACAAATCAATGCAAAACGTGTAGTGGAACATCAAAAAATGTATATTTGGAGCATGAAGTAGGAGCACGAGGATCGATATTAAAATGAAGTAAATCAATGTAGAGAGAGTGCAAACAATAGAGGATCTCCTTGGTGTACAAAGTGATACTGAGAACACCATAAATTTCATGGATCAAAGTTGAAAATTAGTTGTTTGGGACCACCAAGGAAGATGGTGCGAAGACCGTATGCTATGGATCAACACTCAAAAATAGGACATTGGAACTCTAAGTCTGGGAAGATCGTGAGTGAGAAACAAAAAAATCACGATTGAATGTGAGCAAGAGTGGCCATAATATGTAGTTGTGGTGGGAACTACATGAATAGGTGAGGTAGCGATGACTGTTGGTGGTAGGAAGTGATGGAAAGCTTTGAAAAGTGATGAAATTTACCAAACATTTGTGTGAAGGGGGCCAAAAATAGAAAACCAGTGTCTGAGAGAAGAACCATTGAGCAAGATGACTATAGTGGAGAAATTATGGATGATATGGTAGGCCACAAAGTGCAACAAGTATAGGAACAAGGATAGAGTGAGAAACATCTTCTACCAAAGTTTTAGGAACTTCAATTGTGCTTGGATCTACAATATCTTGATTTGTCTGATCTGAAACAAACAAAATATCAACATTAGAAAAATAATCGAATGGTAAGATGATGGGCATTTTACCCATAAATATTGGTTCAATTCCAGGTTTTGCTTTAGAATCTTCAATATCTAGAACAAGTTCTAGATCAGGTTCTTCATCTTCATCAATAATTGTAGTCGTTTCGACTTGGATCTACTAAAATTTAGCAAGAATAACTGCATGGATTTGTTGAAGTTTCATGGAGAGCTCAATAAGTCTTTCAGAGATCTCATCAAGCTTCAAATTGAGCATGGCATCAAACAGTAATGAGAAAAAATGACAAAGCATATTTTTCAAATCAATTAGAGTGTAAACCAAGCTAAAGCTTCAACATGCCTATAAACAAATGTAAAAGTGTCACCAAATGGCAGATGAAACCACCAAACCAAGATCCGTAGGAGGTTTTATCATTCCTATTTTGAACCAAAAATTGACCTAGAGGAAGGGGATACTTGCCTACCTAGTGCTTAGCTCTGATACCAATGATATAGAACACAATTACAAACAGACACACCAAAAGGTTTGCACAATGAAAATCGGTTTGTATTACCATAAGACATGTATAAATAGGTGTTATAAAGCTTTCAATCAGATAAGGTTGTATTTAATGCTGACAGTTACAACATTTATCCATTACAACTAACAAAACAAGTGGTTGTAAATATAATTTATTGGTTTATTACAAGTAATGATAATACACTAATCCCTATCACCATGATAGAGTGACCCATCTTCCACAAAAGTGATGGATATGTTATCATCCGAGTGAACACAAAAATTAATTATTTATTCCACCGAAGCTGCCTTGTTGTCCATCGATCCACCTATACCTCCAAGATCGAAGGTGTTTGCTTTCGGACTGGATCCACCATTGTCACCTTCATTTACGTCATCTTCACCAAAACTATTGCCTTCTTTTGTGTACGTTGCTACTAATACCACCATCATTCCTGTAGCATTGGCTAAAAAAATTGTGGTGGAGAAATAAGGCTTTATAAAACTATTGCTTCTTGGAAAAAAATTAAAAATTAATTTGGAGTGATAAGGTTAATAGATTAAAGTTATTTAAAGTAGGGTTTAATAGTTTGTTCATAAGGAATATAATTTAGTTTATTTTATTAATGGGGAGATAAGGTTAGAAGTTAAAGTTATTTTATTAGTTGGCGTAAAAAGGTTTTATAAGTGGAGTGATTCTTTTTGTTTCATGATTATTTAAAGTTAAAAAAAAAAGTTTAGGCTTTAAATGTTTTGAAATTTAATTAAAGTATTTGAAGTTTTGAAAATTTGAAATCAAATTAGGGAGTTAAAAGGGTTTCAACCTCAAACCTTAGGACAATATAAATTTGAAAAGAATTATTTCTTAGTTTCAAAAGCTATGGAGATAAAGGGCTACTACTTCAAAGGTAAATAAAATTAATTATTATTATTTTTTTTAATTTTGGGGCTATAAGGTTGTCAACTTCAAAGGAAATGGAAAATACTAGAATATTATTTTATGAATCTCAATTATTAATGGGGCATAATTTTACCCCATGGCAAAATAATATGAGGTCAATAGTTATTATTGAAAAACTCTAGGATGTAGTGGATGGACAAAGAAATAGTTCGGGATATAATACATGAATTCAAAAATTCCAATATGATGATGCTAAAGCTCTTATGTTAATTCTATTTGGTATATCTTATGAAATTCAAGCACACATTAGTGAAGCAAAAACTTCAAATATTGCATGGGAAAAATTGTGTGTAATATATGAAGGAAAATTAAGGCAACCATTTTACATCTACAATATCAAAATTAAAATCAAAATTACATACCTTAGGAGAAAAGATTGAAAATAAGATCATAGTTTTAGTTGTACTTAGAGCACTTCCTAAATCATTCAAAGTGTTGGTCACATCTCTTCTAGTATCAAATTAGGTGTCATTTGAGAAGTTAATAAATATTCTTCAACAATATGAATTTTAAAATCAATTGGGAAATAAGTCATCCAATAAGGCTCTTGTAGTAGAAAAAATATCTTGTACTTCATCACAAAATAAAAACCAAAAGAAGTATTGCCATATTTATGAAAAAAGGACATAAAACAAAATCTTATAAGTATAATGCATTGACTAGGAAGGATCAAGACCAAGATTTTTTGAAGGGAATCAAAGAGATCAGAGTAATCAACTAGGGTATGTTGCACAATCAAAATATGTACACAGGAATCTTATGGTAAATCACATATATCTATTATCAAGTAATGAGGAATCCAATAAGGACTTAGAACCTATGATAGTAAATGCATGTTGTGACACAAAAAGAAAATATATAGAGTGCAACTCAGATAATGTGAGTATAGTTCATGATTAATCAAAAAAAGCTTTTGCTATCAAAATTGATGATGATAGATTCAAATGATGATAGGGATAGTGATGCTCAATTTTTTTGATGTTGATAGGGATCAGTCTGATGATTTTTTTGGTTATTTTGAAAGGCATACTAAAGGAATTGGTTCAAAATTGTTAAGTAAAATGAGATATAAATACACACGTTAATAAAAATATGAACAAGGAATGAAAGAGCTAATTGTACCAATAATAAGACCAAAATATGAAGATATTGGATATACAAGATAGATTAGCAGTAATAAATTAGGAACTAACTTCATGATAGAAAACAATAACATAAAATTAGTGATAAATACTGATAGAATTATTATTAATAAAAAAAGGAATTTTATAACATGGAATAAATGTAATCATTGTGGTAGATATGGACATAAGATAGAGAAATGTTGGAATCTCCATTGTTGTGAAATTTATGGAGGACATAATCATTCTCAAAAATCTTGTCTACATAAAGAAAAGGAAAATAAAATATAAAAAATGGATTGTGGATGGATAAGTATGAATGAATGTTATAAGTGAAATGAATGTTGTATGGTTTCTACAAAAGAAAACCAAGTATTATGAAAAATTAAATTTTATTGAATATAAAGAACGATATTGTTCTTATCATGAAGAAATATGAAATTAATGATTATGACTCAAGTATAGCTTTGAAGATGATCTGTACTGAAATCACCTATTGTATCGCTCCAAATTTTTCACACCCTTACCTTCAGGCTATAGGATCCGTGTCCGGAAGGGGGATGTGAAAAGGATGGGACAATACCTCGGACTGAGAGGCCTTGCGAAGGTCCCGCCTCTCGGGGGAGGTGTATTATGGTGATTTTTCGATGGATGGTGGGTTCACCAGGAAATGTTTGAATGGCGGTTTCCACGCCTAGGTTGGGAATGTGTTTAATGTGTTCGGTTTTATCTTTAAACATTCGAGTCCTAGGTTTGGCCAAATGAATCTAAGTTGTTCTATTATGAAAATGCAGACTAAATGAAATACAACAAATAGATTTGAACAGAAAACAGAGAGAAAAAGCTAAATTAAAGAGCCATACCTGATCCGGATGTCTGATGGAGGTTCTGATTCTTGAAGCAAACGAGGATCGTCCGGAATTTGACGAGATCGTCTCCGACCCTGTAGGATCGTTCGAGATCAGACGAATTCGTTCGAGACCTGCAAATAGAGAAATAGACACAAAATACAAAAAATGCAGCAATGCTAATAGAGGATAATGATGTAAAATGACAATAAGGATGTTAACAGATAATCCCGAATAGAAATGCAAGTAAGTTGCAACACTTTAATAGCTAATCATGACCTTATTATGCAATTAAACTACATGGGTGAACTCCAAGATGCAAAATAATAAAGAATAATCATAAGATTAACTAAATACAGAATAATGCAGTAGAAAAGAATGAAGAAATGCAAACTCTGGGCACTGATTGCCCCCAATGTAGACTGCAGTCGAGATCGTCTCGAATTGGTGCGAAATCATCTCGAATTGAACAGGATCGTCCACGATGAACTGAGCTTGCTCCGGCTGAAAAATACTAAGGTTCCTACAAATAAATTTGGACAAATATGGAGGCAAATAATAATTTAAGACGGTCTAATGCACGTAGAACTTGTGTTGCAGGAAATTTCAGCCAAGGGGATGCCAAGGGGGAGTCCTAAGTTTAAATAGGCTTAGGAGGGAGGTTAGGAGGTTGGAGATCATCCCAATTTGGGAGATCTCCAACGGGGAGGGTCTCTAACGGCGTAGACACGCTTCTGCCTGGATTAGAGATGCCGTTGGAACAGAGGCTAATTATGAAAAATCAGTTTTGGGACAAGATCGTCTGGACGTCCTAGCCTAGACGAAATCGTCCGATCTGAGGCGATATCGTCTGATCGGCGATGATATCGTCAAACGGTCAAAACAAACTCTAAAAATGGTGCAAGAAATGAGGAAACGGGTTAAGCGGCGATTTAGGAGCGATTTTGGGGTTAAAATTTGAATTTGAATTATTACTAAAGTAATTGTAATTATTTAAGGTTTTACTGCGCCAATTTTAGGGTGCTACATTTTGCCCCCTCTTTAGCGAATTTTTCAAAGAAAATGCGTTAAAGATGAGTTCTTCTCGATTTATGAGAAAGCAAAAATTATTCCCATTTTTAGGCGACGATTCTAGGTCGAATCGTACGATAGCTTACTATGGTGCCCCCTCCGTGTTTTTACCCAAATCGAACGTTTGAGGTAAAAACGCGAAAAAGCTAAATTTTTAAAAAATTGTTTTTAATTGTTTTTTTTTGAATAAAATTAAGAAAAATAGGGTAAAACCCTAATTCATTGTTACTGTTCATTTTTTTTCATTTTTTGGTTTCTGGAGCTCTGGAGACAAAAATGGTCGAGACAACGCACAGATCGACAGAGGTCCGATGCAGGCTACGGGTAAGGGTCTAAACTTAGTTTAGAGTGCTTTAATTTAGAATTTCATGCTTTTTAGATTAGATTTGATTGATTTTTGAGCATCGTGGCCATTTTTGGGCCGTCGACGTCGTTGAGACGAAATCGTCTCGATTTCGATGAAATCGTCTCGATATCGCCGATTTCATCCAAGGGCGAAATCGGCGATAGGGGGACGATTTCGTCTAATAAGGGACGATCTCCTCATGTGAAATCAGATGAATTTGCTCAAATTTGGGATGATATCGTCCAATTGTGGACGATATCATCATTTATAAAATTGAACTTATTTTGACTTGCATTTTTAATTAATGATTTATTAATGATTTTTATTGTTGATTTTGTTTATGTTGCAGAGAGGATTACTAAAGAGCAGAGAATGGAAATATGGTGGGTTGAGGGATGACTTGGCCACTCTATCTCAGGCAGAGTGAGATCAGCTGGCTAAGGATGGAGAGGGGAGAGGTGGAGCTCCATCGGTATGATCGAGTTTTGAGGCAGTTTGGTCTACAACAGGGGATCCCATCTCTGAGAGACTACGAGTTTTCCTGGACTGTCTGGGATAACACTATAGTTAGTGGGGCTCTAGATATGCAACGATTCTAGAGTTAGGACATAGATGATGCCCCATTCAGCCAGTGGATGGGGATGACGTTGGGGTAGCCGATGGCTATGATGCCTGGTACATAGGCATCCGCCCTCCTCGGATGATGAGGGCTTAGGGTCCGATTCATGTAGTTATGTATCGGATGGGGAGGCGGTGCTAGGCAGCCATTGAGGCAGCATAGGGTCACGATAGGAGAGAGCAAAGGAGACCACAGGCTCAGCAGAGGTCACGGCAATGGGAGAGGAGGGAGGAGAGACCCCCTTCTCCATAGAGAGAGAGACCACCATCGCCTGATAAGGGCAAGGGTGTGGACACAGGAGAGAGTAGTGAGATGGCTACTCTTCGGGCGAAGACTGTCCATCTCTAGGCACAAGTGCAGACTTTGCAGGATGAGGTTGCACGCCACCGAGATGAGGTTACACAGCTCAGAGATGAGATTGCATGCCTTAGAGCATGGAGCGGAGGAGCGAGCACTCAGGAGCTGGCACGGTCGATTGCTCAGACCGCATTCTACCAGGGTATCTACTTCTAGATGGTGCCAGAGGGTCAGAGGGTACAGCTACCAACCGACATTGCGGACCCGATCAGGATTGGGTCATCGAGGACTTCATCCCGATCGAGGACTAGGACTCGCAGTACCACACATACTGCGATGGGGCCACCCCGTCCACCTCAGGGCGGGGGAGGAGATGAGGCTGAGAGCTCGAGGGGTTCTCGAGACACTGCACAGAGGATATATGATTGAGAGGATTGAGTATGCCAAGATGTAGATTGTGGCATACCAATCCAGGTTGGAGATGATGTACATACATTGTTGAGATATATATATATATATGATATTTTTGATCATATGACTTGTCTATATGTTTTTATGATGCTTTAATGTTTTGGTGTGATTGATTTGATGATTCATGTAATTATGTCATTTGGAAAGTATGTATGGTTTTCAATGGATGCTTTTAAAATTTAAATGAAATAATCTGATGGAAACAAATTGGTTGTTGAGATGATAATGTGATAAAAATAAAAGGGACTGTTAACAATAATTTCAAAGGACATTGTCGCTATTATAGACCATTTCATGGAGTCGCCGCTCACTCGGTCGTCAAGCTAATCCCAGTATAGAAATATTGTTAAAAGTAAAAGAGTGCTTAAGAGACTGTCTTAAGACTTTGTTGTGATGATGCAAATGATGATGATGATGGTTTGTTTTCAGATTTCCATGAAAATATTATGCATGAAATAAAAAATGATTTTTGCTAGGTATAAATTCCTAAGTGTGATAAAATTTTTGAATAATTCCCTAGGAATTATACCGTCATTGCAAATTTGCATGTTGACAAAATGACATGAAATAGTAATAATGTTCGTTCTTTTGAAAGCATAATTGTGTAACATAATGATTTAAGTCATATGTTTTTATGATTTTAAATGAATGGGGAATAAAATTAATACAATGGTTTGCGCTAGGCATAGAATATTTAGGTATAGACTTATACCATCATCGCGAAATCCAAAGAGAAAGATAGCTTTATTGCATGGTTGGTTTTTAATTGTTGAAAATAAATAGAAAATATGAAGATGAGGACTTGTGCTAGGCATAAAATTCCAATTTAAGTTCTGGAACTATACCATCGTCGCGAAAGTCAAAAGTTATATGTAACTTTATTGCATTTTTTTGAAAAATGATTTTGATTTGTTGGTAAATACATGTGGTTGTCTTTATACTAAACAATTGTTCTCAGAGAAGAAAATGAAATTATTCCAGACAATGTGCAAAAATATATTTCAAAGTATCTTAAAGACAAAAGTTAGATTTATAAGGAATCCCATGTGCATATGTGAGTTCATTTCCAATCTTGATTTATCATAATGATACACAAAATCTCTCAAATACAAATGTGTGTGCGATTGCATTGTTCATTTACCAGGTTTGAGCAAGATATTATGATACAAGTGATTTGAATTAACCAAATAAGTGTTCATTAACCATGATTTAGATGCATATAACCATACCAGACTACTATGTAAGTCGGATTATCAAGAGCTAGCTAATCCATAAGTAGATAGAGGTCTGTACAAAAGAAGGTCGCTAATGTGACAGACATATCGCCACGCTAGGAGTTACCCAAGGCCAAGCAGGTTGGGCACAAACCACCTGTTATGGGGCTTACCTCACAGTTTTCGAATAATTGAGAATTCCATGGATTCAAGCTCATCAACCCTTCTTTTCTTTTCAATGGGTAGGGAGAGGGATTTTATTGCTTTTGCTTTTGCTTTCTTTTGCTTTTCTTTTGTATTTTTGCTTGATTTTTGAGATAATGCTTGGAACATTGTTGTAATGATATAAAATAACATTTTTCTTTTTCTCTTTTTCTTGAACTTTGTTTTTCTTCCTATGCTAGGGATACTTGCTTGGATTAGCTGTAGAGCAAGGGATTTTTATTCTGGGTAGGGGTGAGCTTGTCCTTTTGCCAATTCTCAAAGATTCTAGACCATGTGCATGATAGGATAGCAGGGGAAACTTTTCGCTCAAGAAACCACTTCTACTATGTAGCATAGCATGGACATTACAAATATAATCATTTTATTGTGAAAGGATGTGCTTGGTTTAAGTAAATAACAAGATCAATTCTCTGTGCTCAAACTTTATTTAATTGAATTTTGTGGACTTTGATATAAGAGAGATTAGTAATCATGCCAGATAAAAATCAAGATATTTATTTTGTGTTTGTGAAAGTGAGGGATTTCAAATAAATGCTAATTTATCCAAAATAATTTCAAATATATAACTGCAACATTTGTAAGAAGAAATATATACAAATATTTTTGAGAAGTTTGAGAATGTTGACTCTCTCTTTCTTCTTTATTTTGTTTTGGTTTTGAAAGAGTCAAGAATATTGCTATTTTTATTTTTATTATTTTTTTGTTTGTTTTTGTTTTTGTGTAAACAGTTTGATATATTTTTAAAATAAGACAACATGCAAAATATGTACAAAATGATGAAATGACCAAATTTTATGCGTAATATCGCCTAAGATGCATAATATTCATAGGTTCTTTTAAATATTTACCATCTAAGGTAGCTAATTTGTATGCTCCCGATTCAAATTTAGCAATGATAATGTATGGTCCAAGCCATTTGGGCTCAAATTTACCTTTAAGATCTTTAGTTGCATTAGTATTTTTTTTATTTTCTTTTAAAACAAGGTCGCCGATCTCAAAGGATCGATGACGAACTTTTTTAGCATATGATCTTTTAAGCTTGTTTTGGTAGGCACGGAGATGCTCCAAAGCATTGATGCATTTTTCATCTAGGAGTTCCAGCCGATCGAGTCTGCCAGCTCGATATTCATCTCCTACTTCGGTATCTTGAAGTAGTAGAGCCAAAGAAGGAACTTCTAATTCAAAGGGAAAAACGGCTTCAGCACCATAAACCAAAACAAAAGGTGAAGTTCCAATGGGGGTTCGAACACTAGTTCGATAGGCCCACAAGGCTGGATATAATTGAATGTGCCGACTGCGGCCAGATTTATTGACCAATATTTTGAGAATTTTGATTAAGGTTTTGTTTGAAGCTTCTGCTTGACCATTACCCTGAGGATAATAGGGAGTGGACCAGCGATGTTGAATCTTATATTTTTGGCATAATTTCTTAACATATTTATTTTTGAAACAAGTTCCATTGTTTGAGATGAGATTTGCAAGAATTTCGAACCTACAAATGATTTGATTAAAAATAAATTTAGAGACTTGTGTGCCAGTGCAGGAAGCTAAAGGCATAGCTTCAACCCACTTCATGAAATACTCGATGGCGGTTATGATGAATTTGTGTCCATCAGATGACACAGGATTAATTTTGCCAATAATGTCTAAGCCCCATTTTGAAAAGGGCCAAGGAGATGAAATAGCCTGCAGTTCTTGTGCAGGGGCATGGACAAGGTCAGCATGTTTCTGGCACTTGTCGCAATGGCGCACATAATCATGTGCATCATTCTCCATGGTAGGCCAAAAGTATCCAATCCTAAGGAGCTTTTTAGCAATCACACTACCACTGAAGTGTCCTCCACAAGATCCATCGTGGGCTTCACTCAAGGCTGATTTGGATTCTTCTAGATTCAAACATCTCAATAGGATACCTTCAAAAGATCTCCTATATAAAGTATTGCCAATTATTACAAATCGACTTGCTCGTCTACGTAATAACCGATGTTGGTTTCTATTAGAATTGGCAGGGAAAGTCCCATTTTGAAGAAAATCAAATATATCCGTATACCAAGGTTCAGGAGTAGTTTCATTGATTAGAAACACATCCAAAGGTTCTAAGCATGACTTATTTGAAGTGGGTTCCTGGAGTCGACGAATAATGATGGTGGCATATTCGTCATCTAACTCCAAGGGCGGAAGAGATGCAACTACGGCCATAGCATCAGCTGCACGGTTGCTAGTTCGAGGAATAGCTTCCAAGGTAACTTTATCAAATAGAGATATTAATTGTAAAACATAGGCTTTATATGGGCGCAGTTTATCATCTCTGGTCTGATAAACTTCATTAATTTGATTTATGACAAGTTGAGAATCACCAAAAACTAATAGATGTTTAATTTTTAGCGCCAAGGCAGCTCGTAATCCAAGGATTAGAGCTTCATATTCAGCAGTATTATTGGTGCAAGCAAATGTTAATTTAAAGGATAAAGGTATAATGTGCTTTTGTGGAGATATTAAAATAATACCTGCGCCAACCCCACTCATGCATCGGGCTCCATCAAAGTATAAGGACCATTGTTCAACATGGTCTGCCTCTAATTGAAGGCATTCATCAGGAAACTCAATGATGAGGGGATGGGTAGATTCTAAGGGTGCAGCAGCTAATTGATCTGCTATGATTTGACCCTTAACAGACTTCTGTCCTATAAACGTGAGTTCAAACTCGCTTAGAGCAAGAACCCACTTGGTTGTGCGACCCGATAAATAAGGTCGACTCATGAGATACCTCAAGGGATCATATTTAGCAATGACATAGGTTTTCTGACTAAGCATATAATGGCATAATTTTTGCGTAGCAAACATGACTGCTAGACATAGTTTTTCTAATGTTGTGTAGCGGGTTTCATAACTGATGAAGGTTCGACTAATATAATAATTAGCACGTTCTCTCTTCTCATCATCAAGCTGAGCTAACATAGCTCCTAAGGTAGAATCTGAAGCTAAAATATACAGGAGAAATGGGCGATCAGGTCTAGGCGGTGAAAGCACAGGTGGGTTAAGGAGGTATTGTTTGAGAAGTTCAAAAGCTTCTTTACATTCGTCGTCCCAATTAAAAGGGACATCCTTCTTAAGGAGCTTAAGAAAGGGACCGGTTTTGTCCGCCAACTTATCGATGAAGCGACGGATAGCTTGAAGCTTACCTTGTAAACTTCGTAATTCAGATATATTGGTAGGTGCGGGCATATCAGTGATAGCCGCAATCTTAAGAGGGTCAATTTTGATGCCACGTAAAGAAACTATAACCCCTAATAGTTTATCGGACTTAACTCCGAATATGCATTTGGCTGGATTTAATCGAATAAGATATTCTCTTAACCGATTAAAAACTTTTCTCAAATCATCTAAATGGTTATCTTCATTAATAGAGCGAGCTATAATATCATCTACATAATCATGTAGGATATCATGCATCATATCATGAAAAATATAAGTCATAGCTCGTTGATAGGTTGCACCTGCGTTCTTTAAGCCGAATGGCATCACTTTCCAACAAAAGGTACCCTAAGGGGTAATAAAGGCTATTTTAGCCTGATCTTCAGGAGCTATCCTGATCTGATTATAACCGAAGAATCCATCCATTAAGGACATCATCCCACTCCCAGCAGTAAAATCAATGATTTGGTCCATGTTTGGAAGAGGAAAATCATCTTTAGGGCATGCAACGTTAATATCTCTAAAATCTGTGCAAACCCTAACTTTGGTAGCTTCTTTCTTGGTGACTGGAACTACATTCGAGATCCATTCAACATAATCAATAGCTTGTATAAAAACAACATTCAAGAGTTTTTCTAACTCCCCTTTGACTAGTAAAGCCACTTTGGGATGCATTTTTCTAAGTTTCTGTTTAACAGGTTTAGCATCCGGATGGACTACTAGATGATGCATGACTACGAAAGGGTCCAGACCTGGCATATCTTCATATGTCCAAGCGAAGACATCTTCATATTCTTTAAGGAATGCAATGTATTGCTCTTGTTTTTCTTGACTTAATTCTGATCCAATATTGATTATGTGAGGACTATCCTTAGTTCCAATGTTGATTTTAATGACGTTTTCTACTTCCATGTGTAGATCTCTTTCAAAATTAGGTGGGGCGGGTGAAACGCCCAATTCTTGTAATTCTTTTAAGGTTAACTTGGATAATTCATCTTGAGGAGTCGTGGCCTCAAGTTGGGCTATAGTAGGTATAGAACCATCAAAATAAAACCCATTGTGTAACATCTCTTCAATGGAGACATCATGGAAAATATCTCCTTCCAACTCATCATCGGATTCAGCGATCATTTCAGGGTAAGCTATGGATAGCATGTTACATGTAAATGGCTGATTTTTTAGAGGCAAATCATCACGCCTATCCAAATAATCTTGATAACATATGAGTTGATCATCATCTTCAAAAGGAAAGGGTTGACCCTTACTAGAAAATAAGCCCACACCACAGCGGACAAGCCACGGTTCTACCTCGAAAGGTTCTTTCATACCATTTTGGAAAGGTCCCAAGCCTTTCCCTTTATATCCCATTTTAAGCATTATAGGTTTAGCTTTAATATACTCATTAGTAAAATAACATCGAGCATATCCATCATGATGAGTTTTGATATTTCGAGGTATTCTTCCCTAGTCATATCCTTTATAAATGAAGGCACAACTCCCGACTTGATAAGTACTTCCCATAGGTTGTGGGAGGCCCAAAGTACGAGGAGATGGCGGCAAATTACTTAAGATAATGGAATTTTGCATAGAAGCATTTGTTTTTTTTGATATAAGAATTTGAGATAAATCAGGTAAGAGTTCATCAAAAAGAGCATAAGATGTAGAAGGATCATTCTCTATATCTTTAGATGTGGAAGGTATGATAGATGTAGATAATGTGGAGGCGTTAATAGATGGGTCTATAGGTTTTGAAATTATAGGGATGGAACATGAAGGATTGGTTATGGATTGAAGGTCTTTTTGAGGTTCTAGAGTGGTTTGTTTAGAAGATTGTTGATCTATATATGAGGATGAAACTAATGGAGGAGAAATAGATGAAGTTATGGGTGTGTGTTTCACATTTTTAGATGAAAAATAAGAATTAGGATGTGTGGATGACAGAGCAGGGCAAAATTGAACTCCAACAGGTTCTGCCAAGGCACACATATCAAAGGGTCTAGGATCACCATGGATAGTGACCAACTGATTTTTAAATTCGAATTTAACACATTGGTGTAAAGTTGATGGGACAGCCCGCATTGCATTGATCCAAGGACGACCCAAGAGTATATTGTACGATGCGGGGCAATGTACAATAAACACGGTCGTATCTAAGGTTCTAGGACCAACTTGCAATGGGATGGTAATAACTCCACACGTTTCTTGTGTTTCGTCATTGAAAGCTTTTATGATCATGTCAGTTTTCTTCATTTCATCACTTCTAAACCCAAATCGTTGGTAGAAATCAAAAGTGCAAATATTTAGAGATGAACCATTATCAATCAAAACTCTTTTAACGGCTACATCTCCAATTAGGGCAGTAATGTATAAGGGGTTATCCTTATGTAAACTATGTTGTGGTATATCTTTATCCCGAAAGTCAATACAATCGACTTCTCTAGTGATGATAGTATTGGCCATGGCTTCAAGTTGAATGTTTTGTGGTACCATCATTTGGCTTAATGTAAGCATTAATTCATCTCTATGGGTAGGCGAAGATCTTAATAAATCCAAGAGAGAAATTTTGGCTGTAGTATTGGATAATTGCTCATTAATATTGTAAGGGGGTTTAGGTTGAACGTTGGAAGCATGATTCCCTTTATTGGGATTTTTCAAAACAAATGGAGCTGATCCATCATTCTGGTTTGGTTCTTGTTGAGAATTTTGAGCCTGTTGTCTGGTAACGACTCCGATGGTACCTACAATGTTGTATTGAGGACGTTGAATAAGTCTTGGTCTAGCATTTATAGCTTGTTCATTAGAAAGGAATTGATCAGAAGAGGGTCGAGTAGTAACTCTTCTAGGAAATGGTTCTTTTGGAATCATAGCATCTGTAATAGGTTGAATAGGATCTGATTCATTTTCAGAACTATTCGATTGGTTTGAAGTGATTTCCATGTCACTTTCAGTATCTGATTCTATATCACTAGGATCTGGTATCTGAATATTATGTAGGGGCCTGGTCGTGACCATGGATAAAGTTGTGTCAAATTTTTGTAAATCATGATTAGGTAAATGTCCGCTAATAGTTCCTACATATCGGGTAGGAGGAGGAACATTATGATGCTCAATTTGATTGGCCACCTCTTTACCATGTCTTGGTAAAGGATGTTGAAATATGTCTAATGATTGATTAGCATTTTGATTTTGATTTTGGGGAATGTTCTTTTGAGCATTATTAGGAGCATTTTGTTTAGGTTGGAAGGCTTGCACCTCCATTTCATTATTATCAATCAGATCTTGTATTTTATGTTTCAACCTTTTACAAGCGTTGGTAGAGTGTCCAGGCCCTCTATGGAAATCATAGTGTAAGTCAGCTCTGTATCCGGGTATGGTTGGATCAGGTTCCCGGATAGCTGGTAATTGAATCAAACCTCTTTCGAGTAATTGAGGTAAAATAGTTGATAATGGTTGATTCAATCTAGTAAATTCTCGAGGAGGTTTATCAGGAGGTTTCAATATAAATTTTTCTGTTGTCTTCGTTGCATTGATATTAGCAACATTTCTGCTATCAGTGACTCCGTCACCTACGACTTGTTTGTTTTTATATTGATTTCTGGATGTTTTCTCATCATCTTTCTTCCTAAGTTGGCCTCTCCTAATGAGGGCATCTTCTACTCTTCGAGCTAAATCTATAGCCTGATCGAAGGTAGTTAAAGTAGCAGTTGATAACTCATAAGATATTTGTTCTTGCAAATTATTAATAAAAATGTCCAACATTTCCCTATAAGGTAGCACAAAGTGCAGTTTTCCTATCAACTGCCTCCATCTAGCTAAGAAATCAGCAAAACATTCATCTTTGTCTTGTTTTAAGTTGTATAAATCTTTAATGGTGACATGCCTCTCGATGTAGGCACTAAATTGATGGACAAAAGATTCAGCTGTTTCTTCAAAGTTTCTCAAAGAATGAGTGGGCAATTGATAGTACCACTCTAATGCCATTCCACCTAAACTTTTCGGGAACATTTTTAGTAATAGCAAGTCATCATGTGATATATCATGACATGCTATCCTAAACATGCGAAGATGCTCTATGGGATCTTCAGTTCCTTTATATATAGGCAGGACGGGCATGGGAAAATGCTTAGGGTACGGTTGTGCTACAACTATGGGATCCAAAGGTTGACTACACATCTCTCGATAATTGTACGAGGGACGGTAGGGATCTATCTGGTCCATGCGGGAAGCTAACTGCTTCACCATGGCTTCCAGATTACTGGTTTGCCCACCATATTGGTTCGGTAGGGCATTAATATGGGATTTGTGAGCATATGATGGAGGGACATGAATATTAGATGCTATATTGCTATTGTGTAATATGTTGGTAGGAAGGGTGTTATGAAGAAGTTTTGAAGTTATATTATGTTGTATTCCAGATTGTTGGAAATTGGTGTTTGGCTTCATTTTAGGTTTTTGTTGATTTGAAGCATATTGATCAATAGTTTGGCGAAGTAAAGTAGTGAAGGAAAGTTTCTTTTGTGTGGGAATGATTTTAGGCTCAATAACAGGTTCTTTAGGAGGTTGGGTAACCTGTTGTTTTTGCATGTTCTGAATCATAGTGACCATATCTCTATTGGATGGTCCGACCTTATCACTTTCTTGATCAACAAAGGACAAGGGATTAGTGTGTATATTAAACACATCTTCCATGGCTGCTTGAGTGTCACTAATTTGTCCTTTATCAATACGAACTACCATATTAAGAGCGCCAATGTTATTATTGAAAAATTTCCAGAAATGATCTAAGTTATCAAAAGCAATAGTTCCATCTGGAGTTATTCTAGGGGATGAGGATCCATCCTCTTTAACATTTTCTTCTTGTTCATCTACAACAAGCTCATCGTCTTGCTGGTCTAGAGTTTCTTCTTCCGGGATTGGATCCTCAGGAAGGACATTTGGGTTTCTTGTTTTGTCTCCTAACCAATCTTCTTCTTCTCCTTCAGTTTGTTTACCATTCCTAAGTTTAGGCATTGTGCTTAACTTAGATTTCAGCAAATATATATATATATATATATATATATATATATATATATATATATATATATATATATATATATATATAAACAAGCTTAAGAGGTATATATTAATTATATACCTACTACAATATTTAAAATGAAATGTTTTGGTTTTTGTTATGTTTTTTAGTTTTTCTTGTTTTTTTTGGTTTTAATAACAATATTATAAAGATAACAAACAACACACAAAACGCAAGAAATAATAATAATGAAAGCAATGATCTAGTTTTCTATAAACAATTTATAAATATCATTAATGGGCTCAAGTTCTTCAGGAGTCATGAAGTGTTCTTCTTCAAATTGAAAATTTTCTTTCAAGAATTTAATGAAAAGTGCTATAGTGATATTATCTGTCTCAGATTCTGGTTGATAGAAGTAAAGCTCGTGGCAATACTCTCGATATAACACAGCTCTAGGAACTCTATTCCATATTTCCCTATCCGTAAGAACGACCTCTTGGTCTTCTACATGACCTAGGAACTGGTGTATAGTGGCTGCGTTCTCGAGGTATTCCTCGAAGGTGAACAATTCTGAAGACACAAGAGCTCTCCTATAAGCTAACCACCTATGGCAGGCTCTCTGAAGTTCATGATAAAAAATGAGTTGATGAGGATCCAGGATTCTATCTAGGACAAGCCTTTTGATTTGTTTAAGTTTTGTTGACCTAGATGAAATGACACCTAGTCTTCTATCAAGTTCGTCCCACAAAAGTTGATTTCTATCTGTTTCAGGCACACTAAGCACAAAATTGATTTCTATGGCTGCTAATTGGTTTTCAACATTTATAGTAACTGCTAGTCTTTTCTTAGGAGCTACCATCTAAACATGATATGCAACTTATTAGTTTTAAATGATTTGAAATGCATCTATATTTTTTTTTTGGTTTTGTTTTCAAAAGGTTTTAAATGCATTCACGTCGGGTTCACCAAAATGTATCGCTCCAAATTTTTCGCATCCTTACCTTCAGGCTATAGGATCCATGCCCGGAAGGAGGATGGGAAAAGGATGGCACAATACCTCGGACTGAGAGGCCTTGCGAAGGTCCCGCCTCTCGGGGGAGGTGTATTATGGTGATTTTTTGACGGATGGTGGGTTCACCAGGAAACGTTTGAATGGCAGTTTCCACGCCTAGGTTGGGAATGTGTTTAATGTGTTCAGTTTTATCTTTAAACATTCGAGTCCTAGGTTTGGCCAAATGAATCTAAGTTGTTCTATTATGAAAATGCAGACTAAATGAAATACAACAAACAGATTTGAACAGAAACAGAGAGAAAAAGCTAAATTAAAGAGCCATACCTGATCCGGATGTCTGATGGAGGTTCTGATTCTTGAAGCAGACAGGATCGTCTGGAATTTGACGGGATCATCTCCGACCTACAGGATCGTCTGAGATCTGACGAATTCATCAGACGAATTCATCAGAGACCTGCAAACAGAGAAATAGACACAAAATACAAAAAATGCAGCAATGCTAATAGAGGATAATGATGTAAAATGACAATAAGGATGTTAACAGATAATCCCGAATAGAAATGCAAGTAAGTTGCAACACTTTAATAGCTAATCATGACCTTATTATGCAATTAAACTACATGGGTGAACTCCAAGATGCAAAATAATAAAGAATAATCATAAGATTAACTAAATACGTGAATAATGCAGCAGAAAAGAATGAAGAAATGCAAACTCTAGGCACTGATTGCCCCCAATGCAGACTGCAGTCGAGATCATCTCGAATTGGTGCGAAATCGTCTCGAATTGAACAAGATCATCCACGACGAACTGAGCTTGCTCCAGCTGAAAAATACTAAGGTTCCTGCAAATAAATTTGGACAAATATGGAGGCAAATAATAATTTAAGATGGTCTAATGCACGTAGAACTTGTGTTGCAGGAAATTTCAGCCAGGGGGATGCCAAGGGGGAGTCCTAAGTTTAAATAGGCTTAGGAGGGAGGTTAGGAGGTTGGAGATCATCCCAATTTGGGAGATCTCCAATGGGGGAGGGTCTCTAACAATGCAGACATGCTTCTACCCGGATTAGAGACGCCGTTGGAACAGAGGCTAATTGTGAAAAATTAGTTTTGGGACAAGATCGTCTGGACGTCCTAGCCCAGATGAAATCGTCCGATCTGAGGCGATATCGTTTGATCGGCGACGATATCATCAAACGGTCAAAACAAACTCTAAAAATGGCATATATTGGTTTTTTGGTGTTTTATTTTGGTTGTTACCCCCTACTCTATGTCATGTTATTTTATTTTCTTGATTCTTATTACTTCTCTCTCTTATGATCAGCTATTATTGCTATTTGGATAGGAAAATTTTGACTTGTTTTTGATAGAGTTCATATCTATTGATGTTGTGTTGGCTAAACTTAGGTTTCTTGAGATATTGATAAATTTTTCTTTGTTGACCATTAATTTATCCCCACTCCTATAGAATGTGGTACTCACTTGGTCATCATATATTTATTCCTTGACCTTAGTGCCTTTGGCATCCATTTTTCTTACATTCCCATATCTTAGGTATAAACTCCTTGATATTATGTTAGTGATATAAATTTTTATGATTCTATCCTCTACTCTTCACCTATTTATGCCCCACTTGTTCATGTTCTATCTATTGATGATGTAGATGTTCATGATGTTGACCTTTGTGCTCTATCTATCAACAATGTGAGCATCCATAATTTTGTCCTCCATGCTTTATTTGTCTATGCTTCATCCATCTATGATATGGATGTCAGAACTATTAATACCCATACCACCCTCCTTTATAGTGTGGCCATCAAAAATATTGATACCTGTGTTATTTGCCTTTACATCATGGACCTTTCCTCCAATAAGGTTTTCTACCTTTCCTAGTCTAGTCACCATCTTGATGTTGGATTTTATTACAGCAAATTCTACACCAATAAAGAAGCTTACCATACCCATTATGTGTGAAGGTATATAATTGTAAGGGTGACTTTATCTCTCACATCACCTCACCTTGGTGAGTAACTCTACTTCTCTTTCTTTAAATTTATCTTGTCATACCAATGATTTTACTAGTTGCCTCTACAACTAGGACACTTTTTGTTCTAGTTCCTCTACTCACAGTTGTGTTACTTTCAACTACACCCTAAATCCATCCATAGGGTTTCCCAACCTATTCTCCATTGTACCTTCTTTTGCTATCTGTTGTGATGTTTCCAGTAGATAGACTGGTGGATTACCCTTGTGTATGCCTGTCATTGCTTCGAATATGATCACACTACTTCATTGACGACACTTATTTTGTTGCTTCTTCCTCTGTGGATTGACCTCCCTTATAATTATTAAGCTTCTTAGTTCTCCATTTTAGGGTTGTGCATCTTATACCTATAATGCCATGAGGTCAGGATGTGCTAGCAACCCTTGATTCCCATTATGGTAGTATTGTTTGAATACGTGCTCCATTAAATAACTGAGATAATAGGGCATGTTCAACAAAAATCATTCTCATTATTAACCTCTTTTTGCATGAATTAGTAGGTATAGGTAATGGCTTGTTATCCCAAAGAACTATTTTTTGCTTATTGCGTACTTTAGTTAGAAGTAGGAAATAACATTGTATAGCATGAAAATCAATGCTCAAAGGACTTACCCCCATATTATTTTACATTCATGTTGTTTTTTAGATCTGAATAGGACATTGAGAACCTACTTAATCATGAAGGGATCCTTAAATAACTCTTCTCTAGTTTTTGGTAGCCTTGTTACCCTTATAATTATTACCTTTGAAACCTTAATTTCTATCCTATATACTATGGTCCACCCATCATAAAAAATCATGAAAAATTCTATTACAATGTCTTTATCATACCCCTATAGGCACTGTTAATTATCCATCCATCCTACTTGCTCAAATGTGTCTACAACCCTAGAGTTTTTTTTAGCTTGACTATACTATCTGGTTATTTTCATAGTGCCTTCTCCACTCTAGTTGACCCAAAGGTGGTTGACACTCCTCTTATTTTGTCACTCTCACTTTTAGCATGTGAGAACCTAAAGTTTTATTTTTGCTTTCCCATCATCATTTTTTGGTAGCCGCATCTTGTGTCTCTCTTTTTTTTGCATGTGTGATGGGGTATTTTATCCCTAACCATTTTTTGGATGAGTACAACTAATTTTGATCACTTCACTATCTCCTCTTAATAGTCTTGTGTATCTATAGCATGATAGTTAGTTTAACAATATTTGCCACCTATCCCTTATTGCCACTTTTATTTTAATCACATGTACAAAATTTAATAGGACCATGCACTTAGTGCTTTGTTTTTTCCACCTTGGGAACCTACACCCTATATCCACCTCCATGATCCATTGTGACTCAGGTCCACGCACCTATTTCTTGAGTAGTGTTGGATGTCTTGTCAATTCTCACCCACATCCTATTGGGTGGTGTATCTTCTCCTTGTTAGAATATATTTTTTGAATATATCCATTATTTTTTAATTTAATTTTCTTTTCTAATTACTCTTATGTCATTCAAATAGCTATTGTAGTAAGCCTAAATATAGCTAAGTCTTAGTCAAAGATCCAATAAAACGCTCAATATAAGAGATACAAAAAGAAAACATTAAGCAAGAGTCATTTATTCTTAGTAGAAGGAGATCCCAAAGAAGACTAAAAGGTGGCAACTAGAGCAAGAAATTATAAGAACTAAAATCAAATCAAGAAATTTTATGCAATAGTCCAGAAGCCAAAAATAGAATTGAGAGTACCAGGTATGTTTCATATCTCTACTCCTCTTCCTAAAAGTCATCCATCACATGTACAATATCCATATGAGTAATCACTCCCACCATATCCACTTTCTAGAGAGGATTCACCCCATCATAATTTACCACCAAAAACAACTACCACCTACCATGCACAAGAAATCCAATCAATCCCAAAAGGTACATATCCACAAACCCTTGTAAATACCAATAGTGTATCACTAAACCCCCCATAAATAATCTTCTCACCTTTCTAATCCACCTTTATTGCTTATCATACTTTTGAACATTAACTCCTGGAAGTATTTTAAAATATTGAAGCAAATACCTAAAATTGAGCATAGCTACAAGAACCATAAGATGGGATAAATAAATCAACCACCCAGACATATGATGGAGTAGATATTATTATTAGAGAATGGGTCAAAGTAATTCTACACCCTAAATTCAAGAAGCCAATAGTAGAAATGACAACAAAGGATTATCATATCAAGATGCAAAGGTGTGACAGCTCTAAAATCCTCAAAATAGATACACTCAGGGCACTTCATACTAAAGTATATATGATTTTCCTTCAAAGCAATTAGATAAATGTAAAGCTTACAACTAAAATAATAAGCTTAAAATTTTGGAATAGAAACTAAAGGAGTAAGTAGAGAAAAATGCTCTAAAAATGATATTCAAGACCTAAAATGCTTGCTAGATAAATCTCCTACTAAAGAGCAACTACAACAAAAGGATAAAAGGATCCAAAACTTGGAGGAGTAATTGCATTAAGAGAGTACTAAGATTTAAACACAAGATAAGAAACTATTAGAATTAAGGTCAAAGCTCCAAAGCCAAGAAGAAATATTGGCCATAGTCCAATCAGAGCTAGAAAATTAGAAGGAAAAGCCACAAAGTGAGGTAATCTCCAAAGAATTGCTAAAGAAATTTAGAGGCCAGTATTGGATCACGA
Source organism: Wollemia nobilis (assembly GCA_028583015.1). Taxonomy (NCBI): domain Eukaryota; kingdom Viridiplantae; phylum Streptophyta; class Pinopsida; order Araucariales; family Araucariaceae; genus Wollemia; species Wollemia nobilis. Next base: position 4,100,656 of record JAQPPZ010017036.1, on the reverse strand, counting down.
TTAAGGAATTTATAATGAAATCTTTCCCTTTGGTCATAAGGATAGCGTATATTACAAAACTAATCCAAGATGCTAAAGAGAAATTCAGTAGAGGAAAAGAAGAATTGATGAGTAAAGTGTAGCAGGTAGAGTTTGCACTTCATATGCTATGAAACAGATAGGAATACCCCTACCTAGAAAAATACTCTAAGAAATACCTAAGTGAGTCACGATTATGCTCAACCCAGGTAATATCTAGAAGTTAGCTAATCATAGAAGAATAGATAATGAGTGTCCTCAAAGTAAGCATAGATAAATAAAATTGGTAATGCAAGAGGTCATGGATCCTCATTTCCCAATATTTTGGTATAGGAATGGACAATTTTATAATAGAAAAAAAACTCATTTAGTGACCGGATCAACATCTCAACAGTGGAAATAAATGCATTACCTAAACCTTGGAAAATAGAGTAGATTATTACTCTTCCATAGGCTCTCTGCACTATTGTCAAAATTCCAAGAATTGGATTGAAGATATGAAAACCTCTCTTATGATCATAAATTTTAATTGTAGGAAGTTCTCAAGTTTAAAGTAATACATGTCCCCTCTCAAAAGGCATGGGATAAAATGTACAAATTATTCTAGTTGACAAAATCTCCTTTAGTAGTTCAAGAGACCAGTCAACAAGATGAGACATTAAGAGCAACCATGGAAGAAGTACAGGGAGAATCCACTGGAATAGTTGGGACCTTAGAGATGGGAAGTATGTAGGGAGGACAACCTTGTACAAATAGATTTTTATCTTTTTTTTTGTTTATTTTTTTACTCTTGTACCCAATAGGATAAGGCTATTTTGGTTATATGTTTCAACAAGAAAAAATCCCCCGTAAGGTGCCAATAATATAGGTAGAATAACTAGCCCACATCTATATATTCAAAAGGAGAGAATTTTTCTAATATTAGTAGCTTTAGAGACTCAATCAGGCATGTGAAACAACCACTAGACTAAAATGAAATGCAAGTAGATCTCAACTAGCCCAAAGCAGTATCAAAACAATAAATTTTGCTAAGTATGAAGAGTTGCTAGATTTTTGAGACACTGATGTCAATGATAAACATAAAATTATCTAGCATTTGATGTGGGTAAAGCTTAGGTTTTAACTAAGGTAGAAGAATTTAATTTTTATTTTAGCATCGAAATCAAGTTTTGACTAAGTATGGGGTATAGTTAAAATTTTAAAATATTGATGTTAACAAAGGCTGATAAAATTTTGGCATTTGATGCATTATGAAATAATTTTTGCTAAGTATAGATAAATATTTGGCATCCAATGTCATAACAGGGCCTGTTGGATATAGCAAAATTTTGGCTATGTAACAAAGAAGGCCAGATTTTTGAAGGCACTAACATCAACATAGACTACATAAAATCTAGCACAAAAAATAATAAAGCTAGAGAAAAAAATATTCCAAGGCATTGAACCCAACACACAAAGTAGAGTGCTTTGAAAAAATTCACTAAGTTTCAAGTAGCATCAAGATTCTAAAATGTTGACATCATCATAAGGTACATACAAGTTTGGTAGAAGCTACAAGGTGGTGCCAAATGAAAAATCTTCTAAGGAATAAAGTTAGTCAATGAAGTGTTTGATACATGACATCAAGCACTATGCATAGGTATGTGTCTAAGTATAAAGGATGATAAGATTCTAAAGGCATTGACATCATCAAGGTAAACTAAAAAACCTAGCATCTGATAAGAGAAAGAAAATAGTCAAGCTAAGTGTTGAGAAGCACAAGATAAATAATGAAGCTGACATCATGCAAACAAAATAAGAATTTGATACTTGCATAATAAGGAGTTGGATTGATTTCAATCGATAAGAGAGGGATTTGGAAAGATAGTAGAGTGTTCAAATACACTCATGACAATCATAATTTATGGTCAGAGAATTGTAGTAGTTAATATTTTTCCTTATTGATACCTGTACCAATGTAGTTGGGCCAGTCATAGGGTAACCTAAAGTAAAACAATATTGTCAGACAATCCTATGGATTATATTTAGACACATAGGTTACCACTCTCTCATATGAAATTAGAACAAGCCACATTAGTTTCATGGTGTCAATACAACTACAACATAATGAGCTAGAAAATAATGCACATGTGTTGCACCAACCTAACAAGTCCATAATCCATCTTTAGAACAATGATGACAAAATAACCATATGCAAATATAAAGCTATGTATACTTGAATGTAGCTCATTCAAATTGTTGGCTCTTTAGATTTTACAATTGAACATGTATGATGAAAGTCTATATGACCCTTCATGAAAGCTAGAATATTATTTGGACTTTGTCAAATATTATTACAAATTATATATGTGTGATCTTCTCATTAAGCATTTCTATAAAAGTTGAATAAATGGTTTATTCTATTAAGAGTTATTCTACTATCTGAATTTATCTATAGATTATTGTTAGTTCAATTGCTTAAGTTGATCCTAGCTAGCAAATAGAGTCATTTGCATTACATTTGTAGTAGGTCACTAAGATAGTAGACCTCCTTGATGACTCAAAGTGTTTAGAAGGTTGCAATTTAAATGTGCATTTCTTACTTGATACATTCTTGTACTTATATCTTATTTCATCACATCATCTCATTAACCCTAATTTTTTTTATCACTCATCAACATTTGCTATATGATGAATCCTATGATATTTACAAATATTTCTAGAAAAAGCTCCCCTAGAGAGGCAAAATGTCCTTTTAATTAGGGGTATCAAAATCTACTTATCACTTCAATGATCCATAAAGGAATAAGTCAACTCCAATCAACAAATATTCAACTTTCAATATTTTGTATCATAACAAAACTTTCCTTAGGAAATGAAACACTCCATAAGCACATTAGCTTAAGGGTGGGTACTTATCAATTTTTTTGGTACATATACTATCATAATGCATCAGTGACATATCACTTAACCCTTTTAGGGTGAGTCATTATCAAACTTTTGTCCCACCTACCATCCACATATTGGGACAAGATACCCATTAGACATGATTCCTCCTTTACCAAGGGGCATTGAGTTTAAAAAAAAAGTTATACAAAAGGATCAAAGTAGTCAATAATATGCATTTCAATAGGCCAATCAAAACATGTGCTTTTGAATAGGCTAGCTAGTCAAATTATGTACTTTTAAATAAGTCAAGAAATCACGTGCCTTTAAATAGGCCAATCAATTATGTGTCTTTAAATAGTCTTGTCAATCTATTATGTGCTTTTAAATAAGCCAAGCAATTATGTTCTTTTGAATAAGCCAAACAATTTTATTCTCTTAAATAAGTCAAGCAATCATGTGCCTTTAAATAGGCCAATCAATTATGTGTCTTTACATAGGCCATTCGATCTATTATGTGTTTTTAAATAATACAAGCAACTATATTCTTTTAAATAAGCCAAGCAAACTATGTGATTTTAAATAAGCCAATATCATCATATACCTATTGGAAATATGAGCAAGTTTTGTTGTCATTGATGTCAAGAGTCAGTTTCAGTGAGTAGCATGGGATCAAGCACCAATTTTTGTGAGTAGTTCAAGAAAGATATTGCTTCTAGGCCTAAGGGAAAATAATATTACAATATGCTTATTATAATATTTAAGGTGGTCAAATAAGGTCTAAAAGAGTAATTGGAAGGCCCAATAAAATAATATTATAATATTAAGGTCTAAAGTATAGACCTGAATAATTAAATTAATTATAACAACTTTGTTATAAATTAATTTAAATTCAATAACCCTAAGGTTAGGGTTACAAAGGGCAAGCAATAATATTCACCCATCAATGTCAACTATTCTTTCCACCCACCGATATGTTGAGGGAAAGCAAAAATTAATATATATACTATATGCTTTGGCAAACAAACTTCATCCTTCGAATACCTTAATCGATGTGCATGCAAAATTTGTGAACGTGTGGAATAAGAGGCAAGGGTTTTTGGCTACGTGGTAGTCAACATGTGAATAAGAGGGAGGAGGCCTAAAGCCTCATAGCCAACCATGGTGGTTGGGCCAATGATAGGCGGTTATGGCTTAAGGTGCTAACTGGTGGGAGGTCGCATGATCGAACTTCAGTGGCATCATTTTTTGACAAGGAGAACATGTTTAGTTTTTGGTGCAAAAGGAAAGATTCAAAGCACACAAGGTGCCTTTTGGTGCCAAGGTGATCACCTACTCATGTGGCATGTAGGCCACGACTAGGGAACTATGGAGACGCAAGTAGGAGTTCGAATCTCTCCAAGGAAGAGGTACTTAAATTTTTTATTATTAAAATTGCTTCTAAGGTTTAAAAGATGGCATTGATAAGTTTTTATTAAGGGGGAGTTATAAGGCTTTTAAGGTTAATTATCTTATTGTGTTTTTTTATAAATTGAATTAAAATAGGAGCTGTAAGGTTAAAAAAGGGAATTATATTTTTAATTGGGATGAGCTATGATGTGTTAAAGACAAGGGTTTATGAAAAAAATTATTGTGATTATTTCTTTACACAAATAGTTGGTTTGCATTTTGAAGTGTGGATATTATAAGGTGTAAAAGAGATTTTTTTTTTATCGGTTAAAGAAATTATGTTTTGAATAGGTTTTAGCAAGGCCCCCAAAACTTGATTACAAAAAGGCTTTAGAAGCCAAAAAAATTGGAGAATTTAGAATAGGATGCCTTCCTTCAATACTCTAGACCACCAAGGTTGTCCTTAGAGAGCAACAACTACAGTAAAACTTGAAAAAATAAATGCTTAAAGGAACCTAAAAAACAACAAAATACATAAGCAACATGAAGCAAAAATGATGCCAACAAACACTCGACATAGGAATGGGGTACTTAAGTCTCCTTATCAGGTTCAACAGTAGCATTCTAGAAACCATCATTAGAAGTATCCATCTCAGCATGCTTACCCTTGCCAGGGACATCCTCAGGAATAGTAGCCTCCTTAAAATCTTTAGCATGAGCACTGGGTGCATCATCACCATAGGATGTCTTGAAGAACCATAGACTTAGTGCATTTCATAAATCAACAAGTTGGAAAATACAATTTGTGACAGAATTGATGATGAAAATTTGCATGCAATGGTTAGGGTTGTCCTTATCCTCATCCTCTGACTCAATGATCAGGTATTATTTCTACTGAGTCTTATCATTTAAACAAACAAAGGAGCGTAAGGGTTTCTACTCAGGATAAAAATTAGGTTCAAGGAATTCATTGTTGGGTATCCTACTTAATTTATGGATATTATCGATAATTTTTTGCTTCTTAGAAGAGAGCCTAGGTGTTCTTGAATATTGAGGCGTAGTTTGATAAGAGCTAGGTTTTATGGGACTAAGATTGGATTTGGGAGGTGGAGACACAACAATACCCTGAGGACAATGAATTAACCAATGCTTGTACAGGACAGTAAAAATACCATGATAGGTAGGCAATTCAGACCCATTCTTAGATCTACAGTTCTCAATTGTGTAGCTAATAGAATTTAATAAAAATTGAGGAATGTTAACTGCACTCACATCATGAAAATGATTAAAAAAAGTGAAATGAAAGCTACAGAGAGCCTTATATAGGTCATCAACTGTCATAAACTCCATTATGGGTTTTAGGACACTCTCCCAAGGAAAATAAAGCTCATCATGTCGAATACCCACCCAAGCTTTCTTGCAAATCTCTTTGTCTTTGACATCCTTCAACTCGGCATCCCAGTTATGCTTTTCTCTTCTTATGGATCATCCCTTAGCAGGCTAGCTAGTAATTAAACCAAAAATTTGATATCCATATCGTAAGTCTTGTTATGGATGGTGACCCTACCATTATCCCACATCTCCATGAACACCATGGTAATTTTTGGGTCCTCCCCTTCAAATTTGTGAAAAAAGAGAAGGAAACCCTTGCCCGAGAGGATTCCTTTAGCAATGGCATCCATGCAAACCCTAGAAGGCTTGACGTAATTTATGATGACAACATAGGAACAAGGACACCTTTGGAAAAATAGTTGAGGAATGTAGCAATGGGAAAATCCAAAGCTTGACCAGTATAAAAAGAAACAACTAAAGGGACAAAAATAGAAACATTCCAACGACATTCTCGGCAAGTGTGCCAATTGGGATGGGGATAAGTAAAATTGCACGTACCAAGGATTTCATTACAGAAAATGTGAATCCAAACACTTGAAAGGATCACATGAAAATCCAAACCAAAAACCCACCTGAAGGAAAGGGTAAAGTGGAACAAAAAAACACAAGGAGAGACACGAGAGAGGGGTTCGATGTGGATGGATGAAATGAAAATTTGGGAAGGGATGAAGAAGCTATAGGGGGTCATGGCGGTGCAAAAATGGTAGGGAGTAATGACCATGGATCGAAATACTAAGAAATGGATACTATCAAGACATGAAAAAATGCAAATAAATCTGCCTAGAAAGGTGGACAATCGACAACCAAGGTTGATAAAACCAAAACACACGAGATGCCTATGTACTAAGGTAGCCTGGGAATTATCAATGTATTAATTAGGAAGCATGATCATTAGATCATTTTAGTATTGGATTGACTTGCTCCATGTCAGTGTCGGTAATGCTTGAAGCCAAGATTTCTTGATCGATGACATGTACCAGATTCTATGGGAAGCTAGTGGTCCACATCATCAAATTTATAGCCTGTGCTCCATTGTTTGCCAAGATGTCAATAGCTTTATTACTTTCCTTCAAAGTGTGCTAGAAAATTATATCCTAAGAAGTTTGACTAAGAATTTTAGCTTCATCGATGCAATTCCTTAACATCCAGGAAGGGACTTTAGAAATTTTTAGGTAATTGATGATAGTAAGGGAATCACCCTCTACAAAAATTTTGTTAGAGTAGTATTTAGCCAAAAAAAGGCCACACCACATAGCACGAGCTTCAGCAAATTGATTTGATTGGATCCCTAAAAATTTAGCAAAGGTAAGGATAACCCTGCCTTTATGATCTTTGAGGATACCACCCGCTCTAGCCCATCCAGGGTTACCCTTAGCAGCACCATCCACATCTAGTTTAAGCCAACCTGAGGGAGGAGTTCAAGAGGACTGGGCCCTAATTTTGGTAGGTTGTATTTGAGTATTATCCAAAATAGGAAAATTAAGAGATAACCCTAAATAAACTTCAAAACGAGAAGCAAGATGAGAAGGTAAAGGACAAAGGGATGCATTTTCAATGGCAAAAGAGAGGATTTTATTGAAAACATACTTTGGGATTTGAATAGTGTTATAAAACACTTTGCAATTTCTTTATAACCAAATTTGCCATAGAAAATTATGAAGATAAAAATACCACAAGGTCTTAAGATGAAGGTTACAAAAAGGATTAGGCCATGGAAAGAGCAGGGATAGAACATGGTTCAATCCAAGAAATGTGGAAAAAATCTACCAACTTATTGAGGATAGTAGATGAGAAAGGGCAAGCAAGAAATAAATTATGGGGGGATTCCTAGTCAGATAAACACAAAAAACATCTATTGGGAATAGGTAGGCCTCTCTTTAGAAGATTATCAATAGTGAGGATCTTTTTTTGGATGGCTACCTAAGCAAAAGTAGTGATTTTAGGAATAAGTAGCTTAGGCTAGACAAGGCTAAAAGGAATTAAAGGTTCATCATGGTACAAAATAAGTTGATAGGCGGACTTAATAGAAAAATATCCACATTTAGTAAATTTCCAAAAAAATTGATTATGAAGATTTCCAAAAGGAATAATAGAAGAGCTGAGAAGAAACTGTAGTTCTCTAGATTCCTCACGATAATCAGGGTTGTCAATATTCTTCCACTTATTCCTATTAGCTTGAGAACAGATGAAAATTGAGACTTTTGAACCAAAACAATGTCAATATATCCTTTGAGGACAACCAAACGAGGATTATTCATAAGAGGTTCATTGAGAATCCATTTATCTTGCCAAAAATTAGTTTGTTGCCCATCCCCTAATATCCATTTGAGACCGCATTCTATGAGAAATTTGACTTGTAAAATCGATTTCCAGAAGAATAACCCTCTAAAGGAAGGGGTAACATTGAAGAAATCAGTTCCCTGCAAATATTTATGGTAGAAAAAGGTAATCCATTCAGACTCAATATTTGAGATTAATCTCCAAGACTATTTTGCTAGAAGATCTAGATTAAAAAGATGTGGCCTTCTGAGACCAATCCCTCGAGCATGTTTTGATCGGTAGACTTTATCCTAGGCTGCAAGGTGGAAACAATTTTTATTTTTAGATCCTAACCAAAGGAAATTCTTTTGAATTTGTTCTATTTTGTTACAAACCCTTACCGAGAATTTGAAGACAAACATAAAGTAGATAGGAATGCTCTGAAGAGATGCTTGGGTAAGGGTAACCTTGCCAGCTTGAGACAAAAGATTTCTTTTCCAACCAGCCAACTTCTTTTGCAATCTTTCAATCACATTATTCCACATTGAAGTATTAGGCTGACCTAAGAACAAGGGAAGCCCTAAATAAGTAGCAGGAAAATATGAGATTGGACATTCAAGAATGGCAGAAATCTTATTTTATCTTTGAATAGGAGTATTCAAAAAATAAATCTTGCTTTTTTGGAAGTTGATCTTTTGCCCAGCAACATATTTGTATATTAGTAAAATATGCTTGATAACTTTGACCTCAAAGATAGACGCATTGGAAGAAATAATTGTGTCATCCACAAACTGCTGGTGAGAAACTGGTCTAGTTTGAGAAGCTACTTTTATTCCTGATATAAGGTTGAGGTTACAAGTTGCTTTTAAGGTTCTACCTAAAGCTTCAGCAACAATTATAAACAACAAAGGAGATATGAGATCTCCTTGACAAATGCCTCTATTACTTGGAAAATAACCAGTATTGGATCCATTAACAAGAACTAAAAACCAAGAAGTGGATATGCATCCTTTGATCAAGTCAACCCAATCAGGATGAAATCTAAACTTCAGGAGGATTGAAACGAGGAAATCCTAATTAAGTCTATCATAGGCTTTATTCATGTCCAGCTTTAAGAGAAAAGCAAATTTTTTTGCCATGTGAATAGAGTGAAGGGCTTCATGAATAGTGATAACTCCATCAAGGATGAATTTGCCTTCAACAGAGCTTCCTTGATAGGGATCAATAATTGAAGGAAGGATGTCCCTCATTCTGATAGCAATAGCCTTTATAAGAATTTTGTAAACCACATTACACAAGATTATAGGTGTTGGAAATTTGAGGTATTTTATGTTGTCATTGATGTCACATGGATCACATTGAGTTTTGGTGGTAAAAGTATTTCATAAATAAGCATTTATGATATTTTGGAAAGCATGGATATATACAAGGTTTCTGTGAAAACCAAGGCAGGCAAAATAGAAGGTTTTATTTAAAACCATGGATGGCATATTTGAAATGGATTTTTCTTAAAACCTAGGTTGGATTTTCATTTCGTTGAAAAATGTGCCCTGGTGATGGAGATATTTAATTTTAAATATTTAAGTTTAAATTTTAATTATTTAAAATTTAAATTTAAATTTAAAATTAAAAGTTAATTTATAGCGCCGATGTCAAAAGAAAGGAGGAGGCACATAATATTAAAGTTTAAATTATAGCATCGACGTCAAAAGAAATGAGGAAGGCATATATCAATATGCCACCAAAAGTTTTGATTTAACTCTATGGCCTCGATGATGGTGATGCGTTCGAATTGTTAAGGAAGTGAAAGGTGCCAGCATGTTAAATAGTGTGCAAAGGGTGTTCGTTCGAAGAGGGAGCAAAGGCATCACAGCTCATTTGAATCCAATGGAGAAAGGAGGCAATAAAAGAAAGGGAGGTCTCTTACCAAGCACCGTAGGTGCTTATGGCCTAACGACAAGAGAAAGGCGTGTAAGGTGTTGAAGCACTTGTAGATCCGAAGTTCAAATCCTGTAGGTGCTGGTTTTGTAAAGTAAAAGGGAGGACTTTTTTGGTGGATGTGGTGTTTGAGGACACGCTCAGAGAAAACAAATAGAAGGTTTGCACTCACTGTTCTATGTGAGTGGTTCGCTCACATGGTTGTTGGCACTGTGGTTAGAGTGGTGTAGGAGAAATGATCGGGGATCTAATCCTACTGATGACAAAGGCAAGTTAATAATTTTTCCTAATATTTTTTTTTTCTAAGGTTGCCCTAGGAGAGATAAGGGTTGTGATGCATGTTGAGAAAAAGAGAGATTTTTGGTGATTTTCCTTTTAGAAGTATATCATATTACATATCGTTGGAAAATTTATTTTGAGGGGTATTTGATTAACTTGCTTAGAGGGAGAAATAAGGTATATGTAAAGAGATAATTCTATTTTTGTAAAGGGGTTCAAAAGTGAAGGTTGTTTTGTTCTTTTTTAAAAGTGATTAATTCTTTCATAAGGGGACATGATGCATTTTGTTGAGTAGCAGTGATAAGGTGTTATTTGGATATTGTTGCTATGATATTAATCATGATCTCTAATCCTTGTTGAAAGTTGAAAAAGAAGTTTGTTGAGTGTGGCATATTTCCAAAGAGGTTTCTTCATATTCATAAAAGGTATGGGCACATTCTCCTATTGATTGATTATGGTGGTTGATTTCTAAAATATCATTGGAGAGAAAAGGATTGATTGTGGTTTCCTTTTCGAAAGTGGTTGGTTGAATGCTTCAAGGTTTTTTGGTTTGAGAGTTGTGTTTAAACCTTGTTTTATAAGCATATTTGTTGAAGCCCATTGGTTTTCCAAAGAAATTGAAAAGAACATGAGTATCATTGTAATGTGAGATTTGTGGTTGAACATTGTTGGAAACATTTGAGTTGAGTTGATTGAGCCTAGTCAAGTGATGTGTGAAGTGATTGTTCAAGTTCCATGAAACAAACTATTCTATAATTCTGATTTGAGTTGAGATTGAGCTTAGAACATATTGAGTCTCTAAAAATTCTCTTTATGCTTCTATGAGTTGACTTGAGTTGAGTTGAGATTGAGCTTAGAACATATTGAGTCTCTAACAATTCTCTTTATGCTTCTCTTGAGTTGACTTGAGTTGAGTTGAGATTGATTTGAGTTGATATCATTGTGGATCATTGTTGTCATCTATTATAGAGTGTATTGCCATTCATTGTTGAGTTCATCATTGAGCCTTGCCTTTGTATATTTGTGGATGAGATTTAAATGCTACTTGAGAATGATTGATTGAGACTTTGATAAGGTCTTTGGGATAGATTTCTGGATTTATTTATGGCAGTTTTTATGCATGATTGATTGAGCCTTGAGAAGGCTTTTGGGACAGATTTGTGGATAGTTTTTGGATAGATTTTGAGCAAGTTCTTAGTGAGCTTGTTAAGTAGATTTGGATAAAACTATGTGAGCTTGTTGGGCAGATTTGGAAAAGTTTTGTGTGAGCTTATTGAGAATATTTGGACAAGTTATATGTGAGCTTGTTGAGCATATTTGGATAATTTTTGTGTGAGCTTGTTGAGTAGATTTGGACAAGTTCTGTGTGAACTTGTCCAACAGATTTGGACAAGTTCTGTGTGAAATTGTTGAGCAGATTTGGACAAGTTATGTGTGAGCTTGTTGAGTAGATTAGTGGAGTTCCTAGCTGAGCATATCAGTGGATTTCCTACCTAAGCAGATTAGTGTTTTGCCTAGCTGAGCATATCAATGGATTGCCTACCTGAGCAGATTAGTGGATTTCCTACCTAAGCAAATCAGTGTGTTGCCTAGCTGAGCAGATTAGTGGATTGTCTACCTGAGCATATCAGTGTGTTGCTTAGCTGAGCAGATTAGTGGATTGTCTACCTGAGCATATCAGTGTGTTACCTAGCTTTGAGCAGATCAAAGTAATCATTGTATTGGATAAGGATCCTTATTTTTGTGTGAAATATTATAAGGATATTATCTTGTGGAGTACCCCACATTGGGGGAACCATGTTAAATCTTGTGTCTCAATTGTGTGTGGTGACTTGTGCTCTTTCTTACTATTGTTATCCAAGTTATTAATGCACACTGCTATATTTTATAATTAAGGATATTAATTGACATTGGTTTGGAAAGAAAGTAAAAATTAGGCGCTATACTGTTCACCCCCCTCTCAGTATAAGCTTGTGTTCTTCAATAGGTTGAAAATTAGTCATGGATTTGGCATTGTAACTTTTTGGAATGAGAGCAATAAAGGTCGAATTGAAGCCATGAGGGATAGATTTTGTAGACTAAAAATCTCTAACAGTAGAACAAATATTAGGGTCAAGAAAATCCCAGAAGGTTTTAAAAAACCAAGGAAAGCCATCAGGGCCAAGAGCTTTATCAAGATGCATTGAAAATAAGGCTTGGTGAATTTCCTCATCAAAAAAATGGGCTAACCATTTAGAATTAGCATCATATGAAACTAGCTGGGGAATGTGGTAAAGCATGGTATTTAGGGCAAGATTAGAAGATGGCCTATTTTCACCAAGAAGATTGGTGAAGTAAGAGACAGTCTCATTTTTTATTTCCATCATATTAGAGGTAGTAGAACCATAATTTTTTGTCAATTATTTGATTCTATTGTGGCTCCTAATTTGCATGGTAGAATCATGAAAAAACTTCGTGTTCAAATCCCCTTCTTTAAGCCATAGAGCTTTGGATTTCTATTTCCAAAATATTTCTTCACAGGCTAGAAAATTATGAGGATTCTTTCACTGGATTGGATCACTTTCCTATCTACCTTTCTAGGATCCCACAAGCAAATAAGGCCACCTAAAGCACCTTTGGCTGGACTAAAAGCAAGTTCTCCTCTATTCCAAATTTTGATAACAGCTAAGGTAGAATTATGTTGATGAAGTTTTATTTCTTGTAAAAATAAGAATAGTGGGTCTTATTTTTTTCTTAATGAGATAACAACCTTTTATTTTTTTATCCCATTCAGACCTCTCACATTCCATGAGAATAGCTTCATTTGGAAACCTTGGAATATTTCTTGCCTCCCTTACCAGTGGTTTGGGGAGATTTGGTGCCTTTTGGTTCATCCCTCACTTGAGAGTTGACAAGGAGGAATAATATTTTTTGAATGCCATTATCAATGTCATCTTGAACTCTATTTTTCCACTGATCACTTGTAGAAGGTCGTCCTCACTTTTTGTCACTCCCACAGTCAATTGGGGATTTTTTGGAGCTACGAGTATGCCTGGGAGTAAATTTTGAAGGAACTATTTGCACAACTACAGAACCTGAAGACATTAGAATATTTGAGACTTTGGAGGGGCTAAAAGTCTCAGGAGGGGGAAGGGACGGTCCAAGATTTGCAAGAGATTCAAGGTTTTGAGAAATATGAAAATCACTATTTTGGATATTTTGTTGGTTTTCTTGCTAAAACAAATTTGAATCAACCAAAATTGAGAATTTATTGGGATTATTAGGAGCATGACATACCTCTTCACTGTAATCTAGAGAAGGGGTTAAATATGTGACAATCTATTTACCCCTTCCCAAAGAATGTAGAGGATTCAGAGGAGGTTGCATATCTTCAGGTTCATGAATTAAAATACCTTTGTTGACTTGATGTTGTTCTTGCTTAGATTGCTTGAAGCCTTTTTTTGGACCAACACTCTCCCAACCCTGAGTATCATGATTAGGGTCTTCAGGCCAAGCTTTCTTTCAACCTTGCACTTAATTATTAGGAACCTTAAGAATTTTAATAGGTTCATCTATAGATTTAGCTTTTAGAAAAGGATATTGGCTCCGAAGATGTCCTTGAGTGCAAAATTCCACACAAAAGGCCAGCTATATTTCTTATTCAATAACCTACTTATGATAGGAATAATTGTATTCCAGCTCCACAAAGGTTGGAAAAACTAAATCAAGTTTTGCATTGACACAGATTCTGGTTGTGGTCATTCTGGTTCTAGCTAAAGTAACATGATTAATAGCAACCAAGGTCACGATGGTCTTTGAAATAGTAGAAAGGATATCTGGGTACCAGAAGTGCTAGGGAGGATTGAGGAGCCTAACCCAAATATGGGTAAAATTAATATTTTGGGTCTCAGGGTCAAAATCAACATCCCACTTACGTAGAAAAAGACTCTTACAACCTAAAAACCAAGGACCACCAGTAAGAATTCTACTAGCGTCATCACGATTACTCAATTGGATCCTAAAGAAACCACTGATAAGACCAAAAAACTCTATGGACCCAATAGTCTTCCACTTTCAATGGGCCCAAATTCGAATGGTTTCAAGGTTAGGACACCCTCCAATCAGATTGCCCATTAAATTAAAATATTTAAAAGACAAATACTTTTGGATCAAGTTATCAGGAATTTTTACTTTTGACCCAGTAGGATTTAACGTGGAATGAGAATCAGACAAATAGTGTTGTCCTCCTCCCACCACTCTGGAAAAAGATACTTTCTCTGAAATGAGGTCCTTAGATGAGGGGGGCCCATGGGGATCACCTTTGTTGAGAGGTTCATCACTCCAAAACCTGACAGGATTGACAGTAATAGAATCACGAATTTCACCATCCTCAAAATCTCCACTAGGTTGACCGCTATCAAGGATGCCCTGGGTGCCAAATTTTTGAATTTGAGCCTTCCCGCCCTCAAGATTTTAAAAATTCTACTTCTCGCATGTACTCAAAAATCTGTATTTACTTTCACTCTTGCTCATGTGTAAAAGAGATTTATTGCTATGTATGGTGAAATATTTTTAAGGATCAAATTGAGTGAATAATTGAGAATATGTTGCTACCTAACCTTTGAAATTGGCAAAAGGTTGATTGTGATTGAGACAGGTGTTTGAAGTCAAATCTTATTAAAAAAATAGGTAAGGGCACATTATCCTTGATATTTATTGTTGGATGTTATGAATGCTAATTTGGAGTGAAAAGTTTCTTGTTTTATAAGCATTCTTGAGTTTGGTTTTGAGATATCCAATGTTGATTGATGTGGGTTTTATGGAATGAAATTTGATACTAGAAACCTTTTTTGATAAGCATTATTGGAAATATTGAGTAAGCTTTCATATGCTTGATTAGGGTTTGTGAAAGATCATGAGTATCATTTTTATGTGAACTTGTGAACTATCTTGAACTAGGGTTGGTGAAAGATCATGAGTATCGTTGTTATGTGAGGTTTGTTTGATAAGCAATGTTGACTAAGCTTTTATTGAGTGATTGGTTGAGTGGAGTTGATTATTGGAATTTTTGGAGTGATAGTTCAAGTTCTGTAAAATAAATTGTTCCATATTCTAATTTGATTTGGAAGAGAGATTGAAAGTGATTGAGTTTTGTGCAAGAGTGAAACATATTGAGTCTCTAACCATTATCTATATGTTTCTGTGGTTAAGCAAGAGAGTTTGAAAGTGATTTAGTATTGTTGTGAGTGAATAACATATTGAGTCTCTAACCATTCTCTATATATTTCTATGAGTCAAACAAGATTCTATGTGAAGCTTATTTGTGTGATTGAAGAAGTTTTCTATGATATATTGAGTTGAGTTGAATAAGCTTTTGTGAAATCTTGTGAGATGATTTGAGTAAGTCCTAGAGTGGACTTAAGGACTAAGTTGAGTAAGATTTTGTGGAAGCTTACAATGTAGATTTAAGACAAGTCTTGGTGAAGACTTGTTGAGCTGATTGGACAAGTTCTAGAGAGGACTTGTTGAGTAGATTTGAGGTAAGTCTTGGTGAAGACTTATTGAGCATATTGGACAAGTTCTAGTGAGGACTTGTTGAGTAGATTTAAGGTAAGTCTTGGTGAAGAATTTTTGAGCAAATTGGATAAGTTCTAGTGAGGAATTTTTGAGCAGATTTGAGGTAAGTCTTAGAGAAGACTTGATATCAAATTGAAAAATTTCTAGTGAGGACTTGTTGAGAAGGTTTGAGGTAAGTCTGGTGAAGATTTGTTGAGAATACTAGACAAGTTCTAGTAAGGACTTATAGAGAAAATTCGAGACAAGTCTTTGAGAAGACTTG
This sequence comes from Wollemia nobilis, assembly GCA_028583015.1. NCBI lineage: Eukaryota > Viridiplantae > Streptophyta > Pinopsida > Araucariales > Araucariaceae > Wollemia > Wollemia nobilis. Next base: position 4,084,698 of record JAQPPZ010017036.1, on the reverse strand, counting down.
TGAGCAGAGTTGATTGATTGATTTGTTCAAACCTTGAGTTAAGGTTTGAGATAGATCTAGCAGAGTTGATTTGTTATTGAATCAAACTTTGTGTTAAGTCTTGAGGATAGAGTTTGGTGCAGATTTGAGGATAGGTTTGTGCCAGACCAGAGATAGATATTGAGAATATTTATGCTAGAGTAAAGGAATATGTTTAGTACATATTAGAGATAAATATTGAGAAGATTTATGCTAGACCAAAGGACTATGTTTAGTATAGATCAGAGATAGATATTGAGCAGATTTATACTAGACTGAAGGACTGTGTTTAGTACAAATTTTAGATAGAGCTTAGAGTAATATTTGGAGGTGATAGAGCATAGGATAGTAGTCTCTAGTGGATAGAGATCCATTACCTAGGCTAGTGAGGATAGGTCTTTTGAGTGAGGACATGATTCTTCAGTGGAGAGAGATCCATAAGCCAATGCAATGGAGGTAATAGTATTCTAGAGGTTCACCAACCATTGTAGAGGAGGAGTTCTCCTATGGATTGAGATCCATGAACTATCTAAGGATAATAGTGTCTCCTGTGGATAGAGATTCATAAACTTGATTAGGGAATTAGTATCTCCTTTGGATAGAGGCCCATAAACATTATAATAAGGAAAGGTTTACCAAGAGATTTGTTGAGAAAATTTTAGTGAAATATTTTCTTCGTGGAGTAGCCCACATTGGGTGAACCATGTTAAATTGGTGTCTCTATTGTGTATGTGGTGATGGTGCATTTATTTGATTACTGTTGTTGATATTACATTAATATATTAGATATTATTGTTCAATTAAAGAAAATTAAAAAGTGATCTTATATTGTTCACCCCCCCTCTCAGTATAAGCTTATGTTTTTCAATACCTTTAAATAGGTCTATCTGTTTAAACATATCAAATAATCCCCTTTAGGCATCATTCCTAAAGGATGATCAAGCAAATCAATGTCCTTTAAGCACCTCGCTTAAAGATACTTCACACATAAAAGGTAATATTACCTAAAGAAAGACCCTCTTGACTAGGGGTATCAAGTTTTCTCCAACACAATCAAAACTAATAGATCATGTGTCCTTAAATGGACCAAACAAACTTATGTACCCTTAGATAGTCCAATTGAATTGTGTGTCCTTAAATGGATTGATTTGTACATAAATAGAATTAAAACAAAATCAAATTGTCTCCTTAGATGGACCAATCTATATATAAATACAATCAAGCTATGTCTTTAAATAAATTACTTAGATATGTTTCTTTTATATTTTCCCATATATATTTCCTCCTTTCCCTTACCAACCCAATCATCAACCAATCAAACTCATCATTCCTAGTCTTCATTAACTCACCATGCCATCTTCACCAACATGTTTCCATCAACCCCATGTAAATCAAGTTTTCTTGGTTCAATATTATGCTCACCTCAAAAACTCAAGGGGGTATATCAAGGCATAGCCACATTTAATACCCAATTTAATGTATCCAATCCACCCTTAGAAAGGTGGTCCTCCTTTTGTAAAATTGTTATGTCTATATTAACTTTTGAAGCCTTCATTTTACAATTAACACTTCAAAATGGGGTAAATGTAGAAACCCAATTTTACCCCAAGAATTAGCCACTCAACATATCACCTATCACCCCTTGAATTATTCGACCAAATCACCATTATGTACCCAAAGTTGGGGTAAAAAAACTTCCTTAACTTTATCCTTCTCAAAAATTGACCAAAAACCCTCCAAGTTTTACAAAATCGGTACCATTGGAAAGCTCTCAAAACAAGCTTTCTAATGAATATAGACATGCCCATATTTAACCCTAGATTGATGGCCAAAATGTCTCAAAAATGAATTTTTATCCTATCTAGTTTAGATGTTGGATTTGCTAGGTGTGAATATGCCACATTTGAGCGTATTCGCTAGCAAGCAAGTATGCTTTCTAGCTGGTGTATTTGCAACTAGTTTAAATTTGTAAACTCCCCTACTAGAATTTACTTATAATGGTAAAATTTGCAAATATGTCAGATAGCTATCAAATATGCCATTTATGTATTTGTACATGTAGTGTATTCACGTCTAACACAAAAAAAATTAAATTTCACTTGTAGTAACTAGTTAGGATGCAAATCTTACCTGTTTACACTTTTAATATTGTAGGCAATCAATAGACAAGAAGGAAAGTTGTGGATTTCCTTCCACTCTTCCCACTTGTCCAAAATAAAACCCAAATAAAGGGATAACTAATTAGAGGTTGCAATAAGTAGTTGATCAATATTGCCACCAGCCTATCTAGTTCGCATGCCAACCACCTTGCCCCTCCCACTTGGAAAATCCTAGGAGGGTTAATTTTTATAAATTAGCTCCTTGGTTTGGAATTAAACACAATTTAATTCTATGTTGAAATTCTACCAAAATAAAAACTAATTCAAGCACAATTAAGTGTTATTAAAATTATCCCATGGATTTATCAAATGATTTGGGCTTTGGAGGAAGGAAATGGTACATTTCATACTTGAAACCTGGTGATATCTCTCTTTTAAGTATTGTTGCATGTGGACACCCAATTTTGACACACTAGCAAAGGAAAATATACTGAACAAGTCACCAACATCATAAAACATCAATACAATCCAAACCCAGTAATTTGGGCACCTTTTCTAGCCTCTACCAAATTTTCCACCTTGACCAAAAATGCCATTGGAAAATTTGGTAAGCCAAATGGCAAATTTGGTAAGCCTCCAAAAGTCAAACCCTGATAGTCAGATTTGATCTTTGACCAAAAATGCCAGTCAGACCAAAATTGCCACTGACAGATTTGGTCACAAGTGGAAAAATTGGTAAATGGCTAAAATATCTTAGTACGAGTTAGGGGTATGTGTATTTCATTCTTCCACTCCTTTCTCTATCCTCGCACACTCCAATAACAAACCAAACTTGTAAATTTCAAATTAGTCCTAATTAATTTTCCCTCTTAATCCCCCTTAATCCATCCTTCAAACTCTCTTTAAACAGACCTTGGGACAATATATAGAGATAATTATAAGGCTAATTACATTCTTCTAATATTCCTCTAGCATTCTTCTTCTAGCTCTTCCTCTTTATCATTCTTTATTTCCAAGCAATTTCAACCATTTTAAAGAATTTGAAAGCATTTTGGAGGTAAGCCAAGCAAAGAAAGGAGAACTTTGAGGCAATGAGGTCATCTTGGATATAAAGAAGGATTGTTGTTAGGTGGTAAATATCCTAGCATCTCCCTCCTCTCCATTCATATTTGCTTCATTTTGCATTTTGTCCTCTAGATTGTAGCCTTGCTAGTTTAGGCTTTCTCTTAACATTTTCATATTTCATTCTTCCAATCCATTTTGTAGGGTTCTATTTCCATTGGAAGCCATCTACCATTGTATTTTAAACCTTTAGATCAAGCATTTCATCCTCATTTCACTTCCTAACATCTCTTTTTAGGTGCATTTGGGTTTACTTTCATTTGTTGCCCTTATTTTAGCCATAACCTTCTCTTTTGTAGGGTTGTATTGCATTTATCCTCCATATTTTGTCTTAAAATACTTATTTCCATTCATTTATAGTCATATCATTCATATTGAAAACATACTAATAGATGTCCTTCCTTCCATGTTTATTTAGTTTCATACTTCTTTCATTTGTAGGCATAAATTTTATGTTTAATCTCTTTTAGCAATTTCTTCCTTCATACATTACATACTATTTTTATTTACAATCATATATCATTGTTCTCCATCTCCTTTTCAAGATATTGTGTTGAAGTTACAATGCTATTATTTCCTTGTTATCTCATCATTTATAGGACTCAATCACTCCCTCAAAGCATTCTCCTTCCCTTTCTTTCTTATTGCTATAGATTTTGAGGTTTTGTGCAACATTCCTTCATATCTTAGCATTTATATTGGTTTCTTGTTACTTAATGCTAATTTTATTTGATTAAAAAATTAGTCATTCTATATCATTCCTAACAACACTACATCCATTATTCATTCCCTTACATTTGCATTTTGTCAAAATTTTAGTGATTTTAAGACTATCCACTCTCTTTGCATACATATTCACTTTTGGCTTGAATTTGTAGGGGTTTATAACTCAAATACTTGAATTTGTAATCCATAAACCTAGTACATCCCTTGGGAAATATCATATTCCATTTTTACATCAATTTCAACCAAAAATTAGTCTAAACCAAAACCATTCTAGTCCTATCATAGAATAGCAACTGGCTCAAGGACGTCTGGCAATCTAGTACACACTCTCAGAGTTTTTAGAAGGTATGTGCTTCATGGGACAAGAAGAAGAGAACTGGTTGTGGCATAAGAGGCTTGGACACATAAGTTTTGATAATCTGGTAAGAATTAGCGCTAAACAAGCAGTGAGAGATATTCCAATCATTAAAAAACCTGCAAATAGTATGTGTGCTTCATGTCAGAAGGGTAAACAGACCAGAGTTTCGTTTAAAACAAAAGAACATCACACTAACAGGCTTGGTCAAAATAGGTTTAGTCAGAACTGGCTTAGTCAGAACATGTGGATTCAAAGAACAGGTATGCCTAAAAGAAACAACACTATTACTTGTTATAAGTGCAACAATAAAAGTCACACTGTCAGACAGTGCAGAGTTGAAATTCCAGGATATAGGAACAGGAACAGTGGCATGATCAGGTCCAAGGATCATAACAATGACAGGAACAAGAATATGGTCAAAGAGTTCAAGAGAAGACCCGACAAGGAAGTTATAGACGTTGATGTTGATTATTGCCTAATGGGAGTTTTACTCCCACCCCAAAATTAATCACCTCATCAGGAGGTGGGGGAGGGACTAAGCTAAGAGGCTCATTCTTAGTTTCGAGCCCCAAAGATGGCCCTTTGCCATTGATGACAAAGGGGGAGAGATATGAGTAAGGGGGAGAGCTTCAAGTGAAGAGGAAAGCTTCAAGTCAGGGGGAGCAAAACTTCAAAGAGATTGATTTCAGTTTTGGCTCTTGAAGATGTGTTTTTAGTAAAGGGTTGCCATCAATGACAAATGGGGAGATTGTTGGCAATTTTGGGTACCTTGGGTACATTGCCCTTGCTCAAGTGTTGATGTTGTCATTGATGTCAAAGAGCGGAAGGGTTTTTATGAAAACCAAGGCAGACTAAATTATAGGTTTTGTTTAAATCCATGGTCAGCAGTTTTGAAATGGGTTTTTCTTAAAACCCAAGTTAGCTCTTCATTTTGTTGAAAAAGGTGCTCCGATGATGAAGATATTTAATTTTAAATATCCAGTTTAAATTTTATTTATTTATTTAAAATTTAAATTAATATTTAAAAATTAAATTAAAGTTGTTCACCGGCTTGTTTTGAAAGCCGACGTTGCTAGGGTTTTGTAACAGTTCAATTAGGGTTTCCTACTGACAAAGCAAGGTTAAGCAACCAAAAAATTCTAGGGTTTCATGTTGACCTAATTAGGGTTGCAGCCAACGTGTTTGAGAATGTTTTGATGGGATATTCTATTCTATAAAAATGCGGGACTGTTGCAAGGTTAAAGTGTGGGCATGATGCGATATATGCGAATGAATTTCGTGTGTAGCAGAGTGTAAGTCGGTGATAGTTCTTTGGAGTTAAAGAAAATAGATCGCAGCGATGAGATAGTGAGTGAGTGCGTATCGACTGATCGAGTACAAAGAGAGCGATATGCAGACGGCGTGTTTAAAGTCTGAGGCAAAAATACGGAGATGGTAGAAGTGAGATTTCATGGAAGGTGTAGCAGAGTGAGTGGTTCAAAGAGAAGATAAGAACGCGGTATGCAGAAGTCGTGTTCCGAGTGTGAAATGACAGTGTGCTGGCTGTAGAAGTAATATTTCTATGAAGTTGCAGCAGAGAACGCGGAGAGATATAGAGGAGTGGTTGAAAAAGTGCGAATCATTTTTCACAGCAGCAGTCGAATGCCGACAAGCAGCAGATCGCAGAAAAATAGCAGATCGTGATAATTGAGGTGAAAGTTTACATTCTACAATTTTTATTATTATCTTCAAGTTGTAGCTTGAAAAAGGGGTTGGTGCCTCTTTCCAGTTGGTGCTGGAAAAATTGGAGTTGGTGCTCCATTCTGTTGTAGCAGATAAAATTTAGAGGTTGGTGCCTCTTACCAGTTGGTGTTGGTGAATGATTATGTAAATTTGTAGCTTTGCATTTGACTGGATTTGGATGGTAGTCCAAGCAGTCTTTTGAGGAGTAGCCACATCGGTGAACCTCGTTAAAATGCCGTGTTATGTGTGATGCTCTTAGTACTTTTATTATTTCTCTTTTAATCTGCTGTAGTTTATTTAAAAGTCTAAATTGCTTTTAAGTTTTTAAAGAACACACTGATTCACCCCCCCTCTCAGTGTCATTGTGATTGTAACACTATCATAGACCAAAAATGCCACTATAACTAGCAATTTTAGCTCTTTGGAACATAGAACCAAATCCATCACTCATACCAAAAATACCACTAGATTTTTGGTTAGCATAATTCCTCTCCAAGGAGGTAAGAATACTCATTTTTTTCGTAAACAAGAGGTTTGATAAGCTAAAAAGATAGAAAACACCCTTTATAGCACTCAAACAAACCCCCCAAAGAACAAGCTGAAAATGAATCAACTACAATTCATAATGATCCTAAACATTCCAATGATCAATCAACCATAGCTCAAATTAATGAAACTTAAAACGACTTGGCTAGTATCAATGTGGCTACATCGATTCTACAGTACCTCCAACCATATCCATAGGGACATCCACTATGGATAACCTCTTTTCAAAATATCTTAATAACACAATACCTACCAATTCCACAAATCCTTTTATAACTCATAACTTGGGGCTTAACCAAGCCCCTCCAACCATGACATATAATAAAAATACTTCAATTACAATCTTGATAATAGTTATATGCAATGGCACCATTGGTTACAATATTGATAACGGTTACATGCGATGGAACCACTTGGCTAGGTGCCTTATTTGCCACATACATTATGAGGAATTACAAAATAACATTATAATAGAATCCCTCCACATTGGAAGTGGGTCATTACATAATAATGAGAATTACAAAGTAATGTTAGGATGGAATCCTAACATGTCCTTCCCCTTAAAAATATTTGTCCACAAAGCTAAAGGTGAGGAAATTGGTTTTGGAGCTGATGGAGAGACTCTCATGTAGCATATTCTAGATGGAGTCCATGACACTAAACAAGGACTTTAGTAATGGTGCAGTTGTGGAGAGTGCGAGTCCGATGATCCAAAAACTATTTGGGTTCAAGAAAGATAGAACCTTCTTCATCTAACTCTAGAAGTGTAGATTGAACATGTACCTGATTACCCACCACCTTTTTGAGAGAGAAAACATGAAAAATAGGATGGAGCTTGGATGTATGTGGAAGGGCCAACTTGTAGGTTGTGGTACAAATTCACTATAACATCTGGTAGGGCCCATAGTATTTCATGGAAAGTTTCTAAAATCTGCAAACCTAGAGGGAAAACTATTTGTACAACTACAAGAAAAAGAAAACCATATCACCCACATCAAAACTATGCTCAAAATGATGTTGGTCAGCCTATTGCCTCATCCAATTTTGGGCCACATCCAAATTCATCTTCAGCTAACGGAGGAAATCAGCCTGCTGAGTAAGAGTAGTGTTGACTGCATGGACCTTGGAGCTAATTGGAATGTAGGAGAAAGGCATGGTTGGAGGGCACCCATAAAATATCTCAAAAGGGGTAACATTGGTTGCAGTGTGATAGGAAGTGTTGTATGACCACTCGGCCAAGGGAAGGCATTTTACCCAGTGCATAGGATGATCTGAGGTAAAGCAACGAAGGTAAGTTTCCAAATATTTTTTGACAATCTATGTCTAGCCATCCATTTTTAGATGATAAGCAGGAATCATTTTAAGCTAAGTTCCCTACAATTTAAACAATTCTTGCTAGAAGTGACTAGTAAAAGTTGGGTCATGATCGAACACAATGGAGGAGGACATACCATGAAGGCAAAATAATCAAGGAAAATTTGGGTAACGGTGGATGATGTGTAAGGATGGGATAGGGAAAAAAAATGAACATAATTTGAAATATGATCCACTACCATGAATATAAAATATTTTCCTCCAAAATTGGGTAATCTTTTAATAAAATCCATAGAAATATCCATCCAAATGTTGCATTCCAAACATAGCCTGCGTCGGCTATGTTTTCCAGGCGTTAATATTTAGTATATATATTGTTTCACAAATGTTAATTGAGGATTATCATTTTTATATATTTTTCACTGGCGTTAATCGCAACTGCCTATATGGCGAGGGAGTGCCCACCTTGAGTGGCTTTGATTTTATTTTATTCATCTGCTGCATTTTGTATTCAATATTTGCATTTGTCATTATGTTTCGGTATTATATTCATCTCTGTGAATTTGTAGAGTAGAAGGATAGAAATATCCTTGCAAGTGGTATCAGATTCATACACGTTCTTGAGGAAACCGCTTCCCATTCTCGCGCAGTCGTCTACCTTCAGTTTTCTTCGTGCTCGCAGTTCAGTCCGTTTCATTCACGTTCGCCGTCTTCCCTTATTCCACCTATAGGCATTTTACAACTATTATTATTCCTTCGTCTTCGTCTGCTTGTCTCCGTCCGCTAACATCCTTCGTCTCCGTCCGCTCGTATCCGTCCGCTAAAATCCTTCGTCTTCGTCCGCTCGTTCTCGCATGCAGCAGGTCAACACAACAGTGACCGGAGTATCCGTTGTTATTCGCTGACAAATCCGACGCCAGGGCGTTCGGTCGTAAACACAGCGTTGCAAGGTCTTGGATTGCCTGCGCAGAATAAATTTGAACACCACAGAGTGAAAAAACACGCAAAATAGTCACCAACGTCATCAACCAATCAACAATTTGTGATTAAAAGGCACGCTAAGGTTTTTAATTAAAATTTAATTGCTGACGTCAGCCGCTGTAGGGAGGTTTCACTTATCCCACATTGTGTATGCAATTTGCAAAATAAAGTTTAAAACACCTTTGTCACACCTTCTATGGTGTGACTTCGGTCACACTACCAAAGCTCCTTCGCGTGTTCGAGTCGTGTAGTGTTGTTGGCTGTTGTGTCGTGTCACTTTCTCCGTTACTGTCCATTTCATATTTTTCATGATATCCGTGGGTTGCTGTCGTGGTTTGTCGTATCCGCATGTCATTGTCCAGACTGTCTTGTTACGTTTCTCAATCTTCCATCTCGTGTTTTTCTGTCTCGCGTTTGTCAGTCTGCTTGTCCCTGTTTCGACGCATCCATCGCATTCGTCTGTTTGGTCCTGCCCCGTAGTCCGTCGCGTCCATCCGTTCGATCTTGTCCCGTCGCGTCCATCGCGTTCGTCCGCTAGGTCCTATCCCGTCGTGTCTATCCGATCGGTCCTGTCGTGTCTCGTTTAGTTCCATTTTTCATCGGTCACCAGTCCTCGCTGTCAGTCAAATCCAGTTACAGTTAAGTTTTAGTAAAATCCGGAAGTCAAGGGTAGGAGCACCAAATTCCGTATCGCAGTTGGAGCGACAATCAAAGCGAAACCCAAATTTTTTTGTTGCCGAAGTCACCCAAATTACTTTTCAAAGTGACGTTCAAGGATTACTAATCCGGAAGGTTTAAACAGTGCATGAGTAGAAGTTGGATCAAAGGTCCTGACGGTCGATTATCAAGCTCGGAAACGACCAATAACAACGCAAGAAGACCTAATCGCAGCCCAGGTACAAAAAATTCTCTTTCTCCTTTTAAAATTGGTAGTTATAATCCACACCATCCACTAGTAGATCCTATGGCTAATAATCCCTCCCCAACTCACGAAAACATCACGCAAGGAAACTCAAGTAACTCAGCCATGTCTGATAGGGAGTCTCTTCGATGCTTACTAGAGGGTATGAACGAAATGGGTATCCTCCTAAAAGACCTTGTGAAAGCACAAAAACAACCTAATCCTAATACTAATCCCCAAAATCACTCCCATGCCCAACGGAATGAAGAAACTGTAGATCCTAATGATGATTGGGAACAAAAACAGGGTGATTCGGATAATTACAAGGATCCCTATCAAAGACAGCAGTATAACCAAAATCAAGAAAGGGACACGGGTTATCACCAACCAAGAGGCCCTAATATTAATTTTCCACGAATTGATATGCCCACTTTTGAAGGTCATGATCCTCGTGGTTGGTTAGCCAAAATGGAAGGCATCCTTGACTTATATCAAATTAAGGAAATTGATAGAGTTCCTTTCGCCGCATCAAAATTAGGCACTGAGGCCTACCAATGGTTTGTATGGCTTAAACGAGAGAATGAAGCTATTATTACTTGGAGAAAATTCACTACCTCTTTTTTAGAAAGATTTGACGACGGAGCTACATCATCCTACACAGTAAGATTGTTATCTCTTAAACAAAAAGGGTCAATTAGTGAATTCGTTTCGGAGTTTACCAGTTTACTACCATACACTTCAGACCTTAGTCCCGACACAGTGGTAGGTGCCTTTCGCAATGGTTTGAAAGAAAGTATTCGAGTGGAGGTAGACATGCACGATCCAACCTTGTTGAACAGTTGTATAAGAATAGCCAAGTTGGCCGAGAAGAGACATCAGTTGTCTGCACAGCGGGAAACATATAGTCGTCCCTCATATCGCAACAATTCCTTTCGTAGAAATGATCAACCATCAAGATATTTTTGCTATAAATGTCGCACTCATCACCCCAGGGAACAAGCTTGTGCCCAAAAACAAAACTTTCATATTGAAGGTGATCATTGTGAAGGAGAAGAAGATGAACCTTACCAATCAGAAGAACCTATGCCAGAAGACCTACCGTGTACTATAGACGAAAAAGAAGAGGATACAATGGCAATTTCAGTGCATGCTCTCATGGGTTTAACCGCCCACCATACCATCAAGGTACCAGGATTTCTCCGCCAGAAAAAGGTGAATGTGCTAATTGATTCTGGTAGCACCCACAATTTTATCGACATCAAAACAGCAAAAGCTTTGAATTTATTCATTAACTCTTCCAACAAAGACAAATTCCAGGTTCTAGTGGCCAACGGGGTGAACGCACAATGTGTTGGTCGCACATCTCAAGTTTCCATAAATATGGGAACTTATACCTGGTTAGGATCCCTTTTTGTCATGAATTTAGGGAACTCTGATGTCATTTTGGGTGTTGAATGGTTGGAAACATTAGACACAGTTAGTTTCAACTTCAAAAAATTATTTGTGGAATGGAAGGAAAATGGACGAGTCATTCGCTTACAAGGCATTACTACTCCTCCATCACAAATGGTGAGCTCTCATAGTATGGAGAAGATGTTAAAAAAGGGTGGATATGGGTTTATAGCTCAAATTAATTGTTTGGAAAAACAATCTTCAAGAACTTCGGATATTATTGCACCTGAGTTACAAGATATCATAACACATTACGAAGAGGTTTTCCAAGAACCTCAAGGATTACCACCTAAACGATCTCATGATCATGCCATCCATTTGATGCCAGGGAGTGTCCCACCTAACAGTCGTCCTTATCGCTATCCTCAACCACAAAAGACAGAAATCGAACAGATCGTTCAGGATTTGTTGGATCATGGAGTCATTCGTCACAGCACTAGTCCTTATTCCTCACCTGTAGTCCTGGCTAGACGAAAAGATAACTCTTGGCGTATGTGTCCCGACTTTCGTTCTCTCAATAAACTCACTATCAAGGACAAATTTCCTATCCCTCGTCATAGATGACCTATTAGATGAGTTGCATGGGGCAAAATTTTTTACAAAATTAGACCTTCGCTCGGGCTTTCACCAAATCCGTGTTAGAGAAGAAGATATTCCCAAAACGGCCTTTCGTACTCATGAAGGTCATTACGAATTTTTGGTCATGCCTTTTGGTCTCACTAATGCACCATCCACATTCCAAAGTCTCATGAACCAAGTGTTTCGTCCACTCCTCCGTAAGTTTGTGTTAGTTTTTTTTGATGATATTCTCATATACAGCAAAACATGGACGGACCATTTACATCATGTGGATCAAGCCCTTCACATTTTACACAAAGAAAAATTATTTGTTAAACGTTCCAAATGTTCATTTGGTGTTCAAGAAGTCGAGTATCTTGGTCATATAGTTTCACATGAGGGTGTCAAAGTCGATCCCAATAAGATTAAGGCAATTCAAGAGTGGCCCTTACCTAAAACCATCAAGAAACTTCGTGGTTTTTTGGGTCTCACCGGCTACTATCGCAAGTTTGTACAAAATTATGGTAAGATTGCAGCACCTCTCACCGCACTTACAAAGAAGGATGCCTTTCGTTGGTCAGAAGAGGCCACTCAAGCCTTTGAAGCTCTTAAGAAAGCCATGTGTACAACTCCAGTATTAGCGACTCCCAATTTTCACAAACCATTTATTATCGAATGTGATGCATCAGGAACAGGAATTGGGGCTATATTAATGCAAGAAGGTCATCCATTGGCATTTGAAAGTAAACAGCTTTCCGAGAAAAATTTGGGAAGATCAACATACGAAAAAGAAATGTTGGCTATTCTTCATGCAGTAGAAAAATGGAGACACTACCTAATCAGTAGCCGCTTCATTATAAAAACAGATCATAGTAGCCTCAAGCATTTTTTGGAGCAAAGGTTTTCTTATCCGGAACAAAATAAGTGGTTAACCAAACTATTGGGCTATGATTTCGTTATCGAATACAAGAAAGGGAAGGAAAATATAGTCGTCGATGCACTGTCCAGGAAATATGAAGATGAAGTAGTCATTAACGCTATTTCAGGTCCTTGCTCCCAATGGGTGAATCAATTACAAGATGAATGGTTGTCCAATAGCGAAATTGCTCGAGATAATTCAAGAATTATCTATAGGGTCCTCTAAATACCCTTTGTTCTCTTATGAAGATGAAATCCTCCGGAAGAAAAACCGCATTTATATTCCACACAATTCAGAACTCAAATCAAAGATCCTAGACGAATCACACGCCTCTCCATCAGCAGGACATTCAGGATTTTTGAAGACATATTTAAGGGTCAAACAATCATTTTGTTGGAAAGGATTAAAAGCAGAAGTCAAACAATGGGTAGCAGAATGTGAAGTTTGCCAGCGCAATAAAGGAGAAACAGTCAAATCACCAGGATTGTTACAACCATTACCCATCCCCGAACGACAGTGGGAACATATATCCATGGATTTTATTGAGGGTCTTCCAAAGTCAGAAGGCAGGAAAGTAATCTTCGTTGTCGTAGACCGGTTATCCAAATACGCTCACTTTCAGGCTTTACAACATCCATTTTCCGCAAGCAAGGTGGCAAAGGTATTTATGGATTCAATTTTCAAATTACATGGTATGCCAAAAAATATTGTAAGTGATAGAGATCCCATCTTCACTAGTAACTTTTGGAAGGAGTTATTTCGCCTTAGTGGTACCAAATTGAACATGTCTTCAGCTTACCATCCACAGACAGATGGTCAAACAGAAGTAGTTAACAAATGTTTGGGTACGTACTTAAGATGTTTTGCTCAAGATAAACAATACCAATGGAGCCATTGGTTAGCATTGGCAGAATGGTGGTACAACACTTCTTACCATTACTCAATTAAGATGTCTCCATTTGAAGCATTGTATGGCACCAAACCTCCAAAAGTCGCCGATTACGTACAGGGTTCATCCAAAGTAGCCAAAGTGGATGATTGGTTCCAACAAAGGCAGTCTACACTCACCATCCTCAAAGAGAATTTAGTCCAAGCACATAATCGTATGAAACAACAACAAGACTTACACCGATCAGAGAGAACTTTTAATATTGGTGATTGGGTGTTCCTAAAGTTGCAACCTTACAAACAAGCCTCGTTAAAGATAAAGTCCAGCCAAAAATTGGCCCCACGATTCTATGGTCCCTACAAAATTGTGCGCCGCATTGGAGAAGTAGCCTATCAATTAGAGCTACCTACATCTTCACGAATACACCCGGTATTTCATGTTTCATGTCTCAAAAAAGTAATTGGTCGGAAAGTACAAAGTCAATCGGACTTACCAGTTGCTCGATGAGGAAGGACGCATACATCTCCAACCTGAAGATATACTACAACATAGAATCCGAAGACTGAGATCACGTCAGATTCAAGAATTTCTCATTAAATGGCAAGATTTACCAGAGGAGGATGCCACATGGGAACCTGAAAGTATCTTCCAGACATTTCCAGCTTTGAGGACAAAGCTTTCCGAGGAGGGGAGTCATGTTGCATTCCAAACATAGCCTGCGTCGGCTATGTTTTCCAAGCGTTAATATTTAGTATATATATTGTTTCACAAATGTTAATTGAGGATTATCATATTTTTATATTTTTCACTGGCGTTAATCGCAACTGCCTATACGGCGAGGGAGTGCCCACCTTGAGTGGCTTTGATTTTATTTTATTCATCCGCTGCATTTCGTATTCAATATTTGCATTTGTCATTCCGTTTCGGTATTATATTCATCTCTGTGATTTTATAGAGCAGAAGGATAGAAATATCCTCGCACCAAACCTGGTTAGGAATGGGCAATAGTTGAAGAGTGCCTAGAGAATGCACAGTTTCACCTTTCATCCATTGAAAGGTATCACAAGCTACCTCAAAATATTGAATGTCCTTTTTCATACCCTTCTAAAACAAAGTGTGCCTAATTCATTCATATGTTTTGAGAAATCCTGAATGGCCAGTGGATGGGACATCATGCAGTTATTTCATGAGAAGTTCCCATAATGGTGACTTATGCAAAAAAACAAGGCATTGGTATTAACGTAAATCCTGGCCATCCCAAGTGTAGCCTGGAAATGAATAGGATCAGTGTGTAGGGAAGCAACCCAAGTCTACAAATTAGAATCTTGAAGTACCTCCTAGTGTAAGGAATCGATCTATTGGGGAACCGGTAATGAAATAGAGCACAACATACTGATAGCCTCAAATTGATGAGATAAAGCATTGTCCACGACATTCCCCTTGTCCTTATTATAGGTTATATCATAATCATAGCCCATGAGGTTAGAGATCCATTTTTGTTGTTCAGAGGTGGAAACCCATTGATCCAAAAAGTATTTGAGACTCTGATGGTCTATTTTAATGGAGAAGATTCCCAATGAGATACGATCACCAATGGGTTACTGCATACAAAACTACCATCATCTCCTTGGCATAAATACATTTTTCCAAATTATGGCTGGAGAGAGATTTACTAGTGAAGGCCAAGGGTCTCCCTTATTGCATCAACACTGCACCAATACCATGACCTAAAGCACCACTTTAATTGACAAATGATTTAGAGAAATCTTGCATGGCCAAAATAGGCATAATGGTCATCGCATGCTTCAATTGTAGGAAATCTTGTTCAATGGGTTCCATCCAAGTAAAATAGTCCTTCTTTAACATATAAGTGAGAGGAGCTATAATTTTACCATAGTTACAAACAAATTTATGGTAATAACCTGTAAGCCCTAAAAATCCCCTAAGACCTTTTAGAATATGAGATTTCAACCATTCCTAAACCGCTTGGATCTTCTTGGGGTAAACTTTGATGCCCTCCTTAGTGATAATGCATCCCATTATTTCCACTTCTATCAACCCAAAAGAATACTTGGAATTCTTAGCATAGAGTTGATGTTGTGCCAACAGCTAGAGAGTTTGATTCACATGAATAGGATGCTCTTCCCATGAGCGACTATACACCAAAATATCATCAAAGAATACTATGATGAAATTTCAAAGTAATGGATGAAAATTTTTGTTCATGAGGCTTTGGAAAGTGGAAGGGGCATTAGTCAAGCCAAATGACATTACCAAAAACTCATAGTGACCTTCATGAGTACGAAAAGAAGTCTTAGGAATATCCTCATCCTTGAGCCGGATTTGATGGTACCCCGAGTGAAGGTCAAGTTTGGAAAAATACATAGTCCCATGAAGTTCATCCAATAATTCATCCACCACCAAAATAGGAAACTTATCCTTTATAGTGACTTTATTGAGCTCTCGGTAATCGATACACAACCATCAAGACCCGTATTTCTTGTACACCAATAAAACTGGAGAAGAGTAAGGATTGTTTCTTGGTCTAATAACATTGGCTTATAATAATTCCTTTACTAACTTCTTAATTTCTAAATTGAGAGCATGAGGGTACTAGTATGATCAAATTTTGGGTGGTGCACTACCTAGTAACAATAAAATAGCATGGTCGTGAGAGTGATGAGGTGATAATTTTATTGGTTTAGTAAAAATAGAGTTGTGTTTGGTCAAAATGAGTTGCAAATCTTCAGGAACATCATCCACCTTTGAAGGATGAGGTTGGATCACAAAAATATGAGCTATGATACCCCGAGATAATTTTTTTAACAACTTCCCCATCTAACTAGAGCTAATAATCTATGAAGGCCTTGCTTTTAAGTCATGGAGAGTTTAGGACTGTCCATTCTATGAAAATTGCATTCAAAGTTCAAAAAAGTGCCATGAGATTACTCTCAATGTGCCCAACCATTGTGCTCCCAACACAATATCAAATCCCCCTAGTTGAAGTGTAAACATATCCTATTTGATATCATAGTCCCCAATATTAACCTTAACATTACGATATTTACCTTTATAAGGTAAGGTCCCACTATTTGCTACCATCACCTCAAAAGAATTACATGAATGTACGTAATAATTTACCTATTGGGCAATGCAAGGATCAATAGAATTATGTGTACTTCTAGAATATATCAAAGTGGTAAGATGCAGGCCCTTGAAATATCCCACAAATTTCATGGTTTGGGGAGTAGTAATGCTAGAAAGAGCATGAACAAAAATATCATCCTATGGTTCATTTTTGTTGTCTTTCATCGGATTGGATGGTTCCTCAACTAATTTTGTGTCATCATCACTATGGTCACTGGTGTCAGGTTCATCAACATCTATGAGGAAAAACTTCTTTTGGGTGCACCTATGCCCACGAGAAAAAATTTCATCACAATTGTAACACAAACCCTAGGTGCGTCGCGCATCCATTTCAGCAGTGGTTAGACATTTGGGTGCAGCAATGGTTACAACAGGTTTTTGTTCATTATGATTTTGGAATCTAGGAGTAAAATAGGTTTTAGCCTATGGAAATTTAGATATCCGTCTCTAAGTTGCAAATTTGGATTTGACCAAAAGAGCCAAATTGATAGCCTCCATCATGGATTGTGGTTTAAACATAGTGACCTCAACTTGGAGATCCTCCCTCAAACCATTGACAAAACAGCTTATAAATAACCCTTCTTTTATTCCCATAGTTTTGTTAGCCAAATTCTCAAATTATATTTGATAATCTCTAACTGTAAAATTTTATTTCAACTTTTTCAACTATCTTGTAAAATAATCATACTCACTAGGGCCAAAGTGAGTGAGTAATTGAGACTCAAATTCCTCCCACGAAGGATTAGGTTGAGTTTTTCACAACCATTGGTACCACTGCAAGGCTTTAGATTCCAAGTTGAATGAAGCCATTTGAACTTGGTGATATATGGGAACATCATGGAGGCTAAATTATTGAGCAACACGACATAACCACCGATCTACATCCTTTCCATTATAATAGAAAAATCTAATTTGGGCATCTTAAAGGTAGGATCACAATCATAGTGAGGAGGAGAGTCATTTGTTGTCCTTCCTTTACCTCTGTTAAAATATGAGTATTCATTATGGTACCCAGTGTTGCTTGGACCACCTAACAATTTGGAATCAAAGTCTACAAATTTTTCTTCCATGCGGGCTTTGGAGTTAGCTTGATCAGTTCTAAGGGTTTGAATCTCTATCATCATGTTTTGACTTGAGTTTTTTAGTTCATCAATGGTGATTTGGATTTTTTCAATCATTGAGGTGACTAAATTTGTCTCTTTTTGTTGTCTTTGAGTGCCACTAGCCATTTTGGATAATCTTGAACCTATGTAACTAAATTACTAAAAATAGAAGTGTGCTTTTTAGGAGCTACTATTTTTAGTAAGGAGGCCAAAAAAAGTGCTTTGGTGTGATATATCAAAATGATCAGTGTGACGAGTTGATCACAATGGGCTAGGACTCAAAAAATATGTTTTTGGGATCAAATTTGTATTTGTGGAATATTTGATCAAAGAGGAATGGTGTAAAAATGACAAATTTGAGGAATTTTGAGGAAAAAGGGAGTTAAGACTCAAAAATTCTAAGAGAGTTGTAGGAGGGGATAACTAAGATAACAAAACAAATTTGAAGATTTTTGGGGGTGTCTAGGGCTATTATGACTTTTTTAGTGCTATTTTTCCCCATTTTGGTTTAAAAAACTCAAAATAGAGTAAAGATAAAACCACTACAACTTCTTCATTATAGCTCCGATTTGCACGATTTTTTATTTTTTGAGTGCAAAATCAAAAAGTAGCAAAATACTCTGATTTTTTTAAATTTTGAGTTACAGTTCAAAGTTGGAAACTGGGTCAACTGTGTGTTCTGTCAACTGACCACCCTATCACTATCCTGTCACCTATACTGCAGTTACTGACACTAAAAATTTTGTTTTTGACCCTGACCACCTATATTTTTTGACTTTTAAGTTTATTGTTATTGTTACTATTGCTAACTCAACTGTTACTGTCACTGACCCGACTGGTACTGGAATATTTTAGACTACTATAGACACTTGTATATTTTATCCTCACTGTGGTACATGCAAAGTGTGTTCTTCTATGATAGGGAAGTCTTTCTATGTATGCTCACTTTTTGGGATCATGAATGTAGGTTCAACAGAATAGGGATATGTGAGTATTTGTAGGGTTAATTTTTTAAAAGAACCAGGGTATGCTAGGTAGATGAGTATGTAACACCCGTAGGCCCTTTGTTATATTGCAATGAGGAACAATAGTACTTAGACCAATATTTTAGGCCACTATCCAAGGAGGATTCCACACATACCCTTGTGCACACTATCTACCTCTTTGACATTACATGAGGGTAATCGTCCAGGATGCTATGTCTTGTGGACTCTTGTTGATACAAGACCGAAGAGCTTCCTACTGGATAAATTATTGTTCACTCTAGAATGGTATCCCAATACACCCAAAGATGCATAGGAGTTTTATTCCATGCGTAAGTGTTGTCTTAGGCTTGGGTATTGGAGCCTGATCGCCCCTCACTTAACTAGACACTTTATGGGCTATCTAGCTTAAACAATAATGATATCTCCTTTGTGATATTTTAAAATCCTCGGCACAAGATTTCTAACCTACTCAACTACAAAAAAAATAGTCTGTATATTTTTGGGTTTTTGCAAAAAAATATTTGGCTTTTTTAATAAAGGAAAATAGAATGAAAAACATAGGAAAATTATACTTAACAAGAAAAAATGGCTAAGCAAGAATTGTTGCAGTTGCAATAGAACTAGGCCCTAGAAAGTTCTCTAATACCACTTGTAAGGAATCTACTATTGAAATAAAGCTCACACATACAAAATACTAAAAGATAACTGAAATACATGCAATAATAGAATAACACTATATAGAAAGTAATTGTAGAATTGAAACAATCTCACAAATAACTTAAAATCGTAGGCCTCTTCGAGGGGGTAACCTCTAATATTTCATTGGCTTGCAAAAATATGCATTCGTATATGGCTTCACACATTTTAAAGAGAAAACTACATGCAATGCTACCTAAAGGCTCAAGAGTTGGCTTACATGTGAAATGCCACTTGGCTTACATGCAAAATGCCACTCGAGCTAGAATCTTCTACCAAACATCGGTTACAATCTTGATAATTGTTATATATAATGGCACCATTGATTACAATCTTAATAACGATTACATGCGATGGCACCACTTGGCTAGGTGCCTTATTTAGCACATACATTATGAGGAATTACAAAATAACACTATAATAGAATCCTCCCATGTTGGAAGTGGGTCATTACATAATAATTAGAATTACAAAGTAATGTTGGGATGGTATCCTAATAGAGAAGGCTTCAATATATTCCTCCTCCTAAAAAACTCCTACATATTTTTATAATAAACCTTCATGAACAACTATCATAAACCTTAGGAATGATAAACCTAACCTCTTTTGAAGAAGCTATCCTCATAAGATGGGGATAACTCAACTATAACAAGCAAGAGGAGGAAAAACAACCTAGAAAATTACAATACAAAAACAAACATGTTATAGGAAATGGTGTAACAAATTCCTATAAAAATAATAACATAAACATAACTCAAAATGCTCCTCAAAAGTTAGTCATTGAATGGTAAGAAAAATCTAAGAGATAATACACCAACACTGGACAAATTCACGTAGTCATGCTAAAAATGCTCCTTGATTCTAAGATGTTGGAGCTTCCAACTATTAGACCTTGGGATACAACCAATGAACTATCAAATTATTATAAACATAACGAGTATTGTAAATATAATTGTACAAAGGGACACACTACCAATAAATGTATAAACTTTAAGAACATTATCCAAGATCTCATAGAAGAAGGAAAAATAATGTTCAATCAACCAAAGACTCCCAACAAAAAATTGGGGATCTTCCAAAATCCCTTACCAACACATAATCAAAAGTCATCCAACTTCATAGGCACCATGCATTTGTCAAAACCTTCCTATGTTGTGACTAGGCAACAAGAAAAGAATCAATACTCGGATCAACCTCCTTTGGTTATCTCGAGAAACACTAAAGTCAATATTCCTAATAAATCACCTATGGTTCTCATACCTTCTCAAAATACCTTATATACCTTTGATATTCATTGATAACTAGATGAGATACTTGTAAAAATATCTCTTCTAGAATTGTTAAAAACATCACCCGCTCTTAGGAAAATATTGTTGAAACTCTTAAGGGAACAAGAAGTCTCTCGAGATATATCTTTGAATGATATCACCAATATAGTTGTGTTCACTAGAGTGAACAATTCTATCCTAGCATTCCATGGGGAATATACCCCTCTTGAAACAATTTTAGGGGACTCACCTCTTTACATCATAATTCAAATAGGTAATAAACTTATCAAAAGAGTCCTAGTGGATAATGGGTCAGTCTTAAATGTATGCAATGTAAAAAATTTACAAAATTTTGACTTAAGCATAAATGACTTACAAAAATCCAATCTCATCATTTGAGCCTTCAACAACGAAGAAAGAGAGGTAACAAGTACTATTACCTTGCCTATCAAAGTAAGGGTACACATCCTAAACACCCTCCTCTATGTTATATTATGTGACATAACATATATTATGCTCCTTGGAAGGCCTTGGATACATGCCATGAAGGTAGTGCTTTCTACCTTACATCAATATCTCAAATACGAATATCAAGGTAGGATTATCCACATCCCTAGAGATCCATAACCTTTTTCCTTATGCAAATTTATTGATACACAAGAGATTAATCTTTGTCCTTCCATACAACAAGAATTTCCAACTAATCAATCCAAAGTAGACAAAGGGGAGGAAATACTGGAAGAACCCCTCATAAACCTAGGGAAAACTACCTAATCATCCTCTCCCAATGATCAAGTCAATTTAATCCACCAGAAGTCAGATCCTTTTGCAAAATTAGTAATTTTATTCCTATCTCCTCATGGCATAGGTATGCCAAATAGAAAAGGACTCAAAATCCAAATAGGAACCTGTGCTTTCATTTATGGGGGAACCACCTTTGATGAAAGGATTCAAGTGTATAATTTCATGCCAAGTGAATGAACATACATCGTGTGTTACATATCACCCTCATTCTCTATAGCTAAGAAAATATTAACCAACATGGGATACTAAGTTAAAGATCTAGGTCACTATGAACAACATCAAGGAGCCCCTAGAAGCCGAACCTTGACCAGGATAATGAGGAATTAGATTCATCCCTAGAAAAAATGAGCCCTCATATTTATTAAAATAATATAGTGAGAACAACTATTCCAAATCACTACATGAATCTCAATGGGGTGATGAAAATGAAGAACTATGGTCACTCCTCACCCAAGCACCTCATAAAACCATACAATTTGGTAGCATTGACATGCTAGAACTGGTTCATCCAAAATCAATAGCCACTAAAGAAAACTTCAAATATTCTCTGGACACCTACCCTATTGAAGAATCATTTAAGCATATCTTTAATTTAAGCTCTGCCCAACTTCTTCAATTAGAATAAACATCTCTAGATACATGAGCTTGAATAATTAAGGGTACTAACTGCCCCTCCTCATTTTGAGGATGAATCACAAGCCTTAATCAAAGAAGTTATAGATATCAATATTGGAACAAATCAAGATCCTCGCCTTATCAAACTCAAAAAGTCCTAACTCAAGAAGAATGGATGGAATACACAAATCTATTAAAATAATTTTATGACATATTTTCTTGGGCATATGATGATATGCTAGGAATTGAACCCTCATTAGTAGTCCACCATTTGGAATTACACCCCAATGCCAAGCCCACTAAACAAAAATTTAGAAAAATACATCCAAAATTCACTCTTTTGGTAAAATATGAACAGCAAAAACTCCTATAAATTGGCTTCATAAAAGCCAAATATTATTCAAATTAGATCTTCAAAAATATTCCTATCCATTTGAATTTACATAGACTTTAGGGATATAAACAATGCTTACCCAAAATAAAATTTCCCTTTACCAAACATAGACATGCTAGTAGACTTCATTTCAAAATCTGAGATGCTATTTTTGATGGATGGATTCTCAAGGTATAATCAAATTAAAATTGTGTTAGAAGATCAATATAAAACAACCTTTGTTGGAAATTTTGAGTTAATTGTGTTGTCATTGATGTCAAGAGTAAGTTTCAGTGATCATTGCAGGACTTGGCAAAAAATGGGTTAAAATATTTATATTTTAAGCCCAAGAGATTTGGTTTAAGGGCTTCACATGATTGGTCAAAAGGATGGTTAAATACCCCGAAGGAAAGGCCTAAAGGAAAGAATATTATAATATTTATAATTATAATATTAAAGGAGGTCAGAAAAGGTTTAAGGGTGAAAGAGAAAAGTACCTATGCCCAAAGGACATAATATTATAATATTTTTATTGTAATTTTAAAGGTTAAAATTAAGTCTAAGGTAATTTATAAATTATTTATAATATTTATATTATAAAATAATTTATAAAATAATATTATTTAAACCCCAAAGTAGGGTTGGGCACAAATTCGATTTAATTTTTTCTTCCCCCACCGACATTCGAAGGAAAGTAGCATATGGTATAAATACCATAAGGCTTGCCTCAAAAATACAAGTCTCCGAATATTAATGCACATGCGATTATTGAAAGTGAATGTGAAAGTTCGTGAGAAAATAAAGACAAGAGGATATTAATTTTTTATTGTAGCCAAAAAACATGAAGGTCAAAGTGACCAAGGCATAAATCCTTGTCACCAACCAATCGGTGGAGCTAGTGGCAAGTTGTTGGTGTGTAAGGTGCAGGGTACGTGGAGATTCTACGTTCGAGTCTCAATGGTTGTGAAGGGACAAAGCCTTTTGTTTTGGATTTGGCGTTGGTTGAAGAAACAAAGTACTCAAAGCAATTTTACCTCCCACGTGAGCACCTAGCTCATGCGGTAGGGTGGCCGTGACTAGGGCGTAGGTAGCAGCTTCACCTGGGATTGAATCCCACCAAGGAGTGTGTAAAGGTACTTTAAATTTTTGTTGTAATATGCATGTGCTCTAAGGCTGTTTTGTGAGTGCCTTGGGAGATATAAGGTGATTAAAGAAAATTTTATTTTAGTTAAAGTTTTTGAAGGATTTAATTGTGGTCTAGAAGTGAATTGCTTTATTTCTAGATAAGTGATGTTAATTATTTTGAAATGCAATTTTTAAGTTGGGAGATATAAGGTGATTAAGATATATTTTATTTTTGTCTTAGTTGAAGATTGAGGAGGATTTAATTTTGGCTTTAAAGTGAATTGAATATTTTTTGAAAAGGTGTGTTGATTATGTGATAATGCATTTTTAAGTAGGGAGATATAAGGGAGTTATTTTGATTATTTTATGCATTAAAATTCTGAAGTAAATTATTGTGAAAGTGAGTTAATTGAACCTTTGCTAGTTGTATTTTGAAAATATTGGAGATTATAAGGTGTACTTGAGACTTGTTATTTTTGTAGGGTGAAATAAATATTGAGGAGAATTTTGAGTAGATATTTTGAGATAGATTTTTGCTACCTAACCTTGAATTTGGCAAAGAGGTTTTGAAGATATATCTCCATCAAAACAAAAGGTATGGGCACATCTTCCTTTTGAGTGAAATATTATTGGGTTAAATGTTGTGAAATGCAAAGTTGGAGTGAAAAGGTTTGTTTGATAAGCATTGTTGAGTGAGTTTTCATATACATGATTGGTGAATGTTTGTGAGAACAATTGAGTGTGAAATTGAGAACTATCTTGAACTAGGGTTTATGAAAGAACATGAGTATAATTATTATGTGATATTGTTTGATAAGCATTGTTGGAAATATTTGAGTAATCTTTCATGTGAATGATTAGGGCTTGTGAAAAGATCATGAGTATCATTGTTATGTGAATTTGGAATTATCTTGAGTCAAGGGTTGAGATTCATAGTGTGAGTTATTGGAAATAAAGTGAAACATTGGGTTAGGATTTGTAAGCAAGTTGTGTTTCATTGAGTGAATGGTTGAAGTGAATTTGGATGAGAATTATTTATTAAATGCATTAGAGTGATATGTCAAGGTTTGTGAAACAAATTATTCTTTATTTGTGAATTGATTTGAAAGTGATTGAGTGATTTGTGAGTGTGAAATATATTGAGTCTCTTACCATTCTCTATATGTTTCTATGGTTAAACAAGATTCTGAGTGAAACTTGTTTGTGTGATTGAAGAGGTTTTTTGAAAGGATTGAGTTGAGTTGTGTATGCAAGTTTTGTAATTGATTTGAATAAGATTTTGTGAAAGCTAGTGGGCAGATTTGAGTAAGTCCTAGAGGGGACTTAAGGATAGAGTTGAGTAAGATTTTGTGAAAGCTTACGGATAGATTTATGTGAGCTTTTTGTGGAAGCTTACAAGAAGATTTGAGATAAGTCTTGGTGAAGACTTGCTGAGCAGATTGGACAAGTTCTAGAGAGGACTTTTTGAGCAAATTTGAGGCAAGTCTTAGGGAAGACTTGTTGAGAATTTTGAATAATTTCTAGAGAGAACTTGAGCAATTTTGAGGAAAGTCTTAGGGAAAACTTGTTGAGCAGTTTAGACAAGTTCTAGAGAGGACTTGTTGAGAAAATTTGAGGTAAGTCTTAGTGAAGACTTGAGAGAAGTTTGAGCAAGTACTTGAGAGAACTTGTGGATAGATTTGAGGCAAGTATTTGAGAATATTTGAGAGTAGAATTGATTGATTGATTTGTTCAAGCTTTGTGTTAAGGCTTGGGGTAAATATAGCAGAGTTGATTGTTATTAAGATCAAGCTTTTTTTTAAGGCTTGAGGACAGATTTGAGATAAAGATTGAGAAAATTTGTGCTAGACTTAAGGATAGTGTTTAGTGCATATTTGAGATAGAGATTGAGCAGATTTGTGCTAGATTGAAGGACAGTGTTTAGTGTAGATTTGAGATAGATATTGAACAGATTTGTGCTAGACTTAAGGATAGTGTTTAGTGCATATTTGAGACAGATATTGAGAAGAACTAAGAGTAAGCTTTGGAGGTGATAAAGTATAGGAGAGTAGTCTCTAGTGGATAGAGATACATTAGCCAAGGCAGTGAGGATAGAGGTCTTCTAAGTGAGGATAGAGTCTTCTATGGAGAGAGATCCACAAGCTAGAGTAGTGGAGGTAGTAAGTATTCTAATAGGATCATCAACCAAATAAGAGAAGAAGGATTTCTCCTATGGATAGAGATCCACAAACTAGTTGAGGGGATTGGTGTCTCTTGTGGATAGGTATCCATGAACTTGATTAGGGTATTGGTGTCTCATTTGGACAGAGGTCCATAAATATTGTAATAGGGAAGGATTCCTAAGAGATTTGTTGAGAAAATTTTAGTGAAATATTTTCTTCATGGAGTAGTCCACATTGGGTGAACCATGTAAATTGGTGTCTCTATTGTATGTGATGATTTGTGCATTGCTTTGATTACTATTTTTGATATTTCCATTGATTATATTGGATAATATTGTTTGGAAAAGAAAAGTAAAAAGTGATCTTATATTGTTCACCCCCTCTCTCAGTATAAGCTTGTGTTATTCAATTGGTATCAGAGTGGGTTCCATTAGAAGAGTTTAACAGCTTGAAAAAAAATCTTACAGGAACACAGATGGATTCTCTGAGTTGATATTTAGGAAATAAGGGACCATTGTTCGATGGGAAAAATTATGCATTTTGGAGTGTAATAATGAAGGTTTACCTAATGGTACTAGGAAATGATATATGGTAAGCAATTGAGGATGGGTACATACCATTAGCTACTCCACCTATAGATAAAGATGGTAAGCTCCTACAATTAAACAATTCAAAGGTAATGAATGGAATCTTAAATGGTTTGCATGAATTAGAGTTTGTAAAAGTTATGCATTACACATTAGCAAAAGATATTTGGGATAAGTTGAAAAATATATATGAGGGAGACAAAAAGGTCAAGATGGCAAAATTGCAAAATCACAAGAAAACATTTGAAGACATAAAAATGAAGGATAAGGAAAACATTGCTACACACCTAATTTATGTGGATGAGGTTGTTGTAATATGCATGTGGTCTAAGTTTTTATTGTGAGCGCCTTGGGAGATATAAGGTGATTAAAGAAAATTTAAATTTGGTTAAAGTTTTTGAAGGATTTAATTGTGATCTAGAAGTGAATTGCATTATTTCTAGATAAGTGATGTTAATTATTTTGAAATGCAATTTTTAAGTTGGGAGATATAAGGTGATTGAGATATATTTTATTTTTGTCTTAGTTGAAGATTGAGGAGGATTTAATTTTGGCTTAAAAGTGAATTGAATTATTTTTGGAAAGGTGTGTTGATTATTTGATAATGCATTTTTAAGTAGGGAGATATAAGGGAATTATTTTGATTATTTTATGCATTAAAATTCTAAAGTAAATTATTGTGAAAGTGCGTTAATTGAACCTTTTCTAGTTGTATTTTGAAAATATTGGAGATTATAAGGTGTACTTGAGACTTGTTATTTTTGTAGGGTGAAATAAATATTGAGGAGAATTTTGAGTAGATATTTTGAGATATATTGTTGCTACCTAACATTGAAATTGGCAAAGAGGTTTTAATTGTGATTCAGACAGGTTTTGAAGACATATCTCCATCAATCAAAATGCATTGGCACATCTTCCTTGTGAGTGAAATATTGTTGGGTTGAATGTGGTGAAATGCAAAGTTGGAGTGAAAAGGTTTGTTTGATAAGCATTGTTGAGTGAGTTTTCATATACATGATTGGTGAATGTTTATGAGAACAATTGAGTGTGAAATTGAGAACTATCCTGAACTAGGGTTTATGAAAGAACATGAGTATCATTGTTATGTGATATTGTTTGATAAGCATTGTTGGAAATATTTGAGTAAGCTTTCATGTGAATGATTAGGGTTTGTGAAAAGATCATGAGTATCATTGTTATGTGAATTTGGAATCATCTTGAGTCAAGGGTTGAGATTCATAGTGTGAGTTATTGGAAGTAAAGTGAAACACTTGGTTAGGATTTATAAGCAAGTTGTGTTTCATTGAGTGAATGGTTGAAGTGAAGTTGTATGAGCATTATTGATTAAATGCATTAGAGTGATTGTTCAAGGTTTGTGAAATAAATTATTCTTTATTTGTGAATTTATTTGAAAGTGATTGAGTGATTTGTGAGTGTGAAATATATTGAGTCTCTTACCATTCTCTATATATTTCTATGGTTAAACAAGATTCTGAGTGAAACTTGTTTGTGTGATTGAAGAGGTTTTCTGAGAGGATTGAGTTGAGTTGTGTATGCAAGTTTTGTAATTGATTTGAATAAACTTTTGTGAAAGATAGTGGGTAGATTTGAGTAAGTCCTAGAGGGGACTTAAGGACAGAGTTGAGTAAGATTTTGTGAAAGCTTAAGGATAGATTTGTGTGAGTTTTTTGTGGAAGCTTACAAGAATATTTGAGACAAGTCTTGGTGAAGACTTGTTGAGCAGATCAGACAAGTTCTAGAGAGGATTTGTTGAGTAGATTTGAGGTAAGTCTTAGAGAAGAATTGTTGAGCATTTTGAATAAGTTCTAGAGAGGACTTTTTGAGTAGATTTGAGGAAATTCTTAGGGAAGACTTGTTGAGCAGTTTAGACAAGTTCTAGAGAGGACTTGTTGAGTAGATTTGAGGTAAGTCTTAGTGAAGACTTGAGAGAAGTTTGAGCAAGTTCTTGAGAGAACTTATGGATAGATTTGAGGTAAGTCTTTAAGAATACTTGAGAGTAGAATTGATTGATTGATTTATTCAAGGTTTGTGTTAAGGCTTGGGGAAAATCTAGCAGAGTTGATTTTTTATTAAGATCAAGCTTTGTGTTAAGGCTTGAGGACAGATTTAAGACAGAGATTGAGTAGATTTATGCTAGATCGAAGGATAGTGTTTAGTGTATATTTGAGACAGATATTAAGCAGATTTGTGCTAGATCGAACAACAGTTTTTAGTGTAGATTTGAGATAGATATTGAGAAAAATTGTGCTATACCAAAGGATAGTGTTTAGTGTATATTTGAGATAGATATTGGTCAAAAATGAGAGCAAGCTTTGGATGTGACAAATCAGAGGATAGTAGTCTCTAGTGGACAAAGATCCATTAGCCAAGGCAGTGAGGATAGAGGTCTTATAAGTGTGGATAGAGTCTTTTTTGGAGAGAGATCTACAAGCTAGAGCAGTGGAGGTAGTAAGTCTGCTAAGAGGATCACCAGCCAGAGTAGAAGATAAGAAGTTCTCTTGTGGATAGATATCCAAAAACTAGATAAGGGGATTGGTGTCTCTTGTGGATAGGTATCCATGAACTTAATTAGGGGATTGGTATCTCCTTTGGACAAAGGTCCATAAATATTGTAATAGGGAAGGATTCCCAAGAGATTTTTTGAGAAAATTTTAGGAAAATATTTTCTCCGTGGAGTAGCCCACATTGGGTGAACCACGTAAATTGGTGTCTCTATTGTGTGTGATGATTTGTGCATTGCTTTGAACACCATTGTTGATATTACCATTGATTATATTGGATAATATTATTTGGGAAATAAAAGTAAAAAGTGATCTTATACTGTTCACCCCCCCTCTTAGTATAAGCTTGTGTTCTTCAATCACCTTCACTACCCCTTAGGGAACCTTTTGCTATCAAGTCATGTCATTTGGCCTTAAAAATGTAGGAGCAACATATCAAAGAGCCATGAAATATATATTATATGACCTTATGCATAAAACTATATATGGCTAAATGGATGACCTCTTAAGGTGGTCTAAGAAAAGAGATTACCATGTTCTAGATTTTAGATACATTTTCAAAATATTACAAGACTACAAAGTTAGGCTAAAACACCATAAGTGCATCTTTTGGGTAACATCAAGAAAACTATTAGGGTTCATTGTATCCCATCGTGGGATTGAAGTTGATCCCTCCAATATTATCACCATAATAGACATGTCACCATCTACAAACTTAATAAAATTACGTAGCTTTCAAGGTAAACTGCAAGCTATCCATAGGTTCATATCACAACTTACAAATAAATTTCAACCCTTCTCTAAATTATTAAATAAGGGAACAAAATGTGAGTGGTTTGATGAGTGTTAAAATGCCTTTGAAGCCTTAAATACTTTTCTCTTAAAAACATCGGTCTTAGTACAACCAAACCTAAATCATCCACTATTGTTATACATAGTTGCTACTAAATATACCCTTGGAGATTTATTAGCCCAATATGATGAACAATATCGAGAAATGGAAATCCACTATATAAGTAGAAATTTGGTGAACTATGAATCTTTATATACACCTTTGGAGAAACTTTGCTTGGTCATTTTATTTTCATCTCTCAAATTAAGACATTATATGCTTAGTCAAAAGACCTACATCTTAGAAAGGGTAGATCCATTGTGTTACCATATGTTAAAACCTTAACTATTAGGGAGGATCATAAATGTATCATAGCCCTTAGTGAATTTGATATATTTCATCAATAAAAAATCACTAAAAGGGCAAGTTATAGATGATCAAATCGTTGCAACCCCTTTAGAATCGAAGCACCCCATAGACATATCCTTCCTCGATGAAATAATTCTCCCAATAGAAACTCAAGAACCTAAAACTTGGATATTGTACTTTAACAAAGCTAAGTGCACTAAAACCATAGGGGTAGGAATTATCTTAGTCACTCCAAAATAACAACTCATTCTATTATATTTTAAACTTTGCTTCTCCTACACAAAAAACACAATATAATATGAGGTATTGATCTTAGGTCTTAGGGTTGCATTAAAATTAAAGATTAAAAACATAACAATGTTTGGAAATTCACAATTGAAGATCAACCAGGTAAATAACACTTATCAAACCAAGGATAAAAAATTAAAACCTTACAAGGATGTTATAGACATGTTAAAAACTCACTTCGACCAAATCACCATAGAAGCCATCATGTGATCTAGCAATCACCATGTTGATGTTATGGCTATTGTTACCTCTCTTATCTCCTTAGATTTGAAAGACGAAGAAGCTTCTATTATCATAATATCAATCAAAAATTCCTCTACACTCAAATCATGCTTGCAACCCCTCAACATATGCACCCTTGAAACATATATGCCTTAGGAACCTTAGTACCAAGACATCTTTAAGTTCCTCAAAGGAGCATTTTCCAAAGGATCCAACTCTCAAAAGTGAAGTCAATTTAGACTAAAAGTATGTAAGTATGTCATCATTAGAGATACCTTATATCAATCGTATTTTGAAGGATACTCCTTAGATTCATGAATATTGAAGAAGCCCAAACTATCATAAAAGAAACACATGATGGATCATGTGGTGGATATTTCAATGGATTAGTTGTAGCTAAGAAGCTCCTTAGGATAGGTTATTATTGGCCCTCTATGAAAAAGGATGATCATGACTATGTTTAGAAGTGTGACAAGTGTCAGCAACATGATAATCTTATCCACTTCCCCTCTTAAGAATTACAACCAATCACATCTCCTTGGCATTCTCCTCTTGGGGATTAGACATCATAGTAAAAATCAACCCTCAATCATCAAATTGGCACAAATTCATTATCATTGCAACAAAATATTTCACTAAGTGGGTTGAGGAAACACCCCTATCAACCACAATAGGAATTTAAGTATCCAAATTCGTTCTTAATCAAATCATAAGCCTTTATGGAATACCTTCTATCCTAATCGCTGATAATGACACCCCCTTAAAAATAATGAAGTTTCTAAATTATGTGCCAAATATATAATTCAACAAAAATGGTCAACACCATGTTGCCCACAAGGGAATGGACAAGCTAAATCATCCAACAAGACACTAATCAAAATCCTCAAGAATCTAGTAAACCAAAATGGTCAATATTAGCACTTATAACTATATATTGCACTATAGGCATACCACACTGGTGTGCATACTCCCATGGAGGCAATGCCTTACACCTTTTTCTATGGTACAAATGTATTTTTCCTTTTCGAGTTGGAAATACCTTCTCTAAGGGTCTTATTGCAAGATTCTTTGATAGGAGATTAATATCATCTAGGTCGCTTACAACAACTAGAGATCTTAGAGGAAAAATGTATTAATTCTCTATAACACCTTAGGACATACTAAAATAAAATTCGATGTGCTTATCACAAGAAATTATATGCAAGATCCTTCAAATTTTGGGACCTAGTCCTCAAAGAAAACAAAAAAAATGCCAATGCTAAAAATGACCTCAAAGGAAAAGTTTAGTATAACTGGTTAGGACATTTCATTATCATGACCAAATTTTGATCTAGAGCCTACCACCTAGCCACATTGGATGACAAAGAACATAAGAAACAAATCAACATCATGCATATTAAAATATACTATGCATTAAACATTGTGTTACTTTCTTGCTCATATGATTGAATATATGATAAACCTCACAATAAAATAGTACATTATACCCCTTGCATGACTGCATGGTTTGTTTGATCATACCATAGAGTCAAGAGGATTTGTTATGATGCAAAAAGTTAACCCTTATTACAAAATCTATTTGCATTACATCTACATAAAAAAATCCTCATGTTGAGAAAACCACTAAGTCCCAAAAGCCCTCTTCTTTCAATTTTTCTTCTACATCCTGCTTCATTCCTACATATTTCTTCACTTCTTCTCTCCATTTTGGATAAAGTGATGTATGATATGATCATCCATGGTCCTAATGACCTGTCATTCCCCATTTTTGTTGTCCCAGTCTTAGGACATCCAACAATAAACAACAATCAAATTATATTTGTTTGCCTATCTTTCTATCTCTTGTTCATCATATTTCCTCTCTTCTTCTCCCTCTCTTGGGTTAAGTTATGTATGACACGATCATCTATGGCCTTGATGATCCATCCTCATCCATTTTTTGTCCCACACACCTCCACATCACTACTATCAATATTTGTTCACAACAATAATATCCACATTACATATCTATAGTATCCTTCAATAAAATAACTTTTTACATCAACACTCACAATTATTTAATAGGCCCCTTTGGAGCACTATTTCTTCTCTAATGCATCACAATATTACAATTCTTTATGATTATGTTGTGCAACATAGGAGAAGAAATTTAGTATGACCTACTAAATCAATCATGACATTTATTCATCACTTTCATCAAACACAACTTATTTGACAAACCACCCATGTATGAGGAACCACATTCGACCAATATATCATAAATTCATAATCATTTATGAATTTCACTAGGCACTGGTTAAATTGGGTTCTCTTCCCTGGTTGGTTGGTCCATCATTTGAGTTCACAAAATCATACCTAATACAAATTTAATCATCAAACCACTTACTTGGTAGATTGCATAGGCCAAGAAACCCTATTTATTTATTCTCTTGTAGGTTTATAATTATTTATGAATCTTATAAGAGAATGAATAATTAGGGTCCTATTTATCATTTAATTTATCATTTAAGTATGCAATAAAATATAAATCAAATCTTCATATATTTCCTTTTCAATAAATTACAAGGATTATAGAGTTACATTGATCTAATATCTTGTAGATTTGCAACTCCTTGTTAATTTCACTAGGCACTAGATCAATGGTGTCTTTACTTTCGTCTTAATTTTTTTGTGCTAGCATCCTATCATATTTATATAACAATATGATTGATTGTTTTTGATAAACCATGTGGATTAGGGAACTTCCATAGATCCAATATCTTGTAGATCTACAATTATTTATAAATTTTACCTGGCATTGGATCTATGTTGTCTTCCTACCTACATAGTTTATTACATTAGCATTACATCATACAAAATTTAAAATATTATTGAAAAAATAGGTCTGCAACTTTTAAACTTGCTGGCAAATTAAATTTTGTTAAGGAAAAAAATTGAAATTGGAACAATGAGGTCTTTGGGAACCTCTTTGAAAATAAAAAAATAGGTTGTTGAAATTTTAAAGATAATTGATCAGAGGATTCAACATGGTGATGCTGATAAAACTACTAGGCAGGAGGAACGAAGAAAACTAACAAAGTTTCATAACATTTTGGCCTGTGAGGAAATCTATTGGAGGCAAAAATCAAGGTCTCTTTGGTTGAAATATGGAGATTCAAATTCTAAGATTTTTCATGTCACCACGCTTAGAAATAGAAGCACTAACAAGATAAAATTAAAAAAAAAACATATGGTTCTATTACTTAGGACTTAACAAAAATAAAAAAGGAGGCAGAAACTTATTTCAATTCTATCCTTGGTCAGGAATCACAGTGCAATGAGGAGGCCAAATATATTTTCTTGCAATACATTCCTATCATAATAAATGAGGATATAAACCTTAAGGTTCTAGCTCCATTTTTTGATGAGGAAATTAAGGAAGCCTTATTTAGGATGGATCCAGACAAAGCCCCAGGACCCGACGACTTTCCCCCTCATTTCTATCAAGATTTTTGGGACATTGTGAGGATGTAATTTTTGTTGTCAGAGAATTCCAAGCAATCAATCATATCCCAAAAGGTCTCAACTCTACTTTTATTTCTATAATTCCTAAGAAGAAAACCCCTGAATTTATGGCTGACTTTAGTTCAATCAGTCTGTGCAATGTTTCTTACAAGATCCTAACTAAAGCCATTGCAAATAGAATGAGATATGTTCTACCCCATATCATAGATCCATGCCAGGGAAGATCTGTCTAGGGCAGGTCAATCTTGGATGGATTTATCATAGTTCATGAAGCTCTGCACTCTACTCATAAGACTAACATGTCTATTTTTTCCCTCAAGCTTGATATGAACAAAGCATTTGATAGGATAAATTGGGATTTTTTTATTGTTGTCCTCCTTAAGTTTGGTTTTCACCACCAATGGGTTAATTTGATCAAATAATGTATTTCTAAAGCATGGTTCTTGATCTTGGTTAATGGAACAATTGTTAGTTACTTTCAAAGTCATAGAGGAATTCGGTAGGGGGACCCCATCAGTCTCACGTTATTCATCATTGTGGCAGAAGCTATAGGCAAAACCATAAAATATGCTCGTATTAAGGCTAATATTAGGAATCAAGACAACATCTCTCACTAGGGCTATTTCTCACCAACAATTCATCGATGATACCCTTCTATTGACTAAGGCATCGGTGGTTAAGGCCAAAAGAATTAAATACATCCCGCAACTCTATGAGGATGCTTGATGTAGTAACAATAGTATGAAGCTACTTTATTCATGAAATGCAAGTAATATATAGGATTACATAGGAATATCATGTAGGTTAAGTGGTTGCAACAATCTGCCAAACATGGCCAACCACTTAACTACTAGTTAACCAAATGCTAACTATGGATGTCCACTAACTGCTAGAAGACAAACAAGATCTCTAACAGTTAACTAACATCTAACAACATGCTAACAACATGCTAACAACCTATTTCTAACATGGGCATACTATGCCTCACGTGAATACAAAGTGCAAGAAATAGGAATAATAAATAATAATAATAATTAACTTAGGCTTAAGTGGATAAGCCTAAGTTATCCTCAACACTCCTCCCAACCATATAAGCATTGGACCCCAATGCTCTCAACAAATGTGGAAAGTCATGGGCCATATCATGGTGAGGAATCCAGTGAGCCATGTGTGGAAAGTGACCGCGACGAGCAACAAGGTAAGTAGTGGAAGAACCCTATCCCGTGTGATGAGTCTTCATCTCAAAAACTCTATCTAAAATGAGCGAAAGCTGACGATCAGGTGCCACTGCTACTATAGGACTGAAAACAGGATCAGGTACCAAAAGAGGGTCCTAAAATGGTGTCTCTAGAAAGTGGCGCTCATCCAAAGGAACCCAAACTCTGCCTCCAACCTGTGGTGAGTGAGGATTGTGATGCTTTCGCACCACTCCCTACGGAGTCTCCTGCAAGTCCTGTGGTATCTTGCCTAGAAGGCTCTGCCGATGCTCAGTAAGGGAAGTAACCTTAGCTTGCTCCTCCATGTGTGCAATGGTGGGAGTGGGCAAAGCCAAAGGTAACTTCTGTGGAACAAGTGGTTCAATAGTTGTAGGTGTACCCAAAATTATACCAATGGAATCAATGGTATCTTTCTCATGAGTGAGAATGGTGGGTTCCTTAACCACTTGCTCTTGTGATTGTTCATCATGTGGGAGTGAAACTTCTTCCTTTGCATGTTCCTTAGGTGGTGTTTTTTCTTCATTTTGTGTGGGACAAATGCTAGTAGGAGCCAAAATGAGTGCTTGACTTAATGGCTTCCTTACTTGCCTACAACTTAACATCAAATTGGAAGTAGGTGTAGTGCTTTGTATCAAGTAGTGTTTACCATGCAACTCCAATGTGTAGGTGTTCTTTTTAGCATGATAAATAGCATTCCTATCAAATTGATAGGGTTTACCTAGCAAGAGTCCACAACAATCCATATCTATGACATCACACCTAACTTTGTCCACAAACTTGTCACCAAAAGCAAAATTCAAGGTGCAAGTATGGGTGATGTTGGATGTGGAGTCTACATCTTTCCACCCAAGTGCATAAGGTTGGTGATGTGGTTTGATGGGAAGTTTCAACTTCTCCACAATGGACTTCGCAATGAGGTTCTTTTGCGATCCGTTATCAATGATACAATCAACATAGAAATCATGCGTCAAGTGGGCTCTAGTGACAAACAAATGATCACGCCCCCCTTGAGCAAATACATTGGACATTAGGGTAACTTTGTTTAGTTTACCCTTTAAAGCAGGATATTCTTCTTCTATCCCTGTAGCCAAAATGGGACCATCTTGTGGTTCCTCATGTGTAGGCTATACAATTAGGGATTTCTTCTTCTTAAACTTCTCAAAAGTATAGCATTTGGATTTTACATGTCCATGCTTTTTACAAAAGTCACAATACAATGAAGAAGAAGAATCTTTAGCATGAAAGGAAGAAGAATGTGCTTTAGGAGAAGTGGGAGGAGAAGAAGAATGAGGGGAAGATTGAGAATTGTTCTTCACCTGCTGTTGATGTTGATTCCCGCCTTTGGAAGAGCCCTCCTGTGATGAACGAGACTTTTGATATGCACCAACTTTCTCCTCTGCAAGAATGGCATGATTGAATGCCACATCTAAGGTGAGGAAGACATTGAATTTTATCTCCCTAAAAATATGATCTTGCAAGCCACGAGTGAATTTATTAATCAAATCATCTTCTGAATCTTTCACACCAAGCAATACCCTCAACCTATTAAATTGGAATATGAAATCAGAAACTGACATTCCATAGGTTTGCCTCAATCTATACCACTTGGTAGTGAGGTCACATTGGTAGTTTGGTGGAAAGAAGGTGTTTTTCAGAATTTGAGTTAATTCTTTCCAAGTCATGGTGGCATTATGACTCTGTCTTTCTACAATGAGAACTTTTGCTAAACCTGTGAGTTTTAGTGTAGCAAATGTGGCTTTTTCATCCTCCGGAATTTCAGCATAAGCAAACCAAGTTTGCATATCCAAAATCCATGCAGATAAGACATCGGGATCCCTAGATCCATCATACATTTTAACCTCACATTTGGCTTTGTTTGCATGATTATGGTGGATTTTGATTTCACCAGGATTAAACTGCACAACAATGTCTCTCACTTTTTCTGCCAAAATGTCTACTGCTTCAGTGAGGTTTTCCATGTTTGTTCTGATATCATGAGCCATATTTTGCCTAGTATATGCCAGACTAGGAGGATTACAAAATGGATGCAAGAACTAATCTAGGCTTAGGAACAATTTTAGTTTCCTATGCAGCCAAATTGCCTAGATTTTACAAATTTTGCTCTCAAAAATAGGCTATTTTAGTGCTTTTACAAAATGGATTTCAATTTTGTAATTACAAAGGTGCACTAAAAATGCTGAAAAATTAGCCCTTTTACAATGCCAAAATTTGGTTAGGAGCAAAAATTATCAATCTGCTGAAAATTTGCAACACAATGCAAAAAATTTCACTGAAAACGGACTAAAAACGGAGAAGATATCACCTTTTGAAGTTTGGGTGCCAATTTTGAATTTTAAAAATTCAAATGTTTGAAAATCTCCCTCCGAATTTGAATTTCTCGCCAAAAAAATCTGGTCGCTGGTGCCAAAAAAATTGTTTGAATTACAACCCGATCAACTGGGTCAGAGCGTGAAGTCAACTGCGCAAATCCAAGAAGGTCAACTGCAAAATGAGGTGGAAGTAATGCCACGTGTGCCTCTACAATTGTAAGCACCATACAAATAAACTCGACCCACTAAGCTAAGTCCCAACCACCGCGCTTGGGGTCCACATAAGCGCGGACCTCTTTGTGACCAACAGAGTGTTGATCACTTCGTTTATGGCATGCTCATGCCTATAAACACAAATCGGGCTACTGTCTACCCAATGTGGGATTATTCCCACTAACGACCAAACTCCGGTTGCTGGCGAAAAAATAATTAAAATAAAACCTTAGTAAACTTTTAAGGTTTTTCCATCAGTTATTAAAATTTTTACTGGGAAAGCCTGCTTCTCACCAGAATCTACTGTGCTCTTTTGTAACCCGAATTCTGCCACCTACGATCGCTTGTGGTCATTGATCGACGTTGAGGAGGGTTCGCTGGACTGGATCGAGAACCACCGAAACATGAAATGCGTCGGGATTCGTCAGAATCGCCAAAAATTTTCTAGAGTTTCACCGAAAAAAAAGTGTTTCTCTACAACCACCGTAAAATGAAGGAGGTATGTCCAGAGTGCAGGTTTCAATGTTGAGATCGGTCCGCCAAGCCTCAGTCAGATTGCCTGCAGCTGGGTGGGTTACGGTCGGGTGGTTGCCCTAGGGTCTCTCACGGCATCCTATTGTTCATCCGGTCGACTATTGTTGTCGGTCAACGTCGAACGGCCGCCAGTGCTGGATGGTGTCGGTCGGCGTAAAATGGCCGTCGGTGCTGCCGATGTGGCTGGCTGGCTAGTAGTCGGTCACCAGCTGCTTGGGTGGCCAGTGGAGCCCAAGCTGCAGTCAAGTGGCAGCTAGGCCAAGATCAAGGCCTTTGCAGTCCTTTGGAGTTTTTTTTTTTTTTAATAAAATATTAATATTTTATAAGAAAAACTCTTTCATGCAAAAAAAAAAAAAACTTTTGTCAAGATAAACTTAACTCCTTTTTTAATGCAAATTTGAAGCTCCAATTTGAACTCCACTTGAACTGTTGAGATTAACTCAACTTCTGCTTTTCAAAAAGATAATTGGTGCAGGGGTAATATCCTCCCTCTGCCCTCAGCTTCACTTGTGTTGTGGATTGCTTCAAGCTCCACTTAACACCTTCCTAGGATCTTGATGACTAGTTGAAAACTCCAACTAAACACCTAGAAAAAAGTGGATCAAACTTGCCCTCCTTTCTGCAACTTTTCCTAAATCTAACTGATACCAATGATGTAGTAACAATAGTATGAATCTACTTTATTCATGAAATGCAAGTAATATATAGGATTACATAGGAATCTCACGTAGGTTAAGTGGTTGCAACAATCTCCAAACATGGCCAACCACTTAACTACTAGTTAACCAAATGCTAACTATGGATGTCCACTAACTGCTAGAAGACAAACAAGATCTCTAACAGTTAACTAACATCTAACAACATGCTAACAACATGCTAACAACCTATTTCTAACATGGGCATACTATGCCTCACGTGAATACAAAGTGCAAGAAATAGGAATAATAAATATAATAATAATTAACTTAGGCTTAAGTGGATAAGCCTAAGTTATCCTCAACAATGCTGCTGGTCAGAAAGTTAATTTTAGTAAAGCAAGTTATATTTCTTGAACACCCCCATTCAGAGGCAAGGAAGGATTGCAAAAATTTTAGGGTGTGATATAGCAAACCTCCACACTTCGTATATTGGTCTCCCTCTTTTCATTGGTTCTCTGAGAGATTCAATGTGGGATAGGGTTATTGAAATAATTCAAAAAAAAACTTGTTGGATGGAAAGGTCATCTTCTATCTCAAGCAGGAAAGTTGACCCTCACTAAGGCCTCTCTTAAAAGGATTCCAGTCCATTTCCTCTCCATTTTCAAAGGCCTTGTGAAGTTTTTATAGAAATTTGAGAAACTCTAAAAAGAATTTTTATGGACTGTATTAGAGGAGAAAAAAAGGATACACCTTGTAGGATGGACCAAAGTGTGTAGACCCAGGGAAAATGGGGGCTTAGGTCTGAGGATAATTGCTCATATGAATTTAGCTTTACTAGCTAAGCAGGCATGGTGCCTCATTTCTGGTGAAGAAAATGAATGGAAAACTATCATCAAATGAAAGTATCTTCAAAATATGGAATTTCTAGGTGACTCAGTTCCAATCAGAGGTTCTGCTTTTTGGAAAGCAATTCTCAATTGTAAGGAAATCATCAAAAAAGGTTTAATATGGGTTTTAGGAAATGGTGAGAGGATAAATTGTTGGAATGATAGGTGGGCTAAGGACGAACGACTGACGCAATATCCTAACTTATCCCGAATCAAAGATATCATGAAATAACTCATTGGCAAAAAAGTCTTCGATTATATGGTTTAGGACAGAGGCAGAATGAAGTGGAAAAAAATAAGGATTCAAGGATTTCAAGTAGAATCAAATGATCTTTGTAACATTATTGGGCAATAGTTTATCTCCATGAGACCCAAGGAATATCAAGTGACCTGGGCTCCTACAAAAAATGAGCAGTTCACTATTAAATCATCTTACAAGCTTATGCTTGATGACGAGGATTTTGTCCTCCAAAAGGACTTAGTTTGGATAAAAAATTTAATTCCAAAAATTGTAGTCTTTTCATGGCTGGTTATCCAAGGAAGAATTCTAACCATTGATAATATGATGCATAAAGGTATTTGTATCACTAATCACTCTTATCTGTGCAGGGCTAATTGGTAGACCATTTATCGCATTTTCCTTGAGTGCTCTTTTTCCTTGACTATCCTAAGTGGGGTTTTTCAAGTCTTCAATATTTCCTGGGTTAAACCAGCCATCGTACTTGATTTGTTCATCCAGTGGCCTTACCCCTTTTCAAGCCAAAGACTTAGATACATGTGGAAAATTTATCTCAATCACTATCTTTGGCAGGTGTGGTTAGAAATGAACAATAGAGTCTTTAATGAGGCTATCCATGATAATCAAACTATCATTACCAGGATCCTATCCTTTATCAATGAGAATGTGAACCTTATCCCTTTTGATAGTCATAAACCTCATCTATAGGAGACCATGATTGCTCAATATTTAAGCTTAACCTTGTTAGATGATTTTGTGCCTAGGGTAGTCAACCCCAGAGCCAATGTTAAGTGGTCCCCACCTCCTATGGGTTGGTTTAAGCTTAATTTTGATGGAGCGACTAAGGAAAATATTGGCAGAGCAAGCACTGGTGGCATTGTGCAAGATCATAATGGGAATATGATGCTTGCATTTTTTGAATATTTTGGAACAAGGACGAACAACAAAGCTAAAGCTAGAGCTATGTGGAGAGGCCTTCAAATGACTCAAGATTTAGAAGGTAATTTTATCGTAGAAGGAGACTCTATGCATGTTATAAATCTCCTCAATAATTGTAAAACACCTCCTTGGAGGATTAAAATAATTGTTGAAGAGGTTAGGATCCTTTTCCAGGGAATATAGGACATAAAATCCCAACATGTCTTTCAGGAAGCTAAAAAATTTGCTGATAAGCTGACCAATTTGGGTGTCGATGATGATGGACTTTTCAAATGGGAACATAGTGTCCCAAGTGAAGTAGAGGAGCTTATTCAACAAGAATACCAAGAATGATAGTCGAATTTACCAATAGGGAAGGCACTGTAAGTTCAAAGGCTAGGAGTATTCCCATATCTTTTTTGAAATGGACTCACAATAAAAATTATCCGAGTTGTCAGTATTCATGGATGCTGCTTGGAAATACCACAAAGACTAATGGGGATAGTCACATGTTAGATAACATGGCTCCTAGTCATCTTAGTAATTTGAGGTTGGTTGATAATCACAAGGCAAGAAAGAAACGATAATATAAGACTTCGAACCAGAGCCACGTGGACCACCAGATAGCCACCACCATATTTCTAGCCAGTAGGTTCATTTCTCCAAGGCTGATTGGCCAAGATGAGATGTGGTCCCAAAGCATTTAATATATGGAAGAAAGCAATTACAAAATAATTATTAATATTAATTGTCAATACAGAGCTCGTGGGAGTTTTTTTAGTACTCTGCTATGTGTGTCTATAGCTTTTTATTTCTCCATTATTTCAAGGAAGGGATTCGTGTCTGTTTCTTTTTTTGTAATTATGATGTAGGTGCGTTTTCTCGGGGTATACCCAAATTTTTTTATGGGAAGTTTCTTTTTGATAACAGGCTATATGCCTTACCGGATGTAATGGCTTTTGTGGCATGTAGATTTTACATATATATGATCCTTAGTAAGGATATGTTCATCAAAAACCTTGGGTTGATTTTTGTAAAAGTTTTTGGGTCAACCTGTAAAACCCGGTATTAATGCTATAGTATCTTATCTACCAAATATATATATATATATATATATATATATATATATATATATATATATATATATATATATATATATATATATACATAAACTATTGTTTAAATAGATTAGTTGAACTATGAATCTCCCTTGATCCAATGGCTTGTGAGCCTACAATTATTTGCAAGCTTCACTAGACACTAGATCAATGGTGTCTTCATAGATGCCTGGTATTCTACAACAACAAACCATCCACAAATCATACTCTCTTCACTATCTACTTGTCTAATAAGTCATCGTATTTACAAAGCTCTACTTTTTGATTGATTTATTATGCAAGTACACAATAAGAAACAAATCTTAAGAACATATACAATTACATAAGC
This sequence comes from Wollemia nobilis, assembly GCA_028583015.1. NCBI lineage: Eukaryota > Viridiplantae > Streptophyta > Pinopsida > Araucariales > Araucariaceae > Wollemia > Wollemia nobilis. The sequence continues at coordinate 4,042,069 of JAQPPZ010017036.1, read as the reverse complement.
ACCTATTAATACAGCTAGGTATTCTCTATATGTTTATACAAACATCAGTATGTTGCTCAATGGATAAAGAAATTCCTCTATCTTGATATGCTACAACTAATTATCATTTTTCTTTTCCTTAGAAATAATTATATCATCGACATGGAAAATATCCTGGCTAATTTATAGGTCCTTAGGGAATATTGAGATCTTATGATCAGCACTTTGCATACCCATAATCATTTATGACTACGCTAAGTGGTCGATCATAAAATTATTGTGCTTCCTAATGGTCTATAAGCTAGTACAAATTTTATCTCTGCATTTGCAACAAAATCCTTTAGACTAAAGGAGAAGAGCTTCTTATTTTCTTGGATTATCCATATGAACACATTGCCTTCAATATGAAATATTTTATTTATTTCACAAATTCTCAAATATTTCAATACATCAAATATGCTCCAAGTACCAGCTCTATGCCTCACATATTTTTAAATTCTTGCATTAGCATTAGATAATGGACCTATATCCTTGGAGTTTTATCTTATGCATTCAAAAGTTTAAGAAACAAACTTTCTTGAACAACTCATTCTACACAACTAAAACCTTACCTCTTAAGTAAAATTATTTATCATACCATTGCAAATTGTATACATATAATTACATTGTAGATACACTTATTTGGTACATATGATATTTAAGATAACCCTTATTGACAACTTGCACAGTACACTCTCATTCAATTCTTCTAACACATTAGAGGTGGCAATGAGTATTAAGTCCACTTCTTCATGTATATGTAAATCTTTGCACATGTGTTAGGTAACGGACTTATATACTTTTGTTACCATCTCTTATGTTTTAATATTTATGTAATATTATATCATCATATTTATAGAAACATTTGTTTTTGAACCAAGGGGGCAACTCGCTTCAAAAAAACAAAAACATCTCTTCATATGCAAATTCAAAAATCAATCATTATCTATCACTACTACAAAGGCCCTGTATTAGAGATATTTATTAAGGAAAATCTTACAAATAACTCATTGCAAAATCACACTATAAACTTTTAGATTTTGATGATCTATATTTAAGTAAATAAGACCACAATATGTAAAATGAGCAAGCAATGATAACTATATGATAATGAAAATATAATATGCATGAAAACTATATGAGAAACTTATGCAATAACTCAGAAAATAGCCATTAATTAAAGCTAACAAAAATAGTACAATGTAATATTATGGAGGACATGAACACTCCAAAATTTATGAATGATCTGCATTGTACTCACTATACTTCCTAACTATCTAGCATCTAGCATCTAGCATCTTGCCTCTTGCATATAGCTAATACTTCACTCTCTCAAAGACCTATATATAGGGATATATGTTCCTTGGCCTTTCATATACCCTTGACTTTTCATCTACCTAACCTATGAATCATGTACATGTGGACTACATGCACATTTACATCATTGCACATTCTAACATTTGTGCATTTATTACATTGCATGAAGTAACTACTCAAACCTTAATCTAAGACAAACTCCTAATCTAAAGATGTATTCAATGTGGTACATTGGCATGTATCAAATAATGTAATATATTCCAACACCCCCATGTATTACATTATTTGGGTATTGAAGACGTTAGTCTTTAGTATGGTCTTCATTCTAGTTGTGGAATTCGAGGTCTTGTTTCCTACTTCCTTCATTATATTTCTTGTATGTATCTTGATCAAGCAAATAGTTAGTATCTTCATGAAATGCAATCTTTACTAAGAGAGCTTTAACTTCTTGTTCATCTATAGGTTCTTCTAGTTCCTAAATTTTTTGAATCTCTTGAACTAATTTCTTCTAGTTCCCTTGTCTATATTTCAATTGAGGATAATTGTGTTGATTCTAAGAAGTGTATGGACAATAAAATTATTGCTGATGTGGATTACATTGAATTTGATATTATCTTGGTTGGAATGGCCTATTTGATCGACTTCCATAATTTGTTTGATTTCCTTGATGTTGGTTTCTAGGATTGAATCTACAGTAATTGGTTCTATCTCTATTAGCTTTTGAAGCTTTAACCTTAAATGAAATGCAACCACAAGTATGGAAATAATCATGCAATGTTATAACTATGATAATGGCTAACTAGTATACATGCAAATATGATTAAAAATTTGATACAATGCTCAAGAAATGCTCATATATGAAAGCTCATGAAATTATACAATGCTCTCCAATGGATATCACAACCTCTCCATATTTGCAAAATGGATCTACATTGTAACTACAACTACTCTACCTATACACTCCAAAATTTTCTCTCTCTTCTATTCTATGAAGACCTATTTATAATGAGATGCAACTCTTTGCCTTCAATATTCCTATGACACCTCACTATTCTATTCTAAGGACTCATGTACATGTGGACTACATGCACATTTACATCATTGCACATTCTAACACTTGTGCATTTATTACATTGCTTTAATAAAGTACTTAACTCCTAATATACTCCTAATCTAAATATGTACCCATGATGGTACATTAGTAAGGAACCAAATAATGTAATATATTCCAACACCCCCTTGTATTACATTATTTGGGTTTTGAAGACTTTAGTCTTCAATAAGGATCTTCACCCTTTGAGTATCTTTCATCTTGATCAGGTTCTTCTGAAATATCTTTAATTTACCTTGCACTGTATGCCTTCTTGATCTGATGTCTCTTCTTCTTCTTTCTTGTCTTTGGGTCCAGTTGTTGTGCTTTCATATGTGGTTGTACTATCACCTGTTTCTTGCAAGAGTATTTTCTCTTTGTCTTTATCCTTTGTATTACTATCCTTGTTGTGTATAGAGGCTTCTGAAAAACCACTCAAGGCATCATGATAAGATCTTGAGTTAGTAGAACTTGAAGTATTAATACTGCATGAGGATTGAAACACCTTTTCTAAAAAGGATTCATCTATCTTTGTTTTCTCTTTAAGTAATTCAATTAATTCTTTTTGTCTTGCATTCACTTCTTTGTAATTTTGAAGTGTAAGTAAATCCATATATAGAATGCTCCCAAAAACTAGAGGAAATGAAATATATTTCTTTCCATTATCAATTGCTTCAATGATTCTAGCATGAAGATAAAATTCCATTGTTGTAAAGTTCTCCTCTAAGGCTTCACTATAGATCAATTTTGTGGCAAGATCTAAGTTCTCAGTTTTGGCAAGTAGATTCTTGATTCCATTTTTTATAATATTTTTCCTTTCCTTTCTAATGGTGCTATTCATATCATTGTTCACTGTATTCTTTGAAGTTGACATCTTTCTTCCTCTTTTAGTTTGAGAAGACTATGTTACTTTGTAGATTTTATATCTTTCAATTTGAATTCTAAACTGAATCAAATCTTGTAGTGTATGATTTGAACAATGGAACTCTAGTTCTTTTGAGATCCTTTGGAGTAGTCAACCTTATAACTCCCTAATAGGATAATTAAATGCTCTTCTTCAACTTTAAAATAACTTTTCTAATTTTGTAAAAATATCCTTTTATCTCTTAAATGATTGAGTGATCAAAGAACTTTGATAGTATGCTTAGCTTTCTAGTTTTGCTTTGAGTTGAAGTCCTTTTGTCTCCCTAGTGATGTGATAAGAAGCTTATAATGATGTTCAACTTCTATCACTTACAATCAACTATTTTATCTTCACTTGTAGAAATCTTAAATGCAATTTCAAAGGAAAATAATACAATATCTATAAGATAGTTAAGTTGGATTTTCTATGTCTCTTCAACTTGAGTATCAATCTTCCAACTTTTAAATAAATCTAGAGTTTGAATTTCCTCTACCTTTATATAATTAAGTTTCTAAATTTCTTATGAATTCAATTTGATGTAGGATTCCTTGTATCTCCCAAGTTAGAAATTTAGAATAAATATGTATTTGCAAATTAGTTTCACTAACCTTATATCTCCTTGTTAAAATTTGCAAATAGTTGAAGCAATAATAATAAAGATTTTAATGCTTCTATTTTCCTACTTCCTTCTCAAGGTAATCAATGTGCTTTCTAGAGATTAACACCTTATTACTCCTATCATTCAATATCTCTAGAGTATAAAGTTTAGTTGATGTCAACCTTAATAAACTTGCAATATGACTATGAATAATTCTCACCTTTCGAATGCTTGATTCGAGTTTGCAAGTTGACTGAAACCAACTCTGTTTGTTGCGTATTGAAGGCGATTGACTCCTTATCAACTTTGAAATGCTCCTATAGATCTTTCACTTCACTTGTGAGCTTCTCTTCGACATCAATATTTAGGCTTGTGCATGTCTAATATCCTTGATGAATGTGCTCTCCTTCAACATTGATATCCTAACCTTCACACTTCTATTCAAGGTGGCAACTGAGCTCTTCTTCAACATCATTTCGCTTGGCCTTCTAACTTCTATCTCTCTTGGTGAACGTATTCTTCTACAATGTCAATTGGCTTGGTCTGCAAGCTTCTAGCTTCTATTGTGCATGCTGGTATGAGAAATTCTATTTATTTGATGAGTTACTTGGTTATTCTTCCTCGATCTTGGATCTACTTCACTTCTTTAATGCACCTTAAGATCTCCTATGTGTACCTTGGACTCACGATTATTTTCTCCAATGCTCCCTTTACTCAATGCACTATATATATGTACCTCTTTATGATTGTCTTCACTATATTCAAACATTGTATAGGGTGAATAGTGCCAAGTGGCACTTGAGTTCTTCACTTTCCTTGAAATGACCCTACTGCACCATCTTCCAATGCTTATAACAAGTGGAAATAATAGTCTTAATATTTTTCTATAATGACTCGATGGTAGGCATGTAAATGATGCTTCCTTGAAGGCATTATGTAACTAAAATATTATGCTCACTGTGTGCCTGAGTTGTTCTCAACAATGTGGCTACTACTTGCTATAGTTTGCATGAATCTTCTTCCACGTGGTGTGTTTCCTTTACTATTGTGCCCTAATACCTTAGGCTATTAAAAAATGCTCTTGCCTTGCTAGCTTATCGTGCATTCACTATAGGTTTTGAAGAATGGTTAAGCACTTCACTTGATTGATATTCTCCTAACACTTCTATTGGAGAGAAATGATGGTGATTCTCTCAATGCTTCTCTAGTAGAGATGATTATCCTTCCAACACTCTAAAGAGTGCCAACCAGATGTATGTGGTGGCTTGTAAGGAGTATTCAGCTAGTTGATGACTCCTTTTTAATTCCTTATGAATTTGGTTCAAAACTATAATGACTCAGTGTTATAGTTTGATGTATCTTCTCCTCTCTATGGTAGTGTATGCCTACTATAACTTCCTTTCAATCTACAAAGGTTTTATCAACTCTATTTACTCAGCTCGAATGATATTGCTTTCCTTCATGTAAGTCAATGTTTTAGTGCCAATGATGCTCTTTTCCAATGCATCAATGTTGGTATGTGGGTAGAATAGAACCTATGCCCAATGATGCTAACATCTTCCATGTGTGTTGCTTAAGGTATACTTCATTGTACCTCTTTGATTTGTGTTCACCATAGACTTCTAGATGAACCTTACCTTACCTTCACCAAAGGCCTCTAAATGTTGTTCGTACTTGCTTTGATATCTCTTAGTATTGCTATTGATTTATATTGTGTTAGCTCAATAGTGAGAAGTCTAATAATAACCTTTTATTTTTACCTTTTCATTAATGAATTCTTTATTTAAGTGATATTTGATCTACCTGTAAATGTGCAAGTAGATGTTATGCAGGATATCTCCTTTTTCACCTTGGAGATACTCACCTTAGAGCTCTATTGAATGGCTCTAATGAGGTATTTTGTAAATGTAGAATGTGATGATGTAGATGTTTCCTCCCTATACTTTTAAATCAACTCTTGACTTCTCGAAATGTTGGCTTCAACTTCCTTTGCAAGCTGAGATAAACTGAAGTCAATATTACCTTCAAACTCTTGGAAATACCTTTCTTGCTTGGTTACTTTTACACTTACTAATCCAAGATTTTGCACTATAGTATATGCAAATATGTAGAGTCTTATTTTGTTTAGAATAGTCAATAGAATGTTGATATTTTTCTTTCTCTCAAAATATATCTAACTCCTATTTCTATGTGCAGGTTTGAACCTTGTAGACAATAACTTTTGCACTACCTTGAAGACTTCAAATGTAAACCTATTTATGCAACCTTTAATCTTGAAACTGGTGCTTAATAAACTTAATAAGAAACCAAATATAATAGTTCAGTTAATGAACCTTTTTGCACCCTTGTTGCATACCTTTCTATCTTCGTAGATGATGATAATGATGGTGATTTAAGTCACCTAAATTGCTGCCTTTTGTAGATGATACTGCAACTCTTCTAGGCTGTCCAAAAATAGCTCTTTGGCTCACCTTTTTGTAGCTTTAACACTTCACTAGTCTACTACCCAAAACTATGATTTGGTGGCTCCAATACTCCTTCAGGATGTACCTCTAAAATCTGAACCTTAGTAGCTACCAATGCTACCCAAATTTTTGCTTTTCCGCTATCCTCAAATCTGAAAATTTTAGATTGTAAAGTAGTCAAAACCTTCACTAAAATTTTATCCTTGAATCTCAAAAATTTGGTAGGACACTCCTCCAAATTGTAGCTAAGATATTCACTCAAGAACCCTTCAATGATAATCCCCAAATCTCTCATATTTGGTGGTTTCTCTATCTCCTTTCTCTTGTCAAATTCTAACTTCAATCTTGGCCTATCTAATGGCCTTCTTCTCAATATTTTGATTGTCTTGAGATCTCTTGCTATTCTTCTCTAAAATTTGGCAAGCTTCTTGCCAAATCCTTCTCTCTTGGGCTTGTTGTTGGATGGTGATAATTATCCCAAGTTCTTTATCAAAAACTTCTCCTTGGTAGTAAGTTTCTCCAATGAGTTCTTCTAGGAACTCTTCCAATGAGGCTCACCAAGCCTTCTCCTTGTTTTTCCTTGAGACCTCTCCTAGGGCCTTCAATCTTGTAGTTTCTCAAAACCTTCAATGAGATCTTCTTTGATCTCTTCAATCTTCAACTATGGAAGTTTTACAATGAGATCTTCTCCTTGGATCTCCTAAATTTGTTGCTACTAAAATATTGCAATAGGACTTTTGTTAGTCCTTCTCTATGCTCAATCTTCCAAAATGGAAGTTCTTCAATAGGGCCTTCTATGGACCTCTTCTTCAATGTGAAGTTTTCAATATTCAATGGAGATCACCAATCTCCAATATTCACTAGGACTCTTCTCCTTGAGTCTCTTCTTCCTTCAATGGGGTCTTCTTTCTAGGACCTCCTCCTTGATTTGTAGTCTTCAATGTGGCTTCCTTGGCCACTAGATCTCTTCTCAATCTCCAACTTAGAGTCTTCAATCTGCAAATATTTCAATGGGACCTTTCTCCTTAGGCCTCCAAATCTTCAATCTCTACTTTTTTGCAACAAATAACTAATCCTTACGTGAGGAAAGCACATAGAATTTCAGGCAACGAAGGTGAAATTCTTCTCTATCTATTGTAGGAAGTTTCTCAACTTCTAGGAGTTAATTTTCTGCAACAAAATATTAGAAATAGAAATTTTTGTAAATCTATAAAAAACAATCTTCACTAGTTGGATTGCCAATCTAGTGGATTCAATGTTGAGTTCTAGTCTTCACAAGTTTTTCTACAACTCTATGGAAAAACTCTAGCCAATAGTAAATTTTAGAAATATTAAAAATGAGATTTACAATCTCCTCTCAATCTCTCTTGTGGCTTCTCTCTATTTCCTATTGATCTACCATGTGCTCTGATACCACTGTTAGATTTTGAAGCTTTAAACTTAAAGGAAATGCAACCACAAGTATGGAAATAAGCATGCAATGTTATAACTATGATAATGGCTAACTAATATGCATGAAAATATGATAGAAAACTTGATACAATGCTCAAGAAATGCTCATATATGAAAGCTCACAAAAATATACAATGCTCTCCAATGGAGGTCACAACCTCTCCATATTTGCAAAATGGATCTACATTGTAACTACAACTACTCTACCTATACACTCCAAAATTCTCTCTCTCTTCTATTCTATGAAGGCCTATTTATAATGAGATGCAACTCTTTGCCTTCAATATTCCTATGACACCTCACTATTCTATTCTAAGGACTCATGTACATGTGGACTACATGCACATTTACATCATTGCACATTCTAACACTTGTGCATTTATTACATTGCTTTAAGTAAATACTTAACTCCTAATATACTCCTAATCTAAATATGTACCCATGATGGTACATTAGTAAGGACCAAATAATGTAATATACTCCAACATCCCCCTATATTATATTATTTGGGTATTGAAGACTTTAGTCTTCAATATGGATCTTCATATTTCAAATATTCTTTTGGCTTGATCAGGTTCTTTATATTATTTTTAATTTACTTTGCATTGTATTCCTCCTTGATCTGGTTCCTTTTCTTCTTCTTCTTTATCCTTGTCTTTGGAGTTAGTTTTTGTGCTTTCATGAGTGGTCGTACTATCACCTAATTCTTGCAAAAGTATTTCCTCTTTGCCTTTGTCCTTCTTATCACTATTCTTATTTAGTACAGAGGCTTCTGAACAATCACTTAAGGCATCATGATAATATCTTGAGTTAGTAGAACTTGAAGTATCAATACTGCATGAGGATTGAAATATCTTCTCTAAGAAGGATTCATCTATTGTTGTTTTCTCTTTAAGTGATTCAATCAATCCTTTTTGTTCTACATTCTCATCTTTGTAACATTTGAATATAAGTAATGCCATATATAATATGCTACCAATGTCTAAAGGAATTTGAATATCATTCTTTTCATTATCAATTGCTTCAGTGATTCTAGCATGTAGATAATATTCCAGAGTTTCAAAGTTTTCTTTTAAAGCTTCACTATGAATCACTTTTGAAGTAAGGTCTAAATTTTCTTCAGATTTTATAAGTAAATTCTTGATTCCAATTTTTATAACACTTGCCCTTTCCTTTCTGATGGTGTTGTCCATATCATTATTCACTGTATTCTTTGTAGTAGACATCTTTCTTCCTCCTTAGTTTTAATAGACTATTGTCACTTGTAGACCTTGTATCTCCCTATCGTAATTCTAAGTTGAATTTGAGTATATGACCAAATTCTAACTTTTAATTCTTCAAATCTTGTAGTATATGATCAATCAATAGAATTCTTTTAGCTCTTTAGTATTTTGAGAATACTTTTGATAGAAACTTTGAAGTAGTCTACCTTATGACTCCCTAGTTTAGAGTATGTGAACTAACTTGATAAAACCTTATCAAATCTTAGGTTTTGTAGTATCCCTTATATCTCCCAAGTGATTAGAGTATGCTATGGTCTTGATAAAGTGCTTAGCATCTATTAGATTTCCTTTTGATTTGATTCCCTAATGTTTTGAAGACAATGTTAATATAATGATCAACTCCTATTTCACCTTATTTCTCCCTATTGAAATATTAAATTTTTCAATTTGATGAAGTTCTCTATGGTTGGATTCCTTTTGTCCCTTTAATTTGTATATGAGACAAGTATAAGCAATAATTTCCAACTCTTTAAGCAATTCAATATTTTTGCTTCCTTTATCCTTAATTTTCAATGGTTTAATTTTCTAAATTCCAATAATCTAAAGTTTGATGTAGTACTCCTTATATCTCCCTAATTTGGAAATTTAGAAAATGATAATATTTACAAAAGAATAATGCTTTAATTTTTCCAAGGTAGAAAACCTTATATCTCCTATTTTAATTATTTGCAAATATTATGATATTTGTATTTCAACTAATGCACTTTTGAAATATCACTTAAGGATATAAACTCCTTGTTTTGATTTACTTTCTAATTCACTAAGGTTGGTATTTTCTTATATCTCCAATGCAATAATAAATAAACTCAACCTTATATAATGCACCTTATAACTCCTTGCACTTAAAGAAATCAAATATTAAATCATGTAAAACTATACCTTCCTTGTAATGTTGTATGCTACGAGATGATTGGCTTCTATTTTGACTCCTCTATCCAGGATTTGGGTGTTGTATTTGCTGGTCTTCAATGTATGACAGTGAGCATTGAATGCTCTACGTTCAATGGGCGCCTTATGACAGTCTTCTCCTCCTTCAATGCACTTTGACCTCTCTATGTTGGATATATGTGCTCTTCTTGTATAGGCTATTAATACCTCTTGTCTCCCTTTGAAATGTATGCCAAGTGGCACTTACATTGCCTAAGAATGTATGTCTTCTTGTTAGGTGGAATTGGGAGGTTACAATATTTGGAGGCATTAATTTAGGTGGAACAAACCTTATGTTGTGCATTGGGTGTTGAAACAATAATTTATGATTCCTCTTTGGCTTGAATGGAGCGTTACTCCAACCTAGACACTCTTCTCCCTTAGTGCAAGCATTATGTCATTGAAGATATGTAGGCACTCTTTCTTCCTTTGTTCCAAGTGGCACAAGATTCCTTACGTTGATATGGAAAGTGGAGGCTCCTTCCTCTTGCATGCAACCAAACTCTTCAATGTACCTTTTCTTCTCAACGCTCTTCGTTCTCTTATCACCTATTCTTGCCAACTTTCTTTGCAAGTTTGTTTGGCTTATTTTTTAACAACAATATTTCTTGATTGTCCAACATGTGGTGGCTCCTCTCCAACATAGATAGCTCCTCTCAACAAATGTGGTCATTCACCCAAATATTCTTTCTTCTATCGCATGGGTAACTATTGCTATTCTCCTTTGCACCTTGTCTTTACCACTTGTATTACATTATTCTCCAACTTGCACTATTGTTTTTTTGGCTATCCTTTTTATTCTCCTCATTACAGGTTATTTTCACAATGACAGGTGTCTTTTACTATGGCACTAATTCTATGAGACTGTGGCATCGAACTTGGTGTCTTTGAACACCTAGAATGGGATATTATTGAGCCCTTAGGTGGCTCTATATTATTTTCACCGTAGCTTGTGCTTAAACCTGGTTTATGTTACTTGATGACTATAATTTTGTGCTACGTTGGTGTCTTAAGACACTTGAACCTTGTATTCCTTTTACTTCTTTGAGAAGACAAATATGAAGCTATTAAACCCTAAATTAAATCTGCAATAGACTAAGATAGAATACCTTAGTTGCACTTGGGTTTTTGAGACTTTCTTAGTCTCTTTATGTAGCTTTCTTTCTTGACTTGATATGGTGGCTTCTTCCCTATTCCTTGGTGGTTATAATGCTCCTTTTAGTGGCTTCTCTTCACCAAGATATGCTGCAATTTTCCTACGCTCAATAGTGTCTTTTGACACTCCAACTTAATCCCGTTTTGTGCACTAATATTTCTTCCTTTGCTAAATACTTAATGCACTTTAATAACTCTTGGAGATAATTTGTATTAAGCACTAAAGTCTATTCAACCTTCACTTTAGAATAATGTCTTCTTTGCTTTCAATAGAAGGTAGGATGTTGATATTTTTCTTTCTTTCAAAATATATCTAACTCCTCTTTCTTATGTGCAGGTTTTAACCCTTGTAGAAACTATCTTCTACACTTCCTTGAAGACTTTAAACTTGAAACTTTCTCCTTTGCAACTTTAAACTCTAATGTGGTGCTTAATGAAACTTAATAATGAGCATAATTTAAATGTTCAAATAATGAACTTTTTACACCTAATTTGCATACATTTTTAACCTCCGTAGATGATGTATTTATTGGTGATTTGGATCACCTAATTACTACCCTATGTTAGATGAAATCATAGCTCTTTCTTTGTTGTTCAAAACAGCTCTTTAACTCACCAATTTGCAGCTTTGAAACTCCTCTAACTTGCTGCCCTAAAATGTAGTTTGGTGGCTTTAACTCTCCTTCAGAATGCTCCCTCAAACTCTGAAAATTAGTAGCTATTAATGCTGCCTAAATTGCTACCCGTAACTCTAAAATTTTCAGATTCTAACGCAGCTCAATTTCTCCTCCGAAATGCTGTCCTCGAATCTCCAAATTTGGTAGGAAACTTCCTCCAAATTGCAGCTGAAACTTTCCTTCTAGAAACCTTCAACTTTCTGCTGTAAAACTAGCAATCTCCTTTCTCCGAAATAGCCTTCAATGGCAATCTTCAAATCTCTCATTTTGTGGCTTCTTCTAACTCCTTTCTCCTTCAACCTCCTTGTCGAATTTTGACTTCGACCTTGGCCTATCTAGTGGCCTTCTTCTCAAGAATCTGAATGTCTTGAGGTCTTCACTATTCTCCTCCAAAATTTGACAAACTCCTTGCCAAATCCTTCTCCTTTTGGGCTTGTTGTCGGATGGTGATAATTGTCCCAAAACCTCCTTTATCAGGAACCTCTTCTTGCTAGCAATCTACTCCAATGAGTTCTCCTGAAATCTTCTCCAATGGCCTTCTCCAAATCTCCTTCAATGGCCTTTTCGAAATCTGCAATGAGGCTTTCCTAGCCTTCTCCTTCTTTCTCCTTTCAATCCTTCCTTGATACCTCTTCTCTAGGGTCTTTAAATTTTGTAGCTACTCAAGTCTTCTTCTCAAAACTTCAATGAGACCTTTCCTTGATCTCTTTAATCTTCAACTATGGAAGTTTTGCAATGAGATCACTTTCTTGGATATCCTCAATATTCAATGGAGGTCTCCAATCTCCAATATTCTCCTAGACTCTTTTTTGGAGTCTCTACTTTCTTCAATCTGTAATAAAGATCCTTTGGCATTTTCCCCTCTTCTACAATTTGCAATTTGGTAACTCTTGCAATGGGACCTTTTCCTTAAGGCCTCCAAATATTCAATCTCCAACTTGTTGCTTCAGGTACTGGATTGATTCCAAAGAAGATATTCTTCCTAGCTCTCTTGTAGGAAGCTTCCCAAATTTCTTTGAATCTCCTTTTTCTACAACAAAGTATTAGAGAAACTGTAATGGAAAAACTCTAAATCTTGAGATAATAAATCTTCACTAGTTGATTTTTCAATCTAGTGGAATCAATGTTGAGTCCTAGTCTTCACGAGTTTTTTTGCAACTCTATGGAAAGACTCTAGCCAAATGTAATTTTCAAAAATTCTGAAAATGATATTTCTTATCTCCTCTCAATCTCTCTTGTGGCTCTCCCTATTTCCTATCGATCTACCATGTGCTCTGATACCACTGTTAGCTTTTGATGATATATATTAAAGGAAATGCAACCACAAGATGTAAAATGAGTAAGAAATGATAACTATATGATAATGGCACTATAATATGTAGGAAAATTATATAAGAAATTTGTGCAATAACTCATAAATATGCCATTAATGAAATCTCATGAAAATAGTACAATGTAATATAATGGAGGACATGAACACTCCATAAATACATGAAGGATCTACATTGTACTCACTATAACTACTAATGCAACTAGTCACTATTGTATCTTCTATCACTCTCTCTCTCTTCTACCTCAAAGGCATATATATAGGGAGATAAGTCCCTTGGCCTTTCATCTACCCATGAATCTTCATCTACCTAACCTATGACTCATGTACATGTGGACTACATGCACATTTACATCATTGCACATTCTAACACTTGTGCATTTATTACATTGCATGAAGTAACTACTCAAACCTTACTCTAAGTTAAACTCCTACTCTAGTTATGTACCCAAGGTGGTACATTAGCATGTACCAAATAATGTAATATACTCCAACATAAATAAGATCTTCCTATACAACATGCCTAAACACTATATGTTGGCATGAATGCTTCCTCTCCTCAACATAGATGAGCCTAAATGAGAATTACAGGTATACATATGCATAAATATATGGGTCAAAGCATTAAATCCATATATTAATACTTAAAATAGATTCATAGGCCTACCATACACACACATGCAAATAAAACCTAAAAATAGGTAAACAATGCAAATACACACATACATGTACAGACAGGTCATACCATAAGAACCACAAGTGGCTACCCAAAATAGATGCATAGACCTCCAATATATATATATATATGTGTGTGTGTGTGTGTGTGTGTGTGTGTGTGTGTGTGTGTGTGTGTGTGTGTGTGTGTGTGTGTGTGTGTGTGTGTGTGTGTGTGTGTGTGTGTGTGTGTGTACAAATAGCATTACAAATATTATGCCAAAAGTGGGGTTTTTTGCCCACAAGCTGCTCAAGATCAGAATATTATACAAAATAAAATAAAGTAAAAAAATTACAAAGATTTTTTATCCTTTGCATAGCCTAAACTACTCATATTTATAGATTACAATGAGGATAATTTCCCCCAAAAAAATTCAAGTGGCTCTAACAATTTTAGCTACTTATCTTAGGGATTCTGGAAATTGAAAGAAGTGCCCTCAACCATAATGGTTGTCAAATATGGGATTGTTGTGGCCATATTTAATTTTAATGTGTTTTTGAGCTACTAAACTAAGGTGAAATTGGTAGGTAGCCTTTGTTCCTTTCAATAATAGCACATTAATTCATCTTAGCTACCTTTCCTAGAATCTTGTGTATTCTTAATTATCTAAAATGGCTTTCAATAATTTGGTGCACCTTCAACCTCCTTCAACCCAATATATTTATTCACTAGCCAAAACTTCATGTTGTTGTCCTTCTTTGAATCTTGTAAAACTTTGGATATCAAGGTTATTTGGGAAGAATATTTTCTAGTTTTATTATCACTATGTTTGTCAAGAATTCTCTTCTGTTTTATAGGCTTCTATAACCTTTGGTTATTGGGTTTTATCTTAACTTCCTACTTTTTTGAATACATTGACTGGAATTGCACCAGTCAATGTTTCCCACATCATGTTATCTGGTCAACGTGCGAAGCACAAAGGTGCCTTCTCTATGAGGAAGGCACCTTCCCCATGTATTCTGGCAGGCACCTTCACCATGCGGAAGATGCCTACGTATATCGGGTGCCTTATTTATATAGAAGGCACCTACCTTCCATTGGCACCTTCCTAGAAGAGGAAGGCGCTTGCCTTCTGTTGGTGCCTTCCTGGAAGAGGAAGGCGCTTGTCTTCTATTGGCGCCTTCCTAGAAGAGGAAGGTGCCTACCTTATGTTGTTGCCTTCCTGGAAGAGGAAGGTGCTTATCTTCTCTTGGCACCTTCCTGGATGAGGAAGGCGCCTACCTTCTATTAGCGTCTTCCTTTAAGAGAAAGGCGCCTACTTACCATGCATTAATTTCAAAGGAAACAAAGAGTCAGGTCCATGAAAAGACCTCGACTGATCTGAATCTAACTAAATCAACTACAATTCCACAAAAAAATACAAACATACAAATTAGATAACACACATAATCTTATCAAATAATTACATAATCATTCATAAAGGTATATAATTCCTATTATATAGTTGCATAATAATCAATGAAAATTATACAAAATATGAGCATTTTCGAGGCTCATCATCCCCCCATGCCTAACATATGCCATGCCCTCGTGGTATCAAAACTACAAGTATCTCTGTTAACTCATCATTATTGTTTTTTGATGGAGCTTGCTGTACCTATGGCTCGTGTTTGCTTCTTTTGTGGATGGGCATCTGGAGGTGTGGTTCCTCTTTTTCATGCAGATATCAGCCCATGGTGGGCCAAGGCGGAAGGTGCACCCTTCTAGTATATATTTGCTTCCTCCTTCAGGGTATTTTCTAGGTAGAAGGGCACATTCATTTTCCTCCCATGCACTAGGTGATTCAAGAATTGTACATGATTAGTGTGCATATGGGTATATTTCCCAGTGCATGTAAATAACCGAGAAGCCTGCTCGAATATCTTACACAGATTCATAGGAAGGCTACTTTTTGGTAGATCTTCCTTGTCTATATACACGTTCTCCCCTGGTAGCAGTAATTTGGTATATGGATTCAACATTTTGCCCTTGTATGTGCACTTGCCTATGAGAGGCAAGCCAGTCACCTATGAGATATATTCAGGAGTGACCAGAATCTCCATCCCTCATAATTGAGCTACGTTTCCCCCCAAGGAGGTAGCAAATTCCCTGGATGCCTCCATATCTTGGCTCTGACTAACCAGGATACAGTACTCAAGCCATCCCTCAGCTTTGAACTACGTCCTGACCAACCCCTGATTCCTTCTATGTCACTCAGTTCATTTTTTTTCACCACGTGATTCTTCGATCTCCCTCCCATGGTGCCTTCCCTTAGGATATTCAGTTTTCCTCCTTGCCTTCTCAGCAAGGCACCTTCTTATAAGGAAGGCACTGAACCCTAGCTTTCAATTTTGGCAAGGTACGCCTCACGAGCTACGTTGTTGGTATGATGTTTCGGCCATGGGGGGTGCATGATTTTTATGGCAGTGATATTTTTTGGTACTACATAATTTATGAATGATTACATAAAAATTTGAGTAGAGTATGTGAGTACCTTATTGGATATCTCGTGCATTGTGGAGAGTGTCGATTCATTGATTTGTGACACAGGGCTTGCGTGGATTACACCATATTTTGCTGTTGAG
The DNA here is from genome assembly GCA_028583015.1 of Wollemia nobilis. Lineage (NCBI taxonomy): Eukaryota > Viridiplantae > Streptophyta > Pinopsida > Araucariales > Araucariaceae > Wollemia > Wollemia nobilis. The sequence goes on along the minus strand of JAQPPZ010017036.1, from coordinate 4,025,574 downwards.
TTATTTAATGGCTGATGCCAAAACTGTCTATCATTTTTGGAACATGCATGCTGATCTCACCCCATAATTCTATGGGATTTTTTATTGGGTTCCCTATCACACGAGTGATGGTGGTAATCTGATACCACCTGCTCACGTGATGATCTTGTTTCGATGAGGTGCACGTGAAACATTAAGTGTTGGTTGTATACAAAAGTCGCTCTTCAGTACCTTCCCGATGTGTAAGGTGCTTATATAGTGCCTTCTCGATGTGGAAGGTGCTTATATGGTGCCTTACCAATGTGAAATGCACTTGATATGGTGCCTTCCCGATGTGGAAGGCACTTGATATGGTGCCTTACTAATGTGAAAGTCGCTTGATATGGTGCCTTCCCAATGTTGTAGGTGCTCTTGAATGGATGCACCTTCCGATGGTGGAAGGTGCCTCTAATGATGGTGCCTTCCTACTGTGGAAGGTGCTTTAGAATGGGTGTACCTTCCTAGAGTGGAAGGCACCTTTGAATGGGTGCACCTTCCTAGAGTGGAAGGCGCCTTTGAATACATGCACCTTCCTAGAAGAGGAAGGCGCCTCGGTCCTCAATATATATATATATATATATATATATATATATATATATATATATATATATATATATATATATATATATATATATATATATATATATATTTTTTTTTTTTTTTTTTTTTTTCTTTGGATGGATGCGCCTTCCTAATGTGGAAGGTGCCTCGGTCCTCAAATTTTTTTTTTAATGGATCTCTTCAATGTGTGCCTTCTTTATAAGGAAGGCACCTTATTTCAGTGGGGTGCCTTCTTTATAAGGAAGGCACTTTATTTTATTGGGGTGCATTATTTCAGTGGGGCGCCTTCTTTATAAGGAAGGCACTTTATTTTAGTGGGGCACCTTCTTTATAAGGAAGGCACCTTATTTCAGCAGGGTGCCTTCTTTATAAGGAAGGCATCTTATTTCAGCAGGGCGCCTTCTTTATAAGGAAGGTGTACTGCTCCAAATTTTTCTCATCCTTACCTTCAGGCTATAGGATCTGCACCCGAAAGGGGGATGCAAGAAGGATGGGACAATACCTCTGATTGAGAGGCCCTTTGAAGGTCGTGCCTCTTGGGGAGGGGGTATAAGGGTGAATTTTCGACGGATGGTGGGTTCACCAGGAAACTTTGAGTGGCAGTTTCCATGCCTAGGTTGAGAATGGATTTGATGTGTTCATTTTTATATTTAATCATTCAATTCCTAGGTTTTTCCAAGATGAATCTAAGATATTCTATATGCCAATGCTGATTTATATGGATACAAAAAGCATGAATAAGTGCTAAACATAGAAAGTGTGCTAAATAAGACAGAATGTACCTGATTTCGAATGTCTGATGAAGATTATAAGGTTTGTAGAAGTCCATATCGTCTCAAATCTTACATTATCATCTAAAATTTCACATAATCATCTCAAATCACAATCGGTTGTCTGAGATCATATGAGATCATCTTGGACCTGACGAATTCGTCAGAAACCTGTAATCACAGAAAAAGATACCAAAGACAAAAAATGCAACTAAAAATGCAAGGGAAAATGATAGAAATGACAGTAAACTTACCTAAATGATAAATCTAGATAACAATTAAAGGAAATGCATTAATTTAATAATTTATTTTAACTTTATCATGCATCTATGCTAAATGAGGTGAACTCCAAGATGTAGAATGAAAATAAATCAAACTAATGCAGAGTAAAATAAAGAAGACAAATGAGGAATGCAAACTCAGGGTTTTGGTTGCCCCCATTATGGACTACAGTTGAGATCTCCTCCAATTGTACGATATTACTGTCGATCTGTGACAGGATCGTTCAAAATCATCTAGAATCGCCAGCGACGATCCGAGCTTGCTCCAGCTGAAAAATAGTAAAATTCCTACAAGAAAAACTTGAAATACACAATGCAACAATGGTGCGAAGGTGTTCTAATGCACGAGAAACTAAAGTTGTAGGGAAAATCAGCCAGGGGATCATGGGATCAGTCAACCAAGGGGATAAACTAAGAAAATCCTAGTTTATATAGGATTAGGGGGAGGTTAGGAGGTTGGAGATCACCTCAATTTAGGAGATCTCAAACGAGGGAGACTCTAACCATGTAGACACACTTTCTGCCCAAGCTAGAGAAGTTGTTGAAACATAAGCTAATTATGAAAATTCAGTTTTGGGACGAAATCGTCTGGACGTTCTGTTCTAGACAAATTCATCAGATCTAGGATGATTTCATCTAATCGTCGACGATATCATCCAACGGTCAAAACAAATCCTAAAAATGGCATGGAAAACGAGGGGAGCAGGTAACGAGCGGTTTTGGGGTTAAAATTCAAATTTTTATCTTTTTACTAAGGGTTTAACTATGTTAATTTTAGGGTGCTACAGAAGGTGCCTTATCTCTTGTTCGAAACCTCCTTCATGATGGAAAGCATCCACCTTCGTTAGGCATCTTCTTCTAGGAGGAAGGCACCATACCTTAAGTGGATAGTCTTATTTGAAGATGAAGGCTTTCTGTAAAGCTCTTACTTGGCAGCCATGTCGTGGTTGACTAGGAAAGGGTGATCAAGCCTCCTCAAACTCGCTTCATATTGCCTTAGCATCTTCCTACAAGGGTTGGCGTCTGAATTTCCTCTTGGGGAAGAGTTTTTTTCCAACCCCCCTCTTGAATAGATGTTTCTTCTACCCTATGAGTGTCAGCATCGGGACGCTGAGCTGAATCAGGCCTGGTTTCCTAGATACATATTCTTCATGCTGGGTTTAGGGCTTTTTAGGCCCTAAACCCAGGATGCCTACAGCTTGCATGCGGGTTTTGTCCCTGCAAAACACACCATAAGAAATAATCAAACCTAAACTAACTGGTTTTGGTGAGCACCTACGTGCCCATCATTTTGCCTGCTGAGAGTTTGGTCCAAATTTACAAGTATGGGGTCTCCCCCATGCCTGCTCTAGATTCCACCAGTAAATTCTCAAACGTGTTGTAGGGCTGCAGTAGGTCACCATTAACGGTTAATACAAAATTGCTACCATCAATGGCTTTGACATGCGCAACACCATTCTTGATGAGCTCTACCACTTCATATGGTCCCATCCATCTCTGCATTAATTTGCCCTTTTTTTATTGGAATCAAGAATCGTACAATAGCACCCATTCTCCTTCTTGGAACTGCTTTAGTTTAATGTGGTGATCATGCCATCGTTTCCTTTGCTTTTTTATGATCTTCGTTCTTTGTAAAGAATCCATCCAAATTTCATCCAGCTAATTCAACTGTCGAATCCTTTCTTTTTGAGCATCATCCAGGCTCAAATTGAGTTCTAAAGTTGTTCTCAATGTTTTGATCTCAAACTCGATGGGCATCATTGCACTCTTCCCATAGACCAATTGGAAGGGTGTAAATCTTGTGGTGGATTTCCACGTGGTGTTGTATGCCCATACTACCTTTGGTAGCAGTGTAGCCCAATTTTTTCTATGTTGCTACATAGTTTTTTAGGATGTTCTCTATTTCCCTGTTTGTCATCTCCACTTTCCTGTTTGCCTACGAATGGTAGGGTGTAGTTTTGTTGTGCCAAACTCTGTATTGCTTCGTCAGTTCATCAATCAACTTGGAGGTAAACTGAGTCCCTTTGTCTGTTTTTATTTCTCTGGGGATCCTAAATCATGTAAAAATGTGAGCAAATAAGAAATCGACAACCGTTCTTTCTTTTGAATCTCTCAATGCCTGAAGTTCAACCCATTTGGTGACGTAGTCTGTATAGACTAAAATAAACCTCCTCCCTATTAAATGTGGGTTAATTTTCCCCAAAAAATCCATACCCAACTTGTCGAATGGTTCTAGGTGTACTTGAGGTTGTAGGGGCATTTCATCATGATGGGTTGGTCTGCCCATTCTTTGGCATTCATCACACTTGCTGGCGTATGCGACTGCATATTTAAATAGAGTGGGGCAAAAGTACCCAGCCTGTAGGATTTTATAGGTAGTCCATTTTCTCGTAAAGTATCCTCTGCATGGTTCATCATGATAAGCTTTGAGTATTTCTGAGAACTCTTGTTCTGCAACGCATCTCCTTATAATATGGTCACATCCTGTTTTGAACAAGAGGCCATCAATCCATAGGAAAGATGTATTTTTCTCTATTACCATCTACTTTTCTTGAAATGAGAGAGTAGGTGAGGTTCTTCTGGTGGCCAAGTAATTGGCTATATCTACGTACCATGATATTTTTTTGTTGATGGTGAACAAATGCTCATCCAAAAATTGGTCATCCACGTATGGTCCGCTGGTATCAATCTGGATACAAAATCTGCTACAACGTTGTCCTTACCTATTTTTTTTACTATCGTTATGTCAAATTCCTGTAATAGTAGGAGCCACCTGATAATTCTTCCACCAATTTCTAGCTTGCTCATTAAATATTTGATGACCACGTGGTCCCTATGGACAAACACCTTATATCCAGTGATATAATAGTGGAATTTGTTTATGGTATGCACAACTGTAAGGAACTCCTTCTTCGTCACCATGTAGTTGAGCTTGGCCCCTGCCAAGTTTTTGTTGACATAATAGATGGCATAAAATTCCTTACCATCCTTCTATCCGAGGACTGCTCCAATCACATTGTTGGATGCATCACAATAGATATGAAAGGGTATGGCCCAATCTGGCCCTCTCAAAATCGATGCAGATATCAGTTTCTCCTTGATCAAATGAAACGCTTCTTCGCAGTCTTCCATCCAATTGAACTCCATGTCTTTAGATAATAGAGTGTGTAGTGTTTTTGCAATATTACTGAATTCATCGATAAATCATCGGTAGTACCCAAAAAATCCAAGGAAACTTCTCACCTCTCTTTGCATTCTGGGGTTGGGTAGGTCTCTGATGACCTTGATCTTTCTTTTTCAACCTTTATTTATTCTGAGGAGAGATGGTGTCCCAATACGATGCCCTCTTGCATCATCATAAAGCATTTCTCATTACTCAAGGACAAATTATTTTCCTCGCTTCTTTCAAGCACTCTTTCCAAGTTTGTCATTGCTTCATCAAAGGTTTCTCCACAAGAATTGAAGTCATCCATCTACACTTCAACCACATATTCCATTATGTATGAGAATATGCTAAGCACCACTCTTTGAAAGGTGGTTGGTGTGTTGCATAACCTGAAAGGTAATACCCGATAAGCAAGAGTTCCCCATGGGCAGGTGAACGTTGTTTTATCCTGATCTTCTTCTCCTATCTGGATCTAGTTATATCCACTGAATTTGTCCAGGAAGGAGAAATACTTTCACCCTGAAAGTGCGTCCAAGACTTGATCAATGAATGGGAGTGGGAAGTGGTCCTTCTTGGTCACTTTTTTTAATGCTCTATATTCCACATAGATTCGCAACTTCCTATTCTTCTTGGGGACCACCATCAGTGGTGACACCCACTCACTGTTAGAAATTAGATAGATGAATCTGGTAGACAAGAGTTTTTGTAGCTCTACCTTGACAATGTATTTCATTGTTAGATTCATTCTTCTTTGTGGTTACCTGCTCGAAGTTGCTTGTTCATCGAGGTATATTCGATGGGTACAAATTTTTGGGCTGATACCCTTCATATCTGAGTAATCCCATGCAAATACCCGTTGGTGTCTTACCAGGAGTTCTACTTTTGTCAGTTGTGTGGGAGTCAACCCACTGCTAATTTTTAACATCCTTCTTGGCCCAACATTTATCTGTTGAATGTGGTGATCTTGGGCATCATCCAATGGTGATCCAGGCGAGGTGATGGAGGATTCTCCATGGAGGAATTCTACAATAGCACCATCCTTGTCTTCTTATTCTACCAACTCATCCAACTCCATCATCAATTGGATTATAGAAATCTCATGATCTTCATGCTTGGTCAACGTAGGTTCTCCCAACGAGTCGACAGACTACGCAAGGGGTGAAATGGTCAATATTTTGATGTTTTTTCCATCTAAGATGGTCATTAGCCCATCATGATAGTTGATGTAAGCATTGGATGTTGCCAGCCATGGCCTTCCCAAGATGAGCGGGTAGCCACACAACCTGGTTTTAGATTGCAAAACCAAGAATTTGGCTACGTATTCCCATGCACTAAGTGTCACTATTAAATCCTCAAGCATTCCTTCCAGTACCATAGTTAATCGATTGGCCAGCTGCAACATTGTTGTGGTGGGTCTCAATTTCATGAGTTGTAGCCTCTACATGGTCTCTTGAGGCATTACATTGATGGTTGCTCTGAGATCGACCAACATATTAGACAAGGAATATCTCTTAATTTTTATAGTCAACACTGGGCTGGTCGAGTCTGCATACTTGGGATGACACGTCTTGCCCATCATTAAATATGCCAACTTACCCATGAAATTGATAGTTTGGGTTGCTCTCCATCCTGGCTTTCTTAAGCACATCTCCCTTATCACCTTAGTATATATCAAGACATCTCGGATATCTTGGAATAGTGGAATTGTCATTGTGAGGTTCTTCAAGCTGGACAAGATATCAAACTCTGACTACGTTAGTTTTTTTTGTTCTTGCAACTGGTTAGGAAATGGAGCCTTTGCTCTCTCAGCTACTTCTTCTACTACCTCTTCTATAAGAGGTATTTCTCCTACATATTCCTCCTCTTCTATCAGTGAAGGTGTTTCTACTCCTAGCTATCTACCAGACCTAAGCTGAATATGATACATCAGATACATCTCACCTTCCATGTTTTATGTTGGCTAATTCACTCTGTTATTTGGATTTGCCATCGGTTGTGTAGGTAGCTATGCGGTCTTACTACTGTCAAGGCCAACAAGTTTTTATGGGGGTGAGCTAACGCTACGTTCTATGGGGCCAAATTCCATGGAGTGTGGCCTCTCCACTGTTGCTTCAGATATTGATATGGCATCCAGAGTTGCTGATTTGAGAATGCTGCTCCTAGGGGTGCATTGGACCAAGGCAATGGCACCCACCACCCCATGTTAGGTGGTTGAGGCGGGCCTTATGACATGTATGGTCCTCCCCCATATGATGGCATTCCAATTGGCATATTCCCCGTAGGGGGTTGTGGACAACTCTTTCGATTGCCTATGAAATAGGCCTCCATGGCTTCAACATCCTCCTGATTGCTAGGCAATTTTAGGCACAATCAATTCTTGTGGTTTAGATTGCAAACTATGCATACTATAACTTTGTTCTCTAGGTATGCATTCCTTGCATGCTTTCCTCTGCATTTTGGGAAAAAATAAGCCAATTTTGCTTCATTTTCTTGCTTATTTTTCTCTAATAGTAGTGTGTCCATCTGCAATGCTAGAGACGAAAGCATCTCATTTTTCAAATCCTCTAGCATGTTGCCTATTTCTATTTTCATGACTAAAGCAGTCGCTTTCATGGTTCTAGAAGTGGTCTTGCCTCTCCTTCTTGATTAATTATGACATAGTTGTCAGATGTCTTCCATAGCATGATGGTAGACATATCCTCCAAAAATCATGTTAAGAGCCACCAACGATTCATTGTTAAGCCCTATCAAAAAGATGCTTTTGAGAGATTTATCATATAGCTTCGCATGAGGAGACCATTGAAGGTTGAAATTGAATCTCTCCCAGTACTCTTCGAGAGACTCATCGTCTTTCTACGTCATGCTCAAGACTTCCTCTCTAGAGTCTCTTACTCTCCAGAAGTCTTTATATTTCTCTAGAAAGAGCTTCTTCATTTGATCCCATGTGGCAATGTGTTTCTCCCCCAGATTGATGAACCATTGTAGAGTTGCATTTTCTAATGTGTAAGGAAAGAGCTTTAGCTTTTATGTATCATATTTGTAGTCCATAGACCTACATAAAACATCAAACTTAAATAAAAATAGGTTAGGGTCCTCGATTGGGTATCCTCTAAATGTAAGAAGGTGAGAAGGGGATATATTTTTCATTTTGGTTTCTCCTACTCCTTCATAAATCAAAAAACTAAAGCTAGATGAAACTTCTTCTATGTCGGCCTCTAAGGTTATCTGGTGTTATCTTCTGATCTTCTACAACTTTCCACAACATGGCTTCCTCTAAGGGTGTCCTATTAAACAAGGGGTTTATAATGGTCCATTCTTCCCTGAGTTGATGGGATGAGGAAGCACTTTGCACAAAGTGCGGATCCTCACTCCAGTGGAGTGTTGGCTGTGAGTCGAGTGAATCTATTTCAAGCTTAGAGTGTTCGATCAACTCAGGTTTTGGAGAGCTTTATTTTACAAACCGCTCGTCAGGTCCTCTTCTTCTCGAAGAACTCATAAAAGGTAAAATCGAAGGTTTCCATGTATTGCAATTGATCTAGTAGATGTGCTTCCCCATAAACAGTGTTAAAATGTTGCGGGAAAAATAAGATTAATTTTGTTCCTACTTTATCACTTGCCCCTACATTTAATTTATCAACCCAGGGAGCTTCGTAAACTTGTGAAGGGTCTCACACAGGATCACTTACAATACCACTTTGATATGAGTCCACTAACTCTACTATTGGTGGGTGTTTCAAAGGTTATCAATCATTCATTCACTCCTCAATAAATTATATATGAATAATTAAATCTTAAGAAAGAAAAATATTCATACGTGCATTTCAATAACAAACCTATTTCAATCATAAAATAATAGTGCAAAAATAAACCTATGAGAGCAGTAAGATAATCTAGAAAATACAAAGAAAGGGAAGAAATACTGGTTTAGAGTGGGCCCATGCTCCAGTAGCTTCTTCCCAGCTGAACACGCGCTTAGGAACTCTTAGAACTTTATTATAATCACCAAAGAATTACAATGTTTCTTAACTTCTGTACTCCTCTCTATATTCACTATTAGATATTATGTATTCTCCCTCTATATCTATCAGAGAGGTCTGCGTGTGTTTATATAGCACCCCTATAGATCTTCTCTTACAAGGAAGTTATAATAGTCGATTCATTCCAGACTAAACTAAGACAGTCTGGTAAATGTAATCAACGTCTGCTAAAACTAGAATTTGTTCCTAATGGTGGCATGTTCACTAATTGGTTTATGCTTTTCCTAGTGTAGGTAGGACGTTCTCATATGTTAGTGCAACTCCCAAATTTACTTACATGATGTAGAGTTGGAACTACATCAGTCAATATTTCCCACATCGCATTATCTGGTCAACTGGCAAAGAACAGAGGTGTCTTCTGATGAGGATTGATGTTTGATCACTCATATGACCCCTCTGGTAGTTCCTAGCTAGGTTTGCATAGTTTATTTCTTGCAAATTAATATTGTAAGTGAGTCTCCTTCTCACATACACTTGTGGGCACTAGTTGTCTTCTAGTTGTCATTTAGGAGTGTTAGGAAGTGTGAACTCAAAGTAGGAAGAGTGAACTTCAAGTTAGCTAAAGGATCTTCTAGTTAGCATTTTTCCCTTCTTTCCTAGCTTAGAAGTTATGTGCATTCTTCTCTTGCACTTTTGTAGCTTATGGTTGAGGATTTGGGATCAAATCCATGATTTAGTGGGTTTGGTTATGTATTTTGGGCCATTAGAGCCTATATAATGAGCTTGTATATAATATGGACTTAGTGGGATTTTCAATCCTTTTCATTGGTATCAGAGCCTATTTTATGTTTGCACTAGGGCTTGTGAGGTGAGAGGGAAGGAGATAGATTGTTTTTCATGAGAAATTCTTTCTCATTGAGGACTCGGTTCAAGCTCAATGGGAGCTTGAAAACCATTCATAGAAGGAAGTTCTTTAGGCGTCAAACTCCTCATTCCAACTTTTTACTTATGCTCAAGAGGTATAGGAAATGTTTACCCCGATTCCTCTCTTACAAAAATCTCTTGGCAGGTTTGGACTACTCCTACGATGAAATACGCATTAGGGAGCCATTTGTTCCTACCATTGAGGAGTCTTGAAGACTGAGGAGCATCTATACCAGGTCGTTTGTCGACTTGGATCTGGTGGCCTTTCAAATGCTGGTCGTGTGTTGACTAGATCTTGAGGAGTGCTACTGAAGTCTTGAATAGCAGGATTTTCAATCCTGCTGCTGGTTTGAAGAAAAATTTACAAAATTTCTTGAAATTTCTTAGGTCAAATTACCTTAGTTCTTTGAAATCATTGTAAAATTTAAATTTTAAATTTTGAAAATAACAATTAAGTTATTTAAAATTTAAAATATATATATATATATATATATATATAATTATATAAATATAGATTTTTGGCCCCTCGGCCCCATCTCAGCAGGAGCCGAGGGCCAATTTTATTGGCATGCTCGATCGACGATCAACACAGTCGACGGGACGTCGGCTGTGCCGTGTCATAGGCGCAATAGCCGGAAGGCACTATCACGCCTGCCAAATTTGACAGGCGTCAGTGCCCTGCCTAGTAATTGCTTGGCCAGGCAGGTTGCAACCTACACGCAGCCTAAGGGCTGCATCTGTTAGCCTCGTTGGGGCTGCCTTGCATCCGGCCTCAGGAGGAGTTGCTTGATTTTCCCCATTGAAGAACAAAACTGCATATTTACCTTTCAGTTCATGCATTCTAGTTCCTCAAAAATCGTGCAACAACAGTTTGCAAATTTTCATGCAGGCTAACAGGGAGTGCAGTGACAGGTTAACTTGGACATGACAGGGTAATATCAGTTATTTAATTTTTACTTTATCTAAGGTTTAGAATTGCATGTAATTTTTTTTATTTATTTATTAATTTATTTTTAAATATCTTAATTAAATTTAATTAATATTTTTGATTAATTAATTTCAATTTTTAATTAAGTTATTTTTAAATTAATAAATTATAAAAGACATTTTTAAACCTTAGGTTAAGTTAAATTTTTTATTTAGCCTTAGGGGTAATTTTCAAGGCACTGCATTGTAACAGGGTATTTTCAGATTTTACCCTAATTTTTTAAGTGTTTTTGTCCTTGTTACTTCTGGCTTATACCCGGTTTCACATGGCTTCTAACTTGGCTGCCCAAGTGGTAGAACTGGCACATGTTGTGAATGCATTAGCCGATAAAGCTAATGATACTACCATGGCAAAAGTTCTTAGTGACCTTGTAGTGAAGGTAAATGACATTTCCATTCACAGTGCTTCAACTTCTGCTCATGATTCTCGCCTGAGAGTTCATTGTGAAGTGCCACTTTATGATGGATCCCAAAACCCCGAAGTCTTGAATAGTTGGATTCTTGACATGAGTTCTTGGTTTTCTTACACTCGACTTTCAGATGACGATATGGTTCCATATGCTAAGCTAAAACTTTCTGGTTTAGCTAAAGTACTTGTTGAAAGAAAAAAAGGTCATGATGAACTCACCTCTTGGGATGAGCTTGTAGACTATCTTAAGACCAATTTTTATCCTTCCAATTATTCTAAGGAATTGGTAATTAAGTGGTTTCTATTTCGACAAGGTACTAATATGACTGTGCAGGAATATATCTTTCAATTCAACAGGTACATGATTCTTTTGAATGTGGAGGAATGATATTAAAGCTTTGATTCTCAAATTTCAAAGTGTCTTGTTGGAGCATTTATACAGGGAAATTATGTTTGTTTCTATCAAAATATTGGATTCAATTTTCAACCAGGTGCAACTTGTGGAGGACAAGTTCAAAGCGCATTCGTAGGCATTCCACGCACCTACTACTCAAGTGGTTGCAAACTCATCAAAAGGGAATTCTTCTTCCCCACAAAAGAAGAATTTTTCTCAAAAGAAGAATGTTTCTTCTCCATCTCCTTCTTCTACTTCTCCTTCCGCTTCAACTCCTTCTTCTTCTTATTCTTCCAAACCTTATTCTTCTAAAAAAAATTGTAACTATTGTAAGAAAAAAGGTCATGAAAAAGCATATTGTTTTAAGCTTAAGAAGAAAAGTTTAGTCATCACTACTCAAGAACAGGATGCTTCCAAATGTCCCCTTGAGTCAGTAGGAGAAAGTAGAGTATACATATAATTACGAGGTAAGCTCAATGAGGTTACCTTGGTAAATGTAAGTTCATCAGGAGGCGCTCGTGATGCTTTGTTTATCACTCGAGCTCATTTGCTCCATAATTTTGTAACAGATTGTATAGTGGATAATGGCTCGCAGAAAAATCTAATTGCGAGGTCCATTATCGAGCGATTGAAGTTACCTATGGAGCCTCATCCTCAACCTTATTATTTGGGTTGGAAGGATAGTGGAAGGGGCTCAGAAATCACTCACACTTGCACATTAAAATTTGTACTTGGCCCACATTTCATAGATCAAGTCACTTGTGATGTGACTCCTATGGATTGTTGTGGGATTTTTCTTGGACAACCTTTTCAGTATGATCGGAGAGCTATTTATGATGCTTTCAAAATAACCTACACACTCCAAAAATATGGTAAGGTCTTTCTCATTAAAATCACCAACACTCCTAACATCATTCTAAAAGCATCATAAATAGCTCTCCGATCATACTGAGTTACCTTTGTCTTTGCCTTCTCCTATCACTTCACATGTTCAGAAGGAGCAAGACAAGGCACACATATTCATTCAACACTTGCATAATCTTCAATCAAAGGTGATTGAGATTTTTCAAAATACATAGCAACAGCAGAAAAATGCCATGGATCGACATCGAATTCCTCATCCATTTCAGGTTGGTGACAAAGTTTGGTTGCATCTTGACAAGTGACATTTTATTGATAAGACTCATAGTAAAATAAAACCAATTCACTATGGGCCTTATACTATTATTCAGCAGGTGTCCAAGAATGCTTTCCACCTTGATCTTCCCGCACACTTGGGGATTCATGACATTGTCAATGTCGATCTTTTGAAGTTGTACTTTGACTCTACATTGGATACCACACCAGCTATCAGTCATCCTATGGACGTGGTTCATGATTCTCAATTACCATTGGATTCTGATCAGATCTATGATACAAAGACTCAACAGACTCACCAAGGGTCTACTACCTCACATCTTATGGCTCGGTGAGGACAACTGTCGCATCAGGCTCGTTGGATTTATTTTCATTAGATGTCCCATGACTTTCCTACTCTTCTGAAAGCATTGGAGTCCAATGCTTCTATTGTGGGGAGGCATGATGAGGATTGATGTTTGATCACTCATATGACCCCTCTAGTAGTTCCTAGCTAGGTTTGCATAGTTTATTTCTTGCAAATTAATATTGTAAGTGAGTCTCCTTCTCACATACACTTGTGGGCACTAGTTGTCTTCTAGTTGTCATTTAGGAGTGTTAGTTAGGAAGTGTGAACTCAAAGTAGGAAGAGTGAACTTCAAGTTAGCTAAAGGATCTTCTAGTTAGCATTTTTCCCTTCTTTCCTAGCTTAGAAGTTACGTGCATTCTTCTCTTGCACTTTTGTAGCTTATGGTTGAGGATTTGGGATCAAATCCATGATTTAGTGGGTTTGGTTATGTATTTTGGGCCATTAGAGCCTATATAATGAGCTTGTAAATAATATGAACTTAGTGGGATTTTCAATCCTTTTCACCTTCTCTATGAGTAAGGCATCTTTCCCATGTGTTCTGGCGGGCGTCTTCTCCATGCGAAAGGTGCCTAAGCATATCGGGCACCTTATTTATATAGAAGGTTCCTACCTTCCGTTGGCACCTTCCTGGAAGAGGAAGGCACTTGCCTTCTGGTTGTGCCTTCCTAGAAGAGGAAGGTGCTTGCCTTCTGTTGGTGCCTTCCTGGAAGAGGAAGGCACCTACCTTCTATTGATGCCTTCCTGGAATAGGAAGGTGCTTATCTTCTCTTAGCACCTTCCTGGATGAGGATGGCACCTACCTTCTATTGGCCCCTTCCTTGAAGAGTAAGGCTCCTACTTACCATGCATTAATTCCAAAGGAAATAAAGTGTCAGGTCCATGAAAAGACCTCGACTGATTTGAATTTGACTAAATCAACTACAATTCCACAAAAACACACTAAAACATACAAATTAGATAACACACATAATCTTATCAAATAATTACATAATAATTCATAAAGGTATACAATTCCTATTATATAGCCACATAATAATCAATGAAACTTATACAAAATATGAGCATTTCTAAGGCTCATCACAAATTAGTAGTAAGGTATCACTACAATACCAATCTAGCCAATATACTTTAGGGAGCTTCTTGACATACTTGAACCTCCTAATATACCCATTGATACATTGAAGAGAATGGTATGTGAGAATGACAACACCTAGATACATGACCTAGGATGATATGTGAGAGGTAATCAAGATCCATCCTTATATATACCATTATCTCATCACAAAAGACTTCCCAAGAGGCTTAAAGTATAGACAAGATGTTATATGAAAGGTTGGGATCGTCGGTACAATGTATACCCATTATAGCCTCAAGGTTCATGGGGTGGATACTCAAGGGGTCATATACAACCCCTAGTAGGACTAAAATTTGGTTAGGTTATTTTTAGTCATTATTTTTGTCTATCTACAAAATCAATTTTAAATGGTCTTGCCTAAGTATTTAATCAATTTTTATATTTATTATGGGTTCTAGGTAGGAAAGGCAACTTTTTGGACCCGTGTGCTGTTCACGTCAAGTTTTCCAAATATATGGTACATGAAAAATGCATGTCCATACTCAAGGTTATGGAGGAATTAGTGTAGCCTACCAATTTATGTTTGATGGGTTGATTGGAATACAACTAGGATCTTGAAAACTCTGTTTTATTTATACTAAATGCAAAGTTTAGATGATACAATGCAAAAATGTGAATGTATACAAAATACAACATATAAATTCTAGAATGTGTTCTTTTCTCTTTTCAATGCTCACAAAATAGTAAATTTCCCTATTCATATTTTCAAATGAAGAAACCAAACGATGTGTATACCAACAGTGAGACTAGCCTAGGTTGCAACTAATATGCAAGTTTTATTTCTTGATTAATTTACTAAGGAACCTTTTACAAAAATGAAGTAACATATTACAAATGGCTAAATGATGCAATGATATGAATCATTAAACCTATGATTTAGGTCTAATACAATAATTAATGCCTAGGACTATCCTTTTACAATGATTTTAGATCAAGAATGTAATATTTAACCCTTTCACAAAAAATTCACAAAATTTGATAAAAGAATTTTAGAATCATAAAAAAACTAATTTAACAATCTGATGTGATGTAGAGCCAAAATAGAATACCTAGATTTTACAGTCTGACAAAAGCACCATATGATGATAATTTTGCTAAATAACACTTCTATAATCCCATGGTGCTTTCATCTTGTCTTTTTAAAATAAGAAACCTACAAATAGGATCAAATAGAAAATAATGATTAACACAAAGGGGTGTGTCTAATCTCTCCAAAAAAGTCAATTTTCTTGATAGAGGGATCAAACCCTATCCTTTTATGATAATTTGATAAATAAAGTAGATGGTAAAACATAGAATGATAAAAATTATGCAAATGGCCAATATATACTGATAAAAGTAAGTGTAAAAGAGACAAAAGGGATGAAAGAGGATTCCAAGATTCATAGATTTACCCTAATTTCATGTGGATTTATGGTACATGAGGATCATCTAGTGCCTTTTGGGATAGTTCCTTAGATGGATCTACCAAATGCTTATATTGAGTCTTATTTTGTAATTTTTACGCTATATCTTCAAGCACTAACACCATACAATGATAGAAGCACCATACAAAACTATCATAAGAGTATGGTGTTATATTTTTTGGTATTTTTGAGTTACCCATCCTCAAAAAAACATAGGTAAGTTTATACGCATTAGAAAGCTCTTTCCAATTCATTTCTAGTAATACCATTTTTATGAAATTTTCTTCAGTTTTTCTATAGTTTTATGAAACATAAAATTTGACTCACAAAAGCACTATATGGAATTTTGTATGGTTACGATGCTTTAATTTTGGGCTATTTTGAGGTATCAACCTCATAGAATATTATACATGCCTATAGTCATTTTAAACCTCTTTTGATCCCATTCCAACAATACCACGTTTTAATATTTTGTGATGATTTGGTATATTTTTGAGATATTGAAAGGTCAGACTATTTTTTGCCCTAAATTTTGGTACAAAAGGTTCTATTTGGATTAATTAGCTAAAATAACTAATTAGATACACTTCCAATGGCCAATTAATGTGTAAATTTGGGTTTCTACAATTTTTAGGCTTACATAGAAGAATGCTTGTATGATAGTCTTATATATAGAACACATGTAGGCTTCCATAGAGAATTCCTAAAGGCTTGTATGGCATTTTCCAATAAGCTACA
The DNA here is from genome assembly GCA_028583015.1 of Wollemia nobilis. NCBI lineage: Eukaryota > Viridiplantae > Streptophyta > Pinopsida > Araucariales > Araucariaceae > Wollemia > Wollemia nobilis. The sequence continues at coordinate 4,009,322 of JAQPPZ010017036.1, read as the reverse complement.
TCAAGAGTGCTTATAGGTACTTCATCATTATCGACCTTGGTCTAATAAAATTGTATTTTATATATTTCATCACCCTCTCATAATTTGAATTAAATCATCATAGAGAGAAGATATTAGAGATGGTATGTCTCCCTCCCTATAAAAAATAATCATATGGGCTAGTGAATCCTGCTATATTCTATTTCTAAAGATACATGAACTAGATTAACCTATTCAAAAATATAAAGCTATGACTCATATTTTAGGTCAAGATGTTAATCTTCTTATGAGAAAACATTTGACATGTAATATAGTGGCTAAAATTTATCCTCCAACCTCAAGATAAAGTAACTAAATCATCAAGCAATAGGCAAGTATCTTAATAATCAACCTTGATGGTTATAAAAGGGTCTATAGGACCAAGGCATACTTTGCACTATCCATCCAACCCCTATTCCTTTTGAGCCAAAATGTTACCAAGTTCTATACCAATAGGTTGTTGAAGTCAAGGAGTATACCATGTCTTAGACATGGTAAAATGACACACTATGAGAGAAGAAGTGTGCAAAAGATAAACATACTGAATTGAACTCATAATATCTTGAATACAATACAATTGACCAACCACTTCACCAATGACTTTAGTTGGATTTAGATGTTTGGTGTTCCTTGAAGACATCAAACTTTGAATGTTGTGATAAAGGAAAAGAGAGGAAGTGATTTTTGAACCTATGACCTTCTTGTTGAAGAATGGTTTTAAAAGACACACTAGTCAAGGTAGCAAAGGATGATGTTAAGTCTTGAGATGCACAATTGGTATAAAAATTCCTACAAATGATACAAATATAATAAGAATGTATTGACATAATTTATCCTTAGTGCCTATGTGGATATGAACCATACATTTGCTAGATATATAAAATCTTACCAACCGCCATACCAATGGGCCTATTCAACTTAATATCACATCAAAGTTAAAGAGGAGAATGCTAATTAGATCCATTTTTCACAAAAATTTCCCTCAAAACTATAACATGTTCTTAAATTGATGTCACTATTCCATATAGATTAAAAACTATGCAATCTAAAAAAATAAGCCCAAAAACCTTTTATATGCAAGAGTTGTGACCTTCAAAATTTTTGAAATATTAGTATTGAAAATGAGAAAAAAATGACTTCATACCTTAGGAAAATTATTTTTCAACCAAAAATTGTCATGTGTCATATTAAAATATTTTCCTATGTTATGTTGATGTTGTCATTCTCATGGGACTACCAACCAACTTGCTAAAAAAATGAATAAATAACTAATACTTTCCATAGGACTCTCTCTCTCTCTCTCTCTCTCTCTCTCTCTCTCTCTCTCTTTATATATATATATATATATATATATATATATATATATATATATATATATATATATATATATACATCCAATTTTTAAGCTATGTTGGCTGGGAGACATTATCGAGATTGGAATTGGGGACCTCAAGCTTGGCACACAAGGCCCTTACTATTATGCCATTAAAGTGGATATGATCTTGAAAGGGGTACACTACCCTTAATAATAAACCATTGCAAAATAAACATATATGTATAAAATTAAAAACTTTGTTATGATTCAAATTTGTAATCATGTTGATGCAATCATCTAGAAAATTCATACCATCATAAAAGGTTACAATGCCAATAAGCATTACAATGTTTTAAATTTTTCCCTCGACTTGAAGGGCTAGAAATAAACTTAGCATCAAGGTTCAAACTTAGAACCTTGTCTTATAACTCAAGGGCCTTGCCACTCTATCATGGGAACATGTGCCTCTCTAAAGAGGAGGCACATTTTCCTTAGTGCAAAAACCCAAAGCAAAAAAATGGTGAATACACTGACTAACATAAAATCTTAAACATGGGACCTACTTCCTCCTAATGAATAACCTTAGCACTATTGTTTGACTCACAAACAACACAACAACTAACCTGCATAGTTATTAAAAACATGTATACTTACCCGAATTTCCTATAGATTATTCCAATTAAAAATTAAATTTTATAAAAAATCATACATGAAAATGAGTTTCAAAACAATGAAATTTTTAAAAGTTTTTAAATGGGACTCATTAAAATTTTGCAAGGAATCTAATAGAACTGATAATTTACCTATTTTTACCATGCTTTACCCTCTACAGTCCTTTTGTATGATTGACTAAAGTTGCTTCATATTGACTCTCATGTTGAAATTAATAATATTTTTAAAATCATTTCAAAATGTAAATTCACCATAATCATATTCTAAATAATAGAGATGCAAATTGAAAAGAGCAAGTAAACAAAATAGAGAGAGAAAAATTAAATAAGGATAATGAGTGGGTTCCCATAGACACCCTCATGATCTCACATATCACAAACTAATAAAATGGATTGGTCGTTGGTCCAAGAATAAGGGTGAGAAGAGAAATACCATGGGAGAGAAGACTTCTTCCACATAGGTAGAGAAGAAGACCAAGGATAAGGCCCCTTCCAATGTCAGTAAAAATATCATCAAGGAAGGACATGAGAAGAAGAAGAATAAGAAGAGGGCTAATAAGAAGAGGGCTAAGAAGGGAGTGGAGACCTACAAAATTTAAATCTTCAAGGTTTTGTAGTAGGTCCACCCTAACATCGACATCTCCAGCAAGGCCATGAGCATCATGAATGACATATTTTAGAAGCTTGTTGTTGAGTCATCGAAGCTAGTGTGCTACAGCAAGAGGGATATTTTATCTTCACATGAGGTGCATATGACCATGAAATTGGTCCTTCCTAATGAACTTGCAAAGAATGTTGTATCGGATGATGCCAACGCCATCACCAAATTTACCTCTAGTTAATACCATTTGGTTCGCTCTTTTATTCTTTTTATATTTTATGGTGTTTTTTGAAACCATCTCTATTTTAGATATTTTTTATACACTTCAATGTCCATAAGGCTAGGGCAATCCCATTCCTTATAATATCATAGTAAACTAAACTTTAGGAATCAAGTAGTAGATTTTTAAAATGTATTATAAAATTATGGGAATTATTGTATTTCAAAAGAATTTGTACAAATGATTTGATTGTCTGTATTTTTCTCCCATTTTTGTTAGTTGATATGCACATTTGATTGGTTCACATTTTGTTTTTGGAGCTATTAACTATTGTTAGAAATCCACTTAAAGGTTTTGTTGCTTATGATGAATTATAATTCTTTGTTGTTTTTTACTAATATTTTTCATAATTAGAATGTATGAGTTTGATGTTGGATATGGATATCTTTGCCAATGAACATATTAAGGTCTTGTTTTTATTTATTTATTATTTTAATTCTAAGTGTAACTAAACTTTAGTGCCTTCCAAAAACAGTATTTTTCTTTTATGTATATTATTTTCTTACCTGATATTGGAGTGTCACTAAATTCAATACAATAGTAATTTATGTTTATAGTCAATAATTCTTCTATGAAAATATACATTCTATTGTACCTGCACTTTGATGATTCTTTTCTACCCATTTCTATTTTAGCAAATACTTTGACCTCATACTCTCAGTCTATTATTAAAGGCAAAAATACCATTGATTTATAGAAGCACCAACAATACTACTATTCTTCAATGGTACTTTTATCATTGAGTTTACAATTATCATCACAACTTTTTGCACTTATCTATTTTGTCTTGTAGATAGGGATTAAATGCTACTCAAGCATTTCATACATTCTCTTTCGATCTAGTTAGGTCTCTATCTTGCTAACTCTATCTATTTTTTACTTATCTTGTAGGCTTTTAAAATTGAGTCATCAACAAAATTACCACCAGAGAATTGTAGCACCAATAGTACTTCTACATATTGCAAGTGCCTTTGCCATTTAGACAAAAGTAAGGTAAAAAATTCAATTATCATTTATGTCATTTTAAATTAGAAAAACTACTTTCTATATATTTTATCTTTATCTATTATTTTGTGTTTGTATTCTTATTTATTAAAGGATAAAAGGGAAAAGGAACAAGTTCTTATTTTTATAGTGTTAAAATATCAATTATTAGCTTATATTTAACTTATTACATATAGTCATATTAATAATATTTTTATTGTGCTACATTCTTGAACCATTACCTTGAAATTAAATAATCTTCTTCATTAATTATTGAAAAATAAAAAAGCTTATAGTTTATAGGACTTGACTATTATATTGATTGATGCATTTATAGTTAGAATAGGATCAGATTAAGACTGGGATATTAAATAAATATTTGAGGGGTAATTGTGGGTTTTCTCTAACTAAATCCATTAAACATATAACTTAGAATCATAATTACCTCTACCCTCAAGGTGGATTGCCATGGATTTGATAATCAATAAGAATAAGGGAATGGATGCACTCTATCTCATAGGCCAAGTGATAAGCCTTCCATAATTTTTCCCAATCACTTATTTTGGTGAACTCAAAAATGAACACCATTATGGGTCCCAAAATTCTTCCTTAACCAGGCTAAAACTTAATTAAGCCTAAAGCTAATCAAAATTTAATCAATATGATTAAATTTATTTATTTTATTGAAACACATTAAAAAATATAACAAGAACCTAACCAAAATAATTCTACTAGGGATTTTTATACTCTTTTAACTATCATATAAATTACTAGGCTATATTGCATGTATAGTGAGCCTAGACCGCTAGCCACCCACATAGGATCTCATGCATACTCACATGTAATAAGGAGTATGAATAATGGGATTTTTAAGGAGGCATACTATTATCCCTCACATACCATCTTGGCTACATATCTTGGAGGTCACTTCCATGTTGGCAATTTTGGGTACTTTGGGTACATTGCCTTTGCTCAAGTGTATAAGTTGTCATTGATGTCAAAAGGCATTTTTGTGTTGATATCAAAAAGAGTGTGATGTCAAAAATATCTTGAGAAGATTCATAATGTTAAAGGGTTTTTATTAAAACCATGGTGACAAGGTTAAAGGTTTTTCTTAAAACCATTTGGACTCATTAAGGTTTTTTATTAAAACCAAGCTTAACTTAATGCAAAGGTTTTTACTTCTTGAAAAACCTTGAAGGTCCATGTTTATTATTAATAATTAAATTAACTCAAACCTTTGACAAAGGTCTAAGTTTAATTTATTATTAATAAAATAATTATTATTATTATTTTAATTATTATTAAAGGGTCTTTTAACCCTTAAGTGACGCACATAAATATTTCCTTCGCCGATGTGTTGCCATCATTGGAGGAGCGCCGATGTCAAACAGTTAAGGAGAAATGGCTATATAAGTGGGGATGATTTTCTAAAGTGATGGTACCTTCGATCGATGCAATTTCATAGCTCTGTGTCCTCCGTAAAAGCGATGTTTCCGCTGTATTTCATTGTCCATCCATATTGAATGGCCCAAGCTTTTTGTGCGCTTGACGTCCGATAGATCACGTTTCTCTGACATTTGATAAGACTGCAAACTATGTTTTTTGGTTGTGCCTTGACATTCGATTGTTTGCGCTTCACACTTGTTGATTGGATTGCCAAGGGATAACGGTTTTTGTTTATGTTGCATGGGCATTTAATTCTGCTGCCAGGGAGTTACGTTTTTGGACAGCGCTCATGATAATGGTGGTGGCTTGAGGAAAACGTTTATGTTTTCAAATCCTTGGTGATTGAAGGAAGACAACACATAGGATCCAATGGTGGTTGTGTGCTGAGTGAAGAAGTGTTGAGCAGAGGTGCCAAGTTTGACCCGTGTTGTGGGCAATTTCTTTTTGGTCGTGATGCACGACGATAGCAGTAATGAAAGTGCTTTAGCATTTGTGGTGGTGTTATTCATTTTTCTCCAAAGGTTGGAGAACTAAGGTTGGCCAAGTGTTGTGATAGTTTTTGAGTTCTCCTTCTTCATCAAAGTAAAGGTATGGGCAACTTCTTCCATGTATATTGTTGATGGTGTATTTTTTGAAATTGAGTTTGGAGTGAAAAGGTTGTCTACTAGGTATTTTTGATGTAAATCCTATTTTCTAGATATTGAAGATTGTTTATGCATTAAAATCATTGATGAGTTTTTGGGTGAATGCATAATTCTAGTTGAGGAAGAGGAAGCATTTTTGCACTAGGGTTTATGTTAGTAAGTCTTGCTACTTGCATTGAGATGGTGAAACCCTTAGTTGGCTCTATTGATATTGATGGTTGAGTTGCTTCCATAGAGGTTGTTTTGATCAAGTTAGTGCTTTACTTGATACATGATTTGGGCTTACTCCATTGAGTTGATTTGAGCAAGTTATTTCTTTGCATTTGGTGATATTGTGTTGGTGGCTGTTTTGTTCAAATATCCTTGGAGGGAAAAGGATTTCTACTTGTTTCCTTTTCTTGTGATGATTGGTTGAATGCTTCAAGGTTGATGTTGAGTTGAATGGTGTTGGTTGACTAAACCTTTTTTGATGAGCATTGTTGTTGAAACCCTAATTGTTGGTGAAAAGAACATGAGTATCATTGTTATATGAGATATTGCATGGTTGGCAATTGTTGGGTTGTGTTTCATGTTCTTGAGAAAAGCATACTACATCTATCTTATTCTTTTGAGATTGAGATTGAGTTGAGATTGATATTGGGAGTTAAGTATAGAACATATTGAGTCTCTAACAATTCTCTTTATGTTTCTATGAGATTTGAGATTGAGTTGAGATTGATATTGGGAGTTAAGTATAGAACATATTGAGTCTCTAACAATTCTCTTTATGTTTCTATGAGATTTGAGATTGATATTGGGAGTTAAGTATAGAACATATTGAGTCTCTAACAATTCTCTTTATGCTTCTATGAGATTGATGAATCACATTGTGTCTCTAACAATTCCCTTTGTGGGTTCATGCTAAGCAAGTTTTTCTTGGTGAGCTTGTTGAGGTTTTGGACAGGTTTCGGTGGGGACTTGTGAGCAGGTTTTTGGACAGGTTCTGGTGGGGACTTGTGAGCAATTTTTGGATAGGTTCCGGTGGGGACTTGTGAGCAAATTTGGACAGGTCCTAGCAGAGGACTTGTGAGCTAGTTTTTGAGAGTTCTATCAGAGAACTTGAGGACAGAGGAGCATTGGTTCTTTGAGAACTTGAGGATAGATTTGGCAAGTCTTTGAGAAGGCTTGTGTGCAGAGGATTGATTTGTTCAAGAGTTGGACAGATCTGACGAGACAGAGGAAGACTTGTACTAGACCGACTGACTGTGTTTGGTACAGGTTGCTAAGTTTTTGTGGACGTGATCATAGAAGTCAGAGGTCTCTTAGGCTAAGCATTGAGGATAGGAGGTCTTCGATGGAAAGGAGTTCCACGTGCTGGAAAGAGGTAGAGGTAGTTGATCTTCTGAGGGATCATTTCCAGAGCAGAGGGGAAGGTATCTCCTTTGAGTAGAGGCTCATAAATTCAAATAGAGGGGAAGGTATCTCCTCTGAGCAGAGGCTCATAAATTCATATTGGGGGAAGGTATCTCCTTTGGGTCGAGGCTCATAAACATTGTAATTGGGAAGGTTTCCAAAATAACTTTGAGATAACTTTTAGAAAAAAGTTTTGTGGACGTAGCCTAGGCATTTTGGGTGAACCACGTTAAAATTGGTGTCACTTTGTGGATGATATTGTGCATTGTTTTGATATTGCTTTGGGTATATTGCTTTACTATTTTGAAGTATAAAGGAAAAAGTAAAAAGAGGTCTTATACTGTTCACCCCCCCCCCTCTCAGTATAATCTTGTGTTCTTCATTCCATGTATTGTTGGATTCCTACATGTTATCTTTCTCTCATGTGCCAATAGGTATATCAAGAGGTATTAGGTATATCATGATCTTTGGTAAATAGGGAGGTCCCTATGGCATATAGGTTAGATTGTATATAACAATGGAATGATAATAAGGTTTCTAAAATATCTTATTTTTCTTGTATAATCTTTTATTTTGTATTGATAAAGAAAGGGGTTGAATGTGTCACAAGCCTCCTTGGTAGGTCTCATCATTGATATAGATTATGTATGCTTAATATTATTTTGTAGTCGCAAGTATGATTAGTTAAAAATATTTCATATTTGGAATAATGGTACTGCCAATGTACTGGTGAATTGCAGGAATGGGTGCTCTCGAAGGTGACGAGGAGGTTGACCACTGAGATCAATATACCTAATCGAAATAGAATCTACAAAGGATTCATCAAAAAGGGGTTGAATGTCAATGTTAATGGTCAATATTAACATTTGACATTAGTGATTATTTAAATTAATCTAATTGTATTTATTACCTAGATGGTATTTATTTGAACATTTTGTCATTTTAAAAATTATAAAAAGTAATAAAGAAATTAAATGGTTGGTTCTAATAAAACCAAATATTATTCAAGATAAAGGAGATTCTCCTTTTTGTTTGTTTAGAATATAAAATGGATAAGGTTCTAGATATGGGAATATGAACCAAGAAAGTGGTCATTTAAGTCTCCACTTGGTCATTTTATTCTTATCCCTTATTCCTCTTTGATCCTTTATTTTATTTTCTTCTTAGCATAGGAGAAATTTGTCGTTGAAGGTCTTTTTATAAGCCTAGAGGGACTTAGTTGAGAGTTAGACTAGCATGAGGATATGACTAGGAGGAAAAAGAAAAAAAACTCAAGGAGCCCTATCTTGTTGGAGCAATAGGTTGGAGGATTCCTTTCTATTGTTTTACTTGAAAATGTTTTGTTTGGGATGAAATCAATTTATGCTTTTTTCTTCCCTTATATCTCATGAAATTGAGCTCCTTCTTTAACTGCTTTTATTAAGCACAAACTTGGAATGATTATAACCTATGGGTGAAATTTTTCCCCCCTTCACCCACTATTCTTTGCAAGATGATGATCTAAAAAGTTGACAAAATTTTGAAGCATTGATGGTTAGGTAGAAGATGAGGGTGATTGTCTCGATGGATGGCAACAAGTAGTGGATGGGTGAAAGATCTAGAATAACCAATAGCTCAGAGTCCACCGCAGAAGTCTAGTTTTTACGAGTGGGCAGAGAATTGGATGGGGTGAAGAATTAGTTGGGTGGATGATTGGACTCTACCTCAAGGTAGAGATATCCTATAACCCTGCCTGTTGTCTGGGTGGGAACTTTAGCTAGTCAAGAGGGTGGATCTATCACAAGGCCCCGTCTGCAAGAAGGGTGAAAAATTCTGCCCATTGGAGAGTAGAACTTTGAGACTTCAGGATGGTGAAAATTTGATAATACCCTACCCAATTGGGAATAATTTTTTAGTGGGTAGAAGTATGGAAAGCTGACAAGTAAAGGAGCAAGTGGAATGTTCACCCAATACCAGAGTCACCTCCCATATTGGGAATCTCAAAGAAAAGGCATTAACAATCCCAACTACCCAAATTTGAATTGTTAATGGGAATAAAAATGTTGATTTGAAATGCATGTCTCCCAAGGTAATAAATTTCTATCATTCATCCCCCTAATTGGAGGATCATTGACTAGTTGAAAGAGTAGAGTAGATAAGAATTAAAGAACCGAGCAAGAATGTTAGAATGATTGAAGGTCCAAATTCATGTATAAGTGCAAAAACCCTTTCTAAATGGTTTTCGCTCTTTAATACCTATTGTGTACCCATCCGATTCAGCACTATATTCCCGCATAACACCATTAATGCATAATATTTGAATTTATTGTAATTTTTCTATAAATATTGGGGTGTTAGACATCTTAGGTGCGGCTCTTTGGCCATTACAATTTATATGTAATACTTCTCATCATTTGGAAAATACAAGTATACTACTATTTGGTCTCCAATCTCATATTTGTATCTTTTTGTTGAGTTTATGATGCTTATTTTTGCTATGGCCATATGAGTGATCTCATTTAATTCTGCATTTTGGATTTCATGGGTTTTGTTTGGTGGTTCTATAATTCGCATTAGTATTAGGTTAGGGTTTATTTCTACTAAGGTTGGTCAAGTGGGAGTGCTTTAATTATACAACCTAAACTTCATGCACCGATCTATTGATTTTAGAACTTGCTTTTTGACCTACAGCACTTAAAGTGTTGAGTGAGGACCCGATCGGTTGATTTGTTAGGTAGTATATTTATGTTTCTATCAACGATGTTGAGTGTGCATGTGTCTTGATGTGGACATAATCAATCCTTGTGAGTTTTGTCTATGGCTTCCTTTTAATCTCTTTGTTGATCTCTTTTCCCCCTTTTTGTTTCAGGCATAAGTAGCTAAGACCTCCTTTGAGTAACTGACCTTCTTCAAAGATCATCTACCCTACTCTCCTTAGGGTACGATGATCATTTTATGTTGGCACAAGTCCATGTGCGAGTGTTGTATCTCCATCCAATAGTTTGGGTATACCTGGTGGGTCTAAGAGATCTCATCCCTATAGATTCTAATGAAGCTCTACTATGTAATATCCATTTCTTCACCTGGTGACCCCACTACAAAATGAACTGGGTTCCCTGTAACCAGATACCTTAAAGTAAAGCAAATTTTGCAACTCTACTGGGGATTCATAAAGTCTTTATTGTTTAAGTAAATAAAATTTTGGTGATACTATGGTTTGCCCATATCTCATAAAATCACCTGGTGAATCCTCTAAGGAAGAATATCCAAATCCCAGGATCAGTCACCTCTCAAGCACTTCAAAATATTTGAACATCCCAGAGGACTCAAAGTTGGATGAGTAGCCTTAACATCACTAGTGGTGAAATTATGCTCATTTTGTGACTCTAAATCCAAAGAAAGGATCGAGATCTCTAAAAACCATTACCACAATGGCTCAACAATGCTATCCTCGATGGGATGATCCTAGTCCACTCAATATCCAATGCTGGAATAAGATTCCTAAAAGTGCCCTAAATGATCTTACAAGGTATGAAGGCACTAAAGGAATTTCTTGAGAGCATATTGAAGATATTTACACTCTAGTGACCCTCCATGGTATCACTCATAAGATATCATAATCAAACTCCTAGTCTTGTCTCTTTAAGATAAGGCATTATGGTGGTATTGATCTCTCAGATAAGGAAGTATCTAATCATGGGTAGATTTTTTGGGAGCCCTTATTGACACATTTGACGGTCCTAGGTATCCCTTCCAACTCTTGATGCACCTCTCATTTATCAAGAGGTCCCCTTTTGAATCCATCACAAACTTCAACATTCGATTCAAGAGGATCTAGGAAAGGATTCCATTTGAATACTAGTCGTCCCCTGCCCAGGCTTACCTATATTATGTTTGAGCTTTCAATTTGGATATAATTCTCCTCTTGCATCAATCTGGGGAAAAGAGATTCCCTCAAATATTTCAAGATGCTCTACAAGCTAAGAGAATATTTCTTGAAGTAGGAAATATATCTTCAAGATACCCTACCCTCCCACTCTCTTATACAAATGTTGCTACTCATTTTTTGATTGCATAGTACCCATAATGGCTACCATTTTAAAGTTGTGCAACAACAAGGGTTACAGTTATACAAAGCACAAAAGAAAAATTTATTCTCAAGCTCACATAGAAAAAATGCAAGCACAATATTTGTAATGGGAAATTTTGTTGCTTGTAATTTTCCCTAGTAACTAGAAGACCTGAACCAACAGGATGGTCAAACAATGGATCCCACCTTCAAAAAGGGTATATATTTACACCTTTTTTGTATTCGAGAACACATTGAGCAAGAGCTAAACCATACCCTAGAGGGATTAGCCAATAATAAGATAGGTCCTAAGGATATTTCAGTAGTAGGGTTGCTAATTAATGGGCATTATTATCAAACTTGTGTGGATACATCGAAGGAGTACATGTCAAGAATTGCACCATAAGTGGATCCCAAATAATGGTGATACTAGAGCCTATTGTTAGATAAACCAGACGAGAGGAGCTCCCATGTTGAAAGGTTTCTTTTTATATTGATCAGTGAATGTGTAGGTACTGGTGTGTATGATAACTTACCAAGTTGTGGATACTCCACAACTTGGAAAATCTTGGGGTAGTGTCAGCCGAACTATAAAGAATACCTCAAGTTTAGAATAATTTTGTCTGGTGACTACAATTTCATTGGATTATTCCCATAATGATTCATTGGTTATGGTGTGTCAATCGCATTGCAATTTAGTGTAAATAGGTCAAAAACTAAATAAATGTGCAAAAAGGCACATGGCCATGCAATAAATATCATCATCTTGTACCAAGGTGACCCAGGATGGAAAGTTAAAGAGGAACTTCTAAAATGTGCATTGGTTTTGAAGCACTCCCCTTCATATTTTGTGTCCTTTATTATTTTTTGTTGTTGTGACCCCATTGCCCAATGGATCAAGGCCTCAGATTTAGACATCATTGTGCACAATCCCTAGAAAATATTTCCACTGCATGTACCAGTAACAAGTGTGACATAGTGTGATTACAAGATGAAGGGGTAACCTTTGGATTTGCCTGAATCACTCATGTCAAACCAAAAATCTTGATAGCAATTTCGAATCCTCGATCAAATCGAAAAAACTATCTATAAATAGCATCCCAAAAGGTGATAGTAGACTGTGTTATGTAAGATGAAGCTAAGGATGGTGCTACGACTAAAATTCTCTAGAGGAGTGGTAATGAGCAAATGAAATTTTTGCATGATTGCATCCAAAATAGGTATTGCATTAGGATTGTCAAATGATTTTGGCATTCTATCTATTCTTGAATTGGCCTTTGTCTTTGGTGGTATGTTGATGGAAGTGTGATATGTGGGGGTGTCCCATGGATCACCTTCCCTTTTGTTTCTTTTATTTTTCTACATTCTTCCCTTCCTTCTCTTTTCTCAGTTCCTTGTTGCCATTAACCGAGGAGGTTAGTGGTCATCATATTCCTACCTTTGTTGTTTCCTATGTTTCCTCACCTCCCCTCTTCCCCTCTTGTTCTCTTTCCTTGGTTTTTCTTATTGTTTCCACTTTTGGTCCCCCTTATTTTCTTCCCTTCTACCCTATCTTGCCATATTTTCCTTTCACCTTTAGCTACCTTCCTCCTTTGTCTCGTAGCCTATCTATCCCGTTCCTCTTCCATGTTTTTATGTGTTTCAAGGTGTAGCTTTCTGGGTTCTCCTTTTCCATAGGGGAAAAGTCCTTGTGAGTTTCCAAGAGTGGGTGAAATTTTTTCCCCTTCACCCACTCTTCTTTTCAAGATGATGATCTAAAAATTTGGTCAGATTTTGAAGCATTGATGGTCGGTGAGGTTGATTATCCCGATGGGCAACAACAAGTAGTGTATGGGCAAAAGATCTAGAGTAACCAATAGCTCAGCGTCCATCGTAGAAGTCTAGTTTTTAAGGGTAAGCAGAGAATTGGATAGGGTGGAGAATTAGTTGGGTGAATAATTGGACTCTGCCTTAGGGCAAAGGTATCCTATAACCCCACTCGCTAGTTGGGTGATAACTTCAACTAGTCAAAATGGTAAACCTATCGCAATGACCTACCCATAAGGAGGGGCAAAAATTCTACCCATCGAAGGGCAAAAATTTGGGACTTTAGGAGGGTGGAACTTTGGTAAAACCTTGTATAATTGGGAATAATGCTATAGTAGGCAAAAGTGTGAGAATCTAACAAGTAAAGGAGTAGGTGGAATATCCACCCGGTACCAGAGTCACCATCCATATTTGGAATCTTAAAGGGAAGTCATTAATAACCCCAGCTACCCAAATTTGAGTCTTTCATGGGTACGCAGATGTTGATTTGAAATGCATGGCTCCCAAGGTAATAAATTCCTATCATTCATCCACCTAACTGGAGGATTTTTAGCTAGTTGAAAGGGTATATTAGATGATAATTAAATAACTTGGTAGGATTGTCATAATGATCAAATATCTAGATTCACATAGAAGTGCAAAAACCCCTTTCGAATGACTACCGCTCTTGAATACCTACTGCATACCCATCTACTTCAGCACTATATTCCTACCTAATGCCATTAATGCATGAAATTTGAATATTTTGTAATATTTCTATAAACACTAGGATGTTAGACATCTCAGGTGTGACTCTTTGACCATTACAATTCATATGCAATACTTCTCATCATTTGGAAAATACAAGTTTACTTTAGTTTGGTCTCCAATCTCATCTTTGCATTTTTTTTTGAGTTTATGATGCTAATTTTTGCTATGGCCATCTGAGTGATTTCATTTAATTCTACATTCTATATTTCATAGGTTTTGTTTAGAGGTTCTAGAATTTGCATCAGTATCGAGTCGAGGTTTATTTTTGCTAAGGTTGGTCGGATGAGAGTGCTTTAATTCTGCATCCTAGATTTCATGCACCCATCTGTCGATTCTATAATTCACTTTTTAACCCACCATGCTGAAGTGTTGAGTGAGGACCCGATCGATTGATTTTTTAGGTAGTACGCATGTGTTTCTATCAATGGTATTGAGCGTACATGTGTCATGATGCAGCCATAACCCATCCTCATGATTTTTAACTATGACCTTTTTATCTCTTTCCCGCTCCTTTTTCTTCCCTTTTTGTTTTAGGTGTAAGTAGATAGGACCTCCCTTGAGAAAATAGTCTTCTCTAAAGAACGTCCACCTTGCCCTTTCAGGGCACAATGATCATTCGATATTGGTGTAGGTCCACGCACGGGTGTTAGGCATCCGCCCAACATAACCCAGTGTGAATTATATGAAAGTAGTAATCTATCCTTTGATTGGAGGCTTTGAATTGTTGTAGTCTTTTGTGTATACTACACAGTTGAAAATAGCCTAGTTTAGCATCAAACTAGAGATTTCCCTTAATGAAATTTTATGTCATGTTTGGATGCATTATGACAATATTTTCATACTATTTTGATATATTCTTATTTTTGAATGCCTCTATAAATGATTCTAGTACTAAACCTCCTATCATCCACCTTGAATGATGGTTTTAGATCTAGGTTTCATATCATAGGTGTATTTTATGCATATTCCAAATATATTTAGAGTATTTAGTGGTATTTTGTTACCAACCTTTAGACCCCTGATGATGACTTAAATTCATCATGTTCGATCTATGATAACTAGCATGGTTAGAGTTCTTTATGTTGCATTACAACAAATTTTTGACTAGGTTACAATGAGCTTATAACCCATGATTTTACCTTGAATTTGCCTTGAAAGCAAGATGATAGGTTTTTATTATTGTTTCGATGTCATTAAGTGAGTACTAAAACCTCTATGCACTACCCCTAAGCGATCGAAAGGCGTTGTTCTATGCTCAACCATGCTCAACTAGAAGGCTTTATAAAGCCTTTCAAGAGCATTATCCTATATGGGATATGCTTGAGAGCGAGAAGACCTTAAAGGGATATAATTTACGTTAGGTCACCAAGTGGTGGTTGAGGACCAGGCCACTTGGTGGCCATTTGGCATAACCCAAACCTTGTTGTAGATATTTGACCTACTGACCATTGCTTAACTACCACCGTGTGTTTACATTGGGTTGGATATCGATGATGATTTGTGTGGGTTTATAACCTTCTTTTATCTTGCAGTATGTATTATCCCACATTTCCTATGCGAGGAATAGAGTGGAGATTTATAAGGGAATAGGCTTCCCTTATGGAAGTGTCCACCACTCAATTGTCAAGGTTACCACCAAGTTGGGGAAACTTCATGTCAGTTGAGGGTGCATGGTTGGACACTTGGCTAAGATCTGGTTGATTGCTAACATTTGTATAACCTGTATTGTCTTGTCACGTGGATATAGGTCATTGAGTTGCGTTTAAGCCAATTTCTAGGCACAAAGTTTAAACCCAAAATTTTTGAATAATGTTGAGCATGTGAGGGATAATATATAGGGGATCACTCCCCTATTATCCTGACCACCAAGTGGTGGTCAGGGTAGGTCTAGCCTAGTGGAGGATGAGGCCAAGCATTGATGGTGGACACCCTAGTTGACCATTTTACTTTTTGTCTAGTGTGGAAATTAAATTGATTGGATTGACCATCAAATTATGTTGACCATATTTTTCTCCCTTTTGAATGATTGAAACCCTTTCTATTTGTAAATATTTGGCTCGAATGAAACCTTTATTTTTGAAAAACCAAACCTTAGGTTTGAGAAACTAAATTTAGATGAGACAAAACTATTTTGCAATGAAAGAAATGGTGGAGTAATCTCAAAATGAAATATAGATCAAATTAGGTGTCTTAAAAAGGATAAACCTTGAAACATGCAACTATACGTGATATTTTTAATGGATAATTTTGTGGAAATTTCTAAGATAACTTTAGTGCAATTTTATGGAGAAATTGTAAGTGAGCTATAGAAAAATTTCATGGAGAAATTGTAGGGAAACTATTGGACAATTTGTGTATAAAATGTAGGGGAACTATAGGAAAATTTGTAGAGAAATTATAGGGGAACTATAGTATAATTTATGGAGAAATTGTAGGGTAACTATGTTAGCTTTTGATGTAATAAGCACTAGGAGATAGCAATCACAAGATGCAGACTAATATAAAAGAAATTAAATCTGCTAGATGACTAAAATATGTTGTAAATAAAAATTACATAAAAAAATACAATGTAGCTATGGAGGAAATAAACACTCCATTAATAAAGCTATTGAAATACATTGCACCCATCACCAATGGATGGTGATCTACACAAAACTATACTATGCTCTAAGCTATACTATCTGACTATGTCCCCAAAGTCTATATTTGTATTACAATGAGTCGTTTCTTCTTGAAACTTTAATCCAAATTCAAGTGTTGTAACAAATCTGATAAGCAATCCAATTAACAAGTTTATTTGCACAAAAATTTTCTTACCTTTTTAAAGCTTTTCTAATTCTTTTTCTTCTTCTATAGAGGATGTGAATCTTAGTGTCTAAGAGTACCAAGTTGCTACTTTGAGTAGGATTTTACAGCTTCTTGTAGACTTTCTTAAACAACACCTTCTTCACTAAATGATGGCTCAAACTTTCTTTCACGAGGCTAGGATTTGGTGGCTTGTTCTCCTCTCGTGATATCCTCCTTTTACTATAGATTTGGAGAAGTCTTTATCTCTAAAGCGGTGCCTTATTTTTGTGATAGGTAATCTTCAAATCTCCTAGATTTGGTGAGCTTCTTGTGTCTTCAAGTCTTCTTGTCAAATTGTGACTTAAAACAAGATCTTCTTTTCAATATTATGAATATATTGAGGTCTTCACTAGATTCTTCTTTTGGGATTTGGAGCTCCTTACAAAACTCTTCTTCTCATATTTAGCGCTCTTTGCCAAATTCTCCTCAAATTTGGCACTCCTTGCTAAATTTTCCTTCTGTTGGGCTTGTTGTCGGATGGTGATAATTTTATGTTGGCAATTTTGGGTACTTTGGGTACATTGCCTTTGCTCAAGTGTATAAGTTGTCATTGATGTCAAGAAGCTCTTGAAGGAATTTGATTTGATGTCAAATAATTTGTTTTGATGAAGGTTACGGCATGACACTTTCAAAGGTCTTTTGCAAACCCCAAGTTGGCAGGTTTAGAGATTACAAGTGGATGCATTGGTTTAATGCATTTGGGTCCAGGAGGAAGTATTTATTTAAATAATTAAAAACCTTGTTAAGGTTCCATTTAATTATTTTTAAATAAATAAATTATTATTTGCAATGGGTTCTCCTAATCCATGGCGCAAATGTTTTAACATTGTGGGCGCTAGCCAAGACCTCCGCCGACGTGTTAAACTCCTCGCCGACGTCAAAGAGCTTATGGTAAATTGCATATAAATCTCCCTCGATGAAAACAAAGATTGATCCCATCCAAATTTTGAAAGGAGTTGCTCGCTGTAAATTCATCTGTGTATTCACCATTTTTCGTGGATCTGCTGTTCGTTTGTCTGCACTCGCCGTTTGTCGAATCCGTCGTAAAGTTTATTGTCATCGTGTCGCGGCAGAGGAAAGGAAGGGACTGTGGTTTCATTTTATCCCTGTGCAGAAGGATCAAGGTTAACAACGTGAGGTTTAAACCTCATCGGGTGCCTTTGGCGCACCGGTAGCGGCTAGGCTATTGGCGCGCTACCCGAACGGGAGGTTCCGCGTTCGAATATCGCGAAAGGGTTTTTCGTCGTGAAGTGGACGCAGCGGGTGGTGTTAGAATTCATGCGCAAATTTCTCCATAGCGATTTTTGATGTTGGCTAAGGTATTTTCGAAATTAATTTTTGCTAAGTGTTTTTGCGGATGGAGGAAGTTTGTTAGAGGGAAAAACAACTTAGGAGTTATAAGGAGTTTAAAGCTTGTTTGTATTTTGATAAAAGATTCTTTTTGAAGATGTTGTTGAAATATCTTATTGCATTCTTATGAGAGATAAATTTTATTTGTGATAAGACTATAAGGGAGAAATAAGGTGTATAAGGGTTAAATCTTTCTTGTAATGTTGAGAGTGCTTTTGGTTGTTTATGGAAATGAAAGCATGATGTTTTAAGGTTAATTGCTTCTTGTGTGAAGTTGTGAAACCTTAAGTGGGCAGCTTTGAGATTGATATTTGCTTTCATTAAATTGGTAATAATCAAGCTATTCTTTACTTGGTTAAAGTGTTGAGCTTACTCCTTTGTTGATGATTTGAAAAGTTGTGTGTGCTATTGTGAGTTGAGTTGGTGGATGCTTTTGTTCAAACAATATTGGAGAGAAAAGGAGTTCTACTTGTTTCCTTTTCTGATGTTGATTGTGAAATGCTTCAAGGTTGTGTTTTGAGCTGAATGGTGTTGATTGAACCTTGTTTGATGAGCATTGTTGTTGAAGCCCTAATTGATGGTGAAAAGAACATGAGTATCATTGTTATGTGATTCTTTGCATAGTTGGCAATTGTTGGAGTTTCATGTTCTTGAAAGAAAGCATTCTATCCTATCCATTTCAGATATTGAGTTGAGTTTTTAGATTTGAGATTGAGTTTGAGTTGAGTTGATTTGAGTTGAGTTTTGAGATTGGGAGTTGAGTATAGAACATATTGAGTCTCTAACAATTCTCTTTATGCTTCTATGAGTTTGAAAAATCACATTGGGTCTCTAACAATTCACCTTGTGATTTCCTACTAAGAAAGTTTTTCTTGGTGAGCTTGCTGAGGTTTTGGACAAGTTTCGGTGGGGACTTGTGAGCAGGTTTTGGACAGGTTCCGATGGGGACTTGTGAGCAGGTTTTGGACAGGTTCTGGTGGGGACTTGTGAGTAGGTTTGGATAGGTTGATGGGGACTTGTGAGAGGTTTTGGATAGGTTGATGGGGACTTGTGAGAGTGGAAGGTTTGGTGGGGACTTGTGAGCAGTTTTGGATAGGTTTCGATGGGGACTTGTGAGCAGATTTGGACAGGTCCTAGCAGAGGACTTGTGAGCTGAGTTTTGATAGTTCTATCAGAGAACTTGAGGACAGAGGAGCACTGGTTCTTTGAGAAGAACCTGAGGATAGATTTGGCAAGTCTTTGAGAAGGCTTGTGTGTAGAGGATTGATTTGTTCAAGTGTTGGACAGATCTGACAGATAGAGGAAGACTTGTACTAGACCGACTGACTATGTTTGGTACAGGTTGCTGAGCTGCTATGGACGTGATCATAGAAGGCAGAGGTCTCTTAGGCTAAGCATTGAGGATAGGAGGTCTTCGATGGAAAGGAGTTCCACGTGTTGGCAAGAGGTAGAGGCAGTTGATCTTCTGAGGGATCATTTCCAGAGCAGAGGGGAAGGTATCTCCTTTGAGCAGAGGCTCATAAATTTAGATTGAGGGGAAGGTATCTCCTTTGAGCAGAGGCTCATAAATTTAGATTGGGGGAAGGTATCTCCTTTGAGCAGAGGCTCATAAATTTTGATTGGGGGAAGGTATCTCCTTTGGGCCGAGGCTCATAAACATTGTAATTGGGAAGGATTCCCAAAGAACTTTGAGATAACTTTTAGAGAAAAGTTTTGTGGACGTAGCCTGACCATTCGGGTGAACCACGTTAAAATTGGTGTCACTTTGTGGATGATATTATGCATTGCTTTGATATTGCTTTGGGTATATTGCTTTACTATTTTGAAGTATAAAGGAAAAAGTAAAAAGAGGTCTTATACTGTTCACCCCCCCTCTCAGTATAAGCTTGTGTTCTTCAATTGGTATCAGAGCAAGTGCCTTCGAAAAGTTTAACAACTTGAAGGAAAAGCTAGTAAAGAACACAATGGATCATTCAAGTAGTAATGCAGCACCTATTCTTGATGGGTCAGATTTTGGTCTTTGGAGTGCAAGGATGAAGGTTCATCTAATGGCACTTGGTAATGAGGTATGGGAAGTGATTGAAGATGAGTACACTATTCCTGTACATGGTCCTAATACTAAAGAAGAAAGGCTCCTACATCACAGCAATTCAAAAGCAATGAATGCAATCCTGAAAGGCTTACAGAAAGCAGATCTCACCAAAGTGATTCACTGCAAGACAACTAGTGAAATGTGGAAACAGTTGAAGGTGGTTCATACAGGTGATACAAATGTCAAAAAAGCCAAGTTAAGACACTTCAAAGGTATGTTTGAACAACTCAAGATGAATGATGATGAAAATATTAGTGACTACATGCTTCGTATGGATGAGGTTGTTAACTCCATGAAAGACTTAGGTCTTGAGCTTGCTGAAAATGATGTTTGTGATAAGATTTTAAGATCTCTTCCTAATAGATTTAGTGAAAATATTTCTGCTATTGAGGAAGCTAAAGATTTGGATAAGTTGAAAAAGGATGAGCTCCATAGTATACTTGCAGCATTTGAGTTGAGAACTCAAGTAAAGGTTGATGTCAAGAAAGAGGCAGACTTTCAAGGCTACCAAGGAATCCAAGGGTAAACAACTTCAAGATAGTGATGAGTCTTCTAGTGATGAAGAGGCATATTACAGCAAGAAAGGCAAGTTCTCTAGAAAACACAAAAGTATGAAAAATATAAGATGTTTCAATTGTGGAAAGTTTGGTCATTATGCTACTAATTGTACTGTTCCCAAGAATGAAAGTGATGAAGATAAACAGGATTCTAAGAGCAAGGATTCTAAAAAGCACAAGCATCACAGGAAGATCAAAGATGAGCACAACAATCAAGGAAAGAGGTATTCTCACAAGCACAAGAAGAGTTTCTACCTAGACAAAGCAAGTAAGTGTTCTAGTAGTGATAGTGAAAGTTCTTCAAGTGATAATGAAAATGAGATGTTGTTCATATCAGAAAAAGAGGAAGAACCGAAACATAGATTCATTATCATGAAATGTCTTAGATGTGGAAATTTTGGTCACCTTGAGGATGATTGCACAAATAATGATTTGGTTTCTAGTATGTATGAGGATGCTTCAGAAAACTATAAGGAAGATGCATGTATGGTTTTTGAAAAGGGTAGCACCTCTAGTGATAAGAAATCTGAAAAAGGCTTTGATGATTCAAAAGGCAATCAAATAAAGGATCTTGAAAGTGAACTTATTAGTGCTCTTAGTGCTTTGAAAAAGGAAAGAAAGAAGAATGCTAGACTCAAGGATAAGTTAGATGAATGTTGTATGGAGAGAGATGATCTTATAGAAAGTCTTGACTTCTCTATAGCTAAGACACAAGAACTCAAGGATGAGTTAGAGTCTAAGGTTCTTGAGTATAGTGAGTTAGAACAGAAAATGGCTTCTTTGAAAGAGGAAACTAAAGAGTACAAGGATAAGCTTTACAGGTTTCAAGATAGCTCCAAAAAGGTTAAGTCACTCATCAAAGGTCAAAGAAAGACAATAGATAAAACAGGCCTTGGTTTTGTTAAGCCACACAAGGAACAAGTTGGAGAGTCTAGTAAGAGACTCCAAAAGGAAGAGAGTTCTGATGAGGAAAGTACTTCAGAAAAGGAGTCCTTGAATGATAGATGCACAGAAATAGAAAACAGAATTCAGAATGAGAAGAAGAAGTTTTCAGGACCCAAGAGGTCAAATAAAGGAAAGTTTCAAGGCGGATGTTTTGCTTGTCACAGGTTTGGTCACATGGCTTCACATTGCATGGCTCAAGTGAAGAAGGTAAATGACAATTTCAGAAGTGCTAGTTTCTTTCAAGGGTATTGCTACTCTTGTAAATAGTTTGGGCACAAGGCAGTCTATTGCAAGGTAAATAACAGGAACAGGTTTGATCAAAATAGGTTTGGTCAGAACAGGTTTGGTCGTAACAGGTTTGGTCAGAATAGGTTTGGTCAAAATAGGTGGATTCAAAGATCAGGTTTACCTCGGAGAAACAACATCGTCAAGTGTTTCAAGTGCAACAATGAAGGTCACATAATCAGACAGTGTAGAGCTGAAATTCTAGAATACAGGAACAGGAACAGTGGCATGATCAGGTCCAAGGATCAAGGCATGGACAAGAACAGGGATGAGAACAAGAACAAGAATAGTGACAAGAACAGGAATATGGACAAAGAGTTCAAGAGAAGGCCCGACAAGGAAGTTATAGACGCTGATGATGATCAGTGCCTAATGGGAGTTTTACTCCCACCCCAGAATTAATCACCTCATCAGGAGGTGGGGGAGGGACTAAGCTAAGAGGCTCATTCTTAGTCCCGAGCCCCAAAGGTGGCCCTTTGCCATTGATGACAAAGGGGGAGAGATATGAGTAAGGGGGAGAGCTTCAAAGTGAAGAGGAAAGCTTCAAGTCATGGGGAGCAAAACTTCAAAGGAAGATTCTCAGTTGTGGGCACAGTTTCTCAGTTGTTAGCACAGTTGGTTTCAGTTTTGGCTCTTGAGAAGTGTTTTCAGTAAAGGTTTGCCATCAATGACAAAGGGGGAGATTGTTGGCAATTTTGGGTACTTTGGGTACATTGCCTTTGCTCAAGTGTATAAGTTGTCATTGATGTCAAGAAGCTCTTGAAGGAATTTGATTTGATGTCAAATAATTTGTTTTGATGAAGGTTACGACATGACAGTTTCAAAGGTCTTTTGCAAACCCCAAGTTGGCAGGTTTAGAGATTACAGGTGGATGCATTGGTTTAATGCATTTGGGTCCAGGAGGAAGTATTTATTTAAATAATTAAAAACCTTGTTAAGGTTCCATTTAATTATTTTTAAATAAATAAATTATTATTTGCAATGGGTTCTCCTAATCCATGGCGCAAATGTTTTAACATTGTGGGCGCTAGCCAAGACCTCCGTCGACGTGTTAAACTCCTCGTCGACGTCAAAGAGCTTATGGTAAATTGCATATAAATCTCCCTCGATGAAAACAAAGATTGATCCCATCCAAATTTTGAAAGGTGTTGCTCGTTGTAAATTCGTCTATGTATTCGCTATTTTTTGTGGATCTGTTGTTCGTTTGTCTGCACTCGCCGTTTGTCGAATCCGTCGTAAAGTTTATTGTCGTCGTGTCATGGCAGAGGAAAGGAAGGGACTGTTGTTTCATTTTATCCCTGGTGCAGAAGGATCAAGGTTAACAACGTGAGGTTTAAACCTCATCGGGTGCCTTTGGCGCACCGGTAGCGGCTAGGCTATTGGCGCGCTACCCGAATGGGAGGTTCCACGTTCGAATATCGTGAAAGGGTTTTTCGTCGTGAAGTGGACGCAGCGGGTGGTGTTAGAATTCATGCACAAATTTCTCCATAGCGATTTTTGATGTTGGCTAAGGTATTTTCGAAATTAATTTTTGCTAAGTGTTTTTGCGGATGGAGGAAGTTTGTTAGAGGGAAAAACAGCTTAGGAGTTATAAGGAGTTTAAAGCTTGTTTGTATTTTGATAAAAGATTCTTTTTGAAGATGTTGTTGAAATATCTTATTGCATTCTTATGAGAGATAAATTTTATTTGTGATAAGACTATAAGGGAGAAATAAGGTGTATAAGGGTTAAATCTTTCTTGTAATGTTGAGAGTGCTTTTGGTTGTTTATGGAAATGAAAGCATGATGTTTTAAGGTCAATTGCTTCTTGTGTGAAGTTGTGAAACCTTAAGTGGGCAGCTTTGAGATTGATATTTGCTTTCATTAAATTGGTAATAATCAAGCTATTCTTTACTTGGTTAAAGTGTTGAGCTTACTCCTTTATTGATGATTTGAAAAGTTGTGTGTGCTATTGTGAGTTGAGTTGGTGGATGCTTTTGTTCAAACAATATTGGAGAGAAAAGGAGTTCTACTTGTTTCCTTTTCTGATGTTGATTGTGAAATGCTTCAAGGTTGTGTTTTGAGCTGAATGGTGTTGATTGAACCTTGTTTGATGAGCATTGTTGTTGAAGCCCTAATTGATGGTGAAAAGAACATGAGTATCATTGTTATGTGATTCTTTGCATAGTTGGCAATTGTTGGAGTTTCATGTTCTTGAAAGAAAGCATTCTATCCTATCCATTTCAGATATTGAGTTGAGTTTTCAGATTTGAGATTGAGTTTGAGTTGAGTTTTCAGATTTGAGATTGAGTTTGAGTTGAGTTGATTTGAGTTGAGTTTTGAGATTGGGAGTTGAGTATAGAACATATTGAGTCTCTAACAATTCTCTTTATGCTTCTATGAGTTTGACAAATCACATTGGGTCTCTAACAATTCACCTTGTGATTTCCTACTAAGAAAGTTTTTCTTGGTGAGCTTGCTGAGGTTTTGGACAGGTTCCGATGGGGACTTGTGAGCAGGTTTTGGACAGGTTCTGGTGGGGACTTGTGAGAGGTTGGATAGGTTCGGTGGGGACTTGTGAGTAGGTTTTGGATAGGTTTCGGGATGTGAGGTGGGGACTTGTGAGGTTTTGGAAGGTTTTGGTGGGGACTTGTGAGCAGTTTTGGACAGGTTTCGGTGGGGACTTGTGAGCAGATTTGGATAGGTCCTAGCAGAGGACTTGTGAGCTGAGTTTTGATAGTTCTATCAGAGAACTTGAGGATAGAGGAGCACTAGTTCTTTGAGAAGAACTTGAGGACAGATTTGGCAAGTCTTTGAGAAGGCTTGTGTGTAGAGGATTGATTTGTTCAAGTGTTGGACAGATCTGACAGACAGAGGAAGACTTGTACTAGACCGATTGACTGTGTTTGGTACAGGTTGCTGAGCTGCTGTGGACGTGATCATAGAAGGCAGAGGTCTCTTAGGCTAAGCATTGAGGATAGGAGGTCTTCGGTGGAAAGGAGTTCCACGTGCTGGCAAGAGGTAGAGGCAGTTGATCTTCTGAGGGATCATTTCCAGAGCAGAGGGGAAGGTATCTCCTTTGAGCAGAGGCTCATAAATTTAGATTGAGGGGAAGGTATCTCCTTTGAGCAGAGGCTCATAAATTCAGATTGAGGGGAAGGTATCTCCTTTGAGCAGAGGCTCATAAATTCTGATTGGGGGAAGGTATCTCCTTTGGGCCGAGGCTCATAAACATTGTAATTGGGAAGGATTCCCAAAGAACTTTGAGATAACTTTTAGAGAAAAGTTTTGTGGACGTAGCCCAACCATTCGGGTGAACCACGTTAAAATTGGTGTCACTTTGTGGATGATATTGTGCATTGCTTTGATATTGCTTTGGGTATATTGCTTTACTATTTTGAAGTATAAAGGAAAAAGTAAAAAGAGGTCTTATACTGTTCACCCCCCTCTCAGTATAAGCTTGTGTTCTTCAATTGGTATCAGAGCAGGTGCCTTCAAAAAGTTTAACAACTTGAAGGAAAAGCTAGTAAAGAACACAATGGATCATTCAAGTAGTAATGCAGCACCTATTCTTGATGGGTCGGATTTTGGTCTTTGGAGTGCAAGGATGAAGGTTCATCTAATGGCACTTGGTAATGAGGTATGGGAAGTGATTGAAGATGAGTACACTATTCCTGTACATGGTCCTAATACTAAAGAAGAAAGGCTCCTACATCACAGCAATTCAAAAGCAATGAATGCAATCCTGAAAGGCTTACAGAAAGCAGATCTCACCAAAGTGATTCACTGCAAGACAGCTAGTGAAATGTGGAAACAGTTGAAGGTGGTTCATACAGGTGATACAAATGTCGAAAAGCCAAGTTGAGACACTTCAAAGGTATGTTTGAACAACTCAAGATGAATGATGATGAAAATATTAGTGACTACATGCTTCGTATGGATGAGGTTGTTAACTCCATGAAAGACTTAGGTCTTGAGCTTGCTGAAAATGATGTTTGTGATAAGATTTTAAGATCTCTTCCTAATAGATTTAGTGAAAATATTTCTGCTATTGAGGAAGCTAAAGATTTGGATAAGTTGAAAAAGGATGAGCTCCATAGTATACTTGCAGCATTTGAGTTGAGAACTCAAGTAAAGGTTGATGTCAAGAAAGAGGCAGCTTTCAAGGCTACCAAGGAATCCAAGGGTAAACAACTTCAAGATAGTGATGAGTCTTCTAGTGATGAAGAGGCATATTACAGCAAGAAAGGCAAGTTCTCTAGAAAACACAAAAGTATGAAAAATATAAGATGTTTCAATTGTGGAAAGTTTGGTCATTATGCTACTAACTCAACTATTCCCAAGAATGAAAGTGATGAAGATAAACAGGATTCTAAGAGCAAGGATTCTAAAAAGCACAAGCATCACAGGAAGATCAAAGATGAGCACAACAATCAAGGAAAGAGGTATTCTCACAAGCACAAGAAGAGTTTCTACCTAGACAAAGCAAGTAAGTGTTCTAGTAGTGATAGTGAAAGTTCTTCAAGTGATAATGAAAATGAGATGTTATTCATATTGGAAAAAGAGGAAGAACCAAAACATAGATTCATTATCATGAAATGTCTTAGATGTGGAAATTTTGGTCACCTTGAGGATGATTGCACAAATAATGATTTGGTTTCTAGTATGTATGAGGATGCTTCAGAAAACTATAAGGAAGATGCATGTATGGTTTTTGAAAATGGTAGCACCTCTAGTGATAAGAAATCTGAAAAAGGCTTTGATGATTCAAAAGGCAATCAAATAAAGGATCTTGAAAGTGAACTTATTAGTGCTCTTAGTGCTTTGAAAAAGGAAAGAAAGAAGAATGCTAGACTCAAGGATAAGTTAGATGAATGTTGTATGGAGAGAGATGATCTTATAGAAAGTCTTGACTTCTCTATAGCTAAGACACAAGAACTCAAGGATGAGTTAGAGTCTAAGGTTCTTGAGTATAGTGAGTTAGAACAGAAAATGGCTTCTTTGAAAGAGGAAACTAAAGAGTACAAGGATAAGCTTTACATGTTTCAAGATAGCTCCAAAAAGGTTAAGTCACTCATCAAAGGTCAAAGAAAGACAATAGATAAAATAGGCCTTGGTTTTGTTAAGCCACACAAGGAACAAGTTGGAGAGTCTAGTAAGAGACTCCAAAAGGAAGAGAGTTCTGATGAGGAAAGTACTTCAGAAAAGGAGTCCTTGAATGATAGATGCACAGAAATAGAAAACAGAATTCAGAATGAGAAGAAGAAGTTTTCAGGACCCAAGAGGTCAAATAAAGGAAAGTTTCAAGGCAAATGTTTTGCTTGTCACAGGTTTGGTCACATGGCTTCACATTGCATGGCTCAAGTGAAGAAGGTAAATGACAATTTTAGAAGTGCTAGTTTCTTTCAAGGGTATTGCTACTCTTGTAAATAGTTTGGGCACAAGGCAGTCTATTGCAAGGTAAATAACAGGAACAGGTTTGATCAAACGGGTTTGGTCAGAACAGGTTTGGTCAGAACAGGTTTGGTCAGAATAGGTTTGGCCAGAATAGGTTTGGTCAGAATAGGTGGATTCAAAGATCAGGTTTACCTCAGAGAAACAACATCGTCAAGTGTTTCAAGTGCAACAATGAAGGTCACATAATCAGACAGTGTAGAGCTAAAAATCTAGAATAAAGGAACAGGAATAGTGGCATGATCAGGTCCAAGGATCAAGGCATGGACAAGAACAGGGATGAGAACAAGAACAAGAACAGTGACAAGAATAGGAATATGGACAAAGAGTTCAAGAGAAGGCTCGACAAGGAAGTTATAGACGCTGATGATGATCAATGCCTAATGGGAGTTTTACTCCCACCCCAAAATTAATCACCTCAACAGGAGGTGGGGGAGGGACTAAGCTAAGAGGCTCATTCTTAGTCCCGAGCCCCAAAGGTGGCCCTTTGCCATTGATGACAAAGGGGGAGAGATATGAGTAAGGGGGAGAGCTTCAAAGTGAAGAGGAAAGCTTCAAGTCAGGGGAGCAAAACTTCAAAGGAAGATTCTCAGTTGTGGGCACATTTTCTCAGTTGTTAGCACAGTTGGTTTTAGTTTTGGCTCTTGAGAAGTGTTTTTAGTAAAGGTTTGCCATCAATGAAAAAGGGGGAGATTGTTGGCAATTTTGGGTACTTTGGGTACATTGCCTTTGCTCAAGTGTATAAGTTGTCATTGATGTCAAGAAGCTCTTGAAGTAATTTGATTTGATGTCAAATAATTTGTTTTGATGAAGGTTACGGCATGACACTTTCAAAGGTCTTTTGCAAATCCCAAGTTGGCAGGTTTAAAGATTACAGGTGGATGCATTGGTTTAATGCATTTGGGTCTAGGAGGAAGTATTTATTTAAATAATTAAAAACCTTGTTAAGGTTCCATTTAATTATTTTTAAATAAATAAATTATTATTTGCAATGGGTTCTCCTAATCCATGGTGCAAATGTTTTAACATTGTGGGCACTAGCCAAGACCTCCGCCGACGTGTTAAACTCCTCACCGACGTCAAAGAGCTTATGGTAAATTGCATATAAATCTCCCTCGATGAAAACATATATTTATTCCATTTGAATTTTGAAAGGTTTTGCTTGCTGTGAATTCATCTGTGTATTCATCGTTTTTTGTGGATCTGTTGTTCGTTTGTTTGCACTCATCGTTTGTCGAATCCGTCGTAAAGTTTATTGTCATTGTGTTGCAGTAGCGAAGAGGGACTGTTGTTTCATTTTATCTCTGGCACAGAAGGATCAAGGATAATGGCGTGAGGTTTAGATCTCACCAGGTGCCTTTGGCGCATCGATAGTAGCTAGGCTGTTGGCACGCTACCCGAACGGGAGGTTCCACGTTCGAATATCGTGAAAGGGTATTGCTACTCTTGTAAATAGTTTGGGCACAAGGCAGTCTATTGCAAGGTAAATAACAGGAACAGGTTTGATCAAACGGGTTTGGTCAGAACAGGTTTGGTCAGAACAGGTTTGGTCAGAATAGGTTTGGCCAGAATAGGTTTGGTCAGAATAGAATTGAAAATGATGTTTGTGATAAGATTTTAAGATCTCTTCCTAATAGATTTAGTGAAAATATTTCTGCTATTGAGGAAGCTAAAGATTTGGATAAGTTGAAAAAGGATGAGCTCCATAGTATACTTGCAGCATTTGAGTTGAGAACTCAAGTAAAGGTTTATGTCAAGAAAGAGGCGACTTTCAAGGCTACCAAGGAATCCAAGGGTAAACAACTTCAAGATAGTGATGAGTCTTCTAGTGATGAAGAGGCATATTACATCAAGAAAGGCAAGTTCTCTAGAAAACACAAAAGTATGAAAAATATAAGATGTTTCAATTGTGGAAAGTTTGGTCATTATGCTACTGACTGGACTATTCCCAAGAATGAAAGTGATGAAGATAAATAGGATTCTAAGAGCAAGGATTCTAAAAAGCACAAGCATCACAAGAAGAACAAAGATGAGCACAGTAATCAAGGAAAGAGGTATTCTCACAAGCACAAGAAGAGTTTCTACCTAGACAAAGCAAGTAAGTGTTCTTGTAATGATAGTGAAAGTTCTTCAAGTGATGATGAAAATGAGATGTTGTTTATATCAGAAAAAGAGGAAGAACCAAAACATAGATTCATTGTCATGAAATGTCTTAGATGTGGAAATTTTGGTCACCTTGAGGATGATTGCACAAATAATGATTTGGTTTCTAGTATGTATGAGGATGCTTTAGAAAACTATAAGGAAGATGCATGTATGGTTTATGAAAATGGTAGCACCTCTAGTGATAAGAAATCTGAAAAAGGCTTTGATGATTCAAAAGGCAATCAAATAAAGGATCTTGAAAGTGAACTTATTAGTGCTCTTAGTGCTTTGAAAAATGAAAGAGAGAAGAACGCTAGACTCAAGGATAAGTTAGATAAATGTTGTATGGAGAGAGATGATCTTATAGAAAGTCTTGACTTCTCTAGAGCTAAGACACAAGAACTCAAGGATGAGTTAGAGTCTAAGGTTCTTGAGTATAGTGAGTTAGAATAGAAAATGGCTTCTTTGAAAGAGAAAACTAAAGAGTACAAGGATAAGCTTTACAGGTTTCAAGATAGCTCCAAAAAGGTTAAGTCACTCATCAAAGGTCAAAGAAAGACAATAGATAAAATAGGCCTTGGTTTTGTTAAGCCACACAAGGAACGAGTTGGAGAGTCTAGTAAGAGACTCCAAAAGGAAGAGAGTTTTGATGAGGAAAGTACTTCAGAAAAGGAGTCCTTGAATGATAGATGCACAGAAACAGAAAACAGAATTCAGAATGAGAAGAAAAAGTTTTCAGGACCCAAGAGGTCAAATAAAGGAAAGTTTCAAGGCAAATGTTTTGCTTGTCATTGGTTTGGTCACATGGCTTTACATTGCATGGCTCAAGTGAAGAAGGTAAATGAAAGTTTTAGAAGTGCTAGTTTCTTTCAAGGGTATTGCTACTCTTGTAAATAGTTTGGGCACAAGGCGCTCTATTGCAAGGTAAATAACAGGAACAGGTTTGATCAAACGGGTTTGGTCAGAACAGGTTTGGTCAGAACAGGTTTGGTCAGAATAGGTTTGGCCAGAATAGGTTTGGTCAGAATAGGTGGATTCAAAGATCAGGTTTACCTCAAAGAAACAACATCGTCAAGTGTTTCAAGTGCAACAATGAAGGTCACATAATCAGACAGTGTAGAGCTAAAAATCTAGAATAAAGGAACAGGAATAGTGGCATGATCAGGTCCAAGGATCAAGGCATGGACAAGAACAGGGATGAGAACAAGAACAAGAACAGTGACAAGAATAGGAATATGGACAAAGAGTTATGGAGAAGGCTCGGCAAGGAAGTTATAGACGCTGATGATGATCAATGCCTAATGGGAGTTGTACTCCCACCCCAAAATTAATCACCTCAATAGGAGGTGGGGAAGGGACTAATATAAGAGGCTCATTCTTTGTCTCGAGCCCCAAAGGTGGCCCTTTGCCATTGATGACAAATGGGGAGAGATATGAGTAAGGGGGAGAGATTCAAAGTGAAGAGGAAAGCTTCAAGTCAGGGGGAGCAAAACTTCAAAGGAAGATTCTCAGTTGTGGGCACATTTTATCAGTTGTTAGCACAGTTGGTTTTAGTTTTGGCTCTTGAAAAGTGTTTTTAGTAAAGGTTTGCCATCAATGAAAAAGGGGGAGATTGTTGGCAATTTTGGGTACTTTGGGTACATTGCCTTTGCTCAAGTGTATAAGTTGTCATTGATGTCAAGAAGCTCTTGAAGTAATTTGATTTGATGTCAAATAATTTGTTTTGATGAAGGTTACGGCATGACAGTTTCAAAGGTCTTTTGCAAATCCCAAGTTGGCAGGTTTAAAGATTACAGGTGGATGCATTGGTTTAATGCATTTGGGTCTAGGAGGAAGTATTTATTTAAATAATTAAAAACCTTGTTAAGGTTCCATTTAATTATTTTTAAATAAATAAATTATTATTTGCAATGGGTTCTCCTAATCCATGGTGCAAATGTTTTAACATTGTGGGCACTAGCCAAGACCTCCGCCGACGTGTTAAACTCCTCACCGACGTCAAAGAGCTTATGGTAAATTGCATATAAATCTCCCTCGATGAAAACATATATTTATTCCATTTGAATTTTGAAAGGTTTTGCTTGCTGTGAATTCATCTGTGTATTCATCGTTTTTTGTGGATCTGTTGTTCGTTTGTTTGCACTCATCGTTTGTCGAATCCGTCGTAAAGTTTATTGTCATTGTGTTGCAGTAGCGAAGAGGGACTGTTGTTTCATTTTATCTCTGGCACAGAAGGATCAAGGTTAATGGCGTGAGGTTTAGATCTCACCAGGTGCCTTTGGCGCATCGATAGTAGCTAGGCTGTTGGCACGCTACCCGAACGGGAGGTTCCACGTTCGAATATCGTGAAAGGGTTTTTCCTCATGAAGTGGACGCAGCAGGTGGTGTTAGAATTCGTGCGCAAATTTCTCCATAGCGATTTTTGATGTTGGCTAAGGTATTTTCGAAATTAATTTTTGCTAAGTGTTTTTGTGGATGGAGGAAGTTTGTTAGAGGGAAAAACAGATTAGGAGTTATAAGGAGTTTAAAGCTTGTTTGTATTTTGATAAAAGATTCTTTTTGAAGATGTTGTTGAAATATCTTATTGCATTCTTATGAGAGATAAATTTTATTTGTGATAAGACTATAAGGGAGAAATAAGGTGTATAAGGGTTAAATATTTCTTGTAATGTTGAGAGTACTTTTGGTTGTTTATGGAAATGAAAGCATGATGTTTTAAGGTTAAAATTGCTTCTTGTGTGAAGTTGTGAAACCTTAAGTGGGCAGCTTTGAGATTGATATTTGCTTTCATTAAATTGGTAATAATCAAGCTATTATTTACTTGGTTAAAGTGTTGGGCTTACTCCTTTATTGATGATTTGAAAGGTTGTGTGTGCTATTGTGAGTTGAGTTGGTGGATGCTTTTGTTCAAACAATATTGGAGAGAAAAGGAGTTCTACTTGTTTCCTTTTCTGATGTTGATTATGAAATGCTTCAAGGTTGTGTTTTGAGCTGAATGGTGTTGATTGAACCTTGTTTGATGAGCATTATTGTTGAAGCCCTAATTGATGGTGAAAAGAACATGAGTATCATTGTTATGTGATTCTTTACATAGTTGGCAATTGTTGGAGTTTCATGTTCTTGAAAGAAAGCATTCTATCCTATCCATTTCAGATATTGAGTTGAGTTTTCAGATTTGAGATTGAGTTTGAGTTGAGTTTTCAGATTTGAGATTGAGTTTGAGCTGAGTTGATTTGAGTTGAGTTTTGAGATTAGGAGTTGAGTATAGAACATATTGAGTCTCTAAAAATTCTCTTTATGCTTCTATGAGTTTGACAAATCACATTGGGTCTCTAACAATTTACCTTGTGATTTCCTACTAAGAAAGTTTTTCTTGGTGAGCTTGACGAGGTTTTGGACAAGTTTCGGTGGGGACTTGTGAGTAGGTTTTGGACAGGTTTCGGTGGGGACTTGTGAGCAGGTTTTGGATAGGTTCCGATGGGGACTTGTGAGCAAGTTTTGGACAGGTTCCGGTGGGGACTTGTGAGCAGGTTTTGGACAAGTTTCGGTGGGGACTTGTGAGCAGGTTTTGGACAGGTTCTGGTGGGGACTTGTGAGTAGTTTTGGACAGGTTTCGGTGGGGACTTGTGAGCAGTTTTGGACAGGTTTCGATGGGTACTTGTGAGTAGATTTGGACAGGTCCTAGAAGAGGACTTGTGAGCTAAGTTTTGATAGTTCTATCAGAGAACTTGAGGATAGAGGAGCACTGGTTCTTTGAGAAGAACCTGAGGACAGATTTGGCAAGTCTTGAGAAGGCTTGTGTGCAGAGGATTGATTTTTTCAAGTATTGGACAGATCTGATAGACAGAGGAAGACTTGTACTAGACTGACTGACTGTGTTTGGTATAGGTTGTTGAGTTACTATGGACGTGATCATAGAAGGCAGAGGTCTCTTAGGCTAAGCATTGAGGATAGGAGGTCTTCGATGGAAAGGAGTTCCATGTGCTGGCAAGAGGTAGAGGCAGTTGATCTTCTAAGGGATCATTTCCAGAGTAGAGGGGAAGGTATCTCCTTTGAGCAGAGGCTCATAAATTCAGATAGAGGGGAAGGTATATCCTTTGAGCAAAGGCTCATAAATTATATTGGGGGAAGGTATCTCCTTTGAGCAGAGGCTCATAAATTTTGATTGGGGGAAGGTATCTCCTTTGGGCCGAGGCTCATAAACATTGTAATTGGGAAGGATTCCCAAAAAACTTTGAGATAACTTTTAGAAAAAGTTTTGTGGACGTAGCCCAGCCATTCTGGGTGAACCACGTTAAAATTGGTGTCACTTTGTGGATGATATTATGCATTGCTTTGATATTGCTTTGGGTATATTGCTTTACTATTTTGAAGTATAAAGGAAAAAATAAAAAGAGGTCTTATACTGTTCACCCCCCCTCTCAGTATAAGCTTGTGTTCTTCATTTTTCCAAGTCCTTCACTATCAAGGGTTTCTCCTTGGTAGTGGATTTCTCCAGTGATTTCACCTTTGATGATTTCTTCAATAATGCTCTCCTAGCCTTTTGCTAGATGTTTTTTGAGACCTTACCAAGGTCTTTGATCTTGCATCTTCTGCTTGTCTTCCTTGAGACCTTCTCTTCAATCTTAAACTTTTTGAAGTGTTGGTGGTGAGATCTTCTAGATCTCTGATTCTACTACTTTTGGATGTGAGTAGGACTCTCCTTGTCCTTCTTCTTCTTCCAAGACTAAAAGTTCTTCAATAAGATCTTCTCTTGATATCTTCCTTTTTCTTTAGGTGTTGAGTTGATTCTGAAGAAGACACTCTTTCTAACTTTCTTTAGGAAGTTTCCCAACTCACTAAATCTTATTTCCCTACAAAAAAAAATATTAGTACTAAAATCTTAATATGCTTTTGAATCATATGTTCTTTTTGAATTCTTCTTTAGGAAATGCTTCTAGATCATTTTTCAGTATTTAGGCTTGTGTGGCTTTTTCAGTATCAAGGCTTCTACAACCTTTTAGTATCAAGGCTTCTATTGCGTTTTCAGTATCAAGGCTTCAATGGTATTTTTAGTATCAATGCTTCTATGTCCTTTTTAGTATCAAGGCTTTTGTGGCCTTTTCATTATCAAGTCTTCTATGGCCTTTTCAATATCAATACTTATGTGGCTTCTTCTTCAAGGCTTCTATGGTCTTTTATTCAACTGTGAAGTTCTTAAATCCAAAAATGGAGATATTTAGTCTCCTGAATTCACCATAACTTTTCACCAGAAGTCTTCTTGCACAAGGAACTATTCTCTACACTATAAAGGCACACCGACCTTTGGGAAACAAAGTTGGAGTCTCCTAGATTTTTGTTGTAGGAGGAGTCCCAATCCTCTGAGAATTAATTTTCTACAACAAAAGAAAATTTAGGTAATAGTTAGAAAATTCTAAATATCGTGGATGATATTAACTAGATGATTTTTCAATCTAGTGAATTGAATTTTGAGTCATAGTCTTCATGAGTTTTTCTTGCAACTCTGTGGAAGAAACTCTAGTCAAATGTAATCTCAATATTTTTGGAACTAAGATTTCTTTCAGTCCTCACTTGGACTCTCCTTAATTCTACCACCTAGACTCTTCTGATATTTTTTGATAGTGGTGGTCCAGCAGCATGTCAGATTGATAAAAAACTTAGGCTTAATAATAATGGTGTTTTTCCTATTGACCTACTATGGTTAGATCTATCGTGGCTCTAATACCACTATTAGCTTTTGATGTAATGAGCAATGGGAGATAGCAATCACAAGATGCGGAATAATATGAAAGAAATTAAATCTGCTAGATGACTAAAATATGTTATGAATAGAAATGACATAAAATAATACAGTGTAGCTATGGAGGAAATGAACACTCCATTAATAAAGTTACTGAACTACATTGTACCCATAACCAATAGATGGTGATCTAAATAGAACTATAATATGCTCTAAGCTACATAACCTGATGATGTCCCCTAACTCTATATCTGTATTACAATGAGGCCTTTCTTATATAGGAAAATAGGTTCCTTGGTCAACACTCTACCTAGTTGTGCAAGGGATAACTTGCACATATACAGCTTGCACATTGGCACTCGTGCATTTATTACATCGCATGAAGTGACTAGATAACTTCCCCCTAAAGTAATCTATTGTCCTAAGTATATACCTTGGAAGATACATTTACATGACCTAAATGATGTAATATACTATATTTCTAACAAACTATAGGACAATTTTATGGAGAAATTGTAAGTTAACTATAGTACAATTTTGTGGAGAAATTTTAAGTGAACTATAGAATAATTTTGTGGAGAAATTGCATTGGAACTATAGGACAATTTTGTGGAGAAAAAGTAAGTTAACTATAATAGAATTTTATGGAGAAATTTTAGGTTAACTATATGATAATTTTATGGAGAAGTTTCAAGTTAACTATAGGATAATTTTGTGGAGAAATTGTATGTTAGCTAGGACAATTTTGTGGAAAAATTGAATGCTAGTTGAAGGAATGTTTTGTGGAAAATTTGACCTTGTCTTGTGAATAAAATAATTTATTCATGGTTTATTTATTAAATGTTGGTTTTCAAAATACTCTAAGCTCATTGAATGGTTGATGTTATTCTTCTTGAGAAAATACCCATGATCATTAAATAGTTGGTTTCATTGCTTATTGAATGGTTGTAGTCATTCATGGATAGGAACTAAGTTGGAACAAATAGGTGAGGAGATTTATTCTTGAGAAGAGTATGGGATCTTCTCCTTGAAATGTGATTAATGATAGAACTGTGGAAGTTCTAAATTGTTGATATAATTATGGAAGTTCTAAGCTAATGATAGAACTATAGAAGTTCTAATCTTTTGATAAGCAAACTTGGAAAGAATGAACGTGGAGTTCATTCTTGAAGGGATTATGGGGTCCCTTCTTGAAATTTGTTTTATACAAAATGATTTTTGAAAACATGATACCTTGTTTGATGAAAACATATTAATATTTGATGTATTTGGAAAGAATGGTATTCTTTTGTAACATAAGAATTGTGGAAATTCTTATGTATTTATATGGATGTTTTTTGGAAAAAGGAATCATGGAAATTCCTTATTGATTGTATTGGGAACATCATGTTTATGAAATGAAAAGAGATGTCTTTGAGGTTGGGTTTTTACCTTAGGGGTTTCCTAGGATATATGATGTGTTGTATCTTCATCTAGTGATATTACATTTGATGCTTTATAGATCTAGTTAATAGAGTTATGTTTGCACTTCAATGATATGTTTATTAGAATAAATCATGGACATGAATATAGATGCATTATTCTATACTTTTATCTTACATGGAAGGATCAAAGAGAAATTCTTTGATTATAATCATTTAGGAATGAATGTTGTAGTCTTTTTCATTGTTTAATGATGAATGGCTTATGATGTTATGGAAATATCTTATATACCTTACTTATGTAACCTTTGCTTGTGAAATTTTGTACTTAAAAAAAATTCTCTCTTGGGTTTTTTTTTAGTTGAGTAACGAGTGGGTCATTACCATTGGTATTAGAGCATGGTCTTAGGACTAAAAGCTTCCATGGTTAAGCTTAAGTAGATTAAAGAAAATTGATCCTAGGAAAGGTAGCTTTATGTTGGTAAGTGTTGGTTAGAGATATGCCTTAGGTAAGGATTTATCTATTCATGCACCTTAGACCTGAACAACATTGAAATACCGAGAGGAAGAAATGCCTCTCATTCCAATCTCCAAAGAGAGGCTGGTTTCCTTGCTATTCTAACTAGGGGGGTTTGATATTAAGGAACTAGAAAGGAATGGGATATGACTGAAATGGATGGGAAATATGGCCATAGGATAGATATAATACGGGTGATGGACTAACAACACGATAACTCTACTGCACACCAAACCAAATAGCCCTCAAATATATATAACTAATAGAAATTAAAACTAAACATCTAACATGTGTAATCTCTAGGGCTACTCCAGGGTTCTCATTTTATCAGAAGCTAAATCTAGATACTAGAATTCAAGCCTATAGATAAAGCAAAGAATTAATAGAAGATAAGCAATAGAAGACATACACACAAAATAGAAGTCCAAAGTTAGAGCCAGACATCAGTTGTATTGATAGTAGAATTCAGATTACATCAAGCTTCTAGCAAACGTCCATCATTTTTACAATAAGAAAGTAAGCTTATATAGCAAATTCAGTCGTTTGAAATATTAAAGGCACACCTACAAAATGGGGTTGTGGCAACCAAGATAATATTTACAAGAGAGTATAGTCATGAAATAGTAATTAGACATGGTTAGGATTGATGACTCCTTGAAAATACAGTTAAACTCCTTC
Source organism: Wollemia nobilis (assembly GCA_028583015.1). Taxonomy (NCBI): domain Eukaryota; kingdom Viridiplantae; phylum Streptophyta; class Pinopsida; order Araucariales; family Araucariaceae; genus Wollemia; species Wollemia nobilis. The sequence goes on along the minus strand of JAQPPZ010017036.1, from coordinate 3,971,354 downwards.
AATACCCTGGCAGGCTTGGCTTGCTAGCACTGCATCCTCACTTACTGGAATCGCTTACGTGAAATATAAGATTCTAAAATCCTAGAACATCCAGTTTAGAAAATTCTAAGAATGGTTGCATTTGGATGGATAAGAATGCACTTTAACTCATTTATGGGAAGTACTTCTGGGAAATACCAGCACCAGAGTTGAAAATTTTGGAGGTGAAGCACAACTAACCCATTACGTAGTTGCATGGTGCAACAAAAAAGGAGTGTGACACCTTGCACAAGAGAAAATGAGTGCAATTGTATGGATACCTAAGAAATAGTTCTAGGTTGAATAGTCAATAGGTAAAGCGTAATGGAGTGAAGTGTAAGTGCCTTGCACTCGAAAAGAAGTGCACAACTACCTGGGGCCTTGGAAATGATGCCAAGTTTAAAAATTCAACATGCATTATGCACTACCCTTGCCTTACACTTAAAATGAAGTGTGCAACATCTCTAACTCGAGGAATGTGCTAGGTTTGAATGGTCAACAAATGAAGCACAATCATCAGGTGCAAAATGGCCTTGCGCACAAAAAATGGTGTGCAACAGCCTTTGAAAAGTCAACAGACCTTGCGCATGGAAATAGTGTGAACTGGCATTGCGCTCAACCACCGGTGTGAAGCAACCTTGCGCTTAGAGAACTGGGTGCAACATCCCAATCTGTACTTAGTCATTTTTCACATTGAAGTTGGGTGTTGCATTTTGACCAGTCAACAGGCACTACGCTCTTGAGGAAGGGTGCAAAGGAGTTGCACCCTACTGGTAGTACACAAAGGCACTGCACCTTACTGGTAGTGCATTCCTTGAAGATGGGATTATTTATTTTTTATCCCAAAATAGGGTTGTGCTCTTTCTTTTCCTTGGGGCCAAATTGCATCAAGGGACTTGGCATGAAACACCATCGTTAGCTGAAAGCTGATTTTCCTACATGGTCAGTATATAGAAACAACTACACACTGCTTCAGGCATTGTAGAAAGAGTTTGATAGTAAAACTTAGGAGAGAGAAAAATGTATTTGAATAATGAGAATAAAGTTTTTGGGGAGCAAAAATTATTGGACAGTAAAATATACACCATGTTGCAGAAATGACAACAATAAGGCACCTTGTGAGTGATAACATATTAAGCTTACCTTGGAGTAGTATCTTGCATGGAGCAAGAATAACCACAACCATTATCGAATGAATGATAATGAAATAAGTTAGTTTAGGAATATTAAGAACTATAATAATTATTAAATTAATGATAATATGCAAAGATATTTAAGATGGCACCTTGTAGGAAAGTGTGATCTAGACCATTGTCAAAAGAGTGATAATGATCTGAGTTGAAAATGGTACCTGACGATGAGGTAAGCATGACCTAGAATATTACTAGGAAAGTAATGATGGTCTTAACTATTATACCCACACTTATATTGACTAAATATCATTACTATAAAAGCATCATCGAGAAGGTAAAGCTCAAATATGGATAAAGCAAACCATGAACTTGAAATAACATCAGATTTGATGTGAAAAGGATAAGGTGCATAAATATATATGTATAGAACAGACTGATGGAGTCATAGAAAATATGATGATGAGACATCATGTAAGATAAGAGGCCATAACGGTGGGACATGTTTGAAAAATTGATAGGATTTTAAACACATTGGGAAATGTTTTAGCCTCAAGAAATAAAGAGGAAATATGGACCCCTAGATAATTAATACGAGATTTAAAATGGGCGGTATAAGAGGAATAAGGCCACCCAAAATAATTAAGAGATGATCCGCAGAGGATGAATACATAGACTTAATATAATAGATGATCGGCTAGATGATTAGGTAATATTGATGGTTGTAAATCGATGATTGGTCTCAGTATTGATCAACGGAGTAATTCTAACTTTACAACATCAAGAAAATGGGTTGAATGTAAAAAAAAATCTTGTAGGATTTTTATTAAATTTTGGAGAAATAATTAACCTGTCAACTATTCATGGCATTTAATGCAATTATACTTATATTATGGTTTTCCTTGTTGATATTTATTATGTTTGAAGCATATCCCATAGTATGCTTCACGATTCTTCTAGTTCTGATTATTGATCTACTAGCACATATAATTTGAGAAGAGAAGATAGCTTCTAGAAATGCTAGAACAAGCCGAGGAGGTAGTTTAGAGATAGAATAAATACGACCACTAAAAATTTCTAGACCACACAACACATTTAGAGAAATATTTCAAGATGCAAAGAAAATATTGGATTTTGATGATTGGTAGTGTTTGATAGAAATATGATTAGAAGGAGCATTGTGTCTAGAGTTGATGCATGTAGATATATTTTTTACCTTGATTGAAAGGTGGGATACCGATAGGGGAACATTCCAGTTACCCACTAGGGATATGACCATCACTCTAGAAGATGTATACCAAATATATTGATCACCAGTAGAGGGATGTGCGATGATCACTATAAATGAAGCAAAGAAGAAGAAGATTTTAGAAAGAGTGTTTGGATTAGAGTGGAGAGATGTGAACACTGAGAAAGGCAGTATAATGTATAATTTGTATTATGTGTTTGGCATATTGACATGTATACAGGCTATGATGATGGTGCTTATATCAAATGTAATTTTACCTTATTCACTAGGTGTATAATTTCCCTAGAATATGCTAGGAGTGGTGCAAGACCTAGTGGAAAATTCAATCATGTTTGCATGGGTATCAACCTTGTTGACAAAAAATTATAGAGAGTTATTCAAGGTATGAATGACAAAGCAAGCAGGGATGAGTTGTAACCTCTTACTGCAAGTATGGATTTGGGAACATGTGGCTATGGAAAGACCCTAAGGGTTGCATTATTATGTACACATTTTAGTGGGGACAAAGGTACCTTATGCAGTAAGGTGATAAATGGAGAAATATTTGAGGATTAAAGAACCACATGAAGGTAATTGGGAGTGGTATTGCTCTATATGGGAAAATTTTAAACCTCGAGATGTGATCTAGAGACCATGAAAAAAATGGCCTAGTGTGGATAGAATATATAATGTAACTAGCTCATGTATGATGAGCAAGGTGGATGTTTAGGAAATTGAGCATGCAATATGAGTACTTTCAATATACTTGAGTATTTTAATAGTTTATTATTAGACAAAGAATATTGGATCCTCCTATCATCTATAAAATAAAATGAAGAAATGGAGTAGTACCACCATAAATGGAACCACTGACCTTAGAGGTAGATGAGGTTATATGAGTACCAAATGAGGATGATACTGGTACAACTTTGAAATACAATAGATGGTGGGCCACATAGCAGTAGAAAAAAGAGGAAAGTACATAGGAATATTATGTAGAATAAAGTGGTGAAGCAATGAGAGAAACAACAAAGGCTATTGGTAAAGAAAAGTTTATACCTAAGGGTATAAAAAAGGAAGTAGAAGAGGAACTTCCTATACAACATGTACATCATCGAGTTGATATGAAAGCAAGTTTATTATACTGTCAATAAGATGGTGTATGGTGTTTCATGATGGATGGTGAAGAACACAAGCTTATACTAAGAGGGGGAGTGAACAGTATAAGATAAAATTTTGCTTTTATTTCCAAAATAATATTATCTAATGTTATACATTGCAATATCTTTCCAAAGTAGTGTTAACCAATATCATCAATAGTAGTAGCAAATCAATGCACATATCATCACACACAATTTTATACATGTACGTCATCGAGTTGAGATGAAAAGCAGTGTTAACCTATACAACATGTACGTCATCGAGTTGAGATGAAAGCAATTTTATTATACTTTCAAGAAGATGGTGTATGGTGTTTCATGATGGATGGTGAAGAACATAAGCTTATACTAAAAGGGGGAGTGAACAGTATAAGATAAAATTTTGGTTTTCTTTCCAAAATAATATTATCCAATGTTATCAATTGCAATATCTTTCCAAAGCAGTGTTAACCAATATCATCAATAGTAGTAGCAAAGCAATGCACATATCATCACACACAAGAGAGACACATATTTAATGTGGTTCACCCAATGTGGGTTACATCCATAGAGAAAATATTTCTTCTAAATTTTCTCAATAAATCTATTGGGAACCAAATCCCTATTACAATGTTTATGGACCTCTATCCAAAGGAGACACCAATCCCTTATGCTCAATGTTATGGATCTCTATCTATAGTATAAATATATCCCCTTAACTCTGGTTTGTGGACCTCTACCCATAGGATAACTCTATCCCATCAACTCTAGTTTGTGGACCTCTATCTACAGGAGAACTTTATCCCCTCAACTCTGGTTCATGAATCTCTATCCACAAGAGGACTCTATCCCCTCAAATCTAGTTTGTGGACCTTTATTCATAGGAGAGCTCTATCCTCTCAACTCTATTTTGTGGACCTCTATCCATAGGAGAACTTTATCCCCTCAACCCTAGTTCATGGAACTCTATCCATAAGAGACACCTCTCCTTTCTACTCTGGTTCATGGATCTCTATCCATAAGAGACACCTCTTCTCTTAGATCTATTTTGTGTATCTCTATCCATAGGAGACATATCTCCTCTTAGATCTGGTTTGTGGATATTTATCCATAGGATACACCTCTCCTCTCAGCTCTGGTCTACTCCAAAACCAACTCAATACTCTGCTCAAAAAATACTCCAAGCCTTCACACAAGGCTTGCTCAAATCTACAACAAAATTTTCTCAATTTACTACTCTAATCTACACCAAGCCTACTCATAAGGCTTACTCAAATAAGCAACAAAACCTACTCATAAATCTACCCAAATCTGTACCAAGCCTACTCACAAGACTTGCTCAAATTATAAACAAAACCTGCTCATAAATCTGCCCAAATCTGCACCAAGCCTACTCACAAGGCTTTCTCAAATCTTGCAAACCTACTTCAAGTCTTCTCACAAGACTTGCTCAAATATACCCAAATCTACTCTAACACATGCTCATAACACATGCTTTGATCAAAGTACTTCAAACATATTCTACCTAGAATTATTGTTTATGAACACATAGAAAATGATATGCAATACAATTTCACAATATGTTCTTTCCAAATATCACTCAATTCCAATGCACAAATTAACTCACAAATATATGTTTTGACCTTTACAAATTTATCCCAATATTAATCAAGATTATGCACCAAACTTGCTTTCAATCCTAGCACATGTGTTTCAATATCATTCAATAATGAAGCATAATTTGTTCACAAATCCTAGCACATATATTTCCAACAATGCACATATATAATCCTTATTTCTCCACCTTATGATTTAGAAATATTTTCTCAACCAAACACCTTAAATAAGGAATAATATCACTATACCTCTCAACTTGCTTTGATGAATATGTGCCCTCAAATTTCTCAAAAGAATTTCCCTTTCAAAGTGCCACTTCAAAACTGGTTAGTAGATCTCTCTTTCAAATCATCCACATTAAATTTTCCTCAAAAATATGTGCTCAATAGAATATGAAAATAATGCTCTATGACTCTCCTTTTGTTCTCAAAATATAAAGCATCAAAAACCTCTCAAATTTCTTTTCCACCACACAAAAATTACAATAAAAATTTGAACCACAATAACACCTTATAACTCCTTTCACAAGAAATAATTCTCAACACACCACAATATTTCTTATAGCATTTAACAACCCAAGGTACAATTTACAATTATTTAAATAAACCACATACACCTTATACCTCCTTTCATAAAATAATTTTCAATACATTTACTATTGCAAGGCACAAATTACAATATTGAAATTACCACATACACCTTATACCTCCTACTTGAAATAAAATGATTTTTTTTAGTAATACTTATTATACACATCCACCATGGGGATTGAACCCAGGTCACATCATCGATAATGCAAGTGGCGTCCTTACCAGTGGACCACACTCATGGGGATAATAAAATGATTCTTTATGCACTCAAAATTTCAAGGTGTAAATCATAATATCAACTCTATCTCATGCATATTTCACAGCCATAGATCTGAATTTAAATTTCACGTTGTCCTTTTGACCTCAAAATATAAAACAAAAAAATTAAACCTTATGACTCCCTAATGCAAGTGAATGGAGTGCATACCTTAGACCTTAGGATAAATTTAATTCAAAAAATTGTGCCCTCACTATTTTAGCCATCGTGAATTGAACCTGCCACCTCTTGTTGATCTATGCCCTAGCTCAATGCTAGGCTACCACATGGGCTAGATACCCACACAACAACCAAGGCATGCAATAAACCTTTTCTACTACCTTTGTGATGCCAAAAGTCTTCAAAAAAAATTGACCCTATCGTGCCTTGAACCCGTGACTTCCTATATGCCATGACTTAGTGCAAGGACTTCCTATCATCTGAGCTAGCTGACCAGATGAAACCTAGGCCACACACTCTCCCTCTTTGACTTAAAAAATCAAATCTAAAACACGTGCACTTTGACCTTTCTTTCCTCTTTGCCTCCACGAAAGAATTACGAATTTTGAATTTTGAATGGCGCATGCAACTTCACCTTAGCCTTGCAATAATTTATGCTCCTTATATACATGTTTCTTGCCCTTTGAATTTTTGACATCGGTGCTTAGAAATGTGAAATAATAATTTATCATTTTGAACCTTTGTCGCCCAAACTTTTAAATATTTTATTTAATTATAATAATTTAAATCTTAAAATATTTAAATATTATAATTTAAACTTTTAACCTTTGGGCCTTTGCAAATTAAACCTTTTTCTAACCAAATGAAGTCTTGTCTTTTTCTTGCAAATACAACCATGGAGAATCTTTTGCCTTGAAAATTATTTTACCTTTAACATTAATTTATCTACCTCATGTACCCTTTAAATATAATTGCCTTGCACTTTAATATTTCAACCTTGAAGATAATTCTCAACCATTTTATCTTTGACATCAATGATAACCAATATACTTAATATTTCCAACAGATGGATTGTGTGAAGTGAAATCTTTGAGGCAAAAATTTAAACAACTAGAATAACAACAGATTGAGCAAGAAAGTTTTTGGACATAATAAAATATGATATTGGAGTCTGAAATGGATGTCGCATTGTAGAGTAGGATAGACTCCAACAAAATACAACACAAAGAAGTGGTTGAGAAGCATCAACAACCATACAGGCATGGAGTGCACCACTATGAAAAGTAAGGGATGAGTACATATCTGCATACTTGACTTCGTGTCTTGATGCGCTAGTGACCCATGGTTTTCTCACTCCATTATAGCCTACTACTATAACACAATATGGGTGTAGGAGTATAACACAAGAAAGACAAACAAGATCACAAGGTACAACTCGAATAGCTTCTCTAAGAGAACTAGGCCTAGCACAAAGTGGTGAATGGACCGAGAGACAACCACAATAAGGCTTGTTTTAAGTATGGTTGAAAAGCCCCCATTTTTGTGTTGTAAGGATGTATAGTGTGTATTCTAGTAGACTTATATAATGTAACCTATAAACATGTATTTTTATATATTAAGGAATGTTTATCCAATGCTTATTATAGATGATTGTGGTATATGTAGTCTATTTAAGTAAGAACACACCTCTTTGGAAAATTTATTCTTAATTAAGTTGATTGTACTTAATTAGAAGGAATAGATGATAAATCTATTGAAAATTCTTAATGGGAAAGAATAGGTGGGAAACCTATTGTTGGGAGGAGTATGGAATCCTCTCTCTAAGATATTTAAGAATGTACCATATTATGAAACTATAAGATTCATTCAAAGAAAAATTTAAGCGTAATAGAAATATTTAGGTTCCTTGTGGACTCGTGGGTCCATGGAAATGGAACTTTATTAACTTAAACTTCCTTAAGAATTAAACAGGATGATCCCAATACTTGATGGGAGTTATGGTAGGCAACACTCAAGTCTTCTTGTTTTGAGGAGATTTGTGGTAGCCAACACTCAAACCGTCATAAGGGGAGTTGTGGTAGGCAACACTTAAGTTTTCTTGTGATATTCTAGGTGGTGTAACCCAGAGAATTCCAAAAAGTGGGAAAGCTTTTAGAAAATTCTAAATGGGAAATATTGGACTAATTATCCTACTATGAAGGTATGGGTTATTATCACAAGTATGTGTTGGCACCTTAGGATCAGGGAGACAAAGCTATTTAGTAATAATAGCCTTAATTATCATGGTAATTAAGCACTAAGTCCTAGATGACTCACTGTGAAGGAGCATGTATCTAGAACCAAAGCAAATACACCAAGATCCTACATAGACATATTAATGTATGAATAGTGAAAAGGTGTTCCCTTTTGATAAACTAAAAGAGATAACCCTGCGCTATGTTCAAATAGTCTTACATTCATGAAAATTGGTAAGACAATGTGGGGAACCATTAAGGTATTATTTATGTAGGATCATAAAGGTGAACCCTAGTATTACAGGATGGGACCACATCTTGATTCCTTGAATGTCATCTGCAGTGACTAGTTCTCAGTTGTGGTATGCCTTGGTATGGAAGAAGAAGAAATGTGGGATACATCTATGTGAATCTAACAAAATTAATGGGAAATAATAGAGATAGAAATCATATTCTTAGTTAAGTTTTAAATATTATTAATGGGAGGGTTAGATAGAAACTCTATTCTAGAGAGGAATAGATTATCATCTCTTTAAGTGTGAACATTGCTATTATCAGTAGATGATAATAGTTTTGGAATAACACCTTACATGGAGTAAGTTTAGTTATAGATATTATTAGTGGATGATAATATTATTGGAATGGCACCTTACCTGGTGTAAGTGTGACCCTTGATACTATCAACAAATGGTTAAGAAGATGATCTTCTTAGAATTCATGGTTGGCTAGTTAGGATGAAGCTAAAGTTAGACCTCGATGGGATAGTTTGAGGAATCCCAATTGAGAGATAGAAAGTCTCACCACCATAGTTTATGGATTGTAAGAACAGGTGAACAACAAAAATAATATTTTATTTTATTATTTTATTTACTTCGAAATACTAATAAACTCTAACTAAAAATATGGCCTTTGGCCAAAAAAATAAGTTGAACATCTTAGCCATGGTGAAGGAATATAGAGAGAGCCAACATGAACGTTAAACACACCCCATCACATTTTAATATAGAGATAAACAAAACCTTTACCACATCTTATATGCAATCAAACATCAATGTATATAGAGCAGAGCAATATGCCACTCGACCATAATATGGTGGTTGAGTTCAATAATACACCTCACACTATTTGAATAATGGTTTATACCACAACACAGTGCATGTGGTAGAAATATCCGCAAAAAAAATAGTGAGGCCAACAATAAAACACTATGAAGGTGTATGGCATTAAGTGGTACATTTGTGTGCTACATGTATGTTAATAATGGGCTAATAGACAATATGTATATAGCCTAAGGATAATGAGTTGACTAAGGATGTATACTAGGGGACATCCAGGATGATGCACTGGAGGTGGCAAATAGGTTTACCAAATATAATTTTAGGATATATGGGTATCCTGAAGTGAGAATTATGACATTATGTTTTTCATCTTTCGTGACACCTATTTTCAATGAGGTTAACTCATGATAAGAGCCATCAAGTCTTAGTTTGGGTCCTCTTTGTGAGATATTTTGATAAACCTAGTTGCATTTAGACCTGTTGTGTCTAAACTATTACAAAAATATGATTTCATATCATCTTTATGAAAACAAAACAAAACAATGTTGAACAATATGCCACTTAAGGAAGGTGGAAGTTATGCAAATTGATATTTATATTCATGTATGCTTTCTTTTGCAGGAAAACATAGGGGAATGTGTTTAGTCGAATGGGGTAGTATGTCATAGCCCTCCTTGGAAGGTCTCATAATTGATATAGATTATGTATGCTTAATCTTGTTTTGTAGTTGTAAATATAATGAGTAGTTAAAAACATTTCATATTTTAAATATGGTATTGTTGATGTAGTGGTGAATTGCAGTAACAGGTGCTCTCAAATGTGATGAGGAGGTCGACCACCAAGATCAAGATACCTGATAGAAATAGACTCTACAAAGGATTCATCAAAAAAGGGTTGAATGTCAATATTAATGGTCAATATTAACATTTGACATTGAAGATTATTTTAATTAATCTAATTTTATTTGTATTTATTTGATCATTTTGTTATTGCAAAAATGATAAAAAGTAATAAATAAACTAGGTGATCAAGTGGCATTAGCTCAACTGGTTAGATTATTCAACATTTAAAAAGAAGACCAAGGTTCAAATCTTGCCAAGCGATACATGGATAATATCCAAGATTTGTTATAATACCACTATGTGGTGATGATGTAATATGGGTGGGGCCCATTTCAATCCCATATAACCAATTGAAAAAAATAAAGAAACTAGGTGGTTGGTTCTAATAAACCAAAGATTATTTAAGATAAAGGAGATTCTCTTTTTTGTTTGTTTAGAAGACAAATTGGATAATTTTATAGAGGTGGGTACATGAACCAAAAAAGTGGTTATTTAAGTCTCCACTTGGTCATTTTAGTCTTCTCCCTTATTCCTCTTTAATCCTTTATTTTGTTTTCTTTTTAGCATAGGAAAAATTGGTTGCTGAAGGCCTTTTTATAAGCCTAAAGGGACTTAGTTGAGAGTTAGACTAGCATGATGAGATGACTAGGAGGCAGAAGAAAAAAATTCAAGGAGCCCTACCTTGCTAGAGCAATAGGTTGAACGATTCATTTCTATTGTTTTACTTGATAATGTTTTTTTTGGGATGAAATTAATTTATGCTTATTTATTTTCTTATATCTCATGAAATTGAGCTCCTTCTTTAACTAATTTGATTAAGCACCAAATTGGAATGATTATAACCTTGTGTGAATTATATGAAAGTAGTGATATTTTGATCCTTTGATTGGAGGCTTTGAATTGTTGCAGTCTTATGTGTATGTTACACGATTAAAACAACCTAGTTTAGCATCAATCTAGAGCTTTTTCTTAATGAAATTTTATGTCATTTTTGGATGTGTTATGGCAATATTTTTGTACATGTTTTGATATATTCTTGATGTTGAATGCTTCTTTGAACAATTCTAATACTAAACCTCCTATCATCTACCTTGAATGATGGTTTTAGATCTATATTTCACATCACAGGTGGAATTTATGCACATTCCTAATAGATTTAGAGTATTTGGTGGTATTTTGTTACCAACATTTGATGACTTGAATTCATCATGTTCGATCTGTGATAACCAACATGGTCAAATCTCTTTTTATTGTATTACAATAGATGTTTGACTAGGTTACAATGAACTTATAACAATGATTTTACCTTGAATCTGACTTGAATGCAATATGATAGGTTTTTATTGGTGTTTTAGTGTCATTGAGTGAGGACTATAACCTCTACACACTAGCCCTAAGAAGTCAAAGAGCACTGGTCTATGCTTAGCCATGCTCAAAAGAAATACTTTATAAAGCCTTTCGTGAGCATTATCCCACATGGGATAGGCTCGAGAGTGAGAAAACCTTAAAGGAAGATAATCTTTGTTAGATATTCGACCACCAAGTGGTGGTTAGGGACCAGGCCACTTGGTGGCCACTTGGCACCACCTAGACCTTGTTGTAGATCTTTTACCTACTAATCATTGCTTAACTATCATTACATGTTTGCATTGGGTTGGCTATCAATGATTATTTGCATGGGTTTATAACCTTATTTTATCTTGTGGGATGCATTATCCCACATTTACTGTGTAAAGAATAGAGTGGAGGCTTATAAGGAAATAGGCATCCCTTATGGAATTTTCCACCACTCAATTGTCAAGGTAGCCATCGAGCGAAGGCCACTTTGTATCAATTAAGGGTGTATGGATGGACACTTGGCTAAGATTTGGTTACTTGCTAACATTTTTCTAACATGTGTTGTCTTACCACGTGGATATAGGTCATTGGTTTGTGTTTAAGCCAGTTTCTAGACGCAAAGTTTAAACCCAAAATTTTTAAGTAATGTTGAGCATGTGAGGGATAATATATAGGGCATCACTCCCCTATTAGCCTGACCACCAAGTGGTGGTCAGGTTAGGCCTAGATTGGTAGAGGCCAAGGCTGAGTGTTTGGCAGTGGATGCCCTAGTTGACTGTTTGACTTGTTATCTAGTGTGGAAATCAAATTGATTGGCTTGACCATTGTATTATGCTAACCATATTTTTTCCCCTTTTGAATGATTGAAACCCTTTCTATTTGTGAAGATTTGGATCATATGAAACCTTTATTTTTGAAATTAAACCATAGGTTTTGGAGACTAAATATAGATGAGACAAAACTATTTTGCAATGAAAGAAATGGTGGAGCAAACTCAAAATGAAAGATAGATCAAATTGGGTGTATTAAAAAGGATAAACCTTGAAACATGCAACTATAGGCAATATTTTTAATGGACAATCTTGTGGAAAAATTGTAAGACATATTTAGTGCAATTTTGTGGAGAAATTTTAAATGAACTATAGAAAAATTTCATAGAGAAATTGTAGGGGAACTATAGGATAATTTGTGGAGAAAATGTAGGGGAACCATTAGACACTGTTAAGCACCTGCAATAATAAATAAGAATGTAATGCAAAAGAATCGCTGTTTGGTTTTGGAATCGCAGTTGTATTGGAGGAGAACCCACAATAAGATATATAAAATAATGTATTTGATTGATTTTATATATCTTATTGTGGGTTCTCCTCCAATACAACTGCGATTCCAAAACCAAACAACGATTCTTTTGCATTACATTCTTATTTATTATTGCAGGTGCTTAACATTTGGATCAGAGCTATTCGGTTTAAATTATTTCCAAGCTTCTGTTGTTCACTCTGCGTATTACTACAGTGGTAACAGAACACTGTGCGCATTCGGGGTAAACGCTGCATCACCGTCGAAGAAAAGAACCCAACGATCACCATTCAGCGTCCTGCAGTAAAGTCTCTATTCGGTTCAATTACAGGCGATTGGTGACAGCGTTTTCGCAATAAAAGACGACGTCAATCAGCATCACAAAATATATATATTTTTTAAAACATTAAGGTTCCTTTTAATTTAAGTTTTGTGGCCGCCATAGATTTTTCTTCCATCGCTGCCAAGGAACGAAAGAATTAACAAGTTTTCCGACGAATAGCCCCGGCCTCGCTACCGAGGAACGAAAGAATTAACAAAGTTTTCCGACGAATAGTGCCGGCCTCGCTGTCGAGGAACGAACGAATTAACAAAGTTTTCCGACGAATAGCCCCGGCCTCGCTGCCAAGGAACGAACGAATTAACAAATTCACCTACAGCGTTTCCAGTGGCCTGTCAAAATTCTGACATAATAAATTAATTAAATATTTTCGGCGTCACAAAAAAAAATATATATATATATATATTTCGATCGGACTCTGTCGTCGACCCGACTGCCACTCCGTCGACGCTTAGCCGCCCGCCGTCACTCGGTCACCACCGTCGTCCTGCCAGTCGTCGCCCAGTCGCCGCTTGCTGCCGTCCTCCCAGCCGCAATTCCGCCGTCCTGCCAGCCGTCGCCCAGTCGCCACTTGCTGCCGTCCTCCCAGCCCACCTAATTTTTGAATTATCACCTTGATCGTTACCAAAAAATAATAAATAAATAAATAAATAAATAAAAAATAAATTAAATTAAATTATTTAGTTTTTAAATTTTTGCTCACCTTGATCGTTACCTAGTCACATTGAACATTATCTACCAACTGCAATGGCCGACGGACGACGATCACTGGATTCTATCCACGAGAAACACGAAAGGCTCGTTGACGAAGTTAAACAGGAAAGAGAGGAGAATTCCCGTAACATAAGAGAACTCTTCGAGAAAATATTTGCAATAGATGTTAAAATTGATGCCATCAGTCAAAATCAGGCAACAACACAAGCAAACTCAACCAACAACGGGTCATCAAACCGAGCAATGTTAGGAGGTCCACAAACTTCCATTCTACCATGGACAACCAAATTAGACTTCCCAAAATTTGAAGGCGGAGACCCTACAAACTGGATCTACCGAGCAGAGCAATATTTCTCACTAAATCAAATTCCAGAAATACAAAAAGTGCATATCGCCTCCTTCCACTTGGAAAATGACGCCATCCAATGGTACCAATGGTTCGAGAAAACTAATGGCACTCCGATGTGGTCAACCTTTACACATAACCTATTAGTACGATTTGGCCCTAGCAAGTTTCAAAGCTTTACAGGGGCCCTCACTAAATTATGCCAAACCACTTCAGTAAGCGAGTACCAAGCAGAATTTGAAAGGTTAGCTAATCGAACATCCGGATTAGACGCTGCCTTCTTTCAAGAATGTTTCGTTAGCGGATTAAAAGAAGAAATTCGAATTGAGGTACAAATGTACAACCCTACAAACATGTTAGAGACCATCGGCTTAGCGAAATTAGCGGAAGACAAAATCAAGGCACGGAATCGGTTCACGAAACCAACTTGGGGGAAACAATCAAATGCTTATACCAACCCCAAGCCAATGCAAAATGGACGAACCCAAAACTCCTACACAACCCCCAAAATTAACCCCGCTCTACCAATTAAACGTCTGAGCTTCGAGGAAATGAAGGAAAGACAAGCTAAAGGTCTTTGCTACCATTGCGATGAGAAATTTGATAGAAATCATAAATGTGCCTCACGGAAATTATATATTCTCGATGCCACAGAGGAAGGAAATTCTACTGAAGAGGAACCTGAACTCGAAGTAGAGGTATTATCCAACACACTTGAAAGTGACGAAGAAAATACACCAAAGGTTTCCTTCAACGCCCTTGCCGGATTTTCTGCCCCTCAAACAATGCGAGTAAAAGGGTATTTTAAGAAACAAAACCTTACCGTGCTCCTAGATTCTGGTAGCACGCACAATTTTATCGATCCAAAAGTGGCTAAACAAGCAAATTGTTTCATATACCCTTGCAATAACTTCGAAGTGATGATTGGAAATGGCGGAAAAATTGCATGCAAAGGAAAATGCAGAAATGTAAAACTAACTATGGGGGTTTATACCATGCAAAGCGACATGTACGTCTTACCCCTAGGGGGATGCGACATTGTACTAGGCGTACAATGGTTAAGAACCTTGGGCGTAGTCCAATGGGAATTTGATGAACTATGGATGAAATTCACAGCAAAGAACCAAACCTATATTATCCAAGGCCTGAAATCAGGACCTTCCCAAATCGTCAACTCGCATAGAATGGAAAAAATTATCCGAAAAGGGAACAAAGGAATGGTCGCCCAATTATTTTCAATTCAACCTAGTCACCAAAAAGACGAGACACCAGAGTTACAAAAAATTTTAGACCACCATAAGGCGGTATTCAACGAACCAAAAGGACTACCTCCACAACGAAGTCACGATCACACTATTCCACTATTTCCAGGGCATCAACCTCCTAATATTAGACCTTATCGTTATCCCTACCTCCAAAAGACCGAAATAGAGAAATTAGTGCAAGAGCTTCTTACAGCAGGAGTCATTAGACCTAGCAAAAGCCCTTACTCCTCTCCAATTATTTTAGTTAGGAAAAAGGATGGTTCGTGGCGTTTATGTGTCGATTTTCGAGCGCTAAATAAAATGACCATCAAAGATAAATTTCCTATTCCGGTCATAGACGAGCTACTAGATGAACTCCATGGAGCAGCTTACTTTTCCAAGTTGGACTTACGGTCAGGCTACCACCAAATACGAGTCAATGAAAAGGATATTCCTAAGACAGCCTTTCGCACTCACGAAGGGCACTACGAATTCTTGGTGATGCCATTTGGCCTTACCAACGCTCCTTCTACCTTTCAAAGTCTAATGAATAAGGTATTTCACCCTTTCCTTCGTAAATTTATATTAGTTTTCTTTGATGACATTTTGATTTATAGCAAAACATGGGAAGAACATTTGGACCATGTTAGACAAGCATTCCAAATCTTGAAGGAAAATCAACTTTATGCAAATAGATCAAAGTGTTCCTTTGGGAAACAAGAAATTGAATACTTAGGACATATTGTCTCAAAGGAAGGCGTGATGGTAGATCCTTCCAAAATCGAGGAAGTGAAAAATTGGCCTATTCCAAAAACCGTAAAGGCTCTACGTGGGTTTCTTGGACTAACGGGATATTATAGAAAATTTGTCCAAAATTATGGTAAAATCGCTGCTCCTCTAACAACATTACTTAAGAAAAATGCTTTCAAATGGTCACCTAAAGCGGACGAGGCCTTTATCACCTTGAAAATTGCAATGTGTACCACCCCTGTTCTAGCCATGCCCAACTTTTCTAAACCGTTCGTCATTGAAAGTGATGCTTCAGGAATAGGAATGGGAGCCGTACTCATGCAAGATGAAAGACCTCTAGCTTTTATAAGCAAAGCATTTTCTCCTAAGAATTTAGCTCGCTCTACATATGAAAAAGAGATGTTAGCGATTGTCCATGCTATTCAACATTGGAGGCCTTACCTTATTGGCCAACATTTCATTATACGCACCGACCATCATAGCTTGAAATATTTTTTGGAACAAAGGACTCATACCCCGGAACAACAAAAATGGGTTACTAAACTTCTTGGCTATGATTATGAAATTACATATAAAAAGGGCAAGGACAACATGGCAGCCGATGCACTTTCTAGAAAATTTGAAGATATGCCTCAAATCCATGCTCTTTCCTCCCTTATTCCTAAATGGGTAGATGAGGTGCATGAAGAATGGATAAATGATCCTATTACCCACGCCTTAATTCAACAACTTCAACATAATCCTAGTAGCAAACCTCCATACACTTGGAAGGACAATATATTAAGATACAAAGGGAGGATGGTCCTCACCCCCAATTCCACTTATCGAAAGAAACTTCTTCATGAGTTACATACCTCACCCATTGCAGGCCACTCAGGGTTCTTAAAAACCTATAAAAGAGCCACTACCTCCTTCTATTGGGTAGGAATGAAAAATTACATCAAAAACTTTGTAAAAGAATGTGAAGTGTGCCAAAGACAAAAGGGGGAGACCATCGCTATTCCTGGATTACTTCAACCTCTTCCTATACCCACCAAAACATGGGCAGATATTTCTATGGACTTTATTGAAGGATTGCCTAAATCAAGCGGAAAAACAACCATTTTCGTAGTTGTTGATCGTTTATCTAAATATGCCCATTTTTGTCCAGTGGCTCATCCGTATACCGCAAGCACTATAGCCCACCTTTTTCTCGATAACATCTTTAAATTACATGGCATGCCCTCCACAATTATTAGTGATCGCGACCCAACTTTCACTAGTACCTTTTGGAAGGAATTATTCAAATTACAAGGTACTCAACTTAGTATGAGCTCCGCTTACCATCCTCAAACCGATGGCCAAACCGAAGTTGTAAATAAATGCTTGGAAACATACCTTCGATGTTTTGTCTCTACTCAACCACTCCATTGGGTAAGGTGGCTTCCACTAGCGGAATGGTGGTATAACACTTCATACCATACGTCCATCAAAATGACTCCCTACGAAGCACTATATGGTCAAACACCACCATCCCTTACTTCCTATATTCCAGGGACTACAAAAGTCCATGCGGTGGAAACAGAACTTGCTAGTCGAGAGGACATACTCCGGACCCTAAAAGAGAACCTACACACCGCCCAACATCGCATGAAGCAGCAAGCCGATCAACATAGAAGCGAACGTAGTTTTCATGAGGGTGATATGGTTTTCTTACGTCTTCAACCTTACCGGCAAACCTCTCTTAAACAAAAAGGTTCTCAGAAGTTAGCACCCAAATTTTACGGGCCGTATAAAGTTCTCCAACGTATTGGGACCGTTGCTTACAAACTTGAGCTTCCTCCCTCTTCCAAACTTCACCCCGTATTTCATGTATCTTGCCTTAAGCTCGCAGTCGAAACACATATCACGACACAAACCACTCTTCCGGAATTCTCCGAGGAGGGAGTACTTTTAGCCGAGCCGAAAGCTATCTTGGATCGCCGCTCTCGTCACCTTCGTACTCGCGATATCACGGAAGTGTTAATCCATTGGAAAGGTCTACCTATAGAAGACGCGACGTGGGAAACTCTTCACGATATCCAGCAGCAATTTCCAAATTTCCAGCTTTGAGGACAAAGCTCCTTTAAGGGGGGTGGCATGTTAGGACCCTATTCCTAACACATAGTATATTATTCCATTGATTCATTGTAAAGGACCAACGTGTCCTTTCATTTACAACACTTCACATATATTTATAGTTAATATAATTGGTGTCATAAGGCATCAAATCAATCAAATACATTATTTTATATATCTTATTGTGGGTTCTCCTCCAATACAACTGCGATTCCAAAATCAACAGCGATTCTTTTGCATTACATTCTTATTTATTATTGCAGGTGCTTAACAGACACTTTATGGAGAAATTGTAGGGGAACTATAGGATAATTTTGTGGAGAAATTGTAAGTTAACTATAGTACAATTTTATGGAGAAATTGTAAGTGAACTATAGAACAATTTTGTGGAGAAATTTTAGGGGAACTATAGTATAATTTTGTGGAGAAATTGTAAGTTAACTATAGTACAATTTTATGGAAAATTTGTAGGTTAACTATAGGATAATTTTGTGGAGAAATTGTGAGTTAACTATAGGAGAAATTGTATGTTAGCTAGGATATTTTATGGAAAAATTAAATGCTAGTTAAAGGAATATTTTGTGGAAAAATTGATCTTATCTTGTGAATAAAATAATTTATTCATGGTTTGTTTATTAAATGTTGGTCGCCAAAATACTCTAAGCTCATTGAATGGTTGATGTCATTCTTCTTGAGAAAATACTCATGTTAATTAAATAGTTTTTGTCATTGCTTATTGAATTGTTGTAGTCATTCATAGATAGTAACTATGTCGGAAAGATCTATTCTTTAGAAGAGTATGGGATCTTCTCCTTGAAATGTGACTAATGATAGAACTATGGAAGTTCTAAGCTATTGTTAGAACTATGGAAGTTCTAAGCTAATGATATAACTATGGAAGTTCTATCCTTATGATAAGCAGACTTGGAAAGAATGAATGCGGAGTCCATTATTGAAGGGATTATGGGGTCCCTTCTTGAAATTTTTTATACAAAATTATTGTTGAAAACATGATACCTTGTTTAATATAAACATATTAATATATGATGTATTTAGAAAGAATGACATTCTTTTGTAACATAAAAATTGTGGAAATTCTTATGAATTTATATGAATATTCTTAGGAAAAATGAATCATGGAGATTCATTTTTTATTGTATTTGGAAACATCATTTTTAGGAAATTAAATAGGGGTTTCCCAGGATATATGATGTGTTGTATCTTCATCTAGTGATATTACATTTGATGCTTTCTACATCTAGTTATTGGAGTTATGTTTGATGATATGTTTATTAGAATAAATCATGGACATGAAAATAGATGCAATTTTCTATGCTTTAATCTTGCATGGAATGGTTGAAGAGGACGTCTTTTATTATAATCATTTATGAATTAATGTTGTAGTATTTTTTATTGTTTAATGATGAATGTCTTATGATGCTATGGAAGTATATTGTGTACCTTACTTGTGTAACCTTTGCTTGTGAAATTCCACACTTTAAAAAATCTCTCTTAGGTTATTTTGAGTTGAGAAATGAGTGGGTCGTTATAGAAGGGCCCCAATCCTTTACAAAGAGTTCAAAATATGTACAAGAAAAAATAAGAGAAGATAAAAAAAATGCAAGATAGCCCTATCTTAGTAAAATAAACAAACCTAGGCTAAACTTGTTGAAGGAGAAGTTGGAATAATATCCATCCCACTATCCTCATATTTGACAAGTCTTATACAATGCTTAATGCTTCACATAACTGGTAAAGAAACCGCTGACAACAATGTAATTTAATGTGCTCAAATCCTTCATCGCATGATCCTAATAAGTATTTTGTTTTGATCTACCCTCTTTATCTGCTAACTTCATTATCAATTCTTATATTATCTTTCAATTCCATGGGGGTATATGACCAGACCTTGAAATTTTCAAATCTAACTACCATATTCACCATTTTATTGATAGCTTTGTTTCCCTCATTATAAATATGTTTAATTTGACTTTCTTTTGAGGTTTCCTGAAATAGTCCTCGCATATATAATTATTTGGAAAATGCTAGAATTATTTAGCTCCCCTTTTTGAAGGAAAGTTATAATATTCTTAGAATCCCCCTCAAGAATAATTCTCCTAAAACCTAAATTCATTGCAATTCGGAGGCCTATAAGCATCGTCCTTACTTCAGCTTGGTGATTTGTGCTAATTCCTAGATCCTCAACATATATAGCCACCACCTGACCTCTAAAATTTTTGATGAGGCCCCCCACTATCATGACATGGGTTACCTTTTACAACCCCATCAAAATTTAATTTTTACCCAATATTTGTGAGGACATTCCCATCTAGTATCTAGTCTCATCTTATTGATTTTTTTTATATTTAAGATATATTTTTCTCTAGAGAGGATCATTGCAATATTTTTCTAGTAGACAATGTTTTTAATACAATCCTCCTATTAGGAATAGGAAATATGAGATATATTATACATGAAATGATTACAATATATAGGCATAAGCCTATATGATGACATGACAAGTGTCATATAAATATGACAAGTGTCAAGAGGTATAGTGCACATTATATAATTCTAACATTCCCCCTTAATGTGCACTATCCTAACTATAGAAAAAAAAATGTCCACTATCCTAACTATAGAAAAAAATAATTCAACATTATATAAAATTCCCCCTTAATGTTGACTTCTCTAAAAGAACCCTATCATCCTCATTTATTACATGATTTGGTCTAGGCTCATGCTCTTTGCGCTTGGCTCTCCAACTATGAATAATGCTAGATCAACAATGTATACATCTCGATCTGTTGCCTCAGGATCAACCACTTCCATGGGTTTTTTGCCATTGGATCAATCGTCTAAGTGCCTCAAGGTCATCATGGGTGCCTCAGGTTCAGCCACTTATGGGTCTATTACCTTTGTAGGTCATCCTTAGAGGATGTTTCCTCTTGTAGGTCACTGACTAAATTCACCATGAATATCAAATATCCCCTCATGGTGAACTTGATGTAGAAGGTGTCGATATTTTCCTAAAATGCACCTTAATACAATAGAAAAATGAGCTATGAAATACAATAAAATGAGCCATAGAATCCAAATGTGGAGGAGAAGAAGAAAGAAGAGAATAGAATCTTCTGAAGTGTCTTCGTTTGTAGTCTTCAGAAGTAGATTTGAAAAAGTCCTCGGATAGATGTCTATAGTCCCTAGAGTAAGTGTCCTTATGGTGACCATCTCATCCTATAGGAATGCATGGGTAACCAGCTACTACATCCGCTAGGTTCTCTAGATATGGTAACTAAATACTAGGATCACTTTCAAATTACCTTGGAGTATCGGGTACAACTGAGAGTGCACTCCAAGGTACGACAACTTTGAGGCTAAAAAACTCAAATGAAATAGCCTCAAAATAAAAATAGGACACCACCATTGTGTTCATCATGGAAAAAAAATTTGACGACTACAAATACCCCTATGTTTCACTTTCAATGGGGCCTTCAAAATGGCCATGATGGAATTCCTCTTCCACAACTTATGTGGAAAAATACATTTAAAAAATGGACTGCCCCCTTGTAAATAATTATGCTCACCACTATATTAAAAATGTATTTTAAAAACCATGTGTGCATCATTGTAGGAGATAAAGGAGTGGGGCCCTCCCCATGAACCAAAAAAGCATATTTTTAAAAAATAATGCTCGGGATTCTTCCAAATGCCACCAACATTGCAATACTTTAGAAAGGACAAGTGCCATCGCCATAGGCTGAAAAACAATATGAGTGATGAAAAACCGCCGCTTCAAAACTATGGCAAATACATACTGGTAAATCCAAATCTAAGCTGGAACAACTCCTGGAAAAAATTATTACGTTCTCTTCCGATGGATGACCTACTATGATAGGGGCGGATAGCACTCGTGAACTAGAATTATATACAAGAAAGACAAAAGTTCGACCGATAAAAAAAATCACACCATAAAAAATGGTGCACTTCCGTCAAGACATGCAGCATAGGTACACAGGCCATCTTCAAAAAAATAGTGCATCAAAGCAATGCCCCACATGAAATCAAATCTCCACGTGCTTAGTTCGTCAACACTACAGACGCCAAGCTCACCACGATGAAGAACCCTCTTAAAAAAACTCATTTGAATGAACATAAATATTATTATTGGTAGGTTGATGATTCACAATTGTTTCCATGCCAACAATGTCAAAAATCATGCTATAGTGTTTGGAAACAACAATACACGTGCTATAATTTCTTCACTCAAACCAGCTATAGTTCACCAGGTATTAAACAAATTTCTCCAATGATTTCATTTTATGACATCCCCAAAATTTGGATGCTTTGATACCACATGTTAGGAATAGGAAATATGAGATATATTATACATGAAATGATTAAAATATATAGGCATAAGCCTATATGATGACATGACAAGTGTCATATAACTATGACAAGTGTCAAGAGGCATAGTTGTTGGCAATTTTGGGTACCTTGGGTACATTGCCTTTGCTCAAGTGTAGATGTTGTCATTGATGTCAAGAAGTTCTTGAAGCAATTTGATTTGATGTCAAAGAATTTGTTTTGATGAAGGTTATTCAAAGCA
Organism: Wollemia nobilis; assembly: GCA_028583015.1. Lineage (NCBI taxonomy): Eukaryota > Viridiplantae > Streptophyta > Pinopsida > Araucariales > Araucariaceae > Wollemia > Wollemia nobilis. The sequence goes on along the minus strand of JAQPPZ010017036.1, from coordinate 3,948,544 downwards.
TGGACAATGAGTTTCCAAGAAGATCAGAGTAGCCCATTTGCAAAAGATCAAGAGAAAAAGTATGCAAGTGATAGAAAAAACTATCACGATTTCGTGACATGTTTGAGGAGAGAGAAAGTGCTGGCAAAACTGTCATGATTTCGCGACATGTTTGAGGAGAGAGAAAGTGCTGGCAAAACTGTCATGATTTCGCGACATGTTAGAGGAGAGAGAAAGTGCTGGCAAAACTATCATGATTTCGCGACATGTTTGAGGAGAGAGAAAGTACTGGCAAAACTGTCACGATTTCGCGACATGTTGGAAGAAAGAGAAGAAGCAGGAAAAACTGTCACGATTTCGCGACATGTTGGCAGAGAAGGAGAGCAAGATGGAAAGTGTCACGATTTCGTGACATGTCGCATTTTCGTGACTCGAAAAGTGCAGGAAGGCAAAGAAGGAAAAGTGTCACGATTTCATGACATATTGCAAGGAAGGTTGTACGGACAAAAAAGTGTCACGATTTCGTGACATGATGCTGAAGAGAGAGTCCATAGTGTGAACTGTCATGATTTCGTGACAAGTTCGAAGAGAGAGAAAGTAACATGAAAAATGTCACGATTTCGCGACATGCTGTAGAGGTCGAGGTGAGGACTGTCATGATTTCGTGACATGCTAAAAAGCTCGAAGTGAGAACTGTCATGATTTTGTGACATGCAGCTAAGGGAAGAGTTTGAAATGAGAAGCGTCACGATTTCGTGACAGGTTGCAAGGAAAGCGTACGGAAGCTGAAAGTGTCATGATTTCGGGAAGAGAAAGCTTTCAAAAGTTGAAAGCATCACGATTTCATGACAGGATGAAGGAAAAGCTTATGGATGCAAAAAGTGTCATGATTTCATGACAGGTTGAGATGGCAGCATACAGTTGGAGAAAGTGTCACGATTTCATGACAGAAACAGGAAGCAAGTCTTCAACAGAAGAAGCGTCACGATTTCATGATGAATTCAAGAAGGAAGAGCTCGAAGGCGAAAGCATCACGATTTTGTGACATGTTCCAATTTTGCGGGCGTAAGGCAGTCGAAAGTGTCACGATTTTGTGACATGTTCCGTTTTCACTGGTGCAAGCCGAGAAAAGGTTGAGAAAGCGAGAAATGTCACGATTTCATGACAGAAGTGAAGATGACGTCAGCAGAGGCAAAAGTGTCACGATTTCATGACAAAAGCAGAGAAGGCCATGAAGACAGAAGGGTCACGATTTCATGATAGAAGTGAAGATGACGTCAGCAGAAGTAGAAAGTGTCACGATTTCGTGACAAGAACTTAAGTAAAGTCGAAAAGGCTAAGGTGTCGCGATATCGTGACAAAAGCCAAAGGAAGGCGTATGGTTGCAAAAGGTGTCACGATATCGTGACATGTTGTAGTTTCACGGCAGAAGCTACAGGAGAGTTGTAGAGGCAGTGAAGCCGACAAAGTTAAATTTGGGCCGACGAAGATTAGGGTTTGCAATCGACGTAGTTTGAGGATGTGCAACCGACTAAGATCAAGGTTTTAATCTTGAAAGTGTTAGTATAAAAGGAGGGCTGCTTGGAGAGTTAATTATCGATCGAAGTGTGCGTTCGAAGAGCGACGTTCGTAGAATAGAGTGCGGGGGTGAAGTTCGATCGTCGAGAAGCAGAGTGCAAAATTCGATAGTAGTGTACTGAGTGCATTTCATCGAATCTTCTAAGTGAGAGAGATTGCAAGGAAGCAGAGTGCATGAAGATGCTGCTACTATGATTGCGTAGAGGTGCAAAGGTCGATGTTCGATCAAGTGCAGCTGTGATTGTGTAAAAAGAGCGAAGGACTATGTTTTGTGCAGAACAGAGGAAGAGGACATTTGTGCCAGATCGAAGGACTGTGTTTGGTGCAGACCAAAGAAAGAGGAAGAGGACATTTGTGCTAGACCGAAGGACTGTGTTTGGTGCAAATTCGAGGACCAGCTTTGAGGTGATAGAGTTGAGGACAGAGGTCTCCAGCCAGAGCAGGGAAGACAGGTGTCTTCTGTGGATAGAGTTCCATTTGCTAAGGGCAGTAGAGGCAGAGGTCTTCTAGAGGATCACCAATCAGAGTAGAGCTAGGGGAAGGTATCTCCTTTGGGTTGGTGCCCATAAACATTGTAATCGGGAAAGGTTTTCCCAAAATTTGAGTTGATAAAATTAGTGAAATATTTTATCCGTGGAGTAGCCCACATTGGGTGAACCACGTAAATTGTTGTGTCACTTTGTGGATGGTGTTTTGTGCATTGCTTTGATTACTGCTGTTGATACTGCTATCTATACACTGCATAATATTGAATTGAAAGTTGTTTTGAAGGAAAAAGTTAAAAGTGGTCTTATACTGTTCACCCCCCTCTCAGTATAAGCTTGTGTTCTTCAATTGGTATCAGAGCGGGTTCCTTCGAAAAGTTTAACAACTTGAAGGAAAAGCTTGCAAAGAACACAATGGACTATTCAAGTGGCAATGCAACACCTATTCTTGATGGATCAGATTTTGGTCTATGGAGTGCAAGAATGAAAGTTTATCTAATGGCACTTGGTAATGAGGTATGGGAAGTGATTGAAGATGAGTACACTATTCCTGAACATGGTCCTTATACTAAAGAAGATAGGCTCATGCTTCACAACAATTCAAAAGCCATGAATGCAATCCTGAAAGGCTTACATAAAGCAGATCTCACCAAAGTGATTCACTGCAAGACAACTAGTGAAATGTGGAAACAGTTGAAAGTGGTTCATACAGGTGATGCAAATGTCCGAAAGGCCAAGTTGAGACACTTTAAAGGTATGTTTGAACAACTCAAAATGAATGATGATGAAAATATTAGTGACTACATGCTTCGTATGGATGAGGTTGTTAACTCCATGAAAGACTTAGGTCTTGAGCTTGCTGAAAATGATGTGTGTGATAAGATTTTAAGATCTCTTCCTAATAGATTTAGTGAAAATATTTCTGCTATTGAGGAAGCTAAAGATTTAGATAAATTGAAAAAGGATGAGCTCCATAGTATACTTGCAGCATTTGAGTTGAGAACTCAAGTGAAGGTTGATGTCAAGAAAGAGGCAGCTTTCAAGGCTACCAAGAAATCAAAGGGCAAACAGATTCAAGAGAGTGATGAGTCTTCTAGTGATGAAGAGGCATATTACAGCAAGAAAGGCAAGTTCTCTAGAAAGCACAAAAGCATGAAAAATATAAGATGTTTCAACTGTGGAAAGTTTGGTCATTATGCTACTGACTGTACTGTTTCCAAGAATGAAAGTGATGAAGATATACAGGATTCTAAGAGCAAGGATTCTGAAAAGCACAAGCATCATAGGAAGTACAAAGATGAGCACAACAATCAAGGAAAGAGGTACTCTCACAAGCACAAGAAGAGTTTCTACCTAGACAAAGCAAGTAAGTGTTCTAGTAGTGATAGTGAAAGTTCTTCAAGTGATGTTGAAAATGAGATGTTGTTCATTTCAGAAAAAGAGGAAGAACCGAAACATAGATTCATTATCATGAAATGTTTTAGATGTGGAAATTTTGGTCACCTTGAGGATGATTGCACAAATAATGAATTGGTTGCTAGTATGTATGAGGATGCTTCAAAAAATGATAAGGAAGATGCATGTATGGTTTTTGAAAAGGGTAGCACCTCTAGTGATAAGAAATCTGAAAAAGGCTTTGATGATTCAGAAAGCAAACAAATAGAGGATCTTGAAAGTGAACTTACTAATGCTCTTAGTGCTTTGAAAAAGGAAAGAAAGAAGAATGCTAGACTCAAGGATAAGTTAGATGAATGTTGTATGGAGAGAGATGATCTTATAGAAAGTCTTGACGTCTCTATGGCTAAGACACAAGAACTCAAGAATGAGTTAGATTCTAAGGTGCTTGAGTATAGTGAATTAGAACAGAAAATGGCTTCTTTGAAAGAGGAAACTAAAGAGTACAAGGATAAGTTGTACAGGTTTCAAGAAAGCTCCAAAAAGGTTAAATCACTTATCAAAGGTCAAAGAAAGACAACAGATAAAATAGGTCTTGGTTTTGTTAAACCACACAAGGAACAGGTTGGGGAATCTAGTAAGAGATTTCAAAAAGAAGAGAGTTCTGATGAAGAGAGTATTTCAGAGAAAGAGTCCGTGAGTGATAGATGCACAGAAATAGAAAATAGAATTCTGAATGCGAAGAAGAAGTTTACCGGACCTAGAAGGTCATTTACAGGAAAGTTTAATGGCAGATGTTTTGCATGTCACAGGTTTGGCCACATGGCTTCGCATTGCATGACTCAAGTAAGGAAGGTAAATGACAGTTTCAGGGGCCGTAATTTCTTTCAAGGGTATTGCTACTCTTGTAAACAGTTCGGGCATAAGGCAATTTTTTGCAAGGCTAATTACAGGAACACGGTTAGTCATAACAGGCGGATTCAAAGAACAGGTATGCCAAACAGAAATAACATTGTTACTTGTTATAAGTGCAACAATGACGGTCACACAGCTAGACAGTGTAGAGCTGAACTTCCAAGGTACAGGAATAGGAAAAGTGGTATGAACAGGTCCAAGGATCAAGGCATGGAGGGATGAGAACAAGAACAAAAATAGTGACAAGAACAGAAATACGGACAAAGAGTTCAAGAGAAGGCCCGACAAGGAAATTGTAGACACTGATGATGATGAGTGCCTAATGGGAGTTTTACTCCCACCCTTGTTTTAATCACCTCATCAGGAGGTGGGGGAGGGACTAAGCTAAGAGGCTCATTCTTAGTCCCGAGCCCCAAAGGTGACCCTTTGCCATTGATGACAAAGGGGGAGAGATATGAGTAAGGGGGAGAGCTTCAAAGTGAAGAAGAGAGCTTCAAGTCAGGGGGAGCAAAAACTTCAAAGGCAGATTCTCAGTTGTTGGCACAGTTGGTTTCAGTTTTGGCTCTTGAGATGTGTTTTCCATAAAGGTTTGCCATCAATGACAAAGGGGGAGATTGTTGGCAATTTTGGGTACCTTGGGTACATTGCCTTTGCTCAAGTGTAGATGTTGTCATTGATGTCAAGAAGTTCTTGAAGCAATTTGATTTGATGTCAAAGAATTTGTTTTGATGAAGGTTACAGCATGGACAGTGAGTTTCCAAGAAGATCAGAGTAGCCCATTTGCAAAAGATCAAAGAAAAAGACAAGTAAGAAAAAGTATGCAGCCAACTGGAAAAACTATCGTGATTTCGTGACATGTTTGAGGAGAGAGAAAGTGCTGGCAAAACTGTCATGATTTCGTGACATGTTTGAGGAGAGAGAAAGTGCTAGCAAAACTATCATGATTTCGTGACATGTTAGAGGAGAGAGAAAGTGCTGGCAAAACTATCACGATTTCGTGACATGTTTGAGGAGAGAGAAAGTACTGGAAAAACTATCATGATTTCGCGACATGTTGGAAGAAAGAGAAGAAGCAGGAAAAACTATCGCGATTTCGTGACATGTTGGCAGAGAAGGAGAGCAAGATGGAAAGTGTCACGATTTCGCGACATGTCGCATTTTCGCGACTCGAAAAGTGCAGGAAGGCAGAGAAGGAAAAGTGTCACGATTTCGTGACATTTTGCAAAGAAGGTTGTACAGACGAAAAAGTGTCACGATTTCGTGACATGATGCTGAAGAGAGAGTCCGTAGTGTGAACTGTCACGATTTCGTGACAAGTTCGAAGAGAGAGAAAGTAACATGAAAAATGTCACGATTTCACGACATGCTGTAGAGGTCGAGGTGAGGACTATCATGATTTCGTGACATGCTGAAAAGCTCAAAGTGAGAACCGTCATGATTTCGTGACATGCAGCTAAGGGAAGAGTTTGAAATGAGAAGCGTCATGATTTCGCACGAGTTGAAGGAAAGCGTAAAAAGTGAAAGTGTGCGAGATAGGGCAAGGAAAGCTTTCGAAAGCTGAAAGCATCACGATTTCATGACAGGATGAAGGAAAAGCTTATGGATGCAAAAAGTGTCATGATTTCACGATAGCTTGAGATGGCAGCATTTAGTTGGAGAAAGTGTCACGATTTCATGACAGAAATAGGAAGCAAGTCTTCAACAGAAGAAGCATCGTGATTTCGCGATGAATTCAAGAAGGAAGAGCTCGAAGGCGAAAGCGTCATGATTTCGTGACATGTTCCAGTTTCGACGGCGGTAAGGCAGAGAAAAGCATAAGGCAACGAAAGTGTCACGATTTCGTGACATGTTCCATTTTCACTGGTGCAAGCCGAGAAAAGGTTGAGAAAGCGAGAAATGTCACGATTTCATGACAGAAGTGAAGATGACGTCAGCAGAGGCAGAAGTGTCATGATTTCATGACAAAAGCAGAGAAGAAGGCCATGAAGATAGAAGGGTCACGATTTCACGATAGAAGTGAAGATGACGTCAACAGAAGCAGAAAGTGTCACGATTTCGCGACAAGAACTTAAGTAAAGTCGACAAAGGCTAAGGTGTCACGATATCGTGACAAAAGCCAAAGGAAGGCGTACGGTTGCAAAAGGTGTCACGATATCGCGACATGTTGTAGTTTCACGGCAGAAGCTACAGGAGAGTTGCAGAGGCAGTGAAGCCGACAAAGTTAAATTTGGGCCGACGAAGATTAGGGTTTGCAGCCGACGTAGTTTGAGGATGTGCAGCCGACTAAGATCAAGGTTTTAATCTTGAAAGTGTTAGTATAAAAGGAGGGCTGCTTGGAGAGTTTAGTATCGATCGAAGTGTGCGTTCGAAGAGCGACGTTCGTAGAATAGAGTGCGGGGGTGAAGTTCGATCGCCGAGAAGCAGAGTGCAAAATTTGATAGCAGTGTACTGAGTGCATTTCATCGAATCTTCTAAGTGAGAGAGATTGCAAGGAAGCAGAGTGCGCGAAGACGCTGCTGCTGTGATTGCGCAGAGGTGCAAAGGTCGATGTTCGATCAAGTGCAGCTGTGATTGCGCAAAAAGAGCGAAGGACTATGTTTTGTGCAGAACAGAGGAAGAGGACACTTGTGCCAGACCGAAGGACTATGTTTGGTGCAGATCAGAGAAAGAGGAAGAGGACATTTGTGCTAGACCGAAGGACTATGTTTAGTGCAAATTCGAGGACCAGCTTTGAGGTGATAGAGTTGAGGACAGAGGTCTCCAACCAGAGCAGGGAAGACAGGTGTCTTCTATGGATAGAGTTCCATTTGCTAAGGGCAAGCAGAGGCAGAGGTCTTCTAGAGGATCACCAGCAGAGTAGAGCTAGGGGAAGGTATCTCCTTTGGGTTGGTGCCCATAAACATTGTAATCGGGAAAGGTTTTCCCAGAATTTGAGTTGATAAAATTAGTGAAAGATTTTATCCGTGGAGTAGCCCACATTGGGTGAACCACGTAAATTGTTGTGTCACTTTGTGGATGGTGTTTTGTGCATTGCTTTGATTATTGTTGTTGATACTGCTATCTATACACTGCATAATATTGAATTGAAAGTTGATTTGAAGGAAAAAGTTAAAAGTGGTCTTATATTGTTCACCCCCCCTCTCAGTATAAGCTTGTGTTCTTCAATAGTGCACATTATATAATTCTAACACCTCCAAGAGGGTTGTTTTTATCCTAGCATAAATCCCAATTATTTCTCTAGTTTTATTTGTGAATACTCATCTGTTTCTTTCCAACCAAATCCCCCAGCAAATATGTGGAATGCATTTTTGCCAAAAAATATTGCTTCTTAATTGTCACTATTCTCAAATTCTGATTAGAGAATCAACCAATATTAACTTTTTTGAATAATATATTTAGGATACACTACTACAGTTTTTGTGACTTTGCTCCAAATGACCTGCGAAATGTCATCTAAGGATTAAAATATTTCTCTAAAAAATTTATATTTCTCTCCAACCACACTTACCACCAAATGAATTTTAGTCCAAGTTTCCAACTGATACAAAGAGCTTTAGATTTAAATCTACCTCTCTTCTATCTTTCCCAAATATTAATCCGATTCAAATCACCATTGGCTTAAATTTTATAAGATGAAAACCATCGCTCCCAAATATAGCATATGAATGGGTACTCAAACATCAAGTGATCATATGTTTCTTCACTCTTGTAACATAAAACACATTGATATGGACAAAAAATTCCCCTACATCTTAGATTATCAAAAGTAATAATTCCATTATGCATGAACTACTAGGCAAAGAAGTTTACTTTAGACCAAACCTTGGATTGCCAATTATTTCTCCAATACTCAACCTAATATGCATGAGGAGGAGGATTTGGAAGGATCTTATCATATCCATACTTCACTATGTAGAATCCAAGGCTCTCATATCCCCAAGTCAATTCATCCTCCTCATCTCTACTTATGAGAAAAAAATTTGCCAATATTTTAGTCCTGATAGGTATCAATTTTGGAAGGATTGAAATTGGCCACTTGTTCAACTACTTAAACTTATAATCCCCTAGCTAACTAGTGTTGAAATATATTTCAATCTAAATCCAACCCCTGCTTTCCATGGTTGTTTTTATTGGTTGTAGTTCTAGGAATTCATTAATTAGAGGTGGGTATTGATTCCATGAATCTTTCCAAAATCATGCCTTCTCTCCTCTCCCCACTTTCCAAAATAATCCATATTTCACTAACTAAGATCCTAACTTTAGAGATTATCACACTAAGGACCCATTACCATCCAAAGAGAAATGACTCACCTCATTCGGATTCACCTATCCTAAATATTTACTAGTTAAAAATCTATTGAATAAATAAGTTGGTTGGGAGATCCACCTCTAGTAAAGCTTTCCAACAAAAGATTTATTATTTAACTCTAATCTCCTCAGTACCAAACCTCCCTTTACATTGGGTTGGCTTACTTTCTCTCAAGCTACTAAGACCCATTTCCTCTCTCCTTTTCCTCCCCATTAAAATTATCTAGCCATATTTTCTAACTCTTTTCATATGGTATGTGGGACAAAAAGGATAGAAAATTTATAAATTGGTATGGTGTAATAACTAACTGCAAAAAAGTTAATCTACTCCCAAAGCTTAACCATTTGTGAGACTAATGATTAAGTATTTCTTGGATACAATCCAAAATATTCCTCTAGATATCTATTTTTAGTTTTTTAAATGCAAAGGGACCCCCAAGTATACCACTGGGAGAGAAGTCCTTATGAACCCCAATATCTCTAAAATTTTGTCTTGAAGCCTTCAATCAAGATTGAAAAAGACCACTTTGAATTTTTATCTTTGATGACTTGGTTTGTGGCCCTGTGGTAAATATTAAGAGTATCTCTAATCATTCTTGTTTCCTTGAAGTTGGCCACTCCCACCAATCATATGTCATCCACAAACTATAGGTGAGTCAAAATCTCCTCACCCAACTTAACACATGTTAGCAAACCTTGTTGTCTTCTCCTCAAGATGAATCTACCCAAGCCTTCAGCCAATATGAGAAAAATATAAGGGGAACAAGGATCTCCTTGATGAAGACCTCAATGTTAGTTTAATAAAAAATAAATATTATATTTTTTAAAAGTTATAGATTATTTTTATTTATGTTTTATTTAATTTATGTGTTATATATTGTTTTTAAGATATATATATATATATATATATATATATATATATATATATATATATATATATATATATATATATATATATATAAGTAGGATTTTGAAAGGGTTTTCCTTTTTCTTTTACATTGATTTATTCATATTGAGCTATTTGGTATCATCAATATTTGAACCTTGGTGTGGGCTACATCAATTATTTGTCACAGTCCTTGAACCAAGGACCCGTTGGCAATATACCCATCTATCTATATATATATATATAGTTGAAAATATTATGTTAGAGTAATATTATTTACAAGTTGGTATAGGGATTTCTCAGCTTCTTTTTTTACAAGAAAAAAATGTAATTATATTTCAAGAATGAAATAAAATTACACTTCTCGGGTACCTTGGCAGAAACAAAAAACCTACATAAAAGCAGATTATTGGGAGTCAAAATATAATTAGAATCAGGAATATCAGAGAGGAAAACCCATATTAAAAATAGCATGGGGTTAATAAGGATAAATATCTTTATATATCAATACTTAATCATCAAAATAATCTCCATGTCCAAAACCTAGATAGAAATCAGTGAAAAATAAACCAGAAAAAAAGAAAAGAAATAGTTAAAATCTACCATAAAGCTCTAATCAAATGAACAGGCCCATAGTAAAAGCCCAGATCTACCTTAGAAACTAGGGGTATGATATGTGGATGAAATAATAAAGTCCATCCTTGTTCTCTTCCATTTGCAAGAAACCTTCTAGAACTTGTTGACCTTCTTTTGATAACCTATCTACTGCTTGATTTAATTCCCTATAAACATAAGTAAAAGAGATATTTAAAAAAAAAAAGAGAAATAACCTCGAGTTGTTCATCTCCCACCAGTATAAGAATATTATTTTTTAATTGATTAGATCTATTCATCCAGTTGATGACTAGAGTAGAATCTCCAAAAATTCATAATTTTTTCACATTTCTCTCTGAAGCACACTTCATTAGAAATAACAATGTCTAGAACTCAGCAAAATTGTTGGAACCTATTAAAATACTTGCTTTAAATTTGATATAGTGGGTATCCAAGAAGTACATAATGCCTCCTATGCTACTAATAGTTGACTATCTCTAACTAGACCCATAAAAAACCCTTTGGTTAAGACTTTTCAATGAATAAATTTTCTATTTATCGAGGTTTCTTATGTTTGCTAGGCCCTTTATTGATTGAGACCAAAGTCCTCACCTGAAATATGATCTAAAATGGGGGTATTAAATTCCCTTCAAAAATAGTTGCATTATGTGCAAACCTTATGCCCCAAATATAAGACATGGTAAAGAAATAAATTGTTTCAGCTCTTTTTCAAAAACCATTGTCTTAAGCATACCTCCACTATTTCTCCTTCAAAAATATTTTGTACTCCAGTTATTTTTTTAGCTTCTAAAAAAACCTGGTGAGAAAAATGGCATTTGATTAACAAGTGTGTGATGTTTTCCTCCTCTGACTAACACAATATACAAATACTTGGACCTTGTCTACTTCTCTGTAAAACTTCCCAAGTCAAAGCCTTATTTCTCAAAGTTAACCACATGAAAATAATTATCTTTTTTAGGGCAGATAATTTATGCTTCCACCACCAAGTAGACCCTTGAGGATTAGGATCAAAACTTGCTTTTTAGCCAAGTCTAGTAGTATATTGACCTCCAAATTTGTTGTATACCCAAGCAATAATATCTAGTTCAACTCTCATCTTGATACGACTCTTATTAAGACTATCAATGTAAGCCTTCCACCAAATATCCTACTCACCAAAAATACCCAAGACTTGAGCTTGCTTCCAACCTTGGGTCCAAAGACTAGAAGAATATAATTCCCCCACCTGATGAAGAAAGTAACAAACTCTTGTCTTGTAAAGAACTTATCATAGCTTCCTAAGACAAAATGTTTTCTCCACAACCCAAAATAGAATCATCCCCTATTCTAACTTGTTCACCATTGCCCACTTTCCAAGCCAAATATTTTCCAATCATAGGAAAGGCATGTACTAATGCCTTCCATTGAATGGAAATATTTTTAATGATTTTCTATGGGCTTATGATCTAATCCATAGAGATCCCTTGATGAATATACTTCTATTTAATAATCTTCTTCCATAATTATTTTGTGGTCAAAATCCTCCATAAGCTTTTTGCTGCCAAAAAGGAACCCAAAATATGGATATTTTTAAGTCCCCAACCACCTTCCTCCTTTGGCCTAGCAATACTCTACCACTTAATTGTTAGCTTTTTATGGGAGGTAGTACAGCCACAAGATGTAAGATAACTAATATGAGATAACTATAAACTAATGGCACAATAATATGCAGGAAAATAATGAGATGAACATCTGCAAATAACTCAAAAATATACCATTAATGAGAGTGATGAAAATAGTACAATGCTATATAATGGAGGACAAAAACACTCCATGAAAAAATATGAAAGGACTACATTTCACCATGCTACTAAACTATACCAAACACTCTCTATATTTACTACTACACTAAAATAACTAACTATGAGGCCTTTGTATAGGAATATAGATTCCTTGGCCCTTACTCTATCTAAGACTCATGTACATGTGGAATATATGCACATTTACAACTTGCACATTGATACTTGTGCATTTATTACAATACTTTAAGTAACTAACTAAATTTACTCTAAAGTAAACTCCTACTCTAGTTATGTACCAAAGGTGGTATATTTACATGATCGAAATGATGTAATATACTCTAACATCCCCCTGTATTACATTATTTGGGTATTGAAGACTTTAGTCTTCAATATGGATCTTTGTCTTGGTCCTGAAATTTGAGCTCTTTTCTCCAGGTTCCTTCATTGTCTTCTTTGTCTGAATTTGAATGAGTATCTTCATCTTGTTCATGTTATTTTTCTTCTATTTTTTTCTTCATGTTGTTTCTTCTTGTTATTCTCATTCTACTCCCTTTTGTTGTTTTTGAGTATGAGTCTTTGATCTTGTAGTCTTCTTGGTATCTTTGATGAACTAGTGATCTCATAATCTGGTAAGTCACAAGTGGGTAAGAGTTGCTTTGTCTTCTATTTCGTGGTTTCCTATATGAAATGTTTCCTTGATCTTCAAAGAAGTCAAACTTGACCTCATTGTTAATGGATGTTTCTAAAATAAGACTTTGGAAGAAACAATCTAATTTAAATTTTAGTTTCTTCTAAAAAAAATTATAGTACTTGTCTTTGTTGTATAACAATAAGATGAATGATATTTTCTTCCACTATATTTACATGGATGGGAACTCCAATAGTTAACCTTCTCATGACCACATTTACCATAGTAGGTGCATAGTAAATATGTCTCAATGTCTTTGTTATATGTTCTGGAAATATCATGTTTATCTATTTCCTTGATGAAATAGTTAAACCATGTGTGTACAATTGATGACATTCTATCTTTACTTTTCTCATAGATCTGTATGAGATCTTTTTTATTAATGTTCTTTTCTACTTTTTGAATATGATATTTGATATCTTCATTAGTATAGTTATCATTAATTCCCTTTACTATCTCACTAGAAGATATTCCTAAAGAATCTACTTTCACCAAACTATTAGTTTGTGAGTTTTTAGAAATCCCTTTGAATTCTTTTGATTCTTCTCTGCCATTTGTATCTTCTTTATTATCCATTGAATTATCTGAATCATCAACCATGCTTTTAAGCCATATTGGTATTTTCCTTACTCCTTTTCTAATTGCATTATTTAGTGTGTTCCTTGGAGTAGACATTCTTATAGCTTCCTAGTTGTTTAGGATATGTTATAAGTTTGATAAAGTGCTTAATAAGTAATAGTTCACCTTTTTGATTTATTTTGTAATGTTTTGTAAATAATCAACTCCTATTTCACCTTATCTATCCTAATGAACTATGCACTTATCAATTTCAAGTTCTTTATGGTTGTATTTATTTTATCCATTTAATGTGAGTATGAGATAAATGTAAGTAAATAATTCCAACTCCTTTAAATAAATAATGAACTTATTTTTATAGCCCTTAATATCCAATAGTTTAATATTTCTAAATTCCAATAATCTATGTTTGATGTAGTATACCTTATAACTCCCTAATTTAGAATTTTATAAAATAATAATAATAGTATTTGCAAATTAATATTCCAATTCACCAAGGTTGACAACCCTATATCTCCTACTTGGTTATTTGCAAATATCTCAATGTTTGAATATCAAGCAATTTTATAATATCTTCTACCTTTGCTAAAATTGCTTCCTTGCTTCATGAGGTTGATATTTCAATAATAATAAACTCTTAACCTTATAATTAATAGCTTATAACTCCTAATAAAAGGAAAGTAAGTAATAAGAAGATATGCATATTTGCCTCCCTTCAATGTATAGCAACCAAGCTAATTGGATGGTGGTGAGTGTTCTAGGTCAAGTATTGATTTCCAATATGGAATATGAGTATTCAATGCTCTTTGAATAGCATTGGTCTTCTCCTTTATAATGATGGTGGTATTTCCTTCTCAACCTGAGCATTCAATGCTCTATTTCATTGTTGGTCTTCACTACTCGAACGACATTGGTCTCTTCTTCATAACCCAAGAATTCAATACTCTATTTTTTCTTTCCTCTCAAATGACGTTGGTGTATGATAGTCTTGTTACACTTTGAATCTGACTATGATGCTTCCACTTTGTTGTGTGCTTTCACCTCATTTCGTGCTTTCCCTTCTCTAGTCTCCTATAGGCTTGGGTGCTTAAGTAGCTTCAATCCTCCTTGGGATTGAACCCACGTGGTGTTATATTCTTGACTGGTATTGTTAAGTTTCTTTTAACGCTCTTGCCTTCCTTGATTGATGAGCAATAATAAATATGTTCTTTAACCTTTGAATGATGATATTTAATGCTCAAGAAATGGGTGTTACTATGAGCATTTCCTTTCTATGTAGATGTTATGGAATATAGGGTGCTCTATCAATTGTGACAAGTGGTAACCTTTGTGTTTACATGTAGATATTTCTCCAATGTCTATTAATCCTTATAACCTCTTCTTGCCAATGGATGCACATTTGTATCTTGTCCTCAATGCTTCACTTAGGTGAAAGTTAGCTCTAATTCAATGGTGATTCTATGAACACTTCAATGGAGGTCTTATGGTGCTACTCTTTATATGGCAACTTGTTCATGATATAGCTTTGTAATACCTATTTCTTTTTTTTGCATATTTCTCCTTTCACAGTAATGAGCTATATCTTGAGTTGTCCTTCTTTGTGGATGTATGCTTGATAATTATCTTCTACTATTGACTATAGGTATACACTATTGTGGATGCTTGACTCAGTGGTAGATGTGGTGTCTTTAGACACCTTAAATCTTGTGTTATATGAGCCCTTTTTTGTCTCTCTATATTGCTCGAATAGTGCTCTTCTCTTGGCCATTTTGCAATTCATCTTACTGGTTGTTGAAGTGTCCCTAAGACACTCAAGCTTTGTCCTTATTTTTCTATGTAGGACAAGAAGATTAATGGTGCAAGAAACTAATGTAAATATTTTTACAATAGTTAGAATAGAATACTTGAATTTGCACATATATCTAAGATCTTCCAATCTCCTTTTGCAAGCTTTCTTTCTACTATTTTTTATGGTAGTTTTTGGGCACTGAATTGCACCAAGTTTTCACTCAATACTGCGGTTGTCTATCTTCCTATTTTCTGTCCAGGCTTGCACCCGATAGCTACAGCTCAACACTCAACATTGGATGGACCAAAATAGAGTTTTCGATCCAACCTCCAGAGTAGGTTGGTTCCTTGTCAACTTAAATAGGGTGTTGACACAATTATGCTCACTTAGGGTTTGAAGGTTAGGGTAAGAAAAGGTTAGGGTTAGAGAAATGTGAACAATAGTGGATGGATAGGCTAACAACATTGCACCACAATAAAAAGCTCCAAAAAACTAACCCAAAGACACATAACTCAGATCAACATTATCACAAATTGGATGACTCTTCATTCATTAAAGCACAACAGAGAAATATTGCAGACAACGATTTCAATATCCAGACAATGATAATCCAAATAACAGAATTCACCAATATCTAGATTCTACAGAAATGCACTTCCTAACAATAAAGATCAATCTCAGAAGCAGATTTCAATTACTTTAACAACTAGTAATCCATTAATTTGGCACAAACTAACCACTTAAGTATTCACAGAAATGCAACTAAAGAATTCGAACCTCTGATATCAAGCATGAAGATACAAATTTTGAGGTGAAGATCAATGTAATGCTCCTTCCATTAGCTCTTGGGAATATTTACAGTAGCACAGGAAAACACACTAGAGCCGACCCTTAAAAATGAGGGTTCGACCTCTATTTATAGTTTTTGCAAAAATTAAAATTACAAAGAACATTACAAAGATTCAATTTTGACAGCACAACAGAGAGTTCTTGTTGGCATTTGCTTACTGGTACACCCTTCGAGAAATCCATTGCAAGTGGACCACCATGGCAGCTCGGGGCCTCTACAAATTGTTGGTTGCTTGGCGCAAACTAGAGTTCAGTCCGTTAGAGATTATGTATCATCATCGATCCTTCTTGGAAGCCATCTACTGTCATCGATCTATAACCACTTCTGGTTCTATCTTCTTGAAAACCCTCGATGCTTCGGCTTCCTCTCCAACTAACTATTACAATGCTGGTGAAGAATTACCTTTAAATACCTCAGATTCTTTGACACAATCTCCACCATTGATCTCCCCCATCGTATGGCTATGATCCATCTAGATATAAGCTTTTTATAATGGCGGGGAGAACACAACACCATTCCACTTTAAAATATTGGTGACATCATCCTTCTATCTTAGAAACTATGGAACGCCAATCCGGCTTCCAAATGACCTGAAGGCTAAGTGGAATCGAATCCGCTCTTTGTTCTTCAGATTCCTTCATTATCCACAAAGTATCCATCAATCCACATAAAAATATCGATGATATCATCCTTTCTTTACAACTTTTGTGGATTCCATTTCGGTTGAGCAAGTGCATTGGCATATGATCATCAATCTGGACCATCATAGTGCAAAGTGACTCCTCCATTCCACACTATCTTCAGAATAAAACATTCCTTGTCACCATTTCGAAAGGAGTTAGTCAAAATCATCTTGTCATGAATCCGCATCTACTTTGTTCACAACATCCCCTTGTCACCATTCTAGGTGAAAATACTCTATGGGTTCTCTAGAATCGGGCATTCCAACACTTAGCCACTCGTGAAGTATTTCAAAATATCGAGTGGTCACCAATCCATACTTTTTATCGTTGATATCATCTCTTCTAAAAACTTTTGTGGATTCGAGATGTGTCGCTAGTCCGAAGCCAAAAATAAAAGAAGTCTCCCAGAATCGCTCCAAGCATGAAAATTTACTAAGTGTCGGGTGGGCTCATGCCTCCTATTGTGGATCCACTCCAAAATACATTGTAAGGTGTGCGGAATGAGGACTTTATAACTTAGGCAAAATTTGCAAAATTTTCCTAAGTATGTGGCCATTTTGGGCCTACATTCTGGCGCCTCTCGGGTGGATTTGCTTGCAAAGCCAATCGAACTCAAAGTCTTATCCATTGGGCCTTAGGAGTCAAACATATTTATCTTCAAAAACATATTTTATAGAATAACTTCCATATAAACACTACTCTCTGAAAATTTTAATAGTCTGCCTAGAGAGTAAAGGTTCATATGGAAATGATGCCAAAAATATATAGAACTCATTCGCTCATATAGAGACTATGTCAGAAATATAGGTCTTGCCACTGTCTTCAAAAACTAGACACAACTCTACTCCTTTTATAAGGCCTTATTTCAATAAATGCCTTCACATATAGTTCTTGCTCTTTCCTCTGTAGGCTTCATGCCTTTATTGCTTATTTCTAACAATTGTCAGAGTCAAAACAAAAATACAAAACTTATGCATATGTACAAAATAAAAATGAACTAAGTGTGAGCCCCTTCTGGGCCTGTAACTGATCCATCCAGCTCCCCTTCTTCTATGACCTCTTCTTCCTTTTCTTCTTCTTCTTCTTCTTCTTCTGGAGTAGGTGTTTTCTGACTTCTTTCTCCAGAAGTATTCCCAAACAACTGAACCATTAATTCCAAATATTGTAGAGCCTATTTCCAAGCTTCTTCAGAGGGATTTGATGTTTCTTTGAGCTGCTTATAAACATATTGTAGCTCTCCAATGTCCTCATAGTTAGCAACATTCCCTCTATTCACCAGATCTTCCATGAGATCTCTCAACCGAGTAAAATCAATGATCAATTGGACAACTTGTTCTTGGGGTAGTGGCTCTTCTAGAGAATCTATTCCAGATTCATCCTACAAATTATCATTAATGCTCTATTGGATCTCTTCCATAGATAACAAGTTGTGATCCTCCTTCCAGAGGCCTTTGAAGCTAACCTGAATCATTTCCTTATTCAATTCAACAACATCCTTAATCACCTTTTCAATCCTGTCAACTAACAACCAGGCTCTTTGAAGTACCCTGTGCTTTTTAACCACTATCTTGGTAGCAACTCTGGTGAGATTCCATTCTTTATTAGGAATAGGTTTAGCAGAATCATTGAGTCTACTATCAACCAACCTGTACATTTGTTCTATCGAAATCACCATAGGCTACAACTCTCCAGTGATCTGATCTAGCTCTTTCTGAATATTGGAGAGTAGGCGGTTGACATCATTAAGATAATCAATAATAAGTTGAAGCCCTAAACATTTCTCTTGGACCTCAGAAAGCAACTCTTTTCTAATATTTTTCAACTCATTCTTAGAAAATCCTAAAGATTTAGCTTTCTCGATCTGAAGTTGATGCTTTAAATTTTGAATTTCTTTCGCCTGATCTTCATTCAACTTCTTTTGCTCTTCTAATTGGTCCTTTAGTTTATTGGCTTCTTGAAACTTCTCTTGCCAACCCTTAGCCTCTTTTCTCAGAGCCTTTTCTACTTCCTTTTGATTATTCAGACTCTTCTTAAGATTTTCAACCTATTTCTCCAATTTTTCTACCTTCTCTCTGACTAAATCATTTTTCACATAGAAGGTATCCAAGTGGGCTTTGGCTATAATTAGCTCATCTTCCTCAGGAAGCTTATCAATATCTTCTGTGACCTCCTCCACTCGATAATCTTGAATAGTCATCTCAGTTTTAGGTTTGCTCACTAGTGGAGTCATAGATCTTGATATTCTCTATCTAGAAATAGGATCAACATACATGCTTCTTCTTCTGACAACCATCCTACTGGAAGGCTTAGTAAGCTTCTCTGCCCAATAATCATTTATACTCTGAGTGGTTGCCTTCTCTTTTGATATAGTGATAGGTCTTGAAAGACCAGTAGCCAGAGGAGATGATGACACTAGAAATGAAAGGGTAGACTAAACTACTGATGATGGGGGTGAGGATATAGTTACAACAGCCTCTGTGACAATAGTGGACTCTGTAACTACTATTGTTGTTACTGGTAGACTCATGGAAACCGATGCAAGACTAACAATTGGATGGATGGTTGTACTTGGAATGCAGTGTCCCATTGATGGTGGTGATGAAAAATATGGAAGTGAAGTGATGGTAGATGATGGAGTGGGAACCTCAGATGTTGAATATGGGATTTGAGGTGGTTGTGATGAAATATAAGTGACTTGTACCTCAATGGCTACTGATGACATATGTGGTGGACTATGAGAGGGAGGAGGTACTCTTGTCATATCTTCTTGATTAGAAATGGAGGGATATTTCTTTGGGGATTCATGAGGATGAAGAGGAGAAGAGGGATTAGAAGCCATACCTTCACCTACTGATGTAGGGTGCTCTTGTTCTATCTCTATTTCTTGTTGTTGCTCCTGATTAATCAATTCTTCCATAACAAAATCAGCTACTTCTTTAGCAATCTCCTCCATATCCAATTTTTGTTTCTTTGAAATTTCTCTTTCCTCTCTTTCTGGGACTCTCTTAGTCCTTCTATGAACTAATTGAAAAGTAGCCATCTCATTCTTAGAATCTTCTTCCAACTCATCTTCTTGCACTACTCTAAAAAGTAATGATTGCTCAAAAATATGATGTAATTCAATTGATGTTGTAGGGGTAAAAGATAGGGGTTTGAACTTAAAAATTTCATCTTTCTTTTTCTAGTCAATATCTTTGTCTAGAGGTTGACCCCCTAGAGCTAAGCATTTAGGCCTAGATACTATTTCAATAACTGGAGTATCGATAACTTTTTCCTTAGAATATTGCATTTTGCTCATCAACTTAGCCCCCTTAGGAAACTTCTCCACCTGCTCAGTGGTAGGATGAAATGTTTTCAGTACTTCAGCTATTGTCAAAGGAGTTTCTGGCTCTTCTAGTTGAGCCTCTTGATCTGTAGGTGGAGGGAGGGATTCAGAGCCATTTTGGGGTTTTTCAACCATTAATACTATGTTTCTGACATCCTTTTGTCTCCAGGTTCCAATGTTTTTATTATATCTCCTTGAAAATTCTTTATCAATCTTCATTCCAAACTTGGACTTAGGCTTTCCAATTTCAACCCTCATTCTCCACCAATCTATTATTTTTGCTACATTCCATGGTCCCTTTTCTTCCTCTTCTTCTTCAGCAGCCTCTTCCTCAGGTGGAGGATCCTTTTTCTTTGCAGACTCAGCTTCAATATTACTAATTGTAGCCTCTGTAATCCGATGACTTGGCTTATTGTCAGGGTCAAAATCAATAACTTGCTCATAAAAATCCAACCATGGAGGTAATTGACCCATATTTGAGACATTCCACTCTAAAAGAGTAGTCTCATCATTGTTTCTACCCTGTTCAAAATGAGCCTTAGGCCTCCTTTCAAATTTATAGGCCTTAGGTCCATTTAGGGTTTT
Source organism: Wollemia nobilis (assembly GCA_028583015.1). Classification (NCBI taxonomy): domain Eukaryota; kingdom Viridiplantae; phylum Streptophyta; class Pinopsida; order Araucariales; family Araucariaceae; genus Wollemia; species Wollemia nobilis. The sequence continues at coordinate 3,928,106 of JAQPPZ010017036.1, read as the reverse complement.
ATTCCTTGTAGTAAAAATGCCATCAGGGTCATAACTCCATATTTGGGGAATATAAAATAGACCTAACCTATCAAGGTATTGGCCAATTTGTTGGCTCTACCCCTTCTTGGTGATGGTAATGTCATCCATAGTGCGGTGGGTAAGTAAAGACTTCCTCTTTCTCCTAGAACCATAGTTCACATCAATGTACTCTACCTGCCTCAGATATTCTAGGGCAAAAAGCCTCTCTATGACAAAGTGGGGTAGGAGAAAAGGTTTACCCATGAAACCATACAATCTGATTATTGTGCCCTCAGTCAACAAATACTAGTCTCCTTCTTCTGCACCCTTTGTTCTCAAAATCTTCTCAATCAAAGGTGGCAATCTAGGGCATTTACCATACATTATTCTTAGGGTAGGTCCCAGAAATTCCAAATTGAATCTATAATAAGACTCACTGCTCCTTAAATGACTTGTCCAATAATAAACTGGCAAGGGTTCCCCATCATTGGTTTTATCCTTGATTAGAATCCATGACATTCTATCTTTAGTGGTAGCATAGAACATCCACACCAGACTTGAGCAATGCCTAAAACTAGGAGCATCAATGCCCCTTTTCATACTTACTAGCTGCTCATGTATCCTCTATGTGAGAAAAGTTGGCCAATAAAAATAAATCACCCTAATCCCCTTTTTCCCACATCTTTCTCATACATTATTTCATTAGAAATATAGTAAGTTGCGGTAATTTTCCAGCCATGTACCATTCTATCAGAGTCTAAACCCTCCATGCAAGCCAACATAGAAAATAATTGAGGATTTACAAATTTGTCAATAGAGATAGGGACTGCAGGAAAAATTTTATTGGGCTTAGCATTAAGTTGTTTATAAACCCAATTTTTAAATGACTCGTCCGTCATTAGCTCTTTGTGGAGTAAAACCCAATCTCAGTGACCCTAAATGGATTTGGTATTATTGGTGGGTCATATCCTAGGGCAAAGAGTCTATGACAAAAGGGTGGTGATATTGAAAAGGGTTTCACCCTTAGAGGTTTTTATTGTTTTAGCCAATGGGTCATAAAACTTGACTATTGTAGCTATCAACTCAGGGTAGGTATGAACATAATCATAAATATAAAAAGAGAGATAAGAAAGGATAACACATCGTACCTTCCCCACCAAAGCAGCTCTCTTCTTGTATCTATCAATTCAAATTCCTCCTTAGCTTCGTTCTTTCTATGAGGACCATTTCTGTGTCTACCACGACTTTGGCCTTGTCGAGATATGGTGCCACCACCTTCTTCTCCAGAGTTTCAAACTCTTGAACATCTTTTGAAGCCATTCTGATAGTGATAAGGTTTGTTCTCTCTGCAATTCGTAGTAAATTCTTTAGAATATCACTTCGCTTTCTTACCACTCTAGGGATGCAAATAGCTACCAAATGAGCCTTGTGTATGCTTTTCGTCACTTTTATTTTCTGGAGCATGTGTATCTTCCACCATTAATGTAGCTATTGCATGACCTCACCATTGCACACTTTCCAACTTTTAATAATTCCCTTCGGTGGCTCAATGGTGGCATTCTATCTTTTCATTGGTCAAAATTTCAAATTGTGCTGCCACCTCACTGCACCCCTTCGGCTACTCTTTGGTTATGGTATGAGTTCGTTAGCATTGAATGCGGGATCATTCTCTGATTTCCATGTGTCATGGTTGAAATTGTTGCTTGGCTCCACTTTGATTTTGAAATCGATGGATTAAGAGCCTTTTGAGTCTACTGACACTTAGAAAATTCTAGGCGTGAATTTCTATCTTGATTCTACTCCACTTGCATTGGCTTTGAAAGGTTCCCAGATTGGGAATGCCTTTGCTCTCTTTTGACCATCGACTCACCATTCCATGAGAATCTTAGTGTATTTTGATGCGGATTCAAGAGCGCACGTCATTTCGAAAGGCTTCACATAGAATTGAGTGCGGAATGGAACTTTGTTGTGTACTTAGTCCATACTTAGTCATTCTTGCAATTTTTTTTTTCAAGATTTTTCAAAGAAAATTGATTACAAAGTGCAAAAAGAAATTAAAGTACAAAGTGCAGAAAGGAGGGAAAATAATTATACAATGTATATACATATGTTATAGTGAACTCACTCCTTACACATAGTAGAGCTTGAGATGAAAACCATTCACTGGAATCGGTTGTATGTTTCCCTCTGGATCTTCTAGCTGAAATACATTGGACTCCTTGGCATCTACTATTCTGAAAGGACCATCCCAAAAAGAATCAAACTTTTCATGCTTGCCTGGCTTTGCTCTATCAACATTCCACCTGAGAACTGAGTCTCCAACTTGGAATTTTCTGAATCTGGCTTTCTTATCAAACCATGCTTTAATGTCTGATGAATGCTTTTGAAAACTATCATATGCCTGAGCTCTACTCTCTTCTAATTGCAGCAAATGTGTCAACCTAGTTTTCACAGGATCTTCTTCTGACTCTTCCTCTGAATTGACAAGCTTAAGTGTTGGGATCTCCAAATGGATTGGTAACACTACCTCCTTGCCATATACTAGTGCATAAGGGGAAGTATTGATGGACTTCTTAATAGTAATCATGTCTACCCATAGAGCTTGGTCCAGCAATAGGTGCCAACTTCTTTTATTACCTTCAAGTGATTTCCTCAAAATCCTTAATAGGTTTTTGTTGGTAGATTCTGCAAGTCCATTACCTTGTGGATAATAATTTGAAGTATTTTTAAGAGTAATGTCATACTTACTAGAAAACTCAATATACTTGGCTCCTATGAAAGTTGGGCCATTGTCACTCACCAAGGCTTCTGGGACTCCAAACCTTGAAATCAAATTTTCCATAAAATTGATCACAACATCTTGGTCTGATTTCTTGGTAGGAATAGCTTCTACCCATATGGTAAGATAATCTGTGGTAGTTAAGATAAAATTATGCTCTATTGAGGAATTAGGGTTGATAACCCCTATGAAATCTAGCCCCCATTGTTGAAAAGGCTCTTCAACTTGAATGGGCTTGAGGGGGGATGAAGCATTCCTTGTCCTTCCAACATATCTCTGACATTTGTCACAAGCTCGGGTGACTTTAAAAGCATCAGTGAATATAGTGGGCCAATAATAGCCTGCTCTTATGATTTTTAAAGTTGTAACCCTACCTGAGCTATGTCCACTAGTTGATCCTCCATGGAATTCCTCCATGACCCTTTTTTTTGGTCATCCTTTAAGCATTTTAGAAGAATTCCATCCAAGTTTCTTTTGTATAAGCCCTCTGGTAGTAATACATATTTCAAAGCATGAAGCCTGTATCTCCTCCTTTGGGAAGCACTTATATTAAGGGGGCATACTCCACTCTGGAAATACCTGATCATCTGGTCAATCCAATCAGAGTCTTCAGTTTGTACTATTTTGACCTGATTTTCTTTTATTGTCTGGCAAGTTGTTACTTCTGCCAATGTTGCAGCTTCTGTTAACCCTTGGCATAAGGCTCTACCTCTCACTAGCTTGGTGGGGTGTATTTCTACATCATATTCTTATATTTTGGTAATCCATCCAGCTCTTTTGTCTCCTAGATCACCTTGCAGGATAAAACTTCTTACATCCGGATGAACCACATATACCAGGGTCTTGCTCTGTACCAAATACTTCCTGAACTTCTTTAGTGACTTCATCACAACAAATACTTGTCTTTCAATAAATTTGTATTTGACCTGATAATCATGGAGTGTCTGGCTCCAAAAGAACATAGGATGTTCCTCCTCTTGATCATCTTTCTGGGTGAGTACTGAGGCATAACTTTCTTCAGCTCCATATGCATAAAGAATAAAATATTTACTAAAATATGGGTTTACCAATACTGGGGCTATTGCAATGGATTGCTTGATAATCTCAAAAGCTTATTTCCTGACTTCAGTCCACTTGAATTCAACATTTTTCTTGAGTAGCTCAGATATAGGCCTTACTTTCTGCAAAATCAGAAATGAATTTCTTGACAAAATTGATTTGGCCTAGGAAAGACTGCAATGTCTTCTTATTTGTAGGCAAAGGAAGAGCAAGAATTGATGTGATTCTATCTGGATCTATGGCCATGCCATATTTTGAGACCACATGACCTAGTAGCTTTCCTTCATGGACTGCAAAGAATGACTTCTTAGGATTGAGTGAAATACCAAATTCTCTGCACTTTTGAAAAACTTGCTCCAAGTGTGACAGATGGTCTTTTTTATCATGGGAAAACACAGTCATGTCATCTAGATAAATCAGAATAACCTTGTTGATCAGTGCTCCAAAGGCATAGTCCATGGCTCTCTAAAATGTGGCTCCTGCATTGGACAACCCAAAAGGCATTCTCTGGTAGGCAAATGTACCCCATTTTGTGGTGAATGTTGTTTTATACTGATCTTCATCTTTCACCCAAATTTGGTTATATCTAGAGTAACCATCCAATAGTGAGAATATTTCTGCTCTTCCACTACCTATAAGATCTGATCAATCTGAGGGAGAGGATAGTGATATTTAAGGGATGCTTGGTTCATATTTCTAAAGTCCACACACAAGCGTATATCCCCATTCTTTTTTCTCATGGGTACCAAATTGGCTACCCAAGTAGAATGTTTTATTGGGTATATGATCTTAGCCTTTAATAAATTTAAGAGATCCTCTCTCATAATGGCCTCGATCCTTGGATTGAATGGCCTCTGCTTCTACCTAAATGGTTTTGCATCAGGCTCTAGCTCAATAGTATGTTGGATAACCTTTTTATCATACACCTTGAGGTCTTCATATGACCAAGCCACAATGTCTTGGTATCTTAAGCATAGAGCTTTGATATCTTCTGCTTCCTCAGGTGAACATCGGACTCCAACATTGAGCTTCTTTTCTATACCGACTTCAACTTCTTTATAGATTTTTTCATTGACCTTCATGGCTTTGGTCTTCTTTCTATCCTCATTATCAAACAAACTCTCAAGGGTGACCAACCCTCTTGGGATATGATTGTTTCCTTAGTTGGATAATGTCTTGCTGATCAATTTCTTCTGAATTCTCTTCTTGGATAGTGGAGAGACATGCTTCTCTCACTAAAAAGTCAACTATTTGTTCATCACTTTCAAAAACCTGCCAAAAAATCTGCTTGTCTGGTACTATAGGTCTGAAAAATAATTTTAATTCCCTTGGCCTTCTTGATTCCAAAGTCTACAGAAGGGTTGAAGTTAGCTCCCTTTGTTGCTAATGAATCAGCCAGAGTATTCTTTTCTTTGGGAATAAAATTTAAATTTAGGGCATCAAATGATTCCATTAAATCCCATACCCTATTTCTGTAAGATTTTAAGTAATGGTGCTTACTGCTGCACCTATTTCTTACTTGATGGACTATTAGCTCAGAATCACCATATATATTCAAAATATTAATGCCCATACTTTTTGCTTGTATCAATCCTAGACATAGGGCCTCATATTCTATCGCATTGTTAGTACATGACCATGTCAGTCTGTAAGAAAAATTTTTGTACCTTCTGATTGGGATTGTAGGACCACACCAGCTCCTGCACCATTTTTGCATTTAGCACCATCAAAGTGCATGATCCATGTTTCTTTCTCTCTTAGATATTGGTTGGATATAGCAGGGATTTTCTTCTCTGATTTAGTTGAGATGCTATATGTTCCCATACCAGTTTTGAACTGACTATAATCTTCTCTGAAAGGCAACTCATCCTCTATGTCCAACTCTTCAATGTTTTCCACTAGCTCAAATTCTTCCAAGGGATTAAGATTGCACATATCTTCTTCAATATTTTCAATGTGATAAGCTACTAGTTTTTCAGGTGTTATCCTTATTCTCTTTCCTTTGAAAGGGATTACCATGCTAGAATAATCCATGTACATACATCCCCCTAGCTTTGCAGTAAACTCTCTTGAAAGACATAATCCAAAATAGGGTTCTAAGTCAACCACAACTATTTCTTGCACTATTGTCACCTCAGGGGCTCTGTGCAACCTCATTAGTACATCCTTAATGACTCCAACTATCTTGACAGGTGTCCCATCTAGTTGTAACACTCCAGGACAAGATCGGGTATACTCCATACCCATCTCCTCATAGATTGCTTTAGGCATAACTGTAGTTGATGCTCCTGAGTCAATCATACAATTTTGGACTACCCAACCTTCCATTCTTAGGGATATATAGAAAGGAGGAGGCTTATTATTTAGAACAGTAGGTGTCATTTCTTTCTTTTCTGATGGCATACTAAGGATTGTAGTGGCCAACCTATTCTAAGGATTTTTGTTGAGGGAAGCTTTAAGCAGGTCAATCTGACCAGGGATGAACAGAGTGTCATACAAGCTAGCTTTTGATGGAATACTTTTCATCTCTTCAACAATGTTGTATTCAGATTTAGTCAAGGAGAGTTTTTCCAGCCTTCTTTCTTGCTCACCATATCTTCTTTTATATTTTTGGGTAGCCTCTAATATTTGTCTTTTAGTAATAGAGGGGAACCTAAGTCTTTCTTGATCTTCATCTTTAGATCTCATTCGGTCTCCTTCTGTTTCCTTTTTTGGTCTCTTAGGAAGACTATCTGTCTTCTCTTTTCCCTTAGCTTGAGGAATAGGGAAGGTGTTACTACTCTGAGGGAGGGGATCAACTTTCTTCTGAGAAGGGACTTGGAATTGCCCCATTTTTTGGGGGTCTACTTGTAAGGCTTTCTTCCCAGACCTTGTCATAATGACAATTGGGCTTTCCTCAGCTGACTCTTTCCCAACCATGATTTGATCAGGGTGCCATAACATATTAACTCTCCCCTTTTGATTCCTTTCAGCTTGATCCATAGCTTTTTGAACATGGTGTTGGTACATCACACAAGACTATGAGTCATGGGGGTCATTGCATACTAAACACCAAACATTCGCAAGAGTAGTATCTGAAGAACATTCTGGCTCCTCATATACTGCATTCACCCTGACCCCAGTACTATTACTCGGACCAGGTCTCTGATATTTGTTTACATATGGGAATCTCCTCTGTTGTGACCTTTCTTGGTCTCTCTTTTCCATTGAATTCATTCTATTACTCAAAGTTTTTAGAGTATTTTGTATATCCAGGATAGTAGAAAACTCTTGAGATGATTGAGAAGGAAGTGGAGGAAAAGGAGTTGTAGAGGGTATAGGCTTTGGTTGAGGGATCACATTCATTTGTGGATATGGGGATGATAAAGATAGAGGGTCTATGTAAGAGGGGTTTGTGGATTGAATTTGGCTACTAGTGGTTTCTGAGTTGTAAGGCAACATAGTTTTGGGGGGAAGTCTTCCGACATTGATTAGGATATTTTCAGCATGAACTATTGCATTATAAACTTGGGGGAAGGTTTCTACTCCTGATTGTTGTGTCTGTAGCCCTAAATCTGATCCAAGAGCTCGGATATAATACATATAAGCCAAACATGTAGTTGGTCTGGTAGTGGGGGAATTCTTTTCCATGTTCTACTAAATCTCAAATTGAAATCTGAGATAGTTTCTTGCTGAGTTTTTGCATGGATGTAAACTGATTAAGCAGAGAAAATGGGTCAATAGATTCATTAAATTCCTCTATGAATGGCTCAGCTAACGCTTGCCATGAAGTGATAGTATTGTCTTCCAGAGTTCTAAACCAATGCAATATCTTTCCTCTGAAGGATAGGGCTAGAATCCTTACAATAATATCTTCTTCTTTTATGTTGTGGATTGTTGCTAGGTTCAAGATATCTTGATAGTGCTCATAAGCTATTTTCCTAGATCCATCATAAGTGGGGATAGCTTTAGATACAACTTGAGGGATGGCATTCATTTGGGCTAATCTGAGAGGACCGATTGTGTTCCAGCTAGGGTACTTCTGTAATGGCTGATTAGGAGCCACATTTTGTGCCATATTTCTGGTTGTAGGTCTTATTGGGGGAACTATTGGATGGACTATAGGATCCTCTTCTAGGAGCTCTTCCTCTGTGAGGAAATATTGATCTAAACTTCTGGCAATAATAGCCCCTCTATAAGGTAACTCATAGTAAAAATAGGAGTTAGGGTTATTCCTTTTGAAAGACCTGGTATACATGAAAGGACACTGGTCTATAGGGATAATTTTTTTTTGAGTCTAAAGACTAGGGAGTCACTAGGTGAACTTGCTCTTCTCCACTTACAAGGTCAAGATAATTCACCAAATATTGATTCCTTCGGGTTGAGATAATAGTAACTCATTTGATGGGTTTCATGTTCCTTGTGAACTGGTCCCATCGGGCATGCCAAAAATTATTGGGCACTGAATTGCATCAAGTTTTCACTCAATACTATGGTTGTCTATCTTCCTATTTTCTATCCAGGCTTGCACCCGATAGCTACAACTCAACACTCAACATTGGATGGACCAAAATAGAGTTTCCGATCCAACCTCTAGAGTAGGTTGGTTCCTTGTCAACTTAAATAGGGTGTTGACACAATTATGCTCACTTAGGGTTTGAAGGTTAGGGTAAGAAAAGGTTAGGGTTAGAGAAATGTGAACAATAGTGGATGGATAGGCTAACAACATTGCACCATAATAAAAAGCTCTAAAAAACTAACCCAAAGACACATAACTCAGATCAACATTATCACAAATTGGATGACTCTTCATTCATTAAAGCACAATAGAGAAATATTGCAGACAATGATTTCAATATCTAGACAATGATAATCCAAATAACAGAATTCACCAATATCTAGATTCTACAGAAATGCACTTCCTAACAATAAATATCAATCTCATAAGCAGATTTCAATTACTTTAACAACTAGTAATCCATTAATTTGGCATAAACTAACCACTTAAGTATTCATAGAAATACAGCTAAAGAATTTGAACCTCTGATATCAAGCATGAAGATACAAATTTTGAGGCGAAGATCAATGTAATGCTCCTTCCATTAGCTCTTGGGAATATTTATAGTAGCACAGGAAAACACACTAGAGCCGACCCTTAAAAATGAGGGTTCGACCTCTATTTATAGTTTTTGCAAAAATTAAAATTACAAAGAACATTACAAAGATTTAATTTTGATAGCACAGTAGAGAGTTCTTGCTGGCATTTGCTTACTGGTACACCTTCTAGGAAATCCATTGCAAGTGGACCACCATGGCAGCTCGAGGCCTCTACAACTTGTTGGTCACTTGGTGCAAACTAGAGTTCAGTTTATTAGAGATTATGTATCATCATTGATCCTTCTTGGAAGCCATCTATTATCATCGATCTATAACCACTTCTAGTTCTATCTTCTTGAAAACCCTCGATGCTTCAGCTTCCTCTCCAACTAACTATTACAACACTTGTGAAGAATTACCTTTAAATACCTCAGATTCTTTGACACAATTTTCACCATTGATCTCCCCCATCGTATGGCTATGATCCATCTAGATATAAGCTTTTTATAATGGTAGGGAGAACATAATGCCATTCCACTTTAAAATGTTGGTGATATCATCCTTCTATCTTAGAAACTGTGGAATGCCAATCCGGCTTCCAAATGACTTGAAGGCTAAGTGGAATCGAATCTGCTCTTTGTTCTTCAGATTCCTTCATTATCCATAAAGTATCCATCAATCCACAAAAATATTGATGATGTCATCCTTTCTTTACAAATTTTATGGATTCCATTTCGGTTGAGCAAGTGCATTGGCATATGATCATCAATCCGGACCCATCATAGTGCAAAGTGACTCTTTCTCCATTCCACACTATCTTTAGAATAAAACATTCCGCCTTGTCACCATTCTAGAAAGGAGTTAGTCAAAATCACCTTTTGTCATGAATCTACATCTACTTTGTTCACAACATCCTCCTTGTCACCATTTTGGGTGAAAATACTCTATGGGTTCTCCGAAATCGGGCCTTCCAACACTTAGCCACTCATGAAGTATTTCAAAATATCGAGCGGTCACCAATCCACACTTTTTTATCACTGACGTCATCTCTTCTAAAAACTTTTATGGATTCGAGATGCGTCGCTAGTTCAAAACCAAAAAGGAATCGCTCCAAGCTCCAAGCATGAAAATTTACTAAGTGTCGAGCGGGCTCATGCCTCCTATTGTGGATCCGCTCCAAAATACATTGTAAGGTGTGCGGAATGAGGACTTTACAACTTAGGCAAAATTTGCAAAATTTTCCTAAGTATGTGGCCATTTTGGGCCTATAGTAGCTTCTTTGTATTATTCCTTGTAGGCAAGGGATGATTCGATGTTGTCTTCCTTACTAGATGACACTAATCTCTAACTCTTTACTTGGATAACTCTTAGTACTAATGAATCCAAGATCTTAACCATGTAACTAATTTTAGAGGTTTAATTTTGTACTAATTTTCACGTTAACTAAAACTCCTTAATGAAATTTGAATAACTAATATAGTGCAATAATAGTTTTTCCTTATTACTCATGTGAATGAACTCTTAAAGTAACTTGAAATATGCACTAATTTTTACTACAACTTAAAATACATAGTGTACCTTAATAAATTCTTTAAAAAATTAGTATAGTTCAATATTAATCTCACATTATCACTCCTAATGAACCTTAAATCATGCATGAGTAATCTCTATAGCTCAATGTAGTCTTCTTTGTTTCAACTAGACAATAGGAAGATGATGTTTTTATTTTTTTCGAAATATATCTAACTCCTATTTTAATGTGCATGTAATAACCATTAAAAGAACCTCTCTTATGCACTCTCTTGAATAATTTTAAAATGAATCTACTTCTTGTAACTTTTAAACTGATATGGTGCTTAGCAAATCTTAATAAACCAAAAACTAAAACTAAACTTTGACTAATGAACCTTTTGCACCCAAGTTGCTTACCTTTAAGATCTCTAAAGATGGTGGATGTCTTGGTGATTCAATTCACCAAATTTCTACCCTTAACTGGAATAATTTGCAGCTATTCTTGGCTGTCATAAATAGCTCTTTAACTCACCTTTTTGTATATTAGTAATATTTTCCTAATTGTTGCTCTCTTGTAGTCAATTTTTGCACTAAAATGTTGTTCTTGAAACTCAAAAATTTGGTAGGAAATTCCCCCAAATCATAGATGAACTTTTCTTCAAGAACCCTTTAGTATTCTGTTGTAGATTCAATAAACCCCTATCTTCGAATGAGCCTTCTAACCTTCAAAGGAAATATTCAAACCTTTCAGGTTTGGTAGTAATATTAGGCTTCTTTCTCCTTCAATATTTTTGTTAAATTTTGACTTCAGTTAAGGCCTTTCTCTCAATATTTTGAAAGTATTAAGGTCTTCATCATTCTCCTCCAAAATTTGGCAAACTTCTTGCCAAATCCTTCTCCCTTGGGCTTATTTTTGAATGGCAGCAATTGTCCCAAGTTCTTCATTTGGTGGTAAATTTCTCCAATGAGTTCTCCTAGGAACTCCTTTAATTGCCTTTTCCAAATTTTTAAATAAGGCTCTCCAAGCCTTCTCCTTGTTTCTCCTTGAGACCTCACCAAGGTCTTCAATCTTGCAACTCTTATGGTCTTCCAAATGAGACCTTTCCTTCAACCTTCTACTATGGAAGTTTTGGTAATGAGATCTTCCTCTTGAATCTTTGAAAACTATTGTTGTTGGAATTCGAGAATAGGACCTTGCTAGTCTTTCTTCACTTCTACAATCTACAGGCTTTGATGGAGATCACCAACCTCTAATCTTCTAGAACTAAGATTTTTGTAACTGGACCTTCTAAGGATCTCTTTAACTTATTTAGGTTGATTTATTCAATCTACTATCTGCAGTATTTAACCTCCAATTTTCTTCTAGAATCTTCTCTGGAGTCTCTTGAATCAGCAATAAGGCTACTATGGCCTTTTCTTCTTTTGTACTCTGCAGGTCTGCAATATCTAGTAATGGGACCTTTTCTTCAGGCCTCCAAATCTTCATTCTTCTATTTGTTGCTTCTGGTGCTAAATTGATTTCAATGAAGATATTCTTCATATATCTGTGTAGGAAGATTCCCAACTTACTTTGATTCTCCTTTCCTACAACAAAGTATTAGGATTATAATGGAATAAACTATAAATATAGAGATTATCGAATCTTCACTAGTTGATTTATCAATCTAGTGGAATTTATGTTGAGTCCTAGTCTTCACAAGTTTTTTTGCAACCCTATGGAAAGACTCTAGCCAAATGTAATCTCAAAAATTTTGTAAATGAGATTTTTGGATTTCTCTTAGTTTCACTTGTGGATCTCCCTATTTCCTATCTGATATACCATGTGCTCTGATATTATTGTTAGATTTTTATGGGAGGTAGTACAACCACAAGATGTAAGATAACTAATCTGAGATAACTATAAACTAATGGTACAATAATATGCAAGAAAATAATGATACGAACATTTGTAAATAACTCAAAAATATGTCATTAATGAGAGTGACAAAAATAGTACAATGCTATATAATGGATAAAATGAGCACTTCATGAACAAAAATGAAAGGACTACATTATACCATACTACTAAACTATACCACACACTCTATATATTTACTACTACACTGAAATCACTCACTTTGAGGCCTTTATATAGGAATATAGATTCCTTAGCCCTTACTCTACCGAAGTCCCATGTACATGTGGACTGCATGCCCATTTACAACTTGCACATTGACACTTGTGCATTTATTACAATACTTGAAGTAACTAAATTTACTTTAAAGTAAAATCCTACTCTAGTTATGTACCAAAGGTGGTACATTTACATAACCCAAATTATGTAATATACTCTAACACTTAACTAAAGGAATACCTTCATGTTCCTTGCATCCAGTCCAAAGAAATTTGAAGCAGTGTTTTCTTATTTTCTCTAGAAATCCTTTGGGAATGAAGGCCAAGGAGTGCCAAAACATAGTAATTGCCTCAAGAACTAACTTTACAAGTGTTAATCTCCCACCAATAGACAACCATCTATTACACCAATGGTTAATCCTAACTTCAATCTTCTCTAAAAGCCATCCCCAATCTCTCTTCCTGTAACTATTTGGCTTCAATACAAAACCCAAATACTTAAAGCCTTCCTGGAAATCTAAGAGATTAAAAGGAAAAATTCTGATCAGACCCTGTTCAGTCTCCTGCTCTAGACCATTAAAGCAAATAGAGGATTTTTGAAAATTTATCTCCATGCCAGTAGCAATACTATAAGTGTCCAAGATTTCCTTCAACTTTCTAGCTTCCCTTAAACTGCCATTTGTGAACAACAATACATCATCAACAAATAATAAATGAGATAAATAAAGGACCCCCACTTTGATCCCGGACAAGGATCCTGCCCTCTTTGCATCCAAAATAGCTCTACTCAATCCTTCAACAACCAACAAAAAAAGTAAAGGAGATAAAGGACATCCCTGTCTTAGTCCTCTCGAGGGTCTAAAGAATTTAGAAGTTGATCCATTGATAAGAACAACAAAATATACAAAAGAAATGCATCCCATAATCCACTTTACTACCGGATAGCTAAAACCCACATGTAAGAGCATCAATCTGAGATACAACCAGCTAGTTCTATCATAAGCTTTAGATAGATCTAGTTTAAGGACCATTGTAGGAAGATTTTTAGTTTTAATAGAGTGAAGGCCCTCTTGTGCAGCTCCTATGGCTTCAAAAATCTGTCTACCTACTATAAACCCAAACTGCTCCTAGGAAATAACTTCAGAGAAAATCTTCTTCAATCTAACAACTAGAATCTTTGCAATGATTTTATAGATACAGTTACACAATGAAATAGGTCTAAATTCATCAAAGGTTTTAGGCTTCTCCTTTTTGGGAATCAAAGCTAAAAAAGTGGAGTTAAAAGCCCCCAAAACCTGACCACTCAACCTAACTTCCTCCATTACTCTGAGAAGATCCTCCTCAACAAGATCATAGAAAACTAGGAAAAACTCCACAGGCCATCCATCAGGCCTTGGACTTTTATCCTTTTTGAAAGAAGTCAGGACAACTTTCAGTTCTTCCTTTGTGACCTCCTTCATAAGTAATTGATTATCCTCCTCTATCACAAAACTAGGGAAGAAAGTAGTTAACTTTAAAATTTCCCCAATATTGACTCTATCAGGTTCTTTATAGATAGATTGAAAATGTTTTACTCCCAAATCTACTAACTCAGAAAAACTCCTAACGAGGACCCCTTCTTCATTCTGCATCTCCCAGATAGTGTTAACCTTCTTCCTATGATTAGAAAAATTATGAAAAAACTTAGTATTTTCATCCCCTTTTTTAACCATACAACTCTACTTTTCATTCTCCATTCAACTTCCCTCCACTCCAAGAATTTGTTCTTCTTAATTTCTAGTTCAACCAGTCTTGTTTTCTCCTCCTCTTTAAACAAACCAACCTCATTCTTTTTATGAATTTTTGAAATTTCCTTCTCCACCAACTTAAGATCTCTATCCATACTCTCCTTTTTAACTGTAATCCAAGATGACACAACTCCTTTTAATTTTTTTAAAGTAACAACAAATTGAAAACTTGTCGATAACCTGGAACTTTGGTCATAACCAATCCATTATTTTTTAATCAGTTGTTGAAAATCTTCTTCCTCCAACCAAATTGGATTGAGCTTAAAAGGACTGGCAGGTTTTGCCTCTTGACTTTCTAATTGAAGAAGTATGGGAGAATGATCTGAGCCACCTCTAGTCTCAACCCATGACCGTTTTCTATCTATTTCATTGTATAATGACTCTAAGATCAAAAATCTATCCAACCTCTTTGAGATCCCAACTTCCCCAACTCTATTATTTCTCCACGTAGGCATTAATTTTATTGGTTCCAAATCAATTAAACCAACTTCTTCAATCTTATGTCTGAAGTAATCTGTAAGTCTATCAAGTCTTGCAGATTCTCCCCATACCTCACTTCTATTCATAGTAAAATTTAAGTCCCCACCAATGATAACTCTTTCATCCCTAACACACCTTTGGGAGAAAAAATCATCCCAGAAGACCTGCCTATCTTCATAGGGACCATAACAATTAATAACTGATAACCTCAAACCCAAGTCTTTAAAAAATAATTATGTCCACAAGCCTGAAACCATAAAGGAAGAATTAATTAAGGATACTGAGTTCTTCCAGCTAGTCAAAACACCCCCTAAATTTTTGGTAGCATCTAGAGCCAAGAACTCCTAGTCCCTAAGCAATTTACTTAACCCTTCAATGACTTTTGTACTTGCCCCCATGGTTTCTTGTAGAAGGATAACATCCGGATTATGAATTTCCACCAGCCTGGCTAAGGCAAGTCTTTTAGAGGGACTGCCAAGACCTCAGATATTAAGGGATAACAAGATCATTTAAACATCTTAGAGGGGTTTTGTCCCACTCTAAGGACCCCTTTGATAGATTTTTGTTTACCCTACTGAATTTCCCTCAAAGCCTTCTCCTATGCATGAAACAAAAATATTTCCTACCTGCTGAAGAAGTGGAAGAGTCCTTTATAAGGTCCAGACCTAACCCTAACCTTCCAACAACTACATAAGTTCTCAACTCGGATTCCCTTTTCCTAGAATGTAACAAATATCTGCAAGAGGAGCCCATCTCCAAACCATCCCTTGAAATAGATACCTCCCTAGAAGATTCACCTGATAGGTCAAAAAGACTTCCCCCAATAGTAAAAATATTTGGATCACAATCCCTATTCAATGTGTTTGAGGTTACCAACCCATTATCCAAAATCCTAGAAAATTCCTTGTCCCTAGGACTTCTCTCCGAAGATTCATAAGGAAGTGTACAAACTTCTTTATTACCTAATTCCAGATTATTCTCCACATGTATTGGATAGTAATTGTCATAAGGCTTAGATGACTGACCAACAAACTTAATAGTATCGAGTTCCAATCCTTTCACAGTTTTCTTTATGACTTTGTCTCCTTCTCTAACAACCTATGAATAGTGAAATGGAGATAAAGCTAGGCCCAAAATTTCTTCCTCCTTCTCTAGAGTTTTGGTTCTAGGTTCAACAACATCCTTTTTGCTTGTTTGTGCCAAATCAGGGAGCACTATTGAGCTCTGAAAAATAGGTATCTCTTGATTGTTGTTAGCTGACTTGAAATCCCCACTAGTCATTTGTTTTCTCCTCCATACTTTCTGTGTGAAATATTGAGAACATTCCTTAGCAATATGTCCATAAACATGACAATAAACACATCTAAAAGGAATCTTCAAATAGTCCAAGATTTGATTATGAATTGTATTCCCCACAACTATCTCCATATAGTCCGGTAAGCCTTCATTGATATCCATCTCAACCAAAACCTGAGCTACAGACCAAAAAACACTAGATTTGAAAGAAATATCTATATCCAAGGTTTTACCTAATGAATCTCCAATCTCTTTCAAAGCTCTTTCTGACCATAACTCCATTGGCAGACCTAGAAGTTTCACCCAGATTGAGATTCTCCTAGCAACTTCAGTCCTAGGATCAAAGCAAGTCGTCCAAGCCTTCAAAGCCAAAAAAGAAGACCCCCAATACCAACGACCTTCCAGAATTTTTTGTGCATCTTCCTCAGATCGAAAAAGGAAACCTATCCATCCTCTGGCAAGTAAGTGAAAAATTGGCCCATATCCTAAAATTGGGACCCATACCTTCTACAACCACTCATTTAGTGTATTATCAACTATTTGACGTCCATGAAACTTCCCAATAAGGGCCTTCTCCGAAAACTCCAAAACTTGTTCCATCCTCAGGTCTTCCCCAAGTACCATTCTGATCTTCGACCTTCTCTTTTTAACCACTTTATGTGCCTTACGCACTTTAGTAATCAGAGTTGTAGTCTGTGCTGATTGAAAGTTTGGACCCACTCCACTTAGGGCCTCTAAATCAAGACTTTTACCAATAAAACCAGAACCAAACAAAGGAAACTCTGTCAGACAAAGTGAGTCTGGGTTGTTTGGAGCCTGCTCAAGTTTTTCTTCCCCACAATGAAATGCTTGCTCATTCATTAGACCCATCACTTGAGTAGAGTGTTCTGAGACACCTAAGAGTGAGCAGTCAATAGGACAACCGACCTGATCTGAACCTTCTGACATAGACTCCCCTCTGTCCACTAAAGTCTGATGACCTGCAGTATTATTCTGGCCACTCAAAAAACCCAAGGACCCCCAGTTCTCAACTTCTAAGTCTTGTCCAGAAATGGGACCCTTGGCCCTTGGAGTTGAAAAGATGTGTTGCCCCTCAAAGGGGTCCTCTGAGAAGTCCAAACATTCCTCTTCATTCTCCATCAAAACAAGAAACCAATTTCCCAAACTATACTACCATTTTAAAAATACCAAATAAAAACAAAAGTTAATATTTTCCTTTTGCAAACCCTAGCTTTGCTGCATGAACTTCATGATTCCAACCGATAAACTTCTTCAAACAACCATTCACATGCACAAAAATATTCCTCCCTGTCAAAGTAACTCCTTTCACCTTTTGCATGCTCCGATTCTAGAAAGAAAGTTGTCCAACCTTCATTTTCTTCACATGAACAGATCTGAGCGCACTTCGGTTTTAAAAAAATGTTGATGCTTCTTGTGTCATTTTTTTAAAGATATCAGTCAAGAACTGGACCCACCTTCATTTTATTCACATGAATAGATCTGAGCACATTCTAGTTTCAAGAAAAATAAAATATTGTCACTTGTGTTTTTTTACTTTTCTCTGTGCTTCACTTTGCAAACCCTAGCTTTACTGCATGCACTCCACAATTCTAGCCAACAAAATTCTTCAAACTGTTGTTCACATGCATAGAAATATTCCTCCCTAGCAAAGTAAATCCTTTCACCCCTTCAATTTAATTCCTCTGTGCTTCACTTTGCAAACCCTAGCTTCATTGCATGCACTTCATGATTGCAGTCGACAAACTTCTTCCAAAGAAAATTTAAATGTAAGAAAGAGGAATGCTTACCTCCTTCATAGTCCGAGCTTTCATCAAAATTGCAGATGGGTCTTCAGCTATCATCAAGCGATGACAATGATGTATCAACCACAGCCTGCTCTTCTCAACTTTAGTTAGAAAGAGCACTTATTTTCTCTTTTTTATTTCCCAAGAAACTCCCATGACTCCAAAGTCTAATATTTTAAGAACTGACCACTTTTGGTTACAACACTCAAAGGAGATCTACATTGGAGCCAAATCTCCTAAACTATGTATTCGTGTTGGCTATTCAAATCAGCCAAATACTGGATTTTCCATCAACCTATCAATCCTTTCATCTTCAGTAAACATGCCACTATAACACTAAACCCCTACCTCCTTTTTGATACCTATATTAGATAAAAAAATTGTCATTGTATTCAAAGATCTACCCATATAAATTGGGATCACATCATCTAATTCTCTCTATAAATTTTTGATTTGGGTGACAAGAATCCTCAACCTCTACATCTCTAAAAAAAAATCCTCATGCAATCATATCTCCTTTTTTTATAAGATAACATCAACTAAGTTATTAAATTATTAATGTTTAAAAGTGTGGTTTTCAACAAATAAAAAAATAGACAAATTTTTTGGAGTAAGTGATTTTCTTAAGCGGGCAGTGGATTTTTTGGATCAAGCGATAATTTTTTTGGAGCAAGTGGTGGAGATCAAACCCTAGTGTGAGGAAAGGAAAAATAAAAAACATAGAAAATCTCTAAAGTAGTGGTAAATTTTCTAAAGTGGGTGACAAAGATCAAACTTTAGTGAGGAAAAAACATGGTAATTATCTTAAGAAAGCAGTGGATTTCAAAACCTAGTACATGGAATAAAAGACAACAATTTTTTGAAGCACGCAACATATTTTTTGAAGAAGGTAATGGAGATCAAAACCTAGTGTAAGGAAGCAAGCGTTAAATTTCTTCTGATGCAAGTGGCAGATTTTTTGAAGCAAGTGAAGAGAGGGGTGTGACACCAAGGGTAGAAGCAAGATTTATCGCTTTCAAATCTAGAGGATATGATAACTTCACATATTTAGCCATTCGAATAGGCAAAAAATTATTGAAGTTAGGGTATTGTGGTGGAGGAAGACTAAAAGGTCTTATAAAGTTTTATTGTGTTGAAATACACATGGATTTCAAGCATTCAAATTTGGCCATCTATTGGATCAACTTCAAAATATCTAGGTGATGTAGAGATACTATAAAAAAGTTATTTGTAAAAAGCTATGGATGTCTTTATATGTACTTTTGTCTAGTGTTTATTTTTCTAAATGAAAGTAAAATTTTCTTTTAGGAGTTGTGTCTGGGGTCTTTTTTTTAATATGAAGGTTTGAGTAGCCATTAAAGAAGAACAAGTTTTCAATTTGTTAAAACTTCATAGTACTTGTCATTTGGGTAGGCAGTAGTCTATGCAAGTTAGGATTTCATGGAAATACAAATGAAGAAAAACACTAGGATTTTGTAGGCTTTGAAGCACAACCAAAGGTTTTCTCATGAATGGATAGTAGAAGAACAATCTATATTAGAAGAGGGCCTTTAATAGTTTGAAAGAGAATCAAACATTTTTAAATATGCCAAACTTTTGCCTTAAAAAATAGTATGATAAATTGCATTAAGGTGTACATGGATGTTAGAGATATCTAAGATTTCAACTTTTGCAATGAAGAATGGGTCAAGGGGATATAAATAGGACAAGAAGAAGGATGGGTCGCTAGTACAACTACCATAGTGCCTATCAGATCATCACATAACCCTTGTTTCTAGGTTGTATCACCAAATAGATGTAGCAACTCAATAAATGATTCAAAAGAGAAATTTCCATGGGATTGTTGGCTATTCCATTGCAAAAGAGAGTAATGGGTGAGGAAAAATTTGAGAAGAATAGGCTAGGTTTATGACCACTAATGATGGAGTTATCATCACATGACATATATATTAAACCTAAGGTTGTAAATACATGGGCTAAGAGGATAGATTTTTAGAGTTTTTTTACAAGACTACCACCATGGTGAGTGAAGTAGAGAATGGTAAATACAATGGGACATTATTTTTTGAGGCTAGTTTTGCTAATGTAAACACTAATGGAGAGTTCCTCGACCTTGAGGATATAAGTAAAATATAATATTTTAAAAGGGAAAGAAGGTTTAAGTGTTTTTTGAAATAAGATTATAAAGAAGATGCAAAGGACTATTTGATGGATCCTTATGAGGAGGTATTCATCTTTGATTGTGGAAGAAAGTATGAAAGAAGAAAATTACCTTTAGAGGAGTTAAAGAATGGGCTTGAGCCAATGATAATTTTACAAGAGGACACATAGTTCTTGGACAAAAGTGATGATTGGGATATGTCCTCTCTAGAGCAAGTTTGGAATAGGCTACAACTCTCTGATCAAGGCTACGAGGAACAACATAAGAATTTGGAAAGATAAAATCCAAAGAAGAATCCCTTGGAAGCATGGATAAAGGCAACCAAGTGCATTCGAAGAAGGAGTAATAGAGCAAAATTAGTCCTAGGAGAAGATGTGAAAATGGGGAAATTAAATGAACTCTCAAACAAAACACTTATTGGGAGGTTCTATGGACATGTAATTTCTAAAAAAAACCTTAGCATACTAGATATCTAAGGAATGGATGGAAGTCTTTGGGCATGTGCCTAGTTTTTTACTTCTAATAAGAGGATGGTTGTCATTTCAGTTCAAGACTAAGAAATATGTGGCAAAGATTTTGTCAAATAAATGGTTTTGGGGGTCAACTTTGTTAATTCTCAAACTATGGGACCCTTATTTTGACCCTAGGACCACTCAAATATCTACTCACCTTGTATGGGTAAAATTACTAGGGTTTCCATTAGAATTTTGGTCTAGATATGTTTTCCAAGCCATAGGCAACTACATTGGTTCTTTCTTGGAGGTGGACAAGAGATATCAATCCTCATGCTTGAGGACAATGGTCAGGATTCTTGTTGATGTGGACTAGAGAGATGAATTGGTGGGGGAAATTTTGTTGAAGTACAACAAAGGGATGCATGTACAAACCCTAGACTATATTGGTGTGTCTTTTAGGTGTGCACATTGTCATAATTATGGGTATATTGCAAGGGACTATTCTCTTAATTTTTCAAAGAAGGTTTGGCATTGTAAGGAAGACATAGGGGTATTTAAGAATGAGAATGAGATGCAATTTTTCCATCAAGCACATAACTTATAGACTGATTATATTATTGAATCAATGTATAAGGAACACAAGCTAGAGAAATTAAGAGAAAAAACAAAAGATGCAAAGAAGGTGGAGATAAAACTTTTTATGCCAAATTAAGAGAAGGATTTAGAATCATCTTAGATTGAAGTAATGCTAGGATTCTCAAAGCAAAAGTTGGATGTCATGATCGTGGACCTAGATACAAGGTTTCAAAGCAAAAATATTGCCAAATCTTATTTCTCATATGGGATTATAGGTAATTCTATTTTGAGTCTCTCAACTAACCAATGGCCATATTTACCAATCTATAAAACAAAATTCTCCCCTAGAAGAAGGTAAGGGTGGAGTTGAGGGGTAAGGAGGACCATCAAATTCCTCTTCCTTGAAGGAAGAAGATCTAAACCATGGTTTAGACTCTAGTAAGTTTTTCAGTAATGCTTCCCAAGTAAATCACTTTGAATTTGCTTTCCCACTTTTTTTTGTTTGTGTCCAGGAATATTTTGTGTCCCTAGAAATCCATAGGTATCCCCTATGATCCCTAAAAGGAATAATAATACTAAGTAAAGGATTTGGAGGAGGCCTCAGTAAAGACGTTACAAGAACCCTGATGTTCTTGTGTAAATTTGATAAATAATTTAATATAAAATGTAATCACAGGCCACTTAAATGGGGCTCCCTTGTAATCGCTTTGCCGCTATAGGGGGCTCCCTCCTTGCCACTTATAGGGGGCTCCCTCTTTAGAATCTATGCTTCTTATTCTTCTTCTTGGATGATTTGTGTGAATGACCAACCTAATATATATATCTACCCTAAAGCTACGTTGGTGAAGAGACGTGATGGTTCACGTTATGAAGAGATGTGATGGTTCACTTTATGAGTTAATAATATAATAATTAAATGATTAATAATACTAACTAATACTAACTAATAATGTTAGGATGGAGGATCCTAACATGCCACCCTCCTTAAAAAGAGCTTTGTCCTCAAAGCTCAAAGTGAGGAGCTTTGTCCTTTGTTTTCCAAGAAGGATTTGTGTAAGTTCTTGGACTCTTTTAATGTCATCCTTCCGTAGGTAGGGATATCGAGAAGGATGAAGCGTTAGCATGGGGTTGCCAAAAAAATTAGTAAATGTGTGATGATGAGGGAAGGGCAACCCTTGGGGTTCTTCAAATGCCTTAAAATGATGCATAAAAAGAGGTGGTAAAACTTCTACATTCTCTTGTTGTTCCCTAGGAGAGGCAATGGAGGAGTGTGCAGTCACCTTTCTACCTTGTTTTTGAATAGGTTTGACCTTGTGGCGATAACTCACTATTGGAGAGGAAATTGAGTGTAGTTCTTGTAGAGTGCATGTTTGGCCATAATGAGTCACTTCAAGAATGTCTACCTCATCCTTACCTGATGCATCGATCACTTCTGGCATATCGACCTCATTGTCTTTATTGTTGTGAGTAGGTGCGCCAGGCACTTCGGACACAACTACCTCATCTTCACCTTTTAGGGATTGACAAGGATCAACTTCCTTCAATAAATACAACGTTAGTGTAATGCATTTTTGATGGGATCCAAATTGCTCATCACAATTATCGCAGAGGTCTTTCGCTCGTCGTTCCTTCACTTCCTTCGGGCTGAGGTACTCAACCTACAAGGGTCGATTAGGTTTTGGGGCATCGTAAGTGGTTTGTGCTTTCCCAATAGGTGTTTTTCCTAATCGACGTTGAGTATTGAATTTATCTTCGGCTAATTTGGCCAATCCATAGGTCTGCATCATGGTATAGGGATTGAACCTTGTCACCTCCATTCTAATTTCCTCTTTCAATCCACTAATGAAGCTATTGATGAGAATTGATTCATCCAACCCTATGTTGTGTTTGGTGATATCCTCAAACCGAGTTTGATACTCACGCACGAAAGTGATTTGACGAAGATCTTTGAGCAATTCCCACATGATTGGGTCCCACATGGCTCTGATACCAAATGCAAGAACCTTGATGTTCTTGTGTAAATTTGATAAATAATTTAATATAAAATGTAATCATAGGCCACTTAAAGGGGGCTCCCTTGTAATCACTTTGCCGCTATAGGGGGCTCCCTCCTTGCCACTTATAGGGGGCTCCCTCTTTAGAATCTATGCTTCTTATTCTTCTTCTTGGATGATTTGTGTGAATGGCCAACCTAATATATATATCTACCCTAAAGCTACGTTGGTGAAGAGACGTGATGGTTCACGTTATGAAGAGATGTGATGGTTCACTTTATGAGTTAATAATATAATAATTAAAATATTAATAATACTAACTAATAATGTTAGGATGGAGGATCCTAACAGACGTGGGGGATAGAAGTCTTGTTGGTAGGAGGAGAGGAAGATTTTTTACTTTATTGGCTAAGAATAAAAGTCTCTATGAAGTATAACAAGGCAAGTAATCATCCTTAAAGGGGATCCTTAGAGAAAGGATGATCTTAGACGTAGTTAATAAATTAAAGTACTCTCTTTTAATATTTGAAGGATAGGTAGCTTTGTAAAAAAAATTGCACTATGTAGGTTGGTAGAAATCATAATCCAAAGATTCTGTTAATTCAAGAGATAAAAGGGTGAGCTATGAAAGTGATGGAATATCTCAATAAATTGCTTAAAGGATGGGATTTTTTGGCCCTTGATGTTGTAGGGGCTTTGGGAAGAGTGGTCACAAGGTGGAAGGAAAATTATTTTAGGCTAACCAGATTTGTATTGCTTGACTTAGGAGTTGTGACTAAATTCTTTTCAATGGAGCTCAAGGAAATAGTGATAGTGGTGAACATTTATGGCCCCTATAAAGACAATATGTAGTATTGGGATAAGCTTATGGATCAAAAGTTTTTAGAAGCTAATAATTTAATTTTAGGAGGTGATTTAAACTTAAATCTATCTAGGAGTGAAGTGTGGGGTATTGTTGCTAGAACTGATCCACTAGCTAATTACTTCATCCAAAATTTTGAATCCAAGGGGCTAGTTGAAGAACACAAGCTTATACTAAGAGGGGGGTGAACAGTATAAGACCACTTTTTACTTTTCTTTCTCAAACAATATTAATCAATATAATCAATGGAAATAACAATAACCAAAGCAATGCACAAATAATCACACACAATAGAGACACCACAATTTACGTGGTTCACCCAATGCGGGATACCCCATAGAGAAAATATTTTACTAAAATTTTCTCAAACAATATCTTGGTAGTCCTTCCCAATTACAATGTTTATGGATCTCTATACAAAGGAGATGTTGATCCCCTAAATCTGGTTTGTGGATCTCTATCCACAGGAGAACTTCTCCTCTAATCTAGTTGGTGATCTTCTAGAAGACACTGCCTCCACTGCACTGACTGGTGGATCTTTCTCCACTTGAAGACTCTTGTACTCACTCAGAAGACATGTCCTCAATGTCCTGGCTGATGGATATCTATCCACTGGAGACTCTGTCCTCTCTACTCTATCACCTCCAAAGCTTTGTCTCAATGCTATACTAAACACAGTCCAGTCGGTCTAGCACATCTCTACTCAACTCTTGCACTAAACACAGTCCAGTCGGTCTAGCACAAGTCCACTCAAATCTACACTAAACACAGTCCAATCGATCTATCACAACTTTACTCAATAGGTCCACTCATAACCTACTCAAATCTACTCAACAGTTCCACTTAGAACCTGTCCAAATTTTCTCAACAGGTCCACACAGAACCTGTATAACTCCGCTCAACAGGTCCACTCAGAACCTACTCAAATCTTCTCAACAGGTCCACTCAAAACCTGTCCAAATCTGCTCAATAGGTCCACATAGAACCTATCCAAATATGCTCAACAAGCTCACACTGAACTTGTCTAAATCTGCTCAATAAGTCCTCTCTAGGACTTGCTCAAATTTGTATTGTAAGCTTCCACAAAAGCTCACACAAAATCAGTCCACAAGTCTTCTCAAAGACTTACCTCAAATCTGCTTAACAAGTCCACACAGAACTTGTCTAATATCATAGAAACATAAAGAGAATTGTTAGAGACTCAATATATTCTATACTCAATACTCAATCACATGAAGCATAAAGAGAATTGTTAGAGACTCAATATGTTCTATTCTCAAAAACTCAATCACTTTCTCAACTCAATCTCATAGAAGCATAAAGAGAATTGTTAGAGACTCAATATGTTCTATTCTCAAAAACTCAATCACTTTCTCAACTCAATCTCATAGAAGCATAAAAATAATTGTTAGAGACTCAATATGTTCTATTCTCACAAACTCAATCTCAACTCAAATCAGAATATAGAATAATTTTTTTTATGGAACTTGAACAACCACTTCATACATCCACTTGACTAGGCCCAATCAACTCTACTCAACCAATCACTCAAGAAACAACTCTTGCTCATAAACCCTAGTCCAAGCATGTATCATCCAACTCAAAATGTTTCCAACAATTCTCAACAACAAATCTCACATAACAATGATACTCATGATCTTTTCAAACCCTAGTTCAAGTTCTTTGCATAGCAACTCACTTCAACAACCATACTCATCAAACAATGTTTTAATCACAACTCTCAATTTTAGAAAACCTTCACTCAACCAATGATCTCAACAACAATGCTAATAAAACAAGGTTTTAATCTCAACTCTCAAATCAGAGAACCTTGAAGCAATAACTCAACCACTTTCAAAAAGGAAACCCTAATCAAATTATTTTCACTCCAAGCTTAATTTTCAATAAAGCCAATCAATCAACTCAACCAAAGAATAATTTACCCATGCCTTTTGAATGTCAAGTAGTTGATCTCACAAATTTGCCACACTTACAAAATTTTATTTTCCAATCTTAATAAGGGTTAGAAGACTTCAATAAAAATCACAATGCAAAATACACCTTATTACTCCAACTTAATTTTAACATCCACCAAAGTCCTTTTAGAAGAAACCCTTATCAAAAATAATATCCAACAAATCTTAAAATAAATCTCAATTAAGCCTTTATTATAACTCCTTATACCTCCTAAAACATAACTCAAAACAACAATTTCTAAATTATAGAACCCTGATTGAACCTGGTGCACGTTAACGTCAAACCTTAGACGCAGCAAAACAACAATTTAAAAAATAAATCATTATTATTAACTTTGCGCCTTCAACAACCTTAGAACCTTACATAATATTGTATATATATATGAAGTTGGAGGAAGAAGTCGACGAAGGAGGGATAAGGGGAAAGGAAGTTGGAGGGATAAGGGGAAGGAAGGAATAACAGAGGGATAAGGAGGAAATGGAGGATAAGGAGGAGAAATAGGAAAGAATTTAGGAGAGGAGTTAGGAAAACTAAAACAAAATTGTCGACAAAAAAAATTTGTCGACAATCCTCAAGGCATTTCACACTTAGCGTTAGAAAAGGATTTTTCTAAGCCACTTAAGGTGAAACCCTTTTCACACTTGCAACATTATCCCCCTTAAAGTTGAGAGGACTGACTACACAGTCTCTCAGCTTTACAAATTGAGCTTTTTTCATCGCCTTGGTGAAGATGTCTGCGACATTCTCCAAAGTATGACAATATTGAAGCTCAACAATTTCATGTTCCACCATATCTCTGATGAAGTGGTACTTCATATCAAAATGCTTTGTTCTGCTATGGTGTACGAGGATTATATGCCAAGCCGAATGGCATCGATGTTGTCGTGATGAGATTCCGGTCGGACCACTTTGTTGTTCTCCAATCTCTTCTAGTACTTTCCTTAGCCACAAGGCTTGATACTTGCATACGTAACCACTATATACTCGCTTCGTTGAAGATAGCACTACTACTATCTCGCTTTTTGAACTCCAAGTTATTAGTCCTGAACCAAGACTAAAATAGTTTCCTGATGTTGACTTCCTGTCATCAATATTGCTACCCCAATCACTATCATTGAAGCCTACAAGCTTGATAGTGTTACATTTATGGTACTGGATTCCAAAATCCAATGTACCTTTCACATATCTCAAAATTCTTTTAGCTACCTGCAAATCAGCTCAGATGGGTTAGCCATAAATCTAGAAACAAGAGATACAGCATACTGAATATCTGGTCTGGTGTTGGCGAGAAACATCAAACTCCCAACCATGCTTCGAAAGTGGTCACATCAACTTTTGGTGCTCCATCATCTTTGCTTAATTGGATCCCATGTCCAAGCTGGAGTTGCAAGCTGGTTTGCAATGCTCCATAGCAAACTTCTTGATCATATCCTGAGCATACTTATGTTGACAGATGAAGATCCCTGTATTTGTTTGATGAACCTCCATTCCAAGGTAGTAGTGCATTAAGCCAAGATCCTTCATCTCAAATTGTGTCATCATGGAGTGTTTGAACTCCATATTCATTTTCTCATTACTACCCATAAAAATGAGATCATCCACATACAAGCAAACTATGAGGATGTCTTTACCTTGCTTTAGGTAGTATAGTGTGGGTTCTTTTTTGCTCCTGGTGAACCCATAATCTTTGAAGTACCCATCAATGCGTGAGTACCAAGCTCTTGGTGCCTGTTTAAGACCATAGAGTGCCTTCTTCAATTTGTAAACAAGGTGTTCCTTACCTTGCACTTCAAATCCCTGTGGTTGTTCAACATACACTTCTTCTATCAAGTAACCATTGAGAAATGCACTCTTTACATCCATGTGTTGGACTTTCCATCCTTTGTGTGCAACTAAGGCAAGAACTTTTCTGATGGTCTCCTGTCTGGCTACAGGAGCAAAAGTTTCTTCATAATCTATTCCATATTTCTGAGTAAAACCCTTTGCCACTAATCTTGCCTTATGTTTTTCAATGCTTCCATTAGCATTAAACTTGGTCTTGAATATCCATTTACAGCCAACACATTTCTTTCCTTTAGGAAGCTTCACGAGCTCCCAAGTGTCGTTGTTTTTTATAGAGGTTATCTCCTCTTTCATGGCATCTTGCCAAATCTTCTGAGTACAAGCCTTCTCATAACTAGAAGGTTCAAGTTGTGCACTAGTTAACAAAGCATAGTTAACTTGATCTCCCCTAGGTTCCTATTGGGATTCATCATCACCATACAAGTGCATACTTTCTAATCTGTGTAAAATAGATTCCATTTCACTAGCTTGACTCCTAGTGTATCTTCTTGAAAAAAATTTATCCAACATCTGAGATGATGGATGATACTGTAGAGTTCTCTTACCTTTGGATGGAACATCAATGTCCATTGGTGAGGAACTTACTGATCGCTGTGGAGAAGGACTTGGTGAAGAAGTTGAATCAGAAGATGGACTTGGTGGATGAGTGGAAGGATACTGCTTTCCTTTCTGTGGTATCTGCGGTTGCACCTGCTGAGCAACTACATTAGTGGCTTCAACATCACTGAATATTTGGGGCTTACCCCACTCTCCCCCTTCATCAAAAATCACATCCCTTGAAACCACTATCTTTCGAGTCGTAGGATTGTAGAGTCTATAACCCTTTGTGTTTTCACAGTATCCTACAAAAATGCATGCCTGACTCTTTGGATCAAGCTTCTTTCTCAGCTCATCAAGAATGTGAGCATATGCCAATGAACCAAATACTCTAAATACTTCACATTTGGTTTCTTACCATACCGAGGCTTGGTAAGGTGTCTTCCCTTTCAAACTTGAAGTAGGACTTCTGTTCAAGATGTGAACACTAGTCCTTGTTGCATCTCCCCAATATGCATTACTCAAATGCTTTGTCTGAAGCATTGATCTTGCCATCTCCACAATGGTGCGATTCTTCCTTTTTGCTACACCATTTTGTTGTGGAGTGTAGGTAGTTGTGAACTGCCTCTTGATGCCATGATGTTTACAAAAATTCAAAAACTGATTAGAGGAGTATTCTCCTCCTCTATCTGATCTAAGACATTTTATAGAATGTCCACTCTCACTTTCAACTTTTGCTTTAAAATCAACAAAGCATGCAAATGCTTCATCTTTATGCTTCAAAAAATATATCCAACACATTCTTGTGCAATCATCAATGAAAAGTAGGAAGTAAGAGTGATTACCTAGACTCTTGGTCTACATCGGACCACAGATGTCTGAATGCACTAACTAAAGTGGATAGCTGGCCCTCCATGCTTGTCCATGAGGAAATTTCGATCTGGCATGCTTGCCCAAGGCACACCCTTCACAGACTTCCTTACTATCTTGAATTTTGGGAAGTCCAGTAACCATTGCTTGTGAAGTTAGCATTTTCAAACTTGCTGAATTCAAATGACCATATCTCAAGTGCCATAGGACACTTGGATTGGTAATTGCAACATTTGCTAACTTATTTCCTCTTGGCTGGCCAAACTTCAAAGGGAATAATCTATTCTTTGACATTGGCACTTGTGTAATGATTCTATTACTATTGTTCTTGTCAAAAATGGTGCATTTACCCTCATCAAAATCAACTTGTAATTCTTTTCTAGCATCTGACCAACACTTAAAAGATTGTGTTGAAGATGAGGTGTGTAATAGATATCACTTACTTGCTTGATGCCTTCTTTCGTTGGAACCTCCATGGCTCCAATGCCTTCAACTGCCAATGATTTGTCATCACCCAACCGGATGCTGGATTTGTATGAGGAGTCTAAAGTAGCAAAGAGTTCTTCTTTGCCACTCATGTTATTTGAACACCCAGTGTCCAAAATCCATGTATCATTCATATTTTGCTCTATTCGGCCATAAGAAAGAAAGAGATTTGAGGACTCTTCCTCTTCTCCAAAATTCCCAAACCGATTGCTCTGGTTGCTGCTGCTTCCTTGCGAAGTCTTTGACCAACAATCTCGAGCATAATGGCCAGGTTTGCCACAATTGTAGCAAACTTGTTTTGATTTATCTCCTCCTTTTTCTTTTCCAGATTGTTTCCCTCTATATTGTTGATGTCCTCTATTCTGATTTCCACCTCTGTTGGATGATCCTCCTCTGTTAGGAGTTCCTCCTCTTTGATTATTCCTGCCTCTGCCTCTTTGTTGTCCTCTGCCATGGACTCTACCTCTTCCTTCATGTGTGGCAAAAGCTTTATCATCTCCTCCATAGCTGGTGGTAGGAGTTTCCTATAGCCTCTCTTCATGTGAGAGAAGTGAACCAGTTAGTGCATCAAAAGACAATGAGGTTAAGTCTTTGGATTCTTCAATAATTATTGCAACAGAATTCCATTTTGGAAGAAGTGTTCTCAACACTTTCTTCACCATAACCTCTGGCTTAATATCTTCCCCTAGTGTGACCATTTTATCAACTACGACTTTCACTCGCACGCAGTACTCTCCCACTTTTTCATTTTCTTGCATCCTGAGATTTTCAAAATCTTGTTTCAATGTTTGCAATTTTACCTGTTTTACTTGGTCACTACCTCTATAGCTTTCTTTTAGGGCATTCCAGGCATCTTGTGCAATTACATAAGAGGCAACTCTAGGGAAGATACTTTTATCTAGGGCAGCATGTATGTGATAAAGGGCGAAAGCATTATTTTTCTGTGCTTCTTTTCTAGCCTTTTTATCAGCATTAGAGAAAGCTGCCCATTCAGCAACAGTTGGTTCAGTATAGCCCTCTTCGACTACATCCCATAAACATTTTCCTATCAAAAGGGTTTTCATTTTAATAGACCAATATTCATAGTCTCCTCCATTGAACTCAGGAATCGGAAGACTAGTATTGGATGCCATTGCAGAATAAAAAACAAACTTTATTTGAAGCAAACAAGCACTAAAATGCAGTACAAAGAGATTAATGATTCAAATCAAATCTCGCCTTTTTAGTACATTCAGGTTTTGCTTCGGAACTGCTGCTGATGACTATGACCTCAGGTTCTTTCGCATCCACTTCCTCTGGATCTTCTTCTTCGTCTTCTTCTTCTACTGCTGCTTCGGGTTCAGGAGAGCGTGGTGAATAGCTCTCACTTGATTCTTTTGCCCGTACACCAGGTGTATAACTGGCACTTGCTTGATCTTCTGGAACAACTTCCTTTGGTACAGCTTCCACAGTCTCGGACTCTTCAATTCTTTGTCCGAAAATGTTGTCTTCTGAATCTGCCTCGTACCCTGAATCCGGCTTCCTCAGATGATCAATCACCTAATTTTCCAGCTGACAAAACACTGTACGAAGACTTGTTCGTCGAACCCTTTCATCAAAGGATTTCGGTGTCTCTCGTCTCAAAATCGAGAGAAGTGCATTATAACACCCCTCAGACCGGATCATCTAACATTTCACGGGCAGATTATTTCTCTTTTTTAAAAAAGGCTCCAAACAAGGTTTTTAAAAATTTTCTAAAGTCTTAAAAAAAATTTAATAAATTTTTATATTTTATTTAAATTACCTTTTAAATTAATTATTAAAAAGATAATGTTAAATAAAAATATAATTTAAATTTATTAAATAATTTTAAAACTTTAAATAAAAAATTAAAACCTTTAATGTTTTTAATCAAAAAAAAAAACTTTACCTTTTGCGGGCGGGTGATTCGAACCCACGACCTCTCCACTAGCACGCGGGCGATTTGTCGCTGCACCAAGCGGCCGGCTGGAGACAAAGCGGATGGCCGCAATATTTAAATCCCGTCGGCCGAATTCGAGCCTGCTGACTCTTGCCTCGGGATGCGTGCTCGCTTGGCCTTGCCTCGGGAACCGTGCCCGCCTGCCGTCGGAATCTGGCTCTGATACCAATGATTGAACCGGGTGCAAGTTAACGTCAAACCTTAGACGCAGCAAAACAACAATTTAAAAAATAAATGATTATTATTAACTTTGCACCTTCAACAACCTTAGAACCTTACATAATATTGTATATATATATGAAGTTGGAGGAAGAAGTCGACGAAGGAGGGATAAGGGGAAAGGAAGTTGGAGGGATAAGGGGAAGGAAGGAATAACGGAGGGATAAGGAGGAAATGGAGGGATAAGGAGGAGAAATAGGAAAGAATTTAGGAGAGGAGTTAGGAAAACTAAAGCAAAATTGTCGACAAAAAAAATTTGTCGACAATCCTGAAGGCATTTCACACTTAGGGTTAGAAAAGGATTTTTCTAAGCCACTTAAGGTGAAACCCTTTTCACACTTGCAACAAACCCAAATAATCATCAACACTTCACCTTCAAAAATCAATCACCATAACCTTTATTTAATAAAGTTTATTAAAAATTAATAAACTTTAGAACAACCTTATCACTCCAACCTTAGGGCATAAATCATAAAATTTTAATTAAAATATCGTACCTGCCTCAAGGGGTTTCAATCCCATGACTTGCCCTCACCACAAGCGCCTTAGCCATGGCTAAGGTTTCCACACAAGCTTGTTCGCAAAGGGGAAAGCACCATGTGCTTCATCTTTGTTCTTTTCCTTGCCCACGTTTAACAAAAGCATGCACCTTGGGCACTTCCACAACACTACCACCAAAAACCACTTCACAAGAATCAAACACACGACCTCCGTGCTCTCAACGTCTTCATGCTCTCCAAGCTGCCACTAGGCCACACTGCCCAATGTGAATTGGGGGGTGGTCTCTCTCCGTGTTATCCTCTGCTTCCTTTTCCAAATGTTTTAAACCACACGAGCTCGTTTTCGCATATGCCACACAAATTTCATTCTAGCAAGGATAATTAATGAATAACTTTGAACATATATTTATATTGCCCTCCTCCTTTGTCTAGGACATCGGTTTTTTGATTTTAATGCATCACGTCGGTGTTCTAAGGCTTCGAAAGCCTTAGTAAAACCCAACCTTTGGGTTTTTAATCTCTACAAAATTTTGCGCTTGAATATATTTTAATTTTCTAAAACCCAACCTTAGGGTTTTAATCAAATGAACTTTATCCTTTAAAATCTAATTATATTATAATTAAAAAATTATAATATTAATTAGATTTTTACCACTTTGGTAAGTATTATAATAAAAATTATAATATTTTTAACCTTCCAATGCTTTTGATGAATTGCTTTTTAAGGAACCTAGTTCCTTAATTTTAAATCGCTATGAATCGTTTTTAATAAGGAGGTTTCCCTGCCCAATGCTCCAAAGGAGATGTATTTTATATTTTATTCGATGATGATCTATTCTATGCCTCCCTCCTAGATTTTATATTAACCTAGGGCTACGAAATGAAAGGATGCAACTATTCATTTTATAATAATATAATAATTAATTGAAATGCTAACTAATAATGTTAGGATGGAGGATCCTAACATGCCACCCCCCTTAAAAAGAGCTTTGTCCTCAAAGCTCAAAGGGAGGAGCTTCGTCCTTTGTTTTCCCAAATGCATTTGCTCATGTTCTTGCACAACTTTAATGTCCTTTTTCTGTAAGTAGGGATATCAAGAAGGTGGAAAAATTAGAGGTGGATTGCCAAGAAGGAGAGGAGGAGCAAGACAACGATGGGGGAGCAACCTTTGGGTTCCTACAAACATTGTAGAATAAGCCATCAAAAGTGGGAGGGATTTCATATCCGTTTGTTCCCTGGAAGAGTTAACGAAGGAGTGTGCCATCATGCTACGTTGTTTTCGAATAGGTTCGACCATGTGGTTAGAAAACACTATGGGTGAGGAAGGTGTGTGCAGGGGGGGAGCTATTGCTTTGTATACCTTGATCGTATTGTCGTCATAGTGGGGAGTAGGTAATGTGGGTAGTGGTGGTTCACTGTGCTCACCTTCCACCTCTTCCTTATCGTGTGTGCCTTCCTCATCTTTCTCATCTTCCTTACCTTGCTCATCTTCCTCATATTGCTCACCTGCCTCAGCGTTGGCCGTTATGGATTGACAAGGATCATCTAAATTTAATAAATACAATGTTGGTGCAGCGCAATGATGATGAGGCCTAGATTGCTCATCACAAGTACAACAGAGATCTTTCGCTCACTGCTCCTCCATTTCTTGCAGGCTGACGTACTTAACTAGAAAGGGTTTAGGTTTTGGAATAGCGGGTGAGAATGATGATTTGTCAATAGGTTTCTCCCTATCTCGACGTTGAATATTGAATTTATCTTCAAATAGCAAGGCTAATCCAATGGCTTCTTGCAGGGTGCGAGGAGTGTATATCATGGCCGCAACTCTAATTTCTTCTTTTAATCCACTGATGAAATCATTTATGAGAACTGATTCGTCCAACCCGATGATGCGACTGGTGATATCTTGGAACTAAATTTTAGATGCACGTACTGATGTGATTTGATGTAGGTGGGTGATATTAAGCAACAAAAGTAGGTTGGGATCATGAGATATTTCGTCGTCAATCATTTTCTTAATCATCATTGGAAGTTGTCACTAAATTTTTTGAGCACCTGTCCTTTATGGGGTCAAGTATCTGATTGGAACAATAATGAATTTTGCTGCATCCGACGAAAACCTTACTTAATGGCTATGGGATACAAACTCATGATGACCGAAATAATTCAACCTTAGGTTTAAACTTTTAATGGAAACCTTCACATTCTCGTACAAGTGTTGATGTTTTATATGAATTTTCAACCTTACAATGTATGAATTACTTCTTCACGTGATTTTTTAATTGATTAAAAAATTGACGTATCTTCACGATTTCGGCGAGAATTTTAAGGGCGATGGAAAAAAAATAAAACTTTAGTTCTTTGAATTTAATAAGCTTTAAAAATAAAACTATGCTTGCACTGTTGGAGACAAAAACTTCTTCCCTTCCATGATTCCAACGTCAGAAACAACAAACGCCGACACTCGAAAAAAAATAAATAAATAAATAAAACCTTTGTTTTAATTTTAAAATTTTATTTTTTCGGTTCACTACGTGACATTTTTGATGTCGTAAAAAAAATATTGGTGCCAAAAAAAATAATTAAAACCTTAGCTTTATTTAAATTTTTATTTTGATCTCACCGGATTTTCGTGTACTCTTAGAAAGAATTTTATAATTGTGGGTACGTGGCACACTGGTATTGGAAGATAGAACCTTAGTTTTAATTTATCACGATGCCTGATTATCGTCTGAAATTGCATGAACTTGTTATATGAAAAATTTTATGATGTTTGATTCTTCTTACACAATGAACGCATGCGAATTCTGTCACGTGTTTCGTTAATCATTTGGCAATTCAACTTTAGGGTATAAAAATAATTCTTCACGCTAGGTTTTAATTGATTGAAAATGCCTCGACGACCTTTTTGCTCGATATTCCAATAACGAAAAAATTAATAATGACGGCAATGATGGAATTGATTTTTAACTTGCCGAATAGCAAATAACCCAAGGTTTATTACTTTGCAAAGTGTTGAATATCGAATAACCGAAGGAGTAATGAGAACAATTAATGTTTTTAGAAATTTTCAACAACTTTAGGTTGTTTTCATCCTGAAATTTTGCAGACTACCGAGAAACAGAGAAAAGAAAACCTAATACGTCCACCCGAGCAATCTTTATTGTTGCCTGATTCGACATGTGTCTTCGTGCGAGTGGATGGCCTTCACGGTTCAAATATTAGGCGCTTATTGAAAATTTTAAATGTTAGAGTGTGTTTTAATTTTTATTTTTCTTTCACGTCGCTTGTAACTCGGATAACAACAATGGTGATAGACTTGGCTACAACGCGATGTTACTGTCAACTTCTTTACTGTTGGCCTCTCCGTTCCTTTGATGAACAGCTCAGTTTTATTGGTGTTTAATGAATTAGGCAAAATTTTAAATTTGATAATAGCGAGTGTTGTCTACGTCTTTTGCTACGAACAGATTGAACCTGCAATAGTTGTGGTGGATGTTGCAACTAATCCTGGTGAACCAGACTTCTTTTTTTTTTTTTAAAGATTAATTTAAATTTTTTATTCTTGTTTTCTTGCCGGTTTTTTTTTTTTGTTGGAGACGTGCCCGTGTAGGGAAAAAAGTTTGAATCGCCTACAGAATATCTGCGGACACGATTTATTTTTTTTATTGCTAATAGGAGATCTGGAATTGGCCTCAGTTACCTATTACTATGCCAATGATTTCAGATAGGTTTAGATTTCTCTTGAAGTGAATTGATTCACTGTATCTCTTGTGCACGCGTTCAGATGTCTCTATGTAATGTCTGCTGCAAGGTTGAGACGGTAACTCATCGGTTGGTGAATAAAAGTTGTTGGTGGTATTTGAAATTCGGAAGCAAAAATGGTGACTACTATTCTTAAAGCCCAACCTCCCAAGATGAATGCTCTGATACCAGATGTAAGGAACCTAGTTCCTTAATTATAAATCGCTTTTATATGAATCACTTTTAATAAGGAGGTTTCCCTACCCAATGCTCCAAAGGAGATGTATTTTATATTTTATTCAATGATGATCTATTCTATGCCTCCCTCCTAGATTTTATATTAACCTAGGGCTACAAAATGAAAGGATGCAACTATTCATTTTATAATAATATAATAATTAATTGAAATGCTAACTAATAATGTTAGGATGGAGGATCCTAACATGCTTCCATGGAAAAAACATCTTTTTGACCCAATATTTTTGGGTGTAAAATAAAATATTTTAACCCATTATAAACTTCCATTAAACTTTGCACTCGAACTAAAGAAGAAATCTCACTAGCATCTTGACATCAATGAAAACTTTGGCTTAGGGACTCAAAATGTCCAACAATCTCCCCCTTTGTCATTGATGGCAACCCGCATTCTTTTTACTTGAAACTTGATCTTTCTTTTTCCTTATGCTTCCCCTAGGATATTGCTCCCCCTGGGTCAATGCTCTCTCAGATATCACATCTCTCCCCAATACACAAATCTCTCCCCCTTTGACATCAATGGCAAAGGGTCACCTTTGGGGCTTGGGGCTAAGAATGAGCCTCTTAGCTTAGCCCCTCCTCCACCTCCTCATGAGGTGGTTAATTCTAGGGTGGGAGTATTTCTACTCCCCGAAAGCACTATTCTTTACCTTTATTCTTTTCCCTTCTTTTTTGAGTTTCCTGAATCCTTTAACTGTTTCTATCCAAGTCATCATCCATGTTCTTATCGTAATTATTGTTCCTATTCTTGTTCTTGTTCACATCTAGGTTCTTGTTTCTATTCATGTTCTTGTTCCTGTTTCTGTTCTCATCCATGTTTCTGTTCCTGTTCCTGTTCTTGTTCCTGTTTATGTTCATGTTCATGTTCATGTTCATGTTCCTGTTCATGTTCATGTTCTTGTTCATGTTCTTGTTTTTGTTCATATATGTTTATGGAATGTCTACTCTACACCACTTTGTTGTGTGATCATCATTATTGCACTTATAACACTTAATAATATTATTCCTTAGAGGTGCAAATATCTTAGGATTTCTCCTAGTGAAGTCATATCCTCTTATTTCATGAACCCTGCAATTCATTGCCTTGTGACCAAACTGATTACATGAGTAGCAATACCCATAAAAAAATTGTCCATTCCCATATTCATGTCTTTCATGTGTCCTGCATTATGAAGCCATGTGCCCAAACATGTGATATGCAAAACATATTTCATTGAAGCTTCTTTGTTTTGACCTCATCGGTCTCCTATTATGATTTTTGTTCCATATGTATCTTCTCTGTGCATTGTTCCTATCTTTGTTGAACTCTCTATTGTCCAAATCTTCCTATGATGTCTGAATTTCTCTTACACTCTCTTCTTCTGAAGTATCTTCATCTAAATTTTTCTCTTTAGAACTTGAAGTTAACTCTCCTTCCTGTTTCTTTTGAGTTTATTCAAAACCAAGACCTATTTTGTTTGTTGAATTTCTTTGTACCTTGACTATCTTATCCATAATATTTGAGCTATTATTGAATCCTTTCATCTTGATCTTGGATTCCTCTAAATATTCTTTTAGTAGTGCCACTTCTTGTGCTAACTTCTCACATTCCAAGATCTTTGCTTCTAACTTATCTTTGAACCTTTTTGCCTTAGCCTTTGATTTTTCTAAATCCTCTATGAGCAATCTTCTCTCTTCATCACATTCTTGAAATTGAATTTCAATTTTAGAGTGTTTCTTTCTTACCTTCTTTACCGTGTTAAGGGAATAGATAAGTTCTCCCTTGAGATCATAACCATTCTCTGCTGAATGGTCGTCTATTTGTTTACCTTTCTCCACATCATTACTTTCTTTTGGCTTGTCTTCTATAGGATCCTTACTTCTTCTTCTAAAGCCATTAGAATATTTTCATATGGTCCTTCAAGTGCATTCTCATATTCATCATCCCTGAAACTATAACCATACCTTGTACAATCATTTGCATTATTTTCATAGTAGCTCCTCTTTTGTCTTCGAAAGAACTTCCTTACTTGTCTGCTTTGTCCATATTTGCTTTTATTTTGGTGTTTGTGTCTTTTTGATTCCCTATACCTATGATCCTATTTTTCTTCACCATTGTTTTTATTTGGCTCTTTACAATATGTTGTAAAACATCCATACTTTCCATAATTGAAACACTTAATAGATCTTAGACCTATGAGTCTTCTATAACCTTTATCTCTTCTACCATAATTTGCTTCTTCATCACTGGATGACTCATTGCTTGATTCTAACTTCTTACCCTTTATCTTCTTGTTCGCTTTGAAAGCAACCTCTTTCGGAGGGATAGGATCTTTTGTTCTTATCTCAAAAGTTGTAAGCATGCCAAGTAAGAAATTTCTTGTCATACTATCACTATAAATTGATGTTTCTATAGTAGAGATATTTTCATTGTACCTTTTTGTAAGAGTTCTCAAGATCTTATCACAAGCATTAGATTCATCGGCCTTCATTACAAGAGCTCTCATCTCATGTACAAGTTCATCAATCTGACTGAGATAGTCACGAATATTTTCATCATTCCGCATTCTTAGATTTTCAAATTCTCCTTTGAGATTTTTGATCTTAGCTTTCCTCACACCTTTATCTCCTTCATATATGTTATGCAGTAGTTCCCACATTTCATTTATTTTTTTACAATCCATAACCTTCATAGATTCTGATGTACGCAACCCTTTTATAATTGCATTTATAGCTCTTGAAATTGCATGCATTAGAAGCTTACCTTCCTTATCTGTAGGAGGATTAACTATTGAATCATATCCAAGTTCCACTGCATCTCAAACTTCATTGCCAAGTGCCATCAAGTGAAACCTTATCAGCATACACCAATACAAGAAGTCACTTCCATCAAAGATTGGTACTGTATTATTGATAGACCAATCCCTTTGATCCTTCATACATTGTATTCTTGACCACTTTTCCTTCAAGCTATCAAACTCTTCTGAAGGAACCCGCTCTGATACTAATTGAAGAACACAAGCTTATACTAAGAGGGGGTGAACAGTATAAGACCACTTTTTACTTTTTTTTCCCAAACAGTATTAATCAATATAATCAATGGCAATATCAATAGCAATAACCAAAGCAATATACAAATCATCACATACAATAGAGACACCATAATTTACATGGTTCACCCAATGCAGGCTACTCCACGGAGAAAATATTTCACTAAAATTTTCTCAATCAATCTCTTGAAAAAACTTCCCAATTACAATTTTTATGGATCTTTGTCCAAAGGAGATGTTGATCCCCTAAATCTATTTTGTGGATCTCTATCCATAGGATAACTTCTTATCCTTTGCTCTGGCTGGCGATCTTTTGCAATACACTACCTCTACTACACTTACTGGTGGATCTCTCTCCACTTGAAGACTCTTGTCCTCACTTAGAAGACATGTCCTGAATGTCTTGGCTAATGGATCTCTATCCACTGGATACTCTGTCCTCTCTACTCTGTCACCTCCAAATATTTGTCTCAATGTTATACTAAACACAATCTAGTCGGTCTAGCACAACTCTACTCAACTCTTGCACTAAACATAGTCTAGTCGGTCTAGCACAAGTCCACTCAAATCTGCACTAAACACAGTCCAGTCGATCTAGCACAAATATTCTCAATAGGTCCACTCAGAACCTACTCAAATATGCTCAATAGGTCCACTCATAACCTATCCAAATCTACTCAACAGGTCCACACAGAACCTACACAACTCTACTCAACATGTCCACTCATAACCTGCTCAAATCTACTCAACAGGTCCACTCATAACCTGTCCAAATATTCTCAAAAGGTCCACACAGAACCTATCCAAATATGCTCAACAAGCTCACACAAAACTTGTCCAAATATGCTCAATAAGTCCTATCTAGCACTTGATCAAATCTATATTTTAAGCTTCTACAAAAGCTCACACAAAATCAGTCCACAGTCTTCTCAAAGACTTACCTCAACTATGCTTAACAAGTCCACACAGAACTTGTCTAATCTCGTAGAAACATAAAGGGAATTCTTAGAGACTCAATATGTTCTACACTCAATACTCAATCACTTTCTCAACTCAATCTCATAGAAGCATAAAGAGAATTGTTAGAGACTCAATATATTCTATTCTCAAAAACTCAATCACTTTCTCAACTCAATCTTATAGAAGCATAAAGAGAATTGTTAGAGACTCAATATGTTCTATTCTCAAAAACTCAATCACTTTCTCAACTCAATCTCATAGAAGCATAAAGAGAATTTTTAGAGACTCAATATGTTCTATTCTCACAAAATCAATCTCAACTCAAATCAGAATATAGAATAGTTTTTTTTATGGAACTTGAACAACCACTTCATACATCCACTTGACTAGGCCCAATCAACTCTACTCAACCAATCACTCAAGAAACAACTCTTGCTCATAAACCCTAGTCCAAGCATGTATCATCCAAATCAAAATATTTCAAATAATGCTCAACAACAAATCTCACATAACAATGATACTCATGATCTTTTCAAACCCTCGTTCAAGTTATTTGCATAACAACTCACTTCACAACCATGCTTATCAAACAATGTTTTAATCACAACTCTCAATTTCAAAAAATATTGAAGCATTAACTCAAACACTTCACTCAACCAATGATCTCAACAACAATGCTAATAAAACAAGGTTTTAATCTCAACTCTCAAATCAAAAAACCTTGAAGCAATAACTCAACCACTTTCAAAAAGGAAACCCTAATCAAGTCCTTTTCACTCCAAACTTAATTTCAATAAATCCAATCAATCAACTCAACCAAAGAAGAATTTACCCATACCTTTTGAATGTCAATGAGTTGATCTCACAAATCTGCCACACTCACAAATTTCTCTTTTCCAATCTCAATAAGGGTTAGAAGACTTCAATAAAAATCACAATGCAAAATACACCTTATTGCTCCAACTTAATTTTAACATCCACCAAAGTCCTTTTATAAGAAACCCTTATAAAAAATAATAGCCAAAAAATCTTAAAATAAATCTCAATTAAGCCTTTATTATAACTCCTTATACCTCCTAAGACATAACTCTCAAAACAACAATTTCCAAATTATAGAACTCAAATAATCATCAACACTTCACCTTCAAAAATCAATCACCACAACCTTTATTTAATAAAGTTTATTAAAAATTAATAAACTTTAGAACAACCTTATCACTCCAACCTTAGGGCATAAATCATAAAATTTTAATTAAAAAATCGTACTCGCCTCAAGGGGTTTCGACCCCATGACTTGCCCTCACCGTGAGCGCCTTAGCCATGGCTAAGGTTGCCACACGACCTCGTTCGCAAAGGGGGAAGCACCACGTGCTTCTTCTTTGTACTTTTCCTTACCCATGTTTAACAAAAGTGTGCACCTTGGACGCTTCCACAACACTACCACCAAAAACCACTTCACGAGAATTGAACGCACGACCTTCGTGCTCTCAATGCCTTCGCGCTCTCCAAGCTACCACTAGGCCACACTGCCCAATGCGAATTGTGGGGTGGTCTTTCTCCGTGTTAAGAGTTAATGAAGTCATTAATGTGATTAGAGGACTCGATGAGGAAATCAAATATTCTGTCATCGTGAAAAAGGTATTAAGGTCCCTTCCCCAAATATTTGATTCTAAAGTTTCAGTTATAGAAGAAGCTAAAGATCTAAATTATTTTAGTATGGATGAGATGCATGGTATTTTGACTGCATATGAGATGAGAATAGGAAAATCTAAACCCACAGACAAAGAAGCTGCTTTTAAATCCCAGAAAAATATGAAAGCAAAACAAGAATCCGAGGAAGAAGAGACATCATATGAAATGGAAGAAAACTTTGTTCAAAAACTAAAAAGGGAAAAAGAAAAATACAAAGGAAAGTTACCGTTTAAATATTTCAAATATGGAGGCATTGGGTATTTCACAGCTAAATGTCCACTTAATGAGAAGAACAGAAGTGATGAAGGATGGCACGGAGAAAGAAGTGACTAGAAGAAAAAATCAAATTTCAAAAAAGGCAACTTCAAGAAGAAAAGTTTCATCTCCAAGAAGGTCAGTTCGTCAGAAGACAACTCCAGTGAGGATTATGAAAAAGAAATAGACGAAGCTCTTTTTATGGCATTCAAAGAAGAAAAATAAAAAAAAGAACAAGAATGTGATGAACAAGAAATTGACGCAGAAGTGAATTTGGAAGAGGAACTAATTGCAGCTCTGGATGAATTGAAGACAAAAATAAAAAAGAATAAGAAAATTTCAAGAAAGCTTGAGGATGCAAATGAAATCATAAAAAGTTTGAAAGTGTAGATAGAAGAATCCAAGAAGATTTCCAAAGATCTCGAAGTGCAAATAACCATGAAAATAGATTATTGCAGCAAGTTAGAAGAAGAGATTGTTGGTTTAAGGATGCAGCTAGAAGAGATGAATCAAAAAATTGGCCTTTATCACAAACGTGAAGAGAGTTCTATGAAGTTGGATAAGATCATAAAGAACCATAAGACTACAGGCATCAAATTTGGTTTGGGTTTTGACGAAGGAGAATCATCAAATGGATCAAAGGCCACAAATGAAGAATCCACAAAGAATGAAGAAAAGAAACAAGTTAATCAAGCAAAAACGAATCATGCAAAGGAAAGCAATAATGCAAGGCACGAAAGGAGAATTGACAATGATGGTTTCACAAATGTCACACATCAAAGAAGAAGAAGATTTATGTCTCCTACAACAACATGGCAAAGACCACCACCGAGGTTCAATCATCCATTTTCTGGTTATTGTTTCAAATGCAATGGTTATGGAAATAAGATTTTAGATTGCAAGTATAATGTAGGACCAAGGAATTTTGCTAGTAGAAATGCTTTTTCACCTTTGATGGATTATGCAATAGAATGTTATAACTGTCATAAATTTGGGTATATTGTAAGAAATTGTAGAAGTACATTTGCATCAAATCAATTTCAAGGAAGAAAATTTTAGTCAAATGGAATAAGACAAAATAAAAAAATTCTCGAAAAACATGCACAAGCTACTGAAAAAGAAAAGCCAAAACAAGAGCCCAAAACTGTAATCAAACTGGAGTGGAAAGAAAAAGAGCAACCTAAGGAAGAAAAGGAATCCTTGATCATACAGATGGTATTTAAAGCGTAGAATAAATTTGCATCATGGATAATTTATAGTGGATGCTCCAATCATATGATAGGTGACAAACAGAAATTTGAGAAGTTATAGCAATATGAAGGTGGTTCGATGAAATTCAGAAACAATGATGGAGCTAAGATAGTTGGTAGAGGTTCAGTTAAGATCAGTGATGAAAAAATTAGGTCATAAGAAGTCTTGTTTGTGGTTGGTCTGAAGCATAACTTGTTGAGCCTAAGTCAGATTTGTGACAAAGGTCATGATGTGATCTTTAAGAAGCAGGGTTGTGAAATCAGGAGGGGAAGTTGATAGCAACTAGATCAAGGACATATGGCAACCTGTACACTCTCTTAGAGACTTCAGAAGAAGATTTCTTGATTGGACAGGAAGAAGAGAATTGGTTGTGGCATAAGAGGCTCAGTCATATCAGTTTTGACAATCTAGTAAAAATCAGTTCAAAGAAAGCAGTGAGAGATATTCCCACCATTGACAAACCATCAAATAGCATTTGTGCTTCATGTCAAAAAGGGAAGCAAACTAGATTCTCATTTAAAAAAAAAGAGTACTACACGAGCAAACCTTTGGAACTAGTACATACTAATTTATGTGGACCCATGAGAATGCAAAGCATAAACGGTGATAAATATTTCATGTTGTGTATAGATGACTATTCCAAGATGACATGGGTATTGTTTTTGAAGC
This sequence comes from Wollemia nobilis, assembly GCA_028583015.1. Classification (NCBI taxonomy): domain Eukaryota; kingdom Viridiplantae; phylum Streptophyta; class Pinopsida; order Araucariales; family Araucariaceae; genus Wollemia; species Wollemia nobilis. The sequence continues at coordinate 3,883,906 of JAQPPZ010017036.1, read as the reverse complement.
ATAAATCAAAAGCTTTTGAGATGTTCAAGGTTTTCAAAAACCAAGTTGAGAATCAAACAGGAAAAAATATTAAATTTTTAAGATCAGACAGAGGGGGAGAGTTCATTTTCGAGGATTTCACAGAGTATTGTGAAAAATATAGCATCAGGAGACTGTTTTCAACAGCCAGGACACCTTAGCAGAATGGTGTGGTAGAAAGAAAGAATAAGATAGTGCAAAAAATGGCATTAACAATGTTGACTAAGAGCAAAGTAGCAAATAAATTTTGGAAAGAGGCAATCCATATTGCGGTATACATCCAAAATAGGTGCATGTTGAGGACGCATGAAAGCAAAACTCCTTATGAGTTGTGATTCGGTAAAAATGCAACAACAAGATATTTTAAAGTTTATGGCAGCAAGTGTTACATCAAAAGAACTGAAGAAAACCTTGGTAAGTTTGAAGATAGAGCGGATGAAGGTAATTTTCTTGGCTATTTGTCAAAAAGAAAAGCTTACAAATGTTACAAGAGGTTCAGAAAAATTGTGGAAAGTGTCGATGTTAAAGTTGGTGAAGGAAGGGAATGAGTAATTAGCTATGAATAGAACTACCTAATTTATGAAGAGGTCATTGAAGGAGATGAGGAAGAGGAAATGGAAAAGAAACCAAGAATTGACTCAGAGGATTCGAAAAGTGATTCAAAATTAGAAGAAAACAAGAAATTCAAAACAGGTAGCTGGCAGAAAGATCATCCTAGAGAGCAAATAATTGGAGACCCCATAGTTGGTGTTTAGACAAGAAGAATATTAGTAAGTAACTACTCTTTACTATCCAGCATTGAGCCCAAAAATATTGCCGAAGCAAGCAAATATGAAATTTGGCTAAAGGCAATAAATGAAGAATTAGATCAGATCGAAAAAAACAAGACTTGGGAGTTAGTACCAAGACCCACAAATAAAAATGTATTCGATACTAAATGGGTCTTTCGAAACAAATTGAATAAATACGGACAGGCAGTCAAGAACAAAGAAATATTGGTATGCAAAGGGTATGTGCAAGTTGAAGGTATTGACTTCGAGGAAATCTTTGCACCTGTTGCCAGACTAGAGGCAATTAGAATGTTTCTTGCTTTAGTAGTTTACAAGAATTTCAAAGTTTATCAAATGGATGTGAAATTAGCATTTTTGAATGAGAAACTTGAAGAAGAGGTTTATATTGAGCAACCAGACGGTTTTAGCTTGGTGATGATCCCAACTTGGTTTGCAAGTTGAAGAAAGTGTTATATGGCTTAAAAAAGGCACCCCGGGCATGGTATGCAAGGCTAGACAGTTATCTTACTCAACAAGGATTCAAGAAATTTATGGTGGACAGTAATTTGTATGTCAAATAGAAAATGATCATCATATTTTTGTTGTTGTATACGTAGATGATATCATATTTGGAAGCAGCAAAGATGAGTTATGTAAATATTTAACAAATAAGATGTAGAAAGAGTTTGAAATGTCAATGATTGGTGAACTTTCGTATTTTCTTGGATTACAAGTTAATCAAAAGGAGAAAGGCATATTTATTTCTCAAATTAAATATGTGAAAGAGATGGTGAAAAATTTCACAATGGAGGATTGCAAGCCAGTTAGCACTCCCATGACAACAGGTTGCAAGTTGAGCAATGATGACAAATCTCCACCTGTTGATCAAACTATGTACGGATCCATGATTGGGAGCTTACTGTACTTGACAACTACTAGATCGGACATTTTGCAAGCAGTATGCATGGTAGCATGATTTTAGGCTAGTCCCAAGGAGACTCATGTGACAGCAGTGAAGAGGATTTTTCGATACCTCAAGGGTACTATGGAGTATGGGTTATGGTATCCGAAAGGTAAGGACTTCACCCTTATTGCATATTCAGATGTAGATTGGGTAGGATGTGTAGATGACAGGAAGAGTACCAATGGAGGTGCATTCTATCTTGGTGATAATCTTGTTGCGTGGCATAGCAAAAAGCAGGAGTCAATCTCATTATCCACAGCAGAGGCAGAGTATATTGCAGCGACATCATGTTGTACACAAGTACTTTGGATGAAACAAACTTTGAAAGATCTTGGAATAAATTTTAGTGATCCCATATCGATCATGTGTGACAATACACGTGCAATAAATATCTCAAAGAATTTGGTTATGCATTCTCACACAAAACATTTTGCTATTCGATACCATTTTTTTAAGGAGAAAGTTGCAGAAAGTGAGGTTAAGTTGGATTTTGTTCCAACAACAGAACAAGTAGCAGATATCTTCACCAAACCATTGCCCAAGGAATTCTTTGAGTACCTTCGTAATAAATTGGGAGTGGTCACACTTCCTAAGCATTGAATAGATATCGAGGCCACATTCTCATGGGGAGCATTTGTGTCTTTGTTTATCTTTTTTCTCATGTTTGTGATTCTTGCTAAGTGTAATAATTTTGGTCTGAGAATGTTGTGCATGGAATCAGGGGAGTTTGTAGCAGCCCTTTGGTCTTGTCTTCAAATGGGGAGAAGAGTTACAAGAAATTGTGTGTGTTACCAACAATTCCAAAGGGGGAGATTGTTGAGCAAGGTGCAATGACAGTATTATCATTGTTGTCAACACACTCAGATGGACAGGTTGATGCAATGGATAGCTTTTCAAAGGTTTTTTGGAGTATGTACAGTGGTTTTCAATGCTTATGAGTATGTTTTTGATATTCGGGTGAAGTTGTTACTGGTTGTTTGTGCAAATTTACAAAAGTTGCAAAAATCATCAAGGTGTCAAAGTAGCAAAAGTTGTCAAAAAGGTGTGTTCCTTGCTTGCAGTGCATGGTCGGACAGGTCAGAGCATATTGGAATGCTAGGAAACGTGTTATAATATTGTTATAAGTATCATATCGATGTTTGGATTGATCGTTTGCATCATCGATACTTGGTTGAACAATTTGCACTTAGTTGGATAGTTGTAAAATCTGCGTTAGAGGCCACTTTGTACGAGGAATATTAAGAAATACATGAGGATTTAGACCTTGAAAGTTTTACTAGAGGTAGTCTGATGTACATAGAGATTATGTTTTAAATTTCATCTTGAATGGAGACTCGAGGAAGAAACGAAAGCAGTTTCAAATGCCTCCGCAGCACTTTTTCCAGTTTATGTGACGTGTAAAATCTGCATTAGAGGTCACTTTGCAGGAGGAATATTAAGCAACCCATGAGGAATTGGACCTCAAATTTTTTCCTAGAGGTATCTGGATATACTGAGAGCTTAAGTTTTAAATTTTATCCCAAACGGAGTTCGAAAGAAGAAACGGTGAGCGTTGCAAAATGGCTTTGGAGCATTTTTTCAGTTTATGTGACAGGTGTAAAATCAGCATCAGAGGCCACTTTGTTGGAGGTACTAGAAATAATCTGTGAAGAGTTAAAATATAAAATTTAAAATGAAGGTATTCGGTTTATCCAAGAATATATTTTTCAATGTTTAGCCCGTTTGGAAATTTGGGGAGGAAGTTATGACTGTTACAAAAATCCCTATGAGCTCTTTTTGGTATATTTGGCAGTTTCTAAGAATTTAACGATTGAGTGGTACTTTTGTGTAAACTAAAAAAAGAGTTACGTTTTTTAATGTGAAGCATATATATGTTTTAAAAGAAAAGGGAGAAGTGTGTTTTTGAAAAAAGGACTACCGGTGCATGTTGTGAAGAATTTTTTCTTTGGCACTTTGATTGAAAAAATGTGAAAGATCTGAGATAATCAATGTGCAGAGTTGAGAAGATTGAAAAAGGTTAAACAAAAGATTTTAGAGGAGAATATTTGTGAGATAGACCACTCGAGGTCTTTTGATGAGATTTAATATTTTTATCAGAGCTTTTTAAACTTGTCGGGTCGATGCTTGGCAACAGGGGTCGGTGCTCCTTGCAATTGGTGTTGCTAAAGTCCAGGTTGGTTGGTGTCATTCCCTGCAGTTGGTGTTGCAAAAATATTGTAAAGACTAAACATTTTTGAGGTTGGATTTGGATGGGAGTCCAAACAGTCCATTGGCACAGTGGTTTTCCCACATTGGGTTTCCACTATAAATATGGTGTTATGTGAGGCATGTTTGTGTGATTGCTTGTTTTGATTTGATTTTATAGTTGGATTAAATTTTTAATATACACTTATTTACCCCCCTCTCAATGTCACGCTTAGTTCAACAAATTAATGAACAACTTTGGGCATATATTTATATTTCCCTCCTCCTTTGTCTAGGACGTCGATGCTTTGATTTGAATGCATCACGTCGGCGCTCTAAGGCTTCAAAAGCCTTAGTAAAACCCAACCTTTGGGTTTTTAATCTCTAAAAACTTTGCGCTCGAATATATTTTAATTTTCTAAAACCCAACCTTAGGGTTTTAATCAAATGAACTTTATCCTTTAAAATCTAATTATATTATAATTAAAATTTATAATATTTAATTAGATTGTTACCACTTTGGTAAGTATTATAATAACAATTATAATATTTTTAACCTTCCAATGCTTCGGATGAATTGCTTCCATGGAAAAAACCTCTTTCTGACCCAATCTTTTTGGGTGTAAAATAAAATATTTTAACCCATTACAAATTTCCATTAAACTTTGCACTCGAACTAAAGAAGAACTCTCACTGGCATCTTGACATCAATGAAAACTTTGGCTTAGGGACTCAAAATGTCCAACACTAGTAGACCTGGAACCTATAAAATCTATCCCAACTTGGATAAACATGAGGAAAAAAGTTGATAGATTTTCTAAGAGATTAGACTAATTCTCAATGGTAGAGAGTTTGATAAATGGCACATACAAAATTAAAGTCTTAGGTTGAAATCGGAGGAGACTCTGATCACTTCCTCATCATTATTTTCATAACAAAAGAGGAGAAAATTTTACATTGTCCTTTTAAATTCAATTCTGAGTGGCTAAAAGAGGATCACTTTGTAACTCTAGTCAAATCAAAATGGGTGAAGTTTGATCCTTGTCTAAGAGAATTTGCTAGTATTCAATTTGCAACAAATCTAAAAAGGGTTAATGCAACAGTGGTTCAGTGGGACTATAAAAAAAACTGATAGATGATAAAAAATTTGAGGGAGATTGAGGAGGAGCTTGCGATGTTTCTAGCAAATGACTTTGAAAAATAATTGGATGAGGAAATAAGGCTTAAGTATAAAAGTTTAAAATTAGAGAAGAGAATATTATTGGCAGAGAGAGAAGCATGGTGGAGGCTCAAAAGTAGAGCACTATGGATTGCAAGTGGGGATGAGAAAATTAATTTTTTTCATAACTTTGCAAATCATAGAAAATAGCAAAATACAATATGGAAGCTACAAGGACAAGATGGAAGTAAAGTCTCCTTTAAAGGAATAGCAAATATAGGAGTAACGCATTCTGGTCAACTATATGAGGATCTTGATCAAGTTAATATAGTTGAAATAGTCATAATAGCTTCTCTCTTTTCTATATTTATAGATGAGGAAGTTAGTAGTGAGTTGAATAAGGAAGTCTCAAAGAAGGAGGTCAAAGTTGTTTTAATATCCTTGCAGAAATATAAGAGTCTAGGACCTTATGGGTAGACTGTGGAATTCTTTCTTAGGCTCAATGACCTTTTGGAGTCTGACCTACTCAAGGTTGTGGAGGAGTATAGGAAAAAAGGAAGGATAAATGTAATCTTCAACTCTACCTTCATTGCTCTTATTCCAAAAAAATACAATCCTTCTTCCTTTGATGATTTCAGGCCCATTTCTTTGTGTAATTGTGTATACAAAATCATAGCAAAAATAATTGCATCTGTAATTAAGAGGTTCCTATTTGCTTCTATATCTATTGAGCAATTTGGTTTCCTACAAGTAGATAGATTCATGAAGCACTTTTTGCTACTCTAGAAAGTCTTCATACCATAAAATCAAAGAAACTACCAACAATGGTGATGAAGTTAGATCTCTCCAGGTATTTTACCAGAATAAACTGGCTATATTTAAGTTTATATTGGGTTCTATGTGGATATGGTGAATTGTATTATGGGATGCCTTTATTCTATTTCTTTTACAGTTTTAATTAATGGGTCAACCTCTCAGTTCTTCAAAGCTTCTCAAGGGATAAGACAAGGTTGTCCATTGTCACCACTATTATTTTTTTTGGTAGTTGACTGATTAAGTAGGTGTATTTTAGAAGCTAAGAGGGAAGAAGCAATAAAAGAAATTAGAATAGGTAGAATATTGCAAGTCACCTGTCTACTTTTTGTAGATGTTCTCCTTTTCATAAATGGAACAATAAGAGTTGCATAGAAGTTAAAATAATCTTTAGATATTTTTTGTATATAAATAGGTATGTATATTAATGCATAGAAGTCAAGCATCTTCTTTAACTATGTGGATCAGGATCAAACCATATTAATATACTAAATTTTCCCTTTTAATAGATTTGATCTTCAAGAGGGGTTTAAATATCTGGGTTCTTTTTGAAACCCCAATGACTACACTAAACAAGACTAGAATTGGTTGATAAAGAAGGTGGAAGGAAAAATTAATATATGGTGCAATAAATGGCTCTCTTTAGGAGGGAGATTGACAATTTGGTCAAGTCTATGTTGGAGGCAATGCTAATATATATGCAATATTTGGCTCATATACCAAAATGAGTTTTGGATAAAATTAGACAATTAAGCTATAGGTTTTTATGGATAGGGAAAAGAGAAAGGGAAGGTATTCCCTTGGTTAAATGGTAATCCTTAGCCAAGCCCAAGGAAAATAGAGGATGGAGACTTAAGAACATCTTCCTATTTAGAAATGATCTAGTAGCAAAGTGTGTTTGGAATATAATATCAAAGGAAGGCTTATGGAATAAGATCATACATGAAAAGTCTTTAGAGCCACTTACAATTAATAATTGGATAAGGGCCCAATGAAGCAAACCCATAATGTTTCAATCTATTGGAAGGAAATGATTTTGGCCTTTTATATTGTAGATGATTGGCTTGCTTAGAAAATCGAGGATGGTTCAAGGATAAGACTAGGCTTAGACCTTTGTATTGGTTGTAGTGACATCCACAGACTACCAACTAATATAATTTAGACTCTATGAGCTTAGAGGATTGGAAATCTTGCCCAAGTAGTTGACGTAAAACATTCTATAAACTAGAGTGAGGGAGGGAAGGAAGCAACAATATTAGGGATTCAGGACCATGAGGAACACCAGTGGGAAGTGTAGACAAGCAAATTGATATGTATGCACTTAGTGAACTAATTTTGATATTCTATGTTATTTTGTAATTGTACACAAAGTGTTTGATGAAATGTGCATACATATATTTAATAATGTTATAAAGTGATAATATAATATTGTACATAATAATAAAGTGATGTTAAGTCATTTATGTCGACAAAATCATAAGTCATAAGCTAGTTTATCTTGTAGTGGAAAATTTTATGTAAATGTAAATATTAAATGCATATGAAATATAATGGAGAGAATGATGAGGTGTCAAGTAGTTGGAGGGTAACTACTATTTGTTGTATAAATAAGCCCTCCCCTCATTCATTTAGGATGTTGTTGGAGCACTGATGTTGGAAGAGCATTGATACGCGAGAGATAATATTGTTGTATATTTGCATAGGGTATGGTACAATCATGTCTTGCATGCAGCCATAAAGAGTATTTTGTAAGGTTATGCATAAGGGGTTGGACTCGAATGTACTTGTAAAAAAATGGTGAATCCTAATCGAAATCAAGGTGAATCAAGATGAATCCTAAGCAAATCAAATCAATCATCTTCACACCAAACTTTGGGGCATTTGAAGCCCTAAAAAGTAAGGTCATATTTGGGATAAATTTTAACCTATTAAATTACCTTATAACTTCATAAAAACACCACCATTAGATCAGGTTTGAAAATAGATTTCCAATGAGTACAAATATGCCTATGTTTGGATATATATTGTGGTGAATTGACCCTAAGAAAACATTAGTCCTAAAAATTTCAAGTGAATGGGCCGATGTCAAGGGTCCTCATATTCATAAATTTCTAATATTGGAATCCTAATATTCACCCAATTTGTGAATATTCACCACTATGCATAACCCTGGTATTCTGCATAAGGTTTGCAGATTGCAGATTGTAATGTTGAAACTGTATTTTTGTAACCAAATATGCCATTGTTAATATAAAATTGCTTGTATTTATTGTCATCTACAATTGTTGTTGTGGTTGTTATTGTTGTTGTTGTAGTTTTTGTGCATTGTTATTGCTCATGACTACAAATTTGTAGAATTATTTAGTAGAAATAGAATTTTGTATAAGCATGTTAAATTTTATTTCTACATTCTGGCATCGTTGCTTGTACAAAGTTGGGTCCAATTTGGTGACATGGAGTTCTGAGAAGCAAAACCTTTGGGAAGATGTACAATTAGAACAATGGAGTATAGCCAAAGAAATAAGTAAAGATACACTAGATTTGTTTGTTGATGCAGACGAAGGGCCATCCAAAAAAATGTGCATAACAGATGTGCAGACAGGATGCCAAAATGCAGATGAAGACTCTATAGATCAAGGATTTGCAAACACGAAAGCTTCAATCACAGACACAACCTATCTTGAAGATGGTTGTCCAAGACTGATCCATATTATAGATGGTAGAATCAGGAGATCAAACAAAACCTGTCTTGAAGATGGTTGTCCAAGACTGATCCATCAGGTTGACGGTAGAATATGGAGATCAAACAAAACTTGTCTTGAAGATGGTTGTCCAAGACTGATCCATCTTATAGATGGTAGAATCCATTTGGAAGATGATTACTCATGATTGATCCATCCTAAAAATGATAGAATATATTTGGAAGATGATTTCCTAGGATTGATCTATCCTACTGATGGTAGAGCTCATCCTGATAACGATGAATCAGGTAAAATTAGTCTGAATGTTGATAGGACTGATGAAATCAGTCTAGATGATGGAAGGACTGATGGAATTATTTTGGATGATGACACGATGAGCAACCATCAAGATGACATTTGAGGATGCTACTATCAATCAGATAGCATGATGATTCACCATCAGTAGGATGACTTAATGTCAGGACATTGTCCCTGGGGTCATCAGACAATAAGGTGATGTTAGAGGGATGATCAACCCAGTGGGATAGTTGATGGAAGGTATCGATGAGAAGTTTTATGTCACTAAAAAGTGTTTAGTGTTGAAGAAATTACGAGTTGTGGTGCACGTTGGTGAGTAGGTTACGAGTCCAACATCGATGCAAAAGATAGATGACATGTCCAATAGTGCACGAGATAGGAGTTTGGCACTAAGGAAATTACAAGTTAGTATGCTCGATGGGGAGTGGGTTGGGAGTCTAACATTAGAGAAAATACATGTCAGAATATTTTATGGTACAAATGAGAGTACAATGGAAGAGTAATTACAAGGTGATGTGCATAAAGCTTCACATAGGAGAACAATATACCATGAACCACTATCGAGGTTATGCCAACCTATCAAACCAAAGGTCAATTTGGGCATATCATGTAAGTGTCCACTATTTTATGGTGAATCAAGAGAAGACCTAGTAAGGCATTAGAAAATTTGTCGCATGATGTAGATAAAGATTTGATAAAATAATGAAGTAGATTAGAGGAGGTGGTTTCCTATGATATTTCATGGATTCATAATGGATTGGTGCCTAAAATTCTTAATGAACAAGTACCAGATATGGAAAGAGTTGTATGATGTATTTGTGCAATAATTTTGATTGTTTGAGAATGACAATGCAATCATTGCTAAAATCCATGGCATGAAATAAGGTGAGAATGAGTTTGTTCATCCATACACTAGGAAGTTGAGTGGGTTGTTTGACTATTTCAAGGAAGACCAATAAGATACATTAAAGAGAAGATGGTTCATATATGGACTTCTTCCTACATACTAGAAGGAGATGACAAGGATCCCTCTTATGTCATACCAAGAGGCTTTGAAATACACCTTGATTTGGAAAAGTGATACAAAAAGATCAAAGTATTAGCATCAGGTTACTATCGACGAGAGTGATTATAAGAATGAAAGTAATTCTAATATGGAGAATGCCTCAAATATTAAGAATGATGATTTTATGGAGGATAATAGTTCATTGCTATAGTAATGGGGTCGAGAAGTCAAGGAAGGAAGCAACTCCCAAGAGACAACTGATGACTCTAAGGATGAGTATGACTCAGAGAGTGCTAGATCATCACTACAGATACATGCAACACCAAGGGAGATTGTCCAAAGAAGAGATCCCACTAATGAACCAGTCTATAACAACCGTCAGAGAACTTGCAGACGGAGACTTCAGTATGATAGTGAGGGAAGACCTATTGTGCAATGTTGGCAATGCCAATTGTGGGGCATTTTGCATGTGATTTTTAGAGTACTGCAAATTAAGATGAACCATGTACTCATCAAAATTTTGAACAGTCAAAGAAGATTTATAGCCCTTGCTAGGAAGCAGAGGTGGTGAAGTCAATTGTAATGGAAGAAGTGAACCTGGTTGATATGATTAACTTGATGAGCTTGATTCAAATTGAGCAAGTGAATTTTATTTCAATTGAGGATAAAGACTTCCCATAAGAAGTTGAAATATTTTAGGAAGTTACTAAGTGCCATCAAGAAGGTGATATAACCACAAAGTGTAGTCAGATAGATCACCAAATAAAAGAATGCAATTAGTCAAGTCACCATACGAAATCATGCAGTCAGTCAAGTTGTCAAACAAGGATCTATAGTTAGTAAGAAGACCAAACGATAGAGTACAATTAGGAAGGAAATAAGATTATGGGGCTTTGTTAAGAGCCTAATCATATAGATGAGACTAGGATGGTTAGAGAATGCAATCATATGAAGGTAAACCCATCTAAGGAGAACCCGTCCGAGGCATACTCATTTCAGGTAGATCTATATCTGAGGTGTACCTATTTGAGGCATACCTATTTGAGTAGAACCCATATAAGGAAGATTCATCTAAGGAGAATTCATCTGAGGTAGAGTCATATGCGGAGAACTCATATGAGGATAATCCATCTAAGGAGAACTCATCTGAGGAGAATCCATCTAAGGAGAACTCATCTGAGGCATACCCATTTGGAAGTTACATGTGTGGAGGCTACCAATCTAGAAGCTACACATCGAGAAGTTACACATTTGGAAGCTACCTATCTAGAAGATACCTATCTAGAAGCTACACGTCTAGAAGTTACCCGCCTAGCAGCTACCCATCTGGAAGTTATCTGTCTGGTAGCTACCCATTTGGAAGTTACTCATCTATAAGTTACTTGTCTATAAGTTACCTGTCAACCAATTACCTATCATCAATCCAAACCTTCAGTCACCCATCCAAGCCTATCTGTTTGAGCTAAATTTTAGAGCTTATTAGTCATCAGTCCATCCATCTAGACTAATCAATCATCAGTATTCAATCATCAATCACAAACTGCTCTATCATATATTGATCCATCATAAATTGTCCCATCATAGTCTGATCCATCCTAGATTGATCCTTCGTAGACTAATACATCCTAGACTGATTCATCCTAGACTAAGCCATCATAGAGAAATTTGACATAGCCTAATTCATTAAGGATTTTTGTTAGATAAAGTTTCATCTGAAGTAGTGCAGTCAGATAAGTTGTTAGAAATACTTTTCAACGAGGGAGATCTCTATCAGAGGCTGATAAGTAGTTAGTTGGATCAATAAAATAGTGAATTTAAGTCGAAGGGAAGTTGTTTCAGTGGGTTGAGTGAAGGTTCCCAAAATTTTGATGAGAAGACAAATTTAGTTCAGACAATGATGGTTTCAATGCTTTTATCGTTGAGGGTACGTGCAAAGGGCTCTACCTCTAGATATCGTAAGGTATGTTGTCCCTTGATCCTATAAGGGAGCTCTTGCCCCCTTGACCCTCGATATAGGTGGTAATAAGTTTTATCCATCATTTTCATGATGTTGATGGCATTGATCATGCTAATGATATGGCTGATTACACAAAGTGAAGTGCCTATTCAGAGAATAATGATCATTATGATCATATTGATGTTATGCCTTATTGCAACAAAGGGAGTACACAAACAAAGAACAAGATGTTATGAGAAGTAGTCTGAAGTGGATTCAATTGCAAAATATGTATGGAACAGGAGCATGACAAGATATTCTATTGAGTACTTGTATTCTCAATGTTTAGCTTATGTGTTATCAAGGATGTCGGTCTATTTAGAGGAGGGGATAGATGTAGACAGAAAATTTGATATATCTGCACTTAGTGAACCAATTTTGGTATTCTATGTTATTTTGTAATTGTACGCAAAGTGTTTGATGAAATGTGCATACATATATTTAATAATGTTATACAGTGGTAATATAATATTGTACATAATAATAAAGTGACTTGCTTGGAAAATAGGGGATGGTTCAAGGATAAGACTAGGCTTAGACCCTTGGATTGGTTATATGCACAAAATACCAAATAATATAATTTAGACCCTATGAGCTTAGAGGATTGGAAATATTGCCCAAGAAACTAATCTAAAATCTTATACAAACTAGAGTGAGGGAGGGAAGGAAGCAACAATGTTAGGTATTTAGGACCAAGAGGCACACCAGTGGGAAGTGTAGACAAGAAAATTGATATGTATGCCCTTAGTGAACCAATTTTGGTATTCTATGTTATTTTATAATTGTATGCAAAGTGTTTGACTAAATGTATATACATATATCTAATAATGTTATAAAGTGATAATATAATATTGTACGTAATAATAAAGTGATGTTAAGTCATTTATGTCGATAAAATCATAAGTCATAAGCTAGTTTGTCATGTAGTGGGAAATGTTATGTAAATGCAAAGATTAAATGCATATGAAATGTAATAAAGAGAATGATGAGGTGTTAGGTAGTTGAAGGGTAACTACTTTTTGTTGTATAAATAAGTGCTTCCCTCATTCATTCAGGATGTTTTTGGAGCATTGATGTTGGAAAGATGTTGGAGGAGCATTGGTACGTGAGAGATAATATTGTTGCATATTTGCATAGGGCATAGTACAATCATGTTTTGTATGCAACCATGAAGAGTATTCTACCTAGGGTTTGCTGATCATAGATTGGAATGTTAAAATTGTATTGTTGTAACCATATATGTCATTGTTAATATAAAATTGCTTGTATTTATTGTCATCTACCATTGTTGTTATGGTTGTTATTGTTGTTGCAGGTTTTATGCATTATTATTGCTCATGACTGCAAATTTAGAATTATTTAATTAGAAATGGAATTGTGTGTAAGAATGTTAAATTTCATTTCTACAGTAATAATATGTGGGAAGACAAAGCTAAAAATATCAAGTTGTGAGAGAAAATTGATCAATTGGTTTGGACAAATAATGGAGTTATCGGGAGCACACGCCAAAGTTGGGGTATAAGACTCTATTGGAAGATAGTAATGATGATCCAACATGGTGGTGGAAGACACTCTGAAAGTAGAAAACCCTTTGAAGACAAGAATGTTCCTATGACTTGCCATGAAAAATAAGGTTCTAACATGGAAGGTATTACAAAAGAAGAATTGGAATAATCCAAGGTACCATATTTGTAAGTCAAACAATAAAACAATTTATCATTTACCAATAACTTGCTCCTTTACTAGATAGGTTTGGAGGGAGTTTATAGCACAACTAAAGCTTCCTAAAGGATGGCAAGAAGATTCCTTAGGAGAGTGCTCAAAATATTGGTTTGAAAATAGGTCATACAAAGGTTTTATAGCTCTCTATTGTTTGTGTCTTGGGGAGTATGATTATTTAGGAACACAGGAATTTTTCAAGATCAAGAGAATCCTACTTGGCAGGTCTCCTCTCAAATCATCAAAAGATTCAATATTGTAAGATTTCGTAAAAACAACAGAGGTAAAATAGATAAATCATCCCTCCAAAGATCATTAAATCAGGAACTTGGGACTTTTTCAATGGGGTTATATAGGGGGTCCCTTGAGTTTGTGGAGCAAAAGTATTACTATATATTATTTACTCTCATCATTTTAAATTCAAGGCTGGACTGGGAGAAGGTTCTAATGATTATGTTGAAATTATGACACTCAAATTGCTGGTTTAGTTGGCAAAATCAAAAGGAATACAAAAAATTCAAATTTACTTAGACTCACAAGTGGTAATAAACTAGATGCTTGGTTTTTTAGGATGAAAAACATGATCCTACAATCCATATTCTCTCAAATAAAAGAAGATGTGGATTGAAGTGAAGCTTTTACTTTTTGACATATTTATAAATAACTAAATGGGTAGATGAACTAGGTATGTGCTTAGTACAAGAATTCAATGAGGGCAATGCACTATAGCTAGTATGTATCTCTATTTGGGTGGATTAATTAACTCTAGTTAAAGAAAGCATAGTTAAAACAACTTTTTCAAAAAATTCAAGTCAATGATTTAAAGGATATTAATTAAAAAATTAATAGAGGTTTAAGAATAGAACTTACCCTAATAGAGATAGCTAGTTATAATGTATAAACAAGGTCATTATTAAAACTTTGAATAAATTCTAAAGAGGCATATGAAGAATATAATTTCATAATTTTTAATAAGTTATATGTGGCTTCTAGTGGAGGCCACTCCCATCAAAATACCATTATATTACATTTTTTGCCTATCACAATTTTATTTATTTATTTTTCTCTTAAATATATTCTTCAACTTTCTTGAAGTGTTATGTTTCCACAATCATCTCCTTGACATCATTGCATGTTGGCTCTTCTTTTGAACTATATAGGTTTCTTGCAATTGTGAAGTGTGATTATTTAAAAAAATGCAATGGATTTTTTGGTTGGATAATAAGGGGTTGTACTTAGGTCCCCCACCCTTGACAAATTACAACTCTCTTCTTAGAGCTTGAGAGTTTATGAATAAAAACACTTCTCATCTCAATTGAGATGCTATAGCTAGAAACCTACATCATTTTACATAAATTGTTTAAATTCTTAATTTTTTTTTTTTTGATCTTTTCAATTATCTATATGAATACAATTATTCTAGAATTTAGCATATTTCTTGACATTTTCCTATAGCAGCCTTCACAATGCCAAAACTTCACCTCTACTATATATGCCTTACATCTTTGTAGAATAATATTTCCAAAATATTGCACTATCATAGTCCACTTTACCAAATATGGATTGCTAGTTTCCTTTCTGAAACAAAAGTGCAACCACAAAAATTACAATAAATAGTCTAAGTGAAAACACATTATTGTTACAAAATAAAGCAGATATTACCAATGGAAAACATTAATGTAAATCCAAATAATTAATTGAATCAGACAATCAACATTTTCTTATCAGCTTCAACTAAACTTACTACTTCCTCTAACCATGGAAAGGATAATTTAACTTCATGATCCTCAATCAAAACCCCTCTATTGGCTAGCTTATCTACACATTTGTTTCCTTCCCTTAATATATGTATAAACCTGATTTCTTCAAACTCTTTAGCAAGATCTTGAATTTTTGCAATTATTTGTTGTATGATCCATGGAGCCTTTGTTTTCCTCAAAATTGCATTTATTACTATGAGAGAATCACCTTCCATCCATACTCTATTCCACTTTATTTGTTTAAATATTTGTAACCCTTCTAAAGCAACCCAAACTTTAGCTTCATTATAATCCACTATTGAAAGCGTAATGAAACAAAATCTCTCTATTATTTTTAATTATTCCTCCTCTTGCTAGTCCTAGATTTCCTTTATATGCTCCATAAAAATTCAATTTAACCCACTCCACATTTGGTGGTTTCCGCTTTATATTCTTTGCCTAAAAAAATGCAATGAATTCTTTCTTAAGAGGTTGCAATAAAAAGAATGCATTAGAAAAGAAGAGGGCTTAAAACTTTATATTTTTTTCTATTAGCCTTATAAGGATAGTTAGTGTCACAAGGTTTGAATTTGTGTTCAAGTTAGGAAGGATTAAGATTTGAAATAAATTTGATATTAAAGAAATAGAGTAAAAAGTAAATATATTTACAATATTTTTAGTTGGATAATAAGGGGTTGTATTCGGGTCCCCCACCTTTGACAAATTACAACTCTCTTCTTTAGGGCTTGATAAATTACAAATAGATACACTCTAATGGCTAGAAACCTAGAAACCTACAACATTCCAAAAACCTGTAGCTAGAAACCTACATCGTTTTACATAAACTGTCTAAATTTTTATTTTTTATTTTTTGAATCTATTCAAATTTTTGTATGAATACAAATATTCCAAAATTCAGCATCCTTCTTGACATTTTTCTATAGCAATCTTCACAATACAAAACTTCACCTCTACCATCTAGGCATTGCATCGTAGTAGAGTAATATTTCCAAAACATCGCACTATCATAGTTCACTTTACCAAATCCGGATTACTACTTTCCTTCCTGAAACACAAGTGCAACCACAAAAATTATAATAAATAGTTTTTATGAAAACACATTATTGTTACAAAATAAAGCAAATTTTACTAATGGAAAACATTAAAGTAAATCTTAATCATTAATTGATCCAGGCAATCAACATTTTCTTGTCAGCTTAAACTAAACTTACTACTTCCTCTAGCCATGGAAAGGAGAATTTAACTTCATGATCTCAATCAAAACCCCTCTATTGGCTAGCTTTATCTGTACATTTGTTTCTTTCCCTTAATGTATGTGTAAACCTGATTTTCTCAAACTCCTTAGCAAGATCTTGAATTTCCACAATTATCTCTTGTATGTTCCATCGAGCCTTAACTTTCCTCAAAATTGCATTTAAACTACGAGAGAATCACCTTCCATCCATATTATGTTCTATTTCATTTGTTTGCATATTTTTAACCCTTCTAAAGTTGTCCAAGCTTCAACTTCATTATTTGTCTTAAATCCACTATTGAAAGCGTAATGAGACAAATCTCTCATTTATTATTTCTAATTATCCCTCCTCCTATTGGTCATGGATTTCCTTTAGATGCTCCATCAAAATTCAATTTAACCCACTCCATATATGGTGGTTTCCACTTTATATTCTTTGTTGTCTTTTTTCTTCTCTTGTACCCAACATCATAATTCCATTTAATGAATTGGCTCCATCTATCAAGGCTCTCTACTTCCAGATTAGGGATTGAATGAGTTGATAGGGTTGGTTTAGACTCTATGGCTAAACATATCTTCCTTTTCATTACCTCTAAACTACTTTCCTTTCCTTTAAATATTCTTGTATTCCTTTCTAGCCATACAGTCCAAAGTATTATAACTTTTAAAAAATCCCATATTATCTATAAAGCCTCATTTTATAAGTTTTTTACCATTACTTTAACCAATCTTCATTTATGTTATTCATCACCATGCATTTACCAAACATATTAAGAATCCATTGCCATGGATTCTAGACTATTGAGCAATGTCCCAAGAGATGGTCTATACTCTCATATTTTTTACAAATAACACATTGAGAGGGGCCATAAAAACCCCTTTTCATATGATTATCCTAGGGTTAAATTCTTCTATGACCTACTATCCAAACAAACATTTTGACTTTAGGAATGCTTGGGCTACCCCAAATATCTCTCTATATTCTAGTGATATTATTATTTTGTTGGTGTTGTACATTATATCCACTTCTTGTTGTGTATTCTTCTAAGCTATTCAACTTCCAAATCAATTTATCTTTGGTTTCCCTCATAATACTCACAATTGTCATCTTTCTACTCAATTTCCTCCTAGCATCAATGTCTTGTTTACTTGTAAAATAATCTTCTTTTTATTTGTATCTTCCTTCCTAATCCTTGTGCAAAATGTTTGAAACCCTATGACTATATTTATCTTGAAGCAATCTCATACAAGGTTTCAAAATTGGATCTAAATTGAGTGTTTCTTTATCACACCAAGTATCCATCCAAATAGAATTTATTTCTCAAATTCCCACCACCCATCTTAAAAATCTAATTATAATATTAATATATTTTTTACAACCATTCCAAAGAGCAAAACCATTTGGTAGAAAGAATGCAGTAAATATTAAACTTGGGTCATTGGGATCAACATACTTCAAAGAATTATTGTCTATTGTCTTTGACTCTCTTTGTACAATCTCTAGATTACTTTTCCCCTAAGAGCTAAGTTTGCATCTGTAAGAACTCTTAAACCAAGACCTCCCCTAGTTTTATCATCACACACCTTGCTCCATTTCACCAAAGGAAATTTCCTTTTATCATGTAAACTTGACCAAAAAATGATCGCATAATATAGATTAAACTTTTTTCAACTAATTTTGGCATAGAATACAATTACATATAATATGTTGGAATGGCCTGTAAGACTAACTTAATTTTATGCATCTTCCTACTAACGATAACCATCTACCTTTCCAAGTTTAAAGTTTATTATGAACTTTACCAATAACTAGATTCCATAATTATATCCTCATTCTCCCCTCAAATAAAGGCATCCCTTGATAAATTGCTAGCAAATTTGCCTTCTCCATTTGAAGTAACCTACAAATTATTGCTTTGATATTAGTTGGACTGTTAAGGAAGTAAATTTTGGATTTTGTCCTATTAAATTTTTACCGTAAAGCTCTTTCGTCTTTCTTTAAAAAGTTATTCAAAGCTTTGACCTCATTTATCCTTGCTCTTCCAAAAAGGGTTTTATCATCTACAAATTGTTGATGGGTGATGTTGTTACTGACCTTAAGTCCACTTATAAGCCCATCTCTATAAGCCTTCTTTAAGTTCCTACTCAAAACCATTGCCATAATAATGAGCAAATAAGGAGATAGAGGATTTCCTTGTCTAAGGCCTCTCTAGGCTTTAAAAGATCTTGTTACTAACTCATTGACCAACACTGAATAAGAAACTGTAGAGACACAAGCTTTAATCCATCTAACCCATTTCTTTCTAAATCCAAACTTTTTAAAACACAAAAAGAAAATCCTATTAACCCTATCATAGGCTTTACTCATATCAAGTTTTAAGATCATTGCTTTCTCTTTTCTTGAAGCTATTGAATGTATCACTTCTACTATAATCACATCGAGAATTTGTCTTCCTTTCACAAATCCTCATTGCTCTTCTTAAATAATTTTATCTAATAACGACCTTAATCAATTTGCCATCACTTTAGAGATAATCTTATTTACCATATTATATAGGCTTATGGGTCTAAAAAATCAAACAATTCAACATCCTTCCTTTCTTGAAATTAAGGTAAATATATTACATTTATTTTATAAAAAATATATTTAAATATTATAAGTTTTAAAAAATTAAAATTATCATATAATATTAGGTCAAATTAAATCAAGCACTTAATTCATATCTTGTTAATTAATACTTTAAATATTTTATTAAAATACCATGATTACATAGTGATGGTAATGAAAGTCCAACAAGAAAAAAAGATAAATCAAGAACAAATTATAATAATTAAATCTTTAAACTTAAAACCTAATACGAAAAGATATTAAAAAAATATTTTATTCACACAAGTACAAAGTACAAACTATTCCCGATTCTTAGAAGCTGAGCTAGAAGCAAATGGAAGAGCAAATCAAGGAATAAAACAAGGTGTTGCACCCATCTTTTAAAGGAAAATTTCTTATTAATCAGAGATTAGTTTTTATAGGCTTATATGTGAAACGGGGAGATGGACCCAAAGAATAATAGGAAGAAAGGATATGTAATTTATGGAGCACAGGGACAGTAGAGACCAACGAACACTTTATTTATAAGTGCTAAAGTTTTTCAGACATCTGTGACAAATACAAAGAAACACTTGGCAACGGACGTAATTAAAATTTTTCATGAAGCATGCAGCAAGCCTCTCACTCTGAGACGATGGCACATTACTCGGCAGACTTCTTTTCAGTCTTCTGCTATCAGAATCAAACATCTGTGACCCTCCTTTTGTCTACTAGAATCCTTGCGTAGTTTTGATATATACGCTGTGGGGAAACCTAGAACGGCTGAACGCACTGTGAGGGGACAACTCTACAAGCACTGTGGAGGACAAATGGCCACAACATGGAGTCGCGCTTGCAGAGTTACTGTACATGAGAAGATGGACACAGAGGAGAAAAGGGATGCATAAATGCAAAATATGCCAAATTTCATCAATTTAATTCGAGATTGTGGTAAATTTATCAAAATTTGAACTTCAACATTGAAATTCGCCAAATCTTATGACATGGATGATACGTAGCTGCTACAACTAATTATTCTATGTGTTAACTCGCCATATCTTATGACATGGATGATACGTAGCTGCTACAACTAATAATTCTGTGGTGACTGTAATGAGAATTCACTACACTAGGCAAATCCCGTCGAAGAGGATGAGAAATTTGACAACTCACTACACCGTCGAAGAGGACAATCTTGAGAAATTTGACAAAGAATAAAGAGGGGACTAGAGGCCCCTTCAGTCTATCAAGTAGCCGACAAAAAGCCGTCAAAGAAAAGCCTCCGCCATAAGCTAAAAGCAGTTCTCAAGCTCCCTGTGCCATGAAGCCATGTTGACCAACCGTACCGGACAAACAAAAGCCCATAGCCTTTTCGGTGACAGCTAAGCCAGCCCCATCACTGGTAGAGTCACCGAGCCTTTCCAATCAGAGCTAAAAGGTCTTCATCTTTGGCAGGGTTTCGACCCATACAGTAGCCGCGGACTCTTCTCCTTCCCACAGGAAAGACCCTATGGGCTTGGCTATCTTCCACATCTGACTCGCTTTGCAGTGATTATCCAACTAGTCAATATTCCCCTGTGCGGTTACTTGACAGCTCCAACAACAGACCCCAGGAAAAGGTAACCAACGGCAGTGAAGAAAGAGAAGAAATCTGAGGGGCCAGGCGAAAGATCAGTAGGGTAAGTTTTTTTCTTTCCATCAAACGGAGCTTAAAACTTAACAGTCTGCGGAAGTGGAAGCATCTTGGAGGTTTCAAGTTGTGAAACCTTCGTATATTGTTGAGGTTTGCTGGTCCATACAAAGGCCACCGGAAATTTGTTGGCAAAAGAGCAAAAGGAAGCGAATTGACTAAAAATAAAAAAGAGGATGATTTAAGAGCCTGCCGGATTAAAAAAAGAGCAAAGGAGTAGAAACTGGAACTCTGGCCAACATGCAAGAAAAAACCTTACAAGGAGGGAGCCAACCAGATTATGAAATAGGCAGAAAGGGAAAGGGAAGGAAGAAGTGTTGGACCAATGCGGGCAAAAACTCCCGATTAAAATTTTGGTGCCACTTTTTAGAAGTCCCGACTGACAATAAAAGGTAAAAGTTCCAACCACGAGTTTCAAGAAACCTCTGAGGACAGACAAAATAAAAAGTTTCGAGAAAAAGGTCATCCAAAAGGGTCCAGTAAGTAAGAAGGAAAAGGTTTCCACAAAACTTTCGACAAAAAGTGGTTGGGGACCTCGGAAACTTAAAGTTTCGAGAACGGTCTAAACTAAAGATCAAAGGTGGGCATCGCCGCGGAAGATAAAAAAGAGAGGTTGAGGAAGAAAACAGGAGGAAGGTGAAAGATCTGATTGCAACTGATTGCAAGACATAATTGCTGATGCAGATGAGTTGAATTAATGAGCCATTAACTGAAAAGAGTGAGGATCACCTACCAATGTTATTTGGACTTGGTAATCCAAGAAAAGTGGCTGGCCCATCGACTGAAAAGAGTAAGGATCCTCGCCAATCCAAAAAAAGTGACTGGCCCATTGAAGGCATAAACATGACAACTGCACCTCCAAATTTGACAGCATTAATTGCAAAAGGTGGCTGTTGCAAAAGGTGGCTGTAACTAGTTTCCAGGACCTGGCAATTGAGATTATCAGTAATAGTTGAGTTCAGAATTGATGATTCTAAATCCAGAGACTTCGAAGGGTTAAAAGTGATGTAATGAAGATCAGATCAAGGAAGCAGCAGAGCAGCATTGTCAGAGGCTCTATGCAAATTTTGGAAGGAAAATCTTCTCATTTTGTATTTATAAATAGTAGCTGTTGTTTTGTGATATGCTTTCAAGCCCTCACTTTTGGCATGATTTATAACATTCATACTCATATATATATATATATATATATATATATATATATATATATATATATATATTCTGGAAGCCAGCCGTGACTACTACGCTTTCTTTTGTTTTATTTGTTGTGTTTATATATGTTAATGCACATGTATAAGAGGCTGTGACTACGTCATTCTTGTCCCGTTTCTTGTATGTACAATTTGTGTTTATCTATACGTACCGAGAAGAAAAAATGTTTCTTGTGCATTGTCTACAGATAATTCAGGCATTCATTTATTCCATTGTTTTGTAGAAGATCTTATGATCTTAGGTGTATCACCTCCACTTAGCTTAGAATTTTCATTTTCTCCTGTGGTTTTTCTTTCTTTCACTTTCCTCTCTAAAGCTTCTTAGATTAAGATAGAGTAGGAGAGCACTGAATCACATAAGGACTTCGCCTTATAAAATACCTCGGAGGCAGTTCCATCGAGCCAATTACAATGCTCTCAAAGCTGTCCAGTTGTGTCACTCCACGCAAGGCATGATTCTTGGGTCCATCTGGTCCCTTGTATCTGGTGACTGTGACAATCGGAGAGGACAACAATAACCTTTGGTGATGTCTCTTGCCATCGCTAGCAAATGGTAGTATGGACCTGTACTTTCTCTAGCCGCAGCCATTCATGAAAACAGAGCAATAATTGATTACAAAGTTGGAAAAGTGACATTGACCATTATTATTTTCTGTTGAGCCTTGTTGGGCTGTGTTGTAACGATCAATTATGGAACACATTCCATACATAGGAACAAATGTTGAGACCAAAGACAACTTCAAGATAATGGTGCATAGTGTAGAGTGCTCTAATACTCGCCATATCAGTGATATGAATCTTATTTTCTAGTCCTCCTCAGACTGTGCCATGAAAACGAGTCTTCACAAATAATGCTAAAGTGCATCCAAACTAGAAAACTTAAGGGCCACTCCAGATTAGGTCTTTTTGACTCATCATAAGGCAAACACGTACAACAATCTATTTCAGTCAGTCACATGAAAGCTATGTTCCATGGGCCTCATCCAGGGACTTGGAGGCCATATAAAAAATGCGAAGGGGCGTCCCGACATCCTGGAAGCACGACCCACCCTCTCAATAAGTCGTCCTGCCGTCTCTGGCCCGAAACCTCAAGTAACATAGCATGAAAAATACATTTATTATGTTAGGGGAGGGTAGATATGAGTTCTAGTGGTATTTCACTTGATAGGAATGTAAAGGGAAACCATGTTAAACTAACCAAGAACATTTTCTTCATGATAATCAGTTCCAACTTTTCTACATGAGCAATTACACACCCAATCAATAATAACTGGCAACAAGATGTCTGCAACTCCTATTGTCTGTGAACAAATCAGCCACAGTTCCTACCAGAGATGCCCTGAAATACAGCTTGACATGGTTGTCATGCCAACCCCCAAGCATATTTATTGCTTGGTATCTAATTTAATTAGACAATCAGCTTCCTCATGAAATAGCAGTCTTCGCTGCCCAATAATCTATTGTGTCTGACCACTGTCATGAAATTCGTGAAAATTGATCAACAAATCAAGCAGTTACTTGAGAAGGCACAATCAAGCCGAACAATTTTCCTGGAGGTACACTGCTGTTTATTGCACCTAATAAGGAGGAATGGTGATTTTGCACTTTTTAAAGAGTACTTAAAGAGATGATAGATAAGGTTATCCCATTCTCATGATTGAAGAACCGATAGACTGGTTCTAAGGAGAACCAAAAATTTACTTAGATGGACCTTACTTTAGTTACCATAATGTTTCCATTAAGCCTAGCAACATATGAAAGATAGTGCTTGGGACAACTTTTCAGTCAATGACTATGTGGTCATGTCTCTCAGTCTTACCATTGCACACGTCACTTTTATGTGGCCCTAGCAAAGATATTTTCTAACCCCACCTTGGTAAACCTGTGTGTACTGTGTAGTAAAGGATTCACTTTGAAAACACAAATTGTGAGTAAAAGATAAAGTCAGCTTCCATTGGCCAAACTTTTAATTGCCTTGAATGAGTCACAGATGAAAATGATATAAATTCAGACTTAGACATGTGAAGTTACACAAGGAATGGCCCATCCCTATGACTCTTTCTAATTGATGAGCTTTCTCGGTTGGATGAATTGCTATTGAAAGTCTTTGTAATTATTTCTTACGTAGCTTATCCCCTACAATTTGATCAACAAGTATTCCTTCACTTAAGACCAAAGTCAAAAGCATCTTTCCAAATATTGTAAGAGGCACTTTCTTCTGGTCTAGTGCTGTGCCAACTTTACCTTTTGTGACCGTTTAACAGTGAGAGTGATGCTTCACAATACTTCATAGGTCAGGTCCTAAACAGGGAGGAAATCTAGTGTCTGTTATTCAAAATTTTTGCATGTTGTGATCAACTGCAAAACATCATGGATTTCTATACATGCAGTGGTGTCATTATTTACCTGGCAAGAAGACTATTTTTTACATGGATCAACAACTGTTATGGTTCTTGAATTCCCAATTGAAATTTCAAAAACACAGTCATTTGAAGTCGGTCTCAAGGTTCATTTATATAACTTTCACATTGTGATCTAGTACACCAAAGGGGACACCAGTATAGTGTCTGTTTATCTTTGTTGGCATCCATCTAGAGTCCTTTCTTGAAATTTGGTGTGCGGCTTATGATATTGGAGGGAACTCTTCACATTGATCGTGACTTTGATTCAAGACTGCATACACTCAGTTAAATCTTTGTTGTTAATCAGGTACAATTACTCGACTATACGTTGATAAATGGATTGCTTTACAGTTTGAATCAACCTTGTATTATAGCTGTTCCAACTCAACAACAATTGATCAGAGGGGCTCATTCTTTATATGGGGGTTGAGGTCACTTTGGTATCCACAAGACAATACATAGTTTCTTTAGCTCTCCCCAGAATTTGGACCTTTGTCATCTTCTGTTCTCATTCCCATAACTTGAGGTTCCAAGCCTTCTAACCAAAATCTTTATATTAGACTCACCAGCACTCTTCTCAATGCAGGAATTTAGCTGTATGCACTTCATCGATGGCTGTTGATGTAGGCAACATGATTGCATTTTTTGTTGCGATTTGTTCCTTTTCCAAGACGGTCATGGTGAGACTTTGCAACAAGAGTATTGATGTTCTTGTGATTGTGGACTTACTATTTTGGCATGTTTGAATATACTGAACTTACCTGTCTTTGAAAGTGATTCTAAATTTTATAGTAATTTTGTGATCTTTGTTATGCTGCTTGTTTGGCAGTAGCAGTTGTGTACTTTATCTCATCCTTAGATTGATGGCTGGGTTAATGTAGTTAAGCAAACTTTAGTCTGTGTGCTCTTTGAGTCTATTGTTATGATACTAAACAATGAAAGTTGTTTCTCCGTATTCTTCAGCACTACTATAGTAGGCAACCTATATATCAAAGGACTTTTTTTTCGAGGTTTGTCATTGCATTCAACCTTTTGGTCCTTATGAGATTTGGGTTGTTCGTCAGGAATGATCCATGCTGCTTCTTTTGTTGAAATTCTGGTTCAAACATAGTGCAACTGTAAAGTCTTATATGATAGACATCGAATACCTTAGTAGTTCCAGGTGGATTATTTTAATGTTGCTCCATTTGGTTTCAGAAGCAGCATCATTTCCTGGTCAAACCCATTTGTTATGGACCATAGACTAGGACCTATTTGTTTCTACGCACTCAACTTTGCATATATGGTGTTATCAATATCAATCATTTATGTTGCATTAGGAGTAGGAAAATCCTTTTGGCCTACATATATAGGAATCAAATGTTTTTTTTTTAACACATTCACACACATGCAGACTCCGCCATGGGTTGATTCCCCTGAAGAGAACCAAAGGCCATACAGTTACACACACACTGTGGTTTGAACCTCGGACTCCCAAAAGAGAGCCCAAAGCCCTAACCTCTGTGCTGCACCAACGGGTGTAAGAGTTGAATTTGGGCTCTTAGTTAGAGAGAGAAAATGTACAATAACCTTCTTTGAGATTTTGGTACTATCCTATTTTTCTTGTTTTTGGAAATACATAAACATTTTAAGACATGACATCCATTGGCTCTATGGATTGGCTTCCTGCTCATAGTCTTCTTTTCTATTTTGCAGGAAGTTCCCAGGGTGCCCACATTTACCTCTTTTGGAAATTCAGAAAATCCTGGGAACTTGTCATCCAGACTTACCATGTTTTGAATGTTTCCGAGGGATGCTTTCAAATGGTTAGAGAATGTTTTTGATGTGTTTCCCAATGTTTCAAACAAAGTCTGAATTTGGAGTTGTTAAGGGTTATGTAGGTTTTGTATACGGCCCACATCAGGCACACATAAACCCATTTCAATAACATAACAAGTTATATTTAAAAAAGGTTTCTAAGATGAGGAAAATAAGAACAAAATGAAATAGGTAAGATCAAAGAAGCCAGAGATTGTAGTTATTATACTTGTCATCTTGTGTCATAGAAGAATAAAGAGTGGACAACAGGGAAAAACAAAAGATTGGGGTTTGAACCCGAAAATCTTGGCTTGGACATTTTCTTAGCCATATGCAGTATTGAGGATAACGAACATTGCCTTCGTGCATTCTTCTGTTGGAGTTATTGGAGTTGCATTTTATGGTTGTGTTGCTGATTTTAACAAATTTAAAGATTGAGGACTAACCTTAAGATATATTTGGTATAAGTTTGGTTTTTTTTGGTGGTTATTATTATTATTATTATTTTTAATCTTAATCTTTGTAGGCTTGACATCTATAGGCCATATATAAAGGCTAAATTTTGATATTTAGCTTTGTAAATTTTATGTGGAAGATAATTTTTGTTGTGTCAGCATGCATTTTTAATCTTCTTGTGTCAATATTTTTATAACTAAAAAAAATTACTCTTTTTTTAATAGCTGTTTCCTTCACTGTTTCTCCATTTCTGGAAGGTTTCTGCTGAAAATGTGTCAAGTTGTTTGTCTCCTGGATGCTAGGGTGCAGGTCTTAATTTTGAATGGGAAATAAAACATTAAATATGTGCTTATCTCATTGTTGAAAATCAGGATGACATTTATGCTGTTGTTGACTGGGCATACAAAATTGAACCTTTACGCTGTATTTCCATGCATGGAATTACTGAGAGATATCTCTCAGGCCAGAAGGCTGATGCAGCTGGCTTTGTTCGTCGTTTGCTAGGTGACCTACAAGCAAGAATCACAACACAATTCAATAGGGTTAGTTATTGCTCTATCATTTTCTATGTCATAACCCAAGTTCATTTTGACCTTTCCATTATCCTAGTTAAAATTTCTTAAGATTTTTTTTTTTAATTTAAAAATTCATTAACTTATGCATTTCCCATGCTGACAGTTCATTGATGAAGCTTACCATCAAATTCAGAGGAATAACGTGAGGCAAGTGGGTGTTCTGTCATATATACCAAGGTGAACAACAGTGTTTGTCTTCATTCAGAACAGAAACATATGTATGAATGACTTGTGTATGTGTGTTGATTTTGATATTTTCCTTTTTCTTTTATTTCTTCTAACAGATTTGCAACGCCTGCTACCCATATGGAGCAATATGTCCAAGGACAATCTACAAAATTTGTAACTATTTTCATTACCTTATTTGCTTGTTATTTCACAACTTGTTTCTGCAGAAGCAAATTTCTCTTTGCCTCTCCTGGCTTTTCATTTACTGATTATTCATAATCAAACATATGATAACTTATAGCAAATGCAATTCTCTTATGTTTCACAAGTGCCTGCTTCTGCTTTTACTGAGATGGAGCTGACAAATAAATATTTAGTTTGAAAGGTAATTTCACAATGGATTATAATCATGTAGTGGATGCCACGTTATAGCTGTTGGAGTTGAGCCTCTTTTTATGGGGAATGAGTAATTTCTATATGCCTAGTGTGTGGGTGTCAAAGTTATATTCTGGCTTATATCTATGGTGATTAATGCTCCCATTTGGCTCCATGTTTTTGGCTCCACAACAGACCATTCTGTAAATACAAATGTGAGTCAAATATACATTAGCAAGAAGTATAAGCTTGTGTAGAAATGTTCATTATAAAAGTCTTTGCCATAAACTATTGATTTCAATCATGCTTGGTGGAAAAAGTGAGCCCCAGCCTTGGCATCAACGTCAACCTGATAGCTTCTCTCTTGATAAATATGTTCAAACCTTGAATCAGTGATAGTGCAAAGGAAAATTCTACATTTCGTAAATACTAATAAATGTGCACAGATAATTTCAATTTTACCCAAAAATGCTTTGCAAAAACATTGTAGGCATCCAAGTATTTTCTTACCAAGTTCTTTTTTGTTTAAATTTTTATATTACATTCTTTGACAGAGAACTCAGATCGATGGGATATTACCAATACTGCATTCATAGTGGTTCTAAACTAGAATGTTCTGCATAAAATCTCAACATAAGTCTGAGATTCAGATAAATTGGGACTTCACTTAGAAAGACAACCCTGCAACAACCTTTGGCATGCAATGATGGTTCCCTCAGTGAAGACCAATGTTTATATTGTTAGCTAGCTTCTGAAGGATACAAACTGTGACTAAGAAAATGCACCATAACAATGTAAATAAACAGAAGGAAATTTGATATTGCATTTATAGACTTTGTTTGTTACAAATCAGTCTCCTTGATTACAATGGACCTCCCCAAAGGGAGGGTTTTTCTTTGCAAATGAGTTCAATGGTGCCACAAACGTCTTCTTGGTCACACAACAAATTGCAGGGAGGGTTTTGAAGTCTTGTTGCTTGACCTCCTGAGCCTCTATGCCAGTCCCAGTACTTGCACACAAGCCCACAATAAAAGGATCAGTAGCATCTGTTGGGCCTTTCAAGATAAGGCCCAAAATCATGAAAAAGGATTACAAAAAGCTTACAAAATCTTTTACAAAAGTTACAAAACTATGCAAAATGGTTACAAAACCTTATAAATTGCCTTGTTTTACCTTGTTTAGTTGCCTGTTGTTGATTATGGGTCTCTGTCAGCCTTCAATACCCAGCCGCACAGGGCGGTTGTCTTTGTGTAGCCGCCCAGGGTGGTTGGATCTGTGTTTTGGCAGGGGCTTCAAACTCAAATCTGGACCTTTCTGGAAGTGTCTCAGGGCTTTTGGTGCAGATCCGGTGCTATTTGATTGTCGGAGATGAGCGCAGCTGCAAAACGAAGATTACCACACATTCCAAAGAGACTCCATGATTGATGTTCTTGAGCTCTCCGAATGAGGTACCTGCATTCACAAATTCAGAGATCCACAAGGAGGGCCAAATGAAATATGGGCAGAGTTTCGGTAGTGTTTTGTGCACTCTCTCTTGAAGCGAATGAAATGGGAGCATATTTATAATATTTCCCAAGGGTGAGGAGAATGATGAGGGGGCAATAGGATGATGGACAAGTGGCCTAGGTGAGAGAAGGGAGGAATCTTAAGTTTCCCCACTTGGCTGCTTGGATGGACAAGTGTGCAATATTATCTATTTGGGCTATGACACACTATGACGTGCTATGACATGCCTCATTAATGCTCTTGGGTGGAGAGATTCCTCACCCACCAAAATGACATGCTTCATCAATGTGCTTGGGTGGAGGGAATCCTCACCCATGTGCATTAATGAGCTTGGAATGTGGAGGAGAGAAGGGAGTAAATGCCAACTAGAGTAAGGTGGACCTTGGTTAATGTGGGGGGATGGTCTCATGATGACCATGGATTAGGCATAGGAAGGTGCTTAGGATGGTCAAAGGGGCTAGGATAGTCAACATTAATATTTATAAGGTTGCAATGTATTAATTAAAATAATTGCAAATTTTATTAAATATTAACATTTAACCAACGCCAATATGACGCTTTTTAGTTGTCTACACAAACTTCTCCAACACCATGGACATTGTGCCAAAGATCGCCCAATTCTGAAGTTGGAAGATATATTTTCCGTGATGTTTTAAAGTCAGTCGAATTCACTCCTCGTTGTCTTTTATAAATTTGGCCATATATTTTTTTTTAAATATGAAGTGCTTATTTTTTTTATTGTAATTGATAAGGTCAGTAAAAGGGGGTTAAGCTGATTGTGAGGGACAAAAGATTTCTTTACAGGCTTAGTGGTCTTTGTTGAGGGTCTTAATTCTATTTGAGGGTGCTGTGTAAGAGCTCGTTACTGAAAATAAAATTACAGGAGTAAGCAAAGATAATTATTTTTGGGTATGGTTCTCGAAAAGGATGGTTAAATGATACTGATCGCAAGACATATGAGCTGGTACTTGAAGTTGTTTATACATGAAAAAGATTGGTAATCACAATGGGAGCACATCTTTTCTTTCAAAAGAAGGTTAAGAACTACACAAAGCTATATAAGAGGGGATTTTAATCTAGGATTTATACTTTGGAAGAAAATGTTCAGAATCTAGAAAGTTATGATGTCAGGCTCACAAAGATGAATGGTGGGTTCTTGCTGTGAAGCCCCAAATAAATGTGATAGTGGGACAAAAGAAGTTTAGTGATGTACTTGATGAGTCTAGACACAAACCACAAAATGAAGGGCTATGAGCATTTCATGATAAGAGTAGGGGAAGGACGTGTGATTATTTCTTTATTTGTATTTTACTGAAAATATAGGATACGGATTACGCCTTCACAAAATGGGAAGCACTGAGTTTATTGCGTGAGGCTGTGAATGCCTCCAAGGTCTGATAGCTCAAGAATATATTGTATTGCCTGAAAATGGCTGAAGATGGGTTAGTGGCAGACCACTTGACAAAATTGAAGGAGGTCACTGATCAACTGCTTGTAGTTGGACAGAAAAGAGTATATGAAGAACTGGTGTCAGTAAACACCAAACTTATAGCCTTTGAGGGTTTTTAAACCATATGAATTATTGTTATTGACCGAATTCTTGAATTGATCAAACCAACATTAAACTCAATAGGATCTTTGAGAAAACCCAAGTAAAACTGAACTCAACACAGATTGATAAAAAGAAGAATTAGAACCTATACCTTGCAAAGCTTTCTGGTGATTAATAATCTTGCTTAGCTTGGTTACAATGATAGGAAAACATTAAATTCAAATCAATGATCTAAATTAATGGCCTCCTGAGATCAATTGATTGGATTCTAATATTGACATTCATTAGTGGAAGTCATCTTATTTACATTTTTAGGTGTTTATTATCCTTAGTGACTTGCATTAGATACAAATAATTCGCAAGAAAGTTTGAGAATTGTGTACCATAATCACAAGAAACACTAGTGTTAACATTAATACCATGTTTTTTGTTGTCATCTTCGATTGTCCTGGTTGGAACAATTGCGCCTTGCGAGGAGCGACACAGTAGGGCCGTAGTCGAGGGCGCGGGGTTTGGCTCAATCGAGGGCCTCTAGGAGTTTTTTACAAGGCCGACTCCTTGTTGAGATGCGACCTTTGTGGCACACTTGGACTCAAAATGGAAAAGGGATGCAAGAAAAGAAAAACAAACAACTGAACAAAAGAAAAAGGGTGGCGATGCACCAAAAGATCCGCTAAGATCCCTCCGCACAATAGGCCTAAATGCTATGTTCCAGCAGTGAACTCTTCTACTCCCTAACATAGTTAAGAACAGATGGGATTTGACAATGCATGCATGCATAAAGAAGGTGAGTCTGCAAGAAGCCATAGATGGCTGATCCGAAAATTGACACAGGCCCCTCACACATACATCAACAAAGCCCAATGCAAATGAAGACTATAAGCACACACACATATAGAAACAGGTCCGCAGGAAGTCACAAATGACTGATTTGAAAATTGACGTAGGCCTCTCTCTTTCTCTCTATATATGCAAATAGTGTAAAGATTGTGGCAAGAGTGGGAATTCAATTTGCCCACAAGTCACTCAAGATCCGACTGCTATACAAAAGGAAATGAAGGGAGAGCCTACAAGAGAATACAATTGCAAACTTGCCTATCCTTTACAAAGCTAACACTACTCCTATTTATAGATTACAAAGATGAGGGTTTCCCTCCAAAACTCATGCATAGATTTCAAGATGATTATTGTATCTGACATCGAGCTATATCTTACCCGAGTCATTAGACCATCCAAGGTTCTCTAGATTTGATACTTTAAATGCCAAATGGTTCTGAGCCTTCAGATCAGTAGTTATTACCATTATTTCCACCTACCCCTTTTAGGAATCCTCATAATCTGGGTGCGGAGGATTTCTACATTTAATGCGATATATTCTGGAGTGGCCTCGTCATGGATTTCTAGCTACAATTGTCCTTTCCAAGAGATATACAACATTATTTTTGCAGTAATGGACAATACTTTCCAAAACATTATGCACCTCAACAAATCTCAGCTTTTTGGGATGTGGTGCGTTTCTTCGAAAGTTTTTTTTTCTCCCATCTAAACCTCGAAACTTTTTCTTGCCTAAGGAGTTTTGACCTTTGGATCTCTGCTATCGAAGCTGAAAAAGGTCCGACCTTCGAACTATTTCTTGGTTCTCTAAATGTCGAAACTTTTTGATCAGAGGTTTCTCTTTGTGCTAGTCCACTTTTCGCACTTCGCCTTGGCTTTTGAAAAATGTATTGAGAAATCACTATAGTTTTGGCAAATCATTGGGGATCTATATCCTGCTAAAGATAAGGAACCCAGGCAGGCTAGTGCCTTGGCTCATTGGGCACAGAGTCAGGCAAAGAATCTGCCTAGCAAAGTCAAGGAGTTTCAACAATCTGCACCTCCATGTCTCTGCAGTTGTAAGAACTTCCATTATCCCATGACTTTGGGACTACTATGTTACATATGGTACATATGTACAAGGTTTTAAGTGGGTAGCCTTTATCCATTGGGGATGGAGTCAAAAAAGCCCCCCACTAGTTGCTCAAGTCCTTTCTTCTTCTGCTTTTCCTAGTTTCTTGGGTGAAAGATTGTTACCCCAGTGAAACTAGGACTTTTTAGCAACCCCTTGATGCAACCAAACTGGTACCGTGGATGGACATCTTTCTTGGTGAAGCAGGGTTGGTACCAATATACACTCCCTCTTTGTTGTTTACTCTTTTGGCATGCACATTCCACCTCCAACTCAGGTCCATTGCTTCTTCTTCGCTTCTGGAGGGGTAGGTTGTTTCCTTTTGGCTTGGGGAAATGTTCGAGCTTGCTTGCTTGGACACCTCCGAGGTAGCAAATTTCACTAACTCAGCTATCCTCTTGCCCATTTGATTACTAAATTGGCTTTGGGGCATGTCAAAAACTGCTACCTCTGCCTCCACATACTTCTCCTTTTCCTAGATTGGCAAAATATGGTTAGGAGCAGTAAGTTGCCAAGTGAGAGAGGATTGTGGAGTAGTAGATGGGATAGCTAGGGTTGACTACTCCGTCTCCCTATATTCATTTATGAATAAGATAGCAAGCTAATCCCATTCAACGATTGAGTGCGGGGAGAGGGAGTAGAACCCCTTACAAGCCCTTCCTTTGAGGGAAGCCGCAAGCAACCTCAAAGCTACATTCTGCTTCGTGATATTGTGCAACTGGTAAAAGCAGGCGATATCTTGCAAGTGCTCCTACAAGTTTGACCATCCTTCACCATCATAATATGGCAAATTTTGAAGTATGGACATCAGATAGTCATCCTAAACATTTGATGGCACTGGAGGTCGCAAAGGGCGTGCTTTGCTCCATGCCGAAAAGTTCATGATGAAGCATTCTTGTACTTTGTATGGTGACAATGTTGGTTCTCACAAGGTTGCCCATGTTGAAATCAAGGAGAATGTGTTTCAACCTTCCAAAAATAATTATTAGCATAACAACACATTTAGCATTTAGGGTTTGACGAGAGGTGCCCTTAATGGTGCAGCCTCCATGGTGGAGCTTTCATAGCCTTTTGGGTCCTTTAGCTTGAGCGGAGTCGCCAGGTGAATGCAACATGTGCTATGGAAGTAGATAGATCAAGGCCTTCATCAGAACCCTAATCTCATATCTTTAGCAACGACTTCTTCTGATGTTCGTTCTGGAGCGAAGTCACCAAGTGAGTGAGAGGCGCTTCAACAAGCAGGGGTAGGCTCAAACCCTCACCAAGTGTAGTCGAACTTGTTGCGATTACGGGACCAATGATGTGTCATTGGGGTCCCACCAAGCGTGCCATTAAACTGTTATCATCTCCAATTATCCCGACCGAAACAATCGTGCCTCATGAGGAGTGACACAACAAGGTTGTAGCTGAGCACGCGGGGTTTGGCTCAATTGGCGGCCTTCGGGAGTTTTTTACAAGGTTGAATCCTTGTTGAGATGTGATCTTTGTGGTGCACTTGGACTCAAAATGGAAAAGGGATGCAAGAAAAGAAAAACAAACAACTCAACAAAAGAAAAAGGGTGGAAATGCACCAAAAGATCTGCTAAAATCCCTTCGCACAACATGCCTAAACGCTATGTGCTAGCGGTGAACTCTTCCACTTCCCAACACAGTTAAGCACATATGGAATTTGACAACGCATGCATGCATAAAGAAGTTAGGTCTGCAAGAAGCCACAAATGGCTAACCCAAAAATTGACGTAGGCCCCTCACACATACATACATCAACAAAGCCCAATGCAAGTAAAGACTACAAGCACACACATACATATAGAAATGGGTCCACAGGAAGTCACAAATGACTGATCTGAAAATTGATGCAGGCCTCTCTCTCCTATATATATGCATATAGTGTAGTTACAAAAGATTGTATCAAGAGCAGTGTTATGAAATTAAAAGCAAGCAAGCTTAAACAACAATAAATAGTACACGAGATTTTACGTGGAAACCCTGCAGTGTGCAAGGAAAAACCACGGGGCAAAAGGCAACTTTTCTCTTTTATTATTCTCAGCTAGCTTTCATACATTCACATTGTCATAATGCAAGGGGAATTCCCTGTTTTATAGAAATACAAAGGAAGATTCCAAAAAGTCGTGGCACATTCCAGATAAAAGCTTAAAAAAGCTGCTTTATTAACTGCGTTTAAAAAAAAAATGCGCTTTACTGCTTTTATGACAAAAGTGCTTTATTGCGTTTTATAACAAGCACACTTTAGTTGTGTTTTAGTAGTAAGCCGCATCGTACGGTTGTATGGACGAAAATTGTTGGGTCGAGGGCTCCGCCCCCGAACCCCCAAGCAAGGGGTAACCTAGCCAATTTCTCCCTACGACCCCCCTCGACAACTTATAGTAAAGATAAAGATCCCTTATGAGTTGCCAAAACTATAGTTATTTCTCACTACATCAAAATTGGCGCGTGGGGTTGGGTTACTATAAGCTGCACCACCATGCTTCACTTTGCTGAAGAACATCGGAGATCCGAATATTGACTTCACCTCCTAACAAGCAGGCGTTCGATTTGCCCACAATCTACTCAGGATCTGATTGCTATATAAAAGGAAATGAAGGGAGAGCCTACAAGAGATTACAACTGCAAACTTATCGATCCTTTACAAAGCTAACACTACTTCTATCTATAGATTACAAAGATGAGGGGTTCCCTCCAAAACTCATGCAAAGATTTCAAGATGATTATTGTATCTGACATTGGGTCATATCTTGCCTAAGTCATCAGTTACTCCAAGGTTCTCTAGATTTGATACTTAACTGCTAGATGGTTCTGAGCCTTCAGATCAGTAGCTACCGCCATGATTTCCACCTACCCCTTTTTGGGAATCCTCGCAATGTTGGTGTAGAGGATTTATGCTTTTAATGCTTTAGATTTTGGAGTGGATTCATCATGAATTTCTATCTAGTATGTTCCTTTCCAAGAGATATACAACATTCCTTTTGTAGTAAAGGATGGTACTTTCCAAAAAATTGCACACCTCAACAAATCTTAGCTTTTCGAGATGTGTTGCCTTTCTTCGAAAGTTTTTTTTTCCACCCATCTGACCTTGAAACTTTTCCTTGACTTGGGAATTCTAACCGTCAAATCTCTGCTGTTGGGACTTTTTCTTTCCCCTTTTTGTTCGACCTAAAAAAGGTTTAGACCTTCAAACTTCTCTTAACTAGTCCTCTGATCATCAGAACTTTTTGATCAAAGGTTTCTCTTTGTGCTAGTCCGCTTCTTGCACTCCATCTTGGCTGTCAAAAAATGGTGTAATGGGAAATCACTACAGTTTCATGGTGTCAAAAGTATGGATAGCTCTCAAGATTGATATATGGTTTATTTAAAACTACCTACAAAACATTCATGAAGAATCTTGAGATTTTTTTGCTCCAATTGGAAGAAACACTATTGATGGCATCAACAAGGAGGTAGGATGATATCAACTTTGTCGAAGGGAGAGAATTATGTTTTTTGGAGCATTGATACGGAAAAACTATAGCATGTCCAAACCTAACAATTTGATATTGAGTCTGGTGTTGAAGCTAGGAGCTTTGAGTACTTATGGAGTGGCTTAGGGGGATGTTGGAGCAATGAGTAGAAGCAATCCTACATCCAAATTGTAGGCTGGTTCAAGGAGGAGCCAAAAGCTTATTGGTAGAGCAACCTAAATGCATGGAGGTCTTTGCTTTGAGTCCTTATCGGTTCATAGCTTTAACAGGGTATGAGAGCCAAAGTAATCAAATTGAAGAAAACCTAAGGTAGAAGCTACACTGAAAGAGAAAGAGCAACAACAAGAGTATCCCCAAAGGTGAAAGGGGGAGTGATTAGAATTGTCGTACAAAGGTTATGTGTGGTAGATAAAGGACCCATACATGAGAGAAGAAATATGAAGGTTTGATGCAAAAATAACAGAGTGAACCTCGTAAACAGCGATCTACTCTATTGCACTTGGTGGTTGTTGTGACTAGTTGTCCATGCAGTCCGGCAGGATGAGAAGGTGTCCATAAGGACACTTTTGGTTGAGTCATAGGATCAAACTCATGTTGAAAAAAAAAGTGACTAGTAGGTGGTTCAAAAACATGTGAATGTGAATGCACTACATTGCAAGTGTGTGTGCAATAGCAAGTTGAAGAGAGAGTTTTGCTCAAGAAATTAAAGATTGCAACATTAAACATTAAGGGGAAGAATGTTGGAAAAAGTAATGCTTAATGTGAAAAAGCACATGAAAGTGCTTTTTTAAAGGAAGAACAAAATAAGATGAAAATTTTAAAAAGCAATTGTGTTATTAAAAGATCGATGGCAAAATAAAAAGGTGAGTGCAAAGATAAAAAATAAATATAAATATAGAAAAGCATGATCTATTAGTTTAGAAAGAAAAACCATATTGTAATGAGTCTTTATTTATGTATTCAACATTAGTTGATCTATCCACCCTCCTTCAAGTGGATCATCTAACCTACGCATTGATGGATTAGATTATATGGAGGGATGATTATGGATTTTAGAGTGGTGCAGCAGCATAAAGAAATATCAAGATGTATGGAGGAATATTATATTGCAATCAAACAATGAAGCAATTGAATCAATGAATAAAATTTTGTTTTACAATTTATTTCTTCTCTATAAACTTGTTTTACAATTTATTTCTTCTCTATAAACCAACATTTCCTATCAAAGCACTCAACAAGCCCGCTCGCAAGCCCACTCCCCTCCATTTGCGTAGAAGTCAAGGCATTCAAAAGCCTCGTCCTCTATCATTCACCGTTCCCAATTTTTGCCTTGGATTATCTGCAGTGAATGATGTTCCAACTTCGGAGGAATTAAGAAGACTAGGAGTTCGATTCAGGAAACTGGAGGACAAAGGAATTAGTCACATTATGTTTTTGAACTGCCCAAGTTCAAAGAAGATGACAAGTCCAAAGTAATACTTAGAAATCTAATGGCTAGAGAGATTTATTTGAGAGACGTGGAGAAATAGATTACAAGATATGCCATTCTCATGAAGGATCTTGTGAACACCAGGGCTGACATATCTATCTTAAGGCAACACAATCTCATCACCAACAAACTTGTAATCAACAATGATGTGGCTTAGCTTTGGAATTCTTTTGTGGTTGCCACGAAATGCCCATCTATAGGCCCATTGATATTACAACGGCAAACATCAATGCTTACGGCAAACAATAATGCGTACTGTGGGAAATGGTAAACATCAATGCTTAATGTGGGAAATGGTAGAAAATGGTAGAAAGTATTATGGGCAAGATGGTTCATTGCTCAAAGCCATGGCTAATGGTGTCTCTCCTTGGAAGGAGATTAAAATGGCTAGCGGTGTCTCTTCTTGGAATGCACCATCATGCAGAAATTAAAATGGACCACTAGCCATGGTTTGAGGAATGCACCATCATGTCCATAAAACTTTTTACCACTTCCCACCGCAAACATTGATGTTTAAAACTATTCACCACTTCCCACAACAAGCATTGATGTTTGCTTCTGTGATATTAATGGGGTCATACATGCGCATTTGGTATATACCATAATAAAATTCTAAAGCCCAACCACATCATAGTTTCTTCCATGTTTTATGGTGATTGTGTTGTGTTGTCTCAAGATGGCTATGTCCACGTTGGTGTTCACAAGATCGTTCATGAGAATGGCCTTTTTGTATTTAGTTTCTCCACGTTTGCCAAATATAAATTTTATAGCATTTCCGCGTCCAGGACACAATACAGGGCGACGGATAATATAAATTTGATAGCATTCCTAGAAGATAATACAGGTGGAAATTGAAAACTGTGAACAATAGAGGATGGGGCTTTTGGATGGTTTGACTGGATTGACTTCTATGCAAAGGAAGGGGGCCGTGCTTGTCTGCTTGTCTACAATATATTGTTCTTATTTTTGAGAGACTTTGGAACACGTGTTCAAAGGGCATTTATGAAGGGCATGCTTCTTTCTACACCTCAGACTATAGTTGAGAAAATCGAAATCGGCATGGAAAGGAATTGAGAAAAATCAGGAATCGGCAAAAAAATGGGGTAAAAATTGGCAAAAAATCGACAACTTTTCATTGAAAAAACCGAAGAAAATGCAAATTTTCATTGAAAAAAAGTTTTTTTTCATGCATATCATAATTTTTTGGAAAAAAACGGACAAAATCGGCAAAACACCAGCTAGGTTGTGAATGGGGAAAAATCGGCTCAAATCGGAATTTTTTGCAGATTTTCTCAACTATGCCTCAAATGATACATGGGTAAAGGTTCAGTAGATCTAACTTTTGCGTTCATTTCATCTAATATAGTGTTGAGGTGTACTAGAATATCAGTTTTTAAATTAGCATATTCCTCCATTAATTCCTTCATGTTATTATTATTGTTACCATGTTTATACCTTCAAGTTCTTGCTCTTGTACGGGAATATTTTTTGCGAAGCTCTGTGATTTCAGAAAAATCAAACTTTTTTATATCTCCTTTTCTGATAAGATCTAAAGCTTTCCTTGACTCTTGTTGTAAACCTCGTAAAAATGTTGTTTTGCTTAACTTTTGGTCTACTCCAACCCCACATATTTGAACAAACAAAAATCCATCCAAGTAATGTTCTAAATTCTCATCCTCCTATTGTTTCATCCTAAACAGTTAATCCTTCCTATTCTATACTCTACTGTATTCTTGGTACTTATCCAATAATGCTTTCTCCATTTGTACCCATGTGTGAATTGATTCTGGTTCTAAACCCAAAAACCATAGAATTGTAAAGTCTTTCAGGATAGAAGGAAACGGTTTGAGTTTTTGTTTATCATGTACATAAGTGTATGTTTGACACAAAACTTTGAACTCAAATAAGAATTGATCAAGATCTTCTGACACAATTCCCCTGAAGATTGGTAATATGGAGGGGGAGATATTCTTCATTGGAGCCTCTATAGTAGGATTCCATTGGATAGGATATTGAAAAGTTCTAGTGTGATTATTGTGTTCTCTAGGATGGTGCACATCATTGTGTCTCTCCCTATCTTCTTGTCTTTTTTCCATTATGTTCTCCCAACCAAAATTATAGATTCTCCTAATAACTTCAAGAGATACAAAATAGTTTGGGGTGCGTGTTGATGAACTACTTGTTTGTCCCTCCCATTATTCTAGTTCAAGAGGTTCTAAGGTTCCAAAAGTTGATGATTGTGATTTTTCCTTAGAACTTTCGGTTTCCTCGCTCATTACAACCATGGGTAGCTCAAAAATTGGTATTGGTGCAACCTCACGACATGAATGTCTTACTCCTATGGTTGGTTGGGGGTTTTGTCTATGATGCAAGGTAAGTCAAATGAAATAATAATCAAATTAATTAACTTAACATTAGGTTTAAGACTAATGTTTATATAATACAATGAAATAGTAAACCTAAATAATTCCCCACTAACCAAGCTAACAAACGCGTTAGGCTAGGTAGAGAGTTAGGTTTGTTGAGCAAGGTGCAGAAAAATAATTGCAAAAGTATTGTCATTGTTGTCAACACAGTCAGATTGATGCAGTTGATGCAGTTCAGAGGTCAGTCAGATCAAGTGCAGAAAGTTTCAAGGAAAACAGAGGTGACCCAGATTCAGAAATTGGCAAAAAGAGACAAGGAAGAAAACTGTCGCGATATCGCGACATGTTTTCTGTCGCGATTTCGCGACATGGTCGAGGAGAGAGAAGGCGCAGCCGGAAATGTCGCGATTTCGCGACATGTCGAGTTTTCATTGAGGAGAGAGAAAATGTGTCGCGATTTCGTGACAAAAAGCAGGAGAGAGAAAATGCACGCCAAATTGTCGCGATTTCGCGACATGTCCGAGGAGAGAGAAGATGCGAGCAAAACTGTCGCGATATCGCGACATGGCAGAGGAGAGAGAAAGTGAAAGCTAAACTGTCGCGATTTCGCGACATGCTGGCAGAGAAGGAAACAAAGGTGTAGCGATATCGCTGCATGATGAAAATACATGGAACTAAGGTGTAGCGATTTCGCTAGATGATGAAACAAAGAGAAACTAAGGTGTAGCGATGGCGCTACATGTTGAAACAAAGGGAAACTAAGGTGTAGCGATTTCGCTACTAGTCAAAAGTGTAGAACTGAAAGATGCAGCAATGATATTACAAGTCAAAATTTCATGAAAAGAGGCAAGGTGAAAACACAAGGCACAAAGATGTAAAAATCTCGTCATTGCATGAAGCATAGTGTCGCGATTTCGCGACATGTTCCATTTTCGCTGGAGTTTGCAAGCAAAGCTGTACGGAAGAGCAAAGTGTCGCGATTTCGCGACATGTTCCATTTTTTTGCTGCTGCTGGCAAAGAAGAGTGTACGGAAGCCGGAAGTGTCGCGATTTCGCGACAAGCAGGATGATGACGTCAGCAAAGTTGAAAAGTGTCGCGATTTCGCGACAGGATGAAAGGAAAGCTGCTGGAAGCCGGAAGCGTCGCGATTTCGCGACATGCTTAAGGATGACGTCAGCAAATGTTGAAAGTGTCGCGATATCGCGACAAGATGCAGGGAAAGCTTGCAAGAGCCAAAACGTTCGCGATTTCGCGACATGCTTAAGGATGACGTCAGCAAAAGTTCCAAGTGTCGCGATATCGCGACATGAACAGAAGGAAAGCTTTCAAGGCCAAAATGGTCGCGATTTCGTGACAACCTTCAGGGTGACGTCAGCATAAGTTAAAAGTGTCGCGATATCGCGACAGGTAACAGTCGGGCAGGTAAAACCCGCAGGAACATGCAAGGTGACACGTGTCGGAAAAAGCCGACAGGAAAATCATGCAGCCAGTTACGTAAAAAGTAACTGAAGTCAGACAGACAGTTAAACGTTGACAGGTGTTGGACATGCAATGCAACAGCCAAACATGCATAATTGAAACGCATTCGAAAAGCCGAATATGAAGGATAATAAAAGCATTCGAAAGGTCGTATTTGCAGGCATTCTAACAGACGTATTTGAAGCATACAGAAAAGCCGAACATGAAGAATCGAAAAGCTTTCGAAGAATCACATATGGAGTTTCAAAAAGCATTCGAAAAGCCGTATTCGAAGAAATTGAACAGTCGAAGTGCATGAAACAAAATTGCCGTATTGCATGGTTTCCAAAAGACGTATTGCAGGGTTTCGAACAGTCGAAGTGCATGGAACCGAACAGCCGTATTGCATGGATTCGAACAGTCAGAGTATGTGATTCGATTGCATGCAGGATTGAAAGGTTATAAAAGAATAATCGTACAGAGAAGACGTTGCTGTTGTTAGAGAGAAATTGTTGTAAAAGGAGGGTTAGAAAAGAATCAAGAGAAAAATAAGCAGAGCTGTGAGAGTGTGTAGAGTTGGGTTAATTGCAGACCAGTCAGGGTCGTGCATGAAGTGAAGACATTTTTATGTCATTCTAAATTGATCAGAATTGCAGTCCAAGTTGGTGCTTGGTACTAGGAGTTGGTGCTCCATCTGTTGCATGCAGAAAATTACAAGGGTTGGTGCTCCTTCCAGTTGGTGCTGGTAAAGTATTTGTAAAATTGATTTTGCAAAGACTGGATTTGGATTGGAGTCCAAGCAGTCATTTTTGAGGAGTAGCCAAATTGGTGAACCTCGGTATATTGAGTGTTGTGGTGTGCTCTCTTGTTCAAGTTGTTTTTCAGGTTGTCAAGTTCTCTTTATTTCATATTAAATGCTGTAGATATAAAAATTAATAACTACACTGATTCACCCCCCCCTCTCAGTGTCATTGTGTAATCATCAAGGTTTAGGATTGACTACCTTAGGATATTTAGGCTAGTTACCATTAGATATTTAGGACAGTAAATATCTATATGGTAGAAAGTAAAACAGTAAATGTAGAAATAAATCCTAAGTAGTGTAATGCAATACACTAGCTTATTTTACCTAGTGGAGTAAATGGTAATTATCCCAAGTAA
This sequence comes from Wollemia nobilis, assembly GCA_028583015.1. Taxonomy (NCBI): domain Eukaryota; kingdom Viridiplantae; phylum Streptophyta; class Pinopsida; order Araucariales; family Araucariaceae; genus Wollemia; species Wollemia nobilis. The sequence goes on along the minus strand of JAQPPZ010017036.1, from coordinate 3,841,066 downwards.
TGGAATATTACTCTAACATCCCCCCTTATTACATTATTTGGGTAATACATACATATCCCTCTATACAACAATATTTGGGTGAAGTATATAATCGCCCCAATACAATGAAGAAGATGTTGATCTGCTGGTTCTTTGCTCTCATCACAGTGCTCTGGCTGCTCCTAAGCAAAAAGTGGGTCATTCCTCACTATGTCTTCATGCCAACGAATGTCCTTATGGTAATCACATCATCCAACCGATTTGCATGGGTAACCGACCGCTGCAATCGCTAGGTGTAGTAGAATAGATCACTTCATACAAGGTTCATTCATTTACAATATGAATTTGCAAAAGATAAGGTAGCTAAGGTGTCGGTCGCTGCCGAAAATGCACCCTTATAAGTTCCCCCCTTCTTGTTGCAAAACATAGTGTAATTAATTTCTGAAGGAAGTGTGACTAAGGTGTCGGTCAAAGCTGAAAATGCACCCTTATAAGTCATCTTCCCTATTTACAAAAAATAGTGAAGAAAAGAAATGGATATCCCCCCTCAATTGCAAAAAATATGCAACTCAAGAGTGTTGTGAAGGATTTTACAAATATTGCCTCCTAGACAATTGTACACCACAAAAAATTGCTCCTCTTGTTACAAGTACTTCAAACACCTAGAATTTGCTATTTATGAAGCCTAAAAGAGGTACAAGCACCCCTTATTGCAAGGTCTTCAAACAAAAAACTTATGCTATTTATGAAGCCTAAAAGAAGAGTGAGAGAAAATGGTGCTTTTGCCCAAGGGACACATGTGTTTTCCCTCTACAAAATTGTTTTAGCAATTTAGCACTCCTTGTGCTATCTTTGAACCAGAAACATAATCAGTATGAGACACTTCACTAGAAAGATGGCTTCTGTGATGTGCCTTTGCCATTTTAGTTTTGCTTGTTTTGAAACCAACACTGAATGGTGTCATGGTTGTCATTTTTACAATTTGTGCAAAACTATGCTTTCTAGGCAATTTGATCAAAAAAGTTCACCAATTTGTCCTTTCTTATTGTAAGTACTTCAAGCATGATTGCTATTATGAAGTCTAAAAGAAAAGTTTTAATGTGGATGACTTGGACTTTTCTGATTGCCTTTACAAGTTTTATTTCCCTCTTATCAAAATCGATGTTTGAAGGAAGAAAGGAATTATCCCCCCTTAGTGCAAAGGATTGCAACTTTTAAGGTTCCTTATTTTCAAAAAACTTGTTCTTTCTTTTGATTACCCTAAAAGAGTACCAAAATATAATTCACTCAAACAGATATTTAATGGCACCTGCCTTAACTCCCTTCAAGAAGGATGAAAAGTTGGAGGAAATTAAGCCAAACAAATAAGAGTGAATTAGGGGTTTTGTTGATTTAGGAGAGAATATCAAGTAATTTTGGCTTTAAATCTGTGCAAGGATTTACACAAATTTGTGAAATTTTGGGGTTGAGTGTGTTCTTGATTCTATGACTTATAATTGCAAAAGAAATAATGCAATAATCAAACAAGAATGCCCACAAAATTCTTATCACCTAGGTGTCGGATGCAACCGAAAATGCACCTAATTTGCCAATAAAGGTGTCGAGTAAAATCGAAAATGCACCTTTTAATTTTTGCAACAAAATGTGTATTTGTGTTGTGCAAAAAAAATGATATTTTTATGTCTCCTACTTTGTTTTCCAATTTTGCAAAAGAAGTACAATGTTGTCTTCTCCCCTGAATTTTGCAAAATTAACAATTTTGAGCACTCCTTCCAAGACAAGTCGACACACGACCCGCATTTGGAAGGCTTCCGAACTAGTCGACACACGACTTAGTTTTTGATGGACCAAAGGTTACAATTACTTCTCAATTTTTTGCAAAAAAGAATGTGCAATTTTATGTCTTATATCCCCCCTTGGAGAAAACAAATGCACACTTTGCCTTTGAATTTTACAAAAAAATTGGGTCTCCTTGTGTTACAATTTGGCAAAAAAGAATTCATGTTTGAACCTTTATTGTATGCTAAATTAACAAGGTTGAGAAGAGTTTAGGGTTTTCTTATTTGCAAAAAAAATGCTCTTCTATGTCTTATATCCCCTCGTGGAGAAAACAAAAGCTCTTCTTGATTTGTTTGCAAAAAAAAATCCTTAATTCTCTATTTTAATGCAAAATTTTAATAAATCTAATCATTATTTAATTAATAATAAAATTTAATTTTGTAAAAAATCAATGTAATTTAAAAAAAAAAATTGATTTTAGACAAAATATATTAAATTATTAAAAAAAATGATTAAAAATAAAAAAATTTACAAAAAAAATAAAAAATTATTACCTTTTGGGGTCTCCGTTTTATTGCTCCATGGAGCAAAATTTATATTTGCCCCCTGCGCCCCCCCCGACGGGAGTCGAACTCCCGACCTCCCGTCGGGCAGTGCCTTAGCGCTGGCCTGCTCTCCAGTCGGGCTAGCTAGCCCGACGAGAGGGGGAGGGCATTGCCTTCATATTGAAGGCTTTGCCCGCCCCGCGACTTTTAAAAAAATGGGGACTTTTGTCCCACATTGATGCCGCGGGGCATCTATTGCTCTTTAAAAGAGCAAAAGCGCTTAAAGCGCTTGTGACTGCCTGCGGGCAGTCACTCCCCCGCGTGGCTGGTTTTGCTGCCAGCCACGTGGACTGTCCGCGTCGGGACACGTGGCTTGTCCGCCACGTGTCGTCCTCGTCAGGTCAAGTGACACGTGGCTAGTCCGCCACGTGTCGCGTTCACCGTCGTCCAGTGGCTGTTCGCCACTTGTCTAGTCCAGTGGTTGTCCGCCACTTGTCGTGTCTGGTCCAGTCCAGTCAGCACCTCGGGGTGCGTGCAAGGGTCAGTCGCTGTTCGCCACGTGTCCGGTCCAGGTCAGCTGTCCACTGTAGAGGTGGCGCTTGCCACGTGTCCTGTATAGTGGCAGTGCCACGTCAGCACCTCGGGATCTGTGCCCGAGCTCGCGTGGGTCCCAGTTGCGATTGTCCTCGAGATTTGTGCCCGGGATGGTCCGCAGTTTGTAGGGTCTGTGCTGCCGGTCGTCGGGCATCGGAGGGCGCGCTTGCCCTTTCAGATCCCAATCGGCGGATCTAGCCACCGATCATCGGAGATCTGACAGGGATTTCCCTGTCAGTGGTGGTCAGACCCGAGGGCACTCTTGCCCTCGGGTTTGGGTCCAGTTTATGCCTAGGAGGGCGCGCCTGCCCTCCCGGCTGTGTGCTGGACCCACGAGGGCAGCACTAGCACCTGCCGGTAACCGGAGGGCCTCCTGCCCTCGGGATCCGGGCCCTATGCTGCGGGCTCTGGCCTCCTGTCAGGCCCGACAGGTCGGACAGCAGAATGCTGTCAGATCTGTCGGGGTCTGCGGGCCTGCTCCCGTGGCCGCCCGGTGACGTGGGCCTGCGGGCCCTCTCTCGTGGTCGCCCGGTGATATGGGCCTGCGGGCCCTGCTGCCTGGGATCCGCCTCGGGATCCGTGTAGGTCCTGAGGGCCTGCCTGGGAGCCGCCTCAGGATCCGTGCAAGTCCTGAGGGCCAGCCAGGGCCCTCGAAGACCGTGCCAGGTCCAGGTCGGGTGGAACGAGCGAAGCTCGTATTAGGCCACCCGGCTGCGATGATACCAATGATGCAAGGTAAGTCAAATGAAATAATAATCAAATTAACTAACTTAACATTAGGTTTAAGACTAATGTTTATATAATACAATGAATAGTAAACCTAACTAATTCCCCACTAACCAAGCTAACAAACGCGTTAGGCTAGGTAGAGAGTTAGGTTTAGGATTGACTACCTTAGGATATTTAGGCTAGTTACCATTAGATATTTAGGACGAGTAAATATCTATATGGTAGAAAGTAAAACAGTAAATGTAGAAATAAATCCTAAGTAGTGTAATGCAATACACTAGCTTATTTTACCTAGTGGAGTAAATGGTAATTATCCCAAGTAATGGAATATTACTCTAACAGTCTAATAAATATATCTCTTTCATCCGTAATTTTATTCATTCATCCTATATTATAAAGGAAATTACCATTCAAGGTAGATCACAAGCCACTATACCTAAAGCTAAACCAACACGCTAATTCATTTCTTGACAATACAATTACCTTTATGCAAAATCGTTTTAGTTTTTTCAAAAATTGTAAATTCACTAAGACTCAGTGTAACTAATTTAAGAAGTTGCACAAGAATTAATTGGTATCGAACAACTAAATCTTCTAACAACACCTTGTTCCTCAGCAATAGTGTCAAAAAGTGACGAGTGTCATTAATACTCATACTTCAATTTTATCAATCTAGGGTGGCCTCCTATGGTTGTATGTGTTAGAGGATTTGAAGATGTGTTCTAGTGTTGGTTCTTCTATGAAAATATCTGAAAACATGCTCACAATAAAGTAAAATTCTCACTCAAAACAAAATAATTCTAAAACGTGACGAGTGTCATTAATCCTCATACTTTAATTTTATCAATCTAGGGTGACATCCTATGGTTGTATGTGTTAGAGGATTTGAAGATGTGTTCTAGTATTGGTTCTTCTATGAAAATATCTGAAAACATGCTCACAATAAAGTAAAATTCTCACTCAAAACAAAATAATTCTAAAACGTGACGAGTGTCATTAATACTCATACTTTAATTTTATCAATCTAGGGTGACATCCTATGGTTGTATGTGTTAGAGGATTAGAAGATGTTTTCTAGTATTGGTTCTATGAAAATATCTGAAAACATGCTCACAGCAAAGTAAAACTCTCACTCAAAACAAAATAATTTTAAATTCTCACTTTATGCAAAACAAATCTAACAGCAAAGATTTCACACTCCATAATCAATACATCTCATGTTCTGGATTAAATGAAATATTTCACACAAAGAAAGATGCAAGATAGAACTCACAACAGGAAAGCAAAACTATAATAGAAAAACAACTAACCAGATGTGTGATTAACTATTACTTTGCCAATTGTCAAATTACTCAGTCTATTTCATGCCTGTAACAATGCTAGAATTGATCCGTTCCATTGTCCTAACAGAGTGGGCCCTTGCTGTGAGGTCCAGCAGGAGGAAGAATGCATCAGTAAAGGAAACTTGTTAAAATAATCAGAAACATACAAATAACATGCAAGAGACTATTCTTTATTCAGAACAAAGAATAGCAGTTGCTCAAAATTCACATTAATGTCCAACCATCTTCCTTTCAACTTACATCATTATTTATAAATTATAAGGAGTTTATATAACTATTTTGCTTATTGTTAGGTGCTTTATCCATTAAAGGATCCAAGATAACCAACATGGTTACACCTGCCAAGCTATCAAAGCAATTCTGTGCAATTAACTTTTCCACAAAATATAACTATAAATTTGACTAGATAATACATATAGGTGTGCATGCATAAACAAAAGATAAAACATATTTTAAATACGTAATTGTTGTTATTTGGGTGTAACAATATCTGAAACCTTTGATGTCTTCCTCTTCATCATGTCTAAAGCTCATCTTGCTCCGTGTTATGTTTGTAACAAGCTATTATGGCATTGCAAATGGTTCTAGCAATACACGTGGTCAAATGATTTTGATGCTACGCATGGTCAAATAATCTTGATTATACGCATGGTCAAACAATCTTGGCGCTATGCATGGTCAAACGGTCCTGGTGCTATGCACATGAAGTGATTTTGTTGTTGAGCACTCATCGGTTATATCCAATGCACAAATGTTTTGGAACAGATCTGACACAGATATTCTGGTGCATAGGTATTTTGGTACATAGATATTGTGGCATACGGATACTCTGGCTGCCTGGCACATAGGTATTCTGGCGCACAGATACTCTGGAACATAGGTATTTTGGCATACTTATACTCTGGAATAGCCAGCATTTCTGAAGCACTCTTTCGGCAAATACTTCCTTAGTCTTTAGGGTGTTCTTATTTTGAAACTAGTTGTTTCAGCATATAAACCTGCAAGTTATCAATGGCCTAACCATTTCTTGAGTGGAAATCAACATGCAATTAGACCTTTAAGAATACATGAAACCATTCTAAACAATTAAATAAGACATCTCCTTTATTTACTGCATTTATCATCAACATTATCATAAACTACAAATCAGTCCATGGCATAAGTATGTATTAGTCATACAAAATAGGCAAAACTTTACTTGGTTGCATATAATGAGGCAGTTTTGGGGCCTCATCACAAAACTGCCATACAACACTATCGTAAGGGTACGGTGCTATCATTTTTGGTCTTTTGAGGTACCTGGCCTTAGACAAACATAGGCAAATGTATACTCATTGGAAAGCTCTTTCAAAGCCCTTTCTAGGAGTACCACTTTTGTGAAATTTTGTAAAGTTTTTCTATAGTTTTATGAACCCTAAAGTTTGACTAACAAAAGCGCCATAAGGTGAAAAAAGTGCTATATGGAATTCCGTAGGGTTATGGTGCTTTCATTTTAAGGTATATTGAGGTATCAACCGTTATAGAAGTATATCTATGCTCATTGGAAAGCTCTTTTCGAGCCCGTTCCAATGGTACCACTTTTTAACGTTTTGTGATGATTTAGTATTATTTTGGGATCTTCAAGGGTCAAGCTATTTTTTCCCCCAAATTTTGGTACAAAAGGGTCTATTTGGCCTAATTAGCTAAAATGACTGATTTGAGACACTTCCAATGGCCAATTAATGTGCAAAATTGGGTGTCTACAATCTGTAGGCTTACATAGAAGAATGTTTGTAGGCTTACATAGAAAGATGCCTATAGGATTATATATAGAACACTTGTAGGCTTCCATAGAGAATGCCTAAAGGCTTACATATCACTTGTTCAATAAGCTACATTAAGAGTGCCTATAGGCCCTTCATCATTGTCGACCTTGGCCTAATAAAATCATATTTTAAATATTTCAACACCCTCCTATAATCTGAATTAAGGGGCCATAGAGAGAAGATATTAGAGATGGTATGTCTTCCTCCCTATAATAAATACTCATATGGGCCAATGAATCCTGCTATCTTCTCTTGCCAAAGGTACATGAACTGGATTAACCTCTTCATAAACGTAAAGCTATGACTCACCTTTTAGTTCAAGACGTTAAGCTTCTTGTGAGAAGATATCTAACATGCAATATAATGACTAAAATTTATTCTCCAACCTCAAGAGAAAGTAGCTAAGTAGCTAAATCATGAAGCAATAGGCAAGTCTCTTAATTATCAACCTTGATGGTTATAAAGGGACCCATAGGACCAAGGCCTACCTTGTGCTAACCATCCAAACCCTATTCCTCTTGAGCCAAAAGATTACCAATCGCCACACCAATATATTGTTGGAGTTAAGGAGTACACCATGTCTTAGACATAGGAAAGAGACACTATGAGAGAAGAAGTTTGTAAAAATATAAACATATCGAATTGAACTCAGAATCTCTTGAATACAATTCAATTGACCAACCACTATACGAATGACTTTAGTTGGAGTTAAATGTTTGGTGTTCCTTGAAGACATCAAACCTTGAGTGTTAAGATAAAGGAAATGAGAAGAAGTGAGTTTTGAACCTACAACCTTCTTGTTGAAGAAGGATTTTAAAAGATGCACTAGCCAAGGTAGTAAAGGATGATGTTAAGTCTCGTGATGCACGATCGGTCTAAAAATCCTATAAATGACACAACTAGAATAAAGTATTGACCAAATTTAACCTTGTTACCTATGTGAATATGAACCATACATCTACTAGATACATGCAAGCTTACCAATGAATATGAACCATACATCTACTAGATTCATGCAAGCTTACCAACCACCACACCAATGGGCCTATTTGAGTTAATATCACATCAAAGTTAAAGAGGAGAATGGCAATTAGATCCGTTTTGCATAAAAATGCCCCTCAAAACTTTAACATGTCCTTGAACTGACATCACCATTCTAGAGAGATTGAAAAATTATGCAATCTAAAAAAATAAGCCCAAAAAGCTTTCGTAAGCAAGAGTTGTGACCTCCAAAAGTTTGGCATATTAGCATTGTAAATGAGAAAAAATTGACTTCATACCTTAGGAAAAAGATTTGCCAACAAAAAATTGCTATGTGTCATATTGACATGTTTACTTGTGTTATGTTGATGTTGTCCTTCTCATTGGACTGCCAACTTACTAAAACAACGAATAAACGACTAACATGACACATGGCATTTTTTAGTTGGAAAATATTTTTCCTAGGATAGCTAATCCTTCTATGGCAAGTACTAGTAGTTTATTCAATGTTTAGCAAGTTGGCAGTCTAATGAGAAGCAAAACATCAATGTAACATAAGCAAACATTTTAATGACACAAGGCAATTTTTGGTTGGCGAATATTTTTCCCAAGGTATGAAGTCAATGTTTTCTCATTTTCAATACTAATATAGATAGATAGATATAAATATAGATATAGATATACCCAAGGTTTGGGCCATGTTGGCTAGGAGACATTGTCGAGATTGGAATTAGGGACATTGAGCTTGGCAAACAATTCCCTTACTACTATTCCATTGATGTGGATATGACCTTGAAAGGGGTACACTCCCCTTATGAATAACCCATCACAAAAGAAACATTGATACAAAAAATTAAAAACTTTATCGTGGTTCAAACTTGCGACCATGTTGATGCAATCATCTAGACAAATCATCGCACCATAGAAGGTTACAATGCCAATAAGCGTTACAATGTCTTAAAGTTTTCCCCAAGGCTTGAAGGGCTCAAAATAAAGTTAGCATCAAGGTTCAAACTTAGAATCTTTGGCTTATAACTCAAGGGCCTTGCCACCCTATCGTGGGCACATTCACATCTCTAAAGAGAAGTCAAATTGTCCTTACCGCAAAAACCCAAGGCAAAAAAATGGTGAATACAATGACTTACATAAAAGCTCAAACATGGGACCTCTTGCCTCCCAGTGAACACCCTTAGCACTATGGTCTAACTCATATACAATGCAACAACTAACCCTCACAGTTATTGAAGATATGCATGCATACCCTCAAGCAAAAGAAAACAGGACTCTCCCAGCACATAACAAAAATGGAAAAATTCATTTGCTAAGACTCAACCAAATGACCTCATGTGTATTGCACTAAAACCTTACCATTACACCCCTCGTTAATAGAATACACTAATGCCTTGACAAATAAAATATACCAGATGCAATTTTTTCTATCAACCATACATGCACCTTCTTGACCTTTTCCATTGCACAAAGGAATATTTAGAATATTTCAATTTTAAATTCAAATTTGAAAAAAGAGGAAAAACTTTCATACACAAAAACAAGTTTCAAAACAATTAATTTTTTTAAATGTTTTGATATGGAATCCAATAGAATTGATAGTTTGTCCATTTCTACCATGCTTTACCCTATACAATCCTTTTATGTGAATGAGTGAATTTGCTTTGTATTGGCTCTAATATCATGTTGGAATTAATAATATTTTCTAAAAAGATTTTAAAACATACATTCACCACAATCATATGTTAAATAATAGAGAAGCAAATTAAAAAGAGCAAAGAAAAAAAATAGAGAGAAAAATTAAATAAGGATAAGAAGTGGGTGCCTGTAGACACCCCCATAATCTCACATATCACAAACTAATATAATGGGCTGGTCATTGGGCTGAGAAGAAGGATGAGGAGAGAAAGATCATGGGGGAGAAGACTCCTTCCACACAGGCAGAGAAGAAGCCCAAGGAGAAGGCTCCTCTTAATGCCAAAAAAAATATTACCAAGGAAGGAAGCGAGAAGAATAAGAGAAGGGCCAAGAAGGGAGTGGAGATCTACAAAATTTATATCTTCAAGGTTTTGTAGTAGGTCCACCCTAACATCGACATCTCCAACAAGGCCACGAGCATCATGAACTCCTTCATGAATGAAATTTGGAGAAGCTCGTCGTTGAGTCGTCGAAGCTAGTGCGCTACAGCAAGAGGGATATTTTTTTTTCGTGGGAGGTGCAAACGACCATGAAATTGGCCCTTCCTGATGAACTTGCAAAGCATGCTGGATTGGAGGACGTCAAGGCCATCACCAAATTTACCTCTAGTTAATAGCATTTGGTTCACTCTTTTGGCCTTTTTATAGTTTATGGTGTTTGTTGACACCGCCTCTGTTTTGGATACTTTTTATGCTCTTCAATGTCGATAAGGCTAGGGCAATCCCATTCTTTTAGAATGTCATAGTGACCTGAACTTTAGGAATCAAATCATAGGATTTACTATATTTTGAAAGAGTTTGTGTAAATGATTTGATTGTCTGTATTTGTCCACCATTTGTGTCATCTGATATGCACATTTGATTGGTTCACATGATGTTTTTGGAGTTGTTGACTACTATTAGAAATCCACATAAGGGTTTGGTCTCTTGTGATGAATTGTAATTCTTTGTTGTTTTCTACCAATGTTTTCCATAATTAGAATGTGAGTTTGTGTTGGAGGTGGATCTCTTTACCAATGAATATGTTAGGGTCTCATTTTTATTTATTTATTATTTACTAAGATCTACGTAAACTTTAGTGCCTTCCAAAAATTGTTGTTTCTTTTTAAGTATATATATTTTTTCTAATTTGATGTTGGAATGTCACTGAATTCAATACGATAGTAATTTATGTTTATAGTCAAAGATTCTTCTATCAAAAGATGCATTGTATTGTACCTAACAAGTGGAAACAGTGCGAGATTATAGTCTTAGTGGTTCTTTTCTACCCATTTCTATTGTAGCAGAGACTTTGACCTCATACCCTCAATCTATTATTGAAGGCGAAAATGCCATCGATTGACAGATGCATCGACGATACTTTTGTTTTTCAATGGTACTTTTGTCATTGAGCTTACAATTATCATCACAACTTTTTGTACTTATCTATTTTGTCTTCTAGATAGGGATTAGATGCTACTCAGGCAAGTCATACATTCTCCACCGATCTAGGTAGGTCCCTCTATTGCTAACTCTATCTATTTATTTATCTTGTAGGGTTTTAGAAAGGAGTCATCAGCAAAAGCACCACTAGACAATTATAGCATTAATAGTGCTTCTACATCTCGTAAGTGCCTTTGCCATTAAGGCAAAAGTCAGATGAAAGTTTTAATTATCATTTATATCATTTCAAATTAGGAAAAGTACTTTTTTTATATTTGGTATCTTTATCTGTCATTTTGTATTTTCTATTTTTATTCATTAAAGTGCAAAAGGTAAAGGAACAAGTTCTTATCTTTGATAGTGTTAAAAGACTAACTATTGTCCTGTATTTCATTGAAACAACATTACATATAGTTATATTAGTACTATTTTTATTGGACTACATTCTTGAACCATTAATATGAAAGTAATTAATCTTCTAAATTCATTATTGAAAAATCAAAAAGCTTATAGTTTATAGGACCATATTAAGGCTAGGCTATTAAGGATATATCTTAGGGAGAACTAGAAGTTTTCTTTAACCAAATCAATTAAACATAGAACTTAGAATCATAGCTTCCCCTATCGTCAATGTGAGTCACCATGGATTTGATACTTAACGAGAACAAGGGAGTCAATGCACTCAATCTCGTAGGCCAAGTCAGAGGCCTTCCATGATTTTCCCCAGCACACATTTTGGTGAACCTGACATAAACACCACTACGGGTCCTAAGATTCGTCCATAACCAAGCTAAAACTTTATTTAAGGCTAAAGCTTATAAAACTCTAATCAATATCATTAAATTTGTTTGCTTAATTAAAACACATTAAAAAAGATAACAAGAACCTAACCAAAGGCTAGTTATACTGAGGATCTTTAAAATCTTTTGAGTAACTATCATACAAGTTACTAGGCTATATTGTGATATAGTGAGCCCAAACCACTTGCCACCCACATACGGTCTCATGCATACTAACATGTAATAAGGAGTATATGGTAGTGGGCTAGTTGGAGTTATAAGGAGGCATACTATTACACCTCACATACCATCTTGTCTACATATCTTGGAGGTCACTTCCACATATTGTCTTTCTCTCATGTACCAATAGGTATATCAAGAGGGGTCAGGTATATCATGATCTTTGGTATATAGGGAAGCCCCTATGGAATATAGCTTATTTTGGATATCGATGGAAGGAGATGTAAGGTTTCTAAAATATCTTCTCTTTCTTCTATAATCAATGCTATAAATAATTAAAATATTAAGCAACACCCTTTTTCTTCTAATCCTAAAACTGTGGTCGAGAAACACTACTTGACCCATAGTGTTGCTCATGAGTTAGCCACTAATCCCGATTCTCCTATGGAGGGTCATGATGAGCACCTTACCTTTGAGAACCCCACCTTTGTTCGGGAAGAAGATATCTCATCACCTCAGGGTTCTTAAGACCTACCCATGAAGAAGAGGAGGTTGGTCTTTAATTCTACGGACCATATAGCTCATTTCTTACAAAAGCATAGGGAAGTCATACAGGCCTTCCTTAGGGAAGGTCATAAAACCCTTGTAGCCTTAGTGACTTGCATTAGATACAAATAATTTGCAAGAAAGAAAGAGCAATAGCAAGAGTATCCCCAAAGAAGAAAGGAGACAAGCAGAAGTAGAAGCTATGCTAAAAGAGAAAGAGTAGTAGCAAGAGTATCCCCAAAGGAGAAAGGGGGAGTGAGGAGAACCATTGTATAAAGGTTGTGTGGTAGAAGCAAGGTCCCACACATGAGAGAAGAAAAATGAAGGTTTGATGCGGAAATAACAAAGTGAACCTCGTAAGTAGTGATCTACTCTATTGTACTTGGTGGTTGTAGCAATTGGTTATCCATGTAGTCCAATAGGATGAGAAGGTTACCATAAGGACACTTTTGGTTGAGTCATGGGATCAAACCCATGTTGAAAAAGAAAATAAAGTCACCAACAGGTAATTCAAAAATATGTGAATGTGAATGCACTATAGTGTAGGTGTATGTGCAATAGCAAGTTGAAGAGAGAGTTTTGTTCAAGAAATTAAAGATTGGAACATTAAGCATTAAGGGGGAGAATGTTGGAAAAAGTAATGCTTAATGTGAAAAAGCACATGAAAGTGTTTTTCTTAAAGAAGAAGAAAATAAGTTGAAAAATTAGAAAAACAATTGTGATATAGAAAGGTAGATGGCAAAATAAAAACGGTGAATGCAAAGATAAATAAATAAATAAATCTAAAGATAGAAAATCATTAGCTATTAGTTTAAAAAGAAAAGCTATATTGTAATGAGTCTATATATTCATGTATTCAACATTAGTTGATCTATCCATCCTCCTTCAAATGGGTCATCTAACATATGCATAGTTGGATTAAATTATATAGTCATGATTAAGGATTTTAGAGTGGTGCAACAACATCAAGAAATAAGAGGACCAATCGTTCGAGATATCAAGATGTATTGAAAAATATTGTATTGCAGTCAAGCAATGAAGCAATTAAATCAATTAATAAAATTCTATGTTCCACTGTAGCAATGTGTGTGTGTTTTTTTTTAAGATTTGTTCTCCACTATTTATTTCTTCTCTATAAACTAAAATAGATTACAACATATGCCATTCTCATGAAGAATCTTGTGAACACCAAGGCAAACATAGCTATCTTGAGACAACACAACATCATCACCAGCAAATTCGTAAGCAACAATGATGCGGCTTGACTTTGGAACTCTATTGTCGTTGCAATCGAAATGCCAATGTATAGGCCCATTGATATCACAACAACAAATATCAATGCTTACGATGGGAAATGGTAAAAAGTTTTATGGGCAAGATGGTTCATTGCTCAAAGCCATGGCTAGTGGTGTCTTTTCTTTGCGGAACTTCTCTTCTCCTCTTAAACCATTTTAATTTCCGTCGAGAAGAGATACCACTAGCCATGGCTTTGAACAATGAACCATCTTACCCATAAAACTTTCCACCATTGCCCAACGTAAGCATTGATGTTTGCCGATGTGCTATTAATGGGCTCATACATGGGAATTTGGTGGCAACCATAATATAATTCCAAAGCTGATCCATATCATAGTTGCTTCCAATTTTGATAGTGATGGTGTTGTGTTGTCTCAAGATAGCTATGTCCACATTGGTGTTCACAATATCTCTCATGATAATGGCTCATTTTGTATTCGGTTTCTCTACGTCTCCCGAATATAAATTTTATAGCATTCCACGTCAATGACATAATATAAGGCAGCAAATAATATAAATTTGATAGCATTCCGGTAGATAATACAGGGCAAAAATTGAGAACGAAGGAACGTCATTTCGTCTTATTTTTTAGAGACTTTGTAACATGTGGGTATACTAGACTTGAGCCAAGTGGTTAAGCTTTGATGAACTTGGAGCACCCATCCTCTGAACTCATGTTGTTCATTGATGTTTGCTCCATACCTTTAGACATGGATCTCAGAGTAGAAATATGTCACAAACCATACACATTTGGAGTATAATTGTGGAATTAAGGAGCAAGCCCTAGCTGTGGAACAGAGGAGCCTACAAAGTTTAGAACAATTGATAGGAAATAAAGAGTTTCATGTATCATTTGATAAACGCTAATCTCTCCTCAATCCAAACAATAAAACTAGTATAGTTGGATTAATTTTTTTAAGTAATTATGTTACATGGACATAAGAATTTCAACGTTGACACCTAGGTCTATATTTGAAGTTTATATAACTTAGGATTGTCTTGTACTCAATGAAATTGAATATAGAAGTTGATTGTTTTACTTATTAAAAATAATAATCATTTAATGTTTTTGGTACAATTTAAACATATTAGGAGCTTTATAATTAAAATTTTTATTTTTGTGTTGCACTCACAAGCTAGTTATTCTATTCTAACTTCACCTAGACAATGACGAGTTATGTTCATTATCAAGTAATAATGATATAAAAAATGTAAAGAAATCATATGGATACTTTATATAGATCTCCTCTTTACATCCATCAAACCACCTCTCAATATTGTGAAACAACTTATGTAGAATCATGCAAATGAAGTTAGTCAATTCTTTTTTTCTAAGAAAAATATTTTACAATAAGTTGAGCCTTATGCTTCTCAATCTGACCATCTACACCATAATTGGTCTTGTATTACCCATTTGCAACCAACAATGTTCTCGTCCCTAGAAAAAAATATTGTTAATGTGTCTAATGGTTGTGTGCCCTCGCACCACAACAAAATTGTAAGAGAGATTTTTAACTCAATTAACTGTTAGAAACAATATAATGTGTATTTTACCCTTTCTTTACCCTTGACATGTGTGTGCTTTGTTACCTCCTTGGTTGAGCTCCCTCCATTTTCTAATCATGGCATCAACAAATCTGCTTAATGGCCTCACACAAAAACTTGAGGGAGCTGATTCATTTGCAAATTGGAAATTTGAAATGGAATCAATATTAATGATGAATAGCATGTGGGATTATGTGAGAGATAGACAACAAAGTGAACCACCATTGACTCCACCTACAAATGCTGCAGCTAGAGCACTATTTAAAAAAACTCTAATATAGCATTAAGCGTAATCAAGCTATCTACTGGAATTTCATGTAGAGAAACAATAAGGGCTTCCACTACACCAAAAGAAGCTTGGGATGCACTCACGAGACTATTTGATAAGCCTAGCCAAGACAAAATCTTGTATTTAAAACATAATTTGCATAATCTTTGTATGAAAGGCTCACTTACCAATTATATCATGGAAGTGAAGTCTATTAGAAATGATTTCTTATGATGAGGCCAGGAGTTGCCTCATCCATGAACACTCTTTGATACATTTTTGACTATTTGACTTACCCTTTTTACTATGATTTTTATGTTAATTATGGGAAAAATGCATTATATAATGATGTTTGCATATTCTGAAATGACAAAGTGCATATACTCTGTTTTACTATTTTTATTGCAATTTCACCTATTTTTCAGTTAATTAATCAGTAGTATTATAGCAATTCAGACCTTGTTTGAATATCTGATGCTTGGTAATATTGTGTTCCTTTGGTTAAACTAATTCAAATGGAAAAGGGCGCCAAGAATTTGTCCATTGTAGTTGACTGTGCAGGAAAACAGGCTGTAACTGTGATAGTTCTAGCCAGCTGTACATATACAACAGGGCTTGGAATTAGTCACTCCGAGCACATGCCACCGATGCGAGAAGGGTGTGCAAGAGAGTAGAGAAGTCAACACGTTACTCCCTACGCGTTTGGACCACAGATCAGCAACAATTGGTCACCTGCCTGTTGTTCCGGAGCAGTGCAGGAATAAGCGACGCAGGAATAGGGAATAGCGCAGGAACAACTGAAGGTGGTCAAAAAGTGATAAACCGGTGGAGGAAAGTATTGGAAATTGACCAGGAGGTTGTCCCAACTCATATTAACATGATTTCCTCAACAGATGCAGCCCAACAATAATGAATGGATAAAGTTTTGACAAAGTAAATTCCTGTAGTCTAGGAAACAGTTATGTAATTAGTTGTAAATCCCTACAAAGCAGTAACCAAGCATATCAGTGTTATCTTATAAATAATAAAGCTCCCAGATGGTCGAGCATATAGATAGACATATAGATAGATAGGCAATAGAATACCGAAATTAGCATAGAGTAAAGTTTTCCTGTAGCAGAACAGTAATTTGCAGGTTTTTCCTGCATTACTGTAATGCATTTTTAGATTGAATAAAAAGGTGCAATCTTTAGTTTTCAATTGGCATGTTGAGGTTGATGATTAACAGCTAGATTCTCTTAGCATAACTCCTCACCTTCTTCTAGTTCCGGAAGCAAGGGCCACTTGCAAGGCGAGAGGAAGGCGATTTCGACGAGAATTTCTTGCTGAATTCTTGCTGCAGCAGGTTAGTAGAATTCTGCCAGTTTTCATTTCTTTAGTAGTTTTCAATACAGTTTTCAGTAGTGGACAACATTTTTTGTATTTACAACAATTCCTAGATATTTTGTCATTTTGCAGTTTTACAGTAATTGTTGATTCAATTTTGCATTACACAACAATTTCCAGATATCTTGTCATTTTGCAATTTGGCAGTTTTTGTTGATTCAGTATTGCAGTAGTTGAAATTCTATTTTGACATTCTCCAGTTGATTTACTTTCATGCAAGAGTGTGTGTGTTTTAAATTCTGCACTTTACTTTTCTGTCATTTCAATTTAGCAACATTTCATTTTCTGTCATTTCCAGATTCTGCAATTTCATTTCCTGCAATTTTGTTTCTGCAAAAGTAAATAGGAGTTAATTTCAATTCTTAGGAGTTAAAGGTCACAACAAAACCCCCAAATGCTAACTGATCCACCAATAAAACTTGTTCTTGGATAAACTGAACCTGCAACTGTGACACTTCCTATCGTATACAGCCTCTGGACACCGCCCTGGATTGACACACATAATGATTAAATGATGAATGATCAACGACCCTCATCATTTTTGGCACCGTTGTCGGGGAACAAACGGTGTTGTTAGGAAAAGTGACACAAGTCAAGAATTGTGTTACAATTTTTGAAATATTGTATTTCAGTTTATTTATTGAATAGGCATGAATGCATAGGCCAAGAGACGAAAGAGGGAGGTTTATCAGAACTAGTTCCGAACCACCAAGGCGTTCTTCACGATCGGATGAAGAATTGCCAGAGCAAGAAATACCTTCTTCACCAACTGAAGCTTTGGACAGATTAGAACAAGAACTTTTGGCAGCACTTTCTGCTAAACATTCCCTTAAGACTGAACCATCCACATCAAACTCAAAGAAAATAACTATGGCAGCAGCAACACCACCACCAGGTGGGTATGCTGATGATCCTCCTAGGACTTTTGAATATCCCATCCGGTTGGATCCAGCTCTAGATGCTCCCATGAAAACTATTTCTCCATCCATATTGCCAATTTTTAGGGGAACTGTTTCAGAAGATCTTGATCAGTTTTTGTTTGAATTCAAAGTGTTATGTCAGACTTATGACTACATAAATGATAATCAGAAATTGAAATTGTTTCCTTCTACGCTTAAGGATACTGCTCTCTGATGATTTATGAGTAATATTGAACCTAATTCAATCCATACTTGGGATGACATCGAGATTGCATTCTTACATAAATATCGGGATTACTTGTCGAGTACGAAACAGAAAAGATGAGTTGTTTCGGATCAAGCAAGAAGAAGATGAGAGTTTAGAGGATTACCTTGATCGCTTTGCCTTTGTCCAAAAGAGATGTGGTTCTGTAGAACCTGATTTCTTAAAGCCTATCTTCTTAAGAGGATTAGAGGATGAATCTAGGGAAGTGTTAGATTTAATGGGAAAAGGAGACATAGATCAACTTGACCTTGAAGATATTGTGGAGTTATGTAGAAACTATTCCCGTACTCACCATCGGAGAAAGAAAAGGAATTCTGGCAATAATGACATAAAGGAGTTGATGGAGGAAATGGCTAATTTAAAAATCGATATCCTTGTTCAACTTAATTCTGCATTAGGTGAGAGAAACATAAAACCCAATTCTACACCACCTTTGGCAATTTATTTAGGGATTGCCCTTTAAACAAAACTTCTATTTGTGGAATTTGTTCCAAGGAACATTCAACGAGATAGATGTCCTTTGTTGCCTCATCTAAAATCTGTCTTAGGCACCCAAACAGAAGAACTTAATGCTATTGGGCGAGAGATCCGGTGGTGGCTATACACAATATCCCAATGCTCCTCGGTTTCCAAGCTGGGGACAATCTCCTTGGAATATGAACATGCCATGGGGACATGCAGAAGTCCCTGCACAACCTTGGAACCAACCTTGGACAGCTCCTCCAGATTGGTCACATCCTGGATGGATGAACCCACCTTGGAATGCAACTCATCCACAGTGGACACAGCAAGGACAAAGATGGGGACAACAATATCCACCATATCAAGGACAACAAAGGTATCAAGGGCAAGCTCAAAACTTGCTGCCAGCTCCTAATCCAAATTTTTAGGGAAGAACACAACATCAACAAACGCAACCAGTGAAACAACCTCCACTCCCAGCTCAGCCTGTGACTAACCCAAATAATACCAGACAAACAGCCCCTGTTTATGAGGCTGAGTCTGAAGACTCTGCTGCAGTTCATGTACTTGATTGTAGTAACATCCAGCTGCGTTCAGGGAAGGTTTTACCTGAACCTGTTCCACCCACCATTGAAGAAATAAGTGAGAAACAAGAACCTCCAAATCAGGAGACAGTGCAACAAAAAAAAAAATGAAGTAACAAGAAAAATGCGAGGAATCTTCTCCGGTAGCATTACCATACCCCGAAAGGTTTGATCATATTGATACTGCCCCTGAATCAGAATTAGTAACAGAACTTAAAAAGATGTCAATTTCTCTCCCTTTGTTGGAGGCAATAAGGGATGTGCCTTCACTCAAAAAAACTATTCAGGAGTTATGTATCAAGAAACCTGGTAAAAAGAAGGCCTTTCCTAAAACCGTTCGGGTAGAAGGAAAATTAGCTGATTTATTGTCCAGGAAACTAGTTCCTCCCAAATATAGTGACCCCGGTAGTCCAATAGTTACAATTACTATTGGATTAATGCAAATTCCTAATGTGCTAATTGATCTTGGAGCTGCAATTAATGTTATGACTAAGGACACAATGCAAAAATTGCAGCTCAAGAATCTCGGTCCTACTACCACGGTTTTGGAAATGGCAGATAGGTCAGTTGCTAAACCTGAAGGGATCCTAGAAGATGTAGCCATTGAAGTCTCTTCTTGGGAATATCCTGTAGACTTCTTAGTGTTGCAGCCTAGAAAATCCGTCAATGGATACCCTATCATTCTAGGACGACCTTGGTTGGCTACTGCAGCTACTTTTATAGACTGCAGGTCAGGGGAAATGACCATTTCTAATGGTGTTGACCTAAAGAAAATTTATTTGTATCCACCAGATCAACCTTCAACTAAATTTTTTGGACAAATTTGGTATCCTGAATTCGATGAAGAACAAGAAACCATTGCCACTTTGGCTACGGTTGTAGTTAAAGAACATATTGAGGAAATCACTACACCTAGAGAGAAATATTCGAGAATGAAACTGTCCTAATTGAAACATTACAATCGGAAGGACTAGTGATGATCAAACTCTTGTTCATCGGTTGTTGTGGCAAGAGGAGGAACAAAATTCAGAACTTCTGTCATCCATGCCTAATCAGGAAAGATCATTCATTCTACCACATGGATGGCATCATCATCTCCTTAACACCTTCAAATGTCCCCTGATTCCACCAGGTATCATTTTTGAGACAGATTCTAGAGTATTTCATACTCTACAGCCACATCATTGTCCATTAAATGCATTAATCGGTAACTATGACGCGACTAGTTCTATCTATCCGGGGATCAAACAAATTGAAATCCAGCCAGGTAAATTTTTGAACATTAATAGCTGACTAGATGAGGACCAGGAAACCAAATTATTTGCGGTCTTACAAAGACATGTTCAAGCTTTTGCATGGAACTATAAAGACATGACAGGCATTCATCCTGAGGTATGTACACATAGGATATACACAGAAAACGTAAAACCAGTAAGGCAACCTCAGAGACGCTTGAATCCTGCTCTAAAGGAAATTGTGAAAGAGGAAATTGAAAAACTCTTAGATGTTGGATTCATTTATCCAATTTTAGACAGTAAATGGGTTTCACCACTGGTCATCGTTCCAAAGAAAAATGGTAAAATGAGAGTATGTGTGGATTATAGGGAGTTAAATAAGGCCACACATAAGGATCATTTCCCATTACCATTCATAGACCAAGTATTGGATACCCTTGCTGGAAAGAAATTTTTCTATTTTCTTGATGGTTTCAGCGGGTATAACCAGATACAAGTTGCGCCAGAAGATCAGGAAAAGACTACCTTTACATGTCCTTGGGGAACCTTTGCTTACAGGGTTTTACCCTTTGGTTTATGTAATGCTCCAGCAACATTTCAGAGAGCTGTTTTAGCAATTTTTTCTGATTTAACCAATGAAAGTGTTGAAATTTATATGGATGATTTCACGGTGTTTGGAAATAGTTTTGAATATGCATTAGAACAGCTTGAAAAAGTGTTGATTCATTGTGAAACATACCACCTCTCTCTGAATCCTGAGAAATGCTTCTTAATGATGGAGGAAGGAATTGTCCTTGGACATCATATCTCTTCTTATGGAATCAAGGTTGATCCTAAGAAGGTTGAAGTCATCAAAAACCTCCCTCCTCCACAAACTCAAGCCGATGTACGCAGTTTCTTAGGGCACATTGGTTTTTATCGCAGATTCATTGCTAACTTCAGTACTATAGCAAATCCTATGTTTGCTCTACTCATGAAGGATTCTGAATTTGTTTGGTCTTCTGAATGTCAAACTTCTTTTGAAGACTTAAAGGAAAAGTTAACCACTCCACCTGTATTAAGAGGTCCTAATTGGGAGTTACCTTTTCATATTCAAACTGATGCTTCCAATACTGCTATTGGAGTTGTGTTAGGACAGATTGAAAATGGGGAACATTATGCTATTTATTATATCAGTAAAAACTTGACAAGAGCTGAGAAAAACTACACTACCACTGAAAAAGAATTCTTGGTTGTAATCTATGCTATTAACAAATTTCGACACTATATCATGGGGTACCAAGTATTCATCCATACGGATCATACTGCAATCAAATATTTGATGAATAAACCATTGGTTAGTGCAAGAATTATTCGTTGGTTGATTCTGTTGCAGGAATTTGATGTTACCATAGTAAACAAGCCTGGGAAATCTAATGTAGTTGCAGATTTCTTGTCAAGAATACCAAATGCAGATACGGGGAAGTTGTGGAAGATACCTTTCCGGATGAAAAGTTGTTTGCTGTCTCTGTACAATCTCCATGGTTTGCGAGACATAGCTAATTACTTAGCTATGGGGAAGATTCCTCTTCACTTTACCCCCAAACAAAAGAAACAGTTAATCAAGCAAAGTTCTTCTTTTCAATGGATAGAGGGCTTACTTGTTTAAATGTAGTCCTGATCATGTTTTACGTAGGTGTATCCACCGGGATGAAGTATATGATATCCTATGGGCATGCCATGATGAACCATCGGGAGGGCATTATTCGGTCAAAAGCACTATTCGCAAAATCTTGGGAACCGGATATTATTGGCCATCTTTGCATAAAGATGTAAAGAGGTACATTAGACATTGTGATGCCTGCGAGGAGAATGGGAAAACCTACCTTTACTAATGAAATGCCATTACAACCTCAAATAGGAACAGAACCATTTGAAATATGGGGTTTAGATTTTGTAGGACCCATTAATCCTCCTTCCCAAGGCAAAGTGCATATCTTGGTATGTACTGATTATGTTACCAAATGGGTAGAAGCTCGTGCCTTTAAACATGCTAGAGAAGAAAAAGTTGCTGATTTTATGTATTCACAGATTTTTTGCGTTTTGGAGCCCCACAATCTATCACCACAGATCACGGACCCCAATTTACTTCCAAAGTTATTGAAGCCTTCACTCACCTCTATCAAGTCAAACACAGAAAATCCTCACCTTATCATCCACAAGCCAATGGCCAAGTTGAAGTGACCAATAGGGAATTAGAACGAATTCGACCAAAACCGTAGCAGTTCATAAAAGAAATTGGCTAGACAAATTACCGAAGCTATTTGGGCTTATAATACCACTTGGAAATCTACCACTTGGATTTACGCCCTATGAATTGGTCTATGGAAAAAAACCGCTTTTGCCTATTGAGTTTGAATTACTAACTCTTCGAACTGCTTTGGAAGTAGGTATTGATCTATCACAGGCACAAGAAGATCGTATTCTGCAACTTGATGCATTGGATGAACTGCGCATGGATGCACTACATCGGACAGAGATAATCCAAGCACGGCGGAAGATGTGGCATGATAGTCACATAAAGCAGCAGAAATTTTAGCAAGGTGACTGGGCCTTGTTGTTTGATTCACAATACAAGGATTTCCCTGGAAAGTTGCAGACCAGATGGCTTGGACCTTACCAAATTGAGGAAGTGTTTGACAATGGAGTTGTTCGTCTTACACCTATTGATGACTCACAACGCAAGTTGGTGGTGAATGGACATCGTCTTCGTATGTACCACAAACCATACAACAAGGCAGAATTTCTCAAGCAAGTGGAAAGTTTGGATGTACACATTTGGGAAGAAAACACTTCTTCCATCCCAAATTCAGCAGATTGACACAAGATTTAAAAAAAAAAAAAAAATAATAAAATTCAGGAAGTGAAAACCTCTTTGAGGCACTCCTGAGTTGGGTTTACATGAAAACCGGTTTTCCGGCATGTTTACCTAGTTGGTTTCACTATCATTGTTCGGTCTTGTCTCATGACCGTGGTTTCGTCTATTTTCAGATTGCACCTACCTTAGTTTAAAGATTGATTAGCTGGAAATCTCAGCAGGAGCACCTCGAAATGTAGATAAAATGGTTATAACAGGTATGTGTCTTTTTCATTCTCTGAATAATGTAAATCATTAGTATATAGTGTATATATCCTTGATTAGTATAAAAGCATGTAAAAGGGGGAATCAAACATGGAAAGTCCTTGTCAGTAATGCCTCTGCCTAATTCTGCTCTAGAATGAAAAAAATAAGTGTGTTGGAATAGGGAAGCACAGGAATAACTGTTATATTCCAAAGCGCAGGAATAAACTGTTTATATCCCAGAGCGCAGGAATGATTTAACAAGCGCAGGAATAAATTGTTTATATTCCAGAGAGGGAATGATTGATTAAGCGCAGGAATGAAATTATGTGTAAAAATTATTTATGACACGTGGCCTGCGGTGAGTTAATTGGTTTAGAAGGAAAAAGATAGGTCACCGACTCACGGTTGCATGTGACAGCTGGCGTCCATAACAAAAATGAGCGAAGTTACGGGTGGTAACTTCACATGCCCTGCCACGTCATTATCCTGCAAGTTCGAAGCAGTTCTTGCACTGCTATTATTCCTGCTACGACGATTGAAACCCTAAACCGGACGCACGCTCGTACTGTCCACCAATTTATAGAAACTATAGAACAGAAGGCGGAAATTACGCCATGGGGGAAAGAAAATCAGAGCCGAACCTAAAAATATTAGCTACCTGGAAAGTGACCCTGCATCCCTGCAAATATTCGTTGATGGAGGATTTCTGCCGTTCCTACAAAAATTTGATGGCTATTCCGAGGGCTTGGTGGTAGAATTCGCATGCACCTTCCGCAACAATCGAGTGCACATTAATGGGATGACTATCCAGGTAACTCCTCGAAATACTCAGCCAAATCATTGAATTACCTCTTCAAGGCTTGCAGATTGTAAAAACTAGGAGAAATATTTTAAATGACCTAGTTAATCAGTTTAAGGAAGAAGGGGATGGAGAAATTGAGTTCTTAATGCATAGAAATGTTTGTAAGGGGGTAAAAAGACTTAGTTTACTAGTCCCTTGGAACGAAGTTGCAATGTGGGTTATGAGGTACATCACTTGTGATGGCCAATTTCCTGTTGTATCTGGCCCACACCTTCGTATCCTCAACCATCTGCGCCATGGAGCAGTTAAACCAGAATGTAGGGTTAATGTGCCCTTATATCTTTATCAGGAGTTAAAGGCTATGGCCATCAAATACCAAGCAAGGAAGGGAAGCCCTAAGCACCATGGGCTCATCAAACTGATTTGCCAGTATCACTTTAGGGGCAACCCTAGAAATTTTGACCGCTTCTTTGCCCCTTGGGCAGAAACAAATGACTCTAATCCTGCATCAGAGGAAGAAGAAGCAGAGGAAGAATATGCAGGAAAACCTAGTCTAGAACCCTCTGAAATCAGAATTTCTCTTTCTCCTGGTCCCCCATCTTCACGAACTCGAAAACAACAAGCGTCCACATCTGGTTCTCAGTCAAAAAGAAAAAGGGTAACATTTGCAGATACGGTACAATCCAGCGGAGAAATTGGAAGTGCAAGTGAACATGCACCTGCTCCGAAATCTGCTCCTGAAACAATAGCAACATCTGCAGTTGCTCCAGAACATCCAAAACCTGCACCTGTTAAGAAGTATCCAGGGTCTACAGGGTTAAGAAGGTCTGCTAGACTTCAGAAAACTAAAACCCTACCAGAAGAACTAATAGATATCATAGACCCAAATGAAGGAGAAATCAGAACAGAGGATGCACAGGAACCAAATGTTGAAATAGAAATGACAGACACAGGGATACAGACAATGGAACTGGATACAACTATGGATGAAACTTCAATAAGCCCTGTATGTCCTTTAGTTGATTATACTGACTCTGATTCTGAGGAGCAGTTAAAATTTGATTCTGAACCAGTTGAGGATGATGTGCATGTTTTAATGCATGATGATTCTGAGCAATATTCTGAGTCTGAGTCTAAAGAGGAAATCGATATCCACACTCAATTGCATGCTGCAAAGAGTGTTATTAAAACCCAGACCCATTGGATTGAGCAAGCTGAAGAGACCATAAAACAAAAGGATCAACAAATTGATCTGCTTCAGCAAAAAATTCAAGATTTGCAGAACCAGTTGTCTCAACTGGAATATCAATCTACAGAGTTACCAGAAGCATCACCTGATGAATGGGCCCAGATTCTCTTAGATTTAGCTGAACATTCTGAGCCAAACATAGCACCTGCACAGAGATCACCTGACAGAGAGGAAGCAAGGAATGGCAATATCGATGATGAGATTCCATCAAGAATTCTGCTGACAAATGATACTGCACTTCAATAGGAAACACAGACACCTTCGTAGAGGAGACAAGAGGCTGCAGCACAAGATCAGGTATCCACACTCTCTCCTCTCATTGCTATTACAACAGAACAAGGAACACAAACAGATTTGCCTGTTGTAATACCAACTGTGGAAGTTGGTGTACAAGTGAATATAGTGGCACAAATGCAACCTATTGTAAGACCCCCAGACACAGTGCCTTTAACTAGGTACAATGAAGACCTGGCATATTGGATGACTCAGTGTCACCAGTTAGAGGGCAAGGTTGCCACTTTAAACTCTGAAGCAACCAAAGTAGCAGAGAAGGAAACAGAGGTGAATAGGTTAAAAACACAGGTGCAGGATGTATGTCAGATTGCAGAATATGCAATACAGTGCAGAAGACCACCTCGGTTTTATAGCCTCCTACTCAAGGAGAGATACCTTCGCTGGCAAATCATGAGACTTGCTTCTGAGCTGCCTCATCAGTTGAACACTCCTGAAGAATTCATAGAGGCATTTATGCAGAGTCCAACAGAGCAACAAAACCTGTTATGTGAGTTATTTTTGCATAATTTCTTTTTGCCAACAGAAAGTATGTTTCTGCCTCACATTTATACAGGTGACTTACAGCTTAGAGCCTTCATGTCCACTCTGCAAAATCAGATTTACTGGGACACAGAAAAGAAGTTCACTAAGGAATTGGAATCACAAGTTGTTTTACTTATCAGACCTGCTCCTCTGAATCACAGGGATTGTACAAATGTTCATTATACCTTCATGAGGGATATCAGAATGAAACAGATCTATCTAGGGAACCTTCAGAAATGTATAATCCAGTTTCAAAATTTTTGTGCAGATTTCTTTGATGATGTTGTGGCAGCTTGTAAAAATAGATGGGGTGAGTTATCTATCTCTCTCCAGAAAAGAGAGCCAATTTCTCCCACTAATTTGTTGTGGTCAAGGAGAAGGGCAGAGGGCATTGTCCAAATTATATCAGAAATCAAGGAGCTTTGGATAGGTTTGAGATATAGGATGCCCATAATTATTACTCCTGTCCCCTACTTCTTTGATACTGACCCACGACTTGATATGCACTTCCAACAGTGGTTTCGTCCATCAAAGCGGTCAGTGGATTCTATAAAATTGGTGGCGCATTACTCAAATTTCATGAAAGATGTCTAGACCTGGATCTGTGTCGTTGTCATTGTACAAAATGCATGAGGGCATGCATTACCATAAGTTGGGGGAAATGATGAGGCCAGGAATTGCCTCATCCATGAACACTCTTTGATACATTTTAACTATTTGACTTACCCTTTTTACTATGATTTTATGTTAATTATGGGAAAAATGCATTATATAATGATGTTTGCATATTCTGAAATGACAAAGTGCATATACTCTGTTTTACTATTTTTACTTGCAATTTCACCTATTTTTCAGTTAATTAATCAGTAGTATTATAGCAATTCAGACCTTGTTTGAATATCTGATGCTTGGTAATATTGTGTTCCTTTGGTTAAACTAATTCAAATGGAAAAGGGCACCAAGAATTTGTCCACTATAGCTGACTGTGCAGGAAAACAGGTTGTAACTGTGATAGTTCCAGCCAGCTGTACATATACAGCAGGGCTTGGAATTAGTCACTCCAGCACATGCCACCGATGCAGAAGGGTGTGCAAGAGAGTAGAGAAGTCAACACGTTACTCCCTACGCGTTTGGACCACAGATCAGCAACAAATGGTCACCTGCCTATTGTTCCGGAGCAATGCAGGAATAAGCGGCGTAGGAATAGGGAATAGCGCAGGAACAAGTGAAGGTGGTCAAAAAGCGATAAACCGGTGGAGGAAATTATTGGAAATTGACCAGGAGGTTGTCCCAACTCATCTTAACATGATTTCCTCAACAGATGCAGCCCAACAATAATGAATGGATAAAGTTTTGACAAAGTAAATTCCTGCAGTCTAGGAAACAGTTATGTAATTAGTTGTAAATCCCTACAAAGCGGTAACCAAGCATATCAGTGTTATCTTATAAATAATAAAGCTCCCAGATGGTCGAGCATATAGATAGACATATAGATAGATAGGCAATAGAATACCGAAATTAGCATAGAGTAAAGTTTTCCTGTAGCGAACGATAATTTGCGGGTTTTCCTGCATTACGTAATGCATTTTTAGATTGAATAAAAAGGTGCAATCTTCGGTTTTCAATTGGCATGTTGAGGTTGATGATTAACAGCTAGATTCTCTTAGCATAACTCCTCACCTTCTTCTGGTTCTGGAAGCAAGGGCCACTTGCAGGCCAGAGGAAGGCATTTCGACAGAATTTCTTGCTAAATTCTTGCTTGCAGCAGGTTAGCAGAATTCTGCCAGTTTTCATTTCTTTAGTAGTTTTCAATACAGTTTTCAGCAGTGGACAACATTTTCTGTATTTACAGCAATTCCCAGATATTTTGTCATTTTGCAGTTTTATAGTAATTGTTGATTCAATTTTGCATTACACAACAATTTCTAGATATCTTGTCATTTTGCAATTTGGCAGTTTTTGTTGATTCGATGTTGCAGTAGTTGAAATTCTATTTTGACATTCTCCAGTTGATTTACTTTCATGCAAGAGTGTGTGTGTTTTAAATTCTGCACTTTACTTTTCTGTCATTTCAATTTAGCAACATTTCATTTTCTGTCATTTTCCAGATTCTGCAATTTCATTTCCTGCAATTTTGTTTATGCAAAAGTAAATAGGAGTTAATTTCAATTCTTAGGAGTTAAAGGTCACAACAAAACCCCCAAATGCTAACTGATCCACCAATAAAACCTGTTCTTGGATAAACTGAACCTGCAACTGTGACACTTCCTATCGTATACAACCTCTGGACACCACCCTGGATTGACACACATAATGATTAAATGATGAATGATCAATGACCCTCATCATCTTAGCTGTTGGTTCAACTCTTCTTGATAGTGAGTTGGTTCCTATCATGTTACATGGCTTCCCTTCTAAATTCCATGCATATGCTACCATGTTAAATCTAACTGGTAAAACATTGAGTGCTCCATTTGAGAAGATTGAAGTTCTTAAACAACATGAGCAAACCCTCATCAAAGATGAAGAAGTTGATTCTATAGCGGCAGTCTTTGCCACCAAGGCAACTTTACAGCATAGACCCAACAGGGGTCCATATCAGCAGAATCAAAGAGGCAGATAGAGGTCTTAGCCACGTCAGCAACATCAACAGCCACAACAATACCATCAACAACCACAACAGTAGCCACATAAACAACCTAGATAACAATCAAGACCTCCCCAAGGGGGTCATCCAAATAGAAGGC
Source organism: Wollemia nobilis (assembly GCA_028583015.1). NCBI lineage: Eukaryota > Viridiplantae > Streptophyta > Pinopsida > Araucariales > Araucariaceae > Wollemia > Wollemia nobilis. The sequence goes on along the minus strand of JAQPPZ010017036.1, from coordinate 3,812,000 downwards.
CTCAAAATTATAGGCCTCAACAACAACCAAATCAACCCAACAACCAACAAGGGTGTGACTATTGTGGAAAATGGGGTCATTCTGCAACTGATTGCTACCAAATAAATAGACAAAGAAATCAAAGGGGTCAACAAGACCATAATCTTAATACATTGTATGCAGTAGATCAAGTCAATGTTGAAGACAAAGATTGTTGGTATATAGACTCAAGGGCAGCTAAACATATGACAGGAAGGCAGGATTGGTTGACCAAGATTCAACTTGCCCATAACCAGTTCATTACTTTTGGAGATGAATGTGCTCTTCCCATTGAAGGTGTAGGAGATGCACCACTTGCTTTACACAATGGGAATAATGTCCCTACCACAGATGTGTTGTATGTACTTGGCCTCAAAAGGAGTCTCCTTTCTAATTGGACAACTTACAGATAAGGGTTATACTGTTTTTTTTGACAAAGACAAGCCCTTGATACATTCAAGGAAGTTATGGCACTTGTTGAAAGAGAAAGTGGCTATCAAATCTCCACCTTGAGGACAGATAATGGTGGAGAATACATCTCCAAAAAAATTTTCAGTCTTTGTAAGAATCATGGGATAAGGAGGCAGTTCACAACTCCTTATACACCTCAACAAAATGGAGTAGCTGAGAGGATGAATCAAACCATCACAAACATGGCCAAATCTATGCTAGTTGTTGTTGTATTATCAAACAAATTTTGGGGAGAAGTTGTCCTTATTGCTGCATTCTTGGCCAATAGGTCCTATACTAAGGCTTTGCATGATATAACACCAAAGGAATTATGGAGTGGAAAGACACCCTATGTGGGCCATTTCAAAGTCTTTGGATGTGATGCCTATGCCCACATACCTTATCAGAAAAGAAAGAAATTTGATGACAAGAGCCAAAAATGCATCTTTGTTGGCTATAGTGAAAGTGCCAAAGCCTATAAGTTATATGAGCTTGTTTCCAAAAGGATTTTTCTCTCTAGGGATGTTACCTTCAATGAGTATTCCCCACCAAATCCTTCTCCATGGCCCCTTCATTTCAACCAAATAAGGAAACAGGTGCCCCATTGGCATCCACTCCCTCACCTGATCCTTCCTCTTCCATCAGAAGTAAATACCTTCCTCAACATGAGGACCTCCCCACTCATGATCCATGCCCCCCTTCCCCCCTACTTCTCCTCCATATAATCATATTGCCACATCATCAAATCCTTTACCTAAGTGGGTTCAATTTACCATAGATGCAGCCCAAAGCCACTTGCTCACTTATACAGGTAAAAGGCCTTCTGCCCTAAGACACCAAGTGAACTATACTCTCATGGTCAAAGTCCTGAGCCAACCAGAACCTTCTAATTTCAAAGAAGCACTTGGTGATCCTAAATGGCCTCCATTGAACGGAATCACACATGGGAGTTAGTTGATTTACCCCTAGGCAAATCCACCATTGGCACAAAATGGGTGTACAAAGCAAAGTACAAATCATATGGCTCATTAGATCGCTACAAGGCTCGCCTAGTAGCTAAAGGCTATAAGCAACAAGAAGGGATTGATTATGAGGAGACCTTTGCTCCTATGGCAAAAATGACTACAATCCGCATTGTTATTGCTTTAGCCGCTCAGAAACATTGGCCTATGTATCAAATGGATGTAAAAAGTGCCTTCCTCAATGGTAAATTGAAAGAATAAGTATATGTTGATCAACCACCAAGGTACACAGTCAAAGGCCAAGAAAACAAAGTTCTTAGATTGAAGAAAGCTCTATATGGGTTGAAGCAGGCACCAAGAGCTTGGTATGCCAAAATTGATTCTTATTTCATCAACCTTGGTTTCACTAGATCTACAACAGAATCTACTCTCTATGTGAAACATTGGAGGAACCACATCATTTTGGTTACATTGTATGTGGATGATCTTCTCATTATAGGTGATGACACAAATGGAATAAGGTTTCTCAAAGAGGACTTATGCAAAAAATTTGAAATGACTAACTTGGGCCTCCTTCACTACTGCTTAGGCATAGAAGTGTGGCAACAACCTAGCAAGATCTTCATCTCCCAAGCTAAATATATTCAGTCTCTCTTGGAGAGGTTTCGCATGCAGGAGTGTAAACCATCCCCCACTCCCATGGAAACCCGATTGAAATTGATCAATAGTGATGATGAAGAAAGGGTTGATGGCACCCTTTACAAACAACTAGTTGGAAGTTTGATCTACTTAACTTCAACTAGACCAGATATCACCTATTCAGTGGGCCTTGTTTCTAGATTCATGTAGGATCCCAAGAAGAGTCATTGGATAGCAGCTAAGAGGATTTTGAGATTCCTCAAGGGGACCCCTCATCATGGTCTTATGTACACAACATGTGATGACTTTTCATTGATTGGGTACACATATTCAGATTGGGCCAATTGTCCTAAAACTAGAAGATCAACTACTGGTTACGACTTTCAATTGGGTTAGGGTACCATATCATGGAGCACCAAGAAATAACATACAGTTTCCTTGTCTTCAGCAAAAGCAGAGTATAAGGCAGCAGTTGAGGCAACTAAGGAAGTAATTTGGTTGAGGCAGCTACTTAAGGATATTGGGCTACTCATAGATGGTTCAACACACATCGTGACAATCAAAGTACCATTAAGATGACCAAGAATCCAGTCTTCCATGACCAAACAAAGCACATTGAGACCCATCATCACTTCATCGGAGAAATGGTCCAAGAGAACATCATACAGATGGAGTATGTCCCTACTCAAGATCAAGTGGCTGACATCTTACCAAATCACGTGGACTTGACAAATTCTCCAAGTTTAGTAAAATGCTTTATGTATGTTGGGGCACAAAATCCACCAAAATCATAGGTGTGTAGGGCGGCACGAGCATCTACGAAGAAGCGTGGATCGGGGTGTACACGGCGTCGAGCAGGGCCACACACTTGCTGGCATCCACAGAGGTCATGTTGGTGGACGAGTGCAGAGGGGTACTCAAGGTATACAGCGACGGAAGCATATGGCGCTCCAAAGATCCTTCAGAATGCCATCAATTTGATCTCGTTGTGATCCAAGTTTGTCCACAGATCTGTTCAAAAACTGGAGAATTTGATACCCCCTTGTTGTGCGCACTAGATCTAGTCGGTTGTAGGCCTCTGCTTCAGCTGGTTCCACAAAGAGTGCAATCATGTGAAGTACACATCAGAAAATTTCTAACATCCCCCCTTAATGTGTACTTTCTTAAAAAAGGTAAGTCAACATTAACCTTCACAGAGGGTAAACTCCCTTCTATTTTATTTTTTCTACTCTAAATTTAAGGGAAAAAGGTTGGAGAAAACAAAACTAAAATGCAAAAAGTAAATATAATTATGAGGTTGTAGCATTGAGAGAGTGATCTAATTGGGGTTATATGAAAACCATATAGCTATAATCCATCATAAAACTAAACAAATCTACAATAAGCATTTATGAAAAAGACTAACAAAAATAAAAAAGGCAATGTTGCAATTGTCATTTCTTTTGCAAACGAGTAAGTAACTTTCTAAGATCCACATGCATTGAGCATATTAAACCAGATTGTACTCCTTGAGTCCACTATGCATAAGGGGAGGCACTTGTGTTGTATCTTCCACCTACAATTTTTACATGTCCTACCCCTTTTGAATTTGAACCTTGGACCTCCTATTTGAAGTACCTAAGACTTCATTGGTAGTCCCACTTAGGTTGTACCCACATAGTCTAAGAGCAATTGACCATGCACGGTCCATAAGTGTCAATTGTAAAAGTTTAATTAGCTTCCATTATGATCAAGAGAGTAATCGTAGTTCTTAGATTGCCAAAAAGAATCCTTATCAAGAGAGCCTTAGTTCATATTTATAGTAAAATTATTTTAACTTGAGTTTAATTCCATTAATAAAAAACTCCTAATTTTAGAAATAGCATAGCAAATTGTATTATTCTTTAACATTTGATGGCAAATGGATACATTTTCAACCTGATTTAGCTCTAAATCCTCTTTTCCATTGACTTTAGCAATTGTTTTTCTCCTAGATCTTCATTTAGCAAATATTTTTGTCTTTAGTGGGCCATTATAATAGATCCCATATAACATCACATTGTATATGGTCAAAATGGGGACTCATTACATGCATCAGATGAGTGAAATAGGTTATTTTGACACTCTTATTTTTTCTTACCATGATCGAATGAACTAGTCCACGTATAGGTCAATCGATGGTCAGGAGCAAATTAACATCTAATGGATTAGGTGGTGTACAACTTGGTAGACTTTTTGTGTTTTTGGCTTCTTTCTCTATTGGTGTGGCACTGCTCTATGTGGTATCCTTCAATTGGTTGGTCCATCTCTTATTCTTGACAAATCAACCCTTTTTCAATTTCCCTTCTCATGGTTAATCAATAGGCTAGATAATGTTATGCTTTCATCACTTTAGAGCAAATCTATATATCAATGCCCTTTCTTTAGCCCCTTTGCTTACTAATTGATTCTTCTTATTAGATATTAATGTTAGGATAATGTGGGCTCCCTCCTAGTTGAGTGGATTAGCCTCAAATAGATCAAATTCAACAAATCATTCTCCTTGAACTTAGCCAGTTTTGTGATTCCCTTTGTTAGCAAATTGGCAAAAATATAGTGAATCGATAGAGCAAATTGGATGATCCATGAATTAGGATTTTTTTTATAGTTTTTGTGTCTTTTGTTCTTCTGAATATTGACCCCCTCAAATCTATAATGGTTTATTGTAATCCATTCATCTAACTTGTTTGAGGTTTAACTGTATACTTTTGTGCTTCACTTTCCTTGTGTAAATTACAAGGAATCTATGGTGCAATGAGTCATAGAAGCTACTATAGCTTTGGTGACATTTAGGGATATCATTCTTGCTTGATGGTAGTTCCTAGTATGCCTTGTTTATTGGGCATGAGATTGTAGACACCCAATTTTGCGCACCCATATGTCTTACTGTAGACACCTAACTTTGGCACATTTCACCAACCTTCAATTCTATTAAAAATTCATCAATTAACCCTCTTTCACAAGCCTTTTAATCAATCAAGTCGAATCAAACTTCTTCATTCCCAATTTTGGGATGTTAGTCATCCTAAAAGTAATATCAATCTTTTGGGCATCATTTTCCATAGTAATTCTTTCCAAAACTTCACAAAAATGCCACCCTTAGATCGGGCTCAAAAATAGCTTTCCAACAAGTATAAATATGCCTAACTTGTACAACAATCAATGCCTCAAATTGCAATAAAACAACACCTAGGTAGGACAAAAGCAAAAATGCCACCTTTTGCAAAAGCGCTACCAGTGCTTTTGCTCATTTCTAGCGCTTTTGCAAAAATGGATTTTCTCAACAAATTGACCAGTCAAATAGACCGTTGAACAGAAGTGCTACCTGGGTGCAAAAGCGCTACAACATGAGCTAAAAGCAACATGGATTTTCTCAACTAATTGACTAGTCCAATAGACTGTTGAACAGAAGTGCTACCTGGGTGCAAAAGCGCTACAACATGAGCTAGAAGCAACATGGATTTTCTCAACAAATTGACCAGTCAAATAGACCGTTGAACAGAAGTGCTACCTGGGTGCAAAATCGCTACAACATGAGCTAGAAGCACGCAGATTGCTTCCTCCCACTCCCTGGTTTGATCATGCATGCTCCATCTCTCCTCAAGCCTGCAAAATTTGAATGCCTTACTTTATCCAAATGGCATCTTTGAATCCTCCTTCCCTCCAAGAAATCCCCCTCTCCAAAATCTATAACTTGAGCCCATGGGATAGGCATTCAACAAGCATTCTTCAGCTAGCAAAACTTTGTCAATTTGTGTACTTTTTCTTCCTCTTTCTCATTCTCGCATTTAGCATTTGAATCAAGCTTTTGATTGCTTTTTAGCCAAATTAAATCACAGGTCCTATTTCTGAGGATCTAGTAGAAATCATATAATTCATATGAAGGCTCATTCATAGAATAATATCAATATCAATGAATATAACATTAATGAAATAACAATAATATAAATAAACGAACTTACAATGTTATTGATCAAATTGTATTCAAGTCTTTGAAGTTTTCTCAGATACAATACATGGAGCTTTGTCTTCATAATATAGCCTTACAAATGACTTTTCAATACTTTGACTATTGTTCTCCTCACATATCCGAGAGATGCATCCTTTCCTATTCCTCACATATTGACAAAACTCTCATGTCTCTTCACTTTACATCTTGACACATATCATGTGTCTCTTCACTCAAATACTTGACACCATACTTGACACCTACACATATGACTCTTGACTTACTTATATAACACATTGCACACTTACATATTACATACTTGCACACTTTATTACATGACACTTCGCACACTCTTACACTCTACACACTTGCACACTTTATTACATGATACTTGGACTCATCTTACACATTAACACATACTTTAGGGGAAATATAAATCACACTCCTTAATCTAATAACTCACACCCTAATCTAATATTTACAAATGTACAAATGTACCATGGGGGTACTTTAACATCTACCAAATAACGTAATATTTCCCAACAACTTTTGGGGCAAGTGAAGCAAGGCAAAAGGGGCACTGAAGCAAGGAGACCATCTTGGTGCAAGGAGGAGGACCAACTAACACTGTAACATTCCTAGCTCCTTCTCCTTTTCCTCCTCTATTGTTTGTTTTGTGCATTTCCCTCTTGTTAAGCCTTGCTAACACTTTGTATTGTATGTTGCAGCTGCTAATCCTTGCATTGCTCACTTTCTCACATTACTAACTCTTATTTGCAGGCATATAACATTATTTTGTATGCACCTTGTTTCATTTGCAGCAATTCTTATTTTATGTTTGTAGTCATTATTTTGCAAACATATTTGCTTCATTATCGTGCTAACTCCCGTTATTTCTTTCTCTTGATCATGCTTTTTAGATCATTAGTCTCTTTTGAATTCATCCTCTCTCATTTGCAGGCATTTTTATTTACCTTAGACTCATCCTCTTTCATTACAAACATTTGTATCTATTTTAGGCTCATCTTCTTTTATTGTAGGTTCTATTTGTTTTGCTAATCCATGCTGTTTTTTCTTCTAGATATTTAGAATCCTAAATCTCTACTACTATTTAAATTTGTAGGCATTTATATTCTTTTTTTACTCAATCTTATTCTTGTTGCAGGCTTGTCCAATATTTACAATCATTTTGCATTCTCATTGTCGTATTTGTAGGCATAGGCACTCTGTTTTCAATCTAATCCTTATGTTTATGCTTGTAACATCATTAATCTTTATTTGAACTCATCTTTAATCTTTAATCTTTAAGCAACATAAGAGGCAATGGTTCGATTCCCTTGGTCATTCGCAATCATCTCCACGCGATAGTGTTGCCATACACCAACGCAAGAATATGTAGTCCCCAAATCGATTCCAATGGCCGGCCCTTCTCCCTTCCCCACCATTGTCGCAGACCTTGATGCTCAATGGAAAAGGACAACACGGGTATATGCAAAAATGAAAGGACACAGTTGCAAAGCAGCGAATACTCAGAAAACTCGGCTCAAAATCTTCTCAAGCAAATCAATGAATAGTATATTGGTCCACTTAAATAAATAAAAATTTAAAAAACGTTTTTTTTTTTCTTTCATGCCCAAAATGGGTTGGGTGCGGCCGGAAGAACCCCATGACCCGTCGGGATTCGGCTGGGGTTTGGCCCAACCAAACCTGACCCGTGCACGCGCACCCGTTGAGGGTGCAGGTACGGGTTCACGCACCTAGCCTGTCAGGTGCGCAAACCCTGTTATCTTGTTGCATTGGCTTTGATTACAGGTATAATAACATTATAGCCTAATAATACCTCTATTGGATTTTACAACCTATCATTTGTTCATTTGGAACTCACTTGTTAGCTCTGAGATCCTGCTAAATCATTATCTTAGGCTTCTATTTAGATATGGGACAATCATCATACTCTGTCTGGCATTTGATCATAGTCACATTGCCTTTCTTTCATCAGATCCCAACTCTAATCAGATTTTGTAATCCTCTCACAATATTTTGTAAGCCTTTTAGGTTCTTTCCTTGTTTCTTAGGAACCTGTAGACCCCATTTACAGGCATCTTAGGCAATCACCTACCATTTCTCAGCCCTCTCTAGCCTGTTTCACTACCTTCATAAGTTTTGGGAAACTTTAAATCGATTTTGTAAAGTTTTTAAAATCCCTAAACATCAAGGCATCATAAATAGAGTTTTCTTCCTTTTGACAACTAAATATCACATTTAAGGTCGAATTTGCATCCAATTTCATCCCAACACTCCCAGACAACCAGTTGCAGGTGCAAGAGCGCTGACAATTCCAGAAAATCAGGGCTTTTGCCTCTTTGTTTTACACAAAGCAAAAGTGCCGGCAACACTTCTGATTGCAGCGCTTTTGCATGGACTGTTTATCCTTCCAAATCCAGGGCATATTCCAATTTTGTTTTATAAATAGGGGGTTTGCTCAGTTTGACCAGATACCCTATTGTTCACTTGTGATCAGACAGACCTCCTAAAACAAACTATTTATTTTTTCCCTAGTTTTGCAGGTTTAGCAGAAGTGCCAAAGCGGAGCAAAAGTGCCCGTAGCACTTTTGCAAACTTCAGCACTTCTACATAGTCTTAAGGAAACAAATATTTCATTTTTAAGAACCCTCTTTGTTCTGATTTACTGTTTTCAACTTTCTGTTTCTCTGTTTTTTGTAAATTTGACTTAAAACACACTTATTTTGGGTTAAATCAAGGAACGTTTAGCATAGTTTCAATTTTTCTTTCAAAAGCACTTAGGTAAGAAATCAAAAATCATATAGTTGCATCTTAGGGTAGTTTTGTTTGTTTGCATTCTCTCTTGCTTGCTCTTGAATGGAAAAGTTCCTTTAATTTATTGCAAATCATTGAAATTTGGAAAGCATACTAGTTAAGGAACTTTGTTTGATGCATTGTTGTATTCTTACATCTTGTAATCCTTTCTATTTTCATAGGTGATCTTATTCAGGTTTGGAAGCAAAACCCTTTGGTGTTTGGCAATTAACTCATCAAACACCACATGAACATAAACATATAATGTACATGGAGGTAGGCCAATCTACATGAAAGTATTTAGGTCTCCTTTAGAAAGAGACTTAGGTTGGTTATCGTCCAACGCAACAAGTTGCAACTACATTTTGGTGAACCCTATATGAACACACATTTCCTTAAAAGATAAAAATTAATTCAAACCTAAGCAAGATCATTTAAATTGTTTGTTTAGTTAGATCATGTTAATCAAGATTAGCAATTGGTTCCTTTAATGGTGTGAAAGTATCAATATTGAGTCACATATCTTGGTGTGATTGATCCTCGTATTGTTCTTTGTTCATGTACCTCAAGGTTTTCCCTCACATACAACCGCATATATCGATGGAACCGAGTCGTTTCCAATAACGACGGGTATATCAGAAGGGTAGGTATATCATGCAGGTTCAGGTATATCGACTAGTTGATTGATAGTTGTAGCATTTGCTACCTTTTTTAATCAAGATCTAATTAATTGATCAACTCTCTCCAACCTTATTTAATGGACATCTTCCTAAACCTTAGAAATTTATTAAAATTATTTCTCTTTCCTTTTCAAATCTTCCTAGTACTCAAAAGACGTTATACAACTTGTAAGGTAGCTACCCATCCAAAACTTTTAGTAGAAGATTATGAAGAACCTAACACCACAAAAACCCTAATCCCAATAAAGAAAATAAATATGCTACTCCTTTGGACCCTCTAATATTCTCACATGATGATCTTAATCATACAATAACCTCTTTGCAAGAGCATGAAGACATTATCAATGAATGCCTTGATAAATTCCTTAATAATGATACAAGAGAGAATAACCCACAAAGCTCTTAGTCATACATTGTCTTTTTAGCAAGAACATGAAGACATCATCAATGAATTCTTTAATCAATTACCTAACCATCATCAAAATAGAATAACCTTTGAATCCCCTAATCATATAATACATTCTTCACAAGAGCATGAGGATGTCATCAAAGAATTCCTTAATAATGAAGAAAATAGAACAACTCCTAGTTCCCTCAATCATATGACAACCCTTTTGAGAGAATGAAAATATCATCAATGAATTTCTTAATAATATTAATGATGAACAAAATATTCCCCTAGTGGAACACTTCCTTAAAGATTTTCCTTCAAAATCTAATTTTGATCAATTACCCTCTCATTTTACTCTCATCACCATCATAAATGATAACAATAAACAAAACACTCCCTTAAGGGAAGATTCCCATAAGGATTACTCTTTTTCCTCTAATCCCATTCACTCAAAAGATACTATGAACCTTAATATCTAAATATGCAGAAAATAGACCTAATTTACATTGTTAAGAGGAAAGGGTGCAAGAGAAAAGAACCATAAAATATGGTCGAAGCCGTAGCAAAGTTCAGATTTGGGGTGATTAGTGATTCTAGTAGTGATTGAATAAGTTTAGCATGTAAGATCTTCAAATAACCTACAACAACAATCATAGAGGACTAACGAGGGAAAGGAGGGTAGAGCCACTGATTTCACGCATTCATAAGACAAAAGGTTAGAGACACAATTAAATCAAAATGCCACACATAACTCTATTGATTTTGCAATGTGAAGTTTTCAATAGAATCTTACTCCAAAGAGTAGCTCCAGTATGTTTGAAGGAAAAAAGAGCCCTACGATGAGTATGAAACTCTTAATTATAGTTGAAAATGTAGCCAAAAATAGACTACATGCAACGTGCAATGGTGATAACTACAAAGTGACATATCGTCCTTATACATTTACCAAAAATAGACATAGAGTGAGGCATATAGGTCGAGAGCGAGGCGCATCAACAAAGCGAGGTGTTGTCGAATGAGGCACTCGTGATTGGGTTGCTATGGAGAGGAGTGCTCCAAGAATGTGGCGCTTTGCTTCCAAACATTTAGCCAATTCTTGCTGATTTCTACCCTGCTCTGTCTTCTGTCTCAGCTTATGCAACGGATCTTTGTTTGAAGCATGATGGTAGTAGCGAGCTACTACAATTGTAGTGACTCATGGGGGCATCAATCCTAATTTATGGAAGATCCCAAATTGTGCCTTATTCTTGGATGCAAAGTCAAAATCAAGGTAGGCTTATAGCAAAATTGATGCTTCAAGAGGGAAGAGTGTTAGTGTACTTGTAGTGACTTGTGGCTGATGAGGGTAAGAATATTAGTCTGTGATGTGACAACAATGGTGCAAATGATAGGGTGATGAGAAAGGGTTGAGATGAGGACACATAAGGCGATACAACAATACTTGCAATATGGAAGACCAAAGGAAGCATAGAGGATTGTGGAATAGTTAATATTTGTGACATTGATGAGGTGTGAGAAATTGATATGGAATGTTGTAAGTTGGTAATGGCAAATGGAATGGCCCTAGGACTAGAGTAGACAAGCTTGTTGGTGATCTTTGGACTAAGGTTGTGCTTATTAGAGGTGAGATGAGCACATCAGCAGAAGTGAGGGGTATTTGGAAAGTGGGAACAAAAGAAACAAGAGGGGAAGAGAGAATAGTGATGGTAGAAGAAACAAAGGAGGTGGAGGTGAAATGATCATGAGGTAGACGGCGAAAGAAAGGGATGAGAAGAAGTGGGAACCTGAATGTCTAGGTATGATATTTGGGGTATATATCATTAATCCCATAGCTATGATATTGTTATTAGTTGTATTAGTTTTAGGTAATAAAAATTTTAATAAGTGATTTAGGTCAATGTATTTAAGGTTTCTCTTATGTTGTATACAATCTTGCATTATTATTATTCGAATGAAGAAGAGCATCTCCATTTCCAACATTTTGTTGAAATTGTGGGATTTGCAAACATAAATCCAGCTTGAGCGTGCAGGTGCTCCCATTTCTTTGTTTTTCGTATGTTTTTATTCAATTTGCAGCAGTATAATCTTGGTCTTATTTAGGGACACTGCAATTTTGAACAAGATGATCATTAACAATTAAGAACATAATGTTAGCTGTATTTCATGCTATCTGTGGTCATTATTTCACCATGTGTTCTATCTAGTATCTAATTTCTTGTGCATCATTGCATTGATCTGTGTTCCTTGAGGTTTCCATAGAGGCAGTGAAACTTATATTATCCTCAATTAAGTTCTTTAGTTTAACATAAGCAACAAGAAAATAATTGGTGCATAAAACTGTGGTCTCAGTCCTACTCAGCTCTCAAAATCAACCATATGTGCGCATGGCAGAAAGGATTCATACGCCAGCTATAAGATACTCCATCGACCAAACTCAACCATCATGACTTTTTCCATATGCTACAATTTGTATTCATTCTTGACTAGATTTAGTTATCGGTGACATACCAATATCAACCGACAAACAGTCAACTGCCACCCACATGCCTATCAATTGACCATATCTCTCATGCAAATATAACATAATTAATTTCTACAAGCATAACATTGACAAATATGACAAGCTTTATAATAAAATTTATATCCCGTCTTCTCCTTCAAAGTAACCATTTCAACATTGAGGTCGCTTTCATAAATGAATTGCTGACATGATTTTTGTTAACTGCAGAATGAGCGTTTTGATTCAGCAGATCGGCTTTTTGTCAGCATGGAAGTATCATGGGAAAATGTTCTGAATAATGCTTCTGATCTGAAGGAACTTATCCCAGAATTTTTTAGTTGGCCTTCTGATTTTCTTCAGATAAGGTTTGACTGATTGCTTTGTTAATATGTCCCTTTTGGAGGGGCAAAAGCTGTATTGTTTTCATGTTAGCCTGTAGAAGCTTTTGGAGGGACATTTATTTTTGTTGTTATGCCTCACCTTGTAGAGTATTGATATCTTAAGACTGAAACTTAAAAGAAGTCTGCGCAAAACAAAAAAAATATTTTTGATAGGATGATTCTAAAACATCTAGATAACAGTTGATATAAAATTTTACAGTTGAAACATAAAAGCTTCTTTAGCATGCTTATCATATGTTGATAACATAGGAATCTAAGAGACCTACCTATGCAAGAAGAAAGTCCAAATTCTGGAAAGTTTGCTAGGGTGTCTAGACTAGAATTGGCTGAAATTAACCCCAGCATTTGAGAACATTGTAGATTGGAGCTGATCAGTGGGTACTTTAACACAGTTAGATATGCATTAAGAGGTAATATAGGTATCATTATTTCAACCTCTTTCTCTTTATACATTTTGTTTTCTTACATTTTTTATAGATAAGAGTAAGAGATGAGCAATGCAGGCTGATTACGTTTTAGTGCTTTGTTTCTTTCATCGTTTTTATTATTTCATTACCTCTAGGGGCTCTTTTGGTCCTCATAATAGATAGTCCTTACAAGTTATTTCTCTTCTTCAGTCAGTTGGCATCTCCATAGATCAATTACCTCCTTTCAAATACTCCTTAAATTCTCCTCCCCACCTTCTTCCTAATAAGAGGTTTATTAATTAAGCAGTCAGAGATGATGTTTGTTGACAAGATATTCAAATTACTTGGGTTGCTCCATCTCAACCTCTTAGTCCTAAGTTGGCCTTCTACAGTAAGCATTTCATGAGGATTAAGAATGGCAATATATTTGTTCTAGCTGTTGATATCTGAATATATTTGTTGATTACAACCTGTGTTAATCAATACTGTCACTTTTCTGTTTTTAATGTCTCTGTAAATCTCTAAGATCAGATGGTAAATGATCCTTATAATCACTGATATTAATAAACTCATTTTTTTGGATTCTAGATCAGTGAAGACTGAACTACAAACTTTACTGCTTCCTGTCTCTATGAGTATGTTCCCTCACAAAAATATAACAGTATTTGAGTGTTTGGCTTTGAAAACTTGTTCTTTTTTGTGTTAGCCTTCCACAACTAATCTAATGTGTTTTTTATTTGCCTTTTGCTCGGCTCTGCTTTGTGATGATGATGTAAGAAACCTTAATTGATATAAAAGTTTTTCCTTGGCCATAGCATCCTAAATTGATTTAAGCTCATGCATATGCAATTCACTCATGTCAAACTCAGGATCTCCAGTATATCTTTCCAAGAATAGATACTTTTGGACATGGGTCACTAGTGGGTCTAATATTTTTATTTTCATTAATATTCTCTTACTAACCTCAGGATTAATTTGTAGCACAACTGAGTTGTATTCGACAACAAATGAAAGTAGCATCCAATCACAGAAACATAAATTACTTACAATAACTTACACAACATGTATGCTATCATCAATGACTGGGACAAGCCGTCAAATATGCATTACAAATCTCATACATTAGTTTACCAAAACAATGTGTAGTGTCTACAATGTACAATGTACCAACTCAAACAGTAGAGGTGAACATATACAAAGGAGGCATTGAATGAGACAGTTGACAACCGTCTAACTTCCAATTACCAATAGGTACCTACACATATCAAAAATGAAAAAAGTACCCCTCCTTTTTTAAATATTAGGTGTCATGCACCACTATGCGACAACCTATACATAGCAACCATGCCAAACTATGTGCAAAGACAAAATGTTGATACATGTACGAGACACACTGGACAACTCAATGCTGCAATAACATATGAGCTGTCATCACGTTAGATATACCACCTACATTTGTCCCTGCTCTACATTGGTTGACATCCTGCTGATTGCGACACTGATATCTATGGATGGGCAGGAGTTGGTGTTGGCTATGTGAAGGAACCGACAAGGAGAGCCTTTAATTGTTGAATCTCTTGTTGTGCAACTCATTAATTTTGTTGTATTTTCTTTCCAAAGTTCACGTATTTCGCATTACCTCTCAAACTTCTGCAAATCCTACTCGAGATAGCTAATACATTGTTCCTTCTCTTGTCTCTGATAGCATTTTAGCCAAATTAAATCATAGGTCCCAATATCCAGGATTTTAAACAAACTCAATATTAGAGTATTCAATATCTCTGATCAATATCAATGAACATAACATTCATGAAATAACAATAATAATATAACACAATGAACAAACTCACTATATTATTGATGAATCAAATATACAAGATCTCTTGTATTACAAATGTTCAATATTTATTGATTACAATACATGGAGCTTTGTCTCCATAATATAACCTTTGAAGATGACTCTTCAATACTTGACTATTGTTTTCCTCACATACGAGGGAGATGCATCCTTTCCTATTCCATACATAAGACAAACCTTTCATGTCTCTTGACTTTACATCTTGTGACATACATGTGACTCTTCACTTGTATACTTGACACTTACACACGACTCTTGACTTACCTATATGATGCATTGCACACTCTTACATATTACATACTTGCACACTTTATTACATGACACTTGCACACTTTATTACATGACACTTGCACACTCTCACACTCTACACACTTGCACACTTTATTACATGACACTTGGACTCATCTTACACATTGACACATACTTTAGGGGAAATATAAATCACACACCCTAATCTAATAACTCACACCCTAGTCTAATATTTACAATAGTACAAATGTACCATGGGAGTACTTTAGCATCTACCATATAATGTAATATTCTCCAACAGTCTCCGACTCTAGAATGCTAATCTCAGATCCGTCTATCAATTTCTCCAAATTTGGTAACATGGGGAGTCAAATCTTTATCCATAATAGAGTCACCTTCGCTTCGACTCCCTCTCGCAAGATTTGCAAGTCCTCTTTGAACTTTTGAGCTCGTAGGACTTCGGTGTCAACTGCCCCTTGTTGCTTTGACAAGTCAGTAATCGATTGCTAGTTGACAACCATTGTATGAGATGCCAAAAAATTAAACTACCTAAAAGGCCCCTCTAGGTCCTTTGGATTCGTATGTATCTTGACTATTAGTGGATTCGGGTCCTTAGTTGCTTGAGCATCTCTCAAATAAATGCACGGAGGGTGTCTTTATAAAACTAGCTTCATATCGGTAGTGGGTTTACGTTACTTGTTGGATGGATAACTCATTGCCTACCTCTTGGTGTTCCTTATCTACCTTGTGTTCCAAATTTCGAGCTTGAACTAGCAGTACAGTCTTCCTTCTCATTGCTCAAAATTGTTAGAGACAAGCTACTGGATACGTTTTCCAAGATACCCACACATGTCTCCTCACTTGGCAAGGTTTTTCGGGGAACTTCATGAATATCTCGCCTTTCAACTTCTCTTGGCGAGGTTATGCTATTTAGACTGATAGTTTTCTTCCAAAAATTCAACTTCCTTTACACAGTCATTAGCAGTTCCCAACATTTGCTTGCCTTCCATGCACCTTTGGGGTCTCCTCTAGACCTATTCCTTCTTCAGAAAAACATCTTTTATCAGTCACTTGAACATCCTATTGCAACCTCAACAACTCTTATGCATGCTATCTCTGCAATTTGGCTTCTCGGATGTTTAATTGTTCACTCTTTTTACGCAATTGTTGTGTTTTAGCGTGCATTCTTTGTTGTGTTCATCTAATGGCTACTAGCAAGCTCATTTCATCATATTCACTTCCATCACTTTGAGGCTCATGTTCTAGTGGTTCCTCTCATCCAACATACATCTCCACCACTTGTTGCATGTTTTCAGCATTATATGACCTCAATCTTTGTTCCTTCTCAACGTCTGGAAACCTGACATGCACACACACTCTTCTATATTTAGTGGATCGAGGCTACAATTCTTCCTGGTCCACTGTTGGTTGCATGTCCATTTCCTGTTTACTCGTGTTTTCTTCTTCATACAACCATGCTAGTTGTTCTACAAGTTCGCTCCTATCTGAGTCACTTAGATCTTCCACACCATCATCTTCTTTATACGGCTTAACTCCAACTTCCCTTATCAAGATTCCTTGAAAGAATCTAAAAGACTGACTTGGTGCAACAGTCAATATGCCCATACTTGTGCCTTCATCCTTTGGTTCGAAATTTCCGAAGTTCACATGAGCCCTTAATTTGTATGGTTTCATCTTCGAACTATTAACTGTCTCAGGACATTGTGTCCCGTCTTGTCTCCTCAACTTTACTACGCCATTATTCGTTACTTTGCCCACCTAGAAGGGTCCAAGCCATAAGGTCTTCTGCTTATCATTAAAATTTAGCACTAATTCACTTGCCTTTAGCTTCATCTTCTTTAGGTGCTTAGCATGATGCAACTTCTAACACGGTGGGAGACCTTTGTGGCCCATTGTGCCATCACCCTCTTCTGGTCTAGTTTAAAGAGTGTTGTCAACCTCTCCTTTAGGCTTTCCTTGTCACCAAGACTATTTTGCACCTCCACCCTCAGACTTGGTATTGACAACTCTACCGATGCAGCTGCCTTCTGTCCGATGTAGCTGCCTTCTGTCCATACATCAACTGGAATGGTGTATGCTTCATTGTCAGTTTCTAAGTGGTCCTATACACCCATAAGATCGTTGGCAACTTCTCCTTCCAATGAATATCTTCAATTCCACATGTTTTGTACATTATGGATACCAAAACCTTGTTTGTTGCCTCCACCTACCCATTTGCTTTGGGGTAGTACGGTCTTGACAATGAATGCAAGATCTTGAACTCCATCATTAGTTTCTAAATAATTTCATTGGCAAAGTGTGAATAAGGTTTTTTCTAAAAAAACAGCTTTATAGCCTGAGGGTGAAGGATGGTTCATCTGTGGTTTCAGTTAATGTGAAGATGGAGGATGAGAACAGAGCTATCACCCTACTTTGTTCCCTCCCGGACACCTGGTATCATATGGTGATGACCATCAGTAATGCATCATCAGGAGCTCTAAAAATTTGATTATGTGGTAGTCGCTTTGTTGGCAAAATAGTTGACGTGAAAAACGTCTTTGGAACCCTCAACCAATGAAGCCCAATCTGTGAGAGGTCGATCTTTCGAGAGGAGTAAACCAGGTCGATCACAATCTAGATCTAAGTCAAATTGACGCAAGCAGAAAGGGAAGTGTTGGCATTGTGAGAAGCCAGGGCACTCAAAGAAGGATTGTTGGCAATTAAAAAAGGAAAAGAATAGTGAAAAGCAAATTTAGCCATCAACTAAGGCCAGTACAGTAGATTCAGGAGAGATCGAAACATGTGAGGCTTTCTGTATCAACAACAGCAGATCTATTTTATATATGGATCAGCCTGAGGGCTATGAAACAAGAGGCAAAGAGCATTTGGTTTGCAGACTAAAAAAATCTTTATATGGGTTGAAACAAGCGCCAAGGATATGGTACAAAAAATTTGAAACCTTCATGAAGAGCCAAGGTTTTAGTAGAAGTGAAGCTGACCATTGTGCATACTATAAGAGGTTTGATGATGGCAGTTTTATTACTTTTTTGTATGTTGATGACATGCTGGTTGCAGGCCCCAACATGAAGAAAATCATTGGTCTTAAGGCTCGGTTGGCTAGGACACTTGAAATAAAGGATTTAGGAGTAGCAAACCAATTTTTAGGGATGAAGATACACAAGGACAAAACAGGAAGAGAGATCTGGTTAAGTCAAAAGTCATATATAGAAAATATTTTGCAACGCTTCAATATACAGAATGCAAAACCGGTTAGTACCCCACTTCTTTCACACTTAAAATTGTCTTCCGAATAGTGTCCTAGAACAAAAGCAGAGAAGACAAGCATGTCTCATGTACCGTATTCATCAGCAGTAGGAAGCCTTATGTATGCCATGGGGAGCACCAAACCAAATATTACCCAAGCAGTGGGAGTTGTCAGCCGGTACATGGCAAATCTTGGTAAGGAGCATTGGAATGCAATGAAGTGGATATTGAGATATTTAAGAGACACTTTAGATGTTGCTATTTACTACGGATCGAAAAATTTGCAAATTATAGGTTTTGTGGATTCTGATTATGGTGGAGATAGAGACGGGAGAAAGTCCACTACAGGATATACTTTCACTCTTGTTGGCAGAGTTGTGAGTTGGACTTCTAAGTTGCAGTCTATGGTGGTTTTATCAACCACTGAAGCGAGAATATATTGCAGCGACTCAGGCCAACAAAGAGGCAATCTGGCTAGAGCGATTGTTGGGTGACTTCAAGATAATGCAGGAGAAAATTACGTTGCATTGTGATAGCCAAAGTGCTATTCAACAGTGAAGAACCCAACATTCCATGATTGCACGAAACACATTGATGTTAAGTACCATTTTATAAAAAATATGGTAGAAGAAGATAGGATCCTGTTGGAGAAAATTGATACTGAAGTGAATCCTCAAGATATGCTTACAAAGCTAGCCAAGACAGAGAAGTTTGAGTGGTGGATAACTTCTCTGGGCTTGCTGAAAATGTAATAAGGGCAGCATTGGGCAATTGGCACTGGATGGAAAAACATAGGCAAAAGAATTCCTGTATACTGACTTCAAGTAGGAGAATGTTAAGAGGTGAAGTCACTATCCAGAAGTCTAGCCACCAGACGTCTAGCTCCAGATGGGTAGCTGTTAGACATCTAGCTCCAGACAAGTAGTTATCAGATGTCTAGCTCCAAGCAGGTAGCTATCAGACGTCTAGCTCCAGACGGGTAGCTCCAAACAGGTAGTCGCCAAACATCTAGCTCCAAATGTGTAGTTGCAGACGTCTAGCTCCAGACGTGCAGTTCCAAACGGGTAGCTCCGAGAGAGAAGACGAACAGTTTTTTGGAGTCTTTCTTCGGGAGACGAAACGAACAGTTTTTTGGACTCTTCCTTCGGGAGACAAAACGAACAGTTTTTTGGAGTCTTCCTTCAGGAGATGAAACGAACAGTTCTCGGAGTCTTCCTTTGGGAGAGGAAACGAACAGTTTTCTGAGCCTTCCTTTGTTTTTTTATAAAAGGGGAACGACCCCATGCATGTAAGATGTATTGTGAATGTAAAGTTTGCTGAAATCAATAAAATAACGAAGTTGTCATTGCCTTGTGGTTTTACCTGCACATTGCAGGGTTTCCACATAAAATTTTTGTGTTACTGTTATTTTTCTATGTTATTGTGTTTTTTGCTTGTACGTAATTTTGATATTTAACTAACAATCACATGTTCAACAGGTCCCTATTTTCTTCGAGCCATTGATTGCACGCAGAAAAGAAAGGATGTTGAGCACCAGTACCTCCTGTTGAAGGAGGCTATTGAGGAGGTTGGACCCTCCAATGTTGTACAAGTAATCAGTTTTCATTCTTCTTATGAAAATCTATATGGTTGTGTAAATGAGACTTTTTGTTGTGTAAATTATTCTAAATATTTTTGTTGTACACTACAGGTAATTACAGATGCAGCCCCTGTTTGCCAGTGTGCAAGGCAATGATAGCGCAGTCATATAGACATATTTTTTGGACCCTGTGTTGTGTTCATGCATTGAGCAATGCATTGAAGAACATTGGGAGGATAGATTGGGTGAGGACTATGGTTACAGAAGCTAGAGACTTGCAAATGTTCATTTGCAACCATCACACTTCCTTAGCCCTCTTTCGGTCCTTCTCAAAGGAGTTCATCAAACCAACAGATACTAGATGTGCCACCTACTTCATTTTATTGGAGAGGATGATCAAGGTGTAGGATGCTATATAGTCATGGTAGTATGCACGGAGTGGAAGAGGTGGCCGGAATCAAAGACAAAGGAGGGAAAGAAAATCAGAGACGAAGTATTGGATGATAGTTGGTGGACTCAAGCCAAGTAAGAAATGTTGAAGTTAAAATTTGATTCATGTTTTTTTTTTTTTATGATTCATTGATTTATCATTTATCATTTATGATTTTTCATTTTTAGTTTCAAAGTGGATTGCTCATATAGTCTAAGTTTTGTAATTTTTATTTTTTATTTTTTGTGGGTACATTGTGTCTTTCGTTGCCCCAATTATTGCAGTCATCAGATATGTTGATACAGATGATCCTAAATCTAGGAGAGATCTATGAGACTTTTGACAACATGTTGGGGGAGATGAAAAGAATCATTTGTGCTAGATATCCATCATTATTATTCTATGAGGCCAACATTAGACCTATTATACAGAGGAGGTGGAATAGGATGAACACCCCCCTTCATATGGCAGCATATGCAGTAAACCAAAAGTGGTATGAGCCTAGGCCTGGGATAGTGCCTCCCTATAAAGATCCACATGTGAGACAAGGGTTTTTGAATGCCCTTAAAAATATATATGTGAAGGAGGAGGGCTCAAAACTTAGAGATGAGTGGCTCAAATTTGTGAATCTTAGGGGCCCTTGCTTCAACCAACCAGAGTGTAGAGAGGTTAGGGCTACCATTGCCCAATCAAATCCCATTGGATGGTGGTGGCTATATGGAGATGAAACACCTAATTTGCAACATTTTGTAATTAGGCTTCCTTCACAGGTTGCTAGTTCCTCTGCTACTGAGAGGAATTGGTCCACATAAAGCTTTATCCACAATGTGAGGAAGCAGAAGCTTACCTCTCGTAGAGCGGAGAAGCTAGTTGTAGTGCATAGCTCTCTTCGCCTTCATGAGAGAGTTAAGCCAAAGTACAAACAATCTCCAACTACGTGATGGGATGTTGATCCAGAGGATGCAAGATAGATTGATGAGGATGAGGATCAGAAGGGGTTGGTTGGAGTTCCATTGGAGGCTCTTCACTCAGATGATGAGGGCAGCTCATCTGATACAAATTCTGATAGTGATAGCCCAACAAAAGTTCCTGCATAATGAGAATATTTTTGTAGTACAATGTAAACTCTTTTTGTTGTAATGAGACTTTTAGTATTTTTAAATTTTGACATTTGTTGTAAAATTTAAATTATTCTAATGGCTTCTAAGTTTTAAATATTTTTGTTGTAAACTATTAGTATTTAGTATTTTTCATTTTTGTTATGTAAATTATTCTAAATTTCTAAAATTTTAAATACTATTATACTTGTTGTCTCCCAGTTGTGCCCCAACCATCCCCTAAAATCGACTTGTCATCCCCCATCATCCCCGAAACCCGTCCCCCCATCCTCCAACCTCGTGGAGCCTAGATTTTTTCAAATGCAAAATACCACTGTTGTGCTACACCAAACTCAAGTGTCGCACAAACTAGGGAGACTTTTTCCTAATGTTGGTAGCAAGCCTAACACCCTACATTTATAGTTGCATATGCTTAACCTAGGTTATGAAAACTTGTGTCATGTGTTTGTTGTCATTAATTGAGATTATTAATTATTTGGGTGATTAGTTTGGGAGTTCTTAATTTTTTGTTTTAATGACCTTGATGATTGTTAGATTTTGATTGATGACTTTATGATTCATGAAGCGACCCCTAAGAACATAGAGTATGAAGTAGCCCATCAAAAAATGGTATTGAAGTCCAAGCAAACTCAAATATCTCTCAAATGGATAGACATTATATTACTTTTAGAGAAGATGTTTATTGTAGTGTGAAAATCTTATATCATGATCTTTCCTTGATATAGAATCAGGTATAGCACAATATCAAATGGCCTGAATGTCTACGATAAATCTCTAAAATGTAAAGGAGAATTGTTTTAGTGACTGTTGTAGAATCAAGATCGTAGACTGCAATACCACAATGGACCTTGAAGATATAGAATGCATTTTATAAATTATGTATAACACCACATCAAAATGGGGGTGTGTCTTAGGCTTTGGGGGCTATCTTGGAGACATGTCCCAACACCCCCAAAAGTTGTCATGATGTCTTGAAAATGCATCCCGTTGTCCTGAAAATACATCCTGCCATCTTGTGTCATAATTGCACCAAAAACTTATGCAACATATAACATTAAATAACTACATTTCTGGTTATTAGATAAAAGCGTCATATTTATGTTTTTGACCATTTCAACTTTTTTCTGTTCACATTGTTAAAAAAAATTAACTTGTGTGAGTTTTGGTTTTTCAAACATATTTAGCTTCAATTCAATTGTTTTTTTCCCCTTTATTATTTTACAATGTTTTCTTTACCTATATGCTATAATTTGTTTTATTTTGCATTTATTAAAATATGTTTTGTATTGACATTCACTTGGCTGCATCTTGAAAAGGACTATAATTTGATTTATTTTGTATTCACTATATTAAAATATATTTTGTATTGACATTCACTTGGCTGCCTCTTAAAAAGGACTATAAATTTTGAGACATTTTTTTTCTCTCCCTCTCTCTCTTTCCTTTTTAAGTAAGTGAAAGATTATAGATATGAAGAAACCTGACATCCAAACAGGAGCTACAGAAAATAAATTTGTCCTTTTATAAACAACAAAATTGAAATAATCATGATATATTTGTTGAAGACAATCAACTGATTAAACTTTGTAAAGAGAGTATTTATTTATTTTTTAATTTATTTGGGATTGAAATGGGCCCCACATTTATTACATCATGACTAGGTGGTGATATTACAACAGCTTGGCTATTATGTATGTATCGTTTGGCAAGATTCAAACGTGGGTCTCCTCCTTGAAAGTTGAGGAGTTTAAACGGTTGAGATAATGTCATTTGATGAGAAAACATTCACTTTATTTGACAGTCTATAGCATAGATGAATATTGTAGAATAATATGCAGTATAAATGGTATTTTTGAAATGGGCCCCATCTATATTATATCATGACGATGTAGAGGTATTACAACAACTTGGCTATTATGTATGTATTGTTTGACAAGATTCGAACGAGGGTCTCCTTCTTGAAAATTGAGGAATTTAAACGGTTGAAATAATGCCATTTGATGAGAAAACATTCGCTTTATTTGATAGTTTATGGCATAGATGAATATTGTAGAATAATATGCAGGATAAACGGTATGTTATTTTCTACTTTAGAACTTGTTGTCAATCAGATACTAGAAAATTAGAATTTGATTCTCTATTATCCAGTTGATGTTGTCTTCATACTGTAAATCATACTCTAATTCCTAACAGATTAGATAAGATAATTCCTTTTAATATCATTGAATGATCAACTTAGGCTAGTGGGAGTCCTAAAGTTGTTATAATGCACTATAGTAACTATAAAGTACTACAAAAATAAACTAATCTAGAATAAAGAAGCTAGGGTAAACTATACTAAAGTGAAATAATCATGTATCATTAACTTGCAGCCTTGAGGGTTGGACCTAAATGGGTAAATCCAATTATGCTAAAAGTAATGATGAAGAGAAAGCCAGCAAAAGGAGAAAAGAGTTCCAAGCACCAACATTAATTAGATAATCAAGTGTATGATTTATGCTTTTAATATTGGCTTGATTGTGTTACAATCTATGCTTTTGAATTTATTAATGGCAATACTGATAATAAAAAATGTTGTCTTGTCATGTAGTATAACAGAACAAGCATAATATCCAGTGGATTTGAAACTTGTTGATATAATTTATTTGTGCAGGGATAACTTAAAACTTGGAATAAGACAAAGAGGAGATCTTGTTGGGGATGTGATACTTTTGCCATGGTATTCATTTTCACTTGATTTTAGTGTCATCATGAATGTGAAAATATTGCTTATGGACTGTACATCTTTCATTGTAATAAACAGGCTTTATTTGTGTTGTGTTTAGCGAGATTATATGATTTTTAAAAAGGCATTTGGAATAAAGTATCTTACAGGATAATGATTAGTGTCAGTGAGTTTAGCACTCGTGATGTATGTTTATTTCTCTTTAGTCTCACTTTATATAAACATGTGCTAAAACATGCACATATGTGCACACCCACGCACTTGTACAAGCATGGGTATGGATGTATATAAAAGGCAAAAATAAGGTTTTATTAAAGTAAGAGATAATGTACAAAATTACACAAAGTTAGTTCTTAGTACAGATTTGGTATTATTTTACAACCAATAAAAATACTTGGATTTAATGAGGGTTTTATTTTTGTAAATCAATACACCAAATATGATTAATACATGGATAGAAAAACAAAAATTGATGGTAAGGTCAAGTAAGATTCTTGTTAAATCAGTTTGAGGCTGGATAATATTTCCTTTAATTAAATATGTATATATAAATTCAATTTACCAATCTTGTTCCAACAAATATTTCAAATTCCATTAATCAAATATGTATTTATAAATTCAATTGACCAATTTTGTTCCGACGAATATTTCAAACATAGATTGTTCCTTTTTTTTCCAATTAAATTGGTTATATTGGATTGAAATAGGTCCCACCCATATTACATGATGACCACATAGTGGTATTTTAATAGTTTGACAACTATGCATGTATTGTTTGGCAAGATTGGAACCTAGGCCTTTTCCTTGAAAATTGAGGAATATAACCAATTGAGCTAATGTCATTTGATAACACAGACTATTGGTGTGACCACCCAATATCACTTATCAACTCTCTAATTATAACTTGCACTTAAAAGGAGGTGACATTAATCAGATTTAGGTGGCCTGCTCCACATAATTATTTCAATTAACATCATGTTCGAGACAAAGGTAGAAATTCTAATAACTAGATTGGGACAAACACATGGTCTATACATCTCCAATCAAATGATGAACTAGGTCACACTCATAGTCCATTAAAGTACACAAAGATCATAAATTGGGAGACACACAATAATCAATGACTTATATCATAGTGAGCAGGGACACCTATTTGTTCACCTTAGTGGGAATGGCCTCACTGAACTCTCAACCAAGGATAGGAACAAACTCAACTATCCATGATCTTACAACAAACATAAATAGGGTCGCACACACTCCATCATTAAATTTACAAATAGGGACACACATTGTCAAGAACACTTGTGACTAGGGACTACCACGACCAGTCATAGATGATCAGTCAAACTAGGCCTTACTAGTTTACAATATTTTGTGAATAAGGACAAACCCAACTATTCATATCTTAAAGTGTGACATGGGCCTCCTAGAAATAGACAATGTATTCTTCATCATCTTCATAACTTCAATGCTTAAAATGCTTCATTGTCATGCATCAAACCTTGTGCATGGGTAAAATTTATGACCCCCTCAATTTGAACAATCACCTAATGAGACATTGATCAACAAAGTCATGTTGTCAATAGTTCTTTAATTATAACTATGCTTGCCATAGATGATGTTTATTTTATCGCTTATCGAATCTCCTAAAGTGCAAAATAAAATCTGTATGTTTATCTATTGGCTGAAGACATGAATTGGCCACCAATAAATGCCATTTGAGCTCATGCATCCTTGAGGTATTTTGGTTGCTCTTCTTTGACGATAACATCCATGCCCTTAAGCAATCCATTTTAAATTTTTAAATGCCCAAATAACTTCCAATATAGGAGGGAGGAAGCTTACTCTCACGATGATAAATAATCACCACACAATAATACCACTAGCCACATGACTCTTCTTCAATGACTAGACACCAACCAGATACTTTTATATGGCAATGCTTCAACAACACCACTACTTACTTTGACATCATATAAATGTTCACATATGGAATTGGGCCATGGATGGTACATTAAAAAAAGCATCGGAAAACAATAGTTTAAATACCTCTTTTGAGACTTCAATAACTCCAACAATCGTTCTTAAATTCCCACGTACACCGCACAAGACTTGTGACAGGACATCATTTTTTAAAATAACATATTATAACACCCATAGTCTATTTCAACAAATTTACCTCATTACCACTTTACACATGGGGGCATGAATCAAAACATATTGTAATTATACTTATCATTACAATTCATCAACAAATCACCCTTTTATGGCTACAAATCTCACATCTATTCTTTCTACACATTATGTCTTTGGGTGTGGCATCCAAGACACCGAGATGCTTCTAATTCTCAAGTACTATAGTGGGCAACACTTGTACATAAGGGAGGTCCGAGGTGTAGACCAATTGGTTCGACCAAACCCGTAAGGGGGCGGAGGTCCAAGGTTCAAATCTTGGGCCTCGTCGGATTGAACGCTTGTCCCTTTCTTGGTGCTTTTAGCGGCGTAAAAGGTTTAAAATGATTTTGGCATGGTGGTTATAGGGGTAGATTGCGCGAAGATCTGTGTGGCGGCTTTTGTGGCGAACAACGCAGAATAATGTGGCCCCCATAAAAGTCGAACAACCTACCCGGATTCATGGTGGCTACAGATTCGACCATGTAAATTCAAAAAAAAAAACACTGGTACATAAGGGAGGACATGGACTTCTTTGAGTTTAATACATTGGGTGAAGCATACAAATTTTCCATCAAGATTGAGCAAAAGTACAAATGCAAAAAAAAGAAAGATAAAGCTGATATCCAAAAGCAATAAGAAAAAGGAGGTCTGCAACAAAATCAAAATTAAAAGCAAAAGAAAGAGTCTTCAGACAAGAAACCCTAGAAGAACAAGACTGTGAAATGGTATGACTACCATATAGCAATTGACATTTCAGAGAAGAGTTTTGGGTAATTCAATCTTTGTTTGTAAGACACAACCCTCTACATCCACAATGCCAACACATCCCCCAATAGAGGATAAAGGCAAGCAGGTCATGGAGGTTGAACCACATGTGACTATTGCTACCTCTACTATGCAGATCAAAGCAAAGGGTTTGCCTAAGGAGGAGCAATTATTCCACTTCATTTTTTATATTGGGAATCAAAATAATTTGATCTCTATTGATACTGTTAAGAATTTAAGTTTGCCTATGAAGCCTCACCCACAACCATACAACATTGGATGATTGAACCATAGGAGAGATATCCATGTCACTTAGCAAAGCCTTATCTCTTATGCCATCAAACCATTCAGAGATGAGGTTTTATGTGATGCAATTCCACAAGATGTCTACAATGTGCTCCTTGGCTAGCCATACATGTGGCAGAGACATGACGTGTACGAGTCAAGACCCCACAAAGTCATCATCACTCTTGGGGACCAGCAATATAAGATACCAGAGTAACCCCTTCAACCTTTGTTTCCCTCATCAATGCTAAGCAATATAAAAGGATGATTGAAAAAACAAAGCAATTTATTCTCTTGATGATCAAGCCTTGATCTGCCAAGAAGATGGTTGCTACCATAATGACTACATAATCCTCACAACAACAACAAATGGACCAGGTCATTGTAGAATACGATGACATCTTCAAATCACCCACCAGAGTGCCTCTTCATCGTGATTCCTGGTTCTCCTTTACCTAATGCCCTTGTTTACCATAGATTTGTTTTAGGGCTTTTGCATATTACATGGTCATTGAATCAGGTAACCAAAGGGGGAGCTAAATCCAAGTTCCAATGGGAAGAAGTACAACATAGAGCCTTTAAGAAGCTAAAAGTTCAATTGTGCTCAACGCCTATTCTTTCCCTACCAGTACCTATCAAGCCTTGGGAATCCATCTCCATGAAATTCCTCTCAGCCTTGCCTATTTCTAAACATAAAAATGACTATGTTTTGTGGTGGTTTATCACTTTTTCAAAATGGCTCTTATGATTTCTTGCAAGAAGAGCATCATAGAGACTATACTTTAGTCATGTATGGTTGTATTTTGGTTTGCCAAAATCCATTGTCTCATATAGGGATAGTAGGTTCTTAAGCGCCATATAGAACACTCTATGGGAGATGATGGACATAAAGCTCACTAGATCCACAACTTGCCATCCTCAGATTGTTCGACAAATAGAAGTTGTCAATAGCTTGATTGTGCATATGTTGCGTATGTACAATTCAAAGCATCCTTGAATATGGAACAAGAGCCTACCATACATTTAGCATGGGTATAACAAACCTTTGCACAACTCTACCAGACACAACCCCTTTCATGTGTTTTGGTTTCCAACCTTTGGTGCCTGAGGATGTGGCTCTTCCATTATCACCTATGGACTTCACACCACAGCGAAAAAGAAACAAAAAAGGAGCTTCTACACTTGATGTCAAAACTTGACGTAATAGGGTCAACTCATCTAGGCAAATTACCCAATTTTGATAGACAGATTGTGGGTCTCCAAGAGACAGACTATGGGTCTCCAATAGATAGAATATGGATCTCCAATGGATAGACTCAGACTCAAACTTTGATAGATGGACTTGGACCATGTACAAACCACGAAGTGCATATTGGAGAAGTACAAACCACAAAGTGCAGACTCCAATAGATAGACTTGGACCACATATGGACCATGAAATGTGGATTAAGGAATGGGTGTAGACCATAGAGTGTGGATTACAAAGAACCATCATAACCATTCTCAAAAGTTGAACCATCATAACGATCATAATTGTTATCTCAAAAGCTAAACCATCATAATTTTCATAAATGTTATCTTGAAAGTTGAACCATCATAACAGTCATGTAATTAATTTAATAAGGCAATGATGTTGAGGTTTGGGATAATGTGGTTACATGACATGGTGGTTGCAAGGAATTGTGGCACAGTTGGAGTGGACACCAATATTTTCTCATAGATTGTCTTTGTTTAGCAAACATCTCTTATTGGAGATTACCTTATGTGTAATTTTCTCATAGTTTGTTTGGTTGTCTGGCACAGTTGTAATGGGCAACAATCTTTTCTAACAAATTATTTTTTGTTTAGCAAACATCTATTCTCAGAGATTGTCTTATGTGTAACTTTCTCATAGATAGTTATTGTTTGGCAGACATTTCTTCTTAAAGATTGCCTCTATATAAAAAATTTTAGTACCTTTTGTGTAAATTTTCGATAGATTGTTTTATCTAGCAGACACCTCTTCTCATAGACTATCTTTTGTGTAATTTTCTCATAGTTTATTTTTATCCGACAGACATCTCTTCTTAGAGATTGTCATCTGTGTATTTTTTTGGTTAAAATTAATATGGTTTCCTGTTATCTTGCAATCTTTTTCCGTTTTGCTTCTGGTTTTGCACAACGAAGAATCCATTATCCCGGGACATTCTGGATCATGTGTTGTGCAAATAGTGTGTATTCTCTATGTTATATGAATGAAGAATGTATGTGTATGAATATAGATGCTTCTATCCAAAAAAATATTTTTAACCCACCCACTTTTTTTTTATTGTAAAGGCTTTTATCTTAATTTAAAGTAAATTTGTTTTTTTCATCCAAAAATTATATACATGCTTCTATAGTGTTTAATTTAAAAGTTATTTGATATCAATGCAATAGATCAATTTATGTTTTAGTTTTCTTTCCAAATAATATTTTTATTATTTTGTTTTTTAATTGATTATATGAGATTAAACATGCCCTATCCGTTCTACATCATGATCACATAGTGGTATTACAAAAGCTTGAAAATTATACATGTATCACTTGGAAAGATTTGAATCTCGGTCTTCTTCTTGAAAATCGAAGAATATAACCAATTGAGCCAATGTCATTCTATTTGAAATATTAAGATTCACCCATAAGATAACCTTGGTCTATGGTGTGAAACTCTTCGTTCCCTACCATTTCCTTTAAACCAGATAAGTAAATAATCTTTTTATTAATAGATGAAGCGGTCCAAGTAATATAAATATCTAACTATTTAAAAAAAAAAATTGAATTCACCAAGTTTGGATTCCAATTTACTTTGCAAAATTTATCTTAAAGTTATAAGATTTTGTAATCTAAACCTCTCAATAAAATAGTTTATATATATAGGGGAGTTGGTTACATCCACAATATTTTTAGTAATTGTCAATTGTAGGGTTCAAACCACAGGGTTACTTCCAACGAGCCTATACCACCTCGTTGTTGATGACCTGATGTAAGAGGTCCATTGATCGCTCGGGATTCGTATCATCGTCGTCAGGATAAGTAAAAAAAAAAATTATTATTAGATGAAGTGCTCAAGTAATATAAATATCTAACTATTTAAAAAAAAATGAAATTTTAAATTGAAGATGTTTGAATTTCAATCTACTTTGCAAAATTTATTGGAAAGTTATAAGATTTTGTAATCTAAACCTTTCCTCAATAAAATAGTTTTTTTTATACATATGGAAGTTGGTTACATCCACACTATTTTTAGTAATTGCCAGTGTTGGGTTCAAACCATAGGGGTTGCTCCCAACAAACCTATACTACCTCGTTGTTGATGACCCGGCATGAGGGGGACCACTAGTCACTCAAGATTCGTACTATCGTCGTCGGTCTGACATGCATTCAAAGGATTTAGATTAGACTACTACCTTTGCAACAAGTATACCCCCAAGGTTTGAACCTAGGTCTCTTCTTGGTAAGTGTTTGGTCAAACACACAATTATCAATCCACCTAGCCCTTATGGGCCTCTCAATAAAATAGTTGACAATTCTAATTTATTAAGACTTGATTTTTTTAAATGAATTAAGTGCCTGCCTTTAAATGGTATTTCTTTTAATAATATAGAGGAGTTGGTTACAACTACACTATTTTTAGTAATTGTCAAGCGTAGGGTTCAAACCATAGGGGTTGCTCTCAACAAGCCTATTTCACCTTGTCATTGTTGATCCGATGGGGACCATCGATTACTCGAGATTCGTACCGTCATCATTTGCTCGAGATTCATACCATTGTCGTTAATTCGATACGCACTCAAAGTATTCAGATCAAACTACTACTTTTACAACAGGCATGTCCCCAAGATTTGACCTAGGTCTCTTCTTGGTAAGTGTCTGCCTAGACACACAATTACCAATCCACCTAGCTCTTGGGGGCCTCCTCAATAAAATAGTTGACAATTCTAACTTTTAAGACTTGATTTTTTTAAATGAATTAAGTGCATGCCTTTAAATGGTATTTTTTTAGATACATAGAGGAGTTGATTACAACTACACTATCTTTAGTAATTGTCAAGCGCAGGGTTCAAACCATAGGGATTGCTCCCAACAAGCCTATTCCACCTCATCGTTGTTGACCCGACCTGAGGAGGACTATCATTGTTCGAGATTCATAGCATCATTGTCGGTTTGACACATACTTCAAACCACATGAGTTGTCAAGCCTATTCCACCTCGTCATTGTTGACCACCCACATGAGTTGTCAAGCCTATTCCACCTCGTCATTGTTGACCCGACATGAGGGGAACTATCAATTGTTCGAGATTCGTATCATCATTGTTAGTCTGACACGTACTCAAAGAATTCAGAGCAGACTACTACCTTTGCAAATTGGCACCCTCAAGGTTTAAACCAAGGTCTCACTTAATAAGTATCTGGTCAAACAAGCAACTACCAATCCACCCCCTTGGGGACGCCTTTAAGTAGTATTAGCTTAACTTATTAAACCTTTAAACTTTTAAAAAGCCTAAGTTTAAATTTGTTTTACCATTACACCCATAATTATCAAATAAAAATATTACTATAGATGTAATAGGGATAAAAACTTATTAAAATTTTATATAATTAATTAATTAAATAGTACCTATATAGGTCTCTAAAGAATGATTTCCTGCTTATTTAATTAATTTATTCACATTAGCATTTAATTTCATTTTTTATTATTATATTTAAAAGTTACCATATGCACATTAGTTTAACTGGTCTTTGCCAAAGGATATTATAGTTTAACTTATTAAATCCCTAGACTTTTAAAAAGGTATATGTTTTTAATTTTTTTTACCATTACACATAATTATCAAATACGATAAAAACTCATTAAAATTTTATATAATCAATTAATAAAATAAATTACCCAAGTGTTGTAGGTGAGTTGGAGAGGAGAGGGCAATCCTCCAAGGGAGGTCCCAAGTGTTGTAGGTGAGTTGGAGAGGACAGGGCAATCCTCCAAGGGAGGTCCCAGGTTCGAATCTCCACCCTACCAAAAAGTTGAATTGGGTACCCAAAATCCAATTGATAATGTTGGTGCGGGCAGAGCTGGGTGCGACTCCCAGGTGACTTTGACAGTGTAGAACCCCCTGTTCGTGGTCTTTCGGACCAAGGCGGCCCCACAATGGATTTTTTGCTTAAAAAAAATAAATTAATAAAATAAATTAAATAGTATCGTATGGAAATAATGTTTTTCTGCCTGTTTAATTGATTTACACACATTAACATTTAATTTAATTTTTTATTATTATATTTAAAGGTTATCACATGCACATCAAGTGGTATTAGCTCAATTGATTTTGTTAACGAATATATAGATAATATCGGAACTTTGTTATAATACCACTACATGATAATGATTTACTGATTTTGTTACGAAATATATGAATAATATCTAAACTTTGTTATAATACCACATAGTAATGATATACTAATGTACTATTGGAAAAAATTACCTAGGATTACAACTCTCAATCAAAAACTTCTAGAGCACTATTTGATTGATTTACAGATGAACTTGAAAACCATGGATGTGACAGTTTTCAAAGCGATTCAGAGATTTGTGCCATATGCAAATAGCCACACCGCTGCTACAGCAAATATGATTTTTATTTCCTATAAATCTGCTTAGCCTTGTGGGGTTGAGATTTAAGTGGTTTATTAACATATGCGAATGGTTTATGAATCATATCCTTTATGAAATAGACCTAAAAATATAAATAATTATTTTTAAAAATTATTATGTGAATGGTTTATGAATCATATCCTTTATGAAATAGACTTAAAAATATAAATTCTTGAATAACCTAAATGAATAATTATTTTTAAAAATTATTTTAAAAGTTCTTTTATTTCTTACACTTATTCTTACCCTGAAAAATGTTTACTCTTTAATACTTGTTCTACATACATGGAAAATAGAAGCAGTAGTTGCAAGTCGAAAGCAAATTATGATTTCATCAGAAATCATATATTAATCACACTTTTCCATGGAAATAATCTCGTCTCACCTCTTAACAGAATTTGAAAAAACATGTATTAATACTTATTGTTGCAGAAATTCTATTCTCCTCTTCTCCATTCTGCAAATGACATGATTCCTAAATTTCATATTGATGCTTTTTATCTATAGAATTCAAAGAGTAGACTAACAAAAAGCTAACAGCTAAGAACCAAATGATTTTATTTTTTTTAATTATTTGGTTAGTGTTGAAAATTCCTATTATCATTTTTATTTTTTTTATTACAGTCGGTGACAATGGCACTAATCATTTTTATTATTAAGTGTGAAATAAA
The DNA here is from genome assembly GCA_028583015.1 of Wollemia nobilis. Lineage (NCBI taxonomy): Eukaryota > Viridiplantae > Streptophyta > Pinopsida > Araucariales > Araucariaceae > Wollemia > Wollemia nobilis. The sequence goes on along the minus strand of JAQPPZ010017036.1, from coordinate 3,777,980 downwards.
ATTAATCTTTTTATTTTTATGAAATTTATTTTAATATATATATTTATATAAAAATTGTTACTTTTAATAATAATGTTTCGGGAAAAGTGCAACAATTTAAAGTTTGACTCTTCTTTAAGATGTTTAAGGTTTAAAATGATATTATTATTTTTTTATTATTTGGTTAGTGCGAGAAACTCCTACGATCATCTTTATTTTTAAGTGTGGGATAAAAGTAATCTTCTTATTTTTATGAAATTTACCTTAATATATATTTTTATAAAAATTGTTAGCTGGTAGTTACTAAAAATCGTGATTGTAACCATTGCTTCTATATACCAAAAAAAAAAATAATGTCTCCAGGGAAAATGCAAAAGTTAAAAGATTGACTCTTATTTGAGAGGTCCAAGGTTTAAGCCCTTGCGTGTGTGGTTGTGTGTTAATTTTTTATTGATAAGTTTAGCTCTCTACCTTACGATGGGCCATGGCTGGAATCAAAATGCTCAACCCTAAGCATTGATCATAAGAGTTTCTCACACCAACTAAATAAAAATTATATATTTTTATAATAAATTTTCTTATCATTCTAATACTTATTTTTGGTGGTAACTATATTAGAATTCTAAAGCTTAGCCACATTATTATAGCTTTCAAGATTGTCATTGATGATGTATCATCTCAAGATAGGTATGTCTGAAATATTTCACTAATGTAACCATGAAGTAATATAAGTGGGACATATTTCAATCTCTCCTAAAATAATGATAGAGAAATTTGAATGCTTGTAAGTGATCCTCGTAAGGTAAAAAATATTTATTTCACTTGTCAAGGTATCTCAAACAAGATAGCAAAGATGTGATTAAATAGAAACATCCACTCAATTATTAGTTAACTCATTGTTATTAAAAGAGGATTCAAGTAAAGGATTGAGTTAAAATCAATAGTAATGTGTACCTCATTATTTACTTTAGTTTTTTTTATAATTATATTAGAACAAGATTATTTACAAGTTGGGACGAGATTCCTCCCAATCTTAGTCAGTAAGAGCAGTTGTTTTCTCTTTTTAACTTTTCAAAAAACTTTTATAACTTTAAAGTACAATATTCTAAGAACTAACCATTTTTGGTTGTGTAGTAAAAGGATATTTGCATTAGAGTCAAATCTCCTAAATTATGTATCTCTTGAGTCTAAAATTGGAGTTCCTCCTTCTTGATCTCTAGACGATAGTTTAGCATTAAAATCCCCAACAACAATCAAGTCTATATCCTCCCTCAAGACTCTCATATTATGCATCACTCTCCATTGACATATTTTTCCATCTAGGTTTTGAGCCCTATAGAAATTTGTGATTAAAACATGCTCAATTGTCATATTATTCTTAAAATAGGATGTAAGGACACCCCTCCAAGCTATATGCTCTATAGTCATCCATTTAAGAGAATTCCAAAAGGTAACTATCCCCCCTGGGGCCCTTTGGGAAGCTACTTCCATATGATTAACATCCTTCTAAATTCTATTTGTAATCAAGAAAAATGCATCCTTTCATGAAATAAACAAATAAAAGATATGATATTATTAAACAATTTTTGTTATAAAGAGCCCTCTTGGAGCTTTACAATGGAACCTTCAAAGTGGAGGACTCTCTTCTTAGCAAGGTTGCACAATAACACTAGGATACCTTCATGATGTTTTCCTTGACTACAATCAATTGTGGGTGGGTTTTTAGTGACCACCCTTGGCCTTGAGCTACTCCAAGTGCCTACACACAAGCCCACAAAACAAGTTAGTAGCACATGTTTACATAATAAAAAACATTAATGAAAAGTTAAGTCAATGTAATAAACATAACTTAGAACAAGTTAAAAGCATACTAAAGCCTTTACTCAAAAAGCATAAGTAAATCCTAGAGATATTTTGGAAGTATTTTTGTATGCTAGACCATGTGTTCATGAAATGAGGAAAGGAGGGAGGGGATTTATAGAATTTTGGTGGGGGGAGGGGGTAGTGACATGGAGGTGAGATGGAAGCTAGGTGGCACCCATGTGGAATAGGTAGGTGGGTGGAAAAATCTAGGAGATCCCATGTGGAGGATGGTGCACCCACCTCCATAAATTGCCTTGGGTGGAGAGTTTTTAGAGGAGACAAAAAGGAATTTAAAATTCCTTCCATGTGCACCTTGGATAAAGTGAGGGGAATTTAAAATTCCTAAAAAAATGCATGGGGGATGTGGCTAAATTTAAAATTCACAAAAAGTGCAATGGAGGTTGGAGAGGACTTGAGAATTTATGGAGGGCTTTGACTTTGGGTATTTAGGGGAATTTTTAATTCCTAGGGAAGTGCATGGGAGAGTGTAGGAGGATTTAGGAATTAAATGGGGGAAATTTCCATAGGATTTCCTAGGGATTGAGGGCTGATTTGGGGATTTGATGGGATTTGATCAATTATGCACATTTCTTGGGATTTTGCATGGGGTTTAGGAGAGGAGTTAGGGTTTAATTGAGGGTTAGATTAGAGTATTAGAGGGGTTAACTAGGATTTTGTGAAGTTTAAGGGTTAGGATTTCTAGGGATTGGGTTTAGGAATTAAAATTTCCTTTTGGTTTTTCATGAGGGTATTTGACTAGGGATGTGGGGATATCTAGGGATTTGCTTAGGATTTTTAAATTAATAATGTAAATCTCCTAGGGATTGACTATGGCTTAAGATGGGATTAAGGATTGATGAGGGGCTAGATTAGGGGGATTAGAGGGGTAAGCTAGATTATGGGAATTTTGAGGAAATTGGGTGGAATAAATGAGGGATTAGATGGAAATTAGAGGATTAGGGAGGCTAAGAGGGGATTAGAATAATTAAATAGGAGTAGGGGGGAATTAGGGAGATTAGGAGAAAATTAGAGGAATTTGGGGAATTAGAGGAAAAAAATAAAAGGAGAATTAGAAGGCTTAAGAAGATTTTAGAAGAAAAAAAAGAATTTAGAAAAGAATTAGATCTAGTTGGAGGAAATTTAGGAGAAATTAGAAGGATTAGAACGAAATTAGAGGAAATTGAAGAAGGATTAGAACGAAATTAGATTAAATTGAAGAAATTAACTAGGAATTTAGAGAAATTGGAAGAATTGGAGGTAGAATAGAGGAATTTTAGAGGAAATTAGGCAGATTAGATGAGAAATTGGAATTTTGGAGGAAATTGGAGAATTTATCAAAATTGATTAAAATGATTTTAAGGCATACAAAATGATACATTTTTGGTGTCTACACTATTTATTGTATTATACATGAGATCCAATGACATTTTGGTCTCCTGGATAAGCAAAAAATCTATTTTACTTTTCTCTAAGAGTCTTTGTATAGTAGATTGATGTGTTTTGTTGTTTAAACCCCTATTATACCATGATTATAAAATCATTGATTGCCTTGATACTGGTAAGAGTCTATTGTCCTCGTCAAACCCTCGGTGACCAATTTATCTCCTTAGGATGCTATAATTTCCTTGTTTAATTTTCTACTCTCTCCTTGAGAATTGTTATTTCTCGATCTCTTCTCCATTTCGATGATCCTTAGATTTGGATTCTCTTTTATATTTCTACCACACCCATGATGATATTATTTACTATTGATTACACCTGGTTATGCATTATCAATGTCCTGCCATATTTAGTTTTGGTAAGTCACTACACTCTATTATTATTAAAGGAAGGGCCTATACATGAGTATTATTATTTTTGTTATTCTCATCCACTCCTTCAATAAGTTGTTCTTCTTCATGTTCCACCGGTGTTTTGAAGATCTCATACCTCTTGAGGGCTTGGGCTAGGTTTGCTCTTTGTCATATTTTCTTTTGCATTCTTCTTTTGGGTTGTTCAAAAGCATATCCTTTTGCTCCTCATTAAGAAGTGTTGGTTACCCCTTTAATGATTGTATATTACTCTCTTTAGAAAAATTTGATGTTCCTAAATGGGCTTCCATTTCTATGATCATAGTATTTGGGCAACACTTCATAATCTAATTGTTGAATCCAATATAGTCCTACAAGTTCAAGGTCCACCTCCATCATAAGAGGTTGGTTGAGATCCATTTCAACACATATTCTAGCATAGATGGTTGTGTTTCCTTCCATTTTGTCTCTAGAGACACCCAAATACCTTCCAAGGAAGTTACCTATGGTTTCCAATACTTTCTCACTCCATAACTCCATTGGAAGTGCATATAATTGGACCCAAATCCAGACAACAATGGTTTTAATTCTAGGATACAATCCCACTCTCTAAGATTCGATAAATAATCCTATCGAAACATGGTTCTTATTTTTTTATTCAAATGCTTGATTTTTGCTAGATAGTGAGGAAAAGCTAACAATAAAATATACTAATAAACCACAAGGAATACTCACCAAGAGGCTTCAAGTTCTATCGAACACATGAATGCAATAAGTTCAAGGTAGGATGAATATCCATGATTTTGTAGATCAGGTCATGATTGGCTTTATATAGAATTGTTTCTTCTACTATACTCTACTCGATGATGATCTTTGGTCTTGATTCATACTATAGTAAGCATCCATTTACCTTTGATGTACCTCCTTACTTGTTGATATTTTCTAGTAGTTGCAAAGAGAATTTTCAATGTTATTTTTCATGCTTCTTCAATCTCTATTTAAGGTTTCTCCTTTAATAAATCTACAAACAAACTTTGTCTATCCGAAAGGGGATCTAGAGGTACCCCTATTGGACCCTCTTAGGACAACATTCTCATCTATGATTTACTTTATTTATTGAACTTTCGTTCATAATAAAAAATTCATCCAAACTAGGACTAAAGGCCACAAAGAGGATATATAGTATTATTACATAGCAAAATCAACCCTCACTAACCATACTCATGAAAAGAAACCACCCTCGACACATTTAAGAATAAATATATTCACTTATGAAGAGCATTATTCAAGTATTAGATGATAAAGGTTATCAAAAGTAAGAAACACTTGAACAATAACAAAAAATGATGATGGTCAACTATTGTCCCATTATGGTGGTCAATATTATATTTATTAACAAGAAAATGAGATTCTAACTTTTAATTGTGATTTTAAATTAAATATATAGTAATGGAAGATGCTTGAGATTGATACATTATTTTAAGTCTTGTAAATTGTAATCCAAAATTATTTTTGTTTCGATGATGGACCTTGAAGTTGCATGAATTTAAACATTAGTTTTTCATTTTCATGATAGATTTTTTCCCAAAAGATATCTCCATGAGTGCTATGAGTGTTATATTGTTGTGTAAACCAACATAAAATTAAGATCTAAATATATTGATTTATGAATTTTTATGATAATTTCACAAATTACAAAGGATTTTGATCTATAAATGATGTTTATAAGTATTCAACTTACCTTGGATATACAATATAAAATTATATAATTAAATCAATATTTTTCTCCTATTTTTGTTACTAGTATCCAAATAAGAGCAAAAAAAATTGTTTTCTATATAAATATTATGATAATAATATTTGTTTTCAATCTGAATATTACTATTATACCTATGCTATAAAAAAATTGAATATCAATATAGATGAATTCCTTAAATAATCAACCAACTTGCCACCATGTTAGTTTCCAAGTTTAAGTGGAATCTAAAGGCCCCCACCACCATAGGATCAATCATAAAATAAAAAATATTATTTAACAAATTACTATTGGAGTTCCCAAAAAGTCAATAGAAAAAGATTGTTGATCCATTCATCTTGACTACTAAAAGCCCTTATTTTTTATATGTATCTACATTAAAAGGCTCAACTATCCAAGAGATATAATCCAATTCGCATTGCATAGCACTAGTGCCTACATTAGCTTTTTAGAGTTTAAATCGATTTTTTCTTCTCCTTAACTTCTTGCCTTATTTTTATTCATCGACATATTAACATGGAACTCTAAATCTTAATAAAATAAAGCAAAGACACTCTTGATAAGATATCTATGGAGGATCTCCATGAAGTAGTTTTCTCTTTCCATATTAGTAAGGCACCTAGCCCTGATGGATTTCCTACAATTTTCTTTCAAAAATTTTGGTTTATTGAAGAGTGATATGTTAGTTGTGAATGAAGAGGCCCAAAAAATGAAGGCTACAATAAGTTAGATTAGTGTTACTTTTATTATATTTCATCTAATAAGCCTTTGTAATATGATTTATAAGATCATTTTAAAAATTATGGCAAACAAATTGAAGAGCATTCTAGGGTGTCTCATCTCAGAGGAACAAGGTGGCTTTGTTTGTGGTTAAAAAAAAATTGATGGTATAATTATTACACAAGAGGCCATACATTATCTTCATTCAATGAAAAAACCAAGTATGTTTTTGAAATTAGATATGAATAAAGCATATGATAGGGTTTCCTAGAATTTCTACATGCTATTTTTAGAATGTTTGGCTTTGATTATAGTTGGTGCGAGTGTATTAAATGTTGTTATAACACTGCAAAATTTTATATTTTGATCAATGGTTCTCTTGTTGGTTACTTCAAGTCATCTTGTGGACTTCGTCAAGGTGATCCACTTTCTCCTAATCTATTCATTATTTGGCGAAAGCATTAGGGAGAGCATTTTCAAAGGTAAAAATAGAAGGAAAAACCAAGGGTCTTCAAGTTGCAAATAATGGTCCCTTTGAATCTCATCTCCAATTTGTTGATGATACTTTTCTTTTGGGCCATCCCTCAGTCAGTGAGGCCATGGAGTTTAAATAAATATTATCATGCTATGAGAAGGCTATTAGACAATTGGTAAATACTATAAAATCCAATATGTTTTTCATTAATACTACCCTAAATTCACAACAATTTTTATTTTTAATAGGTTGTAAAGTTGGGTCACATCAGGGGCCACCTTCCCTTGGGTCTTCACTAGGAGATCCCAATGCCTTTTGTCATTGTGGTGTCCTTGTCGGGACATGTTTACAACAAATTATTATGAATATTTTAGGGTTTAAAATTGAAAATTTTCCATCAACCTACTTGGGTATTCCTTTGTTCGATAAAAGAAATAAAAAGGACCCTTGGATATCTTTTTTGGATATAATGAAAGCTTGCCTGGTAGGTTGGAAAGCTAAGTTATTAAGCATTGCAGGAAGACTACAACTCATAAAGGCTACATTGCAATCCATCTCTATTTATATGATATCACTTTCAAGACTGCCAACAGGTATAACATCAAAAATTAATAAAATTCAAAGATATTTTCTATGGAGAGGTTGTGAGGAAAATTTAGATTTCCTCTTTGTAAGTGGGATAGGGTTTGCAAAGGAAATAATATTGGAGGAGTAGCCTTGTGGAATTGAAGACTTATAAATATGGTGTTAGGAGCAAAGCTTTGGTGGAGATTATTCATAGATCAATTAAATAATTGGGGTAAAGTATTACTCAAAAAATATATAGGTTCTCTTGATGTAATTAAATTAGTTAGGAGAACAATTCTATCCAAAGGATTGTCAACATAGAACTTCATATCAGAGAGTTTACAATTGATAAAGAAACATATAAGATGGTCAGCCAATCAAAGGAGTTATGCAAATTTTTAGTCTGATGCTTAGTTGAAGCCTTATCCTCTTATCTCAGACTTAAAATTATAACAATTGGCTCAAGCATGCCTAGCATGTAAAGGTCAAAAGGTTAAAGACTATATTATTATGAGCAATAACTCTAGATCATGGATTTCTTCTAGTAACATGGTTGAAGGAGAGGAACTCAAACAAATTACAAATGAACTTCAAAATATGCTTCAAGAGTTTTATTTATTGATTTTTACACAATTGGATGAGCTGGTTTGGAATTTATCAAAGGATGGTGGAAACATGGTCAAGTTGGGATACGAGGATTTAGAACAATAAAAATTTCCTTCTCCTAAATATTTTCTTGGAATAATGTTTGGTCATTAGAGGCTCTCCCTAAGGCCTCAACATTCCTTTGGTTAGCAGTTCAAAGTAAGACTCTTACATGAGAAAGTGTACAAAGAACAAGATATTATGGACCCTTTAGATGTGCCTTGTGTGAGAAGAATTTAGAAACATCAAATAATTTACTTCTTCATTTTCCATTTTCTCACACCATTTGTTTTTTTTTAATATGGAATTATATTAGATACCTCCATCAACATTGAAAGAGTTGATAAAATATTGGATTAACTATTTCAAATCTAAAGCATTTTATATTCTTTGGAGGATTGGCCCTGCAGATGCAAAAGTGAAACACAAAAATATATAACAAGATAAATTGAAATCAAGACCCAGTATTGCACAAAAAAATATGATTTTATTAATATGGAGGGAGCCTCAAATATCCAATGTTACAATGACAAAATTGATTTCTTTGATACAAATGTTTACAATAACTAGGGTTCTCCAAACCGTAGTGAACAATGCTAGTGGTGTCTTCAATCTCGCTTTTGATCCCAACAAAGGTGAGTGGGCTTCGTGTTATCCAATATTGGACCACTCCAGCTTAAGCAATTGTACAATGCTTGTGTATCTCCAAAACCTGCACACAAAGAATGATAGAATAGGATTAGTAGTAATTGTGAGGGCTCCATTGTGTGAGACCCTCAAGAATCAATACAAACCCTAAATGCCAAATAATAAACTACATACAAAATATGTAAATAATGAAAGTAGTATAACAATAAAAATATTCACTTTATTGAACTCTATTTTTTGATCTATGATAGTTGTTGCAAGAAGTTGGTGCGACGATTTCCTAGCATCACCCGAGGGTTAGTGCAAGGCTCTGGTTTGAGATGCCCGCGATCGCTCGATGGTAGCATAAAACATCCATGGGAACTCGAGAATGGTGAAAAGTATCTAGAGGTGCTTTGCAGCGGAGGGGAAGCGCTCAGAGGTGGTCGATGGTGATAGGGAGAGCCCAAAGGCATTCGGGAGCTGAGGTGAATATCTACAGAATTAGATCTAATTGAGAAAGAACGACGGTGACGGATGCGGGGGTTATGGCAAGTGAGGATGGATGGAGAACTCAAGGGATTTAGGATACTCAAAAACTTGGATTGTTTAGGATCCTCCAAAAACTTAGGGAATTACTTAGGGGTTGAGCCATCAAAATGGCTCCTATTAATAATCCACACTAGGGTATGTTAGGGTTTGAATGACATAAATTGTGTGGCTCAGATTAAAACACATCGAAGAGTGGATATTAATTTTGGGTGTGTGGCGTGGATTGATGTAGATGGATGGCTAGAATTAAGTTAAATAAGATGGTTGGGATTTATTTACACACACACACACACATATATATATATATACAATATAATATTAAAATATTAATATTAAACTTATATTTAACAAATATACCTAAATATAAATAAATCGGTAAAAATGATGGGAAGACCTGGATGGACGACAAGTGGCTAGATTTTGGTGTCTATAAATGCCCTTTTTGTACTACGTTGTGTGAAACACAATGCAATGCAAAAACACAAGACACCTGCTTGGGCTAGGTATAGAAGCAACTTTCTTTTGAGATGTGATAGATGAGCTTGAAGACAAAAGAATAAAGAATTTGGATTTGTGTATCTTACCCCCTCAATTGGTGAATGAGTTTGCGGATGAATATCACGAACCAATTGAAATAATGTGTGCAAATAAAATATGGATAATATGAATGATGTAAATGTGATATCGTTTCTACCCCAATGGTGGTAAAGGGATTAGTGGATAATTTGAAATTATTGCATCTATTTTTGCCCCAAAAGATGAAGGGTTTTGGAAAAATACGATGAAGATGTGTTTGTTTTTGCCCCAAAAAATGAAGGGATTTTTGCCAAGTGTAGATGCCATGATCATGTAAAATATATCCTATTGTGGGAAACTCAAAATCAAATGTGGTTGCCCCAAATTTGGGGTGATTCGATGCTACTGAAGAATGTGCCTTTAGGCATCATTGATATGCAAAATATAAATATGTAAAAATAAAAGTAGTCAACTTCGAAGGGCCAACTAGTGACTGTCGGATAATTCCTATGATCGAAACCAATCACCCTAGCTAAGGCCAGTCACCATGATGATTGTCAAGGAAATGTGAAATGATGAAATGTGATTTTGTCCATGTGTTAAGCCCCATGAACTAGGCCATCAATGACTGCTTTTATGCAAATTATTCTTGGCAAGGTTTCACGCAAAATGTGAAGTACCAAATGTGATTGTGATTTTGAACAAGGAGATATGGAATGATGAAAATAACTAAGTTTCCTTATGGTAGTTTATTCATCTTACCAAATTGCATGGATGCAAATCGTTGCAATTGTCAAGTATATAGAATAACCCACTAGATACAAGGTTCACTTGAATATTTTTTAAACTTGGCAACTATGCAAATGTTATGATTGATGATGGAAATGTAGTATTTATAATGAGGATGATGGTTATGGTCATTTTGTGAAAATTTGGACCATTTTGAAGTGTTTTGTAACTTATGCAATTTTGCTATTATTGGTCGCAAATGAAAACTATGCATCCAAATCAGTTGGAACCTTCACAAAACCTATTAATATGATGAAAATGATGCATGAATGCAATATGGATATATTTTGTGGGGGTAAGCAACTATTTTGCAATGATTTGGTTTTTTATCAATTCTTATGTCAAAACCTAGTTGGCGCTTTTAGCATGCGCAAATGCCCTGGTGCGCTTCAATTCGCCAGGGAATGCCCATGGACATCTCAAGGCACCTAAAGCAGCTATAAATAGCTTTTTGGGTGGAATTTGAGCTCATTTGTGCATTTCTAAGTTTGTGAAGCTACATCTGGGAGATTTGGATGAAGTGAAGTGGAGTGAGGTGAAGTGATTTGGGCGTGAAAGCTATGGTGGTGGAAGGAGTGGATGTGGGGGCCGAAGTGAATACGAGAGCCAGAGCTGGGGTTGGAGTGCGAGCTACTGAGGTAAGTCCCTTGTTGTGTGTAAAAACATTATGTTTTTGTGATTTGTTTTTGAAAATGTGTTAATGACAAATGTTTTATGTTGTGCTGCAACTTACGATTTTGGAGGCTCGGCATCGGTTATTGCCTTACATACCTGGGATGAGGAAGGCATTAGCAAAGGAGGAGTGGGATTTACTAGAGGCTATGGGACTAGTGGAGGTAGCCCGGATTGATGTGGTGAGGGCGGATGAGGGGTACCTCTCTGTCTTGGTAGAGAGGTGGGATATGGATAGGGGTACCTTTCAGCTCCCCATAAGAGAGGTGATCCTCACACTTGAGGATGTATATCGCATCCTCAAGGTGCTGGTGGAGGGGATTCATGTTGAGGTTGTATGTGATCGGGGAGCAAAGATGAAGAAGATGTTTAGAGACAGTTGGCAAAGTGTGAAGGTGGAGTGTGGTAGAATTTCCTACTTGTCCATGTATGTGGACAAGGGGTTGGATGCCCTCTAGGCTTTGGTGATGTTCATGTTGACCAACATCATGGTCCAGAACAATATTGGCTATAGGTTCCCTTGGAACTTGATAGGGTTGGTAAGCGATATGCTCACTATGCAGTAGGTGTATGCATTGGCTCCTGTTTTATTGGCGTAGGTGTATCAAGAGCTCTATGAGGTGAGGAGGTAGGGGAGGAAGGTATTAGGATATAGCTTACTACTGGAGTGTTAGGGATAGGAGCGCTTTAGCAGGGCTTGATCATAGGGCTTACCAGTGGTAGGATTTGGTAGGGAGTAGCCCTATGCTAGGAGATGGGTAGTGGTAGAGGAGGTACAGTCGAGTCATCCTATGCGAACGAGTGAGTGGTACAAGGATTTATGGGTTGGATTGATATTTATCCAAGTGATATGGAGGCCTTGGTAGGCTACCTGGTGGATAGGAGACAAAGAGCACCTATGATGGGTGAGGCAGGCTAGGTGGGTGGTTGGGCAGTATAAGGGTGAGACTAAGTATATTCAGTTCTCTCAGGTACTTTGATAGTTTGGCCTGAGGCAGGGGGGTTAGGATGAGCTGGTGCTCTAGAGGAGGCATCGGGAGGAGACAGGGCTACCTTGTGTGGAGCCATGGAGGGTGGCTTATGAGGATGACAAAGAGATAGATCTCCCTATTGTGTACGATGTTGGTATTACTATGAAGTATGATCTATGGTTTTCTATGCAACCACCATGGGAACTGACTCTAGTAGTAGCTAGTGGAGATGGAGATAAGGGTGAGGGTGAGGGGACCCATGAGGCTCCCAAGCAGTAGAGGCACATTCGATCTGATAGTCAAAGAAGTAGAACCAAGGGTGTGGCTAGGCAGGCTCCAAGGAGTGGGGGATATGGTGGGGATGGGAAGGATGTGGAGGAGACTCCGGATGGGTCTCTAGTTCAAAGTGAGGAGGATTGTATGAGGCTAGAGTAATAGGTGGTAGATCAATACATGATGGTGATGACTCGGGATGAGAGGGTCACGAGGCTCCAAGCAAAGCTAATAGAGATGGAGCATCGACATAATGTTGACATAGCGCACCTTTGGTATCGATAAATATATATCGAGGTTTTAGAGGATAAGTTGATAGAGCATCATATTCCTCTTCTAGATCTTCCAACCTCATATGTATCTGAGGCTACTAGGCAGAGTGATTCTAGGCATAGTGTTAGGTCTAAGACTCCTACTAGGTCACAAGGGTCCTCTTGGAGGACATAGTTAGTGTTTAGATGCACTTTTTGTATGATTATTGGTTATCCATTGTATGTAGCCTTTTGGCACTCATTGTATATGTGATATTTATATATATATATATATATATATATATATATATATATATATATATATATATATATATATATATATACATGGCTTTTACCTTTTGTGTTATATGTTTGTGTGAATGCTTTTTGTGAAATACTTTTTATGGAATGCATGTTTATATGGATTATTAATGCATATGATATGTTATGGATGATTAATGCAAGTGGAAATGCAAATGTTCTAATGATCCTTTATAGCTTAGATTTTTCTTGGCCATGTTTAACATTGTTGTTTAATCAGGGGCACTAGACTTGGTGGTATGTGGGGTGAATGACTCATGAACTGACATGGATGTTGACATGGAAGAAGATATGGATGTTGATATGGAAGAAGATATGGATGTTAATATGGATGTTGATATGGAAAACTAACAGTTTTGCAAAGACTCGGACATACTAGTGGCATCAAACAAACTCACTAATACTGCATAATCCCTCTAGGACCAAATGTGTGTGTAGTGAATTCAGTTACCAAGTCATGAGCATGGTAATGACTCAAGGCAATAAAAAACCAATGTGTGTGCAAGTGCATTCATTAACTCGTCTTGAGTAAATTGGATGTAACCTTTTATGGATGAGACCAAGAAGTTAGCTTATTCGTATATGCGGTCAAAGGTCTCTTTAAAAGAGACGTGTCACCACGCATGAGCATACTCCACTGTCAATAAAGCTTCTATAGCTCCAATGGAGGCTAAATCTATAGTTCGAGGATTTTTATCTCTTAATTTTTGGGGATGACTACCTAACCGTCTGACTGGAAATGTAGTACAATCCTTACAACCCAATGATCAATGGTGTGTAATGTAAAATATTTAGAGTTTTTGTTAGGGATTTTTCCCTACTCTTTCTTTTATTTTTGGTATTGTGATATTGGTGAAAACCACTATTTTTATGGACTATGTTGCATGATGGGACAGGCGAGGATTACCCTTTTCACTTCAAGGTTCATGCGAAGTATGGTGTTATCCCTCTTTGACACAAGATGTTTTTAAGGTGTGAAATTGTGTTTGGTTCAAGAATGTTTTGGAGTCAATTTCCAAAACTCAATATTTTCTTAGTGAATATGTGTAATGGTCCTAAAATGAACTCGACATGTATTTGAGGTTTTCTTAAAACACTAAGAGTGGCTGAGTGACTGAAAATACCTAGAAATTATGGATGTACAGAGGCAAATGACAATTTGACTTGGTGGAATTGTGTGGATGATGTTGTGAAGGTGCCCTGATTAAAGCAACATGACTTTAGTGGACCAATTAAAAAATTGAACTTAATAAATGATCCCTAATATGGAATGTGCAACGTGGATGGAATGTATGAAATGCAATTTTTGAAATGGAATGTGTGCCAATGCAATGCAATGTTTTTTTTAATGAAACATGTGCAAGTGGAATACAATATTTTTGTATGAAATGAAATGCAATATTTTTGTGTATTAGCCATGTATATATACATATATATAAATCACATTATGCATAGAATGCTCTCAAGTGTATAACATTAAGTGCTTCAAGTTCTTCCTCTCCCTCTAGACTGGAAATACTATAAGTACCATTACCCACTCTTTGAGTGATAATGTATGGACCCAACTAATTAACCTTGAATTTATCATGAAGATGCGACAGGGCATTGGTGTTTTATTGATTCTCTTTAAGGACAAGATATCTTACTTGGAATTTACATAGATGAAATTTGGTGTTGTAAGAAAGCTTTAGGCGGTCTTGATAAAATTGTAAATTCTCTAAAGCATTGACTCTCCTCTCATCAAGAAGTGTGAGTTGGTCAAGACGTTCTTGTCTAGCAGTATCGTCATCTATGAATTCTTGCAAATAAATTTGCAAGGAAGGGATCTCAAGTTTGAGAGACATGATTACTTCGGCTCCATAGACCAATGAAAATGATGTTACCCCAGTAGGCATGCAGATGCTTGTTCGATAAGCCCATAATGCCAAGGGAATTTTGGTATGCCAATCTCTATGATTTTTGTTAACAAGTTTATTGAGAATAGCAATTAAGGTATTGTTTTTAGCCTCAACTTGTCCATTGCTTGTGGGTAATAATGAGTCAAGAAAATTTTTTGGATTTTATATTTCTCACAAAGTGCTCGAACATCCTTGTTCTTGAAAGACTTTTCATTGTCAGAGATGATTTTCGAAGGGATGCCAAAATGACAAATGATATGGTGAAGTATAAACTCCATAATTCGAGGTCCTATTGTACTAGTTAGAGGAATTTCCTCAACCCACTTTGTGAAGTATTCAATTGTTGTGATGATGAATGTATGTTGTCCCGAGGAAGGAGGTAAAATTTTACCAATTAAATCTAAATCCCATTGTGAAAAGGGCCAGAGGCTTTGAATAGGTTGTAAATATTGTGATGGCACATGAGTTAAATTAGCATGTTATTGACATTTCTCATAATTTTTGACATATGTACAAAAATCATGTTCCATGGTGGGCCATGAAGAACACAAGCTTATACTGAGAGGGGGTGAACAATATAAGACCACTTTTTACTTTCTTTCCAAACCAATATCAATTAATGTCCTTAATTGCAATAACCAAATATAGCAATGTGCATTAATAACTCAGATAGTAGTAGTAAGCAAGAGCACAAGTCACCACACAATTGAGACACAACAATTTACGTGGTTCACCCAATGTGGGCTACTCCACGGAGAAAATATTTTACTAAAACTTTCTCAATCAATCTCTTTGGGAATCACTCCCAATTACAATGTTTATGGATCTCTGTCCAAAGGAGAACTCTTTCCCCTTCTGCTCTGGCTATGTGATCTTCTAGAAGACTCTGTCTCTCTACTGCACTGATTGGTGGACCTCTCTCCACTTGAAGACTCCTCACTCAGATCTATCTTCAACTGTGCTGGTTGTTGGATCTCTATCCACTGAGACTCTATCCTCTATACTCTATCACCTCCAAAGCTCTATCAATAGGCTCACTAAGAACCTGCTCAATAGGCTCACACAGAACCTACTTAACAAGCTCACACAGAACTTGTCCAATGCTGAATAACAAGCTCACATAGAACTTGTCCAATGTTGAATAACAAGCTCACATAGAACTTGTCCAATGTTGAATAACAAGCTCACATAGAACTTCCAATAAACAAGCTCACAAGACCTGTCCAATCTAATAACAAGCTCACCAAGAACTTGCCCAAATCTTCTCTAACAAGCTCACCAATAACTTGCCCAAATCTTCTCTAACAAGCTCACTAAGAACTTGCCCAAATTTGCTCTAGCAAGCTCACCAAGAACTTGCCCAAATTTCTACAACTCACCAAGAACTTTCCCAAATTTCTAGAACTCACCAAGAACTTCTCAAATGTCTAGAAGCTCACTAAGAACTCAAAATCAATCTAAACTCAACTCAAATCAACTCATAGAAGCATAAAGAGAATTGTTAGAGACTCAATATGTTCTAATCTCACTCTCAACTCAAATCAACCTCAACTCAATTCAAGTCAACCTCAACTCAACTCAAGTCTTATAGAAGCATAAAGAGAATTGTTAGAGACTCAATATGTTCTAATCTCAATCTCAACTCAACATAGAATGATGGAATAATTTGTTTCATAGAACTTGAACAATCACTTCACACATCACTTGACTAGGCTCAATCAACTCAACTCAACCAATCATCACAAGGGACAACTCTCTCTCACACAACCCTAGTCCAAGTATGTATCAACCAACTCAAATGATTCCAATAATGCTCAACCACAAATCTCACATAACAATGATACTCATGTTCTTTTCTAACTCAAGTTCTTTCACAACCAATGGGCTTCAACCACTATGCTTATAACACAAGGTTTTAAACACAACTCTCAATTCAGAAAACCTTGATGCATTCAACCAACCACTTTCGAAAAGGAAACCACAAACAATCCTTTTCCCTCCAATGATATTTCAGAAATCAACCACCATAAACAATCAATAGGAGAATGTGCCCATACCTTTTATGAAGTGAAGAAACCCCTTTGGAAATATGCCACACTCAACACACTTTGAAAAAGAGCACAACAATCTTCACTTTTGAACCCCTTTACAAAAATAGAAATATCTCTCTACATACACCTTATTTCTCCTTCTAAATGAGTTAGTCAAATAGCCCTCGAAATAAGATTTCCAACGATATATAATATGATATACTTTTATAAAAGGAAAATACTAGAAATATCTTCTTTTCTAAAAGTGCTTTTAAACTTGCCTTCCAATAAAAAATCAAATCAACCCTCATCACCTTATTCCTCCAACATTAGGCAATAATAAAAAATTTATTAATAAAAATGTTACTTGCCTCTTAGAGGGAATCGAACCCTCATCTCTGCCCAAACAATCCTCAACCGCGGTGCCAAAGACCACGCGAGCTACGCGCTCGCATAGGACGAAGAGCGTAGAATGCGCTTTTGTCCTTCTCCCCTTGCTCACGTCAACAAAAATGTGGGCCAATTCTCTTGCTCAAAACTCTAACCCATGGGAATCGAACCTCATCTCTTTCACAAGCAAAAACCTTTGCACTCCCCTCGCTCGTCGTTGGACCACGCTACCACACGAAGATTTCGACGCTTTTCGTCTTATCTCCTCTGCATTCGATTCCAAGGCTTTTGAAATAAAAGCCTTTGCATTTATATGCAACTTCCCTTTAATTTTGCAAACGTCGATGACACTTTTAAATTAATTTCTTTTTGATGATGACGTCGATGCTGAGGTAATTTTAATTTTAAAATTTAAAATTAAATTTTAAATATTAAAATTTAAACCAAATATTAAAAATTGAATATCTCCATCTCCGGGGCACCTTTTTTGATGAAACAAAAAGCCAACCTGGGTTTTAAGAAAAACCCATTTCAAATATACCATCCATGGTTTTAAATAAAACCTTTTATTTTACCTACCTTGGTTTTCACAAAAACCCTGTATATATCCATGCTCTCCGAAATATGAATGCTTTGGTCATCAAAACTCAATGTTACCTTGTGACATTAATGTGACATCAATGACAACATAAAACAACTCAAATTTCCAACAATATCCCCCTTTGTCATTGATGGCAACACCTCTAAAGCAAAAACCACAATCACTGCAAAAACCATCTCTGAGAATCAAAGTTGCTCCCCCTGACTCAATAATCTCTTTGGAGGCTGCTCCCCCTAACTCAATGCTCTCTTTGGAGGCTGCTCCCCCTAACTCAATACTCTCTTTGGAGGCTGCTCCCCCTAACTCAATGCTCTCCCCCTTACTCAAATATCTCTCCCTTTGACATCAATGGCAAAAGGGACACCTATGGGGCTAAAAGATATGACTCTTAAGCATAGCCCCCTCACCACCTTCTCTCTTGAGGTGATTAATTTTGGGGTGGGAGTACCTTTACTCCCATATTACATTGATTATTTCCTCTATCAACTTCCTTCCATGTTTTTCTGATATCCTTCTCTTGATGAATTACTTGATCTTCTTGTCTAGAACCTGTTTGACCTTCTTGCCTTGAACTTGTTTGACCTTCTTGCCTTGAACCTATTTGGAATTGAGTCCTGCACCATTTTGCAATATGCCCAAAGTTATTGCAATTAAAACACTTGATATTGTAGCCTTTGGATGGTGCCCATGTCCTGAATTCTTTCTTGAAGTAATTTCCATGTCCATTTCTTTCTTGAACCCTGTATTGTGAAGCTCTGTTTTCATGACCATTATTACCATGACTTCTGAATTGTGTAGCTCTAAAACCAAAACCATGTTGCTCATTTCCTTTGCACTGAAAAGCTTTATGACCAATCCTGTTACATGAGAAGCAATGTCCCTGAAAATCATACCTTCTTCCTTTGAAGTTTCTTCTAGCAAAATCAAACTTCTTTGATCCATAGACCCTGCAATGTATAGCCCTGTGTCCAAATCCATTACAAGAAAATCAATGTCCTTGAAAATCCCTTTGTTCATGCCTTGGTTCCTCATCCTTTTCTTGACCATTATCCCTATGATCATCTTCAACTTGTTCATTGCATCCTTGAACCTTCTTTGTAGCATCTAAATCTTCTTCCTTAATTTCTTCCTTGCTTTTCTCTTCAAGAGTTTCTTTTCCTTTTGAACTTGATTCACCTATCTCAAAACAAGATCCAAACTGAATATTTGGAGCCATATGAACTTTGGAACTTTCCTCACAAATCTTAGGTGCTTCTTTGCTTTCATATTTTAGAACTTCCTTTCCTTTTGAGTGTGATTCCCCAAACCTGAAATATGGGACCTTTGGTGCTTTGGAATATTCCTCTTCTTTCTCTTCATTTGTGTCAAGTAGCAACTTGGCATCCATCTCTATAGCCTCTGAAATACATGTTTCCTTCTTAGTACAAATATCTTGACCTTTTGAGTCATGTGATGGATCAAACTTCTCATGTAGGGAACATCTCAATTCTTTTAGATTCTCCTTAACCTCTTGTAGTTGCTCATGGATAACATTGAAGTCTTCCTTTAGATCAACTGAGACATTATCCTCTTGTTTAACTTCTTCTGTTTGGAGTGAATGTTCTTCTTCTACTTCTCTTATTCCATAGAAAAACCCTTCTTCATCTTCACTGTCACTAAGATCATTATAATATTCTATAGCAAACAAACTCTCAAGATTTCTTTGACCATGCCTGTTTCCTTGATGTGTCATCTCATCTTCACTATCATTGAAACCATTGCAATATCCTGATCTGTGATCTCTTTGACCACACACAAAACATTGTTCTCTTTCACCTTCTATTCCTAGGAATAGATGTTCTTCCTTTTCATCATCTGATTTGTCTCTATCACTATGATCTGAGCTATCACTTGCTTCTACAATGTAGTAAGATTTCTTTGCCTTACAAAAAATTTTCTTCTTCTCATACCTGTTTTGCTTGAATCTGTCATCTTTGTCATGCTTATGCTTTCCATCTTCTTTTCTTCTTTGACCCTATTTTTCATCATCACTGTTTTCTTCATGTGGACACTTGTATGCATAGTGACCAAGATCACCACACTTGTAGCATCTAACTTTCCTTATATCCCTGAAATTCCTTGAGTCCTTATTCCTTTTGATGAAGTTAGCTTCCTCATCATTTTCTACAGCTCTATCTATTTCTAAAACTTTCCCTTTCTCTTTCTCTGAAGCCTTGAATGCAATCTCTTTTATTGGAGCCTGATGCTTACTTACCCTCATCTCATAAGCTGTGAGAGTACCTTGCAATTCTTCCATTGTTAGCTTGTTGATATCCATTGTCTCTTCTATTGCTGAAACCTTAGAATCATATTTCATGGGAAGTGATCTCAAAACCTTTTGAGTAACTTCTGATTCTTTCATCTCAAAACCTAGGCCTCTCATGGTGTTAGTAATCTCATCAACTCGAAGTAAAAACTTTGCAATATCTTCAGAATCTTCCATTTTCAATTCCTCAAATATTTTTCTATGAGTTTGTAGTTTTGCCAACTTTACCTTGGAATCTCCTTCATAAGTATTCCGCAACTTGGTCCACATCTCATTAGCTGAAGTACATACCATGACCTTTGCAAAATCTATCTCACGAAGCCCACTCAAGATACAATTCATTGCTCTTGCATTTATCTCAACCAATTTCCTGGTAGTCTTATCTTCCTCGGGATCACCTTCAACCCTATACTCTTTTTCAACCATCTACCATACCTCATATCCTTGTGATATCAAGTAGTTCTTCATTCTCATGCTCCAGAAAGCATAATTGTTACCATCAAACAATGGAGCCTTATTTGAAGATAATCCATTATGTGAAGCCATCTGTGTTCTTGTAGAATCTGCCCTCAAGCTGTTAGCCTTTTTGAAGGAACCCGCTCTGATACCAATTGAAGAACACAAGCTTATACTAAGAGGGGGTGAACAGTATAAGACCACTTTTTACTTTCTTTCCAAACCAATATCAATTAATGTCCTTAATTGCAATAACCAAATATAGTAGTGTGCATTAATAACTCAGATAGCAGTAGTAAGCAAGAGCACAAGTCACCACACAATTGAGACACAACAATTTACGTGGTTCACCCAATGTGGGCTACTCCATGGAGAAAATATTTTACTAAAACTTTCTCAATCAATCTCTTTGGGAATCACTCCCAATTACAATGTTTATGGATCTCTGTCCAAAGGAGAACTCTTTCCCCTTCTACTCTGGCTATGTGATCTTCTAGAAGACTCTATCTCTCTTGCACTGATTGGTGGACCTCTCTCCACTTGAAGACTCCTCACTCAGATCTGTCTTCAACTGTGTTGGCTTTTGGATCTCTATCCACTGAGACTCTGTCCTCTGTACTCTATCACCTCCAAAGCTCTATCAATAGGCTCACTAAGAACCTTCTCAATAGGCTCACATAGAACCTTCTTAACAAGCTCACATAGAACTTGTCCAATGTTGAATAACAAGCTCACATAGAACCTGTCCAATTTTCAAATATGCTTAACAAGCTCACTAAGAACTTGTCCAAATCTTCTCTAGCAAGCTCACCAAGAACTTGCCCAAATATGCTCTACAAGCTCACTAAGAACTTCCCAAATATCTAGCAAGCTCACCAAGAACTTCAAAAGTTCTAATCACAACTCAAAATCAATCTATCAACTCAAATCAACTCATAGAAGCATAAGGTTTTGTCTATATGTTTATTCTCAATCAAATCAAGCTCAAGTAACTCAAAATGAACTCAACTCAATTAATGTCAATCTCAACTCAATTCAAGTCTTATAGAAGCATAAAGAGAATTGTTAGAGACTCAATATGTTCTAATCAATCTCAACTCAACATAGAATGATGGAATACTTTGTTTCATAGAACTTGAACAATCACCTCACTTGACTAGGCTCAATCAACTCAACTCAACCAATCATCACAAGGGACAACTCTCTCTCACACAACCCTAGTCCAAGTATGTATCAACCAACTCAAATGATTCCAACAATGCTCAACCACAAATCTCACATAACAATGATACTCATGTTCTTTTCTAACTCAAGTTCTTTCACAACCAATGGGCTTCAACCACTATGCTTATAACACAAGGTTTAAACACAACTCTCAATTCAGAAAACCTTGATGCATTCAACCAACCACTTTCGAAAAGGAAACCACAAACAATCCTTTTCCCTCAAATGATATTTCAGAAATCAACCACCATAAATAATCAATAGGAGAATGTGCCCATACCTTTTATGAAGTGAAGAAACCCCTTTGGAAATCTGCCACACTCAACACACTTTGAAAAAGAGCACAACAATCTTCACTTTGAAACCCTTTACAAAAATAAAAATATCTCTCTACATACACCTTATTTCTCCTTCTAAATGAGTTAGTCAAATAGCCCTTGAAATAAGCTTTCCAACGATATATAATATGATATACTTTTATAAAAGGAAAATACCAGAAATATCTTCTTTTCTAAAAGTGCTTTTAAACTTGCCTTCCAATAAAAAATCAAATCAACCCTCATCACCTTATTCCTCCAACATTAGGCAATAATAAAAAAATTATTAATAAAAACGTTACTTTCCTCTTAGAGGGAATCGAACCCTCATCTCTGCCCAAACAATCCTCAACCGCGGTGCCAAAGACCACGCGAGCTACGCGCTCGCATAGGACGAAGAGCGCAGAATGCGCTTTTGTCCTTCTCCCCTTGCTCACGTCAACAAAAATGTGGGCCAATTATCTTGCTCGAAACTCTAACCCATGGGAATCAAACCTCGTCTCTTTCACAAGCAAAAACCTTTGCACTCCCCTCGCTCGCCGTTGGACCACGCTACCACACGAAGATTTCGGCACTTTTCGTCTTATCTCCTCTGCATTCGATTCCAAGGCTTTTGAAATAAAAGCCTTTGCATTTATATGCAACTTCCCTTTAATTTTGCAAACGTCGGTGGTGCTTTTAAATTAATTTCTTTTTGATGATGACGTCGGTGCTGAGGTAATTTTAATTTTAAAATTTAAAATTAATTTTATTTAAATATTAAAATTTAAACCAAATATTCAAAATTGAATATCTCCATCTCCGGGGCACCTTTTTCGATGAAACGAAAAGCCAACCTGGGTTTTAAGAAAAACCCATTTCAAATCTGCCATCCATGGTTTTAAATAAAACCTTTTATTTTACCTACCTTGGTTTTCACAAAAACCTTGTATATATCCATGCTCTCCGAAATATGAATGCTTTGGTCATCAAAACTCAATGTTACCTTGTGACATTAATGTGACATCAATGACAACATAAAACAACTCAAATTGCCAATAGGACAATAGTAACCCATGCATATAATATGCTTTGCAATGGCCATCCCACTAAAATGACCATCACAAGTTCCATCATGAGCTTCAGCTATGGCTCTTTGTGCTTCACTAGATTCAAGACAATGAAGGAGGACTCCATCATAACCACGCTTATACAACACGTCCCCTAAGAGAACAAAACGAGCTACCTTTTTCTTGAAAGTGCGTTTAGCATTTTGAGACATATTAGATGGGAGTATTCCAAACTTGAGAAAGGCTACTATCTAGCTTGACCAAGGCTCATATGGATCTGACTAGATAAAGCAAACATCATTTTCATCCTTATATTCAACGCGAACAATTGCAGATTTAAAGATCATTGAAATGATAAAGGGTTGTACCTCTCCGAAGGAGTCTTTTGGAATCAATGATCCAAGAGAGGCCATTGCATCTGCAAATCTATTAGTCAAACGTGGCAAACTATTTATTTTATACCATTCAAACTTAGAGAGCAATTTCATTGCTACTTTATGATAAAGTTTAATGGTAGGTTCTTTGCATTGGTATTTTCCATTGATTTGCTTGACAACAAGTTGAGAATCACAAAATATCCTAATATGCTTAATGCTCATAGCTATAGCTGATTGAAGACCTAAGATTAAGGCTTCGTACTTTGCTGTATTGTTTGTGGATTGGAAGTCAAGTTTGAATGATAAGGGGATAGGTACCCCCTAGGGTGTATGAAACATGAATCCAACACCTTGACCTTTTACGCACTTAGAACCATCAAAGAATAATTTGATATCAACATTTTCCTTCGAAATGACATCTTCTTCTTGTTTTAGTGATAGTGAATACCGAATCATCTGGGAGCTCAATAATCAAAGGATGATCACTAGGTAGTGGAGCTTCCATAAGCTGATCAACTATGACCTGACCTTTAATGGACTTTTGGCTAATGAATTCAAGGTCAAACTTTGTGAGCAAAATTATCCATTTAACGATGTGGGTGTTATTGTAAGTATGATACATCATATAACACAGAGGATTTTCTCTAGCTATAACATATATTGTGTGACTAAGCATATAATGTTGAAGTTTCTTAGTGGCAAAAACCACTGCTAAGCACAATTTTTCTACATAAGCGTATCTAGTTTCATAGCTTACCAATGTTTGACTAATGTAATAGACAGCTTGCTCTTGATTTTCTTCATTCTTTTGTGCAAGCATTGTCCCTAGTGCAAAGTCCATTTTTGAAACATAGAGATAGAATGGGACCCCCAGATGAGGAGGAGCTAAGACTGGCGAAGAAGCTAGATATTGCTTAATGTCATCAAATACTTTTTAAAATTCATTTAGTCCAATAAAATGGCACCCCCTTTTGTACAAAGTGATCGAATGACCTGCAATTGTTAGAAATTTGCATAATAAAACGATGGATTGATTGGATATTTCCTTGTAAACTATGCAATTCTTTTAAATTTATTGGAGAAGGTATCTCTAAGATGACCTTGACCTTGTTTGGGTTCACCTCAATGCCTCTTTTGGAGACAATGAACCTTGATAGTCTACCAGAGGTAACACAAAAGATACGTTTCTTGGGGTTCAACCTTACATTATGCTCTAGTAGTCGGTCAAAAACTTTCTCCAACACACCAATATGCTCTTGTCAAGTTTTATATTTTGCCAAGAGGTCATCCACATAGTCTTCGATAAACTTATGCATATAGTCATAGAATATGTATGTCATGGCACTTTGATAAGTGGCACCTACATTTTTAAGGTCAAAGGACATCACCTTGTAACAAAAAGTCCCCCAAGGTGTAGTGAATATTTTTTTGTGTTGGTCATCAGGATTTATTTGAATTTGGTTGTATCCTGAGAAATCGTCAATGAGAGAGCATTTCATGGCCAGCGCAAGTGTCGACAAGAGTTTTAATGTTTGGGAGAGGAAAATCATCCTTAGGACATGCTTTGTTAAGATCTTGAAAGTCAGTACAAATGTGTATCGTCCCATTAGGTTTACGAACGGGTACCATATTTGAGAGCCACTTAGGACAATCAATGGGTACAATAAAACCCACATCTAGTAGCTTTTGGAGCTCTTATTTTATCAAGAGGGCAATGGTAGGATGCATCCTTCTAAGTTTTTGTTTGACCGACTTAGCATCAGGATGTAAGGTGAGATTATGGACAACCAATCTAGGGTCAAGACCAGACATGTCTTTATAGGACCATGCAAAAATGCCCTTCTTTTTCTTGAGAATAATAATTAATTACTCTTGTTCATCATTGGATAAGCTTTTTCCAAGCTTGATAATTTAGGGATTATCTTTATTTGAACTAAGGTCCACATCGATGGTATCTTCAATGTACATGTGGGAATCTTCCTCAAGTTTATTGGACGTAAGGATCAGATGAATGTCGTCTAAGATATCATCGAACTATTCTAATTTTTTCTCATTTACATATGCTTGGAAAACCTCAGGATTTGAAGATGAGGATGAAGGTGAAGGCGGAGGGGAAGGAGGAATGTAGTTGGATGAAGCCCTTAACAATTCTTCAAACAAGACAAATTTGAAAAAGGATGGAGGTGAAGAAATTTGATCTATATCAATAAGGTTCATGTTAATTGAAATTGGCTTTACCAAATCGTATGGATTACGGAGTAGGGTGAATAAGTCAACATGATTCATTTTGACTTTCATTTTGACTTAAGGGAAAAATGGATGAAGGTGAAATGGATGGTATGGATAGATCCTAAGGACTGGTGCTAGGACCTTGGTAAACCTCGATAACAAGCAACACAAATAAATGCATTTAACTAAATGATATATACATGCAAAAGAAAATGTTTTTGTTTAATTTTTTTGGTAGTGGTGAAAACCATTGTTTTTGTGTTATGTACATATATTACAAGTTTGGCTTATAAAATATATTAATGAGATGGAGGTGGTGGTTCACCGGTAGGGGAGGCTTAATCTTGTGGAAGAAGCAAGTGAAATATGGGCTCATGGATGGGGAACATTCTAAGATAAAACTCATCCTATTTAGTATGGGGAATTATGGGATCTGATTCCTCTTCAGATTCATCCAAAATGATTGACATGAGTTCAAATTCTTCATAGATTTCATCATCCAAGTCATCAGGGTGGAGGGCTTCTTCTCTTAAATTTATATTAAGCCTTTGGAAGGCTTGTTCAAGAAAAGAGGTGGTGGAAAGTGGAGTATAACCTAAGCCTAAACGATCATGCGTTTCTTGATATGGAACATCGATAATGTCATGAATCCCTGTTCATGCAGTCCTAGGCCATGACCCTACCAATTAACTATGTGAAAGTAACGGGATTGAAATCTTGACATGTGTATGTTGGCAGGTGTTGGTTTCTTAGGTTATTCTAGGCGAGCTATACTGGATGAAGAATAAATTCCTCCATATACAAAATTTATGTTGTTGGGAGCTAAACCCATGTCATATATTGCTCCTATGGATAAGGGTGGGTCACATGGGCTAAAATCCTTAGCATTTGGAATGGTGAGCGGTGTAATTGTGATGTCTTAGACCATATTCATCAATATCAAGATTAGTGAGGTGGACCTTGACTTGGGATGATGTGGAAGGATCATGATTGGATAATGGCTTAGGGAATGGTGGAGATGAATATGTCTCATGATCTATCAAATCAACTTGCAAAACATTGGTTGATGGTGATGGATTGGATTGGGAAGGTTTTTGGATGGAAGATGATGACATGGAAGGCAAAGATGTGGATTGACTTTGACCACATGTGCATGTAGTCAATGATGAAGATGATGGGGGTATGGAAGCTTGATGGGGATTAGTGATAAGGGACTCCTCAGGAATGGGAGCTTTTGATGAAGAAATGAGCAGAATGGTAGATGGATTGGCTGATGGTGATAGGAAAAGGTGGGTGGAAGGAAGCATGGATTCATAAGAATTTGAAACTAAATTGCAATACTTAAATGGTTCGACATCTGCCGGTATGCAATGTACTTGTCCCTCATGAATGTACTTCAGGTATTGATGTAGTATTGAAGGAACACATCTCATCTCCCTCATACAAGGTCTTCAAAGGAGTACATTGTATGCCATGGATCCTTCCAAGATATGGAACATAGTGTGCAACGTTTTGACCCCCACTTCGATGGGTAAAATAATAATGCCAACTATGGAACACAAAGCATCGTTGGGATGAAGGATGACTTGGTGATATGATATGGAGGAAGGTTAAGATGATGAAGGGTAGACGTGGTGATGATATTGATGGAGGAACCAATATCAATTAGAACTCTTTTGAATGACTTCTTATCAATTAGAGCCATGATATGCAATGGAGGATCTACTAATTTCGATGAGATTGGATTAATCTCAAAGTCATAAAATATAATGGAAGGCTCCATGCATGTTTGAATGCTCCCTACAAAGTTTTTGAAGGCATTAGGATCTTGAGATTGTAATTCAATGGATTTTAGAATATTCATTAATGCCTCACGATGTGGGGGAGATTATTGAATTAGCTCATGTATCAATAATCTGGTGGAAGCCATCTTTAGGCTTGTGGTTAACCAACTACTCAATGAGATGACTGGTCATGGAGGACAATTGATGGGAGGAATGGGGGTATTTGGTTGGTTGGGAATATGAATTGGTAGGGAATGATTAGGGGATATTTAGATGGGAGGTGATGTGGTAGGTTGCGACACACTTACCTGAGTTTGTTGACTTGCATTTTGTTGACCTCTGGTTATGTTGGCATTTTTGCCACATTATTTTGATTGTTGATTATTCATGCATAAGATGTTGAAGTTCTCACTCCTTTACAGGTTTTGATGCAAAAAAAGGCTAAGTCCGAAGACTGTCGCGAAATCGCGACAAAAAGCAGCATGGAGAGCACAGTTTGAAAACCGTCGCGATATCGCGACATGTCGCGTTATCGCGGGTCTGTTGAGGAGAGAGAAGCAAAGTCAAAAAATGTCACGATTTCGCGACGTGTTCCAAAATCGCGGTCAACGCAGTCAACGACAGCAAAGCAGCAAGGTTGTCGCGATATCGCGACGTGTTGGATTTTCACGGTCAAAATGGTCAACGGGGGCAGCGCAGTAAATTGTCACGAAATCGCGACATGTCACGTTTTCGCGACTTACAATGGCCATAGAGTATAGTAAGAGAAATGGTCACGAAATCGTGACATAACTAAGCAAAGGGCGTTGACAATAAACTTTGTAGCGATATCGCGACAGAATAGTGAGCAAGACGCAAAAGGCGAAAGACGTCGCGAAATCGCGACGTGTTGCGTGGTCGCGACAGATTTGGAAAGAAAAGCATAAGGCATGAAAGTCGTCGCGATTTCATGACACTTTCGGAGATGAAGTCCAGCAACAGAGAAACGTCATGATTTCATGACATATTGAGGCGGAAGGACCAAGTGCAAAAAATTGTAGCGATTTCGCGACATGTCACGTTTTCGCGAAGAGGAAGCAAAGAGGCAGCCAGATTGTACGGAACGTCACGATTTCATGACATGACAAATTTTCACGGTTCAAAAGCAGTGAAGTCCAAGGAGATAGAACTTGTCACGATTTCGTGACATGATGGAGATTAAAGAACCACTTGAGGCAAGAGTGTCATGTTTTCGCGGGTTAGAAGCAGGACCGTACAGGGTGGATGAAAATTGTCGCGAAATCATGACATGTCAGATTTTCGCGACTTAGAAGAGAAGATTGAGCAGCGGGTAGATAGTGTAGCGATTTCGCGACTTGTTTGGTTTTCGTGACCCAGAGATAAAACAAAGATGTCGATGGGAGAACGTA
This sequence comes from Wollemia nobilis, assembly GCA_028583015.1. Taxonomy (NCBI): domain Eukaryota; kingdom Viridiplantae; phylum Streptophyta; class Pinopsida; order Araucariales; family Araucariaceae; genus Wollemia; species Wollemia nobilis. Next base: position 3,749,144 of record JAQPPZ010017036.1, on the reverse strand, counting down.
GCGAAAGCGTGACTTGTCTTGTTTTCGCGACGTATAAGTGAGACAAAGCCAAAAGAGAGAAAGGTGTAGCGAAATCGTGCCTTGTCACATTTTCGTGGAAATAGAGCGGAGAAAGAGCATAATGGTATGAAACGTCACGATTTCGTGATGCGTCGCGTTTTTGCGAGCTAAGGTAGCGAAGGAGACAAAGGAGCTGAATACGTCATGATTTCGTGACATGGATGATTTTCGCGGTTCCAAAGTGACAAAGTGTATGGAGCAGAAATACGTCACGATTTCGTGACATGTCACGTTTTTGCGACTCGTTACAGTTTTGCGCTGAAAGCAGTTCAAACGGCCTGATGAAGTTTTGCGATTTCCAACGATTAAAAGCACTCCAGAATTAAATGTTTTGCTGCTTTCCAATGCGAGCAAGGTAGAAGAACGTGTCCAAGCCACCAGAATTAAAGATTTCCATTATCCAAAGCTGTTGTTCATGATTTTTCTAACGGTTCAAGCATGTTTCAAGAACGACCATTTAATGAAGACGACCGACTCCTTGTTTCATTCAATTTCTGGTTTCTCCGAGGCTGGTTTAAGGGGATCATTTCCTTGTTTCCATTGCATATTTTGTAGATCTCGAGGAAGTTCATTGCAAGTTTTAAATGTTGTAAAGAAGCAAGACTTCTATATAAATCAATGTAGATCTCAAAAAGAGGGATCGGGAGTTTGAGAGACATTTTGCATGAAAGCTTTCAAGTTCTTTGCATGAATGAAAGATATTTGGCCTCTGATTTTGCAAGCGTCTTTCTATGTGATTTCCTTCTATTTCATGTATTTCTCAGTTATGCTCATCTTTCTAATCTGCTGTTAGATTTCAATTCTGCATCTGAGTTTGAATATCGCAAATGAGAAAGTGAGTTCTGGAATGCAATCCTGAAGGTTGTCTGCACAAGGTCGTAAGTGGATTATGTTGTATTCTATTATTATATGTTGTTTATGCGCTTGAGGTTAGATTCTTGTTGAGTTTCTTTCCCTGATCATATAAGTTCGGCCTATGGCCATATTTCCCATCTCTTTCGTGTATTTCCCGTTTCTTTCTGCACATTTATAATTCCTTTCCAGTAACTTTAGTCTTAATCAAGCTTAGAAATAGTAAGGGAACCAACCCTCTCTAGAGATTGGTCTGGGAGACATTTCTTTCTCCCAGCCTTTCAATGTTGGTCGGGTCTAGGGTGCATAGACATAGAAAATCCTTTCCTATGGCAGATTCGTGACCAACAGTTTTTGGCACGCCCGGTGGGACAGACTGTTTCTGTCTCAGAAAGATCCCATAGTATTGAGGGTTTAATGTTCGCCTTCATGCCGTATAGTTAGAACATTTGGTGACTCTGCAGTACCCAAAAATCTCTGAACGTGGATGCAGTGAAAGCTGTACTTCATGATCACGAGATCAAAGTCCAAAAAAGTTGAAGATCTTGTTGAGTTTTTTGAACTTGACAGCACAAAAAGAGGTGAACACTCTAGGTTGGTTTCCCCATCGCTTGCATCATCTGCCATATCCACACAAATCCCTGGTATTGTTACTAGTTTTCCATCTTCTCAGTTACATACACTAGTCCCAATGGCCCAGTATCCTCCACCCAGGCAGTTTTCAGCATGGAACAGCTCAGGGGCCTTGAATTTGCAGGCTCAAAATCCAGTTCCCCAGGCTGCTTTGAAAGCCTTGCCAACCTATGATGGCACGGGAAAGACTGCATACGAACATATTCATGATGTAGCTTCTCTGGCAGCCATTCATGATATAACAGACGAAGATGTGATGGTGAAGTTATTAGTGTTATCCTTGAGAGGAAAATTGTTGTATTGGTATCGATCTCTGCAACCAGGCACTATTGCATCCTGGGATCAGCTAGGAGAATTGTTAGTGAAGAATTTTCATGAACAGGCTGACCCATTTTCATTGTTGCATCAGTTTAATGCAATCCAGAGGCACCCGTAGGAGGCAATAGCAGATTTCAATGTTCGTTTCACCAAAAGCTGGCAGCGAGTGCCTGAAGGACTTCGCCCTACCCCTGAGCAAGCTACGTTCTACTACCTTCGAGCATTCAATACAGACATTGGCTTGGCGATCAGGCAATCCAATGTGATGACCTTCCCGAAACTATTCGAGCAAGCACAAAAGGCGGAGGCAGACTTGATTGCAATCGACAGGCTTCCCCCAAAGGTAGCAATGCCCATTTTACCTGATATTCCACAACATTTATATCCTAGTTCTTTTTCGCAATCTATGTCTTCTATGTACCCTGTTCCATCATGGAATTCCAGTGCACCTCAAATTGCACCTATCCCAGTTCCTCAGCTCTCTACTTCAGCAAATCCCTAGTTGCTCGCACCCAACATTCTGCCATTCCCTGCTTCCACTTCATTCCCAGCATTACCGGCACCACTAGCACCTTTGCCCTTACCAGCACCTCCTGCACCTGTAAATCTTGATCCTTATACGACACTCCTGCAAGAGGTAAAATCTGCCAATTCGGCAATAAGAGCAATGGGTAATAAGATCACGCTTATTGAAAGGAAGCAAGCTGAGCGAGATTTCCAGCCTAGGAGATTTCAACCCCCATCGATTACTAGAGAACAAGCTGCTTCAACAAGCAAAGCACCCGAGAAAAACCTGATTGTTTTGGCAAATGAAGATGTAGTCTCTGCGAAAAGAACATATTGGTGTTCGACATGCAATGATCCACATGGAGAAGACACTTGCATGGTTCATTTGAATTATGTGCAGACATTGGCTGCTAGTTCTTCGGGAGGGCAAGTCAATATGATCTCTGAGGCAGGCCATAGCTTAATGGTTCCATCGGAAGAGCAAGTTTCGGTTCTCACAAGGACTGGAAAGAAGCTTGTTACAGTAGATCCTGCTGAGTTAGAGCCATTAAAAGTGCCAGCTGATTTGAAAAAAATAGTGAAAACTCCTGTGCAAGCATCAAAGCTAGATGCGCCTGTTTTACCGAAAGATCCTGTTCCACACAGAACACAAGAAAAGGCCGCAACTGCACAAGCAAGATCAGAAGCAAGAGGAGCAAGCTAGAGAAAAGTTGAAGTACCCTTCATTGACAAAGAGGCTGAGAGTAGAAGCCACCCAGTAGTATCGGAGCAGATATGATCACCCCATTGAAAAGAAGGAATCTACTGCGGTTGCATACAACATTGTCGAAGAACTGAAGAAGACCCCAGCTAAGGTTAGTCTTTACGATGCATTGCAATTGCCTGGGCAGGTAGATTTATTGCAAGAATCTTTGAAATCTGTGAAGGATAGTGAAAAGGGTCCTACCCAGACAATTTATGCTCAAGCTTTAACCACTTCTATCACTGGTAAAAATAGACCACCCCCATTTTATCTATCATTGCAAATAGAGGGTTGGATCGTGCATAACTGCATGATCGACTCTGGAGCCGCTACAACTGTCATGCCAAAGGCAGTTTGCGAAGTTATGGGTATGGAATATACACGAAGTAGCCCTAGAGTCTTGCAGTTAGATGGTACTCCTATGAAAATGATGGGTGTAATCAAGGATGTCCCGATTGTTTTACACACTATGCCTCAGATTACAGTCATTCAGGAGATAGTTGTGGTCGATCTAGAACCGTATTTCAGTATGTGCTTATCCAGAGAGTTTACTGCAAAGTTGGGAGGTTACCTTGCACTGGATTATTCCCACTTGGAGATCCCTTTCAAAGGTAAAAGACTCCAGATTCATAATGAAAAACCTTCCTCTTTTCATATTGAAAGGTTGGATGAAGCAGGAAAGACCATGCAGTCTGTTAACATGCTAACCGAAGAGTTAGAGGGTTCTGATTTGATGAATGAGGTTTTAGATGAGCTTCAGTTGGAAGACGGGTTTTCCATGCTTGATTTCAATGCTATGCTGGAAACCGAAATCGGTTGTTATTCTATCACAAAGCCCGAGGATGGCGCAATGCAGGTATTCCCTAACCAAGATGATCAGAGCTCTGTCACGGATCAACTATGGAAGTTATACTTTGATGGGGCAAGATGCAAAAATGGTGCAGGAGCAGGTATTGTTTTGATTTCTCCCTCTGGTTTACAAAGAACATATTCATACCGTCTTACTTGGAATTGTACTAACAATGCTGTCGAGTACGAAGCATTATGCCTAGGCTTGAAAAAGGCAAGAAAGTTGGGAATCGAACAGTTGCAGATTTTTGGTGATTCTGAGCTGATTGTAAACCAAGTAACAAACAGGTGTATTTCCAAGCAGCATTATCTCAAAGCATACCGCAACCAAGTTTGGGACCTGTTTGAGTCTTTCACAGCTCTGAATATTCAAGCTATTTCTCGAGAGCTGAATAAGCATGCAGATCTTCTAGCATCTCTTGGAGCAAATTTTTCTCCCATTGAGCAGGTAGTCAAGAAGCCAAAGACAGTAAGGATGGTGTACAGGCCTAGTGTCCCAGACAAAGATACTTTCTGGCAAGTCTTCGAGAGTGATGAGCAAATTGTTAACTTTTTGATTCAAGAAGTTGCCACCATCAAAGGAAGAACCTTGGAGCACGAAGAAACCGAAGGTCTGATTCAGTTGCAGAATAATCATATTCCGAAAGGTCTTATCACTCTAGAAAGTTTGTTTGATCAGCATGATCGGTCTAAGAAACATCGGATTGAGATCGACAAGAAAGAGTATATGGAGATGCAATTAGAACCCAATAAGGTCATTAAGATTGGGACTGATTCTACTCCTGATGAACTGCAAGAAATCAGGCAACTGTGTCAAGAATTTTTTGATATTGTGGCCTGGAGTTATGAGGATCTGAGGGGATATGATAAACAGATTGTTCAGCATACTATTGAGTTGGAAGAAGGAGTCAGACCCTTCAGGCAAAAGCAACGACCAGTGAATCCAAAGATTGAGACTCTCATGAGGGCTGAACTTGTGAAAATGTTGCAGGCCAAGATTATATACCCGGTTAAGCACTCGACTTGGGTTGCTAATCTGGTTTCGGTTCGAAAGAAAAATGGAGACATACGACTGTGTGTAGATTTTTGAAATCTGAACCGTGCATCTCTGAAAGATCACTATCCCTTGCCTCGCATTGATCAGATACTGCATGTTGTTGCTGGGGCTCAGCGTTTTTCACTGCTGGACGGTTTCTCTGGATATAACCAGATTTGGGTTAGGGATGAGGACCAGTACAAGACAACATTTACAACTAAGTGGGGCACTTTTGCTTATCATCGAATGCCTTTCGGATTATCAAATGTTGGGGCCACATTCCAGAGAGCCATGGACATTGCATTTGAGGAGCTTTTGAACAAGATTATTGTTATTTATCTTGATGATATGACTGTCTTTTCACATAAACGGGAAGATCACTGTTCTCATCTGAGGCAAATCTTCGGAAAATGTAGAGAGTTTGGTATTTCTATTAATCCAAAGAAGTCAGTTTTTGTAGTGAAGGAAGGTAAACTCTTGGGGCATGTCATTTCAGAAGATGGTTTGGCGATTGATCCATCTCGAGTCGAAGCATTGAAGAAACTATCGCTCCCTGCCAATAAGAAAGAGCTGCAGTCTTTCTTTGGGCAGATTAATTTCATCAGGAAGTTCATTTCTGATTTTGCCCAGGTTGTCAAGCCCATGACTGAGTTGTTGAAGAAGGATGCAGAATTTAAATGGACAACTCAGAGGAAGGAGGCATTCCAGGAAATTAAGGACAGAATAGTGCAAGCTCCTGTATTAATTAATCCAGATTATTCAAAATATTTCATTCTGTATGCAGTGGGGGAAGATGAAAGCTATGCCGCAGTACTCACACAGAAAGGAGATGATGGGAATGAAAGGCCCATTGCTTTCCTTAGTCAGGTTATCTTACCTCATGAGGCAAAGTATAATTTCATTGAAAAATAGGTGTATGTTGTCATGAAGTCTCTTAAAAAATTCAAGCACTTCATATCTCAGAGTAGGACAGTCATCTATGTTATTCATCCCGATGTAAGGAATTTCATCATTCAGGGTGAGATGGGTGATAAACGCGCAGGTTGGGTCACCAAAATTCAAGAATTTGATGTTGAGATTCATCCGGCCAAGCTAGTGCGGGGTAAGGCCTTATGCCAGCACTTAGCAAAGACTGCAGCATCTGGGATAGTTGATTATCAAGCAGATGATCTTGCTAGAGATAACAATCTGATGAATCTCCTAGTTCAAGAACAAGATTGGGCAGATGACCTCATTGACTATTTCACAACTGGTAGATGCCCTTCATAGTTAAATGCCTCACAACGGAGAAGGTTTCGTCTGCAAGCTCTCAGGTATGTGTTGCTGCCCGAAGGATTGTTTTTTAAGAACATTGATGGCATTCTTTTAAGGTGTGTCAAGGAATCAGAGAAGGCAAGGCTCCTGGAGGAGTTTCATTCTGGCATATCAGGAGGACACTATGCAGGTAGACCAATGGCTTTAAAAATTATTCGGGCTGGTTACTATTGGCCAACCTTGTTCACAGATGCTTTCAGGATTGCCCAAGCATGTGACAAATGTCAGAGGTATACAGGAAGGGTTAGAAATGCATCATTGCCCCTGCATCCAATTCAAGTTGAAGCACCTTTTCAGCAGTGGGGATTGGACTTTATTGGGATTATTGATCCGAATTCTTTAGCTGGACACAAATATATCTTGACAGCTACAGATTATTTTACGAGATGGTCTGAAGCTATTCCAACCAGGGTTGCAAATCAAGCGGTGGTGATTTCTTTCATTGAAGGGCTGATCACACGTTTTGGCATTCCTGATGCTATTATTACAGATAACGGAACTCCATTTATTGGAGCTGAGCTAGCTGAATTTGCAAATAAGTATGGTGTTTTCTTGAAGACATCCTCTAACTATTACCCTCAGGGAAATGGCTTGGCAGAGTCCACAAACAAGAATTTGCTACGGATTTTAAAGAGATCTTTGGGGGATAACAAGAGATCATGGCACCTTCTGTTGAATCAAGCTTTATGGGCAGATAGGATTTCAATCAAGAAGTCTATCAAGACTTCACCATATGCCCTGGTATATGGAAAGGAGGCAAGGTTGCCTGTTCATCTAGAGTTGCCAGTATTGCAGCAGTTGCAGGGATTTCAGGATGATGAAGCAGATGTAGATTCCATGGATATGCGGTTGGCTCAGTTGTTACAGTTTGGAAGAGCAATGTTCTTTGTCCTATTAGGAGTTTGCTAAGCATACACAGGTTATTTCAAAGTGGTTCCATAAAAATTCCATTGATCGTCCGCTTAAGGTGGGTGATTTGGTCCTGAAATGGAATGAAAAGAAAGCCAAGCCTGGGAAGCACAAGAAGTTTGATGCTCTGTGGGAGGGCCCGTTCCGCATTGTCAGTGCTGGTGCAACAAATTCGTTTCATCTGGAAGATTTGGATGGCAGCCCACTTCCTATTTTGGTGAACGACTTTCATCTGAAAGCCTACACTCCATGAACTGTGAGTCCAGTATCACCTTGTACATAAAAAAAAAGAAAAAAAAAAAGAGAAAAAAAGAAAAAGAGAAAAAAAAGTATTGTTTTCCTCTGTCAACTTCGGCTCTTTTTGCATGCGAGCCCGTAGGTACGTATTTCTTTCTTTTTCTTCTTCCTTCCCAGTAGTTAGTGGCTTCCTCTTTATTTCTTCCCTTCCCCTCTTTATTCCCTTCTTCTCCTACTCCTTTTTCTTCTGCAAGTAATCAAGCCACTGCTGTTGTTTCTTTTTCCCTTCCTACTATTCCCGTTTCTTCTTTTCCTTTTCTTCTAACTTCATTGTTGTTTTAGCATTTATCCACCGTTCATCCCACATTTGTCATCTCTTCCACTTCCATTCCATTATTCCATTCACTTCCATTTCCCTTTCATAGTAGCTGGTAGCACAAAAGCACTCTGTTACTGTATCTACCGCATCACTCCCTCCATTCCATTATTCCATCATTTATCATTTCCATTCCATAGTCCTCACTCCACTTATTTCATTCATTTTCGTTTTGCAACCCCTGGTGCTTTCATGGAGATTCTTTTATAACCGGTCGACTAAGCCAAATACAGATTTACTTGAGTTTTAGTCATTCAGCAAGAGTTGTTGCAGTAGTCCTCGAGATGTACCCCATCAACCAACTTTCTGTTCTCAGTTTTTCTTGACTCTGTTGCCCAATGGATTCAGGCCTGGGATTCGTGCATACAGCAGAACTGTATACCCCATGAGCCACCAAGAATGTTGGCATTTTTGCCACATTATTTTGATTGTTGATTATTCATGCATAAGATGTTGAAGTTCTCACTCCTTTACAGGTTTTGATGCAAAAAAGGCTAAGTCCGAAGACTGTCATGAAATCGTGACAAAAAGCAGCATGGAGAGCACAGTTTGAAAATCGTCGTGATATCGCGACATGTCACGTTATCGCGGGTCTATTGAGGAGAGAGAAGCAAAGTCAAAAAATGTCATGATTTCGTGACGTGTTCCAAAATCATGGTCAACGCAGTCAACGATAGCAAGGGCAAGGTTGTCGCGATATCGCGACGTGTTGGATTTTCACGGTCAAAATGGTCAACGAGGGCATCGATGAAAATTGTCGCGAAATCGTGACATGTCACGTTTTTGCGACTTACAATGGCCATGGAGTATAGTAAGAGAAATGGTCATGAAATCATGACATAACTAAGCAAAGGGTGATGACAATAAACTTTGTAGCGATATCACGATAGAATAGTGAGCAAGATGCACAAAAGGCGAAAGACGTCGCGAAATCGCGACGTGTTGCGTGGTCGCGGAAGATTTGGAAAGAAAAGCTTAAGGCATGAAAGGCGTCGCGATTTGCGACATTGGAGATGAAGTCCAAAATGGAAACGTACGATTTCATCGACATATTGGGCGGAAGGACCAAGTGAAAAAATTGTAGCGATTTCGCGACATGTCCTTGCGAAGAGGAAGCAAAGAGAGATTGGAAGTCAGATTTCGTGACATGACAAATTTTCATGGTTCAAAAGCAATGAAGTCCAAGGAGATAGAACTTGTCACGATTTCGCGACATGATGGAGATTAAAGAACCACTTGAGGCAAGAGTGTCATGTTTTCACGGGTTAGAAGCAGGACCGTATAGGGTGGATGAAAATTGTCGCGAAATCATGACATGTCAGATTTTCGTGACTTAGAAGAGAAGATTGAGCAGCGGGTAGATAGTGTAGCGATTTCGTGACTTGTTTGGTTTTTGCGACCCAGAGATAAAACAAAGATGTCGATGGGAGAACGTAGCGAAAGCGCGACTTGTCTTGTTTTTGTGACGTATAAGTGAGACAAAGCCAAAAGAGAGAAAGGTGTAGCGAAATCGTGCCTTGTCACATTTTCATGAAAATAGAGCGGAGAAAGAGCATAATGGTATGAAACGTCACGATTTCGTGACGCGTCACATTTTCGCGAGCTAAGGTAGCGAAGGAGACAAAGGAGCCGAATACGTCACGATTTCGTGACATGGATGATTTTCGCGGTTCCAAAGTGACAAAGTGTATGGAGCAGAGATACGTCACGATTTCGTGACATGTCGCGTTTTCGCGACCTGTTACAGTTTCGCGCCAGAAAGCAGTTCAAACGGCCCGATGAAGTTTTGCGATTTCCAACGATTAAAAGCACTCCAGAATTAAATGTTTTGCTGCTTTCCAATGCGAGCAAGGTAGAAGAACGTGTCCAAGCCACCAGAATTAAATATTTCCATTATCCAAAGTTGTTGTTCATGATTTTTCTAACGGTTCAAGCATGTTTCAAGAACGACCATTTAATGAAGACGACCGACTCCTTGTTTCATTCAATTTTTGGTTTCTCCGAGGCTGGTTTAAGGGGATCATTTCCTTGTTTTCGTTGCATATGTTGTAGATCTCGAGGAAGTTCGTTGCAAGTTTTAAATGTTGTAAAGAAGCAAGACTTCTATATAAATCAATGTAGATCTCCGAAAGAGGGATCGGGAGTTTGAGAGACATGTTGCATGAAAGCTTTCAAGTTCTTTGCATGAATGAAAGAGATTTGGCCTCTGATTTTGCAAGCGTCTTTCTGTGTGATTTCCTTCTATTTCATGTATTTCTCAGTTATGCTCGTCTTTCTAATCTGTTGTTAGATTTCAATTCTGCATCTGAGTTTGAATATCGCAAATGAGAAAGTGAGTTCTGGAATGCAATCCTGAAGGTTGTCTGCGCAAGGTCGTAAGTGGATTATGTTGTATTCTATTATTATATGTTGTTTATGCGCTTGAGGTTAGATTCTTGCTGAGTTTCTTTCCCTGATCATATAAGTTCGGCCTGTGGCCATATTTCCCATCTCTTTCGTGTATTTCCCGTTTCTTTCTGCACATTTATAATTCCTTTCCAAGTAACTTTAGTCTTAATCAAGCTTAGAAATAGTAAGGGAACCAGCCCTCTCTGGAGATTGGTCCGGGAGACATTTCTTTCTCCCGACCTTTCAATGTTGGCCGGGTCTAGGGTGCATAGACATAGAAAATCCTTTCTTGTGGCAGATTCGTGACCAACAAAGTTACCATATGAATGGCACATAAAAAACCTTGGCATTGTTGGACATGGTTAACTTGATTGGAAGGAGTTTTGGTATTAGCCTCTCTCATAGTTGGTTGCACCTCTTCATGATGAGGAAGTGGTGTTTGAAAATACCAAGATTTTGGTTTTGTTGAGTAAGGGGGTTGTCAAGCTTGATGACCCCCAAGTCAATCAGGTTTTGAACGATGTCTTTGAATACATGGCAATTATTGATATCATGCCCATTTTACCTATGGTAAGGACAAAACAAATGTTCCCAATAATATTTTCCATGTTTAGCGGGATCATCTAGTCTGATTTTGGGTAATGCAAGTTTATTTATGTCGTACAACCTTTGGAAGAGAGAAGCATACGACTCATCCAAGGGGGTGTATTGACGATTCTGTCAGATAGACTATCATCGGGGATAGTTTTCCATGATTGGCATTGTGCTTTACATGGATTGAGATACTGAAGGTATCGCATGATAAGCTATTTGTTGTGGTGCTTGTTGCACTGATTGTTGTTGAGCCATTACTGGTTGGTTCATGACCACTTGATTAACATGATTAGACTGATTGGTTGGAGTGGCCTATGTCGATTTTGATTGACTAAAATAATTGTTTTTATATTGGCCCTTGTTTTACCATTCTTTTTTTCTAGGTTTAAGAATGCCCTATTGGATTTTTATTTCCTCGATGACACTAGCCTATGCTAGAGCTTCTTCAAATGAATGATATGTCTGTAATTGAAGCATCCAAGAGATGGATTTTAAACAACTCTTGGTAAATAGTTTGATAAGCTCTTCCATTAAATAGTTTGATAAGCTCTTCCATTGGTAGGGTGAATGACAACTTGGTAATGACGACCCTCCAATAGTTTCTAAAATCGTAGATAGACTCATCATCATGTTGTCTTAAAGCATAAATGTCGGACAATGAGACTTTATTTCTAACATTTAGGACAAAGCATTCAAATAATAGGTCAATCAATTTTTTGAAAGTATAAATACTATGACTAGGTAATTGGTTGTACCACTCTATGGCATCTCCTCCTAATATATGAGAAAATATTCTAAGCATGAGAGCATTGTCATTTTGAATTCTAAAGCATGAGTGTACAAATGTGCTTACATGCTCTTTGGGGTCCTTAGTCCCCTTGAATTTATCAAACTTTGATACCGTGAAATCTGTCGGATATTGCGGTGATGGTACCAAAGGATGAATGGGTTGGTTAATCAGTTGACATAAGGTTAGCTTCTGGTTTGTCATACCAAGAGTATATTGTATCAACTGATCCATTTATTGTTGCATGGCCTTGATTCTAGGATTTTCCCCAGGAATGTGAAAGTCTTGAATCACCTAATGAGAAGGTGTGGTGGAAAAATGATGTGGGGTAACTAGATGATGATGACTAGGTGAGGTTGATGTAAATTGATGAAGAGGATATTGATGATGAGGATGTGGGGCATGTTGGAATGGGGATAATGCATGGGAGTTGTGGATGGGTTGGCCAATGGGAATGGAATTGGTATGATTTATGGGAATGGGATGGGTATTGGTACGGTATGATGGAGGAGTAGGGATGGAAACCACAAAATATTGTGGTACCCATGATGGACTTTGGTTAATGAGGGTGGGTTGAGTAGAAATTGGTAGAGGCTTAGGGTTCACTTGTGCTTGTTGTTGAGCATCTTGACGCTGCTTAAGAAATTTGTTCAAATGTTCCCATGCTTCATGAATTTTTCTATCAGCTGTGGAAGGTATGGAGGCAGATGACATGGAATATGTGGCTAAGGGATAAGTTACACTTGGCATGGTAACTTGGAAGGCAGAAACTTGTGAAGCAACATTTACATGTGCTTCATACAAGGGGTTGGTGTAGGTGGATGTGTATAAATATGGGATAGAAGTGCTAGGAGAACTTGGGTATTGGGAAATGGGTACATGAGAGGAAGGTGCAATGAGGTCTAAAAAAGAGGGTTAGTGTACACCTGGGTAAATATGGATGGTTGGGAATGACCAAGTTCTTGTTGTAAAGTAGGATATTGTCTAGGTGAAAAAGGAACTGACTATAAAATATAGTTAGCAGACTTCATAAGAGCTTCTACTTGTGCCATGTCTATGTGGATAATATGGTGATCAATGGTTGGTGAGGTTGGCTCTATTTGGGGAGCAACCATATGAAATGTTGTGGGCGACATGAAATATGAGGGATATGTAGACAAATTTGTCTGTTTTACATTTGGGAAATCTACCACAAAAGTAAATGAATTTTCCATGGAATTGTTTTTATTTTAATGCTTTATGTTGATTTCTTGTTAATACCATAAGCAACTAAACCAAATACAAATTGTGCAGTAAAATGTAATGCATAATTGAAAATCCACAAAAATAAAATAGAGATAAATCAATGCTAAGTTTGTTCAACAAATGTGTCTTACCTCATTCATTGTTTATCTCATTTTAATGTGAATTCATTTTTTTTAGATTTTGATTTTGTGTGTTTCAACGTGCTAGTTTGAATTAAATGGGTGAATCCTATGGCTTGGATGGGGCAATGAGATTCTTGTCGATGATGAAATCCAACAAGTTTGCTCGGGGGTAATCTAAGGTGTCTAGGGGCAGAGATTGGTGGATGGAGATGAAAGCCACCCTCACCAAATATCAAGCAATGGTTGGTGATGAAATCCAACCATTATTGTTTAATATGAAGCATGAAGTGTGTGATTATTTTTAAAAGTTTCCAATTTTCTATTGTGTGCATACAATGTTAGAAAAATAACTACTTTCAAAAGTCTAAATCAAAATCTAATATCCAAAATATCAATTTCTCCAAAGGATATAAAGTACACCGCTTAATACCGCTCTCTAAACAAAGGGTTTGTCTACTCCTCCGCTTGGAATCACCCAAATGCGGGGATACTTTTGGTATCTTGACACTATTCCTATTTAGACTTACAAAAATAGAAATCTCTAACCCTAGGATGTAAACTAATGTATGCGCTTAATAGTTCAAATGCAAACAATAATGCAGCACACCAAAAAATTAAGAAATATTTAAGTAGAAATGTGTGGATGAATGCAATGATTAATCTAATGCCTAAAATGCAACAAAAATAATTTATTTTTTTACCATATTTATTAATGATGTTCATTTTAATACAAAAATTTGAAAAAACGTAAAAGTGTCAGAATACGTAAAAACAAAAAGTTAGGGTTTGATAGTAAACTTACCTAGAAGCCTATGTTTTTGCCTCAAATATTTGTAAAATACCCCTAGGCACTTCTGAAATGCCCTTGGGTGTTTTTGGATGACCCTCGAGCGTCGTAGGCTGTTCGCGAACCTTTTGCAACCTTTTACAAATCCTCAAAAACCCTAATCTAGCAAAAACTATGAAATCTGCGCTTTTGAAAACCCTGCAAGATGAGACAAAAAACAACAAATTAGTCAACAAAGTAAATCAAAATGAGAAACCCTTAAGGGGTCCCATCGTGATCGCCATTTGTAGATGCAAAAGTGAAACACCAAAATATATAACAAGATAAATTGAAATCAAGACCCAATATTGCACAAAAAGAGATGATTTAATTAATATGGGGGGCTCAAATCTCCAATGTTACAATGAAATAATTGATTTATTTGATACAAATGTTTACAATAACTAGGGTTCTCCAAAACCCTAGAGAACAATGTTGGTGGTATCTTCAATCTCGCTTCTGATCTCAACAAAGGTGAGTGGGCTTTGTGCTATCTAATACTAGGCCACTCCAACTTAAGCAGTTGCACAATGCTTATGTATCTCCAAAACTTGCACACAAAGAATGAAAGAATATGGTTAGTAGTAACTATGAGGGCTTCACTGTGTGAGACCCTCAAGAATCAATACAAAACCTAAAAGTCAAACTGCATACAAAATATAGAAATAATGAAATTAGTATAACAATATTTACCTTGCTGAACTTGATATTTTTTGATATGTGATAGTTGTTGCAAGAGGTTGGTGCGACGATGTCCTAACATCACTTGAGGGTTAGTAGGGCAACAAGGCTCTGGTTTGAGATGCCCGCGGGTACTCGACGACAACAAAAAATACTCGGGGGCACTCAATGATAGCAAAAAATGCTTATGGATGCTCGAGAATGGTGAAAAGCACTCAGGGGCGCTTGGTGGCAGAGGTGAAGCACTCGGTGGCGATAGGGAGTGCCCAAAGGCATTTGGGAGTTGAAGTGAAGATTTACAAAAGTAGATATGATTGAGCGAGAAGGGCGACGACGGATGTGGGGGCTATGGCGAGCGAGGACGAATGGAGAACTTAGGGGATTCAGGATACTCAGAAACTTTGATTGCTTAGGATCCTCCAAAAACTTAGGGAATTACTTAGGGGTTGAGCCATAAAAATGACTGCATTTAATAATCCACACTAGAGTATGTTAGGGTTTGAATGACAGTAATTGTGTGACTCAGATTAAAACACATCGGAGGGTGGATATTAATTTTGGGTGTGTGGCATGGATTGATGTAGATGGATGGCTAGGATTAAGTTAAATCGGATGGTTGGGATTTATTTACATGCACACACACACACACACATATATATATATTTATTAAATATATAAAAAATATAATATTAAAATATTAATATTAAACATATATTTAAAAAATGTACCTAAATATATATAAATAAATTGGTAGAAATGGCGAGAAGACCTGGATGGACGACAAGTGGCTAGATTTTGGTGTCTACAAGCCCTACCATTATCTGTTAGAATTTCTAGCTTGTAATAATATAAATTTTAAAAACAAAATTAAAAAATTATGTCCAATTTTGGAGCCATATTATTGTCTCTCTTTTAGAATGTCTACAAATATGGTACTCATCGTGGGAAGTCTCAATTGCAGAAAAAAAGATGCTAATAACTTGACTACATGATTTGAACATACATGAAAGAGTCATTTGCAACAATGGAATTAAAACAAAGGATCTACTTTGATCTATGGTAATTTGCAAATGTCCAAAAATTGGGTTTATCAAAATTAATTTTGATGGTGATGCTTATAAAGGAAATCCAATAAAAGTTGGTAGAGGTGGTGTTTTTAGAAATAGTGAAGGCAAAATTCTCGTCAATTATTCAAAATCATATGGAACCTCAACTAACAACTATGTAAAGGCTAGGGCACTTCTTAAAAGGATTAAAATTGTAGTAGAAAAAGGATGGAAATATATTTCAATTGAGGGGGACTTATAAATTATCACCAATGCTATTAACAAAAATGAATGTAGAGATTGGATAAAAAATAATATTTATGCTGATGCTCATCATCTATTACTAAAGGTAATCTATTGGAATTGTGAGCATATTTATAAATAAGTAAATCAAATAGTTGATAAATTAACAAATTGCGGTGTTGATCTTTTATCTCAGTGAAACTCATATTTTAGAAGGCAATTGGTCAAGTGAGATTTTATCTCTTAATCAAAATGATGTCAAGGAACTATTTCTCGAATAATAACACTTTTAGGAAGTTGAAAAATATATTTAAGAGAAAAAAATGAAAAATTATGATAAAAAGACAATGCTCCAACCAATGTAATATTTTGGTATTTTGATGGGAGTGGCTCCATAAAAGCCACATATAACTTATTAAAAAAAAAACTTGAATGTTAAATTAAAATATAAAGAGAGAGAGATTGGAACTACTCTCACCTATATTACATCATTGACCAGATAACTATATTATAACAACTAGACAATTATGCATGTATCGTTTAACAAGATTCAAACTTAGGTCTCTTCCTTGAGATTCAAGCTTAGGTCTCTTCCTTGAGATTCGAGGAATTTAAAGAGTTGAACTCATGGCATTGGATAAAAGGTTAAAGTTTAACTATAATATTTGAACCTTAGTTTAGAATACAATATTCTTCACTTCTCATTAGTTGCTTTAAACCCCGCAAACAATTTTGTAAATAAAATTATTTTTTAATTAATTATATGAGAATCAAATGATATTACCTCAATTGATTATATTCCTCAACTGCAAGGAGGAGACCTAGGTTCTAATCTTACCAAGAAATACATGCATAATTGTTAAACTCTTGTAATACAACAATATAGTCATGATGTAATATGGTTTTTTAAATAAAAATATTTTTTAATTAATTAGATGATAATCAAAATTATATTACCTCAATTGATTATAGTCCTCATCTTTAACGAGGAGACCTAGGTTATAATATTATTAGACAATACATGCATAATTGTTAAACTCTTGTAATACACAATGTAGTGGTGATGTAATATGGGTGAGTTTCGTTTCAATTCCACATAACCAATTAAAAAAATTGTCATATGAAATTAAAACATGTCCCACCCCTATTACATCATGACCCAATTATAACAACTGGGCAATTATGCATGTATAACCCTATAATTGTATTATAACAACTGGGCAATTATGCATGTATAACTTAGACCTCCTTGAAATTCAAATAATTTAACCGGTTGAACTCATAGCATTGGATAAAATGTTAAGGTTCACTCACGAGATTTGAACCTTGGTTTATAATGCAATATTATCGACTCTTTACTAGTTGCTTTAAATCCCATAAACAAATTTTAAAATAAATATAATTATATAAGAATCAAATGATTTTAACTTGATTATATTCTTCAACTTTTAAAGAGAAAATCCAGGTTTAAATCTTCTTCTTAAAAATTGAAAAATATATGTTATAGTCCGTGTGGGACAGCATAGTGATAAACCATAAGGAAGTATGTATGTATACGTAGTTATATAAATAAAGTTATATATATATACTATTAAACTTATAGTATTTAATATATTATTTTTAAAATTATTAATTAACTATTAATTATAATTAGCCTAAGATTATTAGTATATATTTACGGGTTTTTATAAATTGTATTGTTAATACTTTTCCATAGATGATGACTGATATGACATTTTAAGTTTGCACAAAAGAAATCTTCAAAATCATAACACGTGCATAATTGTAATTGAATAATAATTAAATATTTTTTATAAAAGAAAACTGTATATTATATTTTTAATATTTTATATTTTATAAGCATAGTTTTTGGTTTTAAGAAGCTTATAGTTAATGGTAGAAATTTGGTATACTAACCAAATAAAAAAAATCTAATACTTTATATTTCCCTCCCTTTCTAAAATTTGAACATTTTAATTGAGACCACTTTTTGTATCATACTCGACAGTTTCAAATCCTAGCGGGAGAATTACCACACTCCATTTTATAATCCTCCTCTCATCGCGAAACCAAACACGGAGCGCTGATTTGATATCAGAGATGGACGGGTGGGATTAAGCGACCCCAGCGATCCGTGGCGCGTGAGATCGGCCAATTAGGAGAGAAGGGATTTGTCTCTATATAAACCAGGCAGGCGGGAAGGTGCATAATCATCCGTGTTTTTTATCCTCTGGTAGAGTTGAAGGATCTCATTGTTCGAGTCGTATTTTGAAGCTTTTGTTAACAAAAATGGCGCCCAAAGCAGAGAAGAAGCCCGCTGAGAAGAAGGCCGAGGAGAGGAAGACCGTGGGAGAGAAGAGCCCTTCCACTCAGGCGGAGAAGAAGCCCAAGGAGAAGCCCACTCCCAAGGCCGGTAAGAAGATTGCCAAGGGGGGCGGCGATAAGAAGAAAAAGAGGGCCAAGAAGGGAGTGGAGACCTACAAAATATATATCTTCAAGGTTCTCAAGCAGGTCCACCCTGACATCGGCATCTCCAGCAAGGCCATGAGCATCATGAACTCCTTCATGAACGACATTTTTGAGAAACTGTCCGCCGAGTCGTCGAAGCTGGTGCGCTACAGCAAGAGGGATACTCTGTCTTCTCGGGAAGTGCAGTCGGCCGTGAAATTGTCCCTTCCCGGTGAACTTGCGAAGCATGCTGTATCCGAGGGCACCAAGGCCGTCACCAAATTTACCTCTGGTTAATAATACTTGGTTCTCTCTTTCGGTTTTTTTTATATCTTATGGTGTTTGTTGACACCGCCTCTGTTTCGGATTTTTTCGGTGCTCTTCGATGTCCACAAAGGTAGGGCAATCCCTTGAGATGTTTTATGCCAAGTTTGACGTCAGATGGATCTCTTTACCAATGAAGATGTTATGGTCTTGTTTTTAGCATGTTGGAATGTCATTGGATGCAATACGATAGAAATTTATGATTATATCACTGAGAGAAGGTATCAATGATAGAATTTCGCCCCGCATTAATACCTCATCTATGATCTATCGGTGACTCGCTCTAATTTTTTTTAATTTTTAAATTTTAATTAATTAAATAAAATATTTAAAAAATTATACATATTGTGGTGTAATATTAAAATAAACTTATACAAATTAATTATTTTGCATTAAAAATGTTTATAGGTTTACAAATAAAACAGTTGTAGGTTTTTATAATGAATTTTTGAAGGTGTATATATCACTTGTGCATAGATTATATCAAGAGTTTTTATAGACATTTTATCATTGTTAATCTTGGTAAGGTATGTCTCTTTCCTTATAATAAATATTCATATTGGTTAATGAATTTTGATATCTTCTTTTGCTAAAGATATATGAATTGAATTAACCTCTTTGCAAACATAAAGTTATGACTCCACTTTTGGATCAAGATGTCAAGCTTATTGTGAGAAGATACTTGACATGCAATTTGGTAACTATAACTTGTTCTCCAACCTCAAGAGAAAGTAGAGAAAGTTAAATCATGAAGCAATAGGTAGGTTTCCAAATAATCAGCTTTAGATGCATAGGATCAATGAGATCTTGTGTTAACCATCCAAACCCTATTCCTCTTGAGCTAAATCATGAAGCAATAGGTAGGTCTCTAAATAATCAGCCCTAGTTGCATAGGATTACATCATACCTTATATTAACCATTCAAACCCTATTCCTCTTAAACCAAAAGATTACTAGTCACCACACCATTAAGTAATTAGAGAGTACACCATGTCTTAAACATGGGAAAAAGACACTATTATAGCATAAGTGTGCAAAAAGGTAAACATATTGAATTGAACTCAATCTCTTGAAAACAACACAATTGATCAACCACTACACCAATGAGCTTAGTTGGAGTTTGATGTTTGGTTTTCCTTAAAGACATTGAACCTTGGGTGTTGTGATAATGAAATAGAGAGGAAGTGAATTTTGAACTTGTGACCTTGTTAAAGAAGGCTTTTAAAAGATGCACTAGCAAGGGTAATAAGGGATGATGTAGAGTTTTATGATGCATAATTGGTCTAGAAATGACACAACTTGAATAAGGAAGTATTGGTCAAATTTAACCTTGTTGATATGGATATGAACCATACATTTGCTAGATACAAGCAAGCTTACTAATTGCCACACCAATGGGTTTGTTGGGGTTATATCACATCAAAGTTGAAGAGAAAAATGCCAATTAGATCCATCTTGCACTAAAATGTCCCTTAAATCTATAACATACCCTTGAACTAATGTCACCATTATATAAAGATTGAAAAACTATGCAATCTAAAAAACAAAAGTATGAAAAGCTTTTATAAGCAAAAGTAATGACCTAATATTGAAAATGAGATACTATTGATTTCATCCCTTAAGAAAAAGGTTGACCAACTAAAAAGTGCCATGTGTCATATTAAAGTGTTTGCTTTTGTTATGTTGATGTTGTTCCTCTTGTTAGAGTGTTAACTTGATAAAATGACAAATAAATGACTAATAAACAATTAACACCCTTAGCATTATGGTTTGACTCACAAACAATGCAACAACTAACCCTCACAATTATTGAAGACACACATGCATACCCTTAAGCAAAAGTAAACAAGACTCTTTTGATGCACAACAAAAATGGAAAAATTCATTTGCTAAGACTCAAGCACATGACCTAATGCGTATTACACAAAAGTCTTACCATTACAACCCTTGTTGATGGAATATACTTATGCCTCCATAACCTTTTTTTTGTTGTACAACATAATCTTATATAGAGTATTCTAATTTTAAATTCAATTTTAAAAGAGGTAAACTTTCATATACAAGAATGAGTGTCAAAATGATGAAATTTTTAAAAGTGTTGAATTGGGACCTTTTGTAAAGATTCCACTAGAATAGAAAGCTTGATCATTTCTACCCTACTTTGACCTATATAATCTTTTTGTGTGATTGAGTAAAGTTGTTTTGTGTTAGCTCTAATACCATGTTAGAATCAATGATATTTTCCAAATACATTTCAAAACATACATTCACCACAATCATATGGTAAATAATAGATAAACAAAACTAAAAGAGCAAATAAACAAAAATAGAAAGAAAGATAATTAAATAAGGGGTGGGTGCTCGTAGGCATCCTTATGATCTCACATATCACAAATTGATATAATGGATTGGTCATTGGAAGGTATTTATAGTGATAACAAGTCCTCAATTAAATTCTAACCTCAAGCTAATATAACTTAACTTGAATGTTAAATTATAATATAATAAATGTATTAAACCTTTTAATCAAGGTTGACCATAAAGATGGTTTAACTAATATTGCTAACATCCATGGCCTTATATGGAAAGATGTCCATAAGCTTTCATATAGAACGTTTGTAGGCTTACATACACTTGCCCATAGGCTACATCAAGAGTGCTTATAGGCACTTCATCACTATTAGTCTTGGTCTAATAAGTTAGATTACATATATTTCATCACTATACCATTATACTATGCTTGATTAGCTCATCCTTATACACATTTGGCACATCTTGTATTGTGTGGATATCAATTGCTATTTATTTTTTTAATCTTTTACTTATAGTTAGTACTTCCATAAATGAACTCCCCATATATATAAAGAGAGAGATTGGAACTAGTCTCACATGTATTACATCATGACCATATTATAACAATTGGGTAGTTATACATGTGTCGCTTAACAAGATTCAAACTTAGGTCTTGTTGGTTATGAATTTGCCATGAGGAAAGGATTTGTTGTTATTGCGCCCTAGACCCGCAAACCAACATTGAAAGGCCGAAAGGAAGGAATGCCTTCCGTGCCAATCTCCGGAGAAGGCCGGCTTCCTGTGGGGGTTTTGAGGTTCAAGATAAGAGTGCAGGAAAGAGATAAAAATGCAAAAAGGGATTCCAAATTAGATTGGAGTTGGGTGGGGGGAACTAACAGTATGGCAACGCATCAATCACCACTACTAACACCAATATAACCATAACACACCACTATGGATGTCGTCACTAACCAGTAGAACAGATTCAGTATATGTTTTGTATTAAGAGCCAGAAGCACAACTACAATGGTTCCCTAACAGACATTCCCTCCAAGGAACTAACAGTACGACAACGCATCAATCACCACTACTAACAACACTATAACACAAAACATAACCAAAAGACTGCCACTAACGTTTACCCTATGTATCCTTTAATTTATACATCCTAGGAATACCTGATCACCAAATGCCGGAGTCCAGAGTTCAGTACAACAACAAGCAATGATACAGGAAAACATGAGGCAGAAATGTCAAAGAGAGGTAGCATACAAAATAAAAACAATAGGACAACACCAAGTGTATGTATTATATTAAAATGCAGAAGCACAGCTACAATGGTTCCCTAACAGACATTCCCCTTCCACCACCTTACAATGAAAATGTGGTGGGTATTTATAGCCCAAAGTCCCCCCCGTTACATTAATGGGCACAAAGTCCCAGTCAAACATTAGCTGACAAAAGCAGTTGCGAAACTGCCGATGCTGACTTTTGTCGGGCTGGACTGTACTCTCGACATGGTCTCCCTGAAGGTTGAACAACTACGTGGCAGCGCGTTAGGTAGAACTTCACATTGACAGGAATGCGGGTAGCTGAGGCAGGTGGAAACTCACATCAGCCTTAAATGAGGCAGTTGGCATAAGTAGTGCGGCCCATGCTTGTCCTTTTGCTCGGCATGTCTTGGCTCGGATCCCAAAGTTGGACACTTGTCGGATGATAATGCTTGACACGTGTCTGCCTTGAAAGGCAGTCTATCCAACTTCGCTCGGGATTAGAGCGCAATCGGGTAGCACAGTGAAAAACAACGCAATCGGGTTGGCCTATTTCCTCATCGCGCATCGGTCAAAGGGTGCAGTCCGACTTCGCTGCGAAGTCGGGTTGCGCACCGTCACTTGCTGATTCTCACCGCCGTTCGGACTTCGCACGGACAAGGGAGCGTAGTCCGACTTCGCAGCGAAGTCGGGTTGCGCTCCAACACTTAGTCAATTTCTCTGCCAGACTGTTTCCAAGTGCGCTCAGGAAGAAGGGCGCAGTCGGACTTCGCACAAAAAACTGGGCGCAGTCGGACTTCGCACAAAAACTGGGTTTCCTGGTTCTGCTTCCCGGGACCATAACTTTTGATCCGCTAACCCGATCGCCTATTATAATATATCGTCGGAAAGCTGGCGAGAAGATCTGCAATGATAAAATATCCAAAGCTCATTTTGTCCATTTTATCGCCCTCGTTTATGGCCCGCGAAAACCCGAACACCTCAAAGATGCTCTTTACCGCTTTAAAGCTCCATACTTAGGCCAAAATTTATCAAAAGATTTAATGTGGCAAAATTGCCAACATTCCTGGCGGCTTACGGGGCATTGAGCTCGCCTCGATGTGAGGACCTAGGCCTTTATCCATTGGGCAACAGAGTCACCCTCGCTGTACTCTTGATACTCACTGCCAGCAGCAACCTCTTTCTGAAACCCTTGGCACCCACGACCCTCTTGGAACACTCAAAAAGAAAACACTGCACAAACTGAATTAAGGAAACAACTAAAACTTTGAATACTAGCCGGCTTATTTATACAAAATTTTGCGGCATTATTGGCATGCCGCCAACACAAATCTAGCTTTGGTTGCCTATCCGGTGAACCTGCAGTGTCCGGACCAGATCTGATTGTACTTCAAATGATCTTTGAAGTCCGGATGGCCTCTCAAAGTTTGCCAGGTCGCGAACATGGTGCAACGTGGTAGATTGTCATTCATGCCGGTACCCGTACAATTGATGAACAATGTGACAAGGAGATTTGTCATACGGGAGCCCTCTTTGGGTACCGGTTGCGGTGATGGTTGGAGCCAATACCACCACGGTGGAGACTGTAGGCGAACATTCATTTCTCCGCTTGTGAGGTCAAGGCTGCTCACCAAACCTTGATTCCTCCGGAGTGTCTTCTATTAGCTTAAAAAAAGGGGTGCTCGCGATCAAGGAATCTGGATCTTCAGCTTAGTTAGAGTCGCCAGGTGATTTTGCCAGATGAAGGCAAGCCAAAGATTCACCAACTCGGGCTTCCTTAAAATATGGAGACTGATCGTCTCACCTCACGGATTCGTCTATGCGAGCTTGGTAATCAGCCAGCCTGACGCGCTCGCCTGGAGCGTTGGTATTAATTTCGTAAAGTCAGGCTGGTTTCTCAGGTTCCTCGCTCGCCACCTTCTCGTTTGAATGAAGACGTCAAGACCGGTCTTTCGAACTCAGAGAATATGAACGTGCAGAGTCGCCAGGTGCTCTGATTTTGAACAACAATGAAGCGAACACCAGTGCTTCGATTCTGTTTGGGAGTGGGAAACTTCCTTGTCCCACCGGGTATTCGAAAAGAAACTGTCAGCCCGAGTGAGGACGAGCTTGAGATCTTCCAAATGTGGGACCCTTTGTCCCACCGGGCGTGCCAAAAACTGTTGGTTACGAATCCGCCATGAGGAAAGGATTTGTTGTTATTGCGCCCTAGACCCGCAAACCAACATTGAAAGGCCGAAAGGAAGGAATGCCTTCCGTGCCAATCTCCGGAGAAGGCCGACTTCCTGTGGGGGTTTTGAGGCTCAAGATAAGAGTGCAGGGAAAGAGATAAAAATGCAGAAAGGGATTCCAAATTAGATTGGAGTTGGGTGGGGGGAACTAACAGTATGGCAACACATCAATCACCACTACTAACACCAATATAACCATAACACACCACTATGGATGTTGTCACTAACCAAGAGAATGAGTCATGTATATGTTTTGTATTAAGAGCCAGAAGCACAACTACAATGGTTCCCTAATGTACATTCCCTCCAAGGAACTAACAGTACGACAACGCATCAATCACCACTACTAACAACACTATAACACAAAACATAACCAGAAGACCGCCACTAACGTTTACCCTATGTATCCTTTAATTTATACATCCCAGGAATACCTGATCACCAAATGCCGGAGTCCAGAGTTCAGGACAACAACAAGCAATGATACAGGAAAACATGAGGCAGAAATGTCAAAGAGAGGTAGCATACAAAATAAAAACAATAGGACAAGCACCAAGTGTATGTATTATATTAAAAGGCAGAAGCACAGCTACAATGGTTCCCTAACATACATTCCCCTTCCACCACCTTACAATGAAAATGTGGTGGGTATTTATAGCCCAAAGTCCCCCCCGTTACATTAATGGGCACAAAGTCCCAGTCAAACATTAGCTGACAAAAGCAGCTACGGAACTGCTGATGCTGACTTCTGTCGGGCTGGACTGTACTCTCGGCATGGTCTCCCTGAAGGTTGAACAACTACGTGGCAGCGCGCTAGGTAGAACTTCACATTGACAGGAATGCGGGTAGCTGAGGCAGGTGGAAACTCACATCAGCCTTAAATGAGGCAACTGGCATAAGTAGTGCGGCCCATGCTTGTCCTTTTGCTCGGCATGTCTTGGCTCAGATCCCAAAGTTGGACACTTGTTGGATGATAATGCTTGACACGTGTCTGCCTTGAAAGGCAGTCTATCCAACTTCGCCCGAGATTAGAGCGCAATCGGGTAGCACAGGTGAAAAATAGTGCAGTCGGGTTGGCCTATTTCCCTACTACGCACCGGTCAAAGGGCGTAGTCCGACTTCGCTGCGAAGTCGGGTTGCGCACCGACACTTGCTGATTCTCACCGCTGTTCGGACTTCGCATGGACAAGGGAGCGCAGTCCGACTTCGCTACGAAGTCGAGTTGCGCTCCAACACTTAGTTAATTTCTCTGCCAGACTGTTTCCAAGTGCGCTCAAGAAGAAGGGCGTAGTCGGACTTCGCACAAAAACTAGGTGCAGATCGCACAAACGGATGACTTTGAAAAAATCGGGGAATGTTCGCAAAAATCGGCTAAACTTCGCACAAAAACTGGGTTTCCGGTCTCGCTTCCCGGGACCATAACTTTTGATCCGCTAACCCGATCGCCTATTATAATATATCGTCGGAAAGTATGGCGAGAAGATCTCGCAATGATAAAATATCCAGAGCTCATTTTGTCCATTTTATCGCCCCTGTTTATGGCCCGCGAAAACCCGAACACCTCAACATGCTCTTTACCGCTTTAAAGCTCCATACTTAGGCCAAAATTTATCAAAAGATTTAATGTGGCAAAATTGCCAACAGGTCTCTTCCTTGAGATTTGAGGAATCATATTATAACAATTAGGTAATTATACATGTGTGGCTTAACAAGATTCAAACTTAGGTCTCTTCCTTGAGATTTGAGGAATCTAAATAGTTGAACTCATAGCATTAGATAAAATGTTAAGGTTTATCCATGAGATTTAAACCTTGGTTTAGAATGTAATATTCTTCACTTCCCATTAGTTGCTTTAAACCCCACAAACAATTTTTTAAGTATATAAAATTAGTTATATAAAAACCAAATGATATTATCTTAGTTGATTATATTCCTCAACTTTTAAGGAGGAGACCTAGGTCGAATCTTACCAAACATTACATGTGTAATTGTTACTCTTGTAATACCACAATGTGATCAATGATGTAATATGGAAGGGGTTCATTTTAATCCAACATAACCAATTAAAAAAATGGTCACTTGGGACTGAAACATGTCCCACCCATATTACATCATGACTCTATAGTTGCATTATAACAATTGGGCAATTATGCATGTATTGCTTCGCAAGATTTGAACTTAGATCTCCTTGAAATTTAAGGAATTTAACTAATTGAACTCATAACATTAGATAAATCCCTATCAATTCCTTTAAACTCCACAAACATAATTTTTTTTTTTGTATTTACATGGTGGAATTGGTAGTCGCCACGAATCCGAGCAGGCTGTCCAGCTTTTATGGCCGCCATAGTATTCTGCGTTGTCCGCCCCGGAAGCCGCCACATAGATCTTCGCACAGTCCGCCCCTATAACCACCATGCCACAATCATTTTAAACCTTTTACGCCGCTAAAATCACCAAGAAAGGGACAAGCGTTCAGTCCGACGAGGCTCGAGATTTGAACCTTGGACCTTCGCCCCCTTATAGGGTTTGGATGAACCAATTGGTCTACACCTCGGACCCCACAAACATAATTTTAAATAAACATTTATATTAATTAATTATAAGAGAATCAAATAATTTTTTTTTATTTTGGTTACATAGGAAAGTTGGTTAGAACCACACTATTTTTAGTAACTAACAAGCGCAGAGTTCAAACCACAAGGGCTGCTCCCATCAATTCTATTTCGCTTCGTTATTAGTGACCTGATGTGAAGGGGACCACCATTCGCTCGAGATTCATATCATCATTGTCGGTCTAGTGTGCACTTAGAGGATTCAAATAAGACTACTAACTTTGTAAACAAGCTGCCCCCAAGATTTGAACCTGGTTGTCTTCTTAATAAGTGCTTAAGAATCAAATAATATTAACTTAATTATAATCCTTAGCTTTTAAAGAAAAAATTATAGGTTTGAATCTTATCAAGAGATATATACATAATTGTTAAAGTGTTGTTATGTTACACCATAGTTGTGATGCAATATACGCGGGATATGTTTCAATCCCATGTAACCAATTAAAAAGTCTTTACGAAATTGAAATAGGTCCTGACCATATTACATGGTGACCATGTCACACCATGGTTGTGATGTAATATATGTAGGACCTATTTCATTCCTATATAACTAATTGAAAAAAAAGGTTTTACATGATTGAAATAGGCCTCGATCATATTACATCATGAGCACAATGTGGTATTACAACAAGTTGAGTATTATATAAACAACACTCTAAATATCTCCTTCTCAAAAGTGAAGTGGAGGGATTTAAGTGGTTTAACTAATATTTTTTAATAAATTTAAATTATTTTTAGACATTAAATAATTATTAATAAAAAATAATTTAACAATTTTTAAAATTGGTTATGGACCTATATTACATAGTGGTATTATATATATATAAAAGCGAAAAATTCTTTGCGAGGTCGCTTTGGTCCGAGAGACCGCGAACAAGGGGTTCTATGTCGTCAAAGTCACCCAAGAATCGCACTCGACCCTGCCCGCACCAACATTATCAATTGAATTTTGGATACCGAATTCAACTTTTTGGTAAGGTGGAGATTTGAACCTGGGACCTCTCGTGGAGCTCTCCTCTCCAACTCACCTACAACATATATATATATATATATATATATATTTTTTTTTTTTGATATTTTGGATACATAGTGGAGTTGGTCACATCCACACTAATTTTAATAACTGCAAGGTTCAAACCACACCGTTGCTATACACCACCTCGTTGTTGATGACTTGACATGACGACTTTGCGTGACGAGGACCACCGATTACTCAAGATTTGTAGTGTAGTTGTTGTTCTGGCACAAGATTCATACTACCTTTGCAAAAGGCATGCCTCTATGTCTCTTATTTGTACTATAACACTTTAAACCCAAATATTTTTCTTAAAAATTGTGAAATATATTCTATAATTTTTGTGAGACAAAACAATAATTAAGACTTTAGACTTACTTTAAAAAAATCTAAATTTAAACAACAACAAAAATATATACATGATTGTATAAATAAACTTTGAAAAAAATATCTATCAAACTCGTGCCTTTAATATTTAAAATTCTCAAAATTATTAGTTAAAGATTAATTATAATTAACATAAAAGTGCTAATATATATTTATAGGTTCTTATAAATTGTATTGTTAATACTTTTAAGAGATAATGAAACATTTTAAGTTTGGACCAAAAAAAATCTTCAAAATTATAACTCGTGCATAATTGAACGTTTAATGATTAAATGTTTTCTTACGGAGAGACCATTATCAAATAAACCCGTATATTATATTTTTAATTCTTTCTAGTTTTATGTTTTCCCTCTTTTGTAAAATTTGAACACTTTGAGACTAGTTTATTTGTTTTTAAATTTTGAAGGTAAGTTATGTTTTAGTAAAGGTAATAGATCTTCGTTGAGTGCTGAGTTTTTGTAGTGTGTTGAGTGGTCTCCTTCACTTCAAATCAAATTAGAGTGTTGAGTGCCTGTAATGTAACAATGAAATACTGGTGATCTCCTTCACCAAAAATGACAAGTAAAATAAAGATAACAGTAACAAATCCAACTGTTCTAAGTCCTTAAAAATGATGAAATATTACCCTTTCTTATTTAATAAAATATAATAAAATAATTGACGGATTCAAATCCTAGCGGGAGAATTACCACACTCCATTTTATAATCCGCCCCTCATCGCGAAACCAAACACGGAGTGCTGATTTGATATCAGAAATGGACGGGTGGGATTAAGCGATCCCAGCGATCCGTGACGCGTGAGATTGGCCAATTAGGAGAGAAAGGATTTGTCTCTATAAAACCAGGCGCGCGGCAAGACGTAGGATCATCCGTGTTTTTATCCTGTGGTAGAGTTGAAGGATTTCATTGTTCGAGTCGTATTTTGAAGCTTTTGTTAACAAAAATGGCGCCCAAGGCAGAGAAGAAGCCCGCTGAGAAGAAGGCCGAGGAGAGAAAGACGGTGGGAGAGAAGACTCCTTCCACTCAGGCGGAGAAGAAGCCCAAGGAGAAGGCCACTCCCAAGGCCGGCAAGAAGATCGCCAAGGAGGGTGGTGGGAAGAAGAAGAGGGCGAAGAAGGGAGTGGAGACCTACAAAATATATATATTCAAGGTTCTCAAGCAGGTCCATCCTGACATCGGCATTTCTAGCAAGGCCATGAGCATCATGAATTCTTTCATGAACGACATTTTTGAGAAGCTCGCCGCAGAATCATCGAAGCTGGTGCGCTACAGCAAGAGGGATACTCTGTCTTCTCGGGAAGTGCAGTCGGCAGTGAAATTGTCTCTTCCCGGTGAACTTGCGAAGCATGCTGTATCGGAGGGCACCAAGGCCGTCACCAAATTTACCTCTGGTTAATTTCATTTGGTTCTCTCTTTCGGCTTTTTTATAATTTATGGTGTTTGTTGACACCACCTCTGTTTTGGATTTTTTGTGCTCTTTGAGGTCCAGAAGGGTAGGGCGATCCCATTCTTTGGAAATATGTTGCTTGTGATGAGTCGTAATTCTTTGATGTTTTTTGCCAATGATTTCCGTAATTAGAATGTGTGAATGTACCTTCAAAAAATTGTCGTTTTTTTTTTTTTTAAGTATATTGTTTTTTTATTTGATGTTGGAATGTCACTGGTTTCAATACGATAGTAATTAATGATTATAAAAGTTGGATTTGTTGTGATATAAACGGTGACTCGCTCTAAAATCATTTTTTTTTTATATAATTATGATTTTATTTTTCATTTGATGTTGGAATGTCACTGTATCCAATACGATAGTAATTAATGATTATAAAAGTTGGATTTGTTGTGATATAAACGATGACTCGCTCTAAAATCATTTTTTTTTTTTTTATAATTATGATTTTATTTTATAAGTATTGTAAAAAATGTGAAAATTTTTAATTAATTAAATAAAATATATTTAAAAAATTATTATATGGTGGTTTTTTAAAGATTTATATGGTGTTTTTTTTTTTAATTAATTATTTTATAAGTATTCTCTAATTTTTAGAGATTTATATGGTGGCTTTTTTTAATTAATTTGTTTGAGTTTATGTGTTTTGATACAAAATAGTGCTTATATTATTTTATATGCCTTGATTTTATTTATTTGATAAATAACAAAACAGCTCTTATATTACTTTATGTACCAAGAATTTTAAGTTTTAAGTGATATGCAATATTAAAACAAATTTAATATATTAAAATTATTTTTAGGTTTATATAGAAAGATGCATATAGGATTAAGCAATTGTATGCTTTCATATAGATTGCTTGAAGGTTTATAGAGTACTTCCATATAGATTGCTTGAAGGTTTATAGAGTACTTATCCATAGGCTACCAAGTATAGGTACTTTATCATTGTTAACTTGGCCTAAAAAGATCATATTTTAGATATTTTAACTCTTGCCCATAATTTAAATTAATGGCACTAGAGAGAAGATATTAGAGATGGTATGGCTCACTCCCTATAATAAATACTCATATTGGCTAATGCATCTTGCTATCTTTTCTTGCCAAAGATACATGAATCTAATCATTCTCTTTACAAACATAAAGCTATTACTCCACCTTTTGGATCAAGATGTTAAGGTTCTTGTAAAAAGATACTTGACATGCAATATGGTGATTGTAATTTGTTCTCCAACCTTAAGAGAAAGTAAGCTAAATTATGAAGCAATAGGTAGGTCTCTAAATAATGAGCCCTAGACGCATAGGATTAAGGCATAACTTGTGTTAACCGTCCAAACCCTAATCCTCTTGAGCTAAATCATGAAGCAATAGGTAGGTCTCTAAATAATCAACCCTAGATGCATAGGATCAAGGCATACCTTGTGTTAACCATTTAAACCCTATTCCTTTGGAGCCAAAAGATTACTAGTTGCCACACCAATAAGTTATTGGAGTTAGAGAGTACACCATGTCTTAGACATGGGAAAGAGACACACTATGAGAGAATAAGTGTGCAAAAAGATAAAGATGTTGAATTGAACTCATAATTTTTTAAATACATTACAATTGACCAAACACTACACTAAGAGCTTAGTTTGAGTTAGATGTATGGTTTTCCTTAAAGACAAGACATTGAACCTTGGGTGTTCTCATAAAGAAAAAGAGAGGAAGTGAATTTTGAACTTGTTTCCTTGTTGAAGAAGGCTTTTAAAAGATGCACTAGCCAAGGCAATAAGGGATGATGTTGAGTCTTATGATGCATTATTGGTCTAAAAAAACCACAAATGACACAACTTGAATAAGGAAGTATTGGCCAAATTTAACCTTTGAATTGATGTCATTATTATATAGAGATTGAAAAAATATGCAATCTAAAAAAATAAACCTACAAAGCTTTTATAAGCAAAAGTTATGACCTAGTATTGAAAATGAGAAAATTTTGATTTCATCCCTTAGGAAAAAGGTTGACTAACTAAATATTGCCATGTGTCATATTAAAATGTTTGGTTGTGTTATGTTGGTGTTGTGCCTCTCATTAGAGTGTTAACTTGTTAAATTGACTAATAAACAATGAACACCCTTAGCATTATGGTCTAACTCACAGGCAATGCAACAACTAACTCTCACAATTATTGAAGACACATACATACCGTCAATCAAAAGTAAACAAGACTCTTCCAACGCACAACAAAAATGGAAAAATTCATTTGCTACGACTCAAGCACATGACCTCATGTGTATTACACAAAAGCCTTACCATTACACCCCTTGTTGATGGAATACACTAATGCCTCCCTAACTTTTTTTTGTTGCACAATAGAATATTATAGAATATTCTAATTTTAAATTCAATATTAAAAGAGGGAAACTTTCATATACAAAAATGAGTATCAAAATCATGAAATTTTGGAAGTGTTGAAGTGGGACCCCTAAAATTTTGCAAAAATTTCAATAAAATTGATAATTTGTCCATTTCTACCATGCTTTGACCTATATAATCCTTTTGTGTGATTGAGTGAAGTTGCTTTATGTTGACTCTAATACCATGTTAGAATCAACAATATTTTCCAAAAACATTTCAAAACATACATTCATCGCAATCATATGGTAAATAATAGATAAGAAAAATTAAAAGAGCAAATAAACAAAAATAGAAAGAAAGACAATTAAATAAGGATAAGGGGTGGGTGCCCGTAGGCATCCCCATGATCTCACATATCACACATTGATACAATGGATTGGTCATTGGAGGGTATTTTTTTTTTTAAGCGAAAAACCCCTTATGGGGCCACCTTGGTTTGAGAGACCACGAACAGGGGGTTCTACACCGTCAAAATCACCCGGGAGTCGCACCCAACCCTGCTCGCACCAACATTATCAATTGGATTTTGGGTACCCAATTCAGCTTTTTGGTAGGGTGGAGATTCGAACTTGGGACCTCCCTTGGAGGATTGCCCTCTCCTCTCCAACTCACCTACAACACCTGGGTCATTGGAGGGTATTTATAGTGATAACAAGTCCTCAATTAAATGCTAACCTCAAGCCGATATAACCTGAATGTTAAATTATAATATAATGAACATATTAAACCCTTTAATCAAGGTTAACCATAAATATGGTGTAACTAATATTGCTAATGCCCATGGGCTTATATGAAAAGATGTCTGTAAGCTTACATATAAAACGTTTGTAGGCTTATATAGAGAGGAAGGCTTACATACACTTGCCCATAGGCTACATCAAGAGTGCTTATAGGCACTTCATCACTACTAGCCTTTGTCTAATGAGATTATATTACATATATTTCAACAATGTGTCTTAAATTGGAGAACATGATGACCAAAAAGATCCTTCTAGAAGGAAATTTATTGAATATTTTGAACTCAATCTTGACTTCCATTTAATCCACCTTTTTAATCTTTAAAATCTTGGCTAGTATGGATTGAATTTATATATTAATCCTTTGCTTTTAAAAGCCATTATACTATGCTTGATTACCTCATCCTTATAATCACATTTGGTACATCAGGTACTCTGTGGATATGAATTGCTATTTGTTTTTTTAATCTTCTAATTCTAGTTAGTACTTCCATAAATGTATTCCCCTCCCCCCATATATATAAAGAGAGAGAGAGAGGTGGGATTGAAAAAAGTCTCACCTGTATTACATTATGACCATATACATATAGCTATATTATAACAATTGGGCAATTATGCATGTATCGCTTAACAAGATTTGAACTTAGGTCTCTAACTTTAAATTCAAGGAATCTTACTAGTTAAACTCATGGCATTGGAAAAAATGTTAAGGTTTATCCATGAGATTTAAACCTCTATTGAATGTAATATTCTTCACTTCCCGCCAACAGTTTGGACTTGATTAGGCTGGTCCCTTGTCAACTTAAATAGGATGTTGATACAATTATGCTCACTTGGGGTTTTGATATTAGGGTAAGAAAATGTTAGGGTTAGAGATATGTGAAAAATAGTGGAGGGAGAGGCTAACAACATTGCACTATAGGAGACCATAATCGGGGCTCAAAGTGCGGGCGAGAAAACTAGGGCATCAGTTGGGTAGCCGAAGAGATTTCTGGTTACTGTGGATTTGAAGACAAGATTGCTGCCCCAGGAGGGTCCAATGGGGACACCTCCGGATCCTCTTCTAGAGAGACATAGTTCTTTTGCAGATTTGTTAAAGGATAAATCTCCATCAAAGATTGAAGAAGCACAAAAAACTGCATTAAAAATGCTCTTTACGACTGCTGGAAATAGATCAACATCTCAACGAGTTAATGGATGCTTGCCATAGTCAAAATCAAGGCCAAAGATTGTCATTGAGCAAAGGATGGTTGAAGAAATAGTTTTATATAGAGCCAATCATGATTTGATCTGTAAATTCATGGGTATTCGCCCTACCCTAAATTTTTTGCATTCCCGGGTCCGGCAAAACTGGGAGCCTCTTGGTGAGTATTCTTTATGGTTTATTAGCAATGGATATTTTATTGTTAGTTTTTCTTCACTTGCCGATAGAAATAGGGCTTTCGAATCAGAAAAGAGGAATCATGGTCCGACAGGATTATTTGTTCAACCCTGGAGAGTGGGATTTGATCCTCGAATTGAACCCACTGCTGTCCCGGTTTGGATCCGTTTGTATGCACTTCCAATGGAGTTTTGGAGTGAGCAGGTATTGGAAATTATCGATAATTCCCTTGGAAGACATTTGGGTGTTTCCAAAGACACAATAGAAGGAAACACAACTGTTTATGCAAGATTATGTGTGGAAATGGATCTTAGCCAGCCTCTACCGACAGAGGTGGAACTTGAACTTGCAGGACTATCTTGGATTCAACAACTGGATTATGAGGCATTGCCCTTCAGATGCAGAGTTTGCCACAAACATGGGCATTTGGCCCGATCTTGCCCAAATAATATGAACATAAAAATGGAGGCTCCTCTAGGAATGTCAAATCTTCCTAAGGAGGGTAAGTCAACAATAAACAAAGAACCAACCAATATTTCTCAGGGTAAAGAAGCACAGAGAGATGGTTTTGAACAGCCCAAAAGAAGGAGAAGGCAAAAGAAAAAATATGGTAAAGAGCAAACCCAACTCAAGCCCTCCAATAGGTATGAGATATTTAAGACACTAATGGACCAAGAAGAACAATTCATGGAAGGAGTGGATGGGAATAATGAAAATAATAACATCCATGTTCAAGCTCCTCTTTCATCTTCCCCCGTCATAGAGCAGGTAGTTGAGTACAGTGAGTTACCGCAGTCAGAGAGTGCAGGGGCATTGATAGTGCATAACCAAGAGCAGCCAATAATTAAGGATGTCAGCATGGGAATAGCAGAAAAGAACAGAGAAAGGCCAACTTTAGGGATAACTCAGGTGGAAAAGAGATCAAAAAATAGCAACTCTCAAGGAGTGGGTAGAAAATCAAATAAGGAATTGATAGCAGTTCAAGGAGACAAACTGATCACTGGAGGATCGGTGAGGCCAATAGATTTTTACTGCTCTCAAGGTAACCAATGATTATACAATCATGGAATGTTAGGGGTTTAAATAGTAGAACCCATCAATCTGCTGTTCGAAGACTCTTAGAAAAATGTAAAACAGATTTTTTGCTTATCCAGGAGACAAAAATGTCGTTAGATCTTATGTGTAAAACAGTTAACAAAATTTGGAGGGGTGCTGGTCATATGGAAGTGGCTGCCCAAGGTGCCTCATGGGGGATAGTTACTCTTTGGAACTCTCTTGAATGGACTGCAATAGAACATATAGCTTGGAGGGGTGTTCTCACATCACATTTTAGAAATAATGTCACAATTGAACATGTTTTAATCACAAATTTTTATGGGGCTCAAAACCTAGATGGTCAGATGCATCAATGGAAAGTTGTGCATAACATGAGAGTCTCAAGGGAAGATTTAGACTGGATTATTGCTGGGGATTTTAATGCTAAATTATCCTCTAGAGATCAGGAAGGGGGAACCCCAATTTTGGACCCAGGGGATCGACTTATGATTGCCCAAGTCCAGGCATTACACTTGGTGGATATTAAATGCCCTGGAACCAACTATACTTGGACTAATAAGAGGAGGGAGCCACATAGCAGGAAGGTGAAGTTAGACCATTTTTTGGTTTCAGAGGAGGCATTTGTAAAATGGAATATAAAATTTCAGATTTTGGAGGGTCCAGTTTCAGATCACTTTCCCATTTTGTTGGAAGGAGGGATCAAGACAGTGCAGCATCACAAACCATTTAAATTTGAAAACTTTTGGTTACAAAAAGAGGAACTTCGAAAGAAAATTCCACAGTGGTGGGAAGAAGGTCGCCCAACATATGGGACAACAATGTTTAGATTCCACAAACAACTTCATTATGTCAAAGTTCAACTGAAACAATGGAGGCGAGCTAACAAGACAGACTTCCAGGTCCAAAGAGCTCCATTGGTGGCCAGATGGGATGAGGTTCAAAAACACTTTAG
Source organism: Wollemia nobilis (assembly GCA_028583015.1). Lineage (NCBI taxonomy): Eukaryota > Viridiplantae > Streptophyta > Pinopsida > Araucariales > Araucariaceae > Wollemia > Wollemia nobilis. Next base: position 3,712,822 of record JAQPPZ010017036.1, on the reverse strand, counting down.
GGAAGGAACAATTACAGAGCAGCTCAAAGAAGAGGATGATGCATTGCGTAAAGCGGTTGAGGACATTGACAACCAAGAGGAGACCTACTGGAAACAGAGAGCAAGAACCACTTGGTTATTAGAAGGTGATAAAAATACCAAATTTTTCCATCGGATTGCTTGTGCTAGGAGACAGATGAACAACATGGAAGCTCTTCAAGATGAGAACGGACACTCCTTTGATACACTTCCAGGTATGCATTTCCATTCAATGGATTATTTTTCTAAACTATTTAAGGAAAGTATGGTGCAAGATGAAGAGGCTCAAAAAGAAGTTATTGTTGTCATACCCTCTGTTATCTCTCGAAGAAGAAAATCAGACCCTACTTAAACCCATTGATAGAGAGGAACTGAAGAATGTAGTCTTTGGAATGAGCACCGAAAAAACTCCAGGTCCAGATGGCTTTCCAATTGAGTTTTTTCAGGCCTTTTGGGATAACTTGGAGGAGGATGTAATGGTTGTTATAGAGGAGTCCAAAGGTAGTAAAAGAATGCTTAAAGCATTAAATCATACTTTCATTACCTTAATTCCAAAAGGGGAGGAGGGGGTACATATTTCAGATTATAGACCTATTGCCTTATGCAATGTCATATATAAAATAATCACAAAGGTAATGGCTGAGCGGCTAAAACCTCTTCTACATAACATTATCTCCTCGGAGCAAGGGGGTTTTGTAGAGGGTAGGCAGATCTTGGATGGTGTGGTTCTAGCTCAGGAGGCAATCCATTCAATGCAAACATCTGGTAATAGAGGAATGTTCATAAAATTAGATATGTCAAAGGCTTATGATAGGGTGGAGTGGAGCTTCTTGTCAAAGATGATGGCAGCCTTTGGTTTCTCTCAGGATTGGATAGAATGGGTCATGAGTTGTGTTTCTACTCCGACATACTCAGTGTTAATCAAGGGTCTTCCCTCGCAACCGTTTGGAGCTACTCGAGGCCTTCGTCAAGGAGATCCTTGCTCTCCCTATATTTTTCTCATATTGGCTGAAGGATTGGGTAGACTTATCTTGAGGAGAAGACAACAAGGTTTGCTAACAGGTATCAAGGTGGGTGAGGAAGTTTTGACTCACCTACAGTTTGTGGATGACACAGGATTGGTGGGAGTGGCCAGCTTCAGGGAAGCAAGAATGATTAGAGATACACTTAATGTCTACCTCAGGGCTACAAACCAAGTCATCAATGATAAAAAATCCAAAGTGGTCTTTTTCAATCTTGATCAAAGGCTTCAGGACAGAGTTTTAGAGATCTTGGGATTCACAAGGACTTATCTCCCAGTGGTATACTTGGGGGTCCCTTTGCATTTTAAAAAACTAAAAATAGATATCTGGAGGAATCTTTTGGATTGTATCAAGGATAGAATTAATCATTGGTCTCACAAATGGTTAAGCTATGGGGGTAGATTAACTTTTTTACAGTCAGTCATTCAAGCCATGCCAATTTATAAATTTTCTATCCTTGCTGCCCCACATACTATATGGAAAGAGTTGGACAAGATGGCTAGAAAATTTTTATGGGAAGGAGTAAAAGGAGAGAGGAAATGGGCCTTAGTTGGTTGGGATAAAGTAAGCCAGCCCAAGGTAAAAGGAGGTTTGGGACTAAAGAAGATCAAAGTTAAATAATAAAGCTTTGGCTGGAAAGCTTTATCGGAGGTGGATTTCCCAACCAACTTCTTTATTCAATAGAATCTTAACTAGTAAATATTTGGGACATGTAAACCCAAATGAGGTGGGTCGTTTCCCTTTGGATGGTAATGGATCCTTAGTGTGGCAGGCTCTCAAGTTAGGATCTCGGTAGTAAAAGATAGATTATTTTGGAAAGTGGGGAGAGGGGAGAAGGCACGATTTTGGACAGATTCATGGGATCAATACCCACCTATCATTGTTGAATTTCCTGAATTGCAACCAATAAAAATAGCCATAGAAACCAAGGGATGGGTCCAAATTGAAAGTTATTTCAACACTAGTCAGCTGGGGGATTATAAGTTTAAGCAGTTTAAGAAGTTGGATGAGTGGCCAATTTCAATCCCTCCGGATTTGACACCCATCATGACTAAAATCTTGGCAGAAAGATTTCTCACAGGTAGAGACGAGGAGGATGAATTAGCTTGGGGCTATGGGAGCCTTGGTGTCTACACAGTGAAGGACGGATATGATAAGATCCTTCCAGAGCCTCCTCCTCATACATATCAGGTTGAGGATTGGAGAAATATTTGGCAGTCCAAGGGTTGGCCGAAAGTAAACTTTTTTTCCTGGCAGTTCATGCATAATGGAATTCTTACTTTTGATAATCTCAGATGTAAAGGAATCATTGGTCCATCTCAATGTGTTTTATGCTACAAGAGCGAGGAAACAACTGATCACTTGATGTTTGAGTGCCCATTCACGCGCCAGATTTGGGAGAGATGGTTTTTATATTATAAAATTCAAGTTAATGGTGATTTGAATCGGATTAATATTTGGGAAAGATGGAAGAGGGGTAGATTTAAATCTAAAGCTCTTTGTATTGGTTGGGAGCTTGGATTAAACTTTATTTGGTGGCAAGTGTGGTTGGAGAGAAATGCTAGAATTTTTAGAGAAACTTTTTCTTCTTTAGATGGAGTTTGGCAGGTCATTTGGAGCAAAGTCACAAAAACTGTGGTAGTCTATGCTAAAGAGGAAACTCAGGTTGTTATTGGGGCAATGGAAAAGGAAGTTGAAGTGCAAGAGGGACAGGATAGAGCTAGTTGGAAACCACCCCCAGAAGGTTGGATTAAAATTAATACTGATGGAGCTGCAAAAGGCAATCCGGGTAGAGCTGGAATTGGAGTGGTTTGCCGAAATCATGTTGGAACAGTGCTCTATTGGGAACTGCAAGGCTTGGGAAGAGCCACAAACAATGAAGCAGAAGCCTTAGCTATCAAATCTGCTTCTATTTGGGCAGTAAAACAAGGCCACAGGAGGATAATACTAGAATCAGATTCTCAAATAATGGTTGGAGCTCTAGATTGCATGAGGAACTTTGCTTTGAAAACATGGAGGTTGAGGATTCTTGTCACTCAAATTAAGGAATTATGGAGGGAATTAGATGATGTGATTCCAGTTTATGTGAGTAGAGATCTAAATAAAGTGGCAGACTTCCTGGCTAAGATGGGTGCTGAGAAGGAGGTAGGGGTTCAGTGGCACAGTGACATGGCTATTGAGGATGAGGTGATTAGGCAGGGTGTTGAAAGGTCCCTGAACCTTGTACAAAGCAGCCGTGGGCCTCCGAAGAGGGAGGCAAAGGGGAAGAATGATGGCAGCAGATCGAGACAACCTAAAAATAGTAGGGGCCACCTAAGGTAAAGGCGCCCAGAGGAACCAACTAGAAGAACTAACTTTTTTTGCATGTTTTCCAAGAAGACCGAAGAGGCCCATGAGCTAAAGATCAAAGAAAAAGCAAATCACCACAAGGAGATAGGTGTCACGATATCGTGACATGTTGCATTTTCATGGTCCAAAGCAAAGGGAGAAAGCAAGGAGGAAAAAGTGTCGTGATATCGTGACATGTTGCAACGTCGCGGCCAAAGGAGGAAAAGGTGTCGCGATATCGCGACAAGATGCATCGTCGCGCCGAAGGAGAGAAAGTGTCACGATATCGTGACATGTTGCAACGTCGCTGCCAAAAGAGAAGAAGTGTCATGATATCATGACATGTTGCATCGTCACGGCCAAAGGAGGAAAGGTGTCACGATATCGCGACATGTTGCATCGTCGAGGCCAAAGGAGAAAAGGTGTCGCGATATCGCGACATGTTGCATCGTCACGGCCAAAGGAGAAAAAGTGTCATGATATCGTGACATGTTGCATCATCGCGGCCAAAGAGAAAAAGTGTCACGATATCGCGACATGTTGCATCATCATGGCCAAAAGAGAAAAAGTGTCACGATATCGTGACATGTTGCATCGTCGTGGCCAAGAGAGAAAAAGTGTCGCGATATCGTGACATGTTGCATCGTCATGGCCAAAGGAGAAAAATGTCGCGATATCGTGACATGTTGCATCATCGCGGCTAAAGGAGAAAAAGTGTCATGATATCGTGACATGTTGCATCGTCATGGCCAAAAGAGAAAAAGTGTCACGATATCGTGACATGTTGCATCGTCGCGGCCAAAAGAGAAAAAGTGTCGCGATATCGCGACATGTTGCATCATCGCGGCCAAAGGAGGAAAAGGTGTCGCGATATCGTGACATGTTGCAACGTCGTGGCCAAAGGAGAAAAAGTGTCACGATATCGCGACATGTTGCATTGTCACGGCCAATGGAGGAAAAAGTGTCACGATATCGCGACATGTTGCTTCGTCGCGGCCAAAGAGAAAAAGTGTCGCGATATCGTGACATGTTGCATCATCGCGGCCAAAAGAGAAAAAGTGTCGCGATATCGCGACATGTTGCATCGTCGCGGCCAAAGGAGGAAAAAGTGTCGCGATATCGCGACATGTTGCAACGTCGCGGCCAAAAGAGGAAAAAGTGTCGCGATATCGCGACATGTTGCATTTTCGCGGCCAAAAGAGAAAAGTGTCGCGATATCGCGACATGTTGCATTTTCGCGGCCAAAGGAGAAGAGGAAAAAAGTGTCACGATATCGCGACAAGTTGCATCAACAGACCAAACCGATCCCCCTGGCAACATCTCACATTGTGCAAACATTGAAACTTGTAGGATCGTGCCTTAGGCCAATGGGGAAGGAGTCTCTCCACACTTGAATGTCAGATTCGCCGACTCCCCCGTTAGCTAGGTAATGGTTTAAGAGATTTGGCTCCATTGCAAATCTTCTTTTACTCTTGTAATCTTGTGTTCTCTCTGACTAAGGCTGGGAAAAGTCTCATCCCAACTTGTAAATGTTCTTTGTTTTAATACAAGTTTTTTCAAATTTCTCAAAAAAAAATATTCTTCACTTCCCATTGGTTGCTTTAAACCCCATAAACAATTTTTTATGTATATATATATATATATATATTCTTAGTTATCAAGTTTGAGTTCGACACTTTGAAGTTCAAAAGAAATTCGATATATTTAAAAATTTGAAATAAAATTCGACATAAAATTTGATATTTTATAAATGTACATATATCCTTTCAATGTTATGTAAATAAGAAACTCAAATGTTATGTGGGTTGAAATGTGATCTCAAACGCGGCTCCAAATGTTCATGCTGCTAAAAAGTAACCAAATATTAATTAGATTCTACCTTGCTCAGGACTTTCAATTTATTAAAAATGCCTCTCTTAGTTTATTTTATTAGTAAAAAACCAATGAGCCATATGTACATTGAAAGTGGCTTTCATACATCTGTAGTGCCATTTGGAGCCCACACAATTTGACCATAGATAGGCTTCTAGGAAACCAAACCTATTTATTGCTTTTCGCACGAACCTACGGAGCAAAAGCTAAAAATTTAAATTAATTAAAAATGTTTAAATGGGCTCCTATCATTATCATATTAAATATATTGGTGCTTATATAGCTCTACCTCTTATTTTGTTACGGACCGATAAAAGGATTTAAACCTGTAGCGAAACACAACTACTCGCAACGTTCGAGGCACATGTTTTCATTGATATATTTTTTTTAAAAGAGGAGAATCAATAACATTCTTTTATTTTTTAGCAGCTGGGCACAAGGTTAGACACTTTTTATAGGTTTCTACTAATATATAATATAAGAGCACAAATTCGAACTTGATAATTAAGGTTGTAAATGTTTCCAAAAATTAAATATATAATTGGCGAAATTTAGGGTTAGGGTTTATTCGCCAAACTTATTTGGTAGGGTTTTAACTTTCCGCATTCTTTTCCCGCTTATTTTTTGCTCATTTTTTTATTGACAAATTTAGGATTTATTCACCAAACTTATTTGTTATAATTTTAAATTTGACGAATTTCAAATTTTATCTAAAAAATTCGACGAATTTAACAACTAAGTATATATTAAATTAGTATATATTACCTTGGTTGACTGTATTCCTCAACAAACAAAAGCCCATCAAACAAAACCAAAAAATGAAAATCCTTTCTTGGAATGTGTGGGGGCTAAATTCCCCTAGGAATAGAATAATTGTTAGAAATCTACTCATGGAAGTAAAACCTGATATTGTTTGCCTTCAAGAATCTAAAATTGACACAAAAAAAACTTGACATTATTCAAAAAGAGGTTTGGCAAAATACTGAATGGATCATAAGCACAAAACAAGGTACTATTGGAGGTATTTTCATCTTTTGGGACATAATTAATTTTGAGGGCATTTTAGTTGATCAAGAAGAGAGATTATGGACAATCAAATTGAAGAACAAAAAAACTAACTTATGTTGGGTAATGACAGGGGTTTATGCTTAAAATGATGATCATGAGAGATTCTAACTGTGGAATAAGCTATCTTTTTAGAGGAGTCTTTTCATTAATTTGCATTGGATGGTTTTGGGTGACTTCAATACAATCTTAAGAATAGAGGACAAAAATGGAGGGAGGATTAACATCACTCAAGGTATGTAAGATTTCAATGATTTTATTCAGAACAATAAATTGATTGACCTGGATATGTGTAAAGGTAAGTTTACGTGGACAAACAAGAGGACGAGTGATAATCACATTCAAAGGCACCTGGATAGAGTTCTTATTTTTGATAGTTGGCTAAGTATAAACAATATTCATAGACTTACATGTATGCCCATAATAGGATCAGATCACAATCCCCTTTTGTTGGATATGGAAAAGGAGGGGAAGTAGGGAGGAGCACCCTTTAGGTATGAGCTCATGTGGAATATGCACCCAGACATTACAAACAAAATTAAATCTTGGTGGTGGGAGGAGGTTCAAGGATTAGCTATGTACAAAGTTACCCAAAAATTAAAGAACACCAAGTATTGAATCAAAATTTGGAATAAAGAAATTTTTGGTAACATCAATTTAAGAAAACAACTTTAAAAGGACATCCAAGATATAGAGAAAACAATGGAGAGAGAAGGTAGAAAACCAAAGTGGCATGAAAGGGAAATTCAACTCCTCGCGAAGTATCATAATACCATTGCCCAAGAGGAAATATATTGGAAACAAAAATCCAGAGTACTGTGGCTCAAGGCAGGTGATTGAAACACTTTTTCTTCCATGTTTTGACTATGAGACATATGAACAACAATAAAATCCTCTAACTTATGGAGGAAGATGGAAGAAAGAATGAAGATTTAAATGATATTAAAAATTTGGCCATTACTTTCTTTGAGAACCTTCTTAGCAAAGAAAAACAGAGTGCAACATGGAAATAGAAAGCATCAGTAACAATGTTCCCAAAGGAGTTAATGACAATATGAATGAATATCTATGCAAGGTAATATCTAAGGAGGAAATTAAAAGAGTTGTGTTCTCTATGGGAGCATCCAAGGCTCCAAGGCCAAATGGTTTTCCATCAGGTTTTTTCAACATCATTGGGATATTGTTGGAGAAGATGTAGTCAATGCAATCCAAGAAGCCCAAGAATTTGGTAAGTTGTTGAAAGAATGGAATAATACCTTCCTTGCTCTAATTCCCAAAAAATATGGGGTAGATAAATTGTAAGACTTTAGACCAATTAGCCTATGTAATACAATTTACAATTTTTTTACTAAAGTGTTGGCCAATCGGTTGAAAAACATCATCCCCTCAATCATTAATGAAGATCAAGGAGGTTATGTGACAAGCAAGAAGATTACTGAAAACATCATTGTCATTTATGAAAAAACACACTCTCTTCAAAGGAGGAAAGGGTCAGGCATGTTCCTTAAGTTGGACATGAACAAAGCCTATGATAGGGTTTCATGGTCTTTCTTAGATAAAATAATGGAGCGAATGGGTTTCAATGAAAAATGGAGGGCATGGGTTGGTATGTGTATTTCTAACCCCCCTTTTCAATCCTGATCAATGGACAATATGTTGGGTTGTTTTCTTCTATCATAGGAATCATACAGGGAGATTCATTGTCTTTATATCTCTTTATCATTATGGCAGATGCCCTGGGAAGAACTTTGGAAAGAAAGAGAAAGGATGGTAATATCAAAGGTCTAAAACATTAATCCATTGGTGAAGCTTTGTCCCATCAACAGTTTGTGGATGATACTTTCTTGCTTGGGGAAGCTACAGAGGAAGAAGCTTTGGAGTTTAAAAAAGTCTTTAGTTCTTATGAAAAAGCTGCAAGACAAAAAACAAATTATGAAAAAAATAGGATTATGTTTTTTAACACGGAGGAAAATATAAAATATCACATAATTAAAGTGTTGGGTTGTAAGGAGGAAAAATTCCCTATCACCTATCTTGGTTTGCCTTTGTTTATAGGCAAGATGAAAGATGAACTTTGGAATCTGATTATTGATAAATTTAAGAGGAAACTCTTGGAAGGGATCACTGTACAAATCATAAAACACACACTTCAAATTCTCCCTATTTATTTCATGTTTTACCTAAGGATGTCAAGGAAAGTGGAAGAGACTTTAGAAATACTACAAAAAAATTCTTATGGGATGGCATTGAATTCAAAAAACGTATACATCTGGTAGCTTGGGATACCTACTGCCAGCCTTTACAGAATGGGGATCTTGGTTTGAGGAAGTTGAGACATCTAAATAGAGTTCTTCTAGCTAATCATGGTTGGAGGCTTTGCACTAGAGCATTAGGAAAATGGGCTAGCATTATATAAAAAAAATACCTGGAGGGCATAAACCACTTTATCAATTGTTCTAATCCTCCACATGGGTTTATGTTTTGGAAATATAATCAATAGTAGAAAATTTCTATGGCAAGATCTAAAATGGAGAGTAGATAGGGGGGACAAAATTGACTTTAGGAAAGACCCTTAGATTCGAGAGGAACCTTTAGCGAACTACAAAAAGTTCAAATATATTAAAGAAAATTTAATCGAAACCTATGGTTGTTGGAATATTTTGCATTTTGTGATTTTTTGGTGATAGATTGGAGGAAACGTAAACGAATTGTTTTCTTCCAACTTTGTGATGCTTAAAGAACTCCTGGAAGAGTTCCTTAGCATCAAGGGGGAGAATGTTGGAATATTTGGCATTTCCCTAAGCATATTGAGTCATGGTCAATGTTTGACCAAAGACTAAGTTTAGTCTCCTTGTTTATTTCTTATGATACGTAGGATTTGGTTCCATGTTTAGTTAGTGCTAGACTATTTTAGAGTTAGTGGTTAGAGGTTTTTTTTATGGCTTCTAAAGCTATACATTTGTAATTTTTTTTTGGTAGGTAAAAATTATATTAAAAGCGAGTTTTGAAAGGACCCCAAAACCTTTTTACAACAGGTCAATCGACCAAACCAAAGGTCAAGAACAATCAATTTGAAGAATCCCGCCCAGCGGGAAATAGACAGTTTGGAAAAACCCGTCCAACGAGAAAAGATAATTTTGAAAAATCTCGCTACCACCAATTTTGAAAAATCTCGCCTAGCGGGGAACCACCAATTTTGAAAAATCCCACCCAGTGGGAAACCACCAATTTTGAAAAATCTCGCCTAACGGGAAAACATGTAGGATGATGAATTTGAAAATCCCGCCCAGCGAGAAATAGTTGAAAACCACCAGATTGGAAATCCCGCCCAACGAGAAAACCAGAATATTGGAAAATCTCGCCTAGCGAAAAATCCTATCCCGCCCAACAAGAAAAACTAGTAGATTGGAAATCCCGCCCAGCGGGAAAGCCAGTAGATTGGAAAATCCCACCTAGCAGGAAACCACCAAATCCCGCCCAATGGGAAACCACCAGTTTTGAAAAATATCGTCTAACAAAACATGCAGGATGATGAATTTGAAAATCCTGCCCAGCGGGAAGCAGCTGAAAACCACCAGATATGAAATCCCGCCTAGCGAGAAAACCAAAATATTGGAAAATCCCACCCAACAAGAAATCCCGTCCCGCCCAATAGGAAAACCAGTAGAAAATTGGGTTTGAAAAATCCCGCCCAACGGGAAAACCAACAGGATTGGAAAATCCCGCCCAGTAGGAGAACTAGCAGAAGAACGGATTTGGGAAACTGCAACACTGGAATCCTACCAACAAGAGTACGAGGAAGTTGAAGGATCCAGGGAAAACAAACACAAGCACAAAGAAAGGATCTCGAAAGCCATAAAGGGCCTAGAACCCACCATATTTGCTCATAAAAAATTCCAGGGAAGTGGAACTGGGACTAAGAACAACTCAGGAACAAGAAGAGGCCCCTCCCAAGGCCAAGAACAAGCTCTGAGAGTCCACCAAGAAGCAGGACCAGAAAGCATAAGCCCTCGAACAAGAAACTAAAACGAAAACTTGCAAAGCCTAGGAAGAAAGCGACAACAAACACAAAGATGGGATCCATGAAAACCTAAACTGAGGGATCTAGGGGTCTGCATGCATAGATCACCGATCCCCCCAAGATCGAGATATGCAACAAAAAACCCAAAGCACCCCCCTAGAAAGGACCAGGAATCTCAATCCTTGCACACGAACAAATTTAGGGAACTGGGACTGAGGCTGGGAATAACTCAAGCACAGGAAGAGGCCCCCCCCAAGGCCATGCAAATGCTCAAAGCGTCCACCAAGAAACAGATCCAACAAAAAGAAGCCTTCGAACAGGAAAACGAACATGGTCCCACCCAAAGGGATGAGACCACCATCAACCAATGGCATCCCAAAGAGGAAACACGAGCAAAGAGGAAACTACCCCCCCAAACCAACCTCAATGAAGAGAGAACCTCACAGGATGCACCAAGAAGCAAATGAGAACCCAACCTGCAACCACCACAAACCGAGAAAGCCTTGGGAACTATATCCCAGTAACAACCTGCAAAAAACCCTGGGGAAAATCCTAAGGGAGATCAGGGACATGATCCTAGGAACATGCAGGAAACCCTAAAGGATCCATGGGAAGCACCAGGCCCGGGATTCAAACGAGGAAACCCCAAAAACTATTGGGAAAAGAGCAGAAAGTGGGCAAGGATATCCCCCCAAGGAGATCATCTGCTACAAACCATTCCCAGAGTGGGATGACCTAGGATGAATCAGGGTCTAGGCAAGAACCAGGGAAGGGGGAGCAGGGAGAGGGAGCAGGTCCCTCCCCCTCTCCCCTCCCTCTATATTTGTATTATTTCATTTAATGAGATTACAAAGATATATAGCTTTAGAAGCCATAAAAAAAATTAACAATAACAGAAGATGAATGTAATATTTGGAATATTTAATGGTTACATTCATAGGGTGGGTGATTTTCAGGAGTGGAAAATCTTGCAAGAAGATATGCAAGGTCCGAGGGGTAAAGATCTGCAACTCCTTTTAAGGAGTTATTATTTAGGTAGAGGTTCATAGGAGGATAAAATAATTTGGGGAAGAAACCAAGGCCAACACTTGGTGAAGAATGGATATAGAGTCTTGGGCAAAGTAACCTCAAAGAAACCCAAGCTTAAAAGAATTTGGAAGCTAAACATCATCCCTAAGGTTGCTATGTTTTTTTGGACTACCATTCTCAATAATATCCTTACAAAAAATAATATGTTCAAAAGAGGGATTGTGGTTCCAATTGTTTGTCTTATGTAATAAAGAGGATGGGTGCGTGGACCACCTATTTGGAAGTTGTGATTTTTTTCGTGATATCCTAAATATGTTATTGAGAGAATTTAATGTTGTTTGGGTCATTCCATATTCTCTAATCAGGATTGGGGAATAGTGGCACTTAGGAAGTAGTATTTATTGGCAAAAATGCATTCCACATATTTGTTGGGGGATTTGGTTGGAAAGAAACAAGTAAGTGTTCAAAAATAAAACCAGAGGAATAATCGGGGTTTATGCTAGGATAAAAACAACCCTATGGGAGGATTGTGTTAAAAACATTGTCAGCAAGGAAAAGCTTGCAATGATCCTCTCTAGAGAAAAATATATCTTAAATTCAGAAAAAAAATCAATAAGGTGAGACTAGATACTAGATGGGAATATCCTCACAAAGATTGGGTAAAAATTAACTTCAATGGGGATGCAAAAGGTAACTCGGGTCATGCTGGTGGTGGGGGTCTCATTAGGAATGTCAGAGGTTAGGTAGTGGTTGCATATGCTTGAGGATCTAGGAATTACCACAAATCACCAAGCTAAAGCAAGGGCGATGCTTACAGGCCTCCGAATTGCAGTGAATTTAGGTTTTAGGAGAATTGTTCTTGAGGGGGATTCCAAGAATATTATAACTTCCCTTCAAAAAGGGGAGTTAAATAATTCTAGCATTTTCTAAATAATTATAGATGTGAAGACTATTTTGGGAAACCTAGAAGAAAGTCAATAGAGAGGGAACAAAGTGCCCATAAAATGATGGATATGTCATTAAATTTAAGAATTTCAAGGTCATGTCATACGCCCCCATGGAGTTAGATGAGATTATAAAAATTAATAAAGGATTTGAGCACACTAAATTACATTGTTGTTAGCAGTTTCTTTATCAGTTATGCAAAGCATTGAGCACTGCATAAGCCACGTCAAATAGAAGGATAGCGAGAGGAATATTATTTCAGCTTCTCCATCAGTAGGTTTAGCTAAGTTTGTTTATTTTACTAAGATAGAACTATCTTGCATTTGTATGATCTTCTCTTGTTTTTTCTTGTACATATTTCGAGCTATGTGTAAAAGGTCGAGGCCCTTCAACCTCTTTTTTTATCAATACAAAAAAAATACTATATTCCTCAACTTTTAAGAAGACCTAGGTTCGAATCTTACCAAGCGATACATGTATAGTTGTTACTCTTGTAATACCACAATGTGGTCATGATGTAATATGGGAGGGGCTCGTTTCAATCCCACATAACCAATTAAAAAAATTGTCACATGGGACTAAAACATGTTCCACCAATATTACATTATGGCCTTCTAACTGCATTATAACAACTAAGTAATTATGTATATATTGTTTCACAAGATTCAAACTTAAATCTCTTTAAAATTTGAAGAATTTAACCAATTGAACTCATAATATTAGGTAAAATGTTAAGGTTCACTCATAAGATTTGAACCTTGGTTTAAAGTGCAATATTCTTCACTTCCTACCCGTTACTTTAAACCTCATAAACAAAATTTTAAATAATTGTAATAGAATCAAATAATGTTAACTTAGTTATATTCCTTAGCTTTTAAAGAAGACATCTAGGTTTTGAATCTTACCAAGAAATACATGCATAATTGTTAAAGTGTTGTTATGACATACCGGTTGTGATGTAAAATGTTGTTATGCCACACCATGGTTGTGATGTAATATGTATGAGACCTGTTTCAATCTCATTTAACCAATTAGGAAAAAGGTTTTATGGAATTGAAATAGACCCCGACTATATTACATCATGACCACATTGTGTTATTAAAACGAGGTGAGTATTATATAAACAACACTCTAATGATCTCCTTCTCAAAAGTGAAGTGGAGGGAACTTGTTTAACTAATATCCTTTAATAATTTTAAATTATTTTTAGATATTAAACAATGTGTTAAATTCCCTTTTGATAAGCATAGCTCTCGACTTTAGGAAGGGTCATGGTTAGGGAGAGCCTACCCAACCTGTAGTAGGAGTTTTTTACACTAACCAAACAAATAAATAAATATACATATATTATATTTCTAATTCTATATAGTTTATGTTTTCCCTCCCTTGTAAAATTTGAACATTTTGATTGAGACTATTGCATATTGAGGAGACCACTTTTTGTATTATATATTGTAACTTACATGTCCACCATTTGAATAACAAGATTTTAAATTTTGGAAATAAGTTTTGTTTGAGGTAGTGGTAGTACCGTCATGATTTCGTTGAGTATTAAGTACTTGCTAGTCATGATTTCGTTGAGTATTAAGTATGGTGCTGACAGTTTCAACTTTGAACAACTGGTGGTATTCTTCGTATCAGACCATATTAATTATAATTACAGTTAACAAGCGGTTCTCTATGTAATAAAGTAAAAGTAATTGACGGTTTCAAATCGTAGCGGGAAAATTGCTATACTCCATTTTATAATCCTCCCCTCATCGCGAAACCAAACACGGAGCGCTGATTTGATATCAGAGATGGACGGGTGAGATTAAGCGATCCCAGCGATCCGTGGCGCGTGAGATTGGCCAATCAGGAGAGAAAGGATTTGTCTCTATATAAACGAGGCACGCGGTAAGGAGGAGAATCATCCGTGTTTTTATACTGTGGTAGAGTTGAAGTATCTAATTGTTCGAGTCGTATTTGTAAGGTTTTGTTAACAAAAATGGCGCCCAAGGCAGAGAAGAAGCCGGCCGAGAAGAAGGCCGAGGAGAGAAAGACGGTGGGAGAGAAGACTCCTTCCACTCAGGCGGAGAAGAAGCCCAAGGAGAAGGCTACACCCAAGGCCGGTAAGAAGATCGCCAAGGAGGGCGGTGGGAAGAAGAAGAGGGCGAAGAAGGGAGTGGAGACCTACAAAATTTATATATTCAAGGTTCTCAAGCAGGTCCATCCTGACATCGGCATCTCCAGCAAGGCTATGAGCATCATGAACTCCTTCATGAACGACATTTTTGAGAAGCTGGCCGCCGAATCGTCGAAGCTGGTGCGCTACAGCAAGAGGGATACTCTGTCTTCGCGGGAAGTGCAGTCGGCTGTGAAATTGTCTCTTCCTGGTGAGCTTGCGAAGCATGCTGTATCGGAGGGCACCAAGGCCGTCACCAAATTTACCTCTGGTTAATTCCATTTGGTTCTCTCTCGGTCATTTTATAGTTTATGGTGTTTATTGACACCGCCTCTGTTTCGGATTATTTTGACGCTCTTCGATGTCCAGAAGGGTAGGGCAATCCCATTCTTTGTGGAAATGTTGCTTGAGGTGAATCGTAATTCTTTGATGCGTAATTCTTTGATGTTTTCTGCCAATGAGATGGATCTCTTTAGGAATGAAGATGTTATGGTCTTGGTTTTATTTATCTATTTAGTCTTGTTTTTATTTATCTATTTTATTTATTTATTTTAGTTCTAAGTATAGTGTTGAAGTACGTGTTTTAGAAATAGTTAATCCTTTACATTTCAAAGAATTTATATGTAATGGAGACTAACTAAATAATTATAACCTAGTTGAAAATTAATTTTTAATTTTTAATTTTTAATTTTGTTTTTAAAATATGAATGACTGGGAGTTGAGTTTTTATTAAACAAAGGATTTACATCCAAAATAATGGGTGATTAACAGTTTATTGGGTAAACGATTAATCTGTTGAGTTTTTATTAAACAAAGGATTTACATCCAAAATAATGGGTGATTAACAGTTTATTGGGTAAATGATTTAATCTGATTAATATTTAGAATTAAACGTTTTATTTTAATATAATATTTTTAATAAAAGTGAGAGTTAAATATTTCTATTTTAATTTAACCTATTTTTATAAATAAAAATAAACGCATAATTATATACTCACCTATACTTACCTACTATGAATGAGTACACTTACCTCTTCACAGTTTGCATCTTGTGAAAGCCTGTATGGTTGCGTGTCTCCTTGGGACGGTGCTTAACTGGTCTTGATCATTGCCCTTCGTATCTTTTCCATTATAGTCATAAGTATTGCACGACTAAAATGCTAGTTGTGGAGCTCCAAGGGGCTAATTTTCATCTTAGATGTTATGTTCTGTGATAGCTTTTCCTCGTAAGACTAATGAAGGCAATTTGAAACATGTGTAATCCATCCTTCCTGATTCTTAGTAGATTGATGTTTGGGTTTGTTTTCTTTATATTTCAAATAACGTTTCTTATAAATTTCGACAATGGATTTGGGTGGTTCCTAATTTATTGTTTATTGGTAGGTGAATGCTAGTTAAATGTTTATTTTAATATGATAGATGATAGGAAAGGATCGACAATGGATTTGGGTGGTTCCTAGTTTATTGGGAGGTGAATGTTAGTTAAATGTTTATTTTTAATATGATAGATGATAGGAAAGGATCGACAATGGAGTTGGGTGGTTCCTAATTATCGGGAGGTGAATGTTAGTTAAATGTTTATTTTAATATAATAGATGATAGGAAGGATTAAAAATGTTTAATTAGGAGGTGAATTACAATTTTTTTTACCTTATTTGAAATGTGCTTTTCAACTATGAGAATCTTATAAAAATTATAAAAAATTCCTCTGAAATTATGGGACTTGTTTTTATTTCAATTTTACTTGACTACTTAAGCCTATTGAAACACTATTATGAGTTTTAAACCATTCAGGTTATGGGAAGAAATGGGTCTTTTTCATGTATTATAATACTTGTATTATTAATAATTTTATTAATAAAAACATTAAATAATTTGGGAGCTTTAAATTTGTCACCATAACTAATAAATACATATATTCATCTTGCTTTTGAAAAATGATTGAAAAAAAATATAACTAAAAAAATAAAAATAATAAAATAATAAAATAATGTTTTATTTTTGAACCAAGCTTTTAAAGCTATGAATATACATTTATTGAGATTGTTGTATTTATTATTTTACTTAATAATGATATATTTTAGGTATGTGCCATGCATCTTGTCATTTTCATGATTGTCTTGTTTTTTCTTTATAATTTATTGTCTTGACATATTGGATTCCTTGGTGATGCTCCATCTATATTAATTTTTTCTCAATCCTTTTGGGGAGGCTACCACTTTCTTTTTTAACTACTTTTGGGTACCTTACGGTTTCCATTTCTTGATTAAAAGCCTTAGAAATAATTTTTGAACTGCTCATGATTTGTTTTAATTGTTGGTGGGGTTCTTGGGGATACTTTGGTGTATGTTGGATTGTCTTTGCAATGTTGAATGTGGTCTTTTGCCAAATATAGTGGATGTCCTTAGATTCTTGTTTGAAGATGTGATTGTTTCTTTCCTTCCATATGTTTCATAGTAGGAGAGTAGTTCCTACCCATACTAGTCTACTCCATCTTGTATAGTCTATTCCCTCCACATATGCTCTAGGGTGGTAATACCAAGTAAAATAGCCATAATCTTTCACAACTTTGAGGCTATAAGAAATTCAATAAATAAGTGGTAGAGTGTTTCAAGGTTCTCCCCACACATCTCACACTTGAAAGGACCATGGTAACCTCATTTCATAAGTTGTTCTTTAGTACCCTTTTATGTAGAAGAAGCCAAATGAAAAATCTCACCTTAGGCCATAAATTTTGTGCCCATATTTTTTTGAATAAGTCTCGAAGCGAGTTAGGAGTACTTTTGCATAGAACTGCATATCCACTTGCTACTGTATCTTCCCCTTGACCGGTGTTGCCCCATCCAAGAAAATCCTCCGCTAGTGCCTTGTTCTTGATTGTTGATCTGAATCCTAGTCCCCCTTCATGTTTGTGAAGGCATAAAGTTTCTCAACACACTAATGCCTATTTCCTTTCCTCCTTAGTGCCCCTCTAGAGGAATTGATGATTTATTTGATCCAATTGTCTTAGCATTGCCTTCAGAATGCCCAAAATAGCAGAGACATAAATAGGTACAGATTGAAGGATTGATTTAACCAAGGTTATTCTTCCCCTTGATGATAGCCATCTATTAGTCCATTTTTCTATTTTCCTTTTTACTCTATCCACTAGCCAGACCCAATCCTCCTTTTGTCTCCCTATTTTAAGAGGAACGCCTAAGTAGGTGAGGGGAAGGGAGGTCTTACAATATCTTAGTTTGTTAAGAACCATGATCTCCTATTTGGATGAATTGTAGAAGAAAATGACTTTGGACTTTTCCTCATTGATCAGTTGCCCTGTGGTTGTTGAGAAACAACTTATAGTATGTTTGATTCTTGAGGCTTCATTCTTTGTTGCTTTCCTTAATAGAGTAAAGCCATACAAAAACTAGAGATGAGTGATTGGTTTGGCTCCATTTGCAATAGTGATTCCTGTTAATGTTTGGTTTTCCCTACATTTGACCATTGTCCTTCCTAGGGCCTTGAGAATGCCCAAAATAGCATACATAAATAGGTACAGATTGAAGGATTGATTTAACCAGGGTTATTCTTCCCCTTGATGATAGCCATCTATTAGTCCATTTTTCTAATTTTCTTTTTACTCTATCTACTAGCCAGACCCAATCCTCCTTTTGTATCCCTATTTTAAGAGGAACGCCTAAGTAGGTAAGGGGAAGGGAGGTCTTATAGTATCTTAGTTTGTTAAGAACCATGATCTCCTATTTGGATGAATTGTAGAAGAAAATGACTTTGGACTTTTCCTCATTGATCAGTTGCCCTGTGGTTGTTGAGAAACAACTTATAATATGTTTGATTCTTGAGGCTTCATTCTTTGTTGCTTTCCTTAATAGAGTAAAGCCATAAAAAAACTAGAGATGAGTGATTGGTTTGGCTCCATTTGCAATAGTGATTCTTGTTAATGTTTGGTTTTCCCTACATTTGACCATTGTCCTTCCCAGGCATTCAATCAAAATAATGAATAAATATGGGAAAAGGGGATCTCCTTGCCTAATACCTTTGGATGCAGTGAACGATTGTGAAGGGAAGTTGTTGATCAAAACTAAAGAGGACATTGATGAAATGCATCCCTTGATCCAATCTTTCCATTCTTGTGCGAAGCTACATTGACCCATTACTTTAAGGAGGAAAGCCCAATCCACCCTATCATATGCTTTGGATAAGCCTAATCTGATGAACTGTGATGGGGAATTTTTGTGCTTCCATGGAGTGAATAGCCTCTTGAGCTAAAACTATCTTGTCCACTATTTGTTTGCCTTCCACAAAACCACATTGTTCTAGTGAGATAATCTTATGCAAAAGCGATTTGAGCCTCTCCACCATTACCTTGGTGATTATTTTGAGCAAGACATTACATAAAGTTATTGGTCTAAACTCGGTAATATTCTTTGCATCTTGTGCCTTTGGAATCAATGCTATATATGATTTGTTGATTTTCTTCAACTCATCTTTAGCTTTCCTAGCTTCCTCAACCACATCCAGAAGGTCCTCCTATAGGATATCCTATGATTCTTGGTAGAATTCAATGGGGAATCCATGTGGCCCAGGAGTCTTGCCTTCCTGCATTTTGAAAATCACCTGTTGCAACTCTTTGGTAGTCATTGATGCAATCAAAACTAAATTATCCTCCTCTGTTATTAGTGCAGGTATCTCTTGTAACACTTCTTATTGGGCTTCCATATCTAGAGGTTTTATTGTGAATAAATTTGCAAAATAGTTAAATGCAATAGACCTCATACCTTCCCATGTGCGGATAGTATCTCCTGCTTCTATTCTCAAGGAGGGTATGAAGTTGTGCGATCTGTAGGCTAGAAGAGATTTGTGAAAGAATCCTATGTTTCGATCCCCCTCCTAGAACCATTGGATTCTAGATTTTTGCTTCCATAATAACTTTTCATTTTTTCCATTCCTCTAGTTGGGACGTAATCTTGATCTCTTCCATACTTAGATCCTTTGTGAGGCCATTCATGCAGATATGTTCATTCAAATCTCTGAATTGGGCTAGCATTTCCAACTTTTTCTTCTTGACATCTCCAAACTCTTCCCAATTCCAAGTCTTTATCTTGGATTTGATGTACTGAAGTCTCCCCACAAAGCAATACATCTTGGTTCCATGCTGAGATTTGCTTTCCTTCCACCATTGATGGAATCTAGGCCTAAAAGAGTTGTATCTGAACCACATTAGTTGGAATCTGAATGACGAGTGTATGGCCTTGGATTTCCACAATTCTGTCATGATTGGCCAATGATCTGAGCCGACATTATTTAGGATATTTACCCTAGGAATGTGCCCATGAATTAAAAAATTGTTTGATAGTAAAAATTTGTACGATAGTAGGGTTTGGTCTCCTTTTGGAGTGGC
Source organism: Wollemia nobilis (assembly GCA_028583015.1). NCBI lineage: Eukaryota > Viridiplantae > Streptophyta > Pinopsida > Araucariales > Araucariaceae > Wollemia > Wollemia nobilis. The sequence goes on along the minus strand of JAQPPZ010017036.1, from coordinate 3,692,960 downwards.
TCCCTTTGTTTAGTTATTATGTTTATTCACCCTTTTAGAGGTTGGTTTTGTTTTTGGCCTCGAGCCTTGTATTTATGGTGTTGATTGTTTGGGTGGCCTTGCGCCCCGAGTTGTGATTTTTCCAACTCCATTTTTTTTTTATGATTCCAAATCCTTTTTTATTGTAACCTCTTATTTTTTTATTGAATATAATTGTTGCTTCCAATAAAAATTTGTCTAATATTTCCAAAATACAGGCAGAGCCTTACTTCCTATTAGACCAGGTCATCAAACCATTGTCTAGCATGACATCCACAAGATGGATATTTTTGATGTATTCGTTCATGAGGTTTGTGCTCCCATCTACGCTACCTTTCCCCCCTAACTTCTCTTCCAAGTATATGATTGTATTGAAAATTCCTCCTATTAGGGCCCATGCTTGAGGGAATTGGGTAATAATGTAGTTTATGTTATTCCATTGTCTATGTTTCTCCTCTAGGCTAGTAGGTGCATAAACATTCATGTAGAGCATAACTTGGTTTGATTGCCTACTCTAAGTTGTTATTGCAAAGAGACCCCAACTACCCACCACTTGGTGGATAACCATCTCTTTAGGGTCCCAAAGGCATGTGATGCCTCTTAATGTTCATTGGGAGTTGAGGGATTTCATTCTTCTAGAAAACCACACTTTCTTTGCAATTGTCTCCATCTCTTCCATCGACACCTTCGTCTCCTAAAGGAAGACAAGTTGTGGTCAATTTGTTTGTATCATTCTTCTAATTTCATTTTGTTTTGAGGGACTCCCCTTGAGTCCTCTAATGTTCCAAGAAATAATTTTCATCAACATTGGGGGCTAAATATGTGAGTAAGGGCATTGATCTTACCTTATGCTATTAGCTTTTCTCCTTCTTTTACCACATGTTGTTGATTAGTTTTGTGTCCTACCTTTTGATTGGTGTCCATTTTCATCTTCTTACTGGTCTCCTGGCTCACCCCTCACAATTCTAGAATAACATCCAAACCAGGCGTATGTATATACAACACTAGGGTATTTTTGGTACACCTAGTGAGGTCTTCCCTAGGCTTTGGGTTTTTTGCAATGCCTACTTTTAATAGATTATCACTCTTATTTTTATTTTCCCCCTTGTTTTTTTTGTTGGTAATCTATTGGCTAGTTTACTACTTTCTGTTTGTTGCTCTGCACAACTAGGGTGGTGTTAGGGATGCTATTTACCTCTTTTGGCATAGATTCCTTCCTCCCCCATGGAAATGTGTCTCCAAGAATTGTCTCCATCGCATCCTCCTCATCATCCAAGAGGTCATCAACGGGAATATTGCCAAACATATTGTTTGACACCACTGCCTGATTCCTCAACGTCAATTTCTTTTAGATATTCTTTTTTTGGGGCAATTGAAACCCTTTAAGATTTGTTTCCTCTCTTCCATGTTCTAGGATCTTATGTGGGTAGTCTCTTGCTAAATGGTCATATTCATGGCATATTCTGCAGTGAAAAGGTATGTTCTCATAATCCACCTTTTGCTCCCATGTTTCCTCCCCAAATTGTAGAGTGATATTTTTTGGGAGGGGTTTGTTAAAATCTATTAGGACACATATCCGAGCATAAATAATTTGCTCAAATTTATATGTACTGTCAACAATCATTATGAGTGTTCCTTGGGTATTTCCAATTAACAAAAAAAATATCGAATTCCAAAATTCTATTGGAATTCCAAACAACCTTACTCACATTGGTGCTATGGATGACATATCTTCCTTTGTTTTGAATATAGTATGCCAAGGTTTCATAAAGAGGCCTTCCCTTCCAAAAAACCATGTTCCCCCTTGGAATATTTGTTCCCTATCTTCCTCAAAAGGAAAAATAACAAGAAAATAACCATTAGGGTATGAAGAAATTTCAAACTCACCTTTTGTTTGCCATTGTTTAGCAACCCATAGTTTAAATGTTGAAAGAGTCGGTCTAAAATCAACATATTAACCCTCTCCTATCCATGTCTTCTATTCCATTTTGAATTTCATTCATATTTACCTTCACTATCAAGAAACTATCTACCGCATTTAAACACCTTATCGCAGTTTTCCTAGGATCCATCTTCGACATCCTCAAAGGTCTTCGTGGTGACCTCAAGTTATTTATCACATTTCATTGGGGTTGTACCCCATAAAGGGCATCCCTGAAATTTATTTTTTTGGTAGCTCCCTTGACTTCTTCCTCATATGGGGTATTGGTACAATCAGGCCCTTTTAATAGTTTACCCTTGAAATAATATTGCTCATATTTTGGACCATATCCATTTTCCTCGCTTCAAGTTATCTGATCTAGTCTACGTCATAAAATTTGTTTATGATTTTATTCAACCCTTGTCCTCATTTTCGTTGAATACTGTGATCTCCCGTCTCTTTTTGCACTGTGCACTGGAAGTGCTTGTTGCTTTTTCCTTCGCTCTATGTGGCTTGTAAAAATTTATTGTCTATTGTATTTTGAATCCATTGCATTTCCTCAAATTATACCTTTTCCTTACTAAGATCATCCCCATTAGAAATTTCTTGTTGGCCATTATGACCAACAAGCCGTACCCTCTGTATTTTCTTTGTAATTTTGTCTAAAACCCTTCAAAACCCTCATCTCAACTCTCTCCTCTACTTGTTTGTCTATTTATCCTTTTTTTTTTCAGTCCTTGAACCATATTATTCTTAATAAGAACTAACAAATATTTATAAGTGAGGTGTCTATACCTCTCATTTCAAAGTTTAAAACTATTATCTTCTGCTCTCAAGGAAAATGAAACTTTAGATTTCAGGTCAGCTAATTTGTTTAATATTTTTTCTCTTACATCAAGAGTAATAAATTTGTTGCTATGAACATGCATTACCTCATGTTTATTCTTATGAAAACTTATTACAAGTTTAGAAATCTTGGTGATTTCACTAATTAGAATTTTTTTTTGTTTATATCAGGGACAAACCTCACATTCTTGAAGGTGTATGTAACATCATTATTTAACATTGCCCTATTATCACCACATCCTCCAACAAAGTACATCTTACTATCTCCTCCAAGAATATACTTGTATTTACTTAGATCTTCATAGAAATTAACATCAAAGTCTTTATGACATGTATAGTGTTTAGATAAATTGAAGTCAAAATTATCACTCAATGTGACTTATCTGATGGACCTTTAAATTATCATATCTTTATGACTTAGATACCTACATAATTTTCATAAAAAGTTTGAATTCTTGATTTTCATTTTCTGGATCTTCTTCAATGTTTTTGTAAACACAAATATTTCAAAATTTAGCATTCTTCTTGATATTTTTCCACAACCTTCATAATACCAAAACTCCACCTCAATTGTATATTCATTGCATCTTAGTAGAGTAATATTTCCAAAACTTTGTGCTATCATAGTTTGCTTTAGTAGACCTGGATTGCTAGTTTCCTTCTTGAAGTATAAGTGCAACCACAAGAATTGTAACAAATAGTTTATATGAAAACTCATTAATGTTATAAAATAAGGAAAATATTTTTTGAATAGGTTATATGTGGCTTCTATTGGGGGCCACTCCCATCACAATACCAAAATATTACATTTGTTGTAGCATACATTTTTATTATGAAATTTTCATTTATTTTTCTCTTAAACATATTATTCAACTTCCTCAAAGTGTTGTTTCCACAATCAACTCCTTGATATCATTTTGATTAAGACATAAAATCTCACTTGGCCATTTGCCTTCTAAAATTTGGAATTCACCGGGATGAAGATCAACACCATAATTTGCTAATTTATCTGCTACTTGATTTCCTTCTATATAAATATGCTCACACTGCCAAGAGATTGCATTTAATAATAGACAATGAACATCAACAATAATACTATTTTTTATCCAGTCTTCACATCCATTTTTGTTAATAGCATTGATGATAATTTGTGGGTCCCCTAAATTGAAATATATTTCCATCCTTTTTCTATTGCAATTTTAATCCCTATAAGAAGTGCCCTAGCCTTTGCATAGTTGTTAGTTGAAGTTCCATATAATTCTGAATAAGTGAGGAGAATTTTGCCTTAACTATTTCTAAAAACACCACCTCCACCAACTTTTCTTGGATTTCCTTTAGAAACACCATCAAAATTAATTTTGATAAACCCAATTTTTGAACATTTTTATTTTACCATAGATCAAAGTAGATCCTTTGTTTTAATTCCGTTATTGCAAATGACTCTTCCATGTATGTTCAAATCCTGTAGCCAAGTTATTAGCACCTCTTTTTCTTTTTCTGCAATTTATACTTCTCATGATGAGCACCATATTTTCAGACATTCTGCAAGAGAGGCATTAATACGGTATAAAATAAAGAAAATATTACCAATGAAAAATAAAATAAATATGAATCATTATTTAATTTAGATAGTTAACATTTTCTTGTTAGCTTCAGTTAAACTTACTACTTTCTCTAATCATGGAAAAGAGAATTTAACTTCACAGTCCTCAATTAAAACCCCTATATTGGCTAGCCTATCTACACTTTTGTTTCCTTTCCTTAATGTATGTGTAAAATTGATTTCTTCAAATTTTGTAGCAAGGTCTTGTATTTTCACAATTATCTCTTGTAAGTTCCATGGAGCCTTTGCTTTCATCAAAATTAAATATATTACTATTAGTGAGTCACCTTCCATCCATACTTTGTTCCTTTTCATTTATTTGCATATTTTAACCCTTCCAAAGCCGTCCAAACTGTAGCTTCATAATTGTTTTAAATCCACTATTAAAAGCATAATGAGACAAAATATCTCCCCTATTATTTCTAATTATTCCTCCTCCTACTAGTCCTAGATTTTTTTTAGATGCTTCATAAAAATTCAACTTGACCAACTCCACTTTTGGTGATTTCCATTTTATATTCCTTGCCTTCTTTTTTATTTCTCTTGTACCCAACAACATAATTCCATTTGATAACTTGAATCCATCTTGTTAGAGTTAGAGCATATTACATCATTTGGGTCATGTAAATGTACCACCTTTGGTACATAATTAGAGTAGGAGATTACTTTAGGGGGAAGTTAGCTACTTACTTCAAGCAATGTAATAAAGGCACAAGTGTCAATGTGCAAGGTGTCCCCTTGTACAACAATGTAAAGTGTTGGCCAAGGAATCTCTATTCCTATATAAAGGGCCTCATAGTGATAGATTAGAAGAGCAAGAGACATGTCAAGCATATCAATTGTATTGTAGTAGATAGTGGTAGAACTCTTGTATGGAGTACAATGTAGTTTTTTAGCTTGTATTAATGGAGTGAAAATTACCTCCATACTGCATTGTAATTTTGCCACTTTCTATTTATAGTATATTTTAGTCATATTGTAGAATTACTTTCTTTCATATTTTTTACATCTTATTAGGACTTGTGATAAATATTTCCACTGCAAATATCCTAAAAATATAACAGTGGTATCAGAGCCATGGTGAATCGAGAATAGGAGGGCCTACATCCATTATAAGAGAAGTCTAGTAGATCAATAGAAATAGGGAGAGCCACCATTGCTATTGTTGGCCTGCATCTTTACAAATCGAATCTATTGTTGTGTGCAACTACATACAAAAGTTGCTATTAGGATTAATTGATAGAAAACACCACAATAGTCAATAGGATTAGAGAGAATCATAATTAAGGATTAAATATCAATTACAAAAATTTTGAGATTACATTTGGCTAGAGTCTTTCCATAGAGTTACAGAAATAACTCGTGAAGACTAGGGCTCAACATTCATTCCACTAGTTTGACGGATGAAATAGTGAATATTATTTCATTCCAATTATTAACAAATTGTTGTAGGAAAAACGAGATTAAAAAAGATCGAGAAGCTTCCTACAAGAGAGTTAGGAAAAATATATTCTTATAATCATTCCATCACTTGCAGTAGTAAGGAGAAGACTGAATATTTTAAAGACCTAAAAAAAATATCCCATTACAAGAGTTGTAATCATGTAGACTGCATAAGTGAAGAAAAGGCCACAATTACCTTATATAAGACTCTAGGAAGAAGAGACTCCAAAAGACGAGTCAAGGAGAATATAGGAGATTGGTGATCTCCATTAATACCTGCAGAGTGCAAAAACTGAAAAGGCCACTGAAGCCTTGATCCAGAAGAAAAGGCTAGAGAAGCCTTTTTCCAGAAGAAGAAATTGCTAGAGAAGCATTGATCCAGAAAAGAAGGCCATATAAGCCTTAATTATGAAGAAATTTTTTGAGAAGAATTCTTGATTCATAAGAAAATTTCCTGAGTTAGAAGAAGACTCTAGAGAAGATTTCTTTAAGAGAAGAGTCTATGAAATAGGAGATTGGTGATCTCCAATAAAGCTTATAAATTATAGAAATAAATGACCAACAAAGGTCCAATTCTAGAATCTAAAAGCAACATATTTTAGAGATTCGAGAAGAAGATCTCATCACCAAAACTTCCAAAATCATAAGGTTGAAGAAAAGGTCTTGGTTGGAATACCAAAGAAGCTACATAAAAGACCTTGGAGAGGTCTCAAGGAAGAAAATAAGAAGGTTTGGAGAGCCTTATTATAGAGCTCATAGAAGCATTATCAAAAGAGTTCCTAGGAGAACTCATTGGAGAAATCCACTACCAAGGAGAAGTTCCTAATAGTGAAGGACTTGGGACATTTGTCACCATACAACAATAAGCCCAAGAGAAGAAGAATTTGGCAAGGAGTATCAAATCTAGAAGAATAATCCAATGAAGACCTTGATATATTCCAAATATTGAGAAGAAGAATATTCTATTTTAAGTCATAATTCAACAAGAATATTGAAGGAAGATTCAGACTGAAGAAGCCTACCAAATTCAAAAAATTTAGAGATTGCCTCTCACAACAAGAAGACACAATTCAGATGTAAGAGTTCTTTGAATCTACAATAGAAAATAGAAGATCACTGGAAGGATTAAGCCACCAAACCGGAGGCTCAAGATAGAAAGTTTAAGACCATATTTTGGTGAAGCAAGAAGCTATTCTAGACAACCAATAAGAAGTTGTGAATTCATCCATTACAAGGTAGCAACTTGGTGAATCAAAAACAAAGATCTACATCTACTATAGAAGCCATTAAAGGTAAGCAACTAGGGTGCAATTAGTTGAACTTCAAATTAGGGTTCATTATCAAATTTCATCAAGCACCATATTTGGATTAAAGTTGCAAGAAGAAGGGCTCATATTATAGTCTTCAAGAAAGTGCAAAAAGAAGAGTTCATTTTAAGAATATATTTGCACATTAAATAGGAGTTGGATATTTTTTGAAAGAAAGAAAATTATCACCTACCTATTAATCTATCTAGAAAGCAAAAAGACTATATCCTACAGTATTGATTGTAGTGAAAATTGTAAAATATTCATTAAGGATTCTTTACAAATTACTCTTAAAAGTTGCAAATATTATTAAGTGCATTAGAATTCATTTTGAGAGTTTATTTATAGGATAAATAAGGAGATATTATTGTTACCCTTAAAAATGCATTATTAATCCATTAAGCACTATACTAGTTGATATTTAAACTAGCTAATCTCAATTAGTTTGTGTAGTTAAAGGCACAAAACTAGCACAAAATTTGCAATATTTCATGGTCAAAAGAAGCCACCAATACAGATAAAAAGGTGGAGAAGGAAGCCACCATTAAAGTCCTTTAAGGAAGCCTCAAGTCGAGATTTGGTGTCTCAAGATTCAAGAAAAACATAAGGGTTTAAAAAATCCTTAAAATCTACATTAGCTTGGATTTACTCTCATTAAATTATCCAAGGAAGAAAGGATCTAACTCATCAAAATAAAAAATGATTTAAAAAAGGTCCTTTATATTGATGTAAATATAACTATTACAAAGCACCTCTTTTGTTCCTTCAAAAGGATAAAAGTATTTCTCTTTACAAGTAGCAGCTCAACCATCATATTCAACAGGTAGTAGGGTAGAGTTTGAGCAAGAAGAAAAAGCCACCGAAGAGCACATACTTTGCAAAAATCAAGGTGTTTAAAACACCATTTCTCCATTTCCAATCCATCCCTAGAAGTAAGCATATCGCCTTCAACATTGGAGCCATTATAATATTCTATTATCATTCAAATTTACATAGAGAAAGGATGGCATACAAAAGGATATTATCTATGTCGAATAGCACTATCGAGCTAAGAACAAGGGGCTATTACAAAATCTAAAAAAAAAACACCATCAATTGATTGTTACAAATGATACACAAACATCATACTACACGCATCAAGGTACAAAGTTAAAAGTGCTATACACAAGGGCATTACTTGGAGAGAATGACCACAAAAAAGAAGTACAAGAAGCTGCCATAGGATCACCATTAGGAGCACCATAGAACCGTGGAGTATTACAGCTAGAGCCACCCATTATCCTCATAAAAGTAGTGTATGAATAGAAGAGAAGACGCTTGCATTTCAATAAATATAGCAAGCCAACATACAATACAAAGATATAGGGCTACAACACTCATCTTTGGAGTGTTAGAAGAAAGGCTACATGCACAAGCCGTGAGTGCCACTTGGCACAAGAGTTCTAAACCCCCTAAAATTCGTGAATAATTTAGTGCTCACCTAAAAACGAGTTACAATTGTTTGGGAGGTTACCACTAAAATTATCATTACATAGAGGAATGTTGGAATATCAACATCTATTCGGTAACGCTCAAGTGATATTTATCCACAATCAGCAAGGAAACAATCCTATTTAAGATGCCCATTTTGGAAGAAGGAGAAAGCACGAAGTTAAGGGAAGTCAAGCATTGAATGGTGTGAAGCACGTTCATAGGAGAAGGTTAAATCAATCCCGTGCGCCATTCGAAGGTGTAAGCCTACTTTTAAGAAGCTGTCATAGACCAACAACACCAATGCCCCATTCATGGAGGATATTCATCATAGATTAGCAACACCAGCATCCCATTCGTGGAGGATATTCATTATAAACTAGCAACACCAACATACCATTCATAGACCAGCAACATCAACATCTCATTCATGGAAGATATTCATCATAATATCGAGAAAATATTAGTGTTGTTTACGGAGAAGAGAGGTGCTACTCAAGGGAGTAACCAACACCGATCAAAGAAGGTATTGACTGCCCATTTTAGAAGGTTTCAAATCCACCACCTCATAGCATCAAGGCAAGATAATTTGGAAGGGCTATTAAGGTAAAATCTCATATTATTTATTGCTTTCTATAAACTAAAGATATATTGGAGTTATGAGGGTATAATATATTTACTATTGCAAATTATTCACTTAGCATTAGTAATATATTAAGCAAGAAAATTTTAAGAATTTTTTTTGCAAATAATAAAGTAGGAGGAATGAGGATTTCAACTTGGAAATCAAATATCCATTATTGAAAATATTATTGTTTTCTAATATTCCAAATTAGGGAGTTATAAGGAATAATACAACAAATAAATTATTGGAATTTAGAAACATTAAAAATCAAATATTAAAGGCTATAAAAGTAGGTTCATTAAGGAATATAAAGATTTGGAAATTAATTGGTATACTTGTCTCAGAATCACATTAAAGGAACAAAAAAAATCTAACCATTAGAACCTCATCAAATTAGAAAGTGATTAAGTTCAATATGAGTAACAAGGTGTAACAAAATTTGATTTTGGTATTTATAAAAATTTACAAAATCAACCCAAAATTGAACTACTATTCTAAAAAACAACTTCATCACTCATATAGCATATCCAAAAATACTAGGGATTCATAAGGTATTCTACAAAACTTGATAATAATAACTATAGACACCAAATCACAGCCACTAAACCTCCATCCTAACCATTCCACCACCCACTTGTCTTCCATTCCACATTCCCGCCAATTATTTGGCCCAAATCCACCTTCCCGCCATTTCCTAGCCTAATTGGGGTTATTTTAATATTATTTTATTATATTTTAATATATTTATTATAAAAAATATATAAATAAATTCAATTAACCTTAGCCGTCCAATTTCATTTTAATCTCCACCATCCATTTTCATTAATCCATGTCACATTCAAAAAGTAATCTCAACCCTAGGATATGATTTAATATTAGCCACACGATCAAAAGTGCAAGGCTAAAACCCTAAGAAAACCCTAGGTTGGATTATAAATAGGGCATTTTACAAATGCCCAAACCCTGGAACCTTGATATATAGAGATATAATCGGAGAAGCACTTGTTGATGCCCTAGTGAAGCAGAGATAGATAGAATTGAAGACCTTGTGCCCTAGCTAAGCCAACAATACTTCTGCCATTCTAGCCATCATCCATCCATCCTCCCTTGCTGCCACAACCATATTCCATCCGCCACCTCTGTCACCATCCCCCCTGATCTGCTTTTGTAGATTTGCCCTACCCTGCAAGCGTTATTTCGAGCTTGTGAAGCTCACTGCAGAGCTTGCCAAGCACTCACCAGAGCTTGCCCTATTTGCAAGTGCATGCTAGAGCTTGCCAAGCTCACTGTAGATCATGCCTAGTGCCTTCCAGAACCTGCGACAATCCCAGGTGCGAACCAGAGCTTGCGAAGCTCGCGTCAGAGCCTGTTGCCATTAACAAACTACATTATGAAGTTGTTGCATCATCATATATGACATGCCATATGCAATCACATATCAATAAGCAAGGTATATCTGATTTTGATACATTTTTATTGGGTAATTTATTGGTTTACATGCTTTTTGAATTCACTATTAAACTAGGGTTTTATTAATGTCTGAGGGTCTCACACTGTGGAGCCCTCCTAGGTATTACTAACTCTTTGGTTTTGTTTTGTGTATGCAGATCAACGAATTCCACACATTCATTGATGACTGTTGAAGCTGGAGTGGCCCCACATTGGATATTCAAAGCCCACTCAACCTATTGGGATCAAGGACACACTCAGATCTGAAGACACTTATGTTATTTCTAACTAGGGTTTTAGATAACCCTAGTTCCACTGTAAATTATTGTATCAAATATCCACATTGGATACTGATTGTAACAAAGGAGTCTATTGCCCCCCCCATTGAATACATATTTCTTTTGTGCAATCTATTTTGTCTCATTGCTTTATTTGATTCTACCATTTTATTTTCAAGTGTCGTGTCTTTGCATCCACAATAAGATTCATCAAATTTCATCAAGTACTTAACTCATTTGAGAGTTATAAGTTTCTACAAGGATTTTATAAAATTAAATTCACTAGGAAAACATAAGGAAGCATACAAAACCTAAGCTCTATAGAGGTTTTATTAAATCAAATTCATATACTCTAAACTAGGGAGTCATAAGGTAGAAAACTACAAAGGTTCTATTCTACAACAATGGAAAGAACATATTTTCGCTCAAAGACACAAGAACAAGGCCCACACACTACATCATGCCACAAATGCAAAAATTATCCTAGCATGGAAAACTCAACAAAGCAGAAGAATACATGGCACATTGACTCAGGATCTAGTCATCACATGACTAGAAATCTACAATGGTTTGATTGTCTTGAAATTACTAATGGTTACAAACTAAGAATTATAGATAGCTAAATTTGTTTTTATACATGGATATGGATGTGTAACACCAAGCAAATTATTTCCAAACTTTCTACTACATAAAGTATTGTATGTTCTTGGATTAACATTCAATCTCATTTTAGTAAGCAAGCTAGTAGAAAATGATGAGACACTTAATTTCAGATATATGAATGATATTAATACATGCCTTATCATGAACCAAAATGATATAGAAGCAACATGATCAATCCATGGAAATACTTATATTCTAGATTCAATTGAAATCTCACAAGACAATGTTGTATTTAATTTATTTCCTAAGGAACATGTTGAAAAAAATGAACCAGTACACCATAAAGATAAGCATAAAAGAATCAAGATCAAAGATATGAGAGGTCAACAACACTATGCTTTACTCATCCAACTGCAATCTGAAGAAGCAACAAATGTAGATACTCACAAAGAAGAAAACAAAGGAGGATGGATAGAAGAAACCGAAGAACTGAAAGAACCTACAAATGGTTTTGAATTCAAAGCTCTTACAATAAGAACAACAGGTTATGAAGATACTAACTACTTGCTTGAACAGGTTACAGAGAACAAAGAAGAAGAATACAAACTCCAAGACCAAGAAGAAGATCCATATTGAAGATTGAAATATTTAATATCCAAATAATGTAATATAGGGGGGGTATTAGAGTTAGAGCATATTACATAATTTGGGTCATGTAAATGTACCTCCTTTGGTACATAGTTAGAGTAGGAGATTACTTTAGGGGAAAGTTAGCTACTTACTTCAATAAATTTAATAAATGCACAAGTGTGCAAGTTGTAAGGTGCAAGGTGTCCTCTTGTACAACTAGGTAGAGTGTTGGCCAAGGAATATTTATTCCTATATAAAGGGCTTCATAATGATAGATTAGAAGATCAAGAGACATATCAAGCATATCAATTATATTGCAGTAGATAGTGGTAGAACTCCTGTATGGAGTACAATGTAGTTCTTTAGATCGTATTAATGGAGTGACCATTACCTCCATACTGCATTGTATTTTCACCACTTTTTATTTATAGTATATTTCAGTCATATTGCAGAATTATTTTCTTTCATATTATTTGCATCTTATTAGAACCTGTGATAGATCTCTCCCATTGCAGATATTATCAAAAGCTAACACATCTATCAAGGCCCTCAACTTCAATATTAGGTATTGGGTGAGTTGGTAGGGTTGGTTTAGCTTCCTCTATGGCTAGATAAATATTCCTTATCATTACCTCTAAAGTGCTTTACTTTTCTTTAAATATTCTTCTATTCTTTTCTAGCCATATAGTCCAAAGTATTGTAGCTTTTGATATATGCTAAAGTTTCTGTAAAGCCTCCCTTTCAGAAGTGCTCTGCCATTGCTTTAACCATTCTTCAATTCTTCCATTCATCATCGCGCATTTACCAAACATATTAAGAATGCATTGCTATAGTTTCCATATTATTAAGTAGTGTCCTAAGATATGCTCTATACTCTCCTTATTTTTACATAGAACACATTGTGATGGGCCATGAAAATCCCTTTTCATAAGGTTATCCCATGATAAAATTATTCTATGACCTACTAGCCAAATAAATATTTTAACTTTATGAATGCTTGGGCTATCCCAATTATCTCTTCATACTCTTGCAATATTTCTATTTTGTTGGTGTTTTACACTATATATGCTTATTGTTGTGTATTATCCTAAGCTATTCAACTCCTAAATAAATTTATCTTCAACTCCCCTCAAAATAATCAGTATTGTTATATTTTTTCCTAACTGCCTCCTAACATCAATGTCTTGTACACTTGTAAAAAAATCTTCTTTCCATTTATATCTTCCTTCTTGGTCCTTGTACATAATGTTTGAAACCCTATCACCATATTTATCATGAAGTAGTCTCATCCATGGTTTTAAAATTAGATATAGATTTAGTGTTTTTTTTTATCACACCAAGTATCCATCCAAATATATATTTTTTCTCTAGTTCCCACCACCCATCTTAGACCTTTAATCACTAGATCAATTGATTTTTTTTAAAGCAAAACCATTTGGTAATGATAATGTAGTAAATATTAAGCTTGGATCATTGGACTCAATGTATATAAAATAATTTCCCATTGTCTTTGACTCTCTTTGTATAATCTCCAATTTAATTTTTCCTTAAGAGCTAAGTTTGCATTTATAAGAACTCTTAAACTACGATCTCCCCTAGTTTTATCATCACACACCTTGCTCCATTTATCCAAAGGAAATTTCCTTTTATCATGTAAACTTGACCAACAAAATGACCGCATAATATAGATTATACCTTTTTCCTATTGATTTTGGCATAGTATACAAGGATATATAATATTTTGGAATGACTTGTAATGTTGATTTAGTTAGTTGCACTCTTACTACTAATGATAACAATATACCTTTTCATATTGGTAGTTTATTTTGAAATTTACTTATAGCTAGATTTCATAATTCTATCCTCATTATCCCCTCAAATAAGGACATCTCTAGATAATTTGATGGTGAATTTGCCTCCTCCATTTGAAGTTATTTACATATCCTTACTTTGATAATAGTTGGAGTGTTTAAAAAATAAATATTGGATTTTGTCCTACTAAATTTTTGCCTTGAAACTCTTTCATAATCCTTTAATATTTTATTCAAAGCTTTGGCCTTGTTTATCATTGTCCTCCCAAAAAGGGATGTATCATCTACAAATTGTTGATGGGTGATGTCGATGTTATTACTAGCCTTAAGTCCACTTATTATCCCATATTTGTTAGCCTTCAAGTTCTTACCCAATACCTCTGTCATAATAATGAATATATATGGTGATAGAGGATCTCCCTATCTAAGACCTCTCTTGGCTTTAAATGATTTTTTTACTAACCCATTGACCAATATTGAATATGATATTGTAGAAACACAAGCTTTAATCCATCTCACCCATTTCTTCCCAAATCCAAACTTTTCTACTATTGCAAAAAGAAAATCTCATTTAATCCTATCATAGGCTTCACTCATTTCAAGTTTTAAGATTATTGCTCTCTTTTCTAGAAGTTGTTGAAATCATAATTTCATGAGCTACTCTAATATCGTCCAAAATTTGTCTCCATTTTACAAATCTTGTTTGTTCTTATAAAATAATTTTGTCTAAAAATGGTCTTCACCAATTTTCCATCACTTTAGAGATGATATTATATGCCATATTACATAGGCTTATGTGCCTAAATAAATCAAGCAATTTTGAATCCTTATTTTTTGGGATTAGGGTAATATATGTTGCATTTACTTTATAAGGTATGTAATATTTTAACCTAGACTGTTCCACTACAACCAATAAAGAACCCTTCACTATATCCAAATTATGTTGATAGAATGCTATAGAGATCCTATCCAAAATTGGGTATTTATCCTTATCAAAAGAGAAAATATCTAAATGAACTTCTTATAGAGTAATAGGCTCCATTAATTTCATATTATCTTCATCTATATAACTGAAGGTACTTCTTGTAGTAGTTGATCATTAAGAACTTCAAACTCTTCTAATTCTAGAATATATTGGTAAAAAACCTTGTCTCCTTTATGATTCCATTCTAGTCTTCAATCCAAACCCCTTCTACTAATTTAATTCTACTAATCCTAGATGTTGATCTTTGTAATATTGTCATCATATGAAAAAAAATTATGTTTTTATTTCCTTCTTTTAACCAAGTCTGTCTTAGTTTTAATCTTCACAATTTTTGTTCCTTACTCAAAATATTATGATATCCACTAAGAAACTCTATTTCCTTTGAGCTTGGATTATTATGCTCACATTTTTAGAATTTTTAAAGTTTCTCTTTTAGTTCTTTCTTCTCAAAAATATTTCTAAAAGTGTTCTTGTTCCATTCTTTTAATCTAGATGTCATTGATTTAATTTATTTTGGAAGTGTATACAACCCACCATTTCCCGAGGGATTCCATGTTTGTGCTATCATATCAACAAATTGAGTATGGTCCCAAAGTATCAACAAATTCCATGTTGGATTTTAAGCTTATCTATCTCAAAATATCACAGGTCTCAAAGTAAATAAGCCAACAATATTATAGGTCAAAAATATCAATAATCAAGAGTAGAATAATATATGAGCAATTAATTATATATCAAGGCCAATATAATAATAAAATAAATTTCACTTATAATATCAGATATGAATGTAAATGGTCAAAATCATTCATGTACATGCATGAAGAAATACTTACAATAATAAATTGCTCAAAATTTGTATACAAGCTTTATTATCAATGTGGTGATCGCTACAAATCATTTTTCCACTTTTCTTCTTGTATATCTCATGTTACATTGTATGGAGCTTTGTATCCATAATATAGACATAGTAATGTGACTCTTCAATACTTGTCTATTGCACTCCTCACATATCTAGGAGATGTGACCTTTCCTATTCTTGACCTTTGGCTTCTCATCTTGCCACTTGTATACTAGACTCTTCACTCTCTTCTTACATGCATACTTGACTCTATGACACTTGCACACTTCTACATGAATCTTACTCTCCTACATGCACTCCTAATACAAGACACTTGTGCATATTATCACTTTACATATTTGCACACTTACATACAAACACTTGTGCACATTATCTCAATACTTACACTCTTACTTATATGACACTTGTGCATTTCTTGCACATTAACACTTACATAAAAAAGAAATATAAATCACTCATCTAAACTATAGACTCAACTCTAATCTATTATAAATTTACATTTGTACCATGAAGGTACCATGGGGGTACATTTCATGTACCAAATAATGTAATATACTCTAACACCCGCTATATTACATTATTTGGTTATTGAAGACTTTAGTCTTCAATATTTGTCTTTGATCTTCAATATTCATGTGACCTTGCATTGATCATGAACCTTTGTTTGAGATTCATCTTTATCTTCATACTTAAAATCTGCTTTATCTCCATTCTTTGGTTCTTTAGACTTTGTATCTTCATTATCTGGTTCACGATCTACTTGAGCTTTGATCTTTGATTTATATGCTCCTGATTTTTGTTCATGAGTAGCTTGAAATTTTTCTTTGTCTTTGACCCCTAGATCATGTGCTTCTTTTCTATAATCTTGAATTTGACCTGTAACTTCTGAACATTCACTTAGAGCATCATAATAATTTTTTGAATTAGATGAACTTGGAATGTCAATATTGCATGAAGAATGAAACATTGTTTTAGAGATGATTCACTTGATTCAATTGTATCAATCTCTACTTTCCTATTTAGAATTTTAATCAACTCCTTTTGTTTTAGATTTTTATATTTATGAAGTTCAAATGAAAGTAATGGCGTATACATTCTACTATATATATCAATAGGTATTATAATATCATCCTTAAAATTATCAATTGCTTCAACACAATTTGAATGTATATAATATTAAAATGTTTCAAAGCTTTCATTCATAGCTTCTCTATTGATGAATTTTATTGTCATATCTAGCTTGTCAATTTTCCAATGCCATACTTTATGACTTCTAATATTTTCTTTCTGATAATGTACTCCATATTTTCTTCGATAATAATCAAAATTTCAACTTGATGATTTAATTCCTTTGAAGTAGAAATCCTTATATCTCCCAATAAATTAACAACTCAAATAAGATATCTACAAATTCTAATTTTTCTAAACCTTTTATGTAGTAATCCTTTTAACTCCCTATTGAATTAAATTTGCAAAAGTCTAAATTTAAAAAGAAATTAGAAAAACTTCAAACCGTTTTTTTTTCAAATCTAAAAGAGTCAAATAATTTAAAAAACTTAAGTCATTTAATCTTCAAATTACAAACTCTTAAATCCTAGTAAAAAACCTTTTCAGTCCAAATCATTAAAAAACCAATCTTTTCAAAAATAAACTTTTTGAAATAAATGAACTTCAAATAGTTAATAAGGTAGAAAACCTTATAACTCCCTACTTAATAATTTGATAAAATTCAAATTCAAATAATTTTGCTTTCCCTCCAAGCAATAAGATAATGAAGGAAATTTTTAACGTACCTTTCCACCAAGAATAACACAATTAATTTACAACTCTCTCCTTTAGATCTTGAGAGTTTACAAACATATTCAATTCTCATCTCAATTGAGTTGCTATAGCTAGATACCTACATATTTTTTCATAAAAAGTTTGAATTCTTGATTTTTATTTTCTACATTTTATTTAATTTTCTTTGTAAATACAAATATTCTAGCTACAATATCCTTCTTTTTGATATTTTCCTACAACAAACTTTACAATACCAAAAATCCACCTCTATTGTTTGTGCATTGTATCTTAGTAGAGTAATACTTCCAAAAATTCGTGTTATCGTAGTCTACTTTACCAATTCTTGACTGTTAGTTTCCTTCTTGAAGCATACGTGCAACCATAAGAATTGTATTAAATAACTTAACGATATCAAAAAGTTGAAAGTTCCAATTCATACTTTGTCTCATAATCCAACCAACAACTCAAACAATCCATTTAACCATGAAGTCCATCTAATGTCATCTTCTTCTACTTCAACATACAAAACTTCTACTCACTTCACAAAATTATAGTCTAATTTACTAAATATTGAGTGCTATTTTTTTCCAATACATTGATCTATAAATGGATCCCCTCAAACATTTTGTAGTCCTCTAAAACATTATTTTGAATTGCTCCTTTTAGATTTTTCTTGTCAGCTTCAGTTAAAATTCTACTTCCTTTAGCCAAGGAAAAGAGATTTTAACTTCATGATTCTCTATTAAAACCATATAATACCACATTATGGTATTATAGCTTGATAATTATGTATATGTTACTTGACAAAACTTGGGTCTCCTTGAAATAGAGGAATTGAATTAGCTAAACTTATGCTATTTTATATATTGATTACTTTTTTTTTTGCTTGAGAAAAAGGGGTTGTATTTAGGTCCACCACCCTTGATAAATCATAAATCTCTTATGTAAAGCTTGATATTTTATAAACATATTCAATTCTCATCTAAATTGAGATGCTATAACTATATACCTACTACTTTTTTCACAAAAAGTCTAAATTTTATATTTATTTTGTATTAGGGTGAAAAGAAGGGATTTTTGAAAGGGTCCCAACCCTTTTTTATAATGCCACTCCTCTACATTAAATCAAACAATGAAGAATTAGAGAAGTGTAGAAGTAGAACAAGAAAAGAAGTCACATAAACCCCTTAAAGGGAAAAATATTGAAAAGCTTCACTTCCTATGACTACAAGAGGTGAATAAAGCTTGCAACCACCGATTAATAATTTAGCCATGCTTCTATCTATCATAAGCTTGTAACTCTCTCTCAAATATACTCCTCAACTCATTAGAAAAATCATCCATCCATTGAATTGGTTCAGGACTGCTACACATTTATTGGCAAACCAATTTATCGTTTGGTTTCCCTCTCAATAGATATGCACTATATTAACCTCCTCTAAGGCTTTAATAACTGTATCCTCCACACTGCTCAATAGGAACCCTACCACAAAATAGTAACCCTACCATAGAATAGTATCCTACTGCTGCACCACTCAATAGGAACCCTACGATAGAACATAAAACCTACCACTGAATGGTATCCTACCATCGAGACCATATTTTCCACATCACTCAATAGGAAACCTACCACAAAATGGTATCCTTATGAGCCACACTAACTCCGCACCCTGTCATAACCATCATTGAGACTATAGTTGTCGTACTACTCAACAAGACCCTACCACAAAATAGTAATCCTACCTTAGAAAAGTATCTTGTTGTCACAATGCTCAATAGGAACCAAGGAATCACTTCCTATGACTAAAAGAGGTGAATAAAACTTACAACCATTTTAACAATAATTTTAACTATCATAATATTACAATTCCCTCTCAACAATACTTCTCAAGTCACTAGAGAGATCATCCCTCCACATAATTGGTTCAAGACTATCTACACCTTTATTAGTCAACCAATCTATTGCTTGGTTTCCCTCTCAATAGATATGCACTATATTAACCTTATTTAAGGTTGCAATGATATCTCTTGCATATGATATAATGTTTGATAAGTTCCAACTAGCTTCATTCTTACCCCTTAAGCAATTAAATTATTTAAAGAGTTGCATTCAATAATGACCCTCTTTATATTCAGTTGCTTCATTAAGCTCATGCATGTGAATAGGACCTTTGTTTCTACCATATGGTTGTATTGAATGCCATAAGATTTTATAAATGCCACTATGTTAAATTTTTTATATTCATTTTTTTGGATCTTATTCAATTTTTTTTTGGTAGGTAAAAGATTTTAATTAATTTTCGGGTTGAAGGGACCCAATCCCTAATACAAAAGGCATTTAGAATGCCAATAGTACAAAATTTATAACATCCTAGAGCCACGAGGATGAACATGACGATGACCACCAGCCTGTAAAGGCTTTAAACAAACTACTTCCAGGAACTGAACTAGACTATTAGAACTAGCATACATACATAAATTCATGATCAGGGGAGACAACATCATCACATAATTCAAAATAACATGAAAATATTGGAAATTTGAGTTTATTTGAGTTATTTTATGTTGTCATTGATGTCACATTGAGTTTTGGTGGCAAAAGCACTTCATAGATAATCATCTATGATATTTTGGAGAGCATGGATATATACAGGCTTTTTATGAAAACCAAGACAGGAAAAATAAAAGGTTTTATTTAAAACCATGGTGGGCTTATGTGGAAAGGGATTTTATTAAAAGCTAAGGTGGATTTTTTTTTCATCGAAAAAGGACCTCCGGTGATGAAGATATTAAAGTTTAAAGTTTAAATTAATGGAGGGCCGACCTATGTGCAATGAATGGAGGTTGGCATATATATATGTAAAGGTTTCAATTTATTATGGAAAGGGGGCATATTATATATCGTCGGAAAGGTTTCAATTTATTATGGAAAGGGGGCATATTATATATCGTCGGAAAGCTTATTTTGAGGGCTATTTGACTAACTTATTTAGAAGCAGACAACCATAGCAAAAATAAAAATCCACACTTACACAAAAATAGAAGCAAATATAGTTTGAGAGATCAAAAAGTGATATACTATTATTTACAAGGCAAAGAAGATTACATATGAATTGTAAAGGCTAGAGAGCCACCCTTTGGAATGGCGAGCATTCTCCTATTTATAGAAGGTTTTACAATAAATTCAAATTATAACATTAATGGCATCAGGCGAGAGAATTTTACTGGAATGGCGGTTGTTTGAAGGAAGTTAGGTGCTTTTGTAGAGATCTGGTCCGTTGATCATTTTGATAGATTCTTAAAATCCAATCTACTTTATCCCTCTATGTTGCAGAAAAATTAGAGATTAATTGCCTCTAAAGCTATGCATTTCAAATTTATTCCTCACGCCCATCAACTATTTATATAAGGTAATTGGAATCATTAATGTTGTATGACCTTAGCCTTGGATGGGTACTTGGGCATCCCTCCTTGTTCACCATCCTCCCAATTCTCCATCCTATGGGTACCTTATGGATGGGATTTTGGGAGTAATAGCCCTCATGCTACCTTCCCATTCTTTTGTCCACCTAAGAAAAGGTTCAGGGTCTCAGTTTTTTGTCCAAGTATGGGGTGAAGGTTTGAGATTCTCTTTGAACATCTGCTCACCCATTTATTCGCCTGACCTTACCCTTAGCCATCCTTTCAATTTTTGGAGCATTTTCATGGGACGGGCTTTTGGGATTGTTCTCTTCTTCATAGCAACCCATTCTTTTGTCTATCCACTTGGTCTCTGAAAACCACCTCAACCATTAACACTTTGGCTAATATTCAAAATTAGTCACTTCCTAAAAGGCCATCAACCTGCAAAAAAGAATATTGGGTGAAGGGATGCAAATTTTACCCACAAGAACTATAGGGGACCGAGAAGTCCTCTAAAAAACTATCTCAAAGTTATAATATAGGATCAAAAGCTAATAATAGTCTGTATTCAGGAAATAAAAACAATAGAGGCAACACTGACTACAGAATGGTAGAAGATATAGGTATAATCAAAATTGATAATTATTGATTTTGTGGGAGCTTCAGGGGGATTGGCTTTGGCTTGGGATCCACAAAAATTAGTTTGTAGCTTACAACATAAGCACAATAATTGGATAGGTAAAAAATTTATCTTACCAAATGGAACTAGTGTAGCAGTAAGAAATTTTTATGGTCCAAATCATCCTATCCATAAAATAGAAGCATGGTAAAACTTAGCACAATGGCTAGAAAATGAGAAGTTTGACAACATAATATCGGGAGGAGATCTCAACATGATTCTCTACCATTGGAAGAAGACTGGGAGAAGTTTAGAAAGGGATCCAAATAGATATCTACTCAATCATATTGTGGTAGATGAAAGCTTCCAAGACATTCGATCGACTAAAGGAAATTACACTTGGAGCAATAAAAGAGCAAAAATAAACTATACTACAAAAATATTGGATATATTTTTTATCAATAAAAATCTCTTAACACACTTTTCCCTCACTTCCAGTCATATCATTCAAAACTCTATCTCATATCATAAGCCAATTCTCTTGGATAGAGGTCAAACCCTACAACCCCAAAAATTCCTTTTAAATACAACTTTGAATGGGTGGCAAAATAAGATTTTATTGAACTTATGGAAATCACTTAGAACCAACAGGTCCAATCCACCAACCCCCAAGAAAAGTGGAAAAGCAAAATTCAAAAATTGAAGCACGTGATTAAAAATGGTTGGCAAAAAAAGTGAGAGTCAAACTAGGTTAGAAGTAGTTGATGCAACAACTAGAGCAGCTAGAAATAGAAACTGGAAATCATCCTCCTAAATCATGGCAAGAATATGCAAGAAATGACTTGATTTTGAAGCTCAATAAATTAAGCACTGAACAAGAAACACATTGGAAGCTTATATCTTGAATGGTTTGGCTAAGTAAGGGAGATAGAAACATCAAATATTTTCATCTAAAAACCATGCAACGTTGTCAAAGTAACACAATCAAGGAGATAGATCATGAAGGAACCACTTTTACAGACAAGAAAATTAAGGAACTTGTCAATCAACATTACTCAACTTTTCTCTCTAAAGAAAATGGTAACCCACATTCCTATGGAATACTGTTGCAGCATATACCGATAGTATTAATTTTGGAAGACAAATAAAATCTTAGTTAGCTAATCACTATGGAGGAACTTAAGGAGATTATAATAGCTCTACCAAAGTACAAAGCTCCTGAACCTGGTGAATCCACAAATAACTTTTACCAGTAATACTTACACATCATCAGAGAATATTTGCTATGCATGATTGAGGATGTTAAGGTGAAATGTAAGCTTCTTGGAACCATCAACTTCATCTTTCGAGCATTGATTCTTAAATAAAAATACCACTACTTTCTCTAGATTCATACCAATTTCTCTATGTAACTCTTTCTATAAAATTATTACCAAATTGTTGACCAATAGAATAAAGAAGAAACTTGAAAAACTAATATCAGAAGAGCAAGGGGGTTCATGCCTAGAAAAAAAATATATGATAATATCATAACAGTGCATGAATACCTCTACAGTAGTAGAAAATAAAAAAGAAACAAATTATTATTAAACTTGATATGACAAACGCCTTTGATCGATTTAATATACAATTTATAGATTAGGTCCTGTTGGTCCAAAATCTGCCACAGGAAAGGATTTTACAAATGCACCCTAGACCTGGCCAACATTGAAAGGTTGGAAGCAAGAAATGGCTTCCAGACCAATCTCCCGAGTGGGCTGGTTCCCTTCACTATTCTAGACTTGGTTTAAGATAAGGGTTGCAGGAAAGAGATTTAAAAATTGCAGAAAGAAATGGGAAATATGGCCACAGGCCGAAGTTATAAGACCGGGAAAATAGCAGCAGGGAAACTTAAAAATGCAACAACAGCAAGTAATAAAAATTATTAACTTAAACCTTCGCACGATGTATGCAGGAAGACCCTCCAAAACTACATTCCAGAAATCATACTCTCACGGCGGTACATAAATCCAATATGCAGAATTTTAATGCAACAACCATGAAGAAATACAAAGCTATTAGAAATGCAATAGAACAGAAAGGAAATCACCCATACAACCGCTTGACAAATTAGAAGCCAACTCTGTTATTCCTGCAAATGCATCTCCAGTCTCTAGCAGAGAATTTTTCCCAACCTTTGTAAATGAAAATTACATTGGTTTTTATAGAGGGCCGTCCTCTTTGCAGCATTAAATGTTTGCCACCATCCTCCTCGTGATCTACAATTGTGCATTGGAAATTACATACACGATCCCTTGATTACAACAAAAATTAAATGCAATGAAACGTTCGCGGTCCTTCATTAAATTTGGTTCTTCGAACATGTGCATGAAACCGTTACGACAATCCACGAACAGCGGCCTCGAATGCATTAAATCTTCAATCTTGGTGGCATGGGCGCGTCTTTTACTTTGAATGCCTCGGAAATCCACAAAATATTTAATTCGGGTCGAGCATTAAATCATCAAAAATAAAAAAAAATCTCCTCGGGCGTTCATACTATGTTACGGCGGGAAGCTCATCGCGAGTCGCGAAACGCGACGGGTCGCGAAATCGCGACGTATTTTCATGCCGTACACTTTTGTCACTTACACCCGCGAAAATGCTCCCTGTCGCGCTTTCGCTGCATCTTCGGCTTTGTCTTCTCTATCGCTAGCTTAATCCCGCGAAAATGGCACATGTAGCGATATCGCTACGCATTGCGGCCTTTGGCTATTCCTTCCTTCCTGCACCGCGAAAACGGAACATGCAGCGCATCGCTGCACTTTTTGGCACTTTGTACGGTCTCCTGGATGGGTCGCGAAAATGCGACGCCTTTTGCTTTTTGCATGATTCTCTTCGCACTCCGCCTTGTCGCCTAGAACTTGCAGCGAATCGCTGCATTTTCTATACAGTTTGTGAAAAAAGTCAGCGCATCGCTGCACCGCACTCGCCTTGTCGCCCGAACTTGCAGCGAATCGCTTGCATTTTCTATGCCTTTGTGAAAATTCTATGCGTTTGTGAAACGATCAGCGCATCGCTGCACTTTTGAACACTAAAAACCTTTGAAGCCAAACGCCACGAAAATGGAACATGTAGCGATATCGCTACATGTTTCGAGCACCTTGTACGGCCTTGAAGACGGTCCGCGAAAACATAACACCTTTTGCACTTGAATGTCTTCAATTCTTCCTTGTCTCCATTTCGCTACCAATTTGAGCACTTAACCATTTTCATGCTTTTTGATCAATTTTCATCCCCTGCATGATTTCGCTGCATATTCATGTCAGTTGGCCTTATTGTTGATATTGCAGCGAATCGCTACAACTTACTGCTCCTTTGCTTCTTGGACCAAAATGGCCGCGATTTTGAAGCATGTAGCGATATCGCTACGTTTTGCTCCTTCCGTACCAATTGCCACTTTGCCATCGCGAAAATGCTACAGGTAGCGCGTCGCTGCAACTTTCCCATGGCTTCCTCTTCTTAACAATCATGCAGCGAATCGCTGCAGCTTTTAACCTTGGGTCTTCGAAGCCAAACACCGCGCGAAAATGAGACGTCGGCGCTGCGCTGCAACTTTTGCTTTGTGTCTTCGGCTGGACTTTTTGTCGCGATTTCGCGACATTTTGTCGTTGTTCCTCCTTTGCCTTCCGAAAGTCGCGAAAATGGAACACGTCGCGATATCGCGACGGTTCCGCCCAACCTGACTGCGTTGACCGCGATTTCGCGACATGTCAGCGAATCGCTGCAGCTTTTAGACTTAGTCATTTTTTGCTCATTTTTTCTTCTTTTTTCGCCAAAGCTGCATCAAAGCTGATATTGAAGGTCAGATTTTAAATAATACACCAATGCATTAATCAATGAGAATCAATGTGGCAAAAATGCCAACATTCTTGGCGGCTCGCGGGGTATACAGCTTGCTGTATGCAAGAATCCAGGCCTTAGTCCATTGGGCACAGAGTCATATCAGAACAGGAAGGTGGCTACTGCAAAACATGTCAGTGGGACTGCTGCAAAACTTCTTCTGCTGCTGCTGAAAACTAGAACCGGAAGAACCTGCATAGAAGCGGTTATAAACTGAAGAGATGGAATGTGATGGTGGAGTGAGCTCCTGCGATTGCGCAGGCGGTGACTGCAATGGAGTGGTGTGAATAATAAAATGATGGAGCAAAAGTGACGTAGTAGACATAACAACAACATGTTGCTACACTACCAGCGGCAATAGATGGAATGAACGAATAGATGGAACAGAAATGGAAGTTTTGAAGCGTGAAATGAAAATGAACTAAGCTGGAAAATAAATGCTTTTTAAAACAAAAACCAAACTGGGAAGAAAGGGATAAGAAGAAATGGGGAAAATAGAAAAGGGGAGAAGAAACAACAGTCGTGGCTTATTCTTTTTGTTTTTTATTGCAAGAAGAAAGAAACAAAAGAAGGAAGAGGAAGATGAAGAAAGGAAATAGAAAGGAGGGGAGGGAAAAGAAGAATTCTTTGGAAGCCACAAACTGCCGGGAAAGGAAGGACAAAAGGGAAACAAACACCTACAGCCCACAAGCAACAAGAGCCAAGGTGACAACAAAAGGCAAAACATATATACATACTCTTTTCTTCTTCTTCACTTCCTCTTTTTATATATATATATATATATTTTTTTTTTTTTTATATTATATACAAACTCAAATTGAACTTGCGAATTCATGAAAAGTAGGCTTTCAAATGAAAGCCATTAACTGAAATTGGAAGTGAGCTACCATCCATGTCTTCCAAATAGAAAGAATTAGCTGCACCTGTGCTGGAAATGCGGAAGGGACCCTCCCAGAATGCATCAAACTTCTTATGATTGCCGGGTTTAGCTTTATTCTCATTCCATTTCAGCACCAAATCTCCTGTCTTGAATGTACGGGCTGCGAGAATGCTTATAAAACCACTTCGAAATCCCTTGCGTGTGCTTGCCAAATTCATTATATGCTTTGGAACGCTGCTCCTCTAATTCCAACAACTGTGCTATTCGCAGATCCAAGGAACTCAAGTCTGTCTCATCATCTTGAAAAGGCTGCAATCGCTGTAATGTCTGGCAACTCAAGATGAGCCGACAACCTTGCTTCTTTGCCATAGACTAGGGCATATGGTGAGGTTTTAATGGACTTCTTGACAGAAATCCTGTCTGCCCATAACGTTTGATTCAATAACAAGTGCCATGATCTTTTGTTCTCTCCCAATGACCTCTTCAAAATTTTGAGCAAATTTTTGTTCGTTGACTCTGCCAAGCCATTTCCCTGTGGATAGTAATTGGAAGATGTCTTAAGGAAAATGCCAAACTTGTTAGCAAACTCAGCCAGTTCAGCTCCAATGAATGGAGTCCCATTATCCGTAATGATGGCGTCTGGAACACCAAAACGTGTAATCAAACTCTCAACAAAAGAAATCACTACAGATTGATTGACCATCTTTGTAGGTATGGCTTCAGACCACCTGGTGAAATAATCTGTAGCTGTTAAGATGTATATGTGACCAGCTGAGGAATTAGGATCAATTATTCCAATAAAATCCAAACCCCATTGTTGAAAGGGTGCTTCAACCTGAACTGGATGCAAAGGCAGAGCTGCATTCCTTACTCTTCCTGCGTATCTTTGACACTTATCACGAGGCTTGTGCAATCTTGAAAGAATGCGAGAACGGGGTCGGCCGGTAGTAACCAGCTCGAATGATTTTCAAGGCCATCGGTCTTCCTGCATAGTGACCTCCTGAGAGACCTGAATGGAACTCTTCCAAGATCCTATCCTTGTCTGCTTGTTTAACACACTTCAAAAGAACACCATCAATATTTTTAAAAAATAAACCATCTGAAAACAAAACATACCGCAGAGCTTGCAACCGGAAATCTCCTCCTCTGAGAAGCGAGTCAATTGTGATGGACATCTTCCAGTTGTGAAGTAATCAATCAGGTCCTCTGTCCAATCCTTTTCCAGAATTAAGAAATTCATTAAACTGTCATTACCGGCAAGAGCTTCTCCCTGATCTTCACATACATCAAATTTCGCCATCTTTGCTAACTTCTGGCACAGAGCTTTACCACGCACTAATTTAGTTGGGTGAATTTCTACATCAAATTCCTGGATCTTGGTGACCCAACCAGCACGTTTATCACCCAACTCTCCTTGAAGAATGAAATTTCTCACATCTGGGTGAAGCACATAAACAAATGTCCTGCTCTGGGAAATAAAATGTTTGAATTTCTTCAGGGATTTCATCACAGCATATACCTGTTTCTCAATAAAATTGTACTTTGCTTCGTGAGGTAAAATGACTTGGCTCAGAAAAGCAATGGGCCTTTCATTCCCATCATCTCCCTTTTGCGTCAAAACTGCAGCATAACTGTCATCTTCTCCAACTGCATATAAGATGAAATCCTTGGAGTAGTCAGGATTAATCAGGACAGGGGCTGCACTATTCTTTCCTTGATCTCCTGAAATGCTTCCTTTATTTGAGTTGTCCATTGGAAAGCTGTGTCTTTCTTCAACAATTCGGTCATTGGTTTAACAACCTGAGCAAAATCAGCAATGAATTTTCTAATGAAATTTATCTGTCCAAAGAAAGATTGAAGTTCCTTCTTGTTTGCAGGGAGTGACAATTTCTTCAAGGCTTCAACACGGGCTGGATCAATTGCTAATCCATCTTCAGAAATCACATGACCCAGAAGCTTACCTTCTTTTACAGCAAACACGAGACTTCTTTGGATTAATGGAGATTTCGAATTCTCTGCATTTCTCAAAAATCGGCCTCAGGTGAGAACAATGGTCTTCCCTTCTATGTGAAAAGACTGTCATGTCGTCAAGGTATATTACAATGATCCTATTCAATAAATCCTTGAAAGCAATATCCATTGCTCTTTGGAAGGTAGCTCCAGCATTTGACAGTCCAAAGGGCATTCGCTGATATGCAAAAGTACCCCACTTCGTGGTGAATGTTGTCTTAAACTGATCTTCATCTTTTACCCAGATCTGGTTATACCCAGAAAATCCATCTAACAAAGAAAAACGCTGTGCCCTGACCACAACATGCAATATTTGATCTATTCTCGGCAAAGGATAATGATCCTTTAATGAAGCACGGTTCAAATTCCTGAAATCAACGCACAATCTAATATCTCCATTCTTCTTACGGATTGGGACCAGATTGGCGACCCATGTGGAGTGCTTGACCGGATAGATGATCTTAGCTTGCAGCATTTTAACAAGCTCAGCCTTCATCAATGCCTCAATCTTTGGGTTTACAGGTCTCTGTTTATGCCGAAAAGGCCTAACTCCTTCTTCAAGTTCAATTGTATGTTTGTATAATCTGCTTGTTGTAGCCTTTCAAGTCTTCATAGCTCCAAGCTATAATATCGAGAAAACTCTTTCTGAGTTGCCTGATTTTTCGCAGTTCTTTTGGGGTTGAGTCAGTGCCAACCTTAATCACTTTGTCGGGTTGAAGCTCTAACTCCATGTATTCCTTTCTATCAATCTCCATTCGAGGCTTTCTGGAATGATCATGTTGGTCAAACAAGCTCTCCAGAGTTATTAGACCCTTTGGAATATGGTTATTCCTTAATTGAATAAGACCTTCGGCTTCCTCATCTTCCAAAGTTCTGCCTTCAACGATTGCGACTTCATGTATCGGGAAATTAACAATCTGCTCATCGGTTTCAAAGACACGCGAGAAAGTTTCCTTATACGGCACTGCTGAGTCTGTATACCATTCTCATTGTCTTGGGCTTGTTCACAACTTGATCAGCAGGAGAAAAGTTAGCTCCAAGAGATGCTAATAAGTCAGCATGTTTATTCATCTCTCTGGAAATAGCTTGAATATTAAGCGCAGTGAAAAGTTCAAACAAATCCCAAACCTGATTACGATATGCTTTCAGATAATGCTGCTTTGAGATGCATCTATTTGTGACCTGATTTACAATAAGCTCGGAATCACCAAAAATATTGAGCTGTTCTATTCCTAACTTCTTTGCTTTCTTCAGACCCAAGCACAATGCTTCATATTCAGCAGCATTATTAGTACAACTCCATGTAAGCCGATATGAATAAGTTCTCTGTACACCAGAGGGAGAAATTAACACAATACCTGCTCTGGCACCATTCTTGCATCTAGCTCCATCGAAATACAGTCGCCATAATTGATCTGTAACATCATTCTGATCAACTGGGTTAGACAATTCCTGCTTTGTCTCACTCTCAGGTTTCTGAATGGCATAACAGCCGATTTCTGTCTCCAGCATGGCATTGAAGTTAAGCATTGAAAACTGGTCTTCCAACTGAAGATTGTTTAAAACTTCACTCATTAAAACAGCATCTTCAGACTCTTCAGTGAGCATATGGACCCACTGCATGTCTTTTCCAACATCTTCCAACTTCTCAATATGAAAAGGGGAAGGCTTTTCATTACGTGATTACGAGACGTCTATTCTTAAAAGGAATTTCCATATGGGAATAATCTAATGCCGAGATAACCCCCTAATTTTGCGGTAAATTCCCTGGATAAACACATGCTAAAATAGGGCTCTAAATCTACTACAACAATTTCTTGAATAACGGTGATTTGGGGCATTGTATGCGGGACAATGGGTACATCTTTAATGACACCTACTATTTTTACGGGCGTACCATCCAATTGCGAGAACTCCGGGACTACTCCGGGTATACTCCATTCCCATAGCTTCACGAGACTCCCTTGGGCATGACGGTGGTTGCGGCTCCAGAGTCAATCATACAATTATGTACAACCCAACCCTCTATTTGCAATGACAAGTAAAATGGAGGTGGTCTGTTCTTACCCGATAACGAGAGGTGGTTAAAGTTTGGGCATAGGCGGTGCAGGTAGGACCTTTTTCATTCTCCTTCATAGATTTCAATGACTCTTGTAATAAATCTACTTGACCAGGTAATTGCAAAGCGTCATAAAGGCTTACCTTAGCGGGGGTCTTTTTAAGATCATCAACAATGTTGTATGAAACTGCAGCAAAATTTTTCTTCTCAGCAGGTTGCTCAAATCTGGTTCTGTACTGTTGTGTAGCTTCCACTCTTAACCTCTTGGTCAGTGATGGATACTTCAATTTTTCACGTGCCTGCTCCTCTGCTTCTGATCTTACTGGTGCAATTGCTTGCCTTTTCTTGAACTCCGTTAAAAAGTGGATCTTTGGGCAAAGACTTTGGAGCTGGCACGGGGAGCTTTCATCGGCCTCTTCACTTCGGTCGGTACTCTTAACGGCTCTAAGTCAGCGGGATCAACATTCATAGGCTTCTTTCCGGTCCTTGTTAGAGCTGAAACTTGATCTTCCACTGCAGTCATCAAACTATGACCAGCTTCTGAGATCATATTAACATGGTCACCTGAAGAGCTGGCCGCCAAGGTCTGCACATAATTTAAGTGAACCATACATGTATCTTCTCCGTGAGGATCATTACAAGTGGAACACCAATATACTCCATCTGCATGGGCTGCATCTTCATTTGCTAGAACAGCTAAGCCCTTTTCAGGTGCTTTGCTTGTGGAGGCAGCTTGATCTCTAGTAATTTGAGGAGGTTGAAATCTCCTTGGCTGGAAATCTCTTTCGGCTTGCTTCCTCTCAATGAGTGTGATCTTATTTCCCATAGCCCTAATGGCGAGAATTTGCAGACTTCACCTCTTGCAATAATGTTGTATATGGATCGGGGGTTTGCGGGTGCGGGGAGGTCTTTGGCAAGGGCAAAGGAGGCTGAGTGGTCCTTGGCAAAGCTGGAAATGCGGTGGAAACGGGAGATGGTTGAATGCTTGGGTGCGGGGGAGCGGTAAAGGAGTTAAAGCGAGGCAATCGAGGAGCTGGAGCAGGTGCAACTTGAGGTGCTTTAGATCTCCATGAGGGTGTAGGATACATAGCTGGTATGGGATGTGGTTGTGAACCATATAAATATTGAGGCAAATATGGAATAAGAGGCATAGTTACCTTTGGAGGCAGTCTTCCTACAGCAACCAGATCGGCTTCTGCTTTAATTGCTTGTTCAAATATTTTTGGAAACGTTATCACATTAGGCTGCCGAACCGCCCGGCCGATATCCGAGTGAAACGCTCCGAGGTAGTACATCGCGGCTAATTCATCGACGGGCCGAATACCATCGGGAATCCTTTGCCAAGTTACGGTAAACCGGACATTAAAATCGGGTATCTCTTCTTGTGGATGTCTCTGTATGACGATAAGCTGATTTAACAATGAGAAAGGGTCGACTTGTTCATGAAAATGTTTCACCGACAAATCACCAAAGCCGATCCCATGATGTTATGGTGCCGGGAGGCGAGTTACGTACCAAAACAGCGGTTTACCTCTCAAAGAACATACTAACAATTTGATCATCACATCTTCATCGGTAATGTCATGGATAGCGACCAGGGGAAGCCACATCATTTATGTGCTCATAGGCTATTTTACCGGTACCATCGTAAGTGGGCAAAGCCTTCGGTGCGGCTCGAGTGCTTGGATTCCGAGCCTGCTGATTCAAGGCTCCGAGTGCTATTCCATGCCAAGAATTTTTTGGGTGGAGGAAATTGTGCCATTGGTGGAACTTGTAGGGGTGCAACACTAGCAACAATACTGGGTATTTGTACAGCAGAATATGGAAGGGATGAGGAAACTAATCTAGAATGCTCACCACTTCTCGAACTATCAAGCTCAAAAAGCTGAACAAGATCGCCAAATTTCTTTGGTTGTGATCTTGTGATCATGAAGTATTTACGGGTCCAGCGGGGGTCACCAAAAACAACGAGAGTCACCAAATGCTCTAATTTACAGTCTGAAGGCGAACATTAAACCTTCGACCCTATGGGATCTTTTAGAGACAAATAAAATCTGTCCCACCGGGCGTGCCAAAAACTGTTGGTCCAAAATCTGCCACAGGAAAGGATTTTACAAATGCACCCTAGACCTGGCCAACATTGAAAGGCTGGAAGCAAGAAATGGCTTCCAGACCAATCTCCACAGTGGGCTGGTTCCCTTTACTACTCTAAACTTGGTTTAAGATAAGGGTTACGGGAAAGAGATTTAAAAAGTTGCAGAAAGAAATGGGAAATATGGCCACAGGCCGAAGTTATAAGACCGGGAAAATAGCAGCAGGAAACTTAAAAATGCAACAACAGCAAGTAATAAAAATTATTAACTTAAACCTTCGCACGATGTATGCAGGAAGACCCTCCAAAACTACATTCCAGAAATCATACTCTCACGGCGGTACATAAATCCAATATGCAGAATTTTAATGCAACAGCCATGAAGAAATACAAAGCTATTAGAAATGCAATAGAACAGAAAGGAAATCACCCATACAACCGCTTGACAAATTAGAAGCCAACTCTGTTATTCCTGCCAAATGCATCTCCAGTCTCTAGCGAGAGAATTTTTCCCAACCTTTGTAAATGAAAATTACATTGGTTTTTATAGAGGGCCGTCCTCTTTGCAGCATTAAATGTTTGCCACCATCCTCCTCGTGATCTACAATTGTGCATTGGAAATTACATACACGATCCCTTGATTACAACCTCGAAGAAACAAAAATTAAATGCAATGAAACGTTCGCGGTCCTTCATTAAATTTGGTTCTTCGAACATGTGCATGAAACCGTTACGACAATCCACGAACAGCGGCCTCGAATGCATTAAATCTTCAATCTTGGTGGCCTAGGCGCGTCTTTTACTTTGAATGCCTTGGAAATCCGCAAATCATTAAATTCGGGTCAGCATTAAATCATCGGAAATAAAAAAAAATCTCCTCGGGCGTTCATACTATGTTCTGGCGGGAAACTGTCGCAGGTCGCGAAAACGCGACGGGTCGCGAAATCGTGACGTATTTTCATGCCGTACACTTTTGTCACTTACACCCGCGAAAATGCTCCCTGTCGCGCTGTCGCTACATCTTCGGCTTTGTCTTCTCTATCGCTAGCTTAATCCCGTGAAAATGGCACATGTAGCGATATCGCTACGCATTGCGGCCTTTGGCTATTCCTTCCTTCTTGCATCGCAAAAACGGAACATGCGGCGCATCGCTGCACTTTCGGCACTTTGTACGGTCTCCTGGATGGGTCACGAAAATGCGACGCCTTTTGCTTTTTGCATGATTCTCTTCGCACTCCGCCTTGTCGCCTAGAATTTGCAGTGAATCGCTGCATATTCTATACAGTTTGTGAAAACAGTCAGCGCATCATCACCGCACTCGCCTTGTCCCTGAACTTGCAGTGAATCATTTGCATTTCTATGCCTGGAAAAGACGTGCATCGCTGCACTTTTGAACACTAAAAACCTTTGAAGCCAAACGCCACGAAAATGGAACATGTAGCGATATCGCTACATGTTTCAGGCACCTTGTACGGCCTTGAAGACGGTCCGTGAAAACATAACACCTTTTGCACTTGAATGTCTTCAATTCTTCCTTGTCTCCATTTCGCTACCAATTTGAGCACTTAACCATTTTCATGCTTTTTGATCAATTTTCATCCCTTGCATGATTTAGCTGCATATTCATGTCAGTTGGCCTTATTGTTGATATTGCAGCGAATCGCTACAACTTACTGCTCCTTTGCTTCTTGGACCAAAATGGCCGCGATTTTGAAGCATGTAGCGATATCGCTACGTTTTGCTCCTTCCGTACCAATTGCCACTTTGTCATCGCGAAACTGCTACAGGTAGCGCGTCGCTGCAACTTTCCCATGGCTTCCTCTTCTTAACAATCATGCAGCGAATCGCTGTAGCTTTTAACCTTGGGTCTTCGAAGCCAAACACCGCGCGAAAATGAGACGTCGGCGCTGTGCTGCAACTTTTGCTTTGTGTCTTCGGTTGGACTTTTTGTCGCGATTTCGTGACATTTTGTCGTTGTTCCTCCTTTGCCTTTCGAAAGTCGCGAAAATGGAACACGTCGCGATATCGCGACGGTTCCGCCCAACCTGCCTGCGTTGACCGCGATTTCGCGACATGTCAGCGAATCGCTGCAGCTTTTAGACTTAGTCATTTTTTGCTCATTTTTTCTTCTTTTTTCGCCAAAGCTGCATCAAAGCTGATATTGAAGGTCAGATTTTAAATAATACACCAATGCATTAATCAATGAGAATCAATGTGGCAAAAATGCCAACAGGTCCTACAAAAGTTTAGACTCCCACATTAGGTCATCAAGTGGATTGGAGCATGCATTAAAAACCTATGGATAGCCCCCTTAATAAATGGAGAACCAAAAAATTTCTTTCATGCTACAAGGAGAATTAGATGAAGGTGTCCATAAATACCATACCTTTACATAATTTTAGCTAAGACTCTTGAAAGATTAATTAACCATCTTCGAAGAGAAATAAAAATAATAGGTATAGATGCTGCAGTAGGAATGTAAAGTTGTAACACATACCCAATTTGCAGATGATATCATTTTTCTATGCGAAGCCACCAAGAAAAATGTTAGAAGATTTAAGCAATGTCTAGATTGGTTCACACAAGATATTGGGGCTCATATAAATACTCAAAAGAGTCAGTTCTATACATAAAATGTTGTAGCAATAAGAGTCAAACTCTTTTGCACTATCCTAGGTCTTAGGTGTGGCACAAAAAAATAGTTCATATATCTAGGAGTGCTCATGAGCTTCCACCTCAAAGCCTTAGATTGTTGGACCCCAATATTAAACAAGATGGTTAGGAGGATACAGAGTTACGATAATAGTTGGTTCAGTCTTGGAGGAAGGGTAGTATTGATCAAATCAATGTTAGCTTCTCTTCCAATCTACCAATTATTAGTATATCATACTCCCAAGTTTATTTTACAAAAGGTAGATGGAATCATATGCAACTTCCTATGCTAAGGAGGTAGGCAATCAAAAGGAAAAATTTCCACTTTATCAATTAGGAGTTGGTCACCAAAAGTAAAACTCAAGGAGGACTGGAAATCAAAAAATGAAGATATTTTTGAAAGCACTAGGAGAAAAACTTATCTAGAACATGCTTAAACACGATAGAGCATGGCAGTGCATACTAGTCAACAAGTATGTAAATAACCAAATGAGTATTCAAATGCTCAAACACATAGACAAAATTCTTAGAGCCTCATTGGTTTGAAAACATATAGTGGTTGCAAAAAGCATAATAAATGATAGAATTTCTTGGCTACCAAGAGATTGGAAGTCAATTAATCTATGGGAGGACCCGATCCTAGGAAATTCACCATTGAGAGAAATAACTCCAATCGAATTGCATAATCACTTGGAAAACCAAAGAATACTCAAAATAGGTAACTTGTTTTATTGGACCTCATAAAATCTGAATTGGATATCCCCTCCCATTCCATATCAGATTCAAGGAGATTGGGATTATTTTAAGTCCCATGTAATTAGCATTAGACCTCTTCATCCCATGATGCCAAACAAACTTCTTGGGGGTAAAATAAATAGTAATGAGGAATAATCAGTGCATCTAGGAGTCCAACATTAGCATATTGGTCCTGTCAACCAAAAACTATTGATAGTGTGGAAAAATAGAGCACCACCTAAACTGGAAGTATTCAGTTGGCTAATCTCACAAAATAAAATATTAACAGGTGATAATCTACAAAAGAGGAGTATAACAAGGCCTCATGTTTGTTATAGGTGCAGGAAAAATAGTGAAACAATTATCCATATTTTGTTTGAATACCTAAATGCAATTTCAATCTGGTTAGGAATAACCAAAATTCTTGGCACTTTCTACTCTATAAGGTTAACCATAGACACATGTTTTGATAAGTGCAACAAAGAATATAAAGGTAAACTGGCAGTTAAACCCTTCCTAAAATATTTGTGGAGCTTTATACCATATTTTATCATATGGCACATCTAGTTGGACAGAAACCAAAGGATTTTTGAAGGTAAAGGTAAGGACAACAAAACTCTAATATGAAGGATAAAAGAAAAATTAGTCCTAAATGTCAAATCTAGTTTCTACCAACAACAATATGAATAATATTCATCACCCACAGAAAGAAGAATGATCTACCAACTTAATCTCCAAGATTTTATGATACAAGGAGGCTGCGGAGTAAACAATACTTTATCTAGCATATGTTTTTCGGTGCTCTTCTTTGAT
The DNA here is from genome assembly GCA_028583015.1 of Wollemia nobilis. Lineage (NCBI taxonomy): Eukaryota > Viridiplantae > Streptophyta > Pinopsida > Araucariales > Araucariaceae > Wollemia > Wollemia nobilis. Next base: position 3,656,186 of record JAQPPZ010017036.1, on the reverse strand, counting down.
GGTGCCTCCAAGTCCAACCTCGATCAAGCAATGAGAGGGGGACTGATTTTTATAGGACCTTATTAGATCCTGCTTAAATACATGATCAATTTGGGAATATCTAATAATGTGGTAGAGGCTATTAGATGTGAAATCAACTTAAAATTGGTGGCAAAGCAAGGAATAACTCAAGTCACAATTTACAAGGATTCTAAACTAATAATAATAGCTCTTGCCAAAAATTAATATTTTAGATCTTTACAATTGAAATTTTATTCAAGACATAATTAGACAACGAGGCAAGATAATGTTAGATTTAGAGTATATTATATCATTTGGGTCATGTAAATGTATCACATTAGGTACATAGTTAGAGTAGGAGATTACTTTAGGGTAAAGTTAACTAGTTACTTCAAGCAATGTAATAAATGCACAAGTGGCAATGTGCAAGTTGTAATTTGCAAGGTGTCCCCTTGTACAACTAGGTAGAGTTTTGGCAAAGGAATCTATCTTCCTATATAAAGGACCTCATAGTGGTAGATCAGATATCAAGTTCATATCAAGTGCATTGTAGTAGATAGTAGTAGTGGTCCTATATAGAGTACAATGTAGCTTTTAGCTCATATTAATGGAGTGACCATTTCCTCCATATTGTATTGTATTTTCATCATTTCTATTTATAGTATATTTTAGTCATATTGCAGACTCACTTGCTTTCATATTTATTACATATTATTAGGACCTATGTTAGATCTCTTCCACTGCATATATCCTTAAAAGCTAATAGTGGTATCAAATCCAAGGTAAATTGAGATAGGAGGATCTACATCCATCATAGTTCCTTTTTGCACTTTTGTAAACCGGATTCACCCATGTGCATCGCCACTTACAAAATTTGTCATAAGAGAAGTTTAGTAGGTTAAGAGGAATAAGGAGAGTCACAAGTGAGGACTGAAATAAATATCAGTTGTATAAATTATGAGATTATATTTGGCTAGAGTCTTTACACAAAGTTACAAAAAAATTCGTGAAGACGAGGATTCGGCATTCAAACCACTAGATTGACAAATCAACTAGTGAATATTATTATCTCTAAAATTACAAATTCTTCAATTCCAATTTCTAACAACTTGTTGTAGGAAAAAGGGGATTCAACAAAATGTTGGAAAGCTTTCTACAAGAGAGTTAGGAAGAATATCTTCTTAGAATAATTCTAGCACTTGCAACAATAAGAAAGAAGACTGAAGTTTGCAAAGACCTCGAGAAAAGTCCCATTATAAGAGCTACAATCTTGCAAAGTGCATAAGAGAAGAAAAGGCCACAATAGTCTCATAGCAGACTCAAGAAAGAAGAGACTCTAGAAGTTGAGTCAAATAAGGAGATAGGAGATTGGTGATCTTCATTCAAGATCAATACCTGTAGAGTGCAAAAGCAAAAAAGGCCATAGAAGCCTTCATCAAGAAGAAGGCTATAGAAGCCTTAAATATGAAGAAGACTTCAAAATTGATTTAGAAGATAAATTTTGTATTCATAATTATACTCTAAAGAAGAGTTCCTGAAGAATACTTTAGAAAATAATTCTTGATTCATAAGATAAATTATTGATTCAAAAGAATACTCCAAAGAAGAGTTCATAAAGAATACTTCAGAGAAGATTTGCTGATTCAGAATAAAATTTCTTGATTCAAAAGAAAACTCCATAAATGAGTTCCTAAAGAAGACTCCAGAGAAGAGTCTAAGAAATAGGAGTTTGGTGATCTCCTTTACTGATTAAAAATTTCCTTCAATAAGGAGTTGAAGAGATCAAGAGAATATCTCATCGAATAACTTCCATTCTTGGAAGAAAGAGAATGACTAGGAGAGTTCTGTACAAATATACAAGTAGCAAAATCAAATATTCAAGAAGAAGATCTCATCACCAACACTTTCAAAAGCAGATGGTTGAAGAAAAGGTCTTAGTTGGAATACTAGAGAAGTTGCAAGATAGAAGACCTTGGAGAGGTCTCAAGGAGAAAAAAAATGAAGGCTTGGAGAGCCTTGTTGTAGAGCTCATAGAAGCATCTTCAAAAAGGGTTCCTAGGAGAACTCGTTGGAGAAATACACTACCAAGGAGAAAGCACCTGATAGTGAAGGACTTGGGGCAATTATCGCCATTCAACAATAAGCCCAAGAGAAGAAGAATTTGGTAAGGAGTGCCAAATATCAAAAGAAGAATCTAGTGAAACCTCAAGAAATTTAGAATCTTGAGAAGAAGAACATCCTATTTGAAGTAATAATTTGACAAGAAGTTTGAAGGAAGATTCAGGCAAAAGAAGCCTACTAAATCTAAGAGATTTGGAGATTTCCTCTCATAGAAAAAAGGCACAGTTCAGAGAAAGGAGTTCTCTGAATTATAGCAAAAAAATTAAAGATCACTGGAAGGATCAAGCCACCAAATCCAAGGCTCAATATAGAAAGTTCAAGGCTATAGTTTGGTGAAGCGAGAAGTTGTTATGGACATCCAATAATAATATGTGAATTCAACCATTACAAGGCAACAACTTGGTAAATAAAAAATACCAATATCTACATCTACTTCAAAAGCCATAAAAAAGGTAAGCAACTTGAGTGTAATTAGGTTTATTGATTAAACTGCAAATTGGATTATTATCAAACTTCGTTAAGGCACCATACTTAGATTAAAAGTTGTAGAAGGATAGATTGCATTATAGTCTTCAAGAAAGTGCTAAAAGGGAGAATTCATTTAAAGGTTTATTTGCACATTAAATAGAAGTTGGATATTTTTGAAAGAAATAAAATTATCATCTACCTATTTTCTATCTAGAAAGCAATAAGACTATATCCTACAATATTGATTGTAGTAAAAAATTGCAGAGTATCCATTAAGGGTTCATTACAAATTAATCTTGAAAAATTGTCGTAGTTTATTAAGTGCATTTAGAAATTACTTTGAGATTTTATTGGAGCAATAAGGTAAAATTATTGTTGCAATTAAAAGTGCAGTGAAATTGGAAGTATTGTTAAGTTCATTTACACTATACTAATTACTCTCAAAAATGATTAATTTGTATTCTTTAAATAAGGGCACAAAATCATATTGTTATCAAAGTGTTTAGAGATACTATTAGTGCATAAAACCTACAATATTTAGTGGCCATAAAATCCATCAAATTTTATCAATTTCCTCCAAGTTTTGGAGAAGAAAGTAACCTTCAAAAATCAAAAAAAGGAGCTTCAAATCAAGACTTGGTGAATCTCAGATTCAAAGTGCATAAAGGGTTAGAAAAAAAAGTGCAAAAAATTACATCTAAAAAGAGCTTCTATATACATGGTTACAAGCATGAGTTCATTAGCAAAATATCCAAGCAAAAGGATAAAGGTATCTGATCAAGAAGACAATCTCAAAATTTACCATTACCTATAAGGAAGTTGTCATAAAAAAAAAAAATTAGATTGCAAAGGAGGTGCAAAAAGGTATTTTATATACAAATATTTTTACAATATACTACACTATTCTAATTTGACATACGTAGGAAAAATGGCAAGGTCTAAAGTACCTCAAAGTAACATTCTTCTCAAGGTAAAATAGCCCAAGGCAATTGTATAATAGCACACTCCACGCAAGGGAATATAGCCTCTCAAAAGGCTCATATCTTCTACAATTTTGATAGTCGAACCTGCAAGCAAACAAAGCACAAATGATTACACTAGATGTACGTCCAATGAGCATCATTGGAGTATTTCAAACTCCACCATAGCATTGCTTAAAGCCCTTAATATCATTGTCCAAATTCTAGCTCCAAGTCTCCAAAGGCATTTCTCTCCACTCCATCTGAAACCAACTCATACCAAGCGCCACCGAACAAAGGAAGAGTTGGTCATGTTGCATTGTTAATAAGGATATTGTAAAGATACGTTAAAGAGGTATTATGTAGAAATATCATGCACAAAGGAAAGTTGAAACTCGTCACCTAGAAGGAAACACCAACGTTTCCTACATGAGCGTCCATCCATTGCAAGTTTGACCGAGAAAAAGTTACAGGGAAGAACGTTGGTGTGTTAGAAGGGAGAAGACACACGTCATAAAAAAGAATGAGTGCTCATCCAAGAATGTAATGCTCATACTTTACCTGGAAGAAATTTACAAGTGGTAATAAGCATCTTCTCATCCCTTAAGCACTCAAAGATAACCATCGTAACGCTTATCTCTATATTAGGCACCAAAGACCAAGGAGGAGCAGCAATTCAAAGTCGAATTCATAGAGCATTCAAAGACAAATTTATAGTAGCGTTCATGGTAGATTTATGTATCAAAATTCATAGCATATTCATAGCAGCCAGGGTTACAACGTGGAAGAAATATGAAGAGCATTAAAGGATTTGGTCAAGGGAGGTCAAAGACTCCAAAATTGAGACACCACCATCCAAGCATTGAAGCTAAGAAAGAATCAAAGAATTCCATTGGCTATAGCATCCAAAGAAAGGACATAAATGTTGTTGTCATCTATGACCAAATTTAGCATCGAATATTTTGGGTTTACGACATTACAAAGGTAAAACTTTACCTTATTCTAATTTTCTTTCATTAATAGGGAGTTATAAGGTATAATATAAAGTTGAAACATTAAGGAAAATCAATCATATTTGAAAGCAATTTTAAAAGAGAAAATATATTTTAATAGCATAATATTTGCAATCTAAAACATAGAAGAAATAAGGCTTTCTACCTGGATAAATTAAACTTATATTATTGTAAATATCATTGTTTTCTAATATTCCATATTAGGGAGTTATAAGGAATACTACACCAAAGTAGGTAATTGGAATATAGAAACATTAAATATCAAAATATCAAATGCTATAAAAGAAGGTTCAATAAGGAATATCAAGAGTTGGAAACTAATTACTATACTTATCTCAAACTTATAAAGGGACAAAGGAGATCCAACTATTAGAACTTCTTAAAAACTAGAAAGTGCTTAATTTCAATAGGAGAAATAAGGTGTAAAAGAAGTTGATTTCTTCTATTCATAAAACTTTACAAAATCAACCCAATATTGAACTACTATTCTCAAAATCACTTTATCTATCATTTAGAATATCCAAAATTACTAGGGAGACATAAGGCATTCTACAAAACTTGATAACAATAACATCCATCAAAATTTATCAAGTACTCAATCCATTTGGGAATCATAAGGTGTCTACAAATCTTACATGGATTTTATTAAACCACATATCTTAACTAGGGAGTCATAAGGACGCCTACAAAAACCTAAGCTCTAAAAGGTTTTATCAAATCAAGCTCATACACTCTAGGTAGACTACTACAAAGGTTCTATCAAACCCATTCTTACAATCCTAAGGAATAGCGAGAAGCACTATCTCAAATCTATCAAGAAGGAATATGGATGAAATAATAAGAAATACTTTTATTAACAAATAATTATTTCATGAAATGCAATTATATTCTTAGAACTTGATAGATACCCTTGAAGGATATGAGAATCTATCAGTTAGTGAAAAGGAGAGATTCTCCTTATTTCTTAAGGAAGCAAAAGAGGGTAAATTTGAAGCATTAATTGGTTACCTTCATGAAAACATCTTCAAGGCATGGTGGAATTCACAAAAGATAGTTATATTCACATTCGAGGAATGTTTGATGATTTACCTATCATTAATTGTGTTTGTACTCACTCAAAACATGAAGCAAGCTAGCAATACAAATCAATATTATTGTGATTATAGACTAGCTTCTCATGAAGCAAAAATTCCACTAGTATGAATGCATAATCGTAAAGGAAGAAAAAATATGCTAAAAGATATCTTAGCAAAGAAGACATGAATAGCAAAGAAATCATAAAGATTGAAGAACCCTCGACTACAACTTTCCTTGCATCATATTAAGACACTAACTACTTGCTTGATCAGATTACAATAAGCAATGAAGAAGAATATAGGTTCCATTTTTGACTCCAAGAAGAAGAATAACCAGCTCAAGGAAGCATACAATGCAATGAGAATTGAAATAACCAGACCAAGTCAAAGAGCATTCACATAAGAAGATCCATATTGAAGATTGAAATCTTCAATACCCAAATAATGTAATACAAGGGGGTGTTAGAGTTAGAGTATATTACATCATTTGGGTCATGTAAATGTACCACCTTAGGTACATAGTTAGAGTAGGATATTACTTTAGGGGGAAGTTAGCTAGTTACTTTAAACAATGTAATAAATGCACAAGTGGCAATGTGCAAGTTGTAATGTGCAAGGTGTCCCCTTGTACAACTAGGTAAAGTGTTGGCCAAGGAATATATCTTCCTATATAAATGGCCTCATAGTGGTAGAGCATATATCAAGTTCATATCAAGTTCTTATCAAGTGCATTGTAGTAGATAGTATTAGTGCTCTTGTATGAAGTAAAATGTAGCTTTTTAGCTCATATTAATGGAGTGACCATTTTCTCCATATTGCATTGTATTTCCTATTTATAGTATATTTCAATCATATTGCAGACTCAATTGTTTTCATATTTATTACATCTTATTAGAACTTGTGTTAGATCTCTTCCACTGCATATATCCTCAAAAGCTAACAAATAATTGGTAAAATATCCTATCAACACATAAGGTGGGAATTCAACAAAGAGGATGACACACTAGTGAATGAAGCAATAAATATAGCCCCTAATTATTATTTCCAAATCATCAAGAAGCAAAAGTTCAAAGGTGGTATGCGAAGATGATGACTCCAATAATGAGGTCCTTTTTTATCTTCATGTTTTATTTTTTAGAATGCTCTGTTCACTTTGATCTCTTTGATTAGAGAGTTTTGTACCTTTTTGTTAAGTAAATAAATATTTTTCTTAAAAAATATATTGAATATGAAACTGTAGAGACACGAGCTTTAATCCATCTCATCCATTTCTTACCAAATCTAGATTTTTCTAAAATTACAAAAAGAAAATCCCATTTAACCCTATCACAAACTTTACTCATGTAAAGTTTTAAGATCATTGCTCTCTTTTCTTGAAGTTGCTAAATGCATAATTTCATGAGATACTATGATCCCATGTAGAATCTATTTCATTTTCATAAATCCTCCTTGCACTTAAGAAATATTAATTTCTAATAGAGGTCTTAACCTATTTGCCAACATTTTAGAGATAATCTTATATGTCATATTACATAGGCTTATGGTCCTAAATGAATCAAACAGTTTTGCATCCTTCTTTTTCAGAATCAAGGTAAGATATATTGCATTTATTTTATAAGGTATCTATTATTTTACGCTAGATTGTTCCAATGCCACCAATAAATAATCCTTTACTATATCCCAATTATGTTGATAGAATATTATAGAGAGCCCATCTAGACCTACAAATTTATCCTTATCAAAAGAGAAAAGAGCAAAATGAACTTCCAGAGTAATAGGCTCCATCAATTTTCTATTGCCTTCATATGTTCTAATTGAAGGTACTTCTTAGAGTAGTTTATCATTAAGAATTTTAAACTCCTCTAAGGATAGAATATTTTGGTAAGAAAACTTACATCCTTTTTTATTTCACTATAGTCTTCAATCCAAACCCCTTATACTAATTTGATTCTACAAATTATCGATGTTGATCTCTATACTATTGTCATGATATACAAAAACTTTGTATTTTTATCTCCTTTAACCAAGTTTGTCTTGATTTTAATCTCCAAATTTTCTCTTGCTTACTCAAAATATTATGATATTCACTAAGCAACTTTGTTGTCTTCAAGCTTAGACTATTATGATCACCTTTTTTGGAGTTTGGGAAGTTTATCTCTTAGTTATTTCATCTCAATTTTTTCCCAAAAGTATTTTTGTTCCATTCTTTTAATCTAGATGCCATTGATTTAATTTGTTTTGAAAGAGCATACAACCCACTGTTTATTGAAGAATTCCACATTATGCTATCATATCAATAAATTGAGGATGGTCTTTCCACATATGCTCATATTTAAAATATGATATATTTTTAATTCACTTACCACCATTTTAACTCTTATTGGCCAGTGATCTAAATCAATCCTTGTCAAGGTATTAATTTTAGCAAAAGTCCCTTCATCTAGGCAATGATCTGAAAGAATACACCTATCTATTTTTTCTGCTATTAGGTTTTGGCCTCTCTTGTTGTTGGTCCATTTATAGTTGTATTCTTCAAACTTTACCTCCAGTAGATTATTGTTTTGAATAGAAGTTGAGAAATATCTCATACTTTGGGTTAATTTCCTAATTCCTCAAATTTTTCTTCTAGCTTGGTTATGGCATTAAAATATCCTATGATCATAAATTGGATTTCTTGGTCTTTACTTCTCATAAAGGCTTCAATCCTACTCCATACTTCTAATCTGCCTAACTGAGTTGTAGGTCCATAGACATTGATAAGGATGAAACAAATATATGCAAAGTAGCATGTGACTAAAGAGGCTATCAAATACCTAGTTTTATGAATGGTTACATATGATGTTCTAATAGGACTTCAACATGTTAATTCTTCTTGTTGATCCTTCAAAATCCATAGCATCCCATTCACATCTCTCCCATACTACTTTCATACTTTTGGAAACTTCTTCCTTTGTCAAATTTAGTTTCTTGGATACAAATAATATCGTGCTTATTACTTAAATAGAGGTCCCTGATACACCTTTGCTTTGAGGGGGCATTGACACCCTTTATATTCCATGATATGGTAATCATGTATCATTAGGGGTTACTGGTCTCACTTGTGAATTACCAATATTTTTTTGTTGTTTGGTAAAGAGAAGTTCAACCAACTTGGTTTGAGTTCCTTTATCTATGTTTGCTCTTGCTTCCTTGGATCTAGCTTGATATTAAGGGTTTTCATCTTTTTGATTTGCTTGTATAAGGAGTAGATCTTATTATTCTCTTCCTCAATATTATTTCACAATTTTTTTCATTATATTTTCTCTCTTGGCTCTACTACGGAAGATTTTGACTTATCCTACTCATTTTTTGGTATTTCCTTATTAATGGTAGAGGTATTAACATCTAACATTGTATTTTCTCTACCAATTTTCTTCTCCTAAATGGTGCATAGTACTTCAAGAGAGTCTTCAAAATTTGATGAGACACATTCCCTAGGTTAATTTTAGATTGTTCTTTTCTAAATCAGGATCATACTGAATATATGGTTCTTTATTAATATTTTGAACCTGTTGTAGTATGTCCTATAAGCTTTGATCTTTTTTTTCTTCTTCATAGGCTAAAGCCTCAAAAGAATTGGTATTTCTTCTAATATCCTTATTTGCTAGCCTCCACTATTTATTTACTTTCATTTGCCTAGACCTATTGTATTGCTTAGAAGTTGAAAACCATCCTCATCCATGTCCATTTGTAAGTTTCTCTTGTGGTTTTTTATATATGTTTATGTTGGACTCTTCTTAGGGCATGATATCTCAATATGCCCCACCTCATGACATCTTCTACATCCAAAATATATGTTTTTTAATCTATGGTTTGGGTCCATAACTTACCCCCATACTTAAGAATGATTAGTTATGGTAAAGGTTAACTTATATCAATCATGACTAATATCCAAGCACAAATAGCCAAGAATCTATCTTTTGTAGTTTTTGAAATCTCAAAGAATTCTACTAGAGTGTTGCCTATTGCCTTGAATGTATCCATTTGCCAAAATTTGATGGATAACCCATACATCCTAACCTAATTGGTAATAGGGATAGATTTATATTTTCAGGTGCAAGGCCTTCATACTAGAAGGTAAGGAAGAATCCTACTCTTCCCATAAACCCTGGCTAATAAATATCTATAATTTTGTTTTTTACGTCTTAAAAAACCATCGTTTCCCTTGTTTCAAATATCTAACTTTATAGGGTCGTATCTCCCTCAATATTGCTTGGATTCCTTTATATGACCACTCATTTTAAAACTCTTCAAATTCGGTCAATTTGGTCCAAGAATTATTTGAATCAGATAAACCTTTGTAAAGATATGACTCCTAAAAGATGAGATGTTTTTTAATTGCCCTAACATTGCCATAGTTTGGAATGGTTGTCTTCACATGACCATATCTCCCTTGATATTGCTTGGATTCTTTCGAATGACCACTCATTTCAAAGCTTTTCAAAATCCGTACAACATCACAAAAGGATTGACTGAATAAGACAACTCTATGCAAAGATACAACTCCTGAAAGATTGTTTGTTTTTAAAAAAATTGCTCTAACTCCGCCGATTTATAGTTTCTCCTCTTAATAGTTAACTTTATTATAGCTAACATAACATTGATTTTTCTTTATCAAATTAGTTATATAATATTAAAACAGGTCTCATTTGTATTACAGATTATGACTACTTAATGGTATTTTTTTTTTGGTAATTATTTTAATAGATTAACAATGGGTTTTTATAGAGGATCCCAAAACCTTATGTACAAAATTAGCCATACTTCTAATGATGTATCATGCCTCCTGGCTAGAAATATAAGTTGAATTGCAAGAAAAGCAGACCCTAGACTGATTGCCATGAGGCTACAAAAAGGGCATTTAAGCCTGATTAACCATATAACAAAACTGAAAAAAATCGAGAAAACAACAAGCAAAAGCCGAAGAAACTGGAACATGGCAATCAGAAGCACAACAACCAAACACCACAAATAGCTAATCCTGGTCCTCTTGACCTTCTGAAATCTGCACGGGGAACACCTCATGAAGGGATATCTGCTCTGGCAATTCTTTCCACCTCTGAAGGGAAGCGAGACCACCATACGATCGGACACGTAGTCGCGAGCCCTTTGTTGGCCATGTGGTCAGCCACGCGATTGCCTTCTCTAAGGATATGACTTTCTTTCCACCTGTCACGTTGGGAAAGTAGCGACCTTGCCTCAAGAACGATGTTGAAGACCCTCCAGGACGGGTCTTTGGTGCCTAGGAGGTAATTCACAATGTTGAGCGAATCTCCTTCAATAATTAGAGGCCGAGGATCCTCAGAGAGGATCTGGATTCCTTTAAGAGCGCCTCGAGATTCGACATAGTGATTCATCTGAGAGCTCAACTCTTCACAATAGGCCACCACAAGATTCCCATCATGATCTCTAACAACACCCCTTGAACCAGCGGGCCCAGGATTATCCTTTGTTGCTCCGTCAAAATTTAATTTAATCCATCCCATGGGGGTTTGGTCCATCTAACACTTCTTCGGCAAGGGCCTGTAACAGCTTCTGGAAACGGGCAGAGATTCATCCTTTTGAAAATCGCTTCTTCGATTGAAAGATGGGGGCGGGGACTGGGAACAACATTAGAGTTCTCAATGGCATATGATAAGGCCCTTTGAGCGACACAAGGAGGCACTTTTAGGGCTCTGCCAAAGACTCTGGCATTCCTTTCTAACCAAATTTGCCAAATGGAATGGTGGAAGGAGGCCTCAAGGAGGAAGCGGAGTTTAGGATTCTTGAAAGGATTAGGCCATTGATGGAAAGCATCTCTGAGGGATCGGGGAAAGCACCAGAGGATTTGGAAGGAGGATAGGACAATGCTGAGGACCGAGTGGGAAAAGGGGTAGTGCAGGAATAAATGGTCCCTCGTCTCACACTTCGTTAAACACATGTAACACCTGTTGGGGAAGGCAAAACCCCTTTTGTGAAGGTTGTCAATGGTTAAGGCTTTGTTGTGAAAAGCACTACTTAATAGTATTATAATGAATGTTATATATAATTAACAAGATTTAAACCTTAATTTTCTCTTTTAAAATTAAGGATTAACTAATACCATCTATTATATCTAACATAGCAAAGAAGACTCAAGGTGTCTATCCTTTTTGCAAAACCCTTAAACATCTCTATCATCGAATAGGTAGGATATATAAACTATAATATTGTATATATTTACCTATTTCTCTCCGTCTAGAAATTTGAAAAAGTAATTTGGGATTAGAGAATAAAAAACGTGGATTATACCGGAAGAATTCCCAACCGACTTCTTTATAATCCTCCCGCAATGCGAAAGAGAATATGGAGCGTTGATTTGAGACAGGTGATGGACGGGTGAGATTAAAAGAGGCCAGTGATCCGTGGCCCTTGCGGTCGGCCAACGAGGAAAGCAATTCTCCGTTTCTATATAAAGAGACTGCGAGGGCGAGACCATAATCAGCTGTGGTGTTGTCAGGCGAAGATAGAGAAATTCTCTGTTAAAGCAGTTTTCTTTGCTCTTGTTAACGAAAATGGCGCCCAAAGCAGAGAAGAAGCCCGCTGAGAAGAAGGCCGACGAGAGGAAGACCGTGGGAGAGAAGAGCCCTTCCACTCAGGCGGAGAAGAAGCCCAAGGAGAAGCCCACTACCAAGGCCGGTAAGAAGATTGCTAAGGGGAGCGGCGATAAGAAGAAAAAGAGGGCCAAGAAGGGAGTGGAGACTTACAAAATATATATCTTCAAGGTTCTCAAGCAGGTCCACCCTGACATCGGCATCTCCAGCAAGGCTATGAGCATCATGAACTCCTTTATGAACGACATTTTTGAGAAACTGGCGGCCGAGTCGTCGAAGCTGGTGCGCTACAGCAAGAGGGATACTCTGTCTTCGCGGGAAGTGCAGTCGGCCGTGAAATTGTCTCTTCCCGGTGAGCTTGCGAAGCATGCTGTATCCGAGGGCACCAAGGCCGTCACGAAGTTTACTTCTGGTTAATTAGGTATTTCTTTTGTCTACGGTCTACGGTGTCTGTTGACGGCAGCTCTGTTTCAATCTTTTTGTTGACGCAGGTTGTATTTGTACTCACTTTGTGAAAGGATTTGATCAACTGTATTTTATCAAAGTTTTATTTTTGAATGTTACAGAACTTTATGATAATCCCCTCAATATTTTAATTGCTTTAAAAGTAGTGTTCTTTTATTTGCAGAAATAAATAAGGTTGAAAGTATAGAAGTAGTCGCTTCGGTCGTTCAGGTCATATATGACATTGGACTTCCAAAATTTGCTGTGGTAATAAGAATTGAATTCGTTATAGATCGAATCATTAAAGCAAAACTTCTTGACAGTTTTCGCTTGCATTCTTGTTCTTCAAAGAATTTTTTTTTTTTTTTTGGTATATGAAACTGTGTCACTTCTATACTGTGAAAAGATGGGTCTGTAAATGATGTTGTGGGGTTTGAAGGCAGTGAAACCTGGATGCAAATCAATTATCTTCAATTTGTAGGAAAAGAATGATAGACTAATATTGACAAGCTAAAATTTAATTTACAATCAAATTTATAAATTAGCATCGTAACAGGTGAAAGTAAAATATTGCTTGCAGTCTGCATAATCCAGGCACTTGCAACTAGGCTTATAAGAAATATGTATTATCTTTGTTTCATTGTTTAAACAACTGATTTGAAATATTATACCATGTCATTCAAAGAGCTTTAATCAATCGTCATTGTCTCTTTAATGTTTGTTGACCAAATGAGAAGAGGGTCAAGCCTCTTGAGGCCAAGGAGAGATATAAGAATTACCCCAAGTGATACTAATGGAGTATTTGTCAATATCAACTCATCTTTATAGGATGTCAATGTCAAGTATCTAATTGAGAGGAAATGCCACAATTAGAAGGCTTACATCCGAAATCAATGAAAGGGTCACTATCTCTTGCAAGTATTGCGGAAGAGATGGAGCTAAATCGTGCCATATGCCAGGAATCATTCAATTCACCTCCTATGTTGCTTAACTTTGTTAAAAGATGAAATGGAGGTAAAACAATTTGTTTAAGGTCATGAACATTTTATGAATATTTGCTCAAAATATATGGAGCAAATCCATATGAGATTATTAAGATATTAAATTTTAAAACAAGATAGATTTGTTGGTGCACCGATATTAAGTTATGGGAGTCTATACAATAGGTTTGTTGGTGCACTGATTGTTCTTTTCTATTATAAAGGAGAAAATCAATAAAATCTATATTATAAGCTACAAGTTGAATGCATGGATGGTATCACAACCTCATATAAGGATGACACTATTTGTTCTTGAACTACTTCCATTATTTTGCTAAATTTGGCTGAGGTAGTGTATAGGACAAATAGATAGGTATTATTTTTTTTGGTCAAAGAGGCCAAGTTAACTCAACATCAACAAATCAATTGGAAGGCAAAACATAAGGATGTTGATTAGAAAAGATATAATAAAATGAAAGTATGTAAATTAATTGAAATCTTCATTTGTTAATAATGCAAATGAAATTAAATTATTGAATATAAGACACTTATGTAGCATGGTTGACAACAATACCAAATTTTAGTCTACAAGTTATAGATATAGATATTTGGTTGTTTGTTTGTTGGATGTTTGGTGCCAAATTCCTATAGAAAAATAAATAATGGTTTGTAAGATATCCAAAAGAAACTAAACTATATCAAACTTTGCTATCTTAGGTGATTTGATGCTATGTTTCCATCTCTTTACCATCTTGAGGAGAGGATCTTTTTGTGAGCTTAAGTCTAAGGTTTAGTGGATTAGTTAGAGAAAACCTTTGCTTCTCTTAAGATTTCCCTTTGAGAACCTAAATGTAGTCCTATGCTAGCTATGAATGCACAAAGCAATACAACAAACACATCCTAATAAACTAAATGTTTTTGATTTTGATGATAAGAGAAAAACAATTTTCTTTTCAAGAGCAAGGATTTAAAATAATAATAATGCAACACGCAAGGTCCTAATCTCACCATATGCAACTTTCACTTTAACAACATGCAAGATTTTAGTTGGTCCCTTAATGACTAAAGATAACCAGTTCTTTTTTCCTTTTACCTTTAGTAGATAAAAACCTATGTTCATACAAAAACAAAACAATTTAGAAACAAACAACAAACATACCTATGATTTAAATGCTAAAACAAAGGTTAGAATTGAAAAATCTAGTTTTTTAGCCATAGAGGTAGAAGTGTTACTGATGCTTCTTGATGGTGCTTTTGTTCACTTGTAAGATAAACAAAAAGTAGATGAGTTAGTAGCAAAGGGGTTTGCCTAAACTATGTGGTACACTTGATTAGATCTCTATTCAAAGATCAGATGAAATATTATAAAATGATAAAATAATGGTGTTGTGGTTGATCCACAACACACCTCAAAATTGGGGACCCACCTTTTTGTAGGTTTTCAAAGAAAATCTCAGTGACCCAGATGCTAAAAATCAAGAAAAGGGGGGGCAAAATTGCACAAGGAAGAAAAGTGTCGCGAAATCGCGACATGTCGCGCCATCGCTGTCGAAAAATGAGAAGTGTCGCGAAATTGCGACATGTCGCGCCATCGCTGCCGAAAAATGAGAAGTGTCGCGAAATCGCGACATGTCGCGCCATCGCTGTCGAAAAATGAGAAGTGTCGCGAAATCGCGACATGTCGCGCCATCGCTGTTGAAAAATGAGAAGTGTCGCGAAATCGCGACATGTCGCGATTTCGCTATCGAAAAATGAAAAGTGTTGCGAAATCGCGACATGTTGCTCCGTCGCGGCCAAAAGCGAAAAAGTGTCACGAAATCGCGACGTGTTGCGCGGTCGCTGTCGAAAATGAAAAAGTGTAGCGAAATCGCGACGTGTTGCGCGGTCGCTGCCGAAAATGAAAAGTGTAGCGAAATCGCGACATGTTGCTCTGTCGCGGCCCAGAGAGGAGAGAGAAAGGCAAAATGGAAAGGCGTAGCGAAATCGTGACATGTCGTAAAATCGTGGGTCAAACCAGTCAAACAGGCAAAGCAGAAAAAACGTCGCAAAATCGCGACAGGAAGCGGCAAACGGGGCACGAAGCAGAAAGGCGTAGCGAAATCGCGAAGTGTCGCAAAATTGTGGTCAACGTAGTCAGCGGTAGCAGGTGAGCGGAACCGTCGCGAAATCGCGACGTGTTTGATTTTCGTGGCTTGCAAACGGGCGGAAGACATGAAATGTAAAATGGTCGCGAAATCGTGACAAAATCGAGCGAAAGGGCACGAAGCACAAAAACGTCGCGAAATTGTGACAGAAACGAGCGAAAGGGCATGAAGCGAAAAAACGTCGCGAAATCGCGACAGAAAGTAGCGAAAGAGCACGAAGTGAAAAAACGTCGCGAAATCGCGACAGAAAGCAGCAAGAGCAGCCCGAAATAAAAAGCGTAGCGATTTCACGACGGAAAGCCGGTAAAGCAGTACGAAAGTGAAAAATGTCGCGATTTCGCGACAGGTTGCAGCCAAAGGAGTGCCAAGTGAAAAACGTCGCGATTTCGCGACAGGTTGCGGCCGAAAGCATATCAAACGAAAAAACGTCACGATTTCGCGACAGGTTGCGGCCGAGAATGTACGGAACAGAAAGGCGTCACGATTTCGCGACATGTCGCGTTTTCGCTGGGCAAGAAGGCAAGAGGGCTGTTGGCCGAAAAACGTCGCGATTTCGCTACTTCTCATTTTCGTTGGGCTGGCAGAGGAACAAGTTGCATGCATAAAGACGTCGCGATTTACATGGGGCCGTTACGAAACATGTTGGAAATGCAGAACACGTGGCATACAGGTGTCGAGTTGCAGAAGCGTTACATGTAACAGAAAATTTCGATCGTTTCGGCATCGAGCATGAATCAAAAGCAACGAAAAGGTAGGGAATTTGAAACGACGCATTCTGGGAGGTGAAACGAAGCGACATAGGGTGAACCGAAGCGCCGTATCAGTTAGTATAAAATCAGAAGCGCAGATTGATACAGGGGTTGGAAATTGCTGCTAGCAGAGTTGCAAAGACAAGGGCTGCATGCCATTCTGGGCCTGCACCTGGAGCAATTTCCTTCATTTGTTCTGGATTTGTTAAGCCTGGAACATTCTGTCATTGTAACTGATATATTATTTTAAGGCAGAAATACAGAGAGTTAGCATCTCATTGATGAGAAAGGAGGAGTCATTTTTGCATGCATGATTTAATGTTTTATCTTTCCCTTTCAGATTTCTAGGCTTTTAGGTGAAGTTTAATGCAAGTGCTCTTGGTTGCTTCATGCGAATGTCTAAATCTGAAAATACATTAAAAACCCCAGAAACCCGCACCTAGCTTATCTGGATTGTGCGAATTTGCAGGTTCAATAGGTTAGGTTGCATGCAGAAAACCTCATTATTTTCGGTTTTGTCAATCAGGATGGTCGCACTCTAGACGTAGTTGAGTTTCATTTTTCATTTGCATTTCTTTTATTTTCAATCCCTTATTTTATTTTTTTGCATTTTAATTACTGTCATTCAAATAAATAACTGAAAAAACCAACAAAGTCTAGGATCAAATAGATTCATTACTCAGATTTATTCACTTTGAGTCCATGGCAAATTCAAATTAAATTAAACCACAGTGCCCCTTGTTAACATCCACTTGCAACCCTAAGGTATTCCTAGCATTTAAATTGAACAGCATCATTGGTAAACAAAGAGCCAACGATAACGAGAACCTTGGAGAAATTATTTTGTTATAATTTCTTTGCAAGCAGAGGATTTTGGGACTCAGATCCTACCGGAGAGTGTGCTTTCACAATTGGGTGAAAACACCACTCAACAAAAGGTTGTGCACTAAGTGGCAAAAGTGCCATTGGATGAGCGATAACATTTTTGATGCTTTTGCTGATTGACAACACTCTTTATTTTTGACTGTGAACTCTATTTTTGAATACTCTTGGTTTAAGCTTGAGGACAATTGATTTGGCTTAGATATTTGGTCGGATGATTATTGAATATATTGGTACGTTTGGAGATCTTGATGATGTGTTCAAAATTTTGTGTCTACACAACCATGGATATTACCATTAAAAGCCTATTTGAAAATCAAAATGATTCCCTTTATACATTCCTTGGTGAGTGAATTTGGTGATGGATTTGATCAACTAAGCTAATACACTTGTCTCAATTGATCTATAGATTTAATTTTTGTTGGAAGTATTATATTTTTTGGTACCTTGCAAGAATATTACAAGTGCCATATAAATATTTTAGTTTGAGTCATGTAACTTTTTGAGTTTAAATTTTTGTATATAGTAGGTGTCATGTAAGTGTAGAGTTTGTAAATGCTTGTCTTTTAGTGTGTGTACTCATTAGAGGTTTGTTATCATGCGGAGTCAATAAAATATATATCTCTTATGAGAAATATGAAGAGTTTTATCTCTTGTGTGTTTAAGGAGATGAAGAGTTAGTGTAAGTAAAAAGGTTAAAAGTTTTGTGAATGTGAGGAGTCTCTTGTACAAGTTGTATATATTGAAGATAAAACATTGTAATGCATATGGAGAACAATCTTTGTAATACATTGTATTTGCATTGCTTGTGTTGAAATTTCCATCTATAATATTATTCAATAAGTTTGTTATGAAATGTATGTAATTATGTGAATCTTAAACTACTAAACCCTATGAGAATAGAGTTGAATTATTATTATATATTGCTAGATCCTATGAGAATAAGGTTGAATTGTTAAGAGTAGTATCAAAGCCACTATTGTGCAAAGCCATTTGAGAAGACATTGAGGAGACATTATAGCAAAGTGTTGAGAAAGGAGACATTGAGGAGTTGTTATAAGGTTTGAGTGTAGGTGTCCAAGATTGTGAGCTCAAGGAAGGAGAGTCTAAGTTGTTTTTCCAAAGCTGCCAGAAGGAAGTTGTAGGGATGAATGAATCCCTAAGTAAATGTGTGATTTAGCTAAGTAGAGATGAAAAATGTATTGAAGAGAGCATCTAGGAAGCAAACATGTGTAAGGGAGACTAAGTTTGAAACATATACAAGAGAAAAGTGGAATGTCAATTGTATGAAGAAAGCAACACGTGTCAGGGTGAGTGCCACTAGAGAAGGGAGGAATTGTGCATAGAGTTGGTGAATTTATGATTAACAAAGGTACAAATTATTAATGTTTGTATTTTTTATGGAAGTTCATTCATTTGAAAAATTAAAGAATAAAGGAGAGAGCTACTCAATTTATTTTAAGGAAAAAGATGTTTGATAATTACTTCTTTGGAGAAGTTATATTATTATTTGGAGTTATATTTGAAGAGAGCATAATTATTTGGAGGAAGAGATGTTATTTAAAAAAAATTAATGAAGGAGAATTATTAAAAGTGAAGAATAATAATAATTGGAGGAGTTATATATAGATGGCTAAAGATGCTTTTGTATTATTTATAAGTAAATAAGAATGCTACATCATCTGCCCTACCATGCAAACAAGGCTTTCATTCGAAATTTTACAAAAGAGCAACAACTATATCTTAAACACATCCTGCTAATACAAGGGCAAAGAAACCTATGACTTTCTTTCGAGTCATGACAATTATGGCAACAAAATGCGATATTTTCATAATCTACTTGTTGATCCCATTCTCTTCATTCAAATTTTATCTTAATGGATTGTGGCAAAGGTTTTGAAATATCCATAGCAACACATATTTAAGTATATACAACATGCTTTCGTTCCTTAGTAGTTAGTCCTTGATGAATTCCTCTAGGGTATTTTCAATATTCTTCAAAACATCCTTATTTATAAGCTGTTATGAAAGTCCAAAAAGCCTAACCCATATTAGAAGCTTCTTAATAGTTTTTGTCTCAACAAAAAAAATTCTTTCCATGGTCTCATATAAAGTGCATCTCTTCCGCTAAACCATGGGCCACAAACCATTATTTTATCCCTAATTTATGAATTAGAAAAGATGACGAGGAAAAATCCCTTAGGAAGAAAAGTCCAAGACTAGTTTGAATTTAATTCCCACTTCCACTTGATCCAATTTTGAATCTCCAAAAATCTTGACCATGTTTTATGGAATTTACATATTAATTCTCTACTTTTAAGAACCATTATATCATGCTCAATCATCTCATCCTTGATACTCACTTTTGGTGTAACATTTGCTACCTGGATTAAACTTGCCATGTATTTGCTCTTTTTCTTATCTCCAACTTGGGCCTCCATACTTCCAACTAGGGCATCTTGACTTCCCATTAGGGCTTTCAAATATAAATTTCCTTCCATACTAGCTAATGGGGCTCGCTCTTGGTTTGCACTCCCTCTTAGCTCATATTCCCTCTCGGCTTGCACTTGCTCCCAACTTGCACTCTCTCCTACTTCACACTTGCTTTTGACTTTCACACCATCTTGGCTCGCCATAGCCCTTGTCTCTTCCTTTTTCTTGTGTTCCTTTGCTTCAACAATTTTTTGGAAATAATGTCCCATGTGTTTGAAGCATTGATGCACTTCGTATGATCCTGCTACTCTTTCTCCATGTTTGAATCTTGGCTTGCATTCCATCTTAGCTCACACTTCCTCTTCGCTTGCACTTCCTCTGGACACACTAGATTTTATTTAATTAGATCACACTTTTCTTTTGACTTCCTGCTAACACTTCTCCTCACTCTTGGTTTAAATTGGATTTTCTTCAACTGGATTGTACTTTGCTTTCAACTTCCTGCTCACACATCCTCCTCACTCTTGACTCATGATCACACTATTTTGGTTGCACTCATTCTCAACTCGTGCTTGCACTCACTTCTGGCTACAGTCGCTTCTAGCTGTACTCACACTTGCTTTCAACTGCACTGGCACTCACTTTTAACTACACTTGCTTCCAACAACATTCACACTCACTCCTCGTTGCACTCGCACTCGTTTTTGGCTACAATCACTCCTCGTTGCACTCACACTTGCTCTCGATTGCAAAGGAAAGTTGATTATTATTATTTTTTAATAAGCTATGTGTGGCTTCTATTGGGGGCCACTCCCATTACAAAAAAAACATTACATTCATCTCATTACCTTTCGAACAAGTTAATTAAAGCATACTATTGGTCAAAAATCTACACCTAACGAAAATGAGGTTTGCGCACCCTACGAACCTTGACCAACATTGAATGACTATGGGGCTTGGGAAGGCCAAGCGGTTGATCTTTAGAGAGGGCTGGTTCTTGATGGAAGTCCTAGTTAACTATGCTTGGGGGAAAGGGAGGAGAAAGGAAGAAGGAAGAAGGAGGCCATAGCCAAAACTCACAAGGACAGATTCGGTTGCATCAATACATACGTGCAACAAGCTTGCACTGTGATCAGAAATACGAGCAGACCACCTAACAAATCAACCAACCTTACTCCTAATTGTTTAACGCACTTTTGTCAAAAGCGAATTCTAGAACTAATGAATGAGATGCATATATCCATAATGCATAATTACAACACATTCACCCAACTAGCTTTAATAGAAATAAACCTTCAACATTCACACATACAAAGGAGTCAATTTGGAGACCAAATAGTGGAATACTTGCATTTACAAAATAGTGAAAACTTTACATATGAATTGTAATGGCTAAAGAGCCTCCCTTTGGAATGCTTTGCACTCCAACATACTATAATGCTACATTGAATACAACAGGTAGCAGATGAGACCATTGGGCGACGCCCATAGGAATAACCATGCTATGAATCCTTGTAGATCTTCTACAGACCGCAACAGAGGGTAGCTATCGAGAGTATGCTAGTCAAATTACTTGAATATGAACTCTATATTAGTCTGATTCCTCCTAGCAACTCTTGTCAGATAATAAATTTCATCCAACTACACCTGGGGCATTAATTGCATGGGAGGATAGGTTGAGGCTGACCATTTGATTTATGCGTGATTTGATCATCTACCATGCATTGAGAGGGACACTAAATTTTTTTAGTTCCAACTCACTGTCATGCACCTTCTTAAATGAGGGTGCACGTTTTTTTGTAGAGGTACCTTAACTTTGGTGAATTCAATAATGGGCAGAACTTTAGGACTTGCATATTGCTTGGCACTGACCCAAAACTCTGCCCACTATGCTCCACCCTCAACAAAGCAGAATCTTGGGCCTTCACCCCAGTTTTATTTTGGGTGCTAATTTAGGATCTGTTGGGGGATGACGGATGCCCAAACTTTCATTGGGGTCCAAATTTGGATGATCCTCCACCCTACTTTTAGGGCGGATCTTTGGGAGTTGATCCTGGCTTGCTGCTATCTTGTTTATCCACCCATTGCATGGGTGGGAATTTGGGATCCTGATCGTCCGCCCAATCATTAGGGCAGGGTTTTGAGTTTCACCGATAGGGACTACTAGCCTATTTTTCTGCTTGCCATCATCCTCAGCCAGATTTGGCCTTTTGAACTGATGGAGCCTTATGGATCATCTCATGATAAAAAATGCCCACCCCTGCTGCTCATCTATGGGTAGGTAGACCTTTGGGGATTGCCTAAAACTCAGCTTGATCTATTCCTCCACCCTTCTTAACATTGTCCAAAATTCCTCTACCCTCATTGCAGCCTACTCCAATGCCACCTGTCGCATCTGCGAAGCCTGCTCTTAGCAATCAATCATTCAATGCCCAAGGGTTTGACTCCCAAAATTTTACTTGACATATTAATCAAACCATCATCTTCGACAAAAAGGAGCTAGTGGGTAAAAGCATGCAAAATTTTATCCACATTTCTAGTGGCTCACAAGGGATTTCCACTTTGTGGGAATAGGAACCCATATAGCCCACTTTTGAAAAAGACACTCCAAACAGGGAAGAATAGGGATGGGGACAGAAAGAACAAATTGGAGAAGAAGGTAGCCAGGGAAGATTGCAAGATAGGGAGGGATGGCAAGCGATGGGGTGGGAACTAAACTTACGACAAGGTAGAACAACACAGATAAGGAAGCAGAAGTGGGGCATAAGAGGAGATGCGGGGAAAGAGGCAACCGTAGGAAGAAAAGGAAAGTCACTAATAGGAAGAGTTAGTGACAACAAGCACAAAGGGGAGACGACGAAAGGAGTTAATGAAAACAAAACAAAGAAACAAAAGGGAAGGAGACCCTGGGGATAACCCATGCCACATTCATAATGAATTGCCTGGTCCATGGGACACTCCCATAGATAGCCTTCCCATCAACATACTCTGCTACAACCTAAGGCTACTTCAAGAACAAACTGAATACCATTTGTCCTTGTTATAGCCCTTATTCTTTACACAATCCAATAAGGACCTCAGTGCATCAAGATTCATTGTGGAAACATAGAATCACACTCTTTTGAATTAATAATGCTGCACATGAGGCAATTCATAGAGCGATTCTCCTAGCCTATCGTGATCTCAGTGCCATCCTTGAAATATTTGGTATGATGTGGATCCTTGATAGTACACCAAATCCTACTTTTCACGTGCCTTTAGTTGATCTTATGATTTGGTGCTTGTTCTGGGGTGATACATGCCTGAGATATGACATACTTGCTTTGAAGGATCACGAATTTTCGAGAACGTTATCCATTGGGCTATGGAGTCACAACAAAAACAAAAAAAAAAGAAGAAAAAGCAAAAAACAAGGAATACAGGCAAGAGCGTAAATTGAAAGAAGTGCTTTTTCAAAAGAGAGGGAACCACTTGAAAAATGATTGCGCATTTGGCCATGAAAATTCTGGCAATTTAGCCAGCTAGTGGTAACCTGATGGAAATAAACACCCTGCAACCAAAGCTCTAGATGATGTCATACATGATGCAGCCTTATAGATGTTGCACCTTTTATTTAATTGCTGGCTTATTTACACAAAATTGTGGCGTGGCTCACACGCCCAAACTAGAGGTCCTTGTGCTACCTATTCGGTGAACCTGTAGTGTCCAAACCAAATAGAGCTGAAATTAAGCTATTCCTCATGCTCAATTTGGTATTTCTGGCTAACACCATTAATTGCTCTAGAGACTCATCCAGGTCTCATGCTTGGCCTTAGTACCTTCGTACTTTGCCCTTATGCCACTCGTGCAAATATTAGCTTTGCCACCCTCGTCCATGCTCCGATTGATGAGCCTTTTGGGAGCAAGTACCATAATCATATTTTGTATGGGTCGATTTGCATCGTCACCCATACCTCATACTTTTTGGTGGAAATGATAGTCTCAACCATGATCCAATCTTCATGATTTTGCCCACTTGAGTCTTCTTGGATCTAGGGACTGTCAACCAGGTTGTAGCAGAGAACTGTGTGGTACAATCTAGGGTGGACTGTATCTTCTACCACCACCTTACTTGAATCCAACCCAAGCTTACCCATGGGTTGTTTGGTGGACTCCTTCCATTGCTGGATGAGAGGTAATCCTTGTTGGTAGGGGTTGCTTCAGCCGCCACTATGGTTGGCACAGATAGGGGTAAGGTGTTGTTGTGCGTCTGTTACCCTATGATGGGGGCTTCCCATTTCTCATTCTCCCATATCTCCAATCCCTACAAAGAGCTATAGGTAATGATATTTTCCATCATGGGGAATGAACAGTGGTCAGAATCCTGATCTCCTTCCCATCCTCTACTTCCTTGTGGTTGGATTTTGAGCTGCTGCATCTTTGATTCCCAACCACTAAGCTCTCCCTCTTCACCAGTTGAGAGCTTCCTCTTCATGCTACTGACCTTCTTGGTCAGCCAGTGGATGTTCATCCCCAGATCTTACTGCATTTGTTGTGCATTCTCATGGGGATATGAAGGGGAATCTCACATCATAGCTTGATATTGCACATGTATGAGCTCTCTGGGTAGTGGAATCTGGAATGAGGGTGCATAGGGTGGAAGAGGTTGGGATTTTTCCTTGTAGGGAAGCTTCCCAGTCTAGATCAACATTCTTTCATCTCGGGATGCTTCCTTGAAGATTTGTGGGAACCTTTTTTCTTTTGACTCCTGAATGAGGAGGATTATATCAGGATCAAAATCTAAGACATAGTATATGTAGGCTTGAGAAGATGATGGCCTGGCCTCATGGGGGATCCTTCTCCATGTTCTTGTGAAGCGAAAATTAAAATCAACCATGCTTTCATAATCAGCCCACTTGATGAATGTGAGCTGAGTGAGCAGTAAGAAGGGTCTACAGAAGCATTGAACATGTTGATGAGAGCTTCTACTAGGTTGACCCACATATGAATGCTTCCATGCTCCAAATATTTGAACCACAACAACACTCTCCCTTTAAGAGAAAGAGAAAGGAGCCTAAGGATGACACCCTCAGAAACAATGTTGTGAATGACAGACAAGGAGGCTACGTCTTGATAGTGCTCATATGCAACACCTTCTATACCATCGTAGCTAGGCAGTGTCTTCAAGGCTACTTTAGGGATATTTTGCAGATTCAAGATATTCAAGGGACCTGCATCATTCCAGCAAGGACAACTCTGCTAAGCCATTGAAATATTAATTCTTAAGATCCTCTAGGTTCTTTTTCAGGTTGGAGTCACCAGTTGAGCATAATTTCTCTGCCAGTGCGATTAAGGTTGCTCACTAAACCTTGATTCCTCTAGGAAATAATCTTCAAGAACAAAATAAAAGTGACAACCAATCATGAACCTCGGTTGACCCCGATAGAGTCACCAAAAGTTGTTTTACTTCAAAGGTAACCAGTTATAGAAACCCAATTATTTATGTAGTGGAGTCACCAATGAACATATAGATTTTGCGTAGCAGAGTATCACTAGACTCTTGATCATCAAACAATGGGACCTCAACGTCCCATCGGGCGTGCCAAAAACTATTGGTAAAAAATACACACCTAATATAGAGGAGGTTTGCGCATCCTGCAAACCTCAACCAATATTGAACGATCGCAGGGCCTGGGAAGATCGAGCGGTCGATCTTCAGAGACGGCCGGTTCCTAATGGAAGTCCTAGCTAACTATGCTTGGGAAAAAGGTGGGGAGAAAGGAAGAAGGAAAAAGGAGGCTGTAGCTAGAACTCACAAGTATGGATTCAACCACATTAATACATACATGCAACAAGCTTGCATAATGACCAAAAACACGAGCATACCATCTAACAGATCAACCAACCTTACTCCTAATCGTTTAATGCACTTTTACCAAAAGCAAATTCCAAAACTAATGAATGAGATGCATAAATCCAGAATGCAGAATTACAACACATTCACCCAACTAGCTTTAGCATAAATAAAATTTCAACAATCACACATACAAAGGAGTCAAATTAGAGACCAAACAATGGAATACTTGCATTTACAGGATATTGAAAACTTTACATATGAATTGTAATGGTTAAAGAGCCACCCTTTGGAATACCTTGCAGTCCAACATATGTAGACCTTACAATAAATGCTACATTGAATACAACGGGTAGCGGGTGAGACCACTGGGCGATGCTCGCAGGGATTACCATACTGTGAATCCTTCTAGATATTCTACAGACCACATTGGAGGGTGGCTATCAGGAGTACGCTAGTCAAATTACATGAATCTAAACTCTAGATTAGTTTGATTCCTCCTAGCAACTCTTGTCAAATAATAAATTTCATCCACTTGCACCTGGGGTATTAATTGCATGAGAGGACAGGTTGAGGTTGACCATATGATTGATGCATGATTTTATTAGCTACTGTACACTAAGCGGGACACTGAACCTTTTTAATGCTAGTCCACCATTGTGCACCTTCTTAAATGAGGGTGCACGCTTTTTTGTAGAGGTGCCTTGGATTTGGTAAGAATTCAATAATGGATGGAACTTTGGGATCCACCTATTGCTTGCTATTGACTCGAAACTCCACCCACTATGCTCCACCTTCAACAGGGCGGGCTCTTGGGCCTTCGTCCCAGTTTTATTTTAGGTGCTAATTTGGGATCTATCAAGGGATGACGAATTCCCAAAATTCTATCGAGGACCAAATTTGGATGATCCTCTGCCCCACTTTTAGGGCAAAGCTTTAAGAGCTGACCTTGGCCTACCACCATCTCGTTTATCTGCCCATTGCATGGGTAGGCATTTGGGATATTGATCCTCTACCCAATCATTAGGATGAGGTTTTGAGTTCAACTGATAGGGACTACTAGCCTATTTTATACCTGCTATCATCCTTATCCAGATCTGGCCTTTTGAACTGCCAAAGCCCCACGGATCATCTCATGATAAAAAATGCCCGCCCTTGCTGCTCATCTACGGTTGGGCGAAACTTTGGGGATTGCCTAACACTCAGCTTGATCGATTCCTCCACCCTTCTTAACATTGCCCAAAATTCCTCTGCCCTCATTGCAACCCACTCCAATGTCACCGACCACATCCGCAAAGCCTGCTCTTAGCAATCAATCATCCAATGCCCAAGGGTTTGACTCCCAAAATTTTACTTAACATACTAATCTTTTCCATGGAATTGCTTGTATGGTCTTTAGTAACCATTTGGCTTTTATTACTGATCTGATTCAAATTCTCTTTTTGAGGTTGAGTCTTTTATTGCTTGCATGATTCTTGTTGGACAATTGGTGCATCTAGAGGATGAGCTTCTTTATTTTGAATTGGGACATTTGAAGGTTTTGAATCATTCCCATGTAGGGCCTTCTCCTTCACCAAGGAGGAATCAGAGCATGATCGGATGACCAGGTATCTCTTCTTCAAGTGGCCATATTGCTGACAACCATATCTTAGGGAGAAGTTTTCATATTCAATATTTTGGATCCATTCCTCTTTGCTTGAGGAGATAGTAATAGATTGAGGCCCAAGAACTAAAACATCCATCCAAACAACTAATCTTGCTTTACTCATATTAATTTTATTGGATAAATTTTCCTTTGTTTGGGCATCCATATATTGGAATGCACCAATGAAATTACCGATTTTGATGAATATCTTCTCTCCCCAAAACTCCATAGGAGAGCATAAAGATCCACCTAGAATGGGAAGCCATTAACTTCTTCTGTAAAGGGGTTGAAACTAGGAGTCCAAGGTCTTATATATACACCCTTTGTTTGAAAAACCAATTATATCTATAATCCATTACCGTATCTCTATTTGCTAAATTAAAAAAGGAAACTTGTAGGTCAAAATGACTACATCAATAGAAATAAGGCAATAAAATCCAAAAAATGTTGAAGTTTTGTATTAGGATGAAATTAGGTGTGGCATCTCAACATGTTTTTATGCCATGGTTGCAAAAGCCTAGGAAGTTTTAAGTCCAAAACAAGGTGCAACATCGCGACATGTATCAGTGCCATGATCGTCGAGGCTCAAGAGACTTGACGGAAGAAAGACATCATGAAATTGTGGCTAGTCACTCTACTGTGGTTGTAGAGGTTTGGAGAAGCTTTAAGATGAAAAAGTAATGCGATGCCACAACTTGTTTCCATGTCACGATCATGAAGTATTGAAAATATCTAAGGCAAAAATACGGCACGACATCGTGACATGTCTCCCCGTCATAGTCGCTAAGGCCTTGGAAGCTCAACAAGGGAAAAGTATCATGACATCATGACACGTTTGCATACCATGACCATAGAAAATCTAAAAGTGCTAAGGGAAAAATAAAGGTGTGATGTCGCAACATGTCCCTATGTCGCGGTCATAAAGACTAGAAAGGGCTTCAAAGCAAGAAAAGGCACAACATCGTGACATGCCTTCATATCATGGTCGCAAATGCTCGGGAAGCCCAAAGACACAAAAAGGGCCATGGCATTGTGACATGTCATTGTGACGTAGCCACAATAGCTTGTAGAGAGCTGAATCTTTGAAAGAGTTTCAACCTATCAACATCCATTACAGATCAATGATGATAGATGGTTTCAAGAACGAATAATGGACCAGATTTAAGCTCATATCCACTACTTTCCCACTTGTAGAAAATAGTCGATCAACAACCATAAATAAAACATGTTCCAGTTTAGATCATCAGTTATGCATGGTATCCTTGTCGAGCTGATCATTTGATATTTTGTTGTAACAAATTTTCAACTAAGAAACATTATTGTAATTTCAAAATATTGAACCATAGGAAAGTTATAAATAAGAGCGATGACCTCTTGTGAAGGGATCAAATCTTAGGCATTTACAAGTTGCGTGTATAAAGAGTTCTTGAATAAAGCAATACAACTTAGATCTTTGTTTGACCTATGGTTCACCATTTTGTAGAATATGTATGTATGAGTGGATGAATATTTCTGTTTTAGCTAGATGAATGTATAGAGCATTAATTCTACTCCTTGGATTTCTACATATACTTGTTCTCTGGTTCTGGAATTTACATCTGTTGGACTCAAAATTTATTAGAGAATATTATTTTTCATCTGATAAAATTGGTTGGTCTGTTAGGAGGTTTGAATGTTTGTTTTGTTTCATGATCTTTATGCACTCCTTGATGTTGCTTAATCTACACCATATTAACTTCTAGCTTCAACTTCATTTATTCCTTTCTGCACCCTTTTTCCCCATTGTAGATTTTAGGTAGTTAGAACCTTACAGGAGCCAGCCTTCTATGGGGATTGACCTTGTCTAGCTCTGCAACTTGACTGGTCATTCAATATTAGCCATGTCTTGGGCATATAATTTACCATAGGTAGATTTTGGACCAACAATTTTTGGCATGCCTGGTGGGACCAAATCCCATCATTTACATAGATCAGAGATTTGGTGTTTGTCTTTGCCCTATTTAAATCTAAATAATCTGATGAGTCCATTCAAAAGAGCAAATCCAAAAAAAGTATTTATATCCATCTACTGTTCTCTTTAATTTACATGATCACTAGACAAAAGGCTAAAACCTCAGAGGAACCCATAGAGTTTTTGAAACTGCATCTAGGTAGTTTTAGAACTCATCCTATTTTATCCATTGGATCAAATATTATCTTTAATACTAACTAGAGTGCAGACTATTGCAACCAATCAATCCTCAACTAATACAACCATTCTTACCCCTACAATCCCTTTCAACACAGTAGCAACAATGGCTATACCAGGCTTCAACCATTTATCCACGGTATGTACACGGTAATTCCAAGATGAATATTTTGGGGAAAGTATGTCATCTATTTCTTCACTCCTACGGATGAAAGCAAAGAGTTAGGCGATTACAACCTCTAAGGCAGGTAGGGATTTAGCTGTAGAAATAGTTGTGCATGGGGTCCCATGGAATAAAAATTTGCATTGCTGGAAAAAAGATTAATTTTTTTTTCTAACATGCAGAGTGCAATAAAAGCGAATAGGAAGCGACTGGAGGTTTAAAGTACCCATAAAAACATTTTAGGGCTAAATGACATCTCAAATTTGGTCCAAATTTCTCTACATATTCTATGTAGTTCCAAATTTATCTCAATTGTGATACTGGGTAAAGTTATACAAAACCATAGGACCAAAATTTTGCTAAAAAGCTCTTGGAATTTCCCTACAAATACCCACTTAAAATTTTAATAGATTTAATGATAGGATACCCCTACCCTAGGAAGTCTCACTCTTTAAGCTAGGGAATATAATGTCTCTAGGGAAGAATACAGTGAATTTAATATAAAAAGCATACTCTAAAATTGTAGGCCACTTGGAGAGAAATAAAACATTGTTCGCAGAGATGAATTTTAACCAAAAATGGAAAATAACGTAAAATGTATGTAAAAGTTTGTGTATCACCAGAAAATCAAGAATGGAAAGTTTGACTCTTTATATACCATTGATGATACCTTAAATGCCATTAATAAACATTTCAATGGATTTTCTTAGAGATAAATCCTAGACAAGACAAAGTAATAACTTCTTGTATCAGTGAGCACAAAGCAAAGTATGCAGCCATGGTGATAGCTGAAGATCCATCTATAATTTTTCTGTGCATGTGAACAACAGTTTGAAGAAGTTTGTTTGGCTAGAATTGTGGAGTGCACATAGCAAAGCTAGGGTTTGCAAAGTGAAGCACAAAGAAAAATAAACACAAGTGACAATAATTTATTTTTTTGGAGAAATCATTTATTTGCTGGAGGATGAACGAATTTGGGGGAAGACAAAAAACCCTAGCATCGATCGATTTTTTCAGGAGAGATCATGAGTATCAGTTCAAATATGGTACTTCTTTGGCTTTAGCTTTGGAAATATTTCATTAGCTAGGGATTTAAAAATAGGGACCTCTTCTTTGGGAAGTGATTTATGACAGTCTGTTGGTTGCAATGATGACTACAACCTCACTTTTCAAACAAGTAGGCAATGAGGCCTTCTCTATGTTTTCACAACAATTTCCCTTTTATGAGGAGAAGTTGGATCATATGCGTCAAGTGCTTAAAGCAAGAAAAGCACCCCATCCAAAACCACTTTCTCGCTCTAACAATGGTACCTTTGTGCCCAAGTTAGACGAGTCTCTTGTGATTGAGGTACCTCCAGCTTACATTCAATAGCCTTTGATCACGCTTTCCACCCAAGCCCTTGCATACAAATTTTTGGGAATATGGCCTAGTCCAATCGCAATCCAAAAATGGATTAACACACATTAGGGGGTAAAGTCTCTTATGAATTCATGATGATAGGTAGGGGATACTTTATTGTTACATTTGCCTCTGTGGAGGACAAGAGCACTATATTTCATGGAGGTCCTTAGTTTCTAGGATCCAACCCACTCTACATGATCCCATGAAGCACACAACATTTGATCCTCAAGAGGAGGAGCCTGAAGAAGTTTTTGTTTGGGTGAGGTTGCCTTTTTTGCCACTGCACCTATGGAACAAACCTTTAATGGAATTAATAGGAAACACTATTGGAACATTCATTGATTGGGCTCCTCTAAAGGCCAATAATGCTATATGCGCACGCATATGTGTGCAAGTCAATATGAAAAAGGGTTTGCCCGAGCATATTGGAATAAAGGTGTTTGATTGGATACATAACCAACCCTTGGACTATGAGCATATACTATTCAAGTGTATAACATGCCATGAGCATGGGTATTTCTCCCAAAATTACCCAATTAAACAAGCACAAGAAACAAAAAAGGAAGAACTAGGGTTCCAGGAAGTCAAAAGGAGAATGCACAAATCAAGAAGCAATAATCGACAACCTCAACCACAGGATCAAAAAAGCTTCCAACACAAATAAATTTGCAAGTCTTAATGAAGGAGAAAAGTAAATCACCTCTCTAGATGTGATGGCTCCTAAAGATAAAGAGAAGATACCTACAACTAAAGTTGACAAGTCACCAGATATTTTAGGATATACACCAAAGAACATAACAACTAGAGAAGAAAATTATGGGAACTTAGAGGAAGAGGTAGAAGAAACACAAGTGGAAGAAATAGTGATAGGAAGAGATAGAGGATACTTTATTGTTACATTTACCTCTGTGGAGGACAAGAGCACTATCTTTCATGGAGGTCCTTACTTTCTGGGATCCAACCCACTCTA
Organism: Wollemia nobilis; assembly: GCA_028583015.1. Classification (NCBI taxonomy): domain Eukaryota; kingdom Viridiplantae; phylum Streptophyta; class Pinopsida; order Araucariales; family Araucariaceae; genus Wollemia; species Wollemia nobilis. The sequence continues at coordinate 3,624,105 of JAQPPZ010017036.1, read as the reverse complement.
CATGATCCCGTGGAGCACGACATTTGATCCTCAAGAGGAGGAGCCTAAAGAAGTTTTTTTTTGGGTGAGGTTGCCATTTTTGCCACTGCACCTATGAAAAAAAATCTTTGATGGAATTAATAGGAAACGCTATTGGAACATTCATTGATTGGGCTCCTCCAAAGGCCAATAATGCTATATGTGCATGCATCTGTGTGTAAGTCAATCTGAAAAAAGGGTTTTCCTGAGCATATTGGAATAAAGGTGTTTTATTGGATACATAACCAACCCTTGGACTATGAGCATATACCATTCAAGTGTACCTACTACACTTAGAATGCGTGGACCTACTCTTAGAATTTTGCATGGAGAAATGGATAGGTTGTCCCAAAAGGTTAAAAGTGTGCTGAAAAACCATCATGCTAAAGAGGGGGACTGTTTTATTTTGACAGAGAGCATAGTCATTAGATTGTATGGGTTCACTAGGAAACCATTTTTGCTTCCTCAATTTGTTATAGACCAGTTGTTTGCAATGGAGTATTGCAAACAAACCGGGTATATTAATTGCAAGTATGGCACTGACATGGGCAAAAATGGAACTTGCACCTACCTAGTCAATTTTGAGGGTATAACATTAATAAAGAAATGTCAAAATTAGGTCACCCAAGCTATGAGATATTTGGGTTTGATAGAACTACCACAAAGATGAAGATACGACCTTATTAATAATTTTGTGGAAAATCTAGTCATTATTAATAGCGTAAGGGCCCCAAAATTCTATAAAACAACTAGGGAACACATAGAGTAGCACGGGAACAATAAGGAAGATGAAGAATTAGAGTGGCATGTGTATCAAATGCAACCATTTCCCCCATGGAGGTATTTCTATGAGCAGGTCATGGAATATGACCCTGAGAATGAACCCACACATGTCTTACAAGAATCTAAGATCACCTATATGCAAAAAACCTAAGTGAATAGAAGCCGAGACTTATACCTAGTGGATTATGAGGGTTGAAACTGATGCAAATCCTTCAAGGTATGGCATTAAAAATGATGATGAGTTCTCCCATAAGTATGATAAATACTGTATATTGGGCAAAGGATATTGGGAAAAAGATAGCACTAAGTTTTCACCAACCTCACAAAGAAGAACATGTCATAAAGAGCACAACCAAGAAGGTAGACACAAGAAAAGTAAAAGTAATCTCTCAGAATCAACAACATGCTGCCATAGTTACAATCCTTGCTCCTTCTATGGTTGGAAATGCACCTGTATATACCCCTACACAGGAACATCTAGAAAAATATTCAAAAGCACCTAAAATGATATAGAAAATGGGATATACCAAGGAGAGCCTTAGAAAGCATGGACAATGAACCACCTATCTCATTCAGGTGTGTAACAGGCTATAACGTTTGGATCTGGGAGTAGGAACTTCAAAGGGTAAAGATTCTAAGTCAACCTTCCCAAAATTTATAGCACCAAATTCTGCTGGGGAAGCAACCCCTCTGATCGAGGCAACATCACCATAAATTTAGTGGCAAGTATCAAAAACAATCATTGAAGGAGAAGGATCCAAGAGGAAGGTAGGGGATACAAGTAAGGGAGTCACACACAAGAAGAGCAAAAAAAAGAAAAATTTGGAAGAATACCGAACAAGTGCCTTAGCAACAAGATATAGATACCTCAAGTAGAAAAATATTTTTGAACAAATACTTTCACGAAAAGTGCACAAGGAGAACAACAAATTTAGCAAATGGCCTTAGGTATGATATATGTTCCTTCTTCTTCTTCTTCTCTCTCTCCTCCTAATTTCCTAGAGAAATATCCCTCCCCTTCTAGTCCAAAGGATGTTTAGTCTTCACCTCCAAAATATCTGCCTTCACCACCACCTTCTCCACCTATTCCAACCATCACAATCCACCCTTCATAACCTTTTGCTCCAATACCACCATTTTTTACCTCTACATCCTCTTTAGAAACATCCATTGCAGCCCCCACAAGTGTGGATTCCACTCTCGTAACAATTCTATTTTCCCTGCTGTCCACTTTCCATTATTGTAGTATTTATCCACCTCCTCTGCTGAGACTTATCCCACTGCCTCTAATCTCTAAAAATTCAAGAAGACCATAAAAAATGCTCATGATTGGTGGAATACGAAGGTTGCCCAATCTTCCAAGAAGTCTACTCATTCCATAAAATGATGGTAATAGTGCCAACCACCATCCAATGGACCAAAATGACAATCAAGCCATTGGTTGACAAGCCAGAGGAAGACATGACTATAGAAGACTACTAGGCCAAAGAAATAACATAAGATATCACATAGTTACCAATGCAAAATGAATTAGTGGTCACCAAAGCTCACTTGGATACTGTCTACTTACATGGAGATTACTACAAGGAGAAATTTGTGCAAGCAGATAAAAATGTTGAGGAACTTGAGACTACATTGAGTGAGCAAAGGAATGTTGAAAATTGCCCTTAGGCATGAGGTCAAGAAGTGGCAAGACAAGTTTCATGAAATGGCCAAGTACAAGGAAGAGGCTGAAGATGCCAAAAAAATCAAGTTCTGTCTCAACAAATCAAGAATCTTCAGCAAAAAATTCAAATGCAGAAATCCAAAGCCATAGGATTATCAAAGGAAAAGGCCAAATAATTAAGGAAATAGATGTCTAAGGATATTCTAGAGATGAGCCTCAAAGTTTAGCCTATGCTACTATACATGGAAGAGATAAGTCAAGTATTGGAGACAACAAAAAATAAATTCAAGAATGCTGAGGATTTTGTTCAGTCAAGATTGCATACATCAACAAATATCTAAGCACTAGATGAGAGCAAATTTGAATGGGTAGCAAATAGAGTTCCCAACAGAGAATGATCTTGTGCCAAGATAATAGGTAGAATCTTTTTAAAGGGCATAGACTCATGAATCAAGGATGGAAACTTATACAAGAACTTAAAGCTGAATCCAAAGGCATAATGAAGTATCCAAACAAAGCTATGCAATGTGGTTTCCTTGGATTTTGGGATGAAGATAGCAATATCCTAGGTGTGGAGGAGCTTCAAGCAATCCTAACTATGACTATGGAGGATGAATATGAAATTGAGGGATGGCCAAAGCCTATACAATAGGAACAAGTCTTTTAGTTAGTACAAAATCTCACCCAGATTAAATCCTGCATGTATGAGCTAATTACAAAGGCCAAGGGTTTTTCCTAAGATAAAGTTTTTGAGTTGGAGTTTATCTATCAATAATTCACAGAGTCAACAGACCTTGATAATGAAATTTGAGAATAAATCTACAAAGCCTACAACAACATTGCTAAGTTACTGCAAGACCAAGTAAAAGGGAGCAAACCTAGGTAGAGGAAGAAGCTGAAAAGAAAACATGTAAAGAAGCTGAAGAAGAAATGAGGAGGAATTTGAAGGAGACAAAAAAAAAACAAATGAAGAGGTCGAGGAAGAGGAAGGGGGAGGAAATCCTTCTAATGATCAAAGAGTAGAGTAAAAGAAAACTTGAAGTCCATCCTTCTTCCCCAAAGCCTCCATTCATTTTGTGGCATTTATTCATCCCCTTTAGTCCTCATTTTTCATTCATTTATCGTTTCCCTATTTATCCTCTTCTACCTTTTTTAGACTTTGTTTACCTAATGGATAAGGCCCTGAGTTCTAAAAATTTTGCAAGCAAAATACCTTGGGAGGCACCAATAATGTAGGTCAAAATGACTACATCAGGAGAAATAAGGTGATAAAATCTAAAAATATTGAAGTTTTGCATAAGGATGAAATTAGGCATGACATCACGACATGTTTTGATGTCATGGTTGTAAAATCCTGGGAAGTTCTAAGTCCAAAACAAGGCATGAAATTGTGACATGTCTTAGTGCCGCAATCATTGAGGCTCGAGAGACTTGAAGGAATAAAGACATCATGAAATCATGGTTTATCGCTCCACCATGGTCGCAAAGGCTTGAAGAAGCTTTAAGATAAAAAAGTAACGTGATGCCACAACTTATTTCCATGTCGCAGTCATGAAGTCTTGAAAATATCTAAGGCAAAAATAGGTTGCGATGTCATGACATGTCTCCCCATCACAATTGCTAAGGCCATAGAAGCTCAACAAATGAAAAGTATCACAACATAATGACATGTTTCCATGTCATGACCACATAAAATATAAAATCATTAAGGATGAAATAAAGGTGTGACACCACAACATGTCCCCACATCGCAATCATAAAGACTAAAAAAGTTTCAAAGCAAGAAAGGGAATGACGTCACGACATGTCTTCATGTTGTGGTTGCAAAAGCTCATGAAGCCCAAAGACACGAAAAGAGTTGTGCCATGTCACTGTGATGCAACTACGACAGCTTGTAGAGAGCTGAATCTTCAAAAGAGTTTCAACTTATCAACATTTGTTATAGATAAATGGTGATAGATGGTTTCAAGAATAAATATTGGACCAAATTTAAGCTCATCTTCACTACTTTCCCACTTGTAGAAAATAGTTTATCAATTTTCATAAATCAAACATGTCCTAGTTTAGATCAATGATTCTACATGGTGTCCTTGTCAAGCTGGTCGTCTGACATTTTGTTGTAACTGTTTTTCAAATAAAAAATATTTTTGTATTTTAAAATATTGAACCATAGGAAAGTTATAAATAGGAGCAATGGCCTCTTGTGAAGGGGTCGGGTCTTAGGCATTTACAAGTTGTATGTATGAAGAGTTCTTGAAGAAAGCAATACAACTAAGATCTCTGCTTGACCTATAGATCACCATTTTGCAGAATATGTATGTATGAGTGGATTAATATTTTTGTTTTAGCTAGATAAAAGTATAGAACATTAATTCTACTTGTATTTATGCATATACTTATTCTCTAGTTCTAGAATTTACATTTGCTAGACTAATCATTTATTAGAGAATATTTTTATGCATCCAATAAAACTGGTTGGTTTGTTAGAAGGTTTGAATGTTTGTTTTGTTTCATGATATTTATGCACTCTTTGATGTTTCTTAATATGTACCATCTTAAGTTCTAGCTTCAGCTACATTTATTCCTTTCTGCACCCTTTCCCCTACATTGTAGGTTTTAGCTAGTTAGAGCCTTACAGGAGCTAACCTTCTCTAGAGATTGACCTTGTCTAGCTCTACAACTTGATCCATCATTCAATGTTTGGTCAAGTCTTGGGCACACAATTTACCATAAGTAGATTTTGGACCAACAAATTGAAAAGAATTTTTGGGTAGGAGACTTACTTGGAATTTTGTACTGGTCCACCAATATTTAATGTATCCTTTGAGCTCCTCCAGACCTGGTCTTTTGCCTTTGAGTTTGCAGATAATTGTTCGGGATTCATGATCAATCAGATCCAACCCAAATTCATCCTTCAAAATACTAATAAAGGGCAGAGGTTTACCCACCCGTGAACCTAAAGATCCTTGAGATATATTTCTTCTAACTGAAGAGGTTTTCTCATAGACTGAAGAGATAGTCTGCAAACAACTCTCTTCCTTCAGCACGAAGACTATATCCAAATTCGTCATTTTGTTCCATTGCTTGATTGCACCTAGGGCTTACACCCCTTTCGCAAAGCCTGTAGCTGTAACCATAAATGATCACCTATAAAGGAATGTTGATTATTGATTGAAGGAAAAATATTAATAGATTTGAAGAAAATATATTATTTGAAAGAAGATTAATTGGAATTATTAATTGAAGGAAGAAGAAATTTTAAATTTAGAAGTTAAAAGGATTTCAACTACAAAGGAAATTAATTATACTGAAGATTTTTTATTTTTTTTTAAGTTGAAGAAGTATTTGAAAAAAGAAAAATATTGAAAGGATTATTGAAAGGAAGATTTTTTCAAAAGAGATTTGTGAAAAAGTTATTAAAGTGAGCAAAAGAATTGAAAGGACTATTGTTGAAAGAAAATATTTAGAAACAGAGACACAAATAAGAATATTAAAGATAAATTATATGAAGGTTGTCTTAAGCCAAACACAAAAAGAAAGAATTTGAAGACAAAAATTTGAATTAATTATTAAGGAAAATAATTATTGATTTAGAAGAAGAAAATATTGTTGAAGGATATATATTTGAAGGAAAAAGAAGAGAGTGAAAATATGTTACAAGCACAAACAAACTATTTTTTTTATCAAGAACATAAACTAAAGTGAAGATATTAAATATTGGTAAGAGAACTATTTAAAGGATATTTTCTTTTAATTGGATTTGGAAAGAAGGTATTGGTGTGCATATTAGGAAGCAATTATTTAAAAATATGTAGGATGAGTTCCGAGATACCATCCATGATTAGTTTCAAAAAGGTTCCAAAATGTCTTTCAACAACTTATAGAGAAGAAAACCTTCATTTAAGTAAGGAAAAAACTAAGACATCATGAAAATTGTCAAACAATGAAAAAACCTTTATCATACAAAATCAAGAAGAACCTTCATCATGACAAAAAAATGATAAAACAAGAGGTAAATATGATAGATGACCTATGGGACTTACTTCAATATAATCCAAGTAAAAATAAATCCATGGTAAAAGACATTTATAATTTGATACCTCATAAAGGTTCATTGTGGTACTTATAAAATCATTACAACAAATGAGTGTTATAATTTTATTCAAAGAATAAATATAACATATGACAAAAATAATTTGAGCATTGATAAAGAACACACAAAAGGCATATTTGATGGTACAAATGAAGGCATAATTGCTAGTAATAAAAATGCTTTAATAGTAATAAGGTTTATGATAACTTGTTAACTATAGAAGGTTATGATGAACTTGAGAAACACACAGGTAGGACTAAACAAGGATATGATAAAATAGGACAAGAAAATAAAAAAGAAATATCAAGATATGAGAATGATGATGGCACTGATAGCAATTTTGATAATAATAATTTTAGAGGTAGTAAGCCATGAGATTCAGATAGTAGTAGGGATATAAGCTATGATAATGACTGGTTATATTATTGTGATGACTTGCTCAAAAGTGTGATAGGTACAAGTAACAACTACTATCAGTATTGGGACAAAAACAAGTACCTCTTGAATAAAGACAAAGATAAAGATCCAAAAATATTTAAGAAACAATGTCACCATAAAAAGAGATAAGTGATCAAGAAGACCAAAGCAAATGAAGACAAATGACCTTCTTACCAAATAATGTAATACGAGGGGGTGTTGGAAGTATTACATTATTTGATACCTTGCAATAATATTGCAAGTACCATGTAAATATTTGAGTCTAGAGTTTTGTATATAGTAGGTGTCATGTAAGTATGGAGTTTTGTAAATGTTTTTTCAGTGTGTGTAATCATTATAGGCGTGTTATTATGTGGAGTCAATAAAATACATTTATCTTTTTATAAATATGAAGAGTTATATCTCTTGTGTGTTTCAGGAGATGAAGAGTTTTGTGAATGTTAAGAGTCTCTTGTACAAGTTGTATACATTGAAGACAAAGAATTGTAATGTATACGAAGAACAAGCTTTTGGTAGGAACCTAGGTCCTAGCAGCCTTTATGGATAAAAAAAATGGATTTGGATGCAAAAATAATGAGAAATAATTAGAATCACCTTTGAAACTAAATCACGGTTACACTGGAGGAGAACCTACCAATGGATCAAATATCATATATATTCTTATAAATTCTTGGATGATTGATTACACCTTAGTGACTTGTATTATATACCTATTCTAGGTTTGTGAGTGAAAGGACACGATAGCCCATATAAATTAATAAATATGAATAATTAAATAATGATGATTGCTAGGATTAGGGAATCCTAACATGCCACCCTCCTTAAAGAGCTTTGTCCTCAAAGCGAAAAGTAAGGAAATTGTTGTCGGACGTGGTGAAGGGTTTCCCAAGTAGCATATTTGGAAGTTAGGCCTTTCCCCTAAATCAAAATCTTGGTGATGGTGTGATGTCGAAGTTGACAATTGCAGTGATCCAAGATAGCTTCAGGTTCAACCATGAGTGCTCCATCGTCTGTGAACTCAAGTAGTTGAGTTTGTGTGATGATGTGTGTGCCGACTATTGGTTTAAGGTAAGAGAGATGGAACACATGATGAATTTTGAAGATTCTTGTAACTTCCGTTTATAAGCAATGGGCCCAATGCGTTGAAGAACTTTATAAGGTCCATAGAATTTGGGGGCTAACTTCTATGAACCCTTGATTTTGAGAGAAGTTTGACGATAGGGTTGAAGATGAAGGAATACCATATCACCTTCTTGAAATGATCGTTATATCCTATGTTGGTCCGCTTGCTGCTTCATACGATGTTGGGCCATGAGTAAATTATCCTTGAGAAGGCGAATAATTATGCTCTAGTAGAAATTTTAGAATCTACAACTGGCACATTGGTACTTGATATATAAGAGGTGATGGAAGGTGGTACTTGGCCATATAAATCTTCATATGGTGTCATCTTAATGGCGGTATGGTATGAGGTATTATACCACCATTCGGCTAAAGGAAGCCATTTAACCCAATGAAGGGGTTGAGTAGAAATAAAACAACGTAGGTAAGTTTCCAAACATTTATTAACAACTTCTGTTTGACCATCAATTTGGGGATGATAAGCGGAACTCATACGAATTTGAGTGCCTTGGAGTTTAAAAAATTCTCTCCAAAAATTACTAGTGAAGGTGGGATCACGATCACTTACTATGGTGGAAGGCATGCCATGTAGTTTAAATATATTATCAAGAAAGAGTTGGGTGACGGTACTAGTTGTGTAAGGGTGGGCCAAGGGGTAAAAATGAGCATATTTAGATAAGCGATCTACCACAACTAGAATAGTAGTTTTACCGATATATTTTGGAAGGCCTTCAATAAAATCCATGAAAATATCAGACCATGTTTTAGTTGGGATAGGGAGAGTTTGAAGAAGGCCAGGGGTACCTATTGTCTCTCCTTTTTGTCTTTGGCAGGTCTCACATTCATCCACAAATATCTTGATATCTTGTTTCATTCCTACCCAATAAAAGGATCAAGCCACTCTTTTATAAATTTTGAGTAATCCAAAATGTCCTGCAATAGGTGTGGCATGTAACTCATGGAGGAGTTTGATTTGATATGAGGAGGTAGGAGATAGGATAATACACCCTTTGTACCTAAGTATACCATTTCTCCAGGAGTAGTGAGGTTTACTTGTGGGTTCGTGTTGAATTTGCTGAATTAACGTCTGTGTTGAAGTATCATTAAACCATTCTTTTGTTACTTGGTCCATCCATTGGGGAATAGGATATGAGAGGGCATGCAATTGGGGTAGTTCTTCAAAATTTTGTGAGAGGGCATGCAATTGGGGTAGTTCTTCAAAATTTTGTGAAAGGGCATCAACGACCATGTTATCCTTCCCTTTTTGATATATTATCTCATAATCATATTCCAATAGTTTAGTAACCCACTTTTTTTGTTTAGGGGTGGATATACGCTGCTCAAGAAAATACTTTAAGCTATGGTGATCCATCCTAATAAAAAAATATTGGCCAATAAGGTAAGGTTTCCAATGTTGAATGGCATGAATAATAGCTAGCTTCTCTTTTTCATACATAGAGCGGGCTAAATTCTTCCCAAAAAATGCCTTGCTAGTAAAAGCTAAGGTTCTTTCATATTGCATGAGAACAACTCCCATTACGGCTCCCAAAGCGTCACTTTTAATTATGAATGGTTTGGAAAAATTCGGTATGGCTAGCACATGAGTGGAACACATGGCATTATTTAAGGTGATGAAAGCATCATCAACCTTTGGAGACCAAATAAAAGCATTCTTCTTGAGTAAAGTTGTCAAGGGGGCCACGATCTTGCCATAATATTTAACAAATTTATGATAATACCCCGTTAATCCTAAAAACCATGCAAGCATTTCAAGATTTTAGGGGTAGGCCAATTTTTCATATCTTCAATATTGCGAGGGTTCAACTTAACGCCTTCTTTGGAAAAAATATGTCCAAGATATTCAATTTCTTATTGTCCAAAATAACATTTGGATCTTTTGGCATAGAGTTGATTGTCCCCCAAGGTTTTCAAAGCTTGTTCTAAATGAAGCAAGTGATCATTCAATGTTTTGCTATAAATCAAAATGTCATCAAAGAAACCTAAAATAAATTTTCGAAGTTAAGGGTGGAATATCTGGTTCATTAAACTCTGGAATGTGGAAGAGACGTTGGTAAGGCCAAATGACATAACCATAAATTTATAATGCCCTTCATGAGTTTGGAAGGCTGTTTTTGGAGTATCAATTTCTTCTAATCAAATTTGATGATATTACGATTGTAAATCCAATTTTGATAAGTATTTAGCCCCATGAAGCTCATCTAACAACTCACCAATAACAAGTATAAAAAATTTATTTTTAATGGTGAGTTTGTTAAGGGCACAAAAATCCACACATAGATGACACGGTCCATCTTTCTTACGAGCCAATAAAATTGGGGAAGATTAAGGGCTCACACTAGGTCTAATACCCTCTGCTTTTAGTAATTCTTGTACAAGTTTTTCGATTTCTATTTTCTATTGATAAGGATATCGATAAGGTCGAATATTAGGGGGTTGATGCCCTAAGGGAGCTTGAATTGCATGATCATGGCTATGTGGAGGGGGTAATCCTTTTGGTTCATTAAATACTTGAGAATGACATGCTAGAAGTTGTAATTCGAGCAATTCTGGTTGTTCTTCATCGGTGGGTTGGATGGAAAATAATTGCGCAATCATACCCTTGCCTCCTTTGTGAATAATTTTCTCCATTCGATGAGAACTTACTATTTGGGAAGGGCCTAATTTTAGTCCTTTAATAGTATATGTTTCATTTTTTATGTGAACTTCATCCATAAGTACTCAAAATACCATTGGATTATACTGAGTGTCCGTAACCATTGCACTCCTAGAACAATATCGCATCCTCCTAAGAGGAGTACATACATGTCTCCTTTCATATTATAATTACCTATAGTGAGTTTAATATTTTGACACTTTCTCTGGCATGCAATCCTTCCTCCATTACCAATCATGACCTCAAATCTATTGCAAGGATGTATAAATCAGTTAGCTTGTTTTACCACCCTTGGGTCAGTAAAATTGTGTGTGCTGCCAGAGTCTATAAGCACAATGAGATTTTGTTTTTTAAAGTACCCGTTTACTTTCATAGTTTGGGGGGAGTTGAACCCAACGAGGACGCTAAAAGAGATTTATGGTGTGTCTTCAGTATTATCCTCGGTTGTATCCGAAACCACTTCCACCTTGATATTATCTTCTTAATTTGAACTACAACGATCGATTGTATCCAGAATATATAGTTTTGGTGTAATACATTTGTGATTGGGGATGAATTTTTCATCGCAATGATAACAAAGGCCTTTTCCTCTTCTTTATTTCATTTCTTCAGGGCTGATATGTTTAATTGGTAATACTCTATTAAGTTTTGGGGTGGTGTAAGTATTTTGTGGTCTTCCTAGTTGATGCTGGTTATTGAATTTGTATTCTGCTATTTGGGTTAATCCCATGGTCTGCATCATGGTAGTGGGATTGAATATTTTTACTTCGAATCAAATTTATTCCTTTAAGCCACTGATGAAGCAATCTAGATTGAATAAGGTATCTAACCCTAATGTATGATTGGCTAATTTTTCAAATTAAACTTGGTATTCATGCACTGAAGTGGTTTGACAAAGCTTGGTAAGGACTCCCTTGAAATTCTCAAGTTTACTAGGGCTAAATAATACTAATAAATATTTTCATGAATTCAAGCCATGTAGGGGTGCCATTAGTTTTTTTATACCACTGGTACCATTGGGTGGCGTTATTTTCCAGGTGGAAGGATGCAATGCAAACCTTTTGTGCCTCAAGGATCTAGTAGAGAGAAAAGTATTGGTTGGCTTGATATATCCAGTTGGTGGGATCACCTCCTTCAAATTTTGGAAAATCCAATTTAGTAGTTCTAGGCAGGATGGAAGTTTGTGGCCCCCCAAGTGGTGCTTGATATGTTGGTACTCCGATAGATTGGCCAATTCGGATTAGTGCCATATCATATCGATGGAATGATTATGGGCGTCAATTTTTAAATCCATTGCTGCCATTCTATTTTCATATTTCACCCTTGGTATAGTATTGTTTGTAATTTTGTCCTTCCATTGGCAAAACTCCTCCTTTTGTATAGTACTATTTGTAAGTTCTTCCCTCCACTGGCGTACTTCCTAGACAAATTCCTTGAAGGTAATATCTTGGGATATCCTGCCATTGACCATTTTAGGGTTGGTTTGCAAAATGTAAGTCCGCTTTCAAATTTTGAGAATTTTTTTGCAAACAATTTATATAATTTGGTAAATTTTTTTGTCAATTTTTGAAATTTTTTGGTTTTTTACTGTTTGGAGCTCAATGGTCAGTATTTGAAATTCGATAGCAGGCGAGAAATTGATGTCAATGGGTGACGGTGCGCACAAGGTGCACAATGATCAGTGAGCAGCAGGGAGCACAAGGAGCATCAGTTAACAAAAGTCAACAGTCAGTGGGTGGCGTAACACACAAGCCGATGGGATTGAACACAAATGGCATGCAATGGGAGGTAGAAGCGATTAGAGGGATAGGTAGGGTAGTGAGTGTCACACACAGGGAGAGGGGGGTGGGGCTAAGGGAAGCGTGACCAAAGTCACGCTATCTTATGCAACTCTTGGTCCTTTTAAACCCCTCCAAGGCATTTCCTTAGACAATGTGGGACAATTACTTTTATATATTTTTTTCTTTACGTTGTTCTGTCGATGGAATAATTAAGCAGTGACCTGAATTTTTTATAACCTTAGCTTTAATTTTAATTTTTTCCATCGTAATTTATATGCTCACCAAAAATGACAGGAATTCATTGAAAAATGACAGTGTTTATTTTTTCACCAAGATTGGTGGTTTTACCATCATTTTCAGATTCTTGTTCTCACAGTGCATTCAAATTATATCCTTCCTCCTAGCTATGAATTTCATGTTCTGATCTGCTGGTAATCCGATATTTTTGCCATTTTAGTACGTTCGGTGATGCAGTATGTTTGTCAAGTGTTTTTTGAAGAGTTTCAAAGATATTTTTGGTTGTTTGGACATTGACAATCAGGGTAAAATATGTTTTATAGCTATTTAAGTGGAGTAACACAATTACCAATGGCGATGAGCAGCGTTGAAAATGAAATAAGGAAGGATGAATTGATGGATTTGCACAGCTTATACTCGGATTTAGGAGTGGTGAGAAGGCGCAGGAATGAAAAGTCTCTCATACCAAATGGTAGGAACCTAGGTCCTAGCAGCCTTTATGGATGAAAAATGAATGGATTTGGATGCAAAAATAATGAGAAATAATTAGAATCACCTTTGAAACTGAATCACGGTTACACTGGAGGAGAACCTTCCAATGGATCAAATATCATATATATTCTTATAAATTCCTGGATGATTGATTACACCTTAGTGAATTGTCTTATATACCTATTCTAGGTTTGTGAGTGAAAGGACACGATGGTCCATATAAATTAATAAATGTGAATAATTAAATAATGATGATAGTTAGGATTAGGAAATCCTAACAACTTTGCAATACATTGTATTTGCATTACTTGTGTTGAAATGTTCATCAATAATATTATTTAGTAAGTTTGTTATTGAATGTATGTTTGTGTGAATATTATATTGCTATATCCTATGAGAATAACGTTGAATAATTAGTATATATTTCTAGATCTTGTGAGAATAGGGTTGAATTGCTAAAATTTTTATTGGATGTTACATTACCATTATTCTAGCAGAGATGAAACATAGGGCTTAAGAGTTCCCATATTAAAAACCAAATGCATTTCCAAGTATAATGAATGATGGTATTCTCATGGATTGCACATACTATGGCATAAAGACCATAGTAAGGGATTGATATTCTAGTGGAGACCAATGAAACATTACCCATGAAGAAGGATATAAATTCAACCTTCAATTAGAAACTATATGGTATGCGATAATTATCATTGTGCTCATTTTGTTGTTGTTAGCATTTAATTATATGTTGGATCTAATGGTGTATATGCTAGGTATAATGTAAGAAACACTTAAATTTGTTCTCTTTCTTGGCTAGACATGTCATCTATATGCTGATAAGCGCTTGAAAAATAATGCCTATTGGGGATGCTAGACTAAAATACAAGGAATCGTTGGAAGGAATTATGCCTAATGGAACTATGCAAGGCCTTGTTATATAAGTGTTAGATATATGGTGGGTTATCATCCCATGCGTGAAGATGATTATGATTTTGTATATGGATAAGATGCATCAACATCTTGTTCATCACTTTGATCTATTTTTTAATTTGAGGATAGATGGTAGTCAAACAACCCAAACATGTATCAAGTAAATCTCATAAATGCTACAAAAGCAAGTCAATAAATTTAAAATTCTTGTTTGTTAGTATGGAATATAGAATGCTAAGATGTATCCATACCAAGGTTGAGATTTGATGGCCTACCCTAGATTTCAATTAAAAAATCAATAATGGTTTGATAGTATTAGAGACCCACCTTTAAAAGTGATATATACTTTATGTATGACACTTTAATATACAAAATATTTCTTTTAAAGAATTATAATAGGAGAGTTTATGGAATTGCATCAATTTCTTTATAGCTATTAGATATTGTTTGGAGCCCATAATATTTAAAAAAAAATTCTCTATTTATTTTTCAATGTTTGGCAAGTTAGCTAGCTAGTATAAGGCAAATTGACATTTTTTTTATGGTGATCAAATGCCATGGGTGATAGGTGAATTAAATTCTTGACTATGAAATACATATAAAATAACTAAAAGCATTCAAAATGATCATGCTTGAAGAATATTTGAACCTTATGACTTCCATAAATGCATTTTCTTATATGGTACCATGATATTTGTCTTTAAGAATTCATCAATCATAACAAAGATAAAATCATTTTAATGCTTCTAGTCAAAGGCATGCTTGAGATATAGTACATGCTCATGTATTTTCATGATTTAGAAGGAATTAGAAATAGCTAGTAAAGCCTCAATATATTTTTGGTTGGTTTGGTAGTACTATAGGGAACAAAGGATCTAATTTAGTGTATGTGTGAGACTAGTGTGAGAGTTTATCTAGCACCAACAAGTGTCTTAAGGATGAGAGTTTATGTAGCACCAACAAGTGTCTTAAGGATGAGAGTTCATGTAGCACCAACAAGTGTCTTAAGGATATCAAAGTATTCAGGATGAAAGCATAGTGGAACAATTTAGAATATTTTAGATATTTTTTAAATTGCATATATGGGATTGAAATGGACCCCAACCTTATTACATGATGACCATTTATTAGTATTATAACAACTTGACAATTATGCATGATCAAATATATTACTAATTATTATATTATAGGAGTGTTAAATATTACTAATGATGCATCTTATGGGCCCCTATATATATTACTAATTATTCTATTATACAAGTTGCGAGCTTACTGTTGTGGTAAGGGATTTGAATTCTCTTTGGGAGGTCCAAGGTTCAAACCCTACTCAGGATGAGGAAACTGGGACCCCTCTTAAAATCCCATGTAAAATTTAAGGATAGTTGCAAGCTTACTATAATGGTAAGAGCTTTAGCCTCTCTTTGGGAGGTCCAAGGTCCAAACCCCACTTAGTATGAGGGCAACCAAAACCCTCATAAAAACTTGTATAAACTCATTGAAAAAAATTCTATTATACATATTTTTGGATAGATATATATTTATTTTCTATTTTTCATAACAAAACTCAATTTTTTTTTATTATTTTCTATATAAAAAAATATTAGAGGAATTCTATTTTCTAAAATTGGTTAAATGATATTGAAATGAGTTCTACCTATGTTACATCATTACTATGTTACCACCATATTTTAACCAACTAGATAGTGGCATTACAACTAGCAATTATGAATATATCACTTAGCAAGATTCGAGCCTAGTATTCACATTATGAGTCCATATTTTTAACAAATTAATATCATGCCATTTGATTAGGAAAAATCTATTTGATTTCTTTTACATTTTTAAATTGTTGAAAATTAATTTACTATTTTTTATAATTGTCTGAAGTAAGATTTAATTTTTATTTTTAGACATATCTTTAACAATAAATATTTTTTTATTCTTGAGAAAAAGGGGTTGTACTTAGGTCCCCCACTCTTGACAAATCACAACTCTCTCATTTAAAGCTTGAGATTTTACAAACATATTCAATTCTCGTATCAATGAGATGTTATAGCTAGATACTTACATATTCATTTTTTGGATCTTCTTCAAAACTCTTTGTAAATACAAATATTCAACTTCCTTCTCCTTGATATTTTCCAATATTATTCATCCATCCATTCAAGTGAAATATTGATTAATGGTGGTCTTCAATGATGCCAAGTTGTCATTGTATTGCGTGAATATCCACAAATTATTTGTTGGTTGTATGCTTTTGTTGCTCTTATTTTATATTTTGAATGGTTGGTCTTATTATTTCTTGATGTTGTTGTACCCATTAGAAATCCAAAATCACTATGCTTTTTATACCAAACATTGCCATACTTGATGCTTTTATAACTCTATGTAGATCCATAATATTGATGCCTTAAGCCATACCTCCAATATTGGTACCACTCAGGGTGGTGTGGGTGGCAATATGCTTCAATATTAACCTAACATTTTATTTCCTTTAATTCTTCAACAATTTATTTCTTTATTTTAAATTCTTCTTCACAATATTCTCTCTTGTGCCCTTCTTTTGGTGCATCCTTGTGCACTTTTTCCCCCCCAAAAAATCATAATTTCTATTTCATGAGAAAAATAAGATTACATAGCAGAGATGTCTTCCAACATACCAAGAAAAACTAGTGATAGTGAAAAATAACTGCCTCCTCAAACCCAATAAAAACTATTAATAAAACCAATACCATCATGAATTTTTAACTCTGCCAGGACTAAAAAATAGTAAAACTAAAAAAAACCTAAAATTTCCCTTTACACCTGAGCCTCTGTCCTAACTTGACAGAGATAAAAAGGAATAACAACTGACCATACTAAAATATCATCCATCCAAATATTCAATTTGTTTTTCTTTATAAATTTAAAATATAAAAATGGGATTCGTTGCCTCTTTGACAGTCCCTTCATATTTTATTTCTATCAGCTCGCATTACCCCCATACCAACAATAATCCTTCCTTGGATAAAAAATCTGCTTGAGTATTGAGTTATCTATAAACATGCTTATAGGAGATAAGGTTGAAAAGACCAACTAGGAGATTCACCTTATCAAAAATAGGCCTTAGTAGTATGTTGTACATTCTGTACCTTCCCTTCATCCAATTGATGACCACCTGAGAATCCCCCAATACTTGTAGCTATTGCACATTGTGATCAAGTGCAGTTTTCAAAAGTAATTTCAAAGCATTTAATTCAGCATAATTGTTTGTACCTGCTCCCAAACATACCTTGTACTTAATGAAGTGTGAGTCTTGATAGTAGAGAGTACCCCCTACCCCACATAATGGAGGGTTTCCTTGATAGGCCCCATCAAAGAAACCCCAAGGAACATCCTTGTTTATACTGAATTCATTATACATTCTAGGGCATTTGGGTGAAACTGATTTCATAAGTCCAATAAGTAATGTATGTATCTGAGAAGCCAATTTATTGTTGCTTCTTCCATGGACTCTATTGTTGTTACTACTGTAAATTCAAATTTTGAGTCTTCTATTGGTTTTTCAACTTGTTCCCCTACCATAACTACTTGCTTCTCCTTGGATCCTTGCTTCTTAATCTTTTCCTTATAAATGCAACCATGAACTTTAATGGATAATATTACATTATTTGGTACATGACAATGTACCACCTTGGTACATTATTGTAAATTTTAGATTAGGGTTGTGTCTTAGATTAGAGTGTGAGTTAATATTTTATGTAATGTAATAATGTGTAGGAAATGCACAAGTGTCATGTAAATATGTGTGCAAGTGTTATGAGTGTAAATGTGCATAAGTGTCTAATATGTAAGTGTGCACATGTATCCTTAGAATAGGAAAGTGAAGAGTTGTAAAGAAGAATGAAGGTCAAGAGTGCAACATATGAAAAGCCACATGCATTTATAAGTTCGTGACAAAGCATTGTAATATCAATCAAACTTGTAAAGCTTTATGCTTGCATTAGTAGACCTTTATTCAATAGCATTTTTAGTATTTTTCATGTCCAATATTGTGAGCATGTTTATATGATTATTGTTTATGAGTTATCATTTAATTCATTACATTGCAAATTCATTATATTAGATCTTATGATTTTTTTCCTGTGGTGATTTACACTAAGTATTAAAACTTCAAAATATATAGTAGTATTAGCCCCACAACAAGGTTGCTTGCACATGATTTGTTAAGTTACAAAAATTAGATAAGATAGGGTCTTTCCACAAGGTTGAAGAATAACCTGTGAAGACTAGGATTCAACTACAGTTTTTCTACTAGGTTGAAGAATAACCAGTGAAGATCAAAGAGTCTTTCCGTTAGGTTGAAGCACAACCAGTGAATACTAGGAAATCAACTTGAAGATAGTTTATTATTTAGGGAATAGATAACCCTGGCATTGATAAAAGACATTGAAGGGACAAGAATCCCTTGATATTGATATTTCTCTCAAGGAAAGAGAATAATTATTGATTGAAGTTTTTTGTAGATTGAAGATTGTAGGAAGAACCAACTAAGGAGAAAGTTGGTCATTCAGGAGATTGTCATCCTGACTCAAATATTGGATTCTTAGGTAATGCTAGAGAAAGTTATCTAAGATAGTGTTGTAGTGAAAATTGATCTTCATAAGTTGAGAAGCTTCCTACAATAGATAGAGAAGACTTTCATCTTAGTTGTTGGAATTATGTTGAATATTTTCCATGTTATTCAAGTGGGGTTAACTCTTAAAGTACTTTACACTATAAAAATTTTCTCGCCAGGGTTCGAGGCTGGGTCGAGCCCCAAGCGGGGTATGGGTGTTAGTCATCGAGATTTTTTTTGGAGAGTTTATATTTTTAGACCCATATAGGTGCTTTTGGGTTAATGTAATATCGGCCCATGGTTTTGTGCCCATGGTATTGTAAAATCTCTTCTTGTGTTGATATATAAAGCAACACTTGCATGAGGGTTTGGTAATAAAATTTACAATAAATGTAATTACAAGTGAATAGTGAGTGAAAGAATATTATTGTATTAAAGAATAAGGAAATATTATTGTTGGGGATTTTCTTGAAAGGGTTTCCCAGGATAAATTCTTGTGTAATGTGTTCTTCTTCTTTATTTTTTCTTTGATTTTGTAATTACTATTTTTTTAGAATTTGTTTATCGGGGTATTATTTCTCTTCATTTGGTATCAGAGCTAGGTTTTAGCTTTGTTCAAGGAATAAGGGTTTCAACCCTGGGATACATTTATTCTTGAGTGGGAGCAGTGCACAAAAGAATCTAGGTGAAGGAAAATGATAGGAAGCACACAGGTAGAAATCAAAAAATTCAATGGACAAAAAATTTGAGTTATGGAAACTCAAGATGGAGGATCTATTGGTGGATAAAGATAAGTGGGTCATAGTATCGAGAATAAAAACAACAAGAATGACAAATGAGAAATGGATAAATATTTATAGGAAGGTAAGAAGCTCTATCATATTGTGCTTATCTGATTCAGTATTGTTGAAGGTATTGACACAGGCCACAACAAAGTTGTTATGGGAAAAGCTAGGAGCACTGTATCAAACAAAGTCATTGGTAAATAAAATATTTTCCTGAAATAAGTTGTATTCTCTTTGAATGAATTATGGTGACTCTATGACTGAACATCTGAATGCTTTTAACATTGTGGTAAGTCAATTAAACTCTGTAGATGTAAAAATGGATGAAGAGGAAAAGTGTATTACTTTACTTTGTTCATTCCCTGACTCTTGGGATAACCTAGTTATGACTATCTCCAATACTACTTCTACATTGAAAGTAGAGGATATAGTAAGAACATTGCTATATGAGGAAATGAGACAAAAATATTCTGAGGATTATCATTAGAAGGATGCCTTGGTTGTGAGAGGTCGTTCTCAAAAAAGAAGCAAAAAGAAATCACGAGAAAATAGATCAAAATATTGGGAAAATTTTGTTTTTCCTGACAAAAGGAAATATTGGAAGTGTGGAAAAATAGGGTATTATAAAAGAGATTGCAGATCTAAAAAGGCTGATAAAAGAACATCTGTAGAAATAAAGACCACAAATGAAGGTTCAAGGGACTTGTTTGTAGCTACAGCATGCTCAAGTGAACACCATGACTCATGGTTGATTGACTTAGGTGCTTCTTTTCATATGACTCCTCATAGGAAGGGGTTTTGTGAATATAAAAATATAAATGGAGGTGAAGTCTTCTTAGGAGATAATTCAACACAAAAAATAATAGGTCGTGGAAGAGTCAAATTGAGGTTAAAATATGAAAGGGTTTAAACCCTTCATAGTGTGCTACATATTTGAGGTTTGGCAAGATATATTATATCCGTTAGTAAGATGACGATGTGGGTGTGATTGTGGAATTAAATAAGGATAGCTATAAAATGGTTCGTGGATGCTTAGTGGTGGCAAGGGGAATTTATATAGAAAATTTGTTCAAACTTGAGGCTAGCACTGTAAGTATTGATTATAATAACTCTTTAGTTGTAGAGGAAATTAATATGGTAGAAGAAGCTCCAAGTATTCCTGTAACAAAGAAAATATTGTAGCATAAATGCATGGGGTACTGTTGGCATTTTTGCCACATTTATTGTTATTATTAATTATTAATGCTT
This sequence comes from Wollemia nobilis, assembly GCA_028583015.1. Lineage (NCBI taxonomy): Eukaryota > Viridiplantae > Streptophyta > Pinopsida > Araucariales > Araucariaceae > Wollemia > Wollemia nobilis. The sequence continues at coordinate 3,603,241 of JAQPPZ010017036.1, read as the reverse complement.
AAATTGTTGGCCCAAAGCAGTTTTGTGAGTTTCGAGGAGGTTTTTCCGATTTTCGAAGATTAAATGCTACCCCGAATTAAATGCTTTGCGGATTTTCAATGCGGTCAAGGTCGAAGAGCACCCAGGCCACCAAAATTAAATATTTTCTTGGTTCGAAACTGCTGGTCGTGGATCATTTTAACGGTTTTTCATGCACATGTTTAAAAAACAAATTTAATGAAGGTGGTTCTTCGAAGCTGACATGTACATTGCATTCAATTTTGTGGGTCTCCAAGGCTGCAATTAAGGGGATCGTGTGCATAATTTCCAATGCATAATTGTAGATCACAAGGAAGTCGGTTTCAAATATTTAATGTTGCAAAGAGGACGGCCCTCTATAAAAACCAATGTAAGCTTCATTTGAAAGGGTGGTTGGAAAATTCTCTGCTAGAGACTGGAAGTTCACTGCAGGAATAAAGGATTGGCTTCTATTTTTCAAGCGTTTGCATTGGTGATTTCCTTTCTGTTCATGTTGCATTTCTAATAGCATTTGTATGTCTTCATGGCTGTTACATTTAAATTCTGCATACTGGATTTGAATATTGCCGTAAGATTATAAATTCCTGGAATGTGATTTTGGAGGGTTTTTTTGTATGCATCGTGCGAAAGTTAAGTTAGTAACTTTTATTGCTTGTTGTTGCTGCACTTGGAGTTTCCTGCTATTATTTTCTAATCCCATAACTTCGGCCTGTGGCCATATTTCCCATTTCTTTCTGTAACCTTTTTAATTTCTTTCTAGTAACCCTTATCTTACACCAAGTTTAGAATAGTGAAGGGAACCAGCCCACTCTGGAGATTGGTCTAGGAGCCATTTCTTGCTTCCAGCCTTTGAATGTTGGCCGAGTCTAGGGCGCACTTGTAAAATCCTTTCCTGTGGCAGATTTTGGACCAACAGGTACATTTGTGACAAAGGCCTTAGAACATTGAAAATGAAAGGTATGGTTGAAGTAATTTTTGATTGCCCATTAAATTTTAATTTTTGTGAGCACTGTATTTTTGGAAAGCAAACCAGAGTTAAGTTTCCAAGTAGTGCTACAATATTTGAAGGAATTTTACATCTAGTTCATAATGATGTGTTTGGACCTACAAAAGTACCATCATTAGGTAAATCCATCTATTTTGTTACATTTATAGATGACTTCTCAAGAAAAACCCGTGTATATGTTTTATGGTACAAATATGATGTTTTCAATAAATTTAAAGAGATTAAGGCTCTTGTAGAAAATCAGACAGAGAAAAAGATAAACATTTTGAGAAGTGATAATGGTGGTGAGTATTGCTCTAATGAATTTGAGCAGTTTTGCAAAGACTATGGAAAATAAAGATAGAATAACTTCATATACTCCACAATAGAATGAAGTTGAAAAAAAAATGAATAGAACATTTATTGATAAGGCCATAAGCATGCTAAGCAGTGCAGGGTTAGAAAATAAATTCTAGGTAGAAGCCATGTTAACTTACCTCATCAATAGATCTTCTACCTCAGCTTTGACGGACAAAACTCCTCAAGAAGTGTGGACTGGTAAGAAAAGAAATCCTCTCTCAGTCATATAAGAGTTTTTGGTTGTGAATCTTATATGTATGTCCCAAAAGAGAAAAGGACTAAGCTAGACTATAAATATGAGAAATGCATATTTTTGGGTTATAGTACTGGTGTGAAAGGATATAAGTTGTGGAATATAGAAACACAAAAAATTACTTACAATCGTAATGTGATCTTTAGAGAAACAAAAGATGTCCCAAAATGGGAAATGCAACCAAACGAAGAACAAAAAATAGTTCAAGTAAAACTGGAATAGGAGGAAGAACCTGTGGTAGAACCTAAATTACAGAGAGAATCCAATGAGGAATTGTTGGATCCTCAAAATCCAACTTGAGTTTGCCCCGCTTTAAAAAAATACTATTTTTGGAAAATTTGTTATTTTTGGCCAAAGCTACCCTATTTTTAATAAGTCACCAAAAAATCCCGGATAGCCCCCTAAATTAACACACATTATCATATTTCCCATATTTGGAATTCTAGAAAATCTCAACACTATCCATGTCTAAAAGTCATTAAATTCTAAATTTTCTTTATTTCGATTTTTCTTAAAAAACATTAAATCCCATTTTTGAGGTACTAGATGAAGGAATTAGGGCCTGATAACACATTGAAAAATATTCAAGGCTTCTACAAAAACCTTTCCATGACATTGTCCTTCTCTTTATCTAGATCCACGTAAAATTTCAAATCGATCCAATGGTCAGATCAAAAGTTATGCCCTCCAGAAGATAGACTATTATGGGCCATTTTTTGAGATCCAATTAAGAGATAGCGAGAGGTCATCATTCAACTTTGGTAATTGTAGTTATAAAATATTATTGTTACCAAGATTTATGTAACAAGTATTTTTGATCAACTGAGACTATTACCACACTACAAATAAGAACCACTACAAGCATAATTAATAATATCGGCCATCATGAAGACAATTGCAGTTATGGACCATCATTGAAATAGTTACAATTTTTGTAATTATAGACCATCATCGAGATTTGAATGAGAATAAATTTGTAAGCTATATGAGAGAGTTGCTAAAACAAAAAAAAATTATCAAGTTTTTGCACAATAATTTTGTAAGAGGTATATCAGTGTGCCCATCCTTGTCGGTTGTATTTTCCTTTGTGTGTCTTGTCTAGTCACCCCTTGTTTCTTCCCCATTATTATGTATGTTTTACTGAGGAGATGCCCACTTTACTGATATCATTTACAGTGGATGAAGCTGGAAGCTAGGAGGCTCTTTGTTACATCATTTGAATAAAGAGTTGGAGTTCTCTATTGCATCATTTGAATGGAGAATTTGTTTTTACTGGTTCAATGAGATTTGGTTATTCTGATCAGAATCCCATTGTAATGATCTATTATTTAATGCATTCCTATTCCCTCATTTCAGTAGTTCTATGTGTAATTTTTTGTGTTTTCCCATTTACATGTTACATAATTTGAATGTGTAAATGATGTCTTGTTTTGCTGGCATGTTTAATCATTTCTATTACATTATTTGAATGGATGTGATTGGATCAGTTTTATCTTCTTTCCATTTTCTCTTCATCATATTTTAAGTCTGACTACAATTTCCCAATGGATAAGGCATCGGTCTATAGCTTGAAGTACTAGCTGGGAGTTACTTTCAAACTTGGTCAAATTTTATGTTGTAGTTTTATTTTATTTTTGTAAATCTAGATGAGCATGAGCATATAAGAAATATTGTAGGCTCACCTCTAGGGTTTCCTTACCCTACTCAATTTGTCTAGAGTCTTAGGATAATATTTTCTTGAGTTCAAGTCCACAATACTGATTGGATCAGGGAAGTATTACAATGTGGCAAATCTATTAAGGGTGCAGGAATTTCCCCCAATAGGAATATTCAGAGGAAGAAGGTGAGGATGAAGTTGAAGATGTAGAACCTGAAACTCCAATTTTGAGAAGATCAGATCGGGTGAGAAGACTCCTAGAAAGGTATAGCCCTTCAATTTTTTTTTTTGCATTTGATTTTTGAGTTATTGATGAAGAACCCAAGACTATAAATGAGACACTTCAATAAATTGATAATAAGTCTTAGAAAATATCTATGGAAGAATAAATGGTGTCCTTGGATCAAAATAAGACATGGGAATTGGTGAAATTACCCCTTGGTAGAAAACCTATTGGTTGTAAGTGGTTGTTCAAGAAGAAGTACAATGTAGAAGGAAAGTTGGAGAAGTACAAAACCTACCTAGCAGTAAAAGGATTTTATCAAGTTGAGAGAATTGACTTTGGTGAGATTTTTTTCTCTTGTGGCTAAACTAACATCAATTAGAGTTATGTTGGCTATTTCTATTGCATTTGATTTTGAAATAGAATATATGGATGTAAATATAGCTTTTCTACATGGTGAACTTGATGAAGACATATATATATATATATATATATATACATATATACATATATATATATATATATATATATACATATATACATATATATATATATATATATATATATATACATATATACATATATATATATATATACATATATACATATATATATATATATATATATATATATACATATATACATATATATATATATATATATATACATATATACATATATATATATATATATATATATATATAACATATATACATATATATATATATATCACAACCATAATGCTTCAGGGTAAAAGGTAAAGAGGACTTGGTATGCAAGCTAAAGAAGTCTCTTTACGGATTGAATTAGTCTCCAAGGATGTGGAACCAACATTTTACAAGTTTATTTTGACACTTGGGTTTGGAAAAAGCAAAGTAAATCCATGTGTATATTTCAAAAAGGAAGGTGAAAATTTTGTTATAATTGTATTGTATGTGGATGACATGTTAATTGGTAACAATAAGGAGATGATAAATTTACTAAAATATCAGTTATATTCTAAATTTGACATGAAGGATTTGGGTGCTACAAAATTTATTTTGGGTATGGAAATAATAAGGGATCGTGCAAAGAGAAAGTTGTGGTTAAACCAAAGGAAATATGTTGATTTGATACTGCAGAGGTTTAGGATGCATTATTGTAAACCAGTATGTACTCCATATTTGGTTGGTCAAAAATTATCTGTTAAAAAATGTCCTAAAATAGATGAGAAAATTGAAGAAATGCATTATGTTCCTTATGCTAGTGTTGTGGGCAGTCTGATGTATACAATGGTCTATACTAGACCTGATATTGTACATGCAGTGGGAGTAGTTAGCAGATATATCTAATCCAAGAAAGGAACATTGGACTGTTGTGAAGAGGATATTTAGATACTTGCATGGAACTATAGATTATGCTATATGTTATGAAGGAAAATATAGAGATAATGATGTTGTAAATATATAAGGGTTTGTGGATGCTGAATGGGTTGGATATATTAACAAGATCAGATCCATGAGTGCTTATGTGTTTAGGCTATTTGAAGGGGCAATAAGTTGGATGAGTAAAAAGCAATCAGTCATTGCTTTATCCACTACAAAAGTAGAGTACATTACAAAAAATCATACTTGTAAATAATCAATGTGGCTACAAAGATTGTGTTCAATAGTTGGTATTAAGTAGAAGGTTGTGAGAATTGACAGTGATAGTCAAAGTGAAATATTTTTGGTAAACAATATTGGTTTTTATAATTGATCAAAACATATTGATATCAAGTACCATTTTGTGAGAGAAATGGTTGAAGAGAATCGGGTAATATTGGAGGAAGTTGATACATAGAAGAATATTGTTGATTAGTTAAAAAAATGTTGTACCTGCTCAAAAATTTTCTTGGTGTAGAAGATCTCTGTGCATGGTTGCCCTTGTTCGTTGAAAATGACAGTTATTAGCCCCTATGGAAAGTATTCAACAAGTGGGAGAATGTTGGAATTATGTTGAATATTTTCCATGTTATTCAAGATGGGTTAAATCTGAAAGGACTTTACACTCAAAATATTTTTGGAGGGTTTAACCTATTTTTAGACCCATATGGGTGTTTTTAAGTTAATGTAATATCGGTCCATGGTTTTGTTCCCATTGTATTGTAAAACCCCTTCTTGTGTTATTGGTATATAAAGCAACACTTGCATGAGGGTTTGGTAATGAATTTGCAAGAAATGTAATCACAAGCAAATAGTGAGTGAAAGGATATTATTGTATTGAATATGGTCAAGTTTATACAATAAGAAAATATTCTTGCTAGGGATTTTCTTGAAAGGGTTTCCTAGGATAAATTCTTGTGTAATGTGTTCTTCTTATTTATTTTTCCTTTGATTCTGCAATTAGTATTTTTCTAGAATTTATTTATTGGGGTATTATTTCTCTTCATTTGTGTGCTAGAAGGTTGAAGGATTTCTCTAGTTGTAAATTATCAAAATTTTTAGGTCTCAAAGATAGACCTTGATAAAATTTTCATGTCTCAAAGATAGGCCTTGATAAAAGGTTTAGGTAATTAAGATATTGACCTTGATAATATAGATTGAGTTTACCTATTCCAAGAAACTATTTGGAATATAATTTATTTTATAATATTGATCCAGGTCTTGAAGACAAACCTTGATATTGATATAGTGAATTCAATTCTTAAGGAAAAGACCTTGATAAAAGTTTCAGTGATTCAGGTCCTATAGACCTTGACAAATTGGTCCAAGAGAAGAGACCAATATTAAGAGATAGAGTTCAAAGAACCAAAGATTTGAGACCCTTAAAATAAATAGGTCCATAGTGGAGATAAGTGGATCTAATAGAAAAGAGGCCATATTTTATTGAGAAAGGAAGGATTCATAAGGAGAAAAGTCCTAGAAGACTTGTAGATTCAAGATAGAAGATAGTAAGAGGAGACCCATTGAAAGAGGTCCCATAGAATAAATAAGATAGAGAAAGGAGATCTCCAACAAGAGTGCTTATATTTGGGACAATCATTGTCATTCGATGACAAGCCCATAAGACTAATTAAAGTGATCCATTGGAGAAGGTCCCATTAAAGTTTGATGATAGAGAACAGAATGAGATTCATAGAAAGAGGTCCATCATAAGCAGATAGTATTGGTCCTTTGTAAGAGAAGATACCGTTAATCTAGATTGTTCTATACAAATAGAAAATAAGAAAATAAGACTTGAAGGTAGCAAGAAGAGTTCAAGATAATGAGAAGATTTGAAGGTAGCATGAACACTTCAAGACAATAAGAAGAATTGAAGGTAGCAATAAGACTTCAAGACAATGAGAAGATTGGAAGGCAAACATATTGCCAAAGCTTGAAGAACATAGGACAAGTTTGAAGAATGCAAGATAGAAAGTAAAGAGTGTAGGGTATAATACAGTGAAAGGATAGACATCATATTGCTCAAGCATATTAGAGATTAAAGCTTACAAGTTCGAGATACATTTAAAGAAAGAAAAAGAGCATTGAATATCACATAAATCAAATGTCATTGAAGCAACAAGGTTTAAAGTAAATCAACCTCAATTAAAGAATTAAAAAGAACTTCTAAGGGCAACAAATAAAATATGTGAAATTAGTAACCTCAATGTTATTAGAGGGCAACCGTTGCAAAGGAGATACAAGTGTTATCAAGGGTTTAAATCTCTTGCACTATAGTGAGAGATCTAGATATATGCACCTACAATAATAAGAAGGAGAAGAATATTAGAACAACCTATAATACATGTAAATAATATGACATTAATTGAAGTAAAAAAGTGTAGTCCTTCAAGCTAAGCACAAAGTAGTCCTATGCATTGGAATCCTACATGACCTAAGCCAAACATCAACATGGAAATATCATCATCCCAACCAACAAGGAACATCGAAACATCACCATTTGTAATTAGAAAGGAGCTTTGAAACCAACATCAAAGCATCACCCTTGCAATCCAAAAAGAACATTGAAGAATCACCCTCGCAATTTGAACATAAAAATAGTAAAATTCAAGTGAAATCTGGATGTTGGAGGAGTGCAAGAGTTTAGTTGAAAACTCAACATTATCTGAATGTTGGAAGAGTGCAAGAGCTTGAAAAATTAAGTCACTTTGACATTGAAAGTAGAAGCCAAGCATTGGAAAATCAAACACCATATTTGAGCACCAAAAATATAGTTTGAATGCTAAGGAAAGTGATAGAGTTGAATGTTACAAGCATTGGAACATTAAGCATCAACTAGAACACTAGGAAAATTTTCTAGATGACACATTGAGGCAAGGAAGGTGAAGGGTAGAGTTAGTAACACTCACTTAAAAGGTTTCAAGTAGTGGACCATGCAAGGTTTTCATCATATTATCACACACTCAAGTCAAGAAGCAAAGTGAAACATTTTTTAAAATTCAAATGCCAAAGTCGCCTTAAAGAGTCGTACCCTCAAGGAGGTAAATTTTGGATTTACTATATAAATTAAAATAGTTTTTAAATTTATCTAAAGTTAGGAGTGGTAAGGAGTTTATTTTTTATTTTTATAAAGTTTTCTAAAGTTATTTTGGAGAGATAAGTGTGTTATTAGCATAATAAAGTTTTTAATTTGTTTTTAAGTTCTTTGGAGTGATAAGTAGTATTGGAAGTTAAGTTTTAATTTTTGAGAGATAAGATTATTAATAGTTTAATTCGAGTTTTGTTTATCCTTAATTTTTTTGGAGTGATAAGTAGAAATAGGGATTATTAAATTCACGTTTTTTTGGAGATTTTAATATTTGAAAGGTTTATTATTTCAAATTCAAAGCTTATAGAATTTATCCAAAATTTTTTAACTTTGTAGAGATAAAGAAATCTACTTCAAATATAGGAATATTAATTTTGCAAAATTCTTGTTTTCTAGTTTCTAAATAATTAGGGAGACATAAGGGATTCTACTTCATAGGTTTTTGGAAAATTTAGAAACTTTGAATTACTTAAACCTAGGGAGTCACAAGGATGTCTACTTGAAAAGAATCGTTGAATTCAGAAGATCTTGAATTTTTTATACAAAAGGGAAAAGTAAATGTCATAAAATTTAGAATCAAAACTTTGCTTGCAAAAATTGAAGGAAAATTATCTAGTTTAAAAATTAATTTATAATGAAGCTATAGAAGAAAACTTTGTAATATATTTTTTTGGTAAGTTGGAATTATATTACAAGCGGGTTTTAAAAGGATCCCAAAAACCTTCTTACAATAGGTCAAAAGACCAAACCGAGGGTTAAAACCCAAATGACACATCCCACCCAGTGGGAGACTCATTACAAGGATGAAGATAAAATCCCGTCTAGCGGGAAACATCTGAAGACCACCACAAAGGAAATCCCGCCCAACAGGAAAAATCGACAGTCAAAAAGGGAAAATCTCACCCAGCGGGGACCCTAGAAAATTTAAAAACCTTCCCAACAGGGAAAACAACAAAAAAAATTACAATCCCGCCTCATGGGGAAAAAACCGCACAATCTGGAAATCCTGCCACGTGGGGAAAACAAGCATGTTTAGGAATCCCGCCAAGCAGGAAAGGCACACAAACCCTAAACCAACATGTTTGAGAAATCCCGCCTAGTGGGAAAACCAAAAAAATTGGAAGATCTCGCCTGTGGGAAAACCACCAAACCAACCCTAAATCGGGTGTGAAGGGTCCCGCCCAGCGGGGGAAAAAACTAGCAGCAAGGGAAGGTCTCGCCCTGTGGGAAACCCAACAGCAACAGGAAATCCTGCCTTGTAGGAAAAAAATAGCAGTATGCCCAGAATCCCACCTTCAGATAAACCAAAAAGAGAAGGCAAACCCCCCCAGCGGGAAAAACTAGCAGTACGCCCAAGACCTGCAGACAAACCCATGACCCCCCATCGGGGAAAACCAGCACGCCCTGAACCTACAAAAAATCCCGTGAACTCGTGGATCCCGCCCAGTGGGAAAACCAGCAGCATGCCTAGAAGAACACAACCCCTGCCTAACAGGAACCCCGATCTGGGATGCAAGCTGCAGAGGAGAGACAGGGAAGCTATCCCGTGAGCGTCCATGACTGAGAAGGATTTTGACGGGTAGAAAAAATAGTGAAAGCCATTGCATTGTAAGATCTTGAGCCCCCATCCCAAGATCAAACCCTGCAAGGAAACAAGCCATTAAAACCACCATCAAGAAAACTTCTAGCCCCACCATTGTCTATCAGGGAATGGATCCAAGGAGAGATGTAGCTGCATGCATGGGCACCCCCCAGGACCCAAAAAATAGACTACAAAAAGATCCCTGAGATCCATCCACAAGAACAAACAAACCCCGGATCTACAAGGAGATCTCGAAGACAAGGGTTTCATGGGGTGACTAGGAAAACCATCTACGGGAAAAGGTGCCCCCGAAGCCAAAAGAACGTAGATGAAGATCCCGAGCAGCAACCAGAAAACCAGAGCCAACCCTCTTCCAACAGCCCCAAAAGCACGTTGGAAACCCGTCAAACTAGGAAACTCAGGGCAAGAAACCACCAAACCCTCCTTGCAGACCAACAACCCCGTCAAGAGGGAAACCTGAGAAAACAGGGGAACCTAGAAACTAGGCCTGAGAGCAGACCCGAGAGGGGGGTAGGGAAATGGAGAAGTGGGACTGGTCAGTCCTAGGGAACCTAGTGCTGGAGCCATCCCTCCCTTGCCCCCCCAGACTACCTAAGGATATTGATCTAAGTTAAAAAAGCAAAACTTTGTAATATTTGAATACTATCTACATGCAAGAATTGTTGAAGCAATTGATGATGGAAAGGATAGTATTATGATACCTCTAGATATTGGTAGCGTAATGTATATAGCATTGCGTACACTCAAGTTTCATAAAGAAGAGAACATGAAACAAAAGGAGTTAATTTAATCTCTTAAGAAGAAAGCAAAAGTAGGCGAATCATCTTTAGAAAATATATTTCATTCTTCTTGAAACATTGATATTTCAAGGCCATCTGATTAAAAATATTATCATGATGCTTTAAGTGAATGTTTTGAAGTTTCTATACAAAAAGAGACATATGATGTGAAGGAAAAAGGTAAATAGAAGATTATTTTGCAAGAATCTAATGACAATATGAAAGCTCAAGAAAGTAAAAATACTGAAGAACATGAAGTCGAAATCAAAGATGAAGACAAGCAAGGATGAGAACAAGATAAATATCTAAGTCACATGAAGGACGAAGATCATATTGAAGACTAAATTCTTTAATAACCAAATAACGTAATGAGGGGGGTGTTGGATAATATTATATTATTTGGTACATGAAAATGTACCACCTTGGTACATTATTGTAAATATTAGATTAGGGTTGTGTATTATATTATAGTGAGATAATAATAAATGTAATGTAATAATGTACATGAAATGCACAAGTGTCATATAAGTATGTGTGCGGGTGTTATAAGTGTAAATGTGCACAAGTGTTTAATATGTAAGTATGCACATGTGTTCTTAGAATAGGAAAGTGAAGAGTTGTAAAGAAGAGCAAAGGTCAAGAGTGCAACATATGAAAAGTCACATACAATTATAAATTTGTCAGAAAGCATTGTAATATCAATCGAACATGCAAAGCTTTATGCTTGCATTAGTAGACCTTTATTCAATAACATTTTCAATATTTTTCATGTCCAATATTGTGAGCATGTTTATATGATTATTTTATGAGTATTTTTGATGAGTTATCATTTAATTCATTATATTGCAACTTCATTATATTAGATCATGTGATTATTTTCTTATGGTGATTTACATTAAGTATTAAAGCTTCAAAAGTTAACAAACTTGCACATTGTCATTTGTATTTTTTCCTTCTATTATATCCTCTTTATTAATTTCTTTCAGTTCCCTCTTAAGACTTTTTATTTATTCTTCATATCCTTTGATGGTGACCTTCAAACTAGCTATATTTTTATATGGGTCCCATTGACTTAAGAATGCATGATCTATTTCATCCCAAGTGTAACTATAATTCCTTTCCTTAGCAAAACTTTCCCATCAAACATAAGCTTCCTCTTAAAATTTTGTAAAGTTGCCATGGCAAAAAATGGTTACTAAAATATAGAGATCTAAACTTCATCTATGATTCTTGAACATCAATGTCATAATTTATAGTGAAAATTGGCAACTCCATGACCTCAAACTAAAAAAATTTACATACTAAATATAGTTTATTTGAATTAATCTATAGTGATTGCCTTGAGAAGTTCTTCATGTTAGTGTTGGGAGACCAAAATTGGGATATTTTCCAGGATCTCCTGCTAGGGTTATGCTTTATTTTATCTATGGATATAAGAACTGAGAAGTGATCAAATGCCAGGTGGTTAAGAATCTCCAATTGATACTACATATACAAAATGCTTCATATCCTACTAGGAATCTATCTAGCCTGGATTTTATTATCCCTATATTTTCTCTTGTTTGTCCAAGTATTCGTACAACTTGGAGGAGTAATGTAAATAATCTCTAGTTTATTTGATTGGATGATGAGGAGTCTGTTCTTGTCATTGAACTATGCTCTTCCCCCTTCTTAATCATTTATTGATATTTTAGCATTCATCTCTCCACCCACTATCCAAAGGTCCTATGGGTAGGTTTCTCTAATAGCCTAAATTACATTTCATTGGATTTTATGATCTTTGACATCCTTCATCCCATATATGTTAATAATCATCCATATTTATCTTGTATTCCTATTCTTAAGTCTTATCATAAGAACTCCTTTGGCGACTATCAAGTTGATTTCTTGGAAAGTATATTGGTACCACACGATTAGAGATCCCCATTAAAAACCCTAGAAGGCTTGGGTTGTGTAGTCGTACTGCTTCTAGTTTCTACTTGATATGGTTCTTATTGATTCGATAGAGGTTCTGGTCTCTTGCAGTAACATAAAATCTGAATTGGTTTCTAATAGCATTCTTGTGATGACCAATTATATAGGGTGATTTTTGGTTCCCTCACATTCCATGTGTACTAACATCAAGAATCAAGGTTGTAGAAAGTCACTACTGAATTGACCAATCCTATTTCTCTCAATTGTTCTCCTTATTGTTGAATCTTTTCTTTGTTTAATTTTCTTCGTGCTCCTTGTGAAGTTGCATTATTCTCTCTTTCTCAATTTGGCTAATATTGAGAGTTGGTTTTTCTCTATTTTTCTTAGCAATTTCCATAATCACATCCTTTGGTTGGAGATGATCCTAGTTGTGGATCACAATAGCTTTAGACCAATTGTGGGGTTGAGATGGGATGGGAGGGTTCACTTGATCAATATGAGAACGAATTGGCTGATGTGGATTATTGGTATGGGGATAAATGAACTGGCTAGGGACAATTGAATATGTTGGATTGAAATCCTTAGATTTTGGAGAGGAGAGAGGGTTTGAAGAAGGATGGCTCAATCTATAGCTATCAGATCTAGATTGGGAGGTAGGGGAGATTTATCAAGTCTTCTTTTTCCATTGGGTCTTCAAGCCTAAGGAGCTTATATTTGTTTTATAGGGATCTCCTAATTGAGTAGTTGTTTGGATTACCTACTTTCAATTGACTTCTTCCTCTGTCTTAGGTGCTAGATTTTGCATTTCTCCTTGAGACGATTTGGAATCCTTCCTAATTTTCCTTTTGTGTTGATCGGGTTGTAGTTTTTCGGTCTGGTTGACTTTGTTCCTTGGACATATTTATTAGTTTTGGGTATTGTCTCACTAGGTGACCATATTCATGATATGATCTACATCTTAAGGGGATTGATTTGTAGTCCATCTATTTCCTATAAGAAATCATCCCCACCCTTAGCTCAATTTTAGTCAAAAGTGATTTTCCTAGATCCATATCAACACAAATTCTAGCATACGTTGTTGAGCCCCCCCTTTTTTTTTCTCTAGATCACCCTATGTAGGTTTCCAGAAGATCACCTATCATCTTGAGGATAACATGCCTAAAAAATCCTAGGGGTAGGGCAAATAGTTTGAGCCAAATGAGCACTACATATGACCCAATGCATGGGTCAAAAGATAGATTCTAGGGTTGCATAAAAAGGCATGTTGGACCAATAATATAAGGGCCCCTCTTAAAATCCTTGTCTCTATTTGTAGGTATAATGAATTTTGCCACAAAATAACAATTGGATAAGAGAATTATTTCAAATTCCCCTTGAGGGTCCCAGTGTCTTTGGTCCCAATTATAAAGGAACCTATTTTAGGAACTTAGACCTACGGATTTGTAAATAAGTGCATGGTAGGATCTATAGACAACATCCTCAACAATTAGTAACTCAATTATCTCTAAAACAAGGGTATTCTGTTTGGTCTAAACATCCATTTTGCCTTGCCTATTCCTGTTCCTTATCTTCTATTTTTTTAGTTTTTTGCATAATCTTATGGGCTTGTGCTTCAGTATTAATAATTTTTTTATTGGTACCTTTAGCCACCCCTAAAAAAGTTTGATTCTTAGTTGTAGCAGAGAAGATGGATTTTAGGGCATCATTGCTCAAATATTCATCTGTTTCTTCTTTTCTCTCCCTCATGTCTACAAAAGACCACTTAGAAGAAGGGGGCATAGGGAGAACCATAAAGGGGCCTCACTAGTAGAAATGGATAGGTAGCACTTTTAATTTATGTTTTATGTGATAAGACAAAAATAAAAATTACCTATAGTTTTTGAATAGTGTTGGATATGAAGAAAGCCAAACCCAAGCCTTGCATTCCATATGAATTCCTCCTTACTAAGGATTCTGCATGCAATGGTGATGGTACTGTGTGCAAACCCTAATAAAGCTCCATCACCTTTCAACCCTTTGAAACATATTTATCTTGATAAGAACCAACATATATTTAGAATTGAGGTGTCTATACCTCTAATTTCAGAGTACAAAATTATTATATTTTGCTCTTAAGGCAAATGAAACTTTAGATTTGGGATCAAATAATTTATCTTATATCAAGAGCAATAAATTTATTTCTATGAAAATGCATTACCTCATGTTAATTCTTATGAAAACTTATTACAAGTTCAAAATTTTTGGCGATTTCAGTAATAAGAATTTTTTTTTTTTTTTATGTTAGGGACATCCATCACATTATTGAAGGTGTATGTAACATCATTATTCAATGTTGCACTAGCATCACCACATCCTCCAACAATGTACATCTTGCTATATCCTCCAAGAATATACCTGTTTTTATTTAGATCTTCATAGAAACTAACATCCTAGTCTTTATGACATGTATAGTGTTTAGATATTTTGAAATCAAAATTAGCACTCAATGTGACTTATCTAATGGACCTTGAGTTGTTACAAATATATAATTTTCTTCTTGATATTCAATCTTAGTAACATTGGCTTGCTTTGACCCTTGCTTATCTGCTTTACTCTCTCTTTTTGCAATCTCTTATGAAATGACTGAGCTTTCTATAATTAGTAAGAAAAATAACTTTTGACTTAGATGCATTATCTTGTTTACTAATAGAGGACTACATGGCATTATGATCACACTTGCTTTTGAATTTAATAGTGAATGGAGTTTGTGCTTCCTTGGGTTGATTCTTAAATCTATATTTGTCTCCTCTTCTTTTGTAAAAATAATGTAGATATCTTTTCAAAATTAAGAGATTAAGTTTTAACAATTAAATGTAAAACATCAACAAAATATTTATATGATGAAGGAAAACCTTACAATAGTAGGGAAACCATATCCTCATCATCAATAATTTTTTTAATAGCTAACAAGTAATCTTATAAGTAAGTTAGATGCATGAGATAGTCAAAATAGATCCACATCCCTGTAACTAATATGAAAATAAAATATTCTTCAAGTACAAAGTATATTCTACTTCAAATGTATGATACTTGTTCTTCAAGTTTGTCCAAAGTGTTTCAACTTGATTGACATTAGATACTACATGTATTAACTTATCCATGATAGATAATTTTAAGAGCAATAAATCTTCTCTATGTCATGTCATGATCATTGATGTTAGCATCTAGTTTGCCCTCCTTCTTGAGAATAATATTTGCCAAATCATAGTATTTTAAAAAAAAAATAGGGTTGGTGCACCAATATTATGTTATGGGAGTGTGTGCAATAGGTTATAACAATAATGTCTTATAGTATTCTAACAATGTAGTTGGGAAATTGATCCTTCCTTTCTATTATAAAGAAGAAAATCAATAAAATCTATATTTCAAGCTACAAGTTGAGTGCATGCATGGTATAACAACCTTCGATGACAATATTTGATATTGAACTACTTCCATTATTTTGTTAAATCTGGTTGAGGTAGTGTATAGTGTTTTTTCAATGATTTTACACATGTTTTTATGAGGTCTTTGTCCCCTTATACCGAGTGGGGTTTGAACCTTGGACCTCTCAAAGAGAATCCAAAGCCTTTAACAGAGTTAGTATATAGTGTTGAACTAGACACTTTTGATTTTTTAATGATCATTGCTTTCATGTGTTCATGGCAAAAATTTAAGAGAAAATTTTTGTAATTAAGATGCTTATATTCTTATCTCAAACTTCTTAAAAGTTGTGCAACTTCAATGGGATTAATGGTAAGAATTGGGGAACTCTAAATATGATGTCCAAGGTTTGAATCCTAGGGGTAGGGTAGTACACCATGCTTTAGTTTACTCCAATATACATCCATAAAAATATAAAACCAAAAATAATGGATTTAACATTGAAAGGTATCCTTCCACGTGGCATATGGCCTTGTGAACTTTAAAAATCACTTTCTAGTTTTCATTTTTTATGTAAGTGTATTTATAGTGTTTAAATATTACTTCAAGACTAAGGAAAACTTATGGATGACTAAAAATAGTCATTGAATTTAAGGGGGTAGAATTGGTAGTTTAGTTTTTATTTTTTATAATAATTTATTATTTTTGTTGCATAGTGAAACCAAAAAGCCTACACTTTTGAGAAGATTATCCTATTAACTCATTGACCTATTCACTTTTAGATAAAAAACTAGATTAAATAAATCTTCTATTATGTGGAAAAAGACTAAGCTGAAAGATTCACAAGTTTATATTTATATTAGAGTGCCCAAAGAGAAGAAGGTTTAAGAAAATGTAAGATTTACATTTTCCTTTTAAAATGATAAGGCTAAGTTATAGGACAAATAGATAAGTATTTTTTGTTAAAGATGCCAAGGATGGTGGCATGGAGGATAACTTTCCAAAAAAATAGGGCATAACAAGTTAACTCTTCAAACATCAACAAATCAAATGGAAGGAAAAAAATGAAGGATGTTGATTAGAAAATATATAATAAAATGAAAGTACGTAATTTAATTAAAATTTTCATTTGTTAATAATACAAATGAAAAACCTAGGTGTTGTAGGTGAGTTGGAGAGGAGAGGGCAATCCTCCAAGGGAGGTCCTAGGTTCAAATCTTCACCCTACCAAAAAAGATGAATTAGGTATCCAAAATCCAATTGATAATGTTGGTGCGGCAGGGTCGGGTGCGACTCCCGGGTGACTGACGATATAAAAAAAATCAATGTTAAAAATATTTTGGGTCTGAGGTATAGAACAATTGGTTCATCCAAACCCCATAAGAGGGGCGAAGGTCCAAGGTTCAAATCTTGGGCCTCGTCGGACTGAACGCTTGTTCCTTTCCTAGTGCTTTCAACGGCGTAAAAGGTTTAAAATGATTATGGCATGGTGGTTATAGGGACGGACTACACAAAGATCTATGTGGTGGATTTTAGGGAAGACAATGCAAAATACTATGGCGGCCATAAAAGTTGGACAGCCTGCTCGAATTCGTGGCGGCTACCGATTCCACCATGTAAATTCAAAAAAAAAAATATAATACAAATGAAAATGAATTATCGAATATAAAACACTCATGCAACATGTTTGACAACAGTACCAAATTTTAGTCTACAAGTTATAGATATTGGGTTATTTGTTCGTTGGATGTTGAGGTGCCAAATTCCTATAGAAAAATAAATAACGGTCCATAAGATATCCAAAAGCAACTAAACTATGTTGGAATTTCAAAATCAATAGATAGAGATCACAAAATAAATGCAAGAGGTGGATGCCAAAATTAGGGAAGAGATTATGTTTGAAGAGATTCTTTCTCAAAAGGAAGCCCTTTTGAAGAAATAGGAGGAAATATACCAGAAGGAAGAAGCTTATTAGAAACAAAGGGTAAGGATAACATGGTTGCGAGAGGGATACCAAAATACCAAATTCTTCCACTACTTTGTAACTGTCCTTGATATTCATTACCATATGGATGCTTTTATTGATGACCAAGGTTCTAGAAATTACATTAACCCTAGGTATTCAAAAAATAGCTAATATTTTTTTTGTACTTTCTATACTGTAGATCCAAATTTATCTCCAACCCACTAGCAGGAGATCCTAGACAATATCCCAATTTTGGTCTCCCAACACAAAAATGAGGAATTTCTCAAGAAAATCACTATAGAGGAAGTCAAAACAATTGTCTTTAGTATGCAAATTATTTTGGATTGAGGTCATGGAGTTGCCAATTTTCTCTAGAAATGATGACATTGATATTCGAGAATCGTGGATGAAGTTTAAATCGCTATATTTTAGAAACCATTTTTGGCCATGCCAACTTTACAAAATTTTAAGAGAGGAAGCTTATGTTTGATGGGTAATTTTTGCTAAGGAAATGAATTATAGTTACACTTAAGATGAAATAGATCATGCATTATTGAGTCACATATAAAAATATAGCTAGTTTGAAGGTCACCATCAAAGGATATGATGAATAAATAAAAAGGCTTAAGAGGGAATTGAAATAAATGAATAAAGAGTATATAATATAATGAAAGAATACAAATGACAAGGTGCAAGTTTTTTAGCTTTTGAAGCTTTAATACTTAATGTAAATCACCATAGGAAAATAATCACAGGATCTAATATAATGAATCAAATAATAACTCATAAACAACAATACTCACAAAATAATCATATAAACATGCTCACAATATTGCACATGAAAATACTAAAAATGCTATTGAATAAAGGTCTACTAATGCAAGCATAAAGCTTTGCATGTTCGATTGATATTACAATGCTTTGTCACAAATATATAATTGTATGTGACTCTTCATATGTTGCACTCTTGACCTTCACTCTTCTTTACAACTCTTCACTTTCCTATTCTAAGGACACATGTGCACACTTACATATTAGACACTTGTGCACATTTACACTTATAACACTTGCACACATATTTACATGACACTTGTGCATTTCCTGCACATTATTACATTACATAAAATATTAACTCACTCTCTAATCTAAGACACAACCCTAATCTAATATTTACAATAATGTACCAAGGTGGTACATTGTCATGTACCAAATAATGTAATATTCTCCAACACCCCATGTATTACATTATTTGGTTATTGAAGACTTTAGTCTTCAATATGATCTTCATCCTTCATGTGACTTTGATCTTTATCTTGTTCTCCTCCTTCTTGCTTGTCTTCATATTTGATTTCAGCTTCATGTTCTTCAGTATTTGTACTTTCTTGAGCTTTCACATTGTCATTAGATTCTTGCAAAAGAATCTTCCCTTTACCTTTGTCTTTCACATCATATGTCTCTTTTTGTATAGAAACTTCTAAACATTCACTTAAAGCATCATGATAAGATTCTGAATTAGATGGCCTTGGAATATCAATGTTGCAAGAAGAATGAAATATCTTTTCTAAAAAAGATTTGTCTACTTTTGCTTTCTTCTTAAGAGATTCAATCAACTCCTTTTGTTTCATGTTCTCTTCTTTATGAAACTTGAGTGTAAGCAATGCCATATACATTATGCTACCAATATCTAAAGGTATCATAATACTATCCTTTCCATCATCAATCGCTTCAACAATTCTTGCATGTAGATAGTATTCAAATATTTCAAAGTTTTCTTCTATAGCTTCACTATAAATCAATTTTGAAACTAGATCTAATTTTCCTTCAATTTTTGCAAGCAAATTTTTTATTCCAAATTTTATGACATTTACTTTTTCTTTTTGTATCAAAAATTCTAGATCTATTGAATTCAACAATTCTTTTGAAGTAGACATCCTTGTGACTCCCTAGGTTTAAGTAATTCAAAGTTTCTAAATTTTCCAAAAACCTATGAAGTAGAATCCCTTATGTCTCCCTAATTATTTAGAAACTAGAAAGTAATAATTTTGCAAAATTAATATTCCTAAATTTGAAGTAGACTTCCTTATCTCTCCAAAGTTAAATAATTTGCAAAAATTCTATAAGCTTTGAATTTGAAATAATAAAACTTTCAAATATTAAAATCTCCAAAAAAATTGAATTTAATAATCCCTATTACTACTTATCACTCCAAAAAATTTAAGGATAAATAAAAATCTAATTAAACTATTAATAAGCTTATCTCTCCAAATAAATCTAAAAAATTAAAACTTAACTTCCAATACTACTTATCATTCCAAAGAACTTAAAAACAAATTAAAAACTTTATTATGCTAATAACACACTTATCTCTCAAAAATAACTTTAGAAAACTTTATAAAAATAAAAAATAAACTCCTTATCACTCCTAACTTTAGATAAATTAAAAAACTAATTTAATTTATCTAGTAAACCCAAATTTTACCTCCTTGAGGGCATAACTCTTTATGGTGACTTTGGCACTAGAATTTTAAAAAATATTTCATTGTGCTTCTTGAATCGAGCATGTGAGAATGTGATGAAGACCTTGCATGGGCCACTACTTGAAACCTTTCAGGATGAGTGTTACTAACTCTACCCTTTACCTTCCTTACCTCAACATGTCATCTAGGTAGTTTGCATGGTGTTCTAGTTGGTGCTCAATGTTCCAATGCTTGTAACGTTCAACTATTTCACTTTCCTTAGCGCTCAAACTATCTGCTTGGTGCTCGAATATGGTGTTTGGTTTTCCAATACTTGGATTCTACTTTCAATGTCCAAGTGACTTGATTTTTCTAGCTCTTGCACTCTTCCAACATCTAGATAATGCTAAGTTTTCAACTAAACTCTTGCACTCCTCCAATGTCCAAATTTCACTTGACTTTTGCACTTCCCTCTAGCCATTTTTTGTGTGATGTTTCAATGCTCATTTTGGACTACAAGGGTGGCACTTCAATGTTTTTTGGGACTACAAGGGCGACACTTTGATGCTGGTTTCAAAGCTCCTTTTTGATTACAAATGGTGATGTTTCAACATTCCTTGTTGGTTGTGATGATGATAGTTCTATGTTGGTGTTTGGCTTGGATTACATAGGATTCCAATGTATAGGACTACTTCATGCTCAGATCGAAGAATGACACTTTTTTACTTCAATTAATATTGTGTTCTTTATATGTCTTACAAGTTGTTCTAATACTTTTCTCCTTCTTATTATTGTAGGTGCAAAAATCTATATCTCTCACTATGTACAAGAGATTTAAACCCTTTATAGCACTTGTATCTCCTTTGTAATAGTTGTGCTCTAATAACATAGATTACTAATTTCACACCTTTTATATGCTACCCTTAGATGTTCTTTGTAATGCTATAACTAAGGTTGATTTGCTTTCAACCTTGTTGCTTCAATAACAACTACACTATGTGATATTCAATGCTCTTTTTCTTTCTTTAATTTTATCCCAAACCTACAAGCTTTAATAAACAATATTCTTGAGCAATATGTTGTCTATCCTTTCATTATTCTACCCTACACTCTTTACATTTTATCCTGGGTTCTTCAAACTTTGGAAAAATTCTTGCCTTCTAATATTCTCAGTTGTCTTGAAGTCTTCTTGCTACCTTCAAGTCTTCTCTGCTTGTTTTCTATCTCTGTAGAACAAGCTAGATTAATGGTCTCTTATCTTGCTAAGGACCAATATTATCTACTTATGATGGACCTCTTTCAGATGGGTCTCCTCTTACTATCTTTTGTCTTGAGTCTACACATATTCTAGGACTTTTATCCTTATAAATTCTTCCTTTCTCAATAAAATATGACCTCTTTTCTATTAGAGCCACTTATCTCCACTATGGACCTCTTTATCTGAAGGGTCTCAAATCTTTGGTTCTCTAAACTCTATCTCTTAATATTGGTCTCTTCTCTTGGACCAATTTGTCAAGGTCTATAGGACCTAAATCACTAAAATTTTTATCAAGGTCTTTTCCTTAAGACCTGAATTCACTATATCAATATCAAGGTCTGTCTTCAAGACTTGGATCAATATTATAGACTACCTTCTATTCCAAATAGTTTCTTGGAATAGGTAAACTCAATCTATATTATCAAGGTCAATATCTTAATGACCTAAAATTTTTATCAGGGTCTATCTTTGAGACCTGAAAAATTTATCAAGGTCTATCTTTGAGACCTAAAATTTTTGATAGTCTGCAACTCAAATCAATCCTTGCTTGAGGAAAGCCTTCAACCTTCTAGCACATGAAGATGAAAGTCTTCTCTATCTATTGTAGGAAGCTTCTCAACTTCTGAAGATCAATTTTCACTGCAACACTATCTTAGATAGATTTCTCTAGCATTACCTAAGAATCCAATATCTGAGTTAGGATGACAATCTCCTGAATGACCAAATTTCTCCTTTGTTGGTTCTTCCTACAATCTTCAATCTACAAAAAACTTCAATCAATAATTATTCTCTTTCCTTGAGAGAAATATCAATATCAAGGGATTATTGTCCCTTCAATATCTTTTATCAATGTCAAGGTTATCTATTCCCTAAATAATCAACTATCTTCAAGTTGATTTCCTAGTCTTCATTAGTTGTTCTTCAACCTAGTGGAAAGACTCCTTGATCTTCACTGGTTATTCTTCAACCTAGTGGAAAGACTCTAGTTGAGTCCTAGTCTTCACAAGTTATTCTTCAACCTTGTGGAAAGACCCTAGCTTATCTAATTTTTGCAACTTAACAAATCATGTGCAAGCAACCTTGTTGTGGCTCTGATACCACTGTTAGCTTTTGAAGCTTTAATACTTAATGTAAATCACCACAAGAAAATAATCATAGGATCTAATATAATGAAGTTGCAATATAATGAATCAAATAATAACTCATAAACAATAATACTCATAGAATAATCATATAAACATGCTCACAATATTGGACATGAAAATACTAAAAATACTATTGAATAAAGGTCTACTAATGCAAGCATAAAGCTTTGCATGTTCAATTGATATTACAATGCTTTATCATAAATATATAATTGTATGTGACTCTTCATATGCTACACTCTTGACCTTCACTCTTCTTTACAACTCTTCACTTTACTATTCTAAGGACACATGTGCACACTTACATATTAGACACTTGTACACATTTACACTTATAACACTTGCACACATATTTACATGACACTTGTGCATTTCATTCACATTATTACATTACATAAAATATTAACTCACAATCTAATCTAAGATACAACCCTGATCTAATATTTACAATAATGTACCAAGGTGGTACATTGTCATGTACCAAATAATGTAATATTCTCCAACAAAGGTCATGGTTGCATTTAGAAGGAAAATATTAAGAAGTAAGGATCCAAGGAGAAGCAAGAAGAAGTTATGGTAGGGGAACAAGTTGAAGAACCAACAAAAGACTCAAAAGTTGAATTTACAGTAGTAAAAATAATAGAGTCCATGTTAGAAGCAACAACAAAGTCCAAGGGAGCTGTGTTAGAAGTGCACAATGATGTATCAAATGAAGGGCACAAGAGAGTATATTGTGAAGAAGAATTTAAAATAAAGAAATAAATTGTTAAAGAATCAAAGGATATAAAATGTTAGGTTATTATTGAAGCATATTGCCACCCACACCACCTTGAGTGGCAACAATCTTGGAGGTATGACTTAAAGCATAAATATTATGGATCTACATGAAGTTAGAAAGGCATCAAGTATGGCAGTATTTTGTAGAAAAGTATAGTGATTTTAGATTTTGAAGGGGTACAACAACATCAGGAAACAAAAAGACAAACCGTCCAAAATATAGAAACAGAGAAACAAAAACATACAACCAACAAAGAAGTTGTGGATATTCAAGTGACACAATTACAACTTGGCATAATTGAAGACCATCATTAATCAATATTTCACTTTTATGGATGGATGAACAAGATTAGAAAATGTTAAGAAGAAGGATGTTGAAAATTTGTATTTAAAAAGAAATTTGAAAAAGATCCAAAAAACAAATATCAAGAATTCATAATTTTTATGAAAAATATGTAAGTATCTAGCTATAGCATCTCAATTGATATGTGTAGATGGGGAAAATTGTGCACCACACATGATTCTTGGTTGGATCCACTAGGATCCAAGGTAACTACGATGGTTGTTATAATTTTTATACTCAGTGCAAGAAAAGGGGTTCACCAGAAACGATTTTAGGACTCACTTCAAGTCGAGGGTGGAAATGTTTGATGTGTTAATTAAGCAAGTACCTATTGTTTGGCCTTTCTAAACTAAGTTATGATAATGCAAGAATAATGCAAGACATACAAGATGCAATCCTTTGAGATGAGCATGAAGTAGTCCTATGCATTGGAATCCTACGTAACCCAAGCCAAACACCAACATAGAACTGTCATCATCACAACCAACAAGGAATGTTGAAACATCACCATTTGCAATCAAAATGGAGCTTTGAAACCAACATCAAGGCGTCACCCTTATAGTCCAAAAAAATATTTAAGTGCCACCCTTATAGTCCAAAAGGAGCATTGAAGTGTCACATAAAAAATGGCTAGAGGGAAGTGCAAAAGTCAAGTGAAATTTAAACGGTGGAGGAGTGCAAGAGTTTAGTTGAAAAATTAGCATTATCTAGATGTTGGAAGAGTACAAGAGCTTGAAAAATCAAGTCACTTGGACATTGAAAGTAGAAGCCAAACATTGGAAAACCAAACACTATATTCGAGCACCAAACAAATAGTTTGAGCGCTAAGGAAAGTGAAATAGTTAAACATTAAAAGCATTGGAACATTGAGCAACAACTAGAACACCATGTAAACCACCTAGATGAAATGTTGAGGTAAGGAAAGTAAAGGGCAAAGTTACTAACACTCATATTGAAAGGTTTCAAGTAGTTGCCCATGCAAGGTCTTCATCACATTCTCACATGCTCGAGTCAAGAAGCACAATGAAACGTTTTTTAAAATTTCAGTGGCAAAGTCGCCATAAAGAGTCATGCTCTCAAGGAGGTAAAATTTGGGTTTACTAGATAAATTAAATCAGTTTTTTAATTTATCCAAAGTTAGGAGTGATAAGGAGTTTTCTTTTTAATTTTATAAAGTTTTCTAAGGTTATTTTGGAGAGGTAAGTGTGTTATTAGCATAATAAAGGTTTTAATTTATCTTTAAGTTCTTTGGAGTGATAAGTAGTATTGGAAGCTAAGTTTTAGTTTTTGAGATTTATTTGGAGAGATAAGCTTATTAATATTTTAATTATATTTTTATTTATCCTTAAAGTTTATGGAGTGATACGTACAAATAAGGATTTTTAAAAAACTTGTTGGATGGAAAGGTCATCTTCTATCTCAAGCAGGAAATCTAACCCTCACTAAGGCCTCTCTTTAGAGCATTCCAGTCTATTTCCTCTCCATTTTCAAAGCCCCTATGAAGGTTTTCTAGAAAATTGAGAAACTCCAAAAAGAATTTTTATGGACTGGATCAGAGGAGAAAAAAAGGATACACCTTGTAGGATGGACCAAAGTGTGCAGACCCAGGGAAAATGGGGGCTTAGGTCTAAGGAGAATTGCTCATATAAATTTAGCTTTACTAGCTAAGTAGGCATGGCATCTCATTTCTGGTGAAGAAAATGAATGGAAAGCTATCATCAAACGAAAATATCTTCAAAATATGGAATTTCTAAGTGACTCAGTTTCAATCAGAGGTCCTGCTTTTTGGAAAATAATTCTTAATTGTAAGGAAATCATCAAAAAAGGTTTAATATGGGTTTTAGGCAATGGTGAGAGGATAAATTGTTGGAATGACAGGTGGGCTAAGGACAAACCACTAACATGATATCCTAACTTAGCCCAAATTAGATATTTCAAAAAAGTCTTCGATTATATGGTTGAGGACAAAGGTAGAATGAAGTGGAAACAAATAAGAAATCATGGATTTCAAGAAAAATAAAATGATCTTTGTAACATTCTCAGGCAACAGTTTATCCCCATGATACCCAAGGAATATCAAGTGACCTGAGCTCCTATGGAAAACAATCAGTTCACTGTTAAATCAGCTTACAAGCTTCTGCTTGATGACGAGGATTTTGTCCTCCAAAAGGACTTAGTTTGGATAAAAAATTTAATTCCAAAAATTGTAGTCTTTTCATGGATGGTTATCCAAGGAATAATTCTAACCATTGATAATATGATGCGTAAAGGTATTTGTATCA
The DNA here is from genome assembly GCA_028583015.1 of Wollemia nobilis. Lineage (NCBI taxonomy): Eukaryota > Viridiplantae > Streptophyta > Pinopsida > Araucariales > Araucariaceae > Wollemia > Wollemia nobilis. Next base: position 3,577,329 of record JAQPPZ010017036.1, on the reverse strand, counting down.
CTAATCATTGTTATCTATGTAGGACTAATTGGGAGACCATTTATCACATTTTCCTTGAGTGTCCTTTTTCCTTGACTATCCTAAGTGGGATTTTTCAGTCCTTAAATATTTCATGGGTTAAACCAACCATCGTACTTGATTTGTTCATCCAGTGGCATTGCCCCTTTTCAAGCCAAAGACTTAGATACATATGGAAAATTTGTCTCAATCACCATATTTGGCATGTGTGGTTAGAAAGGAACCAGAGAGTCTTTAATGAGTCTATCCATGATCATCAAACTATCATTGCTAGGATCCTATCCTTTGCCAACGAGAATGTGAAACTTATCCCTTTTGATAGTTGTAAACCTCATCTGTAGGAGACCACAATTGCTCAATATTTAAGATTAACCTTGTTAGATGAGTTTGTTCCTAGGGTAGTCAAACCTAGAGCCAATGTTAAGTGGTCTCCACATCCTACGGGTTGGTTTAAGCTTAATTTTGATGGAGCAACTAAGGACAATCTTGGTAGAGGAGGCGTTGGTGGCATTGTACAAGATCATAATGGGAATATGATGCTTGTGTTTTTTGAATATTTGGGAACAAGGATGAACAACGAAGCTGAAGCTAGAGCTATGTGGAGAGGCCTTCAAATGACTCAAGACTTAGAAGGCAATTTGATCGTAGAAGGAGACTCTATGCATGTTATAAATCTCCTCAATAATTGGAAAATACCTCCTTGGAGGATTAAAACAATTGTTAAAGAGGCTAAGATCCTTTTCTAGAGGACAAAAAATCCCAACATGTCTTTCGGGAAGCTAAAAAAATTGCTGATAAGTTGGCCAATTTGGGTGTCGATGGTGACAAACTTTTCAAATGGGAACATAGTGTCCCGAGTGAAGTAGAGGAGCTTATTCAACAAGAATGCCAAGAATGATAGTCAAATTTACCAATAGGGAAGGCACTATAAGTTTGAAGGCTAGGAGTATTTTCATCTCTTTTTTAAATTAGACTCATAATAAAAATTATCGTAGCTGTTAGTCTTCGTGGATGCTGCTTGGAAATACCACAAAGACTAATGGGGACAATCACATGTCAGATAACATGGCTTCTAGTCATCTTAGTAATTTGAGGTTGGTTGATAATCATAGAGAAGAAAATAAACGACAATATAAGACTTCGAACCAAAGCCACATGGACCACCAGATAGCCACCACCAAAATCTAGCCAGCAGGTTCACTTCTCCAAGGCTGATTGGCCAAGATAGTATGTGGTACCAAAGCATGTCATATACGAAAGAAAGCAATTACCAAAGGATTATTAAGAGTAATTGTCAATATAGAGCTTGTGGGAGTTTTTTTTAGTACTCTGCTATGTGTGTCTGCAATTTTTTTTTTCTTCATTGTCTCAAGAAAGGGATCCGTGTCTGTTTATTTTTTGTAATTATGATGCATGTGTGTTTTCTCGGGGTATACCCAAAATGTTGTATGGGAAGTTTCTTTTTGATAACAGGCTATGTGCCTTACCGGATGTAATGGATTTGGCGGCATGTATATTTTACATATATAGGATCCTTAGTAAGGATATGTTCATCAATAGCCCTAGGCTGATTTTTGTAAAAGGTTTTGGGTCAACCTGTAAAACCCGGTATTAATGCTATAGTATCTTATCTACCAAAAAAAAAAGGGATTTTTAAATTCAAGTTTTTTGGAGATTTAAATATTTGAAAGTTTTTTACTTCAAATTCAAAGCTTATAGAATTTTTCCAAAATTATTTAATTTTGGAGAGATAAAGAAGCCTACTCCAAATTTAGGAATATTAATTTTGCAAAATTTTTTCTTTCTAGTTTCAAAATAATTAGGGAGACATAAGGGATTCTACTTCATAGGATTTTGGAAAATTTAAAAACTTTGAATTACATAAACCTAGGAAGTAACAAGGATGTATACTTCAAAAGAATTGTTGAATTTAATAGATCTAGAATTTTTGATACAAAAAAAAAGGTAAATATCATAAAATTTGGAATAAAAAAATTGCTTGCAAAAACTGAAGGAAAATTAGATCTAGTTTCAAAATTGATTTATAGTGAAGCTATAGAAGAACAAATTGAAATATTTGAATACTATCTACATGCAATAATTGTTGAAGCGATTGATGATGGAAATGATAGTATTATGATACCTTTAGATATTGGTAGCATAATGTATATGACATTGCTTACACTCAAGTTTCATAAAGAAGAGAACCTAAACAAAAGGAGTTGATTGGATCTCTTAACAAGAAAGCAAAAGTAGAAGAATATTCTTTAGAAAAAATATTTAATTTTTCTTGAAACATTGATATTCCAAGGCCATATGATTCAAAATCTTATCATGATGCTTTAAGTGAATGTTTTGAAGTTTCTATATAGAAAGAGACATAGGATGTGAAAGAAAAAGGTAAAGAGAAGATTCTTTTGCAAGAATCTAATGATAATGTGAAAGCTCAAGAAAGTACAAATACTGAAGAACATCAAAATCAAAGATGAAGACAAGCAAGAATGAGAAGAACAAGACAAATATCAAATTCACATGAAGGACGAAGATCATATTGAAGACTAAAGTCTTCAATAACCAAATAATGTAATGAGGAGGGTGTTGGAGAATATTAAATTATTTGGTACATGAAAATGTACCACCTTGGTAAATTATTGTAAATATTAGATTAGGGTTGTGTCTTAGATTAGAGTGTGAGTTAATATTTTATGTAATGTAATAATGTGCAGGAAATGCACAAGTGTCATGTAAATATGTGTGCAAGTGTTATAAGTGTAAATGTGCATAAGTGTCTAATATGTAAGTGTGCACATGTGTCCTTAGAATAGGAAAGTGAAGAGTTGTAAAGAAGAATAAAGGTCAAGAGTGCAACATATGAAAAGTCACATACAATTATATATTTGTGACAAAGCATTGTAAAATCAATCGAATGTGCAAAGCTTTATGCTTGCATTAGTAGACCTTTATTCATATCATTTTTAGTATTTTTCATGTCCAATATTTTGAGCATGTTTATATGATTATTTTATGAGTATTATTTATGAGTTATCATTAAATTCATTATATTAGATCCTATGATTATTTTCCTGTGGTGATTTACATCAAGTATTAAAGCTTCAAAAGCTAAAAAACTTGCACATTGTAATTTGTATTATTTCCTTCTATTATATACTATTTATTCATTTCTTTCAATTCCCTCTTAAGCCTTTTTATTTATTCTTCATATCCTTTTATGGTGACCTTCAAACTAGCTATCTTTTTATATGGGTCCCATTGAATCAAGAATGCATGCTCTATTTCATCCCAAGTGTAACTATAATTCCTTTCCTTAGCAAAACTTTCCCACCAAACATAAGCTTCCTCTCTTAAAATTTTGTAAAGTTGGCATGGCCAAAAATGGTTTCTAAAATATAGCGATTTAAACTTCATCCACGATTCTTGAACATCAATGTCATCATTTTGAGAGAAAATTGGCAACTCCATGACCTCAATCCAAAAAAATTTGCATACTGAAGATAATTGTTTTGACTTCCTCTATAGTGATTTCCTTGAGAAAGTATTCTCTATCTAAAGTAGGAAGCTTCTCAACTTATGAAGACCAATTTTCACTTCAAAAATATCGTAGATAGATTGAAGAACACAAGATTATACTGAGAGGGGGGGGTGAACAGTATAAGACCTCTTTTCACTTTTTCTTTTATATTTCAAAACAATAAAGAAATATACCCAAAGAAATATCAAAGCAATGCACAAAATCATTCACAAAGTGACATCAATTTTAACGTGGTTCACCCAGAATGGCTGGGCTATGTCCACAAAACTTTTCTCTAAAAGTTATCTCAAAGTTCTTTGGGAATCCTTCCCAATTACAATGTTTATGAGCCTTGGCTCAAAGGAGATACCTTCCCCTCTACTCTGGAAATGATCCCTCAGAAGATCAACTGCCTCTAGCTCTTGCCAGTGTACGTGGAACTCCTTTCCATCGAAGACCTCTTGTCCTCAATGCTTAGCCTAAGAGACCTCTGCCTTCTATGATCATGTCCACAGCAGCTCAAAGAACCTATACCAAACATAGTTAGTCGGTCTAGTACAAGTCTTCCTCTATCTGTCAGATCTGTTCAACTTTGAACAAATCAATCCTCTCGCACACAAGCCTTCTCAAAGACTTGCCAAATCTGTCCTGAGGTTCTTCTCAAAGAACCAATGCACCTCTGTCCTCAAGCAGCAGCACTTTGCATTCATCTTTGCCCTTTGTTCTCTCTATGCCCTCTGCTCTCTTTGCATAATCATAGCCGCACTTAGTTGAACTTCAACCTTTGCACCTCTACGCAATTACAGTGGCACCATCTTCACACACTCTACTTCCTTTGTGATCTTTCACACTTAGAAATTCGATGAAATGCACTTTGCACACTACGATCAAATTTCACACTCTGTCTCTCGACGATTGAACTTCTTGCTCTACGCACTATCTACGAATGTCGCACTCCAACAACACATCCAATCCCACCTCAACTCTCCAAACAACCCTCATTTTATAATAGAAATTTCATGATGAAAACTTTAATCTTAGTCGACTGTTATAACAAAAATAAACCCTAATATTTGTCGACTGCAAGCCCTAATCTTCGTCGACTAAAATTTGACTTTTTCGGCTTCACTTCCTTTGTAACTCTTCTGTAGCTTCTGTCGTGAAACTACAACATGTCACGATATCGTGACACCTTTGCAACCGTACACTTTCTTTTGGCTTTTGTTGTGATATCGTGACACTTCAGCCTTCGTCGATCTCCTTTCTGCTTTTGTCGCAAAATCACGACACTTCTCTTATAGAAGACCTGCTTTCAATTTATGTCGTGGAATCATGACACTTTCGCTTTCTTGCTCTCTTCTTTGCTTGCACTAGTGAAAATAGAACATGTCGCGAAATCATGACACTTTTGCTGCCTTATGCTTTTCTCTGCCTTACGCTCGTGAAAATGGAACATGTCACGAAATCGTGACGCTTTCGCCTTTGAGCTCTTCCTTCTTGAATTTGTCATGAAATCATGACGCTTCTTCTTCCATGCTCTTTTGTTTTGCTTCTATCATGAAATCACGACTCTTCTCCTGTTGAAGACCTACTTTCTGTTTCTGTCGTGAAATCGTGACACTTTCTCCTACTGTATGCTGCCATATCAATCTGTCATGAAATCGTGACACTTTTTACATCCGTAAGCTTTCTCTTCAACATGTCATGAAATCATGACATTTCTTACTTTGAAACCTTTCCTTTGCTGCATGTCGCAAAATCGCGACAGTTCTTACTTGGAACATTTTCATCTACAGCATGTCGCAAAATCGTGACGGTTCTCACTTTGAACTTTGCAGCATGTCGCGAAATCATGACACTTTTCATGTTACTTTCTCTCTATTTGAACTTGTCACAAAATTGTGACAATTCACACTACGGACTCTCTCTTCTGCATTATGTCGCAAAATCATGACACTTTTCCTTTCAAACTCTCTCTCCTGCAATATGTCATGAAATCGTGACACTTTTTCGTCCGCACAACCTTCCTTGTAATATGTCACAAAATCACGACATTTTTGACTCCGAACATTCTCTCTCCGAACCTTCCTTGTAATAGCATAAATATTTTCACTAAATATATTAGGAAGAGATCTTAAAATCTTATCACACACATCATTTTCAGCAAGCTCAAGACCTAAGTCTTTCATGGAGTTAACAACCTCATCCATACGAAGCATGTAGTCACTAATATTTTCATCATCATTCATCTTGAGTTGTTCAAACATACCTTTGAAGTGTCTCAACTTGGCCTTTCTAAAATTTGTATCACCTGTATGAACCACCTGCAACTGTTTCCACATTTCACTAGCTGTCTTGCAGTGAATCACTTTGGTGAGATCTGCTTTCTATAAGCCTTTCAGAATTGCATTCATTGCTTTTGAATTGCTATGATGTAGGAGCATTTCTTCTTTAGTATTTGGACCATGTACAGGAATAGTGTACTCATCTTCAATTACTTCCCATACCTCATTACCAAGTGCCATTAGATGAACCTTCATCCTTGCACTCCAAAGACCAAAATCTGACCCATCAAGAATAGGTGCTGCATTACCACTTGAATAATCCATTGTGTTCTTTACTAACTTTTTCTTCAAGCTGTTAAACTTTTCGAAGGCACCCGCTCTGATACCAATTGAAGAACACAAGCTTATACTGAGAGGGGGGTGAACAGTATAAGACCTCTTTTAACTTTTTCTTTTATATTTCAAAATAGTAAAGAAATATACCCAAAGCAATATCAAAGCAATGCACAAAATCATTCACAAAGTGACATCAATTTTAACGTGGTTCACCCAGAATGGCTGGGCTACGTCCACAAAAATTTTCTCTAAAAGTTATCTCAAAGTTCTTTGGGAATCCTTCCTAATTACAATGTTTATGAGCCTTGGCTCAAAGGAGATACCTTCCCCTTTGCTCTGGAAATGATCCCTTAGAAGATCAATCGCCTCTACCTCTTGCCAGCACATGGAACTCCTTTCCACCGAAGACCTCCTGTCATCAATGCTTAGCCTAAGAGACCTCTGCCTTCTATGATCACGTCCACAAGAGCTCAGCAACCTATACCAAACACAATTAGTCGATCTAGTACAAGTCTTCCTCTGTCTGTCAGATCTATCCAGCTTTGAAAAAATCAATCCTTTGCACACAAGCCTTCTCAAAGACTTGCCAAATCTGTCCTCAGGTTCTTCTCAAAGAACCAATGCACCTCTATCCTCAAGTAACAACACTTTGCATTTGTCTTTGCCCTTTGTTCTCTCTACACCCTTTGCTCTCTTTGCGCAATCACAACTACACTTGGTCGAACTTCAACCTTTGCACCTCTATGCAATTACAGTGGCACCGTCTTCACACACTCTACTTCCTTTGCGATCTTTCACACTTAGAAATTTGATGAAATACACTCTACACACTACGATCAAATTTTGCACTCTATCTCTCGATGATCAAACTTCTTGCTCTACGCACTATCTGTGAACGTCACACTCCAACAACACATCCAATCCCACCTCAACTCTCCAAACAACCCTCATTTTATAATAGAAATTTCATGATGAAAAATTTAATCTTAGTTGACTATTATAACAAAAACAAACCCTAATCTTTGTCGACTGCAAGCCCTAATATTTGTCGGCTAAAATTTGACTTTGTCGACTTCACTTCCTCTATAACTCTTCTGTAGCTTCTGCCACGAAACTACAACATGTCGCGATATCGTGAAACCTTTGCAACCATACACTTTCTTTTGGCTTTTGTCATGATATCATGACACTTCAGCCTTCGTCGACCTCCTTTCTGCTTTTGTCGTGAAATCGTGACACTTCTCTTATAGAAGACCTGCTTTCAATTTTTGTCATGAAATCGTGACACTTTCACTTTCTTGCACTCTTCTCTGCTTGCACTAGCAAAAACAAAACATGTCACAAAATCACGACACTTTTGCTGCCTTGTGCTTTTCTCTGCCTTACGCCCGCAAAAATGGAACATGTCATGAAATTACGACGCTTTTGCCTTTGAGCTCTTCCTTCTTGAATTTGTCATGAAATCGCTACGCTTCTTCTTCCATGCTCTTTCATTTTACTTCTGTCATGAAATCGTGACTCTTCTCCTGTTGAAGACCTGCTTTCTGTTTCTGTCACAAAAACGCGACACTTTCTCCAACCGTATGCTGCCATCTCAATCTGTCATGAAATCGTGACACTTTCTGCATTCGTAAGCTTTCTCTTCAACATGTCATGAAATCATGACATTTCTTACTTTGAAACCTTTCCTTTGCTGCATGTCACGAAATCGCAATAGTTCTTACTTGGAACATTTTCATCTATAGCATGTCACGAAATCATGACAGTTCTCACTTTGAACTTTGCAGCATGTCGCGAAATCGTGACACTTTTCTTGTTACTTTCTCTCTCTTCAAACTTGTCATGAAATAACGACAATTCACACTACGGACTCTCTCTTCTGCATTATGTCGCGAAATCGCAACACTTTTCCTTTTGGACTCTCTCTCCTGCAACATGTCATGAAATCACGACACTTTTTTGTTCGTACAACCTTCCTTGCAATATGTCACAAAATCGTGACATTTCTGACTCTGAACATTCTCTCTCCTCTTTGAGTCATGAAACTGCGACATGTCGCGATATCGCGACACTTTTCTAAAATACTTTCTTTTGAACCTGTCAGCTTGGGGTTTGCAAAAGACCTTTGAAACTGTCATGCCGTAACTTTCATCAAAATATATTATTTGACATCAAATCAAAATTCCTTCAAAAGCTTCTTGACATCAATGACAACTTATACACTTGAGCAAAGGCAATGTACCCAAAGTACCCAAAATTGCCAACATAGATTTCTCTAGCATTACCTAAGAATCCAATATCTAATTTAGGATGATAATCTCTTGAATGCTCGAATTTTTCCTTTGTTGGTTCTTCTTACAATCTTCAATCTACAAAAAAATTCAATCAATAATTATTCTCTTTCCTTGAGAGAAATATCAATATCAAGGGATTCATGTCCCTTCAATATCTTTTATCAATGTTAAGATTATCTATTCTCTAAATAAATAACTATCTTCAAGTTGATTTCCTAGTATTCATTAGTTGTTCTTCAACCTAATAGAAATACTCCTTGATCTTCACTGGTTATTCTTCAACCTAGTAGAAACACTATAGTTGGGTCTTAGTCTTCACAAGTTATTATTCAACCTTGTGGAAAGAACCTAGCTTATCTATTTTTTGCAACTTAACAAATCATATGCAAGAAATCTTGTTGTGGCTCTGATACTACTGCTAGCTTTTCAAGCTTTAATACTTAGTGTAAATCACCATAAGAAAATAATCATAGGATCTAATATAATGAAGTTGCAATGTAATGAACTAAATGATAACTCATAAAAAATAATCATATAAACATGCTCACAATATTGGACATGAAAAATACTAAAAGTTCTATTGAATAAAGGTCTACTAATGCAAGCATAAATATTTACACGTTTGATTGATATTACAATGCTTTGTCATAAACATATAATTGTGTGTGACTTTTCATATGTTACACTCTTGACCTTCAGTCTTCTTTACAACTCTTCACTTTACTATTCTAGGGACACATGTGCACACTTACATAGTAGACACTTATACACATTTACACTTTTAACACTTACACACATATTTACATGACACTTGTGCATTTTCTTCACATTATTACATTACATAAAATATTAACTCACACTCTATTATAAGATACAACCCTAATCTAATATTTACAATAATGTACCAAGGTGGTACATTGTCATGTACCAAATAATGTAATATTCTCTAACAAGGGTCATGGTTGCATTTAAAAGGAAAATATTAAGAAGTTAGGATCTAAGGAGAAGTGAGAAGAAGTTATGGTAGGGGAACAAGTTGATAGTAACAATAATAGAGTCCATGTTAGAAGCAACAAAAAAGTCCAAGGAAGCTATGTTAGAAATTTACAATTATGTATCAAATGAAGGGCACAAGAGAGTAGATTGTGAATAAGAATTTAAAATAAAGAAATAAATTGTTGAAGAATCAGAGGATATAAAATGTTAGGTTAATATTGAAGCATATTTCCACCCACACCACCTTGAGTGGCAACAATCTTGGAGGTATGGATTAATGCATAAATACTATGGATCTACATGAAGTTAGAAAGGCATCAAGTATGGCAGTGTTTGGTAGAAAAGTATAGTGATTTTGGATTTCGAAGGGGTACAACAACATCAGGAAACAACAAGACCAACCGTTCAAAATATAAAAGTAGAGAAACAAAAACATACAACCAACAAAGAAGTTATGGATATTCAAGTGACACAATTATAACTTGGAATCATTGAAGACCATCATTAATAAATATTTCACTTGGATGGATGGATGAACAATATTAGAAAATGTTAATAAGAAGGATTTTGAATATTTGTATTTAAAAAGAAATTTGAAAAATATCCAAAAAATAAATATCAAGAATTCATATTTTTTATGAAAAAATATGTAAGTATCTAGCTATAGCATCTCAATTGATATGTGTAGAGGGGGAAAATTATGCACCACGCATGATTCTTGGTTGGATCCACTAGGAGCCAAGGTAAATACGGTGGTTGTTATAATATCTATACTCAGTATAGGAAAAGGGGTTCACTAGGAACGGTTTTAGGACTCACTTCAAGTCCAAGGTGGAAATATTTGATGTGTCGAATAAGCAAGCACCTATTGATTGGCCTTTTTAAACTAAGCTATGAGAATGAAAGAATAATGCAAGACACACAATATGCAAGAAGACAAGAACTAACCCTAGTATGATTCTTTGATTTGATGATATCTATCCCTAGGTTTTGAAAAATAATGAGATATTTTCCTTTGAGAAAGGGTTCAAGGGAATGCACAAACAAAATTAAAATCCTATATGCACACTATATGCTTTTATTCTTTTACATGCTTGGAAATTCAAACAAATATTTCCCTTTTACTTAAGATAAAGGTTTTAAATAAAATTGGATAGAAAGCAAACAACAAACAACCTATAAGCTTTACTCAAGGCACTTATCTAGTTTGATGTTTGATCCTAGCTTTAAATTACATCCAAAATATCCAAACAACTTCAAACCTATAAAATAGCTTCACAAACACTAAAAAAATTGATCAATATTTGGACGCCTGCTTAGGCCGCTATTTGAATAATATTGGAGGTGTAGTAGTTAAGCCCCCTTAGTACTTTTAGCTAACCATTCAAAGGAAAAATTATTTTGACCTTTGTAACATGTGCAAACAGATTAAAAAATATGTATAACAACACAATTAAATGCAGACAAGATAAACATGATAGAATGCTAAGATGAAAAGTGCAAATCAAGATTTTGTAGTGCAAAAGCTTAACCCCAAGACCTAATTTACCAAATATGTGCCCTGTAAATAGGGAGAATGAATTTGGCTTACCAAATTAATTTCCTATATAGGTGGTGCATGGATTTTGTTTAGAAGCCTTTATAGGGCCCCAAAAAAACAAAAAATAGAGTGCAAAACAGCAAAAATAAACTTGCAAAGCAAATAATGTAAACATAAAACCTAATGAAATAATATAGAAAGCAAGGAGCAATGAAGAGGTGGAAGTAGTACTCCAAGATGATTGATCTCTCCAATCGTCAAGACTTCTCCACTTGATCCCCAAGGGCAGCCAACACCAAAATACAAAACAATAAAATAATGACTTGCAATAGAAGGGCACTTGTTAACATGAGAAAATGAGTGAGTCAAAAATTTAGAAGGATTTATATATAGGAGATGGAAAGGAGTCTAAAAACTTATTTGTAAGAGGTTTAGAGGGTAAATGGATGGGAATTTTTTTTTTACCATGAGCAAAGGCCAACCCCAAGATAGGCTGATGAGGGGAGGGATTTAGTGGGAAAAACCCTACAATGCCAAATTTGTTCCCTGCCTTTATAGTGTATTAATATGGTAAGCCAAATTCATACCCCAAAAGGATCGAATGCAAATTTGGTAAGGCTAGGGGAAAATGGTAAAGGGAGAGGGGAAAAGGGTCCCAAATTTACACTTGGTAATTTTGGATATCTAGCTAGGGATCTAAAAAAGAATTGATTCATTTTGATGGGTCAATTTTCCATGTCTACATTTTGCCTCCTCTTTGATGTATTTATAGCCAAATAAATGCATCAAATAAATATGTAGACACCTATGGGAAAAAATAGCAAAAAAAAAAAGGGATGGTTGGGTTTGGATGGAGGGATGGTGCAAAATAGGTGTTATCTTGAACACTACAAATTTACATGTCAAACGAGGTATTACTACCATTAATGCCTCTAAGGCTAGGGTGGCCCATTGCATTTTTACAGGGAATGTAAGATTCTGAATAAAAACTCAAAAAAGGCAAAAAAAATGACAACCACATGAAAACAAAGAAGAGAAAATACAAAAAGAGAGAGAAAAAGAAAGCGAAGAGAGAGAAGAAAAGGAGGGAAAAAAATAAAATGATGGGAGAAAAGGAAGGAAGTTCATTTTCACAGTGTGAGGAGAAAAGGGCTCTGGGGAAAGAAAAGAAGAATTGGTACTACCAACTTACAAAAATACCGTTGTGAGGGGTGAAGCGAGCACAATTTTTGATTGAGCGAAGGTATGGATCGAGACCCACTTGCTCATTTTGGATTTTGCATCTGCACACAAAAATTTTAGTTTTTTTTTTAAATTTTTAGTTAATTTTTGGAAAAATTTATTGGCGACCGCAATTTTGGTTATAAAGTATGAATTTGGTAGTCTTTCCAAGAAAAATTCATGCCTTTATAGATCAGGCATGAATATGGTTGGGATTCTTTTCCAAATCAGATCATTCTAGGGTGCAAATTTGGTGAATTTTGCACAAAAAGACTTTTATTTTTAATTTTTTGTGTTTATGATTTTTATGTGTTAAATGATGAACTAATGATAAAATTATGTTATTATGCAGCTATATGTACTCAAGAGTAGAGAGTGGTTTCCGAGATCACAATAGAGGAGAGGGATACACTAGAAAATATGGGGCTACTACACTTAGTAGAGATGCCCCACATTGAAGCATACCGAACCTTACTAATGACTCTAACAGAGTGATGGTATCTAGAATCATCCATATTTAAGCTACTGATCGAGGAGTTGATGATCACACTAGAGGATTTTTGGTTCATCTTGAGGATCCATATCAAAGGGAGGAATTTTTACATGTTACGGGTGTTGATGGTGGCATCAGAGATGATGTCAAGGGACCTGAAACATGTGATCTAATAGAGTGCATTCCATGTCGATGAGATACCACATCGATATCAAGTTGGGGCACTAAAATTCGTACTATACAAAGTGGTGGTGGGGATGTTGGTATGTCATACTAGTAGGTGAAACCTACCGTGGGCACTAGCAGGAGTAGTGGTAGACATGTGAGATTAGGGAGTAAGTTTTGCATATGCACTATATGTGTTGACCTGTTTAGATAGGATGCTACACGATGTCATGTATAAATAGCAAACAGGGTTGATCTATACAACATTACTCTAGGTATCATGTTGGGACCACATAATAGTTTGAAGACTGAATACACTACCAAGACCATTGTCCAACATGGAGTGATAAACAAAATACAGGTGGAGCCAACACTATGAGCATGGGCATAGGTCGTACACTAGTGTATTACCACTAGGGAGGTGGGTGATAGAGAAGCTACGGGAGAACCAAATTATATGGTGATCATGGAATCTACACCAAAGATGAAGGGAGGACATATAGGAGCTAGTTTGGGTGAGAAGGATTTGATCGCTTATCATAGATAAGGGTGAGTGGAAGCTATTTAGATTTGATTAAGTGCATTACTAGTTCAACATTATATAAGAGATTTTAAACTTGGGATACTATTGGTTTAGATGGGTGAGGAGGGACCCACTAGGATGTGAAAGTGCTATTGATGTGATGAGGTGGATAGAGGACCTGGATGATCCAATATACATGGATATAGGGGTGGATGACATTGGGGTGCTCCTCGGGTACAAGATATGGTATAGGAGCATTATTCCTTGAGGATATATTCACCAATGCCAGTGTAGATATGCCATATGATGAGCCAATAAGTGTAGTTGGCACTTTGAGAGGCCACTCAATGTGCCACCAAGAGACAGTAGAGAGGCACGATTCTACTGAGAGCATCTCAAGCATAGGTTTATGTGGATATAGTGACAACCATGAGGGCATCCATCATGATCTCTAGCTTAGGAGGAAGGGACACCATAGGTTTACCCCCACCATGGCACAGGTGGGACTTGAGGTGATAGATACAAGGGAGGTAGAGGGGCTATAAGCCATAGTTGTAATAATGTAGATGAAGATGGAGTCCATCTGTAGTGCTGTAGACAAATCTTGAGTAGACCAAGTATAGACACCTAATTCACATAAATTAGATAAGACTATCAGTGCATTACACATACAACTCTTATAGACACCATATGGCCCCATTGATCACCCCTCTAGGCTTGCATAATATTCCAAAACTCATTTTGGAGGTTTCTTAGTAGTTTAGGGTAGTTTTGGGGCATGTCATTGTGACTGTCCCACCAAGGGACGGTCACAGTTGGGGTGGGATGATCACAGTTGGTGATCGTACCACCCAAGGATGGCCAGCCATAACTATCCCTGGGTGGGACGATCCCTAAGAAGACCCTTGTAAAAGTCAAGGGACGTGTGAAATGGTAATCAAATACTACCATTACCGTGTCCAATCACCCCAAATTGATTGGGTACCTGCAATTAGAGTTAGGGATAGATTATTGGGAGCCCTAAATGGGAAACCTTCCCTCACCTATGCATGTTAGCAAATTGGAGAAGTTCAAGCACCTACCTCGTAGGGAAAGACTTGAATCTTTGCCCTAGATGCCCTTGTGGGCTATAAAAATAGGTGCACTCACCCATTTTCAAAAGAGGAGACTTGGAAAATTTTGATCCATGAAGTGGTGCCCAATCTCATCCTCACTTTTGCAAACCAAATTCCACCCCTCCTTTGGCCTTGAAATCCTCTTCACTCGAAGGCTCTTTCAGGGGCAATAGGACTGTATACAACCATACCAAACCGGAAAAATTGATGTTAACTTTGGTCCCATCTGTCGACAACACCCCTAAACCAAATTTTGACCAAATATCTTGAACATAGGTGACAAAAATAGGCCAGATTTGTGACCTTCCCACCTGGGGACGGTTAGTAGTCAGTAGGCATCACACCTAGGGACAGTTAGAAAAAAGTAAGGAATTTGGACAAAATTCCTCCATAGACCCCTTAGAAATGCTTAGATAAACCTCTGGTCCAAATTTAGTGAAATTTAGAGCATATTTGATGGCAAATTTGAGGTCTCCAATGTTGTAGGTTTAGGTGCCCCTATCAAGGATGGTCACTATTTCTGCATACTTTTACTTTGAATCTTGCTTTACAATATCTTCAAAATTATTTATATTATATTATATTGCATTTATACAACATCTAGATCAATTACCATGTGTTATAGATTAGTTTTGATGTTGGTATAATAACTCCTTTTCTATGGTTTCAATACTTTTGTTCTATAACACAGGTGCTACTAAGTCATTTTCAATCCCTTGTGTGTAGGTGTAAGTATTCTATATAGGAGGAAGGAGCTAAGAAGACAAGAATAATAGGTTGAAGGATAGCTCTCAATTATGGGATGCAAGATTTACACAACTATAGATTACATCGCTTTAAGGCCTTGCAAGGGATGAGATCCCTTGCACATTGTAATGGATAAATGTATCAAATATATGAAAGCCCTCAAGGGGATGTATTGTAATCACATTTGAAGCTATTAATGAATAAATATAAGGATAAATACATAATTTGGTTATACATTTTTTTCATTTTAGTAGATTACAAGTTTATGTTATTTTCCATTTTGAATGCTTTCAAACTGTTATACATTACAATTAAGTGCCCTTAAGGTGATGTCGTAAATTTCACATCTTCAGTGGCGATCATTACAATATGCATAAAGTGCCCTTAAAGCTATTAAATAATTTCATATATGGGGGTTTAGAATATGGAGCTATGCCAACTCCTCAGAAAGAAGAAGACAATGAACCTTTTTTTGAGAATGTAAACTATTTGTCAAATCTAGACTATGCATTGCGGTACTTAGATCACTATAATTGGAATGGGTTTGGTTTAGGTCTATATGAGTAGGGTAATCGTATTCCATGTCAGCCCCAATATCATCTACCTTATGATAAATCCAGTTTGGGACACAATAAGCCAGTACCGTTGGATGTCCTCACAGAGAGTCTAGAACACCTATGTCTAGGTTATCAAGATAAGCTTGCACGTGACCCATATGCCAATCCAAATCATATCCATTCATTAGGGGATTATTTTCCTATAGATATGATATATCAAGGGTTATCTAGTGATATCGATCAACCTTATGAACTGGGGGAGAGCTCACATACCCTAAAATATAATAGTGAGGAAGAGTACCAAGGTCCTCATGAATGGTCGAGTGATGATGAAGATGATTATGGCATCACACCCATTAACTTCCCTAGCTTAGATGATGAATATGAGATAGTGTTCCCCTTGAATGATGAGGATGAGTATTACCTTCATATGCTATTTCTCTTCCAAGGTCCCATCTGATGCCACCTCTTGCTGTGTAAAGAGCAAGCTCGTCCTCTTCTGTATAAGCCATCACCAGTTATTCCACTTCCACTAGAGCCACCCCCATGAGTTATGAGACAACATCAAGTCTCTAGACCCACTCACCCTATAAGGGGAGATCATGTTTCCATCAACATGATTTTCATAAATTTAAAAACACCATTGCTAGATCTAAATAACCTGTCAAAGCCATTGCATCTCAATATTGAGGCAATTGACTTTGAGCGAGGATATTCTTCCCCATTGCCCTTAGAGTATTGGAATTGTAAGGAAATATTACAACCATTTAAATTTTATCCAAGAACCACTCAATATGTTTTTTAGACCAAGGTTGATCCTAATTTTTCTATGAAAGAAGCAAAACCAACTGATGATATTCACCAGATTCCCACTCCACATCAGTTGGAAGATGGGTCTCATATGTCAATTGAGCCAATAATTGATAGGGATATTGATACAGATCCTGATAGTCCCCATATTATTAAGTTGGGAGAAGGGCTATCTCTTGCTGAACAAGATGAGTTCACAAGTGTATTGAAAGCTAGGATAAAGGCTTTTGCTTGGTCTTACAAAGACATGCCTAGACTAGATCCTGATCTAGTTACACATAATCTTTTGTTGGACCCAAATGTCAAACGAGTCAAGCAGAAGTTACGTAAAATGCACCCAACAGTAGCCTTAATAGTGAAATATGAATTACAATTTTTTTTGGATGTGGACTTCATCATACCAGTAGGCTAACCACCATGGGTATCAAACATAATGTCTGTTAAGAAATCTTACGGGAGGATTCAGATATGCACATATTTTTGAGATCTTAATAAAGCGAGTCCCAAATATGAGTTTCCTTTACCCAATATTGATGCGTTGGTAGATGCTATAATAGGACATGACATGTTATCCCTAATGGATGGCTTTTTTAGATATAATAAAATCCTCATTAATCCAGAACACCAACTAAAAATGGTGTTTAAAACACCTTGGGGGACATTCTGTTACAAGGTCATGCCTTTTGTCCTTAAGAACGCTGACACCATTTACCAATGAGCCATGACATATATATTCCATGACTACATGCATAAAATTTTGGAAGACTACATGGATGACTTATTGGTAAAATATTTATTGCGCCATGAGCATGTTGGTATACTGTCTAAAGTCCTTGATTGACTCATTGACCACAATGTTAGGCTTAATCCTAAGAAATGCGTATTTAGAGTTACATCTGGTAAACTATTGGGATTCATAGTCTCTAATCGAGGCATCGAGGTGGATCCAAACAAGGTCAAGGCTATCCTAGAAATACCTCCCCCCATAACCATTAAGTAGCTACAAAGATTGCAAGGAAAGGTCACATTGATCAAATGCTTCATAGCGCAACTATTGGAAAAACGTCGACCCATGAATAGGTTGCTACATAAGGGGGTCTCATTTCATTGGCACAAGGGATGTCAAGAAGCCTTTGATGAAATTAAGAAATACCTAGCTTTGTCACCTGTATTGGCTCCTCCGTGACCAGGAGTGTCGTTATACTTATACATCTCAGCTACTGAGTTGGCATTGGGCACCATGTTGTCCTAAAAGAATGAATTCCACAAAGAACAGGCTACATACTACATTAGCCGCACACTAGTTAGCTATGATATAAAGTATACATATGTTGAGAAGCTATGCTTAGCAATGGTATTTTCCACTAAAAAGCTGTCATTATATGATAAATAATACCATGTATGTCATATCTAAGGAAAATCCATTACGATATATGATGAGCAGAACATATCACAATAGTCACACAACAAAATGAATAATGCTATTGATGTAATTTGACCTAGAGTTCATTGGATATAAATCAATAAAAGGATAGGTCATAGCTAATAAATTAGTAGAGGCTCCTCTATAGTATGATCAACCTATAAATATAGAACTTCTCGATGATGGAGTGTTTCATGTTTCAGAATCACATGATTATACCAAACCTAAGTAACTAGCAGACATAACTCTATTCTTCGATGGTTCTAAATGCAAGTAAGGGGGTTGCACAAGTATCATGTTTTTCACACCGTAAGGGGATCCCTTACCTCTTTTGTTTAAACTCAATTTCTCATGTACCAACAACAATGCCGAGTATGAAACCCTCATCATAGGTCTTCAGACGACCATCTCCATGAAAATTACAAAGTTAAACATTTTCGATGATTCCTTGCTCATAGTTAATTAGGTTAAAGGGATCTTCCAGTGTAGGTGTCCCATATTGCAAGCCTACAAAGCCCTAGTGGATAAAATTCTAGAAATATTTGAGTGGTATGATATAGAGGCACTCCCGCTTTCATTACTAATCCCACAAAATCCTTCAGATGATATCATGACTATTCAAGTAAAAATGCTAGTGCAATATGTGACTAAGTGTTATGAGCATAACACCACACTAGATGTTCACATGATTCAGATTGAGCCTTTACATGAAAGGTTCTCTCAACTACACAATTATTTGAATAACGTCAACTGGGGGACTCTGTTCTCTAAGAATTATTTATACTAGCACAACACTATATCTGCAAGTTCATTCTCAATCATCATTTGCATGAAATGAACATCAAAAGAATTACGTGATTCATAATATTGAGGCTTCTTCAACACAAGATTGGGCCACCCAGATTAGAGATTATCTTAAACTAGGAAACATCCTGCCTAGATTGTTACATGCTACAAAGTGAGAATTAAAACAAAAGGTGGCAAAACATGTCTTATTAGGAGACATAATGTATTTTTAGAGTTATGAAGGTATCCTCATTCGTTGCATAGAATCACATGAGTCTACTTGGTCCATTTCCCAAGCACACGATGGTACATTTGGTGGTCACTTTAGCAGCATGGCCATCACCAAGCATATTTTTTTCATGGGTTATTATTGGATAACTTTAGAGCAAGATTGCTATGCTTATGTAAATAAGTGTGTGAAGTGTCAACATCATGCAAATTTGACACACATACCTTCATAGGCCTTACAACCGATTCAATCGGTTTGGCCATTTGCACAATGGGGGTTTGATTTAATTGGGAAAATCTCACCTACCTCCTTAAGCTGTCACATGTTTATAATAACGACAACTAAGTATTTCATAAAATGGATGGAAGCAAGTCCCATTACCACTACGACTAGACCTCGCATCACGGAGTTCATGCTACATAATATCATGTCATTTTAGTAATCCATCCAAAATAATATCGAATAATGGAACATCCTTCAAGAATAAGTATGTGTGTGCATTAGCAATAAATTATAACATAAGGCATAGATTTTTCCTGCCCTATTATCCACAAGCCAATGGGAAAGCAGAGACATCAAACAATACAGTAGTAGCCATCTTGAAGAAAATCATCAAGGATAATCATAAATATTGGAATAATCAATTACCTCTTGTCCTTTGGGCCTATCGCACTAGCATTCTGATGCCCACTGGGGCAACTCCATTTTCACTAGTGTATGGTGTTGAAGCCATCATGCATTTGGAGTTAGAGATTCTGTCACTACACATTTCTATGCAAGAATTCATCGATGATGATATTGCTAGGCAAGCTCGTTTAGATCAATTAACGTTGCTTGATGAAAGATGTGTCAATGCCCTTGAGCATCTACTTGTCTATCAGGAAAACCTTAAGAGATCTTATAACTTGAAAGTACATCAGAGAGACTTTCAAGGTGGTGATCTAGTTCTAAAAGAGAACCAACAAAATTCAAAATTTCCATCGAATTTGCGAGGCAACAAACTGGTTAGGTCCATTCATAATTACAAGTTAGATTGGACCTAGAACTTATCGCTAGCATCCATCGAAGGAAGTGAAGAGCTTGAACCCATGAATACCTTCATAGGCCTTACAACCGATTCAATTGGTATGGCCATTTGCACAATGGGGGTTTGATTTAATTGGGAAAATCTCACCTACCTCCTTAAGCTGTCACATGTTTATAATAACGACAACTAAGTATTTCACAAAATGGATGGAAGCAAGTCCCATTACCACTACGACTAGACCTCGCATCACGGAGTTCATGCTACATAATATCATATGTCATTTTAGTAATCCATCCAAAATAATATCGAATAATGGAACATCCTTCAAGAATAAGGATGTGTTTGCATTAGCAATAAATTATAACATAAGGCATAGATTTTTCTTGCCCTATTATCCACAAGCCAATGGGAAAGCAGAGACATCAAACAATACAGTAGTAGCCATCTTGAAGAAAATCATCAAGGATAATCATAAAGATTGGAATAATCAATTACCTCTTGTCCTTTGGGCCTATCGCACTAGCATTCGGATGCCCACTGGGGCAACTCCATTTTCACTAGTGTATGGTGTTGAAGCCATCATGCCTTTGGAGTTAGAGATTCTATCACTACACATTTCTATGCAAGAATTCATCGATGATGATACTGCTAGGCAAGCTCATTTAGATCAATTAACGTTGCTTGATGAAATACGTGTCAATGCCCTTGAGCATCTACTTATCTATCAGGAACACCTTAAGAGATCTTATAACTTGAAAGTACATCAGAGAGACTTTCAAGGTGGTGATCTAGTTCTAAAAGAGAACAAAAAAAATTCAAATTTTCCATCAAATTTGTGAGGCAACAAACTGGTTAGGTCCATTTATCATTACAAGTTAGATTGGACCTAGAACTTATCGCCTAGCATCCATCGAAGGAAGTGAAGAGCCTGAACCCATGAATATCATTCATTTGTTATTTTTTCATGCTTAGAGCACCATTAAAATATCCCTAGGTATTCTATGGAATTTCCTAAATATCAATGACCATCTAGGTCACCTAAAATGCTCCTAGGCGATCATTGACTGTCTAGGTCACCTAAAAAGCTCATAGGAAGTCAGTGATCGTCTAGGTCAAAAGAAAATACTCCTAGACAATCTATGATCATCTAGGTCAAACCAAAAATCCCCAAAGGAATCTATAAGCCCTTTGATCACCCTTAAATTCCCCTAGGCATTCTATGGCATTTACTAAGTGTCGATGACCGTCTAGGTCACCTAAAATGCTCCTAGGCAGTCAGTGACCATCTAGATCAAAATAAAACGTTCCTAGATAATCTACAATCATCTTGGTCAAACCTAAAAGCTACAAAGGAGTATATAAGCCCTTTGGTCACCCTTAAATTCCCCTAAGCAGTCTATGGCATTTCCTAAATGTCAATGACCGTCTAGGTTACCTAAAACACTCCTAGGTAGTCAGTGACCATCTAGGTCAAAAGAAAATGCTCCTAGAAAATCTATGATTTTCTAGGTCAAACCTAAAAGCTCCAAAGGCATATATAAGCTCTTTGGTCAACCTAAAATACCCCTAGGTAGACTATGGCATTTCCTAAATGTCAATGACCATCTAGGTCACCCAAAATGCTCCTAGTGGTTTATGATCGTCTAGGTCAAATAAAAATTCTCCTAGACTATCTACGATGGTCTAGGTTAAACCTAAAAGCTCCAAAGGTATCTATAATCTCTTTGGTCACCTTAAATTCCCCTTGGTAGTCTATGGAATTTCCTAAATGTCAATGACCATCTAGCTCACCTCAAATGCCCCTAGGCAATCTATGATCATCTAGGTCAAAAGAAAATGTTCCTAGACTATCTATGGTCGTATAGGTCAAACCTAAAAGCTCCAAAGGCATCTATAAGCCCTTTTGTCAACCTCAAATACCCCTAGGTAGTCTATGGCATTTCCTAAGAATCGATGACCATCTAGGTCACCTAAAATGCTCTTAGGCGATCAATGACTGTCTAGGTCAAAAGAAAATGCTCTTAGATAATCTACGATCATCTAGGTCAATCCAAAAAGATCCAAAGACATCTATAAGCCCTTTGGTCAATCTCAAATACCCCTAGGAAGTCTATGGCATTGCCTAACTTTCGATGATTGTCTAGGTCACCTAAAATGCTCCTAGGTGGTCAGTGACCATCTAGGTCAAATAAAAATGCTCCTAGAATATCTACGATCATTTGGTCAACCTTAAAATCTCCAAAGGCATATATAAGCCCTTTGGTCACTTTTAAATACCCCTAGGTATCGTCTATGGAATTTCCTAAATGTTGATGATCATCTAGGTCACCTAAAATGCTCCTAGGCCATCAATGACCATATAGGAAAAATAAAATGCTCCTAGACAAGCTATGATCATCTAGGTCAAACCAAAAAGCCCCAAAGGTATTTATAAGACCTTTGGTCCCCATAAAATACCCCTAGGTGGTCTACGACCATTTAGGTCAAAAGAAAACATTCCTATAACTATATACGATCATCTAGGTCAATCCAAAAAGCTCCAAAGGTATCTATAAGCCCTTTGGTCATCCCAAAAGCCCCAATGACATTCATTAAGCCCATTGGTCAAGTTGTATATACATATATATAAAAAATACAAAAATATCATTAAAATCATCAAAATAAAAAAATATTTGCTTCATTGCACTTCATATAAATTGCATTAGGCATACTCATCATTGCATTATACATCATTCAAAATTGATCATACATGGCTAGCACCAGGTCTATACACTAGGCATTTGTTAAAATAATTGTTATTATAAATCGATATCACCACTTGTTTATGTTATATATACCATTTACATTTACATTCCATATTATATGCCTATTTTCCGTCACTTAACCATTGTTAGTAAAACATAGTTAAATTTTTTAGTCACTCAGCCATATCTAGTTTTCTTCTCAGATTTTGTAGAAAGCTATCATGATTTTTAGAAGGTAGAATCCTACTTGGATAATTCTTGGTATACATCAAAATCCCAACACATTTTCACATTAATATATCCAAGTCTAGCGTAAGGAAATATGAAAACTATAAAAGTGGTCTAGGTTACTTTAAAAGTGAAAATTTTTATTTTGCTCATCCCCTATGCTAATGGTTCAAATATTCTAAGAATTGGCAAAAGGACAAGTTCCTCCTTACCCAAAATCCCTTACCCTACACTAGGGTAAGTATCCCAAAGAAGAAGAATCAATAATGATTATTATCCATTCCCAGTATTCTAAACATACATTGCCCTACACTGGGGCAAGTATCTCAAAGAAATATTCCCAAAGAAATAGTGATTATTATCACTTCAAAAACATTAAAAAAAAATAGTGATTATTATCACTCCATAAAATCAAAAGCAATAATGGTTCTCACCACTACTCAAATCCCTTGCTCACCAAATCAAAATGAGCAATTCCCTTGAGAAAGTCAAAGTTTAAAGAAAAGAAGGGAGGATTGAACTTGAATCCCTGGAATTCTCATTATTAGAGAACCATAAGGTGATCCTAATTATAGGTTTGGTGGATAGTCTACTTATCAATAGCGGTAGCTTTTTGCATGATGATATGTCTGTCCCATAAGCATTTTTGCTTCGTACAAACCAACACTTGCATTAGGATGAGTTAGCTTTTTGTAACCTAGATTACCTAGTAGTCTAATCCAAAAAAGTACAAAACTGAAGATAATGAGACTCGCAGGGTGAATTATAGTGTCTATGGGCTAAGTGAATCCCATTTGCACTAGGAAAAATTTATGTGTTATCATGGTAATAAACTCACATGCACACACAGGGATATTGATTATCTTGGTTATCTTAGTAAGTGCATACTTTGTCAAAGGATCTTGCATAGTTATTATACAACTTTTGACTAGGTAACTAGAGTGTTTGAGTCTATTCAAAACTATCAATAATATCATATCACATTATATTATCCATTCTATTTTTACATCATATTATCACAAGTTTGTTAAAATTTTAAAATCCATTACATAAGCATTATAATAACATGAAAATTACAATGATATGTTTTGTACAGTCTATGGTGCTAGCATATAATGCGTCAAATAGTCATCATAAATCCATCGTACAAAATTACATCACATCATCCATTGCATTTTGCATATACACATCTATATATCATCAAATCACATCATAGGATAAATACATGCATCCATATTAGACATCCATCATAACATCATAAAGTATAAGAATTGCATACATATCATAAAGCAACAAAATATGACATAATGATCAAAGTAAAGTCATACATATATGTATATATATCCATATGTAGAAGCTAAAAGCTACATCATAGTCCATAATCTACCCGTAGTCTACCATAAATGTGATTCCTCAAACTTCACACTCCAAAAAGCCAAAAAGTCCAAAAAGAACCATCAGAGTCTTATAGCCACAATCATGCTGGACCGACACCGCGACTCTCTTCTCTGCTCTTAGTAGGACTCCACCACAAACTCCCAAACTTGCTACCCCCAAACTTTCTACCTTTGAATGTGTCCATCCTCTATGCAGAACTTAAATCCCTCACCTGAGTAGATGATTGTCCCGTCTCACTTCTTTGGCTATGCTATGATCCAATGGCTAATGCTCGATCTGGTATGTGCCCTTTAAGGTGCACTATCTTATCCTCCATCATATCCATATAAGTCTTATCCTCTTGGCATTGAGTTTTATAGGTGGCCACAAAACCCTAGAGATGTGCCATCTCCTCCCTCATTGTAGCTATCTCCACATTACTAGACTCCCCCTGACCAAGGCCATGTGTACCAACCTGTGTCTAAAGAGTAGCTATCAAATTTGCTTGTCTCTCCATCTCTAACTATATGCTCTATACCTGTGCCTATAGTAGAACTCTCTCCTCTGAGAAGTATCACTGCATCCTACTGAGATCACCCTATAGATCTGTAATGGTAGACTCTCATGCTTCTAACTGAGTATGCATAGCCTGATCTTTAAGGTCCTCATCAAAGCCTACTGGATCCTATACATCAATCAGCTCCACCCTATCCACTGACACACACTGATGCAAAAATTGCTCACCTATTTCTTCCTCCTCATCATCTGGAGACTCATAAAAACCCTCCTCATCTAGAGCACCCCTAACTACATATGTTTCCCTAGCAACTGCATCCCCTCCTAGTGGTACCTCCGCTTGCCACTACTGTATGACCCACCATGCATCATACTCCTTTGTAGTACCTGCATCATCTGAACTAGAAACTACCACCTTAGGATCTAAATCCTCTCATAGGGACTCCAAAATAGACCATGCTAGAGTCCTCTCATCCCCATGATGACAGTAGACCATAGGCTCTCTAGGTAACCCTTGGCGTAGCATGAACTAACGTAGCACACAATAATAAGGGAAGTACTCTCACTCTATGCCATTTCAACCTATCAACCATCTGCCTTGCCAAACTCAGCGTAGCTGTATCTCCACCTCCCTCCAGTTAGGACAATCCTTGTAGGGTATCAAATCAATGTCTATCACCTTGAGCCATGCAAAAACCTCTACATAGTGCTCAACCTCCCTAGTGTTTTTTTAGCTCTGGCCTCCCTCCTGGGACATCTTCCATAGCTCTCCATAGCCAATCTCCTTGTTTGGTATCTCTGCTCGAGTGGTCCATGGTAGTCCCCATGGTCTCTCCACTATGATATGTTGTCAAGCCCAAGATTGTAGTAGGAATATTCAACCTAAACCCTTCCATCCATTAGAGTGGATCTCATATAGCTCATCATATAACTATGCTAATAAAGTAGGACCTCAACCCATCACTATCAGCTCATCCTTTGTACACTCCACAAGAGTGAACACCACCTCTAGTAGGTTCCATGGGAACCTAGCACCCGAAGAGTCAAGAAATAATATTTTGTTGATCAAGGTCATAAAAATAGCATCATAACACCAAGCACACCATCCCAATACCATGCAACCACTAATATCCCTCCACTAAGAAGATCAATCACTGCATCCTCCCAGCGTGCCCCAAAGTACCTTCACATGATGGCCTCTCGTTGCTCTGTAGGAGAAGATACTATCGGGTGACCCTCTATAGCAATACGTAGTATCTGATATACATCCTCTAACATCAGTTTCATCTCCCCCATAGCTAAATGGAAAGTATTAGTATGAGGATCCCATAGATCTATCAGTGTAGTTAGATAGGCACGGTCGCCCACCACGGGATCCAACCGCGTAAATTGCTTTAGACCAATGGAATTGAGCCATTGCCAGTATACAGTAGTCAAATTGTCTCTCATGACCTAAAAGAGATTCAAAACTCTATATCGACTCTTAACTATGTGCTAAAATAAAATAGGGTGTCAAAAATACCCTAAAAATGCAAAAATTAACTATAAAAATATCAAAAAATCACCTACAAAAGGGCCCCTTTTGTCCCATTTTTTGGCCGTCCCACCTAAGTACGGCCCACAATTTGGTATCCTTCCCACCCAGGGATGGCCACCTGTTACCGTACCCTATAGGTATGACCCCCAAAAATGGGCAAAATAGGGTCAATTTGACACCAAAAAATACCCTAAAAAAACCCTTAAAAACATAAAAAATTTGGCATTTAAACCTAATTTTTTACAAATAAAACATAAATAAAAGACCTATGTCATACATTTCATTCCTCATAGGGTTTCTTAACCATTTGTGTGGATGTATTATGGAAATTGCAATATAAATTGCAAAAACACAATAAATTAGGGCAGAGAAAGACATGTGTTCCATGCCCGTTTCACACTACCTCCATCGCTTGTTGCATCTGATGGCTAGATCATGTTGTTGGGTTTATGTTTTTATAGTAATACCCTTCATAAAATCACTCTCCTACCTCTCTCATCTCCACTTTCTCCAAGAAAAGTGTAAAAATGAGCTCATATGGCCCATTTTGGGCGTATATAGCTCCAAAAGAAGCTGACCACCCCTAGGTGGGATGAGCACATAGTTGGATAGCTGTCCCACCCTGGGATGGTCATAAATTATGTACTCATACCCCCTAGGATGGTCACCAAAAAATTGCATTAAAAAACCTTAAAAATATCAAAAAATGGCCCAAAAACCAACCAAAAACAAGGCAGAAAGGTCAACATAATAGGAAGGATCAAGACCGAATCTATAATAGTTTTGGATGCATTGAAAGTCTCTATTTTAGTCCACAAGAAGGCATCCATTTCTAGACCACTCCACGAGATTTAAATATTTAGCCTTTTGCCTTTAAAATTATTCATCAAAACAATCAAAAATCCCCTTCAAACAGGTATATTGTATCATGGGTAAAACAGAGAGTTATCCCAATTCAGCCATATGTGTCAAGCGAATCATTGATTTATAATTGTTTATGATCTCATAGACTCATCGTTTGAGTTGGTAGTCATAATAATAAATTCAAAACTCAAATCAATAAAAAAGCACTCATAAGTGTAATTTCCATGCATTCAAAAGAATCTTTTCTAAAGACAATTTTTCAAGCCCATGCTGGGGCAAAGAATCGGCATAAGAAACAAACCAATAGGCTTGACCTCCTTTAAACCTAGGGAATTGAACCATGTAAAGGTTTACAATAATACAAGGCACAAAGACCTAGTATGCCCTAAGCCCCATAAGACTGTTACTACAACACGGCTGAAAGGTATACCCGAAATCGATCCTTCGACTATGTCAATAGTAAGGATTCCAAGAATGTATGCTCTTTCCACAATGAAGGCATATAAATTTTATTAGGTTAATGAAAAACCTTGATCATTTAGCAATTTAGTGATATATTTTTTCTCAGCACTTTGTTGCACATAGCGCATCTCAAAAAAGGGCATCTGTAGACACATAAATCACGTAAATCAGATAAGACTACTAGTGTATTACACATGCCACTCTTATTGATAGCATATGGCCCCATTAGGCACCCCTCCAGGCTTACACAAGGCTCAAAAACTCATTTTGGATATTTCCTAGTAGTTTAGCATATTTTTGGGGCACCTCCTTATGACCGTCCCACCAAGGAACGATCATAGTTGGTGACCGTCCCACCCAGGGATGGCCAGCCATAACCGTACCTGGGTGGGATGGTCCCTAAGTAGGCCCTTGAAAAAGTAAAGGAATGTGTGAAATGGCAATAAAAGTCTACCATTACCGCATCCAATCACCCCAAATTGATTGTGGACCTGCAATTATATTTAGGGATAAAATATTGGGAGCCCCAAATGGGCAACCTTCCCTCACCTATGCATGTTAGCAAATTGGACAAGTGGCAGCACCTGCCTTGCATGGCAAGACTTACCCCTTTGCCCTATATGCCCTTGTGGGCTATAAAAATAGGTGCATTCACCCATTTTCAAAGTGGAGACTTGAAGCATTTTGAGCCATGAAGTGCTGCCCAATATCATCCTCACTTTTGCAAACCAAATTCCATCCCTCCTTTGGAATTGAAACCCTCTTCACTCGAAGGCACTTTCAGGGGCAATAAGACTCGATCCAACCATACCAAACTAGAAAAATGCTGAAAAAACCCCTAAAACAATTTTGGACCAAATCTCTTGATCATAGGTGACAAAAATATGCTAGATTTATGACCGCCCCACCTAAGGATGGTTAGCAGTTAGTAGGAATCACACCTAAGTATGGTCATAAAAAAGTAAGGAATTTGGACAAATTTCCTCTAGAGACCCCTTAGGAATGCTTAGATGAACCTCTAGTCCAAATTTAGTGAAATTTGGAGTAAATTTGATGGCAGATTTGAGGTCTCCAATGTTGCAAGTTTAGGTGCCCCTGTCAGGGACAGTCACTATTTCTGCATACTTTTACTTTGAATATTGCTTTAAAATATCTTCAAAAGTATTTATATTAGATTATATTGCATTTATACAACATATAAATCAATTACCATGTGTTATATATTAGTTTTGATGTTGGTAGAATAACTCATTTTCTATGGTTTCAATGCTTTAGTTCTGTAACACAGGTGCTACTAACTCATTTTCAATCCCTTGTGTGTAGGTGCAAGTATTATATACAGGAGGAAGAAGCTAAGAAGACAAGAAGAACGGGTTGAAGGATAGCTCTCAATTGTGGGATGCGAGATTTACACAACTATAGATTACATCACTTTAAGGCCTTTCAAGGGATGATATCCCTTGCACATTGTAATGGAAAAATGTATCAAATATATGAAATCCCTCAAGGGGATGTATTGTAATCACATTTGAAGATATTAATGAATAAATAGAAGGAGAAATCCATCATTTGGTTATATATTTGCTTCATTTTAGTAGATTACAAGTTTATGTTATTTTCCATTTTGAATGCTTTCAAACTGTTATACTTTACAATTAAGTGCCCTTAAGGTGATGTAAATTTCACATATTCATGATGGTGATCATGGTATATGATATTTTTATGTCTCCCCTCTAAAATGTGCTAATTTTGACCTTCACTTTCTATTTTTTAGGTTGTAGGTTTTGACTTTTTGGAGCAAAAATGATCCCTTTACTGCTAGGTGTCACTGGGTGGGACGGCCAGCTAGGTGTCACTGGGTGGGACAACCCCCAAATTTATAACCATACCTGTTAGGAATGGTCACAAAAAAAGAGGGATTTTACAAAAATTTGTAGAAATAACAAGTTTCAGGTCCTAATTTACACCTATTTTCACTTTCAATTTCCATATTTATTGTTTAAAATTATCAAATTTCATAGTTTCTTGTCGTCTCTATGCATAGAAAGGTTAGATATCCTTTTTCCAAAATTTTGCATTAATTATATTAGAAAAAATAGGGAAAATAACAATAGATTTTTTGCTTTTTTTTTGGTTTTCTTGCTTGAAACTTACCAAAGAAGGTTAAGTTCATATAGGTTATTAGTTTTAGTGCTTTCGTTTTATGCTACTAATGCTTCTAAAAAAAAACATCATTCCATGCATTTAGTGAATCATCATTGAGTTTTATCTTGTTTTATTTCAATATTTAAAAGGAACCACACACACCATGAGGTATTTTAACATCATCGACAGTAGTGGATGTAATTACCACTTGACTGGCTAGCTTGAAAGAGTATCATTGGGACCCAACTTACTGGCCAATACCAAATCCAAGAACTGTCCTAACCATGCAAAATAGCATGTATTCCTTTTCAGAGGGGTGTATCACTACGCACGGGGTGCTGGGTGAGGATTGGCATGACCTATGCTCCCTGATTGAGATATGGAATTAATCATTGTATATTAGATTAGTTTAACATGATCGAAATAATATGGAATTTATCACCATACCGATTGTTGAGTTGTGAGTGTATAGGTGAAATCCTTTAAAATTTGAGTGTATCATCCAATGAAATATCAAACACACCAAGTATTTTCTTTACAAAGCAACACATCATTGAAACACAAAAAATAGTTTATGGATTCACATTTAAAAGATTTAAAACGAGATAATCACTTCTATGCTTGTATGTCTCTATTGTTTGTTTGTTTCAAATTCATAAAAAGTGTAAAGAAGATAAACATAGAGGAGTCTAGAGTACATAGTCAAGGTCTATACCCATATTCAAGCCCATTTAAGGGTGGAAGTTGCATGGAGTAGGGAAGAAAACATACAACGTCTTTGCCTTGATCCCAAGGACATGATCATACCTCCTTGGAGACCACCTACTCTCCTAGGATCTAGAGGAGCTGAAAGGAGGCCTAGCCCACAATGGACCCCTACATGGGTTACCCCCACAGGAAATGGTCTCAACTTAGGAAACCATATCCCTACTTGCCAAGTGGTAGATGAATGGATGGTTAGTTCTAGAGTAGCTAGGAGGGGACCTAGCCAACAAGGGAACCCCACATGAGGTACCCCCATAGGAAATAGTCCCACTTTTGGAAATCATGTTCCTCATATAGATGTGTCTAATGCCTTCTTTCAATAAGATTCACTATGCAATGGAGCGCCTTCCAATAGAGAAATTCCATGTGTTCACGTGCCTGCTCAGTATACTCCTCACATTGATGCGTAGGAGTATGACTTGTCACCTAAAGTAGGGTTGAATGATCATCTTATGATTTCAAACCTCCCTTCCCCAAGGTGTTATAAAAATAATGAGTATGATACTCATAGGCGAGCTAATTCTACCTTACCTTTCCTTATCTATGAGGGAAAACCTAAGGAACATCCAGATTATCCTCATGAAAATATGTCAATGCAAGCATGTTGTGCCTCTATGCTAGTATTTCCTTAGGAACAATTTTTTAGGGGTGAGCCTCAAGTCAATGTAGCCTCCCTCAATCAAGGGAAGGATGTGATAGATCTTACAAACACCCATGAACAATATAAACATCAAGGTAATAGTGCTAAGGCACTTAGACCTAGTACAACTGATCAAATTAATCATTTGGTCCAGATACATGTTGACCACCAGGCCTATTTTATTTGACTTTGATCTGATAAACATAACCTAGATCTCTTAGAGCAATGGTAGTAAATAGCAAAAGAAGACTTTTATGACAAATTCAATAAACTTTGCATAAAGGATCTTCTACTCCAAATATGCGTAGACAGGAGGCTCTCTCGAGGCAACCTCATTTCCAACAAGATAGGTCTCCTAGACCTCCTAGGCTTGAAAAAAATACATATGATAGGCCAAACATAGATCACCTTCAAGAGGCATTCGTTCCTCCTTGTAGGCCCATACCCGAGACACCCTTTTGGGGTCTACGATGATTTGGAACATAATGAGGATTATATAGAAGCACCTTATGGAGGAGTGGTTTATGTTCATCAACCACCCCAACCTATGCTTAATATTCCTCATCCACCTCTACGAGTTCAAAATAATGAAGAGGAAATCAAATCCTCATATGCGTATCAAGCTTTGCTTGCACGCTTAGAAATTGTAGAAGGTAGGACAACTGGCAATGGGCTTCAAAAGCCTACTTTGCATTAGCTAAAGAACCAACCATTACACACATCCATTCCCTCCCCGATATACCTTGAACATTTCAAAATACCAAAATTTGATAGGTTCAAGGGGGAGGAAGATGCCCAAGAGCACGTTACTAGATTTCTAAACCTGTGCTTCAACATACAGGACAATGATGCATTGCTACTTAGAAATTTTTTGAGTATCCTCTCTGGTCCAACCATTGAGTGGTTTAGCCAACTTCCAAAACATAGCATCTATACATTTGAACAATTCCTTGACACATTTTTGGAACATTTTGTCTTTAAAACCAAAAGAAATGCGACATTACAAGGCCTCACAGGGTTGAAACAAACTAAGGATGATTCAATTACTGGTTATGTAAACAGGTGGTGAATGGTTTTGGCTAAGCTACCTTATCTATTACCAAAAACTGAGTTGAATTGGTTGTTTTCAAGTATTTTCTTAAAACCCATCTCTTTGACATTGCAATTATAGCAATACCCTACCTTGGAAGAAGCTCTAGCACAGGCTAGAAACATAGAGGAAATAAAAATCCAAGAGGGAGAAATAACCAAACCTCACAAGGAGTGGATAAATAATACTAAAAGTAGCTTGATACCTACCAAGCTAGAAATAGTCAATCAAGTGGCCATAAATCTCCTTAGGCCTACACAAGCGATGCCTCCTCAAAAGGTGAACTATCAGGCCCAACCTTCTCCTGCAAGCTATAACAATAATGGTCAAACAAATCAGGGACAAAAACAACAATGTTGCCCTCAACAACAATTTAATCCCTTTTTTGAATCCATGGATTCTCTATTCAATCAATTATGGGTTGCCAAAATGATTAATCTACCAGATATCAAACCCATCAATCCGAAATAGACAAAGCCAAACCTATGGGACGCTGAGAGGATCAATATTATAAATTTCATTGGAAAGTTGGCCATGATTTACAAATGTGATATGGTTTTAAACACCAAGTACAAGATATGATTGAGAGGAATGAGCTTAAAGTAGATTCTCCAATAGCCCCTACTAATCAACAATTGGGTATCTATAAAGACCCATTACCAACTCAAGAGGTACAGGTAGTGCCTGCTAAATTGATGAATGAGGTGAAGACAACAACCCTTGTCCAAGGGTATGTTGGGATGGTGAGTATTGTGACCAGGAAAAAAAGATATCTAAGCCAATTTGCACCAACTACAACTTCAAGTGATGTTCCCATTACATCGTAAACTACACCACCTGTAGTACAAGGCCTTCCATCTAGGCCAACATTGACAATAAATAACAAGCTTGCACAAAGCTTGAGGACAACATCAGCATGATTGTCCATATATGAGCTAATCCCAATCATCTCCACATCGAGATGCTTTGATGGAAATTCTAAAGTCAATTGAGTTACAACCATAGGATTCTAACTCCTTCATTGATTTTGTGGGTCATGTGCAACAGTGCAAGGAACCAGTAATAACATTCCACGAGCATAAGCTTAAGGAAATAGCCAATGGTGTGGTAGATTCTCCTTTGCACATAATTGCATGTGTAAATGAGATACCATACAAGATATTGCTTATAGACACTGGTTCCTCGAGTAATATTATCACAACCATAGCATTGAAGTATTTAAAATTTCTAGCATATCATGTTGTTTCATCAAATTACACTCTTCACACATTCAATAACACAATATGCTCTATCGTCGATACCATAGTTTTACCCATCCAAGTGGGGCAAAAGACTATACCAACATTGTGTCATGTTTTGGAAGGTGATATTGCCTATAAAATTTTTCTAGGAGGACCATGGATATGGGATATAAAGTGTATCCCATCCATTGTGCATCAATATCTCAAATACACTCATGAAGGGCAAGTACATGTAGTATCTACTGATCTAGAGCCCTTCAAATACTGCAATATGGTGTATCAGATGCCATAGTCGACATTACCTTTGACTCATGTATAATTTTGACTGAATGCACTTGTTCAGAGTCTACCCATTCTATCACCACCTTCCATTTCACCATCTACATCTTCATCCATACCATCCTCATCATTGCCAGCTTTAGAGATACCTTTGACATCGTTAGATCCTCCATCGAGGAATATGTTGAAAAGGCCAATTTATGAGACACCACCTCTACTTTCCACCATATCTACGAAGGAGGTTCCTTGTGTGGTAAATGAGGAATCACCTCTTGAGGTTCACACTGAGTCGTCTTAAAATCCATTTCCATATCATTCACCTTCGCCATCCTAGGTCACAGTGCATATGTCTAGTATAGGGATAGGAGAATATCTAGTGAGAAATGGCACAATGGTTCCATCGATAAAGACCATGCAAGATATGGCATGACCTCATTTTCCTGTAGGTAGCATTCTTCCTCTTGGTCGACCTCCCAATAAAACTAAGTTTATATATGGGGGTTTAGAATATGGAGCTCTATCGACTCCTCAGAAAGAAGAAGACGATGAACCTTTTTTTGAGAATGTAAACTATTTGTCGAATCCAGACTATGCATTATGGTACTTAGATAACTGTAATTAGCATAGGTTTGGTTTAGGACTATATGAGTAGGGTACTCGTGTTCTATTTCAGCCTCAATATCAGCTACCTTATGATAAATTCGGGTTGGGACACAATAAGCCAGTACCGTTGGATGTCCTCATAGAGAGTCTATAACACCTATGTCTAGGTTATCAAGATAAGCTTACATGTGACCCATATGACAATCTGAATCGTATCCATTCATTAGGGGATTATTTACCCATAGAGATGACATATCAAGGGTTATCTAGTGATATCGCTCAACCTTATGAAGTGGGGAAGAGCTCACATACCTTGAAGTCTAATAGTGAGGAAGAGGATCAAGGTCCTCCTCATGAATGGTCGAGTGATGATGAAGATGATTATGGAATCGCACCCATTAACTATCCTAGATCAAATGATGAATATGAGAGATTTTTCCCCTTGGATGATGAGGATGAGTATTATCTTCATATGCTATTTCCTATCCAAGGTCCCATCTGATACCACCTCTTGTCACGTGAAGTGTAGGCTCGTCCTCTTCTGCATAGGCCACCACCAGTTATTCCACTTCCACCAAATCCACCCCCACGAGTTATGATACAACATCAGGTCTCTAGGCTCACTCACCCTAGAATGGGAGATCATATATCCATAAACATGATTTCCATAGATTTAACCACACCATTTATAGATCGGAATAACCCATCAAAGTCATTGCATCTCAATCTTGAGGTAATTGACTTTACTCGGGGAGATTCTCCACCATCGCCATCAGAGTATTGACCTTGCGAGGAAATGTTACAACCATTTAAATTTTCTCCAAGAACCACCCAGGATGTTTTTTGGACTAAGGTTGATCCTGATTTTCCTATGGAAGAAGCAAATCTAGCTGATGACATTCACCCGACTCCCACTCCACATCAGTTGGAATATGGGTCTCATATGTCAATTGAGCCAACAATTGACAGGGATATCGGTACAGATCCTGATAGTCCCCATATTATTAAGCTAGGGGAAGGGCTATGCCCTATTGAGCAAGATGAGTTCACAAGTGAATTGAAAGCCATGATAAAGACATGCCCGGACTAGATCCTAATCTAGTTACACATAATATTTTGTTGGACCCAAATCAGTCAAGCAGAAGTTACATAAAATGCACCCAACAGTAGCCTTAATGGTGACAGATAAATTACAAAATTTGTTGGATGTGGACTTCATCATATCAGTAGCCTACCCACCATGGGTATCAAACATGGTGCCTATTAAGAAACCTAACGAGAGGATTCACATATGCACAAATTTTTGAGATCTTAATAAAGCGAATCCCAAAGAGGAGTTTCCTTTACCCAATATTGATGCTTTGGTAGATGCTATAGCAGAACATGACATGTTATCCCTAATGGATGATTTTTTTGGATATAATAAAATCCCCATTAATCCAAAAGACCAACTAAAAATGGTGTTTACAATGCCTTGGGGGACATTTTGTTACAAGGTCATGCCTTTTGGCCTTAAGAATGCTGGCACCACTTACCAACGAGCCATAACATATATCTTCCATGACTACATGCACAAAATTTTGGAAGACTACATGGATGACTTATTGGTAAAATATTTATTACGCCATGAGCATGTTGGTATATTGTGTAACATCCTCGATCGCCTCATTGAACACAATGTTAGGCTTAATCCCAAGAAATGCGTATTTGGAGTTATATCTGGTAAAATCTTAGGATTCATAGTCTTTAAGTGAGGCATCGAGGTGGATCCAAACAAGGTCAAGGCTATCCTAAAAATGCCTCCCCCCACAACCATTAAGTAGCTATGGATATTGCAAGGAAAGTTCGCATTGATCAAATGCTTCATAGTGCAACTATCGGATAAATGTCAACCCATGAATAGGTTGCTACACAAGGGATTTCATTTCATTGTGATAAGGAATGTCAAGAAGCCTTTGATGAAATTCAGCAATACCTGGCTTTGCCACCCATATTTGCTACTCCGTAACTAGGAGTGTCATTCTATTTATATATTTCAGCTACTAACATGGCATTGGGCACCATGTTTTCCCAAAAGAACAAATTCCACAAAGAATAGGCTACATACTACATTAGCCGCACACTGGTTAGCTATGAGATAAAGTATGCATACATTGAGAAGCTATGCTTAGCAGTGGTCTTTGCAACTAAAAATCTATGTCATTATATGCTAAATAATACCATGTATGTCATATCTAAGGAAAATCCATTACGATATATGATGAGCAGAACATATCACAATAGTCGCATGACGAAATGGATAATGCTATTGACAAAATTTGACCTAGAGTTCATTGGACAAAAATAAAAAAAAGGATAGTTCATAGCCGATCAATTATTCGAGGCTCCTCTATAGGATGATCAGCCTCTAAATATAGAACTTCCCGATGATGGAGTGTTTCATGTTTCAGAATAACCTGATTCTACCGAACCTAAGTCACAAGCAAACATAATTTTATTCTTCGATGGTTCTAAATGTGAGCAAGGGAGTGGCATATATATTGTGCTTTTCACACCACAGGGGTCTCCCATACCTCTTTTATTTAAACTCAATTTCTCGTGTACCAACAACAACGTCGAGTACAAGCCCTCGTCCTAGGTCTTCAGATGACCATCGCCATGAAAATTACAAAGTTAAACATTTTCAACAATTCCTTGCTCATATTTAATCAGGTTATAGGGATCGTCTAGTGTAGGTGTCCCATATTGCAAGTCTACAAAGCCCTAGTGGACAAACTTCTGGAAAAATTTGAGTGGTAATATATAGGGGCACTCCCTCTTTCATCAAATTGTTTTGTAGATATGATGGCTTCCTTAGGGTCGCTAATTCCACAAAACCCTTCAGATTATATCATGACTATTCAAGTAAAAATTCTTGTGCAATCTGTGACTAAGCGTTATGAGCATAACACCACACTAGATAAGCACATGATTCATATTGAGCCTTTACATGAAAGGTTCTCTCAACTACACAATTATTTGAATAACATCAATAGGGGGACTTTGTTCTCTCAGAATTCTTTTGATACTAGCACAACACTATATCTTCAAGTTCATTCTCAATCAACATTTGCATGAGATGAGCATCAAAAGAATTATGTGATTCATACTATTGAGGCTTCTTCAAAGCAAGACTAGGCCACACAGATTAAAAATTATCTTAAACTGGGAAACATCCCGCATGGATTATCATATGTCACAAAGCGAGCATTAAAACAAAAGGTAGAAAAATATATCTTATTAGGAGATATAATGTATCGTCAGAATTATGAAGGTATCCTCCTACATTGCTTAGACTCATAGGAGTCTTCTTGGACCATTTTCCAAGCACATGATGGTACATGTGGTGGTCACTTTAGCGGCATGGCCATCGCCAAGCGCATTCTTTGCATGGGCTATTATTGGCCAACTTTAGAGCAAGATTATTGTGCTTATGTAAATAAGTGCATGAAGTGTCAACATCATGCAAATTTGACACACATACCTTCACAAGCCTTACAACCGATTCAATCGGTTTGGCCATTTGCACAATGGGGGTTTGATTTAATTGGGAAAATCTCACCTACCTCCTCAGGTTGTCACACATTTATCATAATGACAACTGAGTATTTCACAAAATGGGTGGAAGAAATTCCCTCTACCACTATGACTGGACCCTGCATTATGGATTTCATGCTACATAATATCATGTCATTTTGGTATTCCATCCAAAATAATATTGGATAATGGAACACCCTTCAAGAATATGGATGTGCGTGCATTAATAACAAAGTATAACATAAAGCACAACTTTTCCACGCCCTATTATCTGCAAGCCAATGGGCAAGCAGAGGCATCAAACAAGACAATTGTAG
The DNA here is from genome assembly GCA_028583015.1 of Wollemia nobilis. Taxonomy (NCBI): domain Eukaryota; kingdom Viridiplantae; phylum Streptophyta; class Pinopsida; order Araucariales; family Araucariaceae; genus Wollemia; species Wollemia nobilis. Next base: position 3,538,851 of record JAQPPZ010017036.1, on the reverse strand, counting down.
CCATCTTAAATAAAATCGTCAAGGATAATCATAAAGATTGGCATAATCAATTACATCTTGTTCTTTGGGCCTATCGCCCTAGCATTTGGATGCCCACTAGGGCAACTCTGTTTTCACTAGTGTATGGTATTGAAGCCATCATGCCTATAGAGTTAGAGATTTCGTCCCTATGCATTTCCATGCAAGAATTTATCGATGATGATATCTCTAGGCAAGATCGTTTAGATCAATTAATGTTGCTTTATGGAGGACATGTCAATGCCCTTGAGCATCTACGTGTTTATCAGGAACACCTTAATAGAGATTATAACTTGAAAGTACATCAAAGAGACTTTCAAGTTGGTGATTTAGTTCTAAAATAGAACCAACAAAATTCAAATTTTCCATTGAATTTTGCGAGACAAATTTGCAGCAAACTGGTTAGGTCCATTCATTATTACAAGTTAGATTGGACCTAGAACTTATCGCCTAGCATCCATCAAAGGAAGTGAAGATCCTGAATCCATGAATATCAGTCATTTTCAACCATTTCATGCTTATAGCACCATTAAAATACCCTAGGCAGTCTATGGCATTTCCTAAATGTCAATGACCGTCTAGGTCACCTAAAATGCTCATAGGCAGTTAGTGATTGTCTAGGTAAAAATAAAATGCTCCTAGTTAATCTATGATCATATAGGTCAAACCAAAAATCCCCAAAGGCATCTATAAGCCCTTTCGTCATTCTAATACCCCTAGGTAGTCTATGGCATTTCCTAAATGTCAATAACTATCTAGGTCACTTAAAATACTCCTAGCCAGTTAGTGACCGTCTAGGTCAAAATAAAATGCTCCTAGAAAATCTACAATCATCTAGGTCAAACCTAAAAGCTCTAAAGGCATATATAAGCCCTGTGGTCACCCTTAAATTCCCCTATGTAGTCTATGGTATTTCCTAAATATCAATGATCGTCTAGGTCACCTAAAACACTCCTAGGAAATCAGTGATTGTCTAGGTCAAAATAAAATGCTCCTAAACAATATACAATCATCTAGGTCAAACCAAAAAGCCCCAAAGGCATCTATAAGACCTGTGGTCAACCTCAAATACCCCTAGGTAGCCTATGGTATTTCCTAATTTTTGATGACCATCTAGGTCACCTAAAATGCCCCTAGGCAGTCAGTGACCGTATAGGTCAAAATAAAATATTTCTAGATAATCTACGATCATCTAGGTCAAACCTAAAAGCTCCAAATGCATCTATAAGCCATTTGGTCACCCTTAAATGCCCCTAGGCAGTCTATGGAATTCCTAAATGTCAATGATCATCTAGGTCACCTAAAACTCTCCTAGGCGGTCAATGATCATCTAGGTCAAAATAAAATGCTCCTAGATAATCTACAATCATCTAGATCAAACATAAAAGCTCCAAAGGTATCTATAAGCCCTTTGGTCAACCTCAAATACCCCTAGGTAGTTTATGGCATTTCCTAAATGTCAATGACTGTCTAGGTCACCTAAAACACTCCTAGCGGTCTATGACCGTCTAGGTAAAAATAAAACACTCCTAGACAATCTATGATCATCTAGGTTAATCCAAAAACCTCTCTAAAGGCATATATAAGCCCTTCGGTCAACCTCAAATACCCCTAGGCAGTCTACGACATTGCCTAAGTGTCGATGACCATCTAGATCACCTACAACACTCCTAGGCAGTCACTGACCATCTAGGTCAAAATAAAATGGTCCTATATAATCTATGATCATATAGGTTAAAACAAAAATTCCCAAAGACATCTATAAGCCATTTGGTCACCCTTAAATGCCCCTAGGTAGTCTATGGCATTTCCTAAATGTTAATGACCATCTAGGTCACCTAAAATGCTCCTAGGTGGTTAGTGATCATCTAGGTAAAAATAAAACACTCCTACATAATCTACAATCATCTAGGTCAAACCTAAAATCTCCAAAGGCATCTATAAGGCCTTTGGTCAACCTCAAATGCCCCTAAGCAGTATATGGCATTTCCTAAGTGTCGATGACCATCTAGGTCACCTAAAATGCTCCTAGGCGATCAGCGGTCATCTAGGTCAAAAGAAAAAACTACTAGATAATCTTTGATCATCTAGATCAAACCTAAAAGCTCCAAAGGTATCTATAATCCCTTTTGTCACCCTTAAATGCCCCTAGGCAGTCTATGGTATTTCCTAAATATCAATGACTGTCTAGGTCACCTAAAATGCTCCTAGACGATCAGTGATCATCTAGGTCAAAATAAAATATTCCTAAACAATCTATGATCTTCTAGGTCAAACCTAAAAGCTCCAAAGGTATCTATAAACCCTCTGGTAAACCTAAAATTCCTCTAGGCAGTCTATGGTATTTTCTAAATGTCAATGGCCATCTAGGTCACCTAAAATACTCCTAGTAGTCTATGACCATCTAGGTCAAAATAAAATGCTCCTAGACAATCTATGATCATCTAGGTCAATCCAAAAATCTCCAAAGGCATCTATAAGCCCTTTGGTCAACATTAAATGCCCATAGGTAGTCTACGATATTGCCTAAGTGTCGATGGTCATCTAGGTCACCTAAAACACTCTTAGGCGATTAGTGACTGTCTAGGTCAAAATAAAATGCTCCTAGAAAATCTATAATCATCTAGGTCAAACCAAAAAGTCCCAAAGGTATCTATAAGCCCTTTGGTCACCCTTAAATACCCCTAGGTAGTCTATGGCATTTCCTAAGTGTCGATGACCATCTAGGTCACCTAAAATGCTCCTAGGCGATCAGTGACTGTCCAGGTCAAAATAAGATGCTCCTAGATAATCTATGATCATCTAGGTCAATCCAAAAAGGCCCAAAGGCATCTATAAGCTCTTTGGTACCCATAAAACTCCCCTAGGTGGTCTACAATCATCTAGGTCAAAAGAAAATATTCCTAGACAATATATGATCATCTAGGTCAATCCAAAAAGCTCCAAAGGCGTCTATAAGACCTTTGGTCATCCCAAAAGCCCCAATGGCATTCATTAAGCCCATTGGTCAACCTGTATATTCATATATATCAAAATACAAAAATGTTATCAAAATAATCAAAATACAAAAATATTGCTTCATTACAATTCATATAAATTGCATTAGGCATACTCATCATTGCATTATGCATCATTCAAAATTGATCATTGTATCGCTCCAGATTTTTTGCATCCTTACCTTCAGGCTATAGGATCCATACCCAGAAGGGGGATGCGAGAAGGATGAGACAATACCTCAGACTGAGAGGCCCTTTGAAGGTCCCGCCTCTCAGGGGAGGGGTATAAATTTGCATTTTTGACGGATGGTGGGTTCACCAGGAAACTTTTGAGTGGTAGTTTCCATGCCTAGGTTGATAATAGGTTTGATGTGTTCATTTTATATTTAATCATTTAATTCCTAGGTTTGGCCAAGATGAATCTAAGCTAATCTATATGTCGATGCTGATTTTTATGGATATAGAAAACATGAATAAATGTTGAATACAGAGAATGTGCTAAATATGATAGAATATACCTGATTCTGAATGTCTAAATGAATATTCTATAGTTTATAGAATTCAAATCATCTCGAATCGTACAGAATCATCTGAAATTACACATAATCATCTCATATCACAGTCGATCGTCTGAGATAAGACAAGATCGTCGATGATCTGACGAATTCGTCAGAAACCTGTAATCACAAAAATAGATACAAAATACCAAAAATGCAACTGCAAAAGCAAGGGGAAATGATAGAAATCATAATGAATTTGCCTAAATGGTAGATCGAGATAGCAATTAAATGGAAATGCATCAATTTGATAATTTATTTTGACTTCATCATATATCTATGCTAAATGAGGTGAACTCCAGGATGCATAAATATAATAACCTAAGATAATGCACAAAGAAATGCATAAAAAAATAAGAAAATGCAAACTCTGGGCTCTGATTGCCCCCTATCTAGACTACAATCAGGATCACCTCCAATTGTACAAGATCGTCTGCGCTCCTCGACAGGATCATCCGAAATCGTCTGGGATCTCCTACGACAATCCGAGCTTGCTTTGATTGAAAAATAGTAAAATTCTTGCAAGAAAACATGAAATACAAAATGCAAACGATGGTGTGAGGATGCTCTAATGCATACGAAACTAACTCTGCAAGGAAATCCATCAGCTAGGGGGTTCAAGGGGATAAAATGAGAAAATCTCAGTTTATATAGGATTAGGGAGAGGTTAGGAGGTTGGAGATCATCCTAATTTGGGAGATCTCCAACGGGGGAGACTCTAACTGCACAAACATGCTTTTTGCCCAAGTTAGAGAAATTGTTGAAACAAAAGTTAATTATGAAAATTTGGTTTTGGGACGAAATCGTCTAGATGTTCTGTTCTAGATGAATTTGTCAGATCTGGGATGATTTCGTCTGATCTACGATGATATTGTCCAACAGTTAAAACAAATCCTAAAAATGGTGTGGAAAATGAGGAAAGCGGGTAACAGACGGTTAATGGGTGGTTTGGGTTTAAAATTCAAATTTTTATCTTTTTACTAAGGTTTAACTGTGCTAATTTTAGGGTGCTACATCTTGCCCCCTCTTTAGCAAATTTTTCGAAGAAAATGCGTTAAAGACAAGTTTTTTCTATTTTACGAGAAAGCAAAAATTTACTCCATTTTTTAGACAACGATTCTAGGTCGAATCGTATGACTGCTTACTATGGTGCCCCCTTCGTTTTTGACCCAAATCGAATGTTTGAGGTAAAAACACGGAAAAGCAAAATTAAAAATGTTGTTTTTTTTAAATAAAATTAAGAAAAATAGGGTAAAACCCTAATTTATTTTTATTGTTCTAGAGCTCTACAGAGAGAAAATTGGTTGAGACAATGCACAGAGCGACAGAGGTCCGGTGCGGGCTACGGGTAAGGATCTAATCCTAGTAAATTAGGTTTGAATTTAATTTGTGCAATTTTTTGTTTGAAATTTTGATTATTTTGGGGCATCACGACCGTTTTTAGGCCGTCGACGACGTCGGGATGAAATCGTCCCGATTTTGTTGGAATCGTCCCTAGATCGTCGATTTCATCGGAGGGCAAAATCAATGATTTAGGGGCGATCCCATCCAACAAGGGGCGATCCACAAGTTACAAAATCGTAGATGATTTCAACCTACAAAGGATGATTTTACCCAATTTGGGATGATATAACCAATGGTGGATGATATCATCATTTTTAAGAAATTAAGCTTGATTAAAATGTTTTTAATTTTATTTTAATGATTGGTTTATTAATGAATTTTATTGTTTTATTGTTTGTTTTGCAGAGGGGATTACTAAAGAGTCAAGAATGGAAATACGGTAGGTTGCGAGATGATATAGTCACACTCGATCAGGCGAAGCACGACTGACTGGCTCAGGTCAGTTTGCAGCATGTGGCAGAGATGCCACAAGTATCGACAGACATGGGGCTACTGACAACCCTAGAAGAGAGATGGTATCTAGGGTCGTCCTACTTTTGGTTATCGATAGGGGAGATGGATCCCACACTAGAGGACGTATGGAGGATCATGAGAATCTCCATACATGGACGGTTTATGATGACTATGGCCAATCAAGGCCAGGCGATGATGAGGTTGATTGGGGACCCGAGCTTCGCCCTAGAGAAGGGTGGAGTGAACATCGAGTCTCTAAGAAAGATTCTTGGGGCATCTAGGTTGTCTCAAGTTTTTGCAAAGGTGGTAGGTGGCTTATTGCTATGCCACCAGAGTGGGTGCAGATTATCCTGGCTCCTCTCAGATGTGGTCTACGATATGAGAGACCATGACTATAGATACTCATGGGGCAACTTTGTGCTATGTCGCTTGTATAGGATCCTACATGGGGTCATATATAAGGGAGGTCAATGTCTAGTCTTGACATCACTATTATAGGTTTGGTGCTAGGACCACATCACGGTGCAGAGGTCGATAGGGCTCCCACTGACAGGGGTTGATCAGGAGAGGCCTCGAGTTTTCTATTGGTAGTTACAGAGGGGGTCACAATGGCGAATAGATCTATCGATGTCACGAAGGTTTCTGGACGACCTCATCCTAGACCAGATCACATGGATGCCATGGTGAGAGCATCTTAGGTGGGCAAAGGATGGGAAAGAGTTGGCTTGCATCAAGTGAGTCTGCTAGCTATGGATGGAGCAGGGAGAGATAGAACTCCACTACTACAACTGGGTTCTATGATAGTTTGGTCTACAGTAGGGGATCCCTTCTCTCAAGGATTATGAGTACTCCCAAACTATTTAGGATAGTACCACGCTGAGTAGGGCTCCAGACATGCAGCAATTCTGGAGTCAAGACACAGACGATGCCCCCATCCAGCCAGTGGATGGTGACAACACTAGGGTCACAGACGGGTATGATTCTTGGTACATAGGCATCTGCCTTCCTCAAATGATGAGGGCGTAGGGTCCAGTGCACGCTATGGTGTGATGGATGGGGAGGCAGTGCCAGACTACTATTAAGGTAGTGCAGGGTCATGGCAGGAGAGATCAGTGACGGTCTCCATAGGAGAGACGCCAGAGAATGGGTCAGGCTCCATAAAGACCTCAAGAGTCAGGGAGGAGGGAGATGGGAGTCCCTTATCAATAGGGGGAGAGACCACCATCACCCTATAAGGATAAGGGTGTTGAGGTAGGGGAGAGCAGCGAGACGGTGTCTCTCCGGGCTGAGGTTGCTCGCCTTCAGGCTCAGATGTAGACGCTACAAGACGAGGCTACACAGCTTAGGGCTCAGAGCAGAGGGGCAAGCACTCAGGATCTAGCATGGTCTATTGCTCAGATTGCATTCTACTAGGGGTTATACTATCACGTGGTCCTAGAGATACAGAGGGTACCACTACCACCCCCCATTACAAAGTCGGTCATGATGGGATCGTCGAGGACATCCTCACGATCAATGGCGAGGACCTGAGACACAACCCGAACCTCTATGGGACCACCTCCTCCACGTCAGGGCAGGGGAGGAGATGAGGTTGAGAGCTCGAGGGCTTCTCGAGGCTAGCTACTATAGAGTGCAGACTGTATTATTATATTTTTTTGAGGGGATTGAGTATGCCAGGGTTTTTATTGTGGCATACCAATCTAGATGATGTACATGATTGATTGAGATATATAGATTATCTGTTTGATGATATGACTTGTGTATATGTTGTATGGTGCTTTAATTTTGAATTTTGTGATTAATGTAATTATATCATTGGAAAGAAAATATTTATGCCATGCTATAAAATTGGAAATGAAAATAATTTGATGTAAATAAATTGGTTGTTTTTGTGGTGTGTTTTGATGAAAAAAATAAAAGGGACTTCTAACAATAATTTCAAAGGACATTGTCGCTGGTATAGACCATTTCATGGAGTCGTCGCTCACTAGGTCGTCAAGCTAATCCCAGGATAGAAATATTTTTAAAAGTAAAAGAGTGCTTAAGAGACTGTCTTAAGATTTTGTATTGTGATGATGGAAGTGATGATGGTGATGATTTATTTTTAGATTTTCATAAAAAAAATTATGCATGACATATTAAAGAAATATGATCTTGCTAGGCATAAATTCCTAAGTGTGATACAAATTTTGAATAAGTCCCTAAGAACTATACCATAATTACAAAATTGAATGTTGACATAATGACATGAAATAAAAAAAATTGCGTTCTTTTGAAAACACAATTGTGTAACATAATGATGTAAGCCATATGTTTTTATGAATTAAAATGAAGGGGAAATAAAATGAGAACAATGGTTTGTGCTAGGCATAGAATTATAGGTATAGACTTATACCATCATCGCAAAATCCAAAGAAGAAATTGATATTTTAGTTTTATTGCATGATTGATTTTTGACTTTTGATAAACAAAAAATAATAATATGAACATGACTTTATTGATTATATGTGTGTCATATGTTGTTTGAAAGCATTTTGTGATTTTTGAAAACAATGTATATAATTGTTTTTATACTAAACAGATGTTCTGAAATAAGAAGATAAAATTATTCCAAAAAAGAGTTGCATAAATATTTTACATTATCTCAAAGAAAAATGTAGATTTATAAGGAACCCTTATGTGCAAATGTGAGTTCATTACCGATCTTGCTTTATCATAATGATACAAAATCTCTCAAATACAAATGTGTGTGCAATTGTATTGTTCATTTACCAATTTTGAGCAAGAAAATTTGATACAAGTAATTTGACTTAACCAAATGAGTGTTCCTTGACCATGATTTATATGCATGTAATCGTACCAAACTACTATGTAAGTCGGGTTATCAAGAGCTAGCTAATCCATAAGCTGACATAGGTTTGTATAAAAGAAAGTCGCTAATGTGATAGACATATCACCATGCTAGGAATTACCCAAGGCCAAGCGGGTTGGGCACAAACCGCATGTTATGGGACTTACCTCACAGTTTTTGAATAATTGAGAATTCCAGGGATTCAAGCTCATTCACCCTTATTTTCTTTTCAATGGGTAGGGAAAAGGATTTTATTGCTTTTTGCTTTTGCTTTTCTCTTCTTTTTTTTTTTTTTTTTTTTGTATTTTTGCTTGATACTGAGATAATGCTGAAATATTGTTGTGATGATACAAAATAATATTTTGCTTGTTATCTTTTGCTTTGAATTTTTCTTTTGCTTCCTATACTAGGGATACTTGCTCGGATTGGTTGTAGAGCAAGGAGTTTTTATTTCGGGTAGGGGTGAGCTTGTCCTTTTGTCAATTCTCAAAGATTCTAGACCATGTGCATGATAGGATAGCAGGGGAAACTTTTCGCTCAAGAAACTACTTCTACTATGTAGCATCATATTGAATTTCCAATGAAATCATTTTAATGTGAAAAGATATGCTTGGTTCAAGTAAATAACAAGATCAGTTCTCTATGCTCAAAACTTTATTTAATTCAACTGTGGACTTTGATATAAGAGAGATTAATAATCATACCAAATAAAATCAAGATATTTATGCTTGTGAGTGTGAAAGTGCGGGATTCCAAATAAATGCTAATTTATCCAAAATAATTGAAAATATAACTGCAATACTTCAAGAATTGACAGGTACGAAAATAAAAGATGTTTTTGAAGATTTTGAGGATTTTGATGTTTTTATATTTTGATTTTGAGTGATGAATTGAAAGAATAAATACTGTTACTGTTTTTGAAAAATATTTTGATATAAATGGCTAAAATGAAACAATATGCAAAATACAATATATACAAATGATGAAATGACCCAATGTTATGCATAATAACGCTTAAGATGCATAATGTTCATAGGTTCTTTAAGATTTTTACCATCTAAGGTAGCTAATCGATATGCTCACGATCCAAATTTAGCAGTGATGACATATGGTCCAAGCCAGTTAGGCTCAAATTTACCTTTAAGGTCTTTAGTTGCATTAGTATTTTTTTATTTTCTTTTAAGACAAGGTCGTCGATCTCAAAGGATCGATGATGAACTTTCTTGAGGTATGCTCTCTTAATCTTGTTTTGGTAGGCACGAAGATGTTCCAAAGCATTGATACGCTTTTCATCTAGGAGTTCCAGTTGACTAAATATGCCAGCACGATATTCATATCCTACTTCAGTATCTTGAAGTAGTAGAGCTAAAGAAGGAACTTCTAATTCAAAGAGAAAAATAGCTTCAGCACCATAAACCAAAACAAAAGGTGAAGTACCAGTGGGGGTGCGAACCGTAGTTTGATAGGCCCACAAAGCAGGATATAATTGGATGTTCCAATCTCGACCAGACTTATTGAGTAGTCTTTTGAGGATTTTGATTAATGTTTTATTAGATGCTTCTGCTTGGCCATTACCCTGAGGATAATAGGGAGTGGACCAACAATGTTGAATTTTATATTTTTGACATAATTTTTTGACATCTTTATTTTTGAAACAAGTTCCATTATCTGAGATGAGATTTACAAGAATTCCGAACCTACAAATAATTTGATTAAAAATAAACTTGGAAACTTGGGTTCCAATGCAAGAAGCTAAGGGCATAGCTTCAACCCATTTCGTGAAATACTCAATGGTGGTTATGATGAATTTGTGTCCATCAGATGACACAGGATTGATTTTTCCAATGATGTCTAAGCCCCATTTTGAAAAGGGCCAAGGAGATGAAATAGCCTATAGTTCTTGTGCAGGCGCATGGACAAGGTCAGCGTGTTTCTGGCACTTGTCGCAATGGCACACATAATCATGTGCATCATTTTCCATGGTAGGCCAAAAATATCCTATCCTAAGGAGCTTATTAGCAATGGTGCTACCACTAAAATGCCCCCCACAAGATCCATTGTGGGCTTCACTCAAATCTGATCTAGATTCTGCTAGATTCAAACATCTTAGTAAGATGCCTTCAAAAGATCTCCTATACAAGGTATTACCAATAATTACAAAGCGACTTGCTCGTCTACGTAATAACCGACGCTGGTTGCGATTACAACCTTTAGGAAAGGTCCCCTTTTGAAGAAAATTAAATATATCAGTGTACCATGGTTCAGGAGTGGTTTCGTTGAGTAAAAACACATCCAAAGGTTCTAAGCATGATTTTCTTGAAGCGGGTTCCTGGAGTCGATGAATAATGATGGTAGCATATTCATCATCTAACTCCAAGGGCAAAAGAGATGCAGCTGCAGCCATAACATCAGCTGCACAGTTGCTAGTTCGAGGAATAACTTCCAAGGTAACTTGATCAAATAAAGATAATAATTGTAAGACATATGTTTTATATGGGCGTAATTTATCATCTCTGGTCTGATAAACATCATTGATTTGATTTATGACAAGTTGAGAATCACCGAAAACCAATAAATTTTTAATTTTTAGTGCCAAGGCAGCTCGTAATCCAAGGATCAGAGCCTCATATTCAGTAGTATTATTGGTGCAAGAAAATGTTAGTTTGAAGGACAGAGGTATAAGATGTTTCTGTGGAGATATTAAAATAATACCTGCACCAGCCCCACTCATGCATTAGGCTCCGTCAAAGTATAGGGACCATTGCTCAGGATGGTCTGCCTCTAATTGAAGGCATTCATCAAGAAACTCAATGATGAGGGGATGGGTAGACTCTAAGGGCACAGCAGCTAATTGATCTGCTATGATTTGAAATTTAACAAAATTTTGTCCTATAAACATGAGTTCAAACTTGCTTAGCGTAAGAACCCACTTGGCTATGCGACCAGATAAGTATGGTCGACTCATGAGATACCGTAAAGGATCGAATTTAGCAATAACATATGTTTTTTGACTAAGCATATAATGGCGTAGTTTCTGTGTAGAAAATATGACTGTGAGACATAACTTCTCTAATATTGTATAACGAGTTTCATAACTGATTAAGGCTCTGCTGATGTAATAATTAGCATGTTCTTTCTTCTCATCGTCAAGTTGAGCTAACATAGCTCCTAAGGCAAAATCTAAAGCAAAAATGTACAAGATAAATGGATGATCAGATCTAGGTGAGGAAAGCACTGGTGGTTTAAGGAGATATTGCTTAAGGATTTCAAATGCTTCCTGGCATTCGTCGTCCCAATGAAAAGAGATATCTTTCTTAAGAAGCTTAAGAAAGGCTCTAGTTTTATCTGCCAACTTATCAATGAAGCGACGAATAGCTTGAAGCTGACCTTGTAAACTTCATAATTTAGATATATTTGTGGGTGCGTGCATATCAGTGATAGCTGCAATCTTGAGAGGGTCAATTTCAATGCCACGTGAAGAAATGATAACCCCCAATAATTTATCGGACTTAACTCCGAATATACATTTGGCTGGATTTAGTCGGATAAGATATTCCCTTAATCGATCAAATACTTTTCTCAAGTCATCTAAATGATCATCTTCTTTGATAGAATGAGCTATAATATCATCTACATAATCATGTAGAATATCATGCATCATATCATGAAATATATAAGTCATGGCTCGTTGATATGTTGCACCTGCATTCTTTAAACCGAATGGCATCACTTTCCAACAAAAGGTTCCCCAAGGGGTAATAAAGGCTATTTTAGCTTGATATTCAGGAGCTATCCTGATCTGATTATAACTAGATAATCCATCCATTAGGTATATCATTCCGCTCCTAGCAGTAAAATCAATGATCTAATCCATGTTGGGAAGAGGAAAATCGTCTTTAGGAAACACAACATTAATATCTCTAAAGTCTTTGAAAACCCTAACTTTGGTAGCTTATTTCTTAGTTACTAGAACTACATTCGAGATTCATTCATCATAATCAATGGCTTGTATAAAAATGACCTTCAAGATTTTTTCTAATTCTCCTTTGACTAGTAAGGCCACTTTAGGATGCATTTTTCTAAGTTTTTTTTTAACAGGTTTAGCATCCGGATGGACTACTAGGTGATGCATAACTATAGAAGGGTCTAATCCTGGCATATCTTCATATGTCCAAGAAAAAATGTCTTCATATTCTTTAAGAAATGCAATGTATGTATCTTGTTTTTCTTGACTCAATTCTGATCCAATGTTGATGATGTGGGGGTTATCTTTGGTTCCAATGTTAATTTTTATAACGTTTTCAACTTCCATATGTAGATCTCTCTCAAAATTAGATGGGGCAGGTGAAATGCCTAATTCTTGTAATTCTTCCAAGGTTAGCTTGGATAATTTGTCTTGAGGATTCGTGGCCTCAAGCTGGGCTATACTAGGTATAGAGCCATCGAAATAAAATTTGTTATGTAACAATTCCTCAACGGAGACATCATGGAAGATATCCCCCTCCAACTCATCATCATGGATTATCCCTTAAACACAAAGCATCGTGTTTATCCAAATAATCTTGGTAACATATAAGATGGTCATCATCCTCAAATGGGAAGGGCTGACATTTACTAGGAAATAGGCCCACACCACATTGGGAAGGCCATGGTTCTACCTCAAAAGGTTCTTTCATACCATTTTGGGAAGGTCCCAAACCTTTCCCTTTATAGCCCAATCTAAGAATTATAGGTTTAGATTTAACATACTCATTAACAAAATAACAACGAGCATACCCGTCATAATGAGTCTTGATGTTTCTAGGTATTCTTCCCTAGTCATATCCCTTATAAATAAAAGCACAACTCCCGAATTGGTAGATACTTCCCATAGGTTGTGGGAGGCCCAAGGTACGAGGAGAGGGTGGCAATTTATTTAAAATATGGGAATCTTGCATAACAACATTTGTTTTCTCTGATACAAGAATTTTAGATAAATCAAGTAAGAGCTTGTCAGTAAGAGCGTAAGAGGTAGAAGGATCATTTCCTATGTTTTTGGATGTAGAAAACATGCCTTTGATATGCGTAGACATTGTAGAGATGTCGATGGACGGGTCTAAAGGTATGGAAGTTATAGGAGTAAAACAAGAAGCATTGGTTGTGGGTTTAGGATCTTTTTGGGGTCTGAATGTGGTTTGTTCGAAATATGGTTGAACTATATGTAGAGGTGTGGTTGGTGGGGAAAAAGTAGATGATGTTATAAGTGTGTGTTTCACACGTTTGGGTGGATGATGAGAATTAGTATGTGTGGATGACAAAGCAGGGAAAAATTAAACTCCAACAGGTTCTACCAAAGCATACATATCAAAGGGTCTAGGATCACCATGAATGGTAACCAACTAATTTTTAAATTCAAATTTAACACACTGATGTAAAGTTGAGGGAACAACTTGCATCGCGTTGATCCAAGGGTGACCCAAAAGTATATTGTATGATGTAGGGCAATGCACAATAAACATGGTCGTGTCTAAGGTTCTAGGACCAAATTGCAATGGAATAGTAATAACTCCACATGTTTCTTGTGTTTCGTCATTGAATGCTTTTATAATCATATCAGTTCTTTTCATTTCATCACTTCTAAACCCAAATATTTGGTAGAAGTCAAAAGTGCATATGTTTAAAGATGAACCATTATGAATCAAGACTCGTTTAACTACTACATCTCTAATTAGGGCAGTAATATATAAGGGGTTATCCTTATGTAAACTATTTTGTGGTATATCTCTATCCCATAAGTCAATACAATCGACTTCTCGAGTTATGATAATATTGGACATGGCTTCAGGTTGAATATTTTATGGTACCATAATTTGGCTTAATGTGAGCATTAATTCATCCCTATGGGTAGGAGATCTTAAAAGGTCCAAAAGGGAAATTATAGCTGTAGCATTTGATAATTGTTCTTTAATATCATAAGGAGGTTTAGGTTGAACATTAGGTGCATGATTCCCTTTATTGGGATTTTTCAAAACAAATGGAGCTGATCCATCATTCTGAGTTTGATCTTGTTGAGAATTTTGAGCCTGTTGTCGAGTAACAACTCCAATGGTACCTACAATATTATTTTGTGGATGATGAATGGGTCTTGGTCTAGCGTTTATGACTTGTTCATTAGAAAGTAATTGGTGAGAATATGGTCGAGTAGTGACTCTTCTAGGAAATGGTTCTTCCGGAACCATAGAATTTGTGATGGGTTGAACAACATCTGATTCATCTTTAGAACTATTCAATTGATTTGAGGTGATTTCCATGTCACTTTCAGTCTCATATTTGGTATCACTAAGATCAGGTGTCCGAATATTATGTAGAGGTCTGGCCGTGACCATGGATAAAGTTGTGTCAAATATTTACAGATCTTGAACAGGTAAATGTCCACTAATAGTTCCTACATATCGGGTAGGAGGAGGAACATAATGATGTTCAATTTGATTAGCCGCCTCCGTACCATGTTTTAGTAAGGGATGTTGAAAGATGTCTAATGACTGATTGGCATTCTAATTCTGATTTTGGAGAATGTTCTTTTGAGCATTATTAGGAGGATTTTGTTTAGGTTGAAAGGCTTGCACCTCCATCTCATTGTTATCAATCAGGTCTTGTATTTTATGTTTTAATATTTTACAAGAGTTGGTAGCGTGTCCAGGTCCTCTATGGAAATCACAGTGTAAATCAGCTTTGTATCCGGTATAGTTGGATCAGGTTCCTAGATATTTGGTAATTGGATCAATCCTCGTGCTAGTAATTACGAGAGAATGGTTGATAAAGGTTGATTTAACCTAGTAAATTCTTGGGGTGGTTTATCAGGAGGTTTCAGTATAAATTTCTCTATTGTTTTCACAACATTAACAATAGCGATATTTCTACTATCAGTGACTCCATCGCCCACAACTTGTTTATTTTTATATTGATTTTTGGATGTTTTCTCATCATATTTCTTTTTAAGTTGACCTCTCCTAACAAGAGCATCTTCCACTCTTCGAGCTAAATCTATAGCTTGATCGAATGTGGTCAAGGTAGCAGTTGATAACTCATACGATAGTTGTTCTTGTAAATTATTGATAAAGATATCCAACATTTCCAGATAAGGTAACACAAAGGGCAATTTTCCTATCAACTGTCTCCATCGAGCTAGGAAATCAGCAAAACATTCATCTTTGTCTTGTTTTATGTTGTACAAATATTTAATGGTTACATGCATTTCAATGTAGGCACTAAATTGATGCACAAAAGACTTGACGATTTCTTCAAAATTTCTCAAAGAATGAGTGGGTAGTTGATAATACCATTCTAATGCCATCCCTCCTAAAATTTTTGGGAACATTTTTAGTAATAAAAAATCATCATGTGAAATATCATGACACGCTATCCTAAACATACGAAGATGCTCTATGGGATATTTAGTTCCTTTGTATATTGGTAGGACAGGCATAGGAAAGTGTTTAGGATATGGTTGTGCTACAACTATAGGATCTAGAGGCTGACTACACATCTCTCGATAATTGTACGAGGGATGGTAGGGATCTATCTGGTCCATACGAGAGACTAACTGTTTCACCATGGCTTTCAGATTACCAGTTTGTCCACCATATTGGTTTGGTGGTACATGAGTATGGGATTTGTGAACGTAGGATGGCGTGACATAAGGATTAGATGCTATATTGCTATTATGCAAATGGTTGGTAGGAAGAGTATTATGAAGAAGATTTGTTGTAGCATTATGTTGTACCTCGGATTGTTGGAAATTGGTATTTGGTTTTGTTTTAGGTTTTTTTGATTTGAGGTATGTTGATCAATAACTTGGTGAAATAGAGCAGTGAATGATGGTTTCTTTTGTGTGGGAATAACCCTAGGCTTGGTAACAGGTACTCTAGATGGTTGGGTAACCTGTTGTTGTTGCATGTTTTGGATTATAGCGGCCATATCCAAATTGGATGGTCTAGCTTGATCACTTTCTTGATCAACGAAGGATAAGGGATTAGTGCGTGTGTGATATATTTCTTCTAGGATTGCTTGAGTGTCACTAATTTGATCCTTGTCCATATGGACTGCTCTATTAAGGATGCCAATATTAGTATTGAGGAACTTCCAAAAATGTTCCATATTCTCAAAAGTAATCGTTCCTTCCAGATACATTTTAGGAGATGAGGATCCTTCCTCTAACAATTTCTCTTTGTTCATTTGCATCAACAAACTCTTCTTATTGTTGGTCTAGGGTTCCTTCTTCCTGAATTGGGTCTTCAGGAAGGACATTTGGTTTATTTACCATTTTTCCTAACCAATCTTCTTCTACTTTAGTCTATTTTCCATTCTTGAGTCTAGTCATTATGTTTAAATTTAGATTTTAGCAAATATATATTAATATATTTGCAACAAATTTGGGAGGTATATATTTTAATTATATACCTACTATAATGCTTAAAAGAAAATGTTTTGATTTTTGTTATGATTTTGTTTTGTTTTTATTTTTATGATTATAAAGACAACAAACAACACACTAAATGCAAGAAGTAATAATAATAAAAGAGTGGCTTAGTTTTCTATAAATAGTTTATAGATGTCATTGATAGGATCAAGTTCATCAGGAGTCATGAAATGCTTCTCTTCAAATTGGAAATGGTTTTTCAAGAACTTAACAAAGTGTGCTATGGTGATGTTATCTACTTCTGACTCTGTCTTGTAAAAATAGAGCTCATGGCAATACTCTCGATATAACACATCTCTAGGAACTCTATTCCATCTCTTTCTATCCGTAAGAATGACCTCTTGATCCTCTATACGAGATATGTACTACAACTGCATTGTCGAGGTATTCCTTAAAGGTGTACAATTTAGAAGACATGAGGGTCCTTTTATCTGCTAACCACCTATGGCAAGCTCTCTGAAGCTCATGATACAAGGTCACTTGATCAGGATCTAGGATTCTATCTAGGACAAACCTCTTGATTTGCCTAAGTTTGGTTGATCTAGACTCAATGATATTCAATCTCCTATTAAGTTCATCCCATAAAGGTTGAACCCTATTTGTTTGAGGTACTCTAAGTATAGAAGTAATCTCTATAGCTGCTAATTGATTCTCAACATTAATGGTGATAGCTCATCTTTTATTATAATCTACCATCTAAATATGATATGCAATATTTGATTCTAAATGCATTTATGTTTTGTTTTTTTTTTGATTGTTTTCAAAAGGTTTTTAGTTTTCACGTCGGGTTCACAAAAATGTATCGCTCCAAATTTTTTGCATCCTTATTGTAGCACCCTAAAATTGGCATAGTTAAAACCCTAGTTAAAAGATAAAAGATAAAGATTTGAATTTCAACCCCAAACTGCCCGTTAAACCGCCTGTTACCTGCTTTCCCCATTTTTTGTGCCATTTTTAGGATTTGTTTTGACCATTGGACGATATCATTGCAGATTAGACGAAATTGTCCCCGATCTGACGAATTCGTCTAGAATAGAACATCCAGACGATTTCGTCCTAAAACCAATTTTTCATAATTAGCTTCTATTTCAATAGCCTCTCCAACTTGGGCAAAAGCATGTTTGCGCAGTTGGAGATTTTCCTGTTGGAGATCTCCCATATTGGGATGATCCCCAACCTCTTAAACCTCTTCCTAATCCTATATAAACTAGGATTTTTCTAGTTTATCCCCTTGATTCACCTTGAACCCCCTAAACCCCTTAGTTGACGGATTTCATTGCAGAGTTAGTTCCTTATTCCCTCGCACTACTGTTTGTATTCTGTATTTTGCATTTTCTTGTAGGAACTCTATTGTTTTTCAGTCGAAGCTAGCTCAGATCATCTCGGATGATCTCAGATGATTATAGAAGATTTTGTCGAGGAGCACAGATGATCTCGTACGATTGGAGCTAGTCCTGACTGTAGTCCAAATTGGGGGTAGCCAGAGTCTAGAGTTTGCATCTTCTTAGCTTTCTCTACATTTTTCATATTGTATTTCTGCACTGTCTTAAGTTATTATATTTTTTTGCATCTTGGAGTTCACCTCATTTAGCATAATCGCATGATAAAGTTAAAATCAATCATTAAATCCACTGCATTTCCTTATTTGTTATTGGAATCTATTATTTAGGCATGTTTGCTATTATTTCTACTATTATCCTTTGCTTCTGCACTTACATATTTGGTATTTTGCGTCTATTTTTATGATTACAGGTTTCTGACGAATTCATCATATTTTAGATGATTCTGTCTGATTTTAGATGACCTTCTATGATTTGGGATGATCTTGTGAAATATCAGATGATTATGTATGAATTGAGATGATCTGAACTATTACAAGATTCAAAATTTTCATCAGACATCCGAAATCAGGTATGACACCTTCTAGCTAGCATATTCTCTGTTATTAGCATTTATTTATATTTTTTGTATTCATTTAAATCAGTATTGGCATATAGAATAGTTTAGATTCATATTTGCCAAACCTAGGAGTTGAATGATCAAGTATTAAAATGAACACATCAAACTCATTATCAACCTAGGCATGGAAACTGTCATTCAAAAGTTTCCTGGTGAGCCCACCATCCATCAAAAATTCACCCTTATACCCCTCCCCCGAGAGGCGGGACCTTCCAAGGGCCTCTCAGTCCGAGGTATTGTCCCATCCTTTTCACATCCCCCTTCTAGGCACGGATCCTATAGCCTGATGGTAAGGGTGTGAGAAATTTGGAGCGATACACTTACCTTCAAGCTATAGGATCCATGCCCAGAAGGGGGATGCGAGAAGGATGGGGCAATACCTTGGACTGAGAGGCACTTTGAAGGTCTCGCCTCTTGAGGGAGGGGTATAAGGGTGAATTTTTTACGAATGGTGGGTTCACCAGGAAAATTTTGAGTGGCAGTTTCCACGCCTAGGTTGATAATAGGTTTGATGTGTTCATTTTATATTCAATCATTCAATTCCTAGGTTTGGCCAAGATGAATCTAAGCTAATCTATATGACGATGCTAATTTTTATGGATACAAAAAACATGAATAAATGTTGAACACAGAGAATATGCTAAATAGGACAAAATATACCTGATTTTGGATGTCTAAATGAAGATTTTGCGGTTTGTAGAAGTCCAAATCATCTCGAATCGTATAGAATCGTCTGAAATTGCACAAAATCATCTTAGATCATAGTCAATCGTCTAAGATTAGACAGGATCATCGACGATCTGACGAATTCATCAAACGAATTTGTCGAAAACCTGCAATCACAAAAACAGATACAAAATACCAAAAATGCAACTACAAAAGCAAGGGGAAATGATAGAAATCATAATGAATTTGTCTAAATGGTAGATCAAGATAGAAATTAAATAGAAATGCATTAATTTGACAATTTATTTTGACTTCATCATATATCTATGCTAAATGAGGTGAACTCCAGGATGCATAAATATAATAACCTAAGATAATGCACAAAGAAATGTAGAAAAACAATAAGGAAATGCAAACTCTGGGCTATGATTACCCCCAATATAGACTATAGTCAGGATCACCTCTAATCGTACGAGATCATCTATGCTCCTCGATAGGATCATCCAAAATCATCTAGAATCGCCTACGATGGTCTGAGCTTGCTCCAACTAAAAAACAGTAAAATTCTTGCAAGAAAACATGAAATACAGAATGTAAACGATGGTGCGAGGATGCTCTAATGCATAAGGAACTAACTCTATAGGGAAATCCATCATCTAGGGGGTTCAGGGGGATAAACTGAGAAAATCCTAGTTTATATAGGATTAAGGAGAGGTTAGGAGGTTGGAGATCATCCCAATTTGGGAGATCTCCAATGGGGGAGACTCTAACTGCGTAGACATGCTTTCTACAAAAGTTAGAGAAGCTGTTGAAACAAAAGCTAATTATGAAAATTTGGTTTTGGTATGAAATCGTCTAGACGTTCTGTTCCAGATGAATTCGTCAGATCTGGGACGATTTCGTCTGATCTATGACGATATCGTCCAACGGTCAAAACAAATCCTAAAAATGGCACAAAAAATGAGGAAAGTGGGTAACGGGCGGTTTGGGTTTAAAATTCAAATTTTTATCTTTTTACTAAGGTTTAACTATGCCAATTTTAGGGTGCTACAATCATACATGGCTAGCACCAGGTCTATACACTAGGCATCTGTTAAAATCATTGTTATTATAAATCAATATTACCACCTGTTTACATTATATATACCATTTACATTTACATTCCATATTATATGCTTGTTTCCCGTCACTTAGCCATTGTTAGTAAAACATAGTTAAAGTTTTTGGTCACTCAGCCATATCTAGTTGTCTTCTCAAATTTTGTAGAAAGCTATCATGATTTTTAGAAGGTAGAATCCTACTTGGATAATTCTTGGTATACATCAAAATCCCAACACATTTTCACATTAATATATCCAAGTCTAGCGCAAGGAAATATGAAAACTATAAAAGTGGTCTAAGTTACTTTAAAAACAAAAAAGGTTATCTTGCTCATCCCCTTATGTGAATGGTTCAAAGATGTTGAGAATTGGCAAAAGGACAAGTTCCTCCTTACCTAAAATCCCTTACCCCACACTAGGGTAATTATCCCAAAGAAGAAGAATCAGTAATGATTATTATCCCTTCCCAGTATTCCACACATACATTGCCCTACACTGGAGCAAGTATCTCAAAGAAATATTCCCAAAGAAATAGTGATTATTATCACTTCAAAAATATTCAAAAACAAACAGTGATTATTATCACTCCAAAAAATCAAAAGCAACAATGGTTCTCACCACTACTCAAATCCCTTGCTCACTAAATCAAAATGAGCAATTCCCTTGAGAAATTCAAAGTTAAAATAAAATAAGGGAGTCTTGAACTTGAATCCTTGGAATTCTCAGTATTAAAGAACCATAATGTGATCCTCATTGCATATTTGGTGGATAGCCTACTTGTCAATGGCGGTAGCCTCTCGCATGATGATACGTCTGTCCCATAAGAATTTTTGCTTCGTACACACCATTTTTTGCATTAGGATGAGATAGCTTGTTGTAACCTAGATTACCTAGTAGTCTAATCCAACTAAGTACAAAACTAAAGATAATGAGACTCGCAGGGTGACTTCTAGTGCCGATGGGCTGAGTGAATCCCATTTGCACTAGGATAACCTTATGCATTATCATGGTAATGAACTCACATGCACACATAGGGATATTGATTATCTTGGTTATCTTAGTAAGTGCATACTTTGTCAAAGAATCTTGCATAGTTATTATACGACTTTTGACTAGGTAACTAGAGTGTTTGAGTCTCTTCAAAACTATCAATAATATCATTTCAAATTATATTATCCATTCCATTTTACATCATATTATCACATGTTTGTCAAAATTTTAAAATCCATTACATAAGTGTTATAATAACATGAAAATTACAATGATACATTTTGTACAGTCTATGGTTCCAGCATATAATGCATCAAATAGTCATCATAAATCCATCATACAAAATTAAATCACATCATCCATTGCATTTTGCATATACACATCTACATATCATCAAATCACATCATAGGATAAATACATGCATCCACGTTAGACATCCATCATAACATCATAAAGTATAATAATTGCATACATATCATAAAGCAACAAAATATGACATAATGATCAAATCAAAGTCATACATATATGTATATATCCATATGTAGAAGACGAAGGCTACATCATAGTCCATAAGCTGCCCGTAGGCTACCATAAATGTGAGTCCTCAGACTTCACACTCCAAAAAGTCAAAAAATCCAAAAATAACCATCAGTCTCATAGCCATGGTCACGTAGGACCGACATCGTGACTCTCTCCTCTGCTCTCAGTAGGAGTCCACCATGAACTCATAGACCTACTACCCCCAAAATTGATACCTCCAGATGTGTCCATCCTTCATGCAAAACTTGGAGCTCTCACCCGAGTAGATGAATGTCCCATATCGCTCCTATGGCTACGTTGTGATACAATGGCTAATGCCCGATCTGGTATGCACCCCTTAAGGTACACTATCTCATCTTCCATCATATCCATATAAGTACGACCCTCTCAGCATTGAGTCTGATAGGTAGCCACCAAACCTTGAATATGTGCCATATCCTCCCTCATCATAGCTATCTCCTCACTGCAAGACTCCCCCTAACCAAGGCCATGTGTACCAACCTGTGCCTAAATAGTAGCTATCAAAGCTGCCTATATCTCCATCTCCAACTATGCACTCTATACCTATGCCTATAGTAGAACTCTCTCATCTAAGAATTCTTGCCAAACCCTACTGAAATCACCCCACAACTCTGCAATGGTAGCCTCTCATGCTACTAATTGAGCCTACATAGCCTGATCTCCAAGGTCCTCCTCAACAAATTCTACTGGATCCTATACATCAATCAGCTCTACCTTATCCACTAACAGACGTTGATGCACAAATCACTCAGCTGTATCTACCTCATCATCATCTAGAGACTCATCAAAACCCTCCTCATCTAGAGAACCCCTAGTTGCATCCTCTTCCTTAGTAGTTGCATCCCCTCCTAGTGGTCCTTCCCTTTGCCACTATTGTATGACCCACCATGCGTCATACTCCTTTGTAATGTCTGCATCATCTAAATTAGAAATCGCCATCTTAGGATCTGACTCCTCTCCTAGGGCTTCCATAATAGACCATGCTAGAGTCCTCTCATCCCCATGATGATGTTAGACCATCGGCTCTCTAGGTAATCCTTAGTGTAGCCCAAACTATCATAGCACACGATCATAATGGAAGTACTCTCACTCTATGCCATGTCGACCTATCAACCATCTACCTCGCTAAACTCAACGTAGTTGTATCTCTACCTCCCTCCAGTCAGGATAATCCTTGTAGGATCTCCACTCGATGTCTGCCACCCTATCATGCAAAAACCTTTGCATAGTGCTCAACCTCCCCAGTGTATCATTGGCTCTAGCCTACCTCCTGAAACCTCTTCTATAGCTCTCCATAGACAATCTCCTTGTCTGATAGCTCTACTCAAGTGGTCCATGGTAGTCTCCATGGTCTCTCCACTATGATATGTTGCCAATCCCAAGCCTATAATAGGAAGCTGCAACCTAAACCCTTCTGCCCATGAGAACAGATCTCATATAGCTCATCATATAGTTGTGCTAATAAATTAGGACCCCAAGCCATCACTATCGGCTCATCCTCTGTACACTCCACAAGAGTGAACACCACCTCTAGTAGGTTCCATGGGAACCTAGTACCTGAAGAGTTGAGCAATAACATGTTTCTGATTAAGTTCATCAACAGATTATGCTTAACACCAAGCACACAATCCTAATACCATGTAGCCACTAATATCCCTCTGCTGAGAAGATCAATCACTGCATCCTCCTAGTGCACCCCAAAGTACCTTCGCATGACAGCCTCTCATCGCTCTATAGGAGAATATATTATCGGGTGCCCCTCTATCAAAATACATAGTATTCGATATACATCCTCTAACATCACTATCATCTCCCCTGTAGCTAAATGGAAAGTATTAGTATGAGGATCCCATAGATCTATCAGTGTAGTCAGATAGGCACGATTGCCCACCACGGGATCCAACCTCGTAACTTGCTTCAAACCAATGGCATCGAGCCATCGCCAGTCTATAGTATTCAAATGGTCTCTCATGACCTGAAAGAGAGTCAGAACTCTATATCGACTCTTAACTATCTGCTAAAATAAAATAGGGTGTCAAAAATACCCTAAAAATGCAAATTTTAACTATAAAAATATCAAAAAACCACCTATAATAGGGCCCCTTTTGGCCCATTTTTTGGTTGTCCCACCCAGGGACGGCCACCAGTGACCGTCCCCTACAGGGATGGCCCCCCAAAATGGGTAAAATAGGGTCAATTTAACCCAAAAAATTGTCATTTAAACCTATTTTTTTGTAAATAAAACATAAATAAAATCCTTATGTCATACATTTCATGCCTCCTAGGGTTTCTTAACCATTGGTGTAGATGTAGTAAATAAATTGCAATATAAATTGCAAAAACACAATAAATTAGGACAAATAAAGACACTTGTTTCACACCGGCTCCACCACATATTTCATTTGATGGCTGGATCATGTTGTTGGGTTGATATTTTTATAGCACTCTACTTCATAAAACAACTCTCCTACCTCTCTCCTCTCCACTTTCTCCAAGAAAGGTGTAAAAATGAGCTCATACGGCCCATTTTGGGCTTATACAGCTCCAAAATAAGCCGACCACCCCTAGATGGTACGAGCGCATAGTTGGCTGGCCATCCCACCCTAGTATCGTAATAAATTCTATACTCAACCCCCCTTGGATGGTCACCAAAAAAAATTATTAAAAACCCTTAAAAATATCAAAAAATGGCCCAATAACCAACCAAAAATAAGGCAGAAATGTCAACACAATAGGAAGGATCAAGACTAAACCTATAATAGTTTTGGATGCATAAAAATTCTCTATTTTAGTCCCTAAGAAGGCCTCCATGGCTGGACCACTCCATAGGATTGAAATATTTAGCCTTTTTCCTTCAAAAGTATTCATCAAAACAGTCAAAAATTCCCTTCAAACAGGTATATCGTATCATGGGTAAAACATATAGTTACCCCAATTCAGCCATATGTGTTAAGTGACTCATTACTTTATAATTTGTCATGCCCTCATCGACTCATAACTTGAGGGGGTAGTCATAATAATGAATTCAAAAATCAAATCAACAAAAAAAACACTTAGAAGTGTAATTTCCATGCATTCAAAAGAATCTTTACTAAAGATAAATTTTCAAGCCCATGCTGGGGCAAAGAATCAACATAAGAAACAAACCAATATGCTTGACCTCCTTGAAACCTCGAGAATTAACCCATGTAAAGGTTTACAATAATACAAGGCACCAACACCTAGTATGCCCTAATCCCCATAAGACTGTTACTATAGCACGATTGAAAGGTATACCTAAAATTGATCCTTTGACTATGTCAATAGTAAGGATTCCAAGAATGTATGCTCTTTCCATAGTGAAGGCATCTAAATTTGATTAGGTTAATTAAAAACCTTGATCATTTAGTGATTTAGTGATATATTTTTGCTCAGTGCTTTGTTTCACATAGCGCATCTCAAAAAAGAGCATCTGTAGACACCTAAATTGTATAAATTGGATAAGACTATCAGTGCATTACACATGCCACTCTTAGCAACACCATATGGCCCCATTGTGATATTCTCACAATGACACTGAGAGGGGGGGGTGAATCAGTGTAACTACTTTAAAAACTTAAATCTGCAACTTTTAAAACTAATGATGCAAGCTTGAAACTAGATAATGCAAGTATTACACAAGAGCATCACACAACATAGAATTTTACGAGGTTCACCGATGTGGCTACTCCTCAAAGAATGACTGTTTGGACTTCAATCCAAATCCAGTCTTTGCAAGGATTCAATATTTAAAAATGTTTACCAGCACCCACTGGAAGGAGCACCAACCCCTGATTTATCTGCTGCAACAGATAGGAGCACCAACCCCTTTATCCAAGCACCAACTTGGATTTCTATTTTGCAAGATAAATGGACATAAAAATGCCTTCTCTTTTGCAAGACCCTTACTGGTCTATAGCACATACAAAAATCTCACAGAAGCATAGAGAGAATTGTTAGAGACTCAATATCTTCTAATCTGATCTAAAACCTTTCTCTTGAATATTCAATAGAATTGCAGGTTTTGATCCAAGGCTATTTTCTTACAGCACCCTTACTTACTGAGACCTTTTAAATGCACAATAAAAAACACAGTCGCAGTAACCTACTCACTATGCCAATTCGATCATTTTATTCTTGATTTCTTCGAATGGCTCGATTTCAAACGGTTCAACTTTCCCTCCAACTTTTCATGCATTCTCGGCTATAATTGACGTGTCAAATCTTTCTCTGACCTGATCTGCCTTTTAGCCGCTTTCTTTCTGACATTCTGATGTTCTGACAACATTTTTCTCTGCACAGTCTGCATATTCTGACAGTCCTTCTCTGCATATACTGACAACCCTTCTACGCATTTCGATGCTCTGTTATCTCTCGAAACTGCTCTTTAAAATTCTTTGTTACTGCTCTTTACGCCAGCTTGCAGCATCACGGCCCTGCAACAGCCGTTCTACAATTAATGCTGAGTTCTATGGCTGCTCTTTGTAACTGCCACCTTTGCTAACCATGCTGCAACATGGCCCTGCAACAGCCGTTCGTGTCTTGAATGCACTGTCTCGTAACTTACTTTTTAACTTTAGTTAACTGCAGCATGAATTTCTCCTCTGCAATCTCACCATCTGTCACTTGGAACTGCAGATCTGACTCTGGTTAACTTTTCGTAACTGGCACCTTTTGACACCTGTCACAATGCATGTATCTTTGACTTTTTCTTGCCAAAACATTACCTGTCGAGATATCACGACGTTTTCCGCTTTGCTGACGTCATCCTCAACTTTGTTGCGATATCGCGACATTGTCGGCTTCCTGAGGCTTCTCTGGCAACTTGTCGCGATATCGTGACATTTTTGGTATTGTTGACGTCATCCTCTAAGATGTCGCGAAATCGCGACGTTTTTGGCTTCATGAGGCTTCTCTGGAAACATGTCACGAAATCGTGACATTTTTTGTCTTGCTGACGTCATCCGCTAAGGTGTCGCGAAATCGCGACGCTTTCGGCTTGCAACGGCTTTTCCAGCAACTTGTCACGATATCGCGACATTTTTAGACTTGCTGACGTCATCTTCAAAGATGTCACGAAATCGCGACGTTTTCGGCTTGCAATGGCTCTTCGTTCACCCTGTCGTGAAATCGTGACGCTTCTGGCATCCGTACAATTTTTACTCCATGCAGCCGTGAAAAACCTTACATGTAGCGAAATCACTACATCATTGTTGCCTTAGAATTTTTCTCTGCTTGCTATTGAAACTCCAACGTATAGTGATATTGCTACACCTTTCCAGCATGTGTTTCTAACCTGTAGCGAAATTGCTACACCTTCGCATTATGCACTTTCAACCTGTAGCGAAATCGCTACACCTTTTTACCTTGCACTTTCAACTTGTAG
Source organism: Wollemia nobilis (assembly GCA_028583015.1). NCBI lineage: Eukaryota > Viridiplantae > Streptophyta > Pinopsida > Araucariales > Araucariaceae > Wollemia > Wollemia nobilis. The sequence goes on along the minus strand of JAQPPZ010017036.1, from coordinate 3,511,434 downwards.
CGAAATCGCTACATCTTTCTGCCTTGCACTTTGACCATGTAGCAAAATCGCTACATCTTTCTGCCTTGCACTTTGACCATGTAGCAAAATCGCTACATCTTTCTGCCTTGCACTTTGACCATGTAGCAAAATCGCTACATCTTTCTGCCTTGCACTTTGACCATGTAGCGAAATCGCTACTACTTTTCACCTTGCAACTCGAAGCTGTATCTAAGTCGCTGCACTTTTGTCCTTAGTGTCTCAAGCTTGTAGCGAAATCGCTACGCTTTTCTTACTTGGTGCTTTTTCTTTGCTTATGCTGGCGAAACTCAGACATGTAACGAAATCGCTACAACTTCTTCATCAACTTTCTCTCTCCTCCGATGTGTCACGAAATCGTGACATTTTTCATCCTTGGTGCCTTTGCTTCAAACTTGTCGTGAAATCACGACAGTTTCTCGATTTGGTTTCTTTCCTTCCAGCATGTCACAAAATCATGACATTTTTCCTTGCACATTCTCTCTCCTCCGATATGTCGCGAAATCGTGACATTTTTTAATGCACTTTCTCTCTCCTCAACCATGTCGCAAAATCGCGACAATCTTACTTGCATCTTCTCTCTCCTCAGACATGTCGTGAAATCGTGACAATCTTACTTGCATCTTCTCTCTCCTTAGACATGTCGCGAAATCATGACAATCTTACTTGCATCTTCTCTCTCCTCAGACATGTCGCGAAATCACGACAATCTTACTTGCATCTTCTCTCTCCTCAGACATGTCACGAAATCATGACATTTTGGCATGCTTTTTCTCTCTCCTCGGATATGTCATGAAATTGCGACATTTTCTTATGGACTTTCTCTCTCCTCCGGTATGTCACGAAATCGCGACAGGAACCATGTCGCGATATCGCGACAGTTTTCTTCCTTGTCTTTTTCTGCAAATTTTTGGATCTGGGTCCCCTCTGTTTTTCTTGAGATTTTCTACACTTGATCTGACTGACCTCTGAACTGCTTCAATCGCATCACTCCGTCCGTGTTGACAACAATTACAATCCTTTTGCACTTGCTTTTGCTGCACCTTGCTCAACAATCTCCCCCTTTGGAATTGTTGGCAACACTTTGTAGCCTTGCTCAAATTCTTCTCCCCCTTTGCCAATAATGCCAAAGGGTCTGCTAGAACTCCCCCTGAGTCTATGCACAACATTCTCAGGCATAAATAACTTGAATGCTCCCCCTGAGAATGTATTTCCCATAGCTAGTCAGTGCTTGGGAAGTGTGACTACTCCTAACTTTTTTTGAAGGTATTCAAATACTTCCTTTGGTAAAGGTTTGGTGAATATGTCTGCTACTTGCTCTGTAGTGGGAACAAACTCCAATCTAACCTCTCCTTCTGCAACCTTATCCTTCAAGAAGTGATACCGGATTGCAATATGCTTGGTGCGGGAATGCATGACCGGATTCTTTGAAATGTTGATTGCACTAGTGTTGTCACATTTGAATGAAATGGGCTCATTGAAGTGAATACCTAGATCTTTCAATGTTTGTCTCATCCATAGTATTTGTGTACAGCATGTAGTAGCTGCAATGTATTCAGCCTCGGTTGTGGATAAAGAGACTGATTCTTGCTTCTTACTGTGCCATGCAACCAATTTTTTTCCAAGAAAGAATGCTCCTCCACTTGTACTTTTTCTGTCATCAATGCATCCTGCCCAATCAGCATCAGAGTATGCAAAGAGAGTGAAGTCTTTTCCTTTTGGATACCACAGCCCATACTCCATAGTACCTTTGAGATACCTAAAAATCCTTTTCACTTGTTGTCACATGAGTCTCTTTTGGGCTAGCTTTGAAATCTTGCAACCATGCAAACAACTTGTAAGATATCCGGTCTAGTGGCTGTCAAATACAGCAGGCTCCCAATCATTGATCTGTACATTGTTTAATCAACATCCGAAGATTTATCATCCTTGCTCAACTTGCAACTTGTTGTCATGGGGGTGCTCACTGGCTTACTATCTTCCATAGTGAACTTTTTCAGCATTTCTTTCACATATTTAATTTGAAAAATAAAGATCCCCTTTTCGGTTTGATTAACTTGTAATCCAAGGAAATATGAAATTTCACCTATCATAGACATTTCAAACTCTTTCTCGCATTTTGTTTGCTATGTCTTTGCATGATTCATCATTGCTACTCCCAAAAATTATATCATCTACATAAACAACTAGAACAATGAAATTTCCATTTTTAGTTTTCACATATAAATTGCTATCCACCATACCTTTCTTGAATCCTTGCTTAGTGAGATAGTTGTCCAACCTTGCATACCAAGCTCTAGGTGCTTGTTTCAAGCCATACAATGCTTTCTTCGACTTGCAAACAAAGTCAGGATTATCACAAAGTTGAAAACCATCAGGTTGTTCAATATATACTTCTTCTTCAAGATTTCCATTTAGAAATGTTGATTTTACATCCATCTGATAAACCTTGAAGTTCTTATGAATAGCTAAAGCCAAAAATAGTCTTATTGCTTCAATTCTGGCCACGGGTGCAAAAGTTTCTTCAAAATCAATCCCCTCAACTTGGGCATATCCCTTACAGACTAATCTTGCTTTATTCCTTACCACTTGTCCATCTTCATTCAGTTTGTTTCTAAATATCCATTTAGTACCAATTATGTTTTTATTTTCGAGGCCTTGGTACTAATTCCCGGGTTTTGTTTTTCTCAATTTGATCTAGTTCTTCATTTATCGCTTCCATCCCAGCTTTCATCCGTGCTTGCTTCAATAATATTCTTGGGCTCAATACTGGATAACAGAGAATAGTTATTTACTACTCTTCTTCTTGTCTGAATGCCAACTGTAGGGTCCCCAATAATCTGCTCTTTGGGATGATTTTTCTGCCAACTGCCTATTCCGTATTTTCTATTTTCATCTCTTTCTAAGTCCTCCGAATCTGATTTCTGTCTCTCTTCTTTTTCTTGATCTTCATCTTCTTCAATAAATTCTTCATAGGTTGGGTAGTTTTCATTATTGCTGATTTCTTGTTTCCTCGCCTTCATCAACCTTCACATCCGCACTCTCCACTATTTTCTTAAGTCTTTTGTTGTAGCATGTATAGGCTTTGCTTTTAGTTGAGTACCCAAGGAATATTCCTTCATCAACTCTGTCTTCAAACTTGCCAAGATTGCTTTCAGTTCTTTTAATGTAACACTTGCTGCCGAACACTTTGAAGTACTTTGCTGTAGCCTTTTTTCCAAACCACAGTTCATATGGTGTTTTGTTTTCATGCGGCCTCAACATACATCTATTCTGAATGTAGACTGCAGTATGAACTGCCTCTTTCCAGAATCTATCAACAATTTTGCTCTCTGTTAACATGGTTCTTGCCATTTCCTGCCACGATTCTGTTCTTTCTTTCACCTACTCCATTATGTTGAGGTGTTCTTGCTCTTGAGAAGCTGTCTTCTTATTCCATGTTTTTCACGGAATTCAGCAAACTCATTTGAAATAAACTCTCCTCCTCTATCGGATCTCAAACATTTAATTCTTTTTCCGGATTGATTTTCAACAAGATTTTTGAAGGTTTTAAACATCTCAAAGGCTTCGACTTCGTTTGAGAAAGAGTACCCATGTCATTCTGGAAAAATCATCAATACACAGCATAAAATATTTGTATCCATTTATGCTTTCTGTCCTCATGGGACCACACAAATCAGTGTGAATCAGTTCTAGTGGCTTGCTTGTGAAGTACTCTTTTGCTTTGAAGGTAGATCTGGTTTGCTTCCCCTTTTGGCATGACTCACAAATGCTGTTTGATGGTTTGCCAATAGTGGGTATGTCTCTTACTGCTCTTTTCGAGCTGATTTTTACCAGATTATCAAAGCTTATGTGACCGAGTCTTTTATGCCACAGCTCAGTTTTTGATTCATTTCTTCTAGCTGCAGCCTTAATCCAACTATTTCCTCTTCCAGTTTATTGCTCTCATTTATTTTCACGGTCAGCTGAGCTTCAACATCTTCGGACCTTTTCTTGTATTCTTCGAGTTTGTACTTTCAAACTTATTATTACATTTCTGGCCTCCTCAAATTTTCTTGTAATATTTTTATTTATTTTCCTTTCTGCACTTAACTCTTCAAGAGCAGCAATTAACTCACCTTCCAGATCTATCTCAGCCTCATCTTCTAATTTTTCTTCACACTCCTGTGTTTCCTCAATTGTTTGTTCTTCAAAAGCCATGAATAGGGCTTCACCAGTTTCTTCTTCTGATTCCTCATCGGAACTTGTCTTCGGAAGAATCGATATTCGGGAAATGAAACTCTTCTTCTTGAAGCTTCTTTTTCTAAATTGCGGTTTCTTTTTCCGGACATTTATTTTCTGGATATGTTCCTTCATCATTTTTATTTTTCTCCTTCATTGGGCATTTTGCTACAAAGTGCCCGATGCCTCCACAGTTAAAACATTTGAACGGCAACTTACCTCTGTACTTTCCTTTTCCCTTTACTAATTTCCTAACAAAGTTTGCTTCATTTTCATCTACAGATTCTTCTTCCTCTGACTCTTGTTTAGATTTTACATTTTTCTGTGCTTGGAAGGCTGCTTCTCTGTCATAGGGCTTAGTTTTTCCAATCCTCATTTCATAAGCTGTTAGAGAACCATGCATTTCATCCATACTGAAAAAATTTAAATCTTTTGCTTCTTCTATGGCAAAAACCTTTGCATCAAACCTTTTGTTGAGAGTTCTCGATACCTTCTTCACAACAACGACATCTTCCATTTCTTCCCCCAGTCCTCTTATTGCATTTATGATTCCGTTTACTCTCAGCATGTAAGCTTCTATGTTCTCATCATCGGTCATCTTTAATGCTTCGAACTGGGCACGATGTGTTTGTAGCTTAGCTTCCTTGATTTTGTTGTCTCCTTCATGAATGCTTTGTAGTTTGTCCCATATGTCTTTAGAAGATTTGCAGTTCATGATGCGTATCAACTCACTGTCGACCAATCCACACATAATAGCATTCTTGGCTTTCGAGTTATTTTCAAACTTTTTCTTTTCAGCCGCATCTGTTGGAGGAACAGTGGGAGTGGTGTATCCATTTTCAACGGATTCCCAAATGTCATAACCTAATGCACAGAGATAGGTCTGCATTTTGAGCCTCCAGAAAGAATAGTTTGTTCCATCGAACAGAGGAGCTTTGTTAGAAGAAAAACCTTCACCACCGGCCATTATATATCTCCCAACAACACCTTAGCTGATTAAGCTTGTGCAAGTGCCTGGCTCTGATACCAATTGATATTCTCACAATGACACTGAGAGGGGGGGGTGAATCAGTGTAACTACTTTTAAAACTTAAATCTGCAACTTTTAAAACTAATGATGCAAGCTTGAAACTAGATAATGCAAGTATTACACAAGAGCATCACACAACATAGAATTTTACGAGGTTCACCGATGTGGCTACTCCTCAAAGAATGACTGTTTGGACTTCAATCCAAATCCAGTCTTTGCAAGGATTCAATATTTACAAATGTTTACCGAAGACCCACTGGAAGGAGCACCAACCCCCGATTTATCTGCTGCAATGAGATAGGAGCACCAACCCCTTTATCCAAGCACCAACTTGGATTTCTATTTTTGAAGATAAATGGACATAAAAATGCCTTCTCTTTTGCAAGACCCTTACTTGGTCTATAGCACATACAAAAATCTCACGAAGCATAGAGAGAATTGTTAGAGACTCAATATCTTCTGATCTAATCTAAAACCTTTCTCTTGAATATTCAATAGAATTGCAGGTTTTGATCCAAGGCTATTTTCTTACAGCACCCTTACTTACTGAGACCTTTTAAATGCACAATAAAAACACAGTCACAGTAACCTTCTCACTATGCCAATTCGATCCTTTTATTCTTGATTTCTTCGAATGGCTCGATTTCAAACGGTTCAACTTTCCCTCCAAATTTTCATGCATTCTCAGCTATAATTGACATGTCAAATCTTTCTCTGACCTAATCTGCCTTTTAGCCGCTTTCTTTCTGACATTCTGATGTTCTGACAGCATTTTTCTCTGCACAGTCTGCATATTCTAACAGTCCTTCTCTGCATATACTGACAACCCTTCTACGCGTTTCGATGCTCTGTTATCTCTCATCTTCTCTTTAAAAGGTATCTTTATCTCCTATGACCTCTTTACGCTCGACTTACGACATCACGGCCTCCGCAACAGCCGTTCTACAATTAATGCTGAGTTCTATGGCTACTCTTTGTAACTGCCACCTTTGCCAACCATGCTGCAACACGGCCCTGCAACAGCCGTTCGTGTCTTGAATGCACTGTCTCGTAACTTACTTTTTAACTTTAGTTAACTGCAGCATGAATTTCTCCTCTGCAATCTCACCATCTGTCACTTGGAACTGCAGATCTGACTCTGGTTAACTTTTCGTAACTGGCACCTTTTTGACACCTGTCACAATGCATGTATCTTTGACTTTTTCCCGCCAAAACATTACCTGTCGTGATATCGCGATGTTTTCCGCTTTGCTGACATCATCCTCAACTTTTTCGCGATATCGCGACACTTTCGGCTTCCTGAGGCTTCTCTGGCAACTTGTCGCGATATCGTGACATTTTTGGTATTGTTGACGTCATCCTCTAAGATGTCGCGAAATCGCGACGTTTTTGGCTTCATGAGGCTTCTCTGGAAACATGTCACGAAATCGTGACATTTTCTGTCTTGCTGACGTCATCCGCTAAGGTGTCGCGAAATCGCGACGCTTCCGGCTTGCAACGGATTTTCCAGCAACTTGTCACGATATCGCGACATTTTTAGACTTGCTGACGTCATCTTCAAAGATGTCACGAAATCGTGACGTTTTCGGCTTGCAATGGCTCTTTGTTCACCCTGTCGTGAAATCGTGATGCTTCTGGCATCCGTACAATTTTTACTCCATGCAGCCGTGAAAAACCTTACATGTAGCGAAATCACTACATCATTGTTGCCTTAGCATTTTTCTTTTCTGCTTGCTATTGAAACTCCAACGTGTAGTGATATTGCTACACCTTTCCAGCATGTGTTTCTAACCTGTAGCGAAATTGCTACACCTTCGCATTATGCACTTTCAGCCTGTAGCGAAATCGCTACACCTTTGTACCTTGCACTTTCAACTTGTAGCGAAATCGCTACATCTTTTTACCTTGCACTTTGACCATGTAGCGAAATCGCTACATCTTTCTGCCTTGCACTTTGACCATGTAGCAAAATCGCTACATCTTTCTGCCTTGCACTTTGACCATGTAGCAAAATCGCTACATCTTTCGCCTTGCACTTTGACCATGTAGCGAAATCGCTACTACTTTTCACCTTGCAACTCGAAGCTGTATCTAAGTCGCTGCACTTTTGTCCTTAGTGTCTCAAGCTTGTAGCGAAATCGCTACGCTTTTCTTACTTGGTGCTTTTTCTTTGCTTATGCTGGTGAAACTCAGACATGTAACGAAATCGCTACAACTTCTTCATCAACTTTCTCTCTCCTCCGATGTGTCACGAAATCGTGACATTTTTCATCCTTGGTGCCTTTGCTTCAAACTTGTCGTGAAATCACGACAGTTTCTCGATTTGGTTTCTTTCCTTCCAGCATGTCACAAAATCATGACATTTTTCCTTGCACATTCTCTCTCCTCCGATATGTCGCGAAATCGTGACATTTTTTAATGCACTTTCTCTCTCCTCAACCATGTCGCAAAATCACGACAATCTTACTTGCATCTTCTCTCTCCTCAGACATGTCGTGAAATCGTGACAATCTTACTTGCATCTTCTCTCTCCTCAGACATGTCGCGAAATCATGACAATCTTACTTGCATCTTCTCTCTCCTCAGACATGTCGCGAAATCACGACAATCTTACTTGCATCTTCTCTCTCCTCAGACATGTCACGAAATCATGACATTTTGGCATGCTTTTTCTCTCTCCTCGGATATGTCATGAAATTGCGACATTTTCTTATGGACTTTCTCTCTCCTCCGGTATGTCACGAAATCGCGACAGAGAACCATGTCGCGATATCGCGACAGTTTTCTTCCTTGTCTTTTTTTGCAAATTTTTGGATCTGGGTCCCCTCTGTTTTTCTTGAGATTTTCTGCACTTGATCTGATCGACCTCCGAACCGCTTCAATCGCATCACTCGTCTCGTGTTGACAACAATTACAATCCTTTTGCACTGCTTTTGCTGCACCTTGCTCAACAATCTCCCCATTTGGAATTGTTGGCAACACTTTGTAGCCTTGCTCAAATTCTTCTCCCCCTTTGCCAATAATGCCAAAGGGCTGCTGCAGACTCCCCCTGAGTCTATGCACAACATTCTCAGGCATAAATAACTTGAATGCTCCCCCTGAGAATGTATTTCCCATAGCTAGTCAGTGCTTGGGAAGTGTGACTACTCCCAACTTTTTTCGAAGGTATTCAAATACTTCCTTTGGTAAAGGTTTGGTGAATATGTCTGCTACTTGCTCTGTAGTGGGAACAAACTCCAATCTAACCTCTCCTTTTGCAACCTTATCCTTCAAGAAGTGATACCCGATTGCAATATGCTTGGTGCGGGAATGCATGACCGGATTCTTTGAAATGTTGATTGCACTAGTGTTGTCACATTTGATCGAAATGGGCTCATTGAAGTGAATACCTAGATCTTTCAATGTTTGTCTCATCCATAGTATTTGTGTACAGCATGTAGTAGCTGCAATGTATTCAGCCTCGGTTGTGGATAAAGAGACTGATTCTTGCTTCTTACTGTGCCATGCAACCAATTTTTTTCCAAGAAAGAATGCTCCTCCACTTGTACTTTTTCTGTCATCAATGCATCCTGCCCAATCAGCATCAGAGTATGCAAAGAGAGTGAAGTCTTTTCCTTTTGGATACCACAGCCCATACTCCATAGTACCTTTGAGATACCTAAAAATCCTTTTCACCGTTGTCACATGAGTCTCTTTTGGACTAGCCTAAAATCTTGCAACCATGCAAACAGCTTGTAAGATATCCGGTCTAGTGGTCATCAAATACAACGAGGCTCCCAATCATTGATCTCGTACATTGTTTAATCAACATCCGAAGATTTATCATCCTTGCTCAACTTGCAGCCTTGTTGTCATGGGGGTGCTCACCGGCTTACTATCTTCCATAGTGAACTTTTTCAGCATTTCTTTCACATATTTAATTTGAGAAATAAAGATCCCCTTTTCAGTTTGATTAACTTGTAATCCAAGGAAATATGAAATTTCACCTATCATAGACATTTCAAACTCTTTCTGCATTTTGTTTGCTATGTCTTTGCATGATTCATCATTGCTACTCCCAAAAATTATATCATCTACATAAACAACTAGAACAATGAAATTTCCATTTTTAGTTTTCACATATAAATTGCTATCCACCATACCTTTCTTGAATCCTTGCTTAGTGAGATAGTTGTCCAACCTTGCATACCAAGCTCTAGGTGCTTGTTTCAAGCCATACAATGCTTTCTTCAACTTGCAAACAAAGTCAGGATTATCACAAAGTTGAAAACCATCAGGTTGTTCAATATATACTTCTTCTTCAAGATTTCCATTTAGAAATGTTGATTTTACATCCATATGATAAACCTTGAAGTTCTTATGAATAGCTAAAGCCAAAAATATTCTTATTGCTTCAATTCTGGCCACGGGTGCAAAAGTTTCTTCAAAATCAATCCCCTCAACTTGGGCATATCCCTTATAGACTAATCTTGCTTTATTCCTTACCACCTGTCCATCTTCATTCAGTTTGTTTCTAAATATCCATTTAGTACCAATTATGTTTTTATTTTTAGGCCTTGGTACTAATTCCCAGGTTTTGTTTTTCTCAATTTGATCTAGTTCTTCATTTACTGCTTCCATCCAGACTTTCATCCGTGCTTGCTTCAATAATATTCTTGGGCTCAATACTTGGATAACGAGAGAATAGTTATTTACTACTCTTCTTCTTGTCCGAATGCCAACTCGTAGGGTCCCCAATAATCTGCTCTTTGGGATGATTTTTCTCGCCAACTGCCTATTCTCGTATTTTCTATTTTCATCTCTTTCTAAGTCCTCTCGAATCTGATTTCTGTCTCTCTTCTTTTTCTTGATCTTCATCTTCTTCAATAAATTCTTCATAGGTTGGGTAGTTTTCATTATTGCTGATTTCTTGTTTCTTGCCTTCATCAACCTTCACATCCGCACTCTCCACTATTTTCTTAAGTCTTTTGTTGTAGCATGTATAGGCTTTGCTTTTAGTTGAGTACCCAAGGAATATTCCTTCATCAACTCTGTCTTCAAACTTGCCAAGATTGCTTTCAGTTCTTTTAATGTAACACTTGCTTGCCGAACACTTTGAAGTACTTTGTCGTAGCCTTTTTGCCAAACCACAGTTCATATGGTGTTTTGTTTTCATGCGGCCTCAACATACATCTATTCTGAATGTAGACTGCAGTATGAACTGCCTCTTTCCAGAATCTATCAACAATTTTGCTCTCTGTTAACATGGTTCTTGCCATTTCCTGCACAGTTCTGTTCTTTCTTTCACCTACTCCATTATGTTGAGGTGTTCTTGCTGCTGAGAACTGTCTTCTTATTCCATGTTTTTCATAGAATTCAGCAAACTCATTTGAAATAAACTCTCCTCCTCTATCAGATCTCAAACATTTAATTCTTTTTCCAGATTGATTTTCAACAAGATTTTTGAAGGTTTTAAACATCTCAAAGGCTTCTGACTTCTGTTTCAGAAAGAGTACCCATGTCATTCTGGAAAAATCATCAATACACAGCATAAAATATTTGTATCCATTTATGCTTTCTGTCCTCATGGGACCACACAAATCAGTGTGAATCAGTTCTAGTGGCTTGCTTGTGAAGTACTCTTTTGCTTTGAAGGTAGATCTGGTTTGCTTCCCCTTTTGGCATGACTCACAAATGTTGTTTGATGGTTTGCCAATAGTGGGTATGTCTCTTACTGCTCTTTTCGAGCTGATTTTTACCAGATTATCAAAGCTTATGTGACCGAGTCTTTTATGCCACAGCTCATTTTTTGATTCATTTCTTCTAGCTGCAGCCTTAATCCAACTATTTCCTCTTCCAGTTTATTGCTCTCATTTATTTTCACGGTCAGCTGAGCTTCAACATCTTCAGACCTTTTCTTGTATTCTTCAGTTTGTACTTTCAAACTTATTATTACATTGCTGGCCTCCTCAAATTTTCTTGTAATATTTTTATTTATTTTCCTTTCTGCACTTAACTCTTCAAGAGCAGCAATTAACTCACCTTCCAGATCTATCTCAACCTCATCTTCTAATTTTTCTTCACACTCCTGTGTTTCCTCAGTTGTTTGTTCTTCAAAAGCCATGAATAGGGCTTCACCAGTTTCTTCTTCTGATTCCTCACTGGAACTGTCTTCAGAAGAATCGATATTCTGGGAAATGAAACTCTTCTTCTTGAAGCTTCTTTTTCTAAATTGCGGTTTCTTTTTCCAGACATTTATTTCTGGATATGTTCCTTCATCATTTTTATTTTTCTCCTTCATTGGGCATTTTGCTACAAAGTGCCCGATGCCTCCATAGTTAAAACATTTGAACGGCAACTTACCTCTGTACTTTCCTTTTCCCTTTACTAATTTCCTAACAAAGTTTGCTTCATTTTCATCTGTAGATTCTTCTTCCTCCGACTCTTGTTTAGATTTTACATTTTTCTCGTGCTTGGAAGGTCGCTTCTCTGTCATAGGGCTTAGTTTTTCCAATCCTCATTTCATATGTCGTTAGAGAACCATGCATTTCATCCATACTGAAAAAATTTAAATCTTTTGCTTCTTCTATGGCAAAAACCTTTGCATCAAACCTTTTGTTGAGAGTTCTCGATACCTTCTTCACAACAACGACATCTTCCATTTCTTCCCCAAGTCCTCTTATTGCATTTATGATTCCGTTTACTCTCAGCATGTAAGCTTCTATGTTCTCATCATTGGTCATCTTTAATGCTTTGAACTGGGCACGATGTGTTTGTAGCTTAGCTTCCTTGATTTTGTTGTCTCCTTCATGAATGCTTTGTAGTTTGTCCCATATGTCTTTAGAAGATTTGCAGTTCATGATGCGTATCAACTCACTGTCGACCAATCCACACATAATAGCATTCTTGGCTTTCGAGTTATTTTCAAACTTTTTCTTTTCAGCCGCATCTGTTGGAGGAACAGTGGGAGTGGTGTATCCATTTTCAACAGATTCCCAAATGTCATAACCTAATGCACAAAGATAGGTCTGCATTTTGAGCCTCCAGAAAGAATAGTTTGTTCCATCGAACAGAGGAGCTTTGTTAGAAGAAAAACCTTCACCACCGGCCATTATATATCTCCCAACAACACCTTAGCTGATTAAGCTTGTGCAGGTGCCTGGCTCTGATACCAATTGATATTCTCACAATGACACTGAGAGGGGGGGGTGAATCAGTGTAACTACTTTAAAACTTAAATCTGCAACTTTTAAAACTAATGATGCAAGCTTGAAACTAGATAATGCAAGTATTACACAAGAGCATCACACAACATAGAATTTTACGAGGTTCACCGATGTGGCTACTCCTCAAAGAATGACTTGTTTGGACTTCAATCCAAATCCGAGTCTTTGCAAGGATTCAATATTTACAAATGTTTACCAAGACCCACCTGGAAGGAGCACCAACCCCCGATTTATCCGTTGCAATGAGATAGGAGCACCAACCCCTTTATCCAAGCACCAACTTGGATTTCTATTTTTGAAGATAAATGGACATAAAAATGCCTTCTCTTTTGCAAGACCCTTACTGGTCTATAGCACATACAAAAATCTCACAGAAGCATAGAGATAATTGTTAGAGACTCAATATCTTCTAATCTGATCTAAAACCTTTCTCTTGAATATTCAATAGAATTGCAGGTTTTGATCCAAGGTTGTTTTCTTACAGCACCCTTACTTACTGAGACCTTTTAAATGCACAATAAAAAACACAGTCGCAGTAACCTACTCACTATGCCAATTCGATCCTTTTATTCTTGATTTCTTCGAATGGCTCGATTTCAAACGGTTCAACTTTCCCTCCAAATTTTCATGCATTCTCGGCTATAATTGACGTGTCAAATCTTTCTCTGACCTAATCTGCCTTTTAGCCGCTTTCTTTCTGACATTCTGATGTTCTGACAGCATTTTTCTCTGCACAGTCTGCATATTCTAACAGTCCTTCTCTGCATATACTGACAACCCTTCTACGCGTTTCGATGCTCTGTTATCTCTCAAAATTGCTCTTTAAAATGTCTTTTTATCTACTATGCTCTTTACGCCGACTTGCAAGCATCTACGGCCCCGCAATGACCGTTCTACAATTAATGCTTGAGTTCTATGGCTGCTCTTTGTAATCGCCACCTTTGCTAACCATGCTCGCAACATGGCCTCGCAATGACTCGTTCGTGTCTTGAATGCAATGTCTTGTAACTTACTTTTTAACTTCAGTTAACTGCAGCATAAATTTCTCCTCTCGCAATCTCACCATCTCGTCACTTGGAACTGCAGATCCGTCTTTGGTTAACTTTTTGTAATCGGCACCTTTTGACACCTGTCACAATGCATGTATCTTTGACTTTTTCCTGCCAAAACATTACCTGTCGAGATATCACGATGTTTTCCGCTTTGCTGACGTCATCCTCAACTTTGTTGCGATATCGCGACACTGTCGGCTTCCTGAGGCTTCTCTGGCAACTTGTCGCGATATCGTGACATTTTTGGTATTGTTGACGTCATCCTCTAAGATGTCGTGAAATCACGATGTTTTTGGCTTCATGAGGCTTCTCTGGAAACATGTCACGAAATCGTGACATTTTTTGTCTTGCTGACGTCATCCGCTAAGGTGTCGCGAAATCACGACGCTTCCGGCTTGCAACGGCTTTTCCAGCAACTTGTCACGATATCGCGACATTTTTAGACTTGTCGACGTCATCTTCAAAGATGTCACGAAATCGCGACGTTTTCGGCTTGCAATGGCTCTTCGTTCACCCTGTCGCGAAATCGTGATGCTTCGGCATCCGTACAATTTTTACTCCATGCAGCCGTGAAAAACCTTACATGTAGCGAAATCACTACATCATTGTTGCCTTAGCATTTTTCTTTCTGCTTGCTATTGAAACTCCAACGTGTAGTGATATTGCTACACCTTTCCAACATGTGTTTCTAACCTGTAGCGAAATTGCTACACCTTCGCATTATGCACTTTCAACCTGTAGCGAAATCGCTACACCTTTTTACCTTGCACTTTCAACTTGTAGCGAAATCGCTACATCTTTCTGCCTTGCACTTTGACCATGTAGCAAAATCGCTACATCTTTCTGCCTTGCACTTTGACCATGTAGCAAAATCGCTACATCTTTTCGCCTTGCACTTTGACCATGTAGCAAAATCGCTACATCTTTCTGCCTTGCACTTTGACCATGTAGCGAAATCGCTACTACTTTTCACCTTGCAACTCGAAGCTGTATCTAAGTCACTGCACTTTTGTCCTTAGTGTCTCAAGCTTGTAGCAAAATCGCTACGCTTTTCTTACTTGGTGCTTTTTCTTTGCTTATGTTGGTGAAACTCAGACATGTAGCGAAATCGCTACAACTTCTTCATCAACTTTCTCTCTCCTCCGATGTGTCACGAAATCGTGACATTTTTCATCCTTGGTGCCTTTGCTTCAAACTTGTCGTGAAATCACGACAGTTTCTCGATTTGGTTTCTTTCCTTCCAGCATGTCACAAAATCATGACATTTTTCCTTGCACATTCTCTCTCCTCCGATATGTCGCGAAATCGTGACATTTTTTAATGCACTTTCTCTCTCCTCAACCATGTCGCAAAATCGCGACAATCTTACTTGCATCTTCTCTCTCCTCAGACATGTCGTGAAATCGTGACAATCTTACTTGCATCTTCTCTCTCCTCAGACATGTCACGAAATCATGACAATCTTACATGCATCTTCTCTCTCCTCAGACATGTCGCGAAATCACGACAATCTTACTTGCATCTTCTCTCTCCTCAGACATGTCACGAAATCATGACATTTTGGCATGCTTTTTCTCTCTCCTCGGATATGTCATGAAATTGCGACATTTTCTTATGGACTTTCTCTCTCCTCCGGTATGTCACGAAATCGCGACAGGAACCATGTCGCGATATCGCGACAGTTTTCTTCCTTGTCTTTTTCTGCAAATTTTTGGATCCTGGGTCCCCTCTCGTTTTTCTTGAGATTTTCTACACTTGATCCGATCGACCTCCGAACCGCTTCAATCGCATCACTCGTCCGTGTTGACAACAATTACAATCCTTTTGCATTGCTTTTGCTGCACCTTGCTCAACAATCTCCCCCTTTGGAATTGTTGGCAACACTTTGTAGCCTTGCTCAAATTCTTCTCCCCCTTTGCCAATAATGCCAAAGGGCTGCTGCAGACTCCCCCTGAGTCTATGCACAACATTCTCAGGCATAAATAACTTGAATGCTCCCCCTGAGAATGTATTTCCCATAGCTAGTCAGTGCTTGGGAAGTGTGACTACTCCTAACTTTTTTTGAAGGTATTCAAATACTTCCTTTGGTAAAGGTTTGGTGAATATGTCTGCTACTTGCTCTGTAGTGGGAACAAACTCCAATCTAACCTCTCCTTTTGCAACCTTATCCTTCAAGAAGTGATACCCGATTGCAATATGCTTGGTGCGGGAATGCATGACCGGATTCTTTGAAATGTTGATTGCACTAGTGTTGTCACATTTGACTGAAATGGGCTCATTGAAGTGAATACCTAGGTCTTTCAATGTTTGTCTCATCCATAGTATTTGTGTACAGCATGTAGTAGCTGCAATGTATTCAGCCTCGGTTGTGGATAAAGAGACTGATTCTTGCTTCTTACTGTGCCATGCAACCAATTTTTTTCCAAGAAAGAATGCTCCTCCACTTGTACTTTTTCTGTCATCAATGCATCTTGCCCAATCAGCATCAGAGTATGCAAAGAGAGTGAAGTCTTTTCCTTTTGGATACCACAGCCCATACTCCATAGTACCTTTGAGATACCTAAAAATCCTTTTCATCGCTGTCACATGAGGCTCTTTTGGGCTAGCTCGAAATCTTGCAACCATGCAAACGACTTGTAAGATATCTCGGTCTAGTGGTCATCAAATACAGACAGGCTCCCAATCATTGATCTCGTACATTGTTTAATCAACATCCGAAGATTTATCATCCTTGCTCAACTTGCGACTTGTTGTCATGGGGGTGCTCACCGGCTTACTATCTTCCATAGTGAACTTTTTCAGCATTTCTTTCACATATTTAATTTGAGAAATAAAGATCCCCTTTTCGGTTTGATTAACTTGTAATCCAAGGAAATATGAAATTTCACCTATCATAGACATTTCAAACTCTTTCTCGCATTTTGTTTGCTATGTCTTTGCATGATTCATCATTGCTACTCCCAAAAATTATATCATCTACATAAACAACTAGAACAATGAAATTTCCATTTTTAGTTTTCACATATAAATTGCTATCCACCATACCTTTCTTGAATCCTTGCTTAGTGAGATAGTTGTCCAACCTTGCATACCAAGCTCTAGGTGCTTGTTTCAAGCCATACAATGCTTTCTTCGACTTGCAAACAAAGTCGGGATTATCACAAAGTTGAAAACCATCAGGTTGTTCAATATATACTTCTTCTTCAAGATTTCCATTTAGAAATGTTGATTTTACATCCATCTGATAAACCTTGAAGTTCTTATGAATAGCTAAAGCCAAAAATAGTCTTATTGCTTCAATTCGGCCACGGGTGCAAAAGTTTCTTCAAAATCAATCCCCTCAACTTGGGCATATCCCTTACAGACTAATCTTGCTTTATTCCTTACCACCTGTCCATCTTCATTCGAGTTTGTTTCTAAATATCCATTTAGTACCAATTATGTTTTTATTTTCGAGGCCTTGGTACTAATTCCCGGGTTTTGTTTTTCTCAATTTGATCTAGTTCTTCATTCTATCGCTTCCATCCAGCTTTCATCCGTGCTTGCTTCAATAATATTCTTGGGCTCAATACTTGGATAACGAGAGAATAGTTATTTACTACTCTTCTTCTTGTCCGAATGCCAACCGTAGGGTCCCCAATAATCTGCTCTTTGGGATGATTTTTCCGCTAACTGCCTATTCTCGTATTTTCTATTTTCATCTCTTTCTAAGTCCTCTAAATCTGATTTCTGTCTCTCTTCTTTTTCTTGATCTTCATCTTCTTCAATAAATTCTTCATAGGTTGGGTAGTTTTCATTATTGCTGATTTCTTGTTTCTTGCCTTCATCAACCTTCACATCCGCACTCTCCACTATTTTCTTAAGTCTTTTGTTGTAGCATGTATAGGCTTTGCTTTTAGTTGAGTACCCAAGGAATATTCCTTCATCGACTCTGTCTTCAAACTTGCCAAGATTGCTTTCGGTTCTTTTAATGTAACACTTGTTGCCGAACACTTTGAAGTACTTTGTTGTAGCCTTTTTGCCAAACCACGCGTTCATATGGTGTTTTGTTTTCATGCGGCCTCAACATACATCTATTCTGAATGTAGACTGCAGTATGAACTGCCTCTTTCCAGAATCTATCAACAATTTTGCTCTCTGTTAACATGGTTCTTGCCATTTCCTGCACAGTTCTGTTCTTTCTTTCACCTACTCCATTATGTTGAGGTGTTCTTGCTGCTGAGAACTGTCTTCTTATTCCATGTTTTTCACAGAATTCAGCAAACTCATTTGAAATAAACTCTCCTCCTCTATCAGATCTCAAACATTTAATTCTTTTTCCAGATTGATTTTCAACAAGATTTTTGAAGGTTTTAAACATCTCAAAGGCTTCGACTTCGTTTCGAGAAAGAGTACCCATGTCATTCCGGAAAAATCATCAATACACAGACATAAAATATTTGTATCCATTTATGCTTTCTGTCCTCATGGGACCACACAAATCGGTGTGAATCGGTTCTAGTGGCTTGCTTGTGAAGTACTCTTTTGCTTTGAAGGTAGATCTGGTTTGCTTCCCCTTTTGGCATGACTCACAAATGTTGTTTGATGGTTTGCCAATAGTGGGTATGTCTCTTACTGCTCTTTTCGAGCTGATTTTTACCAGATTATCAAAGCTTATGTGACCGAGTCTTTTATGCCACAGCTCAGTTTTTTATTCATTTCTTCTAGCTGCAGCCTTAATCCAACTATTTCCTCTTCCAGTTTATTGCTCTCATTTATTTTCACGGTCATCTGAGCTTCAACATCTTCAGACCTTTTCTTGTATTCTTCGGCTTTGTACTTTCAAACTTATTATTACATTGTTGGCCTCCTCAAATTTTCTTGTAATATTTTTATTTATTTTCCTTTCCGCACTTAACTCTTCAAGAGCAAGCAATTAACTCACCTTCCGGATCTATCTCGGCCTCATCTTCTAATTTTTCTTCACACTCCTGTGTTTCCTCGATTGTTTGTTCTTCAAAAGCCATGAATAGGGCTTCACCAGCTTTCTTCTTCGATTCCTCATCGGAACTGTCTTCGAAGAATCGATATTCGGGAAATGAAACTCTTCTTCTTGAAGCTTCTTTTTCTAAATTGTGGTTTCTTTTTCCGGACATTTATTTCCGGATATGTTCCTTCATCATTTTTATTTTTCTCCTTCATTGGGCATTTTGCTACAAAGTGCCTCGATGCCTCCACGATTAAAAAATTTGAACGGCAACTTACCTCTGTACTTTCCTTTTCCCTTTACTAATTTCCTAACAAAGTTTGCTTCATTTTCATCTACAGATTCTTCTTCCTCTGACTCTTGTTTAGATTTTACATTTTTCACGTGCTTGGAAGGCTGCTTCTCTGTCATAGGGCTTAGTTTTTCCAATCCTCATTTCATATGTCGTTAGAGAACCATGCATTTCATCCATACTGAAAAAATTTAAATCTTTTGCTTCTTCTATGGCAAAAACCTTTGCATCAAACCTTTTGTTGAGAGTTCTCAGTACCTTCTTCACAACAACGACATCTTCCATTTCTTCCCCAGTCCTCTTATTGCATTTATGATTCCGTTTACTCTCAACATGTAAGCTTCTATGTTCTCATCATCGGTCATCTTTAATGCTTCGAACTGGGCACGATGTGTTTGTAGCTTAGCTTCCTTGATTTTGTTGTCTCCTTCATGAATGCTTTGTAGTTTGTCCCATATGTCTTTAGAAGATTTGCAGTTCATGATGCGTATCAACTCACTGTCGACCAATCCACACATAATAGCATTCTTGGCTTTCGAGTTATTTTCAAACTTTTTCTTTTCAGCCGCATCTGTTGGAGGAACAGTGGGAGTGGTGTATCCATTTTCAACAGATTCCCAAATGTCATAACCTAATGCACAGAGATAGGTCTGCATTTTGAGCCTCCAGAAAGAATAGTTTGTTCCATCGAACAGAGGAGCTTTGTTAGAAGAAAAACCTTCACCACCGACCATTATATATCTCCCAACAACACCTTAGCTGATTAAGCTTGTGCAGGTGCCTGGCTCTGATACCAATTGATATTCTCACAATGACACTGAGAGGGGGGGGTGAATCAGTGTAACTACTTTATAAACTTAAATCTGCAACTTTTAAAACTAATGATGCAAGCTTGAAACTAGATAATGCAAGTATTACACAAGAGCATCACACAACACAGAATTTTACGAGGTTCACCGATGTGGCTACTCCTCAAAGAATGACTGTTTGGACTTCAATCCAAATCCAGTCTTTGTAAGGATTCAATATTTACAAATGTTTACCAGCACCCACTGGAATGAGCACCAACCCCTGATTTATCTGCTGCAACAGATAGGAGCACCAACCCCTTTATCCAAGCACCAACTTGGATTTCTATTTTGCAAGATAAATGGACATAAAAATGCCTTCTCTTTTGCAAGACCCTTACTGGTCTATAGCACATACAAAAATCTCACAGAAGCATAGAGAGAATTGTTAGAGACTCAATATCTTCTAATCTGATCTAAAACATTTCTCTTGAATATTCAATAGAATTGCAGGTTTTGATCCAAGGTTGTTTTCTTACAGCACCCTTACTTACCGAGACCTTTTAAATGCACAATAAAAAACACAGTCGCAGTAACCTACTCACTATGCCAATTCGATCCTTTTATTCTTGATTTCTTCGAACGGCTCGATTTCAAACGGTTCAACTTTCCCTCCAACTTTTCATGCATTCTCGGCTGTAATTGACGTGTCAAATCTTTCTCTGACCTGATCCGCCTTTTAGCTGCTTTCTTTACGACATTCTGACGTTCGATGACCTTTTTCTCTGCACAGTCTGCATATTCTGACAGTCCTTCTTTGCATATACTGACAACCCTTTTGCGCGTTTCGATGCTCTGTTATCTCTCGAAACTGCTCTTTAAAATTCTTTGTTATCGCTCTTTACGCCTGACTGAGCATCACGGCCTCTGCAATGGCCGTTCTACAATTAATGCTGAGTTCCGTGGCTACTCTTTGTAACTGCCACCTTTGCCAACCATGCTACAACACGGCCCTGCAACAGTCGTTCATGTCTTGAATGCACTGTCTTGTAACTTACTTTTTAACTTCAGTTAACTGCAACATGAATTTCTCCTCTGCAATCTCACCATCTGTCACTTGGAACTGTAGATCTGACTCTGGTTAACTTTTGACACCTGTCACAATGCATGTATCTTTGACTTTTTCCCGCCAAAACATTACCTGTCGTGATATCACGATGTTTTCCTCTTTGCTGACGTCATCCTCAACTTTGTCACGATATCGTGACACTGTCGGCTTCCTGAGGCTTCTCTGGCAACTTGTCACGATATCGCGACATTTTTGGTATTGCTGATGTCATCCTCTAAGATGTCATGAAATCGTGACATTTCTGGCTTCATGAGGCTTCTCTGGAAACATGTCATGAAATCGCGACATTTTCTGTCTTGCTGACGTCATCCGCTAAGGTGTCGCGAAATCACGACGCTTTCGGCTTGCAACGGCTTTTCCAGCAACTTGTCGCTATATCGCGACATTTTTAGACTTGCTGACGTCATCTTCAAAGATGTCACGAAATCGTGACGTTTTCGGCTTGCAATGGCTCTTCGTTCACCCTGTCGTGAAATCGCGACGCTTCTGGCATCCGTACAATTTTTACTCCATGTAGCCGCGAAAAACCTTACATGTAGCGAAATCGCTACATCATTGTTGCCTTAGCATTTTTCTTTTCTGCTTGCTATTGAAACTCCAACATGTAGCGATATCGCTACACCTTTCCAACATGTGTTTCTAACCTATAGCGAAATCGCTACACCTTCGCATTATGCACTTTTAGCCTGTAGCGAAATCGCTACACCTTTTTACCTTGCACTTTCAACTTGTAGCGAAATCGCTACATCTTTCTGCCTTGCACTTTGACCATGTAGCGAAATCGCTACATTTTTCTGCCTTGCACTTTGACCATGTAGCGAAATCGCTACATCTTTCTGCCTTGCACTTTGACCATGTAGCGAAATCGCTACATCTTTCTGCCTTGCACTTTGACCATGTAGCGAAATCGCTACATCTTTTTGCCTTGCACTTTGACCATGTAGCGAAATCGCTACTACTTTTCACCTTGCAACTTGAAGCTGTATCTAAGTCGCTGCACTTTTGTCCTTAGTGTCTCAAGCTTGTAGCGAAATCGCTACGCTTTTCTTACTTGGTGCTTTTTCTTTGCTTATGCTGGCGAAACTCAGACATGTAACGAAATCGCTACAACTTCTTCATCAACTTTCTCTCTCCTCCGATGTGTCGCGAAATCATGACATTTTTCATCCTTGGTGCCTTTGCTTCAAACTTGTCACGAAATCGTGACAGTTTCTCGATTTGGTTTCTTTCCTTCCAGCATGTCATGAAATCGCGACATTTTTCCTTGCACATTCTCTCTCCTCCGATATGTCACGAAATCACGACATTTTTCAATGCACTTTCTCTCTCCTCAGCCATGTCGCGAAATCGCGACAATCTTACTTGCATCTTCTCTCTCCTCAGACATGTCGCGAAATCGCGACAATCTTACTTGCATCTTCTCTCTCCTCAGACATGTCGTGAAATCACGACAATCTTACTTGCATCTTCTCTCTCCTCAGAAATGTCACGAAATCACGACAATCTTACTTGCATCTTCTCTCTCCTCAGACATGTCGCGAAATCGCGACATTTTGGCGTGCTTTTTCTCTCTCCTCGGATATGTCGCGAAATCACGACATTTTCTTATGGACTTTCTCTCTCCTCCGGTATGTCACGAAATCGCGACAGGAACCATGTCGCGATATCGCGACAGAAAACATGTCGCGATATCGCGACAGTTTTCTTCCTTGTCTTTTTTTGCAAATTTTTGGATCTGGGTCCCCTCTGTTTTTCTTGAGATTTTCTGCACTTGATCTGACTGACCTCTGAACTGCTTCAACTGCATCACTCTGTCTGTGTTGACAACAATTACAATCCTTTTGCACTACTTTTGCTGCACCTTGCTCAACACATTGGGCACCCCTCCAGGCTTGCACAAGGCTCCAAAACTCATTTTTGAGGTTTCCTAGAAATTTATGGTAGTTTTGGGGCACCTCCTTGTGACCGTCCCACCAAGGGATGGTCACAGTTGGTGACTGTCGCACCCATGGTGGACAGCCATAACCATCCTTGGGTGGGACGGTCCCTAAGCACACCCTTGAAAAAGTTAAGGTATGCATGAAATGTCAATCAAAGACTATCATTACCGTATCCAATCATCCCAAATTGATTGGGGACTTGCAATTAGAGTTAGGGATAAAATATTGGGAGTCCTAAATGGGAAACCTTCCCTCACCTATGCATGTGAGCAAATTGGAAAAGTGGTGGCACCTGCCTCACATGGCAATACTTTCCCCTTTGCCCTAGATGCCCTTGTGGGCTATAAAAATAGGTGCATTCACCCATTTTCAAAAGAGGAGACTTGAAGAATTTTGAGCCACGAAGTGCTGCCCAATCTCATCCTAACTTTTGTAAACCAAATTCCACCCCTCCTTTGGCCTTGAAACCCTCTTCACTCGAATGTGCTTTTAGGGGAAATAGGACTCAATCCAACCATACCAAATTGGCCAAATTAATGTTAAGTTTGGCCCCATTTGCCAACAACACCTGTAAACCAGTTTTAGACCAAATCTCTTGAGCATAGGTGACAAAAATAGGCAAGATTTGTGACTGCCCCATTTGGGGATGGTTAGCAGTTAGTAGGTGTCATACCTAGGGATGGTCAAACAATAGTAAGGAATTTGGACAAAATTCTTCCATAGACCCCTTAGGAATGCTTAGATGAACCTCTGGTCCAAATTTGGTGAAATTTGGAGCAGATTTGATGGCAGATTTGAGGTCTCCAATGTTGCAAGTTTAGGTGCCCCTGTCAGGGATGGTCACTGTTTCTGCGCACTTTTAATTTGAATATTAATTTAAAATATCTTAAAAAGTATTTATATTTGATTATATTGCATTTATACAGCATCTAAATCAATTACCATGTGTTATAGATTAGTTTTGATGTTGGTAGAATAACTCATTTTCTATGGTTTCAATGTTTTTGTTCTATAACACAAGTGCTACTAACTCATTTTCAATCCATTGTGTGTAGGTTCAGGTATTATATATAGGAGTAAGGAGCTAAGAAGACAAGAATAATAGGTCGAAGGATAGCTCTCAATTGTGGGATGCAATATTTATAGAACTATAGATTACATTGCTTTAAGGCCTTGCAAGGGATGAGATCCCTTGCACATTGTAATGGACAAATGTATCAAATCTATAAAATCCCTCAAGGGGATGTATTGTAATCACATTTGAAGCTATTAATGAATAAATAGAAGGATAAATCCATCATTTGGTTATACATTTGCTTTATTTTATTAGATTACAATTTTATGTTATTTTCCCTTTTGAATTCTTTCAAACTATTATACATTACAATTAAGTGCCCTTAATGCGATGTTGTAAATTTCACATCTTCAGCAAGATACAGCATGGGCTGATGCAGAGTGCCTTGAAGGGGATATGGGCTAATAGACCTAGGTAAAGGGGATGGTTGTCATGGAAAGCAACCAATAGAGTGAAGAAGACCACCTACTACTAACAGAGTTGTAGAGGATGAGGGAGTCATATGAGGTAGCAATATAGAGAGTGACCTACTACTAGATGGCCTATTACCATATCATCCTAGTTGATCATAGGGTTCCAAAATGATCCCCTCAGTGGTCATAAATTCATTCATAGTTGTGAGCATGATTTGATTTAAATTTGTGAACATGATTCCTCCACCACCTCTAGCAGGTGGAGCAAAGGGGATAGGCTTGCACAGCTAGGGTTGGGATCAGGATGACATGTCAATTTTGAGTGTGGCATGCATCCCTGGGGATGTTCGAGTGTGCCAAGCTCTCTTTTGTGGCACATCAATTTATGAGCGTACACTTAGTTCTATCGATTAATTCTAGCTACAATTTATTTGTGTTATAGTATAATTAAAATGTGTGTGCTTATGTGTGATTGCTTTTATTTTTGTGTGTTGATTAACTATGCATGGTGAGTGCATACTGATGGGGATTAGTGTATTACCATTACTTGTAATAAGCCGATAAATTTCATTGGCTACTTATTGATTGTTTTTTTCATGTCGCTCTCATTAAATACCTTTACATGTCATTGTTTTCATTAAATGCATGTCACCATTAATTTATATTGCTTCCACTTGGCATATTTTAATACACATATTTCGAGGAATTTTCTCTAGCATCTTCACTGTGCAACCAATGTTGCTTTATTCTATCGAATATAGGGACCCATCTAGCTGTCCATCAGTATAGCAATGTTTATAGTCATTGGAGAGCATTTTTTGAGCCTGATTCAGTGTTAGCGTCCATTTTTAGTTTTTTGAAGACCTATTTAAATTTATCATTTTGATCTTTTTCTTTTGTAATAGGAGTGCATTATCGGTTGTACCCAACACTCCTTAGTTACCCATATTTCTCTTCCACACTTGTATGCATTGGGGACCAATGATTTCTTAGTGGGGAGGAATGATAGGGATTAGTGTATTACCATTACTTGTAATAAGTTGATAAATTATATTTATGGCCACTTGTTTTGTTAGTTGTAATGAATAAAGGTTGTAACCGTCAACATTTAATATAGCCTTATCCAATTGAAATCTGTGTAATGCCTATTTATAGACATCTTATGGTAATACAAATTAGTTTTCATTCATGCAAACCTTTCATGTTATGTTTGTAATTGTGTTCCATATCACAAACATAATGGATGCAATGCATGATGGACTTAACTAAATGGAATACAAGAATGAATCTAACTAATGCAAAACATAATTCTAACTAAATGTAGTAGATGCAAAATGAAATGCATGGATGAGTGAACAAAAGGTAAAAGAAAAGAAAATAGAGAAAGTAAAAATCAAAGCAATGAGGAAGGTACAAAGCTCCAAAGAGACCAAAGATGATAAAAAAGAAAACAAAAGAACAAAATAGTGTGAGGATGTATGCTCATAAATTATTGATATGGAGGCTACCCTCACATGTGCCCATGAAGCTATCATATGAGGATTGCAATCTTGAAAAGATGAACAAGGTGGAGTTGTACCCACTATGGGTTTAGTGCTTGCTAAGATGGACAAATATGATAAATAGATTCCCGCTAGTATATCTACTCACAAATGATCGAATGGAGGTTGCCCCTCACTTGTGACCATGAAGCTTATCCTGTATGGGGAGGTGAGAGAAAATATTTATGTACTTAGTAAGTACTACTTGATAGGGGTGTGGTGTGTGTTGAACATGAATGGGCAAAAAAAAATAGTGGAAGTGTGTGCACATAAAAATGACAAAAAGGAAAAGAACAAAGCACAAGCAAGAGTGAGTGTGTGTCCTTCAGGAAGTTTTGACCAAAGAGGTGTGAGTAAGATAGTCAGTGGCCATAGGAACACCATAAATTATGGTCATATGGTATCTACCCTATCCTACAAGGACCCATTAATAATCAAGAAATAAATAAGAAAAAGTGTGAGCGACAACAAGATGAACCATATCCCAAGACTTGGAGAGATGAAACAATGAAAACTTACAAGGTCAAGGGATACAAGAAAAATAAAAAAGCAAAAGCAAAATAAAAAGCATGGGAAATAGCCTCGGAAGGCATTATAAAGCTTCCCCATTCAATTTTTCAAAGCGGTTCATTAATGTTGATAATTAGTGTGGTTCATTGTGGAATATCATGGTTGTTCATGATTATTGTGGTTCATGCTTGCAGGATATTGTTCATTGTTGATCATTATTCATAATAGTGATTCATCATTATGGTAATGTTATGTTAATGGACTATGTGCAAATATAAATATTATTTATGCATATTTCTGGTAAATATAGATTGTACATTTTGTGCAAGTATGGCCAGGATGATATTACAATTGGATGACACACAATGGAAATGCATTGCTAATGATTTCTCAACCTTGTGTGATGGATGGTGAATGTGCATTTTTCTATAGATATGTTATAATTAGTAAATAATACATGTGTACAACCTTGTAATATTTTGGACATGAACAGTGAGCAATATTAATGGTATTAATCAAATATAGTGAATTTGGAGTTGCATGTTAGAAAACTAGGTTGGCAATTGCACTATAGCGATACATAATTCTTACCTTGTCAAGATTTGATGTGTAAATTGATAGATCTATAACTGAGTGATTGCAACAAGGGTTTGTGCAACTGTACAGTCAACCAACCAAATTGTAAAATTTATCACTTGGGATACATTTACATAATTGATTGTGATAAAGGTGGAAAAACAATAATATAGAAGTGAATGATTGCAAAACTACCAATTTTTACCTGTAAACTGACCTTTGGTATATTGCACAAGTGGTAAATCATACAGTTTAAGGTGTTGTATGGTTATAACCATACAATTATATGATCTAGAACTGTACAATATCTTTTTGTAAGTTTTGGAAATCATACAGTTGTAAAACGTACAATTGTACAATTTAGACTAGAACAATTACAAAACCTTGGAATTCATCCCAAAACCTCCCATTTCACCTCCCCTTCTAGGAATACTCCCCCCTATGCTATATTTGGCATTTTTTCCTATCAAAATTGGGTCAAATTGATGCAATTGAGAAAAAAAAATTGTTGTGGAAGATCATCGAGGATATAAAACAGTGCTACATTTGACATTTTTGCATAATCAAACTTTAAAGATTTGAAGTTGTATTATCGAAATTGGTTCAAATTATCACAATTGATATAGACATGTGATTGAAAATTTTGAGTAAGAACTAATTGGAGGTGAATGATAGATACAATTTTGCAAAGACATGGAAGATGATATCAAGGAGAGGAGTAGATTCTAGTAAGGAGAAGTACTAGAATTGCTTAAAGACAGAATGTGAACAATTCCACATAAAATACAAATGAACCAATGATAGAACAATTATGGACTTCAAATGAAGGATATATTGAAATGTGGAATATGTTGTTATAAATAAAAGAAGGGGTACAAGAGTCACAAAGAGTCAAGGAGAACTTTAGCGTAAGAGGAGACATTGATGAAGAAACTATGCAAAGATAAGATGAGTATATGGTAACACCTTAACCAGCAACAAGAATGTTGCAAAGGAGTACAAAGAATGGGAGTCAGGCACCAAAGCAATAGTGTGCAATATCTTAGGAAGTAGGACTAGGGCCACAACTGATATACCAATCAAGAAATTCGTAGAGTGAGGATGCACAGGAGGTCAAGATATGACTGCTTGGTGAAGATAAGGTACCATAGATAGAAATATAATATGAAGAGCAGCATTGAATCATCCACAAGAAGTAGGAATCAGTCAAGGATTCCAAGGGACTCTTCATCAAAGTGATGAAGAAGAAGGAACCCCACCAATGGCTAACATAGCTAGAACAGCAAGAAAATAAAGGTGTCCACTTTTCATAGGATAAGGGAAGGAAGACCCGATTAGGCATTGGATAATTTATCGCATGGTGTGGAAAGTGACTTGGTAGAACAATGAGGTAAACTAGAGGTGGTTACTTTTTACAATATTTCAAGGATTTGCAATAGACTGGTATATAGAATTACCAAAGGATAAGTACCAAATATGGGAAGAATTACATGATACATTTGTGGAAGAATTTCGATCATAAAATAATGATGGAATTTATATAATACAAGGAGAATGATTTTTTTCATTTTTACAATAGAATATTGAGTGGGATGTTTGACAATTAATAGAAAGACCAATCAGAGGCATTGACAAAGATATGGTTCATAGATGGACTTCTTCCTATGTATCAAAGGAAGATGAAGATATTTTCTCCAAGATCATACCAAGAGGATTTAGATTATACCTTGATTTGGGAAAGTGATGCAAAAACATCATCGAATAATTGGCATCATGATACTGTTCAAAGGGAACAATCAATTGTACAAATAGAGGATAATGTTCAAGAGGAACAATCAATTGTACAATTGGAGGATGTTGTTCAAGGGGAACATTTAATTGTATAATTGGAGTATGTTATTCAAGAGGAATAATTAATTGTATAATTAGAGGATATTTAATAGGAACAATCAATTGTACAATTAGAATATGTTTCCCAAATAGAACAATCGATTATGCAATCAAAATTATCCAAGGAATAATGGGATTGTATGATTGTGCAAAAGGGAACTATACTATTGTTGGGTGAAACCGTACAATTGGAACAAATAGTACAACTGATGGGTGTGATTGTACAGTTGGTATAAA
The DNA here is from genome assembly GCA_028583015.1 of Wollemia nobilis. NCBI lineage: Eukaryota > Viridiplantae > Streptophyta > Pinopsida > Araucariales > Araucariaceae > Wollemia > Wollemia nobilis. The sequence continues at coordinate 3,482,551 of JAQPPZ010017036.1, read as the reverse complement.
TCATATAGGTAGTAAGTGAAATTGTACAGTTGACAGAGATTGTACGATTGTGAGTCAAATCATACAATATGAAACCATTCAAGGTCAAGTTGTACAATGTGAAACTGTACAACGTGAAATCGTACATTGTAAAATCATATAAGGTGAAATCATACAAAATTGAACCATCCATGTAAAATAATACAAGGAGAAAAATATCTAGTAGTGGTTAAGACAGGGTAGTTTGAGACCAAGATTTAGTCACCTAGAGCCTAAGAGAAGCAAAATGGAGTCGACAATGAGTTATTTAAGTGGTTGAGCAGAGGCCACCAAAGTGCCAATGAAGAGAAAAAAATTGGTTTTGATAGTGATTATTTTAATAGCCTTATCATTGAGGTTTTGGAGTGTTACCCTGAACCCTATGAGGGCTCTGCCCCTCGACCCCACCCTGTATTGCAACAGGGTACGCACAAAGGGCACTACCCCTCGGCTCTGCAAGGGACATTGTCTCTTGACACTACAAGGAATATCCTACCATATTTACCCTTGAAATAGATGGTTATGGGTATTTCCCATCATGTTTATGATGTTTCTCATATTTATTAAAGCCATAAGGTGGTGTGAGTTGTAAATTGAAGTGATGCCAGTTGCAGCAGACCTTTGGAATAGGAAAAAGTGAAAGAAGCGTGACAAGTGAAACCAATACAATTTTTAGAAGTGGTTGAAAACTATAAATTGTAGCATCTTCTAAGAAAATAAAATGGAAATAAAATAAAATTTAAAAAAAAAAGCAAAATGTTATGATAAAATAAGAAAAAAAATAAGAAAAAGGATAAAAATTGCATGCAAAAAGGGATGAGTTGGCAGTCACTCATACAAAAAGCCAAAAACATATGCAAAGAGGCTGAGGTGGTAGATTTTCATGCACCAGGATGTTTTGATTATAAAAAGAAGGTGCCATGCATATTTTTTCACCAGATTGTACGAATTGTAGGTAAAAATACGTGATTTTTGGAGCAAGGAACATTCAGCAAATGATTTTTTCACCATATGGGTATGTAAATAATACAAGCACACTAATTTTTATAATCCACTTAAATAATTTACGCCAAGGGGCTTTCTTGATTATGAAAAAGCAAGTAGTGGTAGCACCAATGAAAAAAGCTAGGGTTTTATCCTAAAAAAGTAGGGTGTTTTTTCAAAAAAAAGTGAAGATTGTGGGAATTATTTGAAAAAAAACCCTCAATGGTGGAGTTTTTCTAAAAATATAGGGTTTGAGTTAGTTTTCTACAAAGTTATGGGACGTTACTTAAGTTGGAGCTTTTGTTTTTTTTCAAAAAAAATTGAATATGGAGTCAAATTTGGAACCCTAATTTGCATGAAGCAATTTGTCTATAAATAATAAAGCATTCCAACCATTGAATGGGAAAATTATAAAGAGAAGGCCATACAATAACACTACATATATTTCCATAGTAATCATACCTCTAAATATTTGCACAATCAGAAGGGAAATTGCACAAACGAACCAGAATTTGCATCAAAAATAGGAATTGCACAACAATGACAAAAGGGTGCAAAACAAATCGTACAAATTCAACAAAAACATGGATTTTAGGGCAAGTATAGGCTTGAATAGTAAATTGTATAATTTTGGAAGGATATTGTATGATTTGAGAATAGTTTTACAATTTTTTGGTAGAATTATACGAATTGGAGCCTAAATTGTGCAAAATTAGTGTAATTATACAATTTCAAACACAATTGTACAATTCCATGCATAAATGTATGGGAGAGAGATGCAATTATATGATTTGGATACAATTTTTGGGTGAAATTATATGATTTGTGGCATAAATTGTATGATTTATGTGAATTGTATGGAATTGGAGTATAGTTGTACAATTTGAAGACAACTGTATGATTTTGAAGGTAGTTGTATGATTCCAAAAAGCACCTATACAATTGTGAGGAGAAATTGTATAATTTTTGGAAGAAATTGTACATATTTTGGTGTAGTTATATGAAATAAAGGCAAGTTGTACGATTTTGATGTAATTGTCCTACATTTGACAAATTAAATAAGATTGGTGAAGTGTTTCCAAGATGAGGAATTGTAAAGAATGAGCACCAAGTGGGAATTTTAGGCTCATTTATGATGGATTATGACAACAAGGAGGGAACAATCAACAAGACCACTACATCAAAGGTATTTTGGGCCTAGGCATGACGATGAAAATTACCCTACACAAAATCAAGAACAAGGGTTTCAACCACGAGGAGGATGTGGCTACCATCCTTGGAGAGGAAGATTTTTTAGACCATGGAGAGGACAAGAATCGGTATGGTCATAGAGGAAGAGCACAACCGTATTCTCATCCATAGTCATGGATGGAACCACCCAAGGCATATCAAAGGGAGCTTCGTAATGATATGCATTGAGAGGCTACCTCGGATGACCAAGAAAATTTGCCTAGTGAGGATGAAGGAGGGTATGTGGAATTAAAGGATACCACCTTCACATAGCTGGTAGGTGAATTATGCTAAAAATAATAGAATGACCATGAAGACACTCACCCAATGAAGGAATATTTGACTCGAGCTGGAGTGAGTATATTGGCACAGATACCACCATAGGATAAGGTATTCCTTCATGAATACTTATTGCAAATGGTGCAATTGTATGACTCAAGCAAGAATTGCACCTTTGTACACATCGAGAACCATCATCTCAAGGTCAATTTCTTGGTTGTGACTTTTTTACAAATATACCATCATCTCAAGGTCAATTTCTTTGTTGTGACTTTTTTACAAATATTTAGGTTGCTAAAGTATGGGTTCCCAATTAAGAGAAAATTTATAGATGCCATAGAGACCCATCGATTAATCACCATGTTGACATAGCTTCAATCTCTTTCGACTACTAAGTCTTTTGGTCTAGTAGGTCAAGGAATCAAACAAAGCATGCTAAAAATAAATTATTTGATGTGTGTCATGAACGTGGTGATGTATCGATTGTCAAGTGAAGCATGGTCTTTCAAGATGCCAATTTGGATGGCATAGTATGTAGGTGGTGTTACACAAGGGGTGTAGTATGACTATGGAACATATTTGACTTAAATGATACAACGATTATTACAGAGGACTAAGAAGAACTTCTCAATAACATTATATGAAATTATTGTAATGTTGGATGTAGTCTCTTAGGCTGGTATTACATTCCATGGGTTAAAAACACCTCATGATCTACCAAGGGATTAGCCTACCATACTATGACGGATAAAGATAGTGCCACTTTAGAAACCTACCCCAAAGAAGCCAAGATAGAAAAATAATACCAGGAAACTAGAACCTCCTTTGATTGATGAAAATGAGACTTCATCAAAATAATTCCACCCTTGAAGGAAGAGATAATGGCAGTTGCACCTATATTCTAAGTCAGAATAGTATATCTCTACATAATGGTTGTAGGAGCAACCATTGTCTCACATAGAGGAGGAGATAGTAGTACCAACCACCAATCCAATGTGCATTCAAACATGTAGGCAATAGGAGAGGCAGACATGTAAAATTTATCCTATGTAGAGAGCAATTGTAATCAATGCTCATAGATCTAGCTGATATGCACTTGGGTTTGGAGGACTTAGAATTGATAGACACCAGTGTTCCAATAGGGGCATACCAATTAGGAGTGGTGGTGATATCTCCTACATTTCTCAAGATTTATGAGTTTGAATTGTTGGAGACATTTAAATATTGGCTAGATAGAGTAGCATCACCAGCAAGGTAAAGTAAAATAAGTGTTGGTAGTCCTATTGGAGGATACAAAGAGGAATAAGAAGCCTCAAATAATGATTGTGATTAGAGATGTCAATAGTCAACTGGGAGAGGATAACATAATGTAAACATAAGAATAATCTGATTTAGTTTTGTATCCACAGTAGTGGTGAAGAGCAGTTAAACTTATAGGAGGGAGGGTTGTCTAAACTATAGTGAGAAGAGTTGCCAAATCCACAAGAGGAATTTTAGGTACTTGTGGAAGGACAACAATAAACTCAAGAAATTAGTAATATTGAGGAGATCGGATCATAGGAAGATAAAGGTAAAATTGTAGCCTATATTATGTTACAAGAGGAGATTATAGTGGATCATAAAGAGTTTGGGGGAAGTTCATATCCATAAGAGGAAGAGGAGGAAAGGATCCCATCACAAGAAATGGATAGAAGGCTTCAAACAAGATTTTTGTTGGAAGTTCTATAGTTTGGTGTCTTAGATGGAGAGGGAGATGACACAGATGAACAAGTGGACCATTTATTGAAGCATATCTATGATATTTTTTCCAGTACCCAATTGTAGTTCTAAATAGGCTATATTAGATAGCTAAATTAGTGGAGGGTCATTGAAATGGAAAAGGTCATGAAGTGGGTGTGTAATGTGGATCGCATAAGAAGGATAGCATAGATTCATGCACAACATCCATGGTAGTTACCTAGAGGAGAGGTAAAAAGTATGTTAGAAATTGATGATTTTTTAGAAGGAATGAAGACAAACTATAGAGTATACCCATAGGTGTACCTAGATCTAGAAAATAGTCGTAGATATCCACTGAACACACCAAATACATAATATTAGAGGGCATCCCCAGAATTGACTTTCATCTTTCAAAAATTAAATTTCTTAACACACTAGATTGAGAGGCTCAGTGTGGGTCTTCAATAGATATATCAAGCCAAATAAGCACAATAGGGATAAGTAGAAGTGACTCAAAAATAAATGGATGCAATTTAAGAGGAATTAGAATGCCACAAGAATGAGGTTGAGGAGAAGCTTAAGAAGGTGGAAGCTAAAATTAATGACATGAAGTATGCATATGATGAGAAGCTACAAACACAAGAGGAAGAGAAATGACTTATTATCCAAAAATCCATAGAGCAAAAGAAGTTATTTTAGGAACACGATGATTTGTTGTAATGATATGTTGCATAGATAAAATAGTAGGAGGAGCAATTGATCTTGAATGGCCACCAACTCAAGCAGTAAGAAGAACTACTAGTAGTATAGAAAGAACAATTAATAAATAATGAGGAACAGTTAAAGACATCTAAAGAAAAAGTGTAGCTAAAGGACCACCAGATTGAGGAAATGGCTAAGGATTCTAAACGCTATAATAAAATAATTAAGGATCATAAGGTAATGCTTCGGGTTAAGGAAGAGCTTCAGCTAGCCCATAATATTGAATTACAGTAATGATATCGTGTCATTGCAGAGAAGGATGAGGAGCTTACCATAGCAGCTCAAACTAAGATAGAGGTTAAATAAAAGCTACACAAGGGTGCATCCAAGTGGGAGGAGTTAATACATATTTTGGCTACTATTGAAGATACAACCGACAAGTATGGCTTGAAGGTTGTAGAACTCAGTAAATATGCAACCAAGTTATAAAATGATTGCGCTATTCTTCAAGTACAGCTTTAGGATCTTCAATAATACCAATCAGCCAAGGGTAAGACAAATAAATCAATGAGGATACCACCTAATTTAAAGTGGAGGGTAGATATAGGTAGAAAATCCACCTCCAAAAAATAAGAAGAAATGATAACACTTGGATTTGCACAATTTTGTCAAATTTTTATTTTTCTCTAATTGTACAGTGTAGGATTGTAAATGTACAATTGGGTAATGGTACAATTGGTCATAAACGTACAATCGTAAATGTACAACTGGTCATAAACATACAATTAGAAGTCAGATGAAATAAATTGAAATGCACATGAAAATTTATTTGATAAAAATCAAATTAGGACTTAGTAAAACCTTAGTGAATTTATTGTTTTAAGATATTACGGGAAGGCAGTTGTGAATAATGCATTATCTTAGGAACCAGTTCAAAATGGCATAGGAAATCATTATAAATCCCTCCCATTCAATTTTTCAAGGTGGTTCATGAATTTTTATAATTATTGTGGTTCATTATGGAATATCATGGTTGTTCATGATTATCGTGGTTCATGCTTGCGGGATGTTGTTCATTGTTGATCATTATTCATAATAGTGATTCATCATTATGGTAATGTTATGTTAATGGACTATGTGTAAATATGAATATGGTTTATGCATATTATTGGTAAATTTAGATTATACATTTTTTGCAAGTATGGCCAAGATGATATTATAATTGGATGACACACAATGGAAATGCATTGCTAATGATTTCTCAATATTGTGTGATGGATGGTTAATGTACATTATTCCATAGATCTATTATAATTGGTAAATGAGATATTTGTATAGTCTTGTATGATTCTAGACATGAATAGTGAGAAATATTGATGGTATTAATCAAAGACAATGAATTTAGAGTTGCATGTTAGCAAACTAGGTTGGCAATTGCACTATAGTGATATACAATTCTTACCTTGTCAAGATTTGGTGTGTAAATTGATAGATCTATAACTGAGTAATTATAGCAAGGGTTTATGCAATCATACAATCAACTAACCAAACTATACAATTGATCATTTACCTTGTTCTTGGGATACATTTACACAATTGAGTGTGTTAAAGGTTGAAAAATAATGATCTAGAAGTAAACTATTACAAAACTACCAATTTTCACCTCTAAACCAAATTTTGGTATATTGCACAAGTGGTAAATCATACATTTCAGGGTTTTGTATGGTTATAATCATATAATTGTATGATTTGAAACCGTACAGTCCCTTTTTATGAGTTTTGTAAATCGTACAGTTGCAAACCATACAACTATATGATTTGGACTAAAACACTTACAAAACATTGGAATTCATTCCAAAACCTCCCATTTCACCTCCCCTTTTTGGAATACTCCCTCCTAAGATATATTTTATTGTAGTCTAAACCATAAATAATTGAACCATCCTTAAGGAAATTAAATATGTCGTTATATCATGGTGAGGAAGCTTCAATGGTCAAAACATCTAATGGGACAAGACAAGAACCAAGCGATGCGGGATCTTGGATTTGTTTGATGATAATTTATGCTTGATCACCATCCAATTTCAAATGAAATATGGATTTAGTTTTTGCTATGGCATTCACATGGTGGTTGGAGGATCTAGGAATAAACTCTATATTCACCCGATCGAACGTAGACAAAAGCTTGGTGATAATCTCTTTGAAAGGTGTTAGCTTATCATCCTAAGTTTGATAAATATTGTTAATATGATTGACCATAAGTTGAGAGTCACCAAATACCTAAAGGACACTAACTTGCAAGACTAAGGCTGCTCTAAGACCAAGAATCAAGGCTTTGTACTCATTAGTATTGTTCATGCAAGAGAAACAAAACTTGAAGGAAAGGGGAATGAGTTGTTTTTGTGGGGTAACCAAAATGATTCTAGCACCAGTTCCCTTTAAGCATTAGGCTTCATCAATAAAAAAAGTCCAAGAATCTAGCTCTTCATATTCTACATTGAAGTACTCATCAAGAAACTTGATGACTATGGGATGGGAAACTTCTAGGGGAGTGGAGGCTAACTGATCAACGATCACCTAATTATTTATAGCCTTATGACCTATGAAAGTGAGGTTGAACTTGCTAAGGGCTAATATCCACTTAGCGGCTTGACCTAAAATGTGCGGCTTAGACATTAAGTAGCACAAATGATCAAAATTTGCAACAACCAATATCTTATGGCTAAGTATGTAGTGCCTTAACTTCTAAGAAGCGAACACTATGAAAAGGCAAAGCTTCTCTAAAGGGGTGTACCTGGTCTTATATCTAACAAAATTTCTATTGATATAGTAGATATCTCACTCTCTTTTTTTTATCATCATGTTGATCCAAAAAGACTCCCAAAGCATGATTTGTGGTTGTTATGTAAAGCATAAAATGCTTACCACGCACAGGAGGAACTAATACAAGTGGGGAAGTGAGATACCTTTTAAGCTCATCAAAAGCTTGTTGACACTCGATATCCCACTAGAATACATATTTCTTAAAAATATTAAGAAAGGGTTGACACTTATCAGCTAATTTGGCTATAAACCAACAAATATCTTGAAGCTTACCTTGCAAGATACACAACTCAGTTAGGGTGCGGAGAGGAAGTATGTTAGTTATAGCTGCTATCTTAGTGGGTTCCACTTCAATACCTTGCCTAAAGACTAAAACATAACAACTTGCTAGATGTGACTCCAAAAATACACATAACAGGCTTAATATGAACCTTGAACTATCGAAGCCTTTCAAATTTTCACCTTTGATCATGAACATGATCCTATCGATGTATGGAGTAACCTAGAATATCATCCATGTAGTCCTATAAAATTTCATGCATCATGTTGTGAAAAATATAAGTCATAGCCCGCTAATAGTTGTACAAACATTTTTTAAGCCAAAATTTATAACTTTATAATAGAAGGTACCCCATGGTGTGATGAAATTTGTCTTGGCCTGGTCTTCAAATGTAACCATGATATGGTTGAATCCTGAAAAATCATCCATCAATGAAATTATGTCATATTTAGCAGTGAAATCTATGATTTTATCTATGTTAAATAAGGAAAATCATCCTTGGGATATGCTAAGTTAATGTCCCTAAAGTCGGTACATATCCTGATTATCCCCATCTTCTTAGTCATAGAGACGATGTTGGAGATCCAATCAGAATAGTTGATGGCTTTTATAAAACCAATGTCAAGGAGTTGTTGGAGCTCCTCCTTGACCAAAAGAGTGATCTTAGGATGCATCTTCCTAAGTTTATACTTAAAAGGCTTAGCGCTAGGGAAAACTACCAAATAATGCATAATAAGGGAGGGATAAAGCCCTGGCATGTCGACATATGACCAAGCAAAAATATCATGAAATTACTTTAACAAATTGGTCAATTGCTCCTACTCACCCATGGAAAAGGCTTTAACTAGATTTAGGATTCTAAGGTTCTCCTCAGAACCTATATTCACATCTATGGTATCCTCAATGAGAATGCTAGATTCATCCCAAAATGAGGTGGGGTGGGGATTACTCCTAGTTGCTTAAGGTCCTCAAGAAACATAGAATTGAAGTCCTCTTGAGAGCTAGAAGACTCAACCTACACAACTCAAAGGACTGACCCATAAAAGAATAAGTTGTTTCGAAGGACATCCTCATGAACTATATCACAAAGAGTGTCACCTTCAGCATACTCCTCTAGGGTCACAACCAACTCAGGATGATCCAAAGTTAATACATTGTAAAATAGAATGTTAGAGGGATAGGGTGAACCCTCATATGCATTACTTCACTCCAAATATTGATGATATAAATATATAACATAAGTAATAAGATGATCATCATCATAAAAGGGTAAATATTGGTTTTTATTGGAAATTTAGCCTATGCCACACCTCCCAGACCAAATATCAACATCTAAGGGCTATTAAATACCCTTCTGTCATGACTTCAAAACTTTACCTACATATCACATGCTAGATAGGATATGTTTAGAAAGTGGGTAATCAATAAATAAATAACAATGGGTAAAAGAACACTCAACAATACAAGGGTTGTTATCATGGATATTTTCTTTGAGGGACATACCTATGAGGATAAAGGTACATGTGCCAATGTGTAAAACTTCACCCTTATTACGAGGTAAACCCATAGCCCTTGGTGAAGGTAGTAGCTTAGCAAGATCTATAAGAGGCTCTTGACTTGATCTCGTGATGAAAAATTGATGAGAGGTTCCTTGCTCACTTTTAAATTTTCAAGTTGCTTGGTTATGTGAGATGAGGAAACTAAAGGACACAAATTGAGATTTGATTGAGCCTGCTCAACCATTGAATAGTATTCAAATGGGTGAGAGTCACCCAAAATGGTGACAAGTTGATTCTTAAATTTAAACTTCAAACATTGATGAAAAGTAGAAGGCACAACCTTCATCGCATGAATCCACGGACACCCAAAAAGGATATTAAAAGATGTAGGATAGGATACCACATAGAAAAAGGTATCTAAGATATTGGGTCTAACCCTAAGGGGGAGGGATATAATATTGCAAGCTTCTTGGAACTCATTATTGAAATTTTTGATGATGACATCAAATTTAGTTAAGTATTCCTCTTTTAATCCAAAATTTTGGAAGAATTGATAAGTGTATAGATTGAGAGAAGAACCAATATCAATCAAGATTCACTTTATAAAATTTATCCCAATAAATGTTGTGATGTCAAGGGATGAATACCCTCACAAGTCTGAGGAAGGTATATCATCATCTAAAAATGTGATGTGATGTATCCTAAGAGAACCTATAATATTAACTATGGCACTAGGGGAAATGTCTTGAGGAATGGATTGTTGTCTTAGAAGCTCCAATAAAGCTTCCCTATGAATAGGAGAAGTTTTCAAAAGTTCTAAGAGGGAGATCTTGGTTGGGGTAATAGCTAACTATTGTTGAATATTGAAGGAGACTTTAGGTTGAGGTTTCAATACTAAAGGTGGGTTTTCTAATATTGTGCTCCTTTTTTGGGTACTCTTCAAAACTAAGGGAGGTTTTGAAGGTGAGTTGGATGCGAAACTCATCTCCTACTAAGAATGTTGATTCGATTGAACTTGTTTTTGTTGCCTTGTAGTTGTTGTTATCATACCAAACATATTATCATAAGAGAGGGAACATTTTGATATAACACTTGATTAGCTACTTGCTAACCATGCTTAGGTAGGGGATCTTATAAGATCCCCATGTCTTGATTTGTTGTGAGTGCTTGTTGTGTAGGAGGTTGATTGTTTGTTGGAGGATTATATTGAGAACCTTCTATATCAAGAAGTTCAATATCAATGAGGTCCTGAATCACATGTTTCAACCTCTTACATCTATTTTTCATGTGCCCCTATACTCTATGATATTTATAATATTGTTCAGGCTTATACCAGTCAGTCGTGGTATCCGGTTGCCTTATGGGTGGCAACTCAATCATGTGATTTTCTAAAAGTTGATTGAGGACCAACGAAAGAGGTTGGTTGAGTCTTGTGAAATTTCTTGATGGGGTTTTTTGAGGTTTATTGAGCATCATATTTTATAGGTTGTTAACTATACTATTAACAAGCCTACTATCTATTACCCCATCACCAACTACATGCTTGTTATTATACTGTGCTTTCATGGTCCTATCTTCTTTTATCTTAAGTTAACCTCTTTTGATAAGGGCTTGCTCTACCTTTCTTGCCAAATCTATGCTTGATCAAAAGATGTGATGGTTGTTTCCAATTCATAAGATAGTTTCTCATGTAAATTTATAATGAATATCTCAAACATATCTCAAGGAGGTAAGGTATATCTCAAGAATCCAACTAAACTCCTCCAACAAGAAATGTTTTGAGAAACTTTCATCTTTACCTTGTTTCAACATATAAACATCTTTGATAGTCACATTCTTTTCAACATAAGCTCAAAATTGTTGAACAAACAATTCAGTTCTTTATTTAAAGTTCCTCAAAGAATTATTAGGCAGCTAATAAGACCACTCTAATTTCATACCACCAAGGCTCTTAGGTAATGTCTTTAATAATAATATTTCATCATATACAATATCATGACATGTTGTCCTAAACATTTTTAAATGTTCAATTAGATCTTTCATTATCTTATAGATAGGAAATTTGATATTAGAAAATGCTTAGGGTAGGGCCTAGAGTAATGATAGGGTCTAAGGGTTAATTGCACATTTATCTATAGTTGTAGGTGAAACTAGGAGGTTGAATCATATCCACTCTTGAGATCAATTGTTTCACCGTATTTGTTAAACTTTGCATATCGAGGTTGTTTTTATGCAATACCCCTAGGTTCTCTAGGGGAGGGGTATAGGTAGGCTATTGAAAGGGAATTTGGCCTAGTTGGAGGTATTGACACTGTTATATTATAGGTTATGATATGTGGTATCCCATTGGAAAGGATAACTAACAATTGGTGGAACATGAACATAACCTTGAGTGACACTACTAGTTGGAGAAACATATGGAATTCCTTCAATGTTGGTAGTTGTAGTAGTGACATAATTTGGCTTATGAGCATGATATGAAGATTCAAACAAGGGATTATTATGAATAGTATACGAGACCACGGCTAGAGGAGGAGAAGTCCTACCCCTTTCGAGTCGAGCTTCCTACTCCATAGCCTTGAGAAAAATACCCTTATGATGTTTCATAAAACCCCAAACATGATCAAAATATGTAAAATTGAAGCCACCATTACGCCCCTCATACGGATAATAGTTAGTATCAATTTCTACATGTTCTTGATTATCATATTTTTGCTCTTATGCATCAATATTAGGATTCTCTCTATCAATCTGATCATCTTATTGAGGAATTTGATTAGATTCTAGACGCCTTTGTTGACTCCTAAGGAATGGATCCATTAGGAGAAGAAAAATGATAGAGAAAACAACTAGAAAAAAATACACAAGAATATTTTAGAGATGTTTATAACATTTTTCTAATTCTAGGCAAAAAAAATTATTGGTATTATTTAAAGTCTTCAAAATAAAAAAAATAAACAAAGGAACTGTCTTCCTAATTTAGCCACTAAGATGTGTTTTCACATCATCTTCACCAAATATGTAGAGGGATAAAACTATGTACCGTGCATGATTCTTGGCTAGATCCACTAGATTCAAGGTGATCATGGTGACTATTATAATCTCTATGGTTAGTATGGGAAAAGGGGTTCACCAAGAATAGTTTTAGGACTCGCTTCAAGTCTGAGTTGGAAATTTTTTATTTTTCAATTAAGAAAGCACCTATTATTTGGCCTCTCTAAACTAAGTTATGAGAATGAATGACCAATGCAAAACACATAAGTTGCAAGAAGACAAGAACTAACCCTAGTATGATTCTTTAATTTGATGATATCTATCTTTAGGTTTTGCAAAATAATGAGATATTTTCCTTTGAGCAAGGGTTCAAGGGAATTTACAAACAATATTAAAACTCTAGATGCACACTATATGCCTTTATTCTTTCAAATGCCTAGAAATTCAACCAAATATTTTTCTTTTACTTATGATCTAGGTTTTGAACAAAATTGAATAGAAATCAAACAACAAACAACCTAGAAGCTTTACTTAGGAAACTTATCTAATCTAGTGTTTGATCCTAGCTTTAACTTGCATATAAAATATCCAAATAGCTTCAAACCTGCAAAATATCTTCATAAACATTAGAAAATTTGATCAATATTTGGGGCCTACTTAGGTCACTATTTGACTGAGCTTGGAGATGTAGCAGTCAAGCCCCCTTGGTCCTTTTAGTTGATCATTCAAAAGAAAAATGGTATTTGCCCTTTGGAACATGTGAAAATATATTAAAATAGATGTATAACAATAAAATTAAATGTAGATAGGATAAACACGATAGAATGCTAATATGAAAAGTGTAAATCAGGGTTTTGGGGTGCAAAATCTTACCCCCAAGCCCTAATTCACCAAATTTGTGTCTTGTAAATAGGGAGAATGAATATAGCTTACCAAATTTATTCCATGTATGAGCAAGGAATAAATTTGGTTCAAATATCCTTTTCAAACCCCAAAACAACAAAAAATAGAGTGCAAAACAACAAAAAATAGACTTGCAAAGCAAATAATGTAAACACAAAACTTGATGAGCTGATGGAGAAAGGAAGGAGAAATGAAGATGTGGAAGAAGCACTCCAAGATGGTGGACTTCTCCAATTGTCAAGACTCCATTTAATATTCAAGGATGACCAACACCAGAACACAAAATAGTAGAACAACTTGTAGAAAAAGGGCACTTGTTAGCATGAGCAAATGAGCGAGTCAACAATTTAGAATCAAGGATTTCTAGATGGAGGATGGAAATATGGAGTCCAAAACCTTATTTATAAGATTTTTGGAGGGTAAATGTGTGGGAAAATAAAATTTCATCATAGTCAAGGGCCGACCCCAAGATGAGTCAATGAGGGGAGGGGTTTTAGTGATAAAAATCCCTAGAATGTCAAATTCATACCCTGCCTTTACAAGGTGCGAATCTAAGAATCTCAAATTTACACTTGCTAATTTTGGATAGTTGGGTAAGGATCTATTGACTCCCAAAAGGATAGTCCCCCTTTTTGGGAGCCCAACTTGTGTTCCCCTTGAGGCACACAGAGTTACGCACCCCATTCTGGTCTTGTGCACTCCAAAGGAGTGGAGCACACTCACATTCCCTCGGGTGAACAAGTTGTGCATCCCCAATCCAAGCTTACATGCTCCACTAGTGGAGTGCATAAGGATCCAGCTAGGTGCACTCCCTTTTGCACCCTCCCATAGCCCACGTGCCCCATAGGGGATGGGGTACATGAAGTCCCTTAGGGGCACACGAGTCATGCACCTCACCTAAAGTCGCATGCTCCACAGGGAGGCGGCGCAGATATCAATCCCTTGGGATGAACAACCTTGTGCACCCTGACATGAAGTTATACATTTTAAATGGGTGGAGTGTGCATTAATCCCAAATGGGCACACCACCTAGTGTGCCCCAAAGAAACTCGTACGCTCCACTCCAACATGGTGCACAAAGACCCTATGGGTGCATGGCCTAGTGCACCCATACCCGCCTCGCATCTTCCAATCCAATGGAGCATGCATGAAACCATAGAGCATAAAATTTGTGCACTCCTCTCCTAGCCAGTGTGCTCTGCTTTCAAGGCAGAGTGCATAACTTCCATCGAGACACACAGGGCTATGCGTCCCAATCCCATCAACATACGCCACCTTCTTAGGGTGTGCAAATGTCCAGTCGGGCATGCTAGTTGTGTTCCCACATTTGGTTGGTGCACTCCACTATGGTGGAGTGCATAAGATCTATTAGGGGTGCACAACCTGTGCATCCCAAAAGGTATAGTGCACCCCACCCCCTTGGGGTGCATGAAGGTCGAGCGGGTACATAGGCCAATGCACCCACCTTGGAAATCATACGCTCCACTCTCCAATGGAGCATGCACATGAACATTAACTCTAGGGTTCCCTACACCCATGCACACTTAAACAGCATCTACCTTGTCCACTCCTGAACTACCACGTGTCCAACCTATTTCCCCCAGCCGCAAAGTGGAAGATGACATGGCACACCTGACCAATCAAAAAACAACATCCCACAAAAAATTGCATGCACCCATCTACTAAATTTAATGCATATGTTTTAAAAGGAAGGTGATGGACATGTTTTACACCATTCATGCATGAATAATTATCCATCGATGAGGTCGAGTTCAGAAGGAGAGTGAGGAGAAAAATTTTAGTCTTACTGCCTGATTCCAATGGCATCCACCAGTTCCTTTTCTCCATAGACATCCATTGTTAGGCAAAGGATAGGTAACATTACAGGGATGTGGCCCGTGGTGAGAAAAACCAGGAGAGTGCATAATCCTAAGGTGCTTTATAACCTGCCAGACACAAGTAGAGACATTACTAAGGAGCAATAGAAGGAGGTAGAAGGGGTCACCATATATGCCTTTGCCCCTATCGAAGAGGACAACTAGCATCATCCTACCCTCATGAGGAGTCTTTACACTTGGGAATATAGAGATAGTGCCTCACCTCCCCCAGTCTATAATAAATGGAATATGAACCTGGGGTGATTTACATGCCCAAAATTATACCACTCTTTAGACTTTATGTCATGGCTCACGATCTCCTACAATTCTAGGGTGTGCACAATTCAGGATTTCAAAGGCCAGGTGGTGGCCTGAATGTCAGCAGATAGGATTAGGTAAGTCTTTGTGTTGGCCACTATGTCCCAGGTGGTAGACTTTCAGACGTTGGCCCTGCAGGCCAATTATATGCTTAACACCACTTTCTCCTAGAGCCTATTGAAGAAAGGAAGAAACAGGCCGGTCGAATTTCCCATCAAAAAATTATTGCTTCGCCCCTGGGCACAAGACTACGCCAATATGATAAATTTAGCATTGTGAATGAAATATTTAGAACCAATCACCAAGGAGGTGATGTTTTTGATCCTCCAGTGCAATATGACCGACAAATCTCCTCTCTACATATGGGAGGACATCATCAATGTTGGATAGGGAGTTACAGTAGTTGCAAGAGACCATATTGGCCCAGAAGGATGAAATGCCTCCCTTTTCTTATTATTCCTTTTTTATTCATTTTTTCATAGCATAGTTAGATAAAAAAAAATTGGATTAGCTAGGAGGAGTGATGGCACCAACTGTGCAGGACCGATTATTATGCATCTAGGAAGGCTGCACTAGTTACACAACCTTCTTCAAGAAGGTCCTCCCTGTGAGACACTTTATATTATGTGGGAATTTCCCAGATAGAATTGGGGCAGGGGTTAAAAATTTTCCACATTAGTCCAATGCAGGAGACTACTTCTATATAGAATATTTCTCTTACATTAGAATATATGGGTCAAAACTGCCTTTAAAAGTGCTCTCCCTTCATAGCCCAACTTCCATTGCAATCTAAGAGATCACCCGACAGATAGCTAAGGAAATTAAAATTAGGCACCTGAGGAAGAAAGGACCAGTGAAGTGGTTGCCCATTCCTTTTTCAATGGGCTATTACACTTATCTCGACCACTTTGCCACGTTGCGGGCTATCTGGAACATGGACACGTACTACTTTCTAGAAGTCACCTGGAGGGCCTATGACCCAGAAGGCCACCATAGATAAGATGTTGCAAAAAAACTCACCCTTCTACAAGCTACGCATAGCAAATATAACTTCGAAGATGAAATACAGAAGGCTTTCATGAAAAATCAAACCTTCGATTTGGTGTGGAGGATGGTTAAGCGGCCTTACAGCAAATTGAAGGTTGTTGGCGATTATAGTGCTCAACTGAAGTTACATTGCAGCTTGTTAGTTGACAATATGGTCCCAATGGTCCTAGTGGCCCTCCTAGAATAATTTAAGGATTTCACTTTTCAAATTGCTCAGCAAGATGCTGACCTCTTCGAGGTCGTGATGAATATCGTGGATGATGCTCAATAGGAGTAGGTAAGGCTTCCCTCCTCTTCTAGCTCACCATCTACTTATTTGAAAGGAAAGGAGTTGGTCATAGGTCCTCAACCGACTACCACATCATCTACACTAACTTTAATAAACCCATAGGAATAAGGTTAGTTGGCAGAAAGCCAATGTTCATTATATTCCACCACCCTGGTGATAAATTAGGAAGAACATCGAGTACGACCCAAGGTGATGAAAAAGATAACTGAAGTTGGGGTAGTGTCTAATATTTTGAGAGGTTATGAGGTGCAAATCCCCACGCGATCCCCTACTCACAAAAAGGCTACTACTAAGTCCTCGTATCAAGGAGTTGAAATTTTGACAATGGCAAGGGTCACCGACACCTACCATTTTATGACTGATGAGGAGGATCAGATTCAAGATATGGAATATCAAATATCTCCTAGCAATGGGATAGTCAAGCATAGGGAGACAGTTGGGCAAGGGGCAACTGACACATCTGTTGCCACCTTTGAGATCCCCATGCCACCTAGCATGAAGGAGACCATTATTGATGTGAGTAAAGGTGTCATCAGGGCATCTGCTTCACCTATTAAAATTATGAAGTCCCAGATGGCCTCTCAAGCACAGGTGGCTGAGGAAATAGAGAAATAACTTGAATAATGGAAGTCCAAGGCTACAAAAGTGGGGCCATTACAACTCAAATTAAAGCAACTTCAGGGATAATTTGATAAACTAAAGATGCCCACTCCTTCCACTGTGCAGGCTAGCATCCAACTCGGGTCAGTAGATGAACTTAAATAGGAAATGAAGGAGAATATCCAAGAAAATATGAGGGACTTGGAGTCCATTCTCATAGATATATATGTTGTGAGACATGAATTAGGCCTCATCCATAACAACCTATAGCAAGGAAGACAGATAATAGATGCAATCATGCCAATCTACAAAAGGTTTCAGGAGGACTATGTGCCTATTTTTGGGTTAACGACCACCCTATCAGATGACTCTTTATGCTTCTTTGTAGAAGAACACATTAATATCTCCCTATTCATGCAAAATAAGCAAAATTGGCTCAAGTGGAATTAAGAGGTGGAAGATTTTGAGTATGAGGCCAATGATGAGTTGGCCGACTACAACCTCTCCATTGAGGACTTTGGGTGAGCCCCAGTAATTAAATATTTTGTCTTTCAAAGGATCCAAAATTTTGATTTAGAATCTGGTGACCGGTTGTCTAAGCGCTTCATGGCTTTGGTGGAGATGGTAGACCGCCTATGTGAATTTACCAATAACAATGTGCAGTGGGCCAAGGACCATATAAACGAGGCCACAAAATATTTAAACCTACTGCTCTTCTCACTAACCTTTCACAATAAGGCTTGGGAGTTCATTGACCAAGCCATTCAACATTTGAGGGTAGGAGTGGGTTCCACCTTCGCTATAGCCATGCAACAAGAGAACAATAGCTACCAATGCAAGGTAGTACCAGTGGAGATACATAGTCGCCACCTATGTGATAGGGAATATGGGCTACATGCCCATTTTTGAATGCATCCTAATTTTGGTATAGTACGATTCTTACAGCTAGAGCAGGTGGTTATAACAGTTATGTGGCCTCACACTATAAAGGAGAGAAGTTTTGCAGCTATAGCTTTTTTTATCAAACCTCTGAGAGAGAAAAGCCAGGTATAGCTTTGTCTGTTGTTTGAGTTGTATTTTTCCTTGTATCTCTTGTCTATGTGTCTTATCACCCTTTCTCTTGTCATTCACCAAGGACTGTTGAGGTGCATTGTTCATTGTGATTATTTCTTGTGGAACGCATCAGATTTGAGGAATCTTATGTCATTGCAATCAGGACAGAGAGAAAATATCCCTTGTTTTGAATATTCAAACTGGGGGTTTACTGTAATCAAATGGCATATGAGGATCAAGCACTCTGTTGATCTATTCTATGCACATATTTTATTAATGAAAATATCAACTCTTCCCTTGGCATATTTTTGTGTGAATGTCTTGTGTTAGCTTATTTATGTATTACTACAATCAGAATCCATAAATAATGCCTTCTATCGCTAGTTTAATTGTTTTATTTACATTACATCATTTGAATGGAGTAAAATGGACTAGTTCTTCTTCTTGTTATATTTTCTAAGGTCATTTATCAACCTGCTATGACTCTGTAATGGATAAGGCACCGGTCTGGGTTTTATAGGCTTTAATATTGATAGGTTCGATCACTAAAAATATCAAAACAACAAAGTAACAACATTTTTTTTGGCATAGTGGGCATGTGCATGATAGAGCATTAGTAAAAGGACCCACTACTTGGGGTTTCCTTACCCAACCTGGTTGGTTTAGAGCTATCTAAGGTTGTCTATTACCAGGTTAATGAGGTGTATCAGCTAGAATACATAGTGTTGGTTGTGATTTTAAGAGTTCCTCGTGACGTGACAGATCTTTTAAGGGTAAGCGGGAAAACTCCACAATAATTTTTGGTGTTGTTGTCAGGGAGATACTTATGTAGTTATTTGTATATCCTTTGTGGTTTATCTCCTTCGACATACATATTTCTTTTTCTTTTTATTTTTACTATGAGTTTTCTGGGCTGAGCAATCTTAGTCGGAGAGAGTATTCCATTTTGCACCTAGTGCTAGTGACTCTAAAAACAATGAAGTTGATCTAGAGGCCATAAGACAAAGTTATGAGGAGCTCTAGTAGTCATAGTAGTAACGGTCCCCCACATATTCCTCAAGGTCCTCGAAATAGTACTTCACCTGTTATGTTTGTTTTCCTGAGGGGTCCAGTTCCACCAATGGCCAACCTGCCTTTGAATAACTGGTGTTTGAATAGGTATAGACCCTTTTTCTTACCTCAGGCTTTAAACCCCTACCCCCTAAGGCTCATAAATACTTACCCATGTTTTTAGGGGACAATACCATGATTGGGGAGGATCATGTGAAGGATTTTTTGTATGCCATGGACAGTTTTGAGGTAGAACATGAAGATGTTATCCTCTGATTATTTTTACAGACCCTATAAAAGGATGTTAGAGAATGGTTTAATAGTCTCCTAGCTAACACTATTGGAACTTTCCATGACCTTGAAGAGACCTTCCTAAGAAAGTATGGGTAAAAGAACAATGAACAGTCCCTTTTAACTGAGCTGGCCACTATGAAGAAGAAATAAAATGAGACAGTGGATGATTTTAACAAATGATTCACTAAACTTAGAAACTTAATTCCCATTTCCCTCAGACCCAATGACCACCAGTCTATCTATTTTTATAAAAATACCTTCTCAAGATATTTCAACTATGAGCTGAGATAGCAGACAACACTCACTACTGATGCCCATATGGAGAGGGTCATTGTGATAGAGAAAGACATGATAGACAGTGGTAAAATGAAGTCTGCATCCATGGATCCTAGTCCTAACCAGCTGGATACAAGGAGCAATAAGTTAGGGTTTGGGATATTAAAGAAATCAGAACCAGACCCCATTGAAAAATTGTCCTCCCAGGTTATTGAAATGTTTTTATAAATGAATAACCAGTTGTCCAAAATTGAGAGAGACAAAAATGATAGTGGGGAACCCTCTCAGCACCAGGACAACAGTAGACCTCCATTTAGAAGAAATTTTAATAGAAATTGGATCAATGAGGGGGGCAAAAATCCAAATAACAACTGGAAGAGGAAAGAAACTCAAAAATATCTAGATGTTGTCCCAAATCCTATACCCTCTATCAATGTAGCTTCTGATTTTTTCCCAACCTGTGATGCTCCTCACAACCTTACTAATTATGGTGTTTTCCATGGCCTACATTCAAAATTTAATCTGGAGGAAGAATCTGATGATGATATCAGAGTAAATGTCCATTGGATGTGGGAAGAAACTATGGATAGCCCCCTAATCCAAGATGCAAGCCAGTCATTGTACCCTAATAGCTGGACCACTACCTTTGTCAATGATGATGTAAAAATTCTTAGAAGACCCCAAAATAACCATTTTGAGAAAATTAGGCAAGGTAAATTAACCCCTATAGCTAAAGAGGTTGAAACCCTGGAGAGAGTTCATGCTACTAGGCTATGCAACAGAACTGTCCCATATAAGGCTGATAAGAAAAATGATGAAGACCCTGTTAACAAAAAAAAATCTCATGAGATTAGTCAAGCTTCCCCTCCTGAAAGAACTGAGCCTATTAATACTGTAGCAGGGCCCAACGGTACATAATTTGACATAGGGATGGAGCTGGCTAAACAAAAAATTAACATCACTTTTGGAGAGTTGATGACAATCCCAAAATACAGAGAACAACTATGTAAGGCCTTTGGACTAACTGATCAATGGGAGAGTCATGTCTTGATAGCATTAATTTCAAATCCCCAAGAAGAACCCCTACCTCTATTAGGCCATTTTACATCTTCCTCAGGTATGCATCTGACTATGGGGACCACTATGTAATCCATAATTGTATGCTTGACATTAGAGCGTCTCATAATGTAATGCCAAAACAAGTGGCTGACCAGTTGAGGTTGATGTGCACTAAATACTCTCCCCCTATTTATGTCATGGACAATAGGCAAGTGCCCTGTGTGGGGATACTTATGGACCATCTGGTTTTCATAGACCAATATTCGAAGAAAGGAATTTTCATGGATGTGGTAGTTGTTGATGTAAATCCATTCTTATTCCTATTATTATCAAGATATTGGGTAGAATAGTTAGGATGATCAACTCAGTTGGACTGGTCATTTTCTACCATCCCCCTTTCTTCCAAAGAACAAGCCACATTAAGAAGAGAACCTTTCAACAAAAGGTCGGTAGAGCTAATGAATCCTAACAACACCATAGTAAATTTTGGGGCCTTTGACTAGGATGACCAAAGGGCTTACAGATTACTTTGGAGCCTTTTGACTGGGATGACCTAAGGGCTTAAAGATGCCTTTGCATCCTTTTGATTGGGATGACCAAAGGGCTTACAGATGCCTTTGGATCCTTTTGACTAGATGACCAAAGGGCTTACAGATACCTTTGGAGCTTTTTGATGGTTTTAGGCATAGAACACTTTAAGATGAAGGATGTTGAGAGGTTTAGGATCTTCAACTCCTTCCAACGATGTCAAGTGATATGTCCTAGGTCCAATCTTCTCAGAGATGATATAAGGACCTAACCAATTAGCCATAAATTTGTCTCACATTTTTGGTGATAAATTTGAGTTATGTTGGTTCTCTTTCAACACAATATCACTAATATCAAAGTCTCTCAAATGGACTTTGTCATTGTAAGCTCATTTTAAATGCTCTTGATAAATACAGAGTTGCTCTAGGGCATTCATGCGATGTTCATCAAGTAGCATCAATTGATCTAGGTGAGCTTACCACGCAGTTTCATCATCGATGAACTCTTTCAATGCGATGCACAGCATTGTAATTTCCAACTCTAAGGGTATAATTTCCTTAGTGCCATATACTAGTGAAAATGGAGTTGCCCTAGTGGGTGTCCAAATGCTAGTCCTATAATCCCATAATGCAAGGGGTAGCTGGATGTGCCAATATTTGTGGTGTTCTTGTACCATCCTTTTAAATATGGAAGCCACTGTCTTATTTGAAGCCTCAGCTTACCCGTTTTATTGTGAATAATATGGAGTCACAAAACTATGTTTGATTCTATACTTAGATGTCAAAGCTCTCATAGTTTTGTTTTTTAATGACGTTCCATTATCTAAAATTATCTTGGATGGTATCCCAAAATGACTTATGATATTAGTGAGTCTGAACTCAGCAATATGTGCTCCAGTTGTCGTTGTTAAGGGAATGACTTCAACCTATTTTGTAAAATACTCAGTAGCTATAATAATGAATGTATGTTGACCTTATGATAGAGGAGAGATCTTACCGATTAGATCCAAACCCCACTGAGCAAATGGCCAAGCTGCTTGAATGGGTTGTAATACTTTTGATGGCAGGTGCGCAAGATTAGCATGATGCTAGCATTTAACACATTTCCTAATATACACATTTCAATCCTTCTCCATAGTGGGCCAATAATAACCCATGCGAATGATGCACTTGATGATAGCCATACCATTAAAATGGCCACCACACGTACCATCGTGAGCTTGCAAAATTGCCCAAGATGACTCTTGTAGCTCAAGACAATGAAGGAGGACTCCATCGTAGCTTCGAAGATACAAAATGTCTCCTAACAAGACATACTTTATCGCTTTCTATTTAAATGTGTGTTTTGCAGCACACGATAATCCTTGAGGGATTATACCAATATTTAGGAAGTCATGTATCTGTGATATCCAATTCTGATAAATCTCTGTCTCAACTGACAAGACAATATATTCCCCCTGTGGTTCAACATTTGCAAATGCAAATTGGGAAACAACCTTATGGTGAATAGTAGTACCATTCCTCGAGGACCTTGTGAGATCAATGACCCCCAAAGTTCTCTCTTAAGAAATTCTCTAGCTTTGTAGAACCACTCATGAGTTGGTTCTATATGGATCATGTTGATTGACTCTTTGTTATCCAAAGCTTCACGTTGCACAGTAGAGTATGACAACTTTTTTATATAGATGGTAGTAAAATCAGCAAAATAATTCTAAGGGATTAAGGATCCCAAAGATGCCATGGTATCTGTGAATATTTTTGATGAATGAGGGATTTCCTCGATGTCATACCACTCCAACTAAGCTAGATAAGTATCAATAAGATATTTTTAGACCTTCAAAATAGGACACCTACATTGAAAATTTCTTTTCACTTGGTTGACAATGATAAGGGAATCACCAAAGATATTTAACCTTTTAATATTCATGGCGATAGTTGTTTGGAGGCCCAAGATCAGGGCTTCATATTCAGCATTATTATTAGTGCAAGGAAATTTTAACTTGAACAACAAAGGCATAAGAGCACCTTGTGGTGTGAACAACACTATTCCTGCACCATCTCCTTGCTCACACTTTGAACAATCGAACAACAAGATTATATCAGCATTGTTATCTGGTTCCTCGGGTTCAGGTGCTTTTGATAAGGCAAAAACCGCATCATCAAGAAGCTCTATGGTGAGGGGCCTACTATTCTCGAGAGGCACCTCAGCCAGTTGATCGACTATGACTTTGTCCCTTGATGGACTTTTGGCTAATGAATTCCAAATCAAATTCTATCAATAGCATGATCCACTTTGTAGTACATGTATTATGATACGTCTTGCTCATCATATACTGCAAAGAATTTTGTTTTGATATGACAAACATTGTATGACTTAACATATAGTGCTACAATTTTCTTGGTAGCGAACACCACTGCTAAACACAGCTTCTCCACGTATGCATATCCTAGTTCGTAACTCACTAAGTTTTGGCTAATGTAAGATATGGCTTGCTCTTTATCTTGCATATTATTTTGGGCTAACATGGTTCCCAATGCAAAGTCGATTGTTGATATATATAACAAGAATGGTACATCTAGTCTTGGTGGAGCTAGCACTAGCGGCATTTCCAGGTAGTGCTTAATCTTAGCAAAGGCTGCTTGACAGTCCTCATCCCAATTGAATGGGACCCCCTTGTGTAGTAGTCAATTCATGGGTCGATATTTATCCGATAACTATATGATAAATCATTTTATGGATGCTACTTTTCCCTGAAGGCTTCTTAATTCCTTGATATTCATGGGGAGATGCATTTCTAAAATAGTCTTGACCTTTGTTGGATCAAATTTGATCCCTCATTTTGAAATGATGAATCCTAAAAGATTTCTTGAAGTCATACCAAATACGCACTTCTTAGGATTCAACCTGACATTATGCTTTATCAGGAGATCGAAGATCTTCCTCAGGACCTTTGCATGCTCTAAACATAGCAATGCCTTTGCCAATAAGTCATCGATGTAATCTTCTAAAATCTTATGCATGTAGTCATGAAAGATATATGTCATAGCCATTGATATGTAGCAATAGTATTTTTAATACTGAATGGCATAACCTTATAGCAAATTTTCCCCCATAGCGTTATGAATGCAGATTTATGTTTGTCTTCGGGCTTAATCCAAATCTGGTTATAACCAAAAAAATTGTCCATTAAGGAGAGTATTTCATAGCCCGCAGTTACATCTATGAGAGCATCTATGTTCATTAATGGAAATGAATCTTTTGGTGTTGCCTTATTAAGGTCTCTGAAATCCGTACAAATACGGATCCTTCCATTAGATTTTTCTACAGGCACCATGTTTGATACCCATTTTGGATAGTCGATGGAAATGACAAAATCTACATCCAGCAACTTTTGCAATTTGTCTTTAACCATTAAGGCTATTTTTGGATGCATCTTCTTGAGTTTTTGCTTGACTGGTTTCTTCAAAAGATCTAGCGAAAGGTTATGAGTAACCAATTTTGGATCTAGACTTGGCATGTCCTTATAAGTCCAAGCAAAGAGATTAGGTCTCTCTCTCAATAGAGAGATGAGGTTGGCATGCTCATCAGGAGTTAAAGTCTCTCCAAATTTAACCTTCCTTGGATTGATGGGATCATCACTAATATCCACTTTAAGGGTTTCCTCTATTGACATATGGGATCTCTCCTCAAGCTAGTGAGGCGTAGGAATCAACTAGATGTCATCTACCAGGTTTATGGGTTTTGTATCGAAAGCATCCTCAGCATGATAAACATCATGTGTACAGCCTGGCATAAAATGAAAAGTTTACAACATTTATTCATTAGGGAAGAACTATTCAGGCTCTAGTGGTGAATCAGTGTGATTCCAATCAATAGCATCTACATTAAGATACAATGTTTTGGATGTATCGACTGGATTGTGGAGTGGAGTGGTCAAATCAATGGAGATCATATTAATGAAATGGATCATACCTCTAAGACCACATGCATGTGATTATACATTTGTGTAACTTCCATCCCTGAGATGTGGTTCTGGGGGTATGGGGATCTCTGGATCCGGTCTATGAATAGACTTGAAAGCAAGATCATTTTGCTCAAGGAGCTCTCTAAATTTTAGTGGATCAGGGAAGACCATATGATAAATCTTATCTAAATTAGGTGGGTTTCCTTTAAGGTGAGGATCAAGATTAATATCTCTATGTAAATCCTCTATAGTGTAAGGTACATTACGATGATGCAAGTAGGGAGGTCCCAAATAGGCTCTCTCTATTTCATATTTGTCATCACTATCATAATAGAAACCTTCATTGCTACCTATTGGAATCAAGAGATTAGGAAGATGGCGTCCCATGTAATTCCACTCCCGATAGTTGCTATCGCTCATGGAGGATTGATCATCCTCGATGACTATCTTTGAAGGTAATAGATGACATAAATTAAGAGGGCCCAGATAGGCCAACTCAGTCTCATCCTCATATTGCTCACTGTTTGAGGACTCATCATCATCACCACTCTCATATATGCAACTCGGTCCACCTATCTCAAATATGGACTATGTTGTATCTTCTTTAGCATGATCCTCTGACTCAGAATCTATCACTATGCTAGCGATCATAACTTGCATGCATGTGTCATCGGTTGCCTCATAGATTTGTTCTCCCAAGTTGTATCTTGGTATATGCTTTGGACCGATATCCACCAAGATGTCTTCATGATATGTCTCAGGTGGTTCTATAGTAACATAAGACACTAACCGGTTCTCCCTTCGAAAGGTAGAGGTATTAGGGTGATAAGGATTGAAATAAACTTCACCCCCCAGATTGAGGTACAGTAAGTCTAAGGATGCTATGAGGAGTTCATCCTATCCTCCGATATAGTATCCTAACCTGAACCTATCAGTAGGTAACTACTATTGTAGTTCATACGGCCTCTTGCGCCCCTGCTCAAACAATCTGATACCGTAACCATGCCAATCCTAACACTCGAAATATCATAAGGTATACTCTAGGTTAGAAAGATAATGAACATTTACAGTGAATAGTTTGTCAGCATCTTCATCCATGAGGGTGCGAGATGCAATCTGGTCGAGCACTCCATAGATGAAATTGGTTTTTTTACGAGTTACCCCTAGCAGTACCACCGTCCTTATAGGAAGGCGATGGGCAAGTGGTCGGCCCATGTCTTGTGTATTCTTGATGATCAGTGTAAATGTCACATTCTACACAATGTATTCCCCCAATCCAATATTAACTAAATGAATGATCATCTGCGGTGCAGATGATCCTACTAAAGATGCAGGTGAAGCAGGTTGAGGTGCCTCCTTGACTTCTACTTGAGCATTCTCTACTTCCATGAGAGTAGGAACCTCGACCACAACTGGTTTGGGCACTTGAATCATCTTTTTTTTCTCATCTTTATTTTTAGCTTCTCATCATCCCGATGCATAATGGATGTAGGCGGTCTGGTGGAAGCAGCTATCGTGTGCTCAGATCATTGAGATGCGAACGCTGCATGTTTTGCACACACTTCTTTCTTTTTACCTCCTAGATCTTTGATTGACGACGTAGTTCGTATGTCCAAGTGCTTTGAGGGGAGCACAAATTCCATTGGAAAATTTGCTAGATTCATGTACTTGAATTATTCTTCATCTGAAGGCACCACATGAACCTATCCCTCATGCACGTATTTAATACATTGATGAATAATGGAAGGGACACAACGCATTTCTCATATCCAAGGCCTCCCTAAAATGATTTTATATTGCATAGTTCCTTCAATCACATGACATATCACAAGGATGGTCTTTAGTCCAACCTGAATAAGCAGAACTATGGTACCTACCATTGAGCATAACACATCATTGAACGCTCTCAAGGTGAAAGTGGAAGGTACAATGTGTGACTTCAAAAAATTTAGATATGTCAATGCCTTGGTCGTAATAATATTGATTTATGATCCCGTATCAATAAAAACCCACTTGAAAGGTATGTGATTCACACACATAATGATATGGAGCGGTGGGTCCGCTATGACAGTGGAAACCGTCTTGACTTCATGATCATAAAATTGTATGATCGATTCCTGACACTATTGTGCATATCCCACAAAGTGTGTGAATGCTTCAAGATCTTAGGATTGTACTTCTATGGATATCAGAATGTCCATAAGTATCTCCCTATGCTTAGGAGACTTCTGAATTAGCTTATAAATTGACAACTTCACTAGAGTCATCTATAGGTTTTGCACTAATCTACTTCTAATTGTCACCACCGGTCTAGTTGGTGGGCCTAGCACATTTTGGGCTGGCCTTGAAGGAGGCATATCTTGGACTCTAATTGGAGTTGGAGTTTTATTTGGTCTTTCATACCTTGCATGTATTGTGACAACATTGACCATTTCGACGAACCCATGGGTTGGTGGTTCAATGCGTACTTGATTAACCTGACCAATATTGTTCCTAGGCACCTCATGGTTAGGCAAGGGATTTTTGTAAATCCCCATATTATGATTATCTGGTGCATGAGGATTATCCACAGTTAGCTCACCTTTTTCTATCATGTTATGTACTAGATGTTTGAAACTCCAACATACTTCAATGTCGTGTCCCTTTGTTCTGTGAAAAATGTAGTACAGCTCATCCCTATACCCCTTTGGTTTTGGTTGATTAGGGTCCAATAATTTGATGGGTAAATATATGGTCTTGGACTTGCACAGTTGATGGAATATTGAAGTCATTGATTCTGATAATGTTTTAAACTGGTGAGGTGGGCACTATTCTTTATTCTTACCATTTTGATTGTTTTTACGCTACTCATACTGCACAGGAGGAGGTTGGGCTTGATAATTTCATTGTTGTTACCTCTTATCCCCTTTCTAAAGGTTCAAAACCACTTGATTAACATGGGTCGGCTTGGCTTGTTGTTTCTTAGTGCTTTTATTATTCCATTCCTTCTTATTTTTGAGCTTCAAGTTACCCTCCTGTAACTTAATATCGTCAATCACTTTGGCCTGCGCCAAAGCCTCCTCAAAGGTATGATACTGCTACAACTGTAATAATAATGAAATGTGCTTAGCACAACCTTTCATAAACATTCGAGTCAATTCAAAAGCAAGGATGGATAATAGTGGCTTGGCCATCATCTTCCTCCATCGTTTCCCAAAATCCATAACTGGCACATCATCATGTTGTAATAAAGCAGCCATATCAGATAGGTTTACCTTTTTCTTGACATCTAAGGAGAAGCGTTTAAGAAATGCATTAACCAATTGCTCAAAATTGGTGATATTGTACCTCTTGAGTTGGTTGAACCACTCCCAGGCTGGGCCTAAGAGGTTTGTAATGAAGGTCCGTAGAAGTAAGGCATCGTTGCTTTTAATTTGAAAGCACATGTCTATAAAACTCATCACATGCTCCTGAGCGTCCTCCTTTCCTTTAAAATTTTCTAGCCTAGGCATCTCAAAATGCTCAGGGTAGGTCAAAATAGGCACATATGGGCATAAAGGTTCATTATGAATCTTGTTCAAGGTAGTATTTTGATAGGCCATTCCTTGCTTCTCAATAGCTTTGACATTTTTTGCCAAGGCCTTATAGGCCTATGAAGATAGGAACTCCTCTTCTCTAGATTGCCTTGGAGGCAGATTTCTCTTCGATCGAAGTGAAGGATTAGGCTCATCCTCCTCTTCGACTTGGGAGATTTTAGGATATTCTTGATCTAATTCCGCTCCCACTTCTTCTTCATACTACCTATGCCCATGGTGTTTGGATGCAGGCCATCAATCTCTATGTTAAGTCGTAAGGCGAGTACGAGTGTCTTTGTGCTTAGGGTGCAAATCAGTTTGCAAAGTAGCTCATCTATCAATGCACTCCCTATGCTCACTAGGGGGATGTAAACCAACACTAGCTAGTTGGTCCTCCCTCTCAACACGCTCCTAATCAAGGATGCATTGTTCGCGTATGCGTTATTCATATAAATATTATCTTATGAACCTTTGCCTTTGAGTGTTCTCATTTTTGAGGCATTCTCGCTCTGCACGAACATCCTCCAATTAGTCTTGGAGGATTTGACATCTTTGCTCAGACACTAGCCTATGAGATCTATCTATGTGATCAACCATGTGATGCCTTTGGTGTATGCACTCTGTTCGAGAGGACTTGTGGGTGTATCCCCTAATGGACTAATTTGCCATGCTCTTGCCCTTGTCTATTAATATGGCATTCGTGTCTAGTTGTCATTCATATTCTGTGCCCACATGAGATGCAAGAACATGCATATCTCGAGAATGCTTGGAGCACTCTCTAGGTTCTCTGATAGTCCTAATGGTACTACCACTATGCACGCTCACAGGATGAGAATACGTAGGGGTAGGCTTGTAGCCTAACTATCCTAAAACTATGTCTAGACCATATAACTATTACTACGCTATGGCTCATGAGGTGGCATGCCATTAACTCCTACTTTAGATATGTCTATGGTGATCCGAAAAGGCTCACTTATGTTGGGAGTCTGCATAGGCCTATGCTCGAAAGTGGCCCTATCCACTTGCCCCTAAATGGGTGGATCCTAAACTCATCTATACTCATAAAGTGGGGGCCTCAAGCTTACCCTAGAAATAGGATGAAGAGGTACCAATTTGGATCCCTCAATGACATACTCCTCAGTAGATCCCGTGGATGCATGTGGAGTGCGATCATGGTAAATGCTGACATCTTTAGAACCCCTATGCTGGTAAGATCCATGCTTTGATCTATGCCTGGAGGAGTATCTAGTAGCTACTCTAACTGGAGTATTATCAATAGGATCCATGTGCATAGAATTATCCCCTCTAATGCTCATCGAATGATGTTCAGGAGGATTCTATGGTTGAGGGTTTTGCACAACTTACTGTGTTTTGGGTGGAGCTTCGACCCCGATCTCAAGTATATGCCTAGATTGGCCTCTCCATGTAACCACCATGATGTGTATCCTATGTCTAGATTTAATTTTTACTAGCACATAAAGAATACAATGATGATTATCTCTTTTTAAAGTTTTAATATGAGCCCTAAATTGTTTAGTGTGTTTTGCAATTTTTTGTATCAATAAAGTAACTCTTGTCATGTTTGCAATATGTTGATGATATACTCAATTGTTAAATGGCCTTCACTTGTATACTCATAGATTGAAAACCTGGCAATGAACTCTAGGCCATGTAATCCCCTCAAAATGTGGAGATGAAACCCACACTCAGGAAAGGAGCACAGGTCCTTCCAAACCTTCATCCAATCTCACCTAGTTAGTGTTATACCCTCCGAAGAGAAGTACATGCAAATTTCCTGAGCTACGAATGGTTCTTAGGTCTGGTATTGGTCTATTAATAAAAGGTTTTAGGGAGTTGGGCCAACGAATGGAAATCACTGCCACCATCGTTGAAATCCTACTAGTGGTTGGATGTGACTTCCAACTCACTAGCATTTAAATGTGTCATGGTGTGTGGGATTCCTTTTATTTTGCATGAAATTAAATGCATAAAATAGCATTCATGACTCTTCTACATGTTATGCAAATTAAAAAGAATGTTTAACTTTCAAAAGTATGCATGATTAACTATATGTCTTTCAAAACAAATGCACACTAATGACTATGACAAAGTGGCCACTAGATGGACCTCATGCAAGCAAACCAGCATACAAGAAGGGCCTAGACTGCTGGAGACTAGGGCGGATTGCACTCAGAGGTCCGTTGTTCCTAGCAACGACTAGTAGAACCTACGAAAAGACCTAAGGACTCAATGCATTTTTTACTTTTGATTGCATTCCCTAATTATGCTAGTAATTTTGACCTCTAGAAAAAACACACACATAAAGTAGGAAATAAGAAAAAGTGGATCCTACCTCAAATCCTCATTCAATTCAGCTTTTTCTCCCTAATGTACGGTATGTCAGAAGCTGACCATGGCTCTGTGGCACGGTTGCGATTGTTACCCATGGGTCTGTGCCATGGAGACAACTTTTGATCGTAGTTGTTAATTGTAGCTAGTGCTTGTCATCACTAAACCAAAAAGTTAGTGATTCATGTCTTAAAATGTAGAAGTTCCACCGTGATCACCTTCTGTAACCACCAAAAAGTCTTACACCTAAAGGCATATATCTATTACAATTGATGAAAGATATACAAATAGGCATGCATGAATTGACAACAAGAAATAAACGAATATAACAAATTTTTATTAATTTCAATGGAGTCAAGTTACATATCCGTCCATCTTAGAGATACCCATTTGATACAACAATTACAATAGAATATCTTTAATCCCTCTCAAGGGTAGGTGCACTCAAAATGCCTTTTAGGATGACATGAACTACTCCAAGGTGTCAATGACTTTCTTCTCCACAATTAGAGGTATTTTTTGTCTTGCATGTCAAAACCCTGTTGATCCTGCGTGCAATAAACAACAAGAAGCATCAATAATAAAGGATGCCTCTCTTGATGAGGCTTTTTGAGGAAATTATGGTAAAATATGACATTACTATCATATAATCAAGAAGATGCAAGGAAGCTAGTAAACCTATGCAAAACATGAAAAGATGCCATAAAACATGTAAAGGAAAATTATATGCACCAATCTAATGGTCTAATTATCAATTTGAAAGTATGGAATCATGAAAAATATTACAGTTGGCAATTTTGGGTTTGAGATCCTAGCTTCTTGTCTATGAGTTGTCATTGATGTCAAAAGGAAATGGCATTAATG
Organism: Wollemia nobilis; assembly: GCA_028583015.1. Lineage (NCBI taxonomy): Eukaryota > Viridiplantae > Streptophyta > Pinopsida > Araucariales > Araucariaceae > Wollemia > Wollemia nobilis. The sequence goes on along the minus strand of JAQPPZ010017036.1, from coordinate 3,449,998 downwards.
TTAAGAGGATGTGTTGGCTTCAAAGGTGGAAGATTCCAAGAGAATATTTTTAAGAGAATCCGGAGAGATTCCATTGGCAAGGGTTTTTCATTAAAACCAAACCGGTTTTTATTAAAACCAAGTTAAATGGGTTTTTATTAAAACCAATGGAGGTTCTCTTTATTATTTATTTAATTATTATTTAAAACCCTTCAAGGTTTTAATTAATTAATTATTTAATTAATTAAGGGAGAAATTATTTTTAATTTATTAAAAATACTTAAAGGTTTTTAAACCTTTTTTTATTCTTAATTTATTAAAATTATTTAAGGGTTTTTAAACCCTTTTTGAAAAGACTTTTGATTAATTTCGAAATGGTCTTTATTTTCGTCGACGTCAAGGTGTCTTCGAAGAGACTATTTATTCTCCAACTCCTAAGGTTGGAAGGCTAATTAATTCGAAATTCCTCGAATGCAATTTGCGGTGTTTGTGCTCTGTATTCGCTGCGATCGAAGGAAGACTTAGAAGCACGTGCGGTTGAAAAGTCTTCGGGAGTTTTTCGAGGGTGAAGTGGAGGGAAGTTCACTTGTGAACTTCGTAGCCCATGTGGGCTAGTGGCAGCGAAGGCTGCTGTTGGGCGCTGCATTGGCGGAGGTCGCCGTTTCGAGTCTCGCGGGGGTGCTTTGCTAGAGTAACACACGTTTTTATTAAAACGTCTTTATGCCATGAAATTCGGAGTTTCTTGGACAGCGATTTATAAGCTTGAAGGTTCAATTATCTTCTACTCCAATAAGGTATGGGCACATTCTTCTTATGAGTATGATTGGTGTATGTTTTCTGAAATAAGGTTGGAGTGAAAAGGTATTCTACTAGGTATCCTTTGGCTAGGTGTAAATCCTATTTTCTGGTTTGTTGAAGACTACTTATGCATTGTTATCCTTAAGGAGAGTTTTTGGTGAATGCATAATTTTTGGTTTGAGATAGTGGAAGCTTTGTGCACTAGGGTTTATATTTGTGAGTCTAGCTACTTGCATTGAGTTGGTGGAACCCTTGGTTGGCTGTTTTGAGTTTGATGGTTGAGTTGCTTCCATAGAGGTTGTTTGATCAAGTTATTGCTTTACTTGATTCATGATATTGGGCTTACTCCATTGAGTTGATTTGAGCAAGTTATTCTTTGCATTTGGTGATATTGTGTTGGTGGCTGTTTTGTTCAAATATCTTTGGAGGGAAAAGGATTTCTACTTGTTTCCTTTTCTTGTGATGATTGGTTGAATGCTTCAAGGTTGATGTTGAGTTGAATGGTGTTGGTTGACTAAACCTTGTTTGATGAGCATTGTTGTTGAAACCCTAATTGATGGTGAAAAGAACATGAGTATCATTGTTATGTGATTCTTTGCATAGTTGGCAATTGTTGGGGTTTCATGTTCTTGAAAGAAAACATTCTATCCTATCCATTTCGGATATTGAGTTGAGTTTTCAGATTTGAGATTGAGATTGAGTTGAGTTGATTTGAGTTGAGTTTTGAGATTGGGATTTGAGTATAGAACATATTGAGTCTCTAACAATTCTCTTTATGCTTCTATGAGTTTGACAAATCACATTGGGTCTCTAACAATTCACTTTGTGATTTCCTACTAAGAAAGTTTTTCTTGGTGAGCTTGCTAAGTTTTTGGACAGGTTTCGATGGGGACTTGTGAGCGAGTTTTGGACAGGTTTCGGTGGGGACTTGTGAGCAGATTTGGACAGGTCCTAGCAAGAAGACTTGTGAGCTGAGTTTGATAGTTCTATCAAGAGAACTTGAGGATAGAGGTGCATTGGTTCTATGAGAAGAACCTGAGGACAGATTTGGCAAGTCTTTGAGAAGGCTTGTATGCAGAGGATTGATTTGTTCAAGAGTTGGACAGATCTGACAGACGAGAGGAAGACTTGTACTAGACCGATTGACTGTGTTTGGTACAGGTTCGTTGAGCTATTGTGGACGTGATCATAGAAGGCGAGAGGTCTCTTAGGCTAAGCATTGAGGACAGGAGGTCTTCGGTGGAAAGGAGTTCCACGTGCTGGCAAGAGGTAGAGGCAGTTGATCTTCTGAGGGATCATTTCCAGAGTAGAGGGGAAGGTATCTCCTTTGGGTCGAGGCTCATAAACATTGTAATTGGGAAGGATTCCCAAAGAACTTTGAGATAACTTTTAGAGAAAAGTTTTTGTGGACGTAGCCCAACCATTTTGGGTGAACCACGTTAAAAATGGGTCTTCAATGTGTGATGCTTTCTGTCTTGATTAATGTTGTGTTGATGCCACTTTGCTATCTAAAGTTAAAATTATTAATTGGTTAAGTCTTATACTTGTTCACCCCCCTCTCGGTATAAGTCCATGTTATTCAATTGGTATCAGAGCCGGTCTCTCCAAAAAGAGCCTAACAGCTTGGAGAAGGATCTATCGGAGGAACATACTGATTCAGAAAGAGATGAAGAGGTTGAGTTCGATCTCAAAGGTGAATTCTTCTTGGCTTTAAGAAAGCTTGAGAAATTTAGGGAAGAGAATTCTGTTCTCAAGCATCAATGTCGGGGAAGAAGAGATAGCAAGATGAGAATTGTCTCAAAGTGTTATAGACTTCAAAATTCTAGCTGAAGAAGGGAAGAAGGTTGAACGAGGTTCGACGAGAGGCTCTCAAAGGAAAGGAAGCTGATTGCGAGAAACTAGAAGAAGAGGTTATGTCTCTTAGAGTGAAGTTGGAACAGTTGGCTCTCGGACGAGAATACTCCGTGTGAAAAGCAAAAGAAGGATTGTATCACCATTCATGAAATAGGGTCTTCGAGCAAGATCAATCTTCATCCTGAAGAGCGGTGGATTCCAGTTGGTCACAAGAAGAACAATCATCCAAGGCATCAAAACAGGTTACATAATACTTTCCATGGCTATTGTTTTTCCTGCAAGAAATTTGGTCACAAAGCTATGCATTGCAATAAGTCTTTGAATAGCCATAGTAAGGAAAATGTTAACTCTTTTGCACCTCTTATGAATAAAAATGTCATGTGTTACAAGTGCAAGAATTTTGGGCATATAGCAAGGATGTGCTGTTTGGATAGATCTAGCCTTGAGTTCACTAAAAAGAGAAATGAGATCAAATCTAAGTCAATGATAGTTCAAACTGCTTTTCATGCTCAAGACAAAGTAGAAAAATGGTATCTTGATAGTGGTTGTTCAAAACATATGATTGGTGAAAAGGAAAAGTTTTTGGTCTTAAAAGAAACAAACGAGAGGAACGGTCGGTTTTGGAGATAACTGAGTCAACTAAAATCTGTGGTAAAGGGACTCTTAGTTTGGATGGGAAATCCAAAATAGAAAATGTGCTTTATGTAGAAGGCCTAAGACATAATCTTCTAAGTGTGAGTCAACTTTGTGATCAAGGGCACATAGTATCTTTCTTTTCAGATAGATGTGAGATAAGTAAAGAAAAAAATGGAAAACTCATTGCTAGTGCTACAAGGACTCCAAACAATCTTTACATGCTAAGTGAGATAAAAAAGGAAAAGTGTTTTCTAACTCAAGAAGATGAGAGTTGGTTATGGCATAAAATATTGGGGCATTTGAGCTTTGATAATCTTGTCAATATTAGTAACAAGGAAGGAGTTAGAGACTTGCCCAAAATAAAAAGGCCCCATAACATCATTTGCGGTCCTTGTCAACATGGAAAACAGACCAGAACCAGTTTCAAATCAAAAGGGTATACTTCTTCAAAACCATTGGATCTTATTCATACTGATTTATGTGGCCCTACCAGAACTCAGAGCATTCGGGGAGAAAGCTACTTCATGTTGTTTATAGATGATTATTCTAGAATGACTTGGGTTACTTTTCTCAAAGAAAAATCTGAAGCTTTTGAAAAATTTAAAGCTTTCAAAGAAATGATTGAAAATGAGGCTGACAAGAGAATCAAATGCTTAAGATCAGATAGAGGAGGAGAGTTCACTTCAAATGAATTTGTGGAATACTCTGAGCAACAAGGAATCAAAAGAGAATATTCAGCGGCAAGAACTCCTCAACAAAATGGAGTAGTTGAAAGGAAAAATAGAACTATTGAAAATATGGCTAGAGCTATGTTAAATGAGTCAAAACTTTCAGATGGTTTTTGGAAAGAGGCGGTCGGTACGACGGTCTACATTATCACCGGGGCCCAACTTAGAGTCAATCATCATAAAACTCCTTATGAGTTGTGGAAAGGAAGACCAGCTACGGTAAAATACTTCAAAGTGTTTGGGAGTAAGTGCTTCATGAGAAGGGAAGATCAGAATTTGGGTAAGTTTGATCCTAGGTGTGATGAGGGAATCTTTCTTGGATATTCCAGCAGAAGCAAGGCCTAGAGATGCTTCAACAAAAGAACTCATACGAGTTGTAGAGAGCATAAATGTAATAGTTGATGAAAAGACGGGGATAAGAGAACCGGTCAAGGAACTCGGTGATGAAATTTGTCAAGAAGAATTCGAGAGAGGTTTCGAGATGAAGAAGAGGAAAGACAACAAGCTGCTTCCCAAAACTCCTTCACGATATGTTCAGAAACATCATCCCAAATATTTGATCATTGGTGATCCAAATAGCGAGGCAAACAAGAAGAAGAGTCATTCCTTCACATGATTCTACAAATGTTTCATTATTATCTCGAGATTGAGCCAAAAGATTTCGAGTGAAGCATGTGCGAGATAAGTTTTGGGTAAAAGCAATGGATGAAGAGCTAAATCAAATAGAGAAAAGTGAAACTTGGGAATTGGTTCCAAGACCTAAGGACAAGAATGTCATTGGCACAAAATGGATATTCAGAAATAAACTCAATGAGGATGGAAAGATTGTCGGAAACAAAGCTAGGTTAGTCTCCAAAGGTTATGCTCAAGTAGAAGGTGTTGATTTCGAAGAGACGTTTGCTCCTGTTGCTCGTCTTGAAGCTATCAGAATATTTTTGGCCCTTTCAAGCTTCAAATCATTCAAGGTATATCAAATGGATGTAAAGTCAGCTTTTCTAAATGGGGTGTTGGTAGAAGAAGTCTACATAGAACAGACAGAAGGAGTGTCTCTCTCGGAACAGTCGGACTATGTGTGTAAAGCTGAAGAAGGTCGTGTATGGGTTAAAGCAAGCACCTAGGGCTTGGTACTCAAGACTTGACAGGTATCTTCATGAGCAAGGCTTCGGGAAAGGCGTGGCGAGATAGCAATTTGTATATTAAGAATGAAAATGATGATATGTTGATTATGGTTGTCTATGTTGATGATATTATTTTTGGGGGAAATAATACTCGGATGTGCAAAGTTTTTGCTAACACCATGCGAGAAGGAATTTGAGATGTCTATGATTGGAGAGCTGTCATTCTTTTTAGGTCTTCAGATTGCTCAATCAAAGGATGGTATATTTCTCTCTCAAGGAAAGTATATCAAAGAAATGTTGAAGAAATTTGGGATGATGGACAGCAAACCAGTGTGTACTCCAATGATTACGGGGTGCAAGATGAGTAAAGATGATGAATCTCCAGTGGCAGATCGAGAGGTTGTACGGATCTATGATTGGCAGTTTATTATATATTACGGCTACCGGACCAGGATATCATGCGGGCGGTTGGGTTAGTAGCAAGATTTCAGGCAGCTCCAAAAGATTCTCATGTTATAGCGAGTTAAGAGGATATTCGGATATACGAAGGGCACTATGGACTTTGGGCTTTGGTATCCCAAAGGTGATGATTTCACCCTCACGGCTTATACGAGATGCAGATTGGGCAGGCGGTATTGATGACGGGAAAAGCACTAGTGGTGGAGCATTCTTTACGGGAAAGAGTTTGGTTTCTTGGCTAAGTAAGAAACAACCTTCGGTTTCCTTATCTACGGTGAGGCTGAATACATAGCGGCGGTGGTTGGGTGTACACGAGGTTTTATGGATGAAAACCACCTTGGAGGATTTCAAAGTCAAGCATGAACAACCCATCTCCATACTTTGTGATAATACAAGTGCCATAAGTATTTCCAAAAATCCGGTAATGCACTCAAGGACAAAGCATATTTCCATCAAGTATCACTTTCTAAGGGAGAAAGTGCAAGACAAGCAAGTCAAGGTAGAGTATGTGTCTACTAAAGAGCAGATTGCAGATATCTTCACCAAACCTCTTCCAAGAGATACGTTTGAGTATCTAAGGGAGAAATTGGGAGTTGTACTCCCACCCCAGAATTAATCACCTCATCGGGGAGGTGGGGGAGGGACTAAGCTAAGAGGCTCATTCTTAGTCCCGAGCCCCAAAGGTGACCCTTTGCCATTGATGACAAAGGGGAGAGATTTGAGTAAGGGGAGAGCCTCAAGACAGGGGGAGCTATTTATGTTGAGTTTATGTGTTGTTGAGAAGCATGGTTTGCCATCAATGACAAAGGGGGAGATTGTTGGCAATTTTGGGTTTGAGATCCTAGCTTCTTGTCTATGAGTTGTCATTGATGTCAAAAGGAAATGGCATTAATGTTAAGAGGATGTGTTGGCTTCAAAGGTGGAAGATTCCAAGAGAATATTTTTAAGAGAATCGAGAGAGATTCCATTGGCAAGGGTTTTTCATTAAAACCAAACCGGTTTTTATTAAAACCAAGTTGGATAGGGTTTTATTAAAACCAATGGAGGTTCTCTTTATTATTTATTTAATTATTATTTAAAACCCTTCAAGGTTTTAATTAATTAATTATTTAATTAATTAAGGGAGAAATTATTTTTAATTTATTAAAAATACTTAAAGGTTTTTAAACCTTTTTTTATTCTTAATTTATTAAAATTATTTAAGGGTTTTAAACCCTTTTTGAAAAGACTTTTGATTAATTTTGAAATGGTCTTTATTTTCGCCGACGTCAAGGTGTCTTCGAAGAGACTATTTATTCTCCAACTCCTAAGGTTGGAAGGCTAATTAATTCGAAATTCCCCGAATGCAATTTGCGGTGTTTGTGCTCTGTATTCGCTGCGATCGAAGGAAGACTTAGAAGCACGTGCGGTTGAAAAGTCTTCGAGAGTTTTTCGAGGGTGAAGTGGAGGGAAGTTCACTTGTGAACTTCGTAGTCCGCGTGGGCTAGTGGCGGCGAAGGCTGCTTGTTGGGCGTTGCATTGGCGGAGGTCACCGTTTCGAGTCTCGTGGGGGTGCTTTGCTAGAGTAACACACGTTTTTATTAAAACGTCTTTATGCCACGAAATTCGGAGTTTCTTGGACAGCGATTTATAAGTTTGAGAGTTGTGGTGACTTGAAGGTTCAATTATCTTCTACTCCAATAAGGTATGGGCACATTCTTCTTATGAGTATGATTGGTGTATGTTTTCTGAAATAAGGTTGGAGTGAAAAGGTATTCTACTAGGTATCCTTTGGCTAGGTGTAAATCCTATTTTCTGGTTTGTTGAAGACTACTTATGCATTGTTATCCTTAAGGAGAGTTTTTGGTGAATGCATAATTTTTGGTTTGAGATAGTGGAAGCTTTGTGCACTAGGGTTTATATTTGTGAGTCTAGCTACTTGCATTGAGTTGGTGGAACCCTTGGTTGGTTGTTTTGAGTTTGATGGTTGAGTTGCTTCCATAGAGGTTGTTTGATCAAGTTATTGCTTTACTTGATTCATGATATTGGGCTTACTCCATTGAGTTGATTTGAGCAAGTTATTCTTTGCATTTGGTGATATTGTGTTGGTGGCTGTTTTGTTCAAATATCTTTGGAGGGAAAAGGATTTCTACTTGTTTCCTTTTCTTGTGATGATTGGTTGAATGCTTCAAGGTTGATGTTGAGTTGAATGGTGTTGGTTGACTAAACCTTGTTTGATGAGCATTGTTGTTGAAACCCTAATTGATGGTGAAAAGAACATGAGTATCATTGTTATGTGATTCTTTGCATAGTTGGCAATTGTTGGGGTTTCATGTTCTTGAAAGAAAACATTCTATCCTATCCATTTCAGATATTGAGTTGAGTTTTCAGATTTGAGATTGAGATTGAGCTGAGTTGATTTGAGTTGAGTTTTGAGATTGGGATTTGAGTATAGAACATATTGAGTCTCTAACAATTCTCTTTATGCTTCTATGAGTTTGACAAATCACATTGGGTCTCTAACAATTCACTTTGTGATTTCCTACTAAGAAAGTTTTTCTTGGTGAGCTTGCTTGAGTTTTTGGACAGGTTTCGGTGGGGACTTGTGAGCGAGTTTTGGACGAGGTTTCGGGTGGGGACTTGTGAGCAGATTTGGACGAGGTCCTAGCGAGAGGACTTGTGAGCTGAGTTTGATAGTTCTATCGAGAGAACTTGAGGACAGAGGTGCATTGGTTCTATGAGAAGAACCTGGAGGACAGATTTGGCAAGTCTTTGAGAAGGCTTGTATGCGAGAGGATTGATTTGTTCAAGAGTTGGACAGATCGTGACGAGACGAGAGGAAGACTTGTACTAGACCGAATGACTATGTTTGGTACGAGGTTCTTTGAGCTGCTGTGGACGTGATCATAGAAGGCGAGAGGTCTCTTAGGCTAAGCATTGAGGACGAGGAGGTCTTCGGTGGAAAGGAGTTCCACGTCTTTGGCAAGAGGTAGAGGCGGTTGATCTTCGAGGGATCATTTCCAGAGTAGAGGGGAAGGTATCTCCTTTGGGCCGAGGCTCATAAACATTGTAATTGGGAAGGATTCCCAAAGAACTTTGAGATAACTTTTAGAGAAAAGTTTTTGTGGACGTAGCCCAACCATTTTGGGTGAACCACGTTAAAAATGGGTCTTCAATGTGTGATGCTTTCTGTCTTGATTAATGTTGTGTTGATGCCACTGCTATCTAAAGTTAAAATTATTAATTGGTTAAGTCTTATACTGTTCACCCCCCCCTCTTAGTATAATTCCATGTTCTTCATATTCATTAGTATCCTAGGTACAATATTGAAAGTAAACAACTAAATAAGCTAATTCTATCGATCAAAAATCTCTAAGAATGCAAATGAACTGATAAAATGATTAATCTACTGTAATTAAAAAATCCTACAATGAAAAAGCAATAAAATCAGCAATGATACCCTGACCGTTGCTCTGTGGCAAGGGGAGCACTGTTATCCATGGCTGATATCCATGGTGAGGCTTGAAGTGTGCTCGTCCTCCAATCCAAGGGCTAAATATTTGAATCCTCTTTCCAAATTGATGGTCAAGGGTCGCATTTATATCCTTTGATGGATTTGGTGGTTGAATTTCTTTGATTACGCGTAGATGGTGGGAATTCACGTGTTTTGGCTCTCATAGCCTCCTAGGACCTCCATGGCTTTAATTGTCATCTTAGTCTCTCAATTGCAATGACAAAGCTTTATCTCAAGGAAACAAGTGAGTGTCTATCTCGACAGGGCTTTGTTGCTCAAAATACCTATATCTCGGGATCTCTTTTCCCAATTTGGAGTGGGATTTTATAGCACTTTCCAAGGGCTAGGGGTAGCTTCATGAGGAAGCCAAGATCAATATTGGGCTTTTGAGTTTGTTAAATGGAAGGATCCAAAACCTTCCTCACTCAAATCGCTCTAATCTATAACCAATTGGCCATTGCAACTGATTTTGGGTCAGATGAAGGCCAACTGATTTTGAGGCCTGATCACAACTAACAAGCGCGGTCATCTCTACTAACTGTGGGTGTCAAAAATGGCTAGCACTGACTAGGCAAAGGTGCCCAATATGAGTGGTTAAAACCATTGCTATACCTTAAAATTTGTCCAAGGCCTTTCATATGGTCTTCTAGCATGTCCCATATGAGTAGTCGCCTCGACATGACATGTTTTAGATGTCTACACTATGATCTTGTTGAGGAGGATCTTCTTAGAGTAATGGAGGAAGTTATGCTGAGTGGTTAATTTTTGGGGGATTTTAACTCCACTTTTTTATCTTTGATTCCCAAAAAGGAGAAGCCTAAAACATTTGATGAATTTAGACCTATTTTGTTGTGTAATTGTATCTATAAAATTATTGTAAATATTTTGGTTGTTAGATTGAAGAAGATTTTCTTTGAAGTTATTTTTTAGGAGCAGTTTGGTTTTATAGGAAGTATATAGATTCTTGAAGCCATGGTAACTACACAAGAGTGTCTTCACTCTATTAAAACTAAAAATATTACTGCAATGGTCCTTAAACTATATCTATCTAAAGCTTATGATAGAACTAGTTGGTTGTATCTCATATTGATGTTATTACATGTGGGTTTTAGCTATATAAAAGTAAAGTGGATAATAGGATGTATTTATTATTTATCTTTTATTGTTCTTATCAATGGATCAGATTCCAAATTCTTTAGACCCTCGAGAGGACTGATACAGGGATGTCCTTTATCTCCTTTTATTTTTTTTGTTGCTGAAATATTGAGCAGAGTTATTTTGGATGCAAAGAGGATAGTATCCTTGTCCAGGATCAAAGCGGGGGCCCTTAATTTATCTCATTTATTATTTTTTGATGATGTATTGTTGTTCAAAAATGATAGTTTAAGGGAAGCTAGAAAGTTGAGGGAAATATTGGACACTTATAGTATTGATACCAGTATTGAGATAAATTTTCAAAAATCCTCTATTTGCTTTAATTGTCTAGAGCAAGAGACTGAACAGGGTCTAATCAGATTTTTTCTTTTAACCTCTTAGAGTTCCAAGAAGGCTTTAAGTATCTAGGTTTGATATTGAAACCAAATACTTATAGGAAGAGAGAGATTGAAGATGGCTTTTAGAGAAGATTGAATTTAGGTGTTAACCATTGGTGTAATATATGGTTGTCTATTGATGGGCGATTAACACTTGTAAAGTTAGTTCTTGAGGCAATTCCTATTTTTGGTACTCCTTGGCCTTCATTCCCAAAGGATTTCTAGAGAAAATAAGAAAATATTGCTTCAAATTTCTTTGGACTAGATGCAAGGAACATGAAGGCATTCCTTTAGTTAAGTGGTAGAGTATTGCTAGGCCAAAGGAGGAAGGTGGCTAGGGACTTAAAAATATCCATATTTTTTGTTCTTCTTTGGCAATAAAAAAATTATGGAGGATTTTGACTAGAGAAGGATTATGGAAGAATATTATTGAACAGAAGTATATTCATCTAGGGACCTTTATGGATTGGATCAAAAGTCCATATAAAAGAATTAGAAATATTTCCATTCAATGGAAGGTACTAGTACAGGCCTACCCTATGATTGGAAATATTTACCTTGGAACGTGGGCAACAGTGAACAAGTTAGAATAGGGGCTGATTCTATTTTGAGTTGTGGAGAAAATATTTTGTTGTCGAAAGCTATGATAAGTTTTTTACAAGACAAGGGTTTTTACTTTCTTTATAAGGTGGGGGAATATAATTCTTCTAGTCTTTGAACCCAAGGTTGGAAACAAGCTCAGGTCTTGGATTTTTCTGATGAACAGGTTGTTTTGTGGAAGGCTTACATTGATAGTCTTAATAAGAGTCATATCAAGTTGAGAGCTTAACCAGATGCTATTGCTTGCACATACAACAAATCTGGGGTTTAGTATACGGCTAGACTTGGTTACAAAGAAATCTTTGACCCTCATCCTCAAGGGCCTACTTGGTGGTGGAAGAATATTTTGAAATTATCTGCCCTAAAAAATAATTATTTTCATGTGGTTAGCTTTGAGAAATAAGGCTTTGACTTGGGAATTTTTACATAGGAGAAGCAAACAAGGTCTAAGTATTTGTATGTTGTGTCAATAAGAGGAGGAAAACATCACGCATTTTTTAATCAAATACCCTTTTTCTCAATAGATTTTTTTAGAAGCTAAATAGATAACTAGAGTACAAAATATTTAGGAAGGAGAAACAATGGAGGTATGCTTAAGACAATGGGTTTTGAAAAAAGAGTTGAAACAGTTTCTTTCTTTACCATGTCTTATATGTTAGGGTATATGGTTGGCATGAAATGCAGCTATTTTTGAAGAGAATTTAATACCCCCATTTTAGGTTATATTTCAGGTGAGGACTTTGGTCTCAATCAATAAAGGGCCTAGAAAACATAAGAAACCTTGACAAGGAGACAATTTTTTCATTGAAAATTCTTAACCATGGGGTTTTTTTGATGGGTTTGGTCAGAGATAGTCGGCTTTTAGTAGCATGAGAGGTTTTTTGTACTTCTCATATTCCCACTATATCAAATTTAAAGTAGTCTTGGGATAGGTTCCAACAATTTTGCTAAGTTTCGGGCTTTGAGATTGCTAATGAAGTGTGTCGTAGAGAGAAATATGAAAAATTATAAATTTTTGGAGATTCTACTCTAGTCATCAACTAGATGAATATATCTACTCAATTAAAAAATAATTTTCTTAGACCAGTGGGAGATGAACTGCTAGAGGTAATTTTCCTTTTTGAAAATATCTCTTTTACTCATGTTTATAGGGAATTAAATCAAGAAGTAGATAGGTTATCAAAAGAAGGTCAATAGGTTCCAGAAGGTTTCTTGCAAATGGAAGAGAAAAAGGATGGAGTTTCTTCTTTCACCCACATACCCCTAGTTTCTATGCTAGCTCTACACTTTTTATTATGGTCTTGTCCATTTTATTTGAGCTTTATTCCAAATTTTAACTATTTTTCCTTTCTTTCTGCTAGTTTCTTTTTCACTTATTTCTATCCAAGTTTTAGACATGGAGGTTATTTGGATGATATTTATCCTTATTATCCCCATGTTATTTTGAAGATGGGTTTTTTCCTCTAATCTGCCCGACTATAATTATATTTTTACTCCTAGTAATTTCTTTTTATCTGGGTTTTTGTTTGTGCTAAGGCACTTGAGAAGTGTAATTTTCTTTCATTCTTGAAATAAAATTATGATTTTTTTCTTGTAAAAAAAAACTTGCAGCTTGTATAATAGAATAATTAGTAATATATATAGGGGCCCATAAGATGCATTATTAATATCTAACACTCCTATAATATAATAATTAGTAATATATTTGATCATGCATAATTGTCAAGTTGTTATAATACCAATATGTGGTCATCATGTAATAAGGTTGGGGCCCATTTCAATCCCATATATGCAATTTTAAAAAATATCCACAATATTCTAAATTTTTCCACTATGCTTTCACCCTGAATATTTTAGTAAGACACTTGTTGTGCTACATTAACACTCACACTAGTATCACACATACACTAAATTATATCTTTTGTTCCCTATAATACTACCAAACCAACCAACAAGATATTGAGGCTTTACTAGCTATTTCTAATTCCTTCTAAATCATGGAAATACATGAGCATGTACTATATCTCAAGCAACCCTTGACTAGAAGCATCAAAATGATCTTATCTTTGTTATGATTGATGTATTCTTAAAGACAAAGATCATGGTACCATATAAGAAAAAGCATTTATGGAAGTCATAAGGTTCCAATATTCCTCAAGCATAATAATTTTGAATGCTTTTAGTTATTTTAATGTATTTCATAGTCAAGAATTTAATTCTCCTATCACCCATGACATTTTCTCACCATAAAAAAAAATGTCAATTTTCCTTATATTGGCTAGCTAACTTCCCAAACATTGAAAAATAAATAGAGAAAGTTTTAAAAAATATCATGGGCTCCAAAAATATCTAATAGTTATAAGGAAGTTGTTGCAATTCCATAAACTCTCATGTTATTATTATTTAAAATAAATATTTTGTATATTGAAGTGTCATACATAAAGTATATATCATTTTTAAAGATGGATCTCTAATACTATCAAACCATTATTGAATTTTAACTTGAAAACTAGGGTAGGCCATCAAATCTCAACCTTGGTATGGATACATCTTAGCATTCCATATTCCATACTAAAAAACAAGGATTTTAAATTTATTGACTTGTTTTTGTAGCATTTATGAGATTTACTTGATACATGTTTGGGTTGTTTGACTACCATCCATCCTTAAATTAATAGATAGATCAAAATGATGAACAAAATATTGATGCATCTTATCCATATACACAATCATAATCATATCCATGCACGGGATGATAACCCATCATATATCTAACACTCCTATAGCAAGGTCTTGCATAGTTCAATTAGGCATAATTCCTTCCAATGATTCCTTGTATTTTAGTCTAGCATCCCCATAGGTATTATTTTTCAATCACTTATTAGCATATAGATGACATGTCTAGCCAAGAAAGAGAACAAATTTAAGTGTTTCTTGCATTATACCTAACATATATACCATTAGCTCCAACATATAATTAGATGCTAACAACAAAAAAATAAGGAGCACAATGATAAGTATCACATACCATATAGTTTCTAATTTGAAGTTGAATTTAGATCCTTTTTCATGGGTAATGTTTCATTGGTCTACACTAGAAGATCAATCCCTTACTATGGTCCTTATGCCATAATATGTGCAATCTATGAGCATACCACCATTCATTATACTTGGAAATATATTTGGTTTTTAATATGGGAACCCTTAACCCTATGTTTCATCTATGCTATATCGAGCTATATATACTAATTATTCAACCCTATTCTCATAGGATCTAGCAATATAGTATTCACACAATTACATGCATTCAATAACAAACTTACTAAATAATAAAATTGATGAGCATTTCAACATAATCAATGCAAATACAATGTATTGCAAAGCTTGTACTCCGTATATATTACAATTCTTTGTCTTCAATATATACAACTTGTACAAGAGACTCTTCACATTCACAAAAAACTTCATCTCCTGAAATACACAAGAGATATAATTCTTCATATTCATCAAAAGAGAAATGTATTTTATTGACTCCACATAATAACAAACCTATAAATATTACACACACTAAAAAACATTTACAAAACTCCACACTTACATGACACCTACTATATACAAAACTTTAGACTCAAATATTTACATGGTACTTACAACATTCTTGTAAGGTACCAAATAATGTAATACTTCCAACACCCCCTCCCTCGTATTACATTATTTGGTAAGAAGGTTGTTGGTCTTTATTTGCTTTGGTCTTATTGATCACTTGTCTTTCTTTATGGTGATATTGTTTTTAAACATTTTTTTATCCTTGTCTTGGTCTTTATTCAAGAGGTACATGTTTTTGTCCCAATACTGATTGTAGTTGTTACTTGTACCTATCACACTTATGAGCAAATCATCACAATAATATAACCAGTCATTATCATAGCTTATATCCCTGTTGTTATCTGAATCCAATGGCTCATTACCTCTAAAAATATTATTATCAAACTTGCTAACAATGCCATCATCATTATCATATCTTCATATTTTATTTTTATTTTCTTGTCATATTTTATCATATCCCTATTTAGTCCCACCTGTGTGTTTCTCAAGTTCATCATAATCTTCTATAGTTAACAATTTATCATAAACCCTATTACTATTCAAGCCTCTTTATTACTAGAAATTATGCCTTCATTTGTACCATCAAATATGTCTTTTGTGTATTCTTTGTCAATGCTCAAATTTTTTTGTCATATGTTATATTTATTCTTTTAAAAAAATCATAACACTCGTTTTTTGTCATGGTTTTATAATTACCACAATGAACGTTTATGAGGTATCAAATTATAAGTGTATTTTACCATGAATTTATTTTTACTCAGACTATACTGAAGTAAGTCCCATAGGCCATTTATCATCTTAAGCTCTTGTTTTATCATTTTTTTGCCATGAAGAAGGCTCTTCTTATCCATATCGGATGATTTTGTATAATAAAGGGTTTTCCATTTTTTTATAGTTTTCATGATGCCTTTGTTTGTTCCTTAAGTCAATTTTGTTGCTCTATAAGTTGTTGAAATACATTTTGGAACCTTTTGGAAACTAATCATGTATGGTATCTCAGAACTCATCTTGGACATTTTTAAATAATTGCTTCCTAATATGCACACCAATACCTTCTTTCCAAATCCAATTTAAAGAAAATATATTTTAAATATTTTCAACATAAGCAATGCAAATACAATGTATTGCAAAGCTTGTACTTCGTATCAAGCAAAAAAAAATAACAAACTTACTAAATAATAAAATTGATGAACATTTCAACATAAGCAATGCAAATACAATGTATTGCAAAGCTTGTACTCCGTATATATTACAATTCTTTGTCTTCAATATATACAACTTGTACAAGAGACTCTTCACATTCACAAAAAACTTCATCTCCTAAAATACACAAGAGATATAACTCTTCATATACATCAAAAGAGAAATGTATTTATTGACTCCACATAATAACAAACCTATAATGATTACACACACTCAAAAACATTTACAAAACTCCACACTTACATGACACCTACTATATACAAATCTTTAGACTCAAATATGTACATGGTACTTGCAACATTCTTGTAAGGTACCAAATAATTTAATACTTACAACACCCCCTCCCTCGTATTATATTATTTGGTAAGAAGGTCCTTGGTCTTTATTTGCTTTGGTCTTATTGATCACTTGTCTTTATTTATGGTGAAATTGTTTCTTAAACATTTTTAGATCCTTGTCTTTGTCTTTATTCAAGAGGTGCTTATTTGTGTCCCAATACTGATAGTAGTTGTTACTTGCACATGTCACGCTTTTGAGCAAGTCATCACAATAATATAACCAGTCATTATCATGGCTTATATCCCTAATATTACCAAAATCCCATGGCTCACTACCTCTAAAAATATTATTATCAAAATTTCTATCAGTGCCATCATCATTCTCATATCTTGATATTTCCTTTTTATTATCTTATCCTATTTTACCATATCCATGTTTAGTCCCACTTGTGTGTTTCTCAAGTTCATAGTAACCTTCTATAGTTAACAAGTTATCATAAACCCTATTACTATTAAATCCTTTTTAGTACTAGCAATTATGCCTTCATTTGTACCATCACATATGTCTTTTGTGTGTTCTTTGTCAATGCTCAAATTATTTTTGTCATATGTTATATTTGTTCTTTGAACAAAATCATAACACTGATTTTGTATGGTTTTATAAGTACCACAATGAACATTTATGAGGTATCAAATTATAAGTGTCTTTTACCATGGATTTATTTTTACTCGAATTATACTGCAGTAAGTCCCATAGATCATTTATCATCTTGAGCTCTTGTTTTATCATTTTTTTTCCATGAAGAAGGTTCTTTTTATCCATATTGATTGATTTTGTATGATAAAGGGTTTTTCTTTGTTTGACAATTTCCATGATGCCTTAGTTTGTTCCTTACTTGAGGTTTGCTTCTCTATAAGTTGTTGAAAGACATTTTGGAACCTTTTGGAAACTAATCATTGATGGTATCTCGGAACTCATCTTGGACATTTTTAAATAATAGCTTCCTAATATGCACACCAATACTTTCTTTCCAAATCCAATTTAAAGAAAATATCCTTTAAATATCTATCTCTTAACAATATTTAATATCTTCACTTTAGTTTATGTTCTTGATAAAAAATAATTTGTTTGTACCTTTAACCTATTTTCACTATATCTTATTTTTCCTTCAAATATAGATCCTTTAGCAATATTTTCTTCTTCTAAATCAATAATCATTTTCCTTAATAATTAATTTAACTTTTTGTCTTCAAATTATTTCTTTATGTATTTGGATTAAGATAGCCTTCAAATAATTTATCTTTAATATTCTTATTTATGCTTCTGTTTCTAAATTTTTTCCTTCAACAATAGTCCTTTCAATCATTTTGCTCACTTTAATAACTTTTTCACAAATCTCTTTAGAAAAAATCTTCCTTTTAATAATCCTTTCAATATTTTTCTTCTTTCAAATACTTCTTCAACTTTAACAAAATAAATAAATTCTTCAGTATAATTAATTTCTTTGTAGTTGAAATCTTATTAACTCCCACAATTTAAAATGTCTTCTTCCTTCAATTAATAATTCCAATTAATCTTCTTTTAAATAATATATTTTCTTCAAATATATTAATAATTGTCCTTCAATCAATAGTTAACTTTCCTTTATAGGTGATAATTTACGGTTGCGGCTATAGGTTTTGCGAAAGGGGTGTAAGCCCTAGATTCAGTCAAGCGATGGAACAAAATGATAAATTTGGCTATAGTCTTCATGTTGAAGAAATAGGGATGTTCACATACTATCTCTTCAATCTATGAGAAATCCTCTTCGGTTAGAAGAAATATCTCTTAGGGATATTTTGGTTCACGGGTGGATGAACCTTTGCCCTTTATCAAGATTTTAGAGTTTGAATTTGGGTTAGATCTGATTGATCATGAAGCCCAAACAATTATCTACAAACTCAAGGACGAAATACCAGGCCTAGAGGAGCTCAAAGGATACATTAAAGATTGGTGGACCAGTACAGAATCTCAAGTAACTCTCCTACCCAAAATTTTCTTTTTGGTTTTCTTTTCAAATTTAGTGGACAGATATAGGATAATAAATTATAGATATAATTGGATTTTTAGACAAAGGGGCGTCTATATAGGACCTTGGAATCCTAGTTTCAACCCCTTTACAAAAGAAGTTAATGGTTTCCCAGTATGGGTGAATCTTTATGCTCTCCTTGTGGAGTTTTAGGGAGAGAAGATATTCATCAAAATCGGTAATGCCATTGGTGCATTCCAGTATATGGATACCCAAACAGAGAAAAAATTATCCAATAAAATTAATATGAGTAAAGCAAGATTGGTTTTTTGGATGGTTGTTTCAGTTCCTGGGCCTCAATCCATTACTATCTCTTCAAGCAAAGGGGAATGGATCCAAAATATTGAATATAAAAACTTCACCCTAAGATATTATTATTGTCAACAATATGGCCACCTAAATAAGAGATGCTAAGGTTCGAGGTGTAGACCAATTTGTTTGACCAAACATCATAAGGGGGCGAAGGTCCAAGGTTCAAATATCGAGCCTCATCGTACTGAATGCTTGTCCCTTTCCTGGTGCTTTCAGTGGAATAAAAGGTTTTAAATGATTGTTGCATGGTGGTTATAGGGGCGGACTACACGAAGAACTATGTGGTAGCTTTTGAGGTGGATAGCACAAAATATTGTGGCGGTCGTAAAAGCCGAACAACTTATCCAAATTCGTGACGGCTACCAATTCCACCATGTAAATTCAAAAAAAAAATATGCTCAATCATATGATCATGCTTTGATTCATCCTTGGTGGAGGAGAAGGCCCTACATGGGAATGATTCAAAACCTTCAAATATCCCAATTCAAAAGAAAGAAGCTCATCCTCTAGATGCACCAATTATCTAGCAAGAATCATGCAAGCAACAAAAGACAACCCCAAAAGGAGGATTTGAATCATATCATTAATAAACCAAATGGTTACTAAAAACCATCTAGATAATTCCATGGAAAACATTAGCATCTTGGATGGTATTCTTGAAGCTAATTATGAAACAATTGATGATGATTAGTTTTTTTTTAAATGAAGATCCTATAAAATGTGTTACAACTAGATATTACCTCAGCAGGTTGAAATGCAAAAATGCATTCTCAAATCTTACCACTCTAAATGAGGAAGAACATTTTCTATAGAAAAAAAATGAATCAATTTCCTCTTTGATGGATGACTATTATGTTTTTTTTCCTTCTATATATTGGAGTTATGTGTTATGTAACGGTTGTTCTTGTTGTTAGTTCCTTACAAGAAAATAAAATTGATTATGAAAACTTAGTAGTTTTAGGAAGATGGAGAATATATTTGATAGAAAGGCAAAGATGGGTATGCTTTAATTAACTTGTTAGAAATGTAATGAGAGGAATGTAATATTTTGTTTTTGTAATGGGAGTGGCCCCCCAATATAAGCCACACATAGATTATTAAAAAAATAATAATAATCAACTTTTTTTGCAACCAAGAGCAAGTGCAAGTGCAACCAGGAGTGAGTGCAACTGAAAGCGAGTGTAGCCAAAAGTGAGTGTGAGTGTAGCTAGGATTGAGTACAACTGAAAGTGAGTGCGAGTGTTGTTGGGAGTGAGTGCAATTGAAATTGAGTGTGAGTATAGTTGAAAAGAAGTGTGAGTGCAGTTAGAAGTGCAAGCACGAGTCGAGAGTGATTATAGCCAAAAGTGAGTGCGAGAATGAGTCAAGAGTGAGGAGGAAGTGTGATCTAGAAGTTGAAAGCAAGTATGATCCAGTTGAAGAAAATCTAGTGCAAGCCAAGAGCGAGGAGGAAATGTTAGCAGAAAGTCAAAAGCAAAGTGTGATCCAATTAAAGAAAATCAAATGTGAGTCGGGAGGAAGTGCAAGCCAAGAGGAAATGTGAGCTAAGAGAGAGTGCAAGCCGAGATTCAATCATGGAGAAAGGGTATTAGGTTCATCTGAAGTGTAATGCTTCAAACCCTTACCATGAATGTGTGTAACATTATTTCAAAAAATTATTGAAGCATAAGAATGCAAGACAAAGGAAGAGACAATGGCTATGGAGAGCCAAGATGGTGTGCAATTCAAAAGCAAGTGTGAGGCAAGAGAGAGTGCAAGTTGGGAGCAAGTGCAATCTGAGAGGCAATGTGAGCTAAGAGGGAGCATAAGCCAAGAGCGATCCCCATTAGCTAGTATAGAAGAAAATTTATATTTGAAAGTGCTAATGGGAAGTCAGGATGCCCTAGTTGGAAGAATGGAGGCACAATTTAGAGATAAGAAAAAGATCGAATATATGGTATGTTCGATCCAAGTAGCATATGTTACACCAAAAGTGAGTATCAAGGATGATATGATTGAGCATGATATAATGGTTCTTAAAAGAAGAGGGTTAATATGTAAGTTCCACAAAATATGATCAGGGTTTTGGAGATTCAAAATTGGATCAAGTGGAAGTGGGGATTAAATTCAAATTACTCTTGGATTTTTCTTCTTAAGGGATTTTTCCTCATCATCTTTTCCAATTCAAAAATTAGGAATAAAATAATGGTTTGTGGTCCATGGTTTAGGAGAAGAGATGCACTTTAACTGAGACCATGGAAATAATTTTTTTGCTGAGACAAAAACTATTAAGAAGTTTCCAATATGGTTAGGCTTTTTGGACTTTCATAATAGCTTATAAATAAGGATGTTTTGAAGAATATTGAAAATACCCTAGGGGAATTCATAAAGGACTAACTACTAAGGAGCGAAAGCATGTTGTATATACTAAAATATGTATTGCTATGAAATTTTAAAAGCTTTGTCACAATCCATTAATATAAATTTGAATCAAGAGAATGGAATCAGCAAGTAGATTATGAAAATATCGCATTTCGTTACCATAATTGTTATGAGATTGGACACATGGCAAGAGTTTACAAAGTGAAAACCATGAAGAAAGAAAAATTCTAGCCATGAGATAAACTTCAAGAAAAAGTAAAGAAATCATACAGTAATAGAAGCTTAGATCAAATCAAGGATATTCCACTCTGAAATAAGAGGCAAATAAAGCCTATCTACATTATCCTTTGGCATGTTCATAAGGAATTAAAGGTGCAAAATAAGATATGGAGAGAAATCCTAAAACAAAGACAACATAAGAGGTCAAGTTTATTCTAGGTAAATCATCTTCATTTTTGTCAAGTAGTATAGAATCCTCTTCAAGTATTAAGAGTGAAATGGATGAAGATGTTATCCCTTGCACTTTAAGGTTTAAGACCAGCATAATAAAGAAATGAGGATGGAGAAAATCCATAGCAATTTAGATTTTTTAGAGCAGAATAAGAAGGTAATTGCTACAAAAGAGCATCTTTGCACTTTGGGATTTATAGTACAACATAAAGAAGAAAGTGCTTTTGAGGTTATTCCTTGCACTTCATATCCTTCAAAACAAGACAAATCTAAAGATGATAAGTCTTACTATGAGCAGTGTAAGAAGATTGAAGAGATTGATGAAGATGAAAATATTGCTAGGAATGCAAAAAGGAGAGGAATCAAAAAGAATCTCGGAGGGATGTTGATATGGGAAAACAAAAGCAAATATCACAAGTGCTAACAAGAAGTGGGGCCAAACCCACAAACAAGAACAAAAATTAACAATGAAAATAATATCTTGGAATGTTAGGGGAATCAATAAGAACCCTAAAAAAGGTATTAAGAAATTGTGAGGTTGTTATAGACAAGATATTTATAGATATAGAAACTCAGCAACAAATATTTTTGGATGAAAAAGCCATTATATTAATAAAATAATGTTTAATCATACAAAAAAGGGTGGGTGGGATTAGCACACCCCGTAAACCAATACATTAACCATTGTGGTTAAGAGTATATAAGAGTGTCAAAAATAGCCCACAAATTTCCAATAACAACTACCAAAACAGTATTAAATATGCATTCGAAAAGAAAGAAGTCGAGAAATTACTGCCACCTGGAAGGGGAAGGAAGATGCACATGACTCATAATGCAAGGTGCATTCCCCCAACTCCTTTTAGCCATTAGCGGTGTTGAATTTACTTGACAAATTTTAAATTTCAAAAGACATCTAATATAAAAGGAGTTGATTGTGGTAACTTAGTAATTTGAGGAAGATAGATAATATCTTTGATAGATAGGCAAATAAAGAATATCTTTGATAGAAATGTAAATTTGGATATGCTTTAATTAACTTGTTATAAATGTAATGAGAGAAATATAATATTTTGTTTTTGTAATGGAAGTGGATCGAAGACACGCATAGCTTATTAAAAATCAACTTTCCTTTCTTATGTCTTTTATTTTTTTTAATATTCTTCTTACTTTAATATTTCAATTTAAATAGTTTATCTCCTTCAAATAATATAACTTCCTCCAATTAATTTCGTGGGAATTTGACTTTTTATGGAGATCCTCCACGATGATGGATGCAAAAAACTAGGGAAGATCTATACTGTATACTACATATTGATCCTGATAACTTTGGTTCCTATATGTTGTGACTCGAAATAAAGCCATGGGTTTCTTTGTCCTTGTATTAGCAGGATGTGCTTAAGACATAGTTGTTGCTCTTTTGTAAAATTTTGGATGAAAGTCTTGTTTGCATGGTAGGGTAGATGATGTAGCTTTCTTATTTGCTTATAAATAATACAAAAGCTTTTTTAGCCATCTATATATAACTTCCTCCAATTATTATTATTATTCACTTTTAATAATTTTCCTTCATTGATTTCTTTTTAAATAATATCTCTTCCTCCAAATAAGTATGCTCTCCTATAAATATAACTCCAAATAATAATATAACTTCTCCAAATAAGTAATTATCAAACATCTCTTTCCTTAAAATACATTGAGTGAACTTCTTTGTTAATCATAAATTCACCAACTCTATACCTTTGTTAATCATAAATTCACCAACTCTATACATAATTCCTCCCTTCTCTAGTGGTACTCACCTTAACATGTATTGCTTTCTTTCTACAATTGACATTCCACTTTTCTCTTGTTGTATATATTTTGAACTTAGTCTCCCTTACACATGTTTGCTTCCTTTGGTATACTCCTAGATGCTCTCTTTAATACCTTTTTCATCTCTACTTAGCTAAATCACACATTTACTGAGGGATTCTTCCCTACAACTTCCTTTTTGCAGCTTTGGAAAAATAACTTAGACTCTCCTTCCTTGAGCTCACAATCTCGGACACCTACACTTAGACCTTATAACAACTCCTCAATGTCTCCTTTCTCAACATTTTGCTATAATGCCTCCTCAATGTCTTCTCTAATGGCTTTGCACAATAGTGGCTATGATACTACTGTTATCAATTCAACCCTCTTCTCATAGGATCTAGCAATATATAATAATAATTTAACTTTATTCTCATAGGATTTAGCAGTTTAAGATTCACACAATTACATACAGCCCATAACAAACTTACTAAATAATATTATTGATGAAATTTTCAACACAAGAAATGCAAATACAATGTATTACAAAGATTTTTCTCCATATGCATTACAATGTTTTATCTTCAATATATACAACTTGGACAAGAGACTCTTCACATTCACAAAACTTTTGACCTTTCTACTTACACTAACTCTTCATCTCCTCAAACACACGGGAGATCTAACTCTTCATATTTCTCATAAGAGAAATATATTTTATTGACTCCACATAATAACAAACCTCTAATGATTACACACACTAAAAGATAAACATTTACAAACTCCACATTTACATGACACCTACTATATACAAAACTTTAAGCTCAAAAATTTACATGACTTAAACTAAAATATTTATATGGTACTTGTATATTCTTGCAAGGTACCAAATAATATAATACTTCCAACAAAAATTAAGTCTATGGATCAATTGACACAAGTGTATTAGCTTAGTTGATCAAATCCATCACCAAATTCACTCGCCAAGGAACATATAAAGGGAATCATTTTGATTTTCAAATAAGCTCTTTTAATGGTAATATGCATGGTTGTGTAGACACAAAATTTTGAACGCATCATCAAGATCTCCAAACTTACAATTTATTCAATAATCATCCAACCAAACATTCAAGCCAAATCAATTGTCCCCAAGCTTAAACCAAGAGTATTTATTGCTCCAAAATCCAAAGCATAGGACCTAAGTGATAGTGGTTGTGAGCCAAATCAATTGTCCCCAAGCTTAAACCAAGAGTGTTTATAGATCTAAAATCCAAAGCATAGGACCTAAGTGATAGCAATGGTGACGCTTTTGCTCCCTAGTAGTGCTTTTATGCAAACTCAATTTATTTCCATATCCTGCCCAATTTCTATCAAAATCATATCATGATCTTTTGAAGGCAACTCAATTATTTTAAGCAACAAGCAAGCTTGTCAAATTCATCAACAAAAGGGATATCAACCAAGGCATCTTGAGGCTACAAGCTTGCTTGAGCTATGCTCTCTCCCCTTTTGGATTTTGGTATATCATTATTATTTTGTACCTTTATAGTCTTTCATGGTTGCATACTAATCAATCTTGTTCATTCAAATAGCTTATCTACTTGTCATTTAACTTTTTTGCATCCTTAGCTTACATTATTCATAAGCAATAATACTATCATATTACATCTATCAAGGCCCATATGCCTCCTAATTAGGAATCCTTATTGCCTCAATCAAAATCATGAAATCTCCTCATTAAACACAGTTTGTTATACCTAGAGGTAAAAGCGCAACTAAATTACAAGTTGGTGGCATTATCTCTCTATTTCAAAAATATAGTTCACAATCACAAAAATAAAAAGTGTTTTGTTAGCACAAGCATCAATAGTGTTGTCCCTCATCCAATGGCACTTTTACACTATACACTACCTCAACCAACTTTAGCAAAATAATGAAAGTAGTTCAAGAACAAATATTGTCATCCATATATGAGGTTGTGATACCATTCATACACTCAACTTGTAGCCTGCAATATATATTTTATTGATTTTCCTTTATAATAAAAAGGAACAACCAATTGCCCAACTACATTGTTAACTACATTGTTAGAATAATAAAAGATATTATTGTTATCCCCTATTGCACACACTCCCATAACATTATATTTGAGCACCAACAAACCTATCTCATCAAAAATTTCAATATCTTAATAGTCTCATAAGGATTTGTTCCATATATTTTGAGCAAATATTCATAAAATGATGACGGCCTTCAACAAATTGTTTTACCTCCATTTCATCTTTTAATAATCTTGACCTCGTTTAACAAACTTAAGCAACATAGGAGTTGAATTGAATGATCCCTAATTCATGGCATATGCCTTCATTTAGCTCCATCTCTTCCTCAATACTTGCAAGAGATAGTGACCCTTTCATGGATGCTTTTACTCAAATCCTTCAATCCTCATTATCTTTCATGGATACTTCCATACCTAATGTCTTTTGGATGTAAGCCTTCTAATTGTGGCATTTCCTCTCACTTAGATACTTGAAATTGACATCCTAATGAGTTGATATTGGCAATTGCTCCATTAGTATCACTTGGAGTAATTCTTATCTCTCTACTTGGCCTCAAGAGGCTTGACCCTCTTCTCATTTGGTCAACAAACATTAAAGAGACAATAGGATTGATTAAAGCTCTTTGAACGGCATACTATAATATTTCCAATCAGTTGTTTGAACAATGAAACAAAGATAATACATCTTTCTTATAAGCCTAGTTGCAAGTGCCTGGATTATGCAGACTGCCAGCGATATTTTACTTTCACCTGGTAAGATGCTAATTTATAAATTTGATTCTAAATTAAATTTTAGCTTGTCAATATTAGTATATCATTCTTTTCCTACATACAAATTGAAGATAATTGATTTGTATCCTGATTTCACTGCCTTCAAACCCCACAACATCATTTACAGACCCATTTTTTCACAGTATAGAAGTGACACAGTTTCAAATACCAAAAAATATATTTTCCTGTGAAGAACAAAAATGCAAGCGAAAATTGTCAAGAAAATATTGCTTTAATGATTCGATCTATAACAAATTTAATTCTTATTACCACAGCAAATTATGGAAGTCCAACGTCAGATATGACCTGAACGACCGAAGCGACTACTTCTATAATTTCAACCTTATTTATTTCTGCAAATAAAAGAACACTACCTTTAAAGCAATTAAAATATTGAGGGGATTAACATAAAGTTCTGTAACACTCAAATATAAAACCTTGACAAATTACAGTCGATCAAATCCTTTCACAAAGTGATTACAATTATAACCGGCGTCAACATAAATGTTGAGACAGAGCTACTGTCAACAGACACCGTACTTAATTAACCAGAGGTAAACTTGGTGACGGCCTTGGTGCCCTCCGATACAGCATGCTTCGCAAGTTCACCGGGAAGGGACAATTTCACGGCCGACTGGACTTCCCGAGAAGACAAAGTATCCCTCTTGCTGTAGCGCACCAGCTTTGACGACTCGGCGGCCAGCTTCTCAAAAATGTCGTTCATGAATGAGTTCATGATGCTCATAGCCTTGCTGGAGATGCCGATGTCAGGGTGGACCTGCTTGAGAACCTTGAAGATATATATTTTGTAGGTCTCCACTCCCTTCTTCGCCCTTTTTTTCTTCTTATCGCCGCCCTCCTTGGCAATCTTCTTGCCGGCCTTGGGAGGGGCCTTCTCCTTGGGCTTCTTCTCCGCCTGAGTGGAAGGGCTCTTCTCTCCCACGGCCTTTCTCTCCTCGGCCTTCTTCTCAGCGGGCTTCTTCTCTGCCTTGGGCGCCATTTTTGCTAACGAAAGCGAAGAACACAACACTAATTATGAATTCCTCGATCTTTGCCGGACAAAACCACAGATAATTAAATTCCCGCCCTCGCAATCAATTTATATGGAGAAGGAGAATTGTTTTCCTCGTTGGCCGACCGCAAGCGCCACGGATCACTGGCCTCGTTTAATCTCACCCGTCCATCGCCGGTCTCAAATCAACGCTCCATATTCTCTGGAGGATTATAAAGAAGTCGGTTGGGAATTCTTCCGGTATGATCCACGTTTTTATTTAATATTTTATGATTGGAATTTTTTTCTATGTTTATTTTTTATCTAATTTTAAATTATTTTTCAATTTTTATAAATGGAATATGTACAACATTATAGTTTATATCTGATTTTTAAAGAGTTTTGAAAAAAAAAAAAATTTATATATATATATATATATGGATATGGAGTCTACTTTGATATCTAGCATAAATATATTTTTATTTTTTTAATATAAATTGAATTTTAATGAAATAATTATTTGTTAGATATATTAAATGGTATAAGTTTAATTTATTAAGGTTCAAATCTGGTTAATTATATATAATTGTAAGTTATTATAATACCACTAGGTAGTTATAATTTGTAATACAAGTGAGACTTGTTTCAATCCTATATAACCAATTTGAAAAGGAAAATCAATATAATATTAGCTATAATAAAATTAACTATTAAGAGAAGAAACTATGAATTGATAGAGCTAAGGTAATTTTTTTCGAAAAATAAACAATCTTTTTGGAATCATATCTTTGCATAGAATTGTCTTATTCAAATGATTCTTCTATGATTTTGTGCAAATTTTGAAAAGCTTTGAAATGAGTGGTCACTCAAAATAATCCAAGCAATATCAAAGGAGATATGACCATGTGAAGACAACCATTTGCAACTATGGTAACTTTAGCGTAAATTTTTTCAAAACATCTCATTTTAAGAGTCATATATTTGCAAAGGGTTGTTTGATTCGGATAATTCTTGCACCAAATTGTGTGAAATTTGAAGAGCTCTAAAATGAGTGGTCATATAAAGGAATCCAAACAATATTGAGGGAGATATGACCCTATGAAGTCAGTCGTCTAGAACAAGGGCAATGACAATTTTTCAAATCGTAAAAAACAAAATTACAGATATCTATCAGCCAAGGTTTATGGGAAGAGTTTACCCGCTAGTATGAAGGCTTTGCACCTGAAAATGTAAACATATCCCTAGTACCAATGTGGGTTATGATATATGGGTTACCCATTGAATTTTAAGAAATTGATACATTCAAGGCAATAGTCAACACTTTGGTAGAATTTCTTGAGATTTCAAAAACTATAAAAGATGAATTATTGGCTATTTGTGCTCGGATATTGGTCATGATTGATATAAATAAACCTTTACTATAATTAATCATTCTTAATTATGGAGGTAATTTGTGGATCTAAACCATAGATTATAAAAACATATCTTTTAGATGTAGAAGATGTCATGAGGTGGGGCATATTTAGGGATCATGCCCTAAGAAGAGTCCAGCAGAAACTTATGTTAAAATACCACAAGAGAAACTTATAAATGGAAATGGATGAGGATAGTTTTCAACTTCCAGAAGATAGGTCTAAACAAATTAAAGTAAATAAATAGTGGAGGCTAGTAAGGAATGATATTGGAAGAAATTCCAATTATTTGGAGGCTTTAGCCTATGAAGAAAAAAAGATCAAAGCGTAGAGGACATAGTACAACATGTTCAAAATATTAATAAGGAATAATATATTTAGTATGATTCTAATTTAGAAAATAACATTCCTAATGAACCTAGGGAATGTGTCTCGTCAAAATTTGAAGACTCTCTTGAAATACCATGCACCATTCAGGAGAAGAAAATTGGTAGAAAATACAATGTTAGAAGTTAATACCTCTGTCATTAATAAGGAAATATCATAAATGAAGAACACAAGCTTATATTGAGAGGGGGTGAACAGTATAAGACCACTTTTTAATTTTCTTTTCCCAATCAATATTATGCAATATATTAATGGAAATATCAACAACAGTAATCAAAGCAATGCATAAATCACCACACACAATAGAGACACCAATTTAACGTGGTTCACCCAATGTGGGCTACTCCATGGAGAAAATATTTCACTAAAATTTTCTCAACAAATATCTTGGGAAACCTTTCCCTATTACAATGTTTATGGACCTCTATCCAAAGGAGACACCAATCCCCTAATAAAGTTCATGGATCTCTATCCATAGGAGAACTCCTTCTCCTCTGCTCTGGTTGGTGATCTTCTAGAAGAACTATTGCCTCCACTACATTGGCTTATGGATCTCTATCCACTGAAGACTCTTGCCCTCACTCAGAAGACCTATCTTCACTGCCTTGGCTAATGGACCTCTATCCACTGGAGATTGTCATCCTCTATACTTTGTCACCTCCAAAGCTTGCTCTCAGCTCTATCTCAAATCTGCACTAAACATGGTCCTTTGGTATAGCACAAATATGCTCAATATCTATCCTCAAATATGCACTAAACACAGTCCTTCTATCTAGCACAAATCTTCTCAATATCTGTCCTCAAATATGCACTAAACACAGTCCTTCGATCTAGCATAAATATTCTCAATCTTTGTCCTCAAATTTGCACTAAACATAGTCCTTCGGTCTAGCACAAATATTCTCAATATCTATCCTCAAATCTGCACTAAACATAGTCCTTCGATCTAGCACAAATCTGCTCAATCTCTATCCTCAAGCCTTAACACAAAGCTTGACTCAATCACAAATCAACTCTACTAGATCTACCCCAAACCTTAACCCAAGGTTTGAACAAATCAATCAATCAACTCTACTCTCAAGTCTTCTCAAAGACTTGTCTCAAATCTGCATTGTAAGCTTCCACAAAAGCTCACACTAATCTATCCACAAGTCCTCTCTAGAACTTGTCCAATCTGCTCAACAAGTCTTCACCAAGACTTAACTCAAATCTACTCAACAAGTCCTCACTAGAACTTGTCCAATCTGCTCAACAAGTCTTCACTAAGACTTACCTCAAATATGTATTGTAAGCTTCCACAAAAGCTTACTCAACTCAACTCAATTTAACACAAAATCCTCTTCAATCACTTAGACAAGCTTCACATAGAATCTTGTTTAATCTCACAGAAACATATAGAGAATTGTTAGAGACTCAATATGCTTCACACTCACAACAATGCTCAATCACTTTCAATCTCTTTCTCAAATCAATTTAGAATATAGAACAATTTGTTTCACATAACTTGAACTATCACTTCAACACTTCCACTTGACTAGGCTCAATCAACTCCACTCAATCAATCACTCAATGAAACACTCCTTGTTTACAAACCCTAGTCCAAGCATATGAACACTCACTCAATTATTTCCAACAATGCTTATCAAACAATCTCACATAACAATGATACTCATGATCTTGTACAAACCCTAGTTTCAAGATAGTTCACTTGACAAACCTAGTTTCAAGATAGTTCTCAACTTCACATAACAATGATACTCATGATCTTGCACAAACCCTAATCATGCATATGAAGGTTCATTCAATGTTTCCAACAATGCTTATCAAACAAGGTTTTTATCATCAACTTTCACTCAAAAAAATCTTTAACAATCAAACTCAACAATGCTTATCAAACAACCCTTTTCTCTCCAACTTAGCATTCACAACATCCAACAATCACTCACAAGGAAGATGTGCCCATACCTTTTGTTTGATGAAGAATTGACCTTAAAAACCTATCTCAATCACAATTACTATTTTGCCAATCTTAAGGGTTAGGTAGCAAAAACCTTCTCAAAACTTCATTCAATAACTCCCTCACAAATTATTCTCACCATACAAAACATTAGATCTCAATTACACCTTATTACTCCTTTCAACTATTAAACACAATAAGACTTTATTTTAAAATAATATTTAAACTCCTCTAAAGCCTTATTACTCCTTTCAACACTTTAATCACCAAAATCACAATATAAAATTTTATTTTCATAAACCTTATACCTCCCTAAAATCTCATGCCAAACAAACCTTAGGACAAAAATTAAATTTAAAAATTAAATACCTTTTGCCCTTGGTGGGAATCGAACCCACGTTGCGCTGCCACTAGCGCCCTAGCCACGACTTCAACTATCGTGTGAGCTAGGTGCTCACGTGGGACCTAAGTGTGCCCGCGCACACTTATTCCCTACGCTACCACCAAAAGCTTTTAAAACCAAAATCTTCCTCCTTTCGCAGCCACAAAGTCTCGAACCCGAGACCTCCCCTCTATTGCAACTTAGTGCCCAAGCCAATCATCATCTGGGCTAGCCGCTCGGATGGTTCTATGAATTTAGCATCGCTTCCCTTTATTCCTTTCTCTTCCTCGGAGTTAGCATTGTGCACACTTCTTCTCCCTTTCACGTTCGATCGACGAGCACAACCAAGAACACACGATTTTTAAAATTACAAATTAAGCCTTTGATTAAGGCTATATTAATATGTCTTTCAAGGCATTTGCCTTCACGTCGACGGATAGAGAAATTAGAATTTGCATTTCGAAAATAATATTTTAATTATAATTATTTAAATTCAAAATGAATTTAAATATTATAATTAAATATTTAAATGTCCTTTGGGCCTTTTCAAATAAAATAAAATATAAACTTCCTTAGGTTTTTAGGGGAACCTTTTGCCATCATCACCTTAGCAAAATAACCTTATTATTTTCTTTCAACCACCATGGAACGGAGATATCTTTTCAACCCTTTTCTTTTGCCCAAATATTATAATATTGTTATCCTTCTTGCTTCTCTTTTGATGCTTCAACCATATAATATTTAAATTAAATATTATATCCTTGCCTCTTAGAAAATCAACCATGAACCATTTGCTTAACATTCTTTTGACATTTGCTTAGTATTCCTTTGACATCAATGACAACAAATCCCGCTCATATTTCCAACAATAAAATGAGCAGGACGAGTCAAAAGCTTTTGCAGTAGAGCGATGAGAGGATAAATCTAATAAAAAAAGTTGTGAAAGAATATTGAGAAAATTAATAATAAGATCTACTCCTTATACAAGCAAGGCAAAAAGAGGAAAATTATCAAATCATCAATCTAGATCCAAGGAAGCGAGAGCAAACATAAAGAAAGGAACTCAAACCAAGTTGGTTGAACTTCTCTTTACCAAACAAAAAATATATTGGTAATTCACAAGCAGAGCCAGTAGCCCTTAATGAGACATGATTACCATCTCATGAAATATAAGGGGTGCAAATGCTCCCTCAAAGCAAAGGTGTATCAGGGACCTCTATTTAAGTAATAAGGTATATCCAGGAAACTAAAATGACAAAGGAAGAAGTTTCTAAAAGTGTGGAAGTAGTATGGATGAGATGTGAATGGGATGTTGTGGATTTTGAAGGAGTAGCAGAGGGGTATTAACACGTTGGAATCCTATTAGAACATCCTATGTAACCGTTCACAAAACTAGGCATTGGATGGCCTCTTTAGTCACATGTTACTTTGCATATTTGTTTAATCTTTATCAATGTCTATGGACCTACAACTCAGTCATGCAGATTAGAATTATGGAGTAGAATTGAAACCTTTATGAAAATTAAATATCAATAAACTCAATTCATGATCATAGGATATTTTAATGCCATAACCAAGTTGGAATAAAATTTTGGAAAAATAGGAAATTAACCCGAAGTATGAGAGATTTCTCTACTTTTATTCAAAATAATAATCTATTGGAGGTAGAGTTTGAAGAAGATATTTATACATGGACCAACAACATGAGAGGCCAAAACCTAATAGTAGAAAAACTAGACAAGTGCATTCTATCAAATCATAGACTAGATGAAGGGACTTTTGCTATAATGAATACCTTGACAAGGATTGGTTCAAATCATTGGCCAATAAGATTTAAAATGGTGGTAAGTGAATTAAAAAAATATCATATTTTAAATATGAGCATATGTGGGAAGACCATCCTCAATTTGTTGATATGATAGCATAAATGTGGAATTTTTCAGGAAACAGTGGGTTGTATACTCTTTCAAAACAAATTAATTCAATGACATTTAGATTAAAAGAATGGAACGAGAACACTTATGGAAATATTTTCGAGAATAAATAACTAAGAGATAAACTTAAAAAACTCCAAAAAGGTGATCATAATAATCTAAGCTTGAAGGCAACAAAGTTGCTTAGTGAATGTCATAATATTTTGATTAAGGAAGAGAAATTTTGAAGATTAAAACCAAGACAAACTTGGTTAAAAGGAGATAAAAATATAATTTTTTCATAGGATGGCAATAGTATAGAGATCAACATCCATAATTAGTAGAATTAAATCAGTAGAAGGGGTTTGGATTGAAGACTAGAGTGAAATAAAAAAGGAGGTAAGGTTTTTTTACCATAATATTCTAGGATTGAAGGAGTTTAAAGTTCTTAATGATAAACTACTATAAGAAGTACCTTCAATTATAACATATGAAGACAATAGGAAATTGATGGAGTCTATTACTCTATAAGAAGTTCATTTAGCTCTTTTTCTCTTTTGATAAGGATAAATCTCTAGGTCTAGATGGGCTCTCTACAATATTCTATCAACATAATTGGGATGTAATGAACCAGTATTAAGAGATAGATTTTAGAGAACCAAATATTTGAGACCCTTCAAATAAATAGGTCCATAGTGGAGATAAGTGTCTCTAATAGTAAAAGAGGTCATATTTGATTGAGAAAAGAAGGATTCATAAGGAGAAAATCCTATAAGACTTGTAGATTCAAGACATAATACAATAAGAGGAGATTCAATGAAATATGTCTCATAGAAGAAAGAAGATAGATAAAGAAGTACTCCAAGAAGAGTGATTACATTGGATTTGAGATAGTCATCACCATTCGACAAAAAGCCCATAATACAGATTAAAGTGATCCATTGGAGAAGGTCCCATTAAATTTTGATGATAGAGAATGGAATGAGACCCATAGAAAGAGGTCCATCATAAGCAGATAATATTGGTCCTTAGTAAGAGAATAGACCATTAATATAGCTTGTTCTACAGATATAGAAAACAACCAAAAAATAATTGAAGGTATCAATAAGACTACAAGACAACAAGAACACTTGAAGGTAGCAAGAAGACTTCAAGACAACAAGAACACTTGAAGGTAGCAATAAGACTTCAAGACAACAAGAAAACTTGAAGGTAGCAAGAAGACTTCAAGACAACAAGAAGACTTGAAGGTAGCAATAAGACTTCAAGACAACGAGAAGACTTGAAGGTAGCAAGAAGAATTCAAGACAATGAGAATATTGAAAGGCAAGTATCTTGCCAAAGTTTGAAGAACGCAGGACAACAAGTTTGAAGAACACAAGACAAGAGTTAAAAAGTGTAGGACAAAATACAATGAAAGGATAGACAACATATTGCTCAAGCATATTGGTGATTAAAGCTTGCAAGTTCGGGATAAATTTAAAGAAAGAAAAAGAGCATTGAATATCACATAAAGCAAATGTGATTTATTCCAAAATGTTGAAATCAAATCAACCTCAATTCAAGCGTTACAAAGAATGTCTAAGGACAACAAAGAAAAAGGTGTGAAATTAGTAATCTTAGTGTTATTAGAGTGCAACCATTGCAAAGGAGATAAAAGTGTTATCAAGGGTTTAAATCTCCTAAATCATAGTGAGAGAGCTAGATGTCTGCACCTACAATAATAAGAAGGAGAAGAGTATTAGAATAATATGTAAGACATGTAAAGAACACAACATTAATTGAAGTGAAAAAGTGCAGTTCTTCGAGCTAAGTACAAATTAGTCCTATGCATTGGAATCCTATGTAACCTAAGCCAAATACCAACATAGAACTGTCATCATCACAACCAATATGGAATGTCAAAACGTCACCATTCGTAATAAAAAAAGGAGCTTTAAAACTAGCATCAAAGCATCACCATTGTAGTTCAAAAAGAACATTGAAGCGTCACCTTGCAGTCCGAAAGGAGCATTGAAGCATCACACAAAAATGGCTAGAGGGAAGTGCAAAAGTTAAGTGAAATCTGGACGGTGGAGTGCAAGAGTTTAGTTGAAAACTTAACATTATCTGGACTTTGGAAGAGTGCAAGAGCTTGAAAAATCAAGTCACTTAGATATTGAAATTAGAAGCCAAGCATTGGAAAACCAAACATAATATTTGAGCACCAAGCATATAGTTCAAGTGCCAAAAAAAGTGAAACAATTGAACATGACAAGCATTGGAATGTTGAGCGCCAACTAGAACACCATGCAAACTACCTAGATGACACATTGACGCAAGGAAGGAAAATGGTAAAGTTAGTAATGCTCATTTTGAAAGGTTTCAAGTAGTGGCCCATGCAAGGTCTTCATAACATTCTCACACGCTTGAGTCAAGAAGCATAGTGAAACATTTGTAAAGAGTTGTGCCCTCAAGGAGGTAAAAATTGGGTTTACTAGATAATTCAAATTAGTTTTTTAATTTATCTAAAGTTAGAAGGAGTGGTAAGGAGTTTATTTTTTATTTTTATAAATATCTCTAAAGTTATTTTGGAGATATAAGTGTGTTATTAGCATAATAAAGTTTTTAATTTGTTTTTAAGTTCTTTGGAGTGATAAGTAGTATTGGAAGTTAAGTTTTAATTTTTGAGATTTATTTGGAGAGATAAGCTTATTAATAGTTTAATTAGAGTTTTGTTTATCCTTAAATTTTTTGGAGTGATAAGTAGTAATAGGGATTATTAAATTCATTTTTTTTGGAGATTTTAATATTTGAAAGTTTTATTATTTCAAATTCAAAGCTTATAGATTTTTTCCAAAAAATTTTAACTTTGGAGAGATAAAGAAGTCTATCAATTTTAGGAATATTAATTTTACAAAATTATTGTTTTCTAGTTTAAAAAATTTTAGGGAGACATAAGGGATTTTACTTCATACGATTTTGGAAAATTTAGAAACTTTGAATTACTTAAACCTAGGGAGTCACAAGGATGTCTACTTCAAAAGAATCGTTGAATTCAATAGATTTGGAATTTTTGATACAAAAATAAAATTAAATGTCATAAAATTTGGAATAAAAAATTTGCTTGCAAAACTGAAGGAAAAATAGATCTAGTTTCAAAATTGAATTATAGTGAAGCTATAGAAGAAAACTTTAAAATATTTGAATACTATCTACATGCAATAATTTTTGAAGCGATTGATGATGGAAAGGATGGTATTATGATACCTTTAGATATTAGTAGCATAATGTATATGGCAATGCTTACACTCAAGTTTCATAGAGAAGAGAACTTGAAACAAAAGGAGTTGATTGAATCTTTTAAGAAGAAAGCAAAAGTTGAATATTTTTTAGAAAAGATATTTCATTCTTCTTGAAACATTGATATTCCAAGGCCATCTGATTCAAAATCTTATCATTATGCTTTAAGTGAATGTTTTGAAGTTTCTATTCAAAATCTTATCATGATGCTTTAAGTGAAGGCTTTCTCTTGAGAAAGAATTTCTTCGTATATAACCCCTTCCCTAATTTTGGTGGTCACCTCTTGTACTTCTACTATGATCTCTGCCTATTGCTTTTGAAAGTTAGTGCATTGGAGTTGGATCCAATCTTTCAAGTTTTGTCTTACGTGCTTGAGTTGTAACTGGAGTTAGAATTGGATCGTCCCATGGGGTGGTTTTTCTTGTTGCCATGACTAATGAATTAGATTTGGAAGGTCTTAAATTTGAAGCCAACATTTTTCAACTTTGAAAGACCTTTTATGTTTATGCTTTCTTTTGTCTATGGATAGACTAATCAAGAAGTGATCAAATGTCATGTGGTTAAGAATCTTCAATTGATACTACATCTATGAAATGCTTCCTCTCCTACTAGGAATATATCTAGCTTGGATTTTATTGTGTCCCTCTCTTTTCTCTTGTTTTTCCAAGTATTGGTACAACCTGTAGGAGTAATGTTAATAAGCTCTAGTTGATTTGGTTAGATGATGAGTCTATCCTTGTCATTGAACTATGCTCTTCGCCCTTCTTGATCATTTATTGAAATTTTAGCATTCACATATCCACCCACTATCCAAAGGTCCTTTAGGTAGGCTTCTCTAATAGTATAAATTATTTTTCAATGGATTTTATTATCTCTGACACCCTTCATCCCATATATGTTAATAATCATCCATATTTATCATGTATTCCTATTCTTAAGTCCTATCATAAGAACTTCTTTGGTGATTTTTGAGTTAATTATTGGAAAGTATATTGGTGCCACAATATTAGAGAGCCCCTTAAAAATCCCTAGGATTCTTGGGTTGTGTAGTCATACTGCTTCTAGTTTCTACTTGATATGGTTCTTATTGATTTGAGAGAGGTTTTGGTTTCCTATAGTAACATAACATCCGACTTGGTTTCTAATAGCATTCTTGTGATGACCAATTGTCTAGGGTGGTCGTTGAGTCCCCTCACATACCATGTGTACTAACATCAAGAATTAGGGTTGTAGAAAGTTATTATTGACTTGACCAATCCTATTTCTCTCAGTTCTCCTTGTTGATTTTTTTCTTTGTTTAATTTTTTTCCTGCTCCTTCTGAAGTTGCATTCTTCGATCTCTTCTCAATTTGACTAATCATGAGAGTTGATTTTTCTCTATTTTCTTAGAAAGTACCTAAATCACATCCTTTGGCTGGAGATGGTCCTGGTTGTGGACCATGACAACCTTAAACTAATTATGGGGTTCATATGGGATGGGAGGGTTCACTTGATCAATATGGGAATGAATTGACTGATGTGGGTTATTGGGAGGGGGACAAAGGGATTGGCTAGGTATAATCAAATCTATTAGATTGAAATCCTTGGATTTTGGAGGGGAGTGAGGGTTTGAAGAAGGATGGATCAAATATATAGCTATCAAATATGGACTAGGAGATAGGGGGAGCTTTGTCAAGTCTTCTTTGTCCATTAGATCATTGAGTGTAAGGAGCTTGTATTTGTTTGATGGGGCTCTCCTAATTGAGCAGTTGTTTGGGTTACTTACTTTCAGTTGACTTCTTCCTTTGTCTTAGGTGTAAGATTTCATATTTCTCCTTGAGACGATTTGTAATCCTTTATAATTTTCTTTTTGGGTTGTAGTTCCTGGGTTTGGTTGACTTTTTTCCTCGACCATCTTCATTAGTTTTGGGTATTGTCTCCCTAGATTACCATATTCATGACATGCTCTACATATTAATGGGATTGATTCAAAGTACACATATTACCTCTAGGAAATCATCCCCATCCTCAGCTCAATTTTAGTTGAAAGTGATTTGCCTAGATCCATATAAACATAAATTCTAGCGTACGTTGTTAAGTCCCTTTTTTGTTTCTCTAGACCACCCTATGTAGGTTCCCATAAGATCACATATCTCAAGGATGTCATCCCTCCAAAATCCTAGGGTAGGGCAAATAGTTTGAGCCAAATGGGCACAACAAATGATCCAATGTATGGGTCAAAAGCTAGCTTCTAGGGTTGCATGAAAAGGATTGTTGAACCAATATTATAATGGCCTCTCTCAAAATCCTTGACTCCATCTGTAGGTATAATTAATTTTACCACAAAATAACCATTAGGTAGGAGAATTATTTCAAATACCATTTAAGGGTCCTAGTATTTTTTGTCCTAATTATAAAGGAACCTATTTTAGGATCTTAGACCTACGAATTTGTAAATAAGTGCATGGTAGGATCTATAGAAAACATCCTCAATAATTAGTTCCTCAATTATCTCTAGAACAAGGGTAGTCTATTTGGGGTAAACATACATTTTACCTTGCATATTCTAGTTCCTTCTCTTCTCTTATTTTAGTTTTTTGCATAATCTTATGGGCTTGTGCTTTAGTATTAATAATTTTGTTGTTGGTTCCTTTAGCCTCCTCTACAAAATTTTATTTATTAATTGTAGCAGAGAAGATGGATTTTAGGGCATCATTACTCAAAGATTCATCCTTTACTTCTTGTCTCTCCCTCACTATGTCTACAAAATATTGCTTGGAAGAAGGGGGTAAAGGGAGGGCCCCTAAAGGGCCCTCACCAGTAGCCATGGATAGGTAGAAGTTTTAATTTGTGTTCTTTATGTGACAAGATACAAAAATAAAAATTACTTATAGTTTTTTAATAGTGTTGGATATTAAGAAAGCTAAACCCAAGCCCTGCATTCCATATTGATTCCATTTTACTGAGGCTTCTACATGCAATGGTGATGGCACTGTGTGCAAACCCTAATAGAGTTCCCCCACATTTCAATCCTTTAAGGCACATTTGTCTTAAAAAGAACCAACAAATATTTAGAATGGAGGTGTTTATACCTCTCATTTCAAAATATAAACTATTATCTTTTGCTCTTAAGGAAAATAAAAATTTATATTTGGGATCAACTAATTTGTATAATATTTTTCTCTTAAATCAAGAGCAATAACTTTGTTGCTATGGAAATGCATTACCTCATGTTAATTATTATGAAAACTTACTACAAGTTCAATTTTTTTGGTGATTTCACTAATTAGAATTTTTTTGTTAATATTAGGGACATCCCTCACATTCTTGAAAGTGTATGTAACATCATTATTCAATGTTGCACTAGCATAACCACATCCTCCAACAATGTACATCTTACCATTTCTTCCAAGAATATACCTGTTTTTACTTAGATCTTCATAGAAACTAACATCCTAGTCTTTATGACATGTATAGTGTTTAGATATTTTGAAGTTAAAATTAACACTCAATGTGACTTATCTAATGGACCTCGAGTTGTTACAAATACACATTTTTCTTCTTGATATTAAATCTTAGTAACATTGGCTTGCTTTAACCCTTGCTTCTCTACTTTACTCTCTCTTTTTGCAATCTCTTATAAAATGATCGGGTTATCTATAATTAGAAAGAAAAACGACTTTTGACTTAGATGCATTATCTTGTTTACTAATAGATGACTACTTGGCTTTACAATAACACTTGCTTTCAAATTTAATAGTGAATGTAGTTTGTGCTTCTTGGGGTTGATTCTTCATTCTATATTTGTCTCTTCTTTTGTAAAAAAATGTAGATATCTTTTCAACATTAAGAGGGTGAGTTTTAACAATTAGATGTAAAGAATCAACAAAAGATTCATAAGATGAAGGAAAACCTTACAATAATAGGGCAGCTATATCCTCATCATCATTAATTTTTTTAATAACTAAAAAGTGAACTTATAAGTCTTTTAGATGCATGAGATAGTTAAAATAGATCCACCTCCCTATAACTAAGATGAAAATAAAAAATTCTTCAAATACAAAGCATATTCTACTTCAAATGTATGATATTTGTTCTTCAAGTTT
This sequence comes from Wollemia nobilis, assembly GCA_028583015.1. Classification (NCBI taxonomy): domain Eukaryota; kingdom Viridiplantae; phylum Streptophyta; class Pinopsida; order Araucariales; family Araucariaceae; genus Wollemia; species Wollemia nobilis. The sequence continues at coordinate 3,409,492 of JAQPPZ010017036.1, read as the reverse complement.
GTCCAAAGCGTTCCAACTTGATTGAAATTACATACTACATGTATTAACTATGGGCGTATTCCAATTTTATATATATTAATCCAATTCATAATACACACACACACACACACACACACACACACACACACACACACACACACACACACATATATATATATATATATAGGGGATGAGGCGGTGGAATGGTGGAGAGATGAGGACGGGACGTTGGAGGAATAAGGGGAGAAGGGATAGGAGGGATAAGGAAAAAATGGAGGGTGGAGGAATAAGTGGTGGAAGAAGCGGAAAGAAGGGGAAAGAAAAAATTTGAGAAACAAAAGAAAATCTTGCCGACAAAATATTTTTGCCGACATTTTACAAGGCGTTCATACTTGCAAGGTTTTTCTAAGCCACTTAGAACGTGGTCATGTTCACACTTGCAACACTCTCCCCCTTAAAGTTGAGAGGACTGACTATACAGTCTCTCAGCTTTATAAATTGAGCTTTAGCCATCCCTTTGGTGAAGATGTCTGCAACATTCTCCAAAGTGCGACAAAATTTAAGCTCAACAATTTCTTGATCCACCATGTCTCGGATGAAGTGATACTTCATATCAAAATGTTTCATTCTGCTATGGTGGATTGGATTGTATGCCAACTGAATGGCACTGATGTTGTCGTAGTAGATTCTGGTCGGACCACTTTGCTGCTCTCCTATCTCTTCCAACACTTTTCTTAACCACAAGGCTTGAGTACTAGCATAGGTGACTGCTACATACTCAGCTTCTGTAGAAGACAAAGCTACCACAGTTTGCTTTTTGGAACTCCATGTTATTAGTCCTGATCCCAGACTAAAACAGTTCCCTGAAGTTGATTTCCTATCATCAATGTTGCTACCCCAATCACTATCACTGAAGCCTACAAGCTTGATAGTGGTACATTTATGGTATTGGATTCCAAAATCCAATGTACCCTTCACATATCTGAGAATTCTCTTAGCTTCCTGCAAATGCAACTCAAAAGGGCTAGCCATAAATCGAGAGACAAGAGAAACAACATACTGAATATCAGGTCTGGTGTTGGCGAGAAACATCAAACTCCCAACCATGCTTCTGAAAGTGGTCACGTCAACTTTTGGTGCTCCATCATCTTTGCTTAATTGGATCCCATGTCCAACTGGAGTTGCAACTAGTTTGCAATGCTCCATAGCAAACTTCTTGATCATGTCCCAAGCATACTTATGTTGACAGATGAAGATCCCTGTATCTGACTGATGAACCTCCATTCCAAGGAAGTAGTGCATTAAGCCAAGATCCTTCATCTCAAACTACTTCATCATGGAGTGTTTGAACTCCATATTCACTTTTTCATTACTACCCATGAATATGAGATCATCCACATACAAGCAAACTATGAGGATGTCATTACCTTGATTCAGGTAGTAGAGCGTGGGTTCATTTTTGCTTCTGATGAACCCATAATCTTTAAAGTACCCATCAATGCGTGAGTACCAAGCTCTCGGTGCCTGCTTGAGGCCATAAAGTGCCTTCTTCAGTTTGTAAACAAGATGTTCCTTGTATTTCTCTTCAAATCCCTATGGTTGCTCAACATACACTTCTTCTGTCAAGTAACCATTGAGAAATGCACTCTTTACATCCATGTGTTGGACTTTCCATCCCTTATGTGCAGCTAAGGCAAGAACTGTTCTGATAGTCTCCTGTCTGGCTACAGGAGCAAAAGTCTCTTCATAATCAATTCCATATTTCTGTGTAAATCCTTTTGCAACCAATCTTGCTTTGTGCCTTTCAATACTTCCATCAACATTGAACTTGGTCTTGAAGACCCATTTGCATCCAACACATTTCTTTCCTTTAGGAAGCTTTACCAGCTCCCAAGTGTCATTGTTTTTTATAGAGGTTATCTCCTCTTTCATGGCATCTTGCCAAATTTTTTGAGTACATGCCTTCTCATAACTAGAAGGTTCAAGTTGTGCACTAGTTAACAAGGCATAGTTAACTATATCTCCCCGAGGTTCTTGGGAGTCATCATCACCATACAAATGCATATTTTCAAGTCTTTGCAAGACTGAACTCATTTCACTAGCTTGACTTCTAGTATATCTTCTTTGAAAGTTTTTATCCAACATCTGATAAGATGGATGATGTTGGAGTGTTCTCTTACCCTTGGATGGAGAATCAATATCCATTGGTGAGGAACTGACCGACCTTTGAGGAGAAGGACTTGGTGAAGAAGTTGAACTCGAAGATGAACTTGGGCTTGTTGGAGGAGACTTCTTACCTTTCTACGGTGACTGTTGTTGCACCTGTTTAGAAACTGCATCATTGGATTCATCATCACTGAATATTTGGGGCTTACCCCATTCTCCCCCTTCATCAAAAATCACATCCCTGGAAAGCACAATCTTTCGAGTCCTGGGATTGTAGAGTCTGTAAGCTTTTGTGTTCTCACAGTACCCTACAAATATGCATGCCTGACTCTTTGGATCAAGTTTTTTTCTCAGCTCATCAAGAATATGAGAATATGCCAGTGAACCAAACACTCGAAAATGCTTGACATTTGGTTTCTTACCATACCATGCTTGGTAAGGAGTTTTCCCTTTCAAACTTGAAGTAGGGCTCCTATTCAAAATATACACACTGGTCCTGGTTGCATCTTCCCAATACATATTACTCAAATGCTTCGTCTGAAGCATAGATCTTGCCATCTCTACAATGGTGCGGTTCTTTCTCTCAGCCACACCATTCTATTGTGGAGTGTAGGCAGAAGTGAACTGCCTTTTTATTCCATGTTCTTTACAAAAATTCAAAAATTCATTAGAGGAGTATTCTCCTCCTTTATCTGATCTCAAACACTTAACAAAATATCCACTCTCATTTTCAACTCTTGTTTTAAAATCTACAAAGCAATCAAATGCTTCATCTTTATGCTTTAGAAAATATATCCAGGACATTCTTGAAAAATCATCAATGAATAGAAGAAAGTAAGAGTTGTTACCAATGCTCTTGGTCTGCATTGGACCACAGATGTCTGAATGCACTAGTTGGAGTGGATAACTGGCCCGCCATGCTTGCCCTCATGGAAATTTGGCCCTGGCATGCTTGCCCAAAGCACAACCTTCGCAGACTTCCTTATTGTCCTGAACTTTAGGAAGTCCGGTCACCATTGCTTGAGAGGTTAACATCTTCAAACTAGCTGAATTCAGATGACCGTATCTCAAGTGCCACAACACACTTAGATTTGAAATAGCAACATTTGCTAATTGATCTCCCCCTGACTGACCAAAATTTAAAGGGAATAACCTGTTCTTTGTCATTGGCACTTGTGTAATGATTCTATTACTATTATTTTTATCAAAAATGGTGCATTTACCCTCATCAAAAAGTAACTTGTAGTTCTTTTCTAACATTTGACCAACACTTAAAATATTGTGTTGGAGATGAGGTGTGTAATAGATATCACTTACTTGCTTAACACCTTCTTTAGTTGGAACCGCCATGGCTCCAATGCCTTCAACTGTCAATGACTTGTTGTCCCCCAACTTGATGCTGGATTTGTAGGAAGAATCCAGGGTAGCAAAGAGTTCTTCTTTGCCACTCATATGATTTGAACACCCAATGTCCAAAATCTAGGTGTCATTTAGGTTCTGATCTGACTGGCCATATGAGAGAAAGAGATTTGTGGTCCCTTCCTCTTCTCCAAAATTGCCATACTGACTGCTCTGCTGTTGCTCCCTTGTGAAGGTTGCTTTGACCAACAATCATGAGCATAATGGCCAGGTTTGCCACAATTGTAGCAAACTTGCTTTGACTTGTCATTTCCTTTTCCTCGGCCTGGATGCTTTCCTCTATTCTGTTGTCCACCTCTATTCTGACCTCCACCTCTGTTTGAAGATCCTCCTCTGCTTGGGGTTCCACCTCGTGGACTATTCTTGCCTCTTCCTCTGTGCCGACCTCTGCCATGACCTCTACCTCTTCCTTCTTGTGAAGCGAAGGCTTTATCATCTCCTCCATGGCTGGTGGAAGGAGTGTCCTGCAATATTTCTTCATGTGAAAGAAGAGAACCAATTAGTGCTTCAAAAGAAAGAGTGGTCAAATCTTTTGACTCTTCAATAATGATTGCTACATGATTCCACTTCGGAAGAAGTGTTCGCAACACTTTCTTCACCATAACCTCAGGCTTAATATCTTCACCTAGAGTGACCATTTTATCTACTACGACTTTAACTCGCACGCAGTAGTCTCCTACTTTCTCATTTTCTTGCATTCTGAGATTTTCAAAATCTCTCTTCAGTGTTTGAAGTCTAACCTGTTTTACTTGATCACTACCTTGAAAGCTTTCTTTCAAAACTTTCCAAGCATCTTGAGCTATGACAGAGGATGCTATTCTAGGAAAGATACTTTTATCTAGGGCTGCTTGTAAATAGTACAGGGCAGAGGAATTATTTTTTTGGGCTTCTTTTCTAGTTTTTTTATCTGCAGCACTCAAAGCTGCCCATTCAGCAGCTGTGGGTTCTATATACCCTTCTATTACAATATCCCATAAACCTTTGCCTATTAACAAAGTTTTCATCTTAATCGACCAGTATTCATAATCACTACCATTAAACTCAGGAATTGGGAGACTTGTATTTGAGGCCATTTTACTACTTGAAACTAAACTTTGATTTGACTAATATAAGTAATAACAAAGCAGAGTAATTACAAGTTCAAATCAAATTTAGCTTTTTTAATTTTCTCACTGATTTCTTGTTCTTCTTGTTGTGGATCTCCCAGTACTGGCTGCCCAAAATTATCGGCAATGGAATCCTCGTTATCACTGATGAGGATGATTTCAGGGGCAGTTGGCTCAGGTGGTTCCAATATTTGAAGAGAAGCATTGTCACTGATCTGAGGGTTGGTTGGTTCTTCAGTTTTAGGTTCCAATTCTATTGGATCTTCTTCTTCTTCTGGTTCTTCTTCCTCTTCTTCTTCTTCTAGTTCTGGATCAGGAGAGCGTGGTGTATAGCTCTCACTCGATTCTATTTCGGGCACTGCAGGTGTATAACTGTCGTTGGATTGTTCCTTAGGTATGACTTCAACTGAATCAGACTCCTCCACTCGTTGTCCGAATATGTTGTCTTCTGAGTCAGCTTCGTAACCAGAATCCGGATGTCTTTGATGGGCTATGACCGCGTTTTCTAATTGATTGAAAACTGTATGCAAACCATATCTCCAAACTTTTTCGTCAAACCATTCGGCGTTCTCTCTTTGTAAAAGAGAACAAAGGGCATGATAGCATCCGATTGATCTGATCATCTACTCATCAATGCAAAAAACAACTTCATTAGAGCATCTAAGGTTAAAATTTTCACCCTTTTACAGCCATTGAGGCTATTACAAAACAAATATTTAACCTTGAACGGGGTTCCAAGGGGCAGGGAGTCCAAAAATTTTGGGAGGTGCTAAACGGGCGTTCCGGAAGACTTCCCGTCACTTTTCCAGGTTCACAATATGCAAATTTTCACTTTCCACTTTTCACAATTTTTTCTCCAAAAAAAAAGTTTTCAAATTTTTTATAAAGCCTTTTTTTTAAATTTAATAATCAATAATGCTTTTAATAAATTAAAAATAACTATATTAATAAAATAATTAAAAGCATTTATTTGAAAATTAAATTCAATTTAAAAGCAACTTTAATAAAAAAAATTAATAAAACTTTTTTTTAAAACCTTTTATGAAATGCACTCCGACGGGTTTTGAACTCGTGACCTCATGCAAGCTAACGAGCACCTTTGCCACTACACCATGCGGCTCCTCTGAAAACAAACCCGCCCACTCTCCCTCTTAAGGCTCCTTCGTGGCGATAACCACAAAAAAAAAACTTTGATTTTCCTAACCCGGTGGGATTCGACCCCGGGTCTTCTCCTTTGCTGGCGAAAGGTTTTAACCGCTAGCCCACGGCTGTCGGTTGAGACAATAGAGGCACGAGAGCCTCTATAATATCAAGCGACGATGATTTTAAAAAAAAAAATTGAACTTAATATCCCACATTCACCGTGTGTGGGGAAATTTGGGGTTTAAAAACCCCAACGCGACTATGAAAAATCGATTGCCTTCGGGCAATCGACGTTGCCTCTTTTTGCCGCTGCTTTAACCAATGACCGCCCTCCTTGCTGCCAGCTGTGTCACCACCTCGATCCGCGTGCCACTACCATGTGTCCTTCTACGTCTGCCTCGAATCACGTACCTACCATGTCAGTTCCTCGAACTACGTGCGCTTCGCCAGGCCCGTCTGCCTCAGCTGTCTGCTTCCAGCTATGCCGCATCCATTCTCGGTTCATGTGCCACACTCTCTATCTATTGTCGTATCCGCCTCGGGATGCGTGCTACGCCAGTAACTGCCACCTCGAACAGCTTCCTGTTGACTACTCCCTTCTCACCTCGGGATCCGTGCCCCAATTTTTGCACCCCTGGCCCTTCGGCTCTGATACCAGATTGTGGGCGTATTCCAATTTTATATATATTAATCCAATTCATAATACACACACACACACACACACACATATATATATATATATAGGGGATGAGGCGGTGGAATGGTGGAGAGATGAGGACGGGACGTTGGAGGAATAAGGGGAGAAGGGATAGGAGGGATAAGGAAAAAATGGAGGGTGGAGGAATAAGTGGCGGAAGAAGCGAAAAGAAGGGGAAAGAAAAAATTCGAGAAACAAAAGAAAATCTTGCCGACAAAATATTTTTGCCGACATTTTACAAGGCGTTCATACTTGCAAGGTTTTTCTAAGCCACTTAGAACGTGGTCATGTTCACACTTGCAACACTATAAATAATTTTAAAAGCAATAAATATTATCTATGTCATGTCATGATAATTGATATTATCATCTAGTTTACCTTCCTTCCTAAGAATAACATGTGCCAAATCATAGTACTGAAAGGTGGTATCTTATTACTTGACATATTATAATTTTTTTGCTGGAGAACAAGGGTTCGTCATCGGGTCCCCCACCCTTAACAAATCACAACTCTCACCTTTAGATATTGAGGGCTTACAAATATATTCGATTCCCATCTCAAATGAGTTGCTTTATCTAAATACCTACACCATTTTCATTAAAAAAAATTGAATTATTTATTTTCATTTTTGGAACTTCTTCAATTTTTGTGTGAATACAAATATACCAAAATTTAACATTCATCTTCTTGATATTTTCCTACAACAACCTTCACAATACCAAAACTCCACCTCTATTGTTTATGAATTGCATCTTAGTAGAGTAATATTTCCAAAACCTTGCGCTCTCATAGTCTGCTTTACTATATCTGGATTGCTAGTTTCATTTCTAAAGCATAAGTGCACCTAGAAGAATTGTAATAAATATTTTATAAGAAAACACAATAATGTTATAAAATAAATCAAATATTATGAATGGAAAACATTAAAGTAATAATCATTTGATATAGGCAGTCAACATGTTCTTGTCAACTTCAGCTATAGGGTTGTGTAGTCATGTTGCTTCTACTTTCTACTTGATATGGTTGTTATTGATTAAAGAGAGGTTTTAGTTTCCTGCAGTAACATAACATCTGACTTGGTTTCTAATAACATTATTGTGATGGCCAATTATCTAGGGTGGTTCTTTAGTCCCCTCACATTCCATGTGTGTAGTAAAAATAATAATTAGGGTCGTAGAAAGTTGCTATTGACTTGATCAATCTTGTTTCTCTCAGTTGTTTTCCTTGTTGTTGAATCTTTTCTTTGTTTTATTTTCTTCTTGCTCCCTATGAAGTTGCATTATTTTATCTCTTCTCAATTTGGTTGATCTTGAGAGTTGATTTCTCTCTATTTTCTTAAAATCCTATAATCACATCCTTTGGCTGGAGATGGTCTTGGTTGTGGACCAAGATGGCCTTAGAAAAATTATGGGGTTGATATGGGATGGGAGGGTTTGCTTGATCAATATGGAAATGAATCATTTGATGCAGGTTATTGGTAGGGGGACAAAGAGTCTGGTTGGGGATAACTAAATTTGCTAGATTGGAATCCTTGGATTTTGGAGGGGAGGGAGGATTTGAATAAGGATGGATAAAATCTATAACTATCAAATTTGGATTAGGAGGTGAGAGGAGCTTTATCAAGTCTTATTTTTCCATTGGGTAATCGAACCTAAGGATATTGTATTTTTTTTATGGGGCTATCCCAATTGAGTGATTGTTTGATGGGGCTATCTCAATTGAGGATATTATATTCATGACATGCTTTGTATCTAAAGGGGATTGATATATAGTCCACTTATCACCTCCAATAAATCCTTCCTACCCTTAGCTTAATTTTAGCCAAAAGTATTTTGCCTAGACATATCAACGTAAATTCTAGCATACACTATTGAGACTCCTATTGTTTCTCTAGACTACCCTATGTATATTCCCAAAATATCACTTATCATCTTGAGGATGTCATCCCTCCAAAAGTTTAGGGATAGGGAAAATAATTTGAGTCAAATGGGCATTGTAGATGACTCAATGTGTGGGTTGAAATCCAGATTCTAGGGTTGCATGAAAAGGCATCCTGGATAAATATTATAAGGGCCCCCCTCAAAATCCTTGTCTCTATCTACAATAATAATAAATTTTATCACAAAATAACCATTGGGTGGGAGAATTATTTCAAATTCCCCTTGAGGGTCCTAGTTTTTTGACGCCCAATTATAGAGGAACCTATTTGAGGGTATTAGACCTATGAATTTGCAAATAAGTGCATGGTTGGATCTATAGAAAATATCCCTAGTAATTAGTTCCTCAACTATCTCCAAAACAATGGTAGAGTTTATTTGGGGAAAACATCCATTTTGCCTCGCCTATAACAGTTACTTCTATTTTATTTTTTAATTTCTTGTATAATGTTATGGGTTTTTTCTTCTATTTTAATAATTTTATTGTTGGTGCCTTTAGCCACCCCTACAAAAGTTTACTTCTTGGTTGCAACAGAGAAGATGGATTTTAGGGCATCATTGCTAAAATATTTATCCTCTGCTTCTTGTCTCTCCCTCACTATATCTACAAATTATTGCTTGGGAGAAGGGGGAAGGGGAGGGCCCCTCAAGGGCCCTGACCAACAACCATGGATAAGCAGTAGTTTTAATCTATGTTCTTTATGTAAAAGGATGCAAAAAAAAAATTACCTGTAGTTTTTTAATAGTGTTGAATATGAAGAAAGTCAAACCTAAGCCCTGGATTCCATATCCATTCTACCTTACTGAGGCTTATGCATGCAATGGTGATGGCACTATGTGCAAACCCTAGTAGAGCTCCCCTGCTTTTCAATACTTTGAAGTATATTTGTCTTAATAAGAACTAAAAAATATTTAGAATTGAGATGTCTATGGCTCCTATTTTAAAATACAAAATTATTATATTTTGTTCTTAAGGCAAATGAAACTTTAGATTTGGGATCAACTAATTTGTATAATATTTTTCTCTTACATCAAGAGCAATCAATATGTTGCTATGAACATTCATTACCTTGTGTTAATTCTTATGAAAAAGTATTATAAGTTCAAAATTCTTGGTGATTTCACTAATTAATAATTTTTTACTTTATATTAAGGACATACCTTACATTCTTGAAGGTGTATGTAACATCATTATCCAATGTTGCACTAGCATCACCATATCCTACAACAATGTACATCTTACCATCTCCTTCAAGAATAGACCTATTTTTACTTAGATCTTCATAGAAACTACAATCCTAGTATTTATGACATATATAGTGTTTAGATAATTTGAAGTTAATTTTAGCACTCAATGTGAATTATCTAATGGACCTTGAGTTGTTACTAATACGAATTTTTCTTGTTGATCTTCAATCCTAGTAACATTGGCTTGCTTTGACCCTTGTTTCTCTGCTTTACTCTTTCTCCTTTTGCAATCTTTTATGAAATGACTAGGCTTTATATAATTAGAAAGAAAAATGACTTTTGACTTAGATGCATTATCTTGTTTACTAATAGATGACTACTTTGCATTTTGATCACACTTGCTTTTAGATTTAATAGTGAATGCACTTTGGGCTTCCTCGGATTGATTCTTCAATCTATATTTTTCTCCTCTTATTTTGAAAAATAAATTTAGATCATATATTTTCAAAATTAAGAGGTTTATTTTTAACAATTAAATATAAATAATCAATAAAAGATTCATAAGATGAAGGAAAACCTTACAATAGTTGGTCAACCATGTCCTCATCATCAATAATTTTTCTAATAGCTAACGAATGATCTTATAAGTCTTTTAGATGCATGAGATAGTCAAAATAGATCCACATCCCTATAATTAAGATGAAAATAAAAGATTCTTCAACTACAAAGCATATTCTACTTCAAATGTATGATACTTTTTCTTCAAGTTTGCCCAAAGTGTTGCAATATGATTGACATTACATACTACATGTATTAACTCATCCATAATAGATAATTTTAAAAGCAATAAATCTTCTCTACATCATGTCATGATCATGATGTTAGCATATAGTTTGCCCTCCTTCATGAGAATAATATTTTTCAAAACATAGTACTAAAAAGCGGTATCTGATTACTTGATATATTATAATTTTTTTTGTTGGAGAATAAAGGGTTGTCCTCGAGTCCCACACCCTTGAAAAATAATAACTCTCTCCCTTAAAGCTTGAGTGTTTAAAACACATTTAATTCTCATCTCAATTGAGTTTATATAGCTAGATACATACACCATTTTTCATAAAAAAATCCGAATTCTTGATTTTCATTTTTGGTACTTCTTCAATTTTTACGTGAATACAAATATACCAAAATTTAACATCCATATTATTGAAAATTTTCTACAACAACCTTCACAATACCAAAAATCCACCTCTATTGTTTATGTATTGCATCTTAGTAGAGCAATATTTCTAAAACTTTGCGCTATCATAGTCTACTTTACTAGATCTGGATTGCTAGTTTTCTTTCTAAAGCATAAGTGCAACCACAAGAATTGTAATAAATATTTTATATTGAAACACATTTGATGTTATAAAATAAATCAAATATTACCAATGTAAAAAAATTAAAGTAAATCTTAATAATTGTTTTATTTAGGCACTCAACATGTTCTTGTGAGCTTCAACTCAATTTACTACTTCCTCTAACCATGGGAAAGAGAATTTACCTACACGATCCTCAATCTACTGACTAGCCTATTTGCACATTTTTTTCCTTCCCTTAACGTATTTTTAAACTTGATTTCTTCAAACTATGTTCCATGGAGCCTTTGCTTTCCTCAAAATGGCATTTATTACTATTATTGAATCACCTTCCATCCATATTTTATTCCATTTCATTTGTCTACATATTTTTAATCTCTCCAAAATCACCCAAGCTTCAACTTCATTATTTATCTTAAATCCATTATTAAAAGCGCAATGAGACAAAATCTCTTTCCTATTATATTTAATTATTCCTCCTCCTCTTGGTGGTCCTGGATTTTCTTTAGATGCTACATAAAAACTCAACTTGACCAATTCCATTTCTAGTGGTTTTCCCTTTATATTTTTTTATCTTTTTATTTATCTTATACCTAACATCGTAATTTCATTTGACGACTTTATTTTATCTATCAATGCTCTTTGATTCAATATTAGGGATTGGGTGAGTTGATGGGGTTGGTTTAGCCTCCTCCATGACTAAAAAAATATTCTTTTTTATTACATCTAAATTGCTTTCCTTTCCTTTAAATATTATTTTATTCCTTTCCAACCATACAATCCAAAGTATTGTATCTTTTTATATATCCTAGATTATTTATAAAGCCTCATTTTTAAAAGTGCTTTATCATTGCTTTAACCATCCTTCAATTCCATCATTCATCACCATGCATTTACCAAACATATTAAGAATTCATTTTTGTATTTTATAGACTATTAAGTAGTGTTCCAAGAGATGGTCTATACTCGTACCAAGGTATATTGCAATGGTAAAAGGTATTGGGCTCTGATAATGGAGATCCAAGTTCAATTCATAGGGAGGGTGGCCATCGATGTGCCCCCAACATTTCAACCTATTCAAAAAACATAGTCTATACTCTTCTCCTTTTTTTTACATAGAACATATTTTGAGAGGCCATTAAAATCCCTTTCATATCCCATGATAAAATTCTTCTATGACCTACTAGCTAAAAAAATATTTTAACTTTAGGAATGCTTAGGCTATCCCAAATATCTCTCTATATTTTTACGTTATTTCTATTTTTTGGTGCTTTACACTATATCCACTTCTTGTTGTGCATTCTCTTAAGCTATTCAACTTCCAAATCAACTTATCCTATGTTTCACTTGGAATAATCACTTTTGTTATATTTTTTCTTGACTCTCTACTAGCATCAATGTCTTGTATACTTGTAAAAAAATATTCTTTTCATTTGTATCTTCCTTCTTGATCCTTGTGTATAATGTTTGAAACCCTATAAACATATTTATATTAAAGTAATATTATCCATGGTTTAAATTTTGGATCTAGATTAAACCAAATTTGTCTTTGAGTTCTTTTGTCTTCTTAAAAATATATTTAAAAGTGTTTGTATTTCATTCTTTTAATATAGATGGCATTGATTTAATTTTTTTTGGAAGTGTATACAACCCATGATTTTGTAAAGAATTTTACATTTGCATTATCATATCAACAAATTGAGGATGGTCTTCTCACATCTACTCATATTTAAAATATAATTTTTTTAATTCACTTACCATCGTTTTAATTTTTATTAGCCAATGATCAAAACCAACGATTGTCAAGGTATTAATTTTAGCACAAGTCCCTTCATCTAGCCAATGATATGAGAGTATGCATATGTATAATTTTTTTTCTATTAGGTTCTAGCCTCTCTTGTTGTTGGTCCATGTATAGTTATCATCTTCAAACTCAACTTCCCATACATTATTGTTTTGAATAAAATATGATAAATATCTCATACTTTGGGTTGTTTTTATAATTCCCTCAAATATTTCATCTAGCCTAGTTATGGCATTAAGAATTGGGTTTCTTGGTTTTACTTATCATAAAGGCTTCAATCCCACTCCATACTTTTAATTAGTCTAATTGAGTTGTAGCTCCATAGACATTGATAAGGATGAAATGAATATCTACAAAGTAACATGTGACTAATGAGGCTATCCAATGCCTAATTTTTTGAATGGTTTCATAAGAGGTTCTAACATGATTCCAAAATGTTATAATTCCCCCTATTGCTCCTTCATAATCCACAACATCCCATTCACATCTTACCCATACTGCTTTCATAGTTTTAAAAAATATTTCCTTTGTTATTTAAGTTTCTTGGATACAAAGAATATCATGCTTATTACTTTAGTAGAGGTCCTTGTTACACCTCTACTTTAAAGGGGTATTAGCAACACTTATATTCCATGAGATTGTAATATTGTCTTATTAGGGGTTACTAGCCTTGCTTGCAAATTACCAATATCGTTTTGTTGCTTGGTAAAGAGAAGTTCAACCAACTTATATTGTATTCCTTTCTCTATGTTTGCTCTTGCTTCCCTTTCACAACTTTCATTTTCATTGTATTTATCATATCTTGGCTCTACTATGAAATATTTTGAATTGTGCTCATTTTATGGTATTCAATAATTTAATGGTAGAGGTATTAACATATAATAATGCATATTCTCAACCACGTTTCTTGTGTTGAATGGTGCATGGCCCTTCAAGAGAGTCTTCAAAATATGATGAGGCACATTTTTAGGTTCGGTGGGGATGTTCATCCCTAAATAAGGATCATATTGAATAGATGGTTCCTTGTTAATTTTCTAATCATGTTATACCGTATCCTTTAAGCTCTGATATGTTTTTCTTCATAAGCTAGAGTCTTACAAGAATTGGTATTTCTTCAAATATCCTTCCTTACTGGTCTTCACTATTTTTTTACTTTCATCTATGTGGACCTAATTTTTAGAAGGAAAACCATCCTCATCCATATCTATTTGTAAGTTTCACTTACAATTTTCTACATATGTTTATGTTGGACTCTTATTAGGGCATGATCTCTCAATATGCTCTACTTTATGAAATATTCTACATATAAAATATATGTTTTCATAATCTATGGCCTTATTCCACAACTTACCTATATACTTAAGAATGATTGATTCTAGTAAAAATTTACTTATATCAATCATGACCAATATTCGAGCATATATAGCCAAGAATCCATCTTTTGTAGTTTCTAAAATCTTAAGGAATTTTCCTAGAGTGTTTCCTATTGCCTCGAAGGTATCCATTTTCCATAATTCAATAGGCAACCCATACATTCTAACCCAAACTAGTACTAGGGATAAATTTATGTTTTTAGATGTAAAGCCTTCATACTAGTGGGTAAGGAAGAGTCATGCTCTTCCCATAAACCAAAGACCTCCTTTTAGGATTCTATATCTTTCCTTCTTGGAACATAAAGTGGCTAGAAAAAAATCATTGAAAAGAAAGGACAAACTCACTCCTAGATACTTTCGACTCCTTTCAATCCATTTTATCAAGGTCAAAGGCCATGTCCAAGACCCATTAAATTTACTAAAAATTACGCTATCTTTGAGAAACGATGATCACTTCCTTGTGAGGTCCTCACTAACCTCTACTATTAGGGATGATTCTAAGGGTTTAGCTATAAATTTATCCATGATAAAGAAACTATAAGTCAAAATCTACTAAAATTTACCAATATATGTTATAGTGATTATATTTTTTTAAAATAGACCTATAATAAATTGCATGCAAAAATTCTAAGATAATGAAGGGAAAAATAAACTTAGCTAAAACATTCTACACCTATATAGAATGTCTTACCTAATTGATGCCCTAGCCCTCTTTTACTCATCCCATCTTTTGAACCCTAGTTGATTGACATTTGCAACTTCATTTCTTGTGACTTGAAAAATTGTCACTACCCTTATTTTGGACGGCTGACTTCGTATGGTTGTATATCCCTCAATACTACTCATATTCCTTCATATGACCGTTCATTTAAAAGCTCTCAAATTTTTCACAAATTTACCCTATAATTATTTGAATTAGATATCCCTTCATAAATAAATGGCTCTTAAAAGATTAGATATTTTTAAGAAAAATTTACTTGTAGTATTTTATAGTGTTGGATATGAAGAAAGCCAAACCTAAGCCTTGAAATCCATATCCATTCCATATTATCGAGGCTTCTGCATGCAATGGTGATGGCACTGTGTGCAAACCCTAGCAGATCTCCCCCACATTTCAATCCTTTGAAGTGTATTTGTCTTAATAAGAAATAACAAATATTTAGAATTGAGATGTCTATAGCTCTCATTTTAAAGTACAAAACTATTATATTTTGTTCTTAAGGCAAATGAAACTTTAGCTTTGGGATCAACTAATTTGTATAATATTTTTTTCTCTTACATCAAGAGCAATCAATATGTTTCTATGAACATGCATTATCTCATGTTAATTCTTATGAAAACTTATTATAAGTTCAAAATTCTTGGTGATTTCACTAATTATTATTATTTTTGTTTATATTAGGGACACACCTTACATTCTTGAAGGTATATGTAACATCATTATTCAATGTTGCAATACCATCACCACATCCTCCAACAATGCACATCTTACCATCTCCTCCAAGTATAGACCTATTTTTACTTAGATCTTCATTGAAACTAGAATCCTAGACTTTATGACATATATAGTGTTTAGATAATTTGAAGTCAATTTTAGCACTCAATGTGACTTATCTAATGGACCTCGAGTTGTTACAAATACAAATTTTTCTTCTTGATATTCAATCTTAGTAACATTGGCTTGCTTTGACCCTTGCTTCTTTGCTTTACTCTTTCTCTTTTTGCAATCTTTTATGAAATGACTAGGCTTTCTATAATTAGAAATAAAAATGACTTTTGACTTAGATGCATTATCTTGTTTACTAATAAATGACTACTTTTCATTCCGATCACACTTGCTTTGGGATTTAATAGTAAATACACTTTGCGCTTCCTCAGATTGATTCTTCAATCTATACTTGTCTCCTCTTCTTTTATAAAAATAATGTAGATATCTTTTCAAAATTAAGAGGTTGAGTTTTAACAATTAAATATAAAGAATCAATAAAATATTCATAAGATGAAGGAAAACCGTACAATAGTAGGGTAACCATGTCCTGATCATCAATAATTTTAGCTAAAAAATGATCTTATAAGTATTTTAGATGCATGAGATAGTCAAAATAGATCCACATCCCTATAATTAAGATGAAAATAAAATATTCTTCAACTAAAAAGCATATTCTACTTCAAATATATAATACTTGTTCTTCGAGTTTGTTCGAAGTGTCACAATTTGATTGACATTACATACTACATGTATTAAATCATCCATAATAGATGATTTTTAAAAGCAATAAATCTTCTCTACATCATGTCATGATCATGATGTTAGCATCTAGTTTGCCCTCCTTCATGAGAATAATATTTTTCAAAACATAGTACTAAAAGTGGTAGATGATTACTTGACATACTATATTTTTTTACTGGAGAACAAGGGGTTGTCCTCGGGTTCCACACCCTTGATAAATCATAATTATATACTTTAAAGCTTGACTATTAAAAAACAAATTCAATTCTTATCTCAATTGAGTTTCTATAGCTAGATACCTACACCATTTTTCATAAAAAAAAATATCGAATTCTTGATTTTTATTTTTGGAACTTCTTCAATTTTCTACATGAATACAAATATACCAAAATTTAACATCCATATTCTTGATAATTTCCTACAAAAATCTTCACAATACCAAAACTACACCTTTATTGTTTATGCATTGCATCTTAGTAGAGCAATATTTCCAAAAATTTGCGCTATCATAGTCTACTTTACTAGATCTAGATTGCTAGTTTCCTTTCTAAAGCATAAGTGCCCCCATAAGAATTGTAATAAATATTTTATATATAAAACACATTAATGTTATAAAATAAAGAAAATATTACAAATGGAAAACATTAAAGTAAATCTTAATCATTATTTGATTTAGGCAATCAACATGTTATTCTCAGCTTCAACTAAATTTACTAATTCCTCTAACTATGGGAAAGAGAATTTACCTACACAATCCTCAATTAAAACCCCTCTATTGACTACCTATCTCCACATTTGTTTCCTTTCCTTAACGTATGTGTAAACTTGATTTCTTCAAACTTTGTAACAAGGTCTTGTATTTCCATAATTATCTCTTATATGTTCCATAGAGCCTTTGCTTTCCTCAAAATTGCATTTATTATTATTAGTGAATCACCT
Source organism: Wollemia nobilis (assembly GCA_028583015.1). Taxonomy (NCBI): domain Eukaryota; kingdom Viridiplantae; phylum Streptophyta; class Pinopsida; order Araucariales; family Araucariaceae; genus Wollemia; species Wollemia nobilis. The sequence continues at coordinate 3,392,150 of JAQPPZ010017036.1, read as the reverse complement.
TCCATCCATGCTTTGTTCCATTTCATTTATCTATATGTTTTTAACCCTTAAAAAACCACCCAAGCTGTAACTTTATTATTTAGCTTAAATCCATTATTAAAAGCACAATGAGACAAATTCTGTTTCCTATTAGATCTAATTGTTCCTCCTCCTCTTGGTGGTCGTGGATTTTCTTTAGATGCTACATAAAAATGCAACTTGACCAATTCCATTTCTAGTGGTTTCCCCTTTATATTTTTTATCTTTTTTTTTTTTGATAGTTATAAGTGTTTGTATTTATAGCGGGTTTTAACAAGGATCCCAAAACCTGATTACATAAACAATGGGCCTAGGGCATCAATCCCTTGAAACTGAACACCAAAACAGAAATCCCGCCAATGGTAACAGTAAGCATGAAACAATCCCTCTTAGCGGGAAACAAACAAATAAGAAATAAAGTAGTTTTGGAGATCCCGCCCAGCGGGGAGTAGCCAAAAACCACCATCGAGAAGATCCCACCCAGCAGGAAGCACAGAAAAACCGTTACAATAAAATCCCGCCTCGCGGGAAGCAGTCAAAACCACCACAAACAGTCCCGCCTAGCGGGAAGCAACAGGGAAATCCCACCATCCGGGAACCCAGCAGAAAAGAAAGGATCCCGCCTCGCAGGAAAACCGACGGATTTTGTGGATCCCGCCTTGTGGAGAAACCATCCCGCCCACCGGTAAAACATTCAGTTCAGCGAGAGCCATCCTGTAGGAAGCCGACAACCAGCACCAGAGAGGATCCAGCCCATCAAGAAGTGACCAGAGAGTTGCACCACAAGGAACCCGCCTCGGGAAAACAAAAGAGGATCCCAGCAGCAGGGACCAAGAATCCCGTCCAAGCACAGAGCCCGCCGAGGGACCAAGAATCCCGTCCAAGCACAGAGCCCGCCGAGGATTCACAAGAAAAAGGGGGAAGCTGTCCAAACCCTAAATCGTCACCTCCATCGCACCGAGAAACGCAGGGGACCAGATCCACGCGAATAACCTGCAAAAAAACCCCAGGGGGAAGCCTGAGGGAAAAAGGGAAGGGATCCCCAACCAAACATGGATCTCTGGAAAGCACCAGTCCGAAAAAACAACCAAGGAAACCCTAGCCGGCCGGGAGGGGCGCAGATAGTGGAGAAGGATCTCCCCCCAGGAGATCATCTGCAAACAACCACTCCCCGGGAGGGATGACCTGGGTTGAGCCAGGGACTGGGCAGGAACCAGGAGCCATGGGAGGGGGAGCAGGGGAGGGACTAGAGCCCTCCCCTCTCTAATTTCTTCCCTCTCCATCACCGTAGTGTGCCTTTTTTATCTTTTTATTTCTCTTATACCTAACATCATAATTTCATTTAATGACTTGATTTTATCTATCAACACTCTTTGCTTCAAGATTAGGGATTGGGTGAGTTGATGGGGTTGGTTTAGCCTCCTCCATGACTAAACAAATCTTCTTTTTTATTACCTCTAAATTTATTTCCTTTCCTTTAAATATTATTTTATTCCTTTCCAACCATACAATCCAAAGTATTGTATCTTTTGATATATCCTAGATTATTTATAAAGCCTCATTTTTAAAAGTGTTTTGTCATTGCTTTAACCATTCTTTAATTCTACCATTCATCACCACACATTTACCAAACATATTAAGAATTTATTTTTGTATTTTATATACTATTAAGTAGTGTTCCAAGATATGGTTTATGCTCGTCCAAAGGGATATTGCAATGGTAAAATATATTGGGCTCTGATAATGGAGATCCAAGTTCAATTCATAGGGAGGGTGGCCCTCGATGTACCCCCAAATTTTCAACCTATTCAAAAAACATGGTCTATACTCTTCTCTTTTTTTACATGGAACATATTTTGAGAGGCCATTAAAATCCCTTTCATATCCCACGATAAAATTCTTCTATGACCTACTAGCTAAACAAACATTTTAACTTTAGGAATGCTTAGGCTATCCCAAATATCTCTCTATATTTTTACGTTATTTCTATTTTTTGGTGCTTTACACTATATCCACTTCTTGTTGTGCATTCTCTTAAGCTATTCAACTTCCAAATCAACTTATCCTATGTGTCACTTGGAATAATCACTCTTGTTATCTTTTTGCTTGACTGTCTACTAGCATCAATGTCTTGTATACTTGTAAAAAAATATTATTTTCATTTGTATCTTCCTTCTTGATCCTTGTGTATAATGTTTGAAATCCTATAACCATATTTATCTTGCTAAAATAACCCACTCCAACCGAGCTTGCTAAAATGAAAGTATAGTGTGAGGAGGAGCGACTATGGTTTCAGCGAACGAATCATGCGACGGAATACAAACCACGGACATAGAGAAACCATGCATGGGAGAAGATAGTCGTGCCACTCCGAAAGGGTTTCCCACCTCGCAGATAGTGGGAAGGCCCACTGGGAGTACACCTACGGCTACCCATGGTAGCTCTCATACTAACATTGAGAGGGGAAAAGAACCCCTCGATAAACCAGGCAACTCAAAGAACAACCGAGACCAAGTTTCCTATGCAGAATACCTGCAACATAACAACAGACCTCCCTCGAAGGGTTCAGAGGGTTTCGTCTTACAAGGATTCGATATTTTGTGTCCCTCAAGCCTTATGGAGGACTTCGCGTCTTACGATTCCTACTCCTTAGTGGGGAAATTCGTAGGAGGGCGCCCAAACATGGATGCAATCCGACGATGGGTGAATTCCAAATGGAAAATCTTGGGAAACATGGTCTTGTCTGCCATGACCAGAGGCTTCTTCATGATACAGCTGAATACCTGGGAGGACGCAGAACACATTCTTTTTGGAGGCCCTTGGTTCTTCGAAAGACGAAGCCTGTTCTTGAAAAAGTGGGAACCAAGTTTCGACCCCGAATCTCAAAACATCAACTGCACCTCGATATGGGTATGTCTCCCCAATCTCCCCGTGCATTTTTTCTATGAGGATGCTCTTCGTGGCCTGGCAAGGGCTTTCGGGGACCTAGTGGCCATTGATCCCGCCACTCACGCTAGAACAAGGCTAACCTAGGCCCGTATCTGCATCAATGTAAATCTAGAGGTACAACTTCCAGACCATATCAATCTAATTTATGGAGACTTCAGGTGGAGACAGCCAGTGATCTTCGAGAACAAGTCGACGTTCTATCCAAAATGTCAATCCCAAGGACATCTTCCAACCCAATGCCCGAAGCGCAGTCGCCCTAACATCGATTACCAACCGGTCGGATGCCAGTAGCCCAACGTCAGCCAAAGAATAGCCCACAACAAAGGGCAAATCACAAAGGACACACAACAGACCCGACCACCTCCAGATCAAACCATCCACCAGGCAAGTACCTCTATTACCATTGCTAATCAATTCGGTTTACTCAATGATTTTGAAACCAATGAGGAAATTGAGGATGGTGAAATCCCTGGCTTCTCACCCCCGACCCCCAATGCTTCCGCCCAGCCTTGCCCCAACACCAAACTCCCCCAGGAAAGCCCTTGCCCCCACCCCCAAGGCCAAAACCCTAAAACCAATAAAAGCCCTAAAAGCCCTACACCTAAACCCCCTCGGTCGCCTGCATCCCCAACCCCATATTCCCCCTGTGAAGGAGCTACTCTCCCTACTTCCCCATCTATCTCCACCACCACCAAATCTGACAGCGATGAGGATGCCCTAGAATCCCCCGACCAGTGGAGCCCCAAACAAACCCGTAGTTTCAAAAAATCCCAAATCGATGTTGGTGTTGATAGAAAGAAAGGTAGGCCGACTGGCACAGAGAAACAAAATAGGGATACAGTCGAGGACATCGCCAATGGGACGCAGAAAACCCTATTCCAGGAAATTAGAAATATCATTAAGGAAGAAAATCGAAGATCCAAACCCCCTATGCAACAAGGCAAAGGGGGCAAAAAACTCGCTAAAATTTCCAAATGAAAGTCCTCTCCTGGAATGCGAGAGGACTGAATGGGGCAGCCAAGCAAATACTGGTTGCTGCCATGAGGAAATAACATAACCCCACAATATTCTTCATTCAGGAAACCAAATTAGATGACCAACTTTCTCCTAGAATTGCCAAAATCATCTGGAAAAACTATGATTTTGTTTATTCCCCGACCTCTGGGACTGCAGGAGGGTTACTATGTCTTTGGAACCCCTCCAAAGTTGAAGGTCGACTTATTTCAGGCCAAGACAGGTTGTCCAACATTTTGTTCCATGATCCCAGCTCCCAGACTTCTTGGATAATGTCAAATGTATACGCCCCCAACACTGCTCAGGGAAGATTGACATTGTGGAACACTCTCACCCAGTTGAGGCAGACGTTCATCAACATCCCTTGGGTTCTGGCAGGGGACTTTAACTCCCCCCTACACTTTTTTGATAAGAAGGGAGGGAATACGGTTACTCCCAGGGATACAAGTGATTTAAGATAGTTTGTGGACACCAATGCCCTCATGGATGTCCCACTGTAGGGAACCCGCTACACCTGGAGCAACAGATGGATGGGAAATAACCTTATTCAGGAGCACCTTGATAGGATTTTGCTATCTCAAGAAGCCCTTCCCATCTTCGGTGATGCCAACCTACGGGTCCTCCCGAAGATAGGGTCCGATCATAGCCCGCTCCTCTTTGAAATAACTAGCAAACCCTAGTTCAAGACCCCATTCCATTTTGAGTCAATGTGGACTCATCACCCGGATCTCAAAAATCGGATAGCAGAATGGTGGGGAACCAATTTCCCTGGGTCAGCGTCCAACAGATTTATGCAAAAACTCAGGTGGGTCAAGGAAAACCTCAAAGTGTGGAACAGGGAAACCTTTGGGAACATCTTTGAAGCCCAAAAGAACATCAAGAGTAGATTAAAACAAATTGAAGATAAATTTCAAAAAGAGCAAGGGGACGACAACCTCAGCACTGAAGAAAGGGTGCTGCTCTCCGAGTACCACAACACCCTAGGTAAGGAGGAAACCTTCTGGCGCCAAAAGTCCCATCAACTCTGGCTCAGGGAAGGTGATTCCAACTCTAAGTACTTCCACATCTCCACCCTCAGACACAAGGGAAACAATAGAATCAAAGGCCTCACTAAGCAGGATGGGACCTTTACTTCTGACATCCACCAGATCAGGGATGAAGTTATTTGCCATTTCAAATATCTCCTTGCTTCCCCTCCCTCTTCCTCCCCCTTGGCCATGGAGTCCCTCCTGGAGAACATCCCCAAAACCATCACAGCTAAAACCAACAAATACCTCCTCAGTCCCCTCACTCACAAGGAAATCCACCAAGCCCTTTTTTCCATGAAGGCAGATAAAGCTCCCGGGCCTGATGGCTTTCCTCCAAGGTTCTTCCAAACCTTTTGGGATATTGTGGGTCCTGAACTATGCCTCACCATATCTGAAATGCAAAATTCCTGCTCCATTCCCAGGGATATTAACTCCACCTTCCTGGCCCTGATTCCCAAGGGAACTAACTCCCAGTCCCTCGTAGACTACCACCCCATCAGCCTATGTACAATCATTTACAAAGTGATGTCCAAAGCCCTGGCCAATAGACTCACCGAGATTCTCCCCACCATCATCGACCAGAGCTAGGGAAGCACTATCAAGGGATGAAATATCTTGGATGGGGTCATCACCATCCACGAGATGATTCACTCTGCCCACAATTCCAACTCTACCACCTTCTTCTTAAAGCTTGACATGAACAAAGCCTTTGATAGGGTTAACCAGGAATTCCTTTCCAAAATTCTCCTCAAGTATGGTTTTCATGAGTCTTGGGTAAATCTGATTTCGAACTGTGTTTCTTCCTCTTGGTTCTCAGTGCTTGTGAACGGGTCTACAACCGGCTACTTCCCCAGCACCAAGGGGCTCAGACAAGGAGACCCTCTCTCCCCCATTCTTTTCATCATTATGGCTGACAGTTTAAGCAGAACCATAAAAAATGCTTGCCACAAAAATATGATTTCTGGCATCAGGGCAGCATCTGGTCTTCCCCCCATCACGCACCAACAATTCATGGATGATACCCTACTGGCTACTAAAGCGTCAGTCTCCGAAGCTAAAATCATCAAAACCATCCTCAACCTGTACGAGGAGGGAGCAGGGCAGAAGATCAACTACACCAAAAGTAAACTCTACTTCATCAACACCCCTAGCAGACGACAGACCAAGATTGTAGGTATTTTGGGGTGCACCATTGCGGATTTCCCAACCACCTATCTAGGCCTCCCCATGTTCAAAGGAAGACCCCTTAAAAACATGTGGAACAATGTCATAGAGAAAATCCACAAAAAGTTGGCAGGATGGAAAAGGGCCCTCCTTTCCAGTGCAGGCAAAGCAACCCTGGTCAAATCAGTCCTCCAGAGTATACCTACCTACTTCTTATCGGTGTTCAGAATTCCTGTAGCAGTGGGAGAAGCCATTGAAAAAGTGCAAAAACAATTCCTATGGGCTGGGAATGACAGTCAAAAAAATTTCCACCTGATGGCTTGGGAAAAAGTGTGCTCCCCTAAGGATAGGGGGCTGGGAATGCGTCGCATTAACATCACAAACCAGGCCCTCTTAGCCAAGCAGGCTTGGAAAGTGGTCACAGATGCCAAAGTGGAGTGGGTGTCGATTGTCAAAAGAAAATATTTACAACAACACTCATTTTTGGACATGGAAACCCCCCGCAACGGATCCCACTTTTGGAAATCCATCAGCCTCACCAAACAGTTGATCAAGCAGGGTTCTTGGTGGCAATTGGGAGATGGCAAAACCATTGACTTTTGGAAAGATGCGTGGGCCAGAAAGGACCCCCTCATCAATGATGCCAATCTTGCACCGATCAAACACCTCACTGATAGAAAGTATGGTAAACATGTCGCTGACTTCATCACGACTGGCCAAGGCACCCATCAATGGAAAAAGATCAAGTTCAGAATTTGGAATGACACCATCAGCAAAGGTCTGGCCATTCTGACGGATATTTTTAAAGCTAACTTCATTCCCCAGACCCTGAAGGAGGATGAGCGAGTTTGGAAGAATTCCAGTGATGGAGGATTCACTGTCAAAACTGCCTTGCAGATGTTGGAAAACAATCCCAGAAGCCCCAACAAAGATAACTCCCAGACCCTAGCCAGAAGAATATGGCTCAAGGCCCTAATCTCGAAGGTGGCACATTTCTGCTGGCTTGCTGCACACAACAAAATTCTCACTACTGATAACTTAATCCGTAGAGGGGTGATGGTCCCCAATAGGTGTTATCTCTGCACCTAGGCATGGGAATCCGTCCAACACATTTTGCTGAACTGCCCCTTCGCCAGGGAGGTGTTTTCTAATTTATCCAATAAATTCTAGGTTTGCTGGACACTCCCCAAGGTTGTAACGGACATGTTCATCCAATGGCCAAAAACTTTTAAGAACCCAAGACTCAGGTTCTTATGGAGTTCCATGCTCCACCATGCAGCCTGGCAGATATGGTTGGAACAAAATAATTGCATCTTCACGGAAGGCAATAATCACCCGAAAGTTGTAGTCAATAGAGCTCTGTCCTTGGCCATCAAAAATAGTAGTCTCATCCCTTGTGGTGAGATACCTACCTATGGGCTAGAAGGCCAACTCTTCGCTTCCCTCAGGATTCCCACTGATGTCTGCAAAGTCCAGAACTCTGACTGCCTCCGAGCCACGGCAACTTGTTCCCCCCCTCCTCAGGGATGGCTCAAAGCCAACATCAATGGGGCCTCCAAAGGAAACCCAGGGCGAGCTGGAGCAGGCAGAGTCATCAGGGATCATACAAGATATATCATCAAGGCCTTCTCAGAAAACTTGGGGATTCAAACCAACAACTACGCAGAAGCCAGAGCTCTATGGAGGAGTATCGAGGAAAGCAAAGCCCTTCCCAAGCCAGTCATTTTTGAAGGAGATTCTACTGTGATCATTGGTCACATTACAAATAACATGGCTGGGGGGAAGAACATACAGAACGTCATCCAGGACTATCAAATTTTTCTCAACAACAATCCTCAGAATCAGATCAACCATGTATACAGGGAAGCCAACAAAGTGGCTGATATTTTAGCCAACATAGCAGTCAACCAATTAACCATGATCATCTGGGAAGAAGACTTCCCCCAAGAAGTCATCGCCCAAGCCAATCATGATGCGGGAAAGTGAACCATCCGGTAGCTCGTGCTACCTTCACGCAAGTATTTTTTCAATACCCAGGAGTGCAGTGCGCCGCTTCACTTATCACAGCAAGAACCCATCTAAAGGTGGTCATCACCACCAACTCAATGTTTTGTCAACACTAGGGTTGTTTCTTAACACCAGCTACACCTTCGTTGTCAACGTAGGTCTATGCAAGGATTCTATGGCCCGTGCACCCCCCTCATGTTACCTTAGCCAAGCCATGACTCCATTGACCAGTCGCCTGTGCTGCCTCGTTTTCCCCATCATCCTCATGTTTTTATACCTTCTTCCCTCATTCTTCCCCTTGACAGACCTTTATGCCACCTCCTTCATGATCTCCTCCACCCTATTCCACCTTGGTCCTATCAACATGAGCCATGCTTGCCCCATTTTTTGCACCATCACCCTCCTATTTTGGGAATTTTCTCCCATGAACGCTCTCTTGTTGTCATTGTTTCCTTTCTATGTTGCCCGTACTCGAACTGTCCCCTCTTACCTCTCTATTATGCTTGCCAAATTTCCCCTTCCAAATCCTATGAGCCTCGATTTGGCCTCCACCATGGCCTTGATCGAGCCCTCTAGTTTGCAAATTGATGTTGGGACTATCGATTTGCTCGATGCGAAACACTTCATCAATTTATTCAAGCTCTTCTTCGGTTTTAAAGTAGAAGTGACCAAGGCCTTCATTGAGACATGGAACGATGGGGAGGTGCAAGTCTATGGGATGCATTTTCAGGTTAGTGTCCAATCCATTGCTCAGATCTCTGGTATTCCTGCTGACGGCAGAGTATCGTTCCAGGACAGACACAATTTTAAGGAAGAAATTGATCAATTCCTAGACAAAGGGAAAAATTTCATTTGGGAAAACAAAGGAGTTGTCTGGTCTTCCTTGCCCCATCCCTGGGTCACGGCCATCATACCCGTCATCCAGTATATCTCGATCGATAATCCCAACAAGCCCCTTCGAGCCTATAATTTGGCCCTAGTTAACCACCTGCGTGATGTTCACCCTATCAACATACCAAATTTTCTTTTTCGCTCCATCACCATTGCCATCACCAAATTCAGGGAGAGCAAGTCTCCAAAGCCTCCCTGACACCAGGGGTTGTTCTTAGTCCTGTATAAGTATGCCTTAGTCCACCAGGTGTCAGGGACCATGTCTTCCATGTCCCCCAACCCAACTCGGTCCTCCAGCTTTGTTCGAGGTGAGCCTTCGAACCCCCTGCATCCCCTGCCACCTCACATCCCCCCTTGCGCTCTTCCCCCCCAGATCAGTCCAAGGAAGATCTACCCCCGCCCTCCTTTCCCAAAGGGGATCTCCATATAGGTAAGCGGTCCAGACCCAAGCAAAAGTCCATTTGGCCCCCTCAAATGCATAAGAAATCCAAAAGGCTAAAGACTCCATAAACCAGTGATCAACATCTAGGCATAGATCATGAGTGATGATGATGCTTAGCCCATTAACAGCGTAAAGGACCAACTACGTTCCCTAACCCTCAAAAGAGCCAGCGAAGCAGTGAACCATTTGTAGATGGCTGCCAACATTTACAAGGAGGGTTGCGCCATGTTGGCCAATGCAATGGATGAGCTCAAAGAATTCTCGGCCCTGATCAAAACCCTCCTGACTCCCGATGACAGTGCAAAGCAGGGAAATAACAAGGATTCCCAATAAACTGGGAAAATAATGCTCGAGCAGTAGGGCTGCGTGGTTTTTATTTTTTAGTTACTGTGTTGGTCCAGTTCCTTCAACTTCGAAGGGCTTAGGTCTAGTCAGGATCGTAATGTATTTGGCTGGTTTTGTTACTTTTTGGTTTGTCTGCTACCAAAGTTGGCTTCAGTTGTCACATTCTGCGATTTATGTAACAAGGACAGGACCCTTTAACCCATAAAGCAATAAGATATTTTATACCTACAAAAAAAAAGTATTATATCTTTTGATATATCCTAGATTATTTGTAAAGCCTAATTTTTAAAAGTGTTTTACCATTTCTTTAACCATTATTCAATTCTACCATTCATCACCATGCATTTACCAAACATATTAAGAATTATTTATGTATTTTATAGACTATTAAGTAGTGTTCCAAGAGATGGTCTATACTCGTCCCATAGGGATATTGCAATGGTAAAAGGTATTGGGCTCTCATAATAAAAACCCAAGTTCAATTCACAGGTAGGGTGGCCCTCGATGTACCCCTAACTTTTTAACCTATTTAAAAAAAATGGTCTATACTACTCTCCTTTTTTTTACATAGGAAATATTGTGAGGGGTCATTAAAACTTCTTTTATATTCCATGATAAAATTCTTCTATGACCTACTAGCCAAACAAACATTTTAACTTTAGGAATGCTTAGGCTATCCCAAAAATCTCTCTTTATTTTTAAATTATTCCTATTTTTTTGGTGCTTTACACTATATCCACTTCTTGTTGTGCATTCTCTTGAGCTATTCAACTTCTAAATCAACTTATCCTCTCATTCACTTGGAATAATCACTCTTGTTATCTTTTTGCTCAACTGCCTACTAGCATCAGTGTCTTGTATACTTCTAAAAAAATATTCTTTCCATTTGTATATTCCTTCCTGATCCTTGTGCATAATGTTTGAAACCCTATAACCATATTTGTCTTGAAGTAGTCTTATCCATGGTTTCGTAATTGGATCTATATTAAACCATATTTATCTTTGAGTTATTCTTTCTTCTCAAAAATATATTAAAAATGTTCTTATTCAATTCTTTTAATCTAGATGGCATTGATTTAATTTGTTTTGTAATTGTATACAACCCATCATTTCCTAAAGAATTTCACATTTGCATAATCATATCAACAAATTGAAGATGGTCTTCCCAAATTTGATCATATTTAAAATATGTTTTTTTTAAATTCACTTACCATCATTTTAATTCTTATTGGCCAATGATCTAAACCAATCCTTGTCAAGGTATTAATTTTAGCATAAGTCCCTTCATATAGCCAATGATCTAAGAGTATGCATATGTATATTTTTTTTGCTTTTAGGTTATAGCCTCTCTTGTTGTTGGTCCATGTATAGTTATCATCTTCAAATTCAACCTCCCATACATTATTATTTTGAATAAAAGATGAGAAATCTCTCATACTTTGGGTTGTTTTTCTAATTCCCCCAAATATTTTATCTAGCTTGGTTATGAAATTAAAATCTCCTACGATCATGAATTGAGTTTCTTGATCTTTACTTCTCATAAAGGCTTCACTCCCACTCCATAATTTTAATTTTCCTAACTGAGTTGTAGCTCCATAGACATTGACATGGATGAAACAAATATCTACAAAGCAACATGTGACTAGAGGCTATCCAATTCCTAGTTTTTTGAATGGTTTCATAGGAAGTTCTAACATGATTCCAACATGTTATAATCCCCCCTATTGCTCCTTCATAATCCACAACATCCCATTCACATCATACCCATATTGCTTTCATAGTTTTAAAAACTTCTTCCTTTATTATTTTAGTTTCTTAGGTACAAAGAATATCATTATTATAACTTTAATAGAGGTCCTTGTTACACCTCTATTTTAAAGGGGCATTAGCAACCCTTATATTCCATGAGATGGTAATCTTGTCTCATTAGGGGCTACTAGACTTATTTACAAAATACAAATATCGTTTTTTTGCTTGGTAAAGAGAAGTTCAAACAACTTAGATTGCATTCATTTCTCTATGTTTGCTCTTGCTTCCATTTCACAACTTTCCTTTTCATTATATGTATCATCTCTTGGCTCTACTACAAAATATTTTGACTTGTCATGTTCATTTTATGGTATTTCCTTATTAATGGTAAAGGTATTAACATCTAACAATGCATATTCTCAACCACTTTTCTTCTGCTAAATGGTGCATGACACTTCAAGAGTGTATTCAAAATATGACAAGGTACATCCCTTAGGTTCAATGGGAATTTTCATCCCTAAATAAGGATCATAATGAATAGATGATTCCTTCTTAATATTATAATCATGTTGTACTGTATCCTTTAAGCTTTGATATGTTTTTTCTTCATAAGATAGAGTCTTAAAAGAATTGATATTTCTTCAAATATCCTTCCTTATTGGTCTCCACTATTTATTTACTTTCATCTATGTGGACCTAATTTTTAGAAGTTGAAAACCATCCTCATCCATATCTATTTGTAACTTTCTCTTGTAGTTTTCTACATATGTTTATGTTGGACTCTTCTTAGGGCATTATATCTCAATATGCTCTACCTTATGAAATCTTCTACATCTAAAAGATATGTTTTTATAATCTATGGTCTGGTTCCATAACTTACCCATATACTTAATAATGATTGATTCTAGTAAAGGTTTACTTATATTAATCATAACCAACATCCGAGCATATATAGACAAGAATCCATATTTTATAGTTTCTAAAATCTCAAGGAATTATCCTAGAGTGTTGCCTATTACCTCAAAGATATCCATTTCCCATAATTCAATAGGTAACCCATACATCCTAACCCAAACTAGTACCAAGGATAAATTTATATTTTTAGATATAAAGCCTTCATACTAGTGGGTAAGGAAGAGTCCTACTCTTCCCATAAACCAAGGGCCTCCTTTTAGGATTCTATCTCTTTTCTCCTTGGAACATAAAGTGGTTATAAAAAGATATTTGAAAAGAAATGATAGACTCACTCTAGAGACTTCCAACTCCTTTCAATCCATTTTTCTCAAGGTCAAAGGCCATGTCCAAGACCCATTAAATTTATTAAAAATTACCCTATCTTTGAGCAACAAGGATCACTTCCTTGTGAGGTCCTCACTAACCTCTACTATTGGGGATGATCTAAGGGTTTAGCTATAAATATATCTATGAGAAAGAAAGTGTAAGTCAAAATCTACTAAAATTTACCAGTATATCTTATAGTGATTATGTTATTTAAAAATAAACCTATAATAATTTGCATGCAAAAATTCTAAGATAATGAAGGGAAAAAGAAAATTAGGTAAAACATTCTACACCTAGATAGAATGTCTTACCTTTTTTATGCCCTAAACATTTTTTTCTCCTCCCATATTTTGAACCCTAGCTGATAGACATCTACAACTTCATTTTTTGTGACTTGAAAAATTATCACTACCCTTGTTTTGGATGGCTAAATTCGTATGGTTGTATCTCCCTCAATACTGCTCACATTCCTTCATATAACCACTCATTTTAAAGCTCTCAAATTTTGCATAAATTGATCCTAGAATTATTTGAATCAGGAATCCCTTCACAAATAAATAGATCTTAACAGATTGGATATTTTTAAGGAAAAAATTACATGTAGTTTTTCAATAGTGTTGGATATGAAGAAAGTCAAACCTAAGTCCTGGACTCCATATCCATTTTGTCTTATTGAGGCTTCTACATTCAATGGTGATGGCACTGTGTGCAAACCCTAGCAGAGCTCCCCCACCTTTCAATCCTTTGAAGCACATTTGTCTTAATAATAACTAACAAATATATAGAATTGAGATGTCTACAACTCTCATTTTAAAGTACAAAACTATTATCTTTTGCTCTTAAGGCAAATAAAACTTTAGATTTGGGATCAACTAATTTGTATAATCTATTTTATTTTACATCAAGAGCAATCAATATGTTGCTATGAACATGCATTACCTCATGTTAATTCTTATAAAAAGTTATTATAAGTTCAAAATTCTTGGTGATTTCACTAATTAATAATTTTTTTTTTATATATTAGGGACATACCTTACATTCTTGAAGGTGTATGTATCATCATTATCCAATTTTGTACTAGCATCACCACATCCTCCAACAATGTACATCTTACCATCTCCTCCATGATTCTAGTTGACCTCGAGATGTTACAAATACAATTTTTTTAATGATGCTTTTAACACTCAATGTGACTTATCTAATTTGTAACACTCAATGTGACTTATCTAATTGACCTCGAGTTGTTACAAATACAATTTTTTTTCTTGATCTTCAATCTTAGTAACATTGGCTTTATTTGACCCTTGCTTCTCTGCTTTACTCTTTTTCTTTTTGCAATATTTTATGAAATTATTAGGCTTTCTATATTTAGAAACAAAACCGACTTTTGACTTAGATGCATTATCTTGTTTACTAATAGATCACTACTTTGTATTTCGATCACACTTGCTTTTGGATTTAATAATTAATGCACTTTGGGTTTCCTCGGGTTGATTCTTCAATTTATATTTTCCTCCTTTTGTAAAAATAATGTAGATATCATTTCAAAATTAAGAGGTTGAGTTTTAACAATTAAACATAAAGAATCAATAGAAGATTCATAAGATGAAGGAAAACCTTACAATAGTAGGGCAACCATATCGTCATCTTCAATAATTTTTCTAATAGCCAACAAATGATCTTATAAGTCTTTTAGAGGCATGAGATAGTCAAAATAGATCCACATCTCTATAATTAAGATGAAAATAAAATATTTTTCAACTACAAAGCATATTCTACTTCAAATGTATGATACTTGTTCTTCAAGTTTGTTCAAAGAGTCACATTTTGATTGACATTACATACTACATGTATTAACTTATCCAAAATAGATAATTTTAAAAGTAATAAATCTTCTCTACATCATGTCATGATCATGATGTTAGCATCTAGTTTTCCCTCCTTCATGAGAATAATATTTTTCAAAACATAGTACTAAAAAGTGGTATTTGATTACTTGACATATTATATTTTTTTTGCTAGAGAACAAGGGATTGTCCTCGAGTCCCCCATCCTTGACAAATCATAACTCTCTTCTTTAAATATCGAGTGTTTAAAAAAAATCAATTCTCATATCAATTAAGTTTCTATAGCTAGATATCTACACCATTTTCATAAAAAAAGTCCAAATTCTTGATTTTCATTTATGTAACTTCTTCATTTTTCTACATGAATACAAATATACCAGAATTTAACATCCATATCCTTGACAATTTTCTACAACAATCTTCACAATACCAAAACTCCACATCTATTATTTATGCATTGTATCTTAGTAGAGCAATATTTCCAAAACTTTGCGCTATCATAGTTTGCTTTACTAGATCTCGATTGCTAGTTTCCTTTCTAAAGCATAAGTGCACCCACAAGAATTGTAATAAATGTTTTATACTAAAACACATTAATTGTATAAATAAAGCAAATATTACCATTGGAAAACATTAAAGTAAATCTTAATCATTATTTTATTTAGGCAGTCAACATGTTCTTGTCAGCTTCAACTCAATTTACTACTTCTTCTAACCATGGGAAAGATAAGTTACCTACACAATCCTCAATTAAAAACCTTCTATTGACTACCTATCTGCACAATTGTTTCCTTCCATTAACGTATTTGTAAACTTGATTTCTTCAAACTTTGTAACAAGCTCTTGTATTTCCATAATTATCTCTTGTATGTTCCATGGAACCTTTGCTTTCCTCAAAATTACGTTTTTTACTATTAGTGAATCACCTTCTATCCATAATTTATTTCATTTCATTTTTTTGCATATTTTTAACCCTTCCAAAACCATCCAAACTTCAACTTTATTATTTATCTTAAATCCATTATTAAAAGCACAATGAGACAAAATCTAATTCCTGTTATATCTAATCATTCCTCCTCCTCTTGGTGGTCCTGGATTTTCTTTAGATGCTACATAAAAAATTAACTTGACCAATTCCATTTATGGTGGTTTCCCTTTTATATTTTATTTCTTTTTATTTTTCTTGTACCTAACATCATAATTTTATTTGATGACTTGATTTTATCTATCAAGGCTCTTTGCTTCAAGATTAGGGATTGGGTGAGTTGATGGGGTTGGTTTAGCCTCCTCAATGTCTAAACAAATTTTCTTTTTTATTACCTCTAAATTGCTTTCCTTTCCTTTAATTTTTTTTTTATTCCTTTCCAACCATACAATCCAAACTATTGCATCTTTTTATCTATCATAGAATATTTGTAAAGCATAATTTTTAAAAGTGTTTTGCCATTGCTTTAACTATTCTTCAATTATACCATTCATCACCATGCATTTACCAAACATATTAAGAATTCATTTTTGTATTTTATAGACTATTTTGTAGTACCCGAGGAGATGGTCTATACTCGTCCCATAAGGACATTGCAATGGTAAAAGGCATTGGGCTCTCATAATGGAGGCCCAAGTTCAATTCACAGGGAGGGTGGCCCTCGATGTGCCCCCAACTATCAAACCTATTAAAAAATGGTCTATACTCTTCTCCTTTTTTTACATAGAATATATTGTGAGGGGTCATTAAAAACCCTTTCATATCCCACGATAAAATTCTTCTATGACCTACTAGCCAAACAAATATTTTAACTTTAGGAATGCTTAGGCTATCCCAAATATCACTCTATATTTTTAAGTTATTCCTATTTTTTTGGTACTTTACACTATTTCCACTTTTTGTTGTGCATTTTCTTAAGCTATTCAACTTCCAAATCAACTTATCCTCTGCTTCACTTGGAATAATCACTCTTGTTATATTTTTTCTCAAATACCTACCAGCATCAGTGTCTTGTATACTTGTAAAAAATATTATGTTCATTTGTATCTTCCTTCTTGATCCTTGTGCAAAAATTTTAAAACCCTATAATTATATTTATCTTGAATTAGTCTTATCAATGGTTTCAAAATTGGGTCTAGATTAAACCATATTTATATTTGAGTTCTTCTTTCTTCTCAAAAATATATTTAAAAGTGTTTGTATTCCATTATTTTGATCTAGATGGCATTGATTTAATTTGTTTTGAAAGTATATACAATACATCGTTTCCTAAAGAATTTCACATTTGAATTACCATATCAACAAATTGAGGATGGCCTTCCCACATATGCTCATACTTAAAATATGATTTTTTTTTAATTCACTTACCATCATTTTAATTCTTATTGGCCAATGATCAAAACCAATCCTTGTCAAGGTATTTATTTTAGCATAATTCCCTTCATCTAGCCAATGATATGAGAGTGTGCATATGTATAATGTTTTTGCTATTAGGTTCTAGCATCTCTTGTTGTTGGTCCATGTATAGTTGTCATCTTCAAACTCAACCTCCCATAGATTATTATTTTGAATAAAATATGATAAATCTCTCATACTTTGGGTTATTTTTCTAATTTCCCCAAATATTTCATCTAGCTTGGTTATGGCATTAAAATCTCCTATGATCATGAATTGGGTTTCTTGGTCTTTACTTCTCATAAAGGCTTAAATCCCACTCCATACTTCTATTTTTCCTAACTAAGTTGTAGCTCCATAGGCATTGACATGGATGAAACAAATATCTAGAAAGTAACATGTGACTAATGAGGCTA
The DNA here is from genome assembly GCA_028583015.1 of Wollemia nobilis. NCBI lineage: Eukaryota > Viridiplantae > Streptophyta > Pinopsida > Araucariales > Araucariaceae > Wollemia > Wollemia nobilis. The sequence continues at coordinate 3,374,619 of JAQPPZ010017036.1, read as the reverse complement.
TCCAGTTCCTAGTTTTTTGAATGGTTTCATAGGAGGTTCTAACATGATTCCAACATGTTATAATTCCCCCTATTGCTCCTTCATAATCCACAACATCCCATTCACATCTTGCCCATACTGCATTCATAGTTTTAAAAACTTCTTCCTTTGTTATTTTATTTTCTTGGATACAAATAATATCATATTTATTACTTTAATAGAGGTCCTTGTTACACCTCTATTTTAAAGGGGCATTAGCAACCCTTATATTTCATGAGATGGTAATCTTGTCTCTTTAGGGGCTACTAGCCTTGTTTATAAAATACTAATATCGTTTTGTTGCTTGGTAAATATATGTTCAACCAACTTAGATTGCATTCATTTCTCTATGTTTGCTCTTGCTTCCCTTTCACAACTCAACTTTCATTTTCAATATATTTATCATCTCTTGGCTCTACTATGAAATATTTTGACTTATCGTGCTCATTTTATGGTATTTCCTTATTAATGGTAGAGGTATTAAAATCTAACAATGCATATTATCAACCACTTTCTTCTGCTAAATGATGCATGACACTTCAAGAGTGTCTTCAAAATATGACAAGGTACATCCCTTAGGTTCAGTGGGAATGTTCATCCCTAAATAAGGATCATACTGAATAGATGGTTCCTTGTTAATATTATAATCATGTTGTACTGTATCCTTTAAACTTTGATATATATTTTCTTCATATAGAGTCTTAAAAGAATTGGTATTTCTTCAAATATCCTTCCTTACTGGTCTCCACTATTTATTTACTTTCATCTATGTGGACATAATTTTTAGAAGTTGAAAACCAGCCTCATCCATATCTATTTGTAACTTTCTCTTGTAGTTTTCTACATATGTTTATGTTGGAATCTTCTTAGGGAATGATATCTTAATATGCTCTACCTTATGAAATATTCTACATCTAAAAGATATATTCTTATAATCTATGATCTGGTTCCATAACTTACCCATATACTTAAAAATGATTGATTATAGTAAAGGTTTACTTATATCAATCATGACCAATATCCGAGCATATATAGACAAGAATCCATATTTTATAGTTTCTAAAATCTCAATGAATTATCCTAGAGTGTTGCCTATTACCTCAAAGATATCCATTTCCCATAATTTAATAAGTAACCCATACATCCTAACCCAAACTACTACCAGGGATAAATTTATATTTTTAGATGTAGTCTTCATACTAGTGGGTAAGGAAGAGTTCTGCTTTTCCCATAAACCAAGGACCTCCTTTAAGGATTCTATCTCTTTCCTCCTTGGAACATAAAGTGACTAGAAAAAAATCTTTGAAAATAAAGGATAGACTCCCTCTAAAGACTTCTAACTCCTTTTAGTCCATTTTTTCAAGGTCAAAGGCCATGTCCAAGATCCATTAAATTTACTAAAAATTACCCTATCTTTGAGCAACAAGGATCACTTCTTTGTGAGGTCCTCACTAACCTCTACTACTGGGGATGATTCTAAGGATTTAGCTATAAATCTATCTATGAGAAAGAAACTATAAGTCAAAATCTACTAAAATTTACCAGTATATCTTATAGTGATTATATTATTTAAAAATAAACCTATAATAATTTGCATGCAAAATTTCTAAGATAATGAAGGGAAAAAAAAACTTAGCTTAAAAATTCTACACCTAGATATAATTTCTTACCACGTTGATGCCCTAGTCCTCTTTTGCTCCTCCTATCTTTTGAACCCTAGCTGATAGACATCTGCAGCTTCATTTTTTGTGACTTGAAAAATTATCACTGCCCTTGTTTTGGATGGTTCAATTTGTATGGTTGTATCTCCCTTAATACTATTCATATTCCTTCATGTGACCACTTTTTTTAAAGCTCTCAAATTTTGCACAGATTGTTCCTATAATTATTTGAATCAGACATCCCTTCACAAAGAGATGGTTATTAAAAGATTAGATGTTTTTAAGGAAAAAATTACCTTGACCTAGTTTCAAATGTCTATCTTCACAGTATTATATCTCCCTCAATACTGCTTTGATTCTTTTGAATGGCCTTTCACTTCAATTTTTTTTAAATTTTGCATAAAATTACACAAGAATCATCTAAATAAGACAACTTTATGCAAAGATATGGCTCATAAAAGATGATTTTTTTCATAAAAAAATACCCTAGCTCTATCGATTCATTACTTTCTCTTGACATGTTATAATTTGTTTTAGATAATATGTAGGATTTTTTTTGTTGTATATAGAAGATGTGATGGGAGGATTGCATGATTATTTATGTACAAAGATAGCACTTACAAGCCAACAAATCTCATGACATATGCTATAAGGATGGAACGAGTTGTAGTTAAATAGGTCCTATTGTTCTTTCTCCTTCAACATTACTTAAATGGATACGTGGAATCTCTCCATATAAAACAAAATACACACCATACATAGAGTAGTCTATGTTGAGTATGTACTCTAGATCTAGACTATAACAAGTGAAAGTGTGTATAGACGAGGAGAATAGACAAAAATCCATTTAATTGTACAATATGTTGACTGGTGGAGAATGAATATGCAATATCTAACATGCCTTTCTTTACAACGCTTGGGAGATTACACAAAATTTATTAGTAGCTTAGATACTATATTTAAAAAACTTGATACAAACAACAAACTTTAAATTGAGTTTCAATTAATATTTTTACAATTAACAACCTCTCCTACATATCAAAAATAATATATATTCTAATATCATACTAATAAGTTGTTTTATAACATGTGTGGATTCTTTAAAAAATATATTATAAATGTTGATTGTGAAATTTAAAGTTTTTGGAAAAAAATCCTAATATCATAACCCTCACATCATTAGACATTTTAAATTTATAATTATATATTCCTTTAAATGAAAGAGATACATCATCAAATAAACCTACATATTATAATTATATTTATAATAAAATATACATGCCCAGTTATAATAAGAGGAGGCATCTACGATAGTATCTGGGGAGGTCAATGGATTATAATGGTTACATTCATATGTAGTAAGAATTTTTTTTTAATGTAGTAAAATTTCATTAATTATAATTACAATATTATTCATTATTTTTTTTTTTTGAAGAACAAAAGTTGTACTTGGGTCTCCTACCCTTGAAAAATCACAACTCTATTCTTTAAAGCTTTGAGAGTTTACAAATAGATTCACTTCTCATCTCAATCAAGACGCTATAGCTAGAAATTTGCATCATTTTACATGGAAATGTCTAAATTCTTGATTAGATTTTTTCAATCTTTTGTGTGAATACAAATATTCCAAAATTCAACATCCTTCTTGACATTTTCCTAGAGCATCCTTCACAATACCAAAACTTCACCTCTACTAAATATGCATTGGATCCTAGTACAATAATATTTCCAACACATCACACTATCATAGTCTGCTTTACCACATTTGATTTGGATTGTTAATTTCCTTCCATGAAAAACATTAAAGTAACTCTTAATCATTATTTAATTCAGGCAATCAACATTTTCTTGTCAACTTTAGCTAATTTCCTCTAACCATGGAAAAGTGAAATTAACTTCACGATCCTCAGTTAGAACCCCTCTATTGGATAGCCTATTTGCACATTTATTTCATTCCCTTAATGTATGTGTAAACTAGATTTCTTCAAACTCTATAGCAAGTTCTTAAATTTCCACAATGATCTCTTGTATGATCCATGGAGCCTTTGCTTTCCTCAAAATTGTATTTATTGCTATGAGTGGATCACCTTCTATCCATACTTTGTTCCATTTCATTTGTTTACATATTTTTAACCCTTTTAATGTCGCCCAAGCTTCAACTTCATTATTTGTCTTAAATCCACTATTAAAAGCGTAATGAGATAAAATCTCCTCCCTATTATTTCTAATTATTCCTCCTCTTGTTGGTCTTGGATTTTCTTTAGATGCTTTATCAAAACTTAATTTAACCAACTCCACATCCGGTGGTTTCCACTTTATATTGTTTGCCTTCTTTTTGTTTCTCCTGTCCCTAACATCATAATTCCATTTAATGACTTGACACCATCTATCAAGGCTCTCTACTTTCAGATTAGGGATTGGGTGAGTTGATAGAGTTGGTTTAGACTCCTCTATGGCTAAACAAATCTTCATTTTCATTACCTCTAAACTATTTTTCTTTCCTTTAAATATTCTTCTATTCCTTTCTAGCCATGTAATCCAAAGTATTGCATCTTTTGATATATCCCTGATTGTTGTAAATCATCACTTTTAAAAGTACTTTGCCATTGCTCTAACAATTCTTTAATTATTTCATTCATCACCATGCATTTACCAAACATACCAAGAAACTATTGAGCAATGGCCTAGGAGATGGTCTATACTCTCCTCATCCTTTTTACAAAGAACACATTGTGAGGGACCATAAAAACTCCTTTTCATAAGGTTATCCTAGGATAATTTATATTAATTTTATTTTTTATTATTAATATTTTAAAATATATATTTTTTTAGAGAACGTTTACAAATTACATCAACAACCACCCTCAAGTGGTTTAAACACAAGACCACTTAAGAAACAACCATCATCTTAGCCACTAGAGCAACTGCATGCGACTTTAAAATATTCTATAGATAACTTTTTAAAATTAATTATATGAGATTAAATTAAATTCCATCTATCTAATGATATTATAACTAAAAATTATATATTAATCGTCGAAGAAATTAGATGGATTATAATTATTGTGTTCTTATATTAAATAATATAAACTTTTATTGATTTTAATCATCATGTCGGTAGTACTTATTTAAAAATATTTATACTAATTTATTGTAACTTTTACACAAACATCTATTAAAATTTGTTTAATACTCAAATAACTAACTTCTTATATATTAATATTTTTTTAAATACTTCATATCTAGCTTAAAAATAGTTAAATGAAATTGAGGCTAGTTTCATCCATACTTGATCGTGAGTGGTATTACAACTTAACCAAAGAGTAGTATTACAATTGTTTGACAATTATGAATGAATCGTTTTACAAGATTCAATCTTATTAGGTTTTTATTGTGAAAGTTGAGAAGTTTAACTAGTTGATCTCATGCTATTTGATGCTTTATGATAAACTTATTGATTACTTTTTAAATTGATTATATGAAATTAAAATGGGTCATTTGTATTACGTATTGCCCTTATAATATCAATTTTTTGGTAGAGAAAAAAATATTGTACTAACTTAGATATATAAAATATATTTATTTATAAATGCGAAAGTTATCAATCTTGAGGCGCTTATTTATCACACCCCCAAGAAATGAGGTAGGCGCCTCCAGACTAAGTTTATAGATATATATATTTTTAAATAGTTTAAATATTTTTTAAATTTTTTAAATCCACCATAACCCTTAATGTTGACGGATAATTTTCTTAATATCGGCTTTTTTAATAAAAAATTAATATTGTTTAGGGCGTTGACGCCATTGTAGGACGCCTATCAACATAATTATAATCCTCATCCTTGATAAGTCACAACTCAGAACTTAAATGTTTACCCTAAAACTTACTTAAAAAAAACAAACTCAATTCTCACCTTGATTGCATCCTATAACTAGATACCTAAATAAGTCTAAATACAATAAACTATAATATTGTACATCTTTCTCTCTCCGTCTACAAAATTTGAAAAAACGACGGGATTACAGAATTAAAAACGTGGATTATACCCGAATAATTCCCAACCTACTTCTTTATAATCCTCCCGGAATGCGAAAGCAAATATGGAGCGTTGATTTGAGACCGCCAATGGACGGGTGAGATTAAACAATGACAGTGATCCGTGGCGCCTGGTGTCGGCCAATGAGGAAAGCAATTCTCCGTTTCCGTATAAAGAGACTGCGAGGGCGGGATCATAATTATCTGTGGTGTTGTCCGGCTAAGATCGAGGAATTCATTGTTCGAGTCGTATTTTGAAGCTTTCGCTAACAAAAATGGCGCCCAAGGCAGAGAAGAAGCCAGCTGAGAAGAAGGCCGAGGAGAGGAAGACCGTGGGAGAGAAGAGCCCTTCCACTCAGGCGGAGAAGAAGCCCAAGGAGAAGCCCACTCCCAAGGCCGGTAAGAAGATTGCCAAGGGGGGCGGCGATAAGAAGAAAAAGAGGGCCAAGAAGGGAGTGGAGACCTACAAAATATATATCTTCAAGGTTCTCAAGCAGGTCCACCCTGACATTGGCATCTCCAGCAAGGCTATGAGCATCATGAACTCCTTTATGAATGACATTTTTGAGAAGCTGGCCGCCGAGTCGTCGAAGCTGGTGCGCTACAGCAAGAGGGATACTTTGTCTTCTCGGGAAGTGCAGTCGGCCGTGAAATTGTCCCTTCCCGGTGAACTTGCGAAGCACGCCGTATCGGAAGGCACCAAGGCCGTCACGAAGTTTACCTCTGGTTAATTAAGTATTTCTTTTGTCTACCGTCTACGGTGTCTGTTGACGGCAGCTCTTTTTCAATCTTTTTGTTGACGCAGGTTGTATTTGTGCTTACTTTGTAAAAGGGTCTGATCGACTGTATTTTGTCATAGTTTTATATTTTGAATGTTACAAAACTTTATGGCAGTTCCCCTAAGGACTCTGTATTTTGACATAGTTTTATATTTTGAATGTTACAGACCTTTTTGGTAGTCCCCCAAGGACTCTGTATTATGTCATATTTTTATATTTTGAATGTTACAGAACTTTATGGCAGTACCCCCAAGGAGACTGTATTTTAATTGCTTTTAATGGTGTTGTTTCTCTATTTGCGGAAATAAGAAGGTTGAAATTATTAAAGCAGTCGCTTCGTTTGTTCGGGTCGTATCCAATATTGGACTTCCATACTTTATTGTGGTAATAAAAATTGAATTTGTATATGGATCAAATCACACGGTTATCGCTTGCATTTTTGTTCTTCAAAGTAAGATATTCTTTTGTAAATGAAGTTGTCTCATCTTCTATGCTGCGAGAAAGTGGGTCTGTAAATGATGTTGTGGAGTTTGGACGTAGTGAAAATCAGGTTACAAATCAATTGTCTTCAATTTGTATTTATGAAAAGGATGATATACTAATATTGACATTCTAAAATTTAATTTACAATCAAATTTTATAAATTAACATCTTAATATGTGAAAGTAAAATATTGCTTGCAATCTTGCAAATATTTGAGTATAAAGTTTTGAATATAGTAGGTGTCATGTATGTATGGAGTTATTTAAATGTTTGTCTTTTTAGTGTGATTATTATAGGTTTGTTGTTATGTGGAATCAATAAAAAATATATATTTTATGAGAAATATGAAGAGTTATATTTCCCATGTGGTTGAGGAGATGAAGAGTTTTGTGAATGTGAAGTTTCTTGTACAAGTTGTATATATTGAAGACAAAGCATTGTACTTCATATGAAGAATAATCTTTGTAATACATTGTATCTGCATTGCTTGTTGAAACATTCATTTATAATATTATTTAGTAAGTTTGTTATGGAATGCATGTAATTGTGTGAATATTAAATTGCTAAATACTAGGAGAATAGAGTTGAATTATTATTATATATTGCTAGATCTTGTGAGAATAGGGTTGAATTGCCAACACTAGTATCAAAGCCAATGTTGTGCAAAGCTATTATTATGGAGAGAGAAGAGGTATTAAAGTAGAACAAAATTCCAACATAGGAATATGCCATTCGAAATAAACAGCTTGTATGGAAACACACCATCACATGAATTGGTTAGAAAGCAAGAGGGCCAAGACATTGAGGAGGCACTACAACAAAGTATCGAGAAAGAAGATGTTGAGAAGTTTTTAAAAGGTTTTAAAGTAGGTGTCCAAGATTGTGAGCTCAAGCAAAGAGAGTATAAGTTTTTTCCAAAGCTGCCAAAAGGAAGTTGTAAGGAAGAATCCTTGAGTAAACGCATAATTTAGCTAAGTAGAGATGAAAAAAGTATTGAAGATAGAATCTAGGAGTAGACTAGAGGAAGTAAACATGTGTAAGGGAGACTAAGTTCGAAACGTATACAAGAGAAAAGTGGAACACTAATTGTAGAAAGAAAGCAACATGTGTGAAGGTGAGTGCCATTAGAGAAAGGAGGAATCATGCATATAGAAAGAAAGCAACATGTGTGAAGGTGAGTGCCATTAGAGAAAGGAGGAATCATGCATAGAGTTGGTGAATTTATGATTAACAAGGGTATAAATTGTTAACATTTACATTTTTTGATGGAAGTTCATTCATTTGAAAGATTAAAGAATCAAGGAGAGAGCAATTAAGTACTGAATGTATTTTAAGGAAAGAAAAGGTTGATAAAGAAGTTGATAATTACTTATTTGGAGAAGTTATATTATTATTTGGAGTTTTTTTTTAATAGGTTATATGTGGCTTCTATTGGGGGCCACTCCCATCAAAATATCAAAATATTACATTTGTTGTAGTAAACATTTTTATCACGGTTTTTTCTCTTAAATATATTCTTCAAATTCTTCAACGTGCTATGTTTCCACAATCAACTCCTTGACATCATTTTGATTAAGACATAAAATCTCACTTGGCCAGTTGTCTTCTAAAATTTGAATTTCACGGGGATGTAGATCAACACCATAATTCACTAATTTATCTGCTACTCGATTTCCTTCTCTATAAATATGCTCACATTGCCAGGAGATTGCCTCTAGTAATAGATGATGAACATCAACAATAATATTATTTTTTATCCAGTCTCCACATCCATTTTTGTTAATAGCATTGATGATAATTTGTGAGTCCCCCTCAATTGAAATATATTTCCATCCTTTTTCTGTTGCAATTTTAATCCCAGTAAGAAGTGCCCTAGCCTCTGCATAGTTGTTAGTTGAAGTTCCATATGATTCTGAATAAGTGAGGAGAATTTTGCCTTCACTATTTCTAAAAACACCACCTCCACCAACTTTTCCTAGATTTCCTTTAGAAGCACCATCAAAATTAATTTTGATAAACCCAATTTTTGGACATTTCCATTTTACCATAGATCGAAGAAGATCCTTTGTTTTAATTCCGTTGTTGCAGATGACTCTTCCATGTATGTTCAAATCCTGTAGCCAAGTTATAAGCACTTCTTTTTCTGCAATTGAGACTTCCCATGATGAGCACCATATTTGTAGACATTCTGCAAGAGAGGCACTGATACGGTTCCAAACTTGGGCATGATTTTGATATTTATTTTTAAAAATTCTATTATTCCTTTCAAGCCATAAATTCCAACAAATAATGGCAGGGCCAATCCTCCAAAGAATACATAATGCTTTAGCTTTAAAATAATTTATCCAACATTTTATCAACTCTTTCAATGTTGATGGAGATACCCAATATAATTTCATATTTTTTAAAAAGTAACCCCAAATGGTGTGAGCAAACGGACAATGAAGAAGTAAATGGTCTGACGTTTCTAAATCCTTCTCACACAAGGCACATTTGAAGGGTCCATAATATCCTCTTCTTTGTAGACTCTCTCCTGAAAGAATCTTACTTTGAACTGCTAACCAAAGAAATGTTGAGGCCTTAGGGAGAGTCTCTAATGACCAAACATTCTTCCAAGGAAAATATTTGGGAGAAGGAAATTTTGATTGTTCTAAATCCTCATATCCCAACTTTACTGAGTATCCACCATCCTTTGATAAGTTCCAAACCAACTCATCTTTTCGTGTAAAAATTGGCAAATAAAACTCTAGAAGCAAATTTTGAAGTTCATCTGCAATTTGTTTGAGTTCCTCTTCTTTAACCAGGTCACTAAAAGAAATCCATGATCTGGAGTTTTTGCTCATAATAATATAATCTTTGACCTTTGGACCTTTACATGCTAGGCACGCTTGAGCCAATGGTTTCCATTTTGAGTCAGAGATGAGAGGATAAGGCTTCAACCAAGCATCAGACCAAAAATTTGCATAACTCCCCTCATTGATTGACCATCTAATATGTTTTTTATCAATTGCAAACTCTCTGATATGAAGTTCCATGTTGATGATCCTTTGGGTAGAGTTCTTTTCCTAAATAATTTCATTGCATCAAGAGAACCTATATATTTTTGAAGTAATATTTTTGCCCAATTCTTTCCTTGATCTTTGAATAATCTCCACCCAAGCTTTGCTCCTAATGCCAAATTCATAAGTCTGCAATTCCGCAAGCCTGCTCCTCCAATATTCTTTCCTCTGCAAACCCTTTCCCACTTACAAAGAGGAAACCTAAATTTTTCCTCACAACCTTTCCATAGAAATTCTCTTTGAATTTTATCAATTTCTGATGCAATACCTATTGGCAGTCTTGAAAGTGACATCATATAAATAGGAATGGATTGCAAAGTAGTCTTTATGAGTTGTAGCCTTCCTGCCATGGTTAAGAACTTACCTTTCCAACCTGCCAAGCAAGCTTTCATTCTATCCAAAAAAGAGATCCAAAGCTCCTTTTTATTTCCTTTATCAGACAAAGGAATACCCAGGTAGATTGATGGAAAATTTTCAATTTTAAACCCCAAAATATTCACAATAATTTGTTGTAAATCTAGGGCAGTATTAATGAAAAAATCTTGGATTTTGAAGTATTTACCAACTGTCCAATAGCCTTCTCATAACATGACAATATTGATTTAAACTCCATGGCCTCACTGACTGAGGGATGACCCAAAAGAAAAGTATCATCAACAAATTGGAGATGAGATTCAAAGGGACCATTTTTTGCAACTTGAATACCCTTGATTTTTCCTTCCATTTTTGCCTTTGAAAATGCTCTCCCTAATGCTTCTGCCAAAATAATGAATAGATAAGGAGAAAGAGGATCACCTTGACGAAGTCCACAAGATGACTTGAAGTACCCAACAGGAGAACCATTGATCAAAACAGAAAATTTTGCAGTGCTATAACAACATTTAATCCACTCACACCAACTATAATCAAAGCCAAACTTTCTGAGAATAGCATGTAAAAAATTCCAGGAAACCCTATCATATGCTTTGTTCATATCTAATTTCAAAAGCATACCTGGTTTTTTCATGGAATGAAGAGAATGTATGGCCTCTTGTGCAATAATTATACCATCAAGAATTTGTTTACCTTGAACAAAGCCACCTTGTTCCTCTGAGATAATACACCCTAGAATGCCCTTCAACTTGTTTGCCATAATTTTTGAAATGATCTTGTAAATCATATTACAAAGGCTTATTGGACGAAAATTATCAAAATATTTTGTGTCACCCTTCTTGGGAACCAAGGTAATAAAAGTAGCATTGATCTCACTTATTATAGCCTTCCTTTTTCGGGCCTCTTCCACTGCATCTAACATATCACTCTTCAATAAATCCCAAAAATTTTGAAAGAAAATTGCAAGAAATCCGTCGGGGCCAGGTGCCTTGTTAGGATGGAAAGAGAAAACTGCTTCATGGAGCTCCTCCATAGATATCTTCTTCATCAAGCTTTCATTTTGTCTCTGAGTGATAATTGATGGAATATTTTGCAGAAGTTTTTCTTGTGCCTCCTTATCTTGCCTAGAATATGACAAAATATTTTTGAAATAATTTATTGCTTCCTTCCTTATATCTTCTTCATCCTCAATATTTCTTCCATCTGGAGTTATAATATTTTTGATATGACGAACAAAAAAATTGTTTTTGCTGTAGCATGAAAAAACTTTGTATTTCTATCTCCTTCCTTGAGCCATTTCTCTCTAGATTTTTGGAACCAATATGACTCCTCCTTTTTCAATGCATTATGATAATCAGAAAGTAATTGTTTTTCTTTCACATAAGAATCCTGGTCCATTCCATTAATTTCTACTATCTCTTGTAAATTTTGGAGCTTGGATTCAATTTCTTTTTTTCTTTAAAAATGTTACCAAAATATTTGACATTCCATATCTTCATTTGCTCCTTTAAATGTTTCAACTTTTGAACAAACTTGTACATACATGATCCTTCAAATTTTGATTCATCCCACCATAACATAACCATCTGGAAAAAATCAGGGTCTTGGAGCCACATAGACTGGAAGCGAAATGGCTTTGGATGACCATTGTTAGGTGACTCACAAGTCAAAAGAATGGGTTTGTGATCTGATCCTACTTGCAATAAAATATCTGAAGAGATTGTATACTTTGTTTGCAACCAATTATTGGATAACAAGAATCTATCCAATCTTTCTGCTATATGATTTTTCCCAATGCGTCTATTATCCCATGTGTATTGAAAGCTTGAGGGACTAACATCCCAAAGGTCATTTGAATTGACAAATGAAGAAAAATCTTGCATTGATTTAGACCATCCTAAAATGCCACCCTTCTTTTCCAAAGGAGATATAACAATATTAAAATCACCCCCAAGAATCCATAGATCACAATGAATCATCATTGTATTTGACAAAAATATGCTAAGGTCCTTCCAACATCTTTCACGTGGAGTAACTATAGTTGGAGCATATACATTTATAACCCCAACTTTGATGTTTTCCTCTTTCTTGTAAAATAATCCAGCAACCCAATTACTTTTTGCTTCTAATAGTTCTCCATCCCATTTGCCTTTGTCCCATATTATTGCAATACCATCTGAAGCTCCTGTAGAAGAAACTGCTAAACAATCACCTGTCTTCCAAATCTTCTTAAAAGCCTCCTTACATTCCTCACTGCTTAATTTTGTTTCTTGTATTAAAATAAACTCAGGGCTATAACAACCTATTAATTCCTTAATAACTCTTTTTTAGGGGTTTTATTCATACCCCTAATATTCCATGATATCATTTTCATCATCAATACTTTTTATTTTTGTTAGTGGGCTTAGCCCCACTTCTTGTTAACACCTGTGATATTTTTATTTGGCTTCCCAGATCAATATCCTTTTGAGTTTCTTTTTCTCTTAGTTCGTGGTTTGATGGCCTTCCTCTCCTTCTTCCATTCTTGCCAACACTCTCATCTTCATCAATCTCTTCCATTTTTTCATATTGTTCAAAATGAGACTTATCTTCTAAAGGTTTATGTTGCCTTAAAGAGCCAGAAGTGCAAGGAATAGTCTCATTAGCATTTTCTTCTTTATGTTGCCTTAAAAACTCTAAACTGCAAAGATGATCCTCCATAGTCATCACTTTTTTATGTTGGCTTGAAAACCCTAAATTTCCTTGGATATCCTCCATAAGATTTTCTTTACTATATTGCTCTTGAAAACCTAAAGTGCAAGGAACACACTCCATACTACTTTCATTTTTATTGGAAGGAGAATATTTTAAGCTACTTGAGGATAGTAAAGGTGATTTACCTAGATTAAGCTTGACCTCCTTCACCTCATTTGATTTAAGATTCCCCCCCCCCCTTCCCTTTTTATTAAATTTTCCTCCCCTCTTCCTTCACACCTTGAGCTCCTTCTATATTTGAACTTGTGCAATGTACTTCCTCATCTTCCATACCATTTTTTTCTTCTAATGGTTGATTCGAGTGAACTGTAATTGCCTTTTCCATTTGATGATGTAGAGGGATTTTTCTTGCCACTTTCTTAGGAGTGGAAAATCCTTGATTTGACCTAGCTTCTTCTGGGATATGGTCTACTTGTTTCAAATTGAAATTACCCTCATGCCCAAAAAATTCCATCTCTTCCTCCATTTTTACTTTGCAGTATTTTGCCATGTGCCTAGTTTCATGATATTTGCGACATCGGAATGCAATGTTTTCATAATCCACCTGCTGATCCCATTCTCTTGATTCAGTTTTAATCCTAATTGATTGTGGTAAAGGTTTAGAAATATCCATGGAAACACATATTCGAGTGTATACAACATGCCTTCTCTCCTTAGTAGATGGTCCCTCTTGGATGAATTCACCTAGAGTATTACCAATACTCTTCAAAACCTCCTTATTGATGAGTTGATAAGGAAGTCCAAAAAGCCTAATCCATACCGGAAGCCTTTTAATAGTTTATGTGTCCACAAAAAAATTCTCACTCCAAGGTCTTAAGTATAATGCATCTTTACCCCTAAACCACGGGCCTCCATCCAATATTTTATCCCTTATTTCTGAACTGGAGAAAATAATGAGGAAAAATCCTTTCGGAAGGAAAGTCATGGAGTAATTTGAATTCAATCCCCACTTCCACTTAATCCAATTTTGAATCTCAGAAAAACCTGGCCAATATCCATGAAACTTACAGATTAACCCTCTAGTTTTAAGAATCATTATATCATGCTCAATCATCTCATATTTGATAATCACTTTTGGTGTAGAATCTGCTACCCGGATTGGGTTTGCCATAGATTCTCTCTTACCCTTATTGCTAGCTAGGGCATCCAAACTTCCAACTTGTCCATTCATACTTTCAGTAAGGACTTTCACAAATGACTTTCTTTCCATGTTACCTAGGTTTTTTTCAAATGAATCCTCTAAATTTTGCTTTTGGTTGTGCTCACTCGTTGGCTACATTCGCTCACTCCTGGCTGTGCTCGCACTTGCTTTCGGTTGTGCTCACTCCTGGTTGTGTTCACTCTTGGTTGCGGTTGTGCTCACTCTTGGTTGTGTTCACTCTTGGCTACGCTCGCTCACTCTTGGATGCGCTCAATCCTGGTTGCGCTTAACTATTATATATATATATATATATTGTAGAATATCCTAGCTACGCTGGCTGGTTGTGCTCACTCCTAGCTACGCTCACTCACTCTTGGCTACGCCCAAGCCTGGCTGCACTCGTTCACTCCTAGCTACGCTCTCTCAATCTTGGCTACGCTCACTCACTCCAGGATGTGCTCGCTTAATCTTGGGTGCACTCGCTCACTCCTGGCTGGCTGCTCTAGCTCCTTATTATTTGGAGTTATGTTTGAAGGTGAGCAAAATTATTTGAAGGAAGAGATATTATTTAAAAAGAAATGGAGTTATATTTTAAGGTGAGGAGAATTATTTGAATGAAAATATATTATTTAAAAAAAAATTAACAATGGAGAATTATTAAAAGTGAAGAATTATAATTGGAGGAAGTTATACATATGTATATGGTTAAAAAAGCTTTTTATATTATTTATAAGCAAATAAGAAAGCTACATCATCTACCCTACCATGCAAACATGGATTTCATCTAAAATTTTAGAGAAGAGTAACAACTATGTCTTATATTTGTTATTATTTATAAGCAAATAAGAAAGCCACATCATTTGCCTTGCCATGCAAATAATATTTTCATCCAAAATTTTATAAAAGAGCAATGTATTAAGCACATCCTACTAATACAAGGACAAAAAATCTATGACTTTCTTATAAGTCACAAGATATAGGAGCCAAAGTTATCAACATTAATATGTAGTATACGGTATAGATCTTCCCTAGTTTTCTACATCCACCAACATGGAAGATCTCCATAACAAGTCAAATCCTTGGAGGAATTATATTATTTGAAGGAGATAAACTATTTAAATTGAAGATTGAAATTATAAAAGGAAGGAAAATAAATATTTGAAGAAACTTAAAGAAAAAAAATGATATAAGAAAGAAAAATTGATTATTGATTGAAGGAAAATTATTGATATATTTGAAAAAAATATATTATTTGAAAGAATATTAATTAGAATTATTAATTGAAAGAAGAAGAAATTTTAAATTTGGGAGTTAAGAGGTTTTCAAGTACAAAGAAACTAATTATACTGAAGAGTTTTTTTCTTAAAGTTGAAGAAGTGTTTGAAAGAAGAAAAATATTGAAAGGAATATTTTTTCAAAAGAGATTTGTAAAAACGTTATTAAAGTGAGCAAAAATATTGAAAGGACTATTGTTGAAAGAACATATTTAGAAAAGAGGCACAAATTAGAACATTAAAAATAAATTATTTGAAGGTTATCTTAAGCCAAACACATAAAAAAAGAATTTGAAGATAGAAAATTGAATTAATTATTAAGGAAAAAAATTGTTGATCTACAAGAAGAAAATATTGTTGAAGGATCTATATTTGAAGGAAAAGAAGAGATAGTGAAAACAAGTTAAAGGCACAAACAATTTTTTTTATCAAAAACATAAACTAAAGTAAAGATATTAAAGATTGGTAAGAGATAAATATTTAAAATATATTTTCTTTAAATTGGATTTGGAAAGAAGGTATTGGTGTGCATATTAGGAAGCAATTATTTAAAAATATCCCAGATGAGTTCTGAGATACCATTTATGATTAGTTTCCAAAAGGTTCCAAAATGTCTTTCAACAACTTATAGAGAAGCAACCTTGACTTAAGTAAGGAACAATCAAAGGCATCATGAAAACTGTCAAACAATGGAAAACCCTATATCATACAAAATCAACCAATATGGATAATAAGAGCCTTCTTCATGGCAAAAAAAATGATAAAACAAGAGCTCAAGATGATTAATGGCCTATGGGACTTACTTCAGTATAATCTGAGTAAAAATAAATTCATGGTAAAATACACTTATAATTTGATACCTCATAAAGGTTCGTTGTGGTACTTATAAAACCATGAAAAAAAACGAGTGTTATGATTTTGTTCAAATAACAAATATAACATATGACAAAAAAAAAATTGAGCATTGACAAAGAATATACAAAAGGCATATTTGATGGTACAGAAGAAGGCATAATTGCTAGTAATAAATAGGCTTTAATAGTAATAGGGTTTATGATAACTTGTTAACTATAGAAGGTTATGATGAGCTTGAGAAACACACTGGTGGGACTAAATAGGGATATGATAAAATAGGACAAGAAAACAAAAAGAAAAGATCAAGATATGAGAATGATGATGGCATTGGTAGCAAGTTTGATAATAATATTTTTAGAGGTAATGAGCCACAGGATGCAGATAACAACAGGGATATAAGTTATGATAACGACTCGTTATATTATTGTGATGACTTGCTCATAAATGTGATAGGTACAAGTAACAACAACAATATATTGGGACAAAAACATGTACCTCTTGAATAAAGACAAAGACAAGGATAAAAAATGTTTAAAAAACAATATCACCATAAAGAAATACAAATGATCAATAATACCAAAGCAAATGAAGACAAAGGACCTTCTTACCAAATAATATAATACGAGAGATGGGGGTGTTGGAAGTATTGCATTATTTGGTACCTTGCAAGAATATTATGAGTAACACGTAAATATTTTAGTTTAAGTCATGTAAATATTTGAGTCTAAAGTTTTGTATATAGTAGATGTCATATAAGTGTGCAGTTTTGTAAATGTTTTTTTTAGCATGTGTAATCATTATAGGTTTGTTATTATGTGGAGTCAATAAAATATATTTCTCTTATGATAAATATGAAGAGTTATATCTCTCGTGTGTTTGAGGAGATGAAGAGTTAGTGTAAGTAGAAAGGTCAAGAGTTTTGTGAATGTGAAGAATCTCTTGTCCAAGTTGTATATATTGAAGATAAAGCATTATAATGTATACGAAGAACAAACTTTGCAATACATTGTATTTGCATTGTTTGTGTTGAAATGTTCATTAATAATATTATTCAATAAGTTTGTTATTGAATTTATAGAATTGTGTGAATATTATATTGTTAGATCCTATGAGGATAGGGTTGAATAATTAGTATATATTGCTAGATCTTATGAGAATGGGGTTGAATTGCTAACAATTTATTTGAATGTTACATTACCATGATTCTAGTAGAGATGAAACATAGGGCTTAAGAGTTCCCACATTAAAAACCAAATGCATTTCCAAGTATAATGAATGATGGTATTCTCATGTATTGAACATATTAAGGCATAAGGACCATAGTAAGGGATTGATATTCTAGTGTAGACCAATGGAATATTACCCATGAAGAAGGATCTAAATTCAACCTTTAAATTAAACTATATGGTATGCGATATTTATCATTGTGCTCCTTATTTTTTGTTGTTAGCATCTAATTATATGTTGGATCTAATGACATATATGCTAGGTATAATGCAAGAAACACTTAAATTTGTCCTCTTTATTGGATAGACATGCCATATATATGTTGATAAATGCTTGAAAAATAATGCCTATGGGGATGCTAGAGTAAAATACAAGGAATCACTAGAAGGGATTATGCTAATGGAACTATGCAAGGCCTTTTTATAGAAGTGTTAGATATATGGTGGGTTATCATACCATGCATGAATATGATTATGATTATGTATATGGATAAGATGCATCAACATCTTGTTCATCACTTTGATCTATCTATTAATTTGAGGATGGATGGTAGTCAAACTACCCAAACATGTATCAAGTAAAACTTATAAATCCCACAAAAACAAGTCAATAAATTTAAAATCCTTGTTTGTTAGTATGTAATATAAAAATCCTAAGATGTATCCATACCAAGGTTGATATTTATGGCCTACCTTAGCTTTCAAGTAAAAATTCAATAATGGTTTGATAGTATTAGAGACCCATCTTTAAAAATGATATATGTTTTATGTATGACACTTTTTTTTTTAAAGTGAAAAACTCCTTGCGGAGCCGCCTTGGTCTAAGAGACCACGAACAGGGGGTTCTACACCATCAAAGTCACCCTGGGGGTTGCACCCGACCCTGCTCGCACCAACATTATCAATTGGATTTTGGATACCCAATTTAGCTTTTTGGTAGGGTGGAGATTTGAACCTGGGACCTCCCTTGGAGGATTGCCCTCTCCTCTCCAACTCACCTACAACACCTGGGTTTATGTATGACACTTTAATATACAATATATTTCTTTTAAAGAATTATAACAAGAGATTTTATGAAATTGCATCGACTTCTTTATAACTATTACATATTTTTTGAAACCTATGATATTTTTTAAAACTTTCTCTATTTATTTTTTAATGTTTGGCAAGTTAGCTAGCCAGTATAAGGAAAATTGATGATTTTTTCCTCCTTTTATTACCTTGAGAAGAGTGGCAATTTTTTGAGCTTAGGTCTAAGGTTTAGTGGATTAGTTATAGAACACATGTGGTTCTCCTAAAATTTCCTTTTGACAAGCTTAATCTAGTCTTATGCTAGCTATGAATGCACAAAGCAATAGAATAAATAAATCCTAATAAACTAAATGCTTTTTTATTTTGATGGTAAGTGAAAAAATCTTTTCAAGAGCAAAGATTTTCAATAATAAGGTAGAAAGCAAGGTCCTAATATCACCATATGCACTTTCACTTTAATGATATGCAAGATTTTAGTTGGTCCCCTAATGATTAATACTAACTATTTATTTTTTTCCCTTTTATGTTTAATAGATAAAAACATAATGTACAAAAACAAAAATAAAAACAAATTAAAAACAAAAAACAAACATACCTATGATCTAAATTCTAAAACAAATGTTGGAATTGAAAAAGCTTATTTTTAGACCATACAGGCATAAGTGTTGCTATTTTATAAAACATTTGATAATCATGTGAAAGTGACATCAACACTATTGCTTCATGATGGCACTTTTGTTCACTTGTAAGATAGACAAAAAATAAATAAGTGTAGACACCCAAAATTCACACGTTGCCACTTCTACCATTATCACAACTGATCAATTTGTAAAACCCACAAAATTTTCATATATTAGTCTCAAAACACTATTCATTTATCAAAACTACTATTCATGCACTATTCATAAGCCCTTTCCTACACTTAACTTTGGATCCTCATGTGACCATCATATTTGCCTAAACCTGGTTAATCTCTAACCTTGGTTAAAGTCACTTCATAGCCAAACTCCACCCCATGGTCAATCTGATTCTTGGCCACCTCACCTAGTCTACTCTTTGACTAGCCTAGGTTCCACCTCATCCATTTGATCTTAGTCTAACCTAGGGTCAACCTAAGTAGGGTTAACCTTAACCCTTGATCCACACATCTCCCCATGATAATTTAGGGACTTAAAGGGGTTTTGAATACTTTTGGATCCCAAAGAATGGGTCAAGGGTGAGTCACCCCCCACCTCACCCAAAAAGTCAATAATGTAACCTAAGGTCAACCTAACCCTGGTTAAATATAACTCTTATTCCATTTCAAATCCCCATGTGGGTTGGAATTATTAAATGACATTTGAAGACATTTTGGTTTTCAAATCATGGGCAAGGATGACTCACCTTCCACCCTAGCCAAGGCAACTCTTAAGTCAGGGTTAACCCTACCATACTTAGGATTTGAACCTTACTCCATTCCACATCCCCATGCTCATTTATGACATGATTGTGGGTGCAGGATTATCTCACCCAAATGCACTTATGAGGTATGCCACATCAGGGGATACCTCATAGGGGATACCTTAGGGGATACTTGTTGGTCACCAATCTAGCACTACATGCAAGACAAGACGAACGGATCAATACCAAACAGTGTAGAACGACCACCATATCGAAAGGATGGGACGAATGATATTCAAAGAAATTTGGTTCCTTGGGGTGATTCCAGCTACTCTATGCCATAAAAGGAAAAGATAAAATGGGAAAGGGAAAAAAATAAATAAAAAGTCGTAGCCAAACTCACAAAGATGTGTATAGTTACATGCAGATATTGTTGGCAATTTTGGGTACTTTGGGTACATTGCCCTTGCTCAAGTGTATTAGTTGTCATTGATGTCAAGAAGCTCTTGAAGGAATTTGATTTGATGAAGGTTACGGCATGACAGTTTCAAATTTCTTTTATAAACCCCAAGTTGGCAGGTTCAAAGATTACAGGTGGATGCATTAGTTTAATGCATTTGGGTCCAGGAGGAAGTATTTATTTAAATAATTAAAAACCTTGTTAAGGTTCCTTTTAATTATTTTAAAATAAATATTTGTTTTCATTGGGTTCTCCTAACCCATGGCGCAAATGTCTTAGCTTTGATGGCGCTATGTTCTAAGTTTGTGGGCGCTATCCAAGACCTCCGCCGATATGTTAAACTCCTCCACCGACGTGTTAAACTCCTCGCCGACGTCAAGAGTTTATGAGAAATATGCATATAAAACTCCCACGATGAAGATCAAAGTTTATCCCATCCGTATTTTTTGAAAAGTATTGCTCGTTGTGCATTCGCTATCTGGTGTTTTTTTTCTTCGCAGTGATTTATGTATCTGTCGTTCAATTTCGGATATCCGCCGTTCTTTTTTTGTATCCGTCATAAGATTTCGTCATCGTCGTTCGCGTCAGAAGACAGGGAGGACTATTGTTTACTTTAGCCTTGGCACAAAAGGTACAAGGGAAACAGAGTGAGGTTCAAACTTCATCGGATGCCTTTGGCGCACCGGTAGCGGCTAGGCTATTGGCGCGCTACCCGAACGGGAGGTTTCGCGTTCAAATAACGCGAAAGGGTTTTTCTTCGTTGAGGTGGACGCAGCGGGTGATGTTAGAGTTCGTGCGCAATTTCTCCATAGCACAATTTTTTGGTGTTGGCCAAGGTATTTTCGAAATTGATTTTTTGCTAGTATATTTTGCGGATGGAGGAAGTTTATTAGAAAGAAACACAGCTTAGGAGTTATAAGGAGTTTGATGCTTGCTTTATTTTGATAAAAGATTCTTTTGAAAGTGTTGGTTGCATTATCTTATCGCATTCTTATGAAAGTTAAAGTTTATTTTTGATAAGACTATAAGGGAGAAATAAGGTGTATAAGGGATAAATATTTCTTGTAATGTTGAGAGTGTTTTTGGTTGATTATGGAAATGAAAGCATGATGTTTTAAGGTTAGAATTTCTTCTTGTGTGAAGTTGTGAAACCCTAAGTGGGCATCTTTGAGATTGACATTAGCTTTCATTAAATTGGTTATAATCAAGCTATTCTTTACTTGGTTAAAGTGTTGGGATTGCTTCTTTGTTGATGATTTGAAAAGTTGTTTTGTGCTATTGATATTTGAGTTGGTGGATGCTTTTTGTTCAAACAATGTTGGAGAGAAAATGAGTTCTACTTGTTTCCTTTTTCTAATGTTGATTGTGAAATGCTTCAAGGTTGTGTTTTGAGTTGAATGGTGTTGTCTAAACCTTTTTTGATGAGCATTGTTGTTGAAACCCTAATTGATGGTGAAAAGAACATGAGTATCATTGTTATGTGATTCTTTGCATAGTTGGCAATTGTTGGGGTTTCATGTTCTTGAAAAAAAACATACTATCCTATCCATTTCAGATATTGAGTTGAGTTTTCAGATTTGAGATTGAGATTGAACTGAGTTGATTTGAGTTTTCAGATTTGAGATTGAGATTGAGCTGAGTTGATTTGAGTTGAGTTTTGATATTGGGATTTGAGTATAGAACATATTGAGTCTCTAAAAATTCTCCTTATGCTTATATGAGTTTGACAAATCACATTGGGTCTCTAACAATTCACTTTGTGATTTCCTACTAAGAAAGTTTTTTTTTGGTGAGCTTGCTGAGTTTTTGGACAGGTTCCGGTGGGGACTTGTGAGCGGTTTTGGACAAGTTCCGATGGGGACTTGTGAGTAGGTTTTGGACAGGTTTCGATGGGGACTTGTGAGCAATTTTTGGACGAGTTTCGGTGGGGACTTGTGAGCGGTTTTGGACGAGTTCCGGTGGGAACTTGTGAGCAGTTTTTGGACAGGTTTCAGTGGGGACTTGTGAGCAATTTTTGGACAGGTTCCAGTGGGGACTTGTGAGTAGTTTTTGGACAGGTTTCGATGGGGACTTGTGAAGTTTTTGGACAGGTTTTTGTGGGTACTTGTGAGCAATTTTTGGACAGGTTTCGGTGGTGACTTGTGAGCAATTTTTGGACAGGTTTCGGTGGGGACTTGTGAGCAGATTTGGACAGGTCTTAGCAGAGGACTTGTGAGCTGAGTTTGATAGTTCTATCAGATAACTTGAGGATAGAGGTGCATTGGTTCTATGAGAAGAACCTGAGGACATATTTGGCAAGTCTTTGAGAAGGCTTGTATGCAAAGGATTGATTTGTTCAAGAGTTGGACAGATCTACGAGACAGAGGAAGACTTGTACTAGATCGACTGACTGTGTTTGGTACAGGTTGTTGAGTTGCTGTGGATGTGATCATAGAAGGCAGAGGTCTCTTAGGCTAAGCATTAAGGACAAGAGGTCTTCGGTGAAAGGAGTTCCACATGCTGGCAAGAGGTAGAGGCAGTTGATCTTCTGAGGGATCATTTACGAGAGCGAGAGGGGAAGGTATCTCCTTTGAGCAGAGGCTCATAAATTCAGATTGGGGGAAGGTATCTCCTTTGAGCAGAGGCTCATAAATTCTAATTGGGGGAAGGTATCTCCTTTGGGCCGAGGCTCATAAACATTGTAATTGGGAAGGATTACCAAAGAACTTTGAGATAACTTTTAGAGAAAATTTTTGTGGATGTAGCCCAGGCATTCTGGGTGAACCACGTTAAAATTGGTGTCACTTTGTGGATGATATTGTGCATTGCTTTGTTATTGCTTTGGGTATATTTCTTTACTATTTTGAAGTATAAAGGAAAAAATAAAAAGATGTCTTATACTGTTCACCCCCCCTCTCAGTATAAGCTTATGTTCTTTAGATATATGCAGGCATGATACCCCATCCAAAACATAAGCTCTACACCAGATCACCCAATGATGTCCTTATCCTAGCTCTCTATCAATGGTGGGTAGGAGGAAAATTTTAGTACTGTCGAGTGGGTGCATGAGATCTATGATGCAGAATCAAAGCACTCCCGCTCTGTCTATGTTAGAAAAAAAAACCCCCAACCCATATAATGAATATGCTCCCCCTTAGTCACTCAAGTACACCCCACAAAATATAGATACTAGAATAACATAGGATGACTTAAGCAAATAAAGAATTGAATACTCATACATTCAGTGAAGAACAAGCAGACATAGTTAGAGGCCAAATAGTGTAGAATTTATATTTACAAAGGGGAAACCTTACATAAGAATTGTAATGGCTAAAGAGTCACCATTTGGAATGACCAACATTCCACTATTTATAGCTACATCTACATAGATTTCAAAATTTTGGATATTAATGGCGATAGGTAGGAAGACGACTCCTGTAGTTGATGAGCACCGACCTAGTACACTACTCCTCTAGATGGCACTGATCTTCTAGAAGGTGGTAGATACTTCTGGATCAATATGGACCCTTCGATATTTTGCATAGCTCATTATCAGCCATCTCATCCTTCTCCTTGACTATCGATCCCCTGGTTAGGCAGTGCATGGCAGATAGTGTAGTGCCTTAAAACCACTACACCAAAAATCGGTCACTTCTGCATACGATATCGGGTATTCGAACCACTGCGACAATGGGTAGGTCTTCCTTTGGATTTTGGGTGATGGCAAGGATTTTGTATATCTGGTGGATATTCCCACATGTTTTGCCAAGTTGGTGCTCTTATTTCCCCATATTAATATGGGTGGGGGTTTCTCCTTATTCGCAAGCGCAGGGTTGATCTAATATTTTGCCCTTGCTAGCTGCTCTAGAAGATTCACCCTTAGGGTTGGGCATGTTTTAGGGAATATTTCTCTCATACTCTTAGGGAAAAATTCTATTCGTCTAATGGCCCTCCCTTCTTCATTCTGCCATCTACCCAACACTTGGCCCGCCTAGGGATGCTACCACCGCCACTTGGTGCCTTCCACCTCTCTAGTAATGTCTTCAAAAATGAGTAGACTCCTTTTTGGTAGAGGGAATCACTTCTTGAGGGGAAGAGTGGGTGAATGTAAAATTTTACCCATTTCATCCACACTTTGGTGACTTACAAGGATTTTCCATCTTGTGAAAAAGAGAACCCAGAAGGATTAGGAAATATAACAATCACAACAGGGAAATGAAGGGGAGGAAAATAAACAGGGGAAATGAGGATGTGAGGAAGGAGAAGACATGAGTGTGAAAAGAAGTTGGAAGAAATGGAATATTTAACACGATGAAAAGCAGAGTTGAGGAAAATAAATAGGGGCTCATCCGACAAGAGCAGAAGGGAGCAACACGAAAAAGAAAACCAGATTGACAAGGCTAAAGTGGCCAACACAAGGAGAATTATTGCAGATGAGAGCAACATGAAGACAAGTAGTGGAAACAAGTAAATGCTCAAGGAGCTTGTTGTAAGACACACATAGGAGGAAAAGGGAAGAGGAAGCAACAGAAGCAATAAAACCTTTATTACTAGTCGAGAGAGTTATAGGCAACAAAGGGAAAAAGAAGGCAAAGAGGAGGAAAGGTTGAGGAAACAGGGAGACACGAAGGGAAAAGCAATCCAAAACATGTCCAGTGAAGCCAATGGAGTATCTACTCTTCTCCACGAGGTATGTTTATAGATTGAATTTCCCCGAACATAACCCGTTGAAGACCTGGGATATTCTAAGAGTAGATAGATTGCCATTGTATTTTATCTCTTCTACCCTAGGACCTCTTCTTCACACAATCCAATAACGATCCTCTTTTACTGACTGTTATTGACCAGGAGGTCATTTTAGCTTTAACCACAACTCACAGTTTTTACTTCGTGGTCCCAAATTATGTTGTACCACAGGGCTATTTATAGAAAACATGTTCTATCTTGTGTTTGTATTTATGAGTTCCAAGGCTTACTGCAATTCCTAGAAATGAGTGAGAGATATTGGAAATTACTGTATGTATCCATTGGGCTATGGTTTCACGACAACAACGAAAAAAATAATAGAAAACTAGGAAGATAATACAGAGAATAGAGGGAATGTTATATTTTCTAAATAATTTTTTGGAGAACCCTTTGCTGATGCCCTGTGATGCTTGACCAGCTGGTAAATTTTCATCAGAGCTTGTTGCACCACTTATGATTCCTAATGCACTGGCCCTGCATAATGCAGGGCTTTATTTATTAGCTACAAAATTATGATGTGACAAGTACATTTGAGCCAGAGTATCATTCATGAATCATCCTATTAGGCACCTTCTCCACTGGCTCAAAATTACAATAAAATCATAATTCTTCTTGCTTTTCCTAAATGTCTAAGTGCTCAGGCCTTTGAATCCTAGGGTGGTAATGAATTTTTCCATCGTATTCTGTCTTTTGGGTGGTGAGCTATTAGGGACCAAATTTTTGTGTTGTCCCTTTTTTAGATTGG
Source organism: Wollemia nobilis (assembly GCA_028583015.1). Taxonomy (NCBI): domain Eukaryota; kingdom Viridiplantae; phylum Streptophyta; class Pinopsida; order Araucariales; family Araucariaceae; genus Wollemia; species Wollemia nobilis. Next base: position 3,348,619 of record JAQPPZ010017036.1, on the reverse strand, counting down.
CCAACTGTGCTAATATCATGGTTGACTCTTCCTCCATATTAAGGTATTATTCCCACTCATGGGCATCCACATCCTCACCCAACTTCTCAAATATTTGGGGTTGATTGGTCACACCATATTTACTGATGTGGGCTTCTTGACAGACCTACTCCTATTCTGTGCTCATTTTATGATTTAGCACTAACTCCAAGAGGGAAATGGTGGGTTTGAGCCTCCACATGAGAACCTACTCATACCTAATAGCCTCATCAAAGAGTTGGGAAAAATGATTTTCCCCTTATTGGTGCAGAAGAAGACTAATGTCAGGACCAATAGCTTGGATGTAGAAAAGATGCACCTGGGTGGAGGTTGGGAGGATCTGAAGTGGAATCCTCTTCCAACTCTTCTCAAAATGGACATTGAAGTCCACCATAATTTCAAGAGAGTTTCTCTTGATAAATGTGAATTATTTCAAATACTAGAAGGGGTCCTCCACCTCTCTAAACGCATCCATTAGGGGCTTCACCAAATTCACCCATGTAGAGATGCTCCTCAACTATATAGTCTTGTACCAGAGTAATTATTTTTCTTCAAGGGAAGAAACCAATAGCCTGATCATTGCATCTTTGTGCACTACATTGTGAAGTATGGCCATAGAAGCCACATTTTCAAGGTGTTCCTTCATAGCTCCCTTGATGCCACTATATTTGGGTAGGGCATTGAAGGTAGATTCTAGGATATCATACCAGTGAGGGAGATTGAGGGGACCAAGGTCATTCCACTAGGGGAAATATGGCCAAGCCATCAAGGTACCAATATTCAGAGGTCTCGATTGTAATGTTGGAGTCAGAGTCACCAGGTGAGCATGTTATCTTCGATAATGAGTTCAAGGCTACTCACCATACCTTGAATCCTCTAGTATTTTTGGATCTTTAAAGCATGCAAGCGATTGGTCTCATGATTTGGACATGATGCACAATTAGAATTACCATGTGACTTTGAGAAGATTTGGGTAAATCAGAGAGTCACCAAACTCTAATTTCCTAAAACATGGGGACTCAGTGAGTTCCCTAGTAGAGTCACCAAAAACTATTGGTTTCCAATCTAAAACTGCACGTAGGGCAGGGTGGATGGATTAGTGCCAAGCAACATAGAACGATCATCGCATAAGAAGGATAGCATAGACAATATTTGGAGAATGTTGGTTCCTTGGGGTGATTCCAGCTACTCTATATCACAAAATGAAAAGGGAAAAAGAGAAAGGGAAAGAAATAAATAAAAGGTCATAACCAAACTTACAAGGATGGGTATAGCTACATCAACACCTATGCACGTGCGATATACCATTCAAAATACAAGCTTTACATCAGATTACCTAATGGTATCCTTGTCTTAACTCTCTATCAACGATAGGAGAGAGGTGAATTCCAGTACCATCGAGCAGGTGCATAAGATTTAGGATGAAGAATCAAAACACTCTTGCTCGATCGGTGTTAGCAAAAATAAACCCCCAAACCATATAATGAATACACTCCCCCTTAGTCACTCAAGAACACCCTACAAAATCCATATACTAGAATAATACAGGATGACTTAAGCAAATAAATAATTGAATACTCATACATTCAATGAAAAACAAGCAGACACAATTAGATATCAAATAGTGTAGAATATATATTTACAAAGGGAAAACCTTACATAAGAATTGTAATGGCTAAAGAGTCACTCTTTGGAATGACAAAAATTACACTATTTATAGCTACATCTACATAGATTTCAAAAATTTAGACATTAATGGTGGTATGTGGGAATACAACTCCTACAACTCACGAGCACCGACCTGGTACACTAATCCTCTAGATGGCACCGATCTTCTAAAAGGTGGCAGATACTTCTGGATCAATCTGGACCCTTCAATTTTTTACACAACTCATTATTTCTCAGTTGCCTTGTGATTCTCCTTGACTGGAAATCCCCTAGTTATGCAACACATGGTAGATAGTGCAGTGCCTTGAAAGCCCCGCATTGAAAATCAGTCACTTATGTATACAACATCGGGTATTCGAACCACTGTAGTAGTGGGCCGACCTTCCTTTGGATTTTGAACGATGGTAGAGATTTTGTATATCTGATGGGTATTCCCACATGTTATGCCAAGTTGGTGCTCCTATTTCCCCATATTAATATATATGGGGTTTTCTCATTATCCGCAAGGGTGGGGTTGATCCAATATTTTACCCTTGTTAGCTGCTCTAGAACATCTAGCCTGGGAGTTGGGAACATCCAACCTGGGATTTGGGAGGGTTTTAGGGAATTTTTTGCTCAGACTCTCAAGGAAAAATTCCACTTGTCTAATGGCCCACCCTTATTCATTCTGCCATCCACCCAACACTTGGCTCACTTGGGGCTACTACTGTCGCCACTTGGTACCTTCCACCTCTCCAAGTATGTCTTCAAAAATGAGCAGACTCCTTTCGAGTAGAGGGAATCACTTCCTGAGGGGAAGAGTGGTGAAGAATGTAAAATTTCACCCATTTCACAAATAATACCTCATGAGAAGCCTCATCCCCCCATGACCTCTCCAAATTCTATAAATAGAAGGCCATTTCTTCTATTTTCATCCATCCATCTTTTGCATAACCAAACTCTATCAAAATCAACCTAGATGCCACTTAAGTCCTCACTTGCCATTAACCACCATAGAGGCCACTTAAACCCTCACTTGTCATTAACCACCATAGAGGCCACTTAAACCCTCACTTGCCATTAACCACCATAGAGGCCACTTAATCCCTCTCTTACTATCAAAGATTTTTTTTACACCCTTTTTGTATCATAAACTTCACTCTATTATAGGTTCAGAAGGTGACTCAATGAAGACAATCGCTATAATAGTAGCAGAAGATCATGGTTTTCAATCCAACATTATGTCTGAAAGTTACAGGCCTAGTCGCAAGGTAGCTTGTGATCTAAAATGGTCGTAGGGTAGCCTGCAACCCAAAACAGTCGTAGGATAGTCTGCGACCCTCTACAAAATTCTATCTCAATTATCAAAAAGGCTAAAAAACCTTTCAAAAAAGTAAATATCATTGTATTTGCTTATTTACAATCATTTCTAGCAACTTTAATTATGCATTAAAGTAGTTCATTTTGTGTATTTTATCTGTGAACATGAGGGGTTTGGTCAAGACAGGCATCCAAACATTTTAATCCCTTTTTGTAGGTCTTGTAGATCTTGAGGATATATTGGAATGATAGTCCACACGAGCACTAAGCCCACTCAACTTGAGGATCTTTTGGAAGATTATTGAGTTGTTGTTGACCTCCTTACTGAAGAAGGGGTTCTTACCTCTCAAAACCCCATTTTGTAACCTCCAAAGACACTCTTGTAAAAGGGGATCTCTTGTACCCCTTTTAACCATCAATTTCAAACAACATCGATTTTTCATTATTTCATTCTAGCACGCCTGGTGGGATCCCCACCATGTTATTGGCTTTTGGTTAACTTTATATCTAGTTGACTAACATTTTGTGATATTTTTGTGTTTCAGGTGCTACAAAGCTAATCCAAAACCTTACAAAACCTTGAAACACAACTCAGGTCAAATAAATAAGTCTTTTTGGTCTATGAGCCAGGATTGTAAGGTAGGGTGCAACCATTTTTAGTTGTAAGGTACCCTGCAACTAAAAAAAGCATTCCTAAAGCTGGTTCAAAAACCAGTTTCTACACATCCAACAACAAGTCCATAGTTACAGGTAATTTTGGGGGTCTAATTTGCCCTCACAAGATATTGCAATCTCCCTTACCACCATGCCTTCATAGGCAAAACCGTTTAATGACAACGACATCCCCATAGGTGTGATCGATCACCTTTCTATTATTTTTAGATTTTACAAAAATCTAAATCACATCATCTTGTAAAATTTTATTTTGGCTTTCTTTTCGGTTTAGTAGATAGTATTTTTTTTCAATTGATATTTTATTTTCTATTATTGTATATACTTGTACACAAAACAACTACCATACCATAGAGACTGCCAGTAAGCCTAAATTTAGCAAAGATTCAACTTTTGATTAGGTATCAGGGTAAGGTGCGACCATTTTCAGTCACAGGGTAGCTTGTGACTGAAGCTAAGACATAGTTCAGCCCCAAAATATAGTCACAAGAACTTTTAGGAGCTAAGGACCACAGGTAAGTTTGAAAACCTATATTTTTGGTTCAAAAATAACAAGTTTAGTTAGGATTTCTAGCATCTTTAGCTTTGACAAAAGCCTCGAAATCACTTTGGGCACTTTACAAAACTCATTCTTTTTGCTTCTCAGCTTTACAAAATGCCCCAAATCGATTTGGTCACACTTAATCTACTTGATAATTGCTTAGAAAGGCTCCAAAACCGCTTTTGTCAAACTTCAAAAATCTTTTCTTCACTTCTATACATATTATCTAGTTGAATAGTTGCATCATTTAGAGTTAAAACACTTACATAAGGTGTGAAGAGGCCTTCTAACCTATTCATCTCCATTAGCTAATAGTAAAATTCTAATTTTATGTTGTATATAAAGCTCTAAGAGACATCTAGCCATAACCTTAACAAGCATGTCTTAACTGGTATAAACAAATTGCTCCTTAGTATAAAAAAATCAAGTGAATTTTCCTATTTCTCCTTAGCATAAGGTTTATATCTTTTTATAAAACACAATTTGCATTGCTTCTCTCGCATTTATTTCATTCTAAAAAAGAAAAAAAACATTGCATTTTACAAAAAAAAGGCTTTACTTTTGCTTAGTCTAGTTTTCTTTTCAAGCATTTTCAGCTTTCCTAAGTAGCATGCACACACACTTCACATTTATTTCATATTGGTAATGTTGGATTCTATCACCAACCTCCAATCGAGACCAACAATGTTCGAATTCATCTCCTAACTTTAGCTCATCCCTCTATACACCACGATAGCCCTCATGAGCGATTTTATGGACTTCATCACCAGAGAATCCCCTACTCTTGAGAGATCCTTAGGGTAGGTTAGAATTATATTCCCTTGCTCATAGGGATTCATATAATTAGTGAGTGTGCAACTATCATTTGTGACTAAGCTTGAGGGTGCGGGCTAGTAGCAAGTCTTAGACAATGCCACCTCTTTCTTGATAGATTTTACCACTCTAGATTTTTTGAGCCATTTCCTTCATTAGAAGTCATTCTCTTGTTTATGTACAGTTACCCCTCACATACCTTTGGGTATAAAAATAAATGTGAGTGATTTTAGGGTTTGTTAGAACTTCTCAAACACACTTTTAAAACTTGCATGTTTATTATTTTGCTTGATAAAATAGGTTGATTTTTGTTACAAAATCTCTTAAAAAACCTCCAAAATAGGTTTTAAAACCTCTTAAACAACTTGCTAAATATCTTTGGACACAACTCAGACAACTATACTACCTCTGCAACTAGTTTCATCATAGTCATAAGATAGGTTACGACCCAAAACAATCATAGGGTAGCTTACAACCAAAACATTCGCTTCACAACTAGACTCAAACACCATAGAAACATTCACGCAACTACCATTTTGGCTTGAATTTATCAAAAAATTGGTTTATCGGTCTATCACTCTTCAATAATTATCCTTACCCAAGGTATAATATTGAGTGCAAGCGCTCCTAGATATGGAGGTTTATCCCATGATCCGTCTTCTCCAACCAATTCATCATGGTATTTAGAGGAAACCACCTCTACCCATTCTTAAAATCAATCTATCACGTCTCATTCCTCATGCTTACCTTGTATGTTAGGCAATAGGATTTCATCCTATGATCATGATCTTAGGTGTTGGCCTAGTCGCATCACTCCCCTCGAGCTCTCATATGAGAATCAGTCTCTCCTCTTCGCATCAATCTCCATCACATCATCAATGCCCTTTTTAAATACCACCTTATCCACCTCTTCTTACATCACCTCATTTTCTATTCCAATGAGGCTAATCGATGGGCATGTCCTAGCTCTCCTTTTTTCTCTTTTCTTTCATCTTACTCATATGCACATTCCTGCCCACATCAATCAACCTCAAATCCTCCTTCGATTGGTATGCAACGCATCTTAGAGTACCTCAAAAATCTTGAGTTATGGTTGAGTGACTATAGGTGTCATACACCCACCCATCATCCAACCGCGAGAGGTCCTATAATGCCTCCACTTTAACAAACTCCTCACCCTCCATGGTGGGGTCCTTCCCAATCTAGATAAGTAATTGCCCCATCATCGCCTATCCAATATTTTGCTTGACTACAATGACTTTCTCGACCATCCCGTAATTGAACTCCCATCTTAGAGCTATTTGTTGATTACTGTTAGAAGAAATACAATGAAAGTCACATCACCTTGTCTGATGTAAGATCAAAAGATCCAAATCAGATAAATCTTAAATTGTACAACACACAAGTTTGCTCTTACGATCGTTAGTGAGGGTATGAAATCAACCATTGTTTTATCTTTAAGCTCCAGGTTCAAGATCTAATCGATCAAGGAGTCATCTAAATTAACAATCTTCTCACCATATCCTAATCAAGACTCTTCTTCCTCTCTCTTCTTCTTGACTCTACTCTACTTCCTCCTTTCTCACCTCCTCCCACTCTTTCTTTCATAAAGTTTCATGTCATTGTTGTATGGTCATGCATGAGCGGCTACATACCTATGATTGGTCCTTTTTCTCCTCTCTCTCCTTATCTTCTCCCCCCTTCTTCTATTCCACAATATTATTCCCCCCTTCTTTACCTTACTCTCTCTCCATTCACCTTTTTTTTATCATCATTTCTACATCTTCACACCAATCACATGATTAGATGAGTTCCTCCTCTTCCAAAAAATTTCACAATTGGGGGAGTTCCTCCCCTTCTAATCAATTTCTCATGACTAGGATTTTCTTCCCCCTCAAATCCTTCTAATATTGGGGGACTTCACCGTCTTTCAAACCACATTTCTATCTATGGGAGCTCCTCGTCTTCCAATAATTTTTTCACAATTGGGGGAGTTCCTCCCCTTCTAATCAATTTCTTATTACTGGGAGTTTCTTCCCCCTTAAATATTTCTATGATTGGGGGACTTCACCCTCTTTCAAACCACATTTCTATCTAGGATATTTCCTCCTCTTCCAAATTTTTTTCATAAATAGGGGAGTTCCTCACCTTCTAATAAATTTCTCACGATTGTGAGTTTCTTCTCCATCAAATCCTTCCATGACTAGGGGAATTCACCCTCTTTCAAACCACATTTCTATTTGGGTAATTTTGCACCCCTTCTAACCAATTTTACAAATGGGTAAGTTGGCATTTCTCTCATGTCCTATCATTTATCATGTACACATGTTAATGCCACCTAACATACTAAATCAATCATAAGGTTTAAAGGTTGCGCCCTTTGCCTCGCCATCATAAATCCATAAATTACTAGGTTTAAAATGTTGCACCCTTTTTTTCAATAAGTTTACACATATTTTTATGAGGGGTCATGGTCCCCTCATACTGAATGGGGTTTGAACCTTGGACCTCTCAAAGAGAGGCCAAAGCCTTTACCACTACAGTAAGCTTGTAGCTCAAAGGTTGCACCCTTTTCCTCATCTTCATCAAACAAATAAATTGCTAGGTTCAAAAGGTTGTATCCTTTTGTCAAAAGTTGCACCATTTACCTTATCTTAATCAATCAATCAATTTTCAGACTTAAAAGGTTACATCCTATTGTAAAAAGTTGTGCCCTTTACCTCATATTCATTAAAATGGTTTTCTAAAAACCTCAACAAAAAATTGGAAATATTTCTCCATAAACCTCAATACATTTGGAAAATTCCTTTTATAATCTCTTTCAACAAACAGTTTTCTCCAAAAACCACAAGGTATTTGGACAATCTTTTGTAGAATCTTAGCAAATAGGTTTCTTGAAAAACCTCAAGGTATTTGGACATTCTTTTTAAAATCTTAGCAAATAGGTTTCTCCAAAAGCCTCAAGATATTTGGACAATTATTTTTAGAATCTTAGCAAACATGTTTCTCAAAAAACCTTAAGGTATTTGGATAATTCTTTTTAAAATATCTTTCAACAAACAAGTTTCTGCAAAAACCTCAACATATTTGGATAATTCTTTTTAGAATCTTAGAAAATAGGTTTCTCCAAAAACCTCAAGGTGTTTGGACAATTCTTTTTAAAAACTCTTTTAACAAATAGGTTTCTCTAAAAACCCCAAAGAATTTGGACATTATTTTTAGAATCAATAAACAAGTTTTTCAAAGAGAAATAATGCACACTTGTAATTCAATTGCACTTTTGAAACACAGAGAAATAATGCCTTGAACTCTATTTCTAAAAGAATGAGAAATAGTGCACACTTGTAATTCAATTGCACTTTTACATGTGGGTAAAACATAATGTGTAATTTCTTACAAACACATTATGCTATACCCACATTAAAAGTGAAATTAGATATTCTTTGTTTTAGAATCTTAGCAAACAGATTTTTCCAAAAACCTCAAGGTATTTGGATAATTCTTTTTAGAATCTTAGCAAACAGGTTTCTCCAAAAACCTCAAGGTATTTGGAAATTATTTTTAGAGTCTTAGCAAATAGGTTTTTCTATAAACATCAAGGCATTTGGATAATTCTTTTTAGAATATTAGCAAATAGGTTTCTCCAAAAACCTCAAGGTATTTGGACAATTCTTTTTAAAATTTCTTTCAGCAAATAGGTTTCTCCAAAAACCTCAAGGTATTTGGACAATATTTTTTAGAATCTTATCAAATAGGTTTATCCAAAAACCTCAAGGTATTTGGATATTCTTTTTAGAATCTTAGCAAATAGGTTTCTCTAAAAACCTTAAGGCATTTGGACATTCTTTATAAAATCTTAGCAAACAAGTTTCTCCAAAAACCTCAAGGTATTTGGACAATTCTTTTTATAATCTTAGCAAATTGGTTTCTCCAAAAAAATCAAGGTCTTTGGACATTCTTTTTAGAATCTTAGCAAATAGATTTCTCCAAAAACCTCAAGGTATTTGGCCAATTATTTTAGAATATCTTAGCAATAAAGGTTTTTCCAAAAACCTTAAGACATTTGACCCATTATTTTTAAAATCTCTTAGCAAAGGCATCAAAACCCTTTTACAAAATTTATTTCAAAGGCTTCAAACCCCTTTGGTCAATTTTTCTATTCATTATTTACTTTATTGTCTTACCATATCTCTTGTACATTCAACATCGAAAACAACCAAAATATAAAAAAAAAATAACAAAAATAATAAAAACAAACACAATCAAAACCGTCCATCAATGATGTATCTTGCATTTCATTTTTGTCTTTTTTCCTTTGTCTTCTACTTCCTTTTCCTCCACATCTACCTCATCTAGATCTATATCAATGTTGTATGGTCACACTGCGAGCGACTACATACCTTTGATCTAGTTCTTTTTCTTCTCTTCTTTTCTTCTACATTCTTTTGTTCTTTGTCAATGTTGTATGGTCACATTTTGAGTAGCTACATACCTTTAATTGGTCATATTTTCTTCATGTACTTTTGTTCTCTACCTCTTTTTTCCCCTATCAATGTTGTTTGGTCACCCTTTGAGCAAATACATACCTTTGATTGGTTATATTTCTTTATTTCTTCTTTATCCTTTTCTAATTTTCATTCTCTTTATTCCTTCTTGGTCCACTTTCCATCCATTTCATAAAATCACTTTCTAGTCTCTTTCATCATCATCCATAGTTATCAACCATGTTGATACCGCTAAACAATGGCATTCAATTCACTCATCAAATGCATCCATAAATGCCATCAAGATTTGTATGTATAAATTGGATGAAACATTTGGATTCACGAATTCATGTTTACCTATCTCACTCAGTTTTCTTACTCAAGAACAAGTTGGTTGCATTTTAGTCTGCATTCATAGGCATTCTATCATGTCACTCACCCATGTTTTCCATCATATTGCATTGTTTGTTGTCACATCAACATATAACTCAGTTTGTACATATGCACACCATATTTTGCATACAATAAACCACTGAAGAGTTAAATCGGGTTTCTTGGTCTTTACTTCTCATAAAGGATTCAATCCCACTCCATACTTCTAATTTATCTAACTAGGTTTTAGCTCCATAGACATTGATAAGGATGAAACAAAGATCTAAAAATTAATATGTGACTAATGAGGCTATCTAATTCCTAGTTTTTTGAATGGTTACATAGAAGGTTCTAACATGATTCCAACATGTTAGAATGCCCCTATTGCTACTTCAAAATCCACAAAATCCACAAAATCCCATTCACATCTTGCCCATACTGCTTTCATAGTTTTGGAAACTTCTTCCTTTGTCATTTTAGTTTCCTGGATACAAAGAATATGAGGATTATTACTTGAATAGAGATCCCTATTATGCCTTTTATTTAAAGGGGCATTAGCACCCCTTATATTCCATTAGGGGCTACTGGTCCCACCTATAAATTAGTAATATTATTTTTTTGCTTGGTAAAGATAAGCTCAACCAACTTAGATTGTGTTCCTTTCTCTATGTTTGCTCTTTCTTCCCTAACTCTCACTTGATAATTTAAGGGTTTTCCTATTTTTGCCTTTACCTGTATCAAAGTAGATTTAGTTTTTTATTCCTCGATATTTTTCATAGCTTTCCTTTTCATTATATTTATCATCTCCTCACTTTGCTACAAAAACTTTTGACTTGTTGTGCTTATTTTATGGTGTTTCTTTATTAATGGTAGAGGCATTAACATCTAAAATTGCAATTTATCTACCAATTTTCTTCTCTTAAATGGTGTATGGTACTTCAAGAGTATCTCCAAAATATGATGAGGCACATCCCTTAGATTCAGTGAAAATGTTCATCCCTAAGTAAGGATCATACTGAATAGATGGTTCCTTATTAATATTCTAATCTTGTTGCACCTTATCCTTTAATATTTGATATGCTTTTTCTTCATAAGCTAAAGTATTAAAATAATTGGTATTTATTTCAATATCCTTCATCGCTGGTCTCCACTATTTATCTACTTTTATATATATAGATCTATTTTTTGGAAGTTGAAAACCATCCTCATCCATATCCATTTGTAAGTTTATCTTACAATTTTCTACACATGTTCAGTATGCCCCAACTTATGACATATTCTACATATAAAAGATATATTTTTATAACATATGGTCAGGTTCCACAACTCACTCGCATACTTAAGAATGATTGATTCTAGTAAAGGTTTATTTATATCAATCATGACCAATATTTGAGCATAAATAGCCAAAAATCCATCTTTTGTAGTTTCTAAAATCTCAAGGAATTATCCTAGAGTGTTGCCTATTGCCTTGAAGGTATCCATTTCCCATAATTCAATAGGTAACCCATACATCCTAACCCAAACTGGTACCAAGGATAAATTTATGTTTTTAGGTGTAAAGCCTTCATACTAGTGGGTAAGGAAGAGTCCTACTCTTTCCAAAAACCAAGGACCCCATTTTAGGAATCTTTCTGTCTCTTTCCTTCTTGGAATGTAAAATGGCCAGAAAACAATCTTTGGAAAGAAAGGATAAACTCACTCCTAGAGACTTACAACTCCTATCAATTCTTAAATTCTTCCATTCATCACCATTCATTTACCAAACATACTAAGAATCCATTGCCATAGTTTCCATACTATTGAGCAATGTCCCAAGAGATGGTCTATACTCTCCTCCTCCTTTTTACAAAGAACACATTGTGAGGGGCCATGAAAATTCCTTTTCATAAGGTTATACCAGGATAATTTAAAAAAAAAATTATTAATTAATTTATTAATATTTTAAAATATTTTATAGGTAACTTTTTAAAATTAGTTATATGGGATTAAATTAGGTTCCACCTATATAATGATATTATAACCTAGAAACTGTATATCTATCATCGAAGGAAATAGATGGGTTGTAATTATTTTGTTTTTATATTAAAATATGTAAACTTTATTGATTTTAATCAATATATTAGTAAAAATTATTTAAAATTATTTATACTAATTAATTATAATTTTTTACACTAACATCTATTAAAATTTACTTAATACTCAATAACTAACTTCTTATCTATTAATAATTATTTGAAATACTTCATATCTAGCTTTAAAATAGTTAAATGGAATTAAAACTAATTTCACCCATTCTTCATCGTGACCAAATGGTGGTATTACAATTGCTTGGCAATCATGCATGTATCGTTTTACAAGATTCAATCTTAGGTCTCCACTCAAAAAGTTGGGAAATTCAATGAGTTGACCTCATGCCATTTGATGCTTTATAATAAAATTTTTGATTACTTTTCAAATTGGTTATATGAAATTGAAATGGGCCCATTTATATTACGTTTTGACCTTCTACAACCACATTTTTATAGATAAAGAGAGGTTGTATTGTGGTCCCCACTCTTGACAAATCACAACTATCTTTTAGAGCTTGAGAGTTCACAAACAAACTCAATTCTCATCTTAATTGAGTTGCTATAGCTAGATACCTACATCTTTTTTTTTATAAATAAGTCTAAATTTTTTATTTTCATTTTTGGATCTTCTTCAATTTTATTTGTAAATATAAATATTTCAAAATACAACATACTTCTTCTCGACATTTTCCTACAACAACCTTCACAATACCAAATATCCACCTCCATTATCTATGCACTACATCTTAGTAGAGTAATATTTCCAAAACTCTACATTATCATAGTCCACTTTACTAGCTCTAGACTGCTAGTTTCCTTCTTGAAGCATAAGTGCAACCGCAAGAACTGTGATAAATATTTTATATGAAAATAAATTAATGTTATAAAATACAAAAAATATTACCAATGAAAAACATTAAAGTAAATTTTAATCATTATTTGATTTAGGCAATCAACATTACCAATGCCTAGAAATCAAGTGAAGAGTAATGTGAAAACATGCATAGTATACACATTTTTTATATTCAAAGAATATAAAAGATTGTAAGTTCTTATATTGTTTAAGAGAAAAGAGGGTTGCATTCGAGTCCCCCACCCTTGACAAAACACAACTCTCTCCTTTAGAGCTTGAGAGTTTACAAATATATTCAATTCTCATCTCATTCGAGTTGCTATTGATAGAAACCTACATATTTTTCATAAAAAGTTTGAATGATTGATTTGTATTTTCTAGATCTTCTTCAATTTTTTTGTAAATACAAATATTCTAGCATTTAACATCCTTCTTCTTGACATATTCTGATAACTACCTTCACAATAACAAAACTTCATCTCTATTATCTACGCACTGCATCTTAGTGGAGTAATACTTTCAAATTTTCACGTTATCATAGTTCACTTTACCAGTTATGGACTATTACTTTTCTTCCTAAAGCATATGTGCAACCACAATAATTGTAATAAATAATTTAATAGTCTCAAAAAGTTGAAAGTTCCAATGCATACTCTATCCCATAATCCAAACAAAAAACCAACAACTCAAATAATCCATTCAACCATGAAGCCCATCTGATGTCATCTTCTTTCTTTAGCTTCAACATACAAAACTTCTACTCATTTCATGAAATCATAGTTTACTTTACCAAATCTAGATTGTTAGTTTCCTCTAGTGCATTGATCTATGAATAAATCCTTGAAAAATGGTGTAGTCCTTTAGAACGTTATGATGAATTTACTCCTTTCAGATTTTTCTTGTCATCAACTAAACTTACTACTTCCTCTAACCAAGGAAAAAATAAGTTAACTTCACATATAATACCACATTATGGTATTATAGCTTGACAGTTATGCATATATTACTTGGCAAAACATGGGTCTCCTTAAAATTGAGGAATTTAATTAGTTAAACTTATGTTATTTTATATATTGGTTACTTATTATTATTTTTAATAGTTAATTTATTATAGCTAAAGTAATATTGATTTTTCTTTTCAAATTGATTATATGAAATTAAGAACTATATTTAAGATTATGACCATCTAATACTATTATAATCACTAAAAATTATATAGATTTAACAAGATTTGAACCTTAATTTCCTTATTTAAAATAAAAAATTTAATTAATTAAACTATTATTATTCAATATAACTAACAAATAATTAATTCATAGTTATAAAAAAAATATTAACTATTTTAAATATCTAAACATAAATATTTGAATATTTATGCTAAATATCAAACTCGACTCGAGCTGTCTATTTTTCTTCAAAACTCCTTAAACATCTCTAGCATCGAATAGATAGATATATAAACTATAATATTGTACATATTTACCTATTTCTCTCCGTCTACAAAATATGAAAAAACAACGGGATTAGAGAATAAAAAACGTGGATTATACCGGAAGAATTCCCAACCTACTTCCTTACAATCCTCCCGCAATGTGAAAGCGAATATGGAGCGTTGATTTGAGACCCGCGATGGACGGGTAAGATTAAGCGAGGCCAGTGATCCGTGGCGCTTGCCGTCGGCCAACGAGGAAAGCAATACTCCGTCTCCATATAAAGAGACTGCGAGGGCGGGACCATAAGCATCTGTAATGTTGTCAGGCGAAGATCGAGGAATTCTTTGTTAAAGCTGTTTTCTTTACTTTTGTTAACAAAAATGGCGCCCAAAGCAGAGAAGAAGCCCGCTGAGAAGAAGGCCGAGGAGAGGAAGGCCGTGGGAGAGAAGAGCCCTTCCACTCAGGCGGAGAAGAAGCCCAAGGAGAAGGCCACTCCCAAGGCCGGTAAGAAGATTGCCAAGGGGGGCGGCGATAAGAAGAAAAAGAGGGCGAAGAAGGGAGTGGAGACCTACAAAATATATATCTTCAAGGTTCTCAAGCAGGTCCACCCTGACATCGGCATCTCCAGCAAGGCTATGAGGATCATGAACTCCTTCATGAACGACATTTTTGAGAAACTGTCCGCCGAGTCGTCGAAGCTGGTGCGCTACAGCAAGAGGGATACTTTGTCTTCTCGGGAAGTCCAGTCGGCCGTGAAATTGTCCCTTCCCGGTGAACTTGCGAAGCATGCTGTATCGGAGGGCACCAAGGCCGTCACCAAGTTTACCTCTGGTTAATTAAGTACGGTGTCTGTTTACGGCAGCTCTGTAATCTTTTTGTTGACGCCGGTTGTATTTGTACTCACTTCGTGAAAGGATTTGATCGACTGTATTTTGTCAAAGTTTTTGAATGTTACAGAACTTTATGATAGTTCCCCCAAGGAGACTGTATTTTAATTTGTTTTAATGGTAGTGTTTTTCCATTTGCAGAAATAAATAAGGTTGAAATTATAAAAGCAGTCCCTTCGATCGTTCAGGTCGTATCTGACATTGGACTCATAATTTATCGTGGTAATAAAAATTGAATTTGTTATAGACACCAAAGCAAAATTTCTTTGACAGTTTTCGAGGGATTTTTTTAATTTATTTTAAATAATAATTATATTATATTTATATTTTTGTTTTGTTTTATGAAGTTACCTCATTTTCTATACTGTGAAAAGGTGGGTCTGTAAACGATGTCGTGGAGTCTGAAGGCAGTGAAAATCAGATGCAAATCAATCATCTTCAATTTGTATTTGGCAAAAAAATGATAGACTAATATTGACATGCTAAAATTTAATTTATAATCAAAATCATAAATTAACGTTTTAGCATGTGAAAGTAAGATATTGCTTGCAATCGGCATGATCCAGGCACTTGGAACTATGCTTATATGAAAGATATATTATATTTGTTTCATTGTAACAACTGATTGGAAATATTATACTATGCCATTCAAGGAACTTTAATCAATCGCTATTGTCTCTTTAATGCTTGTTGACCAAATAAGAAGACGATCAAGCCTGTTGAGGCCAAGTAGAGAGATGAATTACTCCAAGTGAGTAGTAATTGCCAATATCAACTCAATAGGATGCCAATGTCAAGATTATTAAAAGATAAAATGATATATAGTATTGAAGGATTTGGGTAAAAGCATCAATGAAAGGGTCACTATCCTTTGCAAGTATTGAGGAAGAGATGGAGCTAAACGATGTCATATGCCATGAATTAGGATCATTCAATTTAGCTTTTATCTTTAAATTTTTCAAGTGAGGTCAAGATTATTAAAAGATAAAATGATGGAGGTAAAACGATTTATTTAGGCCATCAACATTTTATGAATATTTGCTCAAAATATATTCAATTCAGTTTTTAAGTTCAAATTTGTTAAGTGAGGTCAAGATTATTAAAAGATTATGTTTTTATTTAGGTCATTACCATTTTATGAATATTTGCCTAAAATATATAGAGCAAATCTATATGGACTATTATTGCCCTTCAAAAGCCACATTATATAGAGGATTTGTAGAGCCAGGAATAACTTCAAAAGCACATTATATTGCCTTGAAAACCCTAAAGTATAAGGATGGTATTTCAATGCAATTATCTTTTTAATATCTCCTAAACATCCTAAATTGTTATAGACTTCCTCCATCTTCATTTCTTTATTATGTTGCTCTTGAAACCCTAAAGTACAAGGGATAACCTCTATACCACTTTTTTTTTTATAAGCAAAAAACCCCTTGTGGGGCTGCCTTGGTCTGAGAGACCACGAACAGGGGGTTCTACACCGTCAAAGTCACCCGGGAGTCACACTTGACCTTGCCCGCACCAACATTATCAATTGGATTTTGGATACCCAATTCAGCTTTTTGGTAGGGTGGAGATTTGAGCTTGGGACCTCCCTTGGAGGATTGCCCTCTCCTCTCCAACTCACCTACAACACCTGGGTGCCTCTATACTACTTTAACTTTTCTTACCAAGAGAGGATTCTATACTACTTGAGGAAAATGGAGATGATTTACCTAGAAAGATCTTGACCTCTTACATTGTCTTTGTGTTTGGATTTTCCTCCACATTTATCTTTTTACCTTTAATTCCTTCTCAACTTAAACTTACATATTGTACTTTCTCATCCCTTATATCTTTCTTTGTTTCTTAATTGTTGATCCAAGTGAGTTATGGTGGCCTTCTCCATAAGATGTAGATAGGCTTTATTTTACCCTTCTCTAGGAGTGAAATATCCTTGCTTTGTCTTGAAGTTTATCTTATAACCAAAATTTTATGTCTCTCCATAGTTTTCACTTTGCAAGCTCTTACCAAGTGACAAGTCTCATAACAATTATGGTTATAAAATATGATGTTTTCATAATCCACTTGTTGATCTTATTCTCGTGATTCAAATTTAATCTTAATGATCACGAGAATAACCGTATTTTATAACTTGGAGATTTGAACCTGGGACCTCCCTTGGAGGATTGCCCTCTCCTCTCCAACTCACCTACAACACCTGGGTGCCTCTATACCACTTTCACTTTTATTACCAAGAGAGGATTCTATACTACTTGAGGAAAATGGAGATGATTTACCTAGAAAGATCTTGACCTCTTACATTGTCTTTGTGTTTGGATTTTCCTCCACGTTTATCTTTTTACCTTTAATTCCTTCTCAACTTAAACTTACATATTGTACTTTCTCATCCCTTATATCTTTCTTTGTTTCTTAATTGTTGATCCAAGTGAGTTATGGTGGCCTTCTCCATAAGATGTAGATAGACTTTATTTTACCCTTCTTTAGGAGTGAAATATCCTTGCTTTGTCTTGAAGTTTATCTTATAACCAAAATTTTATGTCTCTTCATAGTTTTCACTTTGCAAGCTCTTACCAAGTGACAAGTCTCATAACAATTATGGTTATAAAATAGGATGTTTTCATAATCCACTTGTTGATCTTATTCTCGTGATTCAAATTTAATCTTAATGATCACGAGAATACCCTTGAGGGGGCATGATGCAAAGGTTTTGAAATATCCATATCAACACATATTCTAGTATATATAGCATGCTTCCTCTCCTTAATAGTTAGTCCTTGATGAGTTCTCCTAGGGCATTTCCAATATTCTTCAGAACATCCTTATTGATAAGATGATTTTGAAGTCCAAAAAGCCTAACCCAAATTGGAAGTTTCCTAATAGTTTTTGTATCAATAGAAAAAAATCATTCCATGGTCTTAAATAAAGGGTATCTCTTCCTCTAAACTATGGGCCACCACTCAATATTTTATCTTTGATTTCTAAATTAAAAAATATGATAAGGAAAAAAGCATTAGGAAGAAAACTCATAGAGTAATTTGACTTCAATCCCCACTTCCATTCGATCCAATCTTGAATCCCCAGAAACCTTGGTCACGATCTATGGAACTTACATATTAACTCCTTGCTTTTCAAAATCGTTACATCATGCCCAATCATCTCATCCTTGATGATCACTTTTGGTGCAGCATCCGCTACTTGGATCAAACTTTCCATATATTTGTTCTTCCACATATCTTCAACTTGGGCATCCTCACTTTTCATTAGGGCTTTCAAATATGGCTTTCCTTCTAAACTAACTAGTGGGGTTGGGGCTGGTGCTCGCTCCTAGCTTTCACCCCTTTGGCTCACACTCAATTCAAGATCACACTTCCTCCTAGATCGCACTCCCTCCCAACTTGCACTCCCTCCCAACTTGCACTCCCTTGTAGCTCACTCTTGCTCTTATCTCTTCTTTCTCTTGGTATTCCTTTGCTTCAATAATTTTTTGGAAATAATATTTGCCATATTCATGGTAAGGATTTGAAGCATTGATACACTTTGGACGAATTCATTGCTCTTTCACGATATCTAAAGATCTCAAGATTGGCTCACACTCCCTCTTGGCTTGCACTCACTCCCAACTTGCACTTCCTTCTAGCTTACACTCCCCCCTAGATCACACTTGCTCCTATCTCTTCTTTCTCTTGATGTTCCTTTGCTTCGGTAATTTTTTGAAAACAATATCTGTCGCATTCATGGTAAGGGTTTGAAGAATTGATACACTTCAAATGAATCCACTACTCTTCCATCATATCTAAAGATCTTAAGATTGGCTCACAGTCTCTCTCAGCTCACACTTCCTTCTAGCTTGCATTCCCTTTCCAAATGATAAGGTTAAGTTATAAGATAAACAAATAGGTAATTTTTGTCAAAGAGGCCAAGGATGGTGGCATGGAGGATAACTTAAAGTAGGGCATAACAAGTTATCTCTTCAAACATAACCAAATCTAATGGAAGGAAAATCATGATGTTGATTAGAAAGATATAAGAAAATAAAAGTACATAAATTAATTGAAATCTTCATTTGTTGATAATACAAATGAAAATGAATTATTGAATATAAAACACTCATGTAGAATGGTTGACAACAAGTTATATATTGGGTTATTTTTTGTTGGATGCCGAGGTGCCAAATTCCTATAGAAAAATAAATAATGGTCCGTAAGATATCCAAAAGAAACTAAACTATGTTGGACTTTGATTATATAAACTATGAGAAGGGGATTGGGAAGATGATTTGCAAAGGGCCTCTTAGGGGATTCGACACAATATTTCCCCTCTTTATCACCTTAAGGATAGGGGTAATTTGTGAGCTTAAGTCTAAGGTTTAGTGGATTAGTTAGAGAACACCTATGTTTCTCCTAAGATTTCCATTTGACAAGCTTAATCTAGTCTTATGCTAGCTATGAATATACAAAGCAATACAATAAACAAATCCTAGTAAACTAAATGCTTTTTTATTTTGATGATAAGCGAAAAAGGTTTTCTTTTCAAGAGCAAGGGCTTAATCTCACCATATGCACTTTCACTTTAATGATATGCAAGCTTTTAGTTGGTCCTCTAATGATTAATGCTAGATAAAAATAGAAAGTACAAAAACAATAACAAATTAGAAACAAACAACAAATATACCTATGATCTAAATGCTAAAATAAAGGTTGGAATTGAAAAACCTAGTTTTTTATCCATAAAGGCTAAAGTGTTGCTATTTTGCAAAAAAATTATTGGTCCTATGTGTAGACACCTAAAACGCGTCATGCCGAGATGACTACTCATATGGGACATGCTAGAAGACCATATGGAAGTCCTTGGACAGATTCCAAGGTATAGCAGTGGTTTTCACCACTCATTTGGGTACCTTTGCCTAGTCAGTGCTAGCCGCTGTTGACACCCGTGGTTAGCAATGCTGATCACGCCTATTAGCTGTGGTCAGAACTCAAAGTTAGTTGGCCTTCATCCGACCTTAAATCGGTTGCAACGACCAATTGGTTGCGGATTGGAGCAATTTGAGTGAGGACGGTTCTGGATCCTTCCATCCAACAAGCTCAACTGCCCAATATTGATCTTAGATTCCTCATGAAGCTACTCCTATCCCTTGGCAATTGATATATAATCTCCCTTCAAATTGGGGAGAAGAGAGAGAAGCATAATCAATTGAGCAACGAAGCCCTGTCGAATTGCGTAATCATTCACATGCATTGATAGGAATACTTTTGCTACGTAATTGGAGATCACATTGCCATGGAGGTCCTAGGAGGATAGGAGAGCCAAGAAATGCTAATCCGTGCAATCCGTGCACTCATTGAGAAATTCAACCGTCAAATATGTTAGAGGACATAGAGGCAACCCTTGACCATCAATTTGACAGGGAGAATCAGAGAATTGGCCTTCATTTGGATGGTAAACTTACTTCAGGCTCAGCCGTGGCTATCAGCCGCGGTGAACAATGCCCACCACTTGAAGGACCCGTGGTCAGCAGGTGATCCTTAATTTCCTTGTTCTTTTCTTTGCAGTTTGTTTAACTAGGTTAGATTAATCATGCTGCAGGTTTAATTTAGTATTCTAGAGATATTTGATCGATAGATTAGGAGTTAATTGCAATTTCCCTTCATTTTTGTAGTGTAGGCATAACGAATATTTTTCATGCTTTCATGTCTTCAATTGGTTAAATAGGACTTTAGATAGATTCATCTTAGTTTCTTTTATGTTTCTAATGATATATTATCATGATTTAGATCAATTTACATGCATTGAATCACTTTCTTGATTTCTTGATTATCATGTTATATTTTATACAAGCACCCTTTAAAAGCCTCATCAAGAGAGGCCTCCTTTGCTATTAATGTTTCTTGTTGTTTATTGCACGCAGGACTAACAGGGTTTTGGGATGCAAGGCAATAAATGCCTCTAATTGTGGAGAAGAGGGTCATCGACACCCTAGATCAGTTCGTGTCTTCCTGAAAGGCATTTGGAAATCACACCTACCCTTGAGGGGGAAATAATACATTTCTATTGTAATGATTGTATCAAAGTGATTATCCCTAAGAGGGATGTACTTGTAATCTGAATTTGGCTTCGAATATAATGGAATAAAGCATGTTTCTCATTGTTAATTTTTTGTCAATTTATCATTCTTGTATGCATTTTGTGTATCTTTCAATTCTTGCAATAGGAAACGATAGGTGTGAGCCTTTTTTGGATAGTATAGAATACAATCACGACGGGAATCCGTATTTAATACCTCAAATTTCTGACCTATATTGTTTGTTATGACAGGTGCTCACTGGGTTTGACAATCGCGATCAAAAGTTGTCATCGCGGTTGACATCCGTGGGCAACAGTGGTCACCGCGCCATAGAGCCACGATCAGAATCTGATAAATCATACTGCAGGGGGAAAAACTTAATCGAATGAGAATTTGAGGTAGGTCCCACTAGTATTATGTTCTTTTCTGTTCTTTGTCTGTGTTTTTATAGAATGCGTAAAATGCTAGCATAATTAGGGAAGGCAATGAAGAGATGTTAAATGCATTAAGTCCTTAGGTATTTTGATTAGGATCTACTAGTCATTGCTAGGAACAACGGACATCTGAGTGCAGTCTGCCCTAGTATCCAGCGATCTAGGACCCTCTTGTATGTTAGTTTTGCTTGCTTGAGGCCCGATCAGTAGCCATACCATCGTCAATATGCATTGTCAAGATGTCATGTAAAATTAATCATGAATGCTTTCTTAATTTGAAACGTTTCTTTTTCTGTATTGCATATAGAAAGAATCATTTGAATGTTGTATTATACATGTTTCTTTTCATGCAAATTAAAAGGAACCACACACACCATGTTTCACATTAAACGTTAGTGAGTTGGAAGTCACATCCAACCACTAGTAGGGTTTCAACGATGGTGGAGGTGATTTCCTTTCGTTGGTCCAACTCCCTCGTACCTTCTTGTTATTAGATTAAAATTTGCATGTATTTCTCTTCGGAGGGTATAACGCTGATTGGTGAGATTGGGTGAGGATTTGGGAGGACTTGTGCTCCTTGACCAGGTATGGACCTTATCACCACATTTTGGGGGGATTACATGACCTAGAGTTCATCGTCAGGTTGTCAAGTTGCGAGCATACATGTGAAAGCCATTAAAAAATTAAGAAAATCATCAATGTATTGCAAAACACGACAAGAGTTACTTTACTGATACAAAAAATTGAAAACACATCAAACAATTCAGGGCTCATTTTAAAATTGTAAAAGGAGATAATCATCATTGTATTCTTTTCGTGCTAATAAAAGTTAAATCTAGATATAGGATACATAATGGTGCAAACACGGAGAGGCCGATTCGGGCATAGACCCGAGATCGAAGCCCAAGCTTCACCTAGTGCACATCATGATGTGGAACGCCCTCAATCACTTAATCCTCCTGGACGTCATTCAATGAGTATTAGAGGGGATAATTCCACACGAGGGGATTCCGTTGAGAATACCCCGATTAGAGGAAGTACTAGACATTCCTATAGACACAGATCAGACCATGGGACTTCCCAGCATGGGGGTTTAATTGAGATTTCTAACTCAATTTATTATTGCTTGAAATGGAAAACAATATATAGACTCCATGAGAACAACTTATGGCTCAGAATAGTTAAAGCCCAATGATTATCTTAACAACAAAATAACTAAGATAGCAACTACAATATCTCTAACTAATTCTTAGAATAGCCCTAAGAATAACTACGTAAGGAAAATAGGATCAAAATCCAACATTCTTCCCCTTGATGCTAAAGAAACTCATGCAAGAGTTCTATAAGCATCACAAAGTTGGAAGAAAACATTTCTCTTACGTTTCCTCCAATATTGAAGCAAGAAATCAAAATTTGCAAAAAACTTATGGTGGCACTCCTTCCACTCTTCATGTGGATTTTCTTGCAAATGCTTGAGTGCCTTCTTTTGTTGATTAGCTCCCCCTTAAAAAAAAGTATCTCCTTTTGTGGTGTTCAATAACCACTCTCTTACATCTTTATTATTATGGTCTTTTAACCATGCTCTCACATTTTGATCTTCTTTTACATATTCAATGCTAAACAATACTCCACATGAGTATTTACAATTAATCATCTCAAATAGATGATTATACCATACAAATATTTCACATATTTCCACACAAAAGATCACAAAAAATATGGCTAAATAATGACCAACTACATATGCAACATAAAGTTGCTCCTCATACAAATATTATCTCAAAACAATGACTTTACAATATTCCTTCTCCCAAGGAATTTTGAACACATCATTTTGGTCCATGTGACCTAAGTCATCCATCACTGTCTTCTATCCAAGAAGACTCTTCATCAAAGTTGTATCAATGAGACAATCACCTCTCAATAATACCTTTGGAAGACATTTTCATTTCTTTTCATTCCTGCTCACAAAAAACAAATTATTAATCATAAAAACATTACCTTTAGTGTGAGTAGATTTGGTGCTTCCCATAAAGCTATTTTGTAGCAGTTCTTCTTCTTTGTATGTTGCTTCAAGATCAACTATCAAATCTTCACTAAGAGCTCTCCTGATTTGTTCAATCCATGTTGGTGTGTTGAAACACCATTCATCCAAGCAATCATACATTGTTGCCTTTTCATTCAAGCAATCATACATTGTTGCCTTTTCAAGATAACTCTTTTTATGCAATGTAGTCACTCCAAGTGAGTGATCTTTAGCCACAATTGCCTCTTCAAGATAATTCTAAATCTCCTTTGATGATGCCTCCATTACATCATGAAGTCCATTAACGACTATCTCACTATTTTCTATCTCCTCCTTGAGAGAGTATTTCTCATAATATTATTTTCCTTTTATTATCTCAGCTTTGATATAATCTTCATTATGGAGTATGAAACTTATTCCATTCATCTCTTCTTCCTCTTCTACACTTGGGTAATTATACCACATAACTTCATTATTCTCCTCAATAAGAACTGTAGGTGCATTCTTCAAAATACACTCTCCATTTGTCTCCTTCATGAGACATTCTTCATCGTACCTCTCTTCAATGAGAATTGTACGAGGCTCCTTCTCGTCCTCTTCTCCATGAAGGTATTCTTTACTCTCTTTCACACAAGGTTCTTCAAATATGTCTTCCTCTCCAAGAAAGAATTCTCCATTACAAAGCATGGCTTCATATGAGTCTTTACAAGACTCTTCAAAAACTCCGTCGAAAGGATCTAATTCAGAAACTTCTTCAAGGAAGCAAGATTCCTCCTTGCTTAAACAATATTCATGATTGTCACTTATGGCTTTATGGGTGTCCTCATCAAACCCATTAGCATATTTCAACACTTTCCATGCCATTTTAGCTGATCTACAATTGGCTATGAGAGAAAAAACACTCTTTTCCATTCCTCTCCTCAAATTCATAAGGGCTAAGCAATTTGCATATTGCTACTCCTTCTTCTCTTTTCTCTCCTCGTATTGTAGCTTGCTCCAAGAGGGTTCCTCATAGCCTTCTTGAACTATATCCCATAAGTCTTGAGCCTTCAAGAAGGTCTTCATCATTATGCTCCAAATAGCATAATTATCTCCATTGAATTTGGGCACTTCCAATTCTTTATACATGGTGGCCATTCTACAATCCACCACTCATAAATCAAATTTAGGCCCCTAAACGAGGTTCCAAGGGGCAGCGCCAAAAGGCTTCTTCAATCATGGACTACTTCTCTTCCATGATTTGTCCTTCATGCAACCTGTAGATAAAGTGTCACGTTTCCAAACAGAAACACCTCCCCGATAACAACGATTCATAACAATTTAACTATGCAAATCGTGATTTCATTTCACATTTCCTCAGCATGTCACCTTATTTCTAGCTCCCGTGATATATTCATTTTTGTGTAGATCATGTCTACTTCTCAACGCGTAAATTTTTTACCAGCGTTATAATTATTTTTTTCGGTGGATCATGGATCACTTCCAAAATTTTCTCTGTTGTGTTGCTGTGTTGCTTCATGTTCCATAGATGATCACACACTCCTAGACTCCGGTTGTCCTCTCAGCTCGGGTTATGGGCATGTCCTTTAGCAATGGATTTATTGGACCTATCTCCTCTCCATGTGGTGTCAAACACAACCTAAGTCTCACACGCGTGGATTTTTTTTAGTATATACATTCCAAACTAAAAAATACGTTCCTGTAATACCATACGCATAAACACTTGTAATCGGACAACCTCCACTGTCTTCACTACATGATATGCTTCCTCCGTATTTTACATGTAGCTTTTGCACGTGGATTTGGGTCACCTCTAAGCCTTTCTCAGCAAATCACGTCAGAGGATTTAAAAAAAAATATTCTTACGACGTATCTCCTAGTTGATCACGTCTCACGTCGCAGCTTTTGAAAATGACACAATGTGCTCAGATCAATAACAGATCCCTCCTGGTAGACTAAACTCAAAAACTAATTATGGGTAATCTTCAGGGTGTGAGCACTTCACCTTTTAGCTCTAATACCAATTGAGATTTCTAACTCAATTTATTATTGCTCGAAATGGATTACAATATATAGACTCCATGAGAACAACTTATGGCTCAGAATAGTTAGAGCCCAATGATTCTCGTAACAACAAAATAACTAATATGCCAACTACAATATCTCTAACTAATTCTTAGAATAGCCCTAAGAATAACTACGTAAAGAAAATAGGATCAAAATCCAACAGGTTTCGCACCTGGTAGCATCTATCGTGACCGCATTTCGTGGGCATCCACAGGTTTAGCTGAAGAATATGTCATCAAGGGATCTAGATTTATACCCCTTCGACCTGCATCTAAGGGAGCTTCATGACCTCCACCGTCAGAGTGTAGACATGTCCAAGATCCACCCATATAGGGGCAAACAAAGAGGGCTGCTTCCAAGCACAGGCCCACACAAACTCCCTATAGGGGTGAGCCCACCAAGTTCACCATAGATATATCCAAAGTGGGAGTAAATGGTACGCCACATCACGAGCCATGGCATAGCAAACAGTTGGATGATCTAGAAAGAGTCCTAGGGCATCTAGGATATAAGCCTACGCCTACACCCTCTCGACCTACGAGTGAGTATAGCGCAAGCACCATTAGAACCACTTGAGAACATGGAGAGTGCTCCAAGTATTCTTGAGACATGCGTGCTCCTGCATCACATGCAGACATTGAGTATAGGAGATAGCCTGACATGAATACCATCTTTATAGATCGAGGCAAGAGTTTGAAAAATCAGTCCATTGGAGGACATACCCATAAAGTCGCTTGAATAGAGTGCACCCCTCAGAGGTCTCAGACGATCGATCATGTTGATAGAGCTCATATACTGTGTTAGAGCAGAGACGACAGATTCTCCAAGATCAATTAGAGGATGTTTGTGTAGAAAAAGAGTGCCTTGAAAACGAGAATTCTCAGAGGCAAAGGTTCATAAGACAAAAATTATATGAACAGTGCATGCATGAACAACGCATCCTCGATAAAAAGGAGCATGTAGAGAGAGAGGATCGATTGGATAGCACCAGTTTAACTCCTCGCAGTGAGATCAGGGAGCGTGTCGATACGAGTGGCTTCACAACCTGAGTTACACCCTAAGAACATCGACACACATACTTGCCATACGACTTAGTATAGAGATTGATGTCCACCGTTTGAACAACATGAGCATAGGAAGTATGAGAATAAAGTGGGAGAGGAATTAGAACAAGAATATCTTGAAATATCCCAATTCGAGGAGGAGGGCGAGCCTAGTCCCCCACCTCGACCAAGGAAGAATCTGCCTCTGAGGGCACCTCCAAGGCAATATCGAGAAGAGGAGTTTCTTTTCTTGCAAGCATACAAGACCTTAGAAGAGAAGGTCTGAGCCATAGAGAAGCAAGGAACGACTTATTAGAAGCCTACCTTGAACAAAATCCATAATGAACCTCTATGCACGTTAGTGCCTATTCTAGCATATTCTGAGCATTTCAAGATGCCTAGACTGGAAAAGTTTTAATGAGAGGAAGATGCACAGGAGCATGTGACTAGTTTTCTAGATATGTGCTTTCAGATTGAGAGCAACGATGCCTTACTCCTGCACACCTTCATCACGACCCTCTCAGGCTCAGCTCGAGAGTGGTTCAACCAATTAAAGAGGTATAACATTAGTAGTTTCAAACAACTAACTAATGCATTTCTTGAACACTTCTCCTTCGACGTCAAGAAGAAGGTAAATTTATCCGACCTGGCCACTTTAACACAACATGACTATGAGCCAATGATGGATTATGGAAAATGATGGCAAAGCTACCATTCTCCATCCCATCCTATGATTTAACATGAATGTTCATGAAGAGTTATGCCAAACACATTTCGTTATTGCTACAGTTGCAGCAATACCAAACATTCGAAGAGGCTTTGGCACAAGCCAAGGTGATAGAGGACATCAAGTTACAAGAGGGTAACTTGAAGCTTAGGAATAAGGAGGGATACAAGAAAAGCACTGAGAGACAGCACGCCAGGCTGACCCATGTTAATCAAGTGGTGTTGAACCTTCAAAAAAGGGATAAGGGGCAACAATAATGAAACTATCAAGCCCAACCTCCTCCTGCATAATATGAGCAACACAACAACAATTATAAGGGTAAAAATAAGGAACAATTCCCACCTCGCGTATTCACTCAGTTATCGAAGTCCTTGGCTTTGATTTTCATCAGTTATGCGAGGCGAAGGCTATAAAATTACCCGAAGTCAAGTTAATGGACCCTAATTATCCTAAGCCTAAGGGCTACAAGGATGATCAATATTGCATATTTCATCGATCGAAAGGCCACGACATCGAGGTATGTTGGTCTTTCAAACATCTTGTGCAAAATATGATCGAAAGAGGAATGCTTCTTATCGACAACCCACAAGCGCCTGATAATCAAAATATGGGGATTAAAAAAAATTTCTACCAAATTATGAGGCACCAAAGAATAATGTTGGCCAAGTCAACCAAGTACGCATCAAACCACCAACCTAGGGGTTTGTCAGAATGGTCAACGTTGTCACAAGAAATATGAGGTATGAACGATCGAATCAACCTCTAGTGCCTATTAGAGTCCAAGTTGTGCCTCCTCCAAGGCTAGCTCAGTATGTGCATGACTTACCAACTAGATCGATGGTGACCATCAGAAGTAGGTTGGTCCAAAACCTATAGATAACTCTAGTAAAGTTATCGATTTATGAGCTAATTTAGTAGTCTCCTAAGCACAGGGATACCCTCATGGACATCTTAAGGTCCATAGAAGTGTAGCCTCAGGATCCTGAAGCATTTACACACTTTGTGGGGCACGTGCAATGTCAGGAACCAATCATTCAATTTTATGACCACAAAGTCAAGATGATTTTCGTTGTTATAGCAGACCCATCGTTGCATATCATCGCTTGTGTGAATGACAAACCATTCAAGTGAGTTTTTATTGACACAGGGTCGTCGATCAATATCATAATTACTAAGGTGTTAATTCACTTGAAGTTACCCAAGACGCATATCATCCCTTCTACCTTCAAATTGAGAGATTTCAATGATGCCTTATGCTCAATGATCGGTACTATAGTCCTACCTATCGAAGTGGGGCTGAAGACCATCCCAGTGATGTGTCACATAATCGAAGATGCTATGCAATATAACATACTTCTAGAGAGACCTTGGATCAGAGAGATGTATTGCATCCCTTCTATTTTACATCAATGTATCAAATACATCCATGAGGGATAGGTTCACGTGGTGCCTTCGGATGAAGAACCCTTTAAATATATGATTCTAGCAGATTTGCCAGGGGAATTCGTGCTCCCCACAACGTACCTAGATGTGCGACCAACATCGTCAATCAAAGAGCGAGGAGGTAAAATCAAAGAAGTGTGTGCTAGACCTGCAACGTTCGTATCTCAACGATTAGAGCACACAACATCTACTTCTATTAGATCGACTGCGTCTACGATACAACAGGATGATAGGAAGTGTTGGCAATTTTGGGTTTGAGATCCTAGTTCCTTGTCTATGAGTTGTCATTGATGTCAAAAGGAAATGGCATTAATGTTAAGAGGATGTGTTGGCTTCAAAGGTGGAAGATTCCAAGAGAATATTCTTAAGAGAATCCAGAGAGATTCCATTGGATAGGGTTTTTATTAAAACCAAGTTAAATGGTTTTTATTAAAACCAATGGAGGTTCTCTTTATTATTTATTTAATTATTATTTAAAACCCTTCAAGGTTTTAATTGATTAATTATTTAATTAATTAAAGGAGAAATTATTTTTAATTTATTAAAAATACTTAAAGGTTTTTAAATCTTTTTTATTCTTAATTTATTAAAAATTAATTAAGGGTTTTTAAACCCTTTAGAAAGCAATTTCGATTAAATTTGAAATTACCTTCTTTGCAGTCGACGTGTTATAAAGTCCACGAATGGACTATAAATAGGAGAAGTTTCCTAAGGTTAAAATCCTCTCGAAAAATTGAATGCAATTATTATTGGCTGCGATCGAATGTTCTGTTGATGCCGCGAAAGAGGAGAGCTCGCGTTTGAAAAGCTTTCGAAAAGCTTAAACTGTTTATGTGGGAGGAAGTTCATCTTGGACTTTGTAAGCCCCTTGTGGGCTAGTGGTAGTGGAGGCTGCGTTTGGGCTTTGCGTAGGCAGAGGTCTGCGTTTCGATTCCCGTGGAGGGAGCTGTGCATGGATTAGTCACGTTTTTATTAAAACGTATTTTGTGTCACGATTTTTGGATTCTTCAAGGGTAGCCATTCCGCGAATTTTAGATTCTTCAAGGGCAGCCATTCTAAGGTGTGATTATTTTCTTGATATGATTTTTGGCATTGTTTAGCATTGTTTAAAAGACATAGGAGAAATAAGGGGATATTCCTTTGGTTGTATTTTTGAGATTAGTCTTTTGCTATGCTAAATTTAAAATGGAGATATAAGGTGTAAGTTTTGGTTAGTTGTGTTTTTGGCTTCTTTGGTGGTTGTTTTTAAAGAAGAGGAGCTAAAAGGGTGTATTAAGAAAAGTTTTTATATATTCTCATTTATCTTGGTTCTAAGCCTAACTTGGTTGGAAGTTTGAGAGTTGTGTGTGGTGACAGCTTTAAGGATCAATTTTCTTCTACTCCAATAAGGTATGGGCACATTCTTCTTATGAGTATGATTGGTGTATGTTTTCTGAAATAAGGTTGGAGTGAAAAGGTTTTCAACTAGGTTTTATTTGATTGGGTGTAAATCCTATTTTCTGGTTTGTTGAAGACTACTTATGCATTGTTATCCTTAAGGAGAATTTTTGATGAATGCATAATTTCTGGTTTGAGATAGTGGAAGCTTTGTGCACTAGGGTTTATATTTGTGAGTCTAGCTACTTGCATTGAGTTGGTGGAACCCTTGGTTGGTTGTTTTGAGTTTGATGGTTGAGTTGCTTCCATAGAGGTTGTTTGATCAAGTTATTGCTTTACTTGATTCATGATATTGGGCTTACTCCATTGAGTTGATTTGAGCAAGTTATTCTTTGCATTTGGTGATATTGTGTTGGTGGCTGTTTTGTTCAAATATCTTTGGAGGGAAAAGGATTTTTACTTGTTTCCTTTTGTTGCGATGATTGATTGAATGCTTCAAGGTTAATGTTGAGTTGAATGATATTGGTTAAACCTTGTCTATAAGCATTGTTGTTGAAACCCTAATTGGTTGAGAAAAGATATTGGTTGTGGAAAGAACATGAGTAGCATTGTTAAATGAGATATTGCATGTTTGGCAATTGTTGGGTTGTGTTTCATGTTCTTGAGAAAAGCATACTACATCTATCTTATTCTTTTGCTATGAGATTTGAGATTGAGATTGGGAGTTAAGTATAGAACATATTGAGTCTCTAACAATTCTCTTTATGTTTCTATGAAATTTGAGATTGATATTGGGAGTTAAGTATAGAACATATTGAGTCTCTAACAATTCTCTTTATGCTTCTATGAGGTTGATGAATCACATTGGGTCTCTAACAATTCTCTTTGTGGGTTCATGCCAAGCAAGTTTTTCTTGATGAACTTGTGAGCTGTTTTGGACAGGTTTCGTTGGGGACTTGTGAGCAGGTTTTGGATAGGTTTCATTGGGGACTTGTGAGTAGGTTTTGGACAGGTTCCGTTGAGGACTTGTGAGCAAATTTGGACAGGTCCTAGCAGAGGACTTGTGAGCTGAGTTTTTTAGTTCTATCAGAGAACTTGAGGACAAAGAGCATTGGTTCTTTGAGAAGAACCTGAGGACAGATTTTGCAAGTCTTTGAGAAGGCTTGTGTGTAGAGGATTGATTTGTTCAAGTGTTGGACAGATCTGACAGACAGAGGAAGACTTGTACTAGACCGACTGACTGTGTTTGGTATAGGTTCTTGAGCTGCTGTGGATGTGATCATAGAAGGCAGAGGTCTCTTAGGCTAAGCATTGAGGATAGGAGGTCTTCGATGGAAAGGAGTTCCACGTGCTGGCAAGAGGTAGAGACGAGTTGATCTTCGAGGGATCATATCCGGAGCAGAGGGGAAGGTATCTCCTTTGAGCGAGAGGCTCATAAATTTAGATTGGGGGAAGGTATCTCCTTTGAGCAGAGGCTCATAAAATTCAGATTGGGGGAAGGTATCTCCTTTGGGCCGAGGCTCATAAACATTGTAATTGGGAAGGATTCCCAAGGAACTTTGAGATAAATTTTAGAGAAAAGTTTTATGGACGTAGCCCAGCCATTCTGGGTGAACCACATTAAAATTGGTGTCACTTTGTGGATGATTTTGTGCATTGCTTTGATATTGCTTTGGGTATTTTGCTTTACTCTTTTGAAGTATAAAGGAAAAAGTAAAAAGAGGTCTTATACTGTTCAAACCCCCTCTCAGTATAAGCTTGTGTTCTTCAATTGGTATCAGAGCGGGTGCCTTCGAAAAGTTTAATAGCTTGAAGGAAAATCTAGTAAAGAACACAATGGATCATTCAAGTGGCAATGCAACACCTATTCTTGATGGATCGGATTTTGGTCTTTGGAGTGCAAGGATGAAGGTTCATCTAATGGCACTTGGGAATGAGGTTTGGGAAGTGATTGAAGATGAGTACACTATTCCTGAACATGGTCCCAATACTAAAGAAGAAAGGCTCCTACATCACAACAATTCAAAAGCAATGAATGCAATCCTGAAAGGCTTACAGAAACGAGATCTCACCAAAGTGATTCAACTGTAAGACGGCTAGTGAAATGTGGAAACAGTTGAAGGTGGTTCATATAGGTGATACAAATGTTAGAAAGGCCAAGTTGAGACACTTCAAAGGTATGTTTGAACAACTCAAGATGAATGATGATGAAAATATTAGTGACTACATGCTTTGTATGGATGAGGTTGTTAACTCCATGAAAGACTTAGGTCTTGAGCTTGCTGAAAATGATGTTTGTGATAAGATTTTAAGATCTCTTCCTAATAGATTTAGTGAAAATATTTTTGCTATTGAGGAAGCTAAAGATTTGGATAAGTTGAAAAAGGATGAGCTCCATAGTATACTTGGAGCATTTGAGTTGAGAACTCAAGTGAAGGTTGATGTCAAGAAAGAGGCAACTTTCAAGGCTACCAAGGAATCCAAGGGTAAACAACTTCAAGATAGTGATGAGTCTTCTAGTGATGAAGAGGCATATTAGAGCAAGAAAGGCAAGTTCTCTAGAAAAGACAAAAGTATGAAAAATGTAAGATGTTTCAATTGTGGAAAGTTTGGTCATTATGCTACTAAGCTCGTCTTCGTTCCCAAAAATGAAAGTGATGAAGATAAACGGGATTCTATGAGCAAGGATTCTGAAAAGCACAAGCATCACAGGAAAAGCAAAGATGAGCACAACAATCAAGGAAAGAGGTATTCTCACAAGCACAAGAAGAGTTTATACCTAGACAAAGCAAGTAAGTGTTCTAGTAGTGATAGTGAATGTTCTTCAAGTGATAATGAAAATGAGATGTTGTTCATATCAGAAAAAGAGGAAGAACCGAAACATAGATTCATTATCATGAAATGTCTTAGATGTGGAAATTTTGGTCACCTTGAGGATGATTGCACAAATAATGATTTGGTTTCTAGTATGTATGAGGATGCTTGAGAAAACTATAAGGAAGATGCATGTATGGTTTTTGAAAAGGGTAGCACCTCTAGTGATAAGAAATCTGAAAGAGGCTTTGATGATTCAAAAGGAAATCAAATAAAGGATCTTGAAAGTGAACTTATTAGTGCTCTTTGTGCTTTGAAAAAGGAAAGAAAGAAGAATGCTAGACTCAAGGATAAGTTAGATGAATGTTGTATGGAGAGAGATGATCTTATTGAAAATCTTGATTTCTCTATAGCTAAGACACAAGAACTCAAGGATGAGTTAGAGTCTAAGGTTCTTGAGTATAGTGAGTTAGAACATAAAATGGCTTCTTTGAAAGAGGAAACTAAAGAATACAAGGATAAGCTTTATAGGTTTCAAGATAGCTCCAAAAATGTTAAGTCACTCATCAAAGGTCAAAGAAAGACAATAGATAAAACTGGCCTTGGTTTTGTTAAGTCACACAAGGAACAAGTTGGAGAATCTAGTAAGAGACTCCAAAAGGAAAAGAGTTCTAATGAGGAAAGTATTTCAGATCATGAGTCCTTGAATGATAGAAGCACAGAAACAGAAAATAGAATTCAGAATGAGAAGAAGAAGTTTTTAGGACCCAAGAGGTCAAATAAAGGAAAGTTTCAAGGCAAATGTTTTGCTTGTCACAGGTTTGGTCACATGGCTTCACATTGCATGGCTCAAGTGAAGAAGGTAAATGACAGTTTTAGAAGTGCTAGTTACTTTCAAGGGTATTGCTACTCTTGTCAACAGTTTGGGCACAAGGAAGTCTATTGCAAGGTAAATAACAGGAACATGTTTGGTCAGAACAGGTTTGGTCAGAACAGGTTTGGTCAGAACAGGTTTGATCAAAATAGGTTTGGTCAGAACAAGTTTTGTCAGAACAGGTTTGGTCAGAATAGGTGGATTCAAAGATCAGGTTTACCTTAGAGAAACAACATTTTCAAGTGTTTCAAGTGCAACAATGAAGGTCACATAGCTAGACAGTGTAGAGCTAAAATTCCAGAATACAGGAACATGAACAGTGGCATGATCAGGTCCAAGGATCAAGGCATGGACAAGAACAGGGATGAGAAAAAGAACAAGAACAATGATAGGAACAGGAATATGGACAAAGATTTCAAGAAAAGGCCCGACAAGGAAGTTATAGACGCTGATGATGATCAGTGCCTAATGGGAGTTTTACTCCCACCCAAGAATTAATCACCTCATCGGGAGGTGGGGGAGGGACTAAGCTAAGAGGCTCATTCTTAGTCCCGAGCCCCAAAGGTGACCCTTTGCCATTGATGACAAATGGGGAGAGATTTGAGTAAGGGGGAGAGCCTCAAGACAGGAGGAGCTGTTTATGTTGATTTTTTGTGTTGTCGAGAAGCATGGTTTGCCATCAATGACAAAGGGGGAGATTGTTGGAAATTTTGGGTTTGAGATCCTAGCTCCTTGTCTATGAGTTGTCATTGATGTCAAAAGGAAATGGCATCAATGTTAAGAGAATGTGTTGGCTTCAAAGGTGAAAGATTCCAAGAGAATCTTCTTAAAAGAATTCAGAGAGATTCCATTGGATAGGGTTTTTATTAAAACCAAGTGTTGAGTGGTGTTTTCACCCAATTGTGAAAGCACACTCTCTAGTAGGATCTGAGTCCCAAAATCCTCTGCTTGGAAAGAAATTACAACAGATAATTTCTCCAAGGTTCCTGTTATGCTAACTCTTTGTATACCAATGATGCTGTTTTTAATTTGAATTATGGGAATACCTTAGGGTTACAAGTGAATATTAACAAGGGGCACTGTGGTTTATTTAACTTGAATTTGCAATGGACTCTAATTGAATAAACATAAGAAATAAATCTTTTTGATCATAGGCTTTGATGGATTTTCAGTTATTAACTTGAATGAGAATAATTAAAATGCAAAAACTAAAATGAGGGTTTGAAAATAAAAGAAATGCAAATGAAGATGCAACTAAACTACGTCCAGAATGCTGCCATCTCGACTTGATAAAACCGAAGATAATGAGGTTTTCTGCATGCAACCTAACCTATTGAATCTGCAAATTTGCACAATCCTGATAAGCTAGGTGCGGGTTTTTGGGGTTTTTACTGTAATTTCAGATTTTAGGCATTCGCATGAAGCAACCAAAAACATTTGCATTAAACTTCACCTAGAAGCCTAGAAATCTGAAAGGGAAGATAAAACATTAAATCTTGCATGCATAACAACTCCTTATTTCTTATCAATAAGATTTCAACTCTCTATATTTCTATATTAAATGATATATCAATTACAATGACAGAATGTTCCAGGTTAAACAAATCTAGAACAAATGAAGGAAATTGCTCCAAGTGCAGGCCCAGAATGGCATGCAGCCCTTGTCTCTGCAACTCTGGTAGCAACAATTTACAACCACCTATTCAATCTGTGCTTCTGATTTTATACAGATTGGCGCTAGAAGGAGGGCCCGAATCGGTTTACTTTATTTGATTTTCATGCATAAGTAATATCTGTTTGATTCGATTTTGAAATTGTATCTTAAATCTCACAAATGGCTAACTACAACATTTGTTTTTGTTTCTATTGCAGGAGATAGCCGAGGGTTTCATCAGGCAGGCTGGACCCACCGCGTTGTATTGCGACCAGGTCCCAAACAACCGGGGAAACCATTTTTCATGACCTTATGCTCACTGGTACTCCCAAGAATAAAACCAAGCAAGTCGTAAGCTTACCAGTCACAAAAGACCTATTTTCTCCGGGAACATCGAGTGGACCTACGCCAATAATATCAGTTGCCACTAGTGTTCCTATTGTCAGTAATATTTCTACTTGCTATTGTAGGGTTGTCTTCATCAATTTTGAGTCAAATGGCTCAACCTCCAGCGACTCCTTGGTATGGAGCTAACAATATTCCTTTGAACATTGTTGGGGATATCCATGAAATCCCAAAGAACATTGAAATATTTTTGCCTAAATACAAACCAGATGGCCCAAGAATAGCATAAGAACATATCCAAGCCTATAGGGATGTTTTAATTAGACTGCAAGTCCAACATGAAGATGTGGCTTGCAAAATTTTCCCCATGAGCTTAGATCCAATAGCATATGAATGGTACATATGCTTACCAACTGGTTAAATCACTTCATGGACACAAATGGAGAATGCATTTGTTCAATTTAGGTCACCCTTGGATCCCACAACCATTTACAATCAGTTTATTACTTGCAAAAGGGGCCAGGGTGAACCTATTCGAACATTTAATCAAAAATTCCAAAAGTGCTATAATAGAGCAATTCGACATTTTGCCATCGATCCCACAGTGGCTTTGCAGATATATTTTGGGGCATTGGACCCCATGACAGCCATGTTTGCAAGACGAAATCCTCAAGTCACCACGCTCGCCCTAGCCTATAATGAAGCCATGACCATCGAGCAACAAATGACACCACAAGGCTACGGGTTTCCCCAGATGCCTATGATGGGACAGTATGCTCCATATGGTCAAGCTCCCTTGGCAAATCAGATCATGGCACCTCAAATGCCAAGCATGAATGCCTTCCCATATCAGCAGTCGTATCCACTAGCACCTGCATATGCACCCATTCCAATCCAACCAATCACATCCATTCCACCTGTCCTCGCATTTTTGCAGAATAGTCAATCGAATTTGCAAGGAACCAGCCAAGTTAATTCTTAGGCTATAGTTCCTTTCCCAAATCCAACTCCGATTCAAAGTGTCAATCCATACGGGAATCAAATTCCTTAAAACCCGACCCAAATGTTGAATCAAGACCCCACCAATTACGCAAATCCAACGGGGGTTAACAACAATGTGATTCCATCGAAAAAGATTTATTCAGAGGTCGAAGAGCTCAAGAAAATAGTTCATAAGCTGAGCAATGACATGGTTCAGAAGCAGAAGTATGAATCCCATGCCCCTCACTCAAATCAAAATTTTAACAATAGAGGGAGGCATTGGAACACAAAGCCAAACAATGGAGGAGTACCCGCTCCCATTGCTAATCAACTAGATACTTCTGCAGGACCTAGTCAATCCAATTCCATTTTGAATCTTTCAAATTTGGCTTGGGAAAGGGGGTTTAGGTTGCACAACACAAAAGAACACAATGAGAGGAATTGTCTTGAAATTGCTAGATACACTCATTGTCTTCAGGCACAAGTTGATGATTTGGAACTGGTATCAAATGAGGGTCCATCACAACATCAAGATGATAATATTATGGTGATGGAAACTGTATATCATCAAGAAGGTGAGAGTGAGGAAGAAGAAGACCAAATTTTGGAACAGGAGGTGCAAGCTTTTCAAGATTTTAGAAAGGGGAATCATGGATACCATTTGAGAAGTAAATCTAAAGCCCCTAAAACCTCATCAACACCTCCAAACAAATCTATTCTTCCTCCTGATACTAAGGCAGATAATAATCCTCCCCCTCCACTCAGAAGAGAAAGGTCTAATGACGTGCAGAAGACAGTCAAATTCGAAAAACCAAACTATGATATAGTGGAGGATCTAAAGAAGTCCAAATCTAGCCTTTCATTCTTGGACGCGGCTAGATTGCCTGGCCAAAAGGAGGTGTTGATAAAGGCTCTGAACTCACCTGATCAAATGTGGAAGGGAAAAGGAGTTGAGTCCCATCTAATTTTGCAAAAGGAGAGACGGGATGTCCCGCCATTCTTATTGAATCTGAGAATTACGGGTAAGAATTTGCATAACTGTTTGGTGGACACGGGTGCCACGAGCAACCTCATGCCTTCGGAGATATGTCAAATGCTAGGTCTACAACCTATTTCATCCAAATGCAAGGTCCTGCAATTGGACCAATTAGAGGTAAATGTGGTAGGGACCCTATATGATGTCAAAATTCAATTAAATTCTGAACCCAGGGTCCAGCAGGTTGTTGACATTCTGGTTGTTAATATCCCAAGTAGATATGAAATGCTACTTGCAAGAGATTGGATGAAAACTCTGAATGGATATTTTTCAACAGACTGCTCACATATGTGGCTACCATGGAAAAGAATTGCAAACCAAATCAGAGTGGAAAATGAACCAAGGCTTAAGGAGATTATAATGAAATTTAACAAGCCGAATGCAGTTCAGTTTTCTAAACCAGAACTGGGGGTTTATGCACTTGATGTTGAGGAGGCTACTGAAGAGCCTAAAGAGGAAACTTGTCATGGTGGCTCTTCTGAGGAAAATGATTACACATGGTTGCTCAGGTTCGATGGATCAAAATCTAGACAGGGAGCAGGAGCTAGAGTCGAGCTCACTAGTCCAGGAGGTAAACCATTATTGGCTGCTTATAGACTACAATTTCCTTGCACGAACAATGTGGCAGAATACGAAGCATTGATCGTTGGTTTACGTCTAGCATTGAGAAAGCAAGTTAAATGCTTGAAGGTTTTGGGAGATTCTGAACTGGTAGTCAAGCAGATCAAAGGACAGTATACATGCCGTGACAGGAGACTGAGCCTTTATAGAACTAGGGTTATGGACCTCATTGAGGAATTTGACGCATTCAATATAGCCCTTATTTCTAGAAAAGGAAATCAAATAGCAGATTCTCTTGCAGTCGTCACGGGCATGTTAAACGCGGTTGATATAAAAAGGTGTAAAAAGTTCTCCATTGAATTGGTTCCTTGTCCATCAATACCCAATAATGTTAAGAATTTATAGGTTTTTGAAAATGACAGACATATCTTCAAATTTGTCACGAACTCGGGTATTTTTGAAAATTAGGTGATTGATGAGGAGCAAATATGGCAAGATGAAACAGAAAATGAGAGTGAAACCGCATGTCAATCCAAAAAAATACCTAAAGACGTGGTTTCATTGGAAAAAATGTTCGACATGGGATGCAAGACCAAGAAAGGAAAAAGGGTCCCACTCCCTAAAGATGCATGTGATCTAATTAATCTAGGAAGTGCAGACAATCCAAAGGAGGTGTACATTGCAAAGGCATGTACAGATGAATAAAGGAGCAACATAATGCAGGCATTGAAGCATTACATAGATTGCATTGCTTGGAATTACAATGAGCTGAAGACATACAACCAAGACATTATCACACATACCATCCCTTTGAAGCTAGACTCTAGGCCTTTTAGGCAAAGACAACGAGTTGTTAACCCGCTATTGGAGCCTTTAATCGAAAGGGAGGTCAAAAGATTATTGGAAGCGAAAATCATTTTTCCTGTTAGGCACTCAACCTGGGTTGCTAACCTCGTTCCAGTAAGAAAAAAGAGCGGAGAGATTAGGCTGTGCATAGATTTTTGAAATCTTAATAAAGCCTCTCAAAAGGATAATTATCCATTGCCTTCAATTGATGAAATTCTACAAACGGTAAATGGATCCAAAATGATGTCCTTTCTTGATGGATATTCTAGATACAACCAAATTCTTATACATCCAAATGACAGGATGAAAACAGCCTTCACCACCAAGTGGGGGACATTTGCATATAAGAGAATGCCGTTCGGACTGTTAAATGCTAGTGCAACTTTTCAACGCGCCATGGATTATGCATTCAAAGGGCTCATAGGAAAATGTATCATCGTGTATGTGGATGATATTCTAGTATTCTCGAAGAAGAGAGAGGACCATGTCAAAGATTTAAAGAAAGTACTTCAAAGATGCAGAGAACATGGAATTTCCTTAAATCCCAAAAAGTGCATTTTCAGAGTTATAGAAGGAAAATTGCTTGGTCACATCATTTCAAAAGAGGGCATATCCATCGACCCAGAAAGGATACAAGCTATCCAAAACTTACCTCTCGAGTAGTAAAAAAGAATTGAGATCTTTCTTTGGGCAGGTTAATTTTGTGAGGAAGTTTATCTCTAGCTTTGCTGAGATAGCCAAACCTCTGAACAAGATGCTCAAAAAGGATGTGGATGTAAAATGGAACGAGGAAAGTAGAGTGGCCTTTTAGAACATCAAAGATTCCATTTCCAGAGCCCCGGTCCTCATAAGTCCAGACTATTCTAAGCCTTTCTATATTTATGCTTTTGCATCAGAACACTCTTTTGCGAGTGTCTTAACCCAAAAAGGTGAGGATAGTGCAGAAAAACCCATAGCATTTTTAAGTGCCCCCCTGAAAGATGCTCAATTAAGGTATTCAATCCTTGATAAGCAAATGTACGCACTTTTTAAAACGGTGAAAAAATTTAGGCATTACATTGTGCACAGCAGAGTTATTGCCATCGTGCCTGACTTTGCTGTTAAGTCCATGTTGTTACAAAATGAACTAGGTGAGAAAAGAGGGAAATGGATTTCCACCATCCAAGAATTTGATCTCGAAATCTAACCTATGAAACTAGTTCGAGGAAAGGGACTGGCGAAGGCGATCGCAAAAAATAATCCGCAAATAACATGCCAATACTCGAATACAAAATACATTGCTAAGGATGACTGGTATGTTGATATTGTGCAATTTTTATTGAATGGTAAGTGTCTTTCTAATATGAATTCAACCCAGAGAAGAGCTTTAAGGCTTAATTCTGTCAATTATCTGATGAAATCTGGTGTTCTTTAGAGGAAGAATCATGAAGGGATCTACCTGAGGTGCCTGAACAAAGAAGAAGCTGCCAGGGTGTTGAAGGAATTTCACGGGAAACATGGAACTGGTCATGGTGTGGCAAATGCTACAGCGCATCAAATCCTGAGAGCAAGATACTACTGGCCACACATTTTCAAAGATGCACATGCCCATGTACGATCTTGTCATATCTGTGGCTGCCAATAAAGAAAGAAATGCAGCCATGCCATTACAACTTGTAGTTGAAATGAGACCATTTGCACAGTGGGGACTAGATTTCATTGGGGTTATTAACCCAAATTCTTTTGATTCTCATAAATTCATATTGACGACTACAGACTACTGTACAAGGTGGACAGAAGCGATTCCTACTAAACATGCCACCATAGACGTTGTAATAAAATTCCTTGAGGACCATATTATAACAAGATTTGGAATGCCCGATTCTATTGTCAGTGACAATGGTAAAGCATTTATTTCTACACAATTTGCAGATTGGGCATATGACAACAAAGTGAGCTTAAAGTTTGCATCTAATTATTATCCTCAAGGAAATGGTTTGGCCGAATCTTCAAATAAAAATTTGTTGAACACTATTAAGAAATTCTTGGAAAAGAACCCTCGGGATTGGCACAACCAATTAAAGTTTGCCCTTTGGGCAGATAGGACCAGAGTGAAAGAATCCATAGGGAATACTCCCTATCATTTGGTCTATGGGCAAGACCCGATATTTATTGCAAATTTGAAGTTGCAGACCTTGCATTTCATACAAGAGTACTTGGGGACTGATGATCAAGTTGAAGGCAGGTTAAGTCATTTGCTGCACCTTGATGAAAAGAGAGAAGAAGCCATGAATCACATGAATAAACACCGAGAAGTTATCAAAAGATGGTTTGATGGAAGGGCCAAAGTTAAGTCATTCAGAATTTCAGATTTGGTATTACTATGGGACAAAAGACATGAGGAAAAAGGGAATCATCAAAAGTTTGATTGTCTTTGGTTAGGCCCATATCAGATTTCAAAAATTCTCGAGAAAAATACATTCAGGCTAAAAACTTTAGAGGGGAAGGATTTTATGTTACCGGTTAATGGGCAGATTTTAAAGCATTATTTTAGCCCCTAGGTTGTAAGAGTTTGATGTTATTCTTTCGGTTTTGGTGGGGATTTTCAGATTTTGTTTTCATTGTTTAGGATTGTTAGTCTAGCTAGGATTTTGGTTGTGGATTTGATTTCAATTGACATGTTTTGTTTATTTTGATAAAAAAAATAAAATAATAATAATAATAATAATAATAAAAAAATTGAGATGTCAACTTATGCTTAAGATTAGGAGAATATGAAATATTGGAATTGTCTTGTAAAAGCTCCACAAGTCACACAAACATTTTAAGTTATATCGTTTGATTTTGTGATGCATGAAGTAGTCAGTTTTGCATGACAAATATTTCATGTGCAATTCAAGAGATAATGCATTCATGTTACATCTCACTTTACATATACATTCCATCTTAGTTGCATATGCATCTTAGGTACAAATCATTAAAGTATGTCAATCCCTCTTAGGGTTGTGTTATAA
The DNA here is from genome assembly GCA_028583015.1 of Wollemia nobilis. Classification (NCBI taxonomy): domain Eukaryota; kingdom Viridiplantae; phylum Streptophyta; class Pinopsida; order Araucariales; family Araucariaceae; genus Wollemia; species Wollemia nobilis. The sequence goes on along the minus strand of JAQPPZ010017036.1, from coordinate 3,306,216 downwards.
CATAAATGTAAGAAAAATCCTAAGGTTGGAAACTGAGTCTTGAGATATCTAGAACCAAGCACGTCTTATACATTAAAAAGGATCTTGAGCAAAATGATCAAAACCTAACTTGGAATCCCTATTTGGTTGGGGATCCCTATTTTTCGGACTGGTGCTTCCCAGGGATCCCTATTTGGTTGGGGATCCCTTCCCTTTTTCCCTCAGGCTTCCCCCTGGGGTTTTTTGCAGGTTATTCGCGTGGATCTGGTCCCCTATGTTTCTCGGTGCGGTGGAGGTGATGGTTTAGGGTTTGGACAGCTTCCCACTGTTTTGGTTCCTAAGGATCCCATCCCTGTGACTGGTTCCTCTTCCCGCTCGAGATTCCTAGTCCCTAGATCCCTGGTCCCTTAACCTGCTGTTTCTTTTTGTTTTTCCGGGACGAGATCCTCTTCTTTTTTCCCAGGGCGGGTTCATCGTGGTGCAGCTCTCTGGTCACTTCCCGATGGGCTGGATTCTCTCTGTGCTGGCTGTCGACTTCCTGCAGGATGGCTCTCGCTGAACGATATGTTTTCCCGGTGGGCGGGATGGTTTCTCCACAGGGCGGGATCCGCCAAATCCGTCGATTTTCCTGCGAGGCGGGATCCTTTCTTTTCTGCTGGTTTCCCGGATGGCGGGATTTCCATGTTGCTTCCCGCTAGGCGGGACTGTTTGTGGTGGTTTTTACTGCTTCCCGCGAGGCGGGATTTTATTGTAACGGTTTTTCTTTGCTTCCTGCTGGGCGGGATCTTCTCGATGGTGGTTTTTGGCTACTCCCCGCTGGGCGGGATCTCCAAAACTACTTTCTTTCTTATTTGTTTGTTTCCCGCTAAGAGGGATTGTTTCATGCTTACTGTTACTGCACTGGCGGGATTTCTGTTTTGGTGTTCAGTTTCAAGGGATTGATGCCCTAGGCCCATTGCTTATGTAATCAGGTTTTGGGATCCTTGTTAAAACCCATTGTAAATACAAACACTACTTACCAAAAAAAAAAAAAACCTAACTTGGAAGAAAAGGTTGGGCGAAAGAGGTTTTTCATGTCTATCCTATTATGCAACATGATCCTTAAAACAGTGGTTTTGACCACTTCCATAGAGCTTAAAGCCTAAAATCGAGTAGTAAGGATAGGGTTAAATCCTCATCGAACTTAGGTTGAGGATCCAACTCCCCAAAGCTTTGATTTGACCTACATGGAGTAGTAAGGATAGGGCATAAATTCTCATCTCGCTTAGGTTGAGAATCTGATTCCCCAAAGCTCTTATGTCTCATTTCATAATAAATCTTGGATTGGAGGGATCGTACTACTTGTCCTATACAAAGGATGGGTAGTCATCCCCAAGGTCTAAGCAAAAAATTAATATTTTCCATTTTTTATTCAAATCTTGGATTGGAAGGATCGTACTACATGTCCCTAGCAAGGATGGGTAGTCATCCCCAAGGTCCAAGAAGTAAAAAAATAATTTTTTCCCATCTCATATTTATTTTGGATTGGAAGGATCGTACTATTTGTCCTCTGCAAAGGATGGGTAGTCATCCCCAAAGTCCAAAGAAATGAAGATAAGTTTTGGATTGTGGGGTTAAGTATGTCCATGCATGGCAACATGTCTTGTCTAAAAAACAAGACCGCTGATTGTCTAAAGGGTTAGACTAGCATGGCAATTTCCTCCATAATTGGTTAAATTATTTTGCTCAAAGTGAGGTAATAAAATCTAAATTAGAATATTAAGGATAGGGTTAAACTCCCATCTTGGTTAGGTTGGGAGTCTGATTCCCCAAAGTTCTGATTTCACATTCACTTGCACATGGGTTTAAGATAGTAGGGACTCATAACCAACTTTGGGATATAATAAAACAATTCATTAGTGGATCCTAAGAGGGTTTGGCAATCTTGAATGTTTGTACATGATACTAGAAGAAGGACTATGCCTTTTATAAAAGCAATATCTCCTAGCATATTCATTAGGTTACACAAATCATTCACAATCTCATATATGCATTCATGCAAAACTGACAATGGAATGTGGATCAATTTCAAATGATAGGGAAAGAAATTCATTGCACACACTGAGCTAATACTTGATGATTCTGATGATTCATGTACTTTTGATCTTTGGGCATTTGTTATATTGCTTATGTGCTAACACATGTTTTCGAGTTTGTATATGTTTCAGGTTGGGTTCTCACTAAAATGCTCAAGAGCATTTGATAGCAGAGTCACCATTTGTTGTGGCTGATCCACAACACACCTCAAAATTGGGGACCCATCTTTTTTGCATGCTTTCAAAAGGAATCTCAGTGACCCAGATGCTAAAATTCAAGAAAAAGGGCAAAAATGCACAAGTGTAGAAAGTGTCGCGAAATCGTGACATGTCGCGAAATCGCGACATGTCGCTCCATCGCTGCCAAAAAAATGAAAAGTGTCGCGAAATCATGACATGTTGCACCGTTGCGGCCAAAAGCAGAAAAGCGTAGCGAAATCGCGACATGTTGCTCCGTCGCGACCGAGAGAGGAGAGAGAAAGGCAAAATGGAAAGGCATAGCAAAATCGTGACATGTCGCAAAATCGTGGGTCAAACCAGTCAAATAGGGCAAAGCAAAAAAAATGTTGCGAAATCACGTCAGGAAGTGGCAAGTGGGGCACGAAGCAGAAAGGCGTCGCGAAATCGCGACGCATTGCAAAATCGCGGGTCAAACTGGTCAAACAGAATGAAGCAGAAAGGCGTAGCGATATCACAACAAAAATCAACAAAGGTGCACGAAGTGGAAAAACGTCGTGATATCGCGACAGAAAATGGCAAAGAGGCTCAAAGTGAAAAAATGTCACGATATTGCGACAGAAAGCGGCAAAGAGGCTCAAAGCGAAAAAACGTCGCGATATCGCGACAGGTTACGGTTTCGCGGCTCCAAAGCAGCGAAGTGGTACGGATGAAAATAGCGTAGCGATTTCGCGACATGTCGCATTTTCGCTGCCAAATACAGCAAGAACAGCTCGAGGCAAAAAGGTGTAGCGATTTCACGATGGAAAGTTGGCAAAGTGTACGAAAGTGAAAAACGTCGCGATTTCGCGACGGGTTGCAGCCAAAGGAGTGTCGAGTGAAAAACATCATGAAATCGCGACAGATTGCAGCCAAAGGAGTGCCGAGTGAAAAACGTCGTGAAATCATGACAGATTGCAGCCAAAGGAGTGCCGAGTGAAAAACGTCACAATTTCGCTACAGGTTGCGGCCGAGAGTGTACGAAACAGAAAAGCGTCGCGATTTCGTGACATGTCGTGATTTTGCGACATGTCACGTTTTTGTTGGGCAAGAAGGTTGTTGTTCAAAAAACGTCGTGATATCGTGACCTGTCTCATTTTTGCTATGCTGGCAGAGGAACAAGCTACATGCCTAGGGACATCGCGATTTGTGTGGGGCTGTTACAAAATGTGCTAAAAACGTAGAACACATGGCATACAGATGTCAGAGTTGCAGAAGTGTTACATGTAACAAAAAATTTCAGATGTCTCGGCATTGAGCATGAACTAAAAGCATCAAAAAGGCGAGGAATTTGAAACAACGCATTTTGGGAGGTGAAAAAAAGCGACGCAGGGAGAATCGAAGAGCCACACCAGACAGTATAAAATCAAAAGCGTAGATTGAACAGGTGGTTGGAAATTGCTGCTAGCAGAGTTGCAGAGACAAGGGCTGCATGCCATTCTGGGCCTGCACTTGGAGCAATTTTCTTCATTTGTTCTAGATTTGTTTAACCTGAAACATTCTATTATTGTAATTGATATATCATTTAATACAGAAATACAGAGAGTTGACATCTTATTGATAAGAAAGAAGGAGTTGTTATGCATGCAAGATTTAATGTTTTATCTTCCCTTTCAGATTTCTAGGCTTCTAGGTGAAGTTTGATGCAAATGTTTTTGGTTGCTTCACGCAAATGCCTAAAATCTGAAATTACAGTAAAAACCCCAAAAACCCGCACCTAGCTTATCAGGATTGTGCGAATTTGCAGATTCAATAGGTTAGGTTGCATGCAAAAAACCTCATTATCTTGGGTTTTATCAAGTCGAGATGGCAGCATTCTAGACATAGTTTAGTTGCATCTTCATTTGCATTTCTTTTATTTTTTTTAAACCCTCATTTTAGTTTCTGCATTTTAATTATTCTCATTCAAGTTAATAACTAAAAATCCATCAAAGCCTATGATCAAATAGATTTATTTCTTATGTTTATTCAATTGGAGTCCGTTGCAAATTCAAATTAAATAAACCACAGTGCCCCTTGTTAATATCCACTTGTAACCCTAAGGTATTGCCAGCATTCAAATTAAAAACAGCATCATTGGTATACAAAGAGTTAGAATAACAGGAACCTTGGAGAAATTATCTGTTGTAATTTCTTTGCAAGCAAAGGATTTTGGGACTCAGATCCTACTGGAGAGTGTGCTTTCACAATTGGGTGAAAACACAACTCAACACCAAGTTAAATGGTTTTTATTAAAACCAATGGAGGTTCTCTTTATTATTTATTTAATTATTATTTAAAACCCTTCAAGGTTTTAATTGATTAATTATTTAATTAATTAAGGGAGAAATTATTTTTAATTTATTAAAAATACTTAAAGGTTTTTAAACCTTTTTTATTCTTAATTTATTAAAAATTAATTAAGGGTTTTTAAACCCTTTAGAAAGCAATTTCGATTAAATTCGAAATTACCTTCTTTGCAGCCGACGTGTTCTAAAGTCCACGAATGGACTATAAATAGGAGAAGTTTCCTAAGGTTAAATCCGCTCGAAAAAATTGAATGCAATTATTATTGGTTGCGATCGAATGTTCTGTTGACGCCGCGGAAGAGGAGAGCTCGCGTTTGAAAAGCTTTCGGAAAGCTTAAACTGTTTATGTGGGAGGAAGTCCATCTTGGACTTCGTAAGCCCCTTGTGGGCTAGTGGCAGCGGAGGCTGCGTTTGGGCTTTGCGTAGGCGGAGGTCTACGTTTCGATTCCCGTGGAGGGAGCTGTGCATGGATTAGTCACGTTTTTATTAAAACGTATTTTGTGCCACGATTTTTGGATTCTTCAAGGGCAGCCATTCCGCGAATTTTGGATTCTTCAAGGGCAGCCATTCTAAGGTGTGATTATTTTCTTGATATGATTTTTGGCATTGTTTAGCATTGTTTAAAAGACATAGGAGAAATAAGGGGATATTCCTTTGGTTGTATTTTTGAGATTAGTCTTTTGCTATGCTAAATTTAAAATGGAGATATAAGGTGTAAGTTTTGGTTAGTTGTGTTTTTGGCTTCTTTGGTGGTTGTTTTTAAAGAAGAGGAGCTAAAAGGTGTATTAAGGAAAGTTTTTATATATGCTCATTTATCTTGGTTCTAACCCTAACTTGGTTGGAAGTTTGAGAGTTGTGTGTGGTGACAACTTTAAGGATCAATTTTCTTCTACTCCAATAAGGTATGGGCACATTCTTCTTATGAGTATGATTGGTGTATGTTTTCTGAAATAAGGTTGGAGTGAAAAGGTTTTCAACTAGGTTTTCTTTGATTGGGTGTAAATCCTATTTTCTGGTTTGTTGAAGACTACTTATGCATTGTTATCCTTAAGGAGAATTTTTGATGAATGCATAATTTTTGGTTTGAGATAGTGGAAGCTTTGTGCACTAGGGTTTATATTTGTGAGTCTAGCTACTTGCATTGAGTTGGTGGAACCCTTGGTTGGCTGTTTTGAGTTTGATGGTTGAGTTGCTTCCATAGAGGTTGTTTGATCAAGTTATTGCTTTACTTGATTCATGATATTGGGCTTACTCCATTGAGTTGATTTGAGCAAGTTATTCTTTGCATTTGGTGATATTGTGTTGGTGGCTATTTTGTTCAAATATCTTTGGAGGGAAAAGGATTTCTACTTGTTTCCTTTTCTTGTGATGATTGGTTGAATGCTTCAAGGTTAATGTTGAGTTGAATGATGTTGGTTAAACCTTGTCTATAAGCATTGTTGTTGAAGCCCTAATTGGTTGAGAAAAGATATTGGTTGTGGAAAGAACATGAGTAGCATTGTTATATGAGATATTGCATGTTTGGCAATTGTTGGGTTGTGTTTCATGTTCTTGAGAAAAGCATACTACATCTATCTTATTCTTTTGAGATTGAGATTGAGTTGAGATTGATATTGGGAGTTAAGTATAGAACATATTGAGTCTCTAACAATTCTCTTTATGTTTCTATGAGATTTGAGATTGAGATTGGGAGTTAAGTATAGAACATATTGAGTCTCTAACAATTCTCTTTATGCTTCTATGAGGTTGATGAATCACATTGGGTCTCTAACAATTCTCTTTGTGGGTTCATGCCAAGCAAGTTTTTCTTGATGAACTTGTGAGCTGTTTTGGACAGGTTTCGTTGGGGACTTGTGAGCAGGTTTTGGACAGGTTTCGTTGGGGACTTGTGAGCAGGTTTTGGACAGGTTTCGTTGGGGACTTGTGAGCAGATTTGGACAGGTCCTAGCAGAGGACTTGTGAGCTGAGTTTGTTAGTTCTATCAGAGAACTTGAGGACAGAGAGCATTGGTTCTTTGAGAAGAACCTGAGGACAGATTTGGCAAGTCTTTGAGAAGGCTTGTGTGCAGAGGATTGATTTGTTCAAGTGTTGGACAGATCTGACAGACAGAGGAAGACTTGTACTAGACCGACTGACTGTGTTTGGTACAGGTTGCTGAGCTGCTGTGGACGTGATCATAGAAGGCGAGAGGTCTCTTAGGCTAAGCATTGAGGACAGGAGGTCTTCGGTGGAAAGGAGTTCCACGTGCTGGCAAGAGGTAGAGACGAGTTGATCTTCCGAGGGATCATATCCGGAGCGAGAGGGGAAGGTATCTCCTTTGAGCGAGAGGCTCATAAATTCAGATTGGGGGAAGGTATCTCCTTTGAACAGAGGCTCATAAAATTTAGATTGGTGGAAGGTATCTCCTTTGGGCTGAGGCTCATAAACATTTTAATTGGGAAGGATTCCCAAATAACTTTGAGATAACTTTTAGAGAAAAGTTTTGTGGACGTAGCCCAGGCATTCTGGGTGAACCACGTTAAAATTGGTGTCACTTTGTGGATGATTTTGTGCATTGCTTTGATATTGCTTTGGGTATTTTGCTTTACTATTTTGAAGTATAAAGGAAAAAGTAAAAAGAGGTCTTATACTTGTTCACCCCCCTCTCGAGTATAAGCTTGTGTTCTTCAATTGGTATCGAAGCGGGTGCCTTCGAAAAGTTTAACAGCTTGAAGGAAAAGCTAGTAAAGAACACAATGGATCATTCAAGTGGCAATGCAACACCTATTCTTGATGGGTCAGATTTTGGTCTTTGGAGTGCAAGGATGAAGGTTCATCTAATGGCACTTGGGAATGAGGTTTGGGAAGTGATTGAAGATGAGTACACTATTCCGAACATGGTCCTAATACTAAAGAAGAAAGGCTCCTACATCACAGCAATTCAAAAGCAATGAATGCAATCCTGAAAGGCTTACAGAAAGGAGATCTCACCAAAGTGATTCACTGCAAGACAACTAGTGAAATGTGGAAACAATTGAAGGTGGTTCATACAGGTGATACAAATGTCAGAAAGGCCAAGTTGAGACACTTCAAAGGTATGTTTGAACAACTCAAGATGAATGATGATGAAAATATTAGTGACTACATGCTTCGTATGGATGAGGTTGTTAACTCCATGAAAGACTTAGGTCTTGAGCTTGCTGAAAATGATGTTTGTGATAAGATTTTAAGATCTCTTCCTAATAGATTTAGTGAAAATATTTCTGCTATTGAGGAAGCTAAAGATTTGGATAAGTTGAAAAAGGATGAGCTCCATAGTATACTTGCAGCATTTGAGTTGAGAACTCAAGTGAAGGTTGATGTCAAGAAAGAGGCAACTTTCAAGGCTACCAAGGAATCCAAGGGTAAACAACTTCAAGATAGTGATGAGTCTTCTAGTGATGAAGAGGCATATTACAACAAGAAAGGCAAGTTCTCTAGAAAGCACAAAAGTATGAAAAATGTAAGATGTTTCAATTGTGGAAAGTTTGGTCATTATGCTACTAACTGTACTTGTTCCCAAGAATGAAAGTGATGAAGATAAACGAGGATTCTATGAGCAAGGATTCCGAAAAGCACAAGCATCACAGGAAAAGCAAAGATGAGCACAACAATCAAGGAAAGAGGTATTCTCACAAGCACAAGAAGAGTTTCTACCTAGACAAAGCAAGTAAGTGTTCTAGTAGTGATAGTGAATGTTCTTCAAGTGATAATGAAAATGAGATGTTGTTCATATCAGAAAAAGAGGAAGAACCGAAACATAGATTCATTATCATGAAATGTCTTAGATGTGGAAATTTTGGTCACCTTGAGGATGATTGCACAAATAATGATTTGGTTTCTAGTATGTATGAGGATGCTTCAGAAAACTATAAGGAAGATGCATGTATGGTTTTTGAAAAGGGTAGCACCTCTAGTGATAAGAAATCTGAAAAAGGCTTTGATGATTCAAAAGGAAATCAAATAAAGGATCTTGAAAGTGAACTTATTAGTGCTCTTAGTGCTTTGAAAAAGGAAAGAAAGAAGAATGCTAGACTCAAGGATAAGTTAGATGAATGTTGTATGGAGAGAGATGATCTTATTGAAAATCTTGATTTCTCTATAGCTAAGACACAAGAACTCAAGGATGAGTTAGAGTCTAAGGTTCTTGAGTATAGTGAGTTAGAACAGAAAATGGCTTCTTTGAAAGAGGAAACTAAAGAGTACAAGGATAAGCTTTATAGGTTTCAAGATAGCTCCAAAAAGGTTAAGTCACTCATCAAAGGTCAAAGAAAGACAACGAGATAAAACAGGCCTTGGTTTTGTTAAGTCACACAAGGAACAAGTTGGAGAGTCTAGTAAGAGACTCCAAAAGGAAGAGAGTTCTAATGAGGAAAGTATTTCAGATCATGAGTCCTTGAATGATAGATGCACAGAAACAGAAAACAAAATTCAGAATGAGAAGAAGAAGTTTTCAGGACCCAAGAGGTCAAATAAAGGAAAGTTTCAAGGTAGATGTTTTGCTTGTCACAGGTTTGGTCACATGGCTTCACATTGCATGGCTCAAGTGAAGAAGGTAAATGACAGTTTCAGAAGTGCTAGTTACTTTCAAGGGTATTGCTACTCTTGTCAACAGTTTGGGCACAAGGCGAGTCTATTGCAAGGTAAATAACGAGGAACAGGTTTGATCAAAACAGGTTTGGTCGAAACAGGTTGGTAAGGAGAACAGGTTTGGTCGAAGGTGGATTCAAAGATCAGGTTTACCTCAGAGAAACAACATTGTCAAGTGTTTCAAGTGCAACAATGAAGGTCACATAGCTAGACAGTGTAGAGCTAAAATTCCAGAATACAGGAACAGGAACAGTGGCATGATCAGGTCCAAGGATCAAGGCATGGACAAGAACAGGGATGAGAACAAGAACAAGAACAGATGACGAGGAACAGGAATATGGACAAAGAGTTCAAGAGAAGGCCCGACAAGGAAGTTATAGACGCTGATGATGATCGAGTGCCTAATGGGAGTTTTACTCCCACCCAAGAATTAATCACCTCATCAGGAGGTGGGGGAGGGACTAAGCTAAGAGGCTCATTCTTAGTCCCGAGCCCCAAAGGTGACCCTTTGCCATTGATGACAAAGGGGGAGAGATTTGAGTAAGGGGGAGAGCCTCAAGATAGGGGGAGCTGTTTATGTTGAGTTTTTGTGTTGTTGAGAAGCATGGTTTGCCATCAATGACAAAGGGGGAGATTGTTGGCAATTTTGGGTTTGAGATCCTAGCTCCTTGTCTATGAGTTGTCATTGATGTCAAAAGGAAATGGCATTAATGTTAAGAGGATGTGTTGGCTTCAAAGGTGGAAGATTCCAAGAGAATCTTCTTAAGAGAATCCGGAGAGATTCCATTGGATAGGGTTTTTATTAAAACCAAGTTAAATGGTTTTTATTAAAACCAATGGAGGTTCTCTTTATTATTTATTTAATTATTATTTAAAACCCTTCAAGGTTTTAATTGATTAATTATTTAATTAATTAAGGGAGAAATTATTTTTAATTTATTAAAAATACTTAAAGGTTTTTAAACCTTTTTTATTCTTAATTTATTAAAAATTAATTAAGGGTTTTTAAACCCTTTAGAAAGCAATTTCGATTAAATTCGAAATTACCTTCTTTGCAGCCGACGTGTTCTAAAGTCCACGAATGGACTATAAATAGGAGAAGTTTCCTAAGGTTAAAATCCCCTCGAAAAAATCGAATGCAATTATTATTGGCTGCGATCGAATGTTCTGTTGACGCCGCGGAAGAGGAGAGCTCGCGTTTGAAAAGCTTTCGGAAAGCTTAAACTGTTTATGTGGGAGGAAGTCCATCTTGGACTTCGTAAGCCCCTTGTGGGCTAGTGGCAGCAGAGGCTGCGTTTGGGCTTTGCGTAGGCGGAGGTCTGCGTTTCGATTCCTGCAGAGGGAGCTGTGCATGGATTCGTCACGTTTTTATTAAAACGTATTTTGTGCCGCGATTTTTGGATTCTTCAAGGGCAGCCATTCCGTGAATTTTGGATTCTTCAAGGGCAGCCATTCTAAGGTGTGATTATTTTCTTGATATGATTTTTGGCATTGTTTAGCATTGTTTAAAAGACATAGGAGAAATAAGGGGATATTCCTTTGGTTGTATTTTTGAGATTAGTCTTTTGCTATGCTAAATTTAAAATGGAGATATAAGGTGTAAGTTTTGGTTAGTTGTGTTTTTGGCTTCTTTGGTGGTTGTTTTTAAAGAAGAGGAGCTAAAAGGTGTATTAAGGAAAGTTTTTATATATGCTCATTTATCTTGGTTCTAACCCTAACTTGGTTGGAAGTTTGAGGGTTGTGTGTGGTGACAACTTTAAGGATCAATTTTCTTCTACTCCAATAAGGTATGGGCACATTCTTCTTATGAGTATGATTGGTGTATGTTTTCTGAAATAAGGTTGGAGTGAAAAGGTTTTCAACTAGGTTTTCTTTGATTGGGTGTAAATCCTATTTTCTGGTTTGTTGAAGACTACTTATGCATTGTTATCCTTAAGGAGAATTTTTGATGAATGCATAATTTTTGGTTTGAGATAGTGGAAGCTTTGTGCACTAGGGTTTATATTTGTGAGTCTAGCTACTTGCATTGAGTTGGTGGAACCCTTGGTTGGTTGTTTTGAGTTTGATGGTTGAGTTGCTTCCATAGAGGTTGTTTGATCAAGTTATTGCTTTACTTGATTCATGATATTGGGCTTACTCCATTGAGTTGATTTGAGCAAGTTATTCTTTGCATTTGGTGATATTGTGTTGGTGGCTGTTTTGTTCAAATATCTTTGGAGGGAAAAGGATTTCTACTTGTTTCCTTTTCTTGTGATGATTGGTTGAATGCTTCAAGGTTAATGTTGAGTTGAATGATGTTGGTTAAACCTTGTCTATAAGCATTGTTGTTGAAGCCCTAATTGGTTGAGAAAAGATATTGGTTGTGGAAAGAACATGAGTAGCATTGTTATATGAGATATTGCATGTTTGGCAATTGTTGGGTTGTGTTTCATGTTCTTGAGAAAAGCATACTACATCTATCTTATTCTTTTGAGATTGAGATTGAGTTGAGATTGATATTGGGAGTTAAGTATAGAACATATTGAGTCTCTAACAATTCTCTTTATGTTTCTATGAGATTTGAGATTGAGATTGGGAGTTAAGTATAGAACATATTGAGTCTCTAACAATTCTCTTTATGCTTCTATGAGGTTGATGAATCACATTGGGTCTCTAACAATTCTCTTTGTGGGTTCATGCCAAGCAAGTTTTTCTTGATGAACTTGTGAGCTGTTTTGGACAGGTTTCGTTGGGGACTTGTGAGCAGGTTTTGGACAGGTTCCGTTGGGGACTTGTGAGCAGGTTTGGACAGGTTTCGGTGGGGACTTGTGAGCAGATTTGGACAGGTCCTAGCAGAGGACTTGTGAGCTGAGTTTGTTAGTTCTATCAGAGAACTTGAGGACAGAGAGCATTGGTTCTTTGAGAAGAACTTGAGGATAGATTTGGCAAGTCTTTGAGAAGGCTTGTGTGTAGAGGATTGATTTGTTCAAGTGTTGGACAGATCTGACAGATAGAGGAAGACTTGTACTAGACCGACTGACTGTGTTTGGTACAGGTTGCTGAGCTGCTGTGGACGTGATCATAGAAGGCAAGAGGTCTCTTAGGCTAAGCATTGAGGACAGGAGGTCTTCGGTGGAAAGGAGTTCCACGTGCTGGCAAGAGGTAGAGACAGTTGATCTTCTGAGGGATCATATCCAGAGCAGAGGGGAAGGTATCTCCTTTGAGCAGAGGCTCATAAATTTAGATTGGGGGAAGGTATCTCCTTTGAGCAGAGGCTCATAAAATTCAGATTGGGGGAAGGTATCTCCTTTGGGCCGAGGCTCATAAACATTGTAATTGGGAAGGATTCCCAAAGAACTTTGAGATAACTTTTAGAGAAAAGTTTTGTGGACGTAGCCCGACCATTCTGGGTGAACCACGTTAAAATTGGTGTCACTTTGTGGATGATTTTGTGCATTGCTTTGATATTGCTTTGGGTATATTGCTTTACTATTTTGAAGTATAAAGGAAAAAGTAAAAAGAGGTCTTATATTGTTCACCCCCCTCTCAGTATAAGCTTGTGTTCTTCAATTGGTATCAGAGCGGGTGCCTTCGAAAAGTTTAACAACTTGAAGGAAAAGCTAGTAAAGAACACAATGGATCATTCAAGTGGCAATGCAACACCTATTCTTGATGGGTCAGATTTTGGTCTTTGGAGTGCAAGGATGAAGGTTCATCTAATGGCACTTGGGAATGAGGTTTGGGAAGTGATTGAAGATGAGTACACTATTCCTGAACATGGTCCTAATACTAAAGAAGAAAGGCTCCTACATCACAGCAATTCAAAAGCAATGAATGCAATCCTGAAAGGCTTACAGAAAGCGAGATCTCACCAAAGTGATTCACTGCAAGACAACTAGTGAAATGTGGAAACAGTTGAAGGTGGTTCATACAGGTGATACAAATGTCAGAAAGGCCAAGTTGAGACACTTCAAAGGTATGTTTGAACAACTCAAGATGAATGATGATGAAAATATTAGTGACTACATGCTTCGTATGGATGAGGTTGTTAACTCCATGAAAGACTTAGGTCTTGAGCTTGCTGAAAATGATGTTTGTGATAAGATTTTAAGATCTCTTCCTAATAGATTTAGTGAAAATATTTCTGCTATTGAGGAAGCTAAAGATTTGGATAAGTTGAAAAAGGATGAGCTCCATAGTATACTTGCAGCATTTGAGTTGAGAACTCAAGTGAAGGTTGATGTCAAGAAAGAGGCGACTTTCAAGGCTACCAAGGAATCCAAGGGTAAACAACTTCAAGATAGTGATGAGTCTTCTAGTGATGAAGAGGCATATTACGAGCAAGAAAGGCAAGTTCTCTAGAAAGCACAAAAGTATGAAAAATGTAAGATGTTTCAATTGTGGAAAGTTTGGTCATTATGCTACTAATTGTACTTGTTCCCAAGAATGAAAGTGATGAAGATAAACAGGATTCTATGAGCAAGGATTCTGAAAAGCACAAGCATCACAGGAAAAGCAAAGATGAGCACAACAATCAAGGAAAGAGGTATTCTCACAAGCACAAGAAGAGTTTCTACCTAGACAAAGCAAGTAAGTGTTCTAGTAGTGATAGTGAATGTTCTTCAAGTGATAATGAAAATGAGATGTTGTTCATATGAGAAAAAGAGGAAGAACCGAAACATAGATTCATTATCATGAAATGTCTTAGATGTGGAAATTTTGGTCACCTTGAGGATGATTGCACAAATAATGATTTGGTTTCTAGTATGTATGAGGATGCTTCAGAAAACTATAAGGAAGATGCATGTATGGTTTTTGAAAAGGGTAGCACCTCTAGTGATAAGAAATCTGAAAAAGGCTTTGATGATTCAAAAGGAAATCAAATAAAGGATCTTGAAAGTGAACTTATTAGTGCTCTTAGTGCTTTGAAAAAGGAAAGAAAGAAGAATGCTAGACTCAAGGATAAGTTAGATGAATGTTGTATGGAGAGAGATGATCTTATTGAAAATCTTGATTTCTCTATAGCTAAGACACAAGAACTCAAGGATGAGTTAGAGTCTAAGGTTCTTGAGTATAGTGAGTTAGAACAGAAAATGGCTTCTTTGAAAGAGGAAACTAAAGAGTACAAGGATAAGCTTTATAGGTTTCAAGATAGCTCCAAAAAGGTTAAGTCACTCATCAAAGGTCAAAGAAAGACAACAGATAAAACAGGCCTTGGTTTTGTTAAGTCACACAAGGAACAAGTTGGAGAGTCTAGTAAGAGACTCCAAAAGGAAGAGAGTTCTAATGAGGAAAGTATTTCAGATCATGAGTCCTTGAATGATAGATGCACAAAAATAGAAAACAGAATTCAGAATGAGAAGAAGAAGAAGTTTTCAGGACCCAAGAGGTCAAATAAAGGAAAGTTTCAAGGCAGATGTTTTGCTTGTCACAGGTTTGGTAACATGGCTTCACATTGCATGGCTCAAGTGAAGAAGGTAAATGACGATTTTAGAAGTGCTAGTTAATTTCAAGGGTATTGCTACTCTTGTCAATAGTTTGGGCACAAGGGAGTCTATTGCAAGGTAAATAACGAGAACAGGTTTGATCAAAATTAGGTTTGGTCAAAACAGGTTTGGTCGAATAGGTTTGGTCAGAACAGGTGGATTCAAAGATCAGGTTTACCTTAGAGAAATAACATTGTCACTTGTTTCAAGTGCAACAATGAAGGTCACATAGCTAGACAGTGTAGAGCTGAAATTCTAGAATACAGGAACAGGAACAGTGGCATGATCAGGTCCAAGGATCAAGGCATGGACAAGAACAGGGATGAGAACAAGAACAAGAACAGTGACAGGAACAGGAATATGGACAAAGAGTTCAAGAGAAGGCCCGACAAGGAAGTTATAGACGCTGATGATGATCAGTGCCTAATGGGAGTTTTACTCCCACCCAAGAATTAATCACCTCATCAGGAGGTGGGGGAGGGACTAAGCTAAGAGGCTCATTCTTAGTCCCGAGCCCCAAAGGTGACCCTTTGCCATTGATGACAAAGGGGGAGAGATTTGAGTAAGGGGGAGAGCCTCAAGACAGGGGGAGCTGTTTATGTTGAGTTTTTGTGTTGTTGAGAAGCATGGTTTGCCATCAATGACAAAGGGGGAGATTGTTGGCAATTTTGGGTTTGAGATCCTAGCTCCTTGTCTATGAGTTGTCATTGATGTCAAAAGGAAATGGCATTAATGTTAAGAGGATGTGTTGGCTTCAAAGGTGGAAGATTCCAAGAGAATCTTCTTAAGAGAATCCGGAGAGATTCCATTGGATAGGGTTTTTATTAAAACCAAGTTAAATGGTTTTTATTAAAACCAATGGAGGTTCTCTTTATTATTTATTTAATTATTATTTAAAACCCTTCAAGGTTTTAATTGATTAATTATTTAATTAATTAAGGGAGAAATTATTTTTAATTTATTAAAAATACTTAAAGGTTTTTAAACCTTTTTTATTCTTAATTTATTAAAAATTAATTAAGGGTTTTTAAACCCTTTAGAAAGCAATTTCGATTAAATTCGAAATTACCTTCTTTGCAGCCGACGTGTTCTAAAGTCCACGAATGGACTATAAATAGGAGAAGTTTCCTAAGGTTAAAATCCTCTCAAAAAATTGAATGCAATTATTATTGGCTGCGATCGAATGTTCTGTTGACGCCGCGGAAGAGGAGAGCTCGCGTTTGAAAAGCTTTCGAAAAGCTTAAATTGTTTATGTGGGAGGAAGTCCATCTTGGACTTCGTAAGCCCCTTGTGGGCTAGTGGCAGCGGAGGCTGCGTTTGGGCTTTGCGTAGGCGGAGGTCTGCGTTTCGATTCCCGCGGAGGGAGCTGTGCATGGATTCGTCACGTTTTTATTAAAACGTATTTTGTGCCGCGATTTTTGGATTCTTCAAGGGCAGCCATTCCGCGAATTTTGGATTCTTCAAGGGCAGCCATTCTAAGGTGTGATTATTTTCTTGATATGATTTTTGGCATTGTTTAGCATTGTTTAAAAGACATAGGAGAAATAAGGGGATATTCCTTTGGTTGTATTTTTGAGATTAGTCTTTTGCTATGCTAAATTTAAAATGGAGATATAAGGTGTAAGTTTTGGTTAGTTGTGTTTTTGGCTTCTTTGGTGGTTGTTTTTAAAGAAGAGGAGCTAAAAGGTGTATTAAGGAAAGTTTTTATATATGCTCATTTATCTTGGTTCTAACCCTAACTTGGTTGGAAGTTTGAGAGTTGTGTGTGGTGACAACTTTAAGGATCAATTTTCTTCTACTCCAATAAGGTATGGGCACATTCTTCTTATGAGTATGATTGGTGTATGTTTTCTGAAATAAGGTTGGAGTGAAAAGGTTTTCAACTAGGTTTTCTTTGATTGGGTGTAAATCCTATTTTCTGGTTTGTTGAAGACTACTTATGCATTGTTATCCTTAAGGAGAATTTTTGATGAATGCATAATTTTTGGTTTGAGATAGTGGAAGCTTTGTGCACTAGGGTTTATATTTGTGAGTCTAGCTACTTGCATTGAGTTGGTGGAACCCTTGGTTGGTTGTTTTGAGTTTGATGGTTGAGTTGCTTCCATAGAGGTTGTTTGATCAAGTTATTGCTTTACTTGATTCATGATATTGGGCTTACTCCATTGAGTTGATTTGAGCAAGTTATTCTTTGCATTTGGTGATATTGTGTTGGTGGTTGTTTTGTTCAAATATCTTTGGAGGGAAAAGGATTTCTACTTGTTTCCTTTTCTTGTGATGATTGGTTGAATGCTTCAAGGTTAATGTTGAGTTGAATGATGTTGGTTAAACCTTGTCTATAAGCATTGTTGTTGAAGCCCTAATTGGTTGAGAAAAGATATTGGTTGTGGAAAGAACATGAGTAGCATTGTTATATGAGATATTGCATGTTTGGCAATTGTTGGGTTGTGTTTCATGTTCTTGAGAAAAGCATACTACATCTATCTTATTCTTTTGATATTGAGATTGAGTTGAGATTGATATTGGGAGTTAAGTATAGAACATATTGAGTCTCTAACAATTCTCTTTATGTTTCTATGAGATTTGAGATTGAGATTGGGAGTTAAGTATAGAACATATTGAGTCTCTAACAATTCTCTTTATGCTTCTATGAGGTTGATGAATCACATTGGGTCTCTAACAATTCTCTTTGTGGGTTCATGCCAAGCAAGTTTTTCTTGATGAACTTGTGAGCTGTTTTGGACAGGTTTCGATGGGGACTTGTGAGCAGGTTTTGGACAGGTTCTGGTGGGGACTTGTGAGCAGTTTTGGACAGGTTTCGATGGGGACTTGTGAGCAGATTTGGACAGGTCCTAGCAGAGGACTTGTGAGCTGAGTTTGTTAGTTCTATCAGAGAACTTGAGGACAAAGAGCATTGGTTCTTTGAGAAGAACCTGAGGATAGATTTGGCAAGTCTTTGAGAAGGCTTGTGTGTAGAGGATTGATTTGTTCAAGTGTTGGACAGATCGACAGAATAGAGGAAGACTTGTACTAGACCGTTCGACTCGTGTTTGGTACAAGGTTGTTGAGCTGTTGTGGACGTGATCATAGAAGGCAGAGGTCTCTTAGGCTAAGCATTGAGGACAGGAGGTCTTCGGTGGAAAGGAGTTCCACGTGCTGGCAAGAGGTAGAGACAGTTGATCTTCTGAGGGATCATATCTAGAGTAGAGGGGAAGGTATCTCCTTTGAGCAGAGGCTCATAAATTTAGATTGGGGGAAGGTATCTCCTTTGAGCAGAGGCTCATAAAATTTAGATTGGGGGAAGGTATCTCCTTTGGGCCGAGGCTCATAAACATTGTAATTGGGAAGGATTCCCAAAGAACTTTGAGATAACTTTTAGAGAAAAGTTTTGTGGACGTAGCCCAGCCATTCTGGGTGAACCACGTTAAAATTGGTGTCACTTTGTGGATGATTTTGTGCATTGCTTTGATATTGCTTTGGGTATATTGCTTTACTATTTTGAAGTATAAAGAAAAAGGTAAAAAGAGGTCTTATACTGTTCACCCCCCCCCTCTCAGTATAAGCTTGTGTTCTTTAGGAAGTTTAAAGAAAAATTGGGCGAGAAGAAGATAAAGCAAATGCCCAAGCCAGTCATCATTGAAGCCCCTAATCCCATTGAAGTAGAGGAAATTCAAGGAGGAGTCAAAGAGGCACTTCAACTTGCTTTGCCTACATCTTTAGCAGGGTCATCTGCATCGTAGGTTATCATACATTTAGTTAATCTTGAATTAGGGGAGAACATTATGTAAAATATGACTTTCATGCTGATTATCAATACTGCATAGGACATGGGCCGACCGCGGGCCTATCATCTTCCCATAGGGATGGTGGAACGATTGGGGGTACCACCTAATCAAACCAACTTCATCTATGGAGGGCTAGACTATATTACTTCTTCCACACCCATGGATGAGGATGATAATGAACCATTCATCATGAACTTTCATTATCTTTCTAACCCAAACTACGTCATGCGATACTTCGAGTGTTACCATTGGCATGGTTACGGTCTCAAACTATTTGAGCAGGGGTGTAAGAGGCCTATAGAACCACAATATTAGTTACCCACTGATAGGTACGGGTTGGGATTATACAACGAAGGATAGGATGAACTCCTCACAACATCTTTAGACCGCCTGTACCTCAGTCTGGGGGGTGAAGTTGACTTCAATCCATATCACCCTAATCCTTCTACATTTTAGAGGGATAATTGGTTAGTGACTTATGTCACTGTGGAGCCACCTAAGAGATATCATACAAACATATTGGTGGAGACCGACCCAGAACCCATTATAATAGCCAACTTATACAATCAAATACGTGGAGCTATCGACTATATTGGTATGCATTTCTAGAATCTAGACTCAACTATAGGTACTGAATCGAAAGTTACTTTTGAGGACATTCATGCAGTATCCATCATCAAAAGTAATGGACAAAAATATTATTCTAGAATAGATGACACTGAGTTATCCTCAAACAACGAGTAATCTGAGGATGAAACCGAGTTGGCCTATTTAGGCCCCACACTATTGTATCATATTTTACCTCTAGAATCAATGAACATGAGTGAAGAGCCTCTCGATAACGATTACAACTATCAAGAGATAGCCTACATGAGACCTCATGTAGAGCATCGCCCAATTACATTAGGTAGAGGTGAGTGTTTGTATTATGATAGTGATGAAGAAGATGATATGGAGAGAGCTTATTTAGGATCTCCCTACTTACGCTATCGTAATATGCCATATATTGCTGAGAATATGTACAAAGAGATCAATCTCCATCCTCGCCTTGAAGGGAGATCGATGAATTTTAATGTGATTTATCATATGGTGTTTCCCGATCCACTAACGTACATGGAGTTCCTTGAGCCCAATGATCCCATCCGATAGTCTGTTCATAGATCGGATCCAAAGATCCCCATACCCCCAACACCACATCTCGAGGATGGAAGTTTTGCTAATATTGAGTCACTTGCATGTGGTCCTAGAGACATAATCCATTGATTTGACGACTCCACTCCATAATCCAGCCGGTTCGTCCAAACCATTGCCTCTGAATGTATACGCTCTTGATTGGGATTGTGCTAATTCACCACTAGAGCCTAAATATTTCTTACCTAATGAAGAAATGTTTCAACCTTTCCACTTTGTGTCAGACTATGCATATGATGTCTGTTATGCTGAGGATGCTTCCAATGAGGAACCTATAAACCCAACAGATGACATCTACTTGATCCCTACATCTCATCAGCTTGAGGAGAGATCCCATATATCAGTAGAGGAAACCTTCAAAGTGGATATCAGTAATGATTCCACCAATCCAAAGAAGGTCAAATTTGGGGAGAATTTGACTCTTGATGAGCATGCCAACCTCATCCCTCTACTGAGAGAGAGACCTGATATCTTTGCTTGGACTTACAAAGACATGTTGGGTCTAGATCCTAAATTGGTTACTCATAACCTTTCGCTAGATCTATCAAATAAGCTAGTCAAGCAGAAACTTAGGAATATGCATCCAACAGTAGCCTTAATGGTTAAAGATGAGTTACAAAAGCTGTTGGACGTAGAGTTTGTCATCTCCGTCGACTATCCAGAATGGTTATCCAATATGGTACCTGTAGGAAAACCTGATGGAAGGATCTGTATTTTTATAGATTTCAGAGACCTAAATAAGGCAACACCAAAGGATTCATTTTCGTTGCTGAATATCGATGCTCTAGTAGACGCCACTACAGGTCATGAAATGCTCTTTTTAATGGACAATTTTTTTTGTTTCAATCAAATTCAGATTAAGCTCGAAGACTAGCATAAAACCACATTTATAATGCCATGGGGAACATTTTGCTATAAAGTTATGCCATTCGGTCTTAAGAATGCTAGTGCCACATACCAGCGGGCTATGACATATATTTTTCATGACTATATGCATAATATCCTAGAGGATTACATTGATGACTTGTTGGCAAAGTCATTATTGCATTCTGAGCATGTGGAGGTCTTGAAGAAAGTCTTCGATCGCCTAATAGAGCATAATTTCAGGTTGAATCCTAAGAAGTGCACATTTGGCATAACTTTAGAAAAGCTCTTAAGATTCATCATTTAAAAATGAGGCATCGAAGTTTACCCAACAAAGGTCAAGGCTATTTTAGAGATGTGCCCCCCACAAACATCAAAGAATTAAGAAGCCTATAGGGCAAAGTAGCATCCATAAAGTGATTTATTATATAATTATCAAATAAATGTTGACCCATGAATCGACTGCTACACAATGAGGTACCATTCAATTGGGATGAGAACTGTCGAGTAACCTTTGCTAAAATTAAGAAATACCTAGCAACGTCACCAATGCTAGCTCCACCAAGGCCAGATGTGCCATTTTTGCTATATATCGACAACCGAATTTGCACTAGAAACCATGTTAGCCCAAAATAATGTGCAAGATAAAGAGCAAGCCATATATTATATTAGCCGAACCTTGGTGAGTTATGAGCTGGGATATGCATATGTGGAAAAGTTGTGGTTAGGAGTAGTTTTTGCTACAAAGAAATTACGACACTATATGTTGAGTCATACGACATGTCATATCCAAATAAAATATTTTGTAGTACATGATGAGCAAGACATATCATAATACACGTACTGTGAAGTGGATCAACTACTACCAAAATTTGATATGGAATTCATAAGCCAAAAGTCCATTAAGGTACAAGTCATAGTAGATAAAATGGCTGAGGTACCTCTCAAAAATAGTAGACCCCTCACCATAGAGCTTCCTGATGATGTAATATTTGCCTTATCAGAAGCACCCGAACTCGAGGAATCGGATAACAAAGCCGATATAACCTTGTTCTTCGACAGTTTGAAGTGTGAGCAAGGGGATGGTTCAGGAATAGTGTTATTCATGCCACAAGGAGCTTCAATACCCTTTTCATTCAAGTTAGACTTTCCTTGTACTAACAATAATGCTAAATACAAAACCCTAATTTTGGGTCTCCAAATAGCTGTCGCCATGAAGATAAAAAGATTAAATATCTTTGGTGATTCCCTTATCATTGTGAACCAAGTTAAGCGATTATTTCAATGTTGATGTCCGGTATTAAAATCTTACAAGGATCTTGTTTATATTTATCTAGCTTGATTGGAATGGTATGACATCGAGGCAATCCCTCGTTCATCCAATAAATTTGCAGACACACTAGCATCTTTGCGATCTCTAATCCCTTAGAATATGTCTGTTGATTTTACTACCATCCATGTAAAAATATTGTCACACTCTGCTGTGTAGTGTGAAGCATTGGATAACAAAGAGTCAATCAACATGATTCATGTAGAACCAAATAATGAGTGGTTTTACAGAGCCAGAGACTTTCTCAAGAGAGCATCTTGGGGGTCTTTGATCTTGCAATATCTGATGGGAAATGGTATTACCATTCACCACAAGGTTGTTTTCTAGTCTACATTTGCCAATGTAGAGTCACAGGGGGAACATACTATCTTGTCGGTAAAAGCCAAAGCTTATCATAACTAGACGTCACAGATACATGACTTCCTTAGATTTGGTGTAATTCCTTAGGGATTATCTCATGCTGCAAAATGCACATTTAAATATAAAGTGATAAAGTATGTCTTTTTAGTAGACATCCTATATCGTAGAAGCTACGATGGAGTTCTCCTTCGTTGTATTGAGCCCCAAGAGTCATCTTGGGTAATTTTGCAAGCTCATGATGGTACGTGCGGTGGCCATTTTAGCGATATGGCTATCATAAATCGTATCCTTTGCATGGGTTATTATTGGCCCACTATGAAGAAGGATTGCAATGTGTATGTCAAGAAATGCATTAAATTTCAGCATCATGCTAATCTTACGTACTTACCATCATAGGCCTTACAACCCATTCAAGCGACTTGGCCATTTGTTTAGTGGGGACTTGATCTCATTAGTATGATTTCTCCTCCATCATAAGACCGACATACTTATATTATCATGGCTACTGAGTATTTTACTAAGTGGGTGGAAGCCATTCCCTTAACAACGACAATTGGAGCACGTATTACTGAGTTCATACTCACTAATATCATAAGTCGTTTTGGGATACCATCCAATATAGTTTCAGATAATGGAATGTCATTTAAGAACAAAAATGTGAGAGCTTTGATGTCTAAGTATAGAATCAAACACAGTTTTGCGACTCCATATTATCCTCAAGCAAATGGACAAGCTGAAGCTTCAAATGATATAGTGGTCTCCATATTGAAAAATATGGTACAAGAACACCACAAATATTGGCAAATCCAGCTTCCCCTTGCTTTATGGGCTTATAGGACTAGTATTCGAACACCCATTGGGGCAAATCCATTTTAATTAGTATATGGCGCTAAGGCAATTATACCCTTAGAGTTGGAAATTCAAACATTGCACATTGCATTGAAAGAGTTCATTGATGACGACACTGCATGACAAGCTCACCTAGATTAATTGGCGCTACTTGATGAATGCTGCATGAATGTCCTCGAGCACCTCCAAATTTATCAAGAGAACTTAAAATGAGCTTACAATAGCAAAGTACATATGAGAGATTTGAGGTTGGTGATCTTGTGCTAAAAGAGAACCAAAAGAACTCAAATTTACCGCCAGAAATACAAGATAAGTTCGCGGCTAACTGGTTAGGTCCTTATATGATCTTAGAGAATATTGGACCTAGGATATATCGCTTGACATCACTTGGAGGAGTTGAAGAGCCTGAACCTATCGATATTATTCATTTTAAAGCATTTTATGCCGAAATTCTAAAAAGGCTCCAAAGGCATCTGTAAGCCCTTTGGTCATTCAAAAAGGCTCCAAGGGTTTCTCAAAATCGCTTGGTCAATCCCAAAAGGCTCCGAGGGTTTCTCAAAATCACTTGGTCAATCCCAAAAGGCTCCAAGGGTTTCTCAAAGCCGCTTGGTCAATCCCAAAAGGCTCCAAGGATTTTTCTAAAATCGCTTGGTCAATTCTAAAAGGCCCTAAAGGCACTTGTAAGCCCTTTGGTAATCCTAGTCAAAAGGCTCCAAAGGCGTCTATAAGCTCTTTGGTCAAACTAAATGTTAAAATCCATAAAAAAATTGGAAAAATATCAAAAATAAAAAACATTTGCATTTCATCCGCATAATTGCATTGCATTTTGCATCATGCATCTCATTTTTCGTATACATTTCATTTTTGCATTGCATTAGGCATATTCATCCGTCGCACTTGCATTGGAATAAATTGTATTTACAATCTCACAAATGACACCATATTTGTGTTTCAATCATGCAGCTATGCACTATCTTTTTCATCCGTTTGTCACCTTTGTGAGTAATTATGTTTCTAAAAACAACCTCAATTGTTGCTATGAAGAATATACTAGGGTTTTTCAGTAATTCAACCATACCTAGAGGTATTCTCAAGAGTTGATAGAAAGATTGCTTTGCTTTTGTAGATAAGGTCTAGTTTTTATAGCCCTTGGCATATCAAAATTCTATCACTAATCAAAAAATTAAACAATCCTAATAAGGACTAGGGGAATATGAAAGCTACGAAGAAAATACTAGGTATCCTGAGGTGAAAAGTTTATTCTTACTTATCCCTCTGTGCGAGCGGTATGGGAAATATTGGTAGTTGGAAAAAGGATAGGTTTATTCCCTACCCAGAATCCCTTGCTTACGTTAAAATGAGCAATATCCTAGAGTGGTATCCCAGATCAATCATCTAGATTAATACTCTAGATCGATATCATAGATCGACATCCCAGATTGATATCCCATATTGATATCATAAGATTGATATCCCAAAAATAGTTCCCAAAAGAAAAATCCCCAAAGGAAGTTTCTGAAGCAAATTATCAAATGTAAATCCCAGAAAGTCAGATCAAATGAAGATCAAGTTGTACAAAGAAAATAAAAATCAGTATCAAATCCCTTGCTCAAGAAAAAAGAAAAAAGAGAAAAGAAAGGAAAGTACAAAATAAAAAGTGATTCTTGTCACTATAGTACAAAATAAATAGTGATTTTTATTACTATATATGAGCAAGTATCCCTAAAAATTGAAGAAAATAAGGGAGCAAACTTGAATCCTTGGAATTGTCAACACTATTGTACCTTATGCATTACGATATGTCTGATACAATAGCATCATGCTTTTGTGCAAACCAATGTTTGAATGTGGAAGAGCTAGTCTCATGTGTCCTGTATCGCCTAGTGGTCTAGTCCAACTAAAATCTAAAACTAGTATTGGATAAACATTTGCGGTCCCCCAATCTTAGCAATGGGCTAAAAGAATTCTGCCTAACATCGGGGTATGCTTATGCCTTATATTAATATACTCACTTGCACACACAGGGATAATGAATAGTTAGGGCCTATCCTAACGAAAGCCTTATATTTTAGAAGTCTAATATGGTTAGTATACAAATTTTGATAAGTCAACTAGGGTGTTTGAGTCTCATGGAAAACCTCAAAATTTCCCAAATAGCAACAACCAATTTTCAATGCAATCATCAAAACATCAATTTATTTTATGAGAGTTTTTTTATTAGAACTATTTGTAATATATGTTAGATACCGGATGGACGTCATAAATGATGTTTAGATGACCACTGACTATGTTATCCATATTATTTTAATTTAAAAAATCTTATGAACAGAAAACAATAAATAATTGCATCTCACATATGGGTGTACTATCTTTCACAAATAGATAAAACAACTACAATCCATGA
The DNA here is from genome assembly GCA_028583015.1 of Wollemia nobilis. Classification (NCBI taxonomy): domain Eukaryota; kingdom Viridiplantae; phylum Streptophyta; class Pinopsida; order Araucariales; family Araucariaceae; genus Wollemia; species Wollemia nobilis. The sequence continues at coordinate 3,280,805 of JAQPPZ010017036.1, read as the reverse complement.
TTGTTATACATTATGTGGTGTCATCCATTAGATTGATTAAAACTCACATTGCATACATTATGTTTTAAGTGATTAAAGCATACATGTCCATTTTACAAACACATTATCAAAGAAACAAAGAAATACATGTAGTACATACATGGCATAAATTATGTCATAGTAGTATAAACTAAACGTATACAAGTAAAAAAAAATATATATGCATGTAACATCAAAATATGGCATTCATAATGTATCCATCATAAGTAGTACATCTGCATACATAACTCATAACATCTAATCATCTATCGCATAGCTATCTAGTACATGTCATCCATACATCACATCATATAACATCTAATCAATAATGCATTGCATCCATATGCATAACATAAAACATAAAATACCAAAAAAAAGTACACATGTAATGAGATGAAATATCATATCATATATATATGTCAAATGTACATCATAGTGGGGTACAATCAAAATGCTCGTAGGCTACATATGTGTAGGTCCTCAACTTTACACTTAAAAATGGTACAATAGCATCTCTCAAATCAATACTAGATAGGGACTACGCCCCCAATATATGAGGCACCATCATCACCTTTGCCATCCCTTTGGCTCCTCTGTGAGCTGGTACCATGAGTCTTGTTAGACCTACGCATCTTGTGACTAGAGCTAACTGACGACTACCCTATCTCCATGGTCTTGGTCTATTGTGACCCTATGGTAGTGGTCCTCTCTAGCACCTGTCCACTGAGAAACCTGATGACGCCCTCCAAATGGATGTTGTAGGCTATATATGTTGTGTATCAATCGTTACCCTCCCCTACAAGGGTATGTAGCCTCATGATCTCGGCCATAGGATAAAAACTTGCTGGTACTAAAGTAGATGGTGTTGTAGGAGGTGCCATGATAGCCTATGAGGATGAGGTATCTCCCTTTGTCGCCCTGATTATATCTCACTCCAGGTTCACTACACTCAGTTGTACCTACGATAGATCATGCTCACTAGTGAGCTGCCTAATTTGAGTATCAGTTGTGGTCACCTGTGCTTGGAGAGTTGTCCTCTTCTCCTCATATTCGTGTCATTACCTCTAACCATGAGCCAAATTCACCTTCAAAGTGGTGATAGAAGTATCCTTGTGTATGAGTTGGGTGTAGAGTCTTCCCACCTGGCTTTAGAGGTTGACAACCTGTACTCTTAGCTTCCCTAACTCGCTATCCAAAGCCACCTCACCCTCCTCAGAGACCTCCTCCTTTACCTCTACTTGTGGGCCATCATCTATAGCGGCCCCTATTCCCCATGTGCCCTCTATACATTGGTGGGTCCTGTGCCTATGAGGATCCACCTTTATGCCCTCTACACCCTCTACTATGAACCCATCAGCTAGTCGACCTAGTGGACCCTCACCATACCACTAAAATTTTGACCATCAACCATTGTAATCTGTAGTAGTACCTAAATCTGCCAGGCCCGACTCTTGAAAGTCATCATCAACATCCCTTAGTGGAGTAACCTGGGGTCAAGTCAGGTACCTCTCTAGGACCAAGTGTCTGTAGATGGTAGGTATATTTGGGATATCCTAAAAAATCTAAAACTGCCTTTGGACGCAAGAGTAGAACTGGTACTCACGTATATTGGCCATCCAACCAATGATCCACCTGTCTCTGCATGCCCAACGTAGGTATTTTTCTGCTTCTGTCTAGGCTGGACAGTCCATGTAGGGTTGCCACTGTATATGCTTGGGGTGAAGCTATACAAAGCGACCAATATAGTGATCTAGGTCTCCTACATGAGACCTACTCCTGAATCCCTCTTGCTCCCAAGGCCAGTAGGCTACATAGCACTGTCGCTAGGCAAGAATGGTAGTGATCTCCAAAGGTAAGTTGATGGGACGCTCTATAAGAATGTGCTACTAGCCCTAAATCTGTAGAAGGATGCTGCAGTTGATTCCCACTCTACTACGATGCATGATTTGAAATATCTCATGGTAGAGATGTGTTAGTAGAGTTCTCCCCCATGCTAGAATGAGAGACCGCTCTGTTGAACTCACCATCATATATCTGGTCCTAGCTAAGATGTTCTAGGGGAACCTCACACCTGAGGAGTCTGAGAGGACTATTTGAATGATCAGGTGCATAAACACAACCTCCCACTATGAGAAGAAGTCGACCTGGAACCAATCTTGGACGTGGACACCTCCATGGTCAATGTGACCTTGTGCATCATGGCTCCACTAGCCAAAGATAACATAAAAAGTATCCTTCCTTGTCATGGTAGGAGATGAGGTGATGGCCTCGCCATCAATGGGTAGGTGTAGTATGCATTAGATATCCTCCAAAATCACTATCATTTCACCCGTTGATAGGTGAAATGTGTTGGTCCACGCATCCAGCGATGGGCTAAAGCAGTCAGTTAGGACTGGTCCATGCTAATGGTGGAAAGGTCCAATATGTAACTGAATCCCACTATAGCAAACCAACCCCACTCTGCACCAGTAATAGTATGGCACAGGTTGCAAAGGATATCGGTCTCCCTCGCTCTGTTAGTCAAGGCCTGAGTGACAACAATAAAGTAAAAATAAAAAAACAATTAAAAATAATTTAAAAAAAAGACAAATAAATCATAAAATCTCATAAAAATGTAAAACATGCAAAAATATGATCAAAAACTTCAAAAAAATCAAAAGAGTACTTCAAAAATGTATTAAATGGCATTAATTCCAAGAAATCACAAAAAAATAAAAAATTTGAAAACATTTCCTAAAGTTTGCGCACTGCAGGTCCTAACCGCAGTCGACAAAATGATAAAAAATATGACCGTTGGGATTTAAATCTTGTCATGGCTGACAGCCGTGGCCCCCAATATGCCAATTGGGAGCCATGGCTGCCACCCGTGGCTAAGGAGCGAGACCCTTTTCGGGCCCCGTCCTCCCCAAATAAACCCTAAAAAAAAAATTAAAACCCACCCCCTAAACTAACCTATGCTAAACCTAGCTAGGGTGAGGTTTGTTACCGACAGTTTAATGTGGTTCATTTACCCATTACTTAGTGTGGTTAATTTTAAATATGATAATTTACAAGTGTGGTCTCGGTTTTTGAGTTACCTTAGAGGCACCGACTCCTCCACTGGTCAAAGCCTCTGGCTGGTCGACCATCGGTGTGGAATATGTGGAATGGGTTGAGTTTTCGATAGCATCTCGGGTTAAATTTTATTGTTTACCTCTTAGAGCTCTCAATTTTACTATCAATATTAGGTAAATAATGAATTTTTCAAAAGCACAAACATTATATATATATATATATATATATATATATATATATATATATATATATATATATATATATATATATATATTTCGAATTTAGGTTGACTCGCGACTGACAACCGTGGTCCCTGAATTAGGGTTTTGCGACCGCGGGTTCGAGCCATGGTCAAGGAAATTACTCATAGTTGATAGGCGTAGTCAACGAGCTACAATAAATGCTCCAAATTCCCACCGTGGAGAGCCTTAAAATGTTAAATTAAAAATTTTCACCAAACCTTAATTGCTATAGAAAATATAAAATAAGCAGAATGAGCCAAAGAAAGCACAACGACATTGGAAAATGTCATCATAAGGTAAAACAAAATAACTAGGCTAATATTACAAAGTACATTCAACTGAGGTCGTAACTATGGAAATCCTTTCTTGGATCACTGCACCTTCCAACCAAATAAACAAATTCAATTCAAAATTAACAAAAAAATCAAAAGTCAAATGTGCCTCGTATTCAGTCATTTACCCTATACACTTGGCGGTTGCAACGACTTACGATCCATGCAATCTGGAAAGATGAATAAATTAACATTTGAATATTTAGTGCAAATTCATCATTGTGGAATTGTTATGCTTCATTTCAATCCCTAAGAAGGCCCCGACGACCGGACTACTCCAGGGAAATGAGATATTTATCGCAATTATCCTATGATATTTTTAGCATATCATCGACAATATGATTCAACACATACCTAATTGGAATTGCTTTCATTTTGATTCCCTAAGAATGCCTTTGTGGTTGGACCACTCCATGGGATAGAAATAGACAATTATTATTAATAGTTGAAATCATAGCTGATTAGGCCTTGCCAAATAATCAAATGCTAAATCTTACTTTGTTCAAGATCATTCATAGTGGTCAAGCGACCTTGTCACTTTATTTATTGTCATTACCCTCATCTAATTTTTGCTTGAGGGGGTAGTCATAATATCAAATCATAATCAAAGTCAATAGAAGATGCCTTGATTGTAGATCCCTAGATCTTATCAAAATTGCTTTCATCTTACGAATCATTGCCAAAGACTATCATAAGCTTACCCTTCTACTGGGGTAAACAACATATATTACAGTTTGTTTATAGCTCTCCTCCTTTCAATTATATAGGCATAACTCCCATTGTAGCACCAAAGCTACTCGAATGCTTGATGATGAGTGCAAACCCTTTCAAATTAAGCCTTTCATCGAGTTGGAAGCAATGATTCTAGGATGTGTGTCCTATTTATAGGACTTGGGTATCTAATGTTGATCAGAATAATGATCATTATTCAACCTATGATATCATTTTAAGAGGTCTATTTTTTCTCAGCGTTGTTCAATCTCATAACACATCTCAAAAGGGGCATCTATAGATACCTAAAACACGTCATGCTAAGGCGACTACTCATATGGGATATGCTAGAAGACCATATGGAAGACCTTGGATAGATTCCAAGGTATAGCAGTGGTTTTCACCACTCATTTGGGCACCTTTACCTAGTTAGTGCTAGATGCTACTGATACCCACGATTAGCAGTGCTAACCACACCTATCAGGTGCAGTTAGGACTCAGAGTCAGTTGGCCTTCATTCGATCTAAAATTAGTTGCAACAGCCAATTGGTTATGAATTGGAGCGGTTTGAGTGAGAAAGTTTTTGGATCCTTCCATCCAACAAGCTCAACTACCCAATCTTGATCTTAGCTTCCTCATGAAGATACTCCTAGCCCTTGGAAATTAATATATAATCCCCCTTCGAATTGGGGAGAATAGAGAGAGAAGCATAATCAATTGAGCAGTGAAGCCTTGTCAAATTGCATAATCATTCACATGCATTGATAGGAATACTTTTGCTACCCAATTGGAGATCACATTTCCATGGAGGCCCTAGGAGGATAGGAGAGACAAGAAATGCTAATCCGTGCACTCACTGAACAATTCAACCGCCAAATATGTAAGAGGACACAAAGGTAACCCTTGACCATCAATTTGACAAGGAGAATCAGAGAATTGGCCCTGATTTGAAGGGTAAACTTACTTCAAGCTCAGCCACAGTGAATAGTGCCCACTGCTTGAAGGACCTGCGATCAGCAGGTGATCCCTAATTTCCTTGTTCTTTGCTTTTCAGTTTGTTTAACTAAGTTAGATTAATCATGCTGCAGGTTTAATTCAATATTCTAGAGACATTTGATCGACAGATTAGGAGTTAATTGCAATTTCCCTTCATTGTTGTAGTGTAGGCATAACGAATTGTTTTCATGCTTTCATGTCTTCAATTGGTTAAATAGACCTTTAGATAGATTCATATTAGTTTATTTTATGTTTCTAATGGTATATTATCATGATTTAGATCAATTTACATGTATTGAATCACTTTCTTGATTTCTTGATTATCATGTTATATTTTATACAAGCACCCTTTAAAAGCCTCATCAAGAGAGGCCTTCTTTGCTATTAATGTTTATTGTTGTTTATTGCACACAGGACTAACAGGGTTTTGGGATGTAAGGCAAAAAATGCCTCTAATCATGGAGAAGAGGGTCATCGACACCCTAGAGCAGTTCGTGTCTTCCTGAAAGGCATTTGGAAATCACACCTACCCTTGAGGGGGAAACAATACATTCCTATTGTAATGATTGTATCAAAGTGATTATCCCTAAGAGGGATGTACTTGTAATATGAATTTGGCTTTGAATATAATGGAATAAAGTGTGTTTCTCATTGTTAATTTGTTGTCAATTTCTCGTTCTTGTATGTTTTTTGTGGATCTTTCAATTATTGCAATAGGAATCGATAGGTGTGAGTCTTTTTTGGATAGTACACTATGAAAGTATCATCGACACTATTGCTTCATGATGACGCTTTCATTCACTTGTAAGATAGACAAAAAATAGATTATTTAGTAGCAAAGGGGTATGTCTAAACTATAGGAGAGTATGTGGTGCCCTTGACTAGATCCCTATTCAAAGATTAGATGAAAATGATAAAATAGCGGTTGTGTGCTTAATGGTAAAAGTGCCATTGGATGAGCGATAACACTATAGATGCTTTTGTTTACTGACACACTTTTGTTTTCTCTTACTAGGAACTCTATTTATAAAACAAAGAAAAATAATGCCACCAACTTGTAAATTAGTTATGTTTTTACATGTGGGTATAGCAGAATGTGTTTAATACGAATATTTTGTGATTTTGACCAAGGAGGAAATAAGGATCCCTAATCAAGAGGTATATGGATCTTGATAGATGCATTATGATAATATGATTGCTTATGAATAATGTGAAGAACACAAACTTATACTGAGAGGGGGGTGAACAGTATAAGATCACTTTTTACTATTCTTTCCCAAACATTATTAATCAATATAATCAATGGCAATATCAATAGAAATAACCAAAGAAATGCATAAATCATCACACACAATAGAGACACTGATTTAACGTGGTTCACCCAAATATGGCTACCTCCACTGAGAAAATATTTCTTCTAAATATTTCTCAAATAATCTCATGGGAATCCTTTCCCTATTACAATGTTTATGGACCTCATTCCAAAGGAGATGTTGATCTCCTAAATCTAGTTTGTGGATCTTTATCCATAGGAGAACTCCTTCTCCTCTGCTATGGCTGGTGATCTTCTAGAAGAAACTACCTCCACTGCACTGACTATGGATCTCTCTCCACTTGAAGACTCTTGTCCTCACTCATAAGACCTATCTCAATGTCCTGGTTGATGGATCTCTATCCACTAGAGACTCTGTCCTCTCTACTCTGTCACCTCCAAAGATTTGTCTCGAATATTGTACTAAACACAGTCCAGTTGGTCTAGCACAAATCTGCTCAATAGGTTCACTCATAACCTTCTCAAATCTGCTCAACAGGTCCATTCAGAACCTGATCAAATCTTTTCAGCAGGTCCACTTAGAACCTGCTCAAATCTTCTCAACAGGTCCACTCAGAACCTGCTCAAATATCTCAACATGTCCACTTAGAACTTGCTCAAATATACTTAATAGGTCCACTCAGAACCTACTCAAATATACTCAACATATCCACTTAGAACCTGCTCAAATATTCTCAACATGTACACTCAAAACCTGCTCAAATATGCTCAATAGGTCCATACAAAACCTGTCCAAATATGCCCAACATTTCCACACAGAACTTGTCCAAATCTGCTCAATAAGTCCTCTCTAGGACTTGCTCAAATCTACATTTCAAGCTTCCACAAAAGCTCACACAAAAATTGTCCACAAGCCTTCTCAAAGACTTGTCTCAAATAAGCTTAAAAATTCCACATAGAGCTTGTCTAATCTCATAGAATCATAAAGAGAATTGTTAGAGACTCAATATGTTCTATAATCAATGCTCAATTACTTCTTAACTCAATCTCATAGAAGCATAAAGAGAATTGTTATAGACTCAATATATTCTATTATTAAAGCTCAATCTCAACTCAAATCAATCTCATAGAAGCATAAATATAATTATTAGAGACTCAATATGTTCTATTATCAAATATCAATCTCAACTCAAATCAATCTCATTGAATCATAAAGAGAATTGTTAAGAGACTTAATATGTTCTATTCTCAAATCTCAATCTCAACTCAAATAAATCTCATAGAAGCATAAAGAGAATTGTTAGAGACTCAATATGTTCTATTCTCAAATCTTAATCTCAACTCAAATCAGAATATAGAATAGTTTATTTCATGGAACTTGAACAACCACTACATGCATCCACTTGACTAGGCTCAATAAACTCTACTCAACCAATCACTTCAAGAAACAACCCTTTCTCACAAACCCTAGTCCAAGCATGTATCTCCCAACTCAAAATATTTCCAATAATTCCCAACAACAAATCTCACATAACAATGATACTCATGTTATTTTCTAACTCAAGTTCAAGTTCTTTGCATAAACCATTGGCTTCAATGCCAATGCTAATAAAACAAGGTTTTAATCACAACTCTCAAATAAAAAAACCTTGAAGCATAAACTCAAAGTACTTCACTCAACCAATGGTCTAAACAACAATGCTTATCAAACAAGGTTTAATCACAACTCTCAATCCAGAAAACCTTGAAGCATTAACTCAACCACTTTTAAAAAGAAAACCCTAATCAAATCCTTTTCACTCCAAACTTAATTTTCAATCAAGCCAATCACCTAACTCAACAAAGAATAATTTTTCCCATACCTTTGAAGAGTAGTTGTCCTTGCAAATCTGCCACACTCACAATTACTTCTTTGACAAACTCAATAAGGGTTAGAGGATAATTTTTATATCACAAAAATAATATCATAATTACACCTTATCACTCCAACTTAAACAATAAGCAATATCCTCACAATAATCACAATACCCTTTATTCAAAATAATATACAACCCACAAAGTCTTAACCTTTCAATATTCCACAATAGCAAAATTTAAGACTTGAAAAGAAAAATAAAATTCTCCTTACAACTCCTAATGGTATTTCGCAACTACCAACCTTTATCACAATGCAAAGACTTCAACCACCAAATACCTTATACCTCCAATCTAGACATAAATAAAATAAAACATAAAAATGTACCTTTGTCTTTGGAGAGTTTCAAATTCTCAACGCAACCCACACAAACGTCTTTTCCCATGGCGCAAACCACCAGACAAGCTACAAGCTCGTTGGGAAGGAAGAAGCACCACATGCTTCAACACCTCTTCCTTGCCTTGCAAAATGTATGCACCTAACGATTGGCACCTTCAATAAATCCACCAAAATCTTCCGTGGGATTCGAACACTATCCACCATGCACACCAAAACGTAAGCTTGCATCCCACTTCCCACTAGGCCAAGGTGCCTTGTTGGCTTTCAACTAATCAATGGGCTTGCTTTTGTTTCCTTTCACCATCAAGTCAAACATGAATTTCATAATTCTATCTCACGAGCTCTGCATTTAATTCGTATGTTTTATCTTTCCCATTCGAGCAAGGATGATCCGAAAATCAATTTGGGTATGGTATTTATATGCATTTCCACTAAATCAAAAACTTCAACGCTTCCCTTTGGCTTCTATGACGTCGACGGAAATAAAATTTGCATTTTTTAAAACTTTAAATCCAACCTTTGGATTTATTAAAATATTCTTTGGTCTTAAACCTTTAAACCCTACCTTTGGGTTTATTAAAATATTTTTAGACTTTATAAACCCACTTTTGCAATATAAAATATTGTAATGAAAATTACAAATATTTTATTTTGGGTTTTCACCATGGCACTTATAACCATTATAATATTTCACCTTTGATAAAGTACCTTTTAATATTTATTTATAAAATTTAAATTCATCTTGAATTTAAATAATTTATAAAATAAATATTATAACTCCTTTTTAACTTCTATCTTTTGCACTATTTCACTCGAACTTCTGCCTTCTTGCTGAATATCAAATGACCATATTTGTCACCTTTATTTCCTACTGAAATATTTGGTATTAATGATAACTCCATTTGGTGGCATCAATGGTGACATGAATGACAACTTTGAATTAGGGACTCAAAATGTCTAACATAATGTAAGCTAATGATACAAAAAAGCTAAATGACAAGTAGATAAGCTATTTGAATGAACAATATTAATTAGTATGCAACAATGATAGAATATAAAACCATAAAATAACAATGACATTGCCAAAATCCAAGAGGGAACAACATAGCCCAAGCAAGCTTGTAGCAAGCTAGTGTATGATTGCAATATGATTGTATGATTGCTTATGAATGATGTAAGCTAAGGATGAAAAAGGGTAAATGACAAGTAGATAAGCTATTTTAATAAAAAATATTGAAAAGTATGCAATAATGAAATATTATAAAGCTAGAAAATAATAATGATATGTCAAAAGCCAAGAGAGAAGAGCATAGCCCAATCAAGCTTGTAGCCTCAAGATTCCGTGGTTGATATCCCATTTCTTGATGAATTTGACAAGCTTGCTTATTGCTTGAGATGATTGAGAATTTGTTGCCTTCAAAAGATCATGATATGATTTTGACAGAATTTGGGCATGAAATAGAGAAAATTTGAGTTTGCACAAAAGCATTACTAGGGAGCAAAATCATCACCACCGCTATCACTTAGGTTGTATGCTTTGGATTTTGGAGCAATAAATACTCTTGTTTTAAGCTTGGGGATAATTTATTTGGCTTGGATGTTTTTTTGGATGATTATTTAATATATTGGTAAGTTTGAAGATCTTGATGATGCATTCGAAATTTGGTGTCTACACAACCATGCATATTACCATTAAAAGAGCCTATGTGAAAATCAAAATGATTCTATTTATACGTTCCTTGATGAGTAAATTTGGTGATGGATTTGATCAACTACGCTAATAAACTTGTGTCAATTGATCTATAGATTCAATTTTTGTTGGAAATATTATATTATTTGGTACCTTCTAAGAATATTGCAAGTACCATGTAAATATTTAATTCTAAATTTATGTATATAGTAGAAATCATGTAAGTGTGGAGTTATGTAAATGTTTATCTTTTAGTGTGTGTAATAATTAGAGGTTTGTTATTATGTGGAGTCAATAAAATATATATCTCTTATGAAAAATATAAAAAGTTATATCTCCCATGTGTTTGAGGAGATAAAAAATTAGTGTAAGAAGAAAGATCAAGAGTTTTATAAATGTCAAGAGTCTCTTGTACAAGTTGTATATATTGAATACAAAGCATTGTAATATATATGGAGAACAAACTTTGCAATACATTATATTTGTGTTGATTGGGTTGAAATATTCATCAATAATATTATTCAGTAAGTTTGTTATGGAATGTATGTAATTGTATAAATATTAAATTGCTAGAACCTATAAGAATAGGATTGAAATATTATTATATATTGCTAGATCATGTAAAAATATGGTTGAATTTCTAATAGTAGTATCATAGCCGCTATTGTGCAAAGCCGTTATTATGGAGAGAGAAGATATTGAGGAAGAACTATAACAAAGTGTTGAGAAAGGAGACATTGAGAAGTTGTTAAAACAAAGAGTCAAGAGAGACAACATTGAAAGGTTTGAGTGTAAGGTGTCCGAGACTGTAAGCTCAAGGAAGAAGAGTCTAAGTTGCTTTTTCCAAAGTTACTAGAAGGAAGTTGCAGAGAAGAATCCCTGAGTAAATGTGTGATTTAGCTAAATGAATATGAAAAATGTATTGAAGATAGTATCTATGCCCAAAGGAAGCAAACATGTGTAAGGGAGATTGAGTTCAAAATGTATACAAAAGAACGTCAATTGTAGAAAGAAAGCAACGCATGTCAAGATGAGCGCCATTAGAGAGGGGAGGAACCACACACAAAGTTGGTGAATTTATGATTAAAAAAGATACAATTTTTTATTTGTTTTGTACACAATCTCATTAACACACGCACACACACACCCTAGGTGGTTTGAACCTGGGTCTCCCGAAAGAAAGCCCAAATTATTAACGTTTACATTTTTTGATGGAAGTTCATTCATTTGAAAGATTAAAGAATAAAATATAAAGTATTAAATTACTCAATATATTTTAAGGAAATAAAATGTTGATAAAGAAGTTAATAATTACTTATTTGGAGAAGTTATATTATTATTTGGAGTTGCTTTTGAAGAAAAATAGAATTATCTTGAGGAAGAGATATTTAAAAAAAATAAATTAATGAAGGAGAGTTATTAAAAGTGAAGAAGATAAATAATTGGAGTATATATATATGGTTAAAAAAGTTTTAATATTATTTATAAGCAAAATAGAAAGCTACATCGTCTGCCCTACATTGCAAATAGGGCTTTCATCCAAAATTATATAAAAGAGCAACACCTATCTTAAGCACATCCTACTAATACAAGGATAGAAAAATATATGACTTTCTTCTAAGTCACAACATATAGGAACCAAAGTTATCAACATCAATATGTAGTATACATTATAGATCTTCCTTAGTTTTCTACATCCACCATCATGGAGGATCTTCATAACAAGTCAAATCCCCACCAAATTAATTGGAGGAAATTATATTATTTAAAGTAGATCAACTATTTAAATTGAATATTGAGATTATTAAAGTGAGAAGAATAAATATTTGAAGAATATTAAAGAAAGAGAAATATATAAGAAAGGAAATTTGATTATTGATTGAAGAAAAATTACTAATATATTTGAAGAAAATATATTATTTGAAAGAAGATTAATTAGAAGATTTATTGAAGGAAGAAGAAATTTTAAATTTGGGAGGTAAAAAGATTTCAACTACAAAGAAAATTAATTATATTGAAGAAAAAATTATCAAAGTTGAAGAAGTATTTGAAAAAATAAAAATATTGAAAGGATTATTAAAAGTTAAAAAAAATTCAAAAGAGATTTGTGAAAAAGTTATTAAAGTGAGCAAAAGGATTGAAAGGACTATTGTTGAAAGAACATATTTAGAAACAAAGGCACAAATAAGAATATTAAAGATAAATTATTTAAGGGTTATCTTAAGACAAAAAGTTGAGTTAATTATTAAGGAAAATAATTGTTGATTTAGAAGAAAATATTTTTGAAGGATCTATATTTGAAGGAAAAAGAAGAGAGTGAAAATAGGTTAAAGGCACAAACAAATTATTTTTTATCAAGAATAAAAACTAAATTAAAAATATTAAATATTGGTAAGAGATATATATTTAAAGGATATTCTGGTATATATTGGATTTGGAAAGAAGGTATTGGTATACAAATTAGGAAGCAATTATTTAAAAATATCCAAGATGAGTTCTAAGATACCATCCATGATTAGTTTCCAAAAGGTTCCAAATTATCTTTCAACAACTTATAGAGAAGCAAAATAATGTGGGAACAAATCCCTAATCAATTTTATTCATAATCTAATACTTTTATAGGCATTATGGATACCTAAAATACAAGATTTTTAATATTCACATAAGGTGCAATATCATAAATAATTACTAAAATAGCCTAACAACTAAGAGAAAGCATCTAAAAGCTGACCACACAACTATCTAGAAGCCCATGTGAGATTAGAAACTCATGTTTATACAAAAAATAATTAAAAATAAACCTAGGCATAAATTAATCCTAAAGCTATCCTTATCATTCCTCCCCACCATATAAGCATTGGACTCCAATGCTTTTACAAGAAAGTGGGAGAGAATATGGGAATGTGCAAGTGCCCAAAATACAATCCTCAAACTAATGAAGAATATAGAGACCCTTTGAAAGGCTCTACATACAATTGCCTTAGTGGAATCACTACAACTCCTATGAATGGAGTACCCAAAAGAAAACAATGCTCAAAAAGGCCATGGTAGAAATTTTCTTCAATCTTCTCCACAAAATGTTGCATGCTCCTCACACCATTCATGATTCAAAACTAGATGCATGCACATCAAAATAATAGTCATATCCTCCTGTCAAGCAAGCATCTTGAAACTGTAGTCGATTCACGATGAGAAAAATTGTGCAACAAAAAGGAAAAAGGTACAAATCATTGTGATCTAATATAAGGTATAGAAGGCAGTTTTGGGTACCATCGAACATGCACTCTTTATTACAAAGCCATAAAAGGATTTTAAGAACCTAAATTGGAGGATAGGAAATCCTTAAAGGATTTAGATGATCCAAAATATGAGATAGCTGAAATCCACTAAGAGACAAGCCAATGGGAGAAAAGATAACTCTAATGCATGGAGTACCCATGTGATATCTATGAACTCATAAAAAGGGCCATGGTCTTGTAAAGGAAGGTTTATTTCCAAAATAGTCTTTAAGGATAAAATTGGATTTAAAAGTGTTAGTTTCAACTAAAAATGCACTCTATATTACAACAATTTATTTTTGAAAGTAGGTTTGGACAACCCAAACTTTAGAGCACCATAGATTAAGGTAAACCTATACAAAACTATAAAATAATGGTTCTACTATAATCGACCCAAAAATAGCTTTCCAATGAGTACATAAGGCTATACTCGTAAGTGATTTGATGCCCAAAAATATGAGAAAATTAGGTGTCTTGTCAAGCAAAAAGAATAGAGGGATGAATTACCTTCAAGCAGAATTAGATTTGGAATATTTTGCAACATTCCCTCCAACAAAATATTTTGAGAATATTCTTGGAAATATTTTAATGTTTTAAAATTTTGTGTGAACCACCATCTTGTTACAACCATGATTTGAAAGTAGAGAGAATTAAAATATAAGTGCATTGTGTAGCCCTCACCCACTTCATATGGGATAAAAAATGGTCAATTGGTTATTATAAAAAAGCATCATGTATTGCAACATGAGAATTTAGTCGACAAGTGTGGCTCGAGTGGTGGGTTGATCTGGTAGCCTCCACGTTGGTCTCTAGTGATGTGGTGTTGAGAGTGGGCTTCCATCTAGAATTATTCAAGGCCATACATAGGTCTTGACACACACAACTATCATAGATAATAAGTATCTAGGAGCTCTAAGGGTTGTAGAAGAGCTAAAATAAGGCATGAATGATAAGGCTTCCATGGTAGTAGAGACTAGTGCATTGTAGAGAAAAAAGACCATGTGGTAGAGAATAAAACTACCATGTATTGAAGACAAATGCCAGATCAAAATACAAGGTAAAGAAATGTGTCCAAAGGTGGAAAAAGCATGATATTTATAGGTGGTGGTATTATACATACTTCAATTTCAAGCAACAACATTTTAATGAGAGAGTGACAATGACAAGTCACAACAAATTCCCTCATCGATGGTAGAATTGATTGCCATGCAGGAGAGGATTCAACCTAGGCATAGGCAATCACAAGGTCCTCCAAAATGAAGGGTAGTGAGAATAAAAAATTATGCGATGAATGGGTAGTGGGAATGATCAACATGAAATATGAGTTGCTAGTTGGAGGACCCTGTATTACATTTCATTGTTGTAGAGTAGGAAAATTCTACGAAAGAGGAGGGCATTAGAAATGCATAGCAAGAGTCCTGATCTATATTCATCAAGATGCCAAGCCTACCATCATTCATTGGGATGCAAATCTAAATCCCCTTAGCACTGCCTTGGGATACATGATCCCGAAGTATGCTCTCTATGGTCACCTCATAGATAAGAGTAACGTCTTCAGCTTCGAAATCGTATGACTATCCTCTAGAGGTAGAGTTGTAAGTGGTATTGACTATCCTCAATGCATGACATAATATAGAATAAGGTATATGCATTGACCAAGATATATCTACTACAAATCATAGACCATAATGGTGGATTATGAGGTAAATTTTGTGCTTTCAACTTAGCTCGTAAATAATTTTCTCATTGAGCGGTGTTGTAGGTTACACACTACTTATTTGATGGCATTGTGATAGTGGCATGAATGGAGATTGACTTCATGGATTATAAGGATCTCGAGTACATTAATAACATTAAATAATAGGTGCTTTAGGGGGGCAAAGATTATGGCCAATGTGGTGGAGCTATGGATGTTGATAGTGAAAGCCCACGAACAGAAGAGAGTCCACCACAAGCCATTTTAGTGGCCTTGGGGGTAAATCATGGCCCTAACTCTTAGAAATTTTTTTGTTTGGATGCCACCACAGGGAGACACTACCAATCTCATCTTGTGGGATTCGAAAATATTTACATAAAGCAAATTCATTCTCTCTTATCAAATCATAAATAATGGAGAGGAACTTCTAAAAGTAATGATCACTTACAATCGGAGATACATGACCACGTAAGACTAGATATATAGTATATATTTTTTCTCAATAATATACTCTTGAATAAGTGTCTCAACAATATCTAGATCAAGATGATTTGAAGGTTCATCTAGCAACATAATATGAGGCTTCCAATAATTTGGACAATCAGGCCAAAGGATGCAAAACTATTTGAATGGAGACCAAAACAAATTGGGATGAAATTTTTAGACATGAACCAAATAAAGGATGTAAATGTGAAAGGGAAAGAGAGGGGATTTCCATGAGGGGAGGATCTACTACTCTAATATAAACTTATATGGAAATAAATCCTTGATCAATTTTATTCATAATCTAAAATTTGTATAGGTATTATGAATGCCCAAATTACAAGATTTTTAATATTACACGTAAGGTGCAATGTCATAACCAATTACAAAAATAGCCTAATAACTAAGAGAAATAATCTAGCAACTAACAACACAACTATCTAAAATCCTATGTGAGATTAAAAACTCACATTTATACAAACAATTATTAAAAATAAAGCTAGGCATAAATAATCCTAAAGCTATCCTTATCACAAACCTTGACTTGAGTAAGGAACAAACAAAGGGATCATGGAAATTTTCAAACAATGAAAAATATTTATCATACAAAATCAACCAATATGAATAAGAAGAACCTTCTTCATGGAAAAATAAATGGAAAAACAAGAGTTGAAGATGATAAATGACCTATAGGACTTACTCTAGTATAATTCGAGTAAAAAGAAATTCATTGTAAAAGACACCTATAATTTCAAACTCATAAATATTCATTGTGGTACTTAAAAAACCATGACGACAAATGAGTGTTATGATTTTGTTTAAATAATAGATATAACATATGACAAAAATAATTTGAGCATTGACAAAGAATATAAAAAAGGCACATGTGATGGTACAAATGAAGGCAGAATTGTTAGTAATAAAAAGGCTTTAAATAGTAATAGGATTTATGATAACTTGTTATGATGAACTTGAGAAACACACAGGTGGGACTAAATAGGGATATGATAAATTAGGATAAGATAATAGTAAGGAAATATCAAGATATGAGAATGATGATGGAATTTATAACAAGTTTGATAATATTTTTTTAGAGGTACTGAGCCATGGGATTCAGATAACAATAGGGACATAAGCTATGATAATGACTGGTTATATTATTGTGATGACTTGCTCAAAATTTTGATAGGTACAAGTAACAACTACTATTAATATTAAGATACAAAATACCTCTTAATTAAAGATAAATACAAGGATCTAAAAATGTTTAAGAAACAAATATCATCATAAGAATGATAAATGATCAATAAGACAAAAGCAAATGAAGATAAAGGACCTTCTTACCAAATAATGTAATATAGGGAAGGGAGGTGTTGGAAGTATTATTTATTTGGTACCTTGCAAAAATATTGCAAGTACCATGTAAATATATTAGTTTAAGTCATATAAATATTTTAGTCTAAATTTTTGTATATAATAGGTGTCATGTAAGTGTGGAGTTTTGTAAATGTATTTTAAAGTGTGTTTAATCATTAGATATTTGTAATCAAAATGGCATTAGATCAACTAGTTAGATTCCTCAATATTCAAGGAGGAGATCAAGGTTCAAATCTTGCCAAGTGATACATGAATAATATCCAATATTTGTTATAATACCACTATGAGGTGATGATGTAATACGAGTGGGGCTCTTTTCAACCCCGTATATATCTCTTTTGAGAAATATGAAGAGTTATATCTCCTGTGTGTTTGAGGAGATGAAGAGTTAGTGTAAATAGAAAGGTCAAGATTTTTGTGAATGTGAAGAGTCTCATATACAAGTTGTATATATTGAAGATAAAGCATTGTAATGTATGTGTGAGAACAAGCTTTGCAATACATTGTATTTGCATTGCTTGTGTTGATATATTCATCAATAATATTATTCAGTAAGTTTGTTATTGAATGTATGTAATTGTGTGAATTTTATATTGTTAGATCCTATGAGAATAGGGTTGAATAATTATTATATATTGCTATATCCTATGAGAATAGGGTTGAATAAGTATTATATATTGCTATATCCTATGAGAATAGGGTTGATACCATGATTCTAGTAGAGATTAAACATAGGGCTTAAGAGTTCCCATATTAAAAACCTAATGTATTTTAAAGTATAATGAATGATGGCATTATCGTGTATTGCACATATTATGGCATAATGACCATAGTAAGGGATTGATATTCTAGTATAGACCAATGAAACATTACCCATGAAAATGGATCTAAATTTAACCTTCAAATTAAAAATTATATGGTATGTGATACCTATCATTGTGCTCCTTATTGTTGGTTGTTAGCATATAATTGTATGTTGGATCTAATGGCATATATGCTAGGTATGATGCAAGAAACACTTAAATTTGTCCTCTTTATTTGCTAGACATGTCATTTGTATGTTGATAAGTGCTTGAAAAATAATGCCTATTGATATGGTAGACTAAAGCACAAGGAATTATTAGAAGGAATTATTCCCAATGGAACTATATAAGGTATTGTTATAGGAGTGTTAGATATATGGTGGGTTATCATACCATATGTGAATAGGATTATGATTATGCATATAGATAAGATGCATCAAAATTGTGTTCCTCACTCTGGTATATCTATTAATTTGAGGATGGATTGTAATCAAACCCAAACATGTATCAAGTAAATCTCATAAATGCTACAAAAACAAGTCAATCAATTTAAAATCCTTGTTTGTTAGTATGGAATATTGAATGTTAAGATGTATCCATACCGAGGTTGAGATTTGATGGCCTACCCTAACTCTTAAGTAAAAATTCAACAACAGTTTGATAGTATTAGTGACCCCTATTTAAAATTGATATATTTTTTGTATGACACTTCAATATACAAAATATTTCTTTTAAGGAATTATAACAAGAGATTTTATGGAATTGCATTGATTTCTTTAAAACTTAGATATTTTTTTGAGCCCGTGATATTTTTCAATACTTTCTCTTTTTATTTTTTAATGCTTGACAAGTTAGCAAGCTAGTATAATGAAAATTGATAATTTTTTATAGTGAGCAAATGCCATGGGTGATAGGCGAATTCAATTCTTGACTATGAAATACATCTAAAATAACTAAAGCATTCAAAATGATCATGCTTGAAGAATATTTTTACCTTATGAATATCATAAATGCTTTTTCTTACATGGTACCATGATATATTTTTTTAATAATACATCAATCATAACAAAGATACAATCATTTTGATGCTTCCAGTAAAGGGTATGCTTGAAATATATTACATGCTCATGTATTTCCATGATTTAGAAGGAATAAAAAATAGCTAGTAAATCCTCAAAATCTTGTTGGTTGGTTTAATAATATTATAGGAAACATCAAAGGATCTAATATAGGATATGTGTGAGACTAGTGTGAGTGTTGATGTAGCATGACAAGTGTCTTACTGTTATCAAAGTACTCAAGGTGAAAGCATAGTGAAACTATTTAGAATTTTTTTTAAATTGGTTATATGGAATCTAAATGGGTCCCACCCTTATTAAATGATGACCACATATAAGTATTATAACAACTTGACAACTATGCATATACCTCTTGGAAATACTTGAACTTGAGTATCTTCCTTGAAAGTTGAGGAATTCAACTGGTTGAACATGTCACTTGATTTTTTTAAGTCCTTTCAAAAATAGAGAAAGTTCTATTAAGAGTTTTATAAAGGTGTGAACTTACCATATACTCAAAATGGATTTAAGAATACTATGACATATGATTTTATTTATGTGCAATTAGCTTCGCAAAGGATTAGGGCATTTTTTTTAAAACGTCACAATTTTTTAGGAGCCATATATTTGCGAAGGGTTATCTGATTTCACTGA
The DNA here is from genome assembly GCA_028583015.1 of Wollemia nobilis. NCBI lineage: Eukaryota > Viridiplantae > Streptophyta > Pinopsida > Araucariales > Araucariaceae > Wollemia > Wollemia nobilis. Next base: position 3,260,886 of record JAQPPZ010017036.1, on the reverse strand, counting down.
TCCTTGGAAAAACTTGTGTAAAATTTGAATAGATTTAAAATGTGTGGTCATATTAAGGAATCCAAGAAATATTGAGAGAGATATAACCCTATGAAGTTAGCCACCCAGAACAAGGATAATGACGATTTTTCAAGTTGCAAAAATGAGGATTGCAAATATTTGTCAGCTAGGGTTTGGATGATAGGAGGAGCAATGAAGAGCTAGGACTTTGGTGAGGCAATACATTCTATATGGGCATAGAATTTTTTAGCTAAATTTCTTTTTTCATTCTTTATATTAGAATTTTTGCATGTAAATTATTATAATTTTTATAGCAAAAATTATATTCGCTATAGGATATTCTAGTAAATTTCAATATATTTTGAGTTTTAGTTTCTTTTACATGGATTGATTTATAGCTAAATCCTTAGAATCATCTTAAGCGGTAGAGGCTAGTAAGAATACCATAGAGGATCGATCATCGTTGCTCCAATATAGGATGGATTTTGGTAAATTTAATGAGTATTGGCCAAGGGCTTCAACCTTGAGAAAATGAATTGATAAAAGTTGGGAGTCTCTAGGAGTAATTCTATCCTTTCTTCCTAGTTATTTTTTTGTTCTAGGGGAGAAATATATAGAATACTAAAAAGGGGTCCTTGTTTTTTGGAAAGAGGAAGACTCTTCCTTACCCATTGGTATGAAGGATTTTCACCTAATAAAGTAGACCTATCCCTAGTACCAGTTTGGGTTAGGATGTATGGATTACCCATTGAATTTTAGGAAATATATACCTTCAATGCAATAGGAAAATATTTAGGATAATTCCTTGAGATTTTAGATACTAGAAAATATGGATTCTTGGCTATTTATGCTCAGATATTGGTCATGATTGATATAAGTAAAGCTTTATCAAAACCAATAATTCTTAAGTATGGGGATAAGATGTGGAACCAAACCATACACTTTAGATGTATAATATGTCTTGAGGTTGGTAATATTAATATATAATTCCCTAAGAAGAGCCCAACATAATCATATGTATAAAACCACAAGAGAAACTTACAAATGGATATGGATGAAGATGGTTTTCAACCTCCAAAAAATAGATCTAAAAAAATGAAAGAAAATAAACAATGGAGACTAGTAAGGAAGGATATTGGAAGAAATACCAACCATTTTGAGGCTTTAGCCTATGAAGAAAAATTAGACCAAAACTTATAGGACACAATACAACAGGTTCAACATATTAACAAGGAATCGTCTATTCAGTATGATCCTGATTTTAGGGACGAACATTCTCAAAGAACATAAGGAATGTGGCTCATTAGATTTTGAAGACTCTCTTGAAGTACCATGCACCATTCAAGAGAAAACATGGTAAATAAAATGTAGTGTTAGATGTTAATACCTTTACCATTAATAAAGAACTACCATAAAATGAGCAGGACAAGTCAAAATATTTTGTAGTAGAGCTAAGATAGGATAAATCTAATGAAAATCAAAGTTGTGAAAGAATATTAATGAATAGAATAATAAGACCTACTCCTGATACAGGTAAGGCAAAAAGAGAAAAAACCTCAAATTATCAAGCAATATCCAGGGAAGCAAGAACAAACATAGAGATAGAAACACAAACTAAGTTGGTTGAACTTCTCTTTACAAAACAACAAAATGATATTGGTAATTTGTAAGTGGGGAAAATAGACCATAATGAGACATGGTTATCATCCTATTGAATATAAGGGGTGCTAATACCTCCTCAAAACATAGGTGTATCAGGGACCTATGTTTAAGTAATAAACCTCATATTCTTTGTATCTAGGAAACTAAAATGATAAAAGAAGTTTCAAAAACTATGAAAGCAGTATGGATGAGATGTGAATGGGATGCTATAGATTTTTAAGGAGTGGTAGGAGGAATTATAGCTTGTTGAAATCCTACTAGAACCTCTAGTGTAACCATTCATAAAACTAGGCATTGGATAGCCTCTTTAGTCACATGCTACTTTACATATATTTGTTTCATCCTTATCAATGTCTATAGACCTATAACTTAGTTAGGTAGATTAGAAGTTTGGAGTGGGATTAAAAATTTATGAGAAGTAAATACCAAGAAATATTATTCATGATCATAGGATATTTTAATGCCATAACCAAGCTAGATGAAAAATTTATGGGAATTAGGAAATTAACCCAAAGTATGAGAGATTTTTTAGCTTTTATTCAAAATAATAATCTATGGGAGGTTGAGTTTGAAGAAGAAAACTATACATGGACCAAAAACAGGAGAGGCCAAAACCTAATAGAAAAAATTAGACAAATGTATACTCTCATATCATTGGCTATATGAAGGAACTTGTGATAAAATTAATACCTTAACAAGGATCAATTTAGATCATTGGTCATTAATATTTAAAATGGTGGTAAGTGAATTTAATATATATATATATATATATATATATATATATATATATATATATATATATATATATATATATATATATATATATATATATATATATATATATATATTAAAAATGACCAAATGTGGGAAGACCATCCTCAATTTGTTGATATGATAGCATAAACATGAAATTATTTAGAAATGATGGGTTGTATGCACTTCCAAAACAATTTAAATCTATGACATATTAGATTAAAATAATGGAACAAGAACACTTTTGGAAATATTTTTTAGAAGAAAGAAATAAAAGACAAACTTTCAAAATTCCAAATAGGTGATCATAATAATCCAAGCTCAAAGAAATGGAAGTTTTTTTGGCTGGATAATAAGGGGTTGTACTCGGCTCCCCCAACCTTAAGAAATTACAACTCTCTTATTTAGAGCTTGATAGTTTACAAATAGATACATCTTAACATCCTTAACATCCTTTTTGAAATTTTACTATAGCAACCTTCACAATACACTTAACCTCTACTATCTATGCATTGCATATTTGGTAGAGTACTATTTCTAAAACATCATACTATCATAGTTCACTTTACCAAATCTAGATTGTTAGTTTCCTTCCTAAAGCAAAAGTGCAACCACAAAAATATAATAAAGAGTTTATATGAAAACACATTAATTTTATAAAATAAAGTATATATTACCAATGGAAAACATTAAAGTGAATCTGAATCATTAACTGATTCAAGCAATCAATATTTTATTGTCAACTTCAACTAAACTTACCACTTCCTCTAATCATGGAAAGGAGAATTTAACTTGACGATACTCAATAAAAACCCCTCTATTAGCTAGTATATCTACACATTTTTTTCCTTTCCTTAATGTATGTAAAACCTAATTTCTTCAAACTCTTTAGCAAGATCTTGAATTTCCACAATTATCTCTTATATGTTCCATGGAGACTTTGCTTTCATAAAAATTGCATTAATTACTATGAGAGAATCACCTTCAATCCATACTCTATTCCATTTTATTTGTTTGCATATTTTTAACCCTTCTAAAATTGCCCAAGCTTCAACTTCATTATTTGTCTTAAATCCACTATTGAAAGCGTAATGAGACAAAATATCTCTATTATTTCTAATTATTCCTCTTCCTCCTGTTGGTCTTAGATTTCCTTTAGATTCTCTATAAATAGGAAAGGGAGTTAATTAGTGAATATCATAATATTTTAAGTAAGAAAGATAAATTTGGAGATTAAAATCAAGATAAAATTGGTTAAAAAGAGATAAAAATACAACGTTTTTTCACAGGATGGCTATAGTACATAGATCAAAATCCAAAATTAGTAGAATTAAATCAACAGAAGGGTTTTGGATTGAAAATCACAGTGAAATTAGAAAAGAGGTAAAGTATTTTTATCAAAATATTCTAGGATCAAAGGAGACTGAAGTTCTTAATGATAAACTTTATCAATATGTACCTTTAGTTATAATGAATGAAGATAATATGAAACTGATGGAGCCTATTATTCTAGAAGAAGTTTATTTAGCTCTTTTCTCTTTTAATAAGGATACATCCCCATGTCCAAATGAGCTCTCAGAAACTTTTTACAAACATAATTGTGATATAATAAAGGATTCTTTATTGGTGGCAATGGAACAATCTAGGGTAAAACAACATACCTCACAAAAGGGATATTCCTCGAAAGGTTCAAACACCACTCCCTCACAAAAAACAACTCAAAAACATAAGAGGTACTATCATATTTGTGATATGGACAATCATGACACCAACAAGTGTTGGTTCAACAAAAGTGACAAGAATAAGCAACCACAATAGAAAAAAGGCCAAAACAAACCATGAAGAAGAAATAGATAACAAAAGATAAATGTTGTTATTGAAGAATCAAATTCATATCCTGAGAGAGTGCACAAGGTGCTCATGACTCAAGTTTATCCCAAACAAAAAAAAAATGTTTGGTATATTGATTTTGGTGCCAACAAACATATGATTCATGATAAAAGGTGGTTTGACACATTTGAGGCTAAAGAATGCAAACCAATAACAATTGTCGATGATAAGACCCATAAAGTCCAAGGAGATGACAATGTTTTAGTAACTCTTCCTAATGGACAATGCCAAATTGAGAAGGTCCTATATATGCTAGGATTGACCAACAACTTGTTGTTTGTGCCTCAAATCTTGGATAAAGATATGGTGGTTGACTTTAAGGTTGTTAAAGGACAAAAGTGTTGCTTCATTACCAAAAAGGATAAACATATCACAACAACTTCCTACAAACATGGATTTTTTGTATTAGATGCTATCTATACCCCTCATGTTGCCATGGTTTCCAACTCAAAATAAGCTACTTCATTATGGCATAAATGGTATGGGCATCTAAAGAATCTTGAGGAAATAGACCGCCTTAGGACAATTTGATCGATGGCTTCAGAAGTGGCTCCCTCCGCAATGGTTCCCATGGCATCAATGTCAACTTTGATCGCATCTGCCCTAGCTTTCCCTGGCAAGGTTTCCCAAACCCTCCCCGAGGATTTAGAACCAAGCAAGATCCCTATCGATCTCACGTCCTGATGCCCCCGATCCGGATTCGGGTGGAACACGGAGACCTTGGGCGAAAGGTTTCATTCCCCCCTTTCCCCCTTCCAAATCCCCTCCCTCAGTCGGTCTATCATTTAGTGCGATGGTCTCAGGATCCCCTTCTCCCAAACCATTTGAAGTGGTTTCCCTTCCCCCTTGGTCTCCACCAGGGAAAATTTGGTTATCCCGATTTCTTGTATGGCTCCAAAACTTTCCCTCGAATCCTTGTCCCTGGTTGGGAAATTCGTTGGAGGCCGACCTAACATGGAGTCTATCAAAATATGGGCCAGTTTCAAATGGTGAACAAAGGGAAGTTTTTAGCTAGTTGCTCTGTCCAGGGGTTTCTTTCTAATTCAGTTGAACAACCAGAATGATTATGCAAGAATCCTCATCGGAGGACCATGGTTCTTTGGCAAGAAAATTCTATTCCTTAAGAAATGGGAACAGGATTTTAACCCCCAAACCTAGGACATCAATGTCGCACCCATTTGGGTTCGTCTTTCGGACTTGCCAATTCAGTTTTTTCACGAAGACATCCTTCGAGGAATCGGAGGATACATCGAAGACCTGATTGCCTTTGACCCGACGACAAAATCTCGGTTGAGAATGGCCTTTTCCAAAATTTGCGTGTCTATGAACCTGGCATCCCAGCTTCCCACTTGCATCAATCTCATCTATGGGGATTTCCAGTGGTGCCAAGCTATTAAGTATGATAACAAATCAGCGTTCTGCATCGAATGCCAGGCCTAGGGATACCTCAGATCCCAATGCCCTTCATTGAAAGTTTCCAAAGAGGTTCCTCGGCCCCAGCTCCCCCTTGCTCAGCGTCCGATCACCCACCCGAGACCCAAAGCTATTGGTGGCCCTCTTCGAGGGAAAACTGACAAAGGGAAACAAGTCCCCTTCCATAAATATTTCCCCCACCAAGCTCCGTCAAGCTCCAATCAAGTATGTTCGTTGTTTGCATTTCCCAACAAGTTTGGTCCACTCTCTAGTGTTGATGATGATGTACTCTTTCCCAAAACCATTTCCCCCCTTCTCCTTCCCCCTTGCCTCCACTCCCTCCCCTCCCCTCCATTTCTATTCTTGACCCCTCCCCAGCCGCACCTCTCTCCCCAACCCCTCCCACCTCTCCACTCTCTTCCACCTCTCCTAAACCCCTTTCCCCCCTTCCCCTCAAGGAGGGCTTTCCCACCATTTCTTTAGCCGAACCTCTGTCTCCAACCAAGTCAATTTTTGACTCCCTTGATGAGGTGTCCAGTCCGTTCTACAATCGCTCGAATTCTAGATCCATCATCACCAGAAGTAAGAAAGGACCAATGGATACAAGAGGCGACAAAAAGAGAGGTAGACCGTATATGTTGGACCATATTAAGAAAAACATGGATAATCAAGTCATAAACGGGGTTCAATCAACCCTCTTCCCTAATCTGTTCGGCCAGCCCTTGGATGATCTCAAGAATCCCAAACCCCCTCCCATACCCACCAAGGGCGGTAAGAAAATTTCCAAAGTATCCAAATGAAGATCCTCTCTTGGAACATCAGAGGGCTTAACAGCTCAGGCAAGCAGAGACTGGTCAGAACCATCAAGAAGGATTCCAAACCCACCATCATCATGCTACAAGAAACCAAAGCTGATGCAGCTAGAACCCCAAACATCATCAAATTAGTCTAGAAAGACTGCTAGTGGGCTTCCTCCCCCGTAGAGGGATCTGTTGGGGGCATTATTTGCCTCTACGATCCTCTCTAAGTTGAGGTAAGGTTGGTATCCTTCACCAACAGAAACCTTAAAATGGTTTTCCATTGCAAGACCAACCAGTTCACATGGGTCTTCTCCAATATCTATGCCCCCAACCATCCCTTGGAAAGGTGCCAGTTTTGGGTTTCCTTGTCCCTTATCAAAACTACTTTTTCTGCCCTCCTGTGGATGTTAGCTGGGGATTTTAACTCTCCTCTATTTGCTTTTGACAAACGAGGTGGCTTATCCACTCCCTCCAAAAGCATAACTGATTTCTAGGATTTTGTGTCAACTAATGAGCTTATGGACATCCAGATTAGAGGCTGTCGGTTTACTTGGAGTAACAAAAGAGCAGGGCAATATCACATTCAAGTCAAGCTGGACTAATTTTTCTTATCTCAGCAAGCAATACCTCTCTTTGGCGATACTCTCCTCACATCCCTCTCCAGAGTTGGGTCTGACCATTCACCCCTCCTCCTAGAATCTAACAAGGCCCCATCCTTCAGAACCCCTTTCAGGTTTGAAAACATGTGGATTCATCACCTAGACCTCAAACAATGAATATCTGAGTGGTGAAATCTTCCATGTTCAGGATTCGCCATCGACCATGTCTCTCGCAAACTCAAATCAGTGAAAGAAAACATCAAAATATGGAACAGGGAAGTTTTTGGAAATATTTTTGAGAACAAGCAGCTCATTATTGATAAACTTAAGAAGTTGCAGGAGCAAATCCATCACGACCAGTGGACTTCTTAGCTGAGGAATGAGGAGAGTCAGCTGTTGTCTGAGTATCACAACATTTTTTCTAGAGAAGAAACCTTCTGGCGAAAAAAATCTCGTGCCCTCTGGCTCAAATATGGGGATGCCAATACCAAATTTTTTCATGCCTCCACGATGCAAAACTGCAGCTCCAAAAAAATTAGATAACTCATCTTATCTGAAGGCTTTGTTTCCCAAGACATTCTCGAGATCAAATCAGAAGCGTTTGCTTACTTTAGTAATATGATGGGAAATCCCTCTCCCTCCCACTTGGCAGCCCAAGAATTCCTTCTTCAAAATATTTCCCCCATGGTTACTCCAGAGATGAATGCCACCCTGACTCAGACCCTCTCTCTGAGATTGAGACTGCTCTCTTCTCCATGCAAGCTGACAAGGCCCTTGGTCCATATGGCTTCCCCCCTCGATTTTTTCAAACCTTTTGGGACATTATCAAGGAAGACATTTGCAAATCCATCATCGAGCTCCAATCGACTAAGTCCATTCCAAAAGTGACTAACTCAACTTTCATTGCTCTGATCCCCAAAACTCACCCCTGCAATACTATGGCAGATTTTAGGCCTATTAGTCTCTGTAACATTATCTACAAAATCTTAACCAAATCCCTAGCCCCGAGGCTAAAGAAAATTCTCCCTACTATCATCGATCCTTGTCAAGGCAGCTCCATGGAAGGCAGATCTATCACTGACAACATCATATCCCTTCATGAAACTCTCCATTCTACTCACTGCAACCACAAGTCAGCCATGTTTCTTAAGCTGGATATCAGCAAAGCTTTTGACAGAGTCAATAGGGATTTCCTTCTAAAGGTCCTTTCCAAGTTCAAGTTTCATAGAGAATGGATCAAGCTCATCGAATGTTGTATCTCGATGCCATGGTTCTCTGTGCTCGTTAATGGCTCAACTGTAGGTTATTTCCTGACTCATAAAGGCATAAGGCAGGGTGACCCCCTATCCCGTTTCCTCTTCATCATCCTGGCAGAATCCCTGGGAAGAGCTTTCAAGTCTGTCTATGGTTCTAGACATGTGAAAGGGATCAAAGCTTCATACTCCATGCCCCCCCTTTCTCACCAATAGTTTATTGATGATACCATTACAACTTCTTCAGCTTCTGTCATCCAAGCTAAGTCCATCAAATCTATCCTTGACACCTATGCCAGAGCAACAGGCCAAGAAATCAATTACACCAAAAGTGAGTGTTTCTTCCTAAACACTCTGGATAGCAGGCAGTGCAAGATCACCTATATACTGCAGTGTAGAATCTTGAGCTTACCCACCTCTTACCTGGGCCTTCATTTTTTCATCAAAATCTTGAAAGAGTCCATGTGGGATAATGTCATCGAAAGGTTCAAGCGCAAACTTTTAGGCTGGAAGGGTGCCCTCCTATCTTGGGTAGCTAAGGCTACCCTCACTATGACAGTCCTCCAAAGTATTCCAATCTACTTCATGTCTGTCTTTAGAGCCCCAGTGTCTGTTCATGCCAAGATTGAGCAAATCTAAAAAAAAAATTTGTGGTCAGGTGAAGAAAAAAGTAGAATCCACCTTGTTAGCTGGGATAGAGTTTGCCAACCTAAATTCCAAGGGGGGCTGGGTTTGAGAAGGTCTTCCAATCTGAACCTTGCCCTCCTCACCAAGCAAGCATGGAAACTCTACACCAATGCCAAACCTGAATGGGTAACAATTGTCAAGAGCAAATACTTCCCTTGATTGTCCTTCATGAATGAACACCTCCCTTCCTCTGGATCTATTTTTTGGAAGGCAGTAAGTCAATTCAGACCTCTTATCACTAAAGGATCCCATTGGCAACTTGGCAGTGGCATCGAGATCAAGTTTTGGGATGACGTTTGGTTAAACGACCAGCCCCTCGTAGTTATCCTAGGCATGTCTGCTCTCAGATCCTTTCTCAAGCGCAGATGGGGCAGCAAGGTCAAGGATTATTTAAATGATCAATAGGAATGGAAGCAAATCCCCATTGGTGGCAGTGCCTAGATAACCCAAGCAGGAGCTTCCTTGTCTTGGCTTCTCAGAACCACCATTATTCTTACTGCAACCATTCGATATTCTCTGGTTTGGTCAGGGATGGACAATGGGGTTTTTCAGTCAAGTCGGTTCATTACCTTCTGTTGGACCACCAATTTTTTGCCTTTTCAGTTGGGTCGGTTTGGATCAAGCGCCTAGTCCCTAAGATTGGGTTTTTCTCCTGGACTGCAGCCAAAAATAAAGTGCTCAACACTAAAAACCTGATGAAAAGAGGCATCCCTATCCCTAATATATATCATCTTTGCTTGTCTAATTGGGAATCGTTCAACCACCTCTTTTTACATTGTGAGTTCACCCAAGGGATTTTTAACCACTTGCTATCCCTATTCCAAATCCAATGGGCCCAACCTCACACTCTTTGGGATCTCTTCATCCAATGGCCTACCCCTTTTTAGAATCCCAATGCTGCCTTTCTTTGGAAGATCTACCTCCACCACCTTTTATGGTATATCTGGCTAGAGCACAATCGTAGAGTGTTTTCCACCCTGTCCAACGACGCCATATCTACGGCCACCAAAGCCATCACATATGCCTCTAAAAACCTCCATTTACTCCCTTGGTCTAAGTCCCCGATTGGCAAGGTTGAGGGGGAGATTTTCCAATCCCTCAACATCCCTATCCCCGATCACCCTCACCCCATTCCACATCCCATATGGTTGGTCCTCTGGAATCCCCCTCCCGCAGGTTTTTTAAAGCTAAATTTTGATGGGGCATCCAAAGGGAACCCGAGATTGTTAGGAGTTGGTGGGGTCTTTTGAGACCACAAAGGGATGATCATTCTCGCCTTTGTTGAGAACCTTGATCACCAGACAAATAATTTTGCTTAAGCTTGGGCTCTCTGGAACAACCTGAACCTGATCAAAGAATCTCGTATTTATCTTCACATCGAGGGGGATTCTCTGAACATCATTCGCTACATCAAAACTGAGAAAAACCCCCCTTGTAACATTAGCTCGTTGATCCAAGAAATCATAGTTATCATTGGTCAACAATTCCAGGTGGTAGTTTCCTACGTTTTTTGTGAAGTAAACAAACTTGCTGACCAGCTTGCCAACATGGGTCTTATCCAATCTCTGCTGACGGTGTGGCACAATTCTAATCCATCGGATGTCTCTCTCGTAGTAGATGCTGACAGGCAAGGTAGGTTCATGTCACCCCCTCCTCGTTAACCAATGGGTTTTCTTTCTAGGTTTACAGCTGTCCCGAGAAGTATTTTCTCTAGCAAGCTCCTCCTCCATCGCTGGCTCACGATTGGCATCCTTGTTGGCACTACCAGTCATCAATTTCCCATATTGATGATTGGTCTCCTCAATTACGCTCCCCAATACATTTTGTGATACCCCAACGCCACCCTCATTGCCCCTATCCAATCCACTTCCCTGCCCACCCTCATTGAACCCAAGTGGCTCTGGATTCCCCCAGTTCCCCATACCGACTCAGCCCCAAGAACTGTCACCAATCCCCACCCTACCTAGCCTTTGTCCACCTGTCCCCTCTCGGATCGGATCGACATGCTTGATCATCCCTTACTGGCCCTTTTAAACAACCCCCTTGCCCTTCCCTTTAGTGTTTGTCACCCTCTTCCTTGGTCGCTATCTCTTCCCCCATACCTTTCCCTCAAAACTATGGCTTACATCGAACCTAGCTCCCTCCAGCTTGATCCTCTGGCAAAAACCTTTATCGACACATTTAACTTGAAGCCCTTTTTGAGCAAATTCTAGGGCCTTGAAGATGATATTTCTGTCGATTTCATCCAGACTTGGAAGAATGGCTTTGTCGTCATTCGTAGTGTCTGCTTCAAGGTTACCCCCAAGTTGATGGTTGAGGTGTCTGGCCTTCCCCTGTCTGGTCATCGCATCTGCCATGACAAGCAAAATTGGGAGCCCGAGATGGAGGGGTTCCCTAATTACCAATATTTCAAGTGGATAGGTGTTTCTCTTGAACACACCTCCCTTCCCTCCCCTTGGTCCACTGTCACTATCCCCTTAATCTAGTATTTGGCCTCTAACAACCCTGCTAAGCTGATGTCCAGCTTCCATCTGGCTCTCGTCAAACACTTTCACAGTTACAAGCCCATGAACATTCTTACTTTCCTTCATCGCACTGTTTTTTTATCGGTTTCCACCGCTCGCAAGAAACATTCCCCTCCCACCCACTAGGGCCTTTTTGCTATCCTCTTTCACCATGTTGCCACCAATCCTCCCTTGGTAGCCACTCCCCTTCAATCCACCCCTCCCATTCCCCCCTCCACATCTTCGCCAACCCACTCGTTTTCCAATAAGCCCTTGGTCAGTGAGTCGGGTCTCGAGCATCAAACCCCTGAATCCAAGAGGACCCCCCCAAGCAGTCTATCCCTTCTAATCCCACCCCTTCCTCCAAGAAGGTGACATTGGGAAAGCACAAAACCATAATTGAGGATGTTCCTGTGATCCGCAGATCATCAAGGACCAAGAAGATCAAAATAGAGTCAAGCCAAAACTCCCCTATTATTGTCCCTGATGATGACAACGAGGACTCGAACCCCACCCATGAAAAATCTAAGCACATGACAAGGATGTTTATTAAATGTTTCATTTTTGCATTTGAAAGTACCACCCAGGCTATGAAGTGCTTCTTGGAGGAGCTCACTACGGATGCAAATGAGAACCCCACGGAGGTCGACCCCTAAGGATTCCATTTTGGTTTCCCTATTTGTTTTTGTTATGTTGGTCATGTGTGATTACATCAAGTTTTTTTTTTTTGGAAATCGCTTGGGGCCATGTCACTATTTTTGGGTAGGTTTTGATGCTAGAAAGGAATGCCCCTGTGTGGGCTATTCGGCTATAGAGGTTAAGGTTTTAATCCCTTGCGTGGGAATGCTATCATGCTTATCCCCAGAGAGGGATTCTGCTAGGGTTTGGGCTTCCATTTACCACCATAAGTTTTCTGCAATATAAATACCAACCACCCTAGCAAAGGTTTTTGTATATATGGGACTGGGACCCAGTTAAAACCTTGATAATAAAACTACTACTTACCAAAAAAAATGGTATGGGCATCTAAGTTCAGGCTATCTACTTGAATTGAGTAAGCATGATATGGTGTTAGGTCTGCCTAACCTTTCATATACTTTGCATGTATGCTCGGATTACTTAGCAAGGAAGCAACACCGAGTTCCATTTGAATTGAGCTCTTCATGAGCCAAAGCACCATTGGAGTTGATACACATCGATCTATGTGGACCCATGCCAAATAGTTATGGTGGAAAGAAGTAATTTTAGTTGTTTGTTGATGATTACTCTCAAAATATGTGGGTTTTCTTTCTACAGCTCAAGTTATATGCATTCCTATATTTTCAGTAGTTTCAAAATCATGTTGAGAAAGAATCAGGATGTTCAATCAAGGCCCTTCACTTAGATCAAGGGGAGAATTCACCTCCAATTAGTTTTTATGGTATCTCACTAAAAATGGGATAAAAATATAGCTTACTATAGCCTATACTCCTCAAAAAAATGGAGTTGTTGAAAGGTGGAAATATTCTATGATGGCTATGGTTCACTGTATGCTCATAGGTGCACATCTTGGGCAACAATATTGGGTAGAAGTTGTCACTATAATTGTGTATCTCTTGAATCAAGCACTAACAAAATATCTTCAAGGAATCACATCACAAGAAGCTTGGAGTGGAAGAAAATCCTTCATTTATCATCTTAGGATATTTTGATGCAAAGCCTTCATGCACATTCCAAAGAATAAGAGAAGCAAGTTAGATGAAAAAACTCTATAATTTATTTTCTTGGTTATGATGAATAATCCAAGGGATGTCAATTGATTGATCCTAAAATTAAGAAAATTCATATAAGTCAAGATGTGGTATTCAACGAAGCTCCTAAGTTGGATACACTAGAAACTAGCAAAGACACATCTCCTACTATATACCTGAATTTGGAGGAGCCTAAGTCAAAGACTCCCCCCAAAAGAAAAAATCCAAAATGGTATACTATCACTATAAAAGACAAAAAATTGGATGCACCAACTGATCTCACTTCAGATAGACCACATACTTGAAGTATGTCTCATCAAGAAATAGAAGAAGCCAAATATGCAAAATATGATTTAGAAGAAGATAATATTGAGGAGGAAGACTACAATTGTGGAGCATGAACTCACTTCAGTGCAAGAAACCCTTAGTGTACCTCAATGGAATGCATATATGGATGCAAAAATATGTCTCTTATGAAGAATAAAACATGGGAGCTAGTTGATCTGTCTGCTAGTAAGAAACACATTGGCTGCAAATGGGCATACAAAGTCAAGTATAATGCAGATGGAACTATTGATAAGTACAAAGCCTACCTTGTTGCAAAGGACTATGCTAAAAAAGAAGGCATATTTTATGAAGAGATATTCAAAACAACTATAAAAATGACAACCATTCGTGTACTCTATGCTGGAAACTCAGTTTAGATAGAAGCTTCATTAGATGGATGTGAAGAGTGTCTTATTAAATTGTGATTTAAAATAAGAAGTGTACATGAATCAATCTAAATGATTTTTTTATAAGGACAAGAGCAAAAATTTTACAAATTGATCAAGTCCTTGTATGATTGAAACAAGCTTCGAGAGCTTGGTATATTAAAATTGATAATCACCTCCTACAACATGGTTTCAAGAGAAGTCCCTTAGATGTCAATATCTATTTCAAGAAAGTTGGTTCTAAAATAGTGATCCTTGTGCTCTATGTTGATGATCTCATCATCATTGATAGTTTAGAAGAGATGATTTAAGCAGTGAAGAGTGATTTGAAGAAGTCATTTTAAATGATAGATCTAGGACTTCTCCATTATTGTCTTGGATTAGAAGTTGTGCAGAAAGAGAACCACATCAGGGTTACACAAATGAAGTATGCCAAGGCACTAATTGAAAATATTGAATGATAAATTGTAAGCCCAAATCAAATCCAATAGAAACAGGATTACAACTATCTTGATATGACAAATATCCTCAGGTAGATGGAACTTTTCATCAATAATTGATTGGAATTCTCATATATCTGACTAATACCAACTTGAATATCAGCTTCACTGTGAGCTATATTTCGAGGTTCATGCAGGAATCTAAGATCAATTATTGGAAGGTAGTAAAGCAAGTTCTTCAATATTTTTGTGGCACACCATAATATGGCTTGGATTACAAGAAGAATGATAAGTTCTTCTTGCAAGGATACATGAACTCGAATTATGTTGGATCTATAGATGATATAAAATCAACATCAAGATACATATTTCATCTTGGATATGGACTTGTCTCTTGGCACATCAAGAAGCAGCAAGTTTTTTCACTTTCATCTACAAAGGTAGAATATCGCATAGCACGAGGAGCAGTGTGTCAAGCGATATGGTTACATCGCATTCTTTCAATTATAGATCTTACAAAGAATCTTTCTATACACTTGAATTGTGATAACCAAGGTGTTTGGAAACTTGTCAAGAATCCAATGTTCCATGAACGAACAAAGCATATTGACAATATCACTTTATTCGAGATGAGGTTCTAAAGCACAATATTCAACTCCAGTACATTCCCATTGATGAAGAGGTTGCAGATATTTTCACTAAGTCACTTGTGTGTGTCAAATTTGAATTGTTTTACAATTATCTATGTACATTAAATAGTGAATAAGGGGGATGTTAGGCTATAGGCTATAGATATTTCATTATTTGATTTATTGTAATGCACGTCATATTGGAAATCTAGAAGAACATGCATAATTTGTAATATTTAGCATAGGCTCAAATTAAGAATTTTATTCATGGGTCAAATATATTTTGTAGGTTGATTTAGCTTCGTCTATTATGAGTTAATCTAATCATTTATATGTACATAAATTCATCAATCATGAATGGAATCAAGGGTTTGTTTGATAACACAACCTGTGTATGTTGTGTCTCATGTTGAGGTAAGGGGTTTCAAAATATGTCTAGGTTCTCGTTAGGAGTAGCCAAGGGGTTATCGATTAGAATGGTTCCACGATCGATTAGTTTTTAGACTAGATTTTGGAATTGAAAATAATCATTAATGTCATTCCCTCTTTGGTGATGGTATTTATAAAATAAATATTCATTGAGCTCCTTTAGTTTGGGTTGGTTGGGATCCTCTGGTCTGATCTCAGGTAAGGTAATGTGGCCTCCATCATTAGTTTTTGGAATATATTGGCCAATGATTCAAAGAGAGGAGTCAATTCATGTTGTAAATGAGGGGGTTATTATTGGTAGGCATTTAGTTGGTTAGGTAGAGGTAAGGGAATTGCCTGCTCAGGGCACCTATAACCTTGGCATAGAGGTTGGGTATTTGGATGAGTTGGAGTGACTATTGTATTTAGCATGACATGATTTACTTGTGGGGCCTTAGGATGGTTTGGGTTGGTATTACCCTTGGTGAATTGGTTTATGGAGTAATCATCCTTTTTGTGAGGTTTGATCTTCCCTTTTTGTATTTTGACATCCTCAATTAGTTTTGCATGAGCAACGGCATCCTCGAAGGAATGGTGTTGTTGCATTTGCAATATTTTAGAGGTAGATTTTATACAACTTTTTACAAATAACCAATTTTGGTGAGGGATGGGGAATGGTAGGTCATTAATAAATGTACACCATATAGAAACATAATCATTGATAGGTTCATCATCAAATGATCACATGTTATATAATTCTAGCAACAATGTTCTATTTTTTATGTTGATGGATAAATGCTCTAGAAAAGCATTGGTCAACTACTCAAATGTGTAGAGGTTATGTTGGGACAAGTTGTACCAGTTTAGTGCTTGTCCCCCAAGGGATTGAGGAAATATCTTGAGCATTAAAGCATTGTTACCGTTTATTTGGTAGCAAGTGAATCTATAGTTGCTCAAATTTTCCTGGGGATCTTCCTTGCCCTTAAACTTGTTAAATTTAGGGTATTCAAATAGAGGTGGATATAGATACATATGAATGGAAGAATGGATAGGGTTTATGCATGATTGGCTATAAGTAAGTTTATGGTACCCATAGCCAGTTGTGCGCAATTATAGCTTCTTAATTTGTTCCTACATTATTTGCATGTCACTAGGTATTATTGGTATTTTCATATTGTAATAAATAGGGTCATCCATCAAGGATATCTAAGGTTGGTGTGAGTAGGGGTTGTGATAATTGGGATGTAGTGGTGGATAAAAATGGTAGTAGGTCATCAGGTATACCTTGTAAGGATAGGGTTGGAGGTGAAGGGTATGATGAATAAGGTGAGGGATATGATTAGTATTGTTGTTGTGGCACCCATTGGTTGGGGTGTGACACAAGAGGATGATTTAGATATATGGGAACCTAAGGTGGGGTATAAGTAGATTCTACATAAGGTATTTTTATTTAATTAGGTTTAGGTATGTATGCAAGATAGGACACTTGATCTTGTGATGGGTACAACACTTGTGTATGCACTTGTTGTTGAGGTATTTGTGTGTGTGCACTTGTTGGGGTGGAACTTGTGTATACACCTATTATCAAGTCACTTGTGTGTGCACTTTTTGTTGAGGCACTTGTGTGTGCACTTATTGGTGTGGCACTTGTGTATACATCTATTTGTGAGGCACTTGTATGTGTATTTGTTGGGGTGGTACTTGTGTGTGCGCTTGTTGGAGTGGCACTTGTGTGTACACCTATTGTTGAGGTACTTGTATGTGCACTTGTTTTTAAGGCACTTGTGTATGCACTTGTTGTTAAGGCACTTGTGTGTGCACTTTTTGAGGTAACTGTAATGTCCCCATCCTAGTCAGTATTTAGTTGCAAAGTGGATTTGCCTACTCACGGGTTCCTGTAGGCAATGTTAGATGTGTGGGAGCCCACTTGTGATGTTGAGTTGTCATTTGGACAGGCAGTGTGTTCTTTTGCCAATATTTCAGGTCATTTTGAATAGCTTGACAAAGACTTACTATTTTTAGTAAGTTATTTTGGAGTAGTTTATTGAGGAACGAAAGGTACGTTTGGAATCTACAAAAAAATGGTTATCCATTTCTCATATTATTTCTTGGGTTGGCATTAGGTAGCTAAGAAATTTTAATGGCCAAAGTTTATTTCCTAATAAATTAAATGTAATGTTTAATTTATTAATTTTGGGCCTTATATTTTAATATGGAAGACATAAGGATGTGTTAGTCATTTAAAATTAAATTCGATATCATAAAGTGACTATTAGTATGATTAAAAGGGAAGCCAATTTCAAGGGGGACTTAGATGAAATCAAAATAAATTAAAAATAATGAAATGCCCAATGTGGTTGACCCCTTGGTGAGTAATATAAAAAGGAGATGAAGCTTTAGTTTTCATATCTTTGGCTATTGTTAATTCATGAGCATTTTCGAGAGCACTTGTAGAGTTGATTTGCAAGGTTTTATTGGAGCTTGTGTGGAGATGGAAACCTCTAGTGGGGACACCATTCTTGAGATTGCAAGACATCTTCAGAGTGGTTTAGTGCATTAACACTCATGGAGTGCCTGTGGGCTACATTGTTGTAGATTTATTCAGTCATTTTGAGGAGTTTGAAGAAGATTTTGTGTTTAATATTGCAAATTCTAGATTTCTTATTATTTGTAGCAGAGGTCATACATTTTGGGCCTTCATTTAAGATTTTGTATGCACATTCAGCTAGGGTTTGATTTATATTTTAAGCATAACCTTCCTTCTTATCTAACGACTTCAGTTTGATGGAGATTTTAAACTTTCCAAGCAATTTATCTTAGTTTATTGAAGGTCGTACAAATACCATGGCTGGTCGTGCCTCCAGTTAGGCGTGGGAATTTTCTAGAAAGGAATCACTACCATTTTGAGGCTATCTTTTGTCCATCCTTGGTGCCTAGGTTGCTTTCATCATTCTGGACTTTTGTAGCTTGAGGAAAATTATTGTAACTATTGTTGCTAATGAAGAACTCAATTTTTTGAGTGGTTGCCATTGATGTATCAGACCATTTCCAGCTTGCAATAAAAATTGGGTACCTTAGTTTCTAAGCTTTTGCTTAGAAGGTTTTATTGTTATATGCATGTAATATCTTAGTATCAATTCTCATTATGATGGGGAAAGTAATTTGAAAGTTATAACTTTCCTTAGTTACTGTCATTTTATTTTTTGTTCATTTCATTTTATGCAAAAAACATGAAAAAAAAAGCAAAACATACAAAAACCAAAAACAACACGTATTGCAAACACCTAAAACTCAGTTGGGGTCAGAATATTATAGTGGTATAAAAGCACAAGCTCAGCACTACCAGCCTGTGAGGTGATTTCATATGAGTGATAGAGAACAGAGGTATCTAGAAAGGGAAAAAAAATAGTCAGATTCAAACCTATCATAGAGATACCCAGCAGAAAAAAATTTATATAGTACCCGAGTATCAGTGAGTGTCACATATCCTTGAGATTTCCACAGGTTCATCTTTAGGTGAGATAGTTGGTAGTTTGGATATGGGTGACAGGAATAATGAAGGAGAAATATAGCCCACAGATAGAGAGATGTTTGATATGTTCATAAGGGGACATCGTGACCTACAACAAACCATGGCACAACTCTTAGGCATTATGACCCACCAGATGACTATGAACAACCAGAACAACAATGGACCACACCGGGATAACCAACATCAGGGTGGTAATGGTAATGGTGGTAATGGACATGCAGAGTTAGTTGGTAACAGGGCTACACCTACTAGGGATAGAGTTACCAGCTCTAGACCATTGATGCCTACTTTTTTACCTAGAGCCACATGTGCAGAGGAGGAGCCAGAGCCTGAGCTGAGAGAGTTACATAACCAATTTAGGCGAGAGTATGCAGAGTTGGATGAGGAGTACCATGCACTCATGCCTTTCCAAGAGTATGTTGAGATGCGAGCTAGGCAGGAGCATAGGACACATGGGATAGGTCATGTACCTAATACAGATAACAAAGAGTTACATAGGCATGTGGGCAAATTGTCAGTACCTTATTTTGATGGGTCAAGGAATACTATGGCTAGAGCATGGGTCCAGAAGATGGACACTTATTTTTAGTTGAGCCTGATGTTGGAGAATGCGATGATTAAGTTCATTGCTTTACATCTTAATGGGATAGCTCACGAGTGGTGGTATCATGGGTATGTCACAATGAATCACAATCATATCACCTCTTATGTAGAGTTCATAGAAAAACTCATGGAACGCTTTGATAAGAAGAATCCTAAACTTAAATTCAAGAATTTAGCACAGCTTAGATAGTGGGGATCAATAGATTCTTATATTTTGAAGTTTCAGCAATTTTCCATTATGGTGATGGATATTTTAGAGGTGTCTTATCGTGATGTTCATAGATGGGCTTTCGGAGACATTAAGAGGGCTATTCAAGGCCTTCAACCCACCTTCATTGCATGAGGCGATTCAAAAGGCTCGTAACATGGAGTCTACATCTTCTAAGGGTGGTGATTATAAGAAGTTTAAGGATAAAAAACATTTTCCTAAGGGGGCTGATAAACATAAGGAAACTTCAAAAAGAGTGGACAACGAAAGCATGAATGATCTTAGGAAGAAAAATTTGTGTTTCAAATGTAAGGATCCATGGACACCATCACATAAATGTGCAGATAAGGCTAAGGTAAAGCAAATGGAATACTTAACAGCTGAGGAGTTAGAAGATGAGAGATTTAAACAACAAAGTGATTTCAGTAATAGTAGTTCGAATAATGATATAGAGCATGACTCTTACCATGGATATGATGATACAGTAGCACAATTATACAGTTTACAGAGGGCTAAATCATTTAAGGTTTGAGGAGTGTTGAGTGGATAGTGAGTAACTATATTGATTGATATAGGTGCCACACACAAATTTATAGATGCAGACCTTGTATCTAAAAGGGGCATTGGGATAGAGACTTTTGAAGGATTTAAGGTGTTAGTGGCAAATGGTACTACTATTAATTACACTCACAGAATTCCTAAGATTGTATTAATATGGGTGATTATGAACTCAAAGACAAATTTTATGTGGTTAACATTGGGGATGTTGATGCAGTGATGGGGATGCAATGGATGAGTTCACTTGGTGAATTCACTATGAATTTGTATAATATGGAAATTAAATTTGAATCAAAAGGGAGAAAAATAGTATTGCGGGATATATCGGATGGGAGTCTTAGAGTTGTATCACTGAGACAGATGGAGAGACTCTTTTGCCATGACCATATAGAATGGGTAGTAGAGTGCCTTATTATACCTTCAGGTGATGAGCAGTAGGGCAAGTACTACCACCCAGACATTCGCATTCTCTTGGATAAGCATCACAAGGTATTTGAGAGCATTCCTCCAAGTAGACCTCTAGAGAGAGGAACTGAGCACATCATAGAGTTGGAGGAGGGAACCAAAACCATTATCACTACCCCATACAGACATTTGAAGAGGTTCAAATATAAAATAGAAAAAATGATTAAGGAGATTCTTGATATGGGACATATTAGGCCCAGAAAAATTTCTTCTGCATCTTCTATAGTTTTGGTCAAAAACAAGGATGGCATAATAAGGATGTATATTGATTACAGGGCCTTAAATAAGAAGACAATCAAGAATAAATACCCTATACCCAGGATCGATGAACTAATTGATAAATTACATGGAGCAAAGTATTTTTATAATATTGATCTCAGGTCGGGTTATCACCAGATACGGATGCGGGAATGTGATATAGAAAAAATAGCCTTCAGCTGCCATTATGGTCACTTTGAATTCTTGGTGATGCCCTTCGTATTGACTAACGTTCCAGCCACATTTTAGTCATGTATGAATAGGGTGTTCAGAGGATAGTTACAGAAGTTTGTATTAATATTTTTTGATAATATTTTGATTTATAGCAGGACCTCGAAGGAGCATTTGCAGCATCTAGATGAGGTCTTTAGCATTTTGGATCAAGAAAATTTGTTTGCAAAGGAATCAAAATGTGAGTTTGGATTAACAAATTTGTTGTATTTGGGGCACATTATCAGTGCAAATGTTGTTAATATGGATCCAAAAAAAATCAAATCCATCATGGATTGTCCGCCTCTAACCAATATCACTCAACTTAAGGCTTCTTTGGTTTATGTGGATTTTACAGGAGATTCATCAAAGGATTCTCACAATTAGCAGCTCCACTAACTGATTTGACAAAGAAGGGAGCTTTTTGTTGGTAGGATGCAACACATGCATGTTTTGATAGATTTAAGCAGGTGATGTGTTCATGTCCCATGTTAGCCATTCCTGATTTCACCAAGCCTTTTGTGTTGGAATGTGATGCTTTCGGAGAGAGAATTGGTGCAGTGTTGTTACCGAATAAGCACCCCATAGCATATGAGAGTAGGAAATTGAGGGGGGAAGAGAGATTTTATCCTATTTATGACAAGGATATGTTGGCCATTATGCATGCATTGGCCAAATTTAGACGATACCTGGTAGGCAGCAAATTTGTGGTAAAAATTGACAGCTTGAGGTACTTTTTGAATCAACAAGATTTTAATGAGCGGTAACAAAAATGGGTAAGTAAATTACAGGTATATAATTTTGATATTGAGTATATGAAGGGGAAATAAGAATAGTTTTTTTGATGATTTATCTAGGAGGTCACATTTGTGTTCACTAGGAGTAATTTCAAAGGATTGGAAGGAGCAGATACTTGTTGATTATGCTAAGGATGAATGGGATTCCAGTATTTTGGATGGTACCAAGAAAGATGACAGGTACACTGTAGCTAATGGATTGATCATATATAAGAATAGAATATATTCGATGCCTAACTCTCAGTTTAAAAACACTCTATTGATATCATTTCATGACTCACCATTGGCTGGCCATCCGGGCTTCTTTAATACATACAAGCAACTGAGAGAGATTTGCTTGGAGAGGGTTCAAGGATGAAGTCCTCAAACATGTGAGAGAGTGTGCTATTTGTCAGTAAAATAAATATGAGCACACCTTACCAGCTGGATTATTGCAACATCTACCCATTTTTGATAGGAAGTGGATGAGTATATCTATGGACTTTATCATAGGATTACCTAAGGTCCACGGGATAGATTGCATATATATGGTGGTTGATAGGTTAACGAAGTTTGCACACTTATTTGCTATTTTATCGACTTATACAGCAGTGCAGATTGTTGATTTATTTTTTAAGGAGGTCTTCATATTGCATGGATTGACTATAAATATATTTAGTGACAGGGACAATCGTTTTATGAGCAACTTATGGTAGGAGCTCTTTTAGTTGAGTGGGACAAAACTCACTTCGAGCACTAATTACCACCCGTAGACGGATGGATAGACTGAGATAGTAAACAAGTGGGTGGAGGGCTATTGGAGGAATTACATAGCAGGGCAGCAAAGGATTTGGATTTGTTGGTTATATTTGTGTGAGTACTATTATAATACCACACATCACATGTCCATTAAGATGTCATCGTTCATGGCACTTTATGGGTATGAGGCTTCTAGTTTTGTTGATTTACTTTTTCAGGATTTCAAAGTACCCAGAGCCAAGGAGTTGTTACAGGATAGTCAGGACATCTTGAGATCACTTAAGGAGAACATACAACAAGCACAAAATTAGCAAAAATTATATACAGGCCAACAATGTTCAGAGCGCAGTTTTGAGGTGGGTGATCTCGTCTATTTGTGACTGCAACCCTACAGACAATTTACTCTTAAAAAGAGTGGAGCAGAAAAACTTAAGCCATGCTATTATGGTCCTTTCAATATTATCAATATGGTAAGAGAGGTGGCTTACGAGCTTGAGTTATCGGTAGACAACAGAGTACATAATTTTTTCCATGTGTCACGTATAAAAAAGGCTTTGGGACATAGCGTTACTCCTTCTACAGTATTACCACATTTGGATGATGAGGGTAAGCTAATATTAATTCCAAAGGCCATCATTGACATCAAGGAGAGGAATTTAAGGAGACAGGAAATTAAAAAAATATTTGGTCAAATGGAAGGACTTACCGGTAGAGGATGCTACATGGGAGGATGAGCAGATCTTACAACGTCCAACACTTCTATTGATTGAGGACAAGTAATATTGGGGAGGGAGGACTATAATATCCTCATACTAGTCAGTCTTCATTGCAGAGTGGACTTGCCTACTCACGGGTTCCCGTAGGCAGTGTCATATGTGTGGGAGCCCACTTTGGGATGTTGAGTTATCATTTGGATAGACAGTGTGTTATTTTGCCTATCTTGCAGGCCATTTTGAATAGCTTGACATAGGCTTACTATTTTTAGCAAGTTAGTTTGGAGTAGTTTCTTGGGGAATGAAAGGTACGTTTGGAATCTACAATGAAATGGGTGTCCATTTCTCATATTATTTCTTAGGTCGACATTGGGGAGCTAAGAAATTTTAATGGCCAAAGTTTATTTCCTAATAAATTAAATGTCATGTTTAATTTATTAATTTTTGGCATTATATTTTAATATGAGAGACATAAGTATGTGCTAGTCACTTAAAATTAAACTTTATATCATAAAGTGACTATTAGTATGATTAAAAGGGATGCCAATTTCAAGGGGGACTTAGATGAAATCAAAATAAATTAAAAGTAATGAAATGCCCAATGTGGTCTTCCCCCTTTGTGAGTAATATAAAAAGGAAATGAAGCTATATTTTTCATATCTTTGGCTATTGTGAATTCATGAGCATTTTGGAGAGCACTTGCAGAGTTGATTTGCAGGGGTTTATTGGAGCTTTTTTGGAGACAAAAACCTCTGATAGGGACACCATTCTCGAGATTGCAAGACATCTTCAAAGTGGTTTAGTGCATTCTCACTCAGGGAGTGCCTGTGGGCTACATTGTTACAGATTTATTCAGTCATTTTGAGGAGTTTGGAGAGGGTTTTGTGTTTAATATTGCAAAGTCTAGATTTCTTATCATTTTGGGAATTAATTTTAGAGTTTGTGTGCACATTCAGCTAAGGTTTCATTTAGAGTTCAAGCATAGCCTTCCTTCTTATCTAGCGACTTCAGTTTGGTGGATATTTCAGACTTTCTAGGCAATTTATCTCAGTTTATTGAATGTCGTACAAGTACCATGGTTGGCCATACCTCCAGCTAGGTGTGGTAATTTTCTAGGAAGGAATTGTTACCATTTTGAGGCTATTTTTTATCCATACTTGGTGCCTAAGGCACTTGTTGGTTGACTAGAGTGGTTTATCTAGAGGGAAATGCGGAGAAATAACTAAGTTGAGGTTGCAATGAAGGATGATGGGTGAGGAGTTCAACCTATATAGACTATAGTTTGGATGAAAAAGGGTATAATAGGGGGAAGTTAGAATAATAAGGAGTAAAAGTGGGGTAACCATAGGAGGATGTTGTTTGTGTTCTTGTGGAAAATAAATTGGAAGAAAGAAACTTGAAAAACTTAGGGGTTGTGTTTGTGAGATCGTAATTTGAATACACAAAAGAGGAAGGTGGTTGGGAGGGTGGGTTTTGCAAGGCAAATACTTGATCTAAGGAATAAACAATGACATATGACTAGGGTGGTATAATGGTGTTAGAAGTTGACATATCAATTTGAGAGATAATAAGGGATTTTTTCTGGAGTTGTGCAAATAGGAATAGGTGTTGATCGAGGATGTGGAGAGGGGACAACAAAGTTTGAGATAAACCTATCCATAGACGGTGAAGAAGGGATGATAAAGAGTAGGTGTTATGATATTGGCCATAAGATGACGTAGGTGGATGTTAAGATGGAAAAAAAGATGTTTCTCCTTGGTATTCAAACAAGGAGTTCACTCCGACATTATCCATGGCAACGCGCTCTTGCTTATGTGCTTGGTTTTGCATAAGAACCATGATGGAGAAAAATGTATTACAAGTGGATTTTATGAGGGAAAGACCAGAGATTGTAGATGCCTAGACAATCCTAGGGGTGCCTTGTTTGTTTGAAGGGTTTCTATGGAAATTGTACCTATTTATACATTATACAAAAAATGTACTTGTCTGTACATTTTTTTACAAGACCAATTTTTCACAAGCAAAATATTGGAAAATGGGGTCTAAGGATTCCTGGAACCATTTACAGTCCTGAATGTTTATGTTTTAGTAGTTTTTGTAGCAAAAGTATTTTAATTAATCCAACAAACAATAAACAAATATATGGGTAGTATGTTTGATGTGTTTGAAGTTTGTATCAATTTGCTTGTGATGTTGGTTGGTGTTGAATCCTTTGCTTGATCGTTTGTTTTTGTGTTCGTGTGTTTTTAAGTGTGAAAACTGCTAGAAACACAAGGTAGATGAATGAGATCTACAAGGGGTACATTGATGCACACCCTTCCTACTATACCCAAAGGTACGTAAGGAATGGTGATGCAAAAATAGGTGAATGGCTTCCTATTATGGGGAAGGCTAAGGGTGACCAAAAGGGAGGATAAAATACCTCTTATATAAGAGACAATATTGTCTAAGACCTACATAGGCTAGAGAAATTTTGCTTCACCCTCTATCAAGCTTAGTCAATAACAACAATTGCACACTCACTGATTATGTATAGCCCTATGAGCAGAGGCGTTTATCCTATCCTACCCCAAGATAATCTCAATAGGGGGTTTTTCGATGATGAAGTCTTGAAAACTGCTTGAGGGGGATGTTATGGTGTCTAGAGGATGAGTCATAACTTTTCAATGAAATCCAATTTCATTGATCTCTATTGGTTGGTGATGAAATCCAACTCAATCCAATGTGTTAACTTATGTGAGTGTGTGGTTGTTCTTTTCTTTTTCAGCAATTTAAAGTACAAAAAGGAAACTATGTTATAACAAAAGACATGGAAACAACATTTCCAAATGTGATATTTGGAAGAAATTATCTTTTAAAAATAAAGCTATGCTAAATAAATAGTGGAGTGTGTGACCAAAGTGTGTCTTGGTGTATTTTATAAATAAAACAAGCAAACTGAGTGATTTTAAAAATTGACCAAGCGATTTTGGTGCCTTTTGAAAGCAAATTAAACTATTTTAAAATTTGAACAAGCGATTTTTGTACCTTTTGTAAGCAAATTGAATGATCTTAAAAATTGACCAAGTGATTTTGGTGCCTTTTATAAGCAAATTGAACGATTTTAAAAATTGACCAAGCAATTTTGGTGTGTTTTGAAAGCAAATATAATAGTTATTGTTTGATTTTGAAAAACAAACAAAAAGGAAATAAATTGTTGAAATTTAGGACTTTTGGAGGCCTACCTATGGTTTCCAAGATTTGAGTGTTGTTTGGAAGTTTGACAGGCTTTGTTCTAAATACTATATTTGAAAACATATGGGTCCATATGTTTTCCAAAAAATGTACCTGTTTGTACATTTTCTGGCAAAAGTGATTATTTTTTGTTTGGGGTTTGTGTGTCCTAAAAGGTAATTTTTGGACTATACCTACAGCTGGAGAAAGAAAATAAGTGAAATTCCTTAAAAGTGAAAATTGCACACATTTCCAAAAAATAAAATTTGAATTTATTGCATGAATGACCACAAAGGGGATAAACCACTAAGTTTTGCAGGATGGATGTTTTACAAAAGGTGACCAATTTCACCTTGGGGATGTTGTTTCATGAGGTAGTTTAGCCTAAGGAGGCGAGAGCACGAGGGATATAGCAATCTTGATGGGGAAGAGTTCTCCCCAACTTACTTCTAACCATGGAGTTGCTTGTGCACTGTGTGGAAAGCAATACCTGGCTTGTGTGGAAGACCATTTTTTAGTGATTCATTTTTGGCCTAAGGTGTGTTTCAGGTATTTTGAAGGTTTCTACATTGGTTTTGTGATACCTGTAACATAAAAATAAGATCAATTTGTTAGTTAGTCAGCTAGAAAGGTAACAAAAACATTAAAACATGGGTGGTCCCACCATGATTGCCAAAATTATCTCATAGAAAACATGTCATATTCATTGATATTTTAAAAAGGTGTTACAAAGAGTGTCCTTTTTAAAAATATGCCCTAAGGGCTACAAATAGGGTCTTAAAAGAAGGGAACCTTCATCAAACATTGTTACGACACCACAACGATCTTCGATGAGATTCTCAAAGGGGAGTGGCCTTACTGCACGTGAGCCACTACTAGCTACACTGGTCCTTAAAGCCTACGTACCCTACAAACATCATTAGAAACCTTTGGAGGCCTATCTTGATCAGACCTCTCATGATAAAAAATAAGGTGAACTTAAAAAGTGAATTGAAATGCATAAAAAGAGGGCTAAAAGTGAGCAGGAGGGAATACTTACCTAATCGATGAATTTGGCAGGGCTTTTGAGGAAAATGTACCTGTGTTGATGATTTCCAAAAAACATACATGTTTGTACCTTTTTCTCTCTTTTTCTCGTATTGGTTGGTTTTTCATTCAGGGACCTTCTTGGTTCATGTTGGACTTATCAAAGGATTTAGATGTTGAAATTGTACCGACAAGCTCCTAAAAACATAAGAAAAGCCTAGTGGGAGGAATGTTGGATGTCCAAAATGCTCAAGAACTGGTCTATGGGAATTTTGGTAGAGTAACGTTATATTTTCTTCCTCCATCAAAAACATAGACAAAGCCCTCCTTTTATATAATTTTTACAAAGGTAATGGGGGGATTAGGTGGCAAAGGGGTGTTAGGAGAGATAATACCCCTTTAAATTTTGGTGTATGGGATAAGGATTATCCTCCTAGATGTATTGATTGGGAATGGTTGTGCCATACCCCTTTAACACCTAGGAAAGAGGGAGAAGCCTCCTTTTAATTAATCTTCCTTAAATGCTTTAAAGGGGGAAGTGTGGGTGTTACATGAAGGTAGGTGTGTAGGTGCTTAGATAAGTGTGAGTGGAATATGAGTGGGGTGTAGGCGGTTAGGGGTAGGTTTACCTAGGGTTTAGGGTAACATAGGGTTTTTTAATGTTTTGTCTTATTTGTGTGTTTTTGACCTAGGGTTTAGTGACTTAGAGTTTAATTTAAGTCTTCTCTCTCTTTCCATTGGTCTTCTCCCTCTTCACATTCTATTGAAGGCCCTATAATTATACCTATAGTTTAACCACTTCTCAAACAACATCATCTCTAGAACCTTTAGCATTGGACTATAGGAACAAAAAATTTGATACTTCAGTCCCATATGACATAATGATGGATGTTGAGGTAGGTGATAATTTTGGTTTGAATACTTTAGTTTTAGCTTCTAATATCACTCTCTCTTAGGATGTTCATCAGTCTTCCACAAATTTTCTACAACCTATGTGGATTTGGACTCTTCTCAAGGATGCTCAACACATTCTATCATAAAAGTGACATCAAAATTCTCCCTCTTGAGCCTTTTTATTGAAGGTTAATAATTCTAGAGATTGTCTCACATATTCCTAGGCCAAGGATGAACTCAAATTTGAAGTAGTCATGTTTTTTGAGTATGGACCTTTTATGAAGAATCAAACTTGGGAGATTATTCCTCTTTTGTAAGGGAAGAATTTTATTGGGTGCAAATGAGCCTACAAGATCTAATTTATTATAGATGGGTAGGTGGAGAAGCACAAGGTATGCCTTGTTGCTAAGGATTTCTCTCAAGAAGAGGGAATTGATAACCTATATATAGTTGCCCCAGTTTCTTAAATGAAGTTTATATAAATGATTAAATCCATAGCTACCTCTTATGGTTGGAAGGTACATACAATGGATGTGGAGTGTATTTCTCCATGGAGATCTTCAAGAGGAGACTTACATGCATCAACTACATGGTTTTGAGCTTAAGGTTCCTACCCCCATGGCATATCATTTGAGTAAATCCTTGTATGGATGTAAGTAGGTACTACATGCTTGGTATGATAATATCCACCCCTTTTTTTCTTAGTTATAGGTTTCAAATATGTGAGGCCAAACATGACATTTACATCAAAAACCAATATGGGTGGACTTTGATGGTTTTGTTATATATGGATGATCTTCTCATTATAGGCAACTCATCTAATGCTACCTTAAAGAGGAAATATTCAGGGCTTATGTATTACTTAAGAATTCAATTTGACCATACTTCATCGAATATCACTATATTATAGCTCAACTATGCCTTGGATCTTCTTCAACATTTTAGTATGAAGGATTACTAATAAGCCTGGACTCATTTTTTTATAGGTTGAAGCTTTGAGCAAATAGTATGAATCCCTTGGTGGATGCCACTCTATATTTATTTATTATGGGAGTTCTTCTTTACCTCACTCACACTTGACTAAACATTGCATTTACAATCAAATGTTATTCTAAGTATATATAGACACCTTTAGAGAGTCACTATATTATGGCCAAGAGGATTCTTTGGTGCAATGGAGGTATATATTATATGGGTATTCATTATTTATTTGGTGCATATTTAATTTTGATAGGCTTTTTAGATGCGTATTGGCTTGATGATTTGGATTAATGACATTCCACTATGGCTTTTGCCTTCTAATTTAGTTTTGGTCTTATTTCTTGGTGTTTTAGATGATAGTCCACTATTTTTTAATCTTCCACATAAGTTGAGTAGTGTGCTTCTAATAAGGCCACCAAGCACCTTCGATGGATGCTTATGATATTGGAGTAGGTGGGCATTCCTTAGTCCTACCTAAACAATCTTAATTTTGATAATCAAAGCACCACCCAACTTGTTTACGATTTAGTGTTCCATCAACAAACCAAGCAAGTCAAGGTTTAGATTAACCATGTACAATGGATTCATGCTTATGGGATGCTTGATCCTATTTTTGTGTCTTTGGTAGACTACGCAAAAAACCATATTGACCAAGACCATGCCTAAGGTACCGTTTGTGCACATGCTAAAGCAACTTGGCATAGGAGAGTGTCCCTTAAGGGGGGATGATTAATAGGGGTCTCTATGTGTGTCTCCTATTCAATTTAAGGGAGGATGTTGAAATATATAGTAGTTAAGCTTCACTTGAGGCCATGACCAACTTTGTTTTATATTATTTGTATATGCCACTTGGTCCCTTTTATACCTTATTGTGAGATTCACTTATGGATTGATACAAATATATGAGACCCAATATCTAGATGAAGTAATAAAGTTACAAAAACAATTGCATAAGCAAACTGATTAGCTATTCCAATTAAGAATGCAAACACAAATATTCATAATAATTATATAATAATATTCCATAAGTGCACAATTACAAATAAAAACTACATATATTCTTCCATTCCATTGCTCAAGTGCAAGCATCAGATGGGTATAAATAGGAAATACCCAAGAAGGAATATAATCAATGACTACTAATGAGTCACTAAATTAGGTGATATTTAATCAAGGATACCTAATTAGTGGGCCACTAACATATGAGTTATTTACTCAAGTAAACAACAACTTGCAAAAATATAAGATGCTTCTCAATAATGTGACACATATGTGTGAGAGAAAAACAAGTCAACACCTACCTAAGCAAGCTTATCCTAAGTGCTAGGATAAATAAATAACTAATGCATAAAATAATAAAATGCATTAACACCCCCATAAGCATAGCTTAGATGGGTAGTGATATATGGGTCCTAACAAATGTGTAGCCATAGTAGGTACCCATGTACAAAATGATTTCTCAACATGGAAAAAAGGAGAAAACTCATAGGAAAAAACTCTCCTAAAAGAGAAAAAAATACTAAGAGGCCATACTCAATGGAAGAGTATCATGCACCCCCAATAAATCTCATAAATATAAAATATTTCTGTAAAGTGTTTGGTTAAAATATCTACTACCTGTTATGATATAGGACAATATTGCAAATCAAGAACTTGCTCAAGGATGAACTCCTTGATATAGTGCATATGTATCTCAATATGTTTTGTCCTTTAATGATGGGCTAGATTCTGCAAGATCTGGATAACACTTTAATTGTTACAAAATATGATAGTGGGCCTTTGAAAAGGAATTCCAAACTCACTAAGTATATTCTAAAACCAGATAGCCTCAATGGTGGCATTCACAACTTCTTAATACTTAAACTCTATGTATGACAAAGCAATAACATGTTGCTTTTTACTTTGCCAACAAATGGAGTTTGAAGGTGAAAACTATAGTCGAAAGTAGCCTTGCAATCATTAAGATTGCCTCCCCAATTAGCATTTATGTATCTGTTAGAGTAGGTTGTTTACCTTAGCTCATGTTCACCTACGTTATTTATTTCCTTTTATTTATTTATTCCATGTATTTTCCCTACCCACTTATATGTGGATATTTTATTTATCTTATTTAGATATTATGAGATGTTACATATTTATTTCTTAGATATTATCGGGATATTTTTAGGTTTTACTATTCCTAGGGGTGACATTTGGAGGGTTGATATTCTTTCTCCCATAGTGGTTACATATCTATGGACCATATCACATATTCCTTTTGTACGGTGGATATTTGTCCTTAGCTTGATACAACAGCTATGGTTGATCATCCTTGCCTATATAAGCAAGACACCTTCATTGTACTCTATGTTCCATTTTCAGATCTAATATATGATATTGTTGCTCTCTTGTTTGCATATCTATTTGTAAGCTTATATTGTCAATTTGCTTTCAGATTCTTGTTTTGATTGAATGTGGTGTTTCTGTTAACACTTGAGATCATTGCAGCTTGGAATTATCTGATTATAATTCCTTTCATGGCATCAGAGCGATAGGTGTTGCAGTCATCCATTTGTGAGTGTTGTGCAGTTGTTTCTCTTGCAGGTTCGAAGAATGATGTGGAAGCTTCGATTTTTGTGATCGGGTCCTTGGTGGAGTCTTTTGGCTAGTTTGTGTCACTCATTCCATTTTAATATCATTACCAGCCTCCTAAAATATCTTCTGTCGATACTACAATAGCCTCATTCCCTTGGATCTGTCCTAAGCATTTTTTTCTTGAGCATTTCCCTTTTTGGTAGGGTCACCAACCCAGCCTAATTTTATGTTTTGCATGTATCTAATTATAGAAATGCCATTTTTATATGAAATTTTTTGGAGGTCTGTAGATGCATTCATTTGAGTTGTGCCCAAAATTTCAGCTCATTTGGATCAGTATTCTTCAAGATATCTTGATTTTACGAAAACATATAATTTTTTAGTAATCTGCATATATCTTCATAAAAGATTCTTATTTTTTGCATATTGTTTTACAAAATGTGTAAAATCATATTATAGACCGTCCCATAAAATTTCAAAAAAATTTGAGCTGTATTTTGACAATTACAACGATTTTACTATTTTTAGTAAAATTATCCTTGCAGGAGAAATATTGGGAGTTGCTTAGCGAAATTTTTACCAGGCCTGTAAAATCATGTTTCTGATATACCTGTAAAATTTCTGATTTTTTGGATCTGTATTTATATATTTATAATGATTTTATGACTGCACTCTCAATATTGCATTGTGAAAGGTTTTTGCACTTGAACATTGTATATGGACTATTGTTATAAATTCCCATCTTCTGCATTCCTGTGAAGCTAATAAAATAATATTTTGGGGGGGTTGTCTCAGTGCTGATTTGTGCACCCTATCTGCATTATTTTGCTCCTTGGTGATTTTTGTAGAATGTCTTGTTCATCTTATTTTGCATTAGATCAATGTGAGCCATTAACAACACATAATTACCACACATGGAGACCAAGAATGGAAACAATCATTAAACGCAAAGGATTATGGGATTTAATGCTTGAAGAACAACCAAATTTCACTAGAGAATATGAAAAATTTCAGCACCAATGCAAATTACATGAATGTATGGGTTTGATAGGAACTTATGTAAGTGATAGTCTTTTATTTCATTTGGAAGGATGTGACTCTCCTTTCAAAATTTGGGAAAAAATAAAAGGATTATTTGGTAAGATGGATCACATAAGAGCCATGCAGCTTGAAGTTGAGATCACTTCTCTCAATCCTAAAAATTTTCCATCTATTGTAGACTATATTACTAAGTTCAAACACTTGTTGACACAGTTAAAGGGGAGTGGGAGAGACAAGAAAGATGAAGAGTGTGTTTACTTGATTCTATCCAAGTTGAAAGGTCCATTCTAAATATTTGCTTCTACCTTTTTCTCTAGCATGGATGCCTTAGGTGACACATTCATAATGCCTGATTTGGAGTTGTTTTGTGAAATACTTACTAGGGAAGAATCCAAATTGTCTAACCTTGAGTCTTATACCTCTCAAAAGGCATTAGTAGCATCTAGTCCTAAGGGTAAGGGAAAATTCAAAGGTAAACCTAAGTCTTCTCCTTCTTCATATCAAAGTGCCCCTAAACCCAAAGAATCTAACTCTAAACCCAAAGAGTCTCCCAAATCCAAGAATAAGTCTAGCCTTTCATGCTCCTTTTGTGGGGGGAATAATCATGTAGAAAACAGGTGTTGGAAGAGAATGCAAGCCTTAGAGGATGCAGTCAGAAAACATAAGATCTCTATCTCCACTCCACCTCCTTCTAGTGAGCATGGCAAAGCACTTAATGTTGTTGGGATATCTCAGTCAGTTGCTATAGATAGTTGGGTTATAGATTTTAGTGCTTCTCACCATATGACTTCTTCTAAGGAGTCGTTTGTATCTCTTGGTTTGAGTTCTACTTCCAACATTGAGGTTGGAGATTCTTCCTTTATTTTTGTTAAGGAAAAATGTGACATACAAATTTATGGTGGATGCATCAATGATGCACTATATGTTCCTGATATTACTACAAATTTACTTTCTATTTATCAAACTTATCATTATGGTCAGGGCAAAACAGTGACTTTCACACCACAAGGAGCTGAAGTTAGAACCTTGTTGGAGCCTCATTCACTTGTTGCACAAGGTGTTATTGATCATAGTTCTAGACTATATCACTTTGAGGATTTTTATGACACTTCTTTTGTAGGGACATGCTTGGTTGCTCATGCAGATTCTGAGAGTAAGCTTTGGCATGAGAGATTTTGACATCTTAATTACAGATATTTGAAGGAGTTGAGCACTTATGGTATGGTTGATGGTTGACCTATAGTTTCTTGTCTTGATGGATTTTGCCCTGGATGTGCGTTAGGGAAACAACACCAAGATCCATTTCCTAAGGGTAAGTCAAAAATAGCTTCTTCACCACTTGAGCTTGTGCATAGTGACTTGATGGTTTTTTCTACTCCTTTCAAAGAACCTAAGTATGCACTTAAATTTATTGATGATTTCTCAAGGCGTACTTGGGTTTATTTTCTCAAGTACAAGAGTGATGTCTTTTCACACTTCAAGGTGTTTAAGGCTTTTGTTGAGAATCAATATTCTAGTTGCATAAATAAGCTTCACACTGATAATGAGGGGGAGTACTTCAATAGAGATTTTTCTTATTTTTTGGTAGCACATCGAATTGTTCACCAACATTTTGTTCCTCATCCTCCACAACAAAATGGCCTAGCAGAAAGGAAGAACCAAATATTGAAGGAGATGGCTAACTGCATGATGCATTCCAGGGATTTACCTCCTATATATTAGGCAGAAGCAGTTAATTGTGTGAACTACATTCATTATCGTACACCACATAGAGCACTTGAGCATTTGACTCCAGAGGAGGCTTGGTTTGGGACTAAGTCCGATGTCTCATTTTTCAAAGTTTTTGGAAGCCATGCTTGGGCCTTTGTGCCAAAGAAGCAAAGGAAAGCCTTAGATAAGAATATCAAACCCTTGATATTTATTGGGTATTGCGAGGACATGAGAGCTTATCAAATTTTGGATCCTAATACTCATGAAGTTCTTTTCAAAAATCATGTTCAGTTTGATGAGCACTTCTCTTCTCATGATTCTTCTTCTTTACTTCCATCCATTGATGATTCTTCACTTCATCTTGAGGATCCCTTCTTCGAGGAGCAAGTTCAAGATTTAGTTGAGGATGTCATGGATATAGATTCATATGAGAATATTGTTCCTCCTAATGTTGTCACTATGCCTATGTGGGATCATACCATAATTTATGAGGCAACACATTTCATACAAGATCGTCCACCCACTAGACATCATCATGCACATTCTACAGGTTCTGGACTTTTATGTCAGGCAGTTTTTGGGGATCCACAGTATTTCTCACAGGCTCATGAGATATAGGAGTGGGATGATGCGATGACAAACGAGTATTCTTCTTTTATGAATAATCATGCTTGGGATTTGGTTTCTCTTCCTAAGGAAAGAAATTTGGTTAGGTGTAAGTGGGTATACCGAATCAAATATGTAGCTGATGGGTCAATTGATAAGTATAAGGCTCGTCTTGTAGTGAAGGGTTTCTTGCAAGTTGAAGGTATTGATTACTCTGAGACTTTTGCACCCATTGCCAAGATGGATTTTTTGCACCTTGTACTTTCTATTGCTGCATCACAGGGTTGGCCAGTGTACCATATGGATGTGAAGAGTGCCTTCTTGCATGGATATTTACAAGAGGAAATCTACATGGAGTAACCTTTTGGGTTTTTTCGTGACTCTTCTCTTGTTTGTAGACTACGACGGTCTCTCTATGGTCTCAAACAAGCCCCTCGAGCTTGGTATGAGAAGATGGACTATTTTCTTCTATCTACTGGTTTTGTTCATTGCCACTCAGATCCTATAGTGTATATACAACATGTTGGAGAGGATATAGTTGTATTGTATTTTGATGATTTGGTTCTCACTGGTAGCTCTTCTTCCTACATTCAGACTGTTCAAAGGGCTCTTTCAATGCAGTTTGATATGATAGATCTTGGTCTTTTACACTTTTTCCTTGGTTTGTAAATTTCTTAGTCAGATTCAGGGATTCATTTAAGTTAGCAAAAGTACACCCATGATCTTCCTCAGCATTTTGGTATGGTTAATTGCAAGTCATGTCCCTCTCCTTTCCAGTCTGGGATCTCTCTTACTTCCAAATGCACCACTCCTCTTTGTGATCGTACCTTGTATAGGTAGTTAGTTGGAAGTTTGATGTACTTGACCCATACCCTGATATTTCTTTTGCAATTGGACTTGTGTCTCGGTTTGCACATGCCCCTCATAGCAATCATTGGTAGGCTTCCAAGAGGATTTTGAGATATCTACAGGGCACTTCACACTTTGGATTGCACTACACCTGAGGTTCTACTCAGTTGGTTGGATATACTGATTCAGATTGGGAAGGTTCTATTGATGACAAGCGTTCCATTTCTAGCTACATTTTTTGTCTTGGATCTTCTATGATTGCTTGGGCATGCAAGAAGTAACATATTGTTGCACTTTCATCTACATAGGCAGAGTATAGGGGAACAGTCACACAAGTCAGGAGGTTCTTTGGCTATGACAGTTATTGACAAAGTTTGGCTTCCCACAGGATTCAACAATAGTACTTTGGTGTGACAACCAAAGTGTAATTCACATTTCTCGCAATCCTGTTGAGCACCAGTGGATCAAGCATATTGAGATTCACATGAACTTCATTCGTCAACACATTCAGGATGGAGTTCTTTGCTTGGAGTACATTCCAACTTAGAAACAGGTTGCCGACATCTTTACAAAACCTTTTGCATCACCTCGCTACCTTGAGTTGCATGGCATGCTTGGGGTTTCAAAAGTTGTCCTTGGGGGGTGTTCTTGAGGACATCTTCCTTCTTATTTCTCTCTTTCTAGTAGGATGATATTTTTTCCATGTGGTTTTTTCTTCTTCTAGTTCAAGATTTCTTCATGGATATATTGTACATGAGTACCTGATCAGGCCTTGTTGCTGGGACTCATACTGTGGATATGCCACTTTTCTTTTTTTGCCCCTAGATTCACTTGAGGGGGGGTATTAGAGTAGGTTTTTTACCTTATCTCATGTTCACCTAGGTTATTTATTTCATTTTATTTAGTTATTTCATGTATTTCCCTACCCACTTATGTGTGGATATTTCATTTATTTTATTTAGATATTATGAGATGTTACATATTTATTTCTTAGATATTATGGGGATATTTTTAGGTTTGACTATTCCTAGGGGTGACATTTGGAGGTTTGATATTATTTCTCCCATAGTGGTTACATATCTATGGACCATATCACATATTCCTTTTGTACGGTGGATATTTATCCTTAGCTTGATCCTACGGCTATGGTTGATCATCCTTGCCTATATAAGCAAGGTACCTTCATTGTAATTTGTGTTTCATTTTTAGATCTAATATATGATATTGTTGCTCTCTTTTTTGCATATCTATTTGTAAGCTTATGCTGTCAATTTGCTTTCAGATTCTTGTTTTGGTTGAATGTGGTGTTTCTATTAACACTTGAGATCCTTGCAGCTTGGAATGATCCGATTATCATTCCTTTCAATATCCAACCAAGTCAAAATTAGTAGCTACAAAATAATGAATCCCAAAGTTGTAAGTGCCCCAACATAGTGAAGTATGCATTTGGCAACTTTTCAATGAAGCTCATGGGGTTCTTGCATAAAGTGTGAAACTATGATGACTGCATAAAATATGTTAGAATGAGTATGAGTTAAATAAATGAGGCTATTGACAAGCTGATGATACAAAGTGGTATCAACATGTGGGGTGGAACACTATATAATCAATTTGACTCTAGAGAAAAAAGGAGTTGGAGCAGACTTACAATCTATCGTGTGAAACCTATCAAGTAGATCAAGAGCATACTTGGGTTGTGCAAGAGTGATCCTAGAAGGAGATTGTGTGGTATCTATCTTGAGAAAGTAGTGAAGTAAGTCCAAGTTTATAATAGCAAATATGTCCTATAGAGCATATTTAACTCAATTACTACTATATGAGGAACTTCCTATAATGATCAAGTCATCAACATAGATAACTAAAATAATTGGTATATCATATTGCTTAAAAATATAGATATTTTTATTTGGGTGGTATCTTACAAATCTATGAGAGAGAATAAATATATCCATATTTCCATACCAATCCTGAGGGATCTGTTTGAGGCTATAGATAAACTTCCACAATATATACACTAATGATGAATCCTAAATGAACCTTTGTGGTTGCTTCATGTATATCTCCTCCTAAAAATCAACATGAAAAATGTATTCTTCATATCCATATAATGTACATTCCAACCATTATCTACAACAATAGCAATAGTTAAGTGAATGGAGTTCATTTTTGTGACTAGGGAAAAGGTCCAAGTGTTATCAGTTCCAAGAACCTATGAAAAACTTTTTATTATAATTCATGCTTTGAACTTATCAACAATTTCATCCATAATATATTTTGTTTGATAGACCCACTTGCATCGAACTAGTTTCCTTTTCTTAGGAAGCGTGATCAAGTCCCATGTATGATTCATTATAAAGGAATTGTATTCTTTCTTCATTGTTGAATCCCACTTAGCAATACCAGATGCTTCCCTAAATGATTATCGATCGAAAGTAGAGGTAATATACACATAAGGAAGGTGTTGATGTTGTGACTAAGTATACCTAGATTTAGCAAGATATCCAACATATGCACCTACAACATGAAGAATATTGTGGGTCCAAAGAGGTACTAAAGTGGAAGAGGATAAAGCCTTTTAATGTTGACTTGAAGATGAAGATGATGAAGCTTGAGAAGCTTCCTCTGAGTCGTTGTCATTGAAATATTATGTGAGGAACGATAGTGAATTGTGGGAGTCCAATTTGGGAGAGATTTCCTTGAATTGTAACTCCTCTCAATGAAGATCTTATGAGACTTTGGATGCAACAGTTAATACCCTTTAACAGTATTAGGATAGCCAAAAAAGATACAAGGTTGGATTTAAGATTTTTTTATCTCATGTTTATTTGAAGGAATACATACTCATGTAAAGGATCAAAAAACCCTTACATATTTCACTATGGACTTATGACCATTCTAAGCTTCAAAATGGGTTATCCTTTTAAGGCTTTGTGAGGGATACAATTTTAAATGTCTGCAACATAGTTTATGGCTTCAGTCCTATATTGTGGTGTGGGAGACCATGAGTGAATCATTCAACTTGACATTTCTTTCAAGGATCAAATATTTTTCTCAACTCCATTCTACTATGCATTGTATGGAACTGAATGCTGAAGATCTATCCTCTCAAGAGAACAAAACTACTCAAATCTATGGTTCACATATTCTCTACCATTGTCTATGCAGAGAATCTTGATGTATTTTTCTTGATTATTTTTTAGCAATGGTCTTAAAGTCTTGAAAGTGTTCATAGAATTCACATTTTTAATAAAGGAAATAGATCTAAGTATAGCAAGAAAAATATTTTTTGAAAGACAAGGTTGGAAATAGACCATATAAGTCACTGTGAATCAGTTCCAACACTTGTGAATCTGACAAAGACATTTTATTGTCAAATTTCTTTGTAGGATATTTTCCCATGGCACATCTAGGGCATACCCATTTGAAAAACTAATATGAGGGAGTCCTATAACCATATCTTATTATGAAATATACTATAAATTATGGTAGTTGAGATGTCCAAACCACTCATGCCATAACTTAATCTTTATGTTATAGTAAACAGTACATGGTATGGGGAATCAAGTACAAAATAAGAAGAGGTATACAAATGATTTTGATATTCAACCTTACCAGATGCTATAAGTATATCATTATTTATCTCATGGATTACCACTAAATCTGTAATGAAACCATTCTTACCATTTTTGATGTGAATGATTTGGTAGACTGAAAGCAAATTAGTAGACAATTCAATTATACAAAGTACATCATAAAATGCAGCATCCCCTATATCAATTGAACCTTTCCTAATGACATCTATTGTTGTATCATAACTAATACAAATATGAGACGTATAACATGGCTTCAAATTTAAAAAATGATCTCTATTAAAACACATGTGGTGTGAAGCACATGAGTCAAGTATCCATGGTTTGGAGGATTCAACCATTGCAACTAGATCTTTTCCTTTCCATTTTCTATAATTTGAAGAAGAAGAGGGACTTGGTGATATATATGATGGTAGATTGATGTTGTTCTTCTGTAGAAGATTTTTCAACTCTTCTATCTATTTTGTATGACAATGATGTTCCTCATGACCTATATTTTTGCAATATGCAAAGTGGGTTTTTATTTCTCTATGATTCCTCCTTAGAGGATTGTTTATCTATCTTAAAAATAAATTGTGTTTCTTCTTTTCATGTCTTATTTGCTTTTTTTTGTGGATTTTTTTCTTATAATACTATAATTTTTGTGTCCACTGACTTGATTAGCCACAAGTGCACGTGACTTGAAGACTTCCAAGAGGCCCATTTGAATCAAATTTTCTTTATTTTGAATTATAAGTTTAAAAAACAAGTAAAATGATGGCATTGTCCATGTAGAACCTACAAAAAGTCAATGTGTGTGAAAACCAAAAACAAATACATAATACTCAAGACCTAGTTCGGCAACATGTTCAAAACTAGTTAAGTATCCTTTTTATCCATATTCTGAGTTGTGTTTTGAATTGATTAATTTTGGTGATGTAGTCTTGTATATTATCAAAAGTATTTGGATCAAAGATTCATCAACTCATTGTCTATTTGGTAACCCCTAATTTCATTGGTTTGAGAATACAACTTAGCAAGTGTATCCCATGCCTCTTTAAGTGTTGTATATTTTTTAACATGAAAGAGAAGATCAAAAGGAATAAATGTTTGTATTACACCAACTGCTTGCTCATGATTATCATTCCACTCTTCCTTTTTATTTGCATCAGTGGTTTTAGATTTTGTGCCTAATACATGCTTTGTATAGTTCTTACACCGTAAGTAATTTCATATTAAGGAGTAAGAAGCAAAATATCTACTTTACCCATAACAAAAATAATCTTGTAAAAAGAACAAGGAAGAGAACATATCACCCCCATAATTACTCAATAAAAAAACCTCAACAAATATATTGACATTTTATAAATAGTGCAATTACAATTTATGATCAAATTTTCAACAAGTGGATGTACCCAAAAATATTTGCTTGATACAATAAATGCAACAAGAAAATTTCAAATATAATCACAATTTTTTCCATAAAAAATAGATTATAAAATAAAGCCTATAATATATTATAATCACAATTTGTTCATAAAAAATATATTATAATCATAATGTAATGCTTCAAGCGTATGATAACTCAAATGGAAATGAATAATCTCCTTCTCTCCCTCACACTCTGATACCATGTGAGATTCACCTATGGATCGAGAAGAAGATATGAGACCCAAGGTCTAGGTGAAGTAAGCAAGTTACAATAGCAATTGCATAAGCAAAATTATTAGCTATTGTAGTTATAAAGGCAAACACAAATATGGAAAATAATGCTATAATAATATTCCATTAGTGTAGAATTACAAATAAAAACTACATACATTCTTCCATTCATCCATTGCTTGAGTGTAAGCATGAGATGGGTATATATTACTTACCAAGGAATGTAATCAATGACTACTAGTGAGTCACTAATTTAGGAGATATTTACTCAAGAAATCCTAATTAGTGGGTCACTAATGTAGGAGTGATTTACTCAAGTAAACAATAAATTTGTAAAAATAGAAGAAGCTTCTCAACAATGTGACACATGCGTAAGAGAAGAATAAGTCAACACCTACCACAACAAGATTATCCAAAGTGCTAAGATA
Organism: Wollemia nobilis; assembly: GCA_028583015.1. Classification (NCBI taxonomy): domain Eukaryota; kingdom Viridiplantae; phylum Streptophyta; class Pinopsida; order Araucariales; family Araucariaceae; genus Wollemia; species Wollemia nobilis. Next base: position 3,218,770 of record JAQPPZ010017036.1, on the reverse strand, counting down.
AATAAACAACTAATGCATAAAGTAATACAAGGTAATAATACTTGTATAGGTGATATTTTGTAATATTTTATTGTTTAACTTAAAGGTTGATTTCTTAACATTGACCTACATGTCACTTGTAATAAAGTATGAATACCCATCCAAACAAATCATTTGGTCATTGGTTGGAGTATATTATATTCTTTTAGTGAGATAATTTGGTGTCCATGGGCACCCTCTTATATCATGTAATTATTTTTATGAGTTATTTATGCATATATGGGTAATGTGTTGATTCCATTCTTTATGGAAACTACTTTAAACTCTAGCATTTCATTGATTGATTATACTAGAAAACTTGAGTATATTTTTTGAAGAATGAGAGTGATAATTTTGAAGTATTCAAGAGATCCAAAGCCATGGTAGAGAACAAAAGTAAATATAAATTTGAAACATTAAGGATTGATCATGGTGGTGAGTTTTATTCCAAGAAACTATATCAATTTTATGAAGAGCATGGGTTAAAAATAAAATTGATAACAACCTATTCACCTTAGTGAAATAGACCGGTAGAAAGAAAAAATAAGATTCTCATGGATATGGTAAGAAGCATACTACTAGTGAAAGGCTTGGGTAATCATTTATAGACTAAAGTAGTTGCAACAACAATTTACATCCACGATTCAAGTCCCACAATTGAGGTGAAAATATGACTTCTCATGAGGCATCATATGGAAAGAATCCTTTGGCAAGTCACTCGAGAGTGTTTAGTTTATGTTTACGTTGAAGATGAGAAAAAGAAAAAAGTTAGATCCAAAGAGTTAAGCAAGCAATTTTGTTTATTATTTAGAAGAAAAAAGACATATAGATGTTATGATCCCAAATCCAGTCAATGCATGGTATCTCAATATATTATTTTAAGTGAATTAGGGGACATGGGCTATAATTATAAAATAATTAAAAGATAATCATAATAGAAGATATTGGTGTGTCATAAGTATCAAATGGAGACATGCATTTATGAAAGATAAGCACAATAGGGAAGATAACATTGCAATCACATCCAAGTTGCCAAATATTGGATCAAAATTTTGATTGGAGGTTCACAAGAAGCTAAAGCACAAACCTATGAATAAAAGAAAATTAAAAATAAGATGGCATGGTGAACTATGCACTATTGTCCAAGATTGAGGTGGAGTCCTCAAGTTTTGAAGTTGCCTAGAGTAAGGTATCGATCAAAACCATGAAAGAAAAAGTGAATGCAATTGAAAAGAATGATACTTGGGAGAATTATGAACTTCTAAGGACAAGGAGGAAATTGGAGTGAAAGACCAAGCACAACAATGATGGATTGACTAAAAGGTATAGAGCAAGGCTATTGGAAAGAGGTATGCACAATAAATTGACATAGACTATGATGAGACATATGTCTTGTTGCAAGACAAGATACAATATAAATGGCCATAGCCTTGACAACAAAAAAAAAATATTGTATATCAACATATTGTAAAGAGTGCATCCTTGCTTAGGTTTTAATACTTCATATTTTCAAATGATCCAAAGAAAATATTCGAATGAATCCGAATATTTAATTTCTAGATCATCTTTTAAGCAAAATAATTAAGTTTTTAAGAGAGCCTTTAGAATTTATACGAAAGCAAATTCTATTATATGTTGAATACAAGCCTTTATTCAATTGTCTAGACATAAAATTTTTTCTAACTTGTTGTAGATTCACTTTGATATTATATATGTTAATATTTGGACATCGTATTTATAATATAATCTAAATTAGAAGATAGTTGATCTTTGAGGGCTCAACCTTTAGGGACTAGGATTAAATATGAAGTCTTAAATTGCCATGGAAAAGGACGAAAGAAATGCTGTAATGTTTATCTTCTTTGTTCTTGATTGTGATTATCCAAAAACCAAGTATTTTAAGTGACACTTTCGGTTTCATGCATTATTGTTCTTTAATCCATTTAAAGATATTTGTCATTGGTTCGGTCCTAACTACCTTCCTCATCACTACATTTGAAACAAGGTCTTAATTGATGATGAGAACACCTCTCTTTTGGTTAAAAATTATTGAAGACTGATGGTCGTAGAGGAACTTATTCCAATGATCATTTATATCCAAATAGAAGAGAGTAAAATCAATGAGCAGATAAAAATAGAAATAAGAAGTGATAAAAAATATGGATTAAATATTTTGGAGGTGAAGGTGGATGCATTACCAATAAATTTTTGGTCTATAAAATTATAAAACTAAACAAATTAGATATAATTTATTTGAAATCAAGTTAGATTTAAAAGCATAGTCCCTATGCGAGACTTTGAAAACAAAGAATTCTTTATTTAAAATAAAAAGGAAAAGAGCATGGGAATATTCCGTGAGTTTTAAATTCTAGCGGTAGAAAGAATCCGCTCCGCATTTAAAACAGGAATACGGGGCGTCGATCAACATAAAGACGGACCGCCGAGATTACGCAAGGGAAGTGATCCGTGGCGCGGGCGTTCCACCAATGAGAAAAGAAAAGGCTTTACTATTTAACCGCATAATGTGAGCACTCCAATAACCATCGAATTGCTGCGTAGGAGAGCCAGGAGGTTGTTTCAGTTGTTTGTATTTTCGTTTGAAGAAAAATGGCGCCCAAGGCAGAGAAGAAGCCCGCTCCAAAGAAGGCCGAGGAGAGAAAGACCGTGGGAGAGAAGACTCCTTCCACTCAGGCGGAGAAGAAGCCCAAGGAGAAGGCCCCTCCCAAGGCCGGCAAGAAGATCGCCAAAGAAGGCGGTGAGAAGAAGAGGAAGAGGTCCAAGAAGGGAGTCGAGAGCTACAAAATTTATATATTCAAGGTTTTGAAGCAGGTTCACCCCGACATCGGCATCTCCAGCAAGGCCATGGGGATCATGAACTCCTTCATGAGCGACATTTTCGAGAAGCTAGCTGCCGAGTCGTCGAAACTGGCGCGCTACAGCAAGAGGGACACCTTGTCTTCACGGGAGGTGCAGACGGCCGTGAAATTGGCCCTTCCCGGTGAACTTGCCAAGCATGCCGTCTCCGAGGGCACCAAGGCTGTTACGAAGTTTACCTCCGGTTGATTTGATTAAACCTTTTCTATTTTCTTTTTTTTCCTTTGTTTTCTTACGGTGTCTGTTGACACCACCTATGAGTTGGATCTGCTGATTCCCTTCGGTTGATAGTAGTTATGGAAGTAAATTTGTTGAGCAGTATATTGTTTGATATTTTATTTATTTATTTTTTAAAAATTTATTATTATTATTATTATTTTTTGAAGGACCTTATGAAATTTAATGTTACATTTTATATTGTTTTTTTTTTTAATGAGTTTACAATGAGGGGTTTTGATCTCCTTGTATTGATTGGGGTTTGAACTTTGGTTTCTCCCATTATAGTAAAGCTTGCAGCTTGTTTTGTTTTATTTTATTTTATTTGTTTTTTTTAAATGTTTCTTTGATTACTTGTTTTGATAGCTTGTTATGTTTTATTTTTTATTTTTGTTTGAGATACCCCCAACAATCTTATCATATCTTATGTTTTTAGTGGAAAGACATTAATTGTCAAGTAAAATTCAATATAAGATTGATGTTCAAATTATTAACTTACTTGTAAGCAATAGATTTTTAATTATTTTCAAATGTCTTCATTTGAAGTTTGGTGTGTTGATGGCCCACACCTACCTATATAGCATGTTAGAAGAACTAATAACCTATAAATGACCTTTGTAGTTTTTAATTCCACAACTTAGGTTTTTGTCCTTGCCTTTTAATTCCAAAGGGTTTGCTTCAAACAAAATATAGGGTTGTTTTTGTTCTCTCCAAGTAGAGAACTATAATCTTAGTCTTTTTTGCTAGTGTTTACTTGTATCCCAAATATCTTTAGAAAAATGTTGTAAAGCCTCTAGATGTTTGTTTAAGCATTGTGTCTTGCCAATGAAAATGGGGTCATTGGTATATAGCAGAAATTCTACTACATAACTAGCCAATTATATTATTTTCCTTCCCATTATTACCTCCAAATCCTCCAATTTGTTAATATAAAAGCTAAACACTTTGATCCTCAAAGGTGACAATAGACAACTTTATTTCATCTTGATATCACTTTTAAAACACTTTGATAGTTGTTTTGGAGTTTTAGTTTTGCTATCACTTATAAAGTCTTTCAATCCACTTGTAGTTGGTTGGTATGACAGGTTCTTCTATTATTTTCTATCATTTACAAATAATAGAATGACATTAAAAATATTTTGGATGTGTGGTGCTAAAATGACAATCTTGCACTTGATTTCAACTTGAAAACCATCTATAACTTGAGCTTTACTTATTATTAGTTTCTTAATACCCTACTTCACATATTTTGCATTAAAGAGTTTTTCAATTGTGTTAATTATAGAAGGGATATATTGTTTTTGGTTTCTCTCATATAATTGTTTAACATATTATAACTATTATTTGCTTAAGATATTTTGTGTCTTTTACATTGTTGTAGCTCTTTTCAAAATTGTCTTGGGTTATACTTTGCAAAATATTCTATTTTTTTTTTTTGGTAAGTAGTGTTTGTATTTACAATGGGTTTTAACAAGGATCCCAAAACCTGATTACATAAGCAATGGGCCTAGGGCATCAATCCCTTGAAACTGAACACCAAAACATAAATCCCGCCCAATGGTAACAGTAAGCATGAAACAATCCCTCTCAGCGGGAAACAAACAAATAAGAAAGAAAGTAGTTTTGGAGATCCCGCCCAATGGGGAGTAGCCAAAAACCACCATCGAGAAGATCCCGCCCAGCAGGAAGCAAAGAAAAACTGTTACAATAACATCTCGCCTCGCAGGAAGCAGTCAAAACCACCACAAACAGTCCAGCCTAGCGGGAAGCAACAGGGAAATCCCGCCATCCGGGAAACCAGCAGAAAAGAAAGGATCTCACCTCGCGGGAAAACCAATGGATTTGGCGGATCCTACCTTGTGGAGAAACCATCCCGCCCACCAAGAAAACATTTCGTTCAGCGAGAGCCATCCTGCAGGAAGCCGACAACCAGCACAGAGAGGATCCAGCCCATCAGGAAGCGACTAGAGAGTTGCACCACAAGGAACTCGCCCCGGGAAAACAGAAGAGGATCCCAGCAGCAGGGACCAAGAATCCCGTCCAAGCACAGAGCCCGCCGAGGATTCACAAGAAAAATGGGGAAAGAGGCCCCCCTAGACCACCCCCAAAGTTGTGAGGACCTCAAGGGAGACCCTAGAAAGCTGTCCAAACCCTAAACCGTCACCTCCACCGCACCGAGAAACGCAGGGGACCAGATCCACGCAAATAACCTACAAAAAACCCCAGGGGGAAGCCTGAGGGAAAAAGGGAAGGGATCCCCAACCAAACAGGGATCCCTGGGAAAGTCCGAAAAAACAACCAAGGAAACCCTAGCCGACCGGGAGGGGCGCAGATAGTGGAGAAGGATCTCCCCCCAGGAGATCATCTGCAAACAACCACTCCCTTGGAGGGATGACCTGGGTTGAGCCAGGGACTGGGCAGGAACCAGGAGCCATGGGAGGGGGACCAGAGCCCTCCCCTCTCTACTTTCTTCCCTCCTCCAAAATATTCTATTTTTGGCTTGCTTTAATGTATCATTTTTTTTCATTATATATATATATATGATTTCAACTTGAAAACCATCTATAACTTGAGCTTTACTTATTATTAGTTTCTTAATACCCTCCTTCACATATTTTGCATTAAAGAGTTTTTCAATTGTGTTAATTATAGAAGGGATATATTGTTTTTGGTTTCTCTCATATAATTGTTTAACATATTATAACTATTATTTGCTTAAGATATTTTGTGTCTTTTACATTGTTGTAGCTCTTTTCAAAATTGTCTTGGGTTATACTTTGCAAAATATTCTATTTTTGGCTTGCTTTAATGTATCATATATATATATATATATATATATATATATATATATATATATATATATATATAGTTATTTCAAGTTTCTCCATAATGCTTTGCATTCTTCATTATACCATGGATTTACAAGGAGGCTTTTATGTTTAATGTTAGTGGGTTATAACTTTTTTTTGTTCATGCTTTCAATGTTTTTTTTTTGTTTATTGCTATCAAAAGCATAGGTTTGAAAATATTTACTTTTTTTTTACTCCCTTTGTATAGTTTGTTTGAGTGATGTTTTAAATGTTTTCTAGTTTGTCTTTGTTATAGGGATGTTTCTTGTTGTCTTTCCTTTTAGTTATTTGAATAAATTTTTGTCAACTTTTAGGTTTTTGGATCTTTATGTACATTGAATCAAATGGGATGCAATGTTTTAATAATTTATTTTGAATTTTATCATGCAAATATGCTAAATGAGGTGAACTCCAAGATGCAGAACAAAAGTGAATTAATCTAATGCACAATTAAATAAGATAAAGAGATAGAGAATGCAAACTCAGGGCTCTGATTGCCCCTAATATGAACTGCAATCAAAATCGTCTGCAATCGTACGAGATCGTCGTCGATCTCGATAGGATCGTTCGATATTGTGGTTGAATCGCCTGTGACGATCCGAGCTTCCTTCGGTTGAAACACAGTGAGATACTGCAATAAAATTTAAAAACACAAGTGCAAATGATGGGAGATAGGATGTTCTAACACAACAAAAACTAAAGTTGCAGGGAAATGATTAGCCAGGGGGATAAACTGGAAAAATATCAAGTTTATATAGGATTAGGGGGAGGTTAGGAGGTTGGGGATCATCCCAATCTGGGAGATCTCCAACGTAGGAATCTCCAACCGCACAGACATGCTTCTGCTCGAGTTGGAGAGATTGTTGAAACAAAAGCTAATTATGAAAATTCGGTTTTGGGATGAAATCTTCTGGACATTTTGTTCCAGATGAATTCGTCCGATTTGGGACGATATCGTCATATCGACGACGATATCATCCAATGGTCAAAATATCTTCTAAAAATGGCACGAAAAATGAGGTGAGCAGTTAACGGGCTATTTCGGAGTTAAAATTCAATTTTTTTTATCTTTTACTGATGGTTTAATCGTGCCAATTTTAGGGTGCTACACTACCTCTTTTCCATATACTAGTGCATAAGGGGAAGTCTTAATGGAATTATTTATAGTAATCCTATTTACCCACAGATATTGGTCCAACAACATATGCCAACTTCTTTTATTTTCTTCAAAATTCTTAACAAATTTTTGTTGGTAGATTATGCAAGTCCATTACCCTGTGGATAATAATTTGAAGCATTCTTAAGAGTGATGCCATACTTGCTGGAAAACTCAATATACTTGGATCCTATGAAAGCTGGGCCGTTATCACTCACCAAGGCTTCTGGAACCCCAAACCTTGAAATCAAAATTTTCATAAAATTGATCGTAACATCTTGATCTGATTTCTTGGTAGGAATAGCCTCTACCCATCTGGTAAAATAATCTATGGTAGCTACGATAAAATTTTGTTCTGATGAGGAGTTGGGATTGTGACCCCTATGAAGTCTGGCCTCTATTGTTGGAAAGGTTCTTCAACTTGTATGGGTTTGAGGGGAATGAAGCATTCCTTTTCCTTCCAACATATCTTTGATATTTGTCACAGGCCATGGTGATCCTAAAAGCATTAATAAATATAGTAGGCCAATAATAACCTGCTCTTATGATTTTCAAAGCTATAAATCTGCCCGAGCTATGTCCACTGACTGGTCCTTCGTGGAAATATTCAATGAATTTCTTTTGCTGATCATTCTTTAAGCACTTTAGAAGAACTCCATCCAAGTTTCTTTTCTATATGCCTTCTGGTAATAATACATATTTTAAAGTATGAAGCTTGTATTTCCTTTGGGATGCATTTATATTGGGAGCATACTCCAGTTTGGAAATACTTGATCATCTGGTCAACCCAATTAGAGTCTACTGCTTGTGCTTCTTCCACCTGATATTCATCTACTGTTTGACAAGCTGTCATTTTTGCTAATGCTGCAGCCTCTGTTAGACCTTGGCATAGGGCTCTACCTCTTACCAACTTGGTGGGATGTACCTCTACATCATACTCTTGGATTTTAGTAATCCAACCAACTCTTTTATCTCATAGTTCACCTTGAAGGATAAAACTTCTTACATCTGGATGAACCACATATACCAGGGTCTTACTCATTACCAAGTATTACCTAAACTTCTTCAGTGATTTCATCATAGTAATCACTTGTATTTAAATAAAGTTATATTTGACCTGATAATCATGGAGTGTTTGGCTCCAAAAGAATATAGGATTCTATTCACCTTGATTATCATTTTGAGTAAGCACTGAGGCATAACTTTCTTCAGATCCATACACATAAAGGATAAAATATTTACTAAAATCTAGATTTATTAGCACTGGGGTGGTTGCGATGGACCACTTGAAAATTTCAAAAGCTTGTTTTCTGATTTTAGTCCACTTGAAATCAACATTCTTCTTGAGTAGCTCAGATATAGGCCTTACTTTCTGTGCAAAATCAGAAATGAATTTCCTCACAAATTGATTTGGCCTAGAAAATAATATAAGGTTTTCTTGTTTGTAGGTAAAGGAAGAGCAATACTGGATCTGATTCTATCTGGATCTATGAACATACCTTCTTTTGAGACCACATGACCTAGCAACTTCCCTTTGTGAACTACAAATAATGACTTCTTAGGATTGAGTGAAATACCAAATTCTCTGTATTTCTGAAAAACTTGCTCTAGGTGTGATAGGTGGTCTTTCTTATCATGGAAGAACATAGTCATATCATCCAAATAAATCAGAATGAATTTGTTGATTAGTGCACCAAAGGCATAATCCATGGTTATATGAAATGTGACTCCCGCATTGGATAACCCAAAAGGTATTCTATGGTAGGCAAATATACCCCATTTTGTGGTGAATGTTGTCTTATACTGATCTTTATATTTCATCCAAGTCTGATTGTTTCCAAAGTAACCATCCAGTAATGAGAACCTCTCTATCCCTACCACTATCTATAAGATCTGATCAATCTATGGGAGGGGATAGTGATATTTTAGGGATGCTTGGTTAAGATTTATGAAATCTACACACAAGCGTATATCACCATTCTTTTTTCTTATGGGTACCAAGTTAGCTACCTAGGTAGAATGTTTTATTGGGTATATGATCTTAGCCTTTAATAAATTTAAGAGCTCCTCTCTCATGATGGCCTCAATCCTTGGATTCATGGGCCTTTGCTTTTGCCTAAAAGGCTTCGCATCAGGCTCTAGCTCAATAGTATGTTGGATAACCTTTTTGTCATACACCTTGAGGTCTTCATATGACCAAGCCACAATATCTTGGTATTTTAAGCATAAGGCTTTGATATCTTATGCTTCCTCTGGTAAACATTGAACCCCAACATTGAGCTTCTTTTTTGTACTGACTTCAACTTATTTGTAGATTTTTCACCGACTTTCATTGCTTTGGTATTTTTTTGTCTTCATTGTCAAATAAGCTCTCTAGGGTGACCAATCCTATAGGAATGTCATTTTTCCTTAGTTGAATGATATCTTGCTAGTCAATTTCTTCTAAATTTTCTTCTTGGATAATGGAGAGACATGATTCTCTTACCAGAAAGTCAATTATCTGTTCATCATTTTCAAAAATTTGCTAGAAAATCTGCTTGTCTGGTACTACAGGTTTGAAAATCATTTTGATCCCCTTGGCTTTCTTGATTCCATAGTTTACAGAAGGGTTGAAGTTAGCTCCCTTTGTTGCTAAGGAATCTGCCAAAGTGTTCTTTTCTTTGGGAACAAAAATTAAATTCAGTGCATCAAAGGATTCCATTAGATCCCATACCCTATTTATGTAAGATTTTAAGTAATGGTGCTTACTGTTGCACCTGTTTCTTACCTGATGGACTATTAACTCATAATCACCATATATGTTCAAAATATTAATGCCCATGCTTTCTAATTGAATCAATCTAAGAAACAAGGTCTCATATTATGCAACATTATTAGTACATGACCATGTTAGTCTGTAGGCAAAATTCTTTGTCCCTTCTAATTGGGACTGTAGAACTACACCAACTCCTACACCATTTCTGCATTTAGCACCATAAAAGTGCATGATCCATGTTTCTTTCTCTCTCAGAGATTGATTGGATATAGCAGGTATTTTTTTTCTAATTTAGTTGAGATACTATATGTTCCCATACCATTTCCAAATTGACTGTAATCCTCTCTAAAAGACAATTCATCCTTAATATCCAACTCCTCAATATTTTACATCGACTCAAATTCTTCCAGGAAACTAACGTTGCACATGTCTTCCTCAATATTTTCAATGTGATAAGCTGCTGGTTTTTTAGGTGTTATCCTTATTCTCTTTCCTTTGAAAGGAATTACCATACTAGAATAATCCATGTACATACATCCACCTAATTTTGCAGTAAACTCCCTTTAATTCAAAGTAGGATTCTAGGTCAACCACAACTATTTCTTGTACTATTATCACCTCAGGGGCTCTGTGCAGCCTCATCAAAACATCCTTTATGACTCCAACTGTCTTAACAGGTGTCCCATCCAATTGTAACACTCTAGGACAAGATCGGGTATACTCCATATCCATTTCTTCACAAACTGCTTTAGGCATAACTGTAGTTGATGCTCTTGAATCTATCATACAATTTCGGACTACCCAACCTTCCATCCTCAAGGATATATAGAAATAAGGGGACTTATTCTTTAAAACAATAGGTGATATTTATTTCTTTTCTGATGGTATACTAAGGATGGTGGTGGTCTGCTTATCTTGTGGGTACTTGTCGAGGGAAGCTTTAAGTAGATAAATATGACCAAATTAACAGAGTGTCATACATGCTAGATTTTAATGGAATCATCTTCATCTCTTCAACAATATTATACTCAAATTTGGTTAGGGTAGGTCTTTCAAGCCTTCTTTCTGGCTCACCATATTTCCTTTTATACTACTGAGTGACTTCTATTCTCTACCTTTTGATAATAGAGGGGAATCTAAGTCTTTCATGAACCTCATATTTAGATTTTACTTGGTCTCTTTCAGTTTCCTAATCCCACCTCTTAGGAAGACCATATATTTTCTCTTTTCCCTTAGCTTGGGGAATGGGGAAAGTATCACTGCTTTGAGGAAGGGGATCAATTATTTTTTGAGAAGGGACTTGGAATTACCCCATATTTTTGGGATCCACTTGTAAGGATTATTTCTAGAACTTGTCATAATAGCAATTGGGATTTCTTCATCCAGTTCTTTCCCAAACATGATTTGGTAAGACTGCCATAACATATTAACTCCCCCATTTTGATTCCTTTTAGCTTGATCCCTACCTTGTTGAACATGGTATTGGTACATCACACAATATTGTGAGTCATGGGGATCATTGCATACTAAACACCAAAAATTTGCAAGAGTAGTATCTGAAGAACATTCTGGATCTTCATATGCTGCATTCACTCTGACCCCAATACTATTACTAGGACCATGTCTATGATATTTGTTCACATATGGAAACCTCCTCTGTTGTGACCTTTATTAGTCTCTATTTTCCATCGAATTCATTCTATTACTCAGATTTTTTAGAGTATTTTTTATATCTAGAATAGTAGAAAACTCCTGAGATGGTTGAGAAGGAAGGGGAGGAAAAGGAGTCATATAGGATAATGGATTCGGTTGAGGGATTGCATTAATTTGTGGATATGGAAGATAAATAAAGGGGATCCATGTAAGAGGGGTTTGCGGATTTACTTTGGCTATTAGTGGTTTCTAAGTTGTAAGGCAACATAATTTTGGGGGGTAGTATTCCCATATTAATTAGGATATTTTTAGCATGAACTACTGCATTATAAACTTGGGGGAACACTTCTACTCCAGATTGTTGTGTCTACAAGTCTAGCTCTGATCCAAGGGCTCTAATATAATACATATAGGTCAAATATACAGTTGGTCTAGCTATGGGAGGTATTCTCTTCCATGTTCTGCTAAATCTCATATTAAAATCTAAGACAGTTTCCTATTGAGATTTCAGCATTGATGTAAATTGGTGAAGTAGGGAGAAAAGATCAATAGATTCATTGAATTCTTCTATAAATGGCTCAACTAATTCTTGCCATGAAGTGATAGTGTTATCTTCCAGAGTTCTAAACCAATGTAATATATTTCCTCCAAAGGACAGGGCTAGAATTATTACAATAATATCCTCTTTTATGTTGTGAATTGCTGTCAGATTCAAGATATCTTGATAGTGCTCATAAGCTATCTTCCTAGATCCATCATAAGTGGGGATAGCCTTGGATATATCCCAGGGAATGGCATTCATTTGGGCTAATATCTGATGAGGGTCGTTGATCATTCATCATTTAATCATTATGTGTGTCAATCCAGGGCGGTGTCCAGAGGCTATATACGATAGGAGGTGTTATAGTTGCAAGTTTAGTTTATTCAAGAACAGGTTTTATTGGTGGATCGGTTAGCATTTGGGGGTTTTTTTGTGACCTTTAACTCCTAAGAAATGAAATGAACTCCTATTTACTTTTGCAAAAACAGAATTACAAGAAATGAAATGACAGAATTTGAAAATTGCAGAAAATGAAATTTTGCTAAATTGAGATGACAGAAAAATAAAGTGCAGAATTTAGAACACACACACTCTTGCATGGAAGTAAATCAACTAGATAATATCAAAACCAAATTTTAACTACTGCAAAACTGAATCAACAAAACTGCCAATATTGCAAAATGACAAGGTATCTGGAAATTGTTGTGTACTGCAAACTTGAACCAATAATAACTGTAAAACTGCAAGATAACAAAATATATGGGAATTGCTATAAATTCAAAAAATGCTATCCACTGCTGAAAATTGTATTGAAAACTACTTAAAGAAATGCAAACTGGCAGAGTTTTGCTAACCTACTGCAGCAAGAATTCAAAATTTTTTTTTGTCAGAAACTGCCTTCCTCTGGCCTGCAAGTGGGCCCTTGCTTCCAGAACCAGAAGAAGGTGAGGAGTTATGCTAAGAGGATCTAGTTGTTACTCATAAACCTCAACATGCCAATTGGAAATTGAAGATTGCACCTTTTTATTCAATCTGAAAATGCATTACAGTAATGCAGGAAAAACCTACAAATTATTGTTCTGCTACAGGAAACCTTTACTCTATCCTAAATTTTTCTATATGTCTATCTATATCTCTACATATCTATATATATGTATCTATATGCTCGACCATATGGGAGCTTTATTATTTATAAGATAACACTGATATGCTTGGTTCCTATTTTGCAGGGATTTACATAACTGTTTTCCTAGACTGCAAGATTTTACTTTGTCCAAAATTTATCCATTCATTATTGCTGGGCTATATCTGTTGAGGAAAGCACGTTGATATGAGTTGGAACAATCTCCTGGTAAATTTCCAATACTTTCTTCCATCGTTTTATCACTTTTTGACCACCTTCAGTTGTTCCTACGCTATTCCCTATTCCTGCATCGTTTATTCCTGCACTGCTCTAGAACAACAGGCAAGTGACCATTTATTGCTGATCTATGGTCCAAACGCGTAGGAAGTAATGTGTTGACTTCTCCACTCTCCTTTCACACCCTTCTACATCGGTGGCATGTGCTGGAGTGACTAATTCCAAGCACTACTGTATATGTATAGCTGGCTGGAACTATCACAGTTACAGCCTGTTTTCCTGCATAGTCAACTACAGTGACAAATTCTTGGTGCCCTTTTTCATTTGAATTAGTTTAACCAAAGGAACACCATATTACCAAACATCAGATATTCAAACAAGTTCTAAATTGCTATAACACTACTGATTAACTGAAAAATAGGTGAAATTGTAGTAAAAACAGTAAAACAGAGCATATGCACTTTGTCATTCCAGAATTTGCAAACATCATTATATAATGCATTTTTTCATAATTAACATAAAGATCATAGTAAAAAGGGTAAGTCAAATGGTCAAAAATGTATCAAAAAGTGTTCATAGATGAGACAATTCCTGGCCTCATCAATCTCAGGGGACCAGTTGTATTCCAGCTGGGGTATTTTTATAATGGTTGATTAGGAGCCACATTTTGTACCATATTTCCAAGTGCAGATCTTGTTGGATGACCTATTGTATTAACTGCAAGATTTTCCTTAGGAAGTTCTTCTTCTAAGAGGAAATATTGATTTAAGCTTCGGGAAACAGTAGACCCTCTATAAGGTAATTCACAATAGAAATAGGAGTTAGGATTATTCCTTTTGAAGGACCTGGTATACATGAAAGGACACTAGTCTATAGGGATAATTCTTTTTCTGGGTTTAAGGACCAAGGAGTCGCCAAGTGAACTTGCTCTTCTTCGCTTACAAGGTCAAGATAATTCACCAAATCTTGATTCCTTTGGGTTGAGATAAACAATAACTCATATGATGGATTTTCATGTTCCTTGTGAACTAGTCCCATCGAGTGTGCCAAAAACTATTGGGCACTAAATTACATCAAGTTTTACTCAATACTATGACTGTCTATCTTCCTACTTTTTGTCCAGGCTTGCACCCGATAGCTATAACTCAACACTCAACATTGGATGGGCCAAAACAAATTTTTTGATCCAACCTCCAGAGTAGGTTGGTTCCTTATCAACTTAAACAAGATGTTGACACAATTATGCTCAATTAGGGTTTGGAGATTAGGGTGAGAAAAGGTTAGGGTTAGAGAGATATGAACAATAGTGGATGGATAGGTTAATAGCATTGCACTACATAAAAAAGCTCCAAAAAATAGACTTAAAGACACATTACTCAGATCAACATTATCTCAAATCAAATGTATTTCCATGCATTAACGAACAATAGAGAAATATTGCAAACAATAATTTCAATATCCAAACAATGATAATCCAAATAACAGAATTCACCACTATCTAGATTTTACAAAAATGTACTCCCCAACAATAAAGATCAAATCCAAAAGCAGATTTTAATTACCCTGACAACTAGTAATCCATTAATTTGGCACAAACTAACCATTTAAGTATTCACATAAATGCAGCTAAAGAATTCAAACCTCTGATATCAAATATGAAGACACAAGATATGAGGCGAAGATTAATGTATTGCTCATTTCATTAGCCCTTGGGAATATTTACAATAACACAGGCAAACACGCTAGAGACAATCCTTTAAAAATGAGGGTTTGACCTCTACTTATAGTTTTGAAAAATTAAAAATAATAAGGAACATTACAAAGATTAAGATTTGATAGCTCAGTAGAGAGTTCTTGATGACATTCTCTTACTGGTTCATCCTTTGGGAAACCTGCTGCAAGTGGACTGCCATGGCAGCTCGAAGCCTCTACAACTTGCTGGTCGTTTGAAGCCAACTAGAGTTCTGGCCATTGGAGATTGCGTATACATCATCGATCCTTATTGGAAGACTTTTTCACCATCAATCTATAACCATATTCTAGTTCTATATTTTTAAAACCCTCAATGCTTCAGCTTCCTCCTTCAACTAACTATTGCAACTCTAGTGAAGAAATCTTGCAAAATTGCTCCAAGTGTGAAATTTTACCAAGCATTGAGTGGAATTGTGACTTTTGTTGTAGATCCGCTCCAAAATACATTGCAAAGTATGCGAAATGAGAAATTCATGACTTAGACAAAATTTTCAAAATTTTCTCAAGTATGTGGACATTTTGGGCATATAGTAGTACTATTACAATAGAAGTTGTTGGTATTGTTGGGATGGAGGTTGCTGGTATTGTTGTGGTGAAGGCTACTGGACATAGGACTTTAACTCTGGTGGTTGAGTGGATTGTTGTTGGTATTATTGTAAAGGTGTTAGATCCAATATAGCTAGCGGTTAGGTGGCCCATGATGAAGATTTTGTAAAGAACAATTCTTGAGTAGTTGTGGAAGTTGGATGGATTGACCCTTGGAGTGGTGATTGTGGAAAATGGGACAAGGTGGGAAAAGTAGACACAAGAAATTGAGATGTCATGTTAACATAGGCCTACTAGAATTGATTTAGATCTACGAATGCGGATATAGGACCTGCATTGGATCAGGGGTTAGAACCCCCAAGTGGGAAATATTTTGTGGGTATGCCATACTCAGGACATGGCTTGATAGGGCAAGTTGCATGAGTATACACCTACTATTAGGGTGTTGAGGATATCGAATGAGGTGGAATGGTCAACGATGGTAAGGATGGTCATGGAAAATCTAGCAGGGGAAAAAATCCCCCATGGAGGGCTCACACAACATTAAGGTCAATGTTGATGATGTAGGGATGTATCGATAGGTAATGCTCAAGCTATGTATCTTAGGTAGGTTGGGGGTGGTCTGATGGGTGTAGCTAGATAATATATATTATGGTGGTTTTGAGTTTTCCTCCTATTGCATTGGAAGAGCGATGGATGGATGAGAAGCCTGACTGGATTGGTTCATTGTGGCTTGGACAATGACTTGGGCTCTAAAGGCCCAATATGGCCACATACTTAGTAAAATTTTGTATGATTTTTACTAAGTGATAAAACTACCATTCCCCTTCGGAACAAGGTTGATAAGACGATTCCGCTCAACAGTCATGCAATTTTGCTTGTTCAAAATTATTCCAGGGAACTCCATTCCAAGTCTGGATTGGAGTAGGATTGCAAAATCCATAAAAGTTTATGAAAGGTGGTGATGTCAACAAAAAGAAAAGTGCGGAATGGCCCTTTTGCATATACCCAATTCTATAAAATCTTTTGGTTCTCCGCCCTGGATTAGCGTTATCCTAAAATCTACAAAAGTCTTAAGGAGATGATGATGTAAGCAACATAAAAGTGTGGATTGACAATTTGGAGAATAAGCGAGTCTTTTTCTATCCAGAATGAAGATAAGGCAGAACAACAAAATGGTGTAAGAACTTAACTTCGGATCCAGACTAAGGAAGACACTCATTCTATCCGAAATGGAATCCGCACAAGTTATAAAGAAGAGGTGATGTCATCAATATTTTAATACGTATTAGAAAAGATAAAAGCTCCAAAGTAGATTCAAGCTTCGAATTTCCAAGATTCGAATCGGTTGTTCTACTGCTAAGTAAAACGATGTTATCTAGCGAATGGGCTTTTAGCTTATCCATATCTAATATGGACCATGGGATAAAGAAGATCAACGATGGAGGTTAGCATGCTAAATCTGGGCCGTTTAAAAGGATGTCCCTACACCACAACTATAACAGATTGGCCAGGAGATGAAGCATCGAGAGTTTCCAGGAAGATAAAACCAGAGGCAGTTATCGATTGACGGTGGCGCTCTACTCCCGAGAAATATCTATGAAAGTGTATGATCTGTAATGTTCTAAACTACAGTTCTAATGAGTGACCAGTACATTGTAGAGAACCTATGCTGCCATGGAAGTTTCTCTTTTAGCATATTTATCAGAGGTTTGACCAATGAGCTAATGCTAGCTAAGTTCTTTATTGAGCTGTTGTAACAAAATTTGATGTATTGTTTCTTGATTTGTAATATAAAAAACTATAAGTAGAGGTCAAACCCTCATTTTGAAGGGTCATCTCTAGCGTGTTTACCTATACCATTGTAAATATTTTTGAAGAGCTGAATGAAAGGAGTGATGCATTGATATTCACCTCAAGGCTACGTTTCCATGCTTTATGTTTGAGGTTCGGATTTCATAGTTGTATTTATGTGAATACTTAGATGGTTTGTTTGTGCTTATCTTGGATTACTAGCTTTTATGAGTAATCGAAATCTACTTTGAAGTTTATTATGTGTTATTAGTAAGTATATTTCTATAAAATCTAGTTTTGGTGAATTTTGCTACTTGGATTGTCATTTCTTGGATATTGAAATTGCTTGCTATAATATTTCTCTACTTTGCTTTAATATCTAAAACGAGCTATCTTGGGATAAGGGTTGATCTGAATGTATGTCTTTAATATGTTTTTTAGGAAGCTTTTTATGGTGATGCAATGCTGTTAACATATCCATCCATTGATATTTACATCTCGCTAACCCTAACCTTCTCTTACCCTAAACTCCAAGCCCTAATTGAGCATAATTGTGTCAAAAATCTGCTAAGTTGACAAGGAACCAACCTACTCTGGAGGTTGTATCGAAAACCCTGATTTTGGTCCTTACAATGTTGAGCACTGATCTACAACTATCGGGTGTAAGCCTAAACAGAAAGAAAGAAGATAGACAATTGCAATGCAATTCAATGCCCAACAGTTTTTGGCATGCCCGGTGGGACCGTTCACAAGGAACACGAAGCCCATATAGAAGAGTTATTATTATCTCATGCCAAAGGAACCAAGATTTTGTGAATTATATTGACCTTATTAGCGGAGAAAATAAAGTTCTCCTGGTGACTCCCTGGTTAGAAGACCTTGAAAAACTATTATAGACCAGTACCCTTTCATGTATACCAGGTCTTATAAGAGAAATAACCTTGATTCTTTCTTTCATTGTGAGTTACCTCGAAGAGGGGCTACTGTTATCATAAGTTTCGATCAAGATTTTATTGAATAAGAAGAGTATATAGAAGAAAATCCAATAGTTCCCCCAAGAATACTTACAGTTAGAAATATGGCATAAAATATGGCTCCCAATCAACCACTACAGAAGTACCCTAATTTGGATTCAACTGGGCCCCTTAGATTAGCACAAATGGATGTCATTCCTCAGGATGTGTCTAAGGAAACCCCCACATATGATGGATTTGGGAAAATAACTTATGAGAACTACCAAGATATCCTGAATATGGCAGTAATTCATAACATAAAAGAAGAAAATATTATTGTCAGAATTCTAGCCTTGTCCTTTTGTGGAAAGATATTGCATTGGTTTAGAACTCTGGAAGATAATTCTATCACTTCATGGAAATCCTTGGCTGAGACATTCATAGAAGAGTTTAATGAATTTGCTGATCCTTTTTCTCTGCTAAATCAGTTTACAACCATGCAAAAAAATTAGCAAGAAACTATCTCAGAATTTAATTTGAGATTTAGCAAAACATGGAAGAGAATTCCCCCCACTGCTAGACCAACTACTTATTTGGCTTATATGTATTACATCCATGCCCTGGGATCAGATCTAGGACTACAAACACAACAATTTGAAATTGAAACTTTCCCCCAAGTTTATAATGCAGTCGTCCATGTTGAGAATATCCTGATCAATGTAGGAAGAATTCCCACAAAGACTGTGTTGCCCTACAACTCAGAAACCAGTAGTAGTCATGAGCAATCCACAAAACCTTCCTACATGGACCCCATTTCTTTACCATCTCCTAAGATAAATTCGATTCCTGGACCTAAACCTGTGTCCTCCATACCTTCTTTTACCCCCTTTCTTCTCAACCTTATCAAGAATTGTTTGCTATTTTGGACATACAAAATACCATAAAAACTTTAAGCAACAGAATGAATTCAATAGAAAATAGAGATCAAGAAAGATCACAACAGAGGAGATTCCCATATGTAAATAAAGATAAAATGCCTAGACCTAGTAATAGTATCGAGATTAGGGTGAATGCAACATATGAAGATCCAGAGTGTTATGTAGATACCACTCTTGTAAATGTCTAGTGTTTAGTATGCAACAACCTCTATGACTTACAATATTGTGTGATGGATCAACACCATGTTCAACAAGCTATGGATCAAGTTGAAAGAAATTAGAAAGGGATAGTTAATATGTTACAACACTCTGATCAGATTATGGTTGAAAAAGAGTTAGAGGAAGAAAGCCCAATTGCTGTTATGACAAGGTCTGGAAACAAAGATTTACAAGTAGACCCTCAGAATATGAGACAATTCAGGTCCCTTATCAAAATAAGGCTGACTTCCCTCCTTAGAGCAGTGACACTTTTCCTATTCCTCGAGCCAAGGGAAAGGGGAAAACTGATAATTTCCCTAAAAATCTGAAAAGAGTAACAAAAGGAGACAAAATGAAATCCAAGGATGAAGAACAAGAAAGGCTCAGGTTCCCCTCTATTACCAAAAGACAAGGGTTAGAGGTAACCCAACAATACAAAAGGAGGTATGGTGAGCCATAAAAAGGATTGGAAAGACTATCCCTAACCAAGTCTGAGTATAACATTGTGGAAGATATGAAAAGGATTCCATCAAAAGCTAACCTATATGATACTCTTTTCATCTTGGGCCAGATTGACCTGCTTAAATATTCCCTTAGTAAAAATCCCCAAAACAGACTGATCACTACCATCCTCAGTATACCATAAATTAATAAAGAAATGACACCTGCTGTACTAAAGAATAAACCTCCCCTTTTTTATATATCTCTAATAATGGAGGGTGGGTAGTTCGAAATTTTATGATTGATTCAGGAGCATCAACCACAGTTATGCCTAAGGCAGTCTGTGAAGAAATGGGTATGGAATATACTCAGTCTTGTCCTGAAGTGTTACATTTATATGGAACACATATCAAGACAATTGGGGTTATTAAAGATGTACTGATGAGGTTACACAGAGCCCCTAAGGTGACAGTAGTACAGGAAATAGTGATGGTGGATTTAGAACCCTATTTTGGGTTATGTATTTCAAGAGAATTTACTACAAAACTAGGAGGATGTATGTATATGGATTATTCTAGCATGGTAATACCTTTAAAGGGAAGGAGGATAAGGATAATTCCTGAGAAACTGGTTGCTTATCATATTGAAAAAAATAAAGAAGATATGTGCAACCTTAACCCTTTGGAGGAATTTTAACGAGTATAAAATATTGAGGAACTAGACATTGAAGATGAGTTACCTTTCAAAGAATATTACAGTCAATTTGGAAATGGTATGGGAACATACATCATCGCAAATGAATTGGAAAAGAAGCTCCCTGCTATTTCTAACCAATCCCTGAGAAACAATAAAACATGGGTTATGCACTTTGACGGTGCTAAATGTAGAAATGGCACAGGGGCTAGTGTGGTTTTACAATCACAGTCCGAAGGAACGAAGAATTTTTATTATAGACTGACATGGTCATGTACTAACAATGTTGTAGAATATGAGGCTTTGTGCCTTGGATTAATGCAAGCTGAAAGCATGGGCATCAATATTTTGAACATATACGGTGATTCTGAGTTAATAGTACATCATGTAAGGAATAAGTGTAGCAGTAAGCACCATTACTTAAAGGCTTACAGGAATAGAGTATACGACCTAGTGGATTCATTTGATGCCCTGAACCTAAATTTTGTGCCTAGAGAAGAGAATCACCTAGCAGATGCATTGGCAACAAAGGGAGCTAATTTCAATACACCTATGGATTTTGGGACTAGGAAGACCAAGGGAATTAAAATGGTTTTTAGACATGTAGTACCGAATAAGCAAATATTCTGGCAAGTTTTCAAAAGTGATGAACAAATTCTGGACTTTATGATAAAAGAAGCATGGTTCACAACTGTCCAAGAGGAAGAATTGAAGGAGATAGATCATCAAGACTTCATCCAGTTGAGAAACAATCATATCCCAAGGGGATTGGTCACCCTTGAAAATTTATCTGATAATGAAGATAATAAGAAGGTTGGAGCAATGAAGGTTGGTGAGAAGATCTATAAGGAGGTAGAAGTTGGAATAGGAAATAAGCTAAATATTGGGATCCAATGTTCTCTTGAGGAAGCAAAAGAAATCAAAGCTTTGTGCTTAAAATACCAAGACACTGTGGCTTGGTCATATGAGGACCTTAAAGTTTATGACAAAAGGATTATCCAACATACTATTGAGTTAGAATATGATGCTAAACCGTTCCAACAAAAATAGAGGCCTGTTAATCCAAGGATAGAAGCTATTATGAGAGAAGAACTTTTAAAGCTGCTAAAGGCTAGGATAATATAATTGATAAAACATTCCACTTGGGTAGCCAATTTGGTACCAATAAGAAATAAGAATGGAGATATACGCCTATGTGTGGATTTTATAAGTCTAAATCAAGATTCCCTCAAATATCACTATCCCCTTCCTCAGATTGACTAGATCTTACAAGTGGTATCTGGAGTAGAGAGATTCTTGCTATTGGATGGTTATTCTAGATATAACCAAATTTGGGTAAAGGATCAAGATCAATACAAAACAACATTTACTACAAAATGGGGTACATTTGCCTATCAGAGGATGCCCTTTGGTTTTTCTAATGCAGGAGCTACATTTTAGAGGGCCATGGACTATGCCTTTGGTACACTTATAAACAAAGTTATTCTGATTTACCTAGATGACATGACTGTGTTTTCTCATGATAAAAATTATCATCTGTCTCATTTGGAATAGGGTTTTCAAAAATGTAGGGAATTTGGTATTTCACTAAATCCTAAGAATTCATTATTTGTAGTACATGAGGGAAAACTACTAGGACATGTGGTCTCAAAGGAAGGCATGGCCATAGAGCCGAATAGAATTAGAGCAATTCTAGCTATTCCATTGCCTACTAATCAAAAGATGTTGTAGTATTTATTGGTCAGATAAATTTTATCAGGAAGTTAATTTTTGATTTTGCATAGAATGTGAGACCTATATCTGAACTAATAAAGAAAAATGCAAAATACAAGTGGACTGAGGTTAGGAAGCAAGCTTTTGAGATCATCAAGCAATCCATTTCCATAGCCCCAGTTTTGAAAAATCTTGATTTCAACAAAGATTTTATTCTCTATACTTAGGGAGCTGAACAAAGTTATGCTTCGGTGCTCACCCAAAGAGATGATCAAGGGGACAAACACCCTGTATTATTTTGGAGCTAGACTTTACATGACTATCAAGTAAAATATAAATTTATTGAAAAACAAGTGTTTGTTGTGATGAAGTCACTTAAATTTTTTAGAAAATATCTGGTACAAAGTAAAACTCTGGTGTATGTGGTTCATGCAGATGTGAGAAGTTTTATCTTACAGGGTGACCTAGGAGATAAAAGGGCTAGTTGGATTACTAATATCTAGGAGTATGATGTGGAAATACACCCCACCAAGCTGGTAAGAGGTAGGACCTTATGCCAAGGATTGAAATATACTTCAGCATTGACTGGAGTGACACCTTGTCAGATAACAAAAGGGGATAAAGTAGAGATTGTCCACACTCTGGATTATTATAGGATCGAACAAATGACCAGGTATTTACAAACGAGAATTTTCCCACCTGATATGAATCCTTATCAAAGAAGGAGGTATAGAATTCATGCTCTAAAATATTTATTTCTTCTTGAAGGGTTGTTCAGAAGAAACTTGGATGGTATTTTCCTAAAATGTTTGAAGGAGGACAAAAAAAAAGAGTCATTGAAGAATTCCATGGAGGGTCAGCAAGTGGCCATAGCTTAGGTAGAACTATAGCTTTGAAGATAACAAGAGTAGGCTATTATTGGTCTATTGTGTTCAATAATGTTTTTGAAGTCACCCAGGTCTGTGATAAGTGTCAAAGGTATGTTGGAAAGACTAGAAATGATGCATCCCCCCTGAAGCCTATTCAAGTTGAGGAGCCTTTTCAACAATGGGGATTAGATTTCATAGGAGTCATAAATATTAATTCTTTAGTGGAGCACAAGTTTATCTTGACAGCTACAGATTATCTTACCAGGTGGGTAGAGGCTATTCCTACAAAGAAGGCAGACCAAAAAGTTGTGATCAAATTTATGGAGAATTTGATTTCCAGATTTGGAGTTCTAGAAACTTTGGTGAGTGATAACGATCCTACTTTTATAGGAGCTAAGTACATTGAGTTTGCCAACAAGTATGACATCACTCTTAAAAATTCTTCAAACTATTATCCATAAGGTAATGGACTTGCATAATCTACCAACAAGAACCTATTAAGGATTTTGAGAAAGTCTTTGGAAGGTAACAAAAGGAGTTGGCACCTATTGCTCGACCATGCTCTATGGGCAGACATGATTACTATTAAAAATTTGTAGACACCTAAAAGGCGTCATGCCGAGGGCGACTACTCATATGGACATGTTACAAAACCATATGAAGGATCTTGGATAGACTCCAAGATAGAGTAGTGGTTCTAACCACTCAATTTAGGCATTCTGACCTAAGCAGTCTGAACCACAGCCCAGACCTACGGTCTCCAGTCTGAACCACGGTTGACACCTACGATCTGCAGTCTGGACCGCAGCTGTGACCTATGGTCTGAACTGGAGTTCAGTTAGGCCTTCCATCCAAGCCAAATCGATTGGAATGGCTAAGAGATCTAGAAGGAGGCAGTTGGAGGATAAAATATTCCAAAGGCTTCCATCCCAACTGTCCTAACCAACCTTCTTGGTCTTGGCTTCTCCATGAAGCCACTCCTAGACCTAGGGGTATGCTATAAATACCCCCTCCAAAGGGATGATAGGGAGAGATGATTTGTATAGCGAAGTGCTAGCGAATTATCGAGCGAGAGCTAACTGATCAAGAGAGCATCGAAGCCCTATCAAATTGCATACCGAATTTGTGCATTTGAGATCCCCTTTGCTATCCATCTAAAGACCAATTAGCCATGGATGCCCTAGGTGCTTAGAAGGATCAAGAAATACAAATCCAGGCAAACGAAGGCCCTTCACAACGATTTGACCACCAAATATGTCAGATGATGACAAAGGTGACCCTTGAATATCAATTCAAACAAGGAGGTAAAGCCCACTACCCCTAATTCTAAGGGCAAACCCATCAGAGGCTAAACTGTAGCTATCAGCCATGGTTCATAGTGCAGACCACCCCTCATAGCTATGGTTTGTAATAGAGAGATAGGTGCAAAAGGGAGCCTATATCATAATCCTTCCACATTGTGAAGAAGGGGGTTAGATATACCCTAAGGCATTTTGTGAGTAATCATCGGAGCACAATAAGTGCACCTACCCTGTTGAGGGCATTGGTAATTGTAACATCTGTATCATCTTTCGGGTGACCCTAAGAGGGCATTTTTGTAATCCGAGATCCTTTAAATATTAATATAAGAAACTTTGCATACGTTGGTTTTCTTTGTTCAATTTATGTATTTGTGTGGATATTTGTGCTTTTGTGATGGTATAGATCAGTACGCATATCTAGGCGCATGCTTCATGGTTACATCAGATGGCGATCATGGTAGAACCCTATAATTTTAGCCCTAAATTTTGACTGTTCTTGGTTGTTTCTTTTCATAGGTGCTAACCACAGCTTTTAGCTATGGTAATTTTTTGGCTCGCGGATGTAACCTGTGGTCTCCACTGCAGCCCACAGATTGGACCTGCGGTTCACATAGGAAAAGGTAGACATCAAGAAAATTAGTGGGCAGTAGAGAAAGAGCTGAGGTAGGTCCCAATTTCACCTTATGTGTTGAATTTTTTGCTCTGTATCCTTTCAGAAATCATCGAACCGTTGTAAACTAGGAACTAAAAAAAAAGTTATATAAGGGGTCAATAAACAAGTCCTAGTTTGTTTTTGTTTTTTGTTTAATAGAAAGACATTGTTGGGAATAGCGGACCTCTGAGTGTAGTCTGCCCCTAAATACAATGACCTTGATAAGGATTATGTGTTTTTTGCGTGCTTGAGGCCCAATCAGCGGCCATGTCATTGTAATTGCATCGTTAAAATATCATATAGGACATTAGCATGCATTCTTTCTAAATTTGAAACATTCATTTCTTTTCATGCATATAATGTAGGAATGATCATTATGCTCTTCGATGCATTTGTCATTTTCACAAAGTAAAAGGAACCACACACACCATGTTCCATTTAAACATCAATGGCATTGGGCTCTCACATCCAACCCACTTGATTGAGACCAACAGTGGATGTCATTACCACTTGGTTGGCTCATTTGAAATTGTATTATAGAGACCCGCTCGTTGTCAAGGCCGACCCAAGAACTGTCCTATCCGTGCAAAATAGCATGTACTTTTCTTTGAAAGGGTGTATTGTTGCACACGGTGTGCTGGGTGAGGGTTGGTAGTACCTATGCTACTTCATTGAGTATGGAATTCATTACTATATTTGGCTCGTGCAAGTATATAGGTGAAAGCCAATTTAACTGAGTTTAAAAATTCAACAATCTTTCAAAACACACGAGAGTTTCTAACACTAATACAACACATCTGAAAACAACATCAAATAGTTTAGGGCTCACAATAAAAATTTAAAAGGAGATAATCATAATTTGTATACTTTGTTTGCATAATAAAACACATCTAGACGTTAGGTACACAAATGGTGAACACACGGGGTGATCGGCAAAGGTCTCGGACCGATGCCCATGATCAACCCCCAAATGGTTCACAACAGCATGTGTCGAGTCCTCATACACTTGATCAAACCAAATGACATTCAACAAGAATTAGAGGCAACAACTCAACATGGGGAGATCCCATTGAGCAGACCCCCGATAGAGGAGCTTTAGTACACTCTTCTAGACACAGGACTAAGCACGGAGCTTCTCAGCATGAGGATGCTCTCCCCCAAAGCCATTACCGAGACCACACTGCACGTGCATCCACAGGATCAACCGAGGAATATGTTGTGTAAGGGACCAAGTTGGTTTCGATATGTACTAAGTCCATAGGAGGTTCTAACCCTCCACCATCAGAGTATAGACAGATCAGAGATCTGCCCATTCAGTGGCAGGAGGACAGGCTTGCTTCTGAGCATAGGTCCACCCATACTCCCATGCATGGCTCACCATGCAAGATCACCATTGATATATCAAATATGGGAGCTAATGGAACACCACCACATGAGCAATGGAGGTCTAGATAGTTATATGGTCTAGGTAGTGTTCTTGAGCAACTAGGCTGCAAGCCTACAGCTCTGCCTAGTCATGCTCCGAGTGAGCATAGCGACAGTTGTATCAAGATCACTAGAGAGCATGAAGAGGCTTTTAAATGCCCTCATGTCACACATCCACTGTCCACACATTTGTCTGATGGTTACATAACCCATAAGGTAGCTAGCATAGAGCACACACACCAGAGGCCTCATACGGCCGACTAGATCGATAGATCACATAGACTGGTATCTAAGCAAATACGTTAACTCCTCCAAGATCAATTGGATGATGCTCACCTAGAAAGACAACATATTGAAGATGAAAATATTCAAGTGCAAAGGATCCTATGGTAGAGATTATATGAGCAACGCATGCATCAGGAGCATATTCTAGTACAAAAGGAGCGCATAGAGCAGGAGGATCGGCTAGCTAGGGCTGGCCTATACCCTCCCGAGGAGCATAAGGAGCATGTGTATAGGAGGGTTGTGTCCCTAGCCAATATGCATGAGGAGCGAAGAGACACTCGTACTCATATCAGTGCCTAATAGAGGGAGCGACTGTCGTAACTCAATAATCTTAGATAGAGGCAGCATGAGCACATAGATGAAGATAGATACGATCAAGGGTATCTTGAGAGTTACCAAGTTGAGGATGAGGAAGAGCCATGTCCTCCACCTCCACCAAAGAAGACATTACCTCCTAGACCACCTCCATGTCAGCTTAGGGAGGAGGAATTTTTGTCTTCTAAGGCATACAAGGTTTTGGTCGATAAGGTCAAAGCAATAGAGAGACAGGGCACGATTATGCAAAAGCTGACATTGAGGAAGATACACAATGAACCTCTAGACCCCTTGGTGCCTATGCCTCCGTATCCTGAGTATTTTGATATTTCCAGGTTGGAAAAATTCAAGGGTGATGAGTATGCACAAGAGCATGTTATGAGTTTTCTGGACGCTTGTTTCCAGATAGAGAGTTAGGATGCCTTGTTGTTGCACACTTTCATTATGACACTTTCTGTCCTGACTCGAGAGTGGTTCAACCAACTAAAGAAACACAGTATTACTGGTTTCAAGTAGTTGGCCGATGCATTTATTGAATGCTATTCATTTGGCATCAAGAGACAGGCCAACCTTTTCAATTTGGTGGTACTAGCTCAGCGCAACGACGAGCTCATCGAGCAATATGGAAAGAGATGGCATAGAATAATGGCAAAGTTGTCATTCCCTATTCCTATGGCTGAACTGACCCGAATGGTTACAAAGAGTTATGTCAAACACATCTCACTGCTATTGTAGCTGCAGTAGTACCCTACATTCAAGGAAGCTGTGGCGCAAGCCAGGGTGATCGAGGACATCAAGTTGCAAGAAGGTATCTTGAAGCTCAAGACCAGGAAAGAGGGGTTTAAAAAGAGTGCTATGAAACAACAAGGCAAGCATGCCCACGTAAATCAAGTAGTACTAAATCTTGGAGGAGAATACAAGGGACAACAAAAGCCTAATTACCAGGCCCAACCTCCTCCTATGAGACACACAAAAACTACTATAAGGGCAAAAACAAAGAAGAGCGCCCACCTCGCTAGTTCATGCCCTTGATGAAATCAATGACTTCAATTTTACATCAACTGTGTGAGGCCAAGGCCATACGATTTCCTGAGGTCAAATTAGTAGATACAAATGTGCCAAAGTCAAAGTGGCATCAAGACGATCTATTTTGCATATTTCATAGAGTGAAAGGCCACGACATCGAGATATGTTTATCCTTCAAACACATTGTGCAAAACATGATAGAAAAATAAGAGCTAGTAGTACCAAGCAACACACAGGCACCCGACAACAGAAACATGAGGATTTTCAAGAATCCACTTCCTAATCATGAGGTGCCTCATAACAACGCTGACTAGGTCAATCAAGTGAGAATCGAACCACCTACCCAGGGGTTTGTAGATATGGTCAATATTATTACTAGACATGGGAGGTACGATCAACCGAATACACCTCGTGCTCCCATTAGAATACAAGCTATGCTAGATGAACGGCCAACTCAGAACATTCCAAGTCCACCAGCTAGACTGGTGGTGACCATAAGGAGCAGGTTAGTTCAAAACCTACAGACAACTCCTACGAAGTTGTCGATATATGAGCTTATTTAGTAGTCCCCTAGACATAGGGAGACTCTTATGGATATTTTGAGGTCCATTGAGGTACAGTCCCAATATGCCCATGCATTTATAAATTTCATGGGACATGTACAATAATTTCAAGAACCCACGATACAATTTTACGATCATGAAGTGAAGATGGTTCCTACTATTACGGCTGACCTGTCGTTGCATATTATCGCGTGTGTTAACCAAATGCCTTTCAAAAGGGTCTTGATCGACACTGGGTCCTCGATAAATATAATTATGACCAAGGCACTGAGCCATCTCAAGCTACCCAAATCACACATTGTACCTACCACCTTTACGTTGAGAGCATTTAACGATGCACTATGCTCGACGATTGGTACAATTGTTCTACCTATTCAGGTAGGACTCAAAACCATCTCTGTGATGTGTCACATGATAGAGGGCACCATGTAGTACAACATTTTACTCGGAAGGCCTTGGATTCATGAAATGCATTGTGTCCCCTCTATCTTGCATCAATGCATGAAATACATTCACGAGGGACAAGTTCACGTTGTGTCCTCGAACGAAGAACCATTCAAGTTTGTGAACTTAATAGATTTTCTTAGGGGTTTTGTACTCCCGTTGATGCCTTGTATAGCTGACCTATTTTGTCAGTTAAGATTCCAAGAGGCAAACTAGCAGCCCGTGCTCAATCATCAACATCTATGTCACACAGATATGAGCATACAACTACAACTTCTCTAAAACTAACTGCATTGGTAATGCATCGGCAAGTCGAGAAGCTAAAGGCAAAATTGGTCGAGAAAGTGGAAAATCATATGCCCAAACCAATCGCCAATGAGACTCCCACTCCCATGGATGTGGAAGAACCTTAAGACAAAGTCAAGGAGGCTTCTTAACCTGCTTCGCCTGCATCTTCAGCAGGGTCATCTACATCGTAGGTGATCGTTCATCTGGCTAGCACAGGGTTGGGTGAATATCTTGTGCAAAATGTTACTTTCGAACCTATTCTAAAAACTACATAAGATATGGGCCAACCACATGTCCATAAATTTTTTATTGGATCTGTAGTGCCATTGGGTGAGCCACCCAAATAAAAAAACTTCATCTACGTAGGGCTAGATCAAGCACCCACCAGAATGTCCATAGATGAAGACGATGATGAGCCATTCATTGTGAATATGCGCTATCTATCCAACCTAGAATATGCCATGCACATTTTTGAGTCGTATCATTGGCATGGGCACGACCTTGGTCTTTTTGAACAGGGACGTAGAACCCTGCTCAAACCTCATTATTAGTTAGCTACTGATAGGTTCGGGTTAGGGTTACAAGTATAGGATCATGACGATATGCTTGTTGCATCCTTAGATCGCATGTACTTGAGTCTGGGGGATGATGTGTATTTTAATCCATATCACCCTAATACTTCCAGCTATTGGAGGACTCGCTAGATGGTATCATTTGTTACCATAGGGCCACCTGATTCATACCATGATGGGCCATTAGAGGAAAACCCCAGAGACAACTTGGTTAACCAAATCCGTGGTACTACCAATGACACTGGTATGCAGGGGCATAACCCCACTATTGTAGGTGATCTCAAGTTAGGAGATCTTTGCGATGATGATGGAGAGGAGTCCACCTCCAAAATGAGTGGACCTAGTTATTATGCAGATGATGAATCTCAAATTATGATCAATTTGAGGAGGAAATCAAGTTAACTTTTTCAGGGAAAACATTTATATGCCATCTGCTACCTATGGAACAAGTGGAAGAGATGAATGAGCACTTCATAGCTGATAGTGATTATGAATATGAAATAGAAGAGGCTTACTTAAAGCCTCACCCAAATAATATCCCACTATGCATAGATACAATAGAGTGGCCCATACATGGTAGTGACCATGATGATGTAGATGAGAGGATCGATTCCAGGCTCATGTATTCGTAATATCTATTGCCTAGGAAATTAGAACATGTTATGGAGGAAGTCCCTCCCAACATTGATTGCTCTAAGGAAAGAGCAGCACTAGTTTACGTAGATCCTATATATAATTGTTCTATCGGATTTATCTAGATAGTGATGATAGCGACTTGTAGCACCCTAAAATTGGTGTAGTTAAACCATCAGTAAAAAGTAGAAATTTGAATTTTAACCTCGAAACCGCCCGTTAACCGCTTACCTCATTTTTTGCACCATTTTTAGAGGTTGTTGTGACCATTGGACGATATCATCGTCGATCTGACGATATCATCCCAAATCAGATGAATTCGTCTAGAATAGAACGTCCAGACGATTTTGTCCCAAAACCAAATTTTTGCAATTAGCTTTTGTTCCAACGACCTCTCCAACTTGGGAAAAAGTGTTTCTGCACGGTTGGAGATTCCCACATTGGGGATCTCCCAGATTGGGATGATCCCAAACCTCATAACCTCCCCCTAATCCTATATAAACTAGGCTTTTCCCAGTTTATCCCCCTGACTCCCTCCCTGACTCCCTACCTAGCTGCCTGGCTGATTATTTCCTTACAATTTTAGTTTTTGCTGTGATCTCCCATCATTTGTACTTGTGTTTTCAAGTTTTCTTATAGGATTTCACTGTGTTTCAGTTGGAGGTAGCTCGGATCGTCGTAGGTGATTCAACTATAATTTTAGATGATCCTATCAAGATCGACGATGATCTTGTACGATTACATACGATCTGGTCTGCAATTCAGCTTGGGGGCAATCAGAGCCCTAAGTTTGAATTCTCTATCTCATTTTCCTTATTTATTGGTGCATTAGATTAATTTACTTTTGTTTTACATCTTGGATTTCACCTCATTTAGCGTAATTGCATGATAAAATTCAAAATAAGTTTCCAAAATAGTGCATCTCATTTAATTTGATATCTGGATTTATCATTAAAACATCTATACTCTTATTTCTATCATTTTGCATCATTCTTGCAATTGTATTTTTGGTTTTTGGTGTCTGTTTTCTTGATTGCAGGTTTCTGATGAATTCTCCTGACAAATTTGTCAGGTCGCTAATGATCTTGGGTGATCTCGGATGATCTCCTATGATTTGGGATGATTATATATAATTACAGATGATCCTGTCATATCCGGGATGATCTGGACTCCTAAAAGCTTCAGAATATTCATCAGACATCAGAAATCAGGTGTACTCTTCTCCATTTTATATATTCTCTATATTCAATCACATTAGGAATCATTTATGTCTTCTATCTTCATATAAATCAGAATCTTCATATAGAATAACTTAGCTTCATTTTGGCCAACCTAGGAATCTGAATGATTGAACATAAAACGAACAAATCAAACCCATTCTCAACCTAGGCATGGAAACTGCCACTCAAAGTTTCTTGGTGAACCCCACCATCCATCAAAAATTCACCTTTATACCCCTCCCTCGAGAGGCGCGACCTTCAAAGGGCCTCTCCGTTTGAGGTATTGTTCCATCCTTTTATCACCCCCATTTCGGGTACGGATCCTTTAGCCTGAAGGTAAGGGTGCAAAAAATTTGGGCGATACATTTTGGTGAACCCGACGTGAAACTAAAAACACCTTTTGAAAAAAATCAAAAAAAAAAAACACATTATTAAGAACATCTAGAATCATTAGAAAATTGTTAAATTTGCATATCATACTTAGATGGTAGATTATATAGAAGACGAGCTATCTCCATAAATGTAGAAAATCAATTAATGGCCATGGAGATTACTTTTGTGCTTAGAGTACCTCAAACATATAGAGCCCAACCTTTATGGGATGAACTTGATAGGAGATTGGGTATTATTGAATCTAGATCTGCAGAACTTAGGCAAATTAAGAGGTTTTTCCTAGATAGAATCTTGGATCCTGATCAGGTGACTTTGTATCATGAACTTCAGAGAGCTTGCCATAGGTGGTTAGCCGATAAAAGAGCACTTGTGTCTTTTGAATTATACACCTTTGAGGAATACCTTGAGAACGCAGTTGTAGTACATAAATTTCTATCTCGTGTAGAGGATCAAGAAGTCATTCTTATGGATAGAAAGAGATGGAATAGAGTTCCTAGAGCTATGTTGTATTGAGAGTATTGCCATGAACTTTATTTTTACATGTCAGAGTCTGAAATAGATCATATTACCATAGCACACTTTGTCAAGTTCTTGAAAAACAACTTCCAATTTGAAGAGGAGCATTTCATGACTCCTGATGAACTTGACCCTATCAATGATATCCATAAACTATTCATAGAAAGCTAAGTGATTCTTTCTACTATTGTTTCTTACAACTAGCATGTTGTTTGTTATTTTTATTCTCGCAAAATAATAATATAATAAAATCACATAAAAAAAAACAACAAAACATTTCCTTTAAAATATTATAGTAGGTATATAGTTAAAATATATACCTCTCAACCCTATCACACACACACACACACACACACACACACACATATATATATATAAAAGTATATATATTTGCTAAAACCTAAGTTTAGCACAATGCCTAGACTTAGGAATGGAAAACAAATCGAAGAAGATGAAGATTGGTTAGAAAGACCATTAACTGACCAAAATGTCCCTCCTGAGGACCATGTTCAGGAAGAAGAAACCCTACACCAACAAGAAGAAGAGCTGGCTGTAGGAAATGAACAAGAAGAAACTATTAGAGAGGAAGGATCCTCATCCCCTAAAATGTCTTCGGGAGGAGCTATCACTTTTGAGAACATGGAACAATTCTGGAAGTTCATTAACACTAATATTGGTGTTTTTAATAGAGCAGCCCATATGGACAAGGACCGAATTAGTGACACTCAAGCAACTCTAGAAGAAGTATTTCAAACACACACTAATCCCTTGTCTTTTATTGAACAAGAGAGTGATCAAGCTGGACCATCAAATTTGGATATAGTAGCTTCGATCCAGAGCATGCAACAACAACAAGTTATCCAACGATCTAAAGTACTTTTTAAAAAGCCTAGAGTCATTCCCGCACAAAAGAAACCATAATTTACTGCTCTATTTTGCCAAGCTCTTGATCAACATACCTCAAATCAACAAAAACCCAAAACAAAACCGAACACCAATTACCAAAAATGTAAGGTACAACATAATACTATTACCAATCCCCTTCATAATACTCTTCCTACCAACACTTTGCATAATAGCAATATAACATATAATCCTTGTGTCACACCATCATACGCTCATAGATCCCATACCTATGTGCCACCGAACTAATATGGTGGACAAACTAGCAATATAGAAGCTGTGGTGAAACAGTTAGTTTCTCGCATGGACCAGATAGATCCCTACCATCCCTCGTACAATTATTGAGAGATGTGTAGTCAGCCTTTAGATCCTATAGTCATAGCATAGCCGTATCCTAAACATTTTCCTATGCCTGTTCTTCCCATATATAAAGGAATCGAAGATCCCATAGAGCATCTTCGTATGTTTAGGATAACATGTCATGATATATCACATGATGACTTGTTATTACTAAAAATGTTCCCAAAAATCTTGGGAGGAATGGCATTAGAGTGGTATTATCAATTACCCACTAATTATTTGAGGAATTTTGAAGAAAATGTCGAGTCTTTTGTTCATCAATTTAGTGCCTACATCGAAAGAGATGTGACCATTAAAGATTTGTATAACTTAAAACAAGGCAAAGAGGAATGCTTTGCTGATTTCCTAGCTAGGTGGAGACAGTTGATAGGAAAATTGCACTTTGTGTTACCTTATAGGGAGATGTTGGACATCTTTATTAATAATTTGCAAGAGCAACTATCTTACGAATTATCAACTGCTACCTTGACCACATTCGATCAGGCTATAGACTTAGCCCGAAGAGTGGAAGATGCTCTCATTAGGAGAGTCCACCTCAAAAAGAGAGATGATGAGAAAACATCCAAAAATCAATATAAGAATAAAAAATTTGTGGGTGATGGAGTCATCGATAGGAAAAATACTGCTAATGTTAATGCTGCGAAGGCAACAAAGAAGTTTGTACTGAAACCTCCTGATAGACCTCCTCGAGAATGTACTAGGTTAAATCAACCTTTATCAACTATTCTATCACAATTATTAGAATGAGGTTTGATTCAATTACCAAATATTCGAGAACCTGATCCAACTATACCCGGATATAGAGCAGATTTACACTGTGACTTCAATAGAGGACCTGGACACACTACCAACTCTTGTAAAAGATTGAAACATAAAATACAGGACTTTATTGATAACAATGAGATGGAGGTGCAAGCCTTTCAAACTAAGCAAAATCCTCCTAATAATGTTCAAAATAACACCCCAAAAAACCAGAATCAGAATGCCAATCAGTCATTGGACATCTTTCAACATCCCTTACCAAAACATGGTAAGGAGGTGGCTAATCAAGTTGAACATCATAATGTCCCTCCTCCTGCCCGATATGTAGGAACTATTAGTGGGCATTTACCTATTCATGATATGGAAATATTTGACACAAATTTATCCGTGGTTACAACCAGGCCTCTATTTAATATTCAGATACTTGATCTTAGTGATACAGAATATGAGACTGAGAGTGATATGGAAATCACATCAAATGAATTGAATAGTTCTAAAGATGAATCAGATCCTATTCATCCTATCACAAGTTATATGGTTCTAGAAGAGCCATTTCTAAGAAGAGTCACTACTAGACCATCGTATCACCGATTACTTTCTAATGAGCTAGCTATAAACGCTAGACCAAGACCCATTCATCATCCGTAGAATAATATTGTGGGTACCATCGGAGCTGTTACTAGACAACAGGCTCAAAATTCTCAACATGATCAAATTCAGAATGGTGGATTAGCTGCATTTGTTTTGAAGGTTACTAATAAAGGCAATCATTCACCTAATGTTCAACCTAAACCTCCTTATAATATTAATGAACGATTGTCAAATATTACACATAGAGATCTTCTCCTTATTATAATTTCTCTCTTGGACCTTTTAAGATCTTCTCCTACACATAGAGATGAATTAATGCTCACATTAAGTCAGATGATGGTACCACAAGACATTCAACCTAAAGCCATAAACGATACTATAATAACTCATGAAGTTGATTGTATTCACTTTCGAGATAGAGACATACCGCAACATAGTTTACATAAAGATAACCCCTTGTATATTACTGACTTAATTGGAGATGTAGCAATCAAATGAGTTTTAATTGATAACGGTTCATCTTTAAATATCTGCACTTTTGACTTCTACCAAATATTTGGGTTTAGAAGTGATGAAATGAAAAGAACTGATATGATCATAAAAGCTTTCAATGACGAAACACAAGAAACGTGTGGAGTTATTACCATTCCATTGCAGGTTGGTCCAAGAACCTTGGATACAACTGTGTTTATTGTACATTACCCTGAATCATACAATATACTCTTGGGTCATGCTTGGATCAACGCGATGTGAGCTGTTCCCTCAACTTTAAATCAATGTGTTAAGTTCAAATTTAAGAATCAGTTGCTTACCATTCATGGTGATCCAAGACCCTTTGATATGTATTTTTTGGCAGAACCTATTGGAGTTCAATTTTGCCCCGCTCTGTCATCCACACATCCTAATTCTCATTATCCATCTAAACATGTGAAACTCACACCCACAACGCCATCTACTTATTCTCCATCAGTTGCACCTCCACATATAGCTCAACCATCTTCTGAACAAATCGCATTAAGACCTAAGAAAGATCCTAATCCCACAACCAATGTCTCTTGTTCTACTCCTATAACTTCCATACCTTTAATAGACCCATCTATCGAAACCTCTACACCGTCTACATCCACAAAATTCATATTTTTTGCATCGAAAGACGTAGGGAATGTTCCTTCTACCTCTTATGCTCTTACTAACGAGCTCTTACCCGATCTATCTAAAATTCTTATATCAGAAGAAATGAATGCTTCTATGCAAGATTCCCTTATTTTAAATAATTTGCCACCATCTCCTCGTACCTTGGGCCTCCCACAGCCTATGGGAAGTATTTACCAATTCGAGAGCTGTGCCTTTATTTATAAGGGATATGATTGGGGTAGAATACCCAGAAACATCAGAACTCATTATGATGGATATGCTCGATGTTATTTTACTAATGAGTATATTAAAGCCAAACCTATAATGCTTAAATTGAGATATAAAGGGAAAGGTTTGGGACCTTTCCAAAATGGTATGAAAGAACATTTTGAGGTAGAAGCGTGGCCCGCCCGATGTGGTGTGGGCTTATTTTCTAGTAAGGGTCAGCCATTCCCATTTGAGGATGATGACCATCTTATATGTTACCAAGATTATTTAGATAAACGTGATGCTTTGCGTTTAATGAATAAGACATTCACATGTAATATTCTATCTATAGCTTATCCTAAGATGATCACTGAATTAGACGATGAGTTGGAGGGAGATATCTTTAATGATGTCTCCATTGAGGAATTATTACATAATGGATTTTATTTTGATGGCTCTATACCTAATATAGCCCAACTTGAGGCCACGACTCCTCAAGATGAATTATCCAATATAACCTTGGAAGAATTACAAGAATTGGGTGTTTCACCTACCCCACCTAATTTTGAGAGAGATCTACACATGGAAGTAGAAAATGTCATAAAAATTAACATTGGAACCAACGATAACCCTCACATAATCAACATTGGATCAAAATTGAGTCAAGAAAAACAGGATAAATACATTGCATTTATTAAAGAATATGAAGATGTTTTTGCTTGGACATACGAAGATATGCCAGGTTTAGACCCTTCTGTAGTTGTGCATCCGGATGCTAAACCTGTTAAGCAGAAGCTTAGAAAAATGCATCCTAAAGTGGTCTTACTAGTTAAATGGGAGTTAAAAAAACTCCTGAATGTTATTTTTATACAAGCCATTGATTATGCTAAATGGATCTCGAATGTAGTTCCAGTAACTAAGAAAGAAGCTACTAAGATTAGGGTTTGTATAGACTTTAGAGATATTAATGTTGCATGCCCTAAAGATGATTTTCCCCTTCCCAATATGGATCAGATCATTGATTTTACTACTGGGAGTGGAATGATATCCTTAATGGATGGATTTTTTGGTTATAATCAGATTAGGATAGCTCCTGAAGATCAGGCTAAAACAACCTTTATTACCCCTTGGGGGACTTTCTGTTGGAAAGTGATGCCATTCGGTTTGAAGAATACAGGTACAACCTATCAATGAGCCATGACTTATATCTTTCATGATATGATGCATGATATACTACATGATTATGTAGATGACATTATAGATCGTTCTACTAAATAAAATGACCATTTAGATGACTTGAGAAAAGTATTTGATTGGTTAAGGGAATATCTTATCCGATTGAATCCAACCAAATGTATGTTTAAAGTTAAGTCAGGTAAATTATTGGGGGTTATAGTTTCTTTACGTGGCATCAAAATTGACCCTCTCAAGATTATGACTATCACTGATATGCTCGCACCTACAAATATATTTGAATTACGGAGTCTACAAGGTAAGATTCAAGCTATCCGTTGCTTCATCGATAAGCTAGTGGATAAAACTGGACCCTTTCTTAAGCTTCTTAAGAAGGATGTCTCTTTCCATTGGGACGACGAATGTAAGGAAGCATTTGAACTCCTCAAACAATATCTTCTTAACCCACCTGTACTTTCACCACCTAAACCTGATCACCCATTTATCTTGTATATTTTTGCTTCAAATTTTGCTTTAGGAGCTATGTTAGCTCAACTTGATGATGAGAAAAGAGAGCGTGCTAATTATTACATTAGTAGAACATTAATTAGTTATGAAACCCACTACACAACATTAGAGAAGTTATGTCTAACAGTCATGTTTTCTTAATTGAAACTACGCCATTATATGCTCAGTCAAAAAACATACATTATTGCTAAATTCGATCCCTTGCGGTATCTCATGAGTTGACCTTATTTATCTGGTCACACAACGAAGTGGGTTCTTGCTCTAAGCAAGTTTGAACTCACGTTTATAGGACAAAAGTCTATTAAGGGTCAAATCATAGCAGATCAATTAGCTGCTGCACCCTTAGAGTCCACCCATCCCCTCGTCATTGAGTTTCTTGATGAATGCCTTAACCTAGAGGTAGATCATTAAGAGAAATGGTCCCTATACTTTGACGAAGCCCAATGCATGAGTGGGACTGGTGCAGGTATTATTTTGATATCTCCACAGAAACATCTCATACCTCTATCCTTTAAATTAATGTTTGCCTGTACTAATAACATTGCTGAATATGAGGCTCTAATCCTTGGATTACGAGCTACCATGGCATTGAAAATTAAAAATATATTAGTTTTTGGTGATTCTCAACTTGTTATAAATAAAATTAACGATGTTTATTAGACCAGAGATGATAAATTGTGCCCATATAAAGCATATGTATTACAATTAATATCTTGTTGAGAAGCAACACACCCCCACTGAAAAATGAATTTCCATCCTTTGAAAATATTGAGCTTTCATTTTGCAGTAAGGACCCTCTTGATGTTTTTCAGGTTTTAATTCCAAATTTTTGCTTGCCTCTTTCTTCTTCAAGTTTTGCTTATATCAAAGTATCTAAGTAGTCTTGCATGTGACTTTAATTTCAATTTAGAATTCACTTCTTTAAAAGTTAGAAACATTCTGAGTAAAAAGATCTTTCACAGATATGTAAAAATGCAAAATACAGATGAATGAATTCATTAGAGTCAACCTACAATTTTTGGAAATTTTGCTAAGTGCTGAGAGCGTCGCGAAATCGCGACACTTCCATTTTTGGAAAAGTCACGATATCGCGACACTTTCCATTTTTGGAAATGTCACGAAATCGTGACAGGTTTGAGTCGGAAGCCAAACTTGATGAAAATGTCGCGATATCGTGACATATTTTGGAAGAAAAGACCAAGTGATGAAAATGTCACGATATCGTGACATATTTGGAAAGAAAGTGCCAAGTAATGAAAACGTCACGATTTCGTGACATGTTTTGGAAGAAAAGTGCAAGTGATAAAAACGTCGCGATATCGTGACACATTTTGGATGAATGCAAGTCTTGATGAAAAGGGCGCGATTTTAATCGCAAAGTACATTGGAAAATTAGGCAAAAGAAACATGACATGTCGCGGTTTCGCGACAAGAGGCAAAAATGAACCAAGGGCAGAAAATGTCACGATTTCGCGACATGTCACGAAATCGCGACATGTCATGGTTTCATGGCAGAAGAGGCAAAATGAACCAAGGGCAGAAAACGTCATGATTTTACGACATGTCACGGTTTCGCGGTAGCATGAGGCAAAAAGGAACCAAGGGCAGAAAACGTCGCGATTTCGTGACATGTCACGAAATCGTGACATGTCGCGGTTTCGCGGCAACATGAGGCAAAAAGGAATCAAGGGCAGAAAACGTCACGATTTCGTGACATGTCGTGAAATGTGACATGTCGTGTTTCGGTGGGAAAAGAGAAAAGTGCAAGGCGCTAGGGACGTCGCGATTTTGCGACATGTCGCGAAATCGTGACATGTCGCGGTTTCATGCCAGACAAAACGAAGAGTTGCCAAGGCGCTGGGAACGTCACGATTTCGTGACATGTCACGAAATCGCGACATGTCACGGTTTCGCGAAAGAGACAAAGAGGCCGAAATGAAAAATAGTGGAGGAAAGCGTCGTGTTATCACGACACGTGTCAAAAGCAAATAAAGCCGACATATAATGAACATTAAGGTTTTGATTTAATAATTAAGGTTTTAATTTAATAATATTAAAGTACTAATCCTTGCATGTCTTTTGCAAAAAGCCATCGCGAGTTGCATACTAGCGGAAGTAATGGTGAAAAAGACAAAATAAGCACGGATTAAATGAAGGCCGTCAGATGGAAATTGGAGATGTCGAGAATTGTTGGTTCATCCAGATTTTATAGATCTGGCCGCAAAGAGACTTTACGGTGACTAAGCAGCTGCCCATTTAATGGAGTATGTCAGAAATTGATCGAAAAATGAAAATATCTACACACAGTTATCGAAATTTGCCGATGGACGCATTTAACAGAAGAATTTATGGTGAAAGTAATGGCATGCAGAGAATTTCAACTCAGAAGCGGCTCTGCGAAGATAAAGTGTCAGAGAAACCGGTGACTCATCCAAATTTCTCTAAGGAATTAATGAGACCCTCTCGGCAAGTGCACCAAAAGATGAAGATATTTACTTGCGATTATGAGATGGATGAGTATAACATCAGATCATGCCTTTTCCATTTATGGCAAGTAACTACACTCGGATTTGTCGAGTGGTTAGGGTTTATAAAAACTCTATTTTTAAAGGGCCTTATATTGTAAAACCCTGGTAGTAAGGTTAAGAGGATAAAATTTAGGGTTTGAGAAGAAGATATTCCTAAAAAGATCAGGGTCTGTCTTGGGTCTATAAATACTTCTTCTGAATGTAAATCACGGGAGGCGGAGACTTAGAAATAAAAGCTATTGGAGCAATTTCTTGCAAATCTTGTTTGAATGCTTTGTTCTGGACTTAGAGTTGGTGTGATTTTTCTTTTTTCGTGATAGCATGGCCAGGAGCCTAATCTCTTTCAGATTGTGATAAGTTCATCTTCTTTTGTTTTCGTTTCATTAAGGTTTATTTAATTTATGTTGTAGATCTGTGTTACCGGGATTGGATATGTTGTTAGGCTTCATTTTCTTTATTGTATGTTAGGGAAAATTACAGATTTAAGGTTCAGGCCTGTTCTAATTGCTCTGTCCTCATTGTGCGAGCTAGGCTGCTGGTGAGAGATACCAATTTTAACCGACTTCCCTTTTGTTTATAATTTTTTGTTAGATCTGTTTCATCTTTGTCTTATGCTCTTAGTTGAAAGTGATCTTAGAAAGCTGGACACTTTCCTCTTTGATTTGTTCTATTGTGAAGCTAACCGGTATAACTAAAAATTGGCAGTTTTGGTTTTGCAGCTAAGTTAGATAAACTTCTCTTTCTGCCCTACCCTACTCTCTCTGTTCCACCGTGAAATGATCCATTTTTATCTTTCTTTAAATTTGTCTTTTATTTAAATCTGCTAAAGCATAAAGAGCTAGATCAAAGAACCGATTGTAAATCTGATTATCCACAAAGATAACCAACTCCAAGAACATTACTGAACTGAAGTCCCGAGCCCGTTGTAAGGTAACAGACAGTCCACTTGAAACTATTCCAGAAGTGGAAAAGAGTGAATAGACATTCGACCCAACTCTGTAACTCACACCTTGGATATCCAGCAAGATCCTAAAGTGAGTGGGATTTATCCCGTATAAGTGTTATCGGTATTTTATGCTCATTCTTCATAGGGTGTGTATAAAAGTCGAACCAACATTTAAAATTGGCGCTAGAAGGAGGGCCTCACTGAACTCTATTCAGTATTGTAAGTTGTCTGTGCAGAGTCTGGTATTTTATCTTTTGAATCCTTTTCCCTCTTCCTCAGCCTTTTAAAACTTGTTTGTTTGAGTTTTTGCCTAAACAGCGGAACTCAACACCAATATTTAAAATTGCTAGAAAAGAGGACCTGAAGTTCAGTAGTTTGTTAAGGATTGTAAGGTTGTAAGTGCTGGTGAAAAGCTGGATTCTAATTATAGAGTAACAAGGTCCCACTCCAGAGCTGGAGAGCTCCTTGTGCCTGAGTTAGAAACTCCCAGAAGAAGCGACCTCAGAAGGGCCAAGTCCTTGTCTGAAATAGTTTTATCACCACTTGTAGTTACTCCAACTGCAACTGAAAATATCATTGTCAATCAAGTAATAATGGCAAATTGGTTAGGTTCCACTGCCTTAAATATCTCGGGTGCAGCCCATGACCTGCCTAGAAATCTTGAGAGATATCTTCCCAGATATAAACATGATGGAACTAGGACAGTAGAAGAACATCTAGTAGCATTCAAGAATGCTCTAAAATTGTTAAATGTACAACATGAAGATGTGGCTTGCAGATTGTTCCCGTTCACTCTCCAGGAGGGAGCTTACGACTGGTTTCTAAATCTCACTAACGATTCTATTACCAGTTGGAATGACTTGGAAAAGGTTTTTGTATCACAGTTTGGTGAGGTAATAGATCCCAGTGTATTATATCAGCAGTTTTCTGGTATTAAAAGAGAAATAAATGAATCTGTCAGATCTTACAATGTCAGATTTCAGAAGGCTTATGGTAGACTGACTGGTTATTATGTGCCGAATGCAGACCTGGCATTAGAGATTTTTAGGAATTCTCTGGATCCAATGACTTCTATTTTCTTGAAAAGAGATCCCTCTATTACCAATTTAACAGAGGCTTACAAAGAAGCTTTG
Organism: Wollemia nobilis; assembly: GCA_028583015.1. Taxonomy (NCBI): domain Eukaryota; kingdom Viridiplantae; phylum Streptophyta; class Pinopsida; order Araucariales; family Araucariaceae; genus Wollemia; species Wollemia nobilis. The sequence goes on along the minus strand of JAQPPZ010017036.1, from coordinate 3,175,553 downwards.
GTTCTAGAAAGACAGTTGGGACCCCAACCTTTAAATGCTCATCAAATTCCTTTGGTCACACAAGCTGCCCCTATTTTCAATCCCATACCACATCAGATGATGTTGCCGGTGTGTCAGACTCCACCATCAGGAAATCCATTGGCTGTAACACCTGCTAAAAATGTACAGAACCCAGGTAAAGAAGCTGATAATGCAAGAGTTGAAGAAGTGTCAAAAATAGTCCAAAAGTTGGCCAATGATTTTTTGAGTTTTAAAAGGCAGGTTTCTACTTGGGAGAACTCAAACAGGTATTCCTATCAGTGAGAACAGATTCACTCGGCCCCCATACGAACCCAATAAGGATTATAAAGGTAAAGGTCATGATGTAAATATTTGTGATTTGGCTTTGCCCTAGCTGGTGCGGGATACATGCTACTTCTCAGCACGGGGAGTTGGATTGTTTGGAATTTTGTAACGCCTTTGAAGCTTTGTTTGGGGAGTTGATTTCTCCTGAACATCAAAGAAATACGGATGGCCCAAGTTCATCCAGCCACAGTGCAGCTATGGTCTTGGATTCTTTCACTTTCTCGGAGGAATCTGAGAATGTAGTTGAAATGCCTATGGATGAGGTGCAGGCTTTTCAACAATACAGGAGGGACAACTACAACCTCGAAACAGAAATCCGAAGCCCAACACTACATCTACCCCTCCGGACAACTCCCACAATGTTCCTCCAGATCCATCTTCAAGCAATAACCCATCTCCACCCAAGGGAGGAAATCCGAGAGGACCAGATGCTTTTGTCCCTCCACTCAATAAGGGATATAATATAGTGGAGGACATGAAGAAGATCAAAGCCAACATCACTCTTCATGAGTTGGCCCAAATTTCAGAACAGAGGGATAACTTGATTAAAACATACTCTGGGCCTACTACAAAATCTTTGGACAGGGGAAAGAAGATGGCAAATGCGAATGTAGCCATGTATAAAGAGAAGACTGAAGTTCCACCTTTTCTACTGACTGTTCGTATTTTTGGGAAAAACTTACACAACTGTCTGGTAGATTCGGGTGCTTCGACTAATGTTATGCCTTTGGCCATTTGTCAACGGTTGGGTTTGACCCCAATGAAGTCCGAAAGAAGAGTTGTCCAATTGGACAAATCAGAGGTTAAAGTAGTAGGTGAACTTCGAATATCCATATCCAGTTAGCATCTGAACCAAGGGCACAACACAGAATTGAAATTCAGGTGGTGGATATTCTTGTGGGGTACGGGATGCTTCTGAGCAGGGATTGGTCGAAATATTTGAATGGATACTTGGCAACTGACTTTTCACACATGTGGTTGCCATGGAAAGGAGTGGCAAACCAATTAAGGGTTGAAAGAGAACCCAGATACAAACATACGATCACTGAATATAATGCAGAAAATGAGACTGTAAATATTGTTGATGTAGATATTGGAGTTTATAATTTAACAACGGGACAAAATGAGAAGTTTAGTAAAGCTCATCCTGTTCATAGTAATGAAGTTTGGACGCTTCATGTGGATGGGGCTAAATCTAAACAGGGTTATAGTACGGGGCGAGTCCTTAAAGGGCCTGAGAATCTGACATATTTTATGTCTTATCGCCTACGGTTCCCTTGCAAAAATAATTTAGTAGAATACGAAGCACTGGTATTAGGATTGAAATTTGCTTTGGACAGAGGTGTAAGAAATATCCGAGTTTTTATTGATTCGAGTTGGTGGCTAATCAAGTTAAAGGTAAATTCCGAGTGTAAAGCATCTTATTTAAAAGGATACAAACACCGAGCATGGGATCTCGTGGAAGATTTTGATGCTTTTAATTTAACGCACATACCTAGAGAGCAGAATTCACGTGCAGATGTCTTGGCTTCATCAGCCGCAAGTCTGAAACCATTGGAAGAATTCAAATGGAACAAGTTTTCGATCGAGTTAGTCCCTTGTCCTTCGGTCCCAAATAATGTGGATAATTTTTAGGTTTTCTTTGATGACCAGCAGATTATAAATTTTTTACAGAGTACCAAAGCGTTTGAAAATGCTATAATCGATGATGGACAAAGGGATACTCTGTTGGAGTAGTTAGACGATGAAAGGGGAATAATAAGGTTGAAAGATAACAGAATTCCAAAAGGGATGGTAGAACTGGAGCGGCTCTTTGATGTTGACCAAATCAAGCAAAAGGTGAGTTCCGAGGATTCTATGGATGTAACAAATAGTGAGACCGAGAACCTAAACGTGGGGATCGAAGAAGATCCCAGGCACCTCAAGTTGGCTAAAACTTGTGACCCAAAAATAAAAAGAAATATGATCGATTTTCTTCACAGGTCCAAGGATGTTATGGCCTGGTCTTACAAAGACTTAAAGGTCTTTGATCCGAAAGTTTACACTCATATTATACCTTTAAAAGAATTTTGCAAACCTTTCCGGAAAAAACAGAGGCATGTCAACGCTCTGCTAGAGCCCCTCATCCAGAAGGAGGTAGAAAAATTATTGAGTGCCGCCATTATTTTTCCCGTTAGGCATTCTACTTGGGTGGCCAATTTGGTGCCGGTCAGAAAGAAAAATGGAGAGATCCGCTTGTGTGTGGATTTTAGAAATTTGAACAAGGCATCTGAGAAAGATAATTATCCTCTCGCCTTCCATGGATGAGGTGTTACAGATTGTCAATGGTTCAGAAATGATGTCTTTCCTAGACAGTTTCTCGGGGTATAATCGGATATTGGTTGAAAAGGAAGACAGGATGAAAACTGCCTTCACAACCAAGTGGGGAACTTTTGCCTACAAAAGAATGTCGTTCGGATTGATTAATGTCGGAGCTACTTTTCAACGTGCGATGGATCATGCTTTCAAAGGCCTTATGGGTAAGTGCATTGTTGTTTACATGGATGACTTAACAGTTTTCTCTAAATCTCGGTTTGACCACGTAAAACACTTGGAGTCTGTCTTCAACAAATGTAGGGAGTTCGGCATTTCTTTGAATCCGAAGAAGTGCATTTTTGGTGTAACGGAAGGAAAGCTCCTTGGGCACTTGATCACCAAAGATGGCATTTCCATGGATCCTGACAGAGTTGAAGCCATATCCGGCATACCCTTTCCCAACTCTAAGAAAGAGTTAAGATCCTTTTTTGGGAAAATTAACTTTGTCAGGAAGTTCATCTTGGGTTTTGCAGAAATAGTCAAGCCACTGAATGACATGCTAAAGGAAACTGCTCAGATTTCCTGGACAACAGAAGCTAAAACAACGTTCCAAGAAATCAAGACTGCCATCAAGCAAGCTCCAGTTCTGGTGAGCCCAGATTTCAGTGCAGATTTTTACTTGTACACCTTTTCTTCTGAACACACACTTGCTGCAGTTCTGACCCAACGAAGAGAAACGGGGGAGCATCCAATTGCTTTCAAGAGTACCAATTTAAAGGGGGCTGAGCTAAAATATTCTCGCTTAGATAAACAAGCCTATGCCTTGGTGAGAGCAGTTAAGCAGTTCAGGCACTACATACTAAGAAGCAGAGTTCATGCTATAGTTCCTGACCCAGTAGTTAAATACCTATTAAGCCAGGACGAATTGGGTGAACTAAGAGGTAATTGGGTTACAAGACTGCAGGAATACGACTTAGAAATTTGGCCTACAAAATTAATCAGAGGACTTGGTTTGTCTCGACACATTGCCGAAATACCCGTGCAAGAAGAAATTAATCAGTTGAATTCTGGATTCGATGACTGGTATGGAGATATTATTCATCTGCTGCAATTTGGAATTTGTCCATCTCACTTGAATAGAACCCAAAGGAGAGCACTAAAACTGAAAGTTGCTCATTATCTCCTCAAAGGAGGCAACTTGTATAGAGAGAATTATGCTTGGCATTTTCTTAAGATGCATTTCTCAGAGTGAAGTCAATGAGGTGATGTCCAGTTTTCATGAAAAGTTAGGGGCGGGGCATTCCTCGGGATCTCGCCACTACGCATAAAATATTGAGAGCGAGGCTATTACTGGCCTACATTGTTTAAAGATGCGCATCGGCATGTGAGAACTTGCCATCAGTGCCAAACTTTTGCATCCAAAGAGGCCAATCGAGCTCTACCATTGCAGCCTATTGTAATAAATAAACCTTTTATGCAATGGGGACTTGATTTTGTGGGAGTGATAAACCCAAATTCTTTAGCAGGGCATAAGTATGTTCTAACAGCTACTGATTACTTGCACAAGATGGGTCGAAGCAGCAGCCACCATGAGAAGTACAACTCATGAAGTGATCGAATTTCTAGAGTCAAATGTCATAACCAGGTTTGGGGTTCCTCTGAATTTGGTGTGCGATAATGGACCAGCCTTCCAATCATTAGAGTTTGCGAGAATGGGCATACCAGATGGGGATAGTTATCAGATTTTCATCCAACTATTATCCCCAAGGTAATGGACTAGCTGAGTCCACGAATAAGAATTTAATGAATGCCATTAAGAAATCTACGGCGGACAAACCCAGGACAATGGCATACATTATTGAAATATGCACTTTGGGCTGACAGGATAAGATATAAAGTGGCTCTTAAGACTTCCCCATTTGCTTTGTTGTATGGTACTCAGCCCATTGTTCCCATCTCTCTGAAATTACCTACTTATCAATTTGTTTTAGACTATTTTGAGGATCAAGCGGGATGCGAGAGGCTCGTGTTTTGGATCTAACTAATTTACGGGATGAACGACTCCAAGCCCTGGAACATTTCGGTCGGCACCAAGAAACCGTCAAGCGCTGGTTTGACAAAAGAGCCGAGTGAAAGCTTTCGGACTTGCAGACCTGGTGCTTCTATGGGACAAGGCCCATGAAAAGAAGGGTAAACATACAAAGTTGCAGCCGCTATGGATAGGGCCATACCAGATTGTTGAGATCCTGGGTAATAACGCATTTCGTTTACAGGACCTTGATGGTAATTTTTTGAACCTCCCTGTTAATGGTCAATACCTAAAGCATTATTTCTCAGTTGTTCCATCCAATATATCGTTTGAATGAATCACAAAGAAGTTGTAACATGTGTATACATTGTAAATGAGCTTTAAAGTAGTTTGTTTTATTTTATTTTAAAGGTCTGTGTTTTATCCTTTGGGGTCTGTACAGTTTATTTTATTTTATTTTATTTTAAAGTTCTGTGTTTTATCCTTTGGGGTCTGTACAATTTTATTTTATTTTAAAGTTCTATGTTTTATCCTTTGGGATCTGTACAAATTTCTTTAGCTTTTAAAATTCTTTTTTTAGTTTTGCCTGGGCATCAAAGAAAAAGTCAGCCTTCTAAAAATTGTTTTATTCTGAGTTCAAAATCCAGTGTTCATTATTCTAATTGAGAGATAGTCTGCTTAAACTGAATAGTGGAACTATTTTGTTATTCAGAACAATGGTAGAAAGATGATTGGATTTTGTGTCTTGCTTGCCACAGTTATTTTAATTATAAAGAAACTGCTATGCTGTTTGGCTGGAGAAACTCCTAGGGAATCCAAGAAAAGTTGGTCATAAGAGGGGACTATGATTCGTGAAATTATTTGAGTATCCATAGAGGCTATCAGTACCCAGGCTGAAGCAGTTCCAGATTGATGAAATATTAAAAAAAAATTGTTGTTCTTTTTTAAGGCTTTTCAGATTTTGGTATATTTCAAAGGAGAGAGAGAGAAGGTGAAAGTTGAGCAAGACAGCATAAAACTGGCACTCTGTTATTTCCTATAAAAAAAAAAAAAAAAAGGGAAGGAAAAAGTTATGTAATGAAAGAGGTAGCCAAGGCTTCAGAAGATGTTTTCTTTTACCAAGTTGTAGATACTACTTCACAGTTGTGGATCGAGGTCGTGTAAATCTAAAGAGTAACTCTGTCGGGTTTGTAAAAGGCTAAACTAGTAAACAGAGCCCTACTCGGTTTCCCCTTTCACAACTCGGTTTCCCCTTTCTAGAAAAGTTGATCAATCCAGAGTACAACATTCGAAGGCCCAGTCATTCTTGAAGAAAGTTTTATACGCTTATAATTGCACATCAAAAATCTTCCTTAAGTGATTCAACCTAGTATGTCCTTGGGAAATTTTAACAACTATCAGGTAGTAGTTAATTTATTTTGAAGAATATTTGTGGCAAGGCATGGTACATGGTCTACATTGTTTTGAAACTAGAGTCCTGGATTCTAAAATAGTGCTACTATTTTACCCGCAGATATCGCCATTTGTTGAGAAGCAACACACCCCCACTAAAAAATGAATTTCCATCCTTTGAAAATATTGAGCTTTCATTTTGCAGTAGGGACCCTCTTGATGTTTTTCAGGTTTTAATTCCAAATTTTTGCTTGCCTCCTTCTTCTTCAAGTTTTGCTTATATCAAAGTATCCAAGTAGGCTTGCATGTGGCTTTGATTTCAATTTAGAATTCACTTCTTTAAAAGTTAGAAACATTCTGAGTAAAAAGATCTTTCACAGATATGTAAAAATGCAAAATACAGATGAATGAATTCATTAGAGTCAACCTACAATTTCTGGAAATTTTGCTAAGTGCTGAGAGCGTCGCGAAATCGCGACACTTCCATTTTTGGAAAAGTCGCGATATCGCGACACTTTCCATTTTGGAAATGTCGCGAAATCGTGACGGGTTTGAGAAAGAAACTTGATGAAAATGTGGATATCATGACGTATTTGGAAAAAAGACAAGTGATGAAAATGTCGCGATAATCGTGACAGTATTTGGAAAGAAAGGAAGTAATGAAAATGATCAGATAATCGTGACATATTTTGGAAGAAAAGTGCAAGTGATAAAAACGTCGCGATATCGCGACACATTTTGGATGAATGCAAGTCTTGATGAAAAGGGCGCGATTTTGTGACATGTGGAAATGGACATGTCGTTTAAGGAAAAGAACGAGGAGCAAGAAATGAAGTAGAAAAAACAAGGAAGTCGATTTGGAATGTCGAGAAATCGTGACATGTGGATTGGAAGTCGAAATCGTGACAGTATGAGGAAAAGAACCAAGGCAAAAAAGTCATGATTTCGTGACATGTCCCGAAATCGTGACATGTCAGTTTCGGAGGAAAAGAAACTAAGGAAGAAGTCACGATTTGTGACATGTCAGGAAAATTCGTGACATGTCGTGAAAGAAAAGTGCAAGGCGAGGACAGTCGTGAAATCGTGACATGTCACGTTGGAGACAAAAGAAGAGTGCAAGGCGCTGGGAACGTCACGATTTCGTGACATGTCACGAAATCGTGACATGTCGCGTTTTGTGCCAGAAGAGACAAAGAGGCCGAAATGAAAAATAGCTGGAGGAAAACGTCGTGTTGTCACGACACGTGTCAAAAGCAAACGAAGCCGACATATAATGAACATTAAGGTTTTGATTTAATAATTAAGGTTTTAATTTAATAATATTAAATACTAATTCTTGCATGTCTTTTGCAGAAAGCCATCCGCAATTGCATACTAGCGAAAGTAATGGCGAAAAAGACAAAATAAGCACGGATTAAATGAAGGCCGTCAGATGGAAATTGGAGATGTCGAGAATTGTTGGTTCATCCAGATTTTACAGATCTGGCCGCAAAGAGACTTTACGGTGACTAAGCAGCTGCCCATTTAATGGAGTATGTCGGCAATTGATCGAAAAATGAAAATATCTACACACAGTTACCGAAATTTGCCGATGGACGCATTTAACAGAAGAATTTATGGTGAAAGTAATGGCATGCGAAGAATTTCAACTCAGAAGCAGCTCTGCGAAGATAAAGTGTCAGAGAAACCGGTGACTCATCCAGATTTCTCTAAGGAATTAATGAGACCCTCCCGGCAAGTGCACCAGAAAGATGAAGATATTTACTTGCGATTACTGAGATGGATGAGTATAACATCAGATCATGCCTTTTCCATTTATGGCAAGTAACTACACTCAGATTTGCCAGAGTGGTTAGGGTTTATAAAAAACTCTATTTTTAAAGGGCCTTATATTGTAAAACCCCGGTAGTAAGGTTAAGAGGATAAAATTTAGGGTTTGAGAAGAAGATATTCCTAAAAAGATCAGGGTCTGTCCCGGGTCTATAAATACTTCTTTTGAATGTAAATCACGGGAGGCGAAGACTTAGAAATAAAAGCTATTGGAGCAATTTCCTGCAAATCTTGTTTGAATGCTTTGTTCCGGACTTAGAGTTGGTGTGATTTTTCTTTTTCTGTGATAGCATGGCCGGGAGCCTAATCTCTTTCAGATTGTGATAAGTTCATCTTCTTTTGTTTTCGTTTCATTAAGGTTTATTTAATTTATGTTTGTAGATCTGTGTTACCAGGATTGGATATCGTTGTTAGGCTTCATTTTCTTTATTGTATGTTAGGGAAAATTACAGATTTAAGGTTCAGGCCTGTTCTAATTGCTCTTTCCTCACTGTGCGAGCTAGGCTGCTGGTGAGAGATACCAATTTTAACCGACTTCCCTTCTGTTTATAATTTTTTGTTAGATCTGTTTCATCTTTGTCTTATGCTCTTAGTTGAAAGTGATCTTAGAAATCTGGACACTTTCCTCTTTGATTTGTTCTATTGTGAAGCTAACCGGTATAACTAAAAATTGGCAGTTTTGGTTTTGCGGCTAAGTTAGATAAACTTCTCTTTCTGCCCTACCCTACTCTCTCTGTTCCACCATGAAATGATCCATTTTTATCTTTCTTTAAATTTGTCTTTTATTTAAATCTGCTAAAGCATAAAGAGCTAGATCAAAGAACCGATTGTAAATCCGATTATCCACAAAGATAACCAACTCCAAAAACATTACTGAACTGAAGTCCCGAGCCCATTGTAAGGTAACAGACAGTCCACTTGAAACTATTCCAGAAGTGGAAAAGAGTGAATAGACATTCGACCCAACTCTGTAACTCACACCTTGGATATCCAGCAAGATCCTAAAGTGAGTGGGATTTATCCCGTATAAGTGTTATCGGTATTTTATGCTCATTCTTCACAAGGTGTGTATAAAAGTCGAACCAACAATATATTTATTTGATCAAGTTACCTTGGAAGCTATTCCTAGAACTAGCAATCATGTGGATGACGCTATGGCCACAACTGCATCTCTTTTACCATTGGAGTTAGATGACGAATATGCTACCATCATTATTTGTCAACTCTAGGAACCCACTTCAACTAAATCATGCTTGGAACCTTTGGACGTGTTTCTAATCAACAAAACTATTCTTGAACTTTGGTACACTGACATCCTCAATTTTCTTCAAAATGGGACCTTACCTGAAGGTTTTAATAGAAACCATCACCGATAATTACGTAGACAAGCAATTCGCTAATTGGCAATACATTATATAGGAGATATTTTGAAGGTATCCTATTAATATGTTTGAATCTAGAAGAGTCTAGATCAGCTTTGAGTGAAGCCCATGATGGATCTTGTGGGGGACACTTTAGTGGTAGTGCCATTTCTAAGAAGCTCCTTAGGATAGAATATTTTTGGCCTACCATGGAGAATGATGCACATGATTACGTGTGCCATTGCAACAAGTTTCAGAAACACACTGACCTTGTCCATGCGCCTACACAAGAACTATAGGCTATTTCATATCCTTGGCCCTTTTCAAAATGGGGCTTAGACATCATCGAAAAAATCAATCATGTGTCATTCGATGGACACAAATTCATCATAACCGCCACCGAGTATTTTATGAAGTGGGTCGAAGCTATGCCCTTAGCTTCTTGCACTAGAATGCAAGTTTCCAAGTTTATTCTTAATCAAATTATTTGTAGGTTCATAATTCTTGTAAATCTCATCTCGAATAATGAAACTTGTTTCAAAAAGAAAGATGTAAAGAAACTATGTCAAAAATATAAAATTCAACATCATTGGTCCACTCCCTATTATCCTTTAGGGTAATGGCCAAATAGAAGCATCTAATAAAACATTAATTAAAATCCTCAAAAGAATGGTCAATAAATCTGGCCATGATTGGCACATTCAATTATATCCTACTTTGTGGGCTTATCGAACTAGCATTCATATTACCACGGGCACTTCACCTTTTGTTTTGGTTTATAGCACTGAAGTTGTTTTTCCATTTGAACTAGAAGTTCCTTCTTTGGATCTGCTACTTCAAGATACTGAAGTAGGAGATGAATATTGTGCTGGTAGATTTAGTCAGCTAGAACTCCTAGATGAGAAGCACATTAATGCTTTGGAGCATCTTTGTGCCTACCAGAACAAACTCAAACGAGCATATCTCAAGAAAGTTTATAATCGATCCTTTGAGATCGACGACCTCGTCTTAAAAGAAAATCAAAAAAATACTAATGCAACTAAAGACCTTAAAGGCAAATTCGAGCCTAACTGGCTTGGGCGATATATTATCACTACTAAATTTAGATCGGGAGCATACAGATTAGCTACCTTAGATGGTAAAAATATTAAAGAACTTATGAACATTATGCATCTTAAGCGTTATTATACATAAATCTGGTAATTTCGTCACTGTATATATTATACATATTGTCTCATATTAGTAATCAATATAAAAATTTCAAAAACAGTAATATTATGCATTCTATCAATTCATAAATTAAAATCAAAATATAAAAAAATCAAAATCATCAAAATACTCAAAAACATCTTCTATTTTGCACCTGTCAATTCTTGAAGTATTGTAGTTATATTTTTAGTTATTTTGGATAAATTAGCATTTATCTGGAATCCCTCACTTTCACACTCACATGAATAAATATCTTGATCTTATTTGGTATGATTATTAATCTCTCTTATATCAAAGTCCACGAGTTGAATTAAATAAAGTTTTGAGCATAGAGAACCGATCTTGTTATTTACTTGAACCAAGTACACCTTTTCACATTAAAATGATTTCATTGCAAATTCAAAATGATGCTACACAGTAGAAGTGGTCTCTTGAGCGAAAAGTTTCCCCTGCTATCCTATCATGCACATGGTCTAGAATCTTTGATAATTGACAAAAGGACAAGCTCACCCCTGCCCAGAATAAAATTCCCTTGCTCTACAACCAATCCGAGCAAGTATCCCTAGTATAGGAAGAAAAAGAAAAAGAAAAAGAAAATCAAGAAAAATCATGAGAAAAAGAGAAATTATTCAGAAGCATTATGGCAGTATCATTTTGTACCATCTCAGCAATATTTCAGCATTATCTCAGTGTCAAGCAAAATACAAAATACAAAAAAAAAATAGAAAAATAAAAAAAAAGAAAAAGCAAAAAGCAATAAATCCCTCCCCTTTGAAAGAAGGAAGTGTGAAGCTTGAATCCCTAGGATTCTCAATTATTCGAAAACTGTGAGGTAAACCCCATAACAGGTGATTTGTGCCCAACTTGCTTGATATTGGGTAACTCCTAGCGTGGTGATATGTCTGTCACATTAGCGACCTTCTTTTGTATAGACCTATGTCCACTTATGGATCAACTAGCTCTTGATGACCCGACTTACATAGTAGTCTGGTATGGTTACATGCATATAAATCATGGTCAATGAACACTCATTTGGTTAATTCAAATTACTTGTATCAAATTATCTTGCTCAAAAATCGGTAAATGAACATTACAATTGCACACACATTTGTGTTTGAGAGATTTTGTATCATTATGATAGATCAAGATCGGCAATGAACTCACGTATGCACACGGGGTTCCTTATAAATATAAATTTTGTCTTTGAGATAATTTAAAATATTTATTCAAATCTTTTGGAATAATTTGACTTTCTTACTTGAGAATATCTGCTTAGCGTAAAATCAATTAAATACATTTTTTTCAAAAATCCAAAATTTTCTTGCAAAACATGTTCAAAAATCTAGCAATAAAATCACATTTATATTTTTTCGACTTTTGCGATGATGAAATAGTTCCTAAACCTAAATTGGATTTTTATGCCTAGTGCACGTCTTCATTTTTATATTTTCTGTTTATCTCAAAATCAAAAATCAACTATGCAATAAAACTATTATATCAATTTCTTCTTTGGATTTCACGATGATGGTATAAGTCTATACCTAAAATTCTATGCCTGGAGCAAACCATCGTTCTAATTTTATTTCCCATTTATTTAATCCATAAAAGCATATGGCTTAAATCATTTTTTTTTATTTGTGGAAAACATCCCAAAAGGGATGCCACTTTCGGGTAAGACCCAAGGAGGCAGGGGTATCCATTCCGCCAAAAACGCCCAGGACTCGGACCTGGCCTACCACCTTTGACATACTCAAGGAGCAAACAAACACACAAAACCAAATTAAAAAAAGTAAATAACAACAAAAATAATAAAATAAAATAAAAAACATGCTCCTTGAGTGTGTCAAAACCAAAAGCACAACCAAACACGCACAATAAGATAAAAGAAACCACAACACAAACCACATAGAAAAACACAAGAACCACATAACAAAACACAAACAAGACAAAAACAACAGAACACTACAAAGACATAACCCAAAAAAACATGAAAAATAAACACAACCAAAACCTAAAAAATAAAATAAATAAAATAAAAATAAAAAACAACCAACAACAGACAATAAACAAAAACAAAAAACATAGAAAACACTCACACATAAAAAAATGAAATAACACAAACAAAGAGAAACCCAAGAACAAGAACGAAAAAAACACAAGAACAATAACAAAAAACATAAAAAAAAAAAAAACAACAAAAACACAAGAACAACAAAAAACAACACAAAGAACACAAAAACAAAACAAAACAAAAGAACCCACCCACCTTAAAAAACTAAACAAAAAAAAAAAGAAGACAAAAGAAAAAAAATGAACAAAACAATGACCTATCTAGACCAGAAGACTATTAATGCAAGAATCAACAGAGGAAACAAAATAAAGAATAGAATGAGCTAGGGAACTAAAAAAACTGAATGAACCAAAGAGAAAAAAACAAAAAAAAAAACAAGAAGAAACTAGGTACCTTCAGAACTGGAGCCATCCAAAGAAATGATAGAAAGAAGAGCTTCCCTAATTTGAGAAGCCCACCATATAGGAGGGTGGCCATAACAAGTAAGATCACCTTTGTCCAAAGCCCAATTAGCTAAAGCATCAACACTCTTGTTTTGATCTCCGACCACATGATTGTAATCAACTTTCAAAAATCCCATCTGGATTAACTGAATCTTCTCAATAATTCTTTTTATTCTCCAATCCACCTTATGATTCTTAGAAGGAGTCTTCAAGAGATTAATCATAAGTTGAGAGTCGGACTCAACTAACACCTTTTCCCATCCAACCTTAGTAGCCTCCTGAAGGCCTCTAAGGATACCATACCCCTCAACAAGGTTATTGGAAAGAATACCCAAATTCTCAAGCAAAAGTAAAAACCAGGGAGCCATCTGAAAGTCTACCAATTCCTCCCACACTGGCTTTTCCAGGGTTCCCTCTAGAGGCTCCATCAGTATTGACTTTTCCAAAATCCTTAGGAGGAGGTTGCCAATTTCTAGTCCTATCCATATTACTAATACTCACATTCCCTTTAAGTTGGTTGCCCTTAGAAGGTTTAATCTTCAATCTTTGCATCACTTGATCCCATCTTTGGTGGGAGTTTTGGGGGTGATTAAGGAGTTGATGGACTGATTCAACTAAGTTGGCTATGGTATTTTGCCAAATATAGTGAATATCCTTCCTATCTTGATTAAAAATTCGGTTGTTCCTTTCATTCCAAATATTCCAAAGAAGAATGGTAGAACCCATCCAAACTAACTGCCTAATAAAATGATCAACACCCTCTTGATTAGGCCAATCCCTCCAAATCTGTTCAAAAGTGAAAAAATTGGACCACTGTAAGCCAAGTAAAGTTGCCATTCTCCTCCATAGCTCAGAGGCTAAAGTACACTCAATAAAAATATGGTTGATATTTTCTACATTCTCTTCACACATTTCACATCTAAAAGGGCCATGAAAACCACGCTTCATAAGTTGCTCACCAGTAAGCACCCTACGATGCAATAAAAGCCAATTAAAGAACCTCACCTTAGGCCAGAGATTTTGAGCCCACAATTGAGAAAATATGTCAGAAGAATGGTTGGGATTATTATGGCATAAGGTCAAATAACCTTGAGCAACTGAATACTCACCCTTAGTAGTGTTGTTCCATCCAAAACAATATTTTTCATGGGACCAAGAGAGGGATCTCATATGAAGGATGCCTTGGATATCTTGTCTTTGCCTTTCTAGGATTTGAATAGGCCAGTCCTCAATAGGGATCCAATATCTACCAACCTTTGAATTACCAGTATGGTATCGACAGATAATTAGCCACCTTTATCCAATTAGCTCGATGAAGCTCCTCCATCCAAGGCCTCCAATCGGGAAACTGAGTTATCAAAGGCTTGTGACCATCCCAAGAATCTGTCCAAAAATTTGCATGTTGACCATTATGAATGATCCAAAATAATTTTTTCTTTATCAAATCCTCACGAGTCTTAAGAACTGCTAAAATGGGAGAACCTTTGGTAGGAAGTTGATAGCGAACAAGGTCTTCAGGACTTTTGTTCTCAGCATATTTAGCACGGAGATTATTGGCCCAAAGAGCATTGGGGTTATGCAACATCCTCCAATATAATTTAGCAGCTAAAGCTTTGTTGTTATTAATTGAAGACCGGAATCCTAACCCCCCTTCACTCTTAGGAAGACATAAAGTATCCCATTTCACCAAGGCCCATTTTCTTTTCTCCTTAGTACCACTCCAAAGGAAACGATGACTGATTTGATCCAATTCTCGAAGAACAGCCTTTGGGATATTCAAAATGAAAGAAACATAAATAGGAATAGCTTGAAGGACTGATTTTACCAAGGTGATTCTACCCCCAGAAGAAAGCCACTTGTTGGTCCACTTTCCAATTTTCTTCTTGACTTTGTCCAACAACCAATTCCAATCTTTATTTTTTTGCCTTTGAATATTTATGGGAATACCTAAATAAGTGATTGGAAGAGAGGTCTTCTTATATCTTAATTTATCCAAGACCATGGATTCCTGTCTAGCAGAAGCGATGAAAGAAAATAACTTTAGATTTGTCTTCATTGATCAAGCTGCCCGATAGCCTTAGAAAAACAACTAATGATTTGCTTAATATTAGAAGCTTCCTTAATCGTAGCTTTACCTAAAAGGGTAGAGTCATCCACAAATTGAAGATGAGAGATAGGTCTAGCTCCATGAGCAATGGTAACTCCCTCAAGGGTTTTTTTTTTCCCTCTTTTTGGTTATAGTCCTACCCAAGCATTCAACAAGAATGATGAATAAATAAGGGGATAGCGGGTCACCTTGCCTAATACCTCTGGAAGCTGGGAAAGACCGAGAAGGCCTGCCATTGATAAGAACTAAGTAGGAAACTGAAGAGATACATCCCATAATCCAATCCATCCAATCCTTAGAGAAACCAAATTGCCTCAAAACTTTGATAAGGAAGTGCCAATCCACTCTGTCATAAGCTTTGGATAAGTCTAACCGAATGAACATAGAAGGAGAATTTTGCATATCCATGGAATGGATGGCTTCCTGAGCAAGAACTATCTCATCTACTATTTGACGTCCTTCCACATATCCCCCTTGCTCTGGGAAATAATCTTATGCAAAAGAGGCTTCAACCTTTCTGCCATGATTTTAGTAATAATTTTGAGAAGAACATTACATAAAGCAATAGGTCTAAAAGCTGAGATATGATCAACCTCTTGAGCTTTTGGAACAAGAGTAATATAAGTTTTATTGATAACCTTCAAAATTTCTTTGGATTTCCTGGCTTCTTCCACCACCTCTAATAAATCAACATGAAGGATATCCCATAACTCTTGGTAGAACTCAATAGGAAAACCATCAGGACTTGGGGTTTTCCTTTTTGCATTTTAAAAACTACTTGTTGAAGCTCATTGATAGTAACAAGAGCCTCAAAATAGAGTTCTCCTCGAAGTGATAAGAGAAGGGATTGCTTGAAGAACATTTTGTTGTGAAGCTGAGTCAAGAGGAGTAGCAGCAAAAATATTGGAAAAGTAATCAACAACAATAGAGTTCATGCCATCCCAAGTATAAACAACATCTCCAGAATCTGATTTTAAGGAAGAAATAAAGTTGTGAGATCTTCGAGCTAGAAGAGATTTGTGGAAGAAATTTGTGTTTCGATCTCCTTCTTTGAGCCATTGAATTCTAGATTTTTGCTTCCATAAGATTTCTTCTCTTTTTCCCATTCCTCTAACCGAGTTGTGAGTTTAATTTCATCTGCACTTCTCTTCTCTGTGAGGCCATCTAAACGGATTTTCTTATTCAAATTTTCAAGATGAGCAATAACTTCATGTTTTTTTTTATGAACATCCCCAAACTCTTTCCAGTTCCAAGTCTTGATTTTGGATTTAATGTATTGCAATCTTTTGGCAAAACAGAACATCTTAGTCCCATGCCTAGGTTTACCTTCCTTCCACCATTGTTGCACATGAGGTCTGAAGGAAATGTCTCTAAGCCACATTAATTGAAAACAAAAAGGAGAGAAACTCACATTGGTTTTCCACATTTCCACCATGACTGGCCAATGATCCGAACCAGCATTATTAAGAGTCTTCACTTTAGGAATGTGACCATGGATTAAGAAATTTTTAGAGAGCAAAAACCTATCCAATCTCTCCATTATACAAGCTAAGCCTTGCCTTCTGTTAGACCAAGTCATAAGGCCATTATCTAGGTTGGATATCCACAAGATGGAGGTTTGCAATATATTCGCTCATGAGGTGAGTACTTTTGTCCAAATTTCTATTTCCCCCCTTTTCTCATCCAGAGAGAGGATGGTATTGAAATCTCCTCCGATCAAGATCCAAGCTTTAGGAAAATGAGAGATAATATGAGTAATATCCTTCCACTTGTCTTCTTTTTTCCTCCAAAGAAGTCGAGGCATAAACAATAATGCAGAGCATAATCTGGTTGGAATGTCTACTTTGAATAGCTATAGCCAACAAACCCCAACTGCCAACCATATGGTGAATAACTACCTCTTTTGGGTCCCAAAGACAAGCAATGCCACCCAAAGTCCCTTGGGAACTGAGGGAAACCACTTTTCCAGTGGCCAAATTTTACTGGCAATTAAGTCCATATCCTCCATTGACATCTTTGTTTCTTGAAGGAAAACAAGATGTGGATGATTTATCTGAATCATTCTTCTAATTTCATTTTGTTTTGAAAGACTCCCTTTGAGTCCTCTAATATTCCAAGTGATGATCTTCATTAATACCAGGGCTAAAAATGTTGGGAAGGGCATTAATATTACCTTCCTCTACAAGCTTTTCACCTTCTTTTACCATATGATATTGATTGGTCTTGCGACCTACTTTTTGATTAGAATCCATCTTCAATTTTTTTTCCCTGTTTCTTGACTTATTCCAATTGAATATGAGATGGCTTCTAACCTTGAAGAATGCTCATACACAACCAAAATTTTACTAGATGGTTCAATGGAGTCTATATTGGGACCTGCATTATTTGAAGTTTTGACATTTGAAATATTGTTTTTCTTGTGTAAATTTTCTCCTTTTTTTTTTTGTTGAAAACCTTTGATTTGTTGGTTTGTCTCTCGAGTTCTTTCCTTCATATTTAAATTGTGTTTCTAAGATTTTAGTTTCCATTATTTCCTCTTCCTCACTTGGGACATCATTTGTGGAAAGGATTTCAAACATATTAGCAAATGACTTTGATTGATCCTTCATTACTTGGTTTTTTCGAGTGTTCTTCTTCTTAGGTATTTGGAAACTCGTTGAGTTTATATCTTCTTTCTTTTGATCGGGAATTTTATTTGGGCAAGCACTGGCCAAATGACCATATTCATGGCAAATTCTACAACGAAAAGGAATGTTCTCATAGTCCACTACTTGCTCCCAAGTGTCTTCCCCAAATTGTAATGTGATATTTTTAGGTAGGGGTTTGTCAAAATCCATTAAAACACAAATTCGAGCATAAATAATATGTTCAAAATTTTGAGTACAATCAACGATCATCATAAAAGTTCCTAAAGAGTTTCCAATTGAAGAAAAAATAGTAGGATTCCAAAATTCAATAGGGAGGCCAAAGAGTCTAACCCACACGGGAGCTATAGAAGGCATCTCTTCTTTGGCTTTAAATTTAGTATGCCAGGGCTTCATGAAAAGCCCTGCCCTTCCAAAAAACCAAGGACCCCCTTGAAAAGTTTTCTCTCTATCTTCATTATTAGCAAATAAAACAAGAAAATAACCATTTGGATAAATAGAGATTTGTAACTCACCTTTAGTTTTCTAGCTTTTTGCAGCCCAGAATTTGAAAGCGAGATAGACTCGGACTGAAAACCCACGAACCGAAAAATTAGTCCTCTTTTTCCCAAATCTTCAATGCCGGTCTGAATGTTACCCATATCAAGCTTAACAATAGGAGTTCCATCAGCTGCTTTAAGACATCCTGACTCCGTTTTCCTGGGATCAATCTTAGGCATTCTTAGAGGTTTATGAGAAGCCCTAATATTGATATTAGCATTGGGCTGAGGTTGTCCACCACGAAGGGCATCCCTAAAATTCATTTTTGGGACTGAGTCTTCAAAATTCTTACCCTTGATAGGGGTTTTCATAGTAGAATTATTTTGTGGGTGCACCTTAGCACCAGATTCACTTGAGATATGAGCCATTTTTTGATCAACTGCTTGAAACTTATTTCGTGGTCTCTTTAATCCTTGCCCTAGACGCCGTGGAAAGGTATGGTTTTCACTTTTCTTTTGTGCAGCAAATTGGAAGCCGTTGTCACTCAAGTTCACAGTATGATCTGTTGAAAGACAAATTTCTAACCCATCTTGTATCCCCTGCAACATTTCTTGCTAAAATATTGAGCATAAACCACAAAAATATTGGCCGCTAGGGCCCGAAGGCCCTAAAAACCAACCTCTGGAGCTGCTTGCACTCAACCCAGATGAAACCCTCGCATAGCCGCTTGCCAAATATATCGTTCACACATAGGGATGCGCTAGGATCTGTGTTGCTCCAAATGATATGAAAATTTGTGGAGACGTTCTAGGGTTTTTCAGGCATCTACCCTCAAAATTTTAGCTCAATCCGAGTTCGGATGAGTGAGATATGGCCGAAACGAGTTCGGAAGTTTGGGCAGTCCTGCGAAAAATGTCTCTACCATTCGGATCCTTCCTTGAGACAAATATTTACATTACATGCATTAGTATATCCTATCACTCCACAAACTAATTTATAGTGGAAAACACCCCTTTCGAGGTGCCACTTTCAACAGGTTGGGCATAGGAGGAATGGAGCCTTGTCGGCCTCTACCAGCACATAGGACATTCCTAACTATACCATATATCTACAGGATGGAGACAAGGGGAATGGAACCTGGGTCAGCCTCTACCAGCACCCAGGGCATTTACCACTGCACCACAACATGCATATTGGATTAAATCATTATGTTACACAATTGTGCTTTAAAAAGAATGAAAACTTTCCTATTTCATTTCATTATGTCAAAATTCATTTTTTTTTGCAATGATGGTATAATTCCTAGGGAATTGTTCAAATTTCTATCATACTTAGGAATTTTATGCCTAGAAAAAATCATATTTTTAATATTTCATGCATAATATTTTCATGGAAATCTAAAAAAAAATCATCACTATCATCATTTTTCATCATCACAACACAAAGTCTTAATAAAGTCTCTTAAGCACCCTTTTACTTTTAGCAATATTTCTCTCATACCGGGATTAGCTTGATGACCTAGCGAGTGGCGACTCCATGAAATGGTCATGTAACAACGACAATGTCCTTTGAAATTATGATTAGAAATCACTTTATTTTCATCAAAACACACCACAACAACCAGTTTGTTTACATCAGATTATTCCATTTAATTTTATAGCATGACATAAAATTATACTATTTTCAACGACATAATTACATGAATAGTCAATCAACAATTAAAATATTAAAGCATCATAAAACATATGCACAAGTCATATCACAAAAAGAACATCATATATATATCAAGAAGTATATACATCATATCAAAATGGATTGGTATGCCACAATCTATACCCTGGAATACTCAATCATCTAAAAAATAGTCTATGTACAATTTGCATCTAGTCTAGAGAAGACCTCGAGCTCTCAGCCTCATCTCCTCTCTTGCCCTGAGGTGGAGGAGGTGGTCCCATAAAAGCCTGTCTTGTATCATGCATTCTCGACATCTATTATGATGATGTCCTCAATGACCCCATCCTAATCAGCTCTGCAATACCAGCTGACAACTGTATCCTCTGGCCCTCTAGAACCAGCTGGTAGTACACTCCCTGATAGAACACGGTCTGAGCAACCGATTGTGCCAGCTCCAGAATGCTTGCCCCTCCACTTTGAGCCCTGAGCTATGTAGCCTCATCCTATAAAGTCTGCACCTGAGCTCATAGGCAGACATTCTTTGCCCAGAGAGTTTCCATCTCGTTGCTGTCCCCCACCTCGACACCCTTGCCCCTATTGGGTGATGGTGGCCTATCCCTCTACTAAGGATGGAGTATTTCTCTCCTCTCCTCTCTCCTCTCATCCCTCCTCTCTGGCTGCTGTTGTCTCTCCGAAGCCTTTGTTACCCTCTGATGTCTCTCGTGAGGAGGCCATCACTGATCCCTCCCTTTGTGATCCCTCACTGCATCGATGGTAGCCTGGCGCCACCTCTACATCCATTGCACTATAGCATGCATCAGACCCTGTGCCCTCATCATCCAAGGAGGGCAGATGCCTGCATACCAGGCATCATATATGTTTGCTATCCCCACATCATACCGATCCAATGGCTAAATGGGGGCATCATCAGCATCCTGACTCTAGAACCACTGCATGTTTGGAGCTCCGCTCAGTGTGGTACTATGTTGCATAGTCCGTGAGTACTCATAATCCCTAAGAGTAGGGATCCCCTACTGTAGACCGAACTGTCTCAAAACTCGGTC
Source organism: Wollemia nobilis (assembly GCA_028583015.1). NCBI lineage: Eukaryota > Viridiplantae > Streptophyta > Pinopsida > Araucariales > Araucariaceae > Wollemia > Wollemia nobilis. The sequence continues at coordinate 3,154,608 of JAQPPZ010017036.1, read as the reverse complement.
ATAGCAGTGGAGCTCTACCTCTCCTCGCTCTGTCCTCAACCATATGACTCACCTAATGCGAGCCAACTCCTGTTCATCCTCTACCCACCCTAGATGCTCTCTCCATGGTCTCCAGGTGATCCGATTTGGGGTGAGGTCATCCAACAACCTTCGAGACATTGACAGATCTATCCGTCGTTGTGACCCTCTCTAGAGCCACCAGTAGAAAACCTAGGGTCTCTCCCGGTCAACTCCTATCAGTGGAAGCCTTACTAACCTCCGCACCGTAATGTGCTCCAAACACCAAACTTGTAGAAGTGATGTTAGCACCAAACATCGACCCCCCTTGTATATGATCCCATAAAGGATCCTATACAAGTGGCACAGTACAAAGCTGCCCCAAGCAAACCTGTATCCGTGGTATCTCATGTCATATACCACATCTAAAAGTAGCCATGATAATCTACATCCACTTTGGTGGCATAGAAGAAGGCCACCCACCACCCCTGCCAAAACTTGGGTCAACTAAGATGCCCTAGGCATCCGCCTCAACGCCTCGATGTTCACTCTACCCTTCTCTAGGATGAAGCTTAGGTCCTCGCACAATCTCATCATGGCGTGGTCCTGATTGACCGAAGGGGTCATGAATCGACCATGTATGGGATTCCTCAAGATCCTCCATACATCCTCTAGAGTGGGAGTCATCTCCCCTATCGGTAGCTAGAAGCAAGACGACTCCGGATACCATCTCTCTGCTAGGGTTGTCAGTAGACCCATGTATGTAGGAATTTGTGGCATCTCTGCCACATGCTACAGTCCTACCTCTGCCAATCTATCTTGCTCGGCCTGATCGAGCACGGCCAAATTGTCTCTTAGACCTTCGTATTTCCACTTTCGACTCTTTAGCAATCCCCTCTACAAAATAAGCAATAAAACAACAAAAATCATTAGTACATAATCATTAAAAAAAAAAATCAATTAAAATAAAAGTTGATATCGCCCATTATTGGATGATATCGTACCAAATTTAGATAAAATCATCCTTAATAGGATGAAATCATCTCCGTTATTCAATTTGGGGATCGCCCCTTATTGGATGGGATCACCCCTATTTCTTCGATTTCGTCCCTAGACAAAATCGACAATATAGAGACGATTTTGTTGATAGCCTAAAAATGGCCGCGACGCCCAAAAACAATTAAAATTCAAGTCAAAAATCAAGTAAATCAAGTTAAAAACAAAGTAAACTAGGTTTAGATCCTTACCCGCAACCCGCATCGGATCTCTGTCAATCTGTGTGGCGTCTCCACCATTTCACCTGCAGAGCTCTGAAACAACGAAAGTGAACAGTTAAAATGAATTAGGGTTTTACCATATTTTTCTTATTTTTATTCAAAATGACATTTTTTTTAATTTTTGCTTTTCCATGCTTTTACCTCAAACGTTCGATTTGGGTAAAAACTCGGAGGGGGCACCATAGCAAACAGTCGTACGATTCGACCTAGAATTGTCGTCTAAAAAATGGAATAAATTTTTGCTTTCTTGTAAAGCGTGAAGAACTCGTCTTTAACACATTTTTTTTGAAAAATTCACTAAAGATGGGGCAAAATGTAGCACTCTAAAATTGGCACAGTTAAACCATCAGTTTAAAGTAGAAATTTGAATTTTTACCCCAAAACTATCCGTTAATCGCTCACCTCATTTTTTGCACCATTTTTAGAGGTTGTTGTAACCGTTGGATGATATCATCATCGATCTAACGATATCGTCGTCGATCTGATGATATCATCCCAAATCGGATGAATTCGTCTAGAATAGAACGTCCAGACGATTTCGTCCCAAAACCAAATTTTCACAATTAGCTTCTGTTCCAACGACCTCTCCAACTTGGGCAGAAGCGTGTCTGTGCGGTTAGAGATTCCCACGTTGGGGATCTCCCAAATTGGGATGATCCCCAACCTCCTAACCTCCCCCTAATCCTATATAAACTGGGATTTTCCCAGTTTATCCCCCTGACTCCCTCTTTGACTCCCTACCTGGCTGCCTGGCTGATTATTTCCCTATAATTTTAGTTTTTGCTATGATCTCCCATCATTTGTACTTGTGTTTTCAAGTTTTTTTGCAAAATTTCACTGTGTTTTAGTCGGAGGTAGCTCGGATCATCGCAGGTGATTCAACTACAATTTTAGATGATAATGTCAAGATCGGCGATGATATTGTACGATTACAGAATTAGATACATGGGACCACATCTGTCGAATTGCTCCTTAGAAGAAGTGACAGATTGTATTTGTACAATTATGATGAGGACTCGATGGAGATGGCCTATTTGGAACCTCGCAACTTATATAATAGGCCTCCACCTAGAGGTCCTCCACCTCTTACAACTGCAGGTTTGCATCGAGAGATTAATCTCCATTGCAGCCTGAGGGAAAGAAGAGAGCTCGAAGAGAGGTATCAAGAACTCTTTCTCGATCTACCTGCGTACACAGATCTCCTTAAGCTGAGAGATCCCATTTTGCAACCAATGCACTGGGAGGATCCAGCTATACTAACATCCCATAGAGAGGATTCGTTTGTACCCATACCATCCAAACTAAATCTTGGGTACAAAAGCTATGCTTTAGGGATAGGGTTTTGTCCGTGTGGTTTTGGAGATCAATTCCATTCCATCAATATGGTCTTCATTGATTTGACCATGCCACTTCGCAATCCAATAGATCCATCCAAACCGCTACATCTAAACATGGATGCTATCGATTGGGATCACGCTGACTCACTGGTTTGGCCTGAATATTTCTTCCCTAATGAAGAAATGTTGTAATCGTTTCATTTTGTGCCAGGATGTGCTCATGATGTTTGTCATGTTGAGAATGATTTCCGAGAGGAACATGTGAACCCGACTGATGACATCCATATGATTCCTACACCTCACCAGCTTGAGAAGGGATCACATATGTCAGTAGAGAAAACCTTCGATGTGGATATCAGTAAATATCCCACCAATACAAAGAAGGTTATATTTGGAGAGATTCTCACTCCGGATGAGCGTGATAACATCATCCATCTACTGAAAGAGAGATGTGATCTCTTTGCCTGGACTTACAAAGACATGCTAGGCCTAGATCCGAAATTGGTTACTCATAACCTATCGCTATATTTGTCAAAGAAGCCAGTCAAGAAAAAAATCAAAAAATTGCTTCCAACAGTAGCCTTAATGGTGAAAGACGAGTTACAAAAGTTGTTGTACGTAGAGTTCGTCATCTACATCGACTATCCATAATGGGTGTCCAATAGGGTACCCATAGGAAAGCTAGATGGAAGGGTCCATATTTGTACGAATTTTAGAGATCTCAACAAGGAAACACCCAAAGATTCATTTTCGTTGCCAAATATCGATGCTCTAGTAGATGCCATGACAGGTCATGAAATGCTCTCCCTTATGGACGATTTTTTTGGATACAACCAGATTTGGATTAAACCTAAAGATTAGCATAAAACTGCGTTCATAATGCCATGGGGAACATTTTGCTACAAAGTTATGCCATTCGATCTTAAAAATGTTGGTGCCACATATCAGTGGGCTATGACATATATATTTCATGACTACATGCATAAAATCTTAGAAGATTATATCGATGACTTACTAGCTAAGTCATTGCTGTGAGCAAAGCATATGGAGGTCTTAAGGAAGGTCTTCGATAACCTGATAGAGCACAATGTTAGGTTGAATCCTAAGAAGTGCATATTTGGCATAAATTTAGGTAAACTCTTGGGATTCATTATTTCTAAACGAGGCATCGAAGTAGACCCAACAAATGTCACAACTATATTAGAGATGTGTCCTCCCACTAATACCAAATAAATAAGAAGACTTCAGGGCAAAGTAGCGTCCATAAAGTGATTCATCGCCCAATTATCGGATAAGTGTCGACCCATGAATCGACTGCTACATAAGGGGGTCCCATTTGATTGTGACAAGGACTTCCAAGCAGCCTTTGCTGAGATTAAACAATACCTAGAAAAACTGCCAATACTAGCTCCACTAAGGCCAAATGAGCCTTTTCTGCTATATATATCAGCAATCGACTTTGCATTAGGGACCATGTTAGCCCAAAAGAATGTGCAAGGTAAAGAGCAAGCCACATATTACATCAGTTGCACCTTGGTGAGTTATGAGTCAGGATATGCATATGTTGAAAAAATTTGTTTAGCAGTAGTGTTCACTACCAAGAAATTGTGGCATTACATGCTAAGTCATACAACATATGTTATATCGAAACAAAATCCTTTGCAGTACATGATGAGAAAGACATATCATAACACACGTACTGCAAAGTGGATCATGCTATTGACAAAATTCAATTTACATTTCATCAACCAAAAGTCCATCAAGGGACAAGTCATAGTTGATCAACTGGCGAAGGCACCACTATTCAACAGTAGGCATCTAACCATTGAGGTTCCAGATGATGCGATATTCATAATATCTAAAGCTCACGAACCCAAGGAACCATAGAATGATGCCGATATTACATTATTTTTTGATGGTTCGAAGTGTGAGCAAGGGGGAGGTGTAGGAATAGTGTTTTTCAAGCCATAAGGAGATCCAATGCCCTTGTCATTCAAGTTAGACTTTTTGTGCATCAACAATAATGCTGAGTACGAAGCCCTACTTTTGGGCCTCCACACAACCATCGCCATGTGTATTAAAATATTGAATATTTTTGGTGATTATCTGCTCATAGTTAACCAGGTTAAGGGGATCTTTCAGTGTTGATGTCCCGTATTAAAAGCCTACAAAGATCTTGTTGCCACTTATCTGGCTAAACTTGAATGGTATGACATTGAGGCAATCCCTCATTTATCAAATAGGTTCATAGACATAATGGCATCTTTGGGGTCCTTGATCCCTTAAAATCCGTATGCCAATTTTACTACCATCCATGTTAGAATGCTCTCGCACCCAGCAATGGAGTGTGCAACCGTTGATAAAAAAGAGTCAGTCAACATGATTATCGTGGAACCAACAACTGATTGGTTTCATAGGGTAGAAGAATTTCTTAAGCAGACACCCTGGGAGTCATTGACTTCTCAGAGTCCTATGGGGAGTGGTACTACCATTCACCACAAGGTTGTTTTCCAGTCTGCATTTGCAAAGTTAAATACGTAGGGGGAGCAAGTCATCTTAGCAGTCAAAGCTGAGGCTTGTCAAAGCTAGATGTTGCAAATCCAAGACTTCCTAAAGTTTGGTATGATACCAAAGGGATTATCGTGTGCTGTAAGAGGCACATTTAAATAGAGAGCGACCAAGTATATAGTGATAGGAGACATTTTGTATTGACACGACTATGAAGGAGTTCACCTTCGATGTCTTGAGCCCCAAGAATCATCTTGGGAAATTTTAGAGGTTCATGACGATACATACGATGGCCATTTCAGTGGCATGGCTATTATCAAATGCATCCTTTGCATGGGTTATTATTGGCCCACTATGGATATGGATTGCAATTTGTATGTCAAGAAATGCGTTAAATGTCAACATCATGCTAATCTTACGCACTTGCCATCACAGGCCTTACAACCCATTTAGGCGGCTTGGCCATTTGCTCAGTGGAGACTAGATTTGATTGGCAAGATTTCCCCTCCATCTTCAGGCCAACATACATTCATTATCATGTCTACTAAGTATTTTACAAAGTGGGTGGAAGCCATTCCCCTTACAACGACCATTGGAGCTCACATTATAGAATTTATTCTCGAGCATATCATATGTCATTTTGGGATACCATCCAAAATAATTTTGGATAATGGAACTTCTTTTAAGAACAAAAATATGCAGGCTTTAATGTCTAAACACCGTATTAAACATAGTTTTGCAACTCCATATTATCCGCAAACAAATGGGCAAGTGGAGGCCTCAAACAAGACTGTGGTAGCCATCTTGGAAAAGACAGTGCAAGAACACCACAAGGATTGGCATATACAGTTGCTCCTTGCATTATGGGCTTACAGGACTAGCATTTCGACGCCTATTGGGGCAATGCCATTTTCACTAGTATATGGTGTTGAGGCCATTATGCCCTTGGAGTTGGAAATTCCAACACTACACGTTGCATTGAAAGAGTTCATTGATAACTACACTGCGTGGTAAGCTTACCTCGATCAATTGATGTTGCTTGATGAATGTCGCATGAATGCCCTCGAGCATCTCTGCGTTTATTAGGAGCAATTAAAACAAGTTTACAATATCAAAGTCCACTAGAAAGACTTTGAAGTTGGGGATCTTGTGTTGAAAGAGAACCAACAAAACTCAAATTTGTCACCTGACATGCGAGACAAATTCATAGCTAACTGGCTAGGGCCTTACATCATATCTGAAAATATTGGTCCAAGAACCTATCACCTAACATCGCTAGAGGATGTAGAAGAGTTTGAGCCTCTCAATATCATCCATATTAAGGTGTTCTATGATTGAGAGTGTAGTGTAGGCACCAAAGACATCTGTAAGCCTTTGGTTAACCCAAATGCCTCGAGGGTTTTGTCTCAACCGCTCGGTCATCCCAAAAGGCCCCAAGATCTCTGATTAAAAATCCTGGTCAAGAAAAGGCACCAAGGATTTCCAAAAATCACTTGGTCAACCCAAAGGCTCCGAGAGTTCCTATAGCTTCTCGATCATCCCAAAAGGCTCCACGCCCTCTTGCTAAGAGTTTGGTCAACTAAAAAGGTTCCAAAGGTGGCTGTAAAACCTTTGGTCAATTTAAAAGGCTCCAAGGATTTCTAAAAATAGCTTGGTCAACCCAAAGGCTTCAAGAGTTCCTATAGCTTCTCAGTCATCCCAAAAGGCTCCATGCCCTCTTGCTGAGAGTTTGGTCAACTAAAAAGGTTCCAAAGGTGGCTGTAAAACCTTTGGTCAATTAAAAAGGCTCCAAGGATTTCTAAAAATCACTTGGTCAACCCTAAAAGGCTCCAAGGATATGTACTCGTCGTTTGGTCAAATATGAAAGCTCAAAAATCTATAAAAATCAAGAAAAATGTGTAAAAGTCCAAATAAAAAATTGATAAAGCTTAAAATCCAAAAACATTTACATTTACATATTGTATTTTCATTTGCATTCACACATGCATTCACATCATCATATTGCATTTAGGCATTTGTCATCCGTTGCATTCCACAGTAGAGTGTAATGTGTCTATCAAAATTTTACAAACAATCACACGTTTGTATGACAATCATGCACCCTTGCATTTATCATAATTCATTGCTTTCATACACGATACCTATTGCGAAGAAACATATATGTATGTTAAAGTTTTCCTATCACTCAACCATACCTTGTGAGTTCTTCAGATATTATAGAAAGCTTGCTTTGCTATTATAGATAAGGTAATTAGTTGGGATAGTGCTTCAACATATTAGAATCCCATAACTAAGCAAAACAATATAAAATCCTACTAAAGACGAGAGAGGATGAAAGCTGCGACATCAGTCTTAGGTATCTAGAGAGATGGGTTTCACGACCTGCTTATCTTGCAAACAGTTGGTCTAGAAAGGTGTACTTTGGCAAAAGGACAAGAATTTCCCCTATAAATCCCAAAGTCACAAAAGTTAAATCCCAAGTTACAAAGTGCAACAAAAAATACAAATTTCAAGTTCAAAATGAAAAGTGACATTTTGAATCAAAAGCACTATAAAAATCCCTTGCTCAAAGAAAATGGTAACACGTGGACTAACAGTGATTTTTATCACATATCTGAGCAAGTAAGAAGGGTGAGAACTTGAATCCCTGGATTGTCCACCTTTCGAAATCCATAGAGTGATCCTCGATCACAGTAATGGGTTCGAAGAGTCCCGCTTGAAATTGGAGGGGTAGTTCTATTGGGTGATCCCCAAACATAGCAATGGGTTGAAAGAGTCCTGCCTACATTTGGAGGGGTATCCTTGATCAATTTGCAATATGAGCTAGCTCTAGGTACTTAGGATTTTCTAGCTGTATAAGTCTAATCAAAGCTAAAACAAGAATGGTACGATTGTATGAAGAACCTTATCTCACATATGGGTTGAAAGAATCTCGACTGACATATGGGGTATGCTTACAATCTATCTAAAAATACTTACATGCATACACAGAGATAATGAATAGTTGGGTCTGTCACAACAAAAGCCTTGTCCAATATAGGTCTTGTACAGTTAGTATGTGATTTTTGGAGAAGTATACTAGGGTGTTTGAGTCTCAAGGAAAACCCCAAAAAGTGCTCCAATAGAAACAAGATACCAAATATCATTATACTTCAAATATACGAGTCATTCATTCATCAAAATGCATTTTTACAAAGCACAATCAAATATATAGGATAGATACCGCATGAATATCAGAAATGATGTTTAGACGACCGCTGACTATATAGTGCAGCAAAGAAGAAATATACAAAATGACATATTCATTCATTAGTATTATACCAATCCATTTCACTGCATTTCATATAGGAGTGATTAATTGATTAAGTTCTTGTAATGAGAATTATCAATTATTTTGCATGATTGTTATACATTTTGTGGTGTCATATTTTAAAAATTGATATACACTGTTTACATTCATTCCTTATGCTTTAAGTGATTAAAGCATACAAGTTTATTTCCATTATATTATTATTTTGTACATAATGCATTACCATACATTGCATAGCATATCATAAACTACATAAAATATACGCATGCCCACAAAACAAAAATAAATAGGCGTTAAAAATAAATATCGCATCCATCTACATACATCATATGTTGCAAATCTACTCATCTAGATCACTGCATATCATCATCATAAAGTAGAATAGATATCTAGTGCATGAAATCCATACATCGCATCATATAAAAATAACATTTAAATAAGCATTGCATCCATGTGCATCAAATAAACATAAAATCAAAAATAATAAATAAACATGTATACATAATGAGCCATGAAATATCATATCATATATATGTGTGTCCAAACAAGTACATAGGGAGTGCAAAATTCCCCTAGGATACAATTGTGTAGGTCATCAACCTTACATGTAAAATAAGAACATCCAAACTATAGCTGACAACTACTATAACCCAGGCTAGGTTGCTCCCCCTGTATTGGAGCTCTCATCGTCTCCCTCTACACTATGCTCTAGAGCCTACTCTCCTGGCTGACCTGGCACCTATGGTGGATCCTACTGTGGATCCTACCTACCTCCAAATCCTAACGTACACAACACATGAGAAACTAGTAACTACAGTAGGCTAGTCCTCTAACTGGTGGCCCTTGATGTCTGCCTTGGATCTCTAGTCCTGGCTTGCGACCTTGCCGTGTGTGTACTAGAGGACCCGTGTGTCCTCTTAGTCCTATGAGTCCTATGACTCAAGCTCGCTATCGACTGCCCTAAGGTCCTAGACCTAGTATGCTGAGACTTTGATGCAAAAGGATCCTTAGGAACCTATAGCCCATGCATCTCTATATAGCCAACTAGCTGATCAACGCGAGCAAGTCGGGCTACGTGCATCTCATTGGTCCTCATGACCATATCGCACAGTCACATCACCTCGATAATCGAATCCTGTGTAGCTATTGTACCTACTATTGGTATCATAGGAGACCCCATGATAGCCTAAGGAGGTAGCATAGCCCCCCTCACTGCTCATGCGAGATCTCACTTTGCCTCTATTGCAGTTCGCTGTGCTTGTGCCAACTCCAATGTAGTCTGTAATCTCTACACCTAGGCCTATGCATCTATAGCTCGAGTAATGAGCTCCTATACCTGGCCCTATGCCTCAGTCAGACGTCTCTCCCTATTAGCCATATTTGCCTCCAAAGTGGCAATGGTGGTATCTCTCTCACATTGTTGGGTGTGAAAACACCCAATATGACTTTGCAAATCAACAACCTAAGCTAGCAACCATACCTCTATGCTGTCAGGAGGGTCCTCACCCTCCTTTGGAGCATCCTCCTTAGGGTCAATCTTCTATAGGTCCTCAATAATGCCCTCTGTGCCCCAACCACCCTCAATATGCTGACACACCCTACACCCATTAGGATCTACCTTTGCCTCTGCCTCAGATAGCTCTCGACCTAGAGGCCCTGTCCCATGCCATCTAAATAGAGACCACCACTCATCATAGTCGGGCATGGTCATAGCTGTCTCAACCCCTAACTCTTGAAAGTCATTAAGTGCATTGCCTAATGGTGGGGGAACTATCATCGAAAGATCCCTCTCTAGAGCTAGGCGTCTGTACCTTAGGGACATATCTGGTAGGTCCTGCACCAGGCTAAACTATCACAGGACACAAGAGAAAAACTGATACTCTCAGACCTCTGTCTTATACCAGATAAGACACCTATCTCGGTAGGACCATCATAGCCACTGGTTCGCATCTGGCCATGCAGGGCAATCCATGTAGGGGTGCTAGATGATGTCCCTCAGTCCAAGTGTTGCAAACCTAACGATGTAATGCTCCGTGTCCCCAGCATGAGCCCTACTAAAGATACCCTCCTTAGTACGAAGTCAGTAGGTGGTGTAACACTGATGATCATCATATAAGGTAGTGATGCATAGAGGTAGATCAGTAGGAAACTCAAATTGGATGTGCTTCCATCCCCAGATCTATAGCAACAAGCTGCAGCTGATGCCCTTATGGCTCCAATCCATAATATGGTACAACTCCCTATAGAGCTGGTATAGTAAGGTGCTCCTCCAGGCCAGCAGCAGTGGCTCCTTCGTCAAGCTCTAAAGCACCCTCCAAGCAGGGGCTAGCATGTTCCAGGGAATCCTCATGCCCGAGGAGTCTAGAAGGACAATATGAATGATGAGATACATAAATAGGGTCTATCAAGCAGAGAAGACATCATCCTGGTACCAATCATTGATGTGCACCCCTCCATGGTCCACATAATCCAATGCATCGGTTCTTTGAGCATCGAAGATGGCAAAAAAAACATCCTTTGTTGTGTAGGTAGAGGAAACGATAGCCTCACCATCGATGGGGATCCTAAATATCCTGTAGACATCCTCCAGGGTGATGGTCATCTCATCGGGAGGAAGGTGAAATGTGTTGGTCCATGCATTCTAGTGCCAAGCCAATGTAGTGATATAGGCCTGATCTACCCTAATGGTGGGTAGATCCATGACATAACCGAACCCAAAGACTCAGAACCATGCTCAATCATCATCCTATAAGACCTCGCAGAGAGTCTTCATCAGGTCAGGCTCCCGTGCTCTAGAAGTTAACTTTTAAAAAAAGCAAATAATGTAAGCTAAATCTAGCTAAGTAGAGCTAAAGAAAACTAAAAATCTAAAAAAAAAAAAAACTAGCAATTACAATTTGCAACTGCAACTTGCGGTTCCCAATTTTGCCAACTAAGAACCATAGCTACCAGCTGTGGTTTAGGAGTGGCGCCCATTTCAGGTACCCTCTTAGACCACTAAAGCATAAAAATTAAATCCTAAGCTAACCTAGACTAGTGGGGTTTATTACTGGCAGTTTAATGAGGTTCCATTTTTTCATTTCTTAAGTGTGGTTCATTTTACTAATATTGAGTGCGAGATCTCGGTTTCGAGTTACCTTGCCCGCACCCTGCCCCCGACTAGTCGATGGCTGATCAGGATCCGCCATCAGGGAAGACGAGTATAATGGTGGTCGAGTTTTGACAGTGTTCCATATCAAGGAATGTCTTCTCTCTCTCAGAGCTCTCAATTTGCTAAGGGTTGCAAGAAAATAATGAAAAATTTCAAATGGGATTTCAATTTATAAGTCCTCCTAATATATACGGACCGCAGTTGACACCCGCGGTTCCAAAACTAGGGTTTTCCACCTACAGGTTTGACCTGCGGTCCCCAAAATTTGGAAGTGCAAACAAAAGACCATACCTGCGGTCTGCAACTAGTAATAAATGCACTAAAAACCCACCATGGGAAGGTCTGAAAAGGTAAATTAATGACTCCCAATGGATAAAAATCAAAATACATGATCATAATTGTAAATTTGGTGATGTTACAAGCATCAAGATCAACCCAATAAATGTCAAATTAAACAAAAAAAAAATAAACAATGAAAAACCAAATGCACCTCTTATTCAGTGATTTATCCTATAAAATTGGTGATTACAGTGACTTGCGCTCAATGCAATCTGGAAATATGAGTAAATAACAATAAGGACATTTGGGGTAAAATTGTCATTTCTTTTATGACATATTTTCAGCAAATCATCGACAATATGATTCAACACAAGTCTTCTTGAATTTGTATTATTTTGACTCCCTAAGACGACTATCATAGCCTGACTACTCCATGGGAGAGAGATGTGCAAATACTACTAAGCGTTGTAATCATAAGCTGAACTAGGCCTAGCCAAGGCATTAAACGTCTCAAATCTAAAGTTGTTTAGGATCATTCATTATGGTCAAGTAATTTTGTCGCTTTAGACATTGTCATTACCCTCATCGACTCGTTGCTTGAGGGGGTAGTCATAATTTCATGTCATAATCAAAATCAACAAAATATCCCGAAGATCGTAGATCCCTTGATCACATTATGCACTAGTATATGGAAAAGAGGTAGTATTGTCGATTCACCTAGATATTCCAACACTTAAGCTTGTCAGTTTGAAAGAAGAGTTAGAGTAAAGATCTAGTGAAAATAAGGTTGACACACTTGCTACAATTGGAAGAGAGCAGAAATAAAGCATATGATCATTTTTAGAAGCATTCATCAAATATTAAAGCATGGTTTGATAAAAAGCCTAGGTTAAGAAAGCTTCAAGTAGGAGACTCGGTTATCAGGTGGAATGTAGATAGAGCAAAGCCAGGTAAGCATGAAAATTTTGATTCATTTTGGGATGGTCCTTTCAAAATTGTAGAAGCAAAGGAGTCTAATGTATTTCAGTTGAAATACTTAGAAGAAAACATACAACCAATTTTTGTGAATGGTTCCCACCTTAAGCTTTACTACATGTAAGAAATAAGCTCATTGTAACATATGTATATACATTGTACAAAAATTTCCCTCTCCTTTCTGCACTTTCTATTTCATTTTCTTTCTGCACTTTGTAATTAGTTCTGAAATTCAAGGAAAATGCTAAAAAAAAAAGAGTAAGAGAAGAAAATTTGCAAAAAATGACTAAGTGTTAGCCGAATTCATGGTAATTTTCCATCCAGCACATTGTGCCATGCAAAACTTCCTAGAGTGATGTTTCACCCTCAAGACCGCATGGTCCAATCTGGATTGGCGATTCCATAATAAAGGTCCATAAAAAGAGAAACAAGAAAGGTATTAATCTGGCATCCTCACAAAACTGAAGATAGTCGTAGCAAAATCAGGGTAAATCCAAACATTAAGCCCTAGGTTGACACGTGGAGGCTAAATATTTCTCGTGCATTCAATTCTAACAAAATGGCACAGGGACTAAAGAGTAGACGAAGGGATGTGATGATTTGGCAACACGATTTCAAAATTCAGCCAATGAGAAGGGAAGACGCCACTTTTTGAGCCATCGAAGAAATAATGAAATAGGTTTGAAAGTGTGCCTACGAAGATATCATGCAACAACTGCATTAATGGTGAAAGATACATGGTCTCCAGAAGAGAGAAGTAATAAAAAGCATATGCCAAATTCATTTGGAGGCCCCTTGCATCTATAGAAAGGTAGAAGAGGTACAACCATACCTTGAAGGATTTACTGCAAATCAGGAGGATGAAGCTTGCTACTGTCAAGATGGCACCCAAGAAATTATTTGTTGAATAAGTGAAAATAGTGACAAGGTTATAGGTGCATGCACATCGCACCAGTAGGGTTGTAGATACGGTGATGGCAAGAGTAGGGAGGACCCACATCAGGACTGATTTTGAATTTATATATTTTGAAGGGAAGCCGATGCAACGATAAGGTATGATAGCCATAAAATATTTTTTGATCTCTTATATATGTGATTCTGTGCACCACTATCCCAAACTGGTCTTTGCTATGATTCTGTTATATGATCCTAATAATAGAATAGTCAAAACCCCTAAGGGAACTCCCCTATTTTCTATTACTAGAAAGACATGCTATGAATTTTTCACCGTAGGGATAGGACCACCATCAAATCTCAGACCATTTAGCGTAGCAGAGCTAAATAGGGCTTACAATAACATGATGACTATAGAAGAAAAAAATAAAGTACTAGAAAAATTTCTTCGCTTTAATTTCATAAGGATAAGGAATGAAGCTAATATGCCTGAAGTCCCAATTCATATTGATGAAATTGCATACCTAGAATTATTTTCTATGTTGGATTTTATAGAGGGTTTGTACTCTGACAGGGTGGTACATGGTTGGCAAATCACCACGACATATTGTATGTATGATGAGAGAATGTACAAGAAAGGGGTGAGAGAGAGGGGTACCAGAGTAATTTACTTTGACTGGCCGACTTTTCTCGCTCAAAGAATCCATTAGCAGATGGTAAACATGAAGAAAGGTGTTGGTACTCCCAGTTTCAAGCATTGCTCAAGTCTGGTATGGATGTTCTATGCAGCTGTTAGAGACAAAATTCCATTTATTCCAGCTAGGGATAAAACCAGTGATGGAGAACCATTGCCAGTATATTATTGGATAGATCTTTTGAAAAGTAGCAAGTCCCATTACAAATTCAATTTGGAATTTTTGGAACCTGCCCTTAAAATAATGTACAACGAGTGCCCTAGGTTGCCTTCCTTAGGTAAGCAAATTCTGAGTAAGGAATACTCTGAGGAAGGAGATTGGTATCTGCTAACAAAGGGCACAGTAATTAGGTTGTATGATTTCATAGATAAACCCTTTCTCTTACCTCAATTTGTCACATAAAAGGCTATTCTATCTAGAGTATCTAAGGCAGGTGGTATACATTGATGTAAGTTATGGTTATGGAAGGAAGAAGAGGTCTCTAATTACTTAATACCCTAAAAATAATATTATTGTATTCGAGTGACAGGGCCAAAAAATTGAGCAGTACTTTGACAGATTAGGTCTGTTCTATATTCCTCAAAGGTGGAGTTATGATCCTGATGATATTTTCACTATGAGAAATAAAACCCTAAATGGAGACAAGGCCTATAAATTTGAAATAAAGCCCAGGGATAAATTTGAACAAGGGAGGAATAATGATGAAACTACATTTTTAGAGTGGAAGGTTTCAAATATGGGTCAGTTACCTCCATGGTTGGATTTCTATGAACAGGTGGTGGATTTTGATCCAGAGCATGAGCTCAGTCATCGACTTACGAAATATGTGATTGATAAAGTAAGAATTGAATCTGCCAATTTGAAAGACCTTCCTTCTAAAAAATATATATCACAGAGAGGAAAACCAGTAGATAAAGGGCTATGGAAGGTTAAAAATATTGCAGATTGGTGGCGTATGAGGATCGAAATTGGAAAACATTTTCCCAAATCAAAGTTTGGAATGAAAATGGATAAGGAATTTTTTGGAATTTATAATGAAAATTTTGAAACCTGGAGACCGAAGGATGTCAGGAATATGGTTTTGGTAAGTGAAAAGCCCCAAAATGATTCTCAATCTCTACTTTCTCTAAGACATCAGAGAATTCAGATAGAAGTATAGGAAGTTCCTTCAACCACATCTGAAATACCTAAGATCTCCGAACTTATCTTTGAGCAGGTGGATAAGCTTCTCGAGAGGGTTAAATTGATAAATGAGGCACAATGTTCTAAAGATATAGCGGTCAATATCCCACTAATTGAAATAAGATCCCCATATTTTTCTATTATCCCCACAGTCTCAATTGAATTACTACCCATAGCTGAGCAGTCCCTACTTTCAAGGGTAGAACAGGGAGATGAAGAGGGGGAAAATTTTGAAGGGGAAAAGGCCACTTATAAAATAGTGTACAGAAGGACTAAGAGGGCCCTGGAAACAAAGGAGAGTGAGGTCTCCAAGAAGCAAAAAATAATTGTAGGAGGAATTGTTGAAGAGGTAGCTGTTGCTACTACATAAGGGTTAGTTGACCAAGAACAACAACTGGAAACAAAAGTTGAAAAGGAGCACCCTACATCTATAGGCAAAGGTACGGTTTCTAATCCTTCTTATCCTTCTCATCCCCATAAGTCCCTAAAAGGGTTTCCCTCCCTTTCTAGTCAAGATGTGGCAAAATTACCTCCTCCACCTGACAAATTTTCCCTCGCTTTATCATTAGCTATGGAGGTTCCGGTCAGTTATATGATGTCACAACCTTCTCCAAACCCACCTTCCACTTCTCAGATACCCACTCCTTTGTCCACCATTATTGCTCTCTCAACTCCTTCATTATAACCATAAATAGGACACTACATTTTGAGTCCATCCATCCCATCCACTATTAGTTTGGTCCCTATTTCTCTGAATTTACCTATATCGACAGTAGCAGTAATCACAAAATCCACCATTGTAACAGAAACTGTCGTCAAAGTGTCTTCATCCCTACCAACAAAAAATCAGCCTGCACTTATTTTTTTAATTCTAGTATCTATTTTGGTGGCTGATGTTTCAATATTTGTTGCTATATCCCAAGAGCAGGCAAGCGCTTAGAGCATAAATGATTATTGGGCAGAGAAGCTTACTAAGCCTTCCAACTGGATGGTTGTGACTAGGAAAAGTATGTATGTTAACCCCATCAGTAGGCAAAGGGTTTCAAGGTCTTTGATTTCATGGGTAAGCAAACTCGAGAATGAGATGACTACTCAGGATTATAAAGCAAAAGAAGTCATAGAAGATATTGACAAGCTTCATGCTGAAGATGAATTGGGGATGGCCAAGGCTCATTTAGAAACCTTTTATGTGAAGACAGATATAGCTAAATATAAGGTAGATAAGCTGGAACAAAAGGTTGAAAAGCTTAGGAAGAGATTCTATGATAAAAATGAAGTTTTAAAAAGCTTTGAGAGAAGAGGTGAAGAGTTGGCAAGAAATATTTCAAAAGGCTAATAAGTTGAAGGATAAATTAGAAGAACAATAAAAGCTGCATGAAGATCAGGCAAGAGAAATTTAAAATTTGAAACATCAGCTTCAGGTTGATAAAACCAAATCCTTAGAGTTTTTCAAAGATGATTTGAAAAGAATAAAGAGGGAGTTGCTTTATAAAATCCAAGGAAAGTGTTTAGGTCTTCAACTTGTAATCGACTACTTGAAGGATGCCAACCAATTGCTCTCCACTATTCAGCAGGATTTAGATCGAATCATGGGAGAGTTACAGTCTATGGTGATTCTGGTAGAGCAAATATATAGATTGGTTGGTAGTAGGCTCAATGTAAACCAATTTATAATAGAGAGTGGAATCTATCTGGGGTAGCTTCAAGGATAGTGGTGAAGAAGCATAGGGCAGTCTGGAGATCTTGGATGTTGTGTGACAGTATGGACAGAATAATTAAAGAAATTATTGATATAAATGAGGAGATTATTCATGTTGGTTTCTAAGGACTCTGGAATGAGGATCGCAACTTGTTATCTATGGAATAAGTTCACCAGAACATCAAAGATATCTTGCAGGATGAGGCTGGGATTAATTCACTAGAAGAACCACTATCACAAGAACAAGCTGCTAAATTGATTATGAATTACACCTATTTAAGAGATATCATGGAAGATCTGGTGATTAAAGGAAATGCTAAAAATTATGAGGATGTTGGGAAATTACAATATGTTTATAAACGGCTTAAAGAGATGTCAAATCCCTCTGAAGAAGTTTGGACGCATGCTCTCCAGTCTTTGGAATCAATGGTCAAGTTGTTGGGGGACACCTCCGGTGAGAATAATCAGAGAGTGGAAGAATAAGGATAAGATTAAGCACTTACAGGCCCAGGAGGGGCTCATGCTTAAAACATTTTTATTTATTTTTGTACATATAACATCAGTTTTGTATTTCTATTTTTACCCTGACGATTGTCAAAAATAAGCAATAAAGGTATGAAGTCTACAGAACAACATTTTTGTGTGAAGGCATTATTTGAAATAAAGCCTTATAAAGGAGGTAGAGTTGTATATAGTTTTGGAAGATAGTAATAGTACTGATATTATGGACATAAGTCTATGATCGAACAAGTGGGTTTTATGATGTTTTTGGCATGGTTTCTATATGAACATTTACCCTCTAAGTTGAATTTGTGCTTTCAGAGGGTAAGGTTTGTATGTAAGTTATTCCTTAAAACATATCTTCAAAAATTAGTTTGATTTTGACTCTGTGGCCCAATGGATAAGACTTTGGATTCAATTGGCTTTACGAGTAAATACACCTGGGAGGCGCCAGAATGTAGACCCAAAATGGCCACATACTTAGTAAAATTTTGTGTGATTTTTACTAAGTGATAAAACTGCCATTCCACTCCGAAACAAGGTTGATAAGACGAATCCGCTCAATAGTCATGCAATTTTGCTTGTTTAAAATGATTATGGGGAACTCCATTCTGGGTCCAAATTGGAGTAGGATTGCAAAATCCGCAAAAGTTTGTGAAAGGTGGTGATGTCAACAAAAAAAAAAAAAGTACGAAATGACCCTTTTGCATATACCTGATTCCAAAAAATCTTTTGGTTCTCTGCCTCGGATTAGCGTTATCCTCAAATCCACAAAAGTCTCAAGGAGATGATGATGTCAACAATGAAAAAGTGCAGATTGACATTACAGAGAATAAGCGAGTCTTTTTCTATCCGAAATGAAGATAAGGTAGAACAACGAAATGGTGTAAGAACTTAACTCCGGGATCCGGACTAAGGAAGATGCTCATTCTATCCGGAATGGAATCTACACAAGTTATAAAGAAGAGGTGACATCATCAATATTTTAATATGGATTAGAAAAGATAAAAGCTTCGGAGTGGATTCAAGGTTCATATTTCCAAGATCCGGATTGGATGTTCTACTTCTAAGTAAAACGACGTTATACAGTAGATGGGATTTTAGCTTATCTAGATCTAATATGGACCATGGGATAAATAAAATCAATGGTGGAGGTTAGCTTGCTAGATTTGGGTCATTTAAAAGGATGTCCCTGCACCAGAACTGTAATAGATTGGTTGGGAGACAAAGCGTCGATATTTTCGAAGAAGATCAAACCAGAGGCAGTTGCAGATCGACGGTGGCACTCTACTTCTAAGAAATATATGTGGAAATGCATGATCTAGAATTTTCTAAACTACAGTTCTAATGAGTGACCAACAAGTTGCAGAGAACCCATGCTATGATGGTGGTTTCCCTTGGAGGTTTGAATAATGAGCTAATGCCAACTAAGTTCTTTGTTGAGCTGTTGTAACAAGATTTGATATATTGTTTCTTGATTTGTAATATGAAAACTATAAGTAGAGGTCAAACCCTCAATTTGAAGGGTCTGCTCTAGCATGTTTGCCTGTACCATTGTAAATATTTTTGAAGAGCTGAATGAAAGGAGCAATGTATTGATCTTCACCTCAAGGCTGCATTTCCATGCTTGATGTTAGAGGTTCATATTTCATAGTTGTATTTATGTGAATACTTATATGGTTAGTTTGTGCCTATCTTGGATTACTAGCTATTATGAGTAATTGAAATCTGATTTGAAGTTTGTTCTGTGTTATTAGTAAGTACATTTTTGTAAAATCTAGTTTTGGTGAATTCTGCTATTTGGATTATCATTTCCTGGATATTGAAATTGCTTGCTATAACATTTCTCTGTTATGCTTTAATATCTGAAATGAGCTATCTTGGGATAAGGGTTGATCTAAATGTATGTCTTTAATATGGGTTTTGGGAAGCTTTTTTTGGTGATGCAATGATGTTAACCTATCCGTCCACTGATATCTACATCTTGCTAACTCTAACCTTCTCTTACCCTAAAATCCAAGCCCTGATTGAGCATAATTGTGTCAACAATCTGCTAAGTTGACAAGGAACCAGCCTACTCTGGAGGTTGGATTGAAAACCCCAGTTTTGGTCCTTCCAATGTTGAGTGTTAAGCTGCAGCTATCAGGTGCAAACCTAAATATAAAGTAGGAAGATAGACAACCACAGTATCAATTAAAACTTGGTGCAATTCAGTACCCAATAGGCTCGAGCTTGGTCTTAGACTTGACTTCAAGTCAAGACCATAAGCTAAGCGAGTAATGGATGAAATGCGAGCTTGGTGGTGTGACGATGATGGTGGATTTCTCTATCTACACAAACAAGCAATCAAACAAACAATAGTTTTAATTTTATTTTTTTTAGTATGATGATGTTTGAGTTGATGTGTTTGTTAGATGTTTTTGGAGATATTTTTGATTTCTTTGAGTATTTTTTATTTTTTTTGGAATTTTGTTTATTTTTATTATTTTTTTATTTGGATTTTTTTTTTTTTTTGTATGTTTGATGCACCTAACCTACAACTATTAATGTGATGGAGGAATGTAATCTAACAAGTGTTTTGATACCCACTTCTCTAATTATAAGTGATACAAGAATGATTGAAATGACTTACTAAGATGGTTATGGCTTATGGTAACCTAAGGGGACAAAATAATCCTCCCAAAGGAGGGCATGCTATCTAAATCCTACTACTTTCCAAATTGAGTTTTTACTTCACCCTCAGGTGGGCTTGGATAATAACGACAACTATGGATCCAATGATTATTAAATCATATGAACAAAGGGGTATCTAACCTAACCCACCTTGAGATATCCTTAAGAGTGGGGGATTTCTCAATGATGAAATCCAAAAAACCGCTCGTGAGGACCACTATGATTTCTATGGGGTGGGCCAATGGAAGGAGATGAATTCCAACATCGTTGGTCTTGATCGATGGTTGGTGATGAAATTCAACTCACCGATGTTTATGCAAAATGTGTAGTGTGTGATGTAAATTTTAAACCTTGCATGAAAGGAAAAATAACTAATTATTTTATACTAAGAAAAGAAAATTCTTTACTACTTACCACACTAAAGAAAACACACATTGAAAAACTCTAAATTTGTTTATCTAAGCCTACCACTAAATAAAAAATTAAAATAGAAAGGAATAATATCCCCCCACCTACGATCCTGCATTGTGTTGAAGACAAAAAATTGGTGATGCTTGTGTTCTGTGACCGTTCAGGATTGAATGGTTTTTGTATAAGAATTTCCCATGGTAGACGATTAAAAATCGTGGATGTTTAGGATCAAACAATTATGTTTGTATATAGCTTGTGTAAAAACCCAAAATACAAAATTTTTACAAAACTTTTCAAAATGCGAAAATCAAACTTATATTATTAAGAATAACAACAACAATCTTGAGCTACTATGCAAATCAAATTAAAGGGATGGTACCACTATGATCACCATCTTGTAGATAATAAAAATATGCGTCATAAGGTAATGCAAATGAAAGCAATAAAGTATATGTATACGTTCTTTATTTATTTTGATTAGAATATTGACCCTCATAGGGATTACAAAAGTGTTAAGGGATTGTCCCACCATGATAACCATATTGTAAGCAATAAAAATATGCACCATATAAAGCAATGTAAATAAAAAGCAGTAAATGATGTATGTATTATGTTGTGATTTTTGTCCATTTTTGTGAACACAATATTTTCCCTTGTAGGGGTCATACAAATATATAAGGGATCGATCCCCTCTTATGAGTAACAACGATACCTCGATATTTTCACTAGAAGGTAGGTTTGTCATGATCACCATTTTTTATAGATCTAGATGTCTACGTCGAGATCTGCATCTATATCTACATCCATTGGAGTTGTGTCTGGATGTCGACTGTCAAGGAGGTTGACAACCATGTGATCTGGCTATTTGACTACTGAACAATTGTGATGTTTGATCCTTTGGATTGGATAGTTGGATGATGGAGTATTTATTGTGCCTAGGTTTTTTTCTACATTTGTGTCCTCTTGCTTTGAACTTGTATGCCTGTACTCAGGTGAAAGAAAAATGATTAGTAGTACCTATCGGGCCTCCGAAAGTGAGACCCAATTTTCAAACAGGGTTAAATGATAAATATGTAAACTAAAATGGAAATCTATAAAAGGATAATACCAAATAGAGCATAGATTGATCTTACCCTTATTTTGCTATCATGGATATCTCTATTTTTTTTGTAATGTTGCATCAGGTTACATCATGATATGTTGGGCTACGTTGTGCTGCGTTCAAAATTTTCTACATAGGTTGGCTGATGATTGTTTGGGTTGAGATAACCATGAACTGAGATCGATCAAGGTTGAACGGTCACAGGTTGTGGCATCATTTTATTGATGAAAGCTTGATTTAGGCTTACAAAATATTACAATCAAGGTTTGACATAGGATGAGGATGGTTGCATAGGATTTACTTTGGGGTATTTGGGGTGCGAAGTGTACTTGAGTTTTTAGCAGTGCTTGAATGCATGAATCGTCCTCTTATTAATGAGAGCATAGGGGGTGATTTTTGTAGACACCAAAATCCAGCCACTTGTAAGTTATCTATACCTTCCTGTTAGACACGTGTCAGTCATCCACGTGTCAGTTATCACGGAAAGGGTTACAGGCCCTGTTGTATTCAAAAGGAGTTTCCAAACTCCATTGATTAATAAAAATCATTTGTTTTGTACAACTGTGTTCTGCATTACTTTTTATCATGATTTATTTATATTTTGTTTGGCGTTGTATCTTTAATCTACAAATGGCGATCACGGTGGGACCCCCTAGGGTTTCATGTTTTTAATACTTGCTTTACTGATCTATTCCTATTTTTTGTTTTTATTTTGCAGGTTCCAGAAATCATGAAATTCGCTGTTCCAGCGAACTAGGGTTTCTAAGGAGTTTGCAGAAAATGCAGCAGATGCAGAGCGGCGTCTGGAAGTCCGATCCGAAACGTAGAGGTGCGTTTCAGCCTGCGCAGACTCCCTTGGGCGTTTGAAGGCAGTTTCACAGAGAAAGCGTAGGCTTCCGAGTAAGTGCATTTTTTTTTCTTTGTTAAACTGTACTTTTTACGTTTTTGGTTTTTCTGCTGTATTCTGTTTCTTTTTCAGATCATTACTTTAAAATGAACAAAAACTAAGTAATATGGAAAAGAATAGTTAAGCTGTATATACATTTTTTTTGTTACATTTTTAGTTACATTTTTTTGCATTGCATTATTGGTTGTTGCTTGCATAAAAAAAAAATTTGCATACCTAGCTACATATTAGAATAGCTACGAATTATCTATTTTAGTTATCTAAGTAGGACTATTGATTGGATGTCAATAGTACTCCTGCCATTGGGTGATTCCAGGCAGAGAAGTGGACAAACCTTCCGGTTGCTCCTTTGATATCTGATATCAATGGTAGGCAGGGGGTTTTAAACGATGTACTCCACTTCTTCAAAGGAAATGACATGTTTTTAGTAGCCTCTTACTTAGATCATTAGAAATTTTGATTTATAGCTTTGTATGTATACATTAGACAACTAAAACACTTAAAATAAAATTCACTACATTTCATATTGCATTTAAAACAGTAATATCTAGATTTCATCACCAGGTATTGCTTGAAGTTTAGTGACGGTGGAATTCATCTCCATCCATTAAACTTTCGCCTCAGACACCATAGGTCACCCTCGAGCAAACTTGCTTGGATTTCATCACCAGTAAGAATCTCGTTGTCCTTTCCTAGCCATAGTTTTTACCTTTTTTGTGAATAATTCAAGATTAGATCACATGCAAAACTCATAAACCGGACACTTAAAATTTACTGTAGATTAAGATCAGAAAATAATTAATTAACCGCAGGTAAGACATATTGGTTGAAACCTAGGTTGTGACTGTTTTCTGATAATTTATTTAGTGTAAATTTATCATTTAAGTTTTGCATTCTTCTTTTCTGAATTTGTTTAGATTTATTGCTTCATGGTCTTAACAAGGAATCAATCTAAAATGTTAAATCTAAATAATCAAATGGGTAATTCACAGAACATCCCCACCACCAACATGGTCACTTATCCTAGTGAATTTCAGGCAGGTTCGCCTGTAGGTCTTTCACGTCCTTCTATCGTCTATCACATGGCCATGCCCATGGAGGAAGACAATTCCTGTCATATTACCCACATTGATATGGCCCAAGTGCAAACTCACTTAAGAGATGGCACTGGTTATGTCCTTGAGCCAATCCAAGATTCCCCTATGCAAGATTCTATTTTTCAACAGGATATTGCATCAACCATACCCGCTGGTTTCACTCAGGTCTACACTAACCCTTTTTTTGAGGCTAATGTTGTATCTACTCAACCGGCTTCATCTCCAACATCTTCCCAGATGCTCAATTGTCCTCCTTTGGAGACAAATGTAGTGTCTTCCCGACCACTTTCTCCTCCATTTACCCGGGTGTACACCAATTCTCTCTATGAGGCTGGTGGAACCTCCTCTAGCCATGACCAATTTCAACCCTCTTCTTCCCAAACCATTTATGGTTTCACCCTACCTGGGGCACAATCTACTGTTTCTTCCCAGGTACCACCTACTTCAGCCACCTTCATTGCCCCTGCTATGCAGTCTCCTGTGACTACCATGGCAGCCTGCCCTCCACCTTCATCCAATCATACCACCTCCCTTGGGTTAGAGATTAATAAGGTTAGGGAGTACCTCGACAAGTTCCTTCAGCAACAACAGCAACAAAATGCCCAACCACCTGTCGTAGTAAATCCTACACCCCAACCAATTTCTACCCAGCCAGCTTTTCTTAGCTCAGGCCCCACCTGGGTACCCCAATATTCGGTGGTGTCCATTCCTACCCCACCTTTCTCCCAACCCAGTCCAGTTCATCATTCAAACCAATCACCTTATTTTCGGTATCATCCATACCAACAACCTGTCCATTCCACACCGCCTAATCTAGGCAATTTCATCCCATCTCATCATTTTTCAACTCCTCCATTGCATCCTCATAATCATCAAACAAGTCAAAATTTTCATGAAGATTATCGACTCCATGCTATGCAACAACAGATTGACAACCTTATGCTCAACATGCCTAGCTCATCTAGTCAGAAACCTATGCTAAGGTCGTTGATCAATCAACCAATTCATCCTTCGGTACCTTCACCGCCATATCCGACTAATTTCACATTACCGAAGTTTGACAAATTTTGAGGAACTGAGGATCCTCATGAAAATGTGAGCTCATTCATGCATGCCTACTTTAGAATCCAAAATAATGACGCTCTTATGCTCAGAACTTTTCCTCAGACATTAGGAGGAGATGTTGTACAATGGTACAATCATTTAGCTCACCATAGCATTTATGCTTACGAACAATTGATTAATCTATTTTTAGAATGATTCTCCCTAAATGTACAAAGGAAAGTCTCATTGTCCGACTTATACAAGCTCAAGCAACATGACGATGAGACTGTTTATGACTTTGGAAACCATTGGAGGGCTATCATTAATAAACTGCCATTCTCCCTACCAATGGAGGAGTTAACCAAAATGTTCACCCAGAGTTGTCTAAAACCTATCTCTTGGTTACTCCAATTACAACAATACATGACTTTTGAAGAGGCTTTGGCCCAAGCAAGTATCATAGAAGACATTAAAGTCCAAGAGGGTGTTTTAAAACCCCGTAGAAAAGAATGGCAACAAAAGGGCCAACAACGAAATAATAATTATGGCCAAAACAAACAAACACAGGCTAGTACAGCCTCAAATGTTAACCAAGTTAATCAAGTGGTGGCGAGTCAGCCCGTAATGGCTCAACAACAACAAGTAATGCAAATTCAACCGCAACCAATTGCTTATCATGCGGTACCCACCCCTCCTCAACCAGCTCACAATACTGAGCCAACCATGGAAACTCGACCTTGGCAAAATAATCGTCCCAAGCGACAGTTCACACCTTTAGATGAACCATATGCGGTCATATTCAACAAGTTATATAGCACAAATCAGTTAACTTTACCTGAGTTTAAACCTTTAGAACCATCTAGAAGGGGGAAGTATTACAAGGAGTACCTATTTTGTCCTTATCATAGGCAAAATGGACACGATATCAATAATTGTACAACTTTCAAACATGTGATCCAAGATCTTATTGAGATTGGAGCCATTAAATTGGATAGCCCCTTAGCCCAACAAAATCAAAATCTTGGTGTATTTCAAACACCCCTTCCACATCGGGAGGAAGCTCCAACAACTTCAGGGGGAGTAACTCAGGTAACTCCTCCTAATCAAGTCAACCATGTACAACAATACCAAGGTTTTGTGGGTACTATTAACGTAGTAACCCGGGGTCAAAGGGCAAACCAACCAAATCAGGCTGAACCACAGCCACCTGTACAAACCCCCAGTCCACCTCAGGTAACAGTGACCCAATGATGTGCTAGTACTTCTCAACAACCACTAAATCATTCTACTCAATGCCAACGACCCATCATGTCATTGAGTAGCCGATTAACTACTAGTTTAAAAATGGCTTCTGCCAAGTTATCGATCTATGACCTCATTCATCAATCTCCCCCGCATAGAGAGGCATTAATGGAAATTTTGAAGTCAATCAAGCTTCAAACTCAAGATACTAATGCCTTCAACAACTTTGTGGGGAGTATTCAAACATGCATGGAGCCCTCCATCACTTTCTATGATTTTGAAATCAAACCTATGTCAACAAAAAGTATAGATCCTCCACTGCATATCATGGCCAAGATCGATCACAAGCCATTCAAGAGAGTCTTAATTGACATCGGTTCCTCAATCAATATCATTACAACATCGGCGTTGAGTCATCTAAAGCTATCGCCATCCCTTATCACAAAGTCGACTTTTACTCTTAAAGCATTCAATGATGCTTTATCTTCCACGGTTGGCACGGTTATCTTGCCCATTGAGGTAGGGGCCCGAACTTTGCATACCTTGTTTCACATCTTGGAAGGGACCATGGCATACAATGTATTTCTTGGACGGAATTTGCCTTAGGGACAATGCTTGCACAAAAGAATGAACAAAATCGTGAGCAAATTGTCTATTATATTAGTCGAACATTGGTAAGCTATGAAACTCGATATTCTTATGTGGAAAAGTTGTGCTTAGCACCACTCATGGTTTTTGCCCACTAAGAAACTTCGTCATTATACCATCTGCTTAAGCCCCATACAAAATATGTCATAGCTAGAGAAAACCCTCTGCTTTATATGATGTATCGCACTTATAATAACACTCGTATCGCTAAATGGATAATGTTGCTTACCGAATTCGATCTTGAATTCATTAGCCCAAAAATCCTTCAAAGGTCAAGTTATAGCCGATCAAATTGCGGAAGCTCCACTACCTAGTGATCATCCTTTGATTATTGAGCTCCCGAGATGATTTGGTATTTGCTATCACTGAACAAGAAGAGGACATCATTCCGGAGGAAGATGTTGACATCACGCTATTATTTGATGGCTCTAAGTGCACGAAAGGTCAAGGTGCTTGGAGTTGTGTTTCATACACCTCAAGGGATTCCCATCCCTTTATCATTCAAACTAGACTTCCAATGCACCAATAATACAACAGAGTATGAAGCCTTAATTTTAGGTCTTCAATCAGCCATAACTATGAGCATTAAGCGTATTCGGATATTTTGGGATTCTCAACTCGTGGTTAAACAAATTACAGGAGAATACCAAGCCAAATAACCTACCATTAAGCTTTATCATGATGTAGCAATGAAGTTGCTCTCTAAGTTTGATTGGTATGAGATCACTAGTTTGCCTCGTTCGACTAATAGATTTGCGGATGCCATGGCCTCTCTTGGATCATTGATTCCAAAGGACTCCCTTGGAGAGGTACAACCCCTAATCATTTCCACAATCTCTAAGTCTGCAATTGTTCGTGCTGATTCTAAGGATGAAAAAGATGTTTGCTTTATCCATTCGGATCCATATGAGCCTTGGTCTAGTGAGATAGTAGCCTTCCTCAAGTTTGGAACACTCCCATCTGATTTGTCTCGAATTGCCCGCCATTGTTTTAAGAAAAAGGCAGCTCATTTTGGTCTTTTGGGGGATGTGTTGTATAAACGTGGATATGATGGAGTACTCCTACATTATCTAGAAGTATGTGAAACACATAGAGCTATTGTTGAAGCCCATGATGGTACTTGTGGTGGTCATTTTAGTGGAATGGCCATTGTGAAGCGTATTTTACGTATGGGGTATTATTGGCCCACTATGGAACAAGATTGTTGCAAATATGTTAAACAATGTAAAAAGTGTCAAGAACACGCTAATTTAATCCATATACCATCACAAGCTTTACAGACCCATCCAAAGCCTTTGGCCCTTCTCACAATGGGGTCTCGATTTAATTGGCAAGATTTCACCTGCCTCTTTAGGACAACATACTTTCATCATTACAGCCACTGAATACTTCACAAAGTGGGTTGAAGCTATTCCTCTAACCAGTATGACAGGTCCTAGAATTGTGGAGTTTATACTTCACCATATCATTTGTCATTTTGGTATTCCCTCTAAAATCATTTTTGATAACGACAAGTCTTTTAAGAATAAGGATGTTCGAGCTCTTTGCGAAAAGTATAATATCCAACATAGTTTCTCAACTCCTTACTACCCACAAGCCAATGGACAAGCTGAAGCTTCCAATAAGACCATAATTGCTATTCTTAAGAAACTTGTTAAAGAAAATCATAAAGATTGGCATACACAAATCCCCTTGGCATTATGGGCTTACAGAACAAGCATCAGAACTCCCATTGGGGCAACGCCATTTTCTTTGGTCTATGGAGCTGAAGCAATCATGCCTCTTGAGCTCGAGATCCCTTCCTTGCAAATTTCTTTGCAGGAATTTATCGATGATGATACTGCTAGACAAGCACGTCTTGATCAACTCACACTCATAGATGAAAAATGAATCAATGCTTTAGAGCATTTGCGAGTTTATCAAGACCGATTGAAACGTGCTTACAATGCCAAAGTTCATCTAAGAGAATTTCAAGTAGGAGATCTTGTCCTTAAAGAGAATCAACAAAACACCAATGCATTGCCGCATCTTCGAGATAAATTCGTGGCTAATTGGTTAGGTCCATATATGGTCACTGAAAGAGTGGGTAATGGAACTTATAGACTTGCCAGTTTAGAGGGAGAGGAAGAACCCGAACCACTTAATGTTATACACTTGAGGGCATTCTACGCATAGTTTGAATTTTATATGTACATATATACATGGCTTGTACAACAAAAAAAAAAAAAAAAAAAAACAAATAAAATAAAAAGAATTTGCATTTCATTGTTAGTTGCATACATCTCATTCAAAAACATTGCATTTCATGTGCATACATCTCATTGAAAACCATAACATTTCATTTTCAGCCATAGTTGCATATCATGTTAGAGACCATTCTATCTTTTGGATATAAAATTTGGTCAAGCAAAAGTCATGTTGCCTTAATCAGGGGCACCTTCATAAAATCCATCAAACCGAATTGTCATTCGTACACCCATTTTCCATTTGCACATATTTACATTGCCAAAATGTTTTCAGTCACTCAACCATTCCTAGTGTTTTAAGCAAACTTCGAAATGCATGTCAAAGTTCTCTAGGGCCATATCACAAATTACACTAAATAAAATCTTGAGTATTGGGAAATGATTTCAAAAGCGGTCTTGAACCTATCACATTTTCACATCTTAAAAACATCTTGTGTTAAAGAGAGATAACACCATCCTTGGGTTGTGCCTTGAAGTGAAAAGGGTAATCCTCGTTTGTCCTATCATGCAAACATAGTCCATAAAACAGTGGTTCTTACCACTATCACAAGCAATCACAAAATATAAATATAAATAGAGTAGTAAGGATAGGGTAAAATTCTCATCATACTTCGGTTGAGAATCCGATTCCCCAAAGCTCTAAGGAAATGAACATTTTTCACACACCACTGATCCCAAATAAGTTGTAAGGATCGTACTACTTGTCCAGTCAGATGGATAGGTAGTCATCCCCAAGGCTTACAAAGGTCAAAAACAACATGGACTATGGAGTTAACCTTCATCGGGGCTATAGACGCTTGACTGGCAGTGGAGTATACTCATTGCGTGGCGACATGTCTCTCCTCAAAAAGAGACCTCTGAATGCTCATACGGACAAACTAGCTTCGGGGTCTTCTCCATAACAGGGTTACCTAATTTATGCAAGATGAGGTTAATGAACACACTTGCACACACACAGGTTTTTGATTGCCTAGAGTCACTACCATGCTTCCGATTTGGTTAATGAACTCGCATGCACACACATTTGGTCCTAGTTGAATTAGGCGGTATTAGTAAGTTTGTTTGATACCACTAGCATGTTTGAGTCTTTGTAAAATAGTCTTCCTCCATATCTACCTCCATATCACCCTCCATATCTTCTTCCATATTCATGTCATTCCATACGTCATCCATTCACAAGCCACCAAGTTCGGTGCCCCTGATTAAACAATTATGATAACAATTGGCTAAATCTAACTATCTAAAAATATGAGTGCTTCTTAGTGCATATTTCATTTACTTAGTCTTGCATTAATCATCCATAGATTTACATATCATTTACTTAGTCTTGCATTAATCATCCATAGATTTGTATGTTATATACTTAGTCTCGCATTAATCATCTATAAGTTTGCATTCCATTCCATCACATATGCATCAAAAACATTAAAACATATAAAAACATGCATCACAAAAACATAGGCATTCACACAAAAGAGAGTAAAACACCAAATAAATAAAAGCCATGTATATATATATATATTGTATAAAGGACAAATCTGTACGATGAATGCCAAAAGGCTACAATATACAATAGAGCACCAAGGCTCATAAAGAGTGCATCTAAGCACTAAGCTAACCATCAAAAGAGGACCCCTGAGACCTAGTAGGAGCCCTAGACCTAGTGGTGTGCCTAGACTCACTATGCCTAGAGACAGAGGAGGATGGAGGATCAGGCAACACAATGTGATGCCTAAACAATGTGTCCTCCAGATCCTCAATGTAACGAGTCCTCGACCTAAACCTAGCTATGTCTATCTCGTGTCGTCGCTCCCGCTCCGCTAGCTCTGCCTGGAGTCTCGTCACCCAGTCATCCCCAAACAACTTGGCCATCTTCGTGGCTCTATCTCGTCCAACCTCCACCCGCACCCCCTCCATGGGCACCTTGAGGATACGGTATACATCCTCAAGCGTCACCGTCATCTCTCTAGTCGGGAGCTGGAACGTCCCCCGATCTGGATCCCACCTCTCGGCCAAAGCCGAGAGGTACCCCTCATCCGCCCGAACTACCTCCAACCGGGCTACCTCCGCTAGCCCCACTACCTCCAATATCTCCCAGTCTACCTGGGACAACGACCTCCTCATCCCTGGAATGATAGGGGAGAACCGGTGTCGTGCCTCTAACACCCTAAGCTGCAAAACAACAAAACAAAAATTTGTTACAAATTTTTCCCAAAAAAAAAAAAAAAAAAAAAATGCAAAAAAAAAAAAAAAAAAACACATAATAAGTACTTGCTTAAATGAACAAATACCTCAGCTGGCTGCACTGGCGCGTCCGCTCCTATCTCCGCCATAGCTCCCACACAAACCTTTCACTCCACTCCCTCAGACGCACTTCTCTCAAGCTCGAACGCACAAATGAGCGAAATTCTCGTTGAAACTATTTAAATAGCTGGTTTTGGCACCCTGAAACGCAGTGGGGCATTTCATGGTGCATTTAGACGTAGTCCTGCATTTGCAGAGCGCCTAAACACCGACGGGCATCTCTGCCAACCACAAATGCAGACCGGCGTTTGGTGTCAGTATTGAATAAAGGAACAAAACTTGCAAAATTGAAGCTTACCTCCTCCAAATTTCATCAAATTGCATTCATCCATTCTTCTTATCATAATAAAACATTTTGTGAAGGTTACAACAGTTTTGGACACAAATTTTGTCATTTCGCTCAAAAAGCGCATCATTCATCATTGTTTTACAAATTGGGTTAAAAATATTCAAAACCTTCACAAAATTAACCACATTCATCAATTTTTCTGATCTATCATCAATTTCATTCATTCTTCTTTCATCATGCATATTTTTGCCAAATCAAATTAAAGTAAACCTCGTATCTAGTGGTATATTCTATCACCTTGGCGATTGCAGCGATTTGAATCCATGCAATTCGATAAGAGGATTAAACCACCATAAGGACACCTACCATTTATCATAATCAACTATTTCACTGTTTGAAAATTGGAAATCAATTTTGGATATTCTACTTTTCAAGTGACCTCATACCAAGATTAATTTGCTCAACAGCTTGTCATTGATGGCCTAGTTCATGGGGCCTTAAACATGGACAATCTTTAATATCATCATTATTTTGAGTCTTGCTAGAGATTGAGGCTACCTAGGTTGATTGGTTCCGACCCGAGGAATTATCCATACAGTCACTAGGAGCATCTCTGAGTTCTGGACTCTTTTCATGCATCTTTCATCTCTGCATATCAATGGCGCCAACAAGGCAATTTCATTAACAGTATGGACTCACACACAGGAGTTGGGGCATCCGTTATCAATTTCTAATTTTCCTATAGTGGAATTCATCTTACATGATCATGGAACTTACAATTTGGCAAAAATCCCTTTATAACCGTTGGGGCAGAAAACGGTCCATCTTTCACATCACTCATATCGTCTTCAATCATATTCTTTTCTGGTTTGTACACCAACCCCTTTCCTGTTGGGACATAAACAGATGGTTCATACACCAACCCTTTTTTTCACCGTTGGGGCAAAAACGGTTCATTTTCTTCCAAATTTCTTCCAATTGGCTTGTGAGAACCATTCTCGCTCGCCAATTGAGGGGGTAAGCTGATAAAATTTTAAATATTCTTTTATTCTTTGGTCTTCAAAGTTGTGCTTTAGTCTTGAGAGAGAGTTGCGTCTGATCCAGCTTTTCAGGTGTCTTAAGTTTTTGTGCTGCATTGTGTCTTCACACAAAGCAGCTCAAAAAGGGGCATCTGTAGACACCAAAATCTAGCCACTTGTAAGTCATCTATACCTTCCTGTTAGCCACATGTCAGTCATCCACCTTCCCGCCATTATTTGGCCCAAATCCACACCTTCCCGCCATTATTTGGCCCAATTTCACCTTTTCCCGCCATTATTTGGCCCAATTTCATCTTTCCCGCCATTTTTCATTCCCAAATTTATTTAAATTAATATTTATATATATATTTTAATATTTTAATATATTTTAATATATATATATATAAAGATACTTTAAGTGATTTAATCTGAGCCGTCCATCCTTCATTTAATCTCATCCGTCCATCCATCTTAATCCGTTTCACAACCTAGATTTATTCTCTACCCTTGGATCCACTTTAATCTTAGCCACACGTTCAAAGTGTCGTTAAAACCCTAAAGTGTGCCCTAAGAGTAGATTATAAATTGAGTCACCTTGATGGCTCAAACTCTATCTCTTTTACTATCTCTCTTTTGTTATCTATCGCTATCTATCTCTTCTTCAGCTAAACCTACCCATCCATCGCCGTCCCTTTTCGTCGCATCCATCGCCAACTTCGCCGCCATCCCTTCTGCAGCATTCTGTAGAATCCCCCATTCTTGTCGCAAGTGCCCACGGGCGTTTACCCGCAACCACAGACATATACCGACGTCTGCAACCCCGATCCAGAAGCACGCGGGCGTTCAGCGATCGCACCAGGGTGCCTTTCGTAGCCGATTTGACAGTTACATCACTTCCAGGTGCCGCCTGGTCTCGCCGTGTTAACAGAAAAAGAGGTATAGATTCTAAAGCAAGTAATATTTTTATGTATTAATCCGCCGTTAGATTCTGCATTCTATTTATTTCATTTCTAGGGTTTTAGACTGTTTTTGAGGGCTCACACAGTGGAGCCCTCTTACTAGTTTCTAACCTTTTTGTAGTTTTAATGTGTGCAGGATTTTAATGGCAGATTTGATTGGATGATAGCAGCTGCTTAAGCTGGAGTGGTCCGAGCCAAAGGATACAACGAAGCCCACTCATTCTGTTGAGGTTAAGGATACATTCTTCGGAGACGCCACCATATTGTGCCAGCTAGGGTTTCGGAGAACCCTAGCACAAATTGTAATCTTGTATCACGAAAAGGGTTACAGGCCCTGTTGTACTCAAAAGGAGTTTCTAAACTCCATTGATTAATAAAAATCGTTTGTTTTGTACAACTGTGTTCTGCATTACTTTTTATCATGATTTCTTTATCTTTTGTTTGGCGTTGTATCTTTAATCTACAATTTTATATTTTTCAATATGGAGGGGGGTGGCCTCATGCAAATGATATGCATGCATGGATGAATACACCTTGGGATCTCTTCTACTAAAGTGAACAACCAATCTTAACATGCTTGATCATCAATTAAATTCGTTTGAATAGAATCATGCTTATTTATTTATTTTTAAATAAATATTTCTTTATCCACTGAGTTCAGTTAACTTGTGAAACTGAAGTGAAAGATATTATATTTGAATTTTTAATTATTTTCTCCATGCTAACCTCCTTATATTTTATGTATCAGTTAACTTGCATGAGGTGTGATTGCAGTTAACTAGAGATTAGATTTGGGTGAGGACAATCCTCACCCATATAGATAAGGATAAGGCATAGGTGGAGTTAGCTTGCATTTATTTTTGGACAATGAAATCTCATTCCGCACGTAACCAAGATGAATGATGTGAGGCAGAATTAAAGCTAACTGCGGATGATGTGAGCATTGGGGATGTAAGGGTGAGTGGTCCCATTTAGGAGAGGTGATTGGCTATGTAGCTTAGGTAATTATTAATAAATTATTTAATGGATAACTTAAATAATAAATTAATTAATACCTTAGGTAATAGCACCTTAATTTAATATTAATTAATTTTAATTAATATTAACTATACTAATTAATTATGACTAATTAATTAGTGTTTAATTATGCTTTATTTTTATGTCTACAGTATGATAGCAACAACCACAAGGTAAAAATCACATATTCAATCAACTCGACATTCTCAGTAGGAGATGAGTTCTTCATCCAACCCATATTAATTTTTAAGAATACCTAAAAAAGGAGTACAAGGTTAGAAAACCCACATTTAGTGTTGTTGAAGCCACAACCTAAATTCTCCTTTGACATTCAAAATTATTTAGCTAGTACCCCAACCAAGATCCCTCTCTTAGAGCTTTTGTAAACTTCTCCTATTCATAGGGAAGCTTTGTTGCAACTTCTAAGGCAATAATCTATTCCTAAAGACATTTCCTCTAGTGCTATAACTAAAGTTGTAAGTTTTATTGGGATACATCATATCACATTTTTGAGAAATGGTGATTCCTTTCTTAAAATAATGAGGGGATTCTTACCTTTACATCACTATATTTATTTAGGAACATTTATCAAGCGAATTTTGATCGATAATAATTCTTCCCTCAATTTATGCACTTATCAATTATTCCAAAAGTTTAGATTAAAAGAGGAATATTTAACTAAATTTGATATCATCATCAAATATTTCAATGAATCCCAAGAGGCTTGTGATATTATATCTCTCTCTAAGGGTTGGACCTAAGATCTTAGGTACCTTGTTCTATGTGGTGTCTTGTCCTTCATATTTTAATCTTCTTCTTGGATGTCCTTGGATTCATGCGATGAGGTGTATTCCTTCTACTTTTCACTAATATATGAAGTTTGAATTTAAGAATAAGTTTTTCACCATTCTGAGTGATCCTCACCAATTTCAATATTCCTTGATGGGTTAGTTCCTTGTGTTATGCAGGTTGAGTCTACTAGTTTTCAAGAGAACTTTGGTTCTATGTCTCCCGAGGATCTTGAACAACTAGGAATGATTCTTGCCTTACCTCCTCTTGAGGATGAGTCATCCATTATCATGGAGGAGTCCATAGATGTTAACATAGGTTTTGAGAAGGTCCGTAGAATTCTTAAGCTAGGTAAAGCCTTGTCCATGGATGAGCAAGAGTAGTTGACCAATTTTTTGAAAGAGTTTCATGATATTTTTGCTTGGCCATATGTCAACATGCTAGGGCTTGATACCTCCCTTGTTATTCATCACTTGGTAGTGAAGCCTAGTGCTAAGCCTATTACGCAGAAACTTAGGAAGATGTATCCTAAGATCACCCTTTTAGTCAAGAAGGAACTCCAATAACTCCATTATATCGGTATTATAAAAGTTATCGACTATTTTGATTGTATCTCCAACATCATTTTGGTGGCTAAGAAGACATGAATAACTAAAATATGTATCAAATTTTGGGACATTAACTTAGCATATCCCAAGGATTATTTTCCTCTTCCCAACATAGATCAAATTGTATATTTCATCACCAAATGTGGCATGTTTTCACTCATGGATGGTTTCTCAAGATACAACCAAACCATGGTTACCACTGAGGACCAGGTCAAGATAACTTTCATCACATTGTGGAGTATCTTTTGTTATAAAGTCAAGTCTTTTGGCTTGAAAAATATTGGTGCCTCATATCAGAGGGCCATGACTTATATTTTTTATGACATGATGCATTATATTTTATAGGACTATGTGGATGATCTCCTGGGTAATTCCATACATCAACAGGATCATGTTCACGATATAAGATAAATTTTTGGAAGGCTTTAGTAGTTTTAGGTTATTCTTAAGCCCTCTAAGTGTGTGTTTGAAGTCACATCTGGTAATTTGTTAGGTTTCATAATTTATAGACAAGGTATTAAAGTGGATCCCATTAAGATAGTGACTATCACTAACATACCTCCTCCCTGCATCCTGACTAAGTTCCATAAATTATAAGGTAGACTTCAAGCTATTAATCAGTTCATATATAAGTTAGCTAATAAGTGTTAGCCCTTTCTTAATATTCTTATGAAATATCTTATATTCCAGTGGGATTCTGAGTGTTAGTAAGTTTTTGATGAACTCAAAAAGTATCTCACTTCCGTGTCTATATTAGTTTTACCTCTATCAGATAAGCATTTGATGCTTTACATAGCAACCACAACTCATGCTTTGAAAGCCTTATTAGCTCAACATAATTATCAAAATAAAGAGTGAGCTATATACTACATCAATAGAACCTTGTTCAACTATGAAACCAAATGCACTCCCTTATATAATCTTTGCCTTGCTATGGTGTTCGCTTCCCAGAAGATAAGATACTACATGCTCAACCATAGTATATTGGTAGTTGAAAATTTTGATCCTTTACGTTACCTAATATCTAAGCCTCACCTTTTAGATTGAGCTACTAAATAGATTTTAGTTCGTAGTGAGTTTGACCTAAATTTCATAGGTCAAGAGGCTATCAAGGATTGGGTGATTGCTGATTGGTTAGCCTCTGCTCCCCTAGAAATTGCCCATCCTTTGGTCATTGAGTTTCCCAATGAGTGCTTTGGCATAGATACTGAAGAGATAAAGTCTTGGACTTTGTTCTTTTATAGATCCTGATGCATGAAGGGCATTGGTGCTAGAGTCATTCTAGTTACCCCAAAAAAATAAATCATCCCCCTTTCTTTAAAAATTCATTTTTCTTGCATAAAAAACACTACAAAATATTAGGCTTTGATCCTTGGTCTTAGAGCAACCTTAGCCTTGAAGGTTAGGTTTATCTGCATCTTTGGTGACTTTTAACTTATGGTCAATCAAATAAATGATGTTTATCAGACTTCAAATGATAAGCTAAAACCTTACAAAGAGATTATCACCAAGCTTTTGTTTGCATTTGATCAGGTGATCATAGATTTTATCCCTAGATCCTCCAACTACCATGCATATTCCATGGCTATTGTTGCATCCTTGTTTCATTTGGAGTTGGAGGATAATAAAGCATATATTATAATTAGATAAATTTGGGAGCCCATGTCACTCGATTCTTGTCTTATTTTGTTAGATGTTTTTACCATAAAATATTCCCCATCTTAAGCATGGTATACTAGTATTTTTAATTTTCTTAAAGATGGTTTAGTTCCTTATGTTTTAGATGACAACCAATGTAAGCTTTTGTGCAAAAGAGCATGTTGATTCATTACTATTGGCAATACTTTGTATTGATGCTCTTTTTAAGGCATCCTATTGTGATGCCTTAACTTCAATGAAGCCTGACTAGCTCTTAGTGAGGCTCATGAAGGTTCATGTGGATGCCATTTCAATGATAATACCATTGACAAAACCTCCGTCATATGGGGTAATACTGGCATTCCATGGAGAAATATGCATGTGACCATGTTTGATGTTGCGATAAGTGTCAATACCATGAAAACCTTGTTCATGCTCCTTCTCAACACCTTCAGGCTATTTCTTCCCCTTGGCCATTTTCCATGTGGGGATTGGACATTATAGGGAAGATTAACCCAATGTCGTTTGATGATCACAAGTTTATCATAATAATAACTGAGTATTTCACTAAATGGTTCAAAGCCATACCCTTGGCCATGGTGACTAGAGCTCAGGTTTACAAGTTCATATTTAGCCAGATCCTT
Organism: Wollemia nobilis; assembly: GCA_028583015.1. Classification (NCBI taxonomy): domain Eukaryota; kingdom Viridiplantae; phylum Streptophyta; class Pinopsida; order Araucariales; family Araucariaceae; genus Wollemia; species Wollemia nobilis. The sequence continues at coordinate 3,116,166 of JAQPPZ010017036.1, read as the reverse complement.
TATAGGTTTGAGATTCCTTCGATGATTGTTTTTAACAATCACACTCCTATTAAGAATAGGGATATCCATAAACTTTGTGCTAAGTACAAGATTCAATACATGTGGTCAAATATGTATTATCCCTAGGGTAATTGGTAAGCCAAATCATCCAATAAGTCTTTGATCAAATTTCTCAATAAGTTGGTTAGTAAGACCAATCATGACTGATATATCCAACTTTATCTAGCCATATGGGCCTATCGTACTAGTGTGCAAACTTATGTAGGCACTTTTTTTTATGTCTTAGTCTATGAGACCGAGGTGGTATTTCTATTAAAGTTAAAGGTTCCTTAATTATGCACATTTTTGCAAGATGCCCTTGATTGATGATGAATATCACTTAGTTCATTTGAATTAATTAGAATTGGTAGATGAAAAGCACATTCATGCCTTAGAACATTTACAAGCCTATTAGAATAGGCTCAAGCGATATTATTCCAAGAGAGTTTGCAATTGTTCTTTTGAGGTTGGAAACCTTATCCTCAAAGAAAATTTAAAGAACACAAATTCTCGCTTAGATATTAAAGGTAAGTTTTATCCCAATTGGTTAGGCCCCTTTATCATAACATCCAAGTTTAGTTCATGGGCCTAAATTTAGCTTCTCTAGATGGTAATAAAATTAAAGAACCAATGAACATAATGCATCTAAAGAGATATTGTGCATAATTTGGTACTCTACATTTTTGTGCTGCATTTCACTTAGTTTTTACACTAAAATTGTTTTGCTTGTTCATACTACATGATTGCTTGTTATATTTTGCATAGTTTTCCTGACATTCTGCTTGTCATGCAATTGCATTGCTGCTTGCTCATATTTGTATGACTGCTTGATCATATAGATTCTTGATGACTTCACAACAATATCAAGTGATGAAACCTAGTTAGGTCTTAGCTCACATGAATTGCACTCAAACTAGGGCTCTGATGCCTAGCAAATACCCAACCTAGAGCTCATCTCTGTGCATTTCCATCATTGCATTCACTCATGCCATTCTATATTTCTTGACCTTGAAAGTATAAATGATCATCATAATTCTCTCCAAGTAAAGGAATGTAATTATTCTTCTATATATCCTCACAATTTGCATGCTTTCTTTCTTTGTTTTTTCAAGACAAGGATACACGTTCTTTTCTTCGATCTAAAAATATTGCTTTGTTTACACTTTCTTCTTTCTTGATATTTTTATTATCAAGGGACCCTCATGAGATATGACATATATCGTATAAACATAATTTATGGTGTTCATACAACCACTGAATATCTTACACACATCTCTTACTTCTCAAAATTTTGGGAAGGATGCACACACACATCATTGTTGCGGGCCAAACAAGGTGAATGGTTTCCTATTTTTGTCACATGCCCGTGCATTTAATTATCAACCTAGGGAGCTTCGTAAACTTGCGAAGAGTCAAAATTAGGTTACTAAAATACCACTGGAGGTGAATCTGCTAATCCTACATTTTGGGGGGTGTTCTTGAAATGGTTGTCAATCATTCCTGTACTCCTCAATGAATTACGTAAGAAGAACAGAATTAAATCTACAGAAATAAATCATATACACATTCCTAAAAATAAACCTACTGCAAATACTGGAACTAGCAAACTAATGAACATTCTTATGAAAGCAATAAACTAATTAAAATAAATAAATAGAAAGGAAATGGGGAAGAAATACTGGCTTGGAGTGGGCCCGGGCTCCAGCAACTTCTTCTCGATCGAACACGCGCTTTAGAACTTCTGGAACTGTAATATATTTATCAATGTATTACAATCTATCTTCTATAACTCTAAATGGATCTTTATTAATTATTTCTATATATTTTTAGAATGATCTACGTGTGTTTATATAACACACCTGCAAAACTTCTGTTATAGAAGTAGTTACAACAGTCGATCCATCCCAGACTAAATTGAGACAGTTTGGTAAATGCAATCGACATCTGGCATTCTGTTCTAATGGTGACGTGTTCGTTATTCGGTTCATGCTTTGCCTGGCATCAGTAAAACATTTTGATATGTTGGTGCAATATCCAATTTAGCTTTGCATGATGCAAAGCTAGAACTGCACCAGCCACTGCCATCCACGTCATTCAAATCTAGTCAACGGGCAAAGAATCGGTAGCGCCTTCCTTATGAGGAAGGTACCTCATTATCGTGACGCCTTCTAGTTGTGGGGAGGCGCTTGCCTTCTGTTAGCACCTTCTAAATGTGAGGAGGAGCTTATATTTGGTTGGTACCTTTTGGATGTAGGGAGGTGCTCGTGTTTAGTTGGCACCTTTCAACTGCAGGGAGGCGCTCGTATTTAGTTGGCACCTTTCGACTGCAGGGAGGCGCTCATCTTTAGTTGGCACCTTTTGAATATAGGGAGGTGCTTATATTCAGTTGGTGCCTTTCGACTACAGGGAGGCACTTATATTCAGTTGGTGCCTTCCAACTGCAGGGAGGCGCTTGCACTTCGTTGGTGCCTTTTGACTGTAGGGAGGCGCTTATATTCAGTTGGCGCCTTCCGATTGTAGGAAGGCGCTCACATTTTTTTGGTGCCTTTCAACTACAGGGAGGCGCTTATATTCAGTTGGTGCCTTTCGACTGCAGGGAGGCGCTCACATTTAGTTGGTGCCTTTCGACTACAGGGAGGCGCTTATATTTAGTTGGCGCCTTTCGATTGCAGGGAGGCGCTCGCATTCCGTTGGCACATTTCGACTGCAGGGAGTCGCTTATGTTATATTCATTACCCTCAATGAAATAAAGTGCCAGGTCCATCAAACGGACCTCGACCGTTCCAAATCTAACTAAATCAACTTCAATTCCACAAAACATACTAAAAACACACAAATTAGATAACATGCATAATTATATCAAATATCTATATAATCATTCATAAAAGTATGCAATCCTTATTATACAGCTGCATATTGATCAAAGAAATATGTAAAAAATATGAGCATTTCTGGTGCTCATCATCCCCCAACGCCTAACATATGCCATGCCCTCGTGGCATCCAAGCTATAGGTAGCCTTCTGACTTTTCATCGTTGCCATCTCCTGGAGGATTCGGTTGCTTCTGCGGCCCGAGTCTGTATTTTCATGCCGACATGTGAAGGTGTGGTTCACCTTTGCTTATGGGAAACTACGGCTGTCAATTGTCCTCTTCTTGTTCTGGTCGCTATTGGTGGTGGTCTAGCTAGCGTTGTTCCTACTGATTGAAATGTAGCTTCAATATCTTGCCAGAGGTTGGTGTCTGGAGGTTTGACCACTGCCATAGGGATATCCGAGTTATCCCCTCTGGAAGGCACCACTTGGGTCTTATATAATCCGACCTCTTCAGGGGTAAGCCCTGCATTCTCCTTTGCAATTGCAGCGACCTCCAATTGTGGGCCATATACTCCCCACCATTCCAAGTACCTCTTCATCATGGAAGGTCACCCTCGGGATGAACCATAGATGTCCCAAAACTAGCTGTATTCTACTGGATTGACGCAGATGCCAGAATCTCCTTTTATCCTTGAGGATGCCTTCCTGGCCTCCTTGGCTACTTTTATTTTGTTGCACCGCTGCTCAAAATATTTTTGCCTTTCGATGAACGGCTGCATGTCCCATTCGTCCTCCTCTGACTCGACGAAGGTCACTTTTTCCTTCTGTCAAGCCGTCCTGGGTCTCTTTGCCTTGGCCTCTGCAAAAAATGTGGCGGCTCGAATAGGGCTCTCTTTTCTCTCCTTTGGGGACTTCTCTTTACTCTGAATGATCGACTGTGCTACTATCTTTGGGGGTGATCCTTTGTTCGCCTGTCTACCTGGTGTCGACACCTCAGGCTCTTCTCCTTCTTCAGGCCTGGGGAGGTCCTCTTTATCCTCTGGTCCTATCTATTGCTGGAGACCTTCGTCCTGCTCTGTGTCACTCAGGACAATGACAGGGGGCATCGTAAGACTTCTTTCCATTTCACCCCTAAAAATAAAAGAATCCTCCCCTACCTCTGGGCTACTCTGTCGGGCATCCGATCGAATCTTCCCTGAAGAGAATACTCATTTGACGGATGTGGGAGAGTTTGTCGGCACTTCTTCTGCCCAATCAGTCTGAGTGGACGCCTCCTGTCTTGCTGTTCCTCTATCTTGGGGCATTTGACCTTCCTCTTGCAACTACTGGACCAACTGCTCGAGCTGAGTGATTCGCCTATCCCTTTCCTCCAATTCCATTTTATGCTAGTTCTAGAAATCTTCCAGAATCTGCTGTGCCATCCAACAATTGGTTTGCCATTCGAGTGCCTCCTCCAAGGCCGCATCGATCTGGTTGTTACTCCCAAAAGTTCATTCAGTGGGCTCTAGTTCATTAATTCTCAAAGGGTTTGGGCGACAACGTCTATCTTTGAGTCACTCTATCCTTCCTCTATCAAGAGGAATCATCGTAGAAATTTCCTATTGGGGATTGTTTCGTCCTCACCACCAGCGAGTGGCGCTCCTTCCTCCTCATACTCGAGAACTGGGGAATGCCCTCTGTCCTCTATGTCTTCGGGCATCGGTGACTGCTCTGCTCCTCCTAAAAAATAGTGCAACACCAATTGCCTGATGTTTGTTATCTCCTCTACAAGGGATGATTCGTTTTGCCCTAATTTGGCAACCGCATTGTGTAGCTCTATTTGGCCGCCATCTCCCTCTGCATCGCAGTTCTATCCTTGTGCTTTCGCGTGGTGGACCAATGCCGATATCAGCCCATGGTGGGCTAAGGCGGACGGTGCCCCCTTCTATTACCAAGCCACTTCATCTTTCAGAGCATTTGCCAAGTAAAAAGGTATGTTTAATTTCCTCCCATGCACTAGGTGATTGAGGAAGTGCACATGATTAATGTGCAGATGGGTATACTTCCTTGTGCATGTGAAGAATCAAGTAATTTGTTCGAACATCTTTCGCATATTCATGGGGAGACTATTTTTGAGTAACCCCTCCCTGTCTATCTGCACATTTTCTCCTGGCAGTAGTATTGCGGCACATAATTTTAACACTTCACCCCTGTATACACATTCCCCCGTGAGAGGCAATCCAGTCGCCTGTGAGATGAACTCAGGGGTGACTGGAATTTCCACCCCTCATACTTGGGTCGCATCGCCCCTCAAAGAGGCAGCAAATTCTCTAGCTGCCTCCATGTCCTAGCCCTTACTGACTAGGATGCAGTATTCGAGCCATCCCTCAGCTTCAAATTGGGTCTTCACTGCCCCTCTGATTCTGTCAGTGTCACTGGGTTCGTTCTTCTTGACCGCGTGGTTCTTGGACCTTCCTCCCATGGCGCCTTCTGCTATTGTATTTTTTTTCCTTCCTTCTTCAGGAAGGCACATTCTTATAGAAAATACGCCTAACCCTAGCAGTTATGGAAGATGCCCTATTGGCACGTGATTTTGGCTATGGGGGGATACGATCTCTATGACGGCGGTATTTTTTCGGTACTACGCATTTATAAATAATTATATAAATGATTTGATTTAGTATGTGCATACCTGATTTGGCATTCCAGTCATTGTGGCAGCTACTGATTTTTTGATTTGTGACACGAGGGAGGGGTATGGTCATTTGATGCCGCTCATTCATGCAATGCTTCGTTTCGCTTGAGGCGTCCGATAAATGTTACACGCAGGAGGCATTCTGTGGTACCTTCCCCATGTGGATGGTGCCCTTGTAGCACTTTTCCAACATTGTCGATGCTCTTCTTTGGACGAATGCACCTTCTGATGCTACGAGGTGTCTCTGATTGGTGGGAGGCGCTCTTGCCTGCATGTGTCTTCCCAATGTGGGAGGCGCATCCTTTCGGTTCGTGCCTTCCCGATGTTGGAAGGCATTTGTCTGGATGAATGCACCTTCCTGATGTTGGAAGGCGTTTGTCTGTATGAATGCGCCTTCCCAATGTTGGAAGGTGTCTTGGCTAGATGAATGCGCCTTCCCGATGTTGGAAGGCATATTCGGTTGGCGATGTTATTTTTTTTTTTTAGAACTTCTGGATGGGTGCCTTTCAGGTGCAGTAAGGCACCTTCTTCTAAACTTGGCACCTTTTGTATGTAGCAAGGTGCCTTCTATTGTATGGGCGCATTTCAAGTGCATTAAGGCTCCTTATTTTGGATGGGCGCCTTTCGGGTGTAGTAAGGCGCCTTCGTCTAGACTTGGTGCCTTCTGGATGCAATAAGGCACCCATTTTTTTTTTTGGCTTGGCACCTTTCGGGTGTAGTAAGGCACATTTTTCTGGGCTTGGCGCCTTTTGGATGTAGGAATGTGCCTTTTTATGGACTTGGCACCTTCTGGATGCAGTAAGACGCCTCTTTCTGGATGGCGATTTGACTGAAAAAAAAGGGTGATCAAGCCTTCCCAGTTTTTTTTGCTTTCCAGATTCTACCTACGAGCCGATGTCGAAATGCTGAGCCGAATCAGACCTGGTTTCCCAGATACCTATCCCTCATGCTGTCAGGTCCTCCACCTACAAAAAGCAACCAAAAAATAAAGGAAAATAAAGGCAGTTAGACGCGTTTCGTGCCTGTTAGGCCCTGGATTAGGATGCCTGCAGCTTGCATGCGGGTATCGTCCCTGCAAAAACACACATTACAAAAAAACTATATTAACTAAAAAATTTTGGGTGAGCACTTTCGTGCCCACCATTTCACCTATGAGAGTTCGGTCCAAATCTAGTAAGATGGGGTCTCCCCCATGCCTACTCTAGATTCTACCTGTAACATTTCAGACGTATTATAGGGGCGTAGTCGATGGCCATTGACTGTGAACATGGTGTTGCTGCTATCAATTGTCTTAACACACACCGCCCCATTCCTAATGAGCTCTGCCACCTCATACGGCCCTATCCACCTCTGCATAAGTTTGCCCTTCCTTTCTTAGAACCAGGAATCGTACAACAATACCCATTCCCCTATCTAGAACTTCTTTAGCTTGATGTGGTTATCATGCCACTTCTTTCTCTACTTCTATATAATCTCTGTCCTCTGCAAAGCATCCAGTCGAATTTTGTCCAGCTGATCTAGCTGGCGAATCCTCTATTTTTGAGCTTTGTCTAAGCTCAAATTTAATTCTGAAGCCGTCCTCAGAGTCTTGATTTTGAACTCGATGGGCATCATTGCATTTTTCCCATAGACCAGTTGGAAAGTTGTGCATCCTGTGGTGGATTTCCACGTGGTGTTGTATGCCCAAACTGTCTCTGGCAACCATGTGGCCCAATATTTCTTGTGTTGCTGCACGGTTTTGGTCAGGATATTTTCTATCTCCCTATTTTTCACTTCTACTTGCCTGTTCGCCTATGGATGGTAGGGCATGGTTTTATTGTGCCAAACTCTATACTGCTCCATCAGCTCCTCAATCAATTTGGAGGTGAATTGGGGCCCTTGGTCTGTTGTTATCTCCCGAGGAACCCCAAATCATGTGAAAATATGAGCAAATAAGAAATTGGCGACCGTTCTTTCCTTTGAGTCCCTTAATGCCTGCTCTTCCACCCATTTGGTGACATAATCCGTGCAGACCAGAATAAACCTCCTTCCCATCGAAGGTGGATTAAATGGTCCCATGAAGTCCATGCCCAATTTATCAAAAGGTTCCAAGTGTACCTGGGGCTACAAGGGCATTTCATCTCGATGGGTTGGTCTACCCATCCTCTGGAACTCGTCACACTTGCTGGTATGCGTTGCCGCATCTTTGAATAGAGTGGGCCAAAAATACCTAGCCTGTAGGATTTTGTAGGCAGTTCATTTCCCTGCAAAGTGTCCTCCTTATGGCTCATCATGACATGCCTTGAGCACTTCTAAAAACTCCTATTTTGCTACACATCTTATTATAATTTGGTATCGTCCTATTATAAATAGGAGACCATCCATTTAAAGGAATGATGCGCTCTTCTCTATGATCACCTAATTTTCTCGATAGGAGAGAGCAGGTGAGGTCCTTTCGATGGCCAAGTAATTGGCTATGTCTGCATACCATAGAGTTTGTTCACTAATAGCGAACATATGTTCATCTAGAAACTGATCTTCCACTGCTTGATGATCTTCTGGTATCAATATGGATAGAAAATCTGCCACAACATTGTCCTTGCCCAGGTTATCGACTATAGTGATGTCAAATTCCTGCAATAGCAATAGCCATCTGATAATTCTGCCACCAATGGCTGGCTTGCTCATCAGATACCTGATAGCTACGTGGTCCGTATGGATGAAGACCTTGTATCCTGTTATATAGTGGCAAAATTTGTTTATTGCATGGACAACTATGAGGAATTATTTTTCTGTCACTGTATAGTTGAGCTCTGCTCCCACCAAGTTTTTACTGACATAATAGATGGCATAAAATTCTTCACCATATTTCTACCCAAGGATTGCTTCGATCGCACCGTTTGATGCATCACAGTAAATATGGAATGGTATGGCCCAATTTGGTCCTCTCAAGATCGATGCAAATATCAAATTTTCTTTCAGCAATTAGAACGCTTCTTCACAATCTCCCGTCCAATTGAACTCTACGTCCTTAGAAATTAGGGTGTGCAATGGTTTGGCAATCTTACTAAATTTGGCAATAAATTGCCGATAGTACCCGGCTGATCCAAGGAAACTTCTTACCTCCTTCTGCATTCTGGGGCTAGGTAGGTCTCTGATGACCTCGATCTTCCTCTTGTATACTTTTATTCCTTCTATAGAGAGGTGGTGTCCCAACACAATGCCTTCCTGCATCATCATAAAACATTTTTCATTACTTAGGGACAAATGATTTTCCTTGCTCTTGTCGAGCACTCTTTCCAGATTTGTCATTGCCTCCTCGAAGGTTTCTCCATAGGTGGTGAAGTCGTCCATGTATACTTCCACCCCGTCTCCTATCATATCAAAGAATATGCTAAGCATCACCCTTTGAAAGGTGGCCGATGCGTTGCACAGTCCAAAAGGCAATACCTTATAGGCAAACGTTCCCCATGGATAGGTGAACGTTGTTTTATCTTGATCTTCTTCCCCTATCTGGATCTGGTTGTAACCACTGAAACCATCCAGAAAGGAGAAGTATTTCCTTTCTGAGAGTGTGTCTAAGACCTGATCGATGAACAAGAGTAGGAAGTGGTCTTTCTTAGTCGCCTTGTTCATCACCCGATAGTCCACGTAGATTTGCCATTTCTCATTATTTTTGGGGACCACCACTAATGGTGATACCCATTCACTATCAAAAATTATATATATGAATTCAGCAGCTAGAAGTTTGTGTAGTTCTTCTTTGACAATGTCTTTCATTGCTGGGTTCATCCTTCTCTATGGCTGCCGACTAGGAGTTGCCTGGTCATCTAAATAAATCTGATGGGTACATATTTTCGGGCTGATGTCGTGCATATCTGCGTAGTCCCATGCAAATGCTTGCTGGTGTTTTACCAGAAGCTCTTCCAATTTTTATAGCTATGTGGGCATCAACCTACTGTTGACATTTAATATCCTCCCTAGCCCAACGTGTATTTGCCAGATGTGGTGATCTTGGATGCTAGTCAACGATGATCTAGGTGTGGGGGTGGATGATTCTCCATGGAGAAACTCCATGATAGCACCATCCTCATCCTCTTCTGCCACATATTCCAAGGTCATCATTGGCTGGATTATGGACAACTCTGTAGTTTCATGCTCGGTGATCCTAGGTTCTTCTCTTGAGTCCATAGACTGAGCTGGAGGTGAAATAGTTAGTATTTTGATGTTTTTCCCATTGGAGATGGTCATTAGCCCATCCCGACAGCTGATGTAAGTTTTAGCTATTGCCAGCCATGGCCTCCCCAAAATGAGCGGGTAACCGCCCAGCCTGGTCTTGGTTTGCAAAACTATAAAATTGATCGGATATTCCCATGCATTGATTGTTACGATCACATCTTCCAGCATCCCTTCTGATGACACGGTTGATCGATCGGCTAACTACAGCACTATCGTGGTTGGCTTCAGGTTCGTGAGCTGCAGACTCTGCATGGTCTCTTGAGGCATCACGTTGATGGCTGCCCCAAGGTCAACCAATGTGTTGGATAGGGAATGTCTTCCAATTTTTACGGTCAACACTGGGCTGCCTGGATCTGCATAATTTGGATGATGTGTTCCACCCATCATTAGATCTGCTAGTTTACCCACGACAATGATAGTCTGGGTAGCTTTTCATCTCGATCTCCTTAGACACATTTCTCTAATTGCCTTGGTGTAAATGGGGACATCTCGAATTGCTTGAAATAATGGGATTGTTATCGTGAGATTCTTCAAGCTCGACAAGATGTCGAATTTTGGTTGTGTTGTTTTTCTTTGTTCCTACAACTGGCTAGGAAATCGAGCCTCCGCTCTCTCAAGTGCTTTTCGCTCTTCTACCAGAGGTGTCTCCTCTATTTCCTCCTCTTCTACCAGTGGAGGTGTCTTTACTATTTCTTCCTCCTCTTCTACCAGATGAGGTGTCTCTACTCCTAGCTGCCTACCTGATATAAGCTGAATATTGTACATATGATACATCTCACCTTCTACATTGTATGCTGGCTGGTTTACTCTGTTGTTCGAGTTTGTTATTGGTTGTGCTGGTAGCTACATAGGTCTCATTGTTGGCAATGCTGGTAAGTTATGTTGGATGTGAGCAGGCATTGTACTCTGTGGAGTCTGATTCCATGCATTGTGGCCTCTCCATTACTGCCCAGGATATGGATATGGCATCCATGGCTGCTAATTCGGGAATGCTGCTGGGGGTGTGTTCGTCCATAGTGATGGCCCCCACCACCCCATATTAGGTGGTTGAGGGGGTCCTTGGTGCATGTATGGCCCTCCCCCATATGATGGCATTCCTATTGATATATTCCCCGTAGGGGGCTATGGCCAACTCTTCCTATTGCCTATGAAGTAGGCCTCCATGCTCTCAGCCGCTTCCTGGTTACTGGGTAGTTGTGGGCACAATCGAGTTTTATGATTCAACCTACAAATTGTGCATACTCTGACCTTGTTTTCTAGACATGCATTCTTTGCGTGCCTTCCTCTGCATTTTGGGCAGAAATAGGCTAATGCTGCGTCATTTTCTTGTTTCTTCTTTTCTAACAGTAGCATATCCATCTGCAGTGCTAGAGATGAGAGCATTTCGCTCTTCAAATCCTCCAACATGTTACCTATTTCTATTTTGGTGACTGAAGCAGTCGCCTTCATGGTCCTAGCGGTGATTTTGCCTCGCCTTCTTGAGTAGTTTTAGCATAATTATCGGATGTCGTCCATAGCATGCTGATAGACATCACCTCCAGAGATCATGTTGAGAGCCTCCAGTGACTCATTGGTAAGTCCTCTCAAGAAGATGCTTTTGAGGGACTTATCAGATAGCTTCGAGTGAGGGGACCATTAAATATTAAAGCTGAATCTCTCCCAATACTCCTCGAGATACTCATCTTCTCTCTGTGTCATGCTCAGGACCTCCTCCCTGGAGTCTCTTGCTCTCCCAAAATCTTGATATTGCTCTAGAAAGAGCTTCTTCATCTGGTCCCAAGTGGTGATGTGTTTGCCTCCTAGACCGATGAACCATCACAGAGCTGCATCGTCTAATGTAGAAGGAAATAATTTCAACTTTTGTGTGTTTGATTTGTAATCCACAGACCTGCATAAAACATCAAACTTGAATAAAAAAGAGTCGGGGTCCTCAGTCGGGTGTCCTTTGAAGGACGAAAGGTGAGCAGGGGATATGTTTTTCATTTTGGTATCTCCTACTCACTCCTCTATTGGGAAACTAAATCCAGATGAGACTTCATCGTTATCCACCATTTTTTTAGGAAATGTGGTTTCTAATGCAGACGTTTATGGCCTTTCGATCATTTAAAACTTTTTGAGTCAATGCTCTAAGGTTGTCTGGCAAGATCGTCTGATCCTCCACAACCTTCCACAATAGGGCTTCCTCTAGAGGAGTCCTTTTAAATAGGGGATTTATGATGATTCGTTCGTCCCCTTGTTGATGGGATGAGGTGGCACTTTGCACAAAGTGCGGTTCCTCACTCCAATGGACTGCTGGTAGGTCAGACGAATCTAACTCAAACCCAAAATGCTCGGCTGACTCAGGTCCTGATGGATTAGTTCTTATAAAGTGACCGTCAGGTCCTCTTCTTCTCGAAGAACTCATACAAGGTCATATGGAAGGTTTCAGGGTATTGTAAGTAATCTAATTAAGATGCTTCCCCGATAATGATGCCAAAATGTTGCGGGCCAAACAAGGTGAATGGTTTCCTATTTTTGTCACATGCCCGTGCATTTAATTATCAACCCAGGGAGCTTCATAAACTTGCAAAGAGTCAAAATTAGGTTACTACAATACCACTAGAGGTGAATCTGCTAATCCTACATTTTGGGGGTGTTCTTGAAATGGTTGTCAATCATTCCCGCACTCCTCAATGAATTAGGTAAGAAGAACAAAATTAAATCTACAGAAATAAATCATATACACATTCCTAAAAATAAATCTATTGCAAATACTGGAACTAGCAAACTAATGAACATTATTATGAAAGCAATAAACTAATTAAAAAAAAAAAAAAAAAAGGAAATGGGGAAGAAATACTGGCTTGGAGTGGGCCCAGGCTCCATCAGCTTCTTCTCGATCGAACACGTGCTTTAGAACTTTTGGAACTGTAATATATTTATCAACGTATTACAATCTATCTTCTGTAACTCTAAATGGATCTTTATTAATTATTTATATATATTTTTAGAATGATCTGCGTGTGTTTATATAACACACGCATAGAACTTTTGTTACAGAAGTAGTTACAACAGTCGATCCATCCTAGACTAAATTGAGACAGTTTGGTAAATGCAATCGACATCTGGCATTCTGTTCTAATGGCGGTGTGTTCGTTGTTCGGTTCATGCTTTTCCTGGCATCAGTAAGACATTTTGATACGTTGGTGCAATATCCAATTTAGCTTTGCATGACATAGAGCTAGAACTGCACCAACTACTGCTGTCCACGTTGTTCAAATTTGGTCAACGGGCAAAGAATCAGTAGCACCTTCCTTATGAGGAAGTTACCTCATTATCGTGGCACCTTCTAGTTGTGGGGAGGCACTTGCCTTATGTTAGCGCCTTTCGACTATGGGGAGGTGCTTATCTTTGGTTGGCACCTTTCGAATGTAGGGAGGCGCTCGCGTTCAGTTGGCGCCTTTCGATTGCAAGGAGGCGCTTGTATTCAGTTGGCGCCTTTCGACTACAGGGAGGTGCTCATCTTCAGTTGGTGCCTTTCGATTGCAGGGAGGTGCTTATATTCAGTTGGTGCCTTCTGATTGCAGGGAGGTGCTTATATTTAGTTGGTGCCTTCCGACTATAGGGAGGCACTTATATTCAGTTGGTGCCTTCCAACTGCAGGGAGGCGCTCGCACTCTGTTGGTGCATTTTGACTATAGGGAGGCGCTTATATTCAGTTGGTGCCTTTCGATTGTAGGGAGGCGCTCGCATTATGTTGGCACCTTTCAACTGTAGGGAGGCGCTTATATTCAGTTGGTGCCTTTCGACTGCAGGGAGGCACTCACATTTCGTTGGCGCCTTTCGACTGTAGGGAGGCGCTTATATTCAGTTGGCGCCTTCCGACTGCAGGGAGGCACTCGCATTCCATTGGCGCCTTCCGACTGCAGGGAGGCGCTTATGTTCTCTTCATTAGCCTCAATGAAATAAAGTGCCAGGTCCATCAAACGGACCTCGACCGTTCCAAATCTAACTAAATCAACTGCAATTTCACAAAACATACTAAAAACACACAAATTAGATAACATGCATAATTATATCAAATATCTATATAATCATTCATAAAAGTATGCAATCCTTATTATACAGCCACATATTGATCAAAGAAATATGTACAAAATATGACCATTTCTGGTGCTCATCAATCATTCTTCTTTTTTGTCTTTATTTCTTCTATCTATTTTCTAGCACATTCACACACACGTTATGCTTAATTTTGTTCACTCATCTTTTTCACACACCACACCCCTATCGGGTAGTATTTATTTTGGAAAATCAATCACATTATTTTAGCACCCCATACAAGATAGCTTCATGGTCATGAGCGAGGGGTAGCCTCCATTCGACCATTTGTGAGCATATATATTAGTGGATAAATATCTTTCTCTCTAGCCATTAGTGAGCATCACACCCACAATGAGTTTTTCTCCACACCTTGACCATATTTGTGAGCATAACACCCTTATAGGATAGCTTCATGACCACTAGCGAGGGGTAACCTCCATTCAGTCATTTGCAAGAATACATCCTCACAAGGTTTTGCTTTATTTATTTTTGTTTTATTTGGACCTTTTGGAGCTTTAGGTTTCTCCTTCTTCCACCTTTCCTTTTTCTTTCACTGTTTGTTTCATCCTCCTCTTTTTTTCTTTCTATATTTTCTTCTTTCCATCCATTCATCTATGCATTTCATTTTACATTCATTTTAGCTTGCATATTATATTGCATTTCATTTATTCAGATTCACTCATGCATTTTAGTTAGGATCATTTTACATTACATTCATTTTTTTGTGATTATCATGCTATATATATATATATATATATATATATATATATATAAATATATATATATATATATATATATATATATAAACTAAAAATGTAAGTTAACCCTTTGTATTTTCCTTTTGTCTTTCCTCTTTCTTCCTTTTAGAATATTTTTCTTTGTTGTTGCTTGTCACTCTCTTTTATTTTGAGTCTACCATTTTGAGTTTCCTTAGGAACTTTACATTCCTCCTAAAACTTGAGGGGGCACACTGGCCTGAGAGGCATTAATATCCCTAATACCTTATTTTGTATGGCAAATATTCGAAGTATCCAAAATAACACTATTTTTGCACCACCCCTTTATTCTAAACTAGCCACCTATTTTTTCCTTGTGTTTTCTATCCTTTTTCACCCATAGTTGTCTACATCTTTCTTTGACACATTTATTGGGCCATAAATGCATCAACAAGGAGGCAAAATGTAGACATGGAAAATTGACCCACCCAAATAAGTCATTTTTCCTTGGATTCCTTGAGAGGTTCTCAAAATTTCTAGGAGCAAGTTTGGCTCCTTTCTCTTGTGTTTTGCCTTGCTCTTCTTGATCTTGATCAAATTCATGCCCAATAATTTACGAGATGTGGATTTGGTAAATTTAGGGTTTTTATTCAAAAATCTAAATTTTAAGTCAACCCTTTTGGGGTGTCGGCCTAATCAAGGTTAAGTTTTGTTCTTTCCCATATTTTAGCCCTCCAAGACATTTATAAATAAAGGGATTGGATCCCATTTTTATCCCTAGTTCCTTCCACAATCAAGCTATCAAAATTTCATGCAAAATAAGAATTATTTTGGTCTCTTGTGCAATCTTCTAGTGCTCTTGATACTTTGGTGTGTTGCTTGTGATTTTTCAAGTGGATAAAGCCTTAACGATAATTTATCTTCTTGAGAGAGGAGAGGTATTCCATCTTTGCTCTTGCTTCTTCCACGAGATCACTAGGTTGTTTCTTTTCATTTATTAGTTCACATATTCATCCTAGTTTATATTCTATTACGTTTTGATCTCTATTTTAGGGTTTTAAACCTTCTTGTGTGAATTCATGCTATATCTGCTACAAGGCACAAATTTTATGAAAGTCCTAATTTTGCCTATCAAGAATTCTACGTTCGTTTTGGCTCTATCACTGAATCCATGCTTGGTATCTTACAGGGTATGGATTTGGTCTAGTTAGGTTTTTGGGTGATTATTCATCCAAAAATCTCAGGGTTTTATTTTACATGCCCTCTACATTTTTGTTTTTATATTTGTTTATGTTATGTTATAATTGTAATCATTTTATTTCACTTGCATTTCATATCATATTAGCTTGGGGGAAATTATTTATTTCTAAAACCCTAGTTTTAA
Organism: Wollemia nobilis; assembly: GCA_028583015.1. Classification (NCBI taxonomy): domain Eukaryota; kingdom Viridiplantae; phylum Streptophyta; class Pinopsida; order Araucariales; family Araucariaceae; genus Wollemia; species Wollemia nobilis. The sequence goes on along the minus strand of JAQPPZ010017036.1, from coordinate 3,100,238 downwards.
ATATTGCATTCTTTTTCAGCCATTGCATCCATTTTGTTTGTATTTCATTCGTTGTTCTATGCTATCATATTCTGTTGTATTTGTTCTAAAATTTAAAGCTTATTTTTATCATGAATGGTCAACTAAAAGGACCAAGGGAGCTTGTCTGCTATGCCTCCAAGCTTAGTCTTACAGCGACCTAAGCAGGCCCCCAAATGTTGACCATCTTTTCTAGAGTTTTTATGAATCTATTTTGTAAATTTGAAGTTGTGGGATATATTGGACATAAGATAAAGCTTGTATCAAAAACCATATCAGATAAGTGCTCTAAGTAAGATTGCTAGGTTATTTTTTGTTTGCATATATCTTTTTTATTCATAATCTAGGTCATAAATAAAAAGGAAAAAACTTTTGATTGCCTTCTAGACATTTAAAAGGAAAAAGGTATATAGTTCTACATTTAAGGTTGTCTTATTTTGTGCATTCCCTTGTTCCCTTGCTCAATTAAAAAGGATTTCATTTCTTGCAACCTAGGTTTAGAGATCATTGAATCAAAGAATAATACTAGGGTTACATATTATTTTCTTACATATTGTGTGTTTTACATTGTTCTTTGATTTCCATAGTTTAGCATGGAAATACCAAACATAGGTGATTGCTTAATTGAAACATTAAATATTTCTACCCCACACTTAGAATGAGTGCTAAAAATATTCCTAGTGAACCCATTTATTTGTGTCCTTGAGTATAAAGAATTTAACACACCCCTATGGTCACATTAGCTCCCAATGGATCCAACCAAGAATCATACACAATAATACAATTTTCACCCTCTACAACTATTCTCAAGTCAACCATAATATACTTAAATAATTACATGTTATAATTTTTCTTAAAATGGAATGAAAGGGGATGCCAAAATATTTATGGCTATATAAAGTGTTCTAGAGGAATAAGAGTGAAATAGTTAAGTCTCCAAGATTGTTGCAACCTCTTCATTTTTCATATCACCAATGGATACACATATTCATAGATTTCATTGAAGGTATTCTTAAGTTAGAGTAAAAAATAACTTTTATGGTAGTGGATTACTTTTCAATGTATACCCATTTCTATTATTTACAATATACAATCATTGCCAACAAGGTGGACAAGGTATTTGAAGAACACAATCTTATACTGAGAGGGGGGTGAACAATATAAGAGCAATTTTTACTTTTTTTTCCCAAATAATATTATGCAATATATCAATGGTAATATCAAAAATAATAATAAAAGGAATGCACAAATCACCACACACAATAGAGACACCAATTTAACATGGTTCACCCAATGTGGGCTACTCCACAGAGAAAATAGTTCACTAATATTTTTTCAATCAATATCCTGGGAATCCTTTCCTTATTAAAATATTTATGGACCTCTATCCAAATGAGACACTAATACCCTAATCAAGTTCATGGATATATATTCACAGGAGACACCAATCCCATCAACTGATTTATGGATCTCTATCCATAGGAGAACTCCTTATCCTCTCCTCTGGCTGGTAAACCTCTATAAGACTACTGCCTCCACTACACTAGCTTGTGGATCTCTCTCCACTGAAGACTCTTGTCCTAACTCAGAAAACCTATCCTCACTACTGTGGATAATGGATCTCTATCCACTGGAGACCATTGTCCTCTGCTCTATCACCTCCAAATCTTGTTCTCAGCTCTATCACAAATCTGCACTAAACACAGTCCTTCAGTCTAGCACAAATATTTTCAAACTCTATATCTGATCTTCACTAAATATACTCCTTTGGTCTAGTACAAATCTTCTCAATATCTATCTCTGGTTTGCACTAAACACAATCCTTCGATCTAGCACAAATTTGCTCAATCTCTATCTCTAGTCTAACATAAACTTGTCCTCAAATCTACACCAAAATATGCCCTCAAATATATCTTCAAGCCTTAACACAAAACTTGACCCAATCACAAATAAACTCTGCTAGATCTACCCCAAACCTTAACTCAAGGTTTAAAAAAATTAATCAATCAACTCTGCTCTCAAGTCTTCTCTAAGACTTACCTCAAATCTACTTCAACAAGTCCTCACTAGAACTTGTCCAATCTGCTCAACAAGTCTTCACCAAGACTTACCTCAACTCTACTCTCAAGTCTTCACTAGAACTTGTCCACTCTGCTCAACAAGTCTCCACCAAGACTTGCCTCAACACTACTCTCAATTATTCACTAAGACTTACCTCAAATCTGCTCAACAAGTCCTCACTAGAACTTACCTCAACTCTGTCCAATATGATCGTAAGCTTCCACAAAAGCTCACACAAATATATCCTTAATATTTTAAAAAATATTTCTCAATCATGTCCTTAAGTCTCCTCAAGGACTTACTCAAATTTTCTCGTAGGCTCTCACAAAATCTTACTCAAATCAATTACAAAACTTGCACACAAACTCAATTCAATCTCTTACAAAAAATATCTTTCAAATCAATTCAGAATATAGAACAATTTGTTTCATATAACTTAAAATATTGCTCCAATACTTCCAATCAAATAGGCTCATTCAACTCCACTCAACCAATCACTCAATGAAGGTTTATTCAACAATGCTTATCTAACAAACCTCACATAACAACGATACTCACGATATTTCACAAACACTAGTTCAAGCATATGAATACTCACTCAATTGTTTCCAACAATACTTATCAAACAATATCTCATAACAATGATACTCATGATCTTGCACAAATCCTAGTTCAAGATAGTTCACAACTTCACATAATAATGATACTCATGTTCTTGCACAAACCCTAGTTCAGGATAGTTCACAACTTCACATAACAATGATACTCATGTTCTTTCACAAACCCTTGTCAAGCATATGAAATATTCCTCAATATTTCCAACAATGCTTATCAAACAAGGTTTCTAGTATCAATTATCATTCCAAAAAACCAAACTCAACAATGCTTATCAAACAATCCTTTTCACTCCAACTTAGCATCAACAACATCCATCAATCACTCTTAAGGATAAATTGCCCTTACCTCTTGTTTTAAGAAGACTTGAATGCAAACACTTGTCTCAATCACAATCAACTCTTTGTCAATTTAAAATGTTAGGTAGCAATATATTCTCAATCATTCACTCAATTTCATCCCTCAAAATATTTCACCATACATAGTAATAAATATCTTTTACTCCTTATAATATCCACACTTCAAAATGTAAACCAACAATTTATGTAAAGAAAATAATCACAATAATTTTCTTTATAAACCCTTATCTCTTTAACACATCATAGCTCATCCAATAAAAATATAATTCCCTTTTTCAACCTTATAACTCCTACTTTATCAAAAATCACAATAAAACAATTAACCTTAAAAAACTTATAAGTCCTTAACAAAAATTTATCATGCTACCTTTTAAACCTTAAAAGCAATTTTAATAACAAAAAATTTAAGTACATCTATCCTCAGTGGAAATTGAACTTTCGCTTGTTCTTCCACAACACCCTAGCCATGGACCACATGCCACGTGATCTAGGTGCTCACCTTAGAACCAAAAGCACCTCCTGTGCTTTTAAACCTCTACCTTGGTACCAAAAACTAAACACTTGAACCTTCACTAAACTACAGCTGTCGGGGTTCGATTATGGGACCTCCTTCCAGTTAGCATCTTAAGCTACAACTACATGCCGTTGGCCCAACCACCATTGTTATCTATGAGGTTTAGAGCCTCCTACCTCTTATACGTAAGTTGACTGCCACAAAAGCACAAGACCCTTGCCTCTTATTTCGCACGTTCACAAATTTTGCATGCATATCGATTAAGGTAATCGAAAGATAGATTTATGTTTTTCAAAGCATCTAGTATTTATATTAAATTTTGCTCTCACTCAACACATCGATGGGTGGAAATAATAGTCAATATCAGTGCTTGATTTTTATTGCTTGCCCTTTGTAACCCTAACCTTTGGGTTATTTTAATTTAAATTAATTTATAACAAAGTTGTTATAATTAATTTAATTATTAGGTCTATACTTTAGACCTTTAATATTATAATATAAAATTATAATATTATTTTCTTGGGCCTTCCTATTGCTCTTATAGACCTTTTTGACCACCTTAAATATTTTTTTTTGGTATAAGGTAGAGGTGGTTATAAGGTCCACAAACCTTTTACATAGTCAAAATGGGCTGGTTCTAGCATCAAGCCCGTATAATCAAAATACAAAATGGATCTTTCTAAGACCCACATTAAGCCATACTTAGAGTCCACAATCCTATACTTGTCGCTTGACTATTCAGATAAAACAAAAACCAAACAACACCTAGCACTTACTAATACCACTAGGTTGTTGTACCGTACACTTGTCACCTCCCAGTGCCCCAAGCAAATGGGATGCCTTTTTCCTCTGCCTAATTCCATCTCGTCGGATTACTCATCATCAACCCCTCTGATCTCCCTGATGCTCTAACATGTTTGATCTTAGCTCTTCTCTAGAAGCCAACACCAATAGTTCTTGAGGGAAGTTATCCTTCCAAATTTGCATCTCCCCAACAGAAACTGCAATATTTGCCATTAGATCCGCCGCCTGGTTCCCTTCTCTGAAGGTGTGTTGGATTCGGGCATTAACCAAATGAGATTTATGAATCTTTGCTTCTAGGATAAGCTCCAAGATGGTCCAACCGGGGTCTTTATCCTCCTTAATTGCCTTGATTATATTAAGCGAATCCCCTTCAAAGATAACTTCCTTATAACCCTCAAGTCTGGCAATTCTCATTGCCTGCATGCAGGCTCGGGCTTCCGCAAAATGATTTGTTTGAGTTCCCAAAGGTTTCGCAAAGGCAAGGACCACTTTTCCTTCCTCATTTCTCGTAACTCCTCCTCGCTCCCGCAGCCCCCGGATTTCATTTGGCTGCCCCATAAAAATTAAACTTAACCCACTTTTGTGTGGGGGTATCCACTTGACACCATCCCGTGGGTTGGTTGTAATGTCTAGGCCTGGAAGTTCCTCTCCCCGCTCCGCAAAATCCTCCTTTCCCTTAGAGACATGGTCTCATTTTTGAAGAAGAAAGTTTTCCAGTTTTCTTTCAAAGCTCTGATTATTTTATTACCACATAACCTGGGATCTTTCTTACGTCCTTTAAATACTCTCTTATTTCTCTCATTCCATATCCCCCATAAAAAATGGGGTAAGCTGAGCTTCCAGAGCCAAGTCAAAAGTTTCGCCCGAAAGGGGGAAGCCCACTGTATGCAAAAGTCAGACATGCTATTTGGACAGACCCAATCTATATGAAATTTGGACAGATCATTTGGAAGACTGCATAAGAAATTTCACAAGTTAGAAATATATGATTTACGTATTCTATCGCTTTCTCACACAAGATACATCGATTGATGAATTGGAAACCTCTCCTTTGCAGATTATCTCGTTGTCGAATCTTATTTTGAACTGCCAACAAAAAGAAGAAAGCTATTTTTGGGGTTAAATTATTTAACCAAATAATAGAAGTCGGAGTCCAGCCATTGAATCCCTGAGTGGATTAACTTATAGGCAGTTTTTACTGAATAGATCCCACTTGTAGTTTTGCCCCAAATCGCCTTGTCTCTTCCTTCCCCAGGAATGATCGGGAACACCCTTAAAGCATCATTGAGTTTGGTTAGGGCCACCTTCTCTTGCTCTGACAGATTATGAACTGTGATTTTCTTCCAAGAGGAAGTTTCCTGTGCTACAACAATAAAATCCCCTACTTTTCCTCCCATTTCCTCCGAAAGTTTATGTTGGAGGACCTGAAGGTCTAAGTTATCTTTCATAGGGGCCTCTTCCAACCACGGGTCTTGCCAAAAGTCCACTTGTCTTCCATTACCAATTCTCCATCTGATGCCTTTCCTGACTACCTCCCGACATTCGAGCAAACAATTCCATAAATAGGATCCTCTAGGGAGATTATCAGCTTTCAGAAGTCCTGATTATTTCTGATATATTTTGCCTTAAGAAGTTTTACCCATCCCAATTGATCATTATTGATAAATCTCCATACCTGTTTGCCAATCATAGCTTGATTCATTTCTTTCATTCTCTTTAGCCCCAGGCCCCCCTGATCCTTGCTTGCACACACCTGATTCCATGCTACCAACGAAATTCTCTTTCTCTCCTCCGAACCTGACCACAAGAAGTTGCGTTGAATTTGCTCCAATGTAGCTCGGACCTTTGCAGGCATTCTAAATAGAGACATGCAGTAAATTGGAATGCTCTGTAAAGTAGTTTGAACTAATAAGGCTTTTCCTATGGAGCTGAGAAGGCTGCCCTTCCACCCTGCTAACTTTTTGGAGATCCTGTCAATGACTGAGTTCCACAATGTAGCCTTCATTCTTCCTTCGAACATAGGCATGCCTAGATAAGTTGCTGGTAGAAGCTCCTTTCCACAACCGAAGAGGTTAGCTATTCTTTCCTCCCTCCCACCAGGCGTGTTAAAGAAATAGATGCTACTCTTCTTATAGTTTATGTACTGTCCTGCTTCTGTCTCATACTTGGTTAGAATTCTCTTCAGCTTCCTAGCCTGAGGCACCGAGGCTTTGGACACAATGATTGTATCATCCACAAACTGTTGGTGAGACACTGGCTCTGCTGTTGAGGCTGGTTTGAAACCTTCCAAACGACCATCTGCCACCGCCGCTGAAATGTTCCTACCCAATGCTTCCGCTAAAATAATAAACAAGTATGGAGACAAAGGATCTCCTTGTCGCAACCCCCTTTCACTCTTAAAGTAACCGGAGGGTGACCCATTCACCATGACAAAAAATCTTGTAGTAGAGATACAACTAAAAATCAACTTAATCCACTGGGGACATAAACCAAACTTACCCAAAATCTTGGTGAGGAACCGCCATGAGACCCGATCGTAGGCTTTATTCATATCAAGCTTTAGTAACATACCTGCTTCCTTACTAGCCACCATTGAATGAATAACCTCATGAATTGTGATGATACCATCCAGTATTTGTCGCCCTTTCACAAAGCCTCCTTGGTTCATATCAATGATGAAAGGAAGGATAACCTTCAGCCTATTGGCGATTGTTTTTGTGAGAATCTTCATCAAAGTGTTACATAAACTGATAGGGCAAAAACTGGAAAATTCCATTGCTCCCACTAGTTTAGGGATGAGGACTAAAAATGTAGCATTAACTCCTTCTGGGATTTCCATGTCCTTTTGAGCCTCAATTATAGCTTCCACTACATCATTGCCTAGGATATCCCAAAACTTCTGGAAGAAAGCTACGGGGAAGCCATCCGGTCCTGGGGAGCTGTTACCATCCATGTCAAAAACCACCTTCTTGATTTCCTCCTTTGTGAAAGGACTAAGTAAGAATCCATTAAGATTCTCAGTTACGAGGGGTGGAATGGCTGCCAACAGAGAGTCCTCTTCTTCAATAGTCGGATTTACATCTTCTAGCAACGATTTAAAGTACTCAACCGCTTCCCTCCTTATGTCTTCCATATCTTTGGTGTTAGACCCATCGGCCATCTTGATCTCCTTAATTTTGTTAGTACTCCTGTGGCGAAGAGTAGAGACATGGAAGAACTTTGTATTTCTGTCACCCTCCTTTAACCAACGCAGTCTGGATTTCTGCCTCCAAAAGGTTTCTTCAAATCCTAGCATCGTGTGGTATTCGGCTAACAACTCCCTCTCCTGGTTTCTCAGATCCTCTGTAAGCTGCTCTGACTTCAGCTTCTCCCGTAGTTCATTGATCTTGTCTTTTAGTTCTGCCTTTTTAACAAAAATATTGCCAAAGGAAGTTTTGTTCCACTCTCTAATGTTAGCCTTCACATTCCTTAGTTTACATGCCACTTGGGCCGCTTTCGAACCATTATACTTTTTGTCCCACCATTGGGCAACCAGATCCTTGAGATCCTGATGTTGGAACCACATAAGTTCGAATCGAAAGGGTCTGATGTATCTTTTCTTAGAGTCCTCCCCTGTTTCCCACAGAATTGGGTTGTGATCAGACCCGATTCTTGGGAGTGCCGTTAATGAAGAGTCCCCAAACCTCTCCAGGCATTCTTGAGAAAGAAGAAACCTATCTAATCTGATCTGAATTTGGTTTTCCTTCAATATTTTGTTAGACCATGTATAGGAGAATCTACGCAGGTCCACATCCATCAGCTCATGTTGCTCAACAAAATCTCTAAACTCGTAGATATCAACAGTTATTCTTTGAGAGCCCCCCAATTTATCTGCAGGATTAAGGTAGCAATTGAAATCCCCCGCCACAATCCAAGGGTAGTTGGGGACCGTCTCCCTCAATTCAGCTAGCTGACTCCAAAGAACCCTTCTCAGTCCCTGTCTAACTGGAGCATATACATTCGTTAAGATCCACTCTTCCTGCGTGGTTTTATCCACACATAAGAGACAAATAAACCAACTAGACATCCGAATCACTCTACTATCAATCACATTCTTGTTCCACATAACCAGCAACCCTCCTGCTGTTCCAATGGCCTCTTGGCCTACTACTTCAGCTTCTCGCCAAGTCCTATTCTTAAAAGGAATAACTCTACTCTCCTCCATTTTAGTTTCTTGCAATAAAATCATATCCGGTTTGTGTTCTTGTCTAAGAGCATACAAAGCTCTTATTTTTGCAGGATTACTCCCACGAATATTCCATGAAAGAATCTTCATTTATGGGCTTTGGATCCTCGAGCCTTCGCCCCAAAGAGCAATACTGCTTGAGTGCCATCAGCCACTCCTCGCTCTGCTTCTTTCTGCCTTAAGGCAACATTGCTAGGTTTCCCTCTTCCTACCGAACCATATCCCCATACATCCGCTCTAGGCTGGGGTTCCTTGGGATTCACTTGGCTTCTAGTAACCATCTTGGATAGGTCAGTCTTGGTCTTTGGGGTAACAATCTGGCTTTCCAGGTTAACCGGTCTTTCTGATAGTGGAGATGATTCCGTGCTCTTAGCTTCTTGATTAGTAGATTCTTTTTCCCCGCTTTGGGGTTACACCGATCTTGGTGGTTCACCTCTTCCTCCCGAGTATCCTTGCCTCGTATTATTAGTTTCCTCCTCCTTCCTCTCGATTTTTCTCCTCTAAATCCTTCTCTTGAGTCTCCTCTACCTCATATTCCACTTCTTGGCTATCCATCTGATCTCCCTTCAGATGATTTAATGCATCAAAACTGTTCTCCACTGGGATGTTGATCTCCTTGGAATTTCTTCCCATAAATTCCTCTAGAGTACATGGGACCACTTCCACCGAGCCTCCATAGGCCTCCCGTATTACCCAATCAAACTTACTTGCCCCATGGCATTGATCTATGGGGTTCTTTCCTTTGTGATTTGGCTCTGAGGCTTGCTGTATCATCTTAGGAGCAGGTTGAGCTTGAGGGTTCCCATCAAAGGGACCAGCTCCCCTGTGAGAGGGTTTCGGGGCATAGGTATTTTTGGGAGGAGGGTTATAACGTTGCCTCTTGCTTACAATAGGGCGAACAGGGTCTCTGATATTCGGATTTCGAGCTCCACGTCCTTGAGGCCCATGTTGGGTAGGAATGGAGATCTATGGGGGAGGGATATTATTCTGGGTTTGAGGAGCAGTATTTTGGAGTGGGGGCTGGTTCTTGGAAATGCAGTGGATACCCTGGTGCCCTACCTTCCCACAAACACTACACTTAAAAGACATATTTTCATATTCAAAGACCTGAGTATGAAGGCCAAACATAGACGACAATATAATGGATTTAGGGAGCTCTTTACTCATGTCCGCCAACACACACATGCGAGCAGAAAGGAGTCTTGTTTTGCTCAAGGTTGCAGGATCAATAGCTATTAGTTCTCCAATCTCTGTAGCTATCCCAGCCAAGATTTGTTCATTCCAAAAAAGCAGAGGTAATCCCGACATCTTAACCCAAATAGGAGCCAAATCCAACACTTGAGTCTGGGGGTTGAAATTCGGGGACCAACGCTTCAGATACAAGCCCCTTTTCCCAAAAAACCAAGGACCTCCTTGAAGAGTCCTTTCCATGTCCTGTTCACATTGAAATGTCACCAAAAGAAAACTCTTGGGTAAAGCCTTAATCATCATACCGGCCCTTGGCTGCCATTTTTGGACGGCCCATCTCCTTATGACTTCCAAGTCCGGCCTCACCCCCATAAATTTTGCCACCAGAGATGTTCTGCCCTCCATAGCCACATGCTGAGCTAAGGTATCCGGGACGTGCAACCTACCATTGACAGATTTTAGATTAAAACAAGAGTCGGATAATTTTTGCTTACCACGAAGAGCATTAAGATATGAAGGTCTCCAGTTGCCAGGTTTCTCTTTGTCTCCTTCCTGGGTCTTCCTTTGATCCCGACGCACAGAGTCCTGGTCCCCCTCAGAGATATCTTCAACCGCATCCGCCCAACGCCCTTGGACCGGTTCCAATAGAACTTCCTTGTCCACATCCTCCGCCTAGGGGCCTGCTATCTCACCAGAGCCCCCACCTGCCGCGTCTGCTGATCTGCCCTCCGAAGCCCCACACCTAGGGTTTGTTGCCCCTAGACCTCCCGCTCCTCCTCCTTGCTGCTCCATCCATCACAACTTGCTGCCTCCAAAATCTGCCATTTTTTTTTTTTAGGGCCAAAATTTCTGTGGCCGCTATAGTGCACGGGCTGCTACAGTGGCGGCTGCTACAGTTCATAGGCTTCTACAGTGTGGTGGTCGCTACGTTTTAACCATGGGCTGCTATAGTGGTAGTTGTACAATATTATGCTTCATAGGACTTCTAACTCTTTAAACCTTTTGATGTTGATCATCCCTTAAATATTATAATAAGCATATTATTATATTATTTTTGCTTAGTCCTAGAAGCAATATTTTCCTTGCATTGCTCATAGAAACTGATGCTTGACCTCATGATGCTCACTGAAACTAATTTTTGACATCAATGACAACAAAACTTGCTCATATTTCCAACAATCTCCCCCTTTGTCATTGATGGCAACCCAATTTCCTTTTACCATTTCCTTGACCTTTTTCTGTTCTGCTCCCCCTGAGAAACTGCTCCCCCTGACTAAATGCTCTCCCCCTAACTCAAATCTCTCCCCCTTTGACATCAATGGCAAAGGGTCACCTTTGGGGCTCGGGGCTAAGAATGAGCCTCTTAGCTTAGCCCCTCCCCCACCTCCTCTTGAGGTGGTTAATTCTTGGGTGGGAGTATTTCTACTCCCATCAAGCACTGATCTTTACCTTTGTCCACTTTCCTCCTTATCTGATCCTTTTGATTCCTTTGACTGTTCTTGTTCTTGCTTGTCTTTGGAATTTCTGCTCTACACCATCTTGTTGTATGTCCATCATTATTGCACTTATAACACTTAATGTTATTATTCCTTGGAGGTGCAAATGTCTTAGGATTTCTCCTGGTGAAGCCATATCCATTCCTATTATGAACCCTGCAATTAATTGCCTTGTGACCAAACTGATTACATGAGTAGCAATACCCTTGAAAAATTTGCCTATTTCTAAATTTCCCATATTCCTATCTTCCATGTGTCTTGCATTGTGAAGCCTTGTGCCCAAATCTGTGACATGAGAAGCATCATCCATTGAAACTTCCTTGCCTTGACCTCATTGGTCTCTTAGTCTCTTCTACCCTGTGTTACTTCTTGTTCCATCTATTCCTCATTTGTGCATTGTTCCTTTCCTTGTTGAACTTTCTATTGTCCAACTCATCCTCTAATGTCTCACTCTCTCTTACACTCTCTTCTTTTGAATATTCTTCTTCTTTAGAACTTGAGATTGACTCCTCTCCTTGTTTCCTTTGTTCTTGTTCAAATCCAAGACCTGTCTTGTTTGATGTCAGTTTTTGTGTCTTGATGATCTTATCCAATTTCTTTGAGCTTCTCCTAAACTTGTGTAACTTGTCCTTAGACTCTTTTACTTCCTTCCTTAGTGAAGCTACTTCTTGCTCTAACCTTTCACATTCTAAACCTTTGCTTCTAACTTCTCTTTGAATCTCTTTGTCTTAGCTATTGATTTGGTTAGATCCTCTATAAGCTTTCCTTTCTCTTCATCACATTCTTGAAATTGAATCTTGAGTTTTGAGTTTTGCTTTCTTACCTCCCTTAATGCATCAAGGGCATGAATAAGTTCTCCCTCAAGATCAACTTCTCCTTTCTCTGATTCTTCCTCTATTTGTTTTCCTTTGGGAACATCTTCATACTTTTTTGACTTGTCTTCTATAGGATCACCTCCTTCTTCCTCTAATGCCATTAGTATATTCTCTTCTGGTCCTTCAAGTGTATCTTCATATTCATCATCACTGAAATTGAAACCATTCCTTGTACAACTATCTTCAAGATGACCAAAGTTACCACATCTAAAACACTTGAGAATTATTGATGATCTTTTCTTAACTCCTTCTTTTTCTTCTACTAGAAATAGAACTTCATATTTATCATTATCTTGAGGAACTATCATCACTATCACTTGAGTACTTACTTGCCTTGTCTGCATAGAAACTCTTCTTATGTCTTTGGAAGAACTTCTTTCCTTGTCTACCTTGTCCATCTCCTGATTTTCTTTTGGTGCCTATATCTTTCCGCTTCCCTGTTCTTATGATCCTATTTTTCTTCATCATTGCTATTTCCAGCTTCTTGACAATCAGATGCATAGTGACCATACTTTCCACAATTGAAATATCTAACTAATTTTATACCTTTATACTTTCTCGGATCCTTGTTCCTTCTACCATAATTTGCTTCTTCATCACTGGATAACTCATTGCTTGAATCTGACTTCTTACCCTTTGTCTTCTTAGTAGCTTTGAAGGTTGCTTCCTTCTGAGGATTAGGTTCCTTCTTTTGTTCTCATCTCAAAATTTGTAAGAATACCATGTAATTCATCCCTTGTCAACAGATCAATATCTTTTGACACTTCTATAGCTGAAATATTTTCACTAAACCTTTTTGGAAGTGACCTTAAAATCTTATCACAAACATCAGATTCTTGAACTTCAAGTCCAAGTCCTTGCATGGAGTTAACAACCTCATCTACACGAAGTAGATAAGAACTAATGTTTTCCTCATCCTTCATTCTTAAGTCTTCAAATGCTTTCCTTTGAGATTTTTGCAACTTTGCCTTCTTGACCTTTTTATCTCCTTCATATATACCTTGCAACTTATCCCAAATTTCATGTTGCTTATTCTGCGATGCATAACCTTTATAAACTTTATTTTATGCAAACCTCTCAAAATTGCATTCATTTCTTTTGAATTGTAATGATGTAGAAGCTTACCATCTTTATCTGTAGGTGGAGTAGTTGGTGGTGTGTATCCATTTTCAACTACTTCCCATATTTCATTTCCAAGTGCCATTAGGTGAATCTTCATTCTCATACTCCAAAATACATAATCACTCCCATCAAACACTGGTGTTGAATTATCTGAGGATCCACTCTTAGAATCCATCTGTGTTCTTGTGAGCTTTTCCTTCAAGTTGTTAAACTCTTCTGAAGGAACCCGCTCTGATACTAATTGAAGAACACAAGCTTATACTGAGAGGGGGGTGAACAATATAAGACCACTTTTTACTTTTCTTTCCCAATCAATATTATGCAATATATCGATGGCAATATCAACAACAGTAATCAAAGCAATGCACAAATCACCACACACAATAGAGACACCAATTTAACGTGGTTCACCCAATGTGGGCTACTCCACGAAGAAAATATTTCACTAAAATTTTCTCAACCAATCTCTTGGGAATCCTTTCCCTATTACAATGTTTATGGACCTCTATCCAAAGGAGACACCAATCCCCTAATCAAGTTCATGGATCTCTATCCATAGGAGAACTCCTTCTCCTCTAGCTCTGGTTGGTGATCCTCTAGAAGAACTACTACCTCCACTACACCGGCTTATGGATCTCTCTCCATTGAAGACTCCTTTCCTCACTCAAAAGACCTATCCTCACCGCCCTGGCTAATGGATCTCTATCCACTGGAGACTACTGTCCTCTATACTGTCACCTCCAAAGCTTACTCTCACATCTCTATCTCAAATCTGCACTAAACACAGTCCTTCGGTCTAGCACAAATCTGCTCAATCTCTATTTTTGATCTACACTAAACACAGTCCTTCGGTCTAGCACAAATCTGCTCCAATCTCTATCCTCAAATCTACACTAAACACAATCCTTTGGTCTAGCACAAATTTGCTCAATATTTGTCTTTGGTCTGGCACAAACCTATCCTCCCAAATCTGCACCAAACTCTATCCTCAAATTTATCTTCAAGCCTTAACACAAAGCTTGATCCAATCACAAATCAACTCTGCTAGATCTACCCCAAACCTTAACTCAAAATTTGAACAAATCAATCAATAAAATATGCTCTCAAGTCTTCTCTAAGACTTACATCAAATATACTTCATAAAGTCCTCACCAGAACTTGTCCAATATGTTCAACAAGTCTTCACTAAGACTTACCTCAACTCTATTCTCAAGTCTTCACTAGAAATTTTCCACTCGGCTCAACAAATATCCACCAAGACTTACCTCAACACTACTTGAAGAACATGTGCTTATACTGAGAGGGGGGTGAACAGTATAAGATAAGTATTTTTTTATAATCCAAATAATAGCATAAGTAATATTAAATCAGTAAAAATCACACAAAGCATCACACACATGAGAGACAATATTTTACATGTGAAGAACATGGACTTATACTGAGAGGGGGAGTGAACAGTATAAGACTTAACCAATTAATAATTTTAACTTTAGATAGCAGTGGCATCAACACAACATTAATCAAGATAGAAAGAATCACACATTGAAGACCCATTTTTAACGTGGTTCACCCAAAATGGTTGGGCTACATCCACAAAAATTTTCTCTAAAAGTTATCTCAAAGTTCTTTGGGAATCCTTCCCAATTACAATGTTTATGATCCTTGGCCCAAAGGAGATACCTTCACCCAATCAGAATTTATGATCCTCTGCTCAAAGGAGATACCTTCCCCTCTACTCTGGAAATGATCCCTCAAAAGATCAACTGCCTCTACCTCTTGCCAGCACGTGGAACTCCTTTCCATCGAAGACCTCCTGTCCTCAATGCTTAGCCTAAGAGACCTCTACCTTCTATGATCACGTCCATAGCAGCTCAACAACCAAATCTATCCTTAGGTTCTTCTCAAAGAACCAATGCTCCTCTGTCCTCAAGTTCTCTAATAGAACTCTCAAAAATCAGCTTACAAGTCCTCTGCTAGGACCTATCCAAATCTGCTCCCAAGTCCCCATCAAAACCTGTCTAAAACCTGATCACAATCCCCATCGGAACCTATCCAAAACTTTCTCACAAGTCCCCATTGGAACCTGTCCAAGAACTGCTCACAAGTCCCCACTGGAACCTATCCAAAACTCAACAAGCTCACCAAGAAAAACTTTCTTAGTAGGAAATCACAAAGTGAATTGTTAGAGACCCAATGTGATTTGTCAAACTCATAGAAGCATAAAGAGAATTGTTAGAGACTCAATATGTTCTATACTTAAATCCCAATCTCAAAACTCAACTCAAATCAACTCAGCTCAATCTCAATATCAAATCTGAAAACTCAACTCAATATCTGAAATGGATAGGATAGAATGTTTTCTTTCAAGAACATAAAACCCCAACAATTGCCAACTATGCAAAGAATCACATAACAATGATACTCATGTTATTTTCACCACAAATTAGGGTTTCAACAACAATGCTCAACAAACAAGGTTTAGTCAACCAACACCATTCAACTCAACATCAACCTTGAAGCATTCAACCAATCATCACAAGAAAAGGAAACAAGTAGAAATCCTTTTCCCTCCAAAGATATTTGAACAAAATAGCCACCAACACAATATCACCAAATGCAAAGAATAACTTGCTCAAATCAACTCAATGGAGTAAGCCCAATATCATGAATCAAGTAAAGCAATAACTTGATCAAACAACCTCTATGGAAGCAACTCAACCATCAAACTCAAAACAACCAACCAAGGGTTCCACCAACTCAATGCAAGTAGCTAGACTCACAAATATAAACCCTAGTGCACAAAGCTTCCACTATCTCAAACCAAAAATTATGCATTCACCAAAAACTCTCCTTAAGGATAACAATGCATAAGTAGTCTTCAACCAACCAGAAAATAGGATTTACATCTAGCCAAAGGATACCTAGTAGAATACCTTTTCACTCCAACCTTATTTCAGAAAACATACACCAATCATACTCATAAGAAGAATGTGCCCATACCTTATTGGAGTAGAAGATAATTGAACCTTAAAGCTGTCACCACACACAACCCTCAAACTTCCAACCAAGTTAGGGTTAGAACCAAGATAAATGAGCATATATAAAAACTTTCCTTAATACACCTTTTAGCTCCTCTTCTTTAAAAACAACCACCAAAGAAGCCAAAAACACAACAACCAAAACTTACACCTTATATCTCCATTTTTAAATTTAGCATAGCAAAAGACTAATATAAAAAATACAACCAAAGAAATATCCCCTTATTTCTCCTATGTATTTTAAACAATGCTAAACAATGCCAAAAATCATATCAATAAAATAATCACACCTTATAATGGCTGCCCTTGAAGAATCCGAAATTTGCGGCACAAAACACGTTTTAATAAAAATGTGACTAATCCATGCACAACTCCCTCTGCGGGGATCAAAACATAGACCTCCACCTATGCAAGGCCCAAATGCAACCTTCACTGCCACTAGCCCACAAGGGGCTTACGAAGTCCAAGATGGACTTCCTTCCACATAAACGGTCAAGCTTTCCAAAAGCTTTTCAAACCACGAGCTCTCCTCTTTCGCAGTGTAAACAGAACATTCGATCACAGCCAAACCAATTAATTGCCTTCGATTTTCCAAGTTGGTTTAACCTTAGGAACCTTCTCATATTTATAGTTCATACATGGACTTTAGAACACGTCGGCTGCAAAGAAAAGTAATTTCGAATTTAATTGAAATTTGCTTTCTAAAGGGTTTAAAAACCCTTAAATAATTTTAATAAATTAAGAATAAAAAAGGTTTAAAAACCTTTAAGTATTTTTAATAAATTAAAAATAATTTCTCCCTTTAACTTGGTTTTAATAAAAACCAGTTTGGTTTTAATGAAAAACCCTTGCCAATGGAATCTCTCCGGATTCTCTTAAAAATATTCTCTTGGAATCTTCATCCTCTTAACATTAATGCCATTTATTTTTGACATCAATGACAACTCATAGACATGAAGCTAGGATCTCAAACCCAAAATTGCCAACAATCTCCCTCTTTGTCATTGATGGCAAACCATGCTTCTCAACAACACAGAAACTCAACATAAATAGCTCCCCCTGTCTTGAGGCTCTCCCCCTTACTCAAATCTCTCCCCCTTTGTCATCAATGGCAAAGGGTCACCTTTGGGGCTCGGGACTAAGAATGAGCCTCTTAGCTTAGTCCCTCCCCCACCTCTTGATGAGGTGATTAATTCTAGGGTGGGAGTACAACTCCCAATTTCTCCCTTAGATACTCAAACGTATCTCTTGGAAGAGGTTTGGTGAAGATATCTACAATCTGCTCTTTAGTAGACACATACTCTACCTTGATCTGCTTGTCTTGCACTTTCTCCCTTAGAAAGTGATACTTGATGGAAATATGCTTTGTCCTTAAGTGCATTACCTGATTTTTGGAAATACTTATGGCACTTGTATTATCACAAAGTATGGAGATGGGTTGTTCATGCTTGACTTTGAAATCCTCCAAGGTGGTTTTCATCCATAAAACCCGTGTACACCCAGCCACTGCTGCTATGTATTCAACCTCTGCTATAGATAAGGAAATTGAAGGTTGTTTCTTACTTAGCCAAGAAACCAAACTCTTTCTCAGAAAGAATGCTCCACCACTAGTGCTTTTCCTGTCATCAATACTGCCTGCCCAGTCTGCATCTGTATAAGCTATGAGGGTGAAATCATCACCTTTGGGATACCAAAGCCCAAAGTCCATAGTGCCCTTCAGATATCTGAATATCCTCTTAACTGCTTTAACATGAGAATATTTAGGAGCTTCCTAAAATCTTGCTACTAACCCAACTGCTTGCATGATATCTGGTCTGGTAGTCGTAACATATAATAAACTGCCAATCATTGATCTGTACAACCTCTGATCTGTCGTTGGAGATTCATCATCTTTACTCATCTTGCACCCTGTAATCATTGGAGTACATACTGGTTTGCTGTCCATCATCCCAAATTTATTCAACATTTCTTTGATATACTTTCCTTGAGAGAGAAATACACCATATTTTTATTGAGCGATCTGAAGTCCTAAAAAGAATGACAGCTCTCCAATCATAGACATCTCAAATTCCTTCTGCATGGTGTTAGCAAAATATTTGCACATCTGAGTGTTATTTCTCCCAAAAATAATATCATCAACATAGACAACCATAATCAGCATATCATCACCTTCATCCTTAATATACAAATTGCTATCTACCACACCTTTCCTGAAGCCTTGCTCATGAAGATACCTGTCAAGTCTTGAGTACCAAGCCCTAGGTGCTTGCTTTAACCCATACAAGGCCTTTTTTAGCTTACACACATAGTCTGAATATTCTGAGAGAGACACTCCTTTTGGATGTTCTATGTAGACTTCTTCTTCCAACACCTCATTTAGAAAAGATGACTTTACATCCATTTGATATACCTTGAATGATTTGAAGCTTGAAAGGGCCAAAAACATTTTGATAGCTTCAAGACGAGCAACAGGAGCAAATGTCTCTTCGAAATCAACACCTTCTACTTGAGCATAACCTTTGCGGACTAACCTAGCTTTGTTTCTGACAATATTTCCATCCTCATTGAGTTTATTTCTGAATATCCATTTTGTGCCAATGACATTCTTGTCCTTAGGTCTTGGAACCAATTCCTAAGTTTCACTTTTCTCTATTTGATTTAGCTCTTCATCCATTGCTTTTACCCAAAACTTATCTGCACATGCTTCACTGAAATCTTTTGGCTCAATTTGAGATAATAATGAAACATTTGTAGAATCATGTGAAGGAATGAATCTTCTTCTTGTTTGCCTCCTATTTGGATCACCAATGATCAAATATTTGGGATGATGTTTCTAACATATCATGAAGGAGTTTTGGGAAGCAGTTGTTGTCTTTCCTCTTCTTCATCTGAAACCTCTCCGAATTCTTATTGACAAATTTCATCATCGAGTTCCTGGACTGGTTCTCTTATCCCTGTCTTTTCATCAACTGTTACATTTATGCTCTCTACAACTATATGAGTTCTTTTGTTGAAGCATCTGTAGGCCTTGCTTTTGCCAGAATACCCAAGAAATATTCCCTCATCACAACTAGGATCAAACTTACCCAAATTCTGATCTTCCCTTCTGATGACGCACTTACTCCCAAACACTTTGAAGTATTTTACTGTAGCTGGTCTTCCTTTCCACAACTCATAAGGAGTTTTATGATTATTGACTCTAAGTTGGGCCTTGGTGATAATGTAGACTGCTGTCTTGACTGCCTCTTTCCAAAAGCCATCTGAAATTTTTGACTCATTTAACATAGCTCTAGCCATATTTTCAATAGTTATGTTTTTCCTTTCAACTACTCCATTTTGTTGAGGAGTTCTTGCTGCTGAATATTCTATTTTGATTCCTTGTTGCTCATAGTATTCCACAAATTCATTTGAAGTGAACTCTCCTCCTCTATCTGATCTTAAGCATTTGATTCTCTTGTTAGTCTCATTTTCAATAATTTCTTTGAAAGCTTTAAATTTTTCAAAAGCTTCAAAATTTTCTTTGAGAAAAGTAACCCAAGTCATTCTAGAAAAATCATCTATAAATAGCATGAAGTAGCTTTCTCCCTGAATGCTCTGAGTTCTGGTAGGGCCACATAAATCAGTATGAATAAGATCCAAAGGTTTTGAAGAAGTATACCCTTTTGATTTGAAACTGGTTCTGGTCTGCTTTCCATGTTGACAAGGACCGCAAATGATGTTATGGGGCCTTTTTATTTTGGGCAAGTCTCTAATCGCTTCCTTGTTACTAATATTGACAAGATTATCAAAGCTCAAATGCCCCAATATTTTATGCCATAACCAACTCTCATCTTCTTGAGTTAGAAAACACTTTTCCTTTTTTATCTCACTTAGCATGTAAAGATTGTTTGGAGTCCTTGTAGCTGTATCGTTCCAAATTTTTCACATCTTTACCTTTAGGCTATAGGATCCGCGCCCAGAAGGGGGATGCGAGAAGGATGGGATGGTACCTCAGACTGAGAGGCCCTTTGAAGGTCCTACCTCTCGGGGGAGGGGTATTAAGGTGATTTTTTGACGGATGGTAGGGTTCACCAGGAAACATTTAGTGGCAGTTTCCACGCCTAGGTTGGGAATGTGTTTAATGTGTTCAGTTTTATCTTTAAGCATCCAAGTCCTAGGTTTGGCCAAATGAATCTAAGTTGTCCTATTATGAAAATGTAGACTAAATGAATACAGAGAACATATTTGAACAGAAAACAAAGAGAAAAAGCTAGATTAAAGAGCCATACCTGATTTGGATGTCTGATGAAGGTTCTGATTCTTGAAGCATTCAGGATCGTCTGGAATTTGATAGGATCATCTCCTATCTGACATGATCATCTGAGATCTGACGAATTCGTTAGAGACCTAAAAATAGAGAAACATATGCAAAATACAGAGAATGCAACTATGACAACAGAGGGCAATGATGTAGAATGACAGTAGGAAAATTAAAATGATAATAATAAGCAAAACACGAGTGCATTACAATGATCTAATGACAAATCATGATTTTATTATGCATTAAGACTATATGGGTGAACTCCAAGATGCAGAATAATAAAGAATAATAACAAATTTAACTAAATGCAAAATAATGCAGTAGAAAAGAATGAAGAAACACAAACTCTAGGCACTGATTGCCCCCAATGTTGACTACAGTTGAAATCATCTCGAATTGGTATGAGATCGTTCGAGATTGTACAAGATCGCCTGAGACGACCTGATCTTGCTCCAACTAAAAAATAATAGAGTTCTTGCAAGAGAATTCAAAACAAACGAAGGCAAATAACAATTTAAAATACTAAAATGCGTGTAGAAGTTGATTTACAGGAAATTTCAGCCAGGGGGATGCCAAGGGGAGGGCCTCAGCTTAAATAGGCTTAGGAAAGAGGTTGGGAGGTTGGAGATCATCCCAATTTGGGATATCTCCAATGGGGGAGGGTCTCTAATGGTGCAGACATACTTCTGTCTGGATTAGAGACACCATTGGAACAGAATCCAACTATGTACAAATCAGTTTGGGACGAGATCGTCTGGATGTTCTGCTCCAAACGAAATCATCCGATCTGAGACGATATCGTCAAACGAACAAAACAAACTCTAAAAATGGCATGGAAAACGAGGAAACGGGTAGCAGGCGGTTTTGGAGTGATTTTGGGGTTGAAATTTGAATTTGAATTTTTACTAAGGTGATTAATTATTTACTAAAGTATACTGCACCAATTTTAGGGTGCTACAGTAGCACTAGCAATGAGTTTTCCATTTTTTTCTTTACTTATCTCACATCTATCTGAAAAGAAAGATAATATGTGCCCTTGATCGCAAAGTTGACTCACACTTAGAAGATTATGTCTTAGGCCTTCTACATAAAGCACATTTTTTGTTTTGGATTTCCCATCCAAACTAAGAGTCCCTTTACCATAGATTTTAGCTGATCTGTTATCTCCAAAACTGACTGTTCCTCTGTTTGTTTCTTTTAAGACCAAAAAATTTTCCTTTTCATCAGTCATGTTTTGAACAACCACTATCAAGATACCATTTTTCTACTTTGTCTTGAGCATGAAAAGTAGTTTGAACTATCATTGACTTAGATTTGATATCATTTCTCTTTTTAGTGAACTCAAGGCTAGATCTATCCAAACTGCACATCCTTGCTATATGCCCAAAATTCTTGCACTTGTAACACATGACATTTTTATTCATAAGAGGTGCAAAAGAGTTAACATTTTCCTTACTATGGCTATTCAAAGATTTATTGCAAAGCATAGCTTTGTGACCAAATTTCTTGTAGGAAAAACAATAGCCATGGAAAGTATTATGTAACCTATTTTGATGCCTTGGATGATTGTTCTTCTTGTGACCAACTGGAATCCACCGCTCTTCAGGATGAAGATTGATCTTGCTCGAAGACCCTGTTTCATAAATGGTGATACCATCCTTCTTTTGCTTTTCACACGAAGTATTCTGTCTGAGAGCCAACTGTTCCAACTTCACTCTAAGAGACACAACCTCTTCTTCTAGTTTCTTGCAATCAACTCCTTTCCTTTGAGAACCTCTGTCAGAACCTGTTCAACCTTATTCCCTTCTTCAGCTAGAATTTTGAAGTCTATAACACTTTGAGACAATTCTGATCTTGCTATCTCTTCTTCCTGACATTGATGCTTGAGAACATAATTCTCTTCCCTGAATTTCTCAAGATTTCTTAAAGCCAAGAATAATTCACCTTTGAGATTGAACTCAACCTCTTCATCTCTTTCTGAATTTGTATGTTCCTCTGATAGATCCTTCTCCAAGCTGTTAGGCTCTTTTTGGAGAAACTGACTCTGATACCAATTGAAGAACATGGACTTATACTAAGAGGAGGGGTGAAAAGTATAAGACTTAACCAATTAATAATTTTAACTTTAGATAGCAGTGACATCAATACAACATTAATCAAGACAGAAAGCATCACACATTGAAGACCCATATTTAACGTGGTTCACCCAAAATGGTTGGGCTACATCCACAAAAATTTTCTCTAAAAGTTATCTCAAAGTTCTTTGGGAATCCTTTCCAATTACAATGTTTATGAGCCTCGGCCCAAAGGAGATACCTTCCCCCAATCAAAATTTATGAGCCTCTGCTCAAAGGAGATACCTTCCCCCCTACTCTAGAAATGATCCCTCAAAAGATCAACTGCCTTTACCTCTTCCTAGCACGTGGAACTCCTTTCCACTGATTACCTCCTATCCTCAATGCTTAGCCTAAGAGACCTTTGCCTTCTATGATCACGTCCATAGCAGCTCAACAACCAAATCTATCCTCAGGTTCTTCTCAAAGAACCAATCCTCCTCTGTCCTCAAGTTCTCTGATAGAACTCTCAAAAATTAGCTTACAAGTCCTCTGCTAGGACCTGTCCAAATATGCTCCCAAGTCCCCATCGAAACCTGTCTAAAACCTGCTCACAAGTCCCCACCGGAACCTATCCAAAACCTGCTCACAAGTCCTCACTGGAACCTGTCCAAGAATTGCTCACAAGTCCCCACCGGAACCTATCCAAAACTCAGCAAGCTCACCAAGAAAAACTTTCTTAGTAGAAAATCACAAAGTGAATTTTTAGAGACCCAATGTGATTTGTCAAAATCATAGAAGCATAAAGAGAATTGTTAGAGACTCAATATGTTCTATACTTAAATCCCAATCTCAAAACTCAACTCAAATCAACTCAGCTCAATCTCAATCTCAAATCTGAAAACTCAACTCAATATTTGAAATGGATAGGATAGAATGTTTTCTTTCAAGAACATAAAACCCCAACAATTGCCAACTATGCAAAGAATCACATAACAATGATACTCATGTTATTTTCACCACCAATTAGGGTTTCAACAACAATGCTCAACAAACAAGGTTTAGTCAACCAACACCATTCAACTCAACATCAACCTTGAAGCATTCAACCAATCACCACAAGAAAAGGAAACAAGTAGAAATCCTTTTCCCTCCAAAGATATTTGAACAAAACAACCACCAACACAATATCACCAAATGCAAAGAATAACTTGCTCAAATCAAATCAATGGAGTAAGCCCACTATCATGAATCAAGTAAAGCAATAACTTGATCAAACAACCTCTATGGAAGCAACTCAAACATCAAACTCAAAACAGCCAACCAAGGGTTCCACCAACTCAATGCAAGTAGCTAGACTCACAAATATAAACCCTAGTGCACAAAGCTTCCACTATCTCAAACCAAAAATTATGCATTCACCAAAAAATTTCCTTAAGGATAACAATGCATAAGTAGTCTTCAACAAACTAGAAAATAGGATTTACACCTAGCCAAAGGATACCTAGTAGAATACCTTTTCACTCCAACCTTATTTCAGAAAACATACACCACCAATCATACTCATAAGAAGAATGTGCCCATACCTTATTGGAGTAGAAGATAATTGAACCTTAAAGCTGTCACCACACACAACCCTCAAACTTCCAACCAAGTTAGGGTTAGAACCAAGATAAATGAGCATATATAAAAACTTTCCTTAATACACCTTTTAGCTCCTCTTCTTTAAAAACAACCACCAAAGAAGCCAAAAACACAACCAAAACTTACACCTTATATCTCCATTTTTAAATTTTGCATAGCAAAAGACTAATCTCAAAAATACAACCAAAGAAATATCCCCTTATTTCTCCTATGTCTTTTAAACAATGCTAAACAATGCAAAAAATCATATTAAGAAAATAATCACACCTTATAATGGCTGCCCTTGAAGAATCCGAAATTCACGGCACAAAACACGTTTTAATAAAAACGTGACTAATCCATGCACAGCTCCCTCCACGGGGATCAAAATGTAGACCTCCGCCTACGCAAGGCCCAAACGTAGCCTTTGCTGCCACTAGCCCACAAGGGGCTTACGAAGTCCAAGACGGACTTCCTTCCACATAAACGGTCAAGCTTTTCGAAAGATTTTCAAACCACGAGCTCTCCTCTTTCGCAGCGTAAATAGAACATTCAATCGTAGCCAAACCAATTAATTGCCTTCGATTTTCCAAGTTGGTTTAACCTTAGGAACCTTTTCATATTTATAGTCCATACGTGGACTTTAGAACACGTTGGCTGCAAAGAAAAGTAATTTTGAATTTAATCGAAATTTGCTTTCTAAAGGGTTTAAAAACCCTTAAATAATTTTAATAAATTAAGAATAAAAAAGGTTTAAAAACCTTTAAGTATTTTTAATAAATTAAAAATAATTTCTCCCTTTAACTTGGTTTTAATAAATTTTTTTTTGGTTTTAATGAAAAACCCTTGCCAATGGAATCTCTCTGGATTCTCTTAAAAATATTCTCTTGGAATCTTCCAGCTTTGAAGCCAACACATCCTCTTAACATTAATGCCATTTCTTTTTGACATCAATGACAACTCATAGACAAGAAGCTAGGATCTCAAACCCAAAATTTCCAACAACGTGGTTCACCCAATGTGGGCTACTCCACGAAGAAAATATTTTTTATAAATTTTTCTCAAATAAATTCTCTTGGGAATCTTTTCCCTACAATTTTTATGGACCTCTATCCAAAGGAGACACCAATACCCTTGATCAAGTTAGTGGATCTCTATCCACAAGAGACACCAATCTCCAAACTCTGCTCTAGCTATCGATCCTCTAGAAGACCTTTGCCTCCACTATTCTTAGCAAATGGAACTCTATCCACAAAAGACACATGTCCTTACTGTTCTAATTGGAGACCTTTATCCTCAAATCTATCACTTCTAAAGCTTTATCTCAAACTTGTACTAAATACAGTCCTTATATCTAGCACAAATATATCCTCAATATCTGTCTCTGGTCTAGCACAAACTTATCCTCAAATCTGCACAAAAATCTATTCTTGAATATTTCCTCAAGCCTTAAATCAAATCTCGACTCAATATCAAATTAACTCTACTGGATATACCCCAAACCTTAACTCAAGGTTTGAACAAATCAATCAATCAACTTTGCTATCAAGTTTTCTCAAAGACTTATCTCCAATCTACCTTGTAAGCTTCCACAAAAGCTCACACCAATATGTCCTCAAGTCCTCTCTAGAACTTGTCCAATATGCTCAATAAGTTCTCACAAGAACTTATCCAAATTTGCTCTCAATCTGTATTGTAAGCTTCCATAAAAGCTTACCCAAATATGTCCACAAGTCTTCTCAAAGACTTGACTCAAATCTGCTCAGCAAGTCCACACTATAACTTGTCCAATCTCATAGAAATATAAATATAATTGCTAGAGACTCAATATATTTCACACTCATCAATACTCAATCTCTTTCTCAAATCAATTTAGAATATAGAATAGTTTGTTTTATAGAACTTGAACAATCTCTTCAGACATCCACTTGACTACGCTCAACCAACTCTACTCAACCATTCACTCAATGAAACAATCCTTGCTTACAAACCCTAGTCCAAGCATATGACCTTTCACTCAAAATGTTTCCAACAATGCTTATCAACCAATCTCACATAACAATGATACTCATGTTCTTTTCAAACCCTAGTTCAAATTCTTCACTTAACCAATGGCTTCAACAACAATGCTTATAAAACAAGGTTTTAACAACTCTTTATTCTAGAAAACCTTGAAGTACTAACTCAATACACTCAATAAGGAGACCTACTTAAGTACTTTTCACTCCAAACTTGTTTTCCAAAAAACAAACCAATCAACTCAACTATGGAAGAATGTGCCCATACCTTTTTCTTGATGATGAAGGAACCTCAAAAATCTTCCACAACCACAAGCACTTCTTTGCCAAGTTCAAATAAGTTATAAGGTGATAAACTCTCTCAAAGTGTAGAGGGGAAAAACTACCCTACCACATACGATTCCTTGAACAAATAGGAGACCTAGATTCGTAGGGAAGGATTGCTTTTCTAGGGGTGAACCATGGGGGTATGTTGTACTCTACACTTGGTTAGCTAAACAAGTATTGGGAGGGTTCACCAGGAATGGTTTTAGGACTCGCTCCAAGTCCTTTTCGGGATACAAGAGAAGAAGACTCCTTAGGATATACAAGAAAAGTTTTAATGTGTTCACTTTAAACAAACAACTTAGGTTTGGCCTCACTAATTTTAAATTAAGAAAAAAAATAATAGTATTAACATAAATTAAATGGAAATATAAACAAAGCGGAAATTAACTAATAGTACAAAATAAAAAGGAATGCAAATATAGACAAACATAGAATACAAGAAATGCGAAATACAAGAGTTAACCTAATATGATTCTTTTCTTTGAATGAGGCTAACATAGGGTTTTGTTTCAAGCAATTTTTAAAACAAAATTAACAAATTAATTAAAAAAAAAATAATTAATTAAAATAGAATTAACTAATTAAAAATAGAATTGCTTAATTAATTAAAACAAAATTAACTAATTAATTAAAATAGAATTAATTGATTAATTTAAACAAAATTAACTAATTAATTAAAATATAATTAACTAATTAATTAAAAAAAATTAACTGATTAATTAAAACAAAATTAACTAATTAATTAAAACAAAATTAACTAATTAATTAAAATAGAATTAACTAATTGGCAGTTTGACCTATGCCGAATTGTTTTTAAAATTTTGACTCTTCGAAAAGTGCACAATCATCAGATTGGATTTGAGCGCAGCCATCCAGATTTGCAAAGTTGCATGGATTTTAATCACTTTTTACCTTAGGTTATAATATTCATAGAATATTGACATCATTTTATTTAACCTTTAATTGATTTATTGGAGCGCAACCGTCCGATTAAACCTGAATCGAGCGCGGCCCTTGGATTAAATCTAAGGTGTTTGCCTTTTAGTTAAATGGGGTGCATACCCTCAAGATTTTAATTTAAAATACCTTTATGTGAATTTAAATTTTTTGGTACTTAGGCCAAGGTGTTTGATTGGAATTTTCCTTACTTTAGAATACCTTAGGACTTTAAATATTTATCATTTGATTTAGGCCCAAGGGAAACTTTATTTTATGAGGTTCGGAGCTTGGCTTTAAGAATATGATTAATAAAATTTTGCCATATCCTTTATTAAGATATTTGAGCATTAAAAAGAGGCACACATTATTAACAACCAAGGTTAGACTTCATCAAACCAACCAATGAAAAATTAAGTTACTCACACCAACTGAAGAAGTGACCAACATTATTAACATTTTGATTGAAACCAAAAATTTAAATTTGGGGGTTTCAAAGTTGAGTCAAATTTGGCTCCAACATAGGCTCTGACTAGGACAATGTGTTGAAAACATGAAGCACTTGAGAACCACAGAATCTCCTAGTTTTATTTGCAAGAAATTTGAACAAAAATCAAAACTTTTTGACTGCTAAGTAAAGCTTGAAATACATAAAAGAAAATTTTTTTATATATACTGAAAAAACTTGTATGAACAACATGATATCAAAGCAAATAGAGTATTTGAAAACTGTAATTCCTTTTATTCAATTTGGAAACTAGGATCAGATTTTTAGAAATAGATGAGTTTTATTTTGATATATTGTAATGCTTGTTTTAGCTAAGTCATAAGATATGATTACACAAAAATTTGTCAAAACCTTTTACTTCATCATGTTTATGCCCATGTGTGTGTTTGTGCATTCTTTTTTATTTCTAAATCTTTCAGAACTTTGCCATATCTGAGCAAAATAGTCAAGCCTAATATGTGATTTCACTCTTTAAAAATTTTCACCATTCTGTAGGGCTCCACTGCCAGTCAGGCGTCTATAGCCCCGGTGGAGTTGCTTCTAATCCCATCTGGTTTTACCCTACTGCCAGTCAAGCGTCTATAGCCCCGGTAGAGGTTTTCCAAGATATCTCAGGCAGTGACTCAATTTAACTTTATTTTTTATTTTTCTTTCTCGTGAGAGAAGTACTTGGATATATAAGCAAATTGTGCAATGAGTATGCCTGAGTTGAGGATTAGTTTCTGGCTATAAAAGATGAGTGTAATGATTTTTGGCTTAACCACCCTCTCAAAGATAACTCGGTTCTTTGGACCTTTGAAGTCACCTTAAGTATCATTTGTAATGTGAGGCTTTTGACATGATGTTTCAATCAACTTTGTTTTCCTTCTGTTTTATCTCATATCAAACAACTATTGCATAAACATTCATATTTTGAAAATTGTAAACCTCATCAAAGTCTAAAATAAATCTCCTTTTTTCTTATCATTTTTTGTGGAATCAATAGTAATGTATACTCATCAAACTAAGAATATCATGTGTACAGTAAACTCAGCATTAAACTAAACAAGAAAAGAAAAGCTAAAAAGTGAAACACTCTGTTTTTGGGGTTTTTTGTTCTTTTCATTTTTTATTTTATTTTATTCACCTTCAATAGGGATTGTACATTTTGAGGTGTTGGCCATTAATAGGGATAGCCATCATTTCACCCTGCAAGGTCTGCAACTTGTATGTATTCTGGATGATAACATGGGCTATTTGGTATGGACCAATCCATTTGGGTTCAAATTTACCTTTTTCACCATGTTTATCATTTTTAGGATCCCAATAGATGACTATATCTCCCTGAGAAAAAGGAGTACCCTTGGCTTTCTTATTAAACAATTTCATGGTTTTCTGAGTTTGTTCCATCATTCTATTAAGGGTCTCTCTTCTTTGCTCTTCTAATAGGACAATTTGGTCAAGCCTTCTCTGTATGGGATTGGGGTCTTCATGGTCTTGTAATAAGAGGGAAAGTGCCAATTTTTCTATTTTTGAAGGTAATAAGGCTTTCTCTCCATAAACCATCTCATAGGGGGTTCTTCCTATGTTTCTTTTAATAGACAACCTATCAGCCCATAAAGAAAATTTAAGTTCATTATCCCATCCTCTTTTATTCTTTCCTAATGACCTTTTTATTCTTGTTATTACATTTTTATTTGATGACTCAACTAGACCATTTCCTTGGGGGTAATAATTAGCAGAATGGGATAATTCAATTCCATATTCAGCACAAAATTCTACCATTTCATATGAAACAAAATATTGTGCATTATCTGTAACTAGCTTTTGAGGAACCCCAAACCTGGTCAAGATGTTTTCTTCTAAGAATTTGATGACTGTGGTAGTAGTGGATGTTCTCAAAGGTGCAACTTCTACCCACTTTGTGAAGTAATCTATTGCAGTTATGATCCACTTGTGTTGGCCAGATGAATTAGGCTTGATCTCTCCAATTAGGTCAATACCCCATTGTGTGAATGGTGCTTCAATGATTACTGGCTTGAGGGGCATGGCTGCCAAATGCTTCTTTCCTATAAAAACCTGGCAGTTATGACAGTTCCTAACATATTTATATACATATTTAAAAATGGAAGGCCAATAATATCCTGCTCTCATAATTTTATTAGTTGTAGCTCTTGGAGAAAAATGTCCTCCATAGAAACCATCATGAAATTCATTAATTATTTTTGGGACTTCACTTTCATATAAACAGACTAATAATATTCCATCAGGGTGTTTCTAGTATAGCACACCATCCTGTATGTAATATTTCTGAGCTTGAAGTTTGACTGACCTCATTCTGTTTGTTGACATATCTTTAGGGAATGACAGAGTTTGTAAGTATGACAATATTTCTTCATACCATTTGCATTCAGTATTATTGATTCTTCTGACATCATATGCCTCATCTATTGTGAGAACATTTTCAAACCCTTCTTCTTTTTTGGCCAACAATTTTGCTAAACCCTGCCCTTTGACAGTTTTAACTATTTTGAATTCAGCATCATATTGCAGAAGCTTTACCATCCACCTTGCTGGTCTTCCTAATGGCTCTGATTGGGAAAAAATATCCTTTATTGCTATAAAAGGAATACAACAATAAACCTTATTTGAGCCAAATATACCTTTGAAGTGTTCTAAATATTGTATGACTGCATAAGCATGTTTTTCTAGCAAGGTGTATTTAATATGTGCTCCTTTTAGTCCTGAGCTCATGAAGGCTATTGGCCTTTCATTATTTTCATCATCTTTCTGTGAAAGAACTACAACTATAGAATGTTCAGATGCATAAGAATAGATGTTAAAATATTTGGCATAATCTGGGCAACTTAGGGCTGGAGTGGTTGATATGGCTTCTTTAATTTTGTTAAATGCTTCCATATTTTCCACTATCCATTTTATTTCTCCAGTTTTCTTAACCATGTCATTTATGGGTTTGGTCATCTCTACAAAATTTGGGACAAATATTCTGATGAAATTTATCTTGCCAAAGAATGACTTGACTCCTTTTAAATTTCTAGGAGGGGGAATTTTGGAAATGACTTCAATTCTGTCTGGATCAATGCTTATTCCTTTTTCTGAAACTATATGTCCTAATAACTTTCCTTGTGTAGTCCCAAATATGCATTTCTTGGGATTCAAAGAAATTCCAAATTCCTTGCACCGAGCAAAAACTATAGTTAAATGTTCTAGATGATCTTCTGGATTCTTAGAAAATACTTGTGATATCATCTAGGTATACAACTACAATTTTGAACATTAATCCTTTAAAGGCAAAGTCCATTGCTCTTTGAAAAGTAGCACCTGCATTCATTAGTCCAAAAGGTATCCTTAAATATTCAAATGTGCCCCAGGGTGTAGTGAATGTTGCCTTATGTCTATCTTCTGGATTTATCTAAATTTGATTGTACCCTAAAAATCCATCTAACAGAGACAATCTTGTTGAGCCAACTACTGCTTGCAATAATTGTTCCATGTTGGGTAATGGGTAATTATCTTTTAATGAACTCTTGTTTAAATTTCTAAAATCTACATAGAGTCTAATATCCCCATTCTTTTTTTTGACTGGTACTAAATTGGATATCCAGGAAGAAAATCTTACCTTTCTGATTATTTTGGAATCCAGTAACTTTTGTACCTCCTTTTGCATTATTGGGTGCAGAGTTGGATTGTATTTCCTTTGTTTCTATCTGAATGGTTTGGAATCTTCTTTCAGGGGTATTATGTGTGTCATTACATCTGTTTTGAATGTTTTCAGATCTTCATAAGTCCAAGAAAAATGTTCTTTGTTCTTTTTCAAGAAACTGATATATCCAACCTTTTCTTTAGCAGGTAAAGCCATGTCTACTTTCACTATTCTGGGCTCTTTCATTGAACCAATGTTAATATCTTCATATATTACTTCTCTGCGTAAAGGTTTATAGGCTTTGTCAAAATCATCAAATAGACTTTCTAGAGAAACTAATCCTTTGGGTATCTTATTAGTTTTCAACTGGATTACTTCTATTGGCTCTCCTATTTGGTCTTTTAGCTCTTCTTCATATTTTTCATCATAGATTACATCTGCATACTGATTTTGTAGAGTCATAAAATCTTTAATATCTATGTCATCTTGAAAGACCTATAGATATACTATGTTATCTGGCACAGAAGGTTTATAAACTAAAATAGTTGGGAATCTGTCCATATATTCTGTAGTTATCTCTGGGTGATCTAGACCTGAGGCATTTACAGCTAAAAGATCTGCAACATGATTTTGTTCTCTAGGAATATATGAGATATTGAAAGCTAAAAATTTATCAATTTCTTCCAATACTGCATTTCTATATTGCTTAAGCCTAGGATGTTTAGTCTGATATTTACCTTTGATCTGTAGTATAATAAGCTCTGCATCCCCTATTATAGTCAAGTAGTTAATGCCTAGCTCTTTTGCTTTCCTTAGCCCTAGTAGTAAGGCTTCGTACTCAGCTACATTGTTTGTGCAAGGAAATTGCAATCTGTAAGGAATACTAAGGTAGTTTCCTTTAATATCAGTCAAATTTACACCTGCACCTGCTCCAGATTGGGATTTAGCTCCATCAAAAGACATGGTCCACATTTCTTGAGTCAAAACTCTATCTGATTCCTCATCTACTATTTTTATATCTTTTGGATCCATGTTCTTTGCTTCTGGTACTTCCACCAGGAATGGGTTGTGCCATATTGAATAAACTCCCATCCCTTTTTCTTCCATAGAGTTTACTAAGTTAATCATGGTTTCATCTATTTGAATTAACTCTACGGAGTGTTTGTTGAATGGTTCCCTTCTCAAAATTATATTCTCCTTATCTGATATTGGGATTGTAGCATAGGACCAGTCCAATTGAATTGAACCTCCTAGTTGTTCTACCCAATGTCTACTGAGTAATAATGAGAAAAATGGGTCAACGTCAACTACTACGACATCCATGACAATGCCCTTTTTGGGGTGTTGATCTAGGTAAACTAATAATCCAGTTATCACCCCTACACAAGGAATTTGTCTACTATCCATTACAGAAACAGGGGCAGAATCTCTAGTACAGATTAATCCCATTTGGTCAGCTATTAGCTTAGGCATGATATTATGTGAAGCTCCACTGTCTAGCATGCAATTATGAATCACATATCTTTCCCCTTCATCTGAATTATATCTTAATGACACATAGAAGGGTCTGACTAGAGGATGGTGATCTTGTATCATGTTGATTTTGTCTAGCAACATGGCAAGTTGGGTCTTCTTTTAGTTCTACTAATCCAAATGCTCTGCAGACTTGTTCTCTATACTGTTGAACTTTCATAAGTTCTCCAAATGTGATATTAACCTTTTGCTTACTGAGTTCTGACCCAACATCAAATTCTATCTTCTTTATATCCAATGGTTTATTACTTTCTTCTTTGGGAATCTCTTCCTCTGATTCTATTACTTCAGGAGTAATCTTTTTAGGGTTCCTATCAGTTTTCTCTTTATTGATATTTTTATTGGTGAAAGTTTATTTTCTTGTTTCACTTGTAGAGGCTTTCTCTATCCTTTCAGGGACTGT
Source organism: Wollemia nobilis (assembly GCA_028583015.1). Classification (NCBI taxonomy): domain Eukaryota; kingdom Viridiplantae; phylum Streptophyta; class Pinopsida; order Araucariales; family Araucariaceae; genus Wollemia; species Wollemia nobilis. The sequence goes on along the minus strand of JAQPPZ010017036.1, from coordinate 3,066,578 downwards.
TCTATTCCTTAAATTTAGAACATGGGTTGCCTCTAATTCTTCAACCTCTTGAGCAGTGGGGATTAATTTCCCTTGCTTCATCTTATCATATCTTGACTCATGTGATTTCTGCAAGATTTTAGTTCCTTCAATTACTAAAATTTGAGGATGATGATTTGAAGCATATTTATCCATGTCTTCTTCAAATAACCTTTCTCTGGATTCATCTTCAATGGACCAACATGCATTGATTCTTATATCCTCTTCTGATTCTGCATGCATATCTACATTACGTTGATCACTTAGGTGAATTCCACATGCATCAGGGTTATGGGGTGCATCACAAGTAGAGCAAAAATAGGGAAACCCTTCTGCTACATTAGCATATGGTATAGGGTTAGGAACATTGTTCTGATCCCTATCAGAATCTCTATTTTTCTAGTTATTATTTCCATTACCTCTATTCCTATTTCCTTCTTCAAAACCATTGTTATTCCCCCAATTCCTATTGAAATTTTTCTTGAAGGGAGGACGGTTGTCAACATGAGATCGCTCTGTCTGTGAAGATTCACCGTTACTTCCATTTCTTTCAATTCTTGCTAACCTGTTGTTCATGTTATTGAACATCTCAGTCATTTGACTGGTCAATTTCTCCATTGGATCAATTTTGGTTCTTCTTTGTATATCAAATGCCACCCTTTTGGGTTTTCTCTCAGGTAGGTTGACTTCTAGAGAATAGGGCTTCATCTTACCACTGTCCAACATATTTCTTTCTATATCCATTGCTTTTTCCATACAACCATCAATGGTAGTGGCTTGTTCTTGCCTTAACTCATAGTTAAACTCTCCTTGAAAAGCATTCTTATAAAAATAGATAGACTGAATATCACTAGGTCTAAGGTTGGTAGGGATCTTGTTCCTAGTCTTTGAAAATCTTATGTTGAAATCACTAACAACCTCATTTTATTTTTTCTTCATAGTAGCTAGCTCAGTTAACAGTGATTGTTCATTTTTCCTTTCACCATATTTCTTTAGGAACACCTCTTCCATTCTGGTGAAGTCTGGGATATCATTGTTAGGAAGGGAATTAAACCATTCTCTAGCATATTTTTCTAAAGTCTATAAAAATAGTCTTAATACTACATCTTCATGTTCAACTTCCAGACTATCCATTGCATATAAGAAACTTTTGATATGATCCTCTCCAGTTATTGCATTATTTCCTAAAAATTTAGGGAGGTATTTGTGAGCTTTACTGGGTAAGGCATTTAAATTTGTTGGTAATGCAAATGGCCTATATCTGTTAGTCCTCCATAAATGAACATTAACCTGGGCCATTGCTACTGTAGGATTCAATTTCATAGTAGTAGCACCTACAGTGGTATGGGTCTAGGTAGCTTGAATGTAAACTGATGGATTATTTACCTTTGAATTATTATTATGAGAATAATCACATATATCTTCTATAACTAATTTTAAATGTTCATCTACAGTAATATCAGTAGTAATAGTATTCTAATTTTTCTTTACGTACTTTTTACCGCTAGAATTTGATCTACTATTATAAGTAGTATTCTTGAAAAGTGGAGTTTTTTGAGTATGTATAAATACCTCTGGATTATCAAGTTCTGGGAATAGCTCCTTACCACTTCTCCTTGTGTTCGCCAGCACGTTCTGTTCTCTCCTTTTTTATTTTTTTCTTCTGGGTTCGTCCAACAGAGTCGCCAACATCGGGGTGTAGAAAGAACAGCGTATGCTTTTATCAAGAATACTTGATATTATCACTCATCCTCACAGGAGTCACTTCTTGGGATAATTCAAGAAAATCAAGAAACCAAAATTTTCAAGAAGATCAAGAAACGTAAAGAAAATAAGATTGAAAAACACGGGAAAAATAAAGAACGTAGAAAATGTAAAAATTTAAAACAAACGTTCTTTATTCTATTTGGCCACCCTTTGATTAAAAATAATGTCATAAAATCCAGGCTTAGAATGTAAAAATTCTCCCCAAAACGGTGCCAAAAAACTGTTGGAACCGATTCTTGCATCCATAGGATTTCAATTGTCATGCTACAAGAATCCATTTGAAACCAACGAGCTATTACAAGCTCTGGTTGACTTGCCTCATTGTTCTTCTAAACACAAATATTGCTAAAGAAAACTACATAATGGGTAAGGAAACCCCAATGGTAATTCTATGACTAAACCTCTAATTACACGCTCCAGATTTATATTATACTATATGTATTAAAATGACCAAGCATGAAAATAACCATTTGTTATGCCTTATGTAGACCGGTGCCTAGATTCATTGGGTTGTTATAGCAATTTAACAACAATTCTATCATGAAACAAAAAGAAAGGGAGGAGAAAAATTGGCATTCTTAATCTTATTCGAATATCACAATAAAACCAAGAGTTAACCAATGAGAGAAATGTATATAATGCATTCAAATAATGTAACCCATTACATAGTGACACACAGAGCTAAGACAAAAGATATAATAGAAAAGAGACTCAGAATTGTATTGATTTCATAAAGTTTACATGCAGAGTGGGCAGAATGCCTTTTAACTCTATTTTTCTCAAAGAAAATATATCAATACAATGAAAATATCCTGTTCAAATAATGTAACAGGTCTCTCCTACTCTCCTTGTTCCAATATGGTAACAGTAGAGTCTCTAAATCTCAGGCTCAAAAAGGTAGGAAATGATCTCAGCTTCTTGAACACTTTCCTATCACAATCTTGCAAAGCAAAGGGAAGAATAAGAAATGAGAAAGAAAAATAGACATAGAAGGGGATACAACAACACAACTAATAGGGCACTCAAGTATACCTCTTAGAAAAAATGCTATTCTCTAATTGCTTGATGCAGAATCTGAACCTATCTACTTCCTTTTATAGCTGTTGGTTCTTGATTCTATTATTTTTAGTTCATTTCTGGCCTTACACTTGTCAGCATCTGATTGAACCTATTCTATATGTTGTCCAGCTGGTGCGGCTCTGAACTGATTGTTAAGGTTCTTTTCTAGACTAAAGGGAGCTCTTTACTGATTAATTTGGCTTTTTTCTCTCTGGTTGGCCCTAGAAACTAAGGATTCAGTACTATACTTTTCCTTTTCATTCTGCTTGTCCTGGTCACTATGATCTATTGTTAAGAATTGGCCAGGCTGCCATCATGAATTCTAGATGAGGAACGGAGGGGGACCCGACGTGATGGTGAAGACAAGGGGTGGCATGCCAGTGGCAAATAGATGGAGTTGCACTGATCACACGATAGAGTGAAGGGGGAAAAGAGGAAAGGGGGTGGCTCCACATAATGGAAGGTGGTGAGATGGCACAATGTGAGGACAAATGTCAGGATGGTTAAGGAAGAAATCCTAGAAGGAGGGAGGCAGTGGTAAGTAGGAAGAAGGTGGGAATGGAAAACAAGATCTGGAAGCATTTATAAGTTGCTTCCATAACTATACTCCGTCGGAGTGTTCCCCTCGTAACTATATTCCATCGAAGCATGGATTGAATGGCTTTCTGTGAGTCGAAACCATGCTTTCTTCTTCTCGCACTTTCGTCATCTTAAGTATTTGTAGAATAGAAACTGAATATATTTATATTCTTTGTACTCCATAGTTTTCACTTTGTCGATGCCTTTTAGCTCTCCCTTACTATCTCTTATTTATAAGTTGTGACTATGCCTTGTAGTTTTATTTTTGTGGTACACTATTATTTCCATGAAATATACATGATCTGGTTGCAGGCTTGAACATCAAGATTTATCTTTTGTTTGGTCCACTTTGTCCTTACCAAGGTACTGTCCATGGGATTTACTCTGATTTCCTCGAATCTTTCCTTCCATGAGTATTCTTCTGGATTCACAGCATTTATGCGTACTATTTTGACTTTGTCTTTGGCTATTGATCTTCATAGCATCTCTTGGTGTACCTTACTATGAATGAGTTACCTCTTTTCTTTTCTACCTTGATGTATGTTTAGGGCATTTCTTGTGAAGTGATCATCCTTTTTTGGTAACTTAAACTATCGAATCTTTCTTATGGATGATTTCACTGATTTTGTTGGTTCACGATCTTTACAAGTTCCATCATGGCTGCTTCTGGTGTTCTTAAACCTGTAAGAGTGTTAGCTTCTAAAATTCTAAAGACGTTTGGTCAATGGTGATTTCATTCTTACTGATAAAGTACAGTCATTCGATCAGCCTGCATCCTGTCGCTTTCTTGGGTTTCTTATAACCTGTACGTTAGATAGCCAAGAGATGCTTATATTGACCAATCAAATGTGTTAGAGCCCTTATTAAATGTGTTTAAGATTTTAATTAATCAAGTGTTAACTTGGATCTTAGGTTTTGATTTAGATGTTTGGTCGATTTGATTCATGCGCATACGTCGAGATCTATTGAAAAGGATTAGCGCAACCATTGATGTCCTGGGACCTGATGATTGTTAGTCTACCTATTCGTATATAAACCTTTGTAATAACATGATGTATTAGTCCTTGTCTAATCATGATTTATCAAAGTTAACCTAGAGTTTTAAACCCTTAATAATATTTTATTTAGAATAGGCATCTTATAACATGTTCACCTTTTTATGCGATCATCGTTAGATCATACCATGGTGTAGGCATGACCGTTGGATCATTTCTTATATACACATAGTTTAGCAAAGGAAAGGGGAACATTACCTATGCATCCAAATTAATTAATCATTTGTTGAAAGAAACTTTGTTTAGGCTAACCTCCGATCACCTTTACCTATGTGCACCATTGGATCTGAGCGGAGATGAACACTATCATCAGATCATCATGTTATTTAATCCTTTTGTTTAGCTCTGACCCTTTCACCATCATTGATCTTCGAGCGGGATCTAGCGCTATCGTTCGATCTTCTGAAAGTTGCATATTCGTTAGTCAAAAGGGGTGTATCATTAGATTTGAATAATCTCGATTTAAGCCGAAAGGGGGCGATTAGCGACGTATTATACCCTTGCTAATGCATAGTTAATTTTGTCTTTACCCTTCACTTTTCTCGATACATTACCATTCACCTTTTTGGATTTATATTTTAGCGCGACCATTAGATCTTCATTGGTGTCGGTGCGACCATTGATTTCTTCCAACCTACGGGGTCAATTACTTATGGCATACAATGTTAAACTTTAATTAAACCAAAAAGGGGGATGATTAGTCAACGTGCTTAGACCCTTGTTAACCTTGCTTAATAGTTCTAATTAATTACATGGGGATTTTACCTTTTTAATGCATCTTTCAAAAGAGCGCTGTCGTTGGATTGGGTCTCGATCGTGCGTTGTCGTCCGATCTTCACCATTAGCTCGATGGTTATTCCAAAGGGGGTGCATGTCATTAAATTTTATTATCAAAGCACTTTAACATGTGTTTTATTTAAAATGAGTGCAACCGTTGATCTTGAGTTCGATTGAGCGCTATCGTCCGATCTGTCGGACTAGCTTGCTATTTAATTGGCAGTTTGACCTATGTCGACTTGTTTTAAAATTTTGACTCTTCGAAAAGCGTGCAACCATGGGATCGGATTTCAATCGAGCGTCATCGTCAAGATTTGCAAAGTTGCATGAATTTTAATCACTTACTACCTTAGGTTATAATCTTCATGGAATATTGATTTCACTTTACTTAACCTTTATTTGATTCGTCGAAGTGCAACCGTCCGATTAGGCCTGAATCGAGCGCTACCCTTGGATTAGATCTAAGGTGTTTGTTTTTTAGTTAAAATGGGGTGCATACCCTCAAGATTTTAATTAAAATACCTTTATGCGAATTTAAATTTTTTGGGTTTTAGACCAAGGTGTTTTATTAGAGTATTACTTTTGGAAATCTTAGGACTTAAGGGTTTATCTTTTGGTTTAGGCCCAAGGGAAATTTTTCTATGAGGATCGGATTTTGGCTTAAGTAATCTGATTAATAAAATTTTGCCTTATTCATTTCTGAAGATAATTGAGCATTTATAAAGAGGCACATTTTATTAATAACCAAGGTTAGACTTCATCAAACCAACCAATGAAAAATTAAGATACTCACACCAATTTGAAGAAGTGACCAACATTATTATCATTTTGATTGAAACCAAAAATTTTAAATTTGGGGGTTTCAAAGTTGAGTCAAATTTGGCTCCAACACCAATGTCGTCAAAGAAGAAGATTAAAAGATGCAGGGAAATGTACCACGTAAAACAAAGTATCTAATATTTTTGGTCCAACTTTCAAAGGAAGAGAGATGACACCACAAGCCTCTTGGGACTCATTGTTGAAAGCTTTGATAATGATATCAGACTTTGTTAAATATTCCTCTTTTAATCCAAATTTTTGAAAGAATCGATATGTACACATATTGAGGGAGGAACAATTATCAATCAAGACTCTTTTGATAAGGATGTCCCCAATAAGTGTGGTGATGTAAAGTGATGAATCTCCATTAAATTTTGAGGAAGGTTTATCATCATATGAGAATGAAACATGATGTATCCCAAAAGAACTTATGGTTTTAGTGATAGCATGGGGAGGAATGTCTGGGGAAATAGACTATTGTTTTAAAAATTCTATTAAAGCATTTCTATGATATGGAAAACTTTGAAGAAGTTCAAGCACTGATATCTTTGCTGGAGTATTAGCTAACTGTTGTTGAAGATCAAATGAAACTTTTGGTTGTAGTTTCAACACTATAGGTGGAATCCTTGTAGCTGAATATTTTTTTGACTTTCTATTGGAACTGAACTAGGTTGAGATGTAGAACTATGACCTTGTTGATTATAAACTTATGTTCTTGTGGTTACCCCAACCATTTCAATTACATTATTATGACATGAAGAGTCACCTTGGTGAGCTACTTTGTTGGCTATTTACTGATCATGTTTTGGTAGGGGATCCTTGAATATTCCCATGTCTTGATTTGTAGTTGAAGTCTGATTACTTGTGGCTTGCAAATTTCCTAAGTCAGTATGCCTAGCATCAATCAAGTCCTGAACCACATGTTTTAACTTCTTGCAAGTATTTGTCCAATGACCTTCTACTCTGTGATAAGCATAATGTTGACTTGACTTATACCAAGGAGCTGAAGTATCTGGTTGTCTAACATGAGGTAACTCAATTGCCTTAACATCCAATAATTGTTTTAAGACTTCTTCCATAGGTATACTATGTCTTGTGAAATTCCTTTGAGGATGTTTTTGAAGTACTATATTTTGTAGGTTGTTGTTGACATTGTTAACAAGCCTACTATCATTATCACTTCCTGTATGTCTACTCTTATGTTGAACTTAGTAAAATTTTCTTCTCTATACTTAAGCTGACCTCTTTTAATAAGTGCTTGTTCCACTTTTCTGGGTAAGTCAATAGCTTGATCTAAAGATGTAACAGTAGTAGTCTCTAATGCATATGATAGTTGTTCTTGCAAATTACCAATAAATATATCAATCATATCTCTTTGTGAAACATGTTGTCTTAACTGTCCAACTAAAATTCTCCATCAAGCTAAAAAGTCTGTAAAGATTTCTTCTTTGTTTTATTTTAAGTCATACAAATATCTCATAGTCACTTCCTTTTCAATGTTCCCCAGGCTTCCTAAAGGAGGGATGCAATTTTGAAGTCCTGATGTTTGGTTTATGTTAGACAAATTTTGATTATATGTGGTACATAATGGATAGTTAATATTTTGTGGAATAGAAGAAATAGTGTTGATATAAGAGGATGGAGAAGGAAATTGAAAACAATTGGTCATACCATTACTAGTTAAAGGGACTTTTGGATTCCTTTCAACATTAGCGGTATTAGTAGTGGTATGAGTTACTTGATTCCTTATATTATTAAGATGCATAGATTGAGATGTAGAAATATTATGTTCAGCCACATGAGAATTATTAGGAGGAGAAGGAGTAGCATTTCTCTCAATATAGGCTTCCTTCTCAATATACTCCATTAATTTATCCTTATGATCTTTCATAAATTCCCAAATATGATCAAATGATGAAAAGACATAACTACCATTAGGACCATTAAAAGGATTAAGATTGATTTCAGTTTCTACATCTATCTCTTCTTGTTCTTTTGGATCTATGTTAGGATCTTCCCTATAAATCTAGTCATATTCCAAAGAAATATAATCAAACTCTAATTGTCTTCTCTGACTTTTAAGGAAAGGAGCCATTAGAACTAGTGAAAAACAAATAGGGGAAAATACTAACCAAAAATGAAATTTTAGTTTATTTAAGTTATTTCAAACAAAATTAATGATTGTGCTTAAAGTTTTAAAAAGAAAAGGAGGTGTTCATGTCGGGTTCACCAAAGATGTAGAGGGGGAAAACTGCCCTACCACGCACGATTCCCTGAAAAAAGAGGAGACCTAGATCTGTTGGGAATGAGTCCTTTTGCAGGGGTGAACCGCAGGGGTATGTTGTACTCTACACTCGGTTAGCTAAACAAGTACTGGGGGGGTTCACTAGGAACGATTTTAAGACTTGCTCCAAGTCCTTTTTAGGATACAAGATAAGGAGACTCCTCAGGATATACAAGAAAATTTTTAATGTGTTCACTTTAAACAAACAACTTAGGTTTGGCCTCACTAATTTTAAACTAAGAAAACAAATAATAGTATTAACAAAAATTAAATGGAAATATAAACAAAGCAAAAATTAACTAATAGTACAAAATAAAATGGAATGCAAATATAGACAAATATAGAATACAAGAAATGTGAAATACAAGAGTTAACCTAATATGATTCTTTTATTTGAATGAGGCTAACCTAGGGTTTTGTTTCAAGCAGTTTTTAAAAAATAATTAATTAATTAAAACGTAATTAACTAATTAAAAATAGAATTACTTAATTATAAAATTAACTAATTAATTAAAATAGAATTAATTGATTAATTAAAATAGAATTAACTAATTAATTAAAACAAAATTAACATAATTAACTAATTAATTAAAATAGAATTAACTGATTAATTAAAATAGAATTAACTGATTAATTAAAACATAATTAACTAATTAATTAAAACATAATTAATTAAAGATAAATATGCAGAAATTAACCTAAATGCAAACTATATGCTTTTTAATATTCAGATGCCTAAGAATGTAGATAAAAAAAACCAGTAATAAGAACAAAATCACTTAACTCAAACCGATGGTTGATCCAAGCTTTAATTCTCCTTGCCCCAGTGAAGTCAAAATAAACATGTTCCTGTAAAGACAAATAATGGACTAGAAAAATATTTGATTAGTGTTAGGGGGCCTATTTAGGCCACTGTAAGAGAGTCCTTGGAGGCTTAGCAATCAAGCCCCCTCGGTCCAATTAGATGACCTTTGCAAATAAAAATGGAAATTGACATTTGGAGTTTAAACATAAAATAGATGTAAAAATAGTAAAAACAAAAATAGAATATGCTGCTATGTTAAAAATACATAAATAGAAGTAACAGAATTGACAGATTAGAAGACTTGCCCCTAGGCAAAGCCTAGGATGCGAAATAACATGCAGAGAATATGATGAACGACATTTTAAAGTAATCTACAGATGCAATGCATAGAAATAACAAAGAGATCCTAATTACTAAATACTTTTAATGATGATGCAAAGATGAAAATAAAAATATAAGAAAAATAATACAGTGCTTGATGGATGTTGAGGGAACAACGAGAAGAAGATGAGAGCCTCCACAAAAGGCACTTCGTCTTTTCACCAAGCTCACACCAATGGATCCACCAAGCCGAAAACAAATCACACAATGTAGATCAAATCTAGAAGTTGCACTTCGGGGGTTAGTAGAAAAACACATAATGAAGAAGAAGCAGCAAGAAAGCATTAGAGAACAATCAGATCGTAAGCAAGAGCGTGTCGTTCGTGAGTTCGTGTTTGTAACAGTGTTCATGTTCATGTTATTAAAAATTGATTTTGATCTTCCCTTTTATAGGTAAATAAATCGGTCAAATAAACACACAACCGACGCCAAGAAACCCTAGTTCAGATTTAACAAGTGGTCCAAGCGGGCCAAAAATAATAAAATAAATAAATAAATAAATAAAATAAAATAAAATAAATTAGAAACAAAAAAACATGCCCCATAAAAATGGGACGCGACGTCACACTATTTGGACCCCCATGCGGTTTTAATGTATTTAATAAGGTCAAAAAAAATCAAAATAGGTCATATCATATACTGTTGGAAAGCTATTTTCAAGCCCGATCTAACAGTATAGGATTTAGAATAAATGAAGAATATTTAGTAGGGTAAAAATTAGATCAAATATGACCCTATATTTTTAATGAGAAAACAAGAAATCTAAGGAAAACTATTCACCTTAGTGGGTCAATTTTTCGTGTTTACACAAAGGTCTAATGTAAATATCAAAACTTACATACACCTTATTACTCCATCTTAAAGAAATCATCCATCAACAATAATTGACCAAACACACCTTACTCTTCTCAATATTGCAATAATTGATTAAGTCACTTTACCAAATATATGCAATAAATCAATTTTTAATTCCCTAAGGTAAAAACAATATTACCCTAGTAAATTTCCATTTACCACTTAGGTAAATATCATAACCAATTTACCCCTTATCTCTCCCTAGCCTTAGCAAAGCAAAGAATAATTTTTATTTCTATTAACAACCCTTATCTCTCCACAACCTTAGCAACTTAATCAAAAAATTAAATCAAAAATATAAAAACCTTTTATATCTCCCGCTCCGCGTTTCGTGGGATTCGATCTTGCACTCTCTCCCTTGCTAGCGCCTTGGCCATGACTTGCTAGCCGTGTGAGCCAAGCGCTCACGTGCCCACTAAAAGTGCAGAAGGTGCTTTAATATTTCTCCGAATCCTTTAGAGCCCTTGGCTCCCTTCTCCTCTTGCCACGTAGCGTGTTCGATGCGTTCCTTTCTCACTGAATGCATGAGCCTTTTGTTCGCTGCTCCTTGGCACTTTCTCCATGAATCTTAGCATGATTTTCGATGCAAAAATAATCGAAGGAAATTCGAATACTTGGTTTTGAACTTAGGCAAAGGTTTAAATACCTTTTGCCTTCCAAATCTTGCACGTCGACGGTGTATTAAACTTGGACGTCGACGCCTTTATAATATGCATAATTAATTTATAAATCATTTAAATTCTATTTAGAATTTAAATTTTATAAATTAACTTTGTAACCTTTGGCTTTATAAAAATTAAAGCCTCCTTGGGGGTTAAATAAAAACTTTTTGTTGCTCATAATGATTTAATAAAAAATCATTTTGCCACCATGGTTTTAATAAAAACCCTTTATTTTTGCCTCACATAATATAAAAATAATATTATGACATCTTTTCAATCAACCTCTCGCATTATTCCTTTTGACCTTTTGACATCAACTGTAGCTTATTCCTTGACATCAATGACAACTTCGTTCCTTGACATCAATGACAACTTTGACTCAAAATGTCCAACAATCTCCCCCTTTGTCATTGATGGCAACCCAAATTATTTTTACCAAAAACTTAACCTTTTCTTTGTTCTGCTCCCCTGGGACATTGCTCCCCTTCGCTCAATGCTCTCTTCAAATCTCTCCTCTTTACTCAAATACCAAATCTCTCCCCCTTACTCAAATCTCTCCCCCTTTGACATCAATGGCAAAGGGTCACCTTTGGGGCTCGGGGCTAAGAATGAGTCTCTTAGCTTAGCCCCTCCCCCACCTCCTCTTGAGGTGGTTAGTTCTAGGGTGGGAGTCTTACTCCCAGTTTTCCTCGAAGATACTCAAAGGTTTCCTTTGAGAGTGGCTTAGTGAAAATATCTGCTATCTGTTCCTTTGTAGTAACATATTCCAACCTGACCTATTTATCTATCACCTGTTCTCTCAGAAAATGATACTTAATCAGAATGTGCTTTGTCCTAGAGTGCATCACTAGATTTTTTGAGATACTTATAGCACTTGTATTATCACATAGTATGGGAATAGGATGATCATGTTTTATCTTGAAGTCTTCTAGAGTTCACTTCATCCATAACACCTGTGTACAACTGGCTACTACTGCAATATATTCTGCTTCTGTTGTAGATAAGGATATTGAAACCTACTTCTTACTTAGCCAAGAGACTAAATAGTCTCCAAGAAAGAATGCTCCTCCACTTGTGCTTTTTCTATCATCAATGTTGCCAGCCCAATCTGCATCTGTATATGTTGTCAGTGTGAAACTATCACTTTTGGGATACCAAAGCCCAAAATCCATAGTCCCTTTTAGATACCTAAAAATTCTTTTTACCGCTGCCACATGTGTTTCCTTAGGTGCTGCCTAAAACCTTGCCACTAATCCCATTGACTGTACTATGTCTGGTCTTGTAGCTATAACATACAATAAGCTACCAATCATAGATCTGTATAATCTCTGATCTACCTCTGGAGATTCATCATCCTTACTTAACTTGCATCTTGTGACCATGGGGGTACTTACCGGTTTACAATCTTCTAACCTGAATTTCTTTAACATTTCTTTTATATACTTGGCTTGTGAGAGAAATACCCCTTTCTCTGATTATGAAATCTGAAGTCCAAGAAAGAAGGACAATTCACCAAGCATAGACATCTCAAATTCATTTTGCATGTTCTTAGAAAATTCTTTACACATCTTATCATTGTTTCCCCCAAAAATGATGTCATCAACATAAACAACCACAATTAGTAGATCATTCCCTTCATTTTTTATGTATAAATTATTGTCTACTATTCCTTTTCTGAATCCCTGTTCCTGAAGATACTTATCCAATATTGAGTACCATGCTCTCGGAGCCTACTTTAGACCATACAATGCCTTTTTCAATCTGCATACATGATCTGGTTTATCTTCTAATATGAATCCCTCTAGCTGTTCAATATAAACTTCTTCTTCTAGAACACCATTTAGAAATGTTGACTTAACATCCATCTGATATACCTTGAAGTTTTTGAAACTTGAGAAGGCTAAAAATATTCTTATGGCTTCAAGCCATGCAACTGGAGAAAATGTCTCATCAAAGTCAATTCCCTCTACCTGTGCATAACCTTTGCATACTAACCTTGCTTTATTCCTGACCACCTGTCCATCTTCATTTAACTTGTTTTTGAATACCCATTTTGTGTCGATCACATTTTTGTCCTTTGGTCATGGAACAAGTTCCCAAGTCTTGCTTTTCTCTATCTGATCTAATTCCTCATCCATTGCCTTAATCCAAAACTTATCCTCACTTGCCTGAGTGAAGTATTTTGGCTCAATCTTAGATAGCAAAGAAAAATTTGCTTGTTGAGATGGTGTTATTATCCTTCTCCTTGTCTGTCTTTCATCTGGATTCCCAATGATTTGCTCTTTTGGATGATGCTTCTGTACATATCTGGATGGAGTTTTAGGAAGAAGTCTTTGTGTTTCTTCTTCTTATTTATCTGATTCCTCATGAAACTCCTCTTGACAACTTCCATCTTCCTGATACACAATTTGTTGAACTGGTTCTCTTGAATCTATCTTCTCATCAATTGTTACATTTATACTTTCTACCATAGTACGTGTTCTCTTGTTGAAGCATCTATAGGCTTTACTCCTTGAGGAATAACCAAGAAAAATTCCCTCATCACATCTTGGGTCAAACTTGCCTAAGTTTTGATCTTCTCGTCTTATGTAACACTTGCTTCCAAAATTTTTGAAGTGTTTTACAGTGGTCGATCTTCCTTTCCAAAGCTCATATGGAGTCTTGTGATGGTTTACCCTCATTTGAGCCCTAGTGATTATGTATACTGTTGTGTTGACTTCTTCTCTCCAAAATCCATCTGAGAGCTTAGACTCATTTAGCATAGCTCTAGCCATATTCTCAATAGTCCTATTTTTCCTTTCAACTACTCCATTTTGTTGAGGAGTTCTTGCTGTTGAGTATTCTCTTTTGATTCCATGTTGTTCACAAAACTCTACAAATTCATTTGAGGTAAATTCTCCTCCTCTATCAGATCTCAGACACTTAATCCTTTTGCCAGTTTCATTTTCAACCAATTCCTTAAATGCTTTGAATTTTTCAAAAGCCTCTGACTTCTCTTTCAGAAAAGCTACCCAAACCATTATGGAGTAATCATCTATAAACAATATGAAGTAACTTTCACCCTGAATACTTTGTGTTCTGGTAGGACCACATAGATCAGTATGTATTAGACTCAATGGCTCAGATGACATATATCCTTTTGACTTAAAACTTGTTCTAGTTTGCTTTCCATGTTGACAAGGTGCACATATTGTGTTTTGTGGTCTTCTTATCTTGGGTAAATCTCTGACAACCTGCTTATTGCTTATGTTGACTATGTTGTCAAAATTCAAGTGACCCAATATTCTATGCCATAACCAACTCTCATATTCTTGTGATAGAAAGCACTTTTCCCCTTTGATCTCACTAAGCATGTATAGATTATTTGGAGTTCTTTTTGCATTGGCAATGACTTTCCCAGTTTCTGATTTTCTTATCTCACATCTATCTGGGTGGAAAGTAACCATATACCCCTGATCACAAAGTTGACTTATACTTAGCAGATTATGTTTTAACCCTTTAACATACAACACATTTTCTATTTTTGTTTTCCCATTATCTAAACTTAGAGTTCCTCTTCCACCAATCCTTGTTGATCCATTATCACCAAAACTTACTGATCCTCTATTGGTTTCTTTTAGAACAATGAATTTGTCTTTGTCTCCTGTCATGTGACTAGAGCAACCACTATCAAGATACCATTGTTCTTCCTTATCCTGAGCATGAAGGGTTGTTTGAACTAACATTGATCTAGCCTTAACATTTTCCCTTCCATATTTCCTAGTTGTTGAGATTGTTTTTCTAGACTCAGGAAGTATCATCTTACACCATCTAGCCTTGTGCCCAAAATTATTGCATTTGTAACATATGATATCATTATCCATAAGAGGTGCAAAAGAATTGAAATTTCTATTGACATTGTTTCTTGCATGACTAATACAATGTACTTCTCTATGACCATATTTATTACAAGAAAAGCAATGACCATGGAAGAAATTTTGTAACCTGCTTGGATGCCTTTTGGATTGTGGTGGAGTGCTTCTCCTTTTGGAATTAACTCTCATCCAAGGTTCTTCTTTGCTTTCTTCCTTAGCTTACCTATCTTTGTTTGAAGTTTCTGCTTCTTGAAGACTTGATTCCTCTTTCTATTTCTCATACTCTACATCTTGTAGTGCCTTGGTCCTTTCAACTTCATTCCTTAGGTAGACAATTTCTGCTTCCAATATTTCACATTCTGTTTCTCTGGCTCTTAATAGATCTGTTATATCCTGCTCAATTTTCTTTCCTTCTTCTACCTTTACCTTGAGTTCTGTGAGATTTTGTAGAAGTTCTATCCTTACTTCTTCCTCCTCTTGAATTTGTTCCTTCAAGCTTGAATTATTTTCTCTAATTCTTTCCAATTTTTTGAGAGCAACAAAGAATTCTTCTTTTATATCAAACATGGTCTCTTCTTCATTTTCTGAAGTCATGTGTGTTTCTGATGGATCCTCCTCCAAGCTGTTAGTCTTTTCATGGAGAGACCCACTCTGATACCAATTGAAGAACATGTGCTTATACTGAGAGGGGGGTGAATAGTATAAGATAAATATTTTTGCTTTTTAATCCAAATAATAGCATCAACAATATTAAAGTAGTAAACATCACACAAAGCATCACACACATGAGAGACATGATTTTACGTGGTTCACCCAATGTGGGCTACTCCACGGAGAAAATATTTCTTATAAATTTTTCTCAAATAAATTCTCTTGGGAATCCTTTCCCTACAATGTTTATGGACCTCTGTCCAAAGGAGACACCAATCCCCTTGATCAAGTTAGTGGATCTCTATCCACAGGAGACACCAATCTCCTAACTCTGCTCTGGTCGGTGATCCTCTAGAAGACCTCTACCTCCACTGCCCTTAGAAAATGGAACTCTATCCATAGAAGACACCTATCCTCCCTACTCTGGCTGGAGACCTCTGTCCTCAACTCTATCACCTCCAAATCTCTATCTCAAATCTATACTAAACATAGTCCTTCGGTCTAGCACAAATCTATCCTCAATATCTGTCTCTGGTCTGGCACAAACCTATCCTCAAATCTACACCAAACTCTATCCTCAAATCTATCCTCAAGCCTTAACTCAAAGCTTGACTCAATATCAAATCAACTCTACTGGATCTGCCCCAAACCTTAACTCAAGGTTTGAACAAATCAATCAATCAACTCTGCTCTCAAGTCTTCTCAAAGACTTATCTCAAATATGCCTTGTAAGCTTCCACAAAAGCTCACACCAATCTGTCCTCAAGTCCTCTCTAGAACTTGTCCAATCTGCTCAATAAGTTCTCACAAGAACTTATCCACATCTGCTCTCAATCTGTATTGTAAGCTTCCACAAAATCTTACCCAAATCTATCCACAAGTCTTCTCAAAGACTTACCTCAAATCTTCTCAACAAGTCCACACTAGAACTTGTCCAATCTCATAGAAACATAAAGAGAATTGTTAGAGACTCAATATATTTCACACTCATCAATACTCAATCTCTTTCTCAAATCAATTTAGAATATAGAATAGTTTGTTTTATAGAACTTGAACAATCACTTCACACATCCACTTAACTAGGCTCAACCAACTCTACTCACCAATCACTCAATGAAACAATCCTTGCTTACAATCCCTAGTCCAAGCATATGAACCTTCACTCAAAATATTTCCAACAATGCTTATCAACCAATCTCACATAACAATGATACTCATGTTCTTTTCAAACCCTAGTTCAAGTTCTTCACACAACCAATGGCTTCAACAACAATGCTTATAAAACAAGGTTTTAACAACAACTCTTTATTCTAGAAAACCTTGAAGCATTAACTCAACACACTCAATAAGGAGACCTACTTAAGTCCTTTTCACTCCAAACTTGTTTTCCATAAAACCAACCAATCAACTCAACTATGGAAGAATGTGCCCATACCTTTTTCTTGATGATGAAGGAACCTCAAAAATCTGCCACAACCACAAACACTTCTTTGCCAAGCTCAAAGAAGTTATAAGATGATAAACTCTCTCAAAGATACAATGTAAATATCAAAACTTACATACACCTTATTACTCCATCTTAAAGAAATCATCCATCAACAATAATTGACCAAACACACCTTACTCTTCTCAATATTGCAATAATTGATTAAGTCACTTTACCAAATATATGCAATAAATCAATTTTTAATTCCCTAAGGTAAAAACAATATTACCCTAGTAAATTTCCATTTACCACTTAGGTAAATATCATAACCAATTTACCCCTTATCTCTCCCTAGCCTTAGCAAAGCAAAGAATAATTTTTATTTCTATTAACAACCCTTATCTCTCCACAACCTTAGCAACTTAATTAAAAATTAAATCAAAAATATAAAAACCTTTTTATATCTCCCGCTCCGCGTTTCGTGGGATTCGATCTTGCACTCTCTCCCTTGCTAGCGCCTTGGCCACGGCTTGCTAGCCATGTGAGCCAAGCGCTCACGTGCCCACTAAAAGCATAGAAGGTGCTTTAATATTTCACCGAATCCTTTAGAGCCCTTGGCTCCCTTCTCCTCTTGCCACGTAGCGTGTTCGATGCGTTCCTTTCTCACTGAATGCACGAGCCTTTTGTTCGTTGCTCCTTGGCACTTTCTCCATGAATCTTAGCACGATTTTCGATGCAGAAATAATCGAAGGAAATTCGAATGCTTGGTTTTGAACTTAGGCAAAGGTTTAAATACCTTTTGCCTTCCAAATATTGCACGTCGATGGTGTATTAAACTTGGACGTCGATGCCTTTATAATATGCATAATTAATTTATAAATCATTTAAATTCTATTTAGAATTTAAATTTTATAAATTAACTTTGTAACCTTTGGCTTTATAAAAATTAAAGCCTCCTTGGGGGTTAAATAAAAACTTTTTGTTGCTCATAATGATTTAATAAAAAATCATTTTGCCACCATGGTTTTAATAAAAACCCTTTATTTTTGCCTCACATAATATAAAAATAATATTATGACATCTTTTCAATCAACCTCTCGCATTATTCCTTTTGACCTTTTGACATCAACTGTAGCTTATTCCTTGACATCAATGACAACTTCGTTCCTTGACATCAATGACAACTTTGACTCAAAATGTCCAACACTTGCTCTCAAGTCTTCACTAAGACTTACCTCAAATCTGCTCAACAAGTCCTCACTAGAACTTTCCTCAAATATGTACAATCTGATTGTAAGATTCCACAAAAGCTCACACAAATCTATCCTTAAGCTTTCACAAAATATTTCTCAATCATGTCCTTAAGTCCCCTCAAGGACTTACTCAAATCTGCTTGCAAGCTCTCACAAAAGCTTGCTCAAATCAATTACAAAACTTGCACACAAACTCAATTCAATATCTTGCAGAAAACCTCTTTCAAATCAATTCAGAATATAGAACAATTTGTTTCACAGAACTTGAACTATCACTCCAATACTTCTAATCAACTAGGCTCAATCAACTCCACTCAACCAATCACTCAATAAAGGCTTATTCAACAATGCTTATTGAACAAACCTCACATAACCATGATACTCATGATCTTTCACAAAACCTAGTTCAAGCATATGAATACTCAATCAATTATTTGCAACAATGCTCATCAAAAAATCTCATAACAATGATACTCATGATCTTGCACAAACCCTAGTTTAGGATAGTTCACAACTTCACATAACAATGATAATCATGTTCTTGCACAAATCCTAATTCAGTATAGTTCACAACTTCACATAACAATGATACTCATGTTCTTGTGCAAACCCTAGTTTAGGATAGTTCACAGCTTAACATAACAATGATACTCATGTTATTTCATAAACCCTTGTCAAACATACGAAAGCTTACTCAATATTTCCAATTATGCTTATCAAACAAGGTTTCTAGTATCAAATTTCATTCCAAAAAACCAAAATCAATAATTCTTATCAAAAAATCCTTTTCACTCCAACTTAGCATTCACAACATCCAACAATCACTCTTAAGGATAATGTGCCCTTACCTCTTGTTTGAAGAAGACTTGACTTCAAACACCTATCTCAATCACAATCAACTCTTTGTCAATTTCAAAGGTTAGGTAGCAATATCTTCTCGATCATTCACTCAATTTGATCCCTCAAAATATTTCACCATATATAGTAATAAATATATTTTACTCCTTATATTCTTCACACTTCAAAATGCAAACCAACAATTTGTGTAAAGAAAATAATCACAATAATTTTATTTATAAACCCTTATCTCTTTAATACATCATAGCTCATCCAATAAAAATATAATTCCATTTTTCAACCTTATAACTCCTAATTTATCAAAAATCACAATAAAATAATTAACCTTAAAAACCTTATAACTCCTCCTTAATAAAAAATTATCATGCCACCTTTTAAACCTTAGAAGCAATTTTAATAACCAAAAATTTAAGTACCTCTGTCCTCGACGGACATCAAACTTCCACTTGCACTTCCATAGCGCCCTATCCATGGCCCATGTGCCACGTGAGCTAGGTTCTTACCTTAGAAGCAAAAGCACCTCTTGCACTTTTAAACCTCTGCCTTGGCACCAAAAATTAAACACTCGAACCTTCACAAAAATGCAGCCATCTAGGTTCGATCGTGGGACCTCTAGCCAGTTAGCTCCTTAAGCTGCAACTGCCTACCGTTGGCCCAATCACCATGGTTGGCTATGAGGCTTAGAGCCTCCTACCTCTTATACGCAAGTTGACCACCACATAAGCACAAGATCCTTGCCTCTTATTTTGCACGTTCACAAATTTTGCATGCACATCGATTAAGGTATTTGAAGGATGGATTTATGTTTGCCAAAGCATATAGTATTTATATTAAATTTTGCTCTCCCTCAACACATCGATGGGTGGAAAGAATAGTCAACGTCGACGCTCAATTTTTATTGCTTGCCCTTTGTAACCCTAACCTTTGGGTTATTTTAATTTAAATTAATTTATAAATTAATCTATAAGTTTTTTTTTTTAATTTGTGGAAAACATCCCAAAAGGGATGCCACTTTCGGGTAAGACCCAAGGAGGTAGGGGTATCCCAAACTAATTTATAGTGGAAAACACCCCTTTTGAGGTGCCACTTTCAATAGGTTGGGCATAGGAGGAATGGAGCCTTGTCGGACTCTACCAGCACATAGGACATTCCTAACTATACCATATATCTGCAGGATGGAGACAAGGAGAATGGAACCTGGGTCAACCTCTACCAGCACCCAGGGCATTTACCACTACACCACAACAAGTAGATGAAAACTAATTTATAGTGGAAAACACCCCTTTCAAGGTGCCACTTTCAACAGGTTGGGCATAGGAGGAATTGAGCTTTGTCGGCCTCTACTAGCACATATGACATTCCTAACTATACCATATATCTACAGGATGGAGACAAGGGGAATGGAACCTGGGTCAGATTCTACCAGCTCCTAGGGAATTTACCACTGCACCACAACAAGCAGATTCTATAAGTTAATTTATAACAAAGTTGTTATAATTAATTTATAATTAATTTAATTATTAGGTCTATACTTTAGACCTTTAATATTATAATATAAAATTATAATATTATTTTCTTGGGCCTTCCTATTGCTCTTATAGACATTTTTGATCACCTTAAATATTATAATAAGCATATTATAATATTACTTGACCTCATGCTGCTCACTGAAACTGATTCTTGACATCAATGACAACAAAACTTGCTCATATTTCCAATAATATTTCTCAATTTTATTTTAAAATTATATTGTATGTCCAAGTCTATTGTCTATAAATATGATCCTATTTTCACTGAAAAATTTTAGGAGTTGTTCACTCTCATTGGTAGTTAGCTTAACATGAGCTCTTCTTATCACCCTTAGTTAAATGATCAAACAAAAAATTGTGAAAAAATATCTTGGTACAAATTTGAGATGCTCTTCCCATGATAAGTTGTATCAATGGATTAAATGACTTCCTCTAACATAAAAGTGGTACAATACTTCTTATTATCTTTTCATCGAGATGTTCTTATTCAAAGCATTATATTAATAGAAACCTCCATCCGTGGCATACTATCTCTAGGGCTCCTTCCAAGTGGATCAAGTAGATTTTCACCAACAACATCAAATTATATTCTAGCTCCTCAACGATAATATTTGTCAGACCCAAATCCTATGAAGTAAAAATAAAATTTACATTGGTCAAACAACAACTTGAAGTGGGTGATATGGTATTTTTGTGGATTCAACCATATAAGCAAATTTCTCTAAAGACCAGATCTAGTTAAAAACAAATATCTAGATTTTGTGGTCCCTACAAGGTAATTCATCAAATTAGAAAGGTAGCATATCAATTTAATCTTCCTCCTACCTCCAAAACCTACTCCATTTTTCATGTTTATTGTATTAATTAGGTACTTTTTTAGAAGGTACAATACTAAATAGAGCTTCAAGAGTCGGATGAAGAAGAAAAAAATTATCTACAACCAGAAGCAATGTTGTAATCACAAGTCCATAACCTCCAATCTCACCAAGTGAAAGTGTTCCTTATGAGTGGTAGGATTTTATAGGAATCAATGTGCATTCTATCATGTCCCAAATTCTCTAGTTTTGAATGATGTATTATTCTTAATAAATGAAGGATATAATATTTATAAGTCAACATTCATGTTTTAATTTTATATCAAATATTTCAATAAAATTATAATGATGATTGTGTTGGGATTTATTACATCATATGATGTAATAAGGTCAAAATTAGTTGAGTGGTTAGAACCACTCACATATGAGTCTAATGTTGTTGTGATTTCCAACAATTATAGAAATCATGTTGTTTTTGTAGTTTCTCTATATTGAGCAAATTTATTTGAATTTAAACAACTCTTGATCAATGAAAAACAATGAAGCATTTTAATAAGTGGTATCAGAGCACATGGATTATAGAATTTTAAGGAGTGGATTACAAAATTTGGAGGAACAAGGGATGGTTCCGTAGTGAAAACAAACACACATCTTATAGATAAAATGAGTAGTATTAAGAGTTGCTAAAATACAATTTGATTCACATCATGGAGAGTTATTTCTCTTCATCCACTATCTATTGGGTGTTAATAGTAATGTTGACACACCACCAACTTTGGCTAGCCAACCTTGGTATCAAAATCAAGTTTATCAACAACATGATCTCTCAATTGCTTTCTTTATGATCAATAATGGTGTCTATGACATAGGTATCATTAGGATATTTGTTACCAGTCATGAGTTTAGGAAAGAAATCATACAGGATGACTCCTTTCTTTGAAATCAACACTGCATAATATCTAACTACCTATTGAGCTAGCTTGCTTTGTTCATGTTTGGCTTCAATTGATTTAGAGATTGAATCCTATTGATAACATATTACTATAGACATCTAAGAATATTACATTATCCCTTGTGTAGTGCTAATGGTTAATTAATTTGCAAAGCCCTCAAAATTTGCTTAATTTACCTAAAAACACTATTCATCCACTTTATCCTCCTTATCCACCTAAGCCCCCTACAACGCTTATCCATCGATCACCATGTGACCACTCCTTTAGCCTAGCCTAGGGCCACCTCACCCTAGTCTACCTTCCGACTAACCTAGCCTCCACCTCAACCTAGCCTAATCTACCCCCTACTCTCCACATCCCCATGCACATTAAATGTATTTAATTCTATGAAGACTTTGCCCATTCAATGCATTTATGACATGGATGACTTTGCATCCACATGCCATAATAAGGGTGAGGACTTTCTTCACCCCATGCATTTATGAGGCATGGTGCACCTATGCCCATTTAATGCATGTGGATGGATGAGAAATGTCCTCCATCCAATGGTATTCATGAGGTATTGTGCACATCTCCACCTCATGGGGCACCTCATAGGACACCTTAGACCCACATAACCTTGGAAAAATTCTATAAATAATAAGCCATTTATCTCATTTCAATATATCACACATTTTATTACCAAAACTCTATCAAAATCACTCTAGCCTCAATTGCATTCAAACCCTCTTTGGTGCTAACCATCATGGATGCTCTTGTGTGCATTTTGTTGCCCCTTTTTATGTTGTAAACTTCTCACATGTGTGGACATAGATGACTACCAACTATGAACCAGAACCTCCAAAGAACCAGAAGAATATTTCTTCCAAAGGAAGTCTCTATCTCACCAAGCCAACACCAACCATAGGGTGGGTTGTGAATGACAGTTGCCAACCGCACCTCGGGATTCGATTCTTTCCAAGAGTCTATTTCAGACATACACAACCCAAAAACTCAAAAATATAGATGATTATGATTATTTTATCTATTTTCAACTCATTTCAATTATGTTATCATGCAATAGGGTAATTTTTTATTTGTTTTATCTTTCATTAATCAAGGTCTAATCAAGATAGGCCCATAATTGCTACTAACTTCTCATTTTAGGTTGTGTAGGTTTAGAGGATCATTCAACTAGTGGTGGTGCACATGTGGTAAACCAACACACATTTTGAGGTGCTCAAAAGAAGGTCTGGATCCATGAACTTCACTGAATGAGGGCTTCCTCAATGGAAGACTCAAAAAGTAGCCCATGGGGCAAAATTTATAAAAGATCACCTAAAAACAAAAACAACCAAAACCTAAAAAATTAAAAAATAAAAATACAAATAAAAATAAAAAAACAACCAACAACAAACAATAAAAAAAAAATAAAAACATAGAAAAAACTCACACACAAAAACACGAATTAACACAAACATACATAAACACAAGAGCAATAACAAAAAACAATAAAAACACAAGAACAACAAAAAACAACACAAAGAACATAAAAAAAAACACACACACACCTCAAAAAACTAAACAAAAAACCAAAAAACAAAAAAACAAAAAATTGAACATAACAATGACCTTTCTAGACCAAAATACTTTTAAGGCAAGAATCAAAAGAGGAAACAAAAGAAAGAATAGTTTGAGCTAGGGAACTAAAATACCTTGACCGAACCAAAGAGAAGCAAAAATAAAGCAAGAAGAAACTAGGTACCTTGCATGAAGCCCACCATCTAGGAGGGTGGCCATAGCAAGTAAGATCACCTTTGTCCAAAGCCCAATTAGCTAAAGCATCAGCACTCTTGTTTTGATCTTTGACCACATGATTGTAATCAACTTTCAAAAATCCCATCTGGATTAATTGAATCTTCTCAATAATTCTTTTTATTCTCCAATCAACCTTATGATTCTTAGAAGGAGTCTTCAAAATATTAATCATGAGTTGAGAGTCGGACTCAACTAGCACCTTTTCCCATCCAACCTTAGTAGCCTCTTGAAGGCCTCTGAGGATACCATACCCCTCAACAAGGTTATTGGAAAGAATACCCAAATTCTCAGTAAAAGTAAAAACCAGGGAGCCATCTGAAAGTCTACCAATTTCTCCCACACTAGCTTTTCTAGGGTTCCCTCTAGAGGCTCCATCAGTATTGACTTTTCCAAAATCCTTAGGAGGAGGTTGCCAATTTCTTGTCCTATCCATATTACAATTACTCACATTCCCTTTAAGTTGGTTGCCCTTAGAATATTTAATCTTCAATCTTTGCATCACTTGATCCCATCTTTGGTGGGAGTTTTGGGGGTGATTAAGGAGTTGTTGGACTGATTCAACTAAGTTGGCAATGGTCTTTTGCCAAATATAGTGAATATCCTTCCTATCTTGATTAAAAATTTGATTGTTCCTTTCATTCTAGATATTCCAAAGAAGAATGGTAGAACCCATCCAAACTAACTACCTAATAAAATGATCAACACCCTCTTGTTTAGGCCAATCCCTCCAAAGTTGTTCAAAAGTAAAAAAATTGGACCACTATAAGTAAAGTGGCCATTCTCCTCCATAGCTCAGAGGCTAAAGTACACTCAATAAAAATATGGCTGAGAGTTTCTACATTCTCTCCACACATTTCACATCTAAAAGGGCCATGAAAACCACGCTTCATAAGTTGCTCACCGAGTAAGCACCTTTCCGTGCCAAAAAAAACAAAAAAAAACCCCCCCCCCCGCCGCGGGTTTTTTTTCCCCCCCCGGGAAAAATTTTTTAGATGATTGGTTTGGATTTTTATGGCATAAGGTCAAATAACCTTGAGCAATCGAATACTCACCCTTAGTAGTGTTGTTCCATCCAAAACAATCTTTTTCATGGGACCAAGAGAGAGATCTCATATGAAGGATGCCTTGGATATCTTGTCTTTGCCTTTCTAGGATTTGAATAGGCCAGTCCTCAATAGGGATCCAATATCTACCAACCTTTGAATTACTAGTATGGTACCAATAGTAATTAGCCACCTTTATCCAGTTAGCTCGGTGAAGCTCCTCCATCCAAGGCCTCCAATCGAGAAATTGAGTTATCAAAGGCTTGTGACCATCCCAAGAATCTATCCAAAAATTTACCTGTTGACCATTATGAATGATCCAAAATAAATTTTTCTTTATCAAATCCTCACCAGTCTTAAGAACTGCTAAAATGGGAGAACCTTTGGTAGGCAATTGATAGCGAACAAGGTCTTCAGGACTTTTGTTCTCAGTATATTTAGCACGAAGATTATTGGCCCAAAGAGCATTGGGGTTATGCAACATCCTCCAATATAATTTAGCAGCTAAAGCTTTGTTGTTATTAATAGAAGACTGGAATCCTAACCCCCCTTCATTCTTAGGAAGACATAAAGTGTCCCATTTCACCAAGGCCCATTTTATTTTCTCCTTAGTACCACTCCAGAGGAACCGATGACTGATTTGATCCAGTTCTCGAAGAACAACCTTTGGGATATTCAACATGGAAGAAACATAAATAGGAATAGCTTGAAGGACTAATTTTACCAAGGTGATTCTACCCCCAGAAGAAAGCCACCTGTTGGTCCACTTTCCAATTTTCTTCTTGACTTTGTCCAACAACCAATTCCAATATTTTTTTTTGCCTTTGAATATTGATGGGAATACCTAAATAAGTGATCGGAAGGGAGGTCTTCTTATATCTTAATTTATCCAAGACCATGGATTCCTATCTAGCAGAGCAGTGAAAGAAAATAACTTTAGATTTGTCTTCATTGATCAATTGCCCAGTAGCCTTAGAAAAATAGCTAATGATTTGCTTAATATTAGAAGCTTCCTTAACTGTAGCTTTACCTAAAAGAGTAGAGTCATCAACAAATTGAAGATGAGAGATAGGTCTAGCTCCATGAGCAATGGTAACTCCCTCAAGGGTTTTGTTTTTCTCTTTTTGGTTATAGTCCTACCCAAGCATTCAACAAGAATGATGAATAAATAAGGGGATAGCGGGTCACCTTGCCTAATACCTCTGGAAGCTGGGAAAGATTGAGAAGGCCTACCATTGATAAGAACTAAGTAGGAAACTGAAGAGATACATCCCATAATCCAATCCATCCAATCCTAAGAGAAACCAAATTGCCTCAAAACTTTGATAAGGAAGTGCCAATCCACTCTGTCATAAGCTTTGGATAAGTCTAACCGAATGAACATGGAAGGAGATTTTTGCATATCCATGGAATGGATGGCTTCCTGAGCAAGAACTATCTCATCTACTATTTTATGCCCTTCCACATAACCCCCTTGTTCAGGGGAAATAATCTTATGCAAAAGAGGCTTCAACCTTTCTGCCATGATCTTAGTAATGATTTTGAGAAGAACATTACATAAAGCAATAGGTCTAAAAGCTGAGATATGATCAACCTCTTGAGATTTTGGAACAAGAGTAATATAAGTTTTATTGATAACCTTCAAAATTTCTTTGGCTTTCCTGGCTTCTTCCACCACCTCTAATAAATCAGCATGAAGGATATCCCAGAACTCTTGGTAGAACTCAATGGGAAAACCATCAGGACCTGGGGTTTTCCCTTTTTGCATTTTAAAAACTACCTGTTGAAGCTCATTGATAGTAACAGGAGCAGTCAAAATAGAGTTCTCCTCAAAAGTGATAAGAGAAGGGATTGCTTGAAGAACATTTTGTTGAGAAGCTGAGTCAAGAGGAGTAGCAACAAAAATATTGGAAAAGTAATCGACAACAATAGAGTTCATGCCATCCCAAGTGTAGACAACATCTCCAGAATCTGATTTCAGGGAAGAAATAAAGTTGTGAGATCTTTGAGCTAGAAGAGATTTGTGGAAGAAATTTGTGTTTCGATCTCCTTCTTTGAGCCATTGAATTCTAGATTTTTGCTTCCATAAGAGTTCTTCTCTTTTTTCCATTCCTCTAACTGAGTTGTGAGTTTAATTTCATCTGCACTTCTACTCTCTATGAGGCCATCTAAATGGATTTTCTTATTCAAATTTTCAAGTTGAGCAATAACTTCATGTTTTTTTATGAACATCCCCAAACTCCTTCCAGTTCCAAGTCTTGATTTTGGATTTAATGTATTGCAGTATTTTGGCAAAATAGAACATCTTAGTCCCATACCTAGGCTTACCTTCCTTCCACCATTGTTGCACATGAGGTCTAAAGGAACTATCTCTAAGCCACATTAATTGAAAATGAAAAGGAGAGAAACTCACATTGGTTTTCCACATTTCCACCATGATTGGCCAGTGATCCGAACCAACATTGTTAAGAGTCTTCACTTTAGGAATGTGACCATGGATTAAGAAATTTTTAGAGAGCAAAAACCTATCCAATCTCTCCATTATACAAGCTAAGCCTTGCCTTCTGTTAGACCAAGTCATAAGGCCATTATCTGGTTGGATGTCCACAAGATGGAGGTTTGCAATATATTCGCTCATGAGGTCAGTGCTTTTGTCCAAATTTCTATTTCCCCCCATTTTCTCATCCAGAGAGAGGATGGTATTGAAATCTCCTCCGATCAAGATCCAAGCTTCAGGAAAATGAGAGATAATATAAGTTATATCCTTCCACTGTCTTCTTTTTTCCTCCAAAGTAGTCGAAGCATAAACAGTAATGCAGAGCATAATTTGGTTGGAATGTCTACTTTGAATAGCTATAGCCAAAAGACCCCAAATTCCAACCATATGGTGAATAACTACCTCTTTTGGGTCCCAAAGACAAGCAATGCCACCAGAAGTCCCCTGGGAACTGAGGGAAACCACTTTTCCAGCTGGCCAAATTTTACTAGCAATTGAGTCCATATCCTCTATTGACATCTTCGTTTCTTGAAGGAAAACAAGATGTGGATGATTTATCTGAATCATTCTTCTAATTTCATTTTGTTTTGAAAGACTCCCTTTGAGTCCTCTAATATTCCAAGTGATGATCTTCATTAATACCAGGGCTAAAAAATTTGGGAAGGGCATTAATATTACCTTCCTCTACAAGCTTTTCACCTTCTTTTACCATATGATATTGATTGGTCTTGCGACCTACCTTTTGATTAGAATCCATCTTCAGTTTTTTTTCCCTATTTCTTGACTTACTCCAATTGAATCTGAGATGGCTTCTAACCTTGAAGAATGCTCGTACACAACCAAAATTTTACTAGAGGGTTCAACAGAGTCTATATTGGGACCTGTATTATTTGAAGTTTTGACATTTAAAAGATTGTTTTTCTTGTGTAAATTTTCTCCCTTTTTTCTGTTGAAAACCTTTGATTTGTTGGTTTGTCTCTGAGTTCTTCCCTTCATCTTTAAATTGTGTTTCTAAGATTTCTGTTTCCATTATTTCCTCTTCCTCACTTGGGACATCATTTGTGGAAAGGATTTCAAACATATTAGCAGATGACTTTGATTGATCCTTCATAACTAGTTTTTTTCTGAGTGTTCTTCTTCTTAGGCATTTGGAAACCTGCTGAGTTTATATCTTCTTTCTTTTGATCAGGAATTTTATTTGGGCAAGCACTAGCCAAATGACCATATTCATGGCAAATTCTACAACGAAAAGGAATGTTCTCATAGTCCACTACTTGCTCCCAAGTGTCTTCCCCAAATTGTAATGTGATATTTTTAGGTAGGGGTTTGTCAAAATCCATTAAAACACAAATTCGAGCATAAATAATATGTTCAAAATTTTGAGTACAATCAATAGTCATCATAAAAGTTCCTAAAGAGTTTCCAATTGAAGAAAAAATAGTAGGATTCCAAAATTCAATAGGGAGGCCAAAGAGTCTAACCCACATGGGAGCTATAGAAGGCATCTCTTCTTCGGATTTAAATTTAGTATGCCAGGGCTTCATGAAAAGCCCTGCCCTTCCAAAGAACCAGGGACCCCCTTGAAAATTTTTCTCTCTATCTTCATTATTAGAAAATAAAACAAGAAAATAACCATTTGGATAAATAGAGATTTGTAACTCACCTTTAGTTTTCCAGCTTTTTGTAGCCCAGACTTTGAAAGTAGATAGGCTCGGACGAAAACCCATGAACCGACAAATTAGTCCTCTTTTTTCCAGATCTTCAATGCCAGTCTGAATGTTACCCATATCAAGCTTAACAATAGGAGTTCCATCAGCTGCTTTAAGACATCCTGACTCCATTTTCTTGGGATCAATCTTAGGCATTCTTAGAGGTTTATGGGAAGCCCTAAGATTAATATTAGCATTGGGATGAGGTTGTCCACCATGGAGGGCATCCCTAAAATTTATTTTTGGGGCTGAGTCTTCAAAATTCTTACCCTTGATAGGGGTTTTCATAGTAGATTTATTTTGTGGGTGCACCTTAGCACCAGATTCACTTGAGATCTGAGCCATTTTTTGATCAACTACTTGAAACTTGTTTCGTGATCTCTTTAATCCTTGCCCTAGACGTCGTGGAAAGGTATGGTTTTCACTTTTATTTTGTGCAGCAAATTGGAAGTCGTTGTCACTCAAGTTCACAGCATGATCTATTGAAAGATAAATTTCTAACCCATCTTGGATCCCCTGCAACATATCCTGCTAAAATATTGAGTAGAAACCACAAAAATATTGGCCGCTAGGGCCCGAAGGCCCTAAAAACCAACCTCTGGAGCTGCTTGCACTCAACCCAGATGAAACCCTCGCACAACCGCTTGCCAAAAATCTTGTTCACACATAGGGATGCGCTAGGATCTGTGTTGCTCCAAATGATCTAAAAATTGGTGGAGATGTTCTAGGGTTTTTCGGGCATCTACCCTCAAAATGTTTTATAAAAGGTATGTATTGGCTTAGGGAAGAAGGGCATTATTAAAAGTAGAACATGGTGAGAAAGCTAATAGGATTGAAGTATTCAAAATAGGGTCGCAATGGCCCTAATATACTGACCATATATCTTTTATTTGATTGCATTGATTCCATAGGTTAGGATTGAGATATCCCTTGAGCATCCATGTTAGGGTTGTTAGTTTAGAGGTCTATATATAGGATTGAGTTATTGTTTCTATTATGTTACAAATTGTAGAATATTGTGGACTTATTTTTGCTTAACTTCACAATTTGTTTTATTACACATGGTATCAGAGTAAATATTCAAGCTACTTACAAAAAGCAAAATCTGGGAAAAGAGAGCAAGCGAGATCTTACCACCAACAATTTTTAGTGAAGCAATGTCTGAGATAGGAGAAATTTTTGTGTAATTATTATTTTTGCTTCCAATTATCATTATAATTGTATTTCATATTTTGACATAGCAAAAAAAATTATAGCATCAAAAACCTAAAAAAATATCAAACATACTGGGTTCCTTTCAAGATATCTATCCTGTTTTGATTGCCTCATCAAGATGATCAAAATAAGATATATCTTCAATAACATTCAAATTAATTGATTCGTGATCTAGGAGTTAAATTTCATGATGGTTAGTGAATTTTCATATCTAATTGGTACGGAAGGTTGGGAAAGGATCCATAGAATATTGGTGAGAACATCTAAGAATTTTGAATGTATAAGCCATAATAAATGGTCTTAGAGGAATCAAGGTAACATATCTTACAAAAATTGATAATTATAATCTCTATTGTCATCAATATGTAGTCACCATGAGCTCCTCTCTCAATCATTATAGTGGTGGACCGTTATTTGATGATGCTATAGAGTATTAATTTACCATTATGCTTGAAAGGATTCATAATGAACCAACACACTCAAATTATTTAGTGAATGCATTACTTGCAGAATAGCATGTGAGTAACAATGAATTCCTAAAAATAGAGCTCAATTTAAACTCAAAATCATAGGTAGATGACCAACATTCATAGGAAGACAACAAAAAGGAAGGAGGTAAAATCATAGGAAGTTTAGAAATATTGACAATAGGTATGGGAACCATGATGTTGAATTTTAGCATTATGTAGATGTGGATATAGTGACAACATTTAAACTCCTTTATTTAACCTCTCATATGCAAGTATCTAAACTTAATAGATCAATGTTCATAATTGAAAACCTTAGAGGTTGGATTAAAATAGAAAGTTTTTTAAGGTTGTATAGGGTTCTTGAAAAGATAAAGGTTTACTTGATCATTTTATTACTTGATGATCAGTATGAACTAGATTATATGGGGAATGAGGTGCAAGGGTGGTGCTCCTTCATGTCTAAATTCAAGAGAATGTTATTGAAGTTTGATAAGGGTTCGTATTCTTATGCTATAAGGATATTGTATACTATTCAAAGTGAAAACATTAACAAATAATAAAATGATTTGTGAGCATTCTCAATTTCACATGGGATTTGTATCTAGTAATGGTATTTTCAATGGTTAAAATGTACTCAGATGAGATCAAAAGCAAAATAAATATGCATGATACTTGCACAATTTTTAATGTATAAATATTGTCTAAGGTAGAAAAATGAACTCCTTACATTAAGTTTTCATTCAAGAAAATATTACAATGCAATACTTTAACCCAAGTTGGGAAGAAATATCAAAATAATGTTTCTATTTTAATTCTATATCCAAGCATCCTAGAGATCAAACATGTGAAGAAAAAAAAAATTTATACATGGATTTAGAGGAGGATCAAGCTAAACAAATTACTCCAAAATCCAAGAGTTAATATATAGATTTTAGCCACATTTAGGACACCGAAGGATGACCAACTACATTGACTCATAAAACCATCAAGGTATAAGGTTTTATAAAAATCAAGGAATATTTATATTGAATATCTTAAGTAGCATTCATAATTACATTAGTAGAGATGTTGAAAAGAGGTTTGTCTTATATGTTTATACTTTGAATAATTCCAATGTTTTGATTACCAATGGTATACACACTTCTTGTGTGAGAAAAGTATCCAATCTCAAACTTGTTATAGATAGTTATACCTAGATCATGACTTTATATGTGATGGATTTGGGAGGCATGGGTGTAGGCCCATGCTCCAATGTATGGCTTAATTCACTGATATCAACATGACTCTTTAGAAATTATGTATGTAATGGAAAGAATGGGAAGCTAATTAAACTCTAGGGGATATGATCATCACCTTCCAAAGTAGTAAGTTCACATCCAATAGAAAAAAATTTGCGTAAATGGGATCAAGGTATATGCATGTAGCTTTTGTCTATGGAAGTTAGTATAAGTGAAGTACTTGGTGGGTCTCCCTCCCAATATGCATATATCCCTTAGGAATTATGATAATTTTTTAAATTGAAGGTATTCCATCCTAGGAGAATACATGGTCATGTATATTTGGTTCAGAGTATCCATCCATATAATTTCATGCCTTATAGGTATCCATATCCATCGAAGACAAAAAACAAAGAAGTTGATATATGACATGTTATAACAAGGTATCATTCAACCCAATACTAGCCCCTATTCATATTCATTGTCATGGTCAAGCATGAGGATAGATCTTAAAAGATGTGTTTGTAATTTTTTCTCATCAATAATATTATTATCAAATATTAAAAAAAGTGTTCTTGTTGTTGGGCGAATTACATGGGACAGTTTTCCATTGAGTTGTATTTGTGGTTAGGATTTCATCAATTAAGGCCAAAGTGAAAGACATGCTTAAATATATATTTTTGCACTCATAATGATCATTATAAGTTTTTGGTTATGCCATTTGGTGTGACTAATATGTTGTCCATATTTTAGAGCCTTGTGAATTCAATATTTAGGCCCTTTTGATAAAAATTGATCTTAGTTTTTTCTTTGATATTTTGATCTTATATAAATAATGGGAAGAGCATTTTCCATATGTCGAACAAATTATTAAGATTTGATAAAAAGTAGTTGTTTGTCAAATTCAAATGCTCCTTTCATATTTATGAAGTTAAGTGTTTGGGTTATACTATATCTAAAGGTGTGAAAGTGGTTTTCAATAAAATTATAAGATTGGCCAATTCCCAAAATCCTTAAAGAGTCTGAGAATTTTTGCATCTCATGAAATTTTATAAAAAAATATATGAAAATTACAACATCTACCAAAAATATCTTTAGAGTAGCAAAATCCATACACCTAAATAATTATGAAATCAAATTGACAAGATAACATCATTTAACCATATTGAGAAAGAAGAATGAAGAAAATGTCACCCTTTTCATTAATATTTGAAATTATCTTTTACAAAGCAGTTACAAAGATATCCCTCTTAGGGATTATACCAAATTGATAAAAATTACAGTAGAGAACCAAAAGATAGGTGTAATTTGTAGAGTCTTTGCTCTCTCAAAACTGATTATAGAGGGTTTCTTTGCAACCTCCACACAAGATAAATATTGAAGGATATTTATGTTTAAGAGCTCCTAATAAGATTTGAAACCTGTACACAAGAACACTTACAAGACTTTAATAGCAAATGAGGAACCTCTCATGATAAGTTCCATTTCCATGATAAGCAATTGAAATAAAGATGCTGAAATTATAAAGAAATACATGCAAATTGTACTAAACTATGTTAGAAATCAAAGTAAATGTTGCTAAAGCTATTGTAACTAAGAAAACAAAAAAAAATAGATATCACTATGAGGCCATCATGGGGTAAAGTTATCAGGTATATTAGCCATCATAGGGTACAACAACCAGGTATGTTAACCATCATAGGGTACAATGGTTGCATTTGCAGGTCACTTCAGTGCAAAGCGGCCGCTAAACAGAGAGTTGATTATTTATGTTCAATATGGGGTGATATCTGATTAGTCTGTAAAATTGATGTTCAAGGGTATTGCTATTTGAAGTAAAGTTGAATCATGAAAATTGGCTCAAATTTTGGATGATTAATGGTGAACAATGGTTGAATTTGATCTTCAAACTCCAAAGTACTCCATTAATGCAAATGCAATCTTCATGGTTGGATTTGGGTAGCCCATTCCAATATTGGCTCTCTTATGGGGAGGGAGAGCTTGAGGTGTTAGGGATTACTACTTGATAATCTCTAAAGATATCACTAAATCCTCCAACCTTTTTGTATTCTTTCCCATGCTATGGCAAATATTCTGATCTCTTTGTTATTCACCATGAAAGCCACTGGAACTACTTGAGGAGAGCCTATGGCCATTTGTTGTAAATATCATGAGGCCATCAAAGTAACTTCTAGGCTTTCAGCTATGAAGCATCTCGGGGTAGCAAAAGTGGGCACAATTTCTTTCCCTTTACTAGTACTGGGAGACTGAGAAGTGGAAGAGGCACCAACTGCTTCTTCTATTACTTGATCTTTCACCTCAACTACTATCTCAATTTGTTCAGGGTCTAAACTCATGACTTCTGCAATGGGATCTACAAAGTCTTCTGGTGGGATGACAACCACTTGGGGCATTATTTTATCTATTGTATCCTGTCTCACCATCCTTGAGATCGAAGGAGTAGTTTCCTACTTATTCTAAATGAGTATGTGCCCTTGCACCAGGTTCTTGTTGTTCCATATTTCTTCTAAATTCACCCCATTGTTCTGTGCCCACAAGAGACTCTTTTCAAAATCATCTTCTCTGTGTATCATCGGTTTAGACTCAATGGTGATGTCTTTGTAATGGCCCTTTAGATCATAGGGCCTCCAGGTGATCTCTGTGAAATGATAGGAATCCATCGTGGGTAAAGCCTTTACCATCCCAGGATACCCCCTATAAATATACTGCCCTATTTTTCTGGGTGTTGTGACCCAAGGAATCCTAGTCTTTTTCTTCTTCCATATTAATCTGGCTTCTTTAGTAGATTGCCTTACTATCTCTAAGGTGGCCAATGATTTTGGGTAGAAAGTGGGCAAAGCTTTGGGTGGCAATTTTCCCCCGTATGTCTTGATGAAACTAAAATGCTTAGTGAGAAAGAAATCTCCAACTTCCATTTCTTGAAGATACTTGATTATACCTGGACTCATTCTGGGGGTTCTTTCTTCGTGAGTACGTGATACATTGAAGCCAAAAATCTCCCATAGAATTCTGAATAATTGGAGGTGCCATCATAAATGCAAGGTAATCTATCTTGGATAATTTCTCCTGGTATGCCTCCCAACTAAGCGATTGCATCATCTTTGAATTGTCTAATGATTAAATGGATGAGGAATGAGTAGTGCGAGAAGTGGGGCATGAAATCCCTATCATCCTTTATGGCCTTCTACAATTCTCTAAATTCTCTATCCATCATGTCACACATTATATCCTGCCACCTATACATCGGCATCCTCCAAGTTTTGTTGCATTGCACGATCAAATACATAACTTCGATGTTGACCCAGTTGAGGTCCTCGACTCCCATTACTATATGGATCATGTTGGCGTAATCTCTTGCCCATTTATGGAATTGAGACTTATGGATAGGGAAATATGTCGATATTAGTTTGTCATAGTCAAACAAATTTTTGTAAAATGTGGTGTCGATCATATGTTGGGTCTACTTTGAAACCACCATTGCATCATAAACTTGTTTAGTTATCTCCAGCCCAAACACTTGCTCAATCTTCTCTGGTGTAATCCTGTAAATGGGCTTGTTTTGGCCATTAACTATAGCCCTAGTTCTTGGGTCATACAATATGGCTAGCCATGATAGTAGCTCAGGGGAGAAATGTACTCTTGGGCATAAGAGCTTTGCTAAGTTGGTCCTCCATTTGTTGTTGTGGGGAGCTCTCTTGTCTTTGTCTTCATATGCCTTCTTGAAGATATTCTTCATGAGATAGTGCAAGCGTCACCACTCTTCTATGCTTGATTGGAAATAGAACTCGGTGAGTTCTAATTCACCCCACACCTATTCCTTAGTTTTCCTAGCATTCATCTTCTTAAATGGTACCTTTTCATCTAATGCCTCGACCCTTGTCTTGGGGGTAACTTTTCTAGAGGAGGCCATTGCTCGAGTCTCTATTACTGGGCTCTTCGACTCTCAAATAGTTCAAGAATACTGTAAGCATTGTGAGTTGCTTGTATCCTACCATGTATTTAAATTGGTTTGGACATGAAGCATCATTAACATCGTACCAACTACCATTGCATTGTTGCCATTCTCGGCTCACCACCTCAATCTTTCATAATGGTCGATCGATCATGGATCATCACCTTCTTGGTTGATTCATGTAACTGGCCATCAGATCATACATGCATCAGACCCTAAATCATTTGATGAGTACACATTGTATTAAAGCTCATGCTTGGATAGATCTGAGGCTGAGATCTGTAGTTGGCTTGCATGCCTATAATTTCCAAATCGATTTTTGGTTGTATCAATAAAATCATCATTGATTTGAGTTTTGTGTCAGCTTTCTTGGGTGAGGGTCCATGAATTTTGGCTTTTGTACTTTGGTTGTTGTTGATGGTTGATCGATCGATCAATGCTTTAATTTGATCAAGGTTTTTGGATTTTTGATTGGATGCTCGATCGGTTAGCCCTTTTCCTTTGTCATATTTTGATTGATGGATCCCTTTGATTTTGCATGAATGAATATTTCGACCGTTGGATGTCATTATTCGATCGAATGGCTTAGGGTACTTTCGTATGTGCTGCATTAAAAATCTTGTGCTAGATTTTATCGAGGAGGTCAGTTTATAATAATAATATTCAATTAAAACATTATGCATGTAAAATTAAATGATGATGTACCTTGATTTTCATTGAATTTACCTTTATCTAGCTTGATCAATTTGCATCATTGATTTCATTTGATCAATGATATTTCGATGGCTATGATTTGTTTGACCATTGATATTTAGTATTCATCCCTTTTTTGATTAAGAATATTTCAATGGTTCTGCTTTTACCATGTCGTCGATCGATCCACGTAACCCTTCGATCGACCAATGTTACTCTTCGATTGAAATGACTTTTAGGTCATGTGTTCAGTTGGGTGATTCTTCCTTTCGGTTGAGCACCTTTTTCAATTTGACTTTGACCTTTTGACTTTTAGTTGACTCCTTACTTGCTTTGATCGAATGGTGTAATTTTGATCGGGTAAATTGATTTGTGTTCGATCGATACAAATTTTTGGTTGGTTTGTTATCGTGGTCAGTTGAAAAACTTTAAAATCATTATTTCTCCTTTGGTCGATTGATCGGTTGATTGGTATTATTTATTTCTTGTTGATCA
Source organism: Wollemia nobilis (assembly GCA_028583015.1). Taxonomy (NCBI): domain Eukaryota; kingdom Viridiplantae; phylum Streptophyta; class Pinopsida; order Araucariales; family Araucariaceae; genus Wollemia; species Wollemia nobilis. The sequence goes on along the minus strand of JAQPPZ010017036.1, from coordinate 3,029,069 downwards.
AAAATATTTTCATAAGGTCCTTGATGTTTTTCTCTCGATGATTTTCTGCTCGTTGACCAAAAATATAGATTTGAATGTGTTGAATTCGATTGATCGATATTTTTGGTAGATTGACCTTTCATTTTTGTTAGTTGAAAACTTTTAGTAACAATTTTCTCTTCATTGGTCGATTAACGACTTTGCATTATTCTTTTGTTTTGGTTGTTCGGATCGAGTGGTCGGTCGATGCTTCTTTATTGATGGTTAAAATTTTATTGTGCTAAAATTTTGTTGGCTCATCTATTATAGTTGTCGATCAAAAACTTTTTTACCTTGTGGAATGATTATTGGTCGATCGATGTTACTCTTCTATCGATCAAAAATATTTTTGCTCAGTCTTTGGTAATTTTTTATTTTGGTAGTGATTTTCTGCTAGTCGATTGAAGGATGAATTGCATTATTTTATATTTGATCGATTGGATCAAAAAGTTGTGATCCTTTGAAAAAGTAGGTGGGGAACCCCTTAAGTTTTAATAAAAGAAAAATTTAAGCTACTTAAGGGTGCGATATGGCCATGATGATGAAATCATTTTCTTAGGTATTTTGAAGGTATTGGTTAAATATGTTAATTCATGAAAATGTTTTGAGATAATTAATTACTTAAAATTGACTTCCTTATCAGCATATCACAAAACATGCACCTCATTTAAGACCTTCAAAATTTTAAAATTATGGGTACATTCATGTTGTATCAATTTTGGCTACAACATAGGCTCTGACTGGGACAGATGGCGAAAACATGAGGTATTTGAGAACTCTAGAATCTCTGGTTATTAACAAGGCTTCAGATGAAAGAACTATGACCTTTATTTACCAGGTGAATACTGCAAAAACAGAATAACAAACAAAGCATTCAAACAGTCTAAAAGAGAATAACCTTTAATCAGATAAAATTAGAGACTTTGGTTTTAAAGCCAAGTGAACTTTCACTCCTGAAGGTTAGATGTTCTAGCAATATCTTTAAGGTGGTTTTGAACAAAATCAATCAAAAATTACTATCACATCAAGCCTAGGCTCAGAGTGTGTGCTTGTGCATTCTTTTATTATTTTCTCAGATCAGATAGAATTTTTATCAGCTTGGAAGGAGTTAGGCTTATTAATGATTTCACTCTTTTAAATATTTTCCTTGTCATTGCTCCACTACCAGTCAAGCATTTATAGCTTCGGTGGAGGTGACCTTGATCCTTAGGACCTGCTCTACTACCAGATAAGCATCTATAGCCCCGGTAGAGGTTATCCAGATAGCCCTAAGCACTTGCTCAATTTGCATTATTGAGATTTTTCTTCTTTTAGGAAGAATTTTGATAAATTGCAAAATATTTTAGAGTGTGCTTTCTGGGTTGAGGATCTATAAGGCTATAGTATTGAGTGTATTTATTTAATTGACTAGATTCTCTGACTCTAGAATTACTTTTGAGGTCATGATAATGTATGGCTTTGGCTTGATGTGTCAGCACTTCCAACTTTCATCTGTTATATTCCAAGCCTCACAAGATGCTTACTAAAATTCTCACTTCCTAAGTTGCCAGATCATCTGTACTCAATTCCATATTCTCTTCTTTTAATTGGCTAAAGGTAGATCTCACACATTCAAAGAAAAAATTTAATAGGAAGACTTAACAAACTTCTAACAATCTAGAATTACTAAACAGCAACAAACCTAACTAAAAAGGAAATATGAACTAACAGAAAACACACAATATTTTTTTTTATTCTTTTTTGGTTCCCTAGAAGGGTGGTATAACTTCAGGTGTTGGCCATTTATTGGGATTTCCATGAGATCACCCTCTAAGGTTTGCAACTTGTAAGTATTTGGGCCAAAGATCTGAATTATTTGGTAAGGGCCTACCCACCTGGGTTCAAGCTTACCTTTTTCTCCATGTTTTTCATTTTTGGGGTCCCAATATAGAACTATGTCTCCTTCAAATAATGGAGTTCCTTTGGATTTCTTGTTAAAGAGCTGCATGGTTTTCTGAGTTTGTTCAAACATCTTATCCAGTGCATTTCTTCTTTCTTCCTGTAAATGTGCAATTTGATCTAATCTCCTCTGTAAGGCATCGAGGTTTTCATGATCTTGTAGTAATAAGGATAGTGCTATTCTTTCTGTACGAGGAGGCAATAGGGATTTTTCTCCAAATACCATTTCATAAGGAGTTTTTCCTGTGTTCCTTTTAATAGATAATTTGTCTGCCCATAAGGCAAATTTTAACTCACTATCCCATCCCTTTTTATTCTTACCAAGTGATATTTTAATTTTGGTAATCAAATTTTTATTTGATGACTCAACAAGACCATTTCCTTGAGGATAATAGTTAGCTGAATGAGAAAGTTCAATCCCATATTTTGCATAAAATTCTATCATTTCAAAAGAGATAAAGTACTTTCCATTATCTATCACCAACTTCTTTGGGACTCCAAATCTAGTTAAGATGTTTTCCTCTAAGAAATCGATGACTACCTTAGTTGTTGAATTTCTCAGAGGAGTTGCTTCCACCCACTTAGTGAAATAATATGTTGCCATGATAATCCATTTGTGTCGGCCTGAGGAGTTTGGTTTTATTTCCCCAATGAGGTCAATTCCCCATTGTGTGAAAGGTGCTTCTATGATTACTGGTTGGAGAGGCATTGTTGCTAACTTTTTCTTCCCTGCAAACACTTGATAGTTATGGCAGCCCCTTACATATTTATGAACATATTTGAATAAGGAAGGCCAATAATAACTTGCTCTCATAATCTTATTTGCAGTTGCTTTTGGGGCAAAGTGACCTCCATAGAATCCATCATGAAATTCTTCTATCACTTCTAATGTCTCTTTTTCAAACAAGCACAACAATAATACACCATCTGGATGTTTCCAATAGAGTTTACCTTCTTGGGTGTAATATTTATGTGCCTATTATTTTACTGACCTCATTTTATTTGTAGATATACCTCTCGGGAAAAGATAGGGTTTGGAGGTATAACAGGATATCATCATACCATTTGCATTCAACATTATCTGTTCTTCTGATATCATGCATGTCATCAACTATGGCAATGTTTTGCATGTCTTCCCCTTCTTTGTTAGCCAGATATTTAGCTAGACCTTGTCCTCTGATTATTTTCACAGCCTTGAATTCTACATCATACTGCAGTAATTTGACCATCCACCTGGTAGGGCTACCTATTGGTTCAGGTTGGGTGAAAACATATTTTATAGCAGTGAATGGAATACAACATATAACCTTGTTTGAACCAAAAATGCTTTTAAAATGTTCCAGTGCTTGAACCACAACATATGCTTGTTTTTCAATCATTTTGAATCTCAATTGAGCTCCCTTGAGTCCTGTACTCATGAAGGCTATGGGTCTTTCATTCCCTTCGTCATCCTTTTGAGAAAGGACTACAACAATGGTATGTTCAAAAGTGAATGAATATATGTTAAAATTCTTTGAGTAGTCAGGGCAATTCAAGACTGGGGTAGTGGTGATAGCATCTTTAATTTTTTGAAAAGCTTCAAGATTCTCCTCTATCCATTTGATGTCAACATTCTTTTTAATCATGTTATTGATAGGTTGAGCTATTTCAACAAAATTTGGCACAAACCTTCTTACAAAATTAATTTTACCAAAGAATGATCTGACTCCTTTCAGATTTTTAGGGGGAGGTATCTTGGCAATAGCTTCTACTCTTGATGGATCAATGCTAATCCCTTTTTCAGAAACTATGTGACCAAGGAGTTTTCCTTGTGTTGCTCTGAATATACACTTCTTTGGATTCAAGGATATTCCAAATTCTTTGCATCTAGAAAAAACTATGGCTAAATGTTCAAAGTGGTCTTCAGGGTTTTTTGAAAACACTGTTATGTCATCCAAATAGACAACTACTATTTTGAACATTAGTCCTTTAAAGGTAAATTCCATGGCCCTCTGGAATGTTGCTCCTACATTCATTAATCCAAATGACATTCTCAGATATTCAAAGGTACCCCAAGGGGTAGTGAAAGCAGTTTTGTATCTATCTTCAGGATTTACCTGAATCTGATTATATCCTGAGAATCCATCCAATAATGACATTTTGGATGAGCCTACTACAACTTGTAGCAATTGTTCCATGTTGGGCAAGGGATAATTATCCTTGAGAGAACTTTTATTCAGATTTTGAAAATCAACACAAAGTTTGATCTCTCCATTTTTCTTCCTTACTGGTACTAAGTTTGCTATCCAGGAAGAAAATCTTACTTTTCTAACTATTTTGGCATCCAACAATTTTTGAACTTCTTTTTGCATAACTGGATGCAATGTGGGATTGAATTTCCTCTATTTTTTCCTGAAAGGTTTAGCATCCTCCTTGAGGGGAATGATGTGAGTCATGACATCAGTTTTAAAAGTTTTTAGGTCTTCATAACTCTAGGCAAAAGATTCTTTATTTTTCTTCAAAAAGTTGATGTACTGTTCTTTCTCTTCTTTTGGTAAAGCCTTATCAATTTTAACAAATCTAGGCTCCTCTTTTGTTCCAATGTTCACATCATCGACTTCTATCTCTTTGAGGAGTGGTTTGTAGGCTTTATCAAAATCATCAAATAAGCTTTCTAAAGAAACTAACCCCTTAGGAATTCTATTGGTTTTGAGTTGAATTACTTCAACTGGCTCTCCAATTATATGTTTCAATTTTTCTTCATCCTCCTCCTCACATATAACATCAGAGTACATATTTTGGAGGGTCATGAAATCCCTAATATCCACATCATCTTGAAACACTTGCAGGTATACAACATTATCAGGCACAGAAGGTTTGTACATAGAGATAGTTGGAAATCTATCCATATACTCAGTGTCAATTTTTGGATAGTCTGCACCTGAAGCATTGATGGCCAATAGGTCTGCAATATGATTCTTTTCTCTAGGAATGTAAGAGATGTTAAAAGCTAGGAATTTATCAATTTTAGCTAAGACTACAGATTTATATTATTTTAATCTAGGATGTTTTGTTTGATACTTACCTTTAACTTGTTGGATAATCAGTTCGGCATCCCTAGTCATAGTCAAGAAATTTATGCCTAGTTCTTTAGCTTTTCTCAAGCCTAATAGTAAAGCTTCATACTCAACAACATTATTGGTGCATGGGAATTCTAATCTGTAAGGGATTCCAAGATAGTTTCCCTTTATATCTATTAAATTCACACCAGCACCTACTCCTATTTGAGACTTAGCCCCATCAAAGGACATGGTCCACATTTCCTGGGTAAGAACTCTATCAGATTCTACATCTATTAGTTCTCTGGTTTTAGGGTCCATATCTTTTGCATCAGGGACTTCTACTAGGAAAGGATTATGCCAAACTGAGTATACTCCTATTTCTTTCTCTTCTACAGAATTAACCAAATTAATCATGGTGTCATCTGGTCTTACCAGTTCCACTGAATACTTGTTAAATGGTTCTCTCCTTAAAGTCACATTTTCTTTTCCTGAAATAGGGATTATGGCATAAGACCAATCCAATTGTATGGAGCCACCCAACTATTCTGCCCAATGTCTGCTTAACAATAATGAGAAGAAAGGGTCTACATCAACTACTGCAATATCCATCACTATACCCTTCTTGGGATGTTGATCTAAGAAGACTAACAAGCCAGTGATAATCCCTACATAGGGTATCTACCTACTATCCATTACTGACATAGGAGGGGACTCCCTGGTACAAATTAACCCTAGTTGGTCTGCTATCTATTTGGGCATGATGTTATGGGATGCACCACTATCTAGCATGCAGTTGTGAATGACATACCTTTCTCCTTCATCTGAATTATATCTGAGTGACACATAAAATGGTCTGATAGATGAGGGTGTTCTAGTATCATGGTTAGATGGCTTCGATTAGGCCAAAAGCCTTATAGACCTGTTCTCTGTACTTTTGAATATTCATTAACTCACCAAAGGTAATGTTAACTTTCTATTTACTTAGTTCAAAACCAACATCAAATTCCATCTTCTTAACATCTAATGTTTTGGTACATTCCTCATGTGTTGATGGCTCATTTATTTCTACATTGGTAGGAGTAGTTTTGTTTTGATTTTTTTTATTTTTTCTTTTTGTACATTGTTATTTATAGTAGGTTGTTCTCTAGTCTCCTTATTTGAGATTTTATCAATTTTATTAGGAATAATCCTATTTCTCAGATTTAAAGCATTGGCTTCAAGTTCTTCCACCTCTTGAGTTATTGGGATTACCTTCCCTTGCTTCATTTTATCATATCTAGTTTCTTGTCCTCTTTGTAGGATTTTTGTATTTTCTGCAACTAGGATTTTGGGATGGTGATTTGAAGCATATGAATCCATATCTTCCTCAAATAACCTTTCTCTAGACTCATCTTCAAGAGTCCAACATGCATTAATTCTGATATCCTCTTTGGATTCCTCATCTAAGTTTACAGGATAATGGATTCCTAGATATATACCACAACAATCTAGGTTATGAGGGGTATCACAAGTTGAATAGTAATAGGGAAGTTTTCTACTAAATTGATAGTGGGTATAGGATTTGGAACTAAGTCCAGGTCCTTCTCTATCTCTTTTTTCTTCCAGTTATTCCCATTATTTCTATTTCTCTCATCAGGATTATTGTTACTCCAATTTCTATTAAAATTTCTCTTGAATGGTGGCCTATTGTCACCTTGTTGTCTATCAACTTGAGGGTGAGAAGATTCACCATTGCTCTCTTTATTTCTTTCTATTCTAGCTAATCTATTGTTCATTGTATTAAACATTTCTATCATTTGATTAGCCAATTTTTCCATGGGGTCATGTTCAGTTCTCTTTTGTAGGTTGAATCCTACCTTCTTAGGCTTCCTATCAGGATGATTATCTTCTAGAGAATATGGTTTCATTTTTCCACTGTCTAACATATTCCTTTCAATATCTATCACTTTCTCCATACATTCATCTATTGTATTAACTTGTTCTTGTCTTAACTCATAGTTAAACTCTCCTGGGAAGGCATTTTTGTAAAAATAGATTGACTGTATATTGTTTGGTCATAGAGCAATGGGAATATTATTCCTAGATTTAGAAAACCTTCTATTAAAATCACTTACTGATTCATTTTCTCTCTTTTTCATTGTTGCCAGGTCTGTTAACAATGATTGTTCATTTTTTCTCTCACCAAATTTCTTTAGAAAGATAGTTTCCATTTTAGAAAAATTGGCAATATCATTATCAAGAAGGGTGTTAAACCATTCTCTAGCATCCTTCTCTAAGGTTTGAAGGAATAGTCTCAATACTACATCTTCATGTTCTACTTCTAGACTATCTAAAGCATACAAGAAGCTTTTAATGTGATCTTCTCTAATAATTGCATTGTTTCCTTGAAACTTAGGTAAATATTTATGAGCTTTACTAGGGAGATCATGTAGCGGTGTTGGTAATTGAAAAGGCCTATATCTGTTGGTTCTCCATAACTTAATGTTAGGAGGAGGATTGGCCATATTAATTATCGAAGGTACTTGGATCGGATTCAAAGAAATTATAGTAGGAGGTGTAGTATTAATTCCACTAGGAACAGTGGGAGGTGTTTCAAAAATATTCTCTACTGTAACAATATCTGCATCAAAACTTTTTGAAGATGAATTAGAAGGATTAGTTCTAAAAAATACCTCTGGATCTGAGAATTCTGGATATAGCTCTTGAGCGGTTCTTCTCATTCGTGCCAGCACGTTCTGCTCTTCTTTTTAATATTTTTAATTTTTTTGGATTTGATCAGTCAGAGTCACCAACATAATGTGTGTAGAAGGAACAAATGTCTGGTCGAGATTGCTCGACTTATAACACTCTCAATCACTCAGGGTATAAAATTTTTCAAGAATCAAGAAAATCAAGAAACTCAAGAGAATCAAGAAAATAATATAACCGCTCGTTCTTGAAAAAGGAAAATTGGAAACTACGAGCATGGGAGGGAAACAGATTTGAAAATATTTTAAGATAAACTGATACTCTGATTCCTTTTAAGCTAATTATTGCCAATAAATATTTATCGTTAGGTTCCAAATTGTAATGAAAATTACGCATTCGATCCCCGACAATGATGCTAATAAACTATTGGGGATTTTTCCTACATCCTTGGGATAAGTTATCATGCTACAGGAAAACCTACTACCAACGAGCAACTACAGGCTCTAGTCGACCTACCTCTTTAACCTAGGAATAGAGTTCTTCAATATTTTCTAAATAGACCAGGTATGGTAAGGATACCCTTGAGGTGAACTTAAAGTTTTTAACATTTTATGTTCATGCTCTTCCATATTTATGGTGGTGAATTAAATATTTTATAAATTTTGATCGAACTAAAACAATAACAATTCAATTATACCTTATGTATGATCGATGCCTTAATCCTTTGGGCTATTGTAGCAAGATTTAATAACAATTCAATGAAAATAGAGAGAACGAGGAAAGAGATAATCGATGCAATTACATTCATTCAAATATCGTAATAAACATAACAGTTGACCAATGAAAGAAATGTTCACTATGCATTCAAATAATGTAACCCATAATGAAGATACACACAAGACTGAAGACAAGGAAGTAATAGAAAAGAAGCCCATAATTGTATTAATATTTGAAATATGATTACATGAAGAGTTGGCTTGCAACAACCATTGAACTCTTGAAATATCAATACAATAAAGATCCTCATTCGAATATCGTAACAAGGACCTTTCACTCTTCCATTCGAATATCACAATAATCGAGTCTCTAGACCTCTAGCTCAATAATCTAGAAATATTCTCAACTTCTTGGGTACTTTCCTATCAAAACCTACATATAAATGGGAAGAATAAGGGATGAAAAAGAAGAAAGACAAAGGGGATACAACAACAAAGAATGGGCACTCGAGTATACCTCTTAGAAAAAATATGCTATGTCAAAGCTTGATCCTTATTCTAGTTGTAGACATCCTTCTTATAGTTGTGGTGGCTCTATAACTACCTAAACTACTTTCATCTAGACTATCCACTTGGTACCATCTCCTACCTTGTCATCGGTTGGGTGTTGTACAGTTTGTTATTTTAATTACCTCAAAAATAAAATACATTATCAAAATTGGCTGAAGTCCTTCCCTAGTTGTCATCTATCTTCTCTTTTCCTTTTTCTATCATCGTGGGCCCCATACTTCTTGTTGACTCAGATGCCTTTTGACTTCTCTTGATTGCCTCCTTCTCATCTTGACTTGCACCAATGGAATCAGCTATAAGTATCTATATTTCTTCATCGATCTCACTAAGTGTGTGAATCCTATCCAACACTCTTATTCCTTTGATTTTATCTTCTTTTATGAATATTTTTTTGATCTAAAATAATTTGACTATGTCAAGGGTGAGCTTGATAAAGAGATGAGTTGATCAGATAGTTTATCTTCATCAACCTCTTCATAGGGGAATTCTTTGATATCTTTGATGATTAATTGATAGAAACCTTCTGTGTTGAGTAATTTGTGGAGATCAACATTGAGGTGCTTCAACCTACTTAATTGTATCTTTCTCTACTTTTTCTAACTCTTTGATCGAGTTATTCCATCTGGGTCTTTCTACCTTGAAACTTGTGACTTTCTCATACTCTACCTAGTAGCTATGAGTTTTACCATCAATGGTGACCACTTGCTTGGATCTAATCTATTCATACTTGGCTTTGCATCTTTCATATATTGGGGAAATAGCTACCATATTCTTATATGCACTCTCTAATAGATATTTTATTTCTTTATTTGTTTCTATTATCTTCCCAAAATCTCTGCAACAATTCTCAATCATTTTTGCTTCTTTTTCTATGATTTTGATCATCTTTTCTTTGAATTTGGTTGTAAGCTTTAGAGCCTGTAATGAATTACTGTTAGAAGGCACTTGTCCCTGATTCTTATTAATTTTAACCTTTAGTTTCTCATTTTTTAATTGTAATAGTTCTGCTTTAGATTTCTAGGTTATCACCTCTTTCTCAATGGCTAGTGTAGTTTGTGCATGGACTTGCACTCCATGTTTTAATAATGAGATTGAGTCTCCTCCTATCTCTGCATCACCTGTGCTAGGATTTATCTGAAGTGAATGTATTCCTTGAGTGGGAATGGTGATGGTAGCCTTGGAGGTAGGCTTTAAACTTGATGAAGGTGGATTTTGAACTTTGCTCCTAGCCTGAGCTTCTGTCACCCTATCTTCCATTATTGCTTCAATGTGCTCTTCCTCTTTGGAAGTGAACTTTGTGAAGTCCTCTTTTCTGACTAGAGTGAGGCTCATAGGCTCATCGGTGCCCATTCTGATCCTGGCTCTCTTATGGGGGGAGAGCTTGAGGTGTCAAGGATTACTACTTGATAATATTTGAAGATATCACTGAATCCTCTAGCTTTTTGTATTCTTTCCCATGCTATGGCAGATATTTTGATCTCTTTGTTATTTACCATGAAAGCCACTGGAACTGCTTGAGGAGAGCCTATGGCCATTTGCTATAAATGTCATGAGGCCATCAAAGTCACTACCAGGATTTCAGTTGTGAAGCATCTCAAGGTAGCAAAAGTGGGCATAATCTCTTTCCCTTTACTTGCATTGGGAGACTGAGAAGTGGAAGAGGTACCAACTACTTCTTCTGTTACTTGATCTTTTACCTCAACTACTATCTCAATCTGTTCAGGTTCTAAACTCATGACTTCTATAATGGGATCTACAAAGTCTTCTGGTGGGATGACAACCACTTGGGGCATTATTTTATCTACTGTATCCTGTCTTACCATCTTGAGGTCATAGGAGTAGTTTCCTACTTCTTCCAAATGAGTATGTGCTCGTACCAGGTTCTTGTTATTCCATATGTCTTCTAAATTTACCTCATTGTTCTGTGCCCATAAGAGACTCTTTTCAAATTCATCTTCTCTGTGTATCATCGGCTTAGACTCAATGGCAATGTCTTTGTAATGACCCTTTGGATCATAGGGCCTCTAGGTGATCTCTATAAAATGATAGGAATCCATCATGGGTAAAGCCTTTACCATATAGCCCTTGAATTCTAGGGTAAACATGAATATCATTAGGTAAAATTATAGCATGGAAAAAAAATTAGTCGAAATTGATTAGACATTTTTCGCAGGACTGCCCAAACTGCCGAACTCGTTTCGGCCATATCTCACTCATCCGGACTCGGATTGAGCTAAAATTTTGAGGGTAGATGCCTGAAAAACCCTAGAACGTCTCCACCAATTTTCATATCATTTGGAGCAACACAGATCCTAGCGCATCCCTATGTGTGAATGAGATATTTGGCAAGCGGCTATGCGAGGGTTTCATCTGGGTTGAGTGCAAGCGGCTCCAGAGGTTGGTTTTTAGGGCCTTCGGGCCCTAGCGGCCAATATTTTTGTGGTTTATGCTCAATATTTTAGCAGGAAATGTTGCAGGGGATACAATATGGGTTAGAAATTTGTCTTTCAATAGATCATACTGTGAACTTGAGTGACAACGACTTCCAATTTGTTGCACAAAAGAAAAGTGAAAACCATACCTTTCCACGATGTCTAGGGCAAGGATTAAAGAGATCACGAAACAAGTTTCAAGCAGTTGATCAAAAAATGGCTCATATCTCAAGTGAATCTGGTGCTAAGGTGCACCCACAAAATAATTCTACTATGAAAACCCCTGTCAAGGGTAAGAATTTCGAAGACTCGAGTCCCAAAAATGAATTTTAGGGATGCCCTTCATGGTGGACAGCCTCAGCCCAATGCTAATATCAATATTAGGGCTTCCCATAAAATAAACCTCTAAGAATGCCTAAGATTGATCCCAGGAAAATGGAGTCAGGATGTCTTAAAGCAGCTGATGGAACTCCTATTGTTAAGCTTGATATGGGTAACATTCAGATTGGCATTGAAGATTTGGAAAAAAGAGGACTAATTTGTCGGTTCGTGGGTTTTCGTCCGAGTCTATCTGCTTTCAAATTTTGGGCTACAAAAAGCTGGAAAACTAAAGGTGAGTTACAAATCTCTATTTATCCAAATGGTTATTTTCTTGTTTTATTTGCTAATAATGAAGATAGAGAGAAAAATTTTCAAGGGGGTCCTTGGTTTTTGGAAGGGCGGGGCTTTTCATGAAGCCCTGGCATACTAAATTTAAAGTCGAAGAAGAGATGCCTTCTATAGCTCCCGTGTGGGTTAGACTCTTTGGCCTCCCTATTGAATTTTGGAATCCTACTATTTTTTCTTCAATTGGAAACTCTTTAGGAACTTTTATGATGATTGCTGATTGTACTCAAAATTTTGAACATATTATTTATGCTCGGATTTGTGTTTTAATGGATTTTGACAAACCCCTACCTAAAAATATCACATTACAATTTGGGGAAGACACTTGGGAGCAAGTAGTGGACTATGAGAACATTCCTTTTCGTTGTAGAATTTGCCATGAATATGGTCATTTGGCCAGTGCTTGCCCAAATAAAATTCCTGATCAAAAGAAAGAAGATATAAACTCAGCAGGTTTCCAAATACCTAAGAAGAAGAACACTCAGAAAAAACTAGTTATGAAGGATCAATCAAAGTCATCTGCTAATATGTTTGAAATCCTTTCCACAAATGATGTCCCAAGTGAGGAAGAGGAAATAATGGAAACTAAAATCTTAGAAACACAATTTAAATATGAAGGGAAGAACTCGAGAGACAAACCAACAAATCAAAGGTTTTCAACGAGAAAAAAAGGAGAAAATTTACACAAGAAAAACAATATTTCAAATGTCAAAACTTCAAATAATGGAGGTCCCAATATAGACTCCGTTGAACCATCTAGTAAAATTTTGGTTGTGTACGAGCATTCTTCAAGGTTAGAAGCCATCTCAGATTCAATTGGAATAAGTCAAGAAACAGGGGAAAAAAAATTGAAGATGGATTCTAATCAAAAAGTAGGTCGCAAGACCAATCAATATCATATGGTAAAAGAAGGTGAAAAGCTTGTAGAGGAAGGTAAGATTAATGCCCTTCCCAACTTTTTTAGCCCTGGTATTAATGAAGATCATCACTTGGAATATTAGAGGACTCAAAGGGAGTCTTTCAAAACAAAATGAAATTAGAAGAATGATTCAGATAAATCATCCACATCTTGTTTTCCTTCAAGAAACAAAGATGTCAATGGAGGATATGGACTTAATTGCCGAGTAAAATTTGGCCAGGCTGGAAAAGTGGTTTCCCTCGGTTCCCAAGGGACTTCGGGTGGCATTGCTTGTCTTTGGGACCCAAAAGAGGTAGTTATTCACCATATGGTTGGCAGTTGGGGTTTGTTGGCTATAGCTATTCAAAGTAGACATTCCAACCAGATTATGCTCTGCATTATTGTTTATGCTCCGACTTCTTTGGAGGAAAAAAGAAGACAGTGGAAGGATATTACTCATATTATCTCTCATTTTCCTAAAGCTTGGATCTTGATCGGAGGAGATTTCAATACCATCCTCTCTCTGGATGAGAAAAGGGGGGAAATAGAAATTTGGACAAAAGCACTGACCTCATGAGCGAATATATTGCAAACCTCCATCTTGTGGATATCCAACCGAGATAATGGCCTTATGACTTGGTCTAACGAGAAGGCAAGGCTTAGCTTGTATAATGGAGAGATTGGATAGGTTTTTGCTCTCTGAAAATTTCTTAATCCATGGTCACATTCCTAAAGTGAAGACTCTTAATAATCTTGGTTCGGATCATTGGCCAGTCATGGTGGAAATGTGGAAAACCAATGTGAGTTTCTCTCCTTTTCGTTTTCAATTAATGTGGCTTAGAGACATTTCCTTCAGACCTCATGTGCAACAATGGTGGAAGGAAGGTAAACCTAGGCATGGGACTAAGATGTTCTATTTTGCCAAAATACTGCAATACATTAAATCCAAAATCAAGACTTGGAGCTGGAAAGAGTTTGGGGATGTTCATAAAAAAAAACATGAAGTTATTGCTCATCTTGAAAATTTGAATAAGAAAATCCGTTTAGATGGCCTCACGGAGAAGAGAAGTGCAGATGAAATTAAACTCACAACTCGGTTAGAGGAATGGGAAAAAAGAGAAGAAATCTTATGGAAGCAAAAATCTAGAATTCAATGGCTCAAAGAAGGAGATCGAAACACAAATTTCTTCCACAAATCTCTTCTAGCTCGAAGATCTCACAACTTTATTTCTTCCTTAAAATCAGATTCTGGAGATGTTGTTTATACTTGGGATGGCATGAACTCTATTGTTGTTGATTACTTTTCCAATATTTTTGTTGCTACTCCTCTTGACTCAGCTTCACAACAAAATGTTCTTCAAGCAATCCCTTCTCTTATCACTTCTAAGGAGAACTCTATTTTGACTGCTCCTATTACTATCAATGAGCTTCAACAAGTAGTTTTTAAAATGCAAAAAGGAAAAACCCCAGGTCCTGATGGTTTTCCCATTGAGTTCTACCAAGAGTTCTGGGATATCCTTCATGTTGATTTATTAGAGGTGGTGGAAGAAGCCAGGAAAGCCAAAGAAATTTTGAAGGTTATCAATAAAACTTATATTACTCTTGTTCCAAAAGCTCAAGAGGTTGATCATATCTCAGCTTTTAGACCTATTGCTTTATGTAATGTTCTTCTCAAAATCATTACTAAAATCATGGCGAGAAAGGTTGAAGCCTCTTTTGCATAAGATTATTTCCCCGAGCAAGGGGGTTATGTGGAAGGACGTCAAATAGTAGATGAGATAGTTCTTGCTCGGGAAGCCATCCATTCCATGGATATGCAAAATTCTCCTTCCATGTTCATTCAGTTAGACTTATCCAAAGCTTATGACGAGTGGATTGGCACTTCCTTATCAAAGTTTTGAGGCAATTTGGTTTCTCTAAGGATTGGATGGATTGGATTATGGGATGTATCTCTTCGAGTTTCCTACTTAGTTCTTATCAATGGCAGGCCTTCTCGGTCTTTCCCAGCTTCCAGAGGTATTAGGCAAGGTGACCCGCTATCCCCTTATTTATTCATCATTCTTGTTGAATGCTTGGGTAGGACTATAACCAAAAAGAGGGAAAACAAAACCCTTGAGGGAGTTACCATTGCTCATGGAGCTAGACCTATCTCTCATCTTCAATTTGTGGATGACTCTACTCTTTTAGGTAAAGCTACGAGTTAAGGAAGCTTCTAATATTAAGCAAATCATTAGCTATTTTTCCAAGGCTACTAGGCGAGTTGATCAATGAAGACAAATCTAAAGTTATTTTCTTTCACTGCTCTGCTAGACGAGGAATCCATGGTCTTGGATAAATTAAGATATAAGAAGACCTCTCTTCCAATCACTTATTTAGGTATTCCCATAAATATTCAAAGGCAAAAAAATAAATATTGGAATTGGTTGTTGGACAAAGTCAAGAAGAAAATTGGAAAGTGGACCAACAAGTGGCTTTCTTCACGGGGTAGAATCACCTTGGTAAAATCAGTCCTTCAAGCTATTCCTATTTATGTTTCTTCCATTTTGAATATCCCAAAGGTTGTTCTTCGAGAATTGGATCAAATCGGTCATCGTTTCCTTTGGAGTGGTACTAAGGAGAAAAGAAAATGGGCCTTGGTGAAATGGGATACTTTATGTCTTCCTAAGAGTGAAGGGGGGTTAGGATTTCGGTCTTCAATTAATAACAACAAAGCTTTAGCTGCTAAATTATATTGGAGGATGTTGCATAACCCCAATGCTCTTTGGGCCAATAATCTCCGTGCTAAATATGCTGAGAACAAAAGTCCTGAAGACCTTGTTCGCTATCAACTTCCTACCAAAGGTTCTCCCATTTTAGCAGTTCTTAAGACTGGTGAGGATTTGATAAAGAAAAAATTATTTTGGATCATTCATAATGGTCAACATGCAAATTTTTGGACAGATTCTTGGGATGGTCACAAGCCTTTGATAACTCGGTTTCTCGATTGGAGGCCTTGGATGGAGGAGCTTCACCGAGCTAATTGGATAAAGGTGGCTAATTACTTGTCGGTACCATACTTGGTAATTCAAAGGTTGGTAGATATTGGATCCCTATTGAGGACTGGCCTATTCAAATCCCGAGAAAGGCAAAGACAAGATATCCAAGGCATCCTTCATATGAGATCCCTCTCTTGGTCCCATGAAAAAGATTGTTTTGGATGGAACAACACTACTAAGGGTGAGTATTCGAGTTGCTCAAGGTTATTTGACCTTATGCCATAATAATCCCAACCATTCTTCTGACATATTTTCTTGATTGTGGGCTCAAAAGCTCTGGCCTAAGGTGAGGTTCTTTAATTGGCTTTTATTGCATCGTAGGGTGCTTCTTGGTGAGCAACTTATGAAGCGTGGTTTTCATGGCCCTTTTAGATGTGAAATGTGTGAAGAGAATGTAGAAAATATCAACCATATTTTTATTGAGTGTACTTTAGCCTCTGAGCTATGGAGGAGAATGGCCACTTTACTTGGCTTACAGTGGTCCAATTTTTTTACTTTTGAACAACTTTGGAGGGATTGGCCTAATCAAGAGGGTGTTGATCATTTTATTAGGCGGTTAGTTTGGATGGGTTCTACCATTCTTCTTTGGAATATTTGGAATGAAAGGAACAACCGAATTTTTAATCAAGATAGGAAGGATATTCACTATATTTGGCAAAATACCATAGCCAACTTAGTTGAATCAGTCCATCAACTCCTTAATCACCCCCAAAACTCCCACCAAAGATGGGATCAAGTGATGCAAAGATTGAAGATTAAATCTTCTAAGGGCAACCAACTTAAAGGGAATGTGAGTATTAGTAAGATGGATAGGACTAGAAATTGGCAACCTCCTCCTAAGGATTTTGGAAAATTCAATACTGATGGAGCCTCTAGAGGGAACCCTGGAAAAGCCAAGTGTGGGAGGAATTGGTAGACTTTCGAGATGGCTCCCTGGTTTTTACTTTTGCTTGAGAATTTGGGTATTCTTTCCAATAACCTTGTTGAGGGGTATGGTATCCTCAGAGGCCTTCAGGAGGCTACTAAGGTTGGATGGGAAAAGGTGTTAGTTGAGTGACTCTCAACTTATGATTAATCTCTTGAAGACTCCTTCTAAGAATCATAAGGTGGATTGGAGAATAAAAAGAATTATTGAGAAGATTCAGTTAATCCAGATGGGATTTTTGAAAGTTGATTACAATCATGTGGTCGAGAGATCAAAACAAGAGTGTTGATGCTTTAGCTAATTGGGCTTTGGACAAAGGTGATCTTACTTGTTATGGCCACCCTCCTATATGGTGGGCTTCTCAAATTAGGGAAGCTCTTCTTTCTATCATTTCTTTGGATGGCTCCAGTTCTGAAGGTACCTAGTTTCTTCTTGTTTTTTTTTTTTTGCTTCTCTTTGGTTCATTCAGTTTTTTTTAGTTCCCTAGCTCATTCTATTCTTTATTTTGTTTCCTCTGTTGATTCTTGCCTTAATAGTCTTCTGGTCTAGATAGGTCATTGTTTTGTTCAATTTTTTTTCTTTTTTCTTTTTTTTTTTGTTTAGTTTTTTAAGGTGGGTGGGTTCTTTTGTTTTGTTTTGTTTTTGTGTTCTTTGTGTTGTTTTTTGTTGTTCTTGTGTTTTTGTTGTTTTGTTTTTTTTTATGTTTTTTGTTATTGTTCTTGTGTTTTTTTGTTCTTGTTCTTGGGTTTCTCTTTGTTTGTGTTATTTCGTGTTTTTATGTGTGAGTGTTTTCTATGTTTTTTGTTTTTGTTTATTGTCTGTTGTTGGTTGTTTTTTATTTTTATTTTTTTATTTTTAATTTTTAGGTTTTGGTTGTGTTTATTTTTCATGTTTTTTTTGGGTTATGTCTTTGTAGTGTTCTGTTGTTTTTGTCTTGTTTGTGTTTTGTTATGTGGTTCTTGTGTTTTTCTATGTGGTTTGTGTTGTGGTTTCTTTTATCTTATTGTGCGTGTTTGGTTGTGCTTTTGTTTTTGACACACTCAAGGAGCATGTTTTTTATTTTATTTTATTATTTTTGTTGTTATTTACTTATTTTTAAATTGGTTTTGTGTGTTTGTTTGCTCCTTGAGTATGTCAAAGGTGGTAGGCCAGGTCCGAGTCCTGGGCATTTTTGGTGGAATGGATACCCCTGCCTCCTTGGGTCTTACCCGAAAGTGGCATCCCTTTTGGGATGTTTTCCACAAAAAAAAAAATCCTTTACCATACCAGGATTCCCACTATAAATATATTGCCTTATTTTTTTGGGTGATGTGACCCAAGGAATTCTAGTCTATTTCTTCTTTCATATTAACCTAGCTTCTTCAAAATATTGCCTTACTATATCTAATGCGGCTAATGATTTTGGGTAGAAAGTGAGCAAAGCTTTAGGTGGCAATTTGCCGTATATATCTTGATGAAACTATAATGCTTAGTGAGAAAGAAATCTCCAACTTCTATTTCTTCAAGATATTTTATTATACCTGGACTCATTCTGGGGGGTTCCTTCTTCATGAGTACATGATACATTGAAGCTAAAAATATCCCATAGAATTCAAAATAATTTGAGGTGTCATCATATATTTAAGGTAATATATCCTGGATAATTTCTCCTGGTATGCCTCCCAACTGAGTGATTGCATCATCTTTGAATTATTCGATGATTAAATGGATGAGGAATGAGTAGTGCGAGAAGCAGGGAGTGAAATCCCTATTATCCTTTACGACCTTCTACAATTCTCTAAATTCTATGTCCATCGTGTCGCACATTATATATTGCCACCTATACATTGGCATCCTCCAAGTTTTGTTGCACTACACGATCAAATACATAACTTTAATTATGACCCAGTTGAGGTCCTCAACTCCCATTACTATATGGATCATGTCGACATAATCTCTTGCCCATTTATGGAGTTGAGACTTATGGATAGGGAAATCTATTGATATTGATTTGACATAGTCAAACAACTTTTTATAAAAGGTGGTGTTGATCATATGTTGGGCCTACTTTGAAACCACTGCCACATCGTAAACTTGTTTAGATGTCTCCAACTCAAACACCTGATCAATATTTTTTAGTGTAATCCTGTAAATGGGCTTGTTTTGTCCATTAACTATAACTCTAGTTTTTGTATTGTATGAGATGGCTAGCCATGAAAATAGCTTAGAGGATAAATGTACTCTTGGTCGTGAGAGCTTGGCTAAGTTGGTTCTCCATTTGTTGTTGTAGGGACTACTCTTGTCTTTGTATGCATATGCCTTCTTGAAGATAGCCTTCATGAGATAATGCAGACGTCACCATTCTTCTACGCTTGATTGAAAATAAAACTCGATGAGTTTTAATTCACCCCACACTTGTTCCTCAGTTTTTCTAATGTTTTCCTCAGTTTTTCTAGTGTTCATATTCTTAAATGGTACATTTTAATTTAACACTTCAACCCTTGTCTTGGGGGTAACTTTGCTGGAGTAGGCCATTACTAGAGTCTCTGCTACTGGGCTCTTTGACTCTTAATCAACTCAAGAATACTATGAGCACTTTGAGTTGCTTGTTACTGCTATCATGTATTTAACATGGTTCACCCGTGAAGCATCGTTAATGTCACAACCACTGCTACATTGTTGCCATTCTCAACTTGCCACCTCATTTATTATAACGATCGACTGATCATGGATCACCGTCTTCTGATTGATTCATGTAATTAGTCATAAAAACATAAACACATCAGACCCTAAATTATTTTATGAGTACGCGTTGTATTAAATCTCATGCTTGGACAAATTCAAGGCTGAGATCTATAGTTGGCTTGTGTGCCTATAATTTCTATATCGCTCCAAAATTTTCACACCCTTACCTTTAGGCTATAGGATCCATGCCCGGAAGGGGGATGTGAAAAGGATGGCACGGTACCTCGGACTGAGAGGCCTTGCGAAGGTCCCGCCTCTCAAGGGAGGTGTATATTGGTGATTTTTCGATGGATGGTGGGTTCACCAGGAAACATTTAATGGCAATTTCCATGCCTAGGTTGGGAATGTGTTTTATGTGTTCATTTTAGCCTTAAGCATTCAAGTCCTAGGTTTGGCCAAAATGCGTCTAAGCTATTCTATATGAAGATATAGATTAAATGAATACATAAAACAAGATTAAGATAGAAAACAGAGAAATTAAAGAATGTTAAAATAAAAATACCTGATCCGGATGTCTGATGAAGATTCTGATTCTTGAAGCAGTCAGGATCGCCTCTGATTTGACAGGATCGTCTGAGATCAGACAAGATCATCTGAGATCTGACAAATTTGTCAGAAGAATTCATTAGAGACCTGCAAATAGAGAAATATGTGCAAAACACGGAAGATACCACTATTATAATAGAGGGAAACAATGTAAAATGAAAGTAACAATATCAAGCTAAGAATTGTGAACAAAAATATGAATGCATCATACTGATTAGATAATAATTATGACTTAATTATGCATTTGATCTAGATGGGTGAACTCCAAAATACAGAATAGCATAAAATACTGAATAAGCTAGCTAATTGCAGAATAAAACAACAGAGAAAAGATGGAGAAATGCAAACTTTAGGCACTGATTGCCTCAATGTTGACTGCAGTCGAAATCGTCTCACATTGGTACAAAATCATCTCTGATTCGACAGGATCGCCTTCGATCTGAACAGGATCGTCTGCGATGATGTAAGCTTGCTTCGACTGAAAAACACTAAGGTACCTACAAAAAAATTTAAGTAGAACTAATGCAAACAATAATTTGAGATATCTTAATGCGTGTGAAGTCAGTTTACAGAGGATTTCAGCTAGGGGGTGCTAAGGGAAGGGCTTAGGATTAAATAGGCTTAGGAGGGAGGTTAGGAGGTTGGAGATCATCCCTATTTGGGAGATCTCCAATGGGGGAGGGTCTCTAACGACACAGACATGCTTCTATCCGGATTAGAGACCCGTTGGAACAAAAGCTAATTATGCAAAATCAGTTTTGGGACAAGATCGTCTGGACGTCCTAGCCCAGGCGAAATCGTCAGATCTGAGGCGATATCGTCTGATCGGCGATGATATCGTCAAACGGTCAAAATAACCTCTAAAAATGGCACGAAAAATGGGGAAACGGATTACACGACGGTTAACGGGCGGTTTGGGAGGTTAAAATTTGAATTTGAATTATTTACTAGAGTAAATGTAATTGTTAAGATTTCATTGCACCAATTTTAGGGTGCTACATTTTGTCCCCTCTTTAGCGAATTTTTTGAAGAAAATGCGTTAAAGATGAGTTCTTCTCAATCTACGAGAAAGCAAAAATTATTCCCATTTTTAGGCGACGATTCTTGGTCAAATCGTACGACAGCTTACTATGGTGCCCCCTCCGTGTTTTTACCCAAATCGAACGTTTGAGGTAAAAATGCGAAAGAGCAAAATTGTTTTTAATTATGTTTGAATAAAATTAAGAAAAATAGGGCAAAACCCTAATTCATTTTTACTGTTCATTTTTCTGGTTTTAGAGCTCTGCAAGCAAAATGGTGGAGACGACGCATAGATAAATAGAGGTCCGGCGCGGGCTATGGGTAAGAGTCTAAACTTAGTTTAGAATGTTTTAATTTGAATTTACATGCTTTTTAGGTGAATTTTAAGTGAATTTTTGAGCATCGTGGCCGTTTTTGGGCCGTCGACGTCGTCAGGATGAAATCGTCCCGATTTCGATGAAATCGTCCCGATTTCGACGAAATCGTCTTAAGTTTGTCGATTTCATCGAAAGGTGAAATCAACGAAAGGGGGACGATTTCATCAAATTAGGGACGATTTCGGCTTGTGAAATTGGAGACGATTCTGCTCAAATTTGGGACGATATCATCCAATAGTGGACGATATCATCATTTGTAAAATGGAATTTATTTTAACTTGCATTATTAATCACTTGAGTTTGTTATTAATGATTGTTATTGTTTTGTTGTTTATGTTGCAGAGAGGATTGCTAAAGAGCAGAGAATGGAAGTATGGAGGTTTGAGAGATGACTTGGCCACTCTAACACAGGTAGAGCGACATCAGCTGGCACAAGCTGGCTTATAGCATGTGGCAGAAATGCCACAAGTGTCTATAGACATGGGGCTACTGACAGCCCTAGCAGAGAGGTGGTATCTGGGTTCTTCTTGTTTTTGGCTATCGACAAGGGAGATGACTCCCACATTGGAGGATGTATGAAGGATTCTGAGGATCCCCATATAAGGACGGTTGATTACTCCTATGACCAATCAGGGCCATGCTATGATGTAGTTGTGTGGTGACCCGAGCTTTGCCCTGGAGAAGGGTGGAGTGAACATCGAGACACTGCATCAGATGCCTGGGGCATCGAGACTCACATAGGTTTTGGCCAAAGTGGTTGGTGGACTTCTGCTGTGCCACCAGAGCGGGTGCAAGGTACCATGGATGCTAGTAGATGTGATCTACGATATGCGATACCATGGTTACAGATTCTCTTGGGGCAGTTTTTTTCTATGCCGATTGTACAGGATCCTGCATGGGGTCGTGTACAAGGGCGACCGATGTCTAGTTATGACATCGCTCCTATAGGTTTGGTGCTGGGAGCACATTGCAGTGCAGAGGCTGATAGGGCTTCTTTTGAGAGGGATTGACGGGGAGAGGCCCCGAGTTTTCTACTGGTGGCTTTGAAGAGGGTCGCAGCGACGGATTGACCTACTGATGTCCTAGAGACTGCTGGATGACCTTGTCCCAGACCATATTACCTAGAGGCCATGGCGAGAGCACCAAGGGTGGGCCGAGGATGGACAGGAGCTGGCTCATGTTAGACGAGTTTTCTAGCTACGGATAGAGAGGGGAGAGGTGGAGCTCCATTGGTATGACCGAGTTTTGCAACAGTTCGGTCTACAACAGGGGATCCCATCTCTCAAGGATTAAGATTTTTCTCAGACTGTCCAGGATAACACCACAGTGAGCGGGGCTCCAGACATGCAGTGCTTCTGGAGTTAGGACTCGAACGATGCCCCAATTCAGCCAGTGGATGGGGACGATGCAGGGGTAGTCGATGGCTATGATGCTTGGTACCCTGGCATCCACCCTCCTCGAATGATGAGGGCTCAGGGTCTGATACACGCAATTATGCATCAAATAGGGAGGCAGTGCCAGGCGGCTATGGAGGTGACCCAGGGTCACGACAGGAGAGATCTGAGGAGGCCATAGGCATAGGAGAGGCCATGATAGAGGGAGATGAGGGAGGAGAGACCCCCTTCTCCATAGAGAGAGAGGCCACCATTGCTCGATAAGGGCAAGGGTGTCGACACTGGGGAGAGTAGCGAGACAGCGACTCTATGAGTAGAGACAATCCATCTCCAAGCATAGGTGTAGACCCTACAAGAGGAGGCTACACGACACCGAGCTAAGGTGACATAGCTCAGAGATGAGATTACATGCCTCAAAGCGCAAGGCGGAGGGGGGAGCACTAGGGAGCTGGCATGGGCTATTGCCCAAATCACTTTCTATTAGACATTATACTATCAGATGGTGCTAGAGGAGGATAGACTACCACTGTCAGCTAACATCATAGAGCCGATCAAGATTGGGTCGTCGAGGACTTCATCCCGATTGATGATGAGGACTCGCAGTACTACACATACTACGATGGGGCCACCTCGTCCACCTCAGGGTGGGGGAGGAGATGAGGCTGAGAGCTCGAGGGGTTCTCAAGGCTAGCTACTACATTACATTGTACAGATTGATATGATAGCATTTATTATTTTTGATAGAGGATTGAGTATGCCGAGGTATAGATTGTGGCATACCAATCTAGTTTTGATGATGTATATATTATTGATATATATATGAGATGAGATATGTTTTTGATCATATGACTTGTGTATTTTTATGATGCTTTTATGTTTGATTGATTGATTTGATGATTCATGTAATTACGTCATTGGAAATATTATGGTTGAAATGTCATGCTGTAAGATTTTAAATGAAATAATCTGATGTAACAAATTGGTTGTTTGTGATGTAATGTGATAAAAGATAAAAAGAGACTTCTAACAATAATTTCAAAGGACATTGTCGCTATTATAGACCATTTCATGGAGTCGCCGCTCATTCGGTCGTCAAGCTAATCCTAGTATAGAAATATTGTTAAAAGTAAAAGAGTGCTTAAGAGACAATCTTAAGACTTTGGTGTAATGGTGTAAATAATGATGATGATGGTTTGTTTTCAGATTTCCATGAAAATAGTATGCATGAAATAATGTTAAAATGATTTTTGCTAGGCATAAATTCCTAAGTGTGAAATTTTTTGGATAATTCCCTAGGAATTATACCATCATTGCAAAATTGAAGGTTGACATAATGACATGAAATATTGATAATTTGTATAACAGAATGATTTAAGTCATATGTTTTTCATGATTTTTAAATAAATGGGGAATAAAAATTGTTACAATGGTTTGCGCTAGGCATAGAATATGTAGGTATAGACTTATACCATCATCACGAAAATAAAAAAGAGATAGTTTTATTGCATGATTGATTTTTAATTTGTGAAAATATGAAGATGAGGACTTGCGCTAGGCATAAAATTCCAATTTTGGTTTTGGAACTATACCATCGTCGCGAAAGTCGACAATATATATATATATATATATATATATGTGTGTGTGTGTGTGTGTGTGTGTGTGTGTGTGTGTGTGTGTGTGTGTGTGTGTTTGATTGTATGGTTTGAAAGAAATTTTAATTTTTCTATTATGCATGTAGTTGTCTTTATACTAAACAACTGTACTTGAAAGAAGAAAAAGAATTATTCCAAACAATTTTTGCAAAAAATATTTCAAAGTATTTTGAAGACAAAAGTTAGATTTATAAGGAATCCCATGTGCATATGTGAGTTCATTTCCAATCTTGATTTATCATAATGATACACAAAATCTCTCAAATATAAAATGTGTGTGCAATTGCTATGTTCATTTACCAGTTTGAGCAAGGTACTATGATACAAGTGATTTGAATAAACCAAATAAGTGTTCATTAACCATGATGTAGATGCATATAACCATACTAGGCTACTATGTAAGTCGGATTATCAAGAGCTAGCTAATCCATAAGCAGACATAGGTCTGTACAAAATAAGGTCGCTAATGTGACGGACATATCGCCATGCTAGGAGTTACCCAAGGCCAAGCGGGTTGGGCACAAACCACCTGTTATGGGGCTTACCTCACAGTTTTCGAATAATTGAGAATTCCAGGGATTCAAGCTCATCAACCCTTCTTTTCTTTTCAAAGGGTAGGGAAAGGGATTTTATTGCTTTCTTGCTTTTTGCTTTCTTTTCTTTTTCTTTTCTTTTTCTTTTTGTATTTTTGCTTGATAATTGAGATAATGCTTGAAATATTGCTATAATGATATAAAATAACATTTTTTTCTTTTTCTCTTTTTCTTGAACTTTGCTTTTTGTTCTATACTAGGGATACTTGCTCAGATTAGCTGTAGAGCAAGGGATTTTTATTCTGGGTAGGTGTGAGCTTGTCCTTTTGCCAATTCTCAAAGATTCTAGACCATGTGCATGATAGGATAGCAGGGGAAACTTTTCGCTCAAGAAACCACTTCTACTATGTAGAAAAGCATGGAAATTACAAATATAATCATTTTATTGTGAAAATATGTGCTTGGTTTAAGTAAATAACAAGATCAATTCTCTATGCTCAAACTTTATTTAATTGAATTTTGTGGACTTTGATATAAGAGAGATTAGTAATCATGCCAGATAAAATCAAGATATTTATTTTGTGAGTGTGAAAGTGAGGGATTCCAAATAAGTGCTAATTTATCCAAAATAATTTGAAACATATAACTGCAACATTTGTAAGAATATATAGATATAGATACTATTTTTTGAAAAGTTTTGAGAATGTTGACTCTCTCTTTCTTCTTTATATTGTTTTGGTTTCGAAAGAGTCAAGAATATTGCTATTTTTATTTTTATATATATTTGAAAGAATTAACAAGTGCCATAAATAAATACAACAAATAGTTTTTGAAGATTTTGATGATTATGAATGTTTTTGGTGTTTTTGAATTTATAATTTGAAAGAAATACAAGATAGTTATTTTGAAATATTTTAAACAAATATATACAAGGATGAAATGACCAAATTTATACATAGTAGCGTTTAAGATGCAAAATATTCATGGGTTCTTTAAGTTCTTTACCATCTAAGGTAGATAATTTGTATGCTCCTGATTCAAATTTAGCAGTGATAATGTATGGTCCAAGCCAGTTGGGCTCAAACTTACCTTTAAGGTCCTTAGTTGCATTAGTATTTTTTTGATTTTCTTTTAAAACAAGGTCGTTGATCTCAAATGATCGATGACGAACTTTTTTAGCATATGATCTTTTAAGCTTGTTTTGGTAGGCACGGAGATGCTCCAAAGCATTGATGCGTTTTTCATCTAGGAGTTCCAGTGGTCGAGTCTGCCGACTCGATATTCATCTCCTACTTCGGTATCTTGAAGTATCAGAGCCAAAGAAGGAACTTCTAATTCAAAGGGAAAAACGGCTTCAACACCATAAACCAAAACAAAAGGTGAAGTTCCAGTGGGGGTTCGAACACTAGTTCGATAGGCCCACAAGGCTAGATATAATTGAATGTGCCAGTCACGGCCGGTTTATTGACCAATATTTTGATAATTTTGATTAAGATTTTGTTAGATGCTTCTGCTTGACCATTACCCTGAGGATAATAGGGAGTGGACCAACGATGTTGAATCTTATATTTTTGACAAAAATTTTAACATCTTTATTTTTGAAACAAGTTCCATTGTCAGAGATGAGATTTGTAGGAATTCCAAACCTGCAAATGATTTGATTAAAAATAAATTTAGAGACTTGTGTACCAGTGCAGGAAGCTAAAGGCATAGCTTCAATCCACTTCATGAAATACTCAGTGGTGGTTATGATGAATTTGTGTCCATCAGATGACAAAGGATTGATTTTGCCAATAATATCTAAACCCCATTTTAAAAAGGGCCAAGGAGATGAAATAGCCTGTAGCTCTTGTGCAGGTGCATGGACAAGGTCAACATGTTTCTGGCACTTGTCGCAATGGCACACATAATCATGTGCATCCGTTTCCATGGTAGGCCAAAAGTATCCTATCCGAAGGAGATTTTTAGCAATGACACTACCACTGAAGTGTCCTCCACAAGATCCATCGTGGGCTTCACTCAAGGCTGATTTGGATTCTTCTAAGTTCAAACATCATAATAGGATACCTTAAAAAGATCTCCTATATAAAGTATTGCCAATTATTACAAATCGACTTTCTCGTCTATGTAATAACTGATGCTGGTTTCTATTAGAATTGGCAGGGAAAGTCCCATTTTGGAGAAAATCAAATATATCTGTATACCAAGGTTCAGGAGTAGTTTCGTTGATTAGAAACATATCCAAAGGTTCTAAGCATGACTTATTTGAAGTGGGTTCCTAGAGTCGACGAATAATGATAGTGGCATATTCGTCATCTAACTCCAAGGACAGGAGAGATGCAGTTGCGGCCATAGCATCAGTTGCACGGTTGCAAGTTCGAGGAATAGCTTCCAAGGTAACTTGATCAAATAGAGACATTAATTGTAAAACATAGGCTTTATATGGGCACAGTTTGTCATCTCTAGTCTGATAAACTTCATTAATTTGGTTTATAACCAGTTGAGAATCACCAAAAACTAACAGATGTTTAATTTTTAGCACTAAGGTAGCTCGTAATCCAAGGATTAGAGCTTCATATTCAACAAGTATTGTTGGTGCAAGCAAATGCTAATTTGAAGGACAGAGGAATAAGATGTTTTTGCGGGGATATTAAAATAATACCCACTTTAACCCCACTCATGCATCGGGCTCCATCAAAGTATAAGGACCATTGTTTAGTATGGTCTGCCTCTAATTGAAGGCATTCATCAGGAAACTCGATGATGAGGGGATGGGTAGACTCTAAGGGTGCAGTAGCTAATTGATCTGCTATGATTTGACCCTTAACAGACTTCTGTCCTATGAATGTGAGATCAAACTCGCTTAGAGCAAGAACCCACTTGGATGTGCGACCCGATAAATAAGGTCGACTCATGAGATACCTTAAGGGATCATATTTAGCAATGACATAAGTTTTTTGACTAAGCATATAGTGTCGTAATTTTTGCGTAGCAAACACGACTGCTAGACATAGTTTTTCTAATGCTGTGTAGCGGGTTTCATAACTGATGAAGGTTTGGCTAATATAATAATTAGCACATTCTCTCTTCGCATCATCAAGTTGAGCTAACATAGCTCCTAAGGCAGAATCTGAAGCTGAAATATACAGGAGAAATGGGCGATCAGGTTTAGGTGGTGAAAGCACCGATGGTTTAAGGAGGTATTGCTTGAGAAGTTCAAAAGCTTCTCTACAGTCGTCGTCCTAATTAAAAGGGACATCCTTCTTAAGGAGTTTAAGAAAGGGACTAGTTTTGTCTGCCAGCTTATCGATGAAGCGACGGATGGCTTGAAGCTTACCTTGTCAACTTTGTAATTTAGATATATTAGTAGGTGCGGGCATATCAGTGATAGCCGCAATCTTGAGAGGGTCGATTTTGATACCACGTAAAGAAATTAAAACCCCTAATAGTTTATCGGACTTAACTTCGAATATGCATTTTGCTGGATTTAATCGAATAAGATATTCTCGTAATCGATTAAAAACTTTTCTCAGATCATCTAAATGATTATCTTCAATAATAGAGCGAGCTATAATATCATCTACATAATCATGTAGGATATCATGCATCATATCATGAAAAATATAAGTCATAGCTCGTTGATATGTTGCACTTGCGTTCTTTAAGCCAAATGGCATCACTTTCCAACAAAAGGTACCCCAAGGGGTAATAAAGGTTGTTTTAGCCTGATCTTCAGGAGCTATCCTGATCTGATTATAACCAAAGAATCCATCCATTAAGGACATCATCCCACTCCCGGTAGTAAAGTCAATGATTTGATCCATGTTTGGAAGAGGAAAATCATCTTTAGGGCATGCGACGTTAATATCTCTAAAATCTGTGCAAACCCTAACTTTGGTAGCTTCTTTCTTGGTGACTGGAACTACATTTGAGATCCATTCAACATAATCAATAGCTTGTATAAAGACAACATTCGGGAGTTTTTCTAACTCCCCTTTG
This sequence comes from Wollemia nobilis, assembly GCA_028583015.1. Classification (NCBI taxonomy): domain Eukaryota; kingdom Viridiplantae; phylum Streptophyta; class Pinopsida; order Araucariales; family Araucariaceae; genus Wollemia; species Wollemia nobilis. The sequence goes on along the minus strand of JAQPPZ010017036.1, from coordinate 2,999,897 downwards.
ACTAGAAAAGCCACTTTGGGATGCATTTTTCTAAGTTTTTGTTTAACAGGTTTAGCATCCGGATGGACCACTAGGTGATGCATGACTACAGAAGGGTCTAGACCTGGCATATCTTCATATGTCCAAGCGAAGACATCTTCATACTCTTTAAGGAATGCAATGTATTGCTCTTATTTTTCTTGATTTAATTCTGATCCAATATTGATTATGTGAGGATTGTCCTCAGTTCCAATATTAATTTTAATGACGTTTTCTACCTCCATGTGTAGATATCTTTCAAAATTAGGTGGGGCGGGTGAAACGCCCAATTCTTGTAATTCTTGTAAGGTTAATTTGGATAATTCATCTTGAGTATTAGCGGTCTCAAGTTGGGCTATAGTTGGTATAGAACCATCAAAATAAAATCCATTGTGTAACATCTCTTCAACGGAGACATCGTAGAAGATATCTCCTTCCAACTCTTCATCGGGGTCAACAATCATTTCAGGGTAAGCTATGGATAGCATGTTACATGTAAATGGCTAATTTTTTAGAGGCAAATCGTCACGCCTATCCAAATAGTCTTGATAACATATGAGTTGATCATCATATTCAAAAGGAAAGGGTTGACCCTTACTAGGAAATAGGCCCACACCACAACGGGTAGGCCACGGTTCTACCTCGAAAGGTTCTTTCATGCCATTTTGGAAAGGTCCCAAGCCTTTCCATTTATATCCCATTTTAAGCATTATTGGTTTAGCTTTAATATATTCATTGGTAAAATAACATCGAGCATATCCCTCATGATGAGTTTTAATGTTCGAGGGATTCTTCCCCAATCATATCCTTTATAAATAAAGGCACAACTCTCGACTTGGTAAGTACTTCCCATAGGTTGTGGGAGGCCCAAAGTACGAGGAGATGGCGACAAGTTATTTAAAAGAATTGAATCTTGCATGAAAGCATTTGTTTTTTTTGATATTAAGGTTGTGGATAAATCTAGTAAAAGTTCATCAGAAAGAGCATAAGATGTAGAAGGGTCATTCCCTATATCTTTAGATGTGGAAGGTATGATAGATGTTGATAATGTGGAAGTGTTAATAGATGGGTCTATAGGTTTTGAAATTATAGGGATAGAACATGAAGGATTGGTTGTAGATTGAAGATCTTTTTGAGGTTCTAGAGTGGGTTGTTTAGAAGATTGTTGATCTATATAGGAGGATGAAATTAATGGAGGGGAAATGGGTGAAGCTATGGGTGTGTGTTTCACAGTTTTAGATGAAAAATAAGAATTAGGATGTGTGGATGACAGAGCAGGGCAAAATTGCACTCCAACGGGTTCTGCCAAAGCACACATATCAAAGGGTCTAGGGTCACCATGGATAGTGACCAACTGATTTTTAAATTTGAATTTAACACATTGGTGTAAAGTTTATGGGACAGCTCGCATCACATTGATCCAAGGGCGACCCAAAAGTATATTGTACGATGCTGGGCAATGTACAATAAACACGGTTGTATCTAGGGTTCTAGGACCAACTTGCAAGGGGATGGTAATAACTCCACATGTTTCTTGTGTTTCATCATTAAAAGCTTTGATAATCATGTCAATTTTCTTCATTTCATCACTTCTAAAGCCAAATCGTTGGTAGAAGTCAAAAGTGCAAATGTTTAGAGATGAGCCATTATCAATCAGGACTCGTTTTACAGCTACATCTCCAATTATAGCAATAATATATAAGGGGTTATCCTTATGTAAACTGTGTTGTGGGATATCTTTATCCCGAAAGTCAATACAATCAACCTCTCGAGTAATGATAGTATTGGCTATAGCTTCAGGTTGAATGTTTGGAGGTGCCATCATTTGGCTTAATGTAAGCATCAACTCATCCTTATGGGTGGGAGAAGATCTTAATAAATCCAAAAGGGAAATTTTGGCTGTAATATTGGATAATTGCTCATTAATATTGTAAGGGGGTTTAGGTTGAACATGGGAAGCATGATTCCCTTTATTGGGATTTTTCAAAGCAAATGGAACTGATCCATCAATTTTGGTTTGGTTCTTGTTGAGAATTTTGAGCCTGTTGTTGGGTAACGACTCCAATGGTACCTACAATGTTATAGTGAGGACGTTGAACTGGTCTCGGTTGAGCATTTATGGCTTGTTCATTTGGAAGGAATTGATTAGAAGAAGGTCGAGTAGTAACTCTTATAGGAAATGGTTCTTCTGGAACCATAGCATCTGTGATGGGTTGAATAGGATCTGATTCATTTTCAGAACTATTCGATTGGTTTGAAGTGATGTCCACTTCACTTTCAATATATGATTCTACATCACTAGAATCGGGAGTTGGAATATTATGTAAGGGCCTGGTCGTAACCAGGGATAAGGTTGTGTCAAATATTTGAGGATCCTGAACAGGTAATTGTCCGCTAATGGTTCCTACATATCGGGTAGGAGGGGGAACATTATGATGTTCGATTTGATTGGACACCTCTTTACCATGTCTTGGTAAAGGGTGTTGAAATATGTCTAATGTTTGATTAGCATTTTGATTTTGATTTTGGGGAATGGTCTTTTGAGTATTATTAGGAGCATTTTATTTAGGTTGGAAGGCTTGCACCTCCCTTTCATTATTATCAATCAAATCCTGTATTTTATATTTCAACCTTTTACAAGCGCTGGTAGAGTGTCCAGGTCCTCTATGGAAATCACAGTGTAAGTCAGCTTTGTATCCGGGTATAGTTGGATCAGGTTCTCGGATAGCTGGTAATTGGATCAAACCTCTTTTGAGTAATTGAGGTAAAATAGTTGATAATGGTTGATTCAATCTAGTAAATTCTCAAGGAGGTTTATCAGGAGGTTTCAATATAAATTTTTCTGTTGTCTTCATTGCATTGATATTAGCAACATTTATGCTGTCAGTGACTCCATCACCAACAACTTGTTTGTTTTTATATTGATTTCTAGATGTTTTCTCATCATCCTTCTTCCTAAGTTGGCCTCTCCTGATGAGGGCATCTTCTACTCTTCAAGCTAAATCTATAGCTTGATCGAAGGTAGTTAAAGTAGCAGTTGATAGCTCATAAGATATTTGTTCTTGTAAATTATTGATAAAAATGTCTAACATTTCCCTATAAGGTAGCACAAAGTGCAGTTTTCCTATCAAATGCCTCCATCTAGCTAAGAAATCAGCAAAACATTCATCCTTGTCTTGTTTTAAGTTGTATAAATATTTAATGGTTACATGCCTCTCGATGTAGACATAAATTGATGGACAAATGATTCAGCTTTTTCTTCAAAGTTTCTCAAAGAATGAGTGGGCAATTGATAGTACCACTCTAATGCCATTCCACCTAAACTTTTTAGGAACATTTTTAGTAATAGCAAGTCATCATGTGATATATCATGACATGCTATCCTAAACATGCGAAGATGTTCTATGGGATCTTCGGTTCCTTTATATATAGGTAAGATGGGCATGGGAAAATGCTTAGGGTATGGTTGAGCTACAACTATGGGATCCAAAGGTTGACTATAGATCTCTCGATAATTGTACGAGGGACGATAAGGATCTATCTGGTCCATATGCGAAGCTAACTGTTTCACCATGGCTTCTAGATTACTAGTTTGCCCACCATATTGGTTCGATAGGGCATTGATAGGGGTTTTGTGAGCATATGATGGAGGGACATGAAGATTAGATGCTATGTTGCTATTGTGTAAATTATTGGTAGGAAAAGTGTTATGAAGGAATTTTAAAGTGGTATTATGTTGTATTCCAGATTGTTGAAAATTGGTGTTTGGATTCGTTTTAGGTTTTTGTTTACTTGAAGCATATTGATCAATAGTTTGGCGAAGTAAAGTAGTGAAGGAAGTTTTCTTTTGTGTGGGAATTATTTTAGGTTGAATAACAGGTTCCTTAGGAGGTTGGGTAACTTTGTTGTTTTGACATGTTTTGAATCATAGTGACCATATCTGTATTGGATGGTCCAGCCTTATCACTTTCTTGATCAATGAAAGACAAGGGATTAGTGCGTACATCAAATGCATGTTCCATGGCTGCTTGAGTGTCACTAATTTGCCCTTTATCAATACAAACTGCCACATTAAGGGCATCAATGTTATCATTGAGAAATTTTTGGAAATGATCTACGTTGTCAAAAGCAATAGTTCCATCTGGAGCTACTCTAGGGGATGAGGGTCCATCCTCTTTAACACTTTCTTCTTGTTCATTATCTTCACCTAAGTCATCTTCTGGGTGATCTAGAGTTTCTCCTTCCATAATTGGATCTTCAGGAAGGACATTTGGGTCTCTAGTTTTATCTCTTAACCAATCTTCTTCTTCTCCTTCAGTTTGTTTACCATTCCTAAGTTTTGGCATTGTGCCTTAATTTTAGATTTCAGCAAATATATATATATATATATATATATATATATATATATGCAACAAGCTTAAGAGGTATATATTAATTATATACCTACTACAATATTTAAAATGAAATGTTTTTGGTTTTTGTTATGTTTTTTAGTTTTTCTTTGTTTTTGAAATAATATTGTAAAGATGACAAACAATACAATAAATGCAAGAAATAATAAGACTGAAAGTAATGATCTAGTTTTCTATAAACAATTTATAAATATCATTAATGGGCTCGAGTTCTTCAGGAGTCATGAAGTGTTCTTCTTCAAATTGAAAGTTTTCTTTTAAAAATTTAATGAAAATAGCTATAGTGATATTATCTGTCTCAGATGCTGGTTGATAGAAGTAAAGCTCGTGGCAATACTCTCGATATAACATAGCTCGAGGAACTCTATTCCATATTTCTCTATCTGTAAGAACAACCTATTGGTCTTCTACAAGACCTAGGAACTGGTGTACAATGGCTGCATTCTCGAGGTATTCCTCGAAGGTGAACAATTACGAAGATACAAGAGCTCTCCTATAAGCTAACCATCTATGGCAGGCTCTCTGAAGTTCATGATAAAAAACAAGTTGATGAGGATCCAAGATTCTATCTAGGATAAGCCTCTTGATTTGTTTAAGTTTTGTTGACCTATATGAGATGACACTAAGTCTTCTATCAAGTTTGTCCCACAAGAGTTGATTTCTATTTGTTTCAGGCACACTAAGTACAGAATTGATTTCTATGGCTGCCAATTGGTTTTCTACATTTATAGTAACTACTAATATTTTCTTAGGAGCTACCATCTAAACATGATATTAAATTTAAATGATCTAAAATGCATCTTTGTTTTTTTTTGTTTTGTTTTCAAAAGGTTTACAATGCATTCACGTCGGGTTCACCAAAATGTATCGCTCCAAAATTTTCACACCCTTACCTTCAGGCTATAGGATCCGTGCCCAAAAGGGGGATGTGAAAAGGATGGTGCGGTACCTCAGACTGAGAGGCCTTGCAAAGGTCCCGCCTCTCAAGGGAGGTGTATATTGGTGATTTTTCGATGGATGGTGGGTTCACCAAGAAACATTTAATGGCAGTTTCCACGCCTAGGTTGGGAATGTGTTTTATGTGTTCATTTTAGCCTTAAGCATTCAAGTCCTAGGTTTGGCCAAAATGCGTCTAAGCTATTCTATATGAAGATGTAGATTAAATGAATACAGAAAACAAGATTAAGACAGAAAATAGAGAAATTAAAGAATGTTAAAAGAAAAATACCTAATCCGGATGTCTGATGAAGATTTTGATTCTTGAAGTAGTTAGGATCGCCTCTGATTTGACAGGATCGTCTGAGATCAGACAAGATCATCTGAGATCTGACAAATTTGTCAGACGAATTCGTCAGAGACCTGCAAACAGAGAAATAGGTGCAAAACACAGAAAATACCACTATTCTAACAGAGGGAAACAGTGTAAAATGAAAGTAACAATATCAAGCTAAGAATTGTGAACAGAAATATGAATGCATCATACTGATTAGATAATAATTATGACTTAATTATGCATTTGATCTAGATGGGTGAACTCCAAAATGCAGAATAGCATAAAATACTGAATAAGCTAGCTAATTGTAGAATAAAACAATAGAGAAAATATGGATAAATGCAAACTTTAGGCACTGATTTCCTCAATGTTGACTACAGTCGAAATCGTCTCGCATTGGTACAAAATCATCTCTGATTCGACAGGATCGCCTCCGATCTTAAAAGGATCGTCTGCGACAATGTAAGTTTGCTTCGACTGAAAAACACTAAGGTACTTGCAACAAAATTTAAGTAGAACTAATGCAAACAATAGTTTGAGATATCTTAATGCATGTGAAGTTAGTTTACAGAGGATTTTAGCTAGGGGGGTGCTAAGGGAAGGGCTTAGGATTAAATAGGCTTAGGATGGAGGTTAGGAGGTTGGAGATCATCCCTATTTGGGAGATCTCCAATGGGGGAGGGTCTCTAACGACGCAGACACGCTTCTGCCCAGATTAGAGACCCGTTGGAATAGAAGCTAATTGCGCAAAATTAGTTTTGGGACAAGATCGTCTGGACGTCCTAGCCCAGACGAAATCGTCTGATCGGCGATGATATCGTCAAATGGTAAAAACAAACTCTAAAAATGATGCGAAAAAGGGGGAAACAGATTACATGATGGTTAACGAGTGGTTTGGGAGGTTAAAATTTGAATTTGAATTATTTACTAGAGTAAATGTAATTGTTAAGATTTCACTGCACCAATTCTAGGGTGCTACAATTTCCAAATTGGTTTTTTGGCTGTGCCACTGAAATCATCATTGATTTGAGTGTTGTTTCAGCTTTCTCAAGTGAGGGTCCACAAATTTTAGCTTTTACACTTTCACTATTGTTGATGGTTGATCGACCAATTAATTCTTTAATTCAATCAAGGCTTTTTGACTTATTGATTGGACGCTCAACTAGTTAGCCATTTTCCTTTGTCAGATTTCAGCTGGTGGATATCTTTGATTTTAAATGAATGAAGATTTTGGCTGCTAGATGTCATTATTTTGCTAAATGGATTAGGGTACTTTCATATGTGTTGCATTAAATTCTTGTGCTAGCTTTTATCGAAGGGGTCAGTTTATAATAATGTTCAATTAAAATATTATGCATACAAATTTAAATGATGGCGTACCTTGATTTTTGCCGAATTTATATTTATCTGGTTTGGTTAATCTAAACTATTGATTACATTTGATCAATTATGTTTTGATGGCTATGAATTGTTCAATCACTGATATTTAGTATTCATCACTTTTTCAATCAGGAAGATTTTGATGGTTCAAATTTTACCACATCGTCAACTGATCCACGTAACCCTTCAATCAAACATTGTCACTCTTCGATCAAAATGAGTTTTAGACCACATGTTCGGTTGGGTGATTCTTCCTTTTGGTTGAGTGCATTTTTCAATTTGACTTTGACCTTTTAACTTTTGGTCGAATCCTTACTTGCTTTGGTCGAATGGTGTAATTTTGATCGAGCGAAAATATTTGTATTTGGCTGATACAGATTTTTAGCTAGTTTGTTACCGCGATCGATCGAAAAAATTTAAAAGCATTATTTTCCCTTTTGGTTGACCGATCAAACAATTAATCATTATTTATTTTTCGTTGATCAAAAATATTTTTCATAAGGGTCATTGATGTTTTTTTCCCTCAATTGCAATTTTCTGCTCGTCGATCGCAAAGATAGATTTGAATGTGTTGAATTCAGTTGACCGATATTTTTGGTAGACTCACCTTTCATTTTTGTCGACCGAAAAAAATTGGCAGTAATTTTTATCAGTACATTTGTTATAGTTGTCGATCAAAATTCTTTTTACTTTGCAAAATGATTATTGGTCAGTTGGTGTTACTCTTGTGTCGATTGAAGATCTTTTTTGCTCAATCCTTGGCAATTTTTAATTTCGGTAGTGATTTTCTACTAGTCTATAGAAGGATGAATTGCATTGTTTTACTATTCAATCAGTTGGATCAAAAAATCGTGATTCTTTGGAAAAGCATGCGAGGAACCCCTTTATTTTTATTAAAAGGAAAATTCTAAGCTACTTAAGGGTGCAATATGCCTATGATGATGAAATTATTTTCTTATGCATTTTGAAGGTATCGCTTAAATATGTTTCATGAATTTTTTTGAGATGATTAATTACTAAAATTGATTGCCTTATCAACATATCACAAAACATGCAGCTCATTTAAGACCTTAAATTTTTTAAAATTATGGGTGTATTCATGTTGTATCAATTTTGGCTACAATAGACTCTTCTTATAAATTTCCAAATGGTAATTTTGGCTTATAAGAGAAGCTAAGAACCAAGAATCAGTTAGGATCTAGGCAACCCAAACATCACTTCTAGAACCTTATCGTGCTTGGTCATTATACTCAACAACCCTGTAACTGATTTGGCTCAACTCAGAGAGCTCGTGTTTGTTACAGGCATGGTTGTCCCAAGGTGGAGTGGTTGTTACTGTTGGTCATCACAGGGTCCAACGGTCATTGGAAGCCACTACTAGGTATGACGGTCCAGGCTGCAAAGGATAGGTTGCCCCTATTTTAGTGTTAAGAACCACCTTGGGGAAGTCCGGGGTGGGTCATATGGTTTGAAAAGATGTCCATATAGGTTGCCACCTCAACATGACGTGTTTTAGGTGTCTATAGATGCCCTTTTTTGGGATGCATTGTGTGAAAGCACAATAATGAGAAAAAATAGACAACCTAACATCACATTGTAGGTTGATTTATGTTCATTGATTTGGTTAATTTTAGATGTCCCAAACACAAAAAGAGCATGCATATTTGAATCATTGCCTCCAACACTTTGGTGGACTTAATTTGTGTAAAACTTTGATGAATCTGAAGGTATTTAGGTAGTTTTGTGTAACTACGTGTTCTACTAGTTCAGACTAACAAAGGTTTAATTTGCAAATAGGGTAATTTGCATGATATGAGTGTTTAATTATTGATTTTTATTATGAATTTTATAATTATGACTACCCTTAAGTGACGAGTCGATGAGGAAATGGAAAATGATGAAAGTGATGAGTCGATTGATCAAGATGACTTATTTGGGTGTTGCAATACAATAAAAAATGTAGAAGAGAAAATCTTGTTATAGTTGTTATTTCAACCGTTTTTAGTAATTATACATCTCTATCCCGTGGAGCAGTCCAACCACATCGCTTTCTTAGGAAATCAAGATAATAGCAATTTGATTACAGCTCGAAGTGAATCACTATGTTTAATGATTTGATGAAACTTCATGGAAGAATGAAATGTACGCCTCATTCTGTTGGAGTAGTCTAACTACATGGCCTTCTTGGAGATTGAAATGAAGACATTTCAATTCATTAATGAATAATTTTGGTTCAAATGGCCTTATGGTAATGTACTCATATTACCTAATTGCATGGATAACAAGTCGATACAACTGCCAAGTGTATAGGGTAAATTACTAGGTACGAGGCACACTAGAGATGTTATGTAATGAATTTTTTTGTTATTTTTGAAATTTTTGATGAAAGTGAACCATTATATGTTGTTAGATGTCCAAATTGAAGCTTATGATGCTGATAAAATATGTACATTTATTTCCATTTGGAGATTTTCTTGGGGTACAACAATGGTATTTTGTAAATTTTGAGACCATCCTAGGCTAGGACGATTGTGTCAAAATATGATCGCTCTAGCCTAAGGTGGTTAGGAAATTTAGAAAATATAAAAGTAAATTTTCCAATTTTTAATGTCATTGTGATAGTTGGCAGTAAGAGAAAAAAGGAGTAAGGTGAAGAAGAGAATATCTAACAAAGAATGCTATCAAAATTGCAACACACGACCATGATGGATCAGCTTGAGGCTTCTACAAGAAGAGGAGCTAAAGCTATAAAGGTAGAAATATCGATCCCTTTCTTGTAAATTTTGTAAATTAAAATCAACCTCACTAAGTAATGGGTAAAATTAAACACTAAACTATTGGCAAAGAACCTCACCCTAGTCTTAGGAGTCTAGATTAGGCTAGCTTTGGAGGGTAGGTTTAATTTTTTAAGCTTTTTAGCATGGGTACGTCCCCTTTGTATATTCCATTGTGGGACCGTCCTAGGTAGAAGCAACTACCCTTAAACGAGAAGGGAGTTGTCATGGGGTATGGCAACCGCATTTGAATCTTGACGATTAAAATTTCAATTATTGGTAAGGTCGTCACAGGGTCCAGCGGTCATGCCTAGTGACCATCGGGTCCAAAGTGGCTACAAAAATGTAGTATTTTTATTTATTTATTTTATTTTTGTGAAAAAAAATTAATTTTTTTTTATATTGTTTTGTGAATTTTGTTGATTTGTGTGTGATTATTGTGTATCATATTTTTATGGCCCATGGTAGGGAACCCATACTACTAATTTATTTGTAGAGAGTTGGATGATGATGATTGGGTGTGATTTGAGATGATTGACCTCAAATAGGTGGTGTGCCTACTTATTGTTATGTCAAAATAGGTATATTAGACAATCTTGGCTCATCATTGGGATAGTAGGACCAACACCTTCCATCTCCTGACTGATGAGATGATGGTTACTTTGGAGGATGTGTATAGGATATTTAAGATCTCTATTGAGGGACGTGCCATCACCTCTACTCCCCTTTGGCATCGAAAGAGGGTTATTCAGAGGATTTGTATCGGGGATGTGGATGTAGCTTTAATGCAGATGGACCATGGTGGAGTCTTGATCAGCGTGTGGTATGACATCGATGTATTCTCTCGATACCAAGCAGTGGTGATGTACATCATCTCCAACATCCTACTGTCAAACTCTTTAGGAGTGAGGTTCCCTTTGAACCTCCTCAACAAGGTTCAAGATTTACTAGAGTGTGACCTTCAGTAGCTAATCATCATGGCATGGGGGAGCATGTTGTTAGTACATTTGTATGATAAGCTATATGAGATAAATCATTAGAGGCACATCAAATTAGGCTATAGTTTTCTCCTTCAAGTATGGGGATGGGAACAAATCTAAGTGGATCAACCAACAAGATTGCCATATCAGGAAATTAGCCACAACTGACCAGAGGAAGGTAGATTGGCACACTATGCTAGATTATTAGATAGACTATAGTGGGATTAGGTAGTGTGGAGACCCTACTTAGATTACCCTGACTGGATAGAGGCTACATAGTATTTAGCTCAAGTGAGGTGATGGAGGTGGCTCATTGGGAATCATAGCATTGAGCGAGAGTATTTCTACTACTCTTAGGTTACATGATAGTTTGGCATCTATTAGGATGTCCCAGAGGATCCAGTCATCTATCACCACCATAATGATGAGATGTAGCTAGAGTTACCTTGAGTAGAGGTACTCATAGAGGAGGATCCAGTAGTGGAAGAGACTGAATTAGATGACCTAGGGACCAACACAAAGTATGACATCTAGTGGGTCACCCGATTATGGTAGGAAGGCAATTTTATGGAAAGGCCTATAGAGGTGACAACGAAGGAGGGTGGTGATGGGGATGAACGGTGAGTGCATCGTAGGACCAAGGGAGAGTGGGGCTAGATTGTAGAGTAGGATGAGGGGGAGGGAAAATAGGATGTCATGACTGATGAGGTGGTACAGATGTGAGCATAGTTACATACTGCAAAAGAGTGGTCGATGCAGTAGGAGATGACTCTTGATATTATCTAGATTCAACTGAGTAATAGATAGTAGTGATGGAGGGGATACTTAGAGGAGAGAGATCTCATCAAGGTCTAGTTAGCCATCGCCTATATAAAGGTTGATCAGGTTACTACTGAGAGGGATGGAGTCACAGTAGAGCGAGACATTCTATGGACATAGATGGCAGCCCATATAGTAGAGTAAGACACTAGGACAACAAAGCGAGATGTTCTATAAGTTCAAATGGATACTTTGACTGTAGCACAGGGACATACAGGGACAAGTGAACATGCCACAAGTGATGTGATGACTTTGTAGGCATAGGTGGCTTGATATTCCGTTCATCGATAATTAGATAGAGCTTATATTAGTATCTTAGAGGATGAGGTAGAGCAATGTGGGGATATATTATCAATGTGATCCTCATCAAGGGCATCACATCAGAGCTGACGTATTGAGTCAGGGTAGTCATTAGTGAGGTAACATGTACCTATATTTTGATATCCTCCATAGGGGTTAGAGGATAGTGGTTTTCAGCCTCATTAGAGTGGGGTTGAGGATGGAGGTGAGAGTAGTAGTGCAGGACCAGCCTGAATTATCTATGTATGTGTACTCTTATTTTTTAGAGTGCAAGGTCCAAGGACCCACTCTATTGTAGCCTACAGGTATTTTGTACCATTATGTACTCATGACACTTTATATATATATATATATATATATATATATATATATATATATATATATATATATATATATATATATATATATATATATATCGTGTGTGTGTGTGAAAGATTTCATTTTATGACTCATCATGTGTTATGTTGTACTTTGAGCTTATGTTATGTATGTATTTATAGATGTATGACTAGATGCTATGATCTAGATGTATGAATGCAATATTATGTATGTGTATATGAATGCAATATTTAATGTTAAATGCATGTTTTAAGATTTTTTAATAGATTGCATTTAAATTTTGTTACATGATATGGTGGATATAATATGTATGTAATGCGTTAATTTTATGTGAATGATCTAATGCAAATGTACTTGTATGCTTTAATCATTTAAAACATAATAAATTAATCTATTTTTTGTTTAACAAACTAATGGTAAACATCACATAATGTATGAGAATCATGAATTAAAATGTTATCCTTATCATAAGAATTAATACATTGTATATGCATATGTGAGATGAAATATGTGAAATATAGGGGCTTTCCCTATAATATTTTCTAAACTAAAATGTGTGTATAAAATAGTCAGTGGTCGTCTAAATACCATTGCTAATATCCATCTGGTATCTATCCTATTTTATAAAGACCCCTTAATAAACAAAAAATTATAAGGAAAATTATGATTGTTGTTGTAATGATTTGTTGCTATGACGGGATTTTTGAGGCTTTCTGTGAGACTCAAACATCTTATTTGATTTATCAAAATTTGTATAATTACTATACATGACTTTAGAAAGATACAAGCCTATTAAGATGATCCAGATATTCATTATCCCTGTGTGTGCAAAGTGAATATATTAGATGAGGCATTAAGACTACCTCATTACAAGGAGGGTTTCATGCTACCCATTGTTGTAATGAGGATCACCTTATGGTCATGCTAATCCTAAGTTTGAACACAGGTAGACTAGACTACTAGACTACAAGCCACCAAAAGCTAGCTCATCCATAAGTTGATAATGTTTGTACAAAATAAGGTCGCTAATGTAATAGACATATTGCCACGTGTAAGGCTACTCTATTTTTGGGTGGGTTTCATGCAAACCATTGCTATAATGGAGATTACCCCATGGCTTTTGAATACTAAAAATTTTAGGGATTCAATCTCATTATCCCCTTCTTTTCTTTTGATTGTTTAGGATACTTGCTCATGCTTAGTGGTGAAAACCACTATTTTTTTTTGTTTGAGAGCAAGAGATTTACTTAGTGATGAACGCCACTATTTATTTTACATTATTTCAAGAATTTTCTCATTTTATGGAAGAGCAAGGTCTTTTTTGGGTAGGGGGGAGCTTGTCCTTTGTCAATTATCAGCATTCTAGACCATGTGCATAATTAAATGAGTAAGGAAAACCTTTCGCTTAAGGTGCCAAGAACCACTTTGTAATTATCATCTTTCCTTGTTTAGACTCAGATCGTTAATGTTTAGAATTAAGTTGGGATTCTGACATACGTAAGGTACTATCAAAACTAGACCTTACCTTCTAAAAACTAATAGAGCTTTCTATAAAATCTAAAAAGATAACTATGGATGGTTGAATGATTGAAAATCCTAGTATACACCCTATAGCAACTCAATTTTTGTGTTGAAAAACATAGTTATTAGCAAGGGAAATATGAATGATAATGATGTGCGGATTCATGATTGACATACAAACATGGTGTCCTTCGTAAGAATGTGAACACAACTTATCCTAATGTAAGTGCAATGGATCACAATACCTAATGCAATGTAACTAATTAGTGCATATAATGAAATGCATGATAACATAATGTAAATATTTATGTATTTTTATGTTTTATACTATTTTTGTGATTTTGTGTTTTCTGATTTTTTTGGTGTTTTTGATGATTTTGTTATTTTTGTTATTTTTTATTGTTTTATGATTTAAGTATAAAACACCCATAAATGAAGCATGTTGAGAGGCTTGAGCTCCTCAACACCTTCTAGCGACGTCAGGCGATAAGTTCTTGGTCTTATTTTCTCTATTACAATGAAAGGACCTAACAAATTGACCACATATTTATCCCTTAGATGAGGTGACGAGTTTGAATTATGTTGGTTCTCTTTGAGCACAAGTGATGAAAATTCACTGCAGGAGACCGTCAATGGACTCCAAGGGTCAAATTGTAATATAAGAGATCATACAAAATATACTAATAAAAGAAACCTGCAAATGCTTCCTTTCATTAACATAATTTTCATCCCCATTACAATAGAGTCTCCCACTTCTTTATACTCCAAAAAGAAAAACCCTAGCCTATGATACCCCCTTACTATTTTTAGTAACTTTCTATTTTTAGCAACTCACTTGCTATTTTTAGTAACCCTAAAAACAAAACTCATATGGCATCCAAAATGGAATCATGCACCTGTTATTTAATAAAACCCACTACCCCAATATAGCAACCCCACTCTAGTTCTACACTAATAGTTATGATAACTTTTTAGTTGTAAAAACTAAAAAATTACATTAAAAGCTAATTTTGGGTCTCCTAGAGGCAAATTCATGCCAAAAAACATAAGGTGTGGTAAAACAAACACTCGAAGCAAAAGTTATGGCCTTGGAAAGGTGCATCATTCTCCTCTGGTTGAAAATGAACTTAGCTCCTATGAATTCTGCTGATGAAATACCTCAAGTTTGTCAATTTCAAGTCTTTTTAGTTCCTCCTTGGAAATCCAAGTGTTATCAGCCTGGGACAAACCTTCCCACTGTACCAAGTATTTGCTATAGTTACCATTGTGTGTGGTGATCACTTTCCTATCAAGGACCTATGCAATGCGTTCCTTCTTCTTCTTAGGGATTTTATTATCCCAAGCTATGGTGTTTACCTCTTCAACAACTGCAATATCACCATGAAATTCATGTAAATCAAAGACATTGAAAACTGGTGAAAAATCGAGGTCAACTAACAATTCCACCTTATAAGCATTGTCATTCATTTTCTATAGAATTCTACAAGGGCCAATTTTCTTCATTTTCAATTTATTATATGTCCCCTTGGTAAATTGCTCCTTTCAAAGGTGAAACATCACCATGTTTCCAACATGGAATACTTGGACACGTTTGTGCACATCAGTGGATTTTTGTACTTAGCATTACTATTTTGCAACTTGTCTCTAACCTCTTCCTGCAATTGTTGTATATGTTCAATAAATGCTTCTGCATCATTACTAACATGCTCCTAGATTGGTAATTCAACCAAATATAGAACAGCCTTGGGGTTCTAGCCATAAATAATTTGAAATAGTGATTTGTCTATCGAGTGGTTCACTAAGTTGTATGCAAATTTTGCTTACAACAAGGCTAAATCCCATTGTCATGGTTTCTCACCAACTATGCACCTCAAAATATTGCCCAAGCTCCTATTCACAACCTAGGTTTTTCCGTAAGTCTATTGATGATAAGCACTTCTAAACTATAGCTTTGTGTCCAGTTTCTTCCACAATATCCTCCAAAAATGACTCAAGAACTTAACATCTTGATCTGAAGTGATGGTCTTTCGAACTCCATGCAATCTCACCACTTCATCAAAAAAAAAACTATAATATTGGTTGCATCATTGGTTTTCTAGCAAGCAATAAAATGAGCCATCTTAGAAAACCTATCTACTACAACAAAAATGGAATCTTTACCTCGCTGAGTACAGGGTAGCCTTAGCACAAAATCCATGCTTAGATTGGTCCACGATCCTAGGGAAACTGGTAAGGATGTATACAATCCTATATTTTGTACATGACCTTTAGCCACTTGGCACACTCTACATATGGACAAAAATCAAATTACATTTCTCTTCAATCGTGGCCAATAGTAGGTTTTCTCCAGAAGAGCAATTGTTTTGTCTATGTAAAAGTGTCATGCCAAACTGCCACTATGCAGCTCACGGATGATATTCTCCTACATGGAACCAATGTTAAAATTAATGTGCACTATGCCTTATCTAGTTTGACACTTGTCAGTTTCACTTAACATTTGTCATGTCTTGCATATAGGCTTATGCCTATATATTGTAATCATTTTGTATAATATATATCTCATCAATTTTCATCCTAACATTTGGTATCAGAGCAGATTCGCTCTCCTGAACTGTGTAACCCCTTGAGGGGGTATTTTTCTCATGGAAATCCCCCCTCATTTTCTCCCATTTTTTTTGGATACTGAGGGAGTATGCTCTCCATCCTTAATGGATGGATTAGAAACCAGACATTGAAGAAATTAATGGTTGTCATTTTTTTGATGTATCCATCCGTAGAAGTAGTTTCTCTATAGAGAAATGAAAAATGAGATATACCTTTTATTTTAATGGCAAAATATTTTTTTGGGTTTTATTTGCAAATTTTTTTTGGCAGGATATGTGAAGGTTTTTTTGTTCTTGGATATCTGGAAGAGATGGTGTTTGTAGGAAAACTGAAGGCATCATTCTAACCATTATTCAGGCGGAATAAATGAATAAGCCATCTACCTGTGATGCTGGTGGAAACACATCCATATTTTTTTGGCTGAATATGATTGCTAGATCCTGCAAGTTTCAACATGATTGGTTGAGATATTTCTATGAAGGCAGCCTAGATGGTTGAAATTTGAACCAAATTCGAAGATCATAAGCGGTGAATAATTTTTTCTGTATTTGATTCTAGATATTGAAGGCTTCGAGTAAATATTTTTTTCTATGGATGTGTGTGAGGTCATGGTCCACTTGGGAAGCTTTGCAACCCATAAGGCAAATTTGATGGTAGTTTCACACCCCCATGGAAGTGCTCACACCAGACCAATGCACTATGCAGATGATTTCTCAACTTTCATGATGGTGATATTATAGGACTGATAGTGTGGTGGCCCCATGGTACTTCGATAACACATTGACAAAGAGGATTGTGCAGATCTACACTGACGATGTTAGACCCGTAGCATCTTCTAAGGTAGTTCTCGTGAATAATTTCAAGTGTAGAGATTTTTGATGGTATTTTTAAAACATTTTGGCAATGCGAACCATGTTTGTTGCACATATGATACTCCCAGATTTGCGAGCATCATATCCATCAGATTATGGCACCTCTTTCATTGCCTTGCCAGAAATAATGGTTGCAATGGATAAATTCTATGGAATATGATCACCTGTGCAGGCACAACCACAAGCATTTTGGTTACTATTGGTACTGCGACGAGCGAAGACTTACAAACCTGGATCATTGGGCATTGTTCAAATCTATTTGTAGAGCATTGGGTGTTGTTTGTAGATCCACGATGAATCTTGAGATCGATGGATGGTGGAGATATATATTTTTTATTTTGTTTTTAATCCATGATTTATAGCTTGTTTCTATTTGCAAAATCATCCCACCACTGTGGTAGTTGCTCGTGCGGATTGAGGAGCTAAATTTTAAGAATTCATGGGTTTGGAGTGTTGTTTTGTGCCCATGTCATTGAAATCCATCATTCACAATGAGATCTATGATCTGGATTTATTGGTGTTGTGATATCACTCGTCTTACTAACAATGCCCATGTGCAATCAAAGTGGTGGACAACAGTGCTATAACATCTACAATCACCTAGTTTCGGGATGGTGAGCCAGAGGAGATTTTCAAAGAATTGAGAGACTTGAAATATAAATTCAAATATTATTTTTATTGTATTTTGGAGCTACGTGCAACACGCACATACTACCTAAAGCCACATACATAGTCTAATTTTGATGTTGGTAGTGTGTAGTGTGTTTGCTGCGTTTTGTCAAGCCGTGATAATTTGCAAGTGCCAGTTTTTTCACAGTACCTGTGCACCAGTAATGGGGTCTTTGTACACGTGCCAATCCAACTATTTCTCAATGTGGTTGCTTCATGATAAGAAAATGGGCACTTTGCTAACCAATATTTTGAAGATAATTTGTCTATGAATGTGTGAATATCACTTTGGCTGCTTGAGAAAGTGAAGCTGCAATGTCGAGTAAAGTTTGTAGAGCATGGTTTCTGTGTGACTGGAACATCTTTTGCCACCTCACCTCTCCTGGCTATTGAAAAACAACCAGACCAATCATCCTATTGGTGAATGTGGACCATGATTCTCACCCAGGAAGACTTAACGCTAATCATCTACACAGTGTACACAAAATTGTTCCATGTCGAGCACATAGTAGAAGCATAGCCACAGAGAGTTGATAAATATTTTGATCATGCCACCTGCTACATCTCTAGAATTCTCGACACCCATAGCCATGTTCATCATATTTTTATGCATTCTTAGAGTCCGTACGGGCACTGAGTGTGTCGTGGTGCAAGGAGAAATACATATAAATTATTTTAAATATTTTCTAATAAATCATATTGAAGTTATGTAAAATGGACAGAAAGGCTGCAGCCACCTAGAGGCACGTCGGTGGTGATATCCATAGGAGATTTGGATATAGAGGTTTGCGAAAGAAAGCAGTAGAAGATCAGCGTGGTAGGTTCATCCAGCACTACCTTTTTGCCCACCACTGAAGTCATCACTACCTTCATTTATTTTTTGATGCACGACCCATTTCCCAGTAGATTAGCAAACATTTTATGATAAATTTAGAGGTGAAATAGTGTTTTGGTACAATGTTTCTACAGACTACGAATAGAAATACTCTTTGGCAATGTTGCATGGTGGACCGACGATGGCTTTTTGAGGGTCACTTTGTGAAATAAAGACATGGTTCGATGATCTGTTGTGGGATCTGAGCTGTCGAGAGGGTGATATCCAAATCCAGTACCTGATTTGTGATGTTTGATGGACATATGGTGTCGATGTTGTTCTTCATAGTGGTTCATGTCTTTCAAAAGTGAGTAATATTCCTACTATTGGATAACACACAAACAACAACGACAATTCGTAGAAGACTCTCGGGTGTTCCACGATTACGGATGTGGGAGAAGTATGGCCAATGGTCTATTAATTGAAATTTTTTCAAAGCAATGGGATAGTGAAGTATTTTTTAATATTTTTCCAAGGAGGAGAGTGGAAGTGAAAGGCCCACATGGCCATATATTGTATTTTTCAGAGATGAAGGTCCCATTCAATATGGAACATAGGGGTATTTATAGTCATCAAAAAGGTTTTTTCGTGATGAATAGATTTGTAGTATCTATTTTTCATTTTGAGGTTGTTCCATATGTATTTTTGACCTTGAAATGTGTTGTATCATGGAGTGCACTCTCGATGGAACCCGAAACTCCCAAGAAATTTGTAAGTGGTCCTAGTATCCAATTACTTTCTCTATAGCACCTAACAGATGCAGCGACTGGTTACCCATGCATTTCGATAGGATGAGATGGTCACAATAAGGACACCTGCTCTAGGGACTATAGACATAGACACCCTAGACTCTATCTAAGGAATTTTTTGGATCTACTTTTGAAGACTACAGATGAAGACACTTCAGAAGATTATCTTATTTCTTCTTCTTATCCTCCATATTTGGCTTCTATGGCTCATTTATATTGTATTTCATGGCTTATTTTTATTTTGTATTAAGGTGCATTTTTGGCAGAGACCGACACCTTCTATATTGAGTTCACCATGAGGTGGGATGATAATCATGGTGAATCTAGTCAGTGACCTACGAGAGGCAACATTCCTAGAGGATGACCTACAGAGGCAACAGATCTAGAAGTGGTTGACCCTGAGGCACACAGGGTGACCCAGTGGCAATAGACCCATGGAAGTGGTTGACCCTAAGGCAACAGGTCGATATGTATACATTGTTGATCTAGCATTATTCACAGTTTGAGAGTCATGCGAAAAGAGCACGAGCCTAGACAAAATCATGTAATAAAGGAGGATGATAGGTTTTCTTTAGAGAATTCAACATTAAGGGGGAATGTTACCTAATGTTGACTTATTTTTTCTTTAGTTAGGATAGTGCACATTAAGGGGGAATGTTAGAATTAATGTGCACTATGCCTTCTCTAGTTTGACACTTGTTAGTTTCACTTGACATTTGTCATGTCTTGCATATAGGCTTATGCCTATATATTGTAATCATTTTGTATAATACATATCTCATTAGTTTTCATCCTAATAACCAACATGTATGCACAATTGTTTCCCCTTAAATAGATAGCCATCCTACATAACATACTCAACAAATATTTGATCAACCTCACCCATAATTGGAGTTTTGTACTATTGTACAATGCTTCCAAAATATACGTGATAATTAATACAAATCCTTAATCCCCTTAAAGCCTACCATTGCATTCTCCATGGTGATTACAAATAGTACTCTCATGCTTAATGCATCAGCAACCTTATTCTGCTTACCGAACTTGTGCTTCAACACAAATGAGTATTATTACAAAAAGGAATCCCACTTGGCATATCTAATGTTTAATTTATTTTGATAATTGACATACCTTAAGGCTTCATGGTCAGTGTACAATGCAAACTCCTTGGATAACAAATAATGTTGCCAATACCTCAGTGTCTGCATAATTATATAGAATTGTACATCATAAGTTAAGTAGTTCTTCCTTACCTCATTCAAATTTTCACTAAAAAACGCTACTGGCCGCCCCTCTTGGCTCAGCACAACACCAATCCCCACATGTGAAGCATCACAATCAACTTCAAATATTTTGCTAAAATTAGGTAATACTAGCACAGGTGCTTTTGAAACCTTATTCTTCAAGAGTTCAAAAATTTGAGTTGTTGCTTTTGTCCATACAAATTTTTTCTCCTTCGTACACTCTGTTATGGGTGCAAGAATGTTGCTAAAGTTTCTAATGAACTTCCTATAAAAATTTTCCAAACCATGGAAACTTCTCACCTCTATTACATTCCTTGGAATAGGCCATTCAAGAATTGCCCTCACCTTTTCCTCATCCATCTTCAAGCCATCCTTGGAAATTACAAAACCCAAAAATACTAGACTTTCTTAAAGAAATCTATACTTCTTCAAATTAGCATACAATTTATCTTTCCATAATAACTCTAAAACCAACCTCACATGGTGCAAGTGCTCTTCTTCACTTTTACTAAAAATCAAGATATCATCAAAATAGACAACCAAAAACTTACCAATGTATTTCGGCAGCACTCAGTTCATTAACCGCATAAAGGTACTGGGTGTTGGGTGTCAAACACTGGTTAATTTTATCCTATAATTGTCACAACACTCGCACTTAAATTATCAACTCGGGAGCTCGTAGACTTTAGAAGTGCCACAATTGAAACCACTAACACTACCACCTTTGATATGAATCCACTAACTACCATTTGGGGGTGTTCATGAAATATCAGTTGAATTATCCACACCAAGAAAAATTACATACAAATGAAATGCATAAACATAAACACACCACATTGAAAGCAGTAATACATCTACCATAAAAAGAATATAACTATAGAATAATTAGATTTAATCTAGAAACTCAAAACATACTACCACATGTAATTAAATATATGAAAAAACTAACTAAGAATAGGGGAAGAATATTGGATTGGAGTGGGCTTGAGCTCCAGCAAATTCTACCCAGCAAATCACGAACATGACACACAGATAGGAAACACTTAAGCTTTATTAATAATGCAAAAAATATTACATGCAATAGTATTATAAAATAATGTTTCCCCTGCTACAGATAATTTCGTGTGTTTATATACTGTAAATAGAACTTCCTACTACATTTTTGTTACAACAGGCATCCCAATTATAGTCTAAACTGGGATAGTTCAGTTACTGTAGCTAGTGCGCAATGATCAGCTTCCTCATCATTTACTTGCAATCGGGTGATTTTTGTTTTGTATGGTTCTGCTTCGTAAATGGTTACGTGTTCACCTACTCTGGTTGGGACAACTTGTGCATCAATAGTTTCTCATAGATAATGTAGAGCGATGGTCAACGGGGTCCCCCTCCAGTATTTGGTCAACATGCATAATCTAGGTATTCATTTGAGTAGGGCACCTAACTCAGTAAGGCACATACTTGAGTAAGGCAACTACTTTAGTAAGGCACCTACTTCAATAAGGTGCCTACTTCAGTAAGGTGCCTACTTTAGTAAGGCACCTACTTGAGTAAGGCGCCTACTTTAGTAAGGTGCTTACCTTTGAATATCTTTGTTTGATTGAACGGAATCATGCTAGGTCCATGTAGGACCTCGACTATGTAATGTTGAGTGTATATTTTTTTCCAATTGCCAAATACCACCACATGCAGAGTATTGAATAGAAAACTCTCTCTTGAAAAGAAACCAAATGACAAACATTCAAATTCTCCAAGGTTCTGGTAGAATATCTAAAAGATTACAATAATGCCAAAAATAATTCAATAATGCATGTGACCATAAAAAAAGGGGCCTTTACTGGTTCTAAACAATGCTTAGTGATTGAAAGATCTAACTAAAAAGCAAATATAAAATAAAAACAACTCTTTTAAAGTTTTTTTTTTATTGGTGCTACCCTGAATCCCTGTTAGTAAAGTATTTTATCTTCGCTTAAAAGGTTTCAAATAACAAAATGTGGAGTTTTCCACCTCATTTTAATGCCTGTGCCTTTAATATTAAGTAAATTTTAGATAATGGGTTCATTTTATCTTCCTTATGTTGATGCCACTACCCTAATAGTGATTAGTAGAAGTTAGCATGTTAGCGATGTTAGCAAAGTTAGCTTTCACTTCTTATCTTAACTTAATATGTGATTGCAGGTTAGTATCCCTCCTTAAACCATGTGTTTTATCTAATATTTAGATTAATGAAGTTTGGAGGTGCAAAAACTCTAGAAAATGACCAGAATGGAAACAACTTGAAAGCTTAACAATCCTAGAAATGGACTAGAATAGAAATGAAACTGAAAGGAAATTAGCAGAAATTCTAGAAAAGGACAAAAATGGAAATAAAAAGAAATTAGCAAAAATTCTGGAAAAGGACCAGAATGGAAAGATTGAGTGCTTGAAATAAAACGAACTTAAAAAAAAAAATACAAATTTGGTTAGCTAAAAATAGTCAAATCTTGAATTAGTTTAGGAAGCTCCTCCCTGCAAAATTCCAAGTTATGATGTAATCATAAAACAACTTGAATTAATGGACCTGCAACATAAGCACAATACCATTAAATCAAGTGCGAGACTCAAAGGAAACAATAGAGAAACTGCATCATCTTGACCTTCGTCTATTACAACCCATTTCATGGCATAAGACAATGGCTAGAAGTCACTAAAATGCAGAAATGATAAGACACTAAAAACGTTAGTTTTATGATGAAAAACCCTCCTTTTGATTTTGCTCAAAAAAGTTTGCTACTCTTTCAAAATTTGAAAAAATGCTCTTTCTTATTGCTTTTTGGAATGTTACATCATTTCCAGTCCCCCCCTCATTACAATGGTCTCGTTGGGATTTTAAAGGATGTAAAGGTCCCTTCGTTTCGACTTCTCATTCTTACTGATATTAAAACAAATGCAAATGAACCAAGAAACCATTTTCCTCACTTCGTATTTACCCATTACTTCACCAAATAAAACTCCTCTTAACTCCTTATATCTCCCCCTAAGTCCTTATAAAATTAAATTTTAAAACTTTCACTAAGATCTAATAAAGCATCTTAAATTATATAATAAAAGTCTAAAAATATTTATTAAAATTTAATAAAAAAATTAATATTTTATACTATATAATAAAAGCTTGAACTCTATTAAAACTTAATAAAATGCTTTATATTACATAATGGAAAGTTTTTTTTTTTTTTACTTTATTAAATCTAATAAAGTGTTTTATATTATATAATAAAAAAAATCTAAAATCTTTATTAAAGTCTAATAAAGATTTTCAATATCTCATATTATACAATAAAAGCCTGCACTTTATTAAGACTTAATAAAATATTTTGCATTATATAATAAAAGTTTTAAAATGCTTTATTAAAACCTAATAAAGATTCTTATATCATGTAAAAATTTTATTCACCACTTCTTTTTATACCAAGGTATTATATTACACTAAATCTCTGTGCTTCCCTTGTACAACAATGAAACATGGCTTCGCTAAATTTCCAAACAAATGTTAACTCTGCTTTAGACTTACAGTGTTAATGGGTAAAACGTGCTCCCTCGACTCACCTTCTGATGAGCTTCACCTCGCATTTCCCCAGCGACACCTCTTGCAACCAAAAGAAAACTCTCTTCGCAATGCAATTTTATGGTGTCCGCTTTAGGGTTAGGGTTCTTTGCGAGCTGTGAAATCCTGTCTTCCTCCTATTTCGACATGCGGCTGCATTCCTGAAAGATGCTCTACCCTCTGCGTTTGTTACAGCAATGCCCAATACATGTTTTAAACGGTTCGTTTTGATCAAGCTTCACCGAATCATCCAATCAATGTTCGGACATTACGGCATGAGGGGACTATCGCTGCCACTTTGTCAGGATTCCAAAACAAAAACCACAGAAATGCCTCCTTGATTTTTGACTATACTCAAAACGCATGCGCGTTTCATTTCATAACGCATAGTTTTTAATTTCCTAAAGGTTGATTATTTGATTATATCCATTTTCCATTTATCATAATGGACATAATGGCTGCATTGGACATTGTTTCTGCCATTTAAAAAAAAAAATCTCATTTATAACGACAACCGTTATGGGTCCATCCAAATCTCTTCCTACCTGCTCGGCACTTCACTGTGAGTTCCTACAAAATGCGACCTAATGGCCACTGTCATGTTGTACTTATCTTCGCCTAGTAGGGTCCATGGTAGGCCTATATACCTTATTTTTGACGCTCTACTACCCATCCTGATCACCTTGTCGTGTTATCATAGACCTGCTGTCTGACGCCGTCGCTCAAACGTCTTCCCCAACAAATGTATTTCCTCGCATATCGAAGGTGCTGTCCAGAAAATCGTGGATTTATTGTGCTATTCTTTCGCTGCTTGGGTGTTCGGTGTATCCAGCCATAACGACGTCCTTGTACCGTGACTTCATCAAAACTGCCCATCGTTCCCTTGTAACGGGAATCATTCACCCAGTTATCTCTTTGAATTCGACGTCTGCCCGCGTTGTATGTGGGTTCCGCCACGCCCATTGTTGTGGGGTCCACGTATCCATGCGTCCGGGTTTTTCGTCGATGTTGTCAGACTACTGACGAAACATCCATCCGCTGGATTTCACGCTGTCAATGAAACACTGGCTGTCGTTAAAACGTAGGTGTTTTTCGCCTTTGAATCTGCCGTGTGAGGGCTTTGGTAATCCTTCATGTTCGGACGCTCACTCCTGCGCATAACAAAGTCAAATATTAGACTTCATAAAGTGAAGCATCATCCCCAACGTGTAAATGAGCAGACGTCTTATAAGTTTCGATTAACTTTCATATAAGGATTTTTTTTTTTTTTATTAATGTCGTTAACCACATTATACTATAACATAGTATAATGTAAGATAACCTCTATATATATATATATATATATATATATATATATATTTATATATATATATATTTATTGCTTTTTATCATAATATATATTATAATATATAATTATAATATATATAATTAGAACCAAACAATTATATTCAATAAAAATAGAGATCCTTTTATTATAAAACAAAAAAAATATATTATTATTTTTTATTTCAAACTTTTATATGTACAAAAGTTTCTTTTATTTATTGTTGTTATAATCACTTCTATATTTAGAGAGAATTTGTATATATAAAAGCTATTACTTTATTATTATTTTTTTAAGTTTTAGTCACACTTTGACATGTTTGCATTACTTTAATCATATGACGAACAAACATTAAAATCTCTTTTAAATCAAGACAATCTTGAGCAAAAACCACCAATCACCATGAAAGAAAATAAGAGGAAAACTATCCAAGTCTTGACCATGGAAACCGGATTGCAAACCTCAAGGTGGAAATTTCAAATATTTGCACTCAAAGACAAACAAAACTCTCAAAAACAAAATTTTAAAGGTGGGTCCCCAAGTTTTGGGGCTAGTTGTGGAGCAACCACAACAAGTATAAGATAACAAAATTTGGGAAATAACTACACAGAACACACTTCACACTTAGATTAGATAATACACATGAATTCATTAAATAAATACATAATATTTCATAAAAATACACTTCTTATATAGTGTTGCGCAAAAACCATTAGTACATATACAAAAATATGAGCATATCAGGTGCTCATCATCTCCCCATCCCTAATATGTGCCACACCCTCGTGGCACCTGAAATCGGTAAACACCTCCTCCTTGTAGGCCACTGCTTTTAATTTTCTTTTCTTTTTGGTAGCCTTAGCTTGCTCTCCTTCCTGAGGCTTCCATTTTTGTTGAGGGGCTTTGGCTTATTGCAGGATATTCTTGGTATGTGTTGTCCTCTAGTTGTGCTAATGTCTGTTTGTGCTGGGTTGACCTTCATTCTGTGTTGGCCTCTTATTGTGCTAGCTTTGTCTCCTTCTTGGCCCAGCACCTGTGCTGGGTGCGGCTACTACAGTTGTTTCTTCCTTCTGGAAGGCTACTCATACTTCCTGCCATAGGTTAGTGTGTTGTGGGCATAGTTCTTCAAAGGGAATGTCAGAGTCGTCCCTCTTTCGCACAACCATGCTGGTCTTGTATATCCAAAGTTCCTCAGGGGTGAGGCCAACGTTTTATACCGCGATTGATGTTGCCTCTGCCTCTGGTCTATATACTCCCCATATTGCTAGCCACTTTTTCATTTTAGAGGGCCAACCCCGCGATGACCCATAGATATCCCAAACTAGATTGTTGTTAGCAGGGTTCACACAGATGGTTGGCCCGTGTTCTTCCTTTTTGGTAGCTTTCCTAGTTGTCTTTGCCTTCTCAAACTCCTTACGAAGATGTTCAAATTTCACCTTTCGCTCAACGAAGGCCTGTACACCTACTTCCATTTATTTGTTTGAATGAGGGTTCGATTCGATAAATGTCACCTTGGCCTTTCTTTTGGCCCTCTTCTAATTTTTTTGAGGCACCTTCCACTTTCCTTTGTCTGGTCTTACGATAGCCTATGTGGGGAGGTCTTCATTTCCCGTAGAGGTTGTTCCCCTGTTAGCAGGTCCAGGGCTCTATCCTTCTATTCTTAGGCCCTCTGTGGTTGTTTCTTCGATCCCCTGTTCGCCCGGTTTTTGCTTCTCTGGTGTTCTGGGTAGCGGCTCCTCAATTTTAGGTTCCTAGCATCCTGGAGAATTCTTCTTGGCCTCCAGTTTAGGGTTTTGCTCTTGGATCTACCCCGAAGGCTCATCGTCATCAATATTGATAACAGGGGTTTATGTTTGAAAAACAAAATTCCCTTGTTCCTCTAGAATTCCTCTATCAGAGGCGCATGATTCTTCTCTCATCTCCAATTCCTCATTTTGAGCATCAGACCTGACTGCCCCAGATGAGACTATTCTCTCTAGTGAGGTTGGAGAGTTCTTGGGTACCTCAATTGCCCAATTAGTTTAGGTAAAGGCGTCCCGCATTTCGATCACCCAAACTTGCAGCTACTGGTTCTCTTCCCTGAGCTGCTGGATCAATTGTTGGAATTAGGTAATGGTGGCCTCTTGCCTCTAAATTTTTCTTGCAATCATATCCTTGTATTCGTTGAACAATACCTACATCATGGTTTTCTCGCTCTGTTCGACGTGGTCCTCTTCTATATGTACCTCGGGATGATGTTGCATTCTCGTAGAAGACTGTAGTTCTTACGGGCTTCGAGTGGCCAAATTCTATAAGGTTTGGGTCATGAAGCTAAGTTCTACATCTTCCTCCTCTTCCTCGTTCATGAGGATCTGGCACCGTAATCGTCTTCGACCTCACATGTGCTCTGTCCTTCATGCTGAGGGTTCAGGGTTGGAAGGTTTCGGCCTTTCCTCCATATAATTGGGCAGAGAGCTCTGCCCTTCCTCCACAACATTTAGTGAGAATCAAGGGTGTTCTTCTTTGGAAATTCCCCCCAATTCGACATCATTCTCTGTCTCTGTTGTTGTCTGCTCTGATGCAGCAGAAGGCTCAGCCCTAATTTCCTTGATCATTCCTCGTAATTTGGTCTCTTTCTCTGGTTCAGAAACTATCTTCTCTTACACCCTAGAGTGTTCGGCCCTTGCCACCGATGAGCTTCCCCTATGCTCCTTTGTGTGGCGGATCAAGGTTGTAATTAGCCCATGGTGGGCTAGGGCATAGGACGCCCCTCTTTGATATCATGATGCCTCATCCTATAGGGCATTTTCTAGGTTGAACAGGATGTTAATTTCTTGCTCGTACACCAGGTGGCTCAAGAACTGCATGTGGTTTGCATTCAGGTATGAATACTTCCTAGTGCATGTGAAGTATCTTGCCACCTACTCGAAGAGCTTCCTCAGGTGCATCGAGAGCTTCTATTTTGGAATACTGTGTTGGTTTCATGGGATGTTTGTTTATCCCAATAATACCTTGTGCGCATTTCTTCACCATGTCATATTTATACGTGCATTCCCCAATAAGAGGGAGGCCGATGACATGTGCGATGTGCTTTGGAGTGACTATAATATCTAGTCCACATAATCAAGTAATACCTATGTTTATAATGGTATTAAACTCCTTTGTTGCCTCTACGTCTTGGTCTTGGTTGACCAAGCGATAGTAATTCATCCACCTGACTGCTTTGAACTGACGCACCACTTCTCCCCTGATCCCCTTAGTTTCATTGGGCTCATGTTTTTGAGTGCATGATTCTTTGTTCATCCACCCATGGAAAATCCTCTACTGGTTTTGACCAGTTTGATGCCCTACCTTTAGTAAGACACCTTTTTATAAACCTAGGCACCTAACTCTAAAAATTGTTTCCTTCTTGGGATTGGCACGGTACGCCACACAAATTAACGTCTGATATGACGTATTAGGCATGCGGGGTGAATTCAATTCTTGCATCGACATTATTTTTAGAGAGGTATATTATATGAAAAAATTACATATATATCTAAATAAAATTATGTGCATACCTGATTGGTCATTTTGTGTTGCATGGAGTATGTCAAATTACTATTCGATGATATTTTTCCCATGTGTTTATTACGTCATCTTGGGTATTGCATTCCTAGTTCGCTCGAGAACCTGCTACTAAAAACACGGTGGATCCTATTGGTTCAGGTTGGGATGCATATCTCCTCGACGGTTGGCCTTGGGATGTGCAAAAATCCTGCCCAATGATTTTGAAATATTTTTGGGCGCTTTCGGATTTCCATCACGTGAGATGATGGTGTTGGCTTCGGCTACTCCTCGTACTGCCAAGTTTTGCATGTGTTTTTTGAATTGATCGATGTGCCTGCTTGAGTAAGATGCCAAGGTAAGGCACCTACCTCAGTAAGGCACCTTCCTTAGTAAGATGCCTACCTGAGTAAGGCATCTACTTTAGTAAGGCACCTACCTCAATAAGGCACCGCTTGAATATGAATAATGCTCTAGGGTGGTGCCTCCTTGGCGTAGTAAGGCGTCGCTTCTCTGGAGTAAGGCACCAAAGTAAGGTAACGCTTCCTTCAGAGTAAGTTTCCAGAGTAATATGCCTCCTGTGGGAATATATATATATTATTATTTTTCTCTCGGATGGTGGTTCCTCCTTGGTAGAGTGAGGCACCTACCTGGGTAAGGTGCCTACTTCAGTAAGGCGCCTACCTCAGTAATATGCCTACTTTATTAAGGTGCCTACCTCAATAAGGTGCCTACTCCAGTAAGGTGCCTACATCCCACTTGAATTATGAAGAATGCTCCAAAGTGGTGCCCTCTTGGCTGAGTAAGGTACCGCTCCTCTAGAGTAAGGCGCCCGAGTAATGCATGTCTCCTCTGGAGTAAGGTGCTTGAGTAATGTTTTCCCCCTCATACTACTGAAATAATGCTCTGGGGTGGTGCCTTCTTAGCTGAGTAAGGCATCGCTCCTCCGAAGTAATGCACTAGAGTAAGGCACCACTTCCTCCGGAGTAAGGCATCATAGTAAGGCACCTCTCTTTCGGGGTTGTTTTTTCTTCCATAATTTGAAAAGTTAGCGACGGGTGATGTGCCTATTGATGTGGGGTTGATCAAGCCTCTTGAATTTATGCTCATGCTACGTCAACATTCATTTCATCCAAGCACAAGGGTGCATAATTTTTCTTTGCGGTTAATTGGCACCCACCTTATGCTGGATCAGCGCTATCCTCTTATTGCACAGGTTCATGGATATTGAGCCGGTCTTAGGCCCTGTTTCTAGAGATACCTATTGTTCAAGAAATCAAGTCATTCCCTTGCAAAAATAATATGAGGACAAAAACAAAAATATAGTTTAAATGCAATTTGTGCATGTTAGGCCGTAGCTCTCAGGATACCTGCAGCTTGCATGAGGGCGTTATCCCTGCAAAAACATATCGTAAGATAAAAAAAAAGGAAA
Source organism: Wollemia nobilis (assembly GCA_028583015.1). Taxonomy (NCBI): domain Eukaryota; kingdom Viridiplantae; phylum Streptophyta; class Pinopsida; order Araucariales; family Araucariaceae; genus Wollemia; species Wollemia nobilis. Next base: position 2,969,208 of record JAQPPZ010017036.1, on the reverse strand, counting down.
CTAATATAGCTTGTTTTTGGTGGACACCTCTGTGCCCACCATGTTGTTGAGAATTCTGGAGAATTTTACTCGGATGGGGTCTCCCCCATGCCTGTTCTGGATTCTACCAGTAGGCTTTCAAACCTATGATATGGGCACAACTGGTGGCTATTTGTTGTCAAAATGGTGTTGTTGCGATCAATTATCTTGACCCGCACAACATCTTTCTTAATTATTTCCACCACCTTGTACGGTACCATCCATATTTACATCAGCTTTCCTTTCCATTCCTAGAATCTAGAGTCATACAACAGAACCCAGTCTCCCTCTTTGAACTATTTTGTTTTAATGTGGCGGTCATGCCATCGTTTCCTTTGCTTCTACATGATTTCTATCCTTTGGAGGGCATCCATTCGAAATTCATCCAACTGGTTTAGTTGTCGAATTCATTCCCTTTGTGCTTCATCCAGGCTCAGGTCCAGTTCAACTACCGTTCTGAGCATCTTGACCTCAAATTCTATGGGCATCATTGTGTCCTTCTCATATACTAGTTGGAAGGGTGTGAACCCGATGGTTGATTTCCATGTTTTATTATACGCCTAGACCACTTCTGATAATCTGGCAGCCTAATCCTTCTTGTGTTACTACATAGTTTTTGTTAGGATGTTTTCTAACTCCCTGTTGGTCACCTCAATCTACCCATTCACCTATGGATGGTAGAGGGTGGTTCTGTTATGTCATACCATGTATTGTTCCATCAGTTATTCGATTAATTGGGAAGTTAATTGGGGTCCTTGGTACGTTGTAATTTCCCTAGGTACTCCAAACCTTATGAAAATATGGGTAAACAAGAATTCAGCCATTGTCCTCTACTTAGAATCTTTCAATGCCTAGACTTCGACCCACTTGGTGACGTAGTCTGTGTAGACTAGAATATACCTCCTTCCTGTTGAAGGTGTTTTAATGGGTCCTGAAAAATCCATGCCCCATTTATCGAAGGTCTCAATGTGTACATGAGGTTGAAAGGGCATTTCATCCCTATGGGTTGGCCTGCCCATTCTTTGGCATTCATCACACCTGCTAGCATATGTGGCTATGTATTTAAATAGAGTAGGACAAAAATACCCTATTTGTAACACCTTGTATGCGGTCCTCCTTCCTAAAAAATACCCACCACATGGCTCGTTGTGACATGCTTTGAGTATATTTGATAATTCTTGCTCTGTTACACATCTCCTTACTATATGGTCGGGCCCTATTTTGAATAGGAGGCTGTCAATCCATTGAAATGCAACGCTCTTCTCGATCACCCCTTGTTTCTCCCTGTACAAAAGAGCAGGGGATGTTCTACCTATGGCTAGGAAATTAGCAATGTCTGCATACCATAACGTTTGTTTTTTGATGAAGAATAGATGTTCATTTAGAAATTGGTCCTCTACCACTACATGATTTGTTGGGTTTAGTATGGACTAGAAGCCTGCGACTACGTTATCCTTCCTGGGCTTGTCAACTATGGTGATGTCGAATTCCTATAGCAACAAAAACCACCTAATTATCTTACCACTAATCACCTATTTACTCATTAGGTATTTAATGGCCGCATGGTTTGTGTGCACGAACACTTTGTACCCAGTTATATAGTGGCAGAATTTGTTGATGGTATGTACTACTACAAGAAATTCTTTCTTTGTTATCGTGTAATTGAGCTCAGTCCTTGCTAGATTTTTATTGACATAATAAATAGTGTAGAACTCCTCACCATCCTTCTCCCTGAGGACCGATCCAATTGCACTATTGGACACATCATAATATATGTGAAACGGGATAGCCCAATTCGGGCCTCGCAACACTAGGGAAAAAATCAGCTTCTCCTTTAGCATTTGAAATGCTTGTTCATAGTCCTCCATCCAATTGAATTCTATGTCCTTCACCAGCAAGTTGTGCAACGGTTTAGCAATCTTGCTGAAGTCGACGATAAATCGCCTATAGTACCTGATAGAGCTAAGAAAACTCCTTACCTCCCTCTACATTTTTGGGCTAGGTAGATCTTTAATTACCTCTATCTTATTTTGATCTACTTTGATCCCTTCTATCGAGATATGATGTCCCAGCACTATGCCCTCATGCATCATCATAAAAATACTTCTCATTATTGAGGGATAATTTGTTCTCCTCGTATCACCGGAGCACACATTCTAGGTTTGTTGTTGCTTCTTTGAATGTCTCTCTGTAAATGGTGAAGTCATACATATATACTTCTACTGCCTCTCCCATCATATCTGAAAATATGCTCAGCACCTCTCTTTGGAAGGTGGTTGGTGCATTGCACAACCCGAAGGGCAGCACTTTGTAGGTGAAAGTTCCCCATGGGCAGGTGAACGTTGTCTTATATTGGTCCTCCTCTCTGATCTAGATTTGGTTGTACCCGTTGAATCCATCCAAAAAGGAGAAGTATTTCCTCCCGGACAGCGTGTCCAAAACCTGATCAATGAAGGGAAGTGGAAAGTGATATTTCTTAGTCACCTTATTCAGTGATCTATAATCAACATAGATTCACCATTTTCCATTTTTCTTGGGGACCATCACAAGTGGTTACACCCATTCACTGTCTAAGATCGGGTATATGAATCCTGTCGATAAAAGATTATGTAGCTCATCTTTGACGATTTCTTTCATGGTCGGGTTCATCCTTCTCTACGGCTATCTGACTGGGGTCGCCTACTCTTCGAGGTATATCCGATGAGTGCAAATCTCCAGATTGATTCCTTTCATATCCGAATAATCCCAGGCAAATGCTTGTTGGTGTCTGGCTAGGAGCTCTTTTAACTATGTTAGTTGTGTGGGGGTCAACCCACTTTGACGTTCAACATCCTACTAGGATCAATGTCAATATGCCTGGTATGGTGATCCTGGGTGCTAAAAAATGGTGACTCGAGAATGGTGATACTAAGGTTTATCCCTTAACAATAATTACATATTAATTATCTTTCACAATGTCATATGAATGGGTGTGCCCCTTCATAGAGGTAACCCATGAGTAGTACAAATAGGATATCCAAGTTTTATTAAAAGACATCAAATATTTGAAACATATATATTTATTTATTGGTTTCCAATTCAATACAACCTATGATTCATTAAAAAAGTGATCCTTATTTACCAATTACAATTCATTTCATTGTTTCTTAGTCCAACACCATACCAACTGGCATTAGAGCCAGCTTCATTAACAACCACATAGTCACAAAAAAATTTCCATTACACTTCATTATCTGAAGTATTAGATATATCATCTACAATGAAACATATGACTGTAACACATAGATAAACCATCGATGAACCTGAAGCAAGTCAGCAGATCCAAACAGGAAAAAACTCACCAGTGACAAGCATCCTCTTCATTATTCATAATTCTCCAATATAAAATATAATCAGAGTGCAAAAGGATACTGTGAAACATTCAAAAATTCTGACAGTAGAGATATTCTCCAAAGACATAGGCAATTTCGCACATTTGGGTTCATCGCTTGTTTCTAGAACATCATCATCAAGATAGTGGAGAAATAATTATGTAGAAACCATGACAAAGTAGGCAAAATTCACCACAAAAATCCCGATGGTTATGTCTCCAGAAAATTTTAGCGTACGCAGAAAGAAACGACACGATAAATTACAAATTTTTATAAGGTTGAATACTTTTATGTCACTGAAAAAGATTTTCATCGAGCGCCAATGATAACAAAACAAACAGCGGACAAAATACTTAATCCTACATCATGGGTACAAGAGCGTGTAAGAGTTTTAAAAGAAAAGGGACACGCTAATTGAAGCATGACTTCGATCATGCCCTTCTCTGACCAAGACCCTTCGCGCGAATCCTAACAGTGACAAGTGGCAAGCTCTTCTCTTATATTCCATCAAATTCAAAGATACTACTTTCCCTTGCTCCACCACCGATGCCTCACTCAGCCCTCTCTTCATTCTGCTCCCCCACTCTGCTCTCTCCTCGCTCTATCCCCCTGCTCTACATTAAACTTCATGTCGTGTCACTGTCGTCTACTGCCTCATACTCGTATCGTGCCCTGTCGCCTACCGACTTGGTCGTGCTATCATAAAATTATTAACAATAGACAGAATATAGTGACATTAATTAGGGCAGTAGCTCAAAAATTTGTGTTGCTAAAAATTGTAAACACTTGCCAAATTAATTCAATCAAACACCACCATGACCGACGAAAGGCGCTCCCAAGACCAAGAAAAGGACATTAATGACTTGAAAGAGCAAATACAAGAAATAACAACATGGAAGGATACAATTGAAGAAAATATTATAGCAAAAATAGTCGATCTAACAGAGAATATGGAAATCACCATGTAGCACCCTAAAATTGGCGCAGTTAAACCATCAGTAAAAGATAAAAAAATTGAATTTTAACCCCGAAACCGCCCGTTAACCGCTCACCTCATTTTTTGCATGCCATTTTTAGAAGTTGTTTTGACCGTTGGACGATATCGTCGCCGATCTGACGATATCATCCCAAATCGGACGAATTCGTCTGGAACATAACGTCCAGACGATTTCATCCCAAAACCAAATTTTCATAATTAGCTTCTGTTTCAACAACCTCTCCAACTCGGGCAAAAGCGTGTCTATGCGGTTGGAGATTCCTACGTTGGAGATCTCCCAGATTGGGATGATCCCCAACCTCCTAACCTCCCCCTAATCCTATATAAACTTGGGATTTTCCCAGTTTATCCCCCTGGCTGATCATTTCCCTGCAACTTTAGTTTTTGTTGTGTTAGAACATCCTATCCCCCATCATTTGCACTTGTGTTTTCAAGTTTTATTGCAGGATCTCACTGTGTTTCAGCCGGAGGAAGCTCGGATCGTCGCAGGTGATTCAACCACAATTTTGGATGATCCTGTCGAGATCGACGATGATCTCGTACGATTGCAGATGATTTTGACTGCAGTTCAGATTGGGGGCAATCAGAGCCCTGAGTTTGCATTCTCTATCTCTTTTTCTTATTTAATTGTGCATTAGATTAATTCACTTATGTTCTGCATCTTGGAGTTCACCTCATTTAGCATATTTGCATGATAAAATTCAAAATAAATTATTAAAACATTGCATCCCATTTGATTTGATATCTGGATTTATCATTTAAGCATTTATATTCTTATTTCTATCATTTTGTATCATTCTTGCAATTGTATTTTTGGTTTTTGGTGTCTGTTTTCATGATTGCAGGTTTTTGACGAATTCGTCAGGTCGCTGACGATCTTGGCTGATCTCAGATGATCTCCTGTGATCTGGATGATTCTGTACAATTACAGATGATCCTGTCATATCCGGGATGATCTGGACTCCTACAAGCTTCAGAATCTTCATCAGACATCGAAATCAGGTGCACTCTTCTCCATTTTAGATATTTTCTGTATTTAGGATTCATTTATGTTTGTTGTCTTCATATAAACCAGAAATTTCATATAGAATAGCTTAGATTCATTTTGGCCAACCTAGGAATCTGAATGATTGAACATAAAATGAACACATCAAACCCATTCTCAACCTAGGCATGGAAACTGCCACTCAAAGTTTCCTGGTGAACCCCACCATCCATCAAAAATTCACCCTTATACCCCTCCCCCGAGAGGCACGACCTTCAAAGGGCCTCTCCGTCCGAGGTATTGTCCCATCCTTCTCGCATCCCCCTTCCGGGCACGGATCCTTTAGCCTGAAGGTAAGGGTGCAAAAAATTTGGGCGATACATTTTGGTGAACCCGACGTGAAACTAAAACACCTTTTGAAAACAATCCAAAAAAAAAACACATTATTAAGAACATCTAGAATCATTAGACAACTCGTTAAATTTGCATATCATACTTAGATGGTAGATTATAATAGAAGACGAGTTGTCACCATAAATGTTGAAAATCAATTAACGGCCATAGAGATTACTTCTGTGCTTAGAGTACCTCAAACAAATAGAGCCCAATCTTTGTGGGACGAACTTGATAGGAGATTAGGTATTATTGAATCCAGATCTCGTAGAACTTAGGCAAATTAAGAGGTTTGTCCTAGATAGAATCCTGGATCCTGATCAGGTGACTTTGTATCATGAACTTCAGAGAGCTTGCCATAGGTGGTTAGCAGATAAAAGAGCACTTGTGTCTTCTGAATTATACACCTTTGAGGAATACCTTGAGAACGCAGTTGTAGTACATAAATTTCTATCTCGTATAGAGGATCAAGAAGTCATTCTTATGGATAGAAAAATATGGAATAGAGTTCCTAGAGCTGTGTTGTATCGAGAGTATTGCCATGAACTTTATTTTTACATGTCAGGGTCTGAAATAGATCATATTACCATAGCACACTTTGTCAAATTCTTGAAAAACCACTTCCAATTTGAAGAGGAGCATTTCATGACTCTTGATGAACTTGACCCTATCAATGATATCCATAAACTATTCATAGAAAACTAAGTCATTCTTTTTACTATTGTTATTTCTTGCAACTAGCATGTTGTTTGTTATTTTTATTCTCGCAAAATAATAATATAATAAAAAAAAAAAAAAAAAAAAAACAAAACATTTTCCTTTTAAAGTATTATAGTAGGTATATAGTTAAAATATATACCTCTCAACCCTACCGCATATATATATATAAGTATATATATTTGCTAAAACCTAAGTTTAGCACAATGCCTAGACTTAGGAATGGAAAACAAACCGAAGAAGATGAAGATTGGTTAGGAAGACCATTAATTGACCAAAATGTCCCTCCTGAGGACCAAGTTCAGGAAGAAGGAACCCTAGACCAGCAAGAAGAAGAGCTTGTTGTAGGAAATGAACAAGAAGAAACTGTTAGAGAGGAAGGATCCTCATCCCCTAAAATGTCTCCGGGAGGAGCTATCACTTTTGAGAACATGGAACAATTTTGGAAGTTCATTAACACTAATATTGGTGTTTTTAATAGAGCAGCCCATATGGACAAGGATCGAATTAGTGACACTCAAGCAACTCTAGAAGAAGTATTTCAAACACGCACTAATCCCTTGTCCTTTATTGATCAAGAGAGTGATCAAGCTGGACCATCCAATTTGGATATGGCAGCTGTGATCCAGAACATGCAACAACAACAGGTTACCCAACCATCTAAAGTGCCTGTTAACAAGCCTAGGGTCATTCCCGCACAAAAGAAACCATCATTTACTGCTCTATTTCGCCAAGCTCTTGATCAACATACCTCAAATCAACAAAAACCCAAAACAAAACCAAACACCAATTACCAACAATCTAGGGTACAACATAATACTATTACAAATCCCCTTCATAATACTCTTCCTACCAACACTTTGCATAATAGCAATATAGCATCTAATCCTTATGTCACACCATCATACACTCATAGATCCCATACCTATGTCCCACCGAACCAATATGGTGGACAAACTAGTAATCTTGAAACCATGGTGAAACAACTAGTTTCCCGCATGGACCAGATAGATCCCTACCATCCCTCGTACAACTATCGAGAGATGTGTAGTCAGCCTTTAGATCCTATAGTCGTAGCACAGCCGTATCCTAAACATTTTCCTATGCCTGTTCTTCCCATATATAAAGGAACCGAAGATCCCATAGAGCATCTTCGTATGTTTAGGATAGCATGTCATGATATATCACATGATGACTTGTTATTACTAAAAATGTTCCCAAAAATCTTGGGAGGAATGGCATTAGAGTGGTATTATCAATTACCCACTAATTCTTTGAGGAATTTCAAAGAAACTGCCGAGTCTTTTGTTCATCAATTTAGTGCCTACATCGAAAGACATGTGACCATTAAAGATTTGTATAACTTAAAATAGGACAAAGATGAATGCTTTGCTGATTTCCTAGCTAGGTGGAGACAGTTGATAGGAAAATTGCACTTTGTGTTACCTTATAGGGAGATGTTGGACATCTTTATTAATAATTTGCAAGAGCAACTATCTTACGAATTATCAACTGCTACCTTGACCACCTTCGATCAGAGCTATAGACTTAGCCCGAAGAGTGGAAGATGCTCTCATTAGGAGAGGCCAGCTTAAAAAGAAAGACGATGAGAAAACATCCAAAAATCAATATAAGAATAAACAAGTTGTGGGTGATGGAGTCACCGATAGCAGAAATATTGCTAATGTTAATGCTGCAAAGACAACGGAGAAGTTTGTACTGAAACCTCCTGATAGACCTCCTCGAGAATTTACTAGGTTAAATCAACCTTTATCAACTATTCTACCGCAATTATTAGAATGAGGTTTGATTCAATTACCAAATATCCGGGAACCCGATCCAACTATACCCGGATACAGAGCAGATTTACACTGTGACTTCCATAGAGGACCTGGACACACTACCAACTCTTGTAAAATATTAAAACATAAAATACAGGACTTGATTGATAACAATGAGATGGAGGTGCAAGCCTTTCAACCTAAGCAAAATCCTCCTAATAATGTTCAAAAGAACACCCCACAAAACCAGAATCGGAACGCCAATCACTCATTAGACATTTTTCAACATCCCTTACCAAAACATGGTAAGGAGGTGGCTAATCAAATTGAACATCATAATGTCCCTCCTCCCTGCCCGATATGTAGGAACTATTAGTGGGCATTTACCTGCTCATGATCTGGAAATATTTGACACAACTTTATCCGTGGTTACAACCAGGCCTCTATATAATATTCAGATACCTGATCTTAGTGATACAGAATATGAGACTGAGAGTGATATGGAAATCACATCAAATCAATCGAATAGTTCTGAAGATGAATCGGATACTATTCACCCTATCACAAGTTATATGGTTCCAGAAGAACCATTTCCAAGAAGAGTCACTACTAGACCATCGTCTCACCGATTACTTTCTAATGAGCTAGCTATAAACGCTAGACCAAGACCCATTCATCATCCATAGAATAATATTGTGGGTACCATCGGAGTTGTTACTAGACAACATGCTCAAAATTATCAACAAGATCAAATTCAGAATGGTGGATCAACTCCATTTGTTTTGAAGGTTCCTAATAAAGGGAATCATGCACCTAATGTTCAACCTAAACCTCCTTATAATATTAATGAACAATTATCAAATATTACAGCTAGAATTTCCCTCTTGGACCTTTTAAGATCTTCTCCTACACATAGAGATGAATTAATGCTCACATTAAGCCAGATGATGGTACCACAAGACATTCAACCTGAAGCCATGGCCAATACTATAATAACTCGTGAAGTTGATTGTATTGACTTCCGGGATAGAGACATACCTCAACATAGTTTACATAAAGATAACCCCTTGTATATTACTGCTTTAATTGGAGATGTAGCAGTCAAACGAGTTTTGATTGATAATGGTTCATCTTTAAATATCTGCACTTTTGACTTCTACCAAATATTTGGGTTTAGAAGTGAGGAAATGAAAAGAACTGATATGATCATAAAAGCTTTCAATGACGAAACACAAGAAACGTGTGGAGTTATTACCATTCCATTGCAGGTTGGTCCAAGAACCTTGGATACGACTGTGTTTATTGTACATTGCCCCGCATCGTACAATATACTCTTGGGTCATCCTTGGATCAACGCAATGCGAGCTGTTCCCTCAACCTTACATCAATGTGTTAAGTTCAAATTTAAGAATCAGCTGGTTACCATTCATGGTGATCCAAGACCCTTTGATATGTGTGCTTTGGCAGAACCTATTGGAGTTCAATTTTGCCCTCGCTCTGTCATCCACACATCCTAATTCTCATTATCCATCTAAACGTGTGAAACTCACACCCACAAAGTCATCTACTTCTTCTCCATCAGTTGCACCTCCACATATAGCTCAACCATCTTCTGAACAAACCGCATTAGGACCTAAGAAAGATCCTAATCCCACAACCAATGTCTCTTGTTCTACTCCTATAACTTCCATACCTATAATAGACCCATCTATCGACACCTCTACACCGTCTACATCCACCAAATTCATATTTTCCACATCAAAAGATGTAGGGAATGTTCCTTCTACCTCTTATGCTCTCACTGACGAGCTCTTACCCGATCTATCTAAAATCCTTATATCAGAAGAAACGAATGCTTCTATGCAAGATTCCCTTATTTTAAATAATTTGCCACCATCTCCTCGTACCTTGGGCCTCCCACAACCTATGGGAAGTATTTACCAAGTCGGGAGTTGTGCCTTTATTTATAAGGGATATGACTGGGGTAGAATACCCAGAAACATCAGAACTCATTATGATGGATATGCTCGATGTTATTTTACTAATGAATATATTAAAGCCAAACCTATAATGCTTAAATTGGGATATAAAGGGAAAGGTTTGGGACCTTTCCAGAATGGTATGAAAGAACCTTTGAGGTAGAAGCGTGGCCCGCCCGATGTGGTGTGGGCCTATTTCCTAGTAAGGGTCAGCCATTCCCATTTGAGGATGATGACCAACTTATATGTTACCAAGATTATTTAGATGAACGCGATGCCTTGCATTTAATAAATAAGACATTCACATGTAATATGCTATCTATAGCTTATCCTGAGATGATCGCTGAATCCGACGATGAGTTGGAGGGAGATATCTTTCATGATGTCTCCATTGAGGAATTATTACATAATGGATTTTATTTTGATGGCTCTATACCTAGTATAGCCCAGCTTGAGGCCATGACTCCTCAAGATGAATTATCCAAGCTAACCTTGGAAGAATTACAAGAATTGGGCGTTTCACCCGCCCCACCTAATTTTGAGAGAGATCTACACATGGAAGTAGAAAATGTCATAAAAATTAACATTGGAACCGAGGATAACCCCCACATAATCAACATTGGATCAGAATTGAGTCAAGAAAAATAGGATAAATACATTGCATTTCTTAAAGAATATGAAGATGTCTTTGCTTGGACATATGAAGATATGCCAGGATTAGACCCTTCTGTAGTTATGCATCACCTAGTAGTGCACCCGAATGCTAAACCTGTTAAACAAAAACTTAGAAAAATGCATCCTAAAGTGGCCTTACTAGTCAAAGGGGAGTTAGAAAAACTCTTGAATGTTATTTTTATACAAGCCATTGATTATGCTGAATGGATCTCGAATGTAGTTCCAAGTAACTAAGAAAGAAGCTACTAAGGTTAGGGTTTGTACAGACTTTAGAGATATTAATGTTGCATGCCCTAAAGATGATTTTCCCCTTCCCAATATGGATCAGATCATTGATTTTACTACTGGGAGTGGAATGATATCCTTAATGGATGGATTTTCTGGTTATAATCAGATCAGGATAGCTCCTGAAGATCAAGCTAAAACAACCTTTATTACCCCTTGGGGGACTTTCTGTTGGAAAGTGATGCCATTCGGGTTGAAGAATGCAGGTGCAACCTATCAACGAGCCATGACTTATATCTTTCATGATATGATGCATGATATACTACATGATTATGTAGATGACATTATAGCTCATTCTACTCAAGAAGATGACCATTTAGATGACTTGAGAAAAGTATTTGATCGGTTAAGGGAATATCTTATCCGATTGAATCCAACCAAATGTATATTCAGAGTTAAGTCAGGTAAATTATTGGGGGTTATAGTTTCTTTACGTGGCATCAAAATTGACCCTCTCAAGATTACGGCTATCACTGATATGCCCGCACCTACAAATATATCTGAATTACGGAGTCTACAAGGTAAGCTTCAAGCTATCCGTCGCTTCATCGATAAGCCGGCGGATAAAACTGGACCCTTTCTTAAGCTTCTTAAGAAGGATGTCTCTTTCCATTGGGACGATGAATGTCAGGAAGCATTTGAACTCCTCAAACAATATCTTCTTAACCCACCTATACTTTCACCACCTAAACCTGATCGCCCATTTATCTTGTATATTTTTGCTTCAGATTTTGCTTTAGGAGCTATGTTAGCTCAACTTGATGATGAGAAAAGAGAGCATGCTAATTATTACATTAGCAGAACATTAATTAGTTATGAAACCCGCTACACAACATTAGAGAAGTTATGTCTAGCAGTCATATTTTCTACATAAAAACTATGCCATTATATGCTCAGTCAAAAAACATACGTTATTGCTAAATCTGATCCCTTGCGGTATCTCATGAGTCGACCTTATTTATCTGGTCACACAACAAAGTGGGTTCTTGCGCTAAGCGAGTTTGAACTCACGTTTATAGGATAGAAGTCTGTTAAGGGTCAAATCATAGCAGATCAATTAGCTGTTGCACCCTTAGAATCCACCCATCCCCTCGTCATTGAGTTTCCTGATGAATGCCTTAAACTAGAGGCAGATCATTCAGAGCAATGGTCCTTATACTTTGATGGAGCCCGATGCATGAGTGGGGCTGGTGCAGGTATTATTTTGATATCTCCATAGAAACATCTCATACCTCTATCCTTTAAATTAATGTTTGCCTGTACTAATAACACTGCTGAATATGAGGCTCTCATCCTTGGATTACGAGCAGCCCTGGCACTAAAAATTAAAAATCTATTAGTTTTCGATGATTCTCAACTTGTTATAAATCAAATTAATGATGTTTATCAGACTAGAGATGATAAATTGCACCCATATAAAGCATATGTATTACAATTAATATCTTTATTTGATCAAATTACCTTGGAAGCTATTCCTAGAACTAGCAATCGTGCGGCTGACGCCATGGCCGCAGCTGCATCTCTTTTACCCTTGGAGTTAGATGACGAATATGCTACCATCATTATTCATCGACTCCAGGAACCCACTTCAATTAAATCATGCTTGGAACCTTTGGACATGTTTCTAATCAACGAAACTACTCCTAAACTTTGGTACACTGATATCCTCAATTTTCTTCAAAATGGGACCTTCCTTGAAGGTTTTAATAGAAACCAACATCGGTTATTACGTAGACGAGCAAGTCACTTCATCATAATTGGCAATACCTTATATAGGAGATCTTTTGAAGGTATCCTATTGAGATGTTTGAATCTAGAAGAGTCTAGATCAGCTTTGAGTGAAGCCCATGATGGATCTTGTGGGGGACACTTTAGTGGTAGCACCATTGCTAAGAAGCTCCTTAGGATAGGATATTTTTGGCCTACCATGGAGAATGATGCACATGATTACGTGCGCCATTGCGACAAGTGCCAGAAACACGTTGACCTTGTCCATGCACCTGCACAAGAACTGCAGGCTATTTCATCTCCTTGGCCCTTTTCAAAATGGGGCTTAGACATCATCGAAAAAATCAATCCTGTGTCATCTGATGGACACAAATTCATCATAACCGCCATCGAGTATTTTACGAAGTGGGTTGAAGCTATGCCCTTAGCTTCTTGCACTGGAACTCAAGTTTCCAAATTTATTTTTAATCAAATTATTTGTAGGTTCGAAATTCTTGCAAATCTCATCTCGGATAATGGAACTTGTTTCAAAAATAAATATGTAAAGAAACTATGTCAAAAATATAAAATTCAACATCGTTGGTCCACTCCCTATTATCCTCAGGGTAATGGCCAAGCGTAAGCATCTAATAAAACATTAATTAAAATCCTCAAAAGACTGGTCAATAAATCTGGCCGTGATTGGCACATTCAATTATATCCTGCTTTGTGGGCTTATCGAACTAGCATTCGTACTCCCACGGGCACTTCACCTTTTGTTTTGGTTTATGGCACTGAAGCTGTTTTTCCCTTTGAATTAGAAGTTCCTTCTTTGGCTCTGCTACTTCAAGATACTGAAGTAGGAGATGAATATCATGCTGGCAGATTTAGTCAGCTGGAACTCCTAGATGAGAAGCGCATTAATGCTTTGGAGCATCTTCGTGCCTACCATAACAAGCTCAAACGAGCATATCTCAAGAAAGTTCATCATCGATCCTTTGAGATCGACGACCTCGTCTTAAAAGAAAATAAAAAAAAATACTAATGCAACTAAAGACCTTAAAGGTAAATTTGAGCCTAACTGGCTTGGGCCATATATTATCACTGCTAAATTTGGATCGGGAGCATACAGATTAGCTACCTTAGATGGTAAAGATCTTAAAGAACCTATGAACATTATGCATCTTAAGCGCTATTATGCATAAATCTGGTAATTTCACCACAGTATATATTATACATATTGTCTTATTTTAGTAATTCATATAAAAATTTCAAAAAAAAGTAATATTATGTATTATCTTAATTCATAAATTAAAATCAAAATATAAAAAAATCAAAATCATCAAAATCCTCAAAAACATCTTCTATTTTTGCACCTGTCAATTCTTGAAGTATTGCAGTTATATTTTCAGTTATTTTGGATAAATTAGCATTTATTTGGAATCCCTCACTTTCACACTCACATGAATAAATATCTTGATCTTATTTGGTATGATTATTAATCTCTCTTATATCGAAGTCCACAGTTGAATTAAATAAAGTTTTGAGCATAGAGAACTGATCTTGTTATTTACTTGAACCAAGTACACCTTTTCACATTAAAATGATTTCATTGCAAATTCAAAGCGATGCTACATAGTAGAAGTGGTCTCTTGAGCGAAAAGTCTCCCCTGCTATCCTATCATGCACATGGTCTAGAATCTTTGAGAATTGACAAAAGGACAAGCTCACCCCTGCCCAAAATAAAAATCCCTTGCTCTACAGCCAATCCGAGCAAGTATCCCTAGTATAGAAAGAAGAAAAAAAAAAAAAAGTCAAGAAAAATCATGAGAAAAAGAAGCATTATTTCAGTATCATTTTGTACCACCTCAGCAATATTTCAGCATTATCTCAGTGTCAAGCAAAAATACAAAAAAAAAAGAGAAAAGAAAAGAAAAAGCAAAAAGCAATAAATCCCTTCCCCTACCCTTTGAAAGAAAAGAAGGGTGAATGAGCTTGAATCCCTGGAATTCTCAATTATTCAAAAACTGTGAGGTAAGCCCCATAACAGGTGGTTTGTGCCCAACCCGCTTGGCCTTGGGTAACTCCTAGCATGGTGATATGTCCGTCACATTAGCGACCTTCTTTTGTACAGACCTATGTCCGCTCATGGATCAGCTAGCTCTTGATGACCCGACTTACATAGTAGTCCGGTACGGTTACATGCATATAAATCATGGTCAACGAACACTCATTTGGTTAATTCAAATTACTTGTATCAAATTATCTTGCTCAAAATTGGTAAATGAACAATACAATTGCACACACATTTGTGTTTGAGAGATTTTGTATCATTATGATAGATCAAGATCGGCAATGAACTCACATATGCACATGGGGTTCCTTATAAATCTAAATTTTGTCTTTGAGATAATTTAAAATATTTATGCAAATCTTCTGGAATAATTTGATTTTCTTACTTGAGAATATTGGCTTAGCGTAAAAATAATTAAATACATTTTTTCAAAAATCTAGCAATAAAGTCACATTTATATATTTTCGACTTTCGCAACGATGGTATAGTTCCTAAACCTAAATTGGAATTTATGCCTAGTGCAAGTCCTCATTTTTATATTTTTTATCTCAAAATCAAAAATCAACTATGCAATAAAACTATTACATCAATTTCTTCTTTGGATTTCGCGATGATGGTATAAGTCTATACCTAAAATTCTATGCCTAGCGCAAGCCATCGTTCTAATTTTATCTCCCATTTATTTAATCCATAAAAGCATATGGCTTAAATCATTATGTTACACAATTGTGCTTTAAAAAGAACGAAAACTTTTCTATTTCATTTCATTATGTCAACATTCAGTTTTGCGACGATGGTATAATTCCTAGGCAATTGTTCAAATTTCTATCACACTTAGGAATTTTATGCCTAGCAAAAATCATATTTTTAATATTTCATGCATAATATTTTCATGGAAATCTGAAAACAAATCATCACCATCATCATTTTTCATCATCACAACACAAAGTCTTAAGAAAGTCTCTTAAGCACCCTTTTACTTTTAGCAATATTTCTCTCATACCGGGATTAGCTTGATGACCTAGCGAGCGGTGACTCCATGAAATGGTCATGTAACAACGACAATGTCCTTTGAAATTATTGTTAGAAGTCACTTTATTTTTCATCAAATCATACCACAACAACCAATTTGTTTACATCAGATTATTTCATTTAAATTTTATAGCATGACATAAAATTATAATATTTTCAATGACATAATTACATGAATAATCAATCAACAATTAAAATATTAAAGCATCATAAAACATATGCACAAGTCATATCACAAAAAGAACATATATATATATATATATATATATATATATATATATCAAGAAGTCTATACATCATATCAAAATGGATTGGTATGCCACAATCTATACCCTGGCATACTCAATCCTCTCAAAAATATATGGTCTATGTACAATGAGCAGCTAGTCTCGAGAAGCCCTCGAGCTCTCAACCTCATCTCCTCTCCCACCCTGAGGTGGAGGAGGTGGTCCCATCGGAGTCCATGCTGTATCATGGGTCCTCGATGTCGATCGTGATGATGTCCTCGATGACCCCATCCTGATCGGCTCTGCAATGCTGGCTGGTAGCGGTATCCTCTGCTCCTCTTGAACCACATGATAGTACAACCCCTAGTAGAACGTGGTTTGAGCAACCAACCATGCCAACTCCAGAATGCTCGCCCCTCCACTCTGAGCCCTGAGCCGTGTAGCCTCATCCTGTAGAGTCTACACCTGAGCTCGTAGGTAGGCATTCTCCACCCAAAGAGCTACCATCTCGTTGCTCCCCCCCATATCGACACCCTTGCCCCTATCGAGCGATGGTGGCCTATCCCTCTGATATTCTCACAATGACACTGAGAGGGGGGGTGAATCAGTGTAGCTAAAAATTTTGATCTGCAATTCTTAAAACTGAAGCAAAGAGAACTGAAAATAGATAAAGCAATAAACACAAGAGAGCACACCACAACACACAATGTAACGAGGTTCACCAATTTGGCTACTCCTCAAGAATGACTGCTTGGACTACGGTCCAAATCCAGCCTTTGCAAAACACCAATTTTACAATCTGTTTACCAAAACCCACTGGAAGGAGCACCAACCCCCGATTTATCTGCACCTACAGAAAGGAGCACCAACCCCTATCCAAGCACCAACTTGAATCACAGATTTGAAAGTTATATCAATGACATACAAATGCCTTCACTATTACAAGACCCTAATTGGTCTCCAATTTAAAACATAGTAATTACTCACTGCTCAGCTTGTTGCTCTCTTACAACACTCTTCTCACCCTCTTTCGATAGCACTTTCACAATTACAACAGCAACAATATTCTTCATGCAGACCTACTTTTATAACAGATTAATCTCTATTTTTAAGCTTTAATTTTTATGCATGCAGCCCGTAAATGTTCTTCTAAAAATCACTTCCGCCACTTGACAACTATAACTGCTTCTTTGCGTAATTTAATTTCGTATATAAATGAGGGGCTTTTTGTCGAACACGTTGCATGCTTCAAATACCTCTCCTATGATTGTTCGTATTTATTTCTGTGCATGCATGCAATTTACGATTCTAAAAATACGATCTGTTCGATTTCTCCTTCTACGACTGTTATTAAAAAGTTGCATGAATTCTATCAATAAATCCACCTGTAATTGTCGCATTTACTCCAGTTAACTGTTATTAAAAAGTTGCATGCCTTTTCTCTACTACTGCCCCTTTAACTGTCGTTCTGTTCTAGTTAACTGCCTGTTTAACGTGCTGTTGCGACCTGTCATGAAATCGTGACACTTCTGTCTCTTTCTGCCCTTCTCGGCTTTAACACGCAAAAAAATAGCATGTCATGAAATCGCGACATTCTCGGCCTCCTAGTTCTCCTTCTGTCTTGCCATCGTGAAAACTAGCATGTCATGAAATCGTGACATTCTCGGCCTCCTCGTTCTCCTTCTGTCTTGCCGCCGTGAAAACGAACATGTCATGAAATCATGACATTCTCGGCCTCCTTGTTCTCCTTTTGTCTTGCCGCCACAAAAGAACATGTCATGAAATCGTGACATCTTCGCTGCCTTGTGCCTTTTCTGCCTTCTGCCCATGAAAATGGAACATGTCATGAAATCATGACATCTTCGCTGCCTTGTGCCTTTTCTGCCTTTCGCTCATGAAAATGGAACATGTCACGAAATCGTGACATCTTCGCTGCCTTGTGCCTTTTCTGCCTTTCGCTCATGAAAACGGAACATGTCACGAAATCATGACATCTCTCTCTTCCTTGTGCCTTTTCTTCCTTTCGCCCACGAAAATGGAACATGTCACGAAATCGTGACACTTTCGCTGCCTTGTGCCTTTTCTGTCTTTGGCCAACGAAAATGGAACATGTCACGAAATCGTGACATCTTTCTCTTCCTTGCACTTCTCTTCTGTCAGAAATTGACATTTTCTCCTTGCACTTTCTTCATCTTCGTGAAATGGACATTTCCTCCTTTTTTTGATCTTCGCGAAATGACATTTTCTCTTTTCTTGCACTTTCTCTCCTCCTTCGCTCTTGTATCCATGAAATCGTGACACTTACTCTCCTTGACGCTTCCTCTTGGAACTTGTCATGAAATCGTGACACTTTTTCTCCTTAGCGCTTCTCCTTGCAACTTGTCATGAAATCGTGACACTTTTTCTCCTTAGCGCTTTTCTTCCCGTCAAACCCGATTGTCACGAAATCGTGACACTTTTTCTCCTTAGCGCTTCTTCTTGCAACTTGTCATGAAATCGTGACACTTTTTCTCCTTAGCGCTTCTTCTTGCAACTTGTCACGAAATCACGACACTTTTTCTTGTAAGCGCTTCTTCTCCGAACATGTCACGAAATCATGACAGTTTTTCTACTTGCTTTCTTTTCTGCCAACATGTCACGAAATCATGACAGTTTTTTCACTTGGCTTCTTTGCTTCCAACATGTCACGAAATCATGACAGTTTTTCCACTTGGCTTCTTTGCCTGCAACATGTCACGAAATCGTGACAGTTTTGCTTGTGCCTTCTCTCTCCTCGTCCATGTCATGAAATCATGACAATTTTACTTGCACCTTCTCTCTCCTCCGATATGTCATGAAATCATGACGTTTTTCTTTTTGCCTTCTAACTTCTCAACCTGTCGCGATATCGTGACAGTTTTCTTACTTGTCTTTTTCTTTGATTTTTTGAATCTGGGTCACTTCTGTTTTCTTGGAATTTCATTGTACATGATCTGACTGATCTCTGAACTCCTGTCCACTGCTTCAATTGCATCAACTGATCTATCTGTCCGTGTTGACAACAATGACAATACTTTTGCTGCACCTTGCTCAACAATCTCCCCCTTTGGAATTGTTGGCAACACTCATGCACTCTCCTGTAATTCTTCTCCCCCTTTGACAATAATACCAAAGGGCTGCTGCAGACTCCCCTTAGTCTATGCACAACATTCTCGGATACACATTGTTATAGTTAGCAAAAATAATGAATATGAGCAAAACTATAAACATAGGCATAAGTACTCCCCCCGAGAATGTGATCCCAATTGATAGTCGAGTTCTTTGGAAATGTGACTACTCCCAACTTACTCCGAAGGTACTCAAAAACTTCCTTGGGCAATGGTTTTGTGAATATATCCGCTACTTGCTCTGTAGTTGGAACAAAATCCAATTTAACCTCACCTTCCGCAACTTTATCCTTCAAGAAGTGATACCGGATTGCAATATGTTTGGTTCGAGAATGCATAACCGGATTCTTTGATATGTTTATAGCATCGGTGTTATCACATTTAACTGAAATTGGCTCTTTGAAGTGAATACCAAGATATTTCGGTGTTTGTCTCATCCATAATATCTGAGTACAACATGTTGTTGCTGCAATGTATTCTGCCTCTACTTGTGGATAGAGAGACTGATTCTTGTTTCTTGCTGTGCCATGCTACCACTCTGTCTCCAAGATAAAATGCTCCTCCACTGGTACTCTTTCTATCATCAATACATCCCGCCCAATCTGCATCAGAATATGCAATAAGAGTGAAGTCCTTACCTTTTGGGTACCACAACCCATACTCCATAGTACCCTTGAGGTACCTAAAAATCCTCTTTACAGCTGTCACATGAGTCTCTTTGGGACTAGCCTGAAATCTTGCTACCATGCATACTGCCCGTAATATATCCGGTCTAGTGGCCATCAAATACAACGAGGCTTCCAATCATAGACCTGTACATGGTTTGATCTACATCTGGAGATTTGTCATCCTTGCTCAACTTGCAACCTGTTGTCATGGGAGTGCTGACAGGTTTACTATCCTCCATTGTGAACTTTTTCAGCATTTCTTTCACATATTTTACTTGAGAGATAAAAATCCCCTTTTCACTTTGATTGACTTGCAATCCGAGGAAATAAGAAAGTTCACCAATCATTGACATCTCAAATTCTGTCTTCATTTTATTAGCTATGTCTCTACAATATTTATCCATGCTGCTGCCAAATATTATATCATCTACATAAACAACAAGTACAATAAGATGGCCATTCTCAGTTTTGATATATAAATTGTTGTCCACCATACCTTTCTTGAACCCCTGTTTAATAAGATAGTTATCCAGCCTTGCATACCATGCTCTGGGTGCCTGTTTCAGACCATACAACGCTTTCTTTAACCTGCAAACAAAATCAGGATTGTCACCGAGTTGGAAGCCATCTGGCTGTTCAATGTAAACCTCTTCTTCCAGTTTTCCATTCAGAAATGCTGATTTTACATCCATTTGATATACTTTGAAGTTTTTATGGACTGCTAAAGCCAGAAACATTCTGATTGCTTCTAGTCTGGCAACTGGTGCAAATGTTTCCTCAAAATCAATGCCTTCAACCTGAGCATAGCCTTTACAGACCAATCTTGCCTTATTTCTGACAACCTGTCCGTCTTCATTTAATTTATTTCGAAAAATCCATTTAGTGCCAATTATGTTTTTATTTGTTGGTCGTGGTACTAATTCCCAGGTTTTGTTTTTCTCAATCTGATCTAGTTCTTCATTAATTGCCTTCATCCAACTTTCATCTGTGCTTGCTTCAACAATATTTTTGGGTTCAATGCTGGATAATAAAGAGTAGTTCCATATTATTGCTCTTCTTGTCTGAATACCAACTGTTGGGTCCCCAATAATCTGTTCTCTGGGATGATTTTTCTGCCAATTGCCTGTTTTGAATTTATTGTTCTCTTCTTCTTCTGAGTCGATTCTTAAATCAGCTGGGTCAATTTTTTGATTTTCTTCTTTTTCTATTTCTTCATCTCCTTCAATGACGTCTTCATAAATAGGGTAGTTTTCTTGATACGTAACTTCTCGTTCTCTACCTTCATCAACTTTAACATCAACACTCTCAATAATTTTCTTTAGCCGCTTGTTGTAACATGTGTAGGCTTTGCTTTTAGTTGAGTAACCGAGAAAAATACCTTCGTCAGCTCTATCTTCGAACTTACCGAGATTATCTTCAATTCGTTTGATATAACACTTGCTGCCGAACACTTTGAAGTATCTTGTTGTTGCTTTCCTGCCGAACCATAGTTCATACGGTGTTTTGCTTTCATGTGTTCTTAGCATGCACCTGTTTTGAATGTAAACTGTAGTATGTACTGCCTCTTTCCAGAATCTGTTGGCTATTTTGTTCTCAGCCAACATTGTCCGTGCCATTTCTTGCATAGTCCTGTTCTTCCTTTCAACAACACCATTCTACTGAGGTGTCCTTGCTGCTGAAAACTGTCTTCTAATCCCATATTTTTGATGAGTATTCTGCAAACTCCTCTGAGATAAACTCTCCTCCTCTGTCTGATCTTAGGCATTTAATTCTTTTTCCAATCTGATTCTCAACCTGCTTTTTAAAAATCTTGAACATCTCAAAGGCATCTGATTTAAGCTTTAAAAATAGTACCCATGTCATTCTGGAGTAGTCATCTATGAACAACATAAAGTATTTGTCACCATTTATGCTTTGTGTTCTCATGGGTCCACATAAATCGGTATGAATCAGCTCTAACGGTTTGCTGGTGAAATATTCCTTTGCTTTAAATGTGGATCTGGTTTGCTTCCCTTTTTGGCATGAAGCACAGATGCTATTTACCGGTTTGCCAATGGTGGGTATATCTCTTACTGCTCTTTTTGAACTTATTTTTACCAGATTGTCAAAGCTAATATGCCCGAGCCTCTTGTGCCACAACCAATTTTCATCTTCCTATCCAATCAAGCATGATCCTTCTGAAGTTTCTGAGAGAGTGTATAGATTTCTAGAAGTCCTCGATCCAGTAGCTACCAGCTTCCCACTGTGTGCTTTTCTTACTTCATAGCCCTATTTTTTAAAGATGACTTCATGACCTCTGTCACAGATTTGACTTACGCTCAGTAAGTTGTGCTTCAAACCAACTACAAACAGAACTTCTTTGGAATTGATCTTTCCATCACTTATCTTGACTGATCCTTTTCCAACTATTTTGGCTCCATCATTATTTCCAAACTTTACCGAGCCCCCTTCATATTTCTGTAATTTTTCAAATTTTTGTTTATCTCCTGTCATGTGACTGGAGCATCCACTCGTCCAATATCCATGGTGCTGATTTGTTCCGTGCTTTGAATGTTGTCTGGACAATCAAGGATTCCTTTTCTTCTTTGAGTTGCTCTTTTTCTTTCCATTCTGATTTGGCTGTAGTTTTGGTCATTTGTTTAGACTTTTCTTTGTCAGTGGCTCTGTGCATGTTTATCTAGGAATTTTCTGTTTTGCTTTAAATTGTTTGGTTGAGTTCTTCTTCCCTGATATTTATTTTCTGCATATGTGCTTCTACAGTTTCTTGCAATATGTCCAAAGTTGTGACAGTTATAGCATTCTACTGCATAATCTATCAAGGGTGAAAATACATTTCTACTAGAAAAATTTCTTTGTCCTATATTATAAATGCAGTCTAAAATCTTATGACCGTAAGTATTGCA